>JAIOJX010000004.1:8830000-11330000 GCA_022376925.1 Tragulus kanchil
GAAATTCCTCAAGACAGAGACGCATAAGGCAGTCCATATCCCCCAAGCCATGCAGACTTTGGGCTCCAGCCAAGTATTCAGGGTCAGTGCTTCTGCTTTCTGTAAGGTTCCACATGAAATGAGTTTAAGAGAAGAGGTGACTTCAGGGTTCATCTCCTGGGAGCTACGTGTGCTCCAAGATGACACATCCAACTTACAGCAATGAGTTATTTCCTCTATCACAAATCACAGACTTTAAAGTTGTAAGAGAGCCTGGAAAGGGCCAAATTCCACCTTGCCAAAACTTCAAGCTTTCACATACCACCTGTGTTATTAGTTGCTTCATGTGTTTCTTTAAATCTATTACCTTTGTTATTAATTTCATTCATATAAAAAGGGGCAGCACTACCATCATAAATACAGTATCAGCATTTCTTGAAAAGTAATAGAAGACAATCACAAAGATAAATACAATGACAACAAATGATTCAAATTATAATTACTGTAGCAAGTGAGTCCTAATCACTCTTGAAAATGAAAAGGAGCAACAATAAGAGATGTTAAAGACAGGCCTGTACCAAAATGAGACTTTCTCATTGACTTAATCCAAACGATTCTAAGAGAATTGAAAAATGAATTACATCCTCACTTTGTGTTCAGAGTCATTTAGTTCCGGATATCATCTAATCCCATCTCCCAAGCCATCCAGAGGTGAGCAACACCCACCTAGTGGACCCCCCTCCAAGAATGCCCAGTGACACAGTGCCAAACCTGAACAAGAACTCAGTCTAGATTTCCTACCTCCCAGTCCACCTCTTTTCACCATGCCACACAGCCCCACTACCAGCAGGGAAGTTCATCCACAATGGATGTGCTCATCTTCCCACCTCTGCCCTCAGCAAGGCCTGGAAGGTAATAGAATGCAAGCTGCCAACTATGTACTGGAAATGTGTACAAACCCCTACTCCTGTCCTTTCCACAACAAAGAATGCTAACCACCTGAAAAGACCTGAGTCATACAGGGATGCTCTCCTCCATCCCTCCCCACCTACTCACGGCACTAAAGACATCTCCAAGAGGTAATGGCATGGAAACAAGGATGGGAGGAAATTCCTCAAGACAGAGACGCATAAGGCAGTCCATATCCCCCAAGCCATGCAGACTTTGGGCTCCAGCCAAGTATTCAGGGTCAGTGCTTCTGCTTTCTGTAAGGTTCCACATGAAATGAGTTTAAGAGAAGAGGTGACTTCAGGGTTCATCTCCTGGGAGCTACGTGTGCTCCAAGATGACACATCCAACTTACAGCAATGATCCAGATCAGAGACTGAACGCTGCAACCCCCTAGCCCCTGCCCAGTGTCCCTAAGCCAGACATTCTCAAGCTCCCATCACTGCCCTAGGAGAAGGAACTAAACAGACAAACATGTTTCCTTTCAAATGCCGTCTCCAGGGCCATGAGCCAGAAGTCCCTCTGGGGACAGCAGGCTCAAGTCTCCTCTACCACACAAGAGCCCAGCTCTCCAATGCGTAGTCCATGCGAGAGTTAATAGAGGCCTCCTGTGCAAACACCTCCTTGACCCTCAGACAGGTGCCTCTGTCTTGGAAAATTCCTCCCACTCTGGAAGAGGCCTCCACCAGCACTCCTGTTCCCCTCCACAACCCACATCGACTGCTCGAGTTCTCTGCTTCAATGTGGTTTCCTCTCCGGATGTTCTATGGTGCATTGTACAGCAGCCGCTCCCTGAGCACACACTGCTGAGAAGAGCCGCCCCCACAGCCCTCACTTACGCAGCATTTGCCTTGCCAATTATTAGCACAATGGGCCAATTCTCATCCTGTGCCACTCTTGGGGAAAATATGCAGGCTAGGGAACTGGCCTAGAAATGGAACAGCAGAAGTTGCCAATTAACATGAGTTCTTTTTTCTCTTTGCATCCCCTAAAGAGGTTCATCTCTAGGGAGGACTTACAAATAAAAGACAGGATCCCACCAGACCCTCTAAGAACTCCTTAGATGCCACACATCTCTGGGAGGTTTCAATGAAAGCCAAAGGTCATTCGGTCTGACTGTCCAGTGCTTGAATCCCTTAGATAACCTCATCAGCGACTTCCTGAATGCATCCATGTTTCAGGAGCTCACCATTCTCCATAGCAGGGTGCTCCACCTTTGAACAGCTCTATGGATTTGAAAGGTCTTCCTTTAATTCAATCAAATTCACTTTCCATAACTCCCCCACTTTGGTCCCAGCTTGTGAGTGAACCTAGCCAACCAGTCAGTCTCCATTCCCAGGAAATAATCAACTGTTGGGAAAATGAAAAATATGTTTTGGAAAATCACAAGAGAAAGCCCACTAGAGCAGAAAGGCCAGTATGTGGAAGAAGAGCTGGGATGGATTGCTGGTGCCCCTAACACTCCACCTGTAGCCACATCAAAAAGTCTGTGGAAGGCAAAGGAGAGCAGAAGCTTCAGCCTTTACTTCAGAGAAGTTCAAACTCTCATAGCAGGAAGATAAGAAAGAATGGAAGCATTTGGAGAAACTGAAGCTTGATCTATATTCTGTAGACCTCACGTAATGGGCAGCCCCTGTCTCCATGGGAGGGACTAGTCTTATGGCCAAAGGCTTAATTCTCCTTAGAACTTTCTACTTACGCCAGTAAAAAGCATCAAGTCTGTGGGGGGAAAAAAAAAAAAAGCATCAAGTCTCTGCCCCAGACCTGGTTCAATCCTCATCATGAAGAATCAAGCCATCCTCATGTTCTTGGATGGAATGTTGGCTCAGAAACACAGAGGGCATCTGAGACAGTTCCCCAACACATAGGAAGAGCAAGAAAATATGAAAAAAAGAATCTCTCTTGCACATAGGGAAGGCAGTAAATCCAGACAGTAGGTTAAAGGGAACAGATGAAGGGGGTGCCTTATCACCATACCAACAATCCCAACAATCCTGTTTTTCTTTTTACCTGTCATTCTTCTCAGGACTGTCCCTCTCCCCACTCCTGGCACAAGACAAGTTGCTAGTTTTTCACTCCCACCAACAAATTGCCTGGCTCTGGGGAGTGGCAGCTGCTATGGTACTGGGAGAGAATGGGATCTTCCAAAGGAGTGCTTGGAAGACTCTGGTTCTGTCCTTCCTCCTCCCTGGTTCATGGAACATGAACATGGCTGTTTGAGCACAAAGGTTGTGAGAAACTCCCCTCTGACATGGAGACAGAAGAATCAGAGCTCTGGTCCTTTAGTAACAGAAGTTTTTGTTTCTATCCCAGGACACTCCCATAATATTCCAACAGAGAAAGTCAAACAGAATCAATAATGGCAACTCGATGGAAGATTATGGCTTTGGTCTTCTTTGAAAGAACTGAATTCAGTGCTATCAAAAAGTCAGTGGTGTTAAAAACAAAAAAAAAAAGGGCGGGGGGGGCTTCCCCTGGTGGTCCAGTGGGTAAGGACATCGCCTTGCACTGCAAGGGGCGCCGGTTCGAGCCCTGGCCTGGGAAGATCCCACGTGCCGCGGAGCGGCTGGACTGATGTGTCCAATCACCGAGCCAGAGCTCTGGAGCGCATGCGCCCAGAGCCGGTGCTCTGCAAAAACAGATGCCACCGCGATGGGAGGCCCACAGGAGCCAAAGAACGAAGACGAATGAAAATGGAGAAATGAGAGACCAATAGAAGTGGCCCGCCCACTACCCTCCCTCCCCAACCCAACCCTCACCCAAAGTAAATAAATAAGTAAATCTTTAAAAACAAAACAAAACAAAAAAGTCAGTGGTGCATGTAAGGGCAATTAGAAACCATGCCTAAATGTAAACTCCTCACCTACATAGGCCAAGAAGATACCAACACCAGCCCTTCATTACGCAGCCTACCACACTGTGTCAAACGTACACAGTAATGCTTCATCTAAGTTTTCTTTCTGATATTGATGGTGACAGGACTCAGGTGCTCCCTTGGTTGCAGAGGTCCTCCCAGGATTGTGTCAGCATAAAGGATCCATAGCACTATGTCCTGGAAGAGGTAGCAGTGTCCATAAAACCTGGCTACCGTCTGGTGTGTGTGTCATACGTGCCCTCACCAACATACACTGCCATCCCCAGGGACCAAAGATCTCCTTCAGAAGTGACGGATGCTCTCTATCTCCAGATATGATCAAACCCTTGGTCAGTGAACCTTCCTCCTCTACAGAAACATAGAATATGCTTCCTAGCCCCACTTCCATATGGGTCTGACCCTTCTTTCTTCTAAGATGTAGCAGAAATGGACACTCCACCTTCTACAATCAAGAAGACAGATAGCGTCTTAACGATTTTTTGAAGGTAGTAACAAAAAAAGATGTCCACCACTCCCTTATCCTTGAAGATAATGTACAACCAAGGTGAACTTGAAAAGACTATAAAGAAGGAAACAAAAACAGTCATGGCAACCAGGAGGCAAGAGGCACTTCAGCTACTGATAGGCTGGTCAGCTGGTGAAGTCAACAGGACTCAGTTCTTTCCTCCCAGCTATCTTGTCTACCACCTTCCCCAGGGCCCACTCCCCAACCACTCCATCTGAGCTTCAGTGGCAACCACTCTCTTCCAAGCTGCGAGCTGATAATACAGTAACATGCCTCCCTACCACACTCCAGGCCTGCCCACACAGGAGAATTTCTATAAACCATGTCTTCAAAGAACTCTAAGGACTTACTTCCCAGCAGAATTACAGAACTTGGAAACAGACAGGGAGACATTTCAGGCATAAAAAAGCAGGCCAACAGGGAATTTACTTGTTCAGCCAACTCTTGAACCAAGCACTGAAAATTTTTTGCATATGTCCTTTATTAGGCCATGATACCAGAGAAGGAGAAATTCTACCCCTTTCAATAATCATTTCCACCACTTCCAAAGCCAGAGTATGCCTTGCCAAGTATAACCCATATTCAAGAACCATCTGCTTTAGCAATGCAGGAAGCCACCAGAGGGGTATGCTTTAGATAATCTGACAGCTCTGCTGGCCAAGGTTGCTTTTGGAGAGAGAATGGAGGCTGTTATTTGCCAGCTGTGGTCCCCAACCTCAGCCGAGCTGAATCCTGTACAATGCACCAAGTAGAACTAGGGCAGACGTCACAGACCTGGTCAATTGCTCACCCCTTTCCACATGCTTAGATTCCAACAGGCAGATGTCAGAGTAGTCCCTAGGGCATGACAGTCCACCTTTTGTATTATTTGCCTATATCCCCACGTGAAAAAGAACACATGGAGAGACGTAAAAGTTTTATCCTACCCAGTCCACCAACCAGCCACGCTGTGCACTGGAGCCAGCTGAGGCATGCATTTAATTTTAATTCGATGAGAAATCTGAACCTGAGCAAACAATATCAATAAAGGTGTTTGAGCCATCATGGTATCTGGGGATGTGTATGTTTCCAAGATTTAAAGATGTTCTCTTGCCTGAGTAAAGAATTTAATTGTTCCCAAGTCAGCTTCCCTGGTGGCTCAGACGGTAAATGAATCTGTCTGCAATGTAGAAGTCCTGGGTTTGATCCCTGGGTGGGGAAGATTCCCTGGAGAAGGGAATGTCACCACTGGGCCACAGCCCATGGGATCACAAAGAGTCGGACTCAAGCTAGCAACTAATAGAATCAATCTCCCCAAGTTGTTACTTTTCCTCATAACCAGCAGTGTTGTTTGGTTGTTTTCACCACTTGGGAGGATATTGTCTTTCACTCCCCAACTTGTGAACCCCATGGAGGTGACAGAACTCAGGGACAGTCTCACCAACTGATGTTTCTCAGGCTCCATGAAATGAGCTCCGTCCACTTCCTACTGGATGCGGATGCTTGTCCTCAGGACCCTAGGAATTAAGCACCCTGCCCATCCAGAACTAGTGCAAGATCTTTCAGCCAGGCAACAGAATTTCTAAATTCAGCTATCTGAGTCTGCCTACAGTGTTTTCCAGCAAGCACTTCCATGAGACAAATGACTCCAATTAAGTATAATTATTAGGGTTTAATAGAGCCATCTTTCTATCTCAGTGCCTTTTTTTCTATTGCAAGCCCCCCAGTTTTATTTTTCCCTCCACTGGGACTCAGTGCAGTAAGTTAAAGGTATACACTGGTTGATCTTTATTGTACATACAGTAACCGTCTTATTAAATTGAAATCAAATGCACATCTAGGAAAAAGTTCACTTTAAGTACCAACTCGCAGAAAAACGCTCACAGGCATAAACAGGGAGGCCAGGGCGTTGCTGAGCAACCAAGGGGATGGAGAACAGGAACTAAGCTGAAAAGGAAGGGACACAATTTTCTGAAAGAATGGGGTAAGCTCAGGGGTGCGACTTCTTGTGGCATCCACCACCTTAAAATAGGCATTAGAGAAGGACGGGAAATCTAATTATAAACTAAATAGAACCGGGGATGCTCAGAGAATTGCTACACATACACACTCACACATTTTTTTCCCTGGGGAATGCTGAACATTCTGTCAATAAATACAAAGCCTTTCCAACTATTATGAATGTTAAAGAGGGTGATGGGGTTGAGTGTATGTGTGTTAAAATGCTGTTTCTTGGACGGTCTCTAGGCCCTTCGCTCACTTGACTCTTCCCCCTCCCCTTTCCCTCCTCCTCTTCCCAGGACAAGACAAGCGCTCTCAGCCTCAGCAATGTGGCAGGTGTGTTCTACATCCTGATCGGAGGACTGGGACTCGCCATGCTGGTTGCCTTAATCGAGTTCTGCTACAAATCGCGTAGCGAATCCAAGCGGATGAAGGTGGCATCGTCTTTCCAGGCCTTTCTCCTAATCTGTTCTGTGATACAGCTGGGTTTCCTGGGAGTGGCAGGAGGTAGAGGTCAGCTCGAGGCAGGGACTGGCAGAGAGCTGTTAGGAGGAAAATGACAGGGATCAAGGCAGTGTTGAGAAGGCAGGACAGTGATGGCATGTGTCAGAGAAAACACAACATCTGAGAAAACAAGTCAATCTGCCAGTGATGGGGTGTGAGATGAAAAGAGGGTAAGAGGACACTCGAGGCAGTGTGAGGCAAGAGTGATTGCTGCAAAGATAGATTCTCCCTGAGCTCAAGCCACCTGAAATGTAGCTCCAAAACAGTGGATGGAGGGGTATCTTCCCTCTGCAACGTGGATGGCCTTGCCATGCTGGATGAGGTAGGTCTTTTTTAGCCACCATATTGTAAGATGGACTTTGGCAAAGGGAATCATGCCCCGAAAATGGTAAGCACATTAACTGATAATTAACTGACAAACCACATCATATATAGCTGAAGGCAGGTAACTCAAAAAGACAATTATAGAAGTTAGGCGAGCTGCCTGTAAAACCATGAAGACTTTTCAGGAGTGAAAGAAAATAGATTAGTTCTGTGGAGTCCCAAAGTACACCACAAGAACTAATGACTCAAAGCTATGGAGAACAGATGCAAACATAGTGACGTCTACTTTTCCATCAGAGTTACTCCGAAATGGGATGGATTATCCCAGTAAGCAGCAAGCAGCCCATCACTGAAGGCATACACGTAGAGACTGAATAATTCTTGACAAATGTAGAGATTCAAGTATGCAAAGGGAGTTTGGATTAAATGACCATTAAGCTCTCTCACTTGTCATCATTTAGCTTCAGTAAGAAAATATTTTTGGAAGGAAGTGATCTTCATGTGAGCAACATCATAAGAAGCAAGACATCATGAGAAGGCAGAGAGGACTAAGACACCATCTGTTACCTTCAACATTTATACCAAAGAAAAACTACCCAGGGAGCCAAACTATGGCACAGACAGGAAGGCCTATAGGGACAGATAGGAGGGAGAAAATAGAGAAGGCTTCCAGGAAGAACCAGAAATTAAGAGGAAGGACAAGTGGAATTCAAACCAACAGACACGGCAAGAATCACAGTCATTCTCAGCAACATACTCTAGGCTATTACCTTGACTTGAGTATATTGAGAGGACTCATTGATAGAATTTTCTCTCCCATAACATTCCCTAAGAAACTCTTTTTCAATATGAAATCTCTCCCAGGCTCAGCATATCCACTGGTGGATTAACAGCCATCACTTCTTATCAGCCCCCTTCCTGCCTTAGGCACCCACCCTACATATACCTCCAGGTCTTTCTTGGAGAAGACATGGCTGGATGTTTGCTTCTCCTGTTGGAAACCCTGTACTCAGTTCTGTACACAGGGAGTGGGAGTTGGGGGTGGAGGGCCTTCTGTCCTGGCTTTCGGCATTCCCACATCATAGTTCCAGCCTGCTTTCCCCTCCCCAGGCAATCTGCTCTCCATGTTCCAGCCACCCACCTCATGCTTCCCACCCATGTGCCCTGATGCAGACCAATCCCTCTCTTAGTCTTCCGTCCCATAATTAGTTGCTAGTTGTGTCTGACTCTTTGTGGGGCTTTCAGCCCTCTCTGTCCAGGCAAGAATACTGGAGTAAGTAGGCATTCCCTTCTCCAGGGGATGTTCCTGACTTAGGGATCAAACCTGGGTCTCCCACATAGCAAGCAGATTCTTTACCATCTGAGCCACCAAGGAAACCCCAAAGACAACTTCCCAAGATGTAATTGCTAGTAATAATTAAGAGATGGTAGTGTGATGCTTTTTGGTCAGAGGACCTAAAAACACCTCCATTCCACCCTTGACCAGTTCATCCAAGTTCAGGTCCTCTCAGAAAGGGCAAAGCACATCAAAAGCATAGACCTCAGATCCTAAATCCAGTGCAGACCTCCAAGGAACTTGGCTGGACACAACAAAGCCTCCTAGAACCTGAAAAGCTGTCTTTGCCTATTCCATCCAAAATATAAACCTAAGGACTCTCCTATCTTACCCTCCAAAGTGCGGAAAGGTCATTCCAGAGGCAGCAAGGGGAAAAGGAGAAGAATTAGGGTTTTTTAGCCCCCAACCTTTACAACTAAAACCTTCCAGGAAGAACCAGAAATTAAGAGGAAGGACAAGTGGAATTCAAACCAACAGACACGGCAAGAATCACAGTCATTCTCAGCAACATACTCTAGGCTATTACCTTGACTTGAGTATATTGAGAGGACTCATTGATAGAATTTTCTCTCCCATAACATTCCCTAAGAAACTCTTTTTCAATATGAAATCTCTCCCAGGCTCAGCATATCCACTGGTGGATTAACAGCCATCACTTCTTATCAGCCCCCTTCCTGCCTTAGGCACCCACCCTACATATACCTCCAGGTCTTTCTTGGAGAAGACATGGCTGGATGTTTGCTTCTCCTGTTGGAAACCCTGTACTCAGTTCTGTACACAGGGAGTGGGAGTTGGGGGTGGAGGGCCTTCTGTCCTGGCTTTCGGCATTCCCACATCATAGTTCCAGCCTGCTTTCCCCTCCCCAGGCAATCTGCTCTCCATGTTCCAGCCACCCACCTCATGCTTCCCACCCATGTGCCCTGATGCAGACCAATCCCTCTCTTAGTCTTCCGTCCCATAATTAGTTGCTAGTTGTGTCTGACTCTTTGTGGGGCTTTCAGCCCTCTCTGTCCAGGCAAGAATACTGGAGTAAGTAGGCATTCCCTTCTCCAGGGGATGTTCCTGACTTAGGGATCAAACCTGGGTCTCCCACATAGCAAGCAGATTCTTTACCATCTGAGCCACCAAGGAAACCCCAAAGACAACTTCCCAAGATGTAATTGCTAGTAATAATTAAGAGATGGTAGTGTGATGCTTTTTGGTCAGAGGACCTAAAAACACCTCCATTCCACCCTTGACCAGTTCATCCAAGTTCAGGTCCTCTCAGAAAGGGCAAAGCACATCAAAAGCATAGACCTCAGATCCTAAATCCAGTGCAGACCTCCAAGGAACTTGGCTGGACACAACAAAGCCTCCTAGAACCTGAAAAGCTGTCTTTGCCTATTCCATCCAAAATATAAACCTAAGGACTCTCCTATCTTACCCTCCAAAGTGCGGAAAGGTCATTCCAGAGGCAGCAAGGGGAAAAGGAGAAGAATTAGGTGAGCACAACCTTTACAACTCCCCAAAACCTTCTCCATGGGTCATGACCCAAACCAGGGTCCCAGGACTGGCTCAGTTCACATCACAGGAGCTCCCTCAAACACAGTGCAGTGTAGGCACTAAAGGGAGGCTGTGGAGACAGAACGTCTGAGCACAAATCTTACCTGCTCTGCACATTAACTGTGTCATCCTGAACAAGTTTCAACAGCTCTCTGAGCCTCCTTTTCCATAAAATGGGGCTTATGGTAGCACTGGGTCGCCCGAAAAGTTTGTTGGGGTGTTTCAGCAACACTATACGAAAAACTCAAACGAACCTTTTGACCAGCCCAGTACACACCTTGTAAAAATTGTTGTGGATTATGTGAAAAAGTGGATATAAGCTCTCTGAAAAGTATGGGCCATAATAATTCCTAAACAAATAATTGACAGAATTACAATACTTTATATTACTAATTGCTAGCTACACCCTCCATAAGACTTTCCTTTTATATGTCTCAAAGGCTTCTTAACCCATAGAGATTGTGAGTTTCCTAAGGTAAGAACCTGTGTGTGATTTCTCTTTGGACATCCCCCATACATAGGGCAAGTATTAGCAGAATTAATGTGGGGCTGTATCCAGAGAAAATCTATTGGAGGATAAGGTGAGACATGAGGAGGAACTGCTGTTGGGTGAAGCAAACACAACCACCCAAACCACCCAGCCTGGAAGCACACACAGCATCATCCCTAAGTGTTTGTGGTCCCATCTGTTTGTAGTCATGAAATCTGATGAGACCAAGCCTCCTCAGGCAGGAAACCTGGGGACTTCCAGCCCTTCCTATGGGATGACCATGTTCCACTAAACACCTCCATTCCACCCTTGACCAGTTCATCCAAGTTCAGGTCCTCTCAGAAAGGGCAAAGCACATCAAAAGCATAGACCTCAGATCCTAAATCCAGTGCAGACCTCCAAGGAACTTGGCTGGACACAACAAAGCCTCCTAGAACCTGAAAAGCTGTCTTTGCCTATTCCATCCAAAATATAAACCTAAGGACTCTCCTATCTTACCCTCCAAAGTGCGGAAAGGTCATTCCAGAGGCAGCAAGGGGAAAAGGAGAAGAATTAGGTGAGCACAACCTTTACAACTCCCCAAAACCTTCTCCATGGGTCATGACCCAAACCAGGGTCCCAGGACTGGCTCAGTTCACATCACAGGAGCTCCCTCAAACACAGTGCAGTGTAGGCACTAAAGGGAGGCTGTGGAGACAGAACGTCTGAGCACAAATCTTACCTGCTCTGCACATTAACTGTGTCATCCTGAACAAGTTTCAACAGCTCTCTGAGCCTCCTTTTCCATAAAATGGGGCTTATGGTAGCACTGGGTCGCCCGAAAAGTTTGTTGGGGTGTTTCAGCAACACTATACGAAAAACTCAAACGAACCTTTTGACCAGCCCAGTACACACCTTGTAAAAATTGTTGTGGATTATGTGAAAAAGTGGATATAAGCTCTCTGAAAAGTATGGGCCATAATAATTCCTAAACAAATAATTGACAGAATTACAATACTTTATATTACTAATTGCTAGCTACACCCTCCATAAGACTTTCCTTTTATATGTCTCAAAGGCTTCTTAACCCATAGAGATTGTGAGTTTCCTAAGGTAAGAACCTGTGTGTGATTTCTCTTTGGACATCCCCCATACATAGGGCAAGTATTAGCAGAATTAATGTGGGGCTGTATCCAGAGAAAATCTATTGGAGGATAAGGTGAGACATGAGGAGGAACTGCTGTTGGGTGAAGCAAACACAACCACCCAAACCACCCAGCCTGGAAGCACACACAGCATCATCCCTAAGTGTTTGTGGTCCCATCTGTTTGTAGTCATGAAATCTGATGAGACCAAGCCTCCTCAGGCAGGAAACCTGGGGACTTCCAGCCCTTCCTATGGGATGACCATGTTCCACTAATCACAGTCAATGCCAGATGGTGGTACCAGGGTGGCTAATGACTAAGATCCTCTTAAACCTGTATAATGTGGATCTTCACCCCTGAAATCACAATATTCAGGTAAACAAGAATCTTGATGGCCCCTTATGTGAGGCCATTGAGTCATGCCATAAGTTTGGTGAGATGTTCTCACCCTTCCCTTTCCAAGGAAGGTATCAAATTTCTCAGGAGCCAACATCACGATCTCTTGGAATCATTAAAATGAGGTGTTCCACAATTTTCTATAATTAATTCCACTGGTTGGCATGACCTCTGCCCAACTAACTGAGGTTCCCAAGAGAATTTTTAATCTTCCACCTACAAAAAAGATGTCTCTGCAGTCCTTATGAGTTTTTCAAAACTCATCATTTTTCAAAACCATAATTTTCAAAACTCCATAAACTCCTCTCTTATCCAAGGAGATAAGTGAACACATTCTGCATGCCTTCCAGGCTTTGCAGCATTTCAGTTCTCTTCATCATTCTGTTCTTTGCCTTCAACAAAGGCAGGTTAGCTCTTCTTTCAGAAGTGCAGCCTCCAACCCAACAAAGAGGACTGCACTGATGGTGTCCAGGGACTGTGGCAAGAACCTTTCCTCTTGTTTCTTTCCTTAACCAAGAGTATGTGGCCAACTCTTAAGACCTTAAGCCCCTAAACCTAGTTCACAATCAGCTTCCTATTTCTCAACAGTTTTTAAGGAGCCCTTCCCCACTCTACATAAAAAAGCGAAAACGGAGGGGAAAAGGGGAAAAAAAGGAAGGAGAAGGAGAAAAGAAAGGGAGAGAAAAAAGAAAGAGATATTTTTATTCCTCTTTCAAAGTGTTTATGTACATTTTCATTCATTAACTCTGTGCTTGCAGATCTACAGATGAAGAAATAGGGGTTTAGGGAAGCTAAGTAGTTTTTCCAACAAACTCAGAGCTGAAGGAATGGGAATTAGATCTCCAGCACGGCCTCTACCAAGTCTGGGTTCTTAGTACCAGCCAAGCCACTTGTAAATTTCTCTTTCCACCCCAACCACACGGTAATAGATAATTCTGTTTTTCAGATTTTTTTAAATATTTACTTTCACAGAGTTTTATTGTTTACAGCCATACATAAACCCAAATCAGCCATGTCCCTTCCCACTTGAACTTCCCTCCCATCTCTCTCCCTATCCCATCTTTCTAGGTTGTAATACAGTTCCTGTATACGTTCCCTTCATCTTAACAGCAGATTCACATTGGTTGTCTCTTTTACATCTGGTAATGTAAGTTTCCATGTTACTCCTTCCATACACCTCGCCCATTCCTCACTACCCCAATGTCCATAAGTCTGTTCTCTATACCTGTTTTTCCATTACTGCTCTGTATATATACATTTATCGGTACCATCTTTCTAGATTCCATATATATGTGTTTGTATACAATATTTTATCTTTCTCTTTCTGACTTACTTCACTTTGTATAATAGGTTCTAGGTCCATCCACCTCATTAGGACTGACTCAAATGCATTTCTTTACATGTCTGATTAGTATTCCATTGTATATATGTTCCAGGCTTTGCAGCATTTCAGTTCTCTTCATCATTCTGTTCTTTGCCTTCAACAAAGGCAGGTTAGCTCTTCTTTCAGAAGTGCAGCCTCCAACCCAACAAAGAGGACTGCACTGATGGTGTCCAGGGACTGTGGCAAGAACCTTTCCTCTTGTTTCTTTCCTTAACCAAGAGTATGTGGCCAACTCTTAAGACCTTAAGCCCCTAAACCTAGTTCACAATCAGCTTCCTATTTCTCAACAGTTTTTAAGGAGCCCTTCCCCACTCTACATAAAAAAGAGAAAAAGGGAGGGAAAGGGAAAGAAAGGAAGGAGAAGGAGAAAAGAAAGGGAGAGAAAAAAGAAAGAGATATTTTTATTCCTCTTTCAAAGTGTTTATGTACATTTTCATTCATTAACTCTGTGCTTGCAGATCTACAGATGAAGAAATAGGGGTTTAGGGAAGCTAAGTAGTTTTTCCAACAAACTCAGAGCTGAAGGAATGGGAATTAGATCTCCAGCACGGCCTCTACCAAGTCTGGGTTCTTAGTACCAGCCAAGCCACTTGTAAATTTCTCTTTCCACCCCAACCACACGGTAATAGATAATTCTGTTTTTCAGATTTTTTTAAATATTTACTTTCACAGAGTTTTATTGTTTACAGCCATACATAAACCCAAATCAGCCATGTCCCTTCCCACTTGAACTTCCCTCCCATCTCTCTCCCTATCCCATCTTTCTAGGTTGTAATACAGTTCCTGTATACGTTCCCTTCATCTTAACAGCAGATTCACATTGGTTGTCTCTTTTACATCTGGTAATGTAAGTTTCCATGTTACTCCTTCCATACACCTCGCCCATTCCTCACTACCCCAATGTCCATAAGTCTGTTCTCTATACCTGTTTTTCCATTACTGCTCTGTATATATACATTTATCGGTACCATCTTTCTAGATTCCATATATATGTGTTTGTATACAATATTTTATCTTTCTCTTTCTGACTTACTTCACTTTGTATAATAGGTTCTAGGTCCATCCACCTCATTAGGACTGACTCAAATGCATTTCTTTACATGTCTGATTAGTATTCCATTGTATATATGTACCACAGCTTCTTTATCCATTCAACTGCCAATGGACATCTAGGTTGCTTCCATGTTGTAGCTATTGCAAATAGTGCTGCAATGAACAACAGGGTACATGTATCTCTTTCAGTTTTGATTTTCTCAGGGTGTATGCCTAGTAGTGGGATTGCTAGGTAATATGGTGGTTCTATTCCTAGTTTTTTAAGCAATCTCCATACTGTCTTCCATAGTAGCTATATTAACTTACATCCCCACCAACAGTGCAAGAGGGTCCCCTTTTCTCCACACCTTCCCCAGCATTTATTGTCTGTAGATTTTTTGATAATGGCCATTCTGACTGATGTGAGATGATATCTCTTTGTAGTTTTGATTTGCATTTCTCTAATAATTAGCAACATTGAGCATCTTTTCATGTGTTTTTGGTCATGTGTATGTCTTCTTTGGAGAGATGTCTGTTTAGGTTTTTCCCCATTTTTTGATTGAGTTGTTTATTTCTTTGGTATTGAGTTGTATGAGCACCTTGTATATTTTGAAAGTTAATTCTTTGTCAGTTGTTTCATTTGCTATTATTTTCTCCCATTCTGGGGGTTGTATTTTCACCTTTTTTACAGTTTCTTTGCTGTGCAAAAGTTTTTAAGTTTCATTAGGTCCCACTAATGAAAGTTATTTCCATTGCTCTAGGAGGCGGGTCATAGAGGATCTTGCTTTGATTTATGTCATTGAGTGCTCTGCCTACATTTTCCTCTAAGAGTTTTATGGTTTATGGTCTTACATTTAGGTCTTTAATCCATTTTGAGTCTATCTTTGTGCATGGTGTTAGGGAGTGTTCCAACTTCATTCTTTTGCATGTACCTGACCAGTTTTCCCAGCATCATTTACTGAGAAGGCTGTCTTAGCCTCATTGTATCTTCCCACCTCCTTTGTCAAAAATAAGGTACCCATAGGTGCATGGGTTTATCTCTGGGTTCTCTTCATATATATTTTGTATACAATATTTTTATCTTTATTCTTTCTGACTTACTTCACTTTGTATAATAGGTTCTAGGTCCATCCACCTCATTAGGACTGACTCAAATGCATTTCTTTACATGTCTGATTAGTATTCCATTGTATATATGTACCACAGCTTCTTTATCCATTCAACTGCCAATGGACATCTAGGTTGCTTCCATGTTGTAGCTATTGCAAATAGTGCTGCAATGAACAACAGGGTACATGTATCTCTTTCAGTTTTGATTTTCTCAGGGTGTATGCCTAGTAGTGGGATTGCTAGGTAATATGGTGGTTCTATTCCTAGTTTTTTAAGCAATCTCCATACTGTCTTCCATAGTAGCTATATTAACTTACATCCCCACCAACAGTGCAAGAGGGTCCCCTTTTCTCCACACCTTCCCCAGCATTTATTGTCTGTAGATTTTTTGATAATGGCCATTCTGACTGATGTGAGATGATATCTCTTTGTAGTTTTGATTTGCATTTCTCTAATAATTAGCAACATTGAGCATCTTTTCATGTGTTTTTGGTCATGTGTATGTCTTCTTTGGAGAGATGTCTGTTTAGGTTTTTCCCCATTTTTTGATTGAGTTGTTTATTTCTTTGGTATTGAGTTGTATGAGCACCTTGTATATTTTGAAAGTTAATTCTTTGTCAGTTGTTTCATTTGCTATTATTTTCTCCCATTCTGGGGGTTGTATTTTCACCTTTTTTACAGTTTCTTTGCTGTGCAAAAGTTTTTAAGTTTCATTAGGTCCCACTAATGAAAGTTATTTCCATTGCTCTAGGAGGCGGGTCATAGAGGATCTTGCTTTGATTTATGTCATTGAGTGCTCTGCCTACATTTTCCTCTAAGAGTTTTATGGTTTATGGTCTTACATTTAGGTCTTTAATCCATTTTGAGTCTATCTTTGTGCATGGTGTTAGGGAGTGTTCCAACTTCATTCTTTTGCATGTACCTGACCAGTTTTCCCAGCATCATTTACTGAGAAGGCTGTCTTAGCCTCATTGTATCTTCCCACCTCCTTTGTCAAAAATAAGGTACCCATAGGTGCATGGGTTTATCTCTGGGTTCTCTATCTTGTTCCATTGGTCTGTATTTCTGTCTTTGTGCCCGTACCATACTGTCTTGATGACTATTACTTTGTAATAATAGTCTGAAGTCAGGAAGGCTCATCTCTCCAGCTCCATTCTTTCTCAAGACTGCTTTGGCTATCTGGGGTCTTCTGTGTTTCCACATGGCAGCAGATAATTTTTATCATCTATTACGCCCCATGAAAACTCCACCCACAGTGCACAGACAAATTAAAAGCAGTTTCAATCTTTAGGTTTGCCTGATATAGTTGTTGAGGTCACCCATGGGATGTGATCCTTGGCTTGTGCATTACTGAGACCCTTTTCCCTGTGATGTCATATGAACAGGACACTGAGCAAGCGTCACGGGGACAGTGGGAAGGTACCCTGCAGGCAGTCCTTCTCTAAAGACCTATGGAGCACCATTGCCTCCTGGGTGTTGCTCAGCACTGGAGATCTAGTCAGGACCAAACCAAACACAGCCTCTGCTCTTAGGAAATTGAGAATCTAACTGGCAGAAAGAAAATAAGCAAATGTGTAATATAGGTTCAATGAGTGCTTAAAGAAAAATGCCCAAAGCAGTCAAGTCCTGATCAGGGGATGGGGTCTGGGGAAGGATAGAGAGGCTTCCATGAGAGATTGATGTTTAACAGACTTGAAACAGAAGAGGAATTAACCAGGGGAAGATAGCCGTAGCCAAAGGATGCACATATATCACAGACCCAAAGACCAGAACTCTTGCCCAGACATGAGAGAAAGGTCAGGGAGACTAGGCACAGGAAGATTGATGGGAAAGGAGAGCAAAGGAGAGTTGGGAGCTCAGAGAGGGACTTTAGGCATCCCCAGAATTTCAGTTTAATTGAAACTGTCACACAGTAAAAATATAAAACTCAAGACATACTGCTAATAAAGCTTCAGACACCCTGTACCTCCCTTCTGCCTGGGAAAACAGACAGAAACCTTAGCCCTTAGGTCTTTAATCCATTTTGAGTCTATCTTTGTGCATGGTGTTAGGGAGTGTTCCAACTTCATTCTTTTGCATGTACCTGACCAGTTTTCCCAGCATCATTTACTGAGAAGGCTGTCTTAGCCTCATTGTATCTTCCCACCTCCTTTGTCAAAAATAAGGTACCCATAGGTGCATGGGTTTATCTCTGGGTTCTCTATCTTGTTCCATTGGTCTGTATTTCTGTCTTTGTGCCCGTACCATACTGTCTTGATGACTATTACTTTGTAATAATAGTCTGAAGTCAGGAAGGCTCATCTCTCCAGCTCCATTCTTTCTCAAGACTGCTTTGGCTATCTGGGGTCTTCTGTGTTTCCACATGGCAGCAGATAATTTTTATCATCTATTACGCCCCATGAAAACTCCACCCACAGTGCACAGACAAATTAAAAGCAGTTTCAATCTTTAGGTTTGCCTGATATAGTTGTTGAGGTCACCCATGGGATGTGATCCTTGGCTTGTGCATTACTGAGACCCTTTTCCCTGTGATGTCATATGAACAGGACACTGAGCAAGCGTCACGGGGACAGTGGGAAGGTACCCTGCAGGCAGTCCTTCTCTAAAGACCTATGGAGCACCATTGCCTCCTGGGTGTTGCTCAGCACTGGAGATCTAGTCAGGACCAAACCAAACACAGCCTCTGCTCTTAGGAAATTGAGAATCTAACTGGCAGAAAGAAAATAAGCAAATGTGTAATATAGGTTCAATGAGTGCTTAAAGAAAAATGCCCAAAGCAGTCAAGTCCTGATCAGGGGATGGGGTCTGGGGAAGGATAGAGAGGCTTCCATGAGAGATTGATGTTTAACAGACTTGAAACAGAAGAGGAATTAACCAGGGGAAGATAGCCGTAGCCAAAGGATGCACATATATCACAGACCCAAAGACCAGAACTCTTGCCCAGACATGAGAGAAAGGTCAGGGAGACTAGGCACAGGAAGATTGATGGGAAAGGAGAGCAAAGGAGAGTTGGGAGCTCAGAGAGGGACTTTAGGCATCCCCAGAATTTCAGTTTAATTGAAACTGTCACACAGTAAAAATATAAAACTCAAGACATACTGCTAATAAAGCTTCAGACACCCTGTACCTCCCTTCTGCCTGGGAAAACAGACAGAAACCTTAGCCCTTAGTTGATACTAAGGATAACCAGGGTCTTTATTATTCACCAGTCTTTTCCCCCAGAAAAATAACCCCCAGCCACTCTCACCCCAGGAGAGCTGCTGACTTCATAACTGTGGTTGCTGTGCTGACACGGGCTGGGTTGAAAGCACGGTCATTAAGCCTTTGTATGTTTCCCTGGAATTAATGAGCAGCTGAGGGACATGGTCAGCCAGGGGTAGGGGGGCAGTGCATCCTCCACAGCACATGGTCCCCCTGAGTCCTGAAGGCATCATCAAGGACTGAGCTTTTACTAGGGTATTCTATGATGTGCAGAGGTTGGGCAGAGTTTTCTTAGAAAAGCAAGTAGCTGAAAAGTTCAGAGTAATCACTGTTAGAGAAATGAGTTTCTGAAGCAGCAACTCAGGAACTTTGAGGTGGACTTTTCAGTCAACCTTTTCTCCCTGAATATCAGTTTCAGAAACAACTTATAAGGATGAACTTGAAGAAGGGCTGGTATGTGCAGCACAGAGGTGTTGATGTGACCTTGACTTAGAGGAATGGTCTCCAGGTCACACTTCCTCTTCAGTGCAGGCAGGATGTAAATACATCACATCCAGGAGTCTGAAGATACAGAACCCATGTGAGTGGAGCATCATATGGGGCAGATCTGTCTGAATCATGGGGTTTTTAAAAAAAAAGAAAAAAACCCTATGGTCAGTAGATCGAAAGACGGCATGATGCTTAAAGAAATGCCCAAAGCAGTCAAGTCCTGATCAGGATGGGGTCTGGGGAAGGATAGAGAGGCTTCCATGAGAGATTGATGTTTAACAGACTTGAAACAGAAGAGGAATTAACCAGGGGAAGATAGCCGTAGCCAAAGGATGCACATATATCACAGACCCAAAGACCAGAACTCTTGCCCAGACATGAGAGAAAGGTCAGGGAGACTAGGCACAGGAAGATTGATGGGAAAGGAGAGCAAAGGAGAGTTGGGAGCTCAGAGAGGGACTTTAGGCATCCCCAGAATTTCAGTTTAATTGAAACTGTCACACAGTAAAAATATAAAACTCAAGACATACTGCTAATAAAGCTTCAGACACCCTGTACCTCCCTTCTGCCTGGGAAAACAGACAGAAACCTTAGCCCTTAGTTGATACTAAGGATAACCAGGGTCTTTATTATTCACCAGTCTTTTCCCCCAGAAAAATAACCCCCAGCCACTCTCACCCCAGGAGAGCTGCTGACTTCATAACTGTGGTTGCTGTGCTGACACGGGCTGGGTTGAAAGCACGGTCATTAAGCCTTTGTATGTTTCCCTGGAATTAATGAGCAGCTGAGGGACATGGTCAGCCAGGGGTAGGGGGGCAGTGCATCCTCCACAGCACATGGTCCCCCTGAGTCCTGAAGGCATCATCAAGGACTGAGCTTTTACTAGGGTATTCTATGATGTGCAGAGGTTGGGCAGAGTTTTCTTAGAAAAGCAAGTAGCTGAAAAGTTCAGAGTAATCACTGTTAGAGAAATGAGTTTCTGAAGCAGCAACTCAGGAACTTTGAGGTGGACTTTTCAGTCAACCTTTTCTCCCTGAATATCAGTTTCAGAAACAACTTATAAGGATGAACTTGAAGAAGGGCTGGTATGTGCAGCACAGAGGTGTTGATGTGACCTTGACTTAGAGGAATGGTCTCCAGGTCACACTTCCTCTTCAGTGCAGGCAGGATGTAAATACATCACATCCAGGAGTCTGAAGATACAGAACCCATGTGAGTGGAGCATCATATGGGGCAGATCTGTCTGAATCATGGGGTTTTTAAAAAAAAAGAAAAGAAAAACTATTTTAAAACACTGTCAGAATTATCAGTAATAAGAGGATCCTCCCAGTATAGTATAACAGAAAGAGTAACAATCGGGTCAGAACTTTCCTGTTTATGTCCATGAGGCCACAGTAGATTGACTAACTTCTCTGATCACTAAAATCATGCCAATATACAAAAGGGGAAGCCATCAACTTTTTGAGTCTGGCTCTATGTGTTTGGCTTTTCTCAGATACATTCAGATATCCACTGGGCCCCTAATGAGAGGCTGGACACACTGGCAGATAGCTAAGGATTGAGAGGACACAGCCCTTGTCTTTCTCCAGATAGTGAGCTCTCTTAAAGAAGACAGAAGTTATGTATCTGAACCAGAATCATTGCAAGCGAGTGTATGAGTACTGGAGATGATGTGGGGCAGGACATGCTTGGGCAGACCAAGACAACTTCACAGAGGTAGGAACAAATCTGAGTCTTGAAGGATGGATAGATTGATCTTACAGAAAGAACGTCTAAACTCAGACAATTCTTCGTGTTGATTCTTACCAAGAAACTATGCCCTACCTCAAAATGTCTATGGATATCTTTTAGTGGGAAGCTGAAGGTGACAGGAAGAGGGCTGAGATTTCTGGTCATGAAGTTCCTTTCTCCGAAGAAACTCAGAAAATAACACTTCCTCTTGTCTAATAGGATATGATCATAATCACAGATTGTGGTCTTGAACATTTTATCTATCTCATCTCATCATGGGGTGATCACTGGAGTTCTTTTGACATCTAGAATTCCAACATTCTAGAAATCAACCTGATCCATCAATCTAGAAGTGCACATTACATGCGCTGATGGGAAGTGGATGAAGTGCAGATAATGATCTTTGGAATTTATTCTCATTTTCTTTAGCACATTCCTCTTTCCCATTAGATTATGCCTACTATATTATTCAAACAAGCCCTATGTTCTCTTAACACACACTGCTAGAGGTAGGATGGCATTTTTCCAGAAGTAAATTATAAGTAGTTTCAAATTTCTACCCAACAATGATATATCCTCAATTTTATGTAATATTTCAACTCATTTTTTCATCCAGTATAATACCATTCTTGCTAATAAAAGTCAGTAGGTATATAGATAATTACATTTTGACAAACAGAGATTTCAAAAGTCTAGAAAGATAGATATGTACAAGATCACACAGTAAGTTGATGTTAGAATCAGAACTAAAACTCAAGTTATCTAAACCCCATTTCCAGAGCTTTTTTACTTGAACATGTTATGTTTATTATCATCAATATTACAATGGAACTATTGTACCTTTAGAAATCATAGAACGTAAGAATCTAAAAGGATCTTAAATATCACCCAATCGAGCATATCTCATTAAACCTAGAGAACAAAAGGTCCAGAGAAGGGATCAGACTAGTCCAGAGCCAGGTAACAGTTTTGTGAGTTCACAGGAAGTCAAGACAGCATTACAGATTAGCAAACAAGTTAAATGGGGAGGAGAGTTGGAGCGACATTTTAAGCCCAGTGTTGACTTATTCTCCCTGCATATCATTACCAAGGACCTGGGGAAGAACCCCCGGTCCTCCTGAAAAGGGTTTCTGTTTGATCCCACAGCAATCCATCAATGAAGCCATACGGACATCGACACTCCCCCGAAACAGCGGTGCAGGAGCCAGCGGTGGCGGGAGCGGAGAGAATGGCCGGGTGGTCAGCCATGACTTCCCCAAGTCCATGCAATCGATCCCCTGCATGAGTCACAGTTCAGGGATGCCCTTGGGAGCCACTGGATTGTAACTGGAGCAGATGGAGACCCCTCGGGGAGTATGCCCAGGCTCCCCCAGTTCCATCCCACGCCCTTCAGTGCCAAAAACAACAAAATGAAACACAACCGCCACCAACCACCATGACCACGAGGAGAAGGATTCAACGGATTTTCCTGAAGAAATGAGAAATCATCCCGTAGCCCCTTTTCCTTTTTTGGTGTTCTTTTGCCCTTTTCTGTTGGCTAAGTGAGGATGACAAATAACACTGTACTGCAATAAGGGGAGAATAACCCTGTCACATAGAGCCTGTTTCACTGGAGCGCTAATGAGGAAACTGTATTGTTTTCTTTTAATTCAGTTGTTCATGCGTCTTAGTGTATGCACTATTTTTGTTCTTCCTAATATCCATGGTATGTAGGTTCTGTTAGGTCCATTACTTTTCCTTCTAAATCCCCACTCCTACCCATCCCACTTTAGTTTTCAGATTGGAGATTCAAGATTCATCCCACCTGACAAACAAGCAAAAGGAAAAAAAGTAATCTTCAAATGAATTCATCACGGGAACTCTCCAAATTCCCCTCCACACCTCAGCCCCAAGCCATGGATGGAGACCAATATCGTTGGAGGAGTGGGCTGCCTTCCCACTCACGGTACTGCCTAGACACTAGGCACTGACTTAGTTGAGAACATGTGTGAAGTAACTCAGACTCCGGGTGGCAGAGAAGGTAAAGACAGAAATGCAGTTAGAAGAGGACTCATGAAGTTATTGCTGGAGACTCAGATAAAGCTTTTTTGAATGTATGACAGCCATCCCATAGGCCTTAGGTGGAACAGTATGCTTCATCACAGAGTCAAGCCCAGCCCTGAAGAGTGTGTCCTTCTGCTATGCTCAAACCCAAAGGCATTCTGGGGGCTGAAGGGCAACTGGCCTCCTGAACCGAGTTGAGCTTTGGAAATAGCTGACATTCAGGAAACTCTCAACCCTGATTCTCACTTCTCATTTGCTTGACCTCTGAACAGGAACCCCATAGAGTAGACTCTTTCTCCTTGGAGCCTCTGGTGGGGGCGGGGGGAATGTTATACAAGCTAAATGCTAAAAAAAAAAGCCAATGGAAGAATTTTGAAGAGGAAGCTTCATTCAAGCTCACAAGCAATAGAACTTTCTATGGTGTGTCCTGCCCTAAGGCTGAGAGCCCAAGGGCGAAGCTTAGGGTTTTGGTGACCTGGAGAACTTGAGTTTTTATGTCCATATATGCGTATTATTTTAGCAGGTGGTCAGATAACACCTGTCATCTTTAGAAAGTGAAATGTCTAAGGCTTAATGATTTGAAGGAGACTAGGAGATAAATTAAGTTGATAATTACACTTCAGGACCTTAAGATTTCAGACCCCAACTTCTAACCTGTCACATAGAGCCTGTTTCACTGGAGCGCTAATGAGGAAACTGTATTGTTTTCTTTTAATTCAGTTGTTCATGCGTCTTAGTGTATGCACTATTTTGTTCTTCCTAATATCCATGGTATGTAGGTTCTGTTAGGTCCATTACTTTTCCTTCTAAATCCCCACTCCTACCCATCCCACTTTAGTTTTCAGATTGGAGATTCAAGATTCATCCCACCTGACAAACAAGCAAAAGGAAAAAAAGTAATCTTCAAATGAATTCATCACGGGAACTCTCCAAATTCCCCTCCACACCTCAGCCCCAAGCCATGGATGGAGACCAATATCGTTGGAGGAGTGGGCTGCCTTCCCACTCACGGTACTGCCTAGACACTAGGCACTGACTTAGTTGAGAACATGTGTGAAGTAACTCAGACTCCGGGTGGCAGAGAAGGTAAAGACAGAAATGCAGTTAGAAGAGGACTCATGAAGTTATTGCTGGAGACTCAGATAAAGCTTTTTTGAATGTATGACAGCCATCCCATAGGCCTTAGGTGGAACAGTATGCTTCATCACAGAGTCAAGCCCAGCCCTGAAGAGTGTGTCCTTCTGCTATGCTCAAACCCAAAGGCATTCTGGGGGCTGAAGGGCAACTGGCCTCCTGAACCGAGTTGAGCTTTGGAAATAGCTGACATTCAGGAAACTCTCAACCCTGATTCTCACTTCTCATTTGCTTGACCTCTGAACAGGAACCCCATAGAGTAGACTCTTTCTCCTTGGAGCCTCTGGTGGGGGCGGGGGGAATGTTATACAAGCTAAATGCTAAAAAAAAAAGCCAATGGAAGAATTTTGAAGAGGAAGCTTCATTCAAGCTCACAAGCAATAGAACTTTCTATGGTGTGTCCTGCCCTAAGGCTGAGAGCCCAAGGGCGAAGCTTAGGGTTTTGGTGACCTGGAGAACTTGAGTTTTTATGTCCATATATGCGTATTATTTTAGCAGGTGGTCAGATAACACCTGTCATCTTTAGAAAGTGAAATGTCTAAGGCTTAATGATTTGAAGGAGGCTAGGGAGATAAATTAAGTTGATAATTACACTTCAGGACCTTAAGATTTCAGACCCCAACTTCTAACCTGAAGAGGTCAACCTTCGGGCTAAGACAGAATAAGGATGCTGTATCCCAATGATCAAAATCATTGGATTGCACCTACAAAGCAAAATAAGATTGGAGCAGTGTCAGGGTTCATGGAGAGAAGCCTAGGCTGACCACAATTCTGGTTGGGGTCTTGGCACACGGCTGTCTTGGAGATCGTAACTCTCATTCTTGGTGCAATCAGCTTCCAGCTCTCCAGGAGCCTCTCTTCTAGGTGCATGATTCAGTATGTGCCATGTGTCATGAACTCTTACTGATAAACATATTCTGGCTTGTTCCCTCAGCCCCCAACTTCTATCCAATCTTTTCTGCTAGGGGTTATCATTAGCAATGCACAAACTAAAGGTTCGGAGCTTACCTCCAACTAGGGGCAGCATGACTGGCTTCATCTGTGGATTCTCTCCATGGACCCCACCAAAAGTATCCCTTCCATCCTCCTTTCATCAGCCATAGCAAGGAGCCATCCCCAAGTCAAACTCTTTGCTCTCTCAAGTGTTGATGTTCAGCCTCTCACATGTCAGTGTGGGCACGGTATGTGAAGCAGGACCCTCAAGGCAGACTGCCACGTTTTGCTACTGCCTAGCTGGTGTCCTCCCCATCCACTGCTCTCCCGCCAGATTCTCCCTAACCCTTGGCCTACCACTGCAGAATCTGATATGATCCACCCTTACAGAGTCTGAATTTCAAAAGAGTTGGAAATAACCCTCTGCCACCAACATGCTTCTAAAGTCTTTTTCCTTTGGCCTGGTAAGATGCCTCTTCAGTCACTAAGCTCATCAGTAACATAATCTGATCAAGAGAGATCAGCTATGCTAGAAATGAGGGTGTATGCTATGTGGGGGGTCCAAAACTCCAGCAGAAGAAGTTTTTCATCGATGGAGGGGTGACAGGGAAAACAAAAATAAGGAAAAAGTTAACTTGTATTATGTATTTTTACTACACTTTTCTTAAAAATAGAGCAATGGGAAAACTCTGAAGGAGACTGACATTTTTCTCAACAGGAATCCATACTTAACAGTTATGGCTTTCATTAAATTTTGCTCTTTGGTACCTGGGCCTTTTATTTAACATCTCTATTTGTTTTAACTCTCTTGGCAGATGTGTGAAAGGATTTTTGCTTGATCAAACACTAAATATTTTCTTGGTTCCTGTTTTTCTTTCAAATAGCCAGGGTTTTTTTTTTTTTCTTTTGGTATTTGCATAAAAGGAAAATATCATCAAGAATTAAATCACTGTGGATCCATTATTTACTTTTCATATTTGTCCATTCCATTTTTGTGCCATTTCTGAAGCCAGAGTGCCAAACTATGTTATTTTCCTTACTGCTATGCCTAAGTTCAGTGCATTTCAGTAGTGACCAATACTCCTAACTCATGAACAGTTCTTCAAATAGGTCATTGCAGATGAACCAGATCACTGTGGGTTATTCATCCAAATGAGATAACAACAAAAAGGCAAAATGCTACTGGTCTTCAAGGGCCATGGTTCCCATTGCACAAGGAGTGGGTTAGACCTGCCAGCATCTCCAAGACCAGGCTCATAAACAAACAATCATGGTCCTCAGACCACATGACCCCTCTTCTTGCCTGAAAGCTATTCTTTCACTCAAGCAAGACAGGCTTTCTGTGAAGGACCTGACATTTGTTGACACTTAAATACCAATGATTAAGAACAGCATCAAGTGTTTTCTTTCCCAGGGAACTCTGCATCTTAGAAGGGCTCGGGGGTCTAATATAACAGTGACATTTCAGGCGGGTGACTACCACGGTTTAAACAGGTTAGGGGCTGCTCTCCAACCTCAGAATCTGATATGATCCACCCTTACAGAGTCTGATTCAAAGAGTTGGAAATAACCCGCTGCCACCAACATGCTTCTAAAGTCTTTTTCCTTTGGCCTGGTAAGATGCCTCTTCAGTCACTAAGCTGATCAGTAACATAATCTGATCAAGAGAGATCAGCTATGCTAGAAATGAGGGTGTATGCTATGTGGGGTCCAAAACTCCAGCAGAAGAAGTTTTTCATCGATGGAGGGGTGACAGGGAAAACAAAAATAAGGAAAAAGTTAACTTGTATTATGTATTTTTACTACACTTTTCTTAAAAATAGAGCAATGGGAAAACTCTGAAGGAGACTGACATTTTTCTCAACAGGAATCCATACTTAACAGTTATGGCTTTCATTAAATTTTGCTCTTTGGTACCTGGGCCTTTTATTTAACATCTCTATTTGTTTTAACTCTCTTGGCAGATGTGTGAAAGGATTTTTGCTTGATCAAACACTAAATATTTTCTTGGTTCCTGTTTTTCTTTCAAATAGCCAGGGTTTTTTTTTTTTTCTTTTGGTATTTGCATAAAAGGAAAATATCATCAAGAATTAAATCACTGTGGATCCATTATTTACTTTTCATATTTGTCCATTCCATTTTTGTGCCATTTCTGAAGCCAGAGTGCCAAACTATGTTATTTTCCTTACTGCTATGCCTAAGTTCAGTGCATTTCAGTAGTGACCAATACTCCTAACTCATGAACAGTTCTTCAAATAGGTCATTGCAGATGAACCAGATCACTGTGGGTTATTCATCCAAATGAGATAACAACAAAAAGGCAAAATGCTACTGGTCTTCAAGGGCCATGGTTCCCATTGCACAAGGAGTGGGTTAGACCTGCCAGCATCTCCAAGACCAGGCTCATAAACAAACAATCATGGTCCTCAGACCACATGACCCCTCTTCTTGCCTGAAAGCTATTCTTTCACTCAAGCAAGACAGGCTTTCTGTGAAGGACCTGACATTTGTTGACACTTAAATACCAATGATTAAGAACAGCATCAAGTGTTTTCTTTCCCAGGGAACTCTGCATCTTAGAAGGGCTCGGGGGTCTAATATAACAGTGACATTTCAGGCGGGTGACTACCACGGTTTAAACAGGTTAGGGGGTTGGGAAAAGAGAAAGAACCAAGCAGACTTGTATGAGGCTCTGGTCACAGTTCAGACCCCTTGTCAGCACCTCCAGCATCTAGGCTGCTTCTGAATGATGAAGCCCTCGGCACCAGCTGCCACATGGGGAACTGAGCTGCCATCTTCCATCAGATCGCTGGGCTAAAGACCATAATGGCTGTGCAAGCACAGGTTAGTGTGCACTGAGCACTTACTATGTTAAGGCACACTTCATATTTTCTATAGCATGACAGTGTCCCACTAAGAAATGAGGAATCTCAGACTTAAAGAGATATCACCACATCCTCAGTCTTGTAAGCCACAGAGCCAAGGTTCAGCCTGGAATCTAAAACCTTTACATTATCCATCTCATTGTTAACCAGGTTATAATATGGGGTGAACAGGGAAAATCACAGACAAATAGTTCTCTGACTTTCTGTAATACCTAAGTAACTAAAAATGGGATGGTCCAAGCTACATTTACCATACCTTTGTAAAAGCCAGTCTATCCTCTTTCGGCATGAGAGATCACTAATCCAGACAGGATTCACTCAAAAGGAGAAAAGGAGAAAGAGCCACTTGGGGCCCCTTTAAAATATCAATAGATCCAGAGCAGCAAGCAAGCAGGTTGGAAAGGGGACTGGAAAGCAGGTCCCCTGAAGAATTGTTGGTTCAACCTGGACAAGGATCCTCCTGACTGTCCATAGGAAGTGGAGCTAGCTTTTGAGTTGACAGGACCAGGATCATTTCTGGGACTAAAGCAGGAGCTCACAATGGTCCAAGTATCCCTACGATAGAATTAGACTGCCCCTGGAGCTGGAACAGAGCCCAGTTGAGGAGATGCCACTGGTGTTAAAGTTGAAATCTATATCCTCTAATGTTTCTTACTTTATCTTTGCTTCTTTACAGCCCCGTTCAGGTTATCTGCTGAGAAGCACTCTGATAGATGCTAGAAGGAGGTCAACAAGGCCCTAAACCAAGCAGACTTTTTTTAAATTGCATCTTAGAAGGGCTCGGGGGTCTAATATAACAGTGACATTTCAGGCGGGTGACTACCACGGTTTAAACAGGTTAGGGGGTTGGGAAAAGAGAAAGAACCAAGCAGACTTGTATGAGGCTCTGGTCACAGTTCAGACCCCTTGTCAGCACCTCCAGCATCTAGGCTGCTTCTGAATGATGAAGCCCTCGGCACCAGCTGCCACATGGGGAACTGAGCTGCCATCTTCCATCAGATCGCTGGGCTAAAGACCATAATGGCTGTGCAAGCACAGGTTAGTGTGCACTGAGCACTTACTATGTTAAGGCACACTTCATATTTTCTATAGCATGACAGTGTCCCACTAAGAAATGAGGAATCTCAGACTTAAAGAGATATCACCACATCCTCAGTCTTGTAAGCCACAGAGCCAAGGTTCAGCCTGGAATCTAAAACCTTTACATTATCCATCTCATTGTTAACCAGGTTATAATATGGGGTGAACAGGGAAAATCACAGACAAATAGTTCTCTGACTTTCTGTAATACCTAAGTAACTAAAAATGGGATGGTCCAAGCTACATTTACCATACCTTTGTAAAAGCCAGTCTATCCTCTTTCGGCATGAGAGATCACTAATCCAGACAGGATTCACTCAAAAGGAGAAAAGGAGAAAGAGCCACTTGGGGCCCCTTTAAAATATCAATAGATCCAGAGCAGCAAGCAAGCAGGTTGGAAAGGGGACTGGAAAGCAGGTCCCCTGAAGAATTGTTGGTTCAACCTGGACAAGGATCCTCCTGACTGTCCATAGGAAGTGGAGCTAGCTTTTGAGTTGACAGGACCAGGATCATTTCTGGGACTAAAGCAGGAGCTCACAATGGTCCAAGTATCCCTACGATAGAATTAGACTGCCCCTGGAGCTGGAACAGAGCCCAGTTGAGGAGATGCCACTGGTGTTAAAGTTGAAATCTATATCCTCTAATGTTTCTTACTTTATCTTTGCTTCTTTACAGCCCCGTTCAGGTTATCTGCTGAGAAGCACTCTGATAGATGCTAGAAGGAGGTCAACAAGGCCCTAAACAAATGGGCATAAACATCACTAAAATAGTGTCTAAAATCAACTCATCCTCATTAAGAGACAAGATAGCAAGTTCCTTCCTTACCAAATGCTAATGTTACCCCCAGGAAAGAGTATTTATGGAGGTCTGTTCCTATCCACTTGTTGCTACTGCTGTTTAGTTGCTCAGTCGTGTCCGACTCTTTTGCAACCCCACAGACTGTTGCCTGCCGTGCTCCTCTGTCCATGGCATTATCTTGGCAAGAATACTGCAGTGAGTTACCATTTCCTCCTTCAGACCCAACCCAGGGATTGAACCCACACCTCCTACTTTGGAAGGCAGATTCTTTACCACTGAGCCACCTGGGAAGTCCCTGGTGTGAGTCTGGCCACTGACAAATAACCCTAACATAGTGCTTTGTAATTTTCAGTCAAATTTTGTTTCTTGAAGTTTCAAGATCATAACCTGAGCAGAGAAACAATGTACTGGAGTGGAAAGGTCAGTAGATGAGACCAGGATTCACAATTCCTGACTTCTTTTCCTCCTGCCTTTTCAACCTTGGACAAGAAAATTAGCTTCCTGAGCCTCATTCTCCTATCAAAGAAACAGGACATCTGGTGTCAAAACTGACAGTGACTCTTGACCCTAAATGCACTCTGGAGTCACGTAAGGAACTTTAAACAAAATCACCAATGCCCAAGATACATCTCCAAATCCAATTTTTTCCCATGGTTGTCCCTGTTTCACTTTTGTTATATTTTGAACTTTCAAGTGATGAAAATGTGCCAGAGCAGCAAGCAAGCAGGTTGGAAAGGGGACTGGAAAGCAGGTCCCCTGAAGAATTGTTGGTTCAACCTGGACAAGGATCCTCCTGACTGTCCATAGGAAGTGGAGCTAGCTTTTGAGTTGACAGGACCAGGATCATTTCTGGGACTAAAGCAGGAGCTCACAATGGTCCAAGTATCCCTACGATAGAATTAGACTGCCCCTGGAGCTGGAACAGAGCCCAGTTGAGGAGATGCCACTGGTGTTAAAGTTGAAATCTATATCCTCTAATGTTTCTTACTTTATCTTTGCTTCTTTACAGCCCCGTTCAGGTTATCTGCTGAGAAGCACTCTGATAGATGCTAGAAGGAGGTCAACAAGGCCCTAAACAAATGGGCATAAACATCACTAAAATAGTGTCTAAAATCAACTCATCCTCATTAAGAGACAAGATAGCAAGTTCCTTCCTTACCAAATGCTAATGTTACCCCCAGGAAAGAGTATTTATGGAGGTCTGTTCCTATCCACTTGTTGCTACTGCTGTTTAGTTGCTCAGTCGTGTCCGACTCTTTTGCAACCCCACAGACTGTTGCCTGCCGTGCTCCTCTGTCCATGGCATTATCTTGGCAAGAATACTGCAGTGAGTTACCATTTCCTCCTTCAGACCCAACCCAGGGATTGAACCCACACCTCCTACTTTGGAAGGCAGATTCTTTACCACTGAGCCACCTGGGAAGTCCCTGGTGTGAGTCTGGCCACTGACAAATAACCCTAACATAGTGCTTTGTAATTTTCAGTCAAATTTTGTTTCTTGAAGTTTCAAGATCATAACCTGAGCAGAGAAACAATGTACTGGAGTGGAAAGGTCAGTAGATGAGACCAGGATTCACAATTCCTGACTTCTTTTCCTCCTGCCTTTTCAACCTTGGACAAGAAAATTAGCTTCCTGAGCCTCATTCTCCTATCAAAGAAACAGGACATCTGGTGTCAAAACTGACAGTGACTCTTGACCCTAAATGCACTCTGGAGTCACGTAAGGAACTTTAAACAAAATCACCAATGCCCAAGATACATCTCCAAATCCAATTTTTTTCCCATGGTTGTCCCTGTTTCACTTTTGTTATATTTTGAACTTTCAAGTGATGAAAATGTGCAGCCAAAACTGAGCACTACTACCATTAGACTATCTTAGGGATAAAGAAAATGCCGATGAAAACTGTGAACATTTCAAAGTACTAATGAGGGTTATCTGTCATTGGCCAGACCAACACCAGAACTCTGGATACCTGATGGCAGGCAAATCACCATGGCCTCAGGAGAGAAAATGCCATTATATCCAAGGGAAGGCTAGGATGCAGTGTCCAACCTGGGCTCTAAATGTTCCTTTACCCTTTCGGCATGCTTGTAATATTAATAATAACACTCTTTAGGGGGAAGAAAGAGACACAGGACATTAGACGCAAGATATAATCATCAGAAAAACACCCTCAGGAAAGGGGAAGAGAGAAAAAAACAAGTCTGTCCGATGAGTCAGCTTTCAATACAGCCAGTTATTTTCCAAACTGGAAAACTACCTGGCTGTTTCCATTACAGACACCAAATCCCACTACCTGCATTTTGAACATCATTCACTGGAAAGGACGGCCTATCAGCCTCATTGTCCAAAGGCACTCTGGGTCTCACCACAGACAAGCTCTAAGTTCTTCCTCAGTAGTATGTGGGCCTTTTTTTTTATTTCATTCAATGTTTATTTTAATTTGTTTTGGTGGTTTTAATTATTTTATATTTTCGATGAAAAGATCCAGTTCATTTCTTTATGTAGTTCATTCCTCAATATATAATTTCTTTATAATACTCTAAGATTGTTTTTTATTATTATTTTACTTTTTACTTTTACAGTGTTTTGTTGTTTACAGATATGTATAATCCCAGATTAGTCATATGTATATCCATGGCCCCCATCCCTCCTCCACCCCTCTGCAAGCATAGCACTACATACAAGGGAGGGAGGAACCAAACTGTGCTCAGCATTAACTGTATACCAAGTAGGATTTTAGAGCTTCGCAAACATCTCACTGAGTCCTCAAAACAATTCTGGGAGGTGGGAAGTCATCACCCCTCTTTTTCACAGGAGGCAATGGAAGCTTAGAATGGTTTAGAACCCAAAGTCATGAAGCCCATCAATACCCTGTCCTAGACTCTAGTCCCTGTTTGTCTCTCTCCAAAGCCACTACCTTTCCCCTTAATAGATCATCTCCTATGGAGAGTTCACCATGCTAAGGAAAAGCACTGAACAAAGACAGAAAAAATACGGAATCTATTGTCTCCACCACTACCAATTTGCACTGGCACCTTGGGCAACTCATTTCCTTACTCTGGGCCTCAGTGACCTTGTTTGTGAAATAAGAGAAAAAGGATTAATATAAACTGATTGCAAACATTCCTGGTTGTAGCCATATGTCAGTGGTTCTCAACCAGATGTGATCTGGTGCAGCTTGGAGCATTTGGCAGTGTCTGGAGATAATATTGTTACCATAAGTGGGAGTAGAGGTTGCTACTGGAGTTTAGTAGGTAGAGGCCCAGGGTTGCTGCTAAACATTCAACAACATATAAGGCAGCCTCCCACAACAAAGACTCATCCAGCCCACAATGTCAGTAGAGCAAAGGCTGAGAAGCTCTATCCTCCGTAACTGCAGCATCTCAATAGCATGCTGGGGTATGGACGACAGCAAGACAAGCCTGCATAGTAAAAAAAAGGCAAGGATTTTAAGTCACGAATTTAGAGAAGGAACAAACTGAGTTTTAGGGAAGCAGGTTGAGGCCAGAAGAGTTTGGTTAACAGCATAAATGTAGAGGGCACAGAAGCCAAGGCTGGGGTCCACGAGGCATCCAGAGAGAGCTGACAACTGTGACGGAGGAGAGCAGAGGGCTCCACCTGCACTAGTGGTTCATGCCCTGCCCAGTCTCGTTTTCCAAGTGAACCCACAGCCAGAACCAGAGAAATCTAACAGTGAGCCCTATCCACTCCCCCCAAACCCAGTAAGCTTCATTTCTAACTCCAGAAAATACATTCTTCCGTCTTAAAAAAAAAAAAAAAAAAACAAGCAACAAGCCTCCATGTCCACAGTCATGTCATGGGGAACACAGAGGAAAAAGAGGTAGCCCTGTCACTTGGAGAGTTAAGTGCCAGGAAGGAAAAACAAGACCCATACACACAATTATGTTCAACCTGAGGTTGAAGGTAGATCTAAACAAAAAGCCAGTCAAGTGCCTGGGTCCAGTCTTCCATAGATCACTCATCACCTTGCATCCAGCTTCTAAAGCAGGCACTCTGGGGACTTCCCTGATGATGCAGTGGATAAGAATCTGCCCGTCAATGCAGGGGACAGGAGTTCTATCCCTGGTCTGGGAGGATCCCACAGGCCACAGAGCCACTAAGCCTGTGCGCCACAACTACTGAGCCCATATGCTGCTAAACTACTGAAGACTGTGTACCTAGTGCCTGTACTCTACAACAGGAGAAGTCACGTACTACAACAAAGAGTAGTTCCCGGTCGCCCCCAACTAGAGAAAGTCCATGCAGAGCAACAAAGACCCAGCTCCGCCCAAATAAATAAACTTTAAAAATAAAAAGGGCACTCTGAAGTTTACCCCTCCCATCTAAATGATGCCTTCACAAGACCAAGGACCTTATCTGCCTCAGCACAATGCTCAGTATGTAATAGAGTCTCAATGAACATTTGCTGAATGACTTGATGAATGGGAGGAGAGCTGAAATGCCCTTTGGTGTCCAAAGCAGAGATCATTCCTGACAGGGTTGAAATGAAAGGAGGAGGAGATGACGTGTGTGTGTTGCCTTGAAGGTCTGTAGACATGAATCAGCCAGAGATTCAAGAGAAGACCCTCAAAGAAAGGGAAACAGAACAAGCCAGGGTATGAAGGCAGGAACAAGTGGAACCTGTTTGGGAAAGGACAAGTACCCAGTGCAGCTGGTACCACACGGCCAAGGTGAGCAAGGAGAAGGCTGGGCTGGATGTGGGAAGCTGTTACTTAATTCATCCTGAAATAAGGAACTGAAGCTTTGGGGGTGAGAAAGAAACTCACTCAGGTATCAGGTACTGAGTTCAGCAAGAAATGTATTTCAGGCATCAACTATATGCTAGGCATCATGGAAACACTTCACGCCACTCCTCTCACTTCATCCCTCAGCAGGAAGCCTGTGAGGCAGAAAGAGCATCCCAATTTCATCTCTGAGCCAACTGTGCCCTAGAGGTAGGAGAAACTCAGCCACCTAGGATTCCTATAAGTCTACAGCACAGGAAGAAATCATAGGAAGCCATCTGTCCTCATGACAGTTCTAGCAGTTTAAAAAAAAATGCCCAGAGGAGACAGACCCATCACCTATGAGTGGCATTTGCTTGACTATGCAATTAGTCACCAGAGAAGTCATCAGTGACTTCTAGAACACCAAAAGAAATCACACCACCAAAGACACAAAGAAGGATTCTGAGCCCCATCTATACTCAGTAGAAGGGAACTACGGTGGATTCACACCTCAGGTCACCAACTGGGGAATGAAAGTCCACTGCTGTACCTAGTGCCTGTACTCTACAACAGGAGAAGTCACGTACTACAACAAAGAGTAGTTCCCGGTCGCCCCCAACTAGAGAAAGTCCATGCAGAGCAACAAAGACCCAGCTCCGCCCAAATAAATAAACTTTAAAAATAAAAAGGGCACTCTGAAGTTTACCCCTCCCATCTAAATGATGCCTTCACAAGACCAAGGACCTTATCTGCCTCAGCACAATGCTCAGTATGTAATAGAGTCTCAATGAACATTTGCTGAATGACTTGATGAATGGGAGGAGAGCTGAAATGCCCTTTGGTGTCCAAAGCAGAGATCATTCCTGACAGGGTTGAAATGAAAGGAGGAGGAGATGACGTGTGTGTTTGCCTTGAAGGTCTGTAGACATGAATCAGCCAGAGATTCAAGAGAAGACCCTCAAAGAAAGGGAAACAGAACAAGCCAGGGTATGAAGGCAGGAACAAGTGGAACCTGTTTGGGAAAGGACAAGTACCCAGTGCAGCTGGTACCACACGGCCAAGGTGAGCAAGGAGAAGGCTGGGCTGGATGTGGGAAGCTGTTACTTAATTCATCCTGAAATAAGGAACTGAAGCTTTGGGGGTGAGAAAGAAACTCACTCAGGTATCAGGTACTGAGTTCAGCAAGAAATGTATTTCAGGCATCAACTATATGCTAGGCATCATGGAAACACTTCACGCCACTCCTCTCACTTCATCCCTCAGCAGGAAGCCTGTGAGGCAGAAAGAGCATCCCAATTTCATCTCTGAGCCAACTGTGCCCTAGAGGTAGGAGAAACTCAGCCACCTAGGATTCCTATAAGTCTACAGCACAGGAAGAAATCATAGGAAGCCATCTGTCCTCATGACAGTTCTAGCAGTTTAAAAAAAAATGCCCAGAGGAGACAGACCCATCACCTATGAGTGGCATTTGCTTGACTATGCAATTAGTCACCAGAGAAGTCATCAGTGACTTCTAGAACACCAAAAGAAATCACACCACCAAAGACACAAAGAAGGATTCTGAGCCCCATCTATACTCAGTAGAAGGGAACTACGGTGGATTCACACCTCAGGTCACGACTGCAAGATGAGGAAGGACAGCTGCTTTGCAACACAGTCACCAGTCACCATTTCTGCTGCAGCCAGACTTCCTCAGATCCTGAAGGACTGTAGGGTTTTTGGCCCATGAGAAATGCTGACAACAGTATCTTACATGCATCACATGGCAGGGGATCCTTGCTATTTAGGTAAGGATTCTGTATGTGTGTGTTTGGATTACTGTCACAGTAAGGCCACTGCTACCAACAAAGAAAGACACAAAGTCAGGCCATAAACACCAAGACACAGGAACCATGTGGTACAATAATTAGCAGTGATTTGTTGAACATCTGCTCCGAGCTCGACATTTCACATACTCTGTCTGATCTCATGTTCACCTATCCTTAGGGAGAGAGACTTGCATTTCTATTGGGTGAATGTTTTACATAAATGAATGTGAATCAAAACAGTTCATAAGTGATGGTAGGAATCTTAGAAATCACCTAATCCTCACTTTATCCAACTATATTTTATAAGAAAAAAAAAAGTAAACTTGAGGCCATTAGAGAGCAGACTCTGCCTGCTCAGGGTCACATAGAAAGTGAAGTGAAAGTGTTAGTCACTCAGTCATGTCCGACTCTTTGCAACCCCATGGGCCATAGTCCATCACAGTCCTCTGTCCAGGGGATTCTCCATGCAAGAAGACTAGAGTGGGTTGCCATTCCCTTCTCCAGGATCCTCCCAAACTGGGAACTGAACCCAGGTCTCCTGCACTGCAGACAGATTCTTCACCATCTAGGCATCATGGAAACACTTCACGCCACTCCTCTCACTTCATCCCTCAGCAGGAAGCCTGTGAGGCAGAAAGAGCATCCCAATTTCATCTCTGAGCCAACTGTGCCCTAGAGGTAGGAGAAACTCAGCCACCTAGGATTCCTATAAGTCTACAGCACAGGAAGAAATCATAGGAAGCCATCTGTCCTCATGACAGTTCTAGCAGTTTAAAAAAAAATGCCCAGAGGAGACAGACCCATCACCTATGAGTGGCATTTGCTTGACTATGCAATTAGTCACCAGAGAAGTCATCAGTGACTTCTAGAACACCAAAAGAAATCACACCACCAAAGACACAAAGAAGGATTCTGAGCCCCATCTATACTCAGTAGAAGGGAACTACGGTGGATTCACACCTCAGGTCACGACTGCAAGATGAGGAAGGACAGCTGCTTTGCAACACAGTCACCAGTCACCATTTCTGCTGCAGCCAGACTTCCTCAGATCCTGAAGGACTGTAGGGTTTTTGGCCCATGAGAAATGCTGACAACAGTATCTTACATGCATCACATGGCAGGGGATCCTTGCTATTTAGGTAAGGATTCTGTATGTGTGTGTTTGGATTACTGTCACAGTAAGGCCACTGCTACCAACAAAGAAAGACACAAAGTCAGGCCATAAACACCAAGACACAGGAACCATGTGGTACAATAATTAGCAGTGATTTGTTGAACATCTGCTCCGAGCTCGACATTTCACATACTCTGTCTGATCTCATGTTCACCTATCCTTAGGGAGAGAGACTTGCATTTCTATTGGGTGAATGTTTTACATAAATGAATGTGAATCAAAACAGTTCATAAGTGATGGTAGGAATCTTAGAAATCACCTAATCCTCACTTTATCCAACTATATTTTATAAGAAAAAAAAAAGTAAACTTGAGGCCATTAGAGAGCAGACTCTGCCTGCTCAGGGTCACATAGAAAGTGAAGTGAAAGTGTTAGTCACTCAGTCATGTCCGACTCTTTGCAACCCCATGGGCCATAGTCCATCACAGTCCTCTGTCCAGGGGATTCTCCATGCAAGAAGACTAGAGTGGGTTGCCATTCCCTTCTCCAGGGGATCCTCCCAAACTGGGAACTGAACCCAGGTCTCCTGCACTGCAGACAGATTCTTCACCATCTGAGTCACCAGGGTCTTCTAAGTTCCCAGTTAAACCAACACCATCTAGAAGCTAGCTATTCTGGCTCCAAGTCCAGGGTACTTTGAATGCAGCAAAGAGGTCTTCTTTCACTCCAACAACCCACAACTCAACATCTGCCCTTTTTGTCTAGCCCTGTAGGTAGGGCTATTTAAGTGTATCTAGTAAACTGCACCAAGATGTGAGGAAGATGGGGTTTTTTGTTTTGTTTCAGTTTGGTTTGAGCCAGCTAAAACTATGACCAAGATTAGTCTCAAATCTAACTAAAGCAGGCAAATGCCTGGATGGCAGGACTCCAGGACTGTGATATGAATTTCCCTGAAACCAAAAATGTTTCCTTGGTGATCACCGTGTTCCCCAGGTTACTTATCCAGGGCAAAGCCTTTTATTCCACAAAGTTTCTTTGTAAGTGCTTCTTGTAGGCAAAAATACCTGGCAAATTCAAACTGTGTTTCAATTCCTGTTACAAGGTGCTTTCTTGTTAGCAGCATTTGATAGGAATGGTAAAGAGATACTTGAAGGATGGGATAGCACAGGGAAGTGAGCAAAGAACTCAGAATGGAAAATCAAAGGTTATTGAAGGCAAGTGTTGTATTTTTACATTTAGGAAGCCCTTGTTTTAATGTAGAGTTACCTTAAAAAGCAGTCATGAAGAGAGAGCAGAAACTGATTATTCAGCAGACAAGCATGAGGTTGGGGGTATATGGAGTTTTAAGTGGAAAATTAAACAGTTATCTAAACAATTCTCGGAGGAAGAAAACAATTTTTTAAGACTTAATTATCTACATTAAAAAATAAAAACAGCTCATTAGCTTTTCCTTCATCTTGCCTTGAAATTATTATCATTAAAAAAAATCATTTTGGTTTTTCTTTCAAAAAATGGCTTGTGACCTGGAGGCTCTGTCTTCACACATTCACTTAAGAAGGAAAAAAAAAAAACGTTAATTTAATTTGACTGAGTCATCAGCCTAATGAACTGCTTAGAAACAATTTAGTGATGATATAAAATGAGCTTCTTGGCCCTAGGAAAACCACTAGAAAGAAATCAGTGCAATGCCGAGAGTAAATACCTGTGGGTTTTGGCAACCTGGCAGCCCTTCCTCTGGGGAACTGCTCCTGTCACCCTGTCATCACGTGGTCCTGGTCATGCTGAAGCACCCTGTCCTTCCCCCACAACCCTGCCAGGAAACCACTGTCCCTTTTTGCCCCGGCCACAGTGACTGGGCTAGACATGACTGTGTGACCCAAAGTTGGTCAGTTAGAATCCTTCCATGGAACATTTTGAGAGAAGGGGGACTTGCATTCTCAGTTTAAGCTAAAATTATCCCAGGGTTATCTTCTGAATCACAGAGATCCAGCCTCTGCTGCAGTAGAAGAGAAGAGTGTGGCTAGCTCAGCCCAGCCAAGATGCAGGCTGGAGGGAACCAGTTCTGATGTCCTCGGAGCCCCTGAACCCAGGTGCTCTCGGGGCCAGCCCTTACCCAAACTTCTCAGTGGTGGGAGCTTATCAATGCTATTCTGAATTCTATTTCCATCTCTGACAACAAGAGGAATTCGGATTATTCAATCAGTGACCAGCTAGGAATCATATAGTGGGGGGAAAAAAGTCAGTAGCTGAATTCAAATCAATTGTTCTATGGGAGCAACTGGTTGCAAAGTGGCCTGACAGAACTCGCACTTTTCCTGCCCAAGCCTGTTCACAGGCACCAGTGCCAGCACCCTGGCTTCTGTCCTCCTCCACTTCCTTCTCTGCTGTCTCTTCCTGCTCACCTGCTCACCTGTCTTCTGGGGGATGCTGTGGTGATTAATTCACAAATAAGTGGAAAGTTCTCTGAAAAGACTTGGGGTTGAAGTACCAATAAGGCTTCAAATGGGTTCCTATGCATAAAATTCTATCTTCTTCATCCTTTAAGAAAGAGTCTATTAACACAGGTTTCCTTCTCCTTTCTCTCCCCTTAGTCCTCTGGCTCTGTCTGTCTGTCCCATCGAATCACTTCAGAGAGAGAAGGGGAGGTTCTCTTGTTCATGTTTATTTCTGTTCTGCAAAGGAGATCGGACACCTACAGGTACCTATCAACTCTGCCTTAAATGGGTTGCCTTTGATGGAGGCACACCAAACGCATTCTGTGAGGATTTGAGGGAGAAGGTATGGAGAAATGAAAGCACAGAAAGAGGAAAATGATAAGAGGCAAATTGTAATGATACACAGGCCAGCAAGGCCAGGCAGCAGCAGAGTGCTTTAGGAAGTCCCTGAAAAATCTATTCCTACCCTATAAGCTCACACACACACACGAAATTCCACTTTCAATTAGATTCTTTTCTTTCAAGTGATAGTTGTTATGGAATACAATGCTTAACACTGCCAGAGAATTCTGCAGCTACAAAGCTCCTTCATAACCATGGTCTGTCTTGATCCAGCACTATCCTGAATGGTAGGTTGAGCAGAGATAAGCACACCTGTTTCATAAATTAAAAGCCAAGGTTAAGGAAGGTCAAGAGACATGCCCAAATTCAGAGAAGTAGAACTGGGTTAGGGTGGACTGACATATGAACCCCTGAGTCATGATCTCTTCACTCTATCAAAGGATGATTCCAGACAGCTGTTGGTGATGGATTACTAACCCCTTTTTTAAAAGACATTTTTTGATGTGGGCTGTTTTTAAAGTCTAAATTGGATTTATAACAAAATTGCTTCCTTTTTATGATTTGGTTTTTTGGCCAAGAGGCATGTGGGATCTTAAATCCCTGAGCAGCAAAAGTATGCATCAACTAACTTGAAGATGTTTGGCCAAGGACTGGCTGTACAAACCAGAGTGAAAAGAAGAAATCTGATACTGTTTTATGGGCAGAGTCAAACCAAAGGATGGTTTGACAGGTGTTTCTGTTGCCTTCACCAGAAATTTAAAGAGATCATGACTCTTCTGCTCGCCAGAGTGCCTCAAGGGGAGCCCTCCAGATGGTTGCAATGCAAGCCTTCTAAGGAGTGAACCAGGAGCCTTTTTGAGTTCCTTCCTCTCTGGGACATGGAAACAGAGATGGCACAGCCCCTGTACTCTATGTAGTGAGAAAAATACTTAAAGAATATTGATCAGAAGAGTGTCAGATTCCTCAGCTTCTCAGTCATAGAACTTCCTAGAAGCCAGCCAGTGTCTGATGGCATTGCATACACTCTCTCTTTCAGTGCCCATGAAAGTGGTCAGAGAAGCAGGCATCATCTGCTTTCCCTAACCCAACATCACAGAACTGCCAGTTGGTAGAGCCACATTTGTATTTCAGACTGTCTGGCTCCAAACTTGCCTTTATCCCAGGCTGGCACAAAGATTAATGCTCAATCTTCATTAAGAAACCATAATCATGCCTGACTTGCAGTTCCCTTTTTGGACATGGAGATTTACAGTGAAAATCAATTTCTTATCATGCCATACTCACTAAAGAGGGGGTTGCTGCAGGACCATACATATGGCCTCATTCTAGCCTCAAAATCACCCTGTGAAGGCACAAGACAGGCACTCATATCTTCATTTTACAGATGAGCAAATAGAGGCTCAGAGGGATTTAAAAGGTTGCCCAAGATCAATCCAGGACATTTAACTAGAGCCCCAGAAATCTTCCCACTCTACTACCTCACCAAGTCTAACACCTGTTTGGCACTCAATGAATTAATGAACTAATAATTGGTAACAGTTCATGGACTGCATCTCATAAGGATTGTTCTTTCAAATTCTCAACAAACAGTTCTGCCTGTCCCCTTGTCATGAAAAACCAAGATTCACTGAACAGTTAGAAACTTTTTCCTCCATCAGACCTCCGAGGCAGAGGTCAGCAGTGCCATTTCCTTTGGACTTAGCATTCCCTGCCCCCTGCAGAGAGCCATCAGCCCACCCACAGGCACGAATTTGCTCTTTTTTTCATCTATCTTACCACTTGTTTCTTTCCACTGCCCAGCACCCTGCCAATGTCCACACTTCCCATTGACCCCTGCCTTGGCATCAGCACACTGAGTCATCTCTGCCCAACCCTCCCCACACCCTGCCCGTCCAGCACAGCAAAACCAAAGTGGCAAGAAGCATATGTGGAACTCAAGTCAGAAGGTGGCAGGCTGACCAGACTGGCCAACTGTCCTGCAGAAATGACATTCTGGCTGTGCTAGTCTAATTACGAAAATGCAGCCATGCCTGTGTCAGGGAGGGAAAGACGAAGATTATGTCTAGGACTCATAGGATTATCATTTTACCTGTTGAGTTAATCATATGCAATTTTCCAGATTCCTGGACTCTCACAATTAAGCCAGAAAGAGAGCTGGGTGGGATGGTCACAATCTAGTCACTCCCTGCCTACTTCCAGGGTCATGGAAACTCACCACCTCCTCCGAGCAGCTGTGTTACCTGCTACATTGTATTTCAGACTGTCTGGCTCCAAACTTGCCTTTATCCCAGGCTGGCACAAAGATTAATGCTCAATCTTCATTAAGAAACCATAATCATGCCTGACTTGCAGTTCCTTTTGGACATGGAGATTTACAGTGAAAATCAATTTCTTATCATGCCATACTCACTAAAGAGGGGGTTGCTGCAGGACCATACATATGGCCTCATTCTAGCCTCAAAATCACCCTGTGAAGGCACAAGACAGGCACTCATATCTTCATTTTACAGATGAGCAAATAGAGGCTCAGAGGGATTTAAAAGGTTGCCCAAGATCAATCCAGGACATTTAACTAGAGCCCCAGAAATCTTCCCACTCTACTACCTCACCAAGTCTAACACCTGTTTGGCACTCAATGAATTAATGAACTAATAATTGGTAACAGTTCATGGACTGCATCTCATAAGGATTGTTCTTTCAAATTCTCAACAAACAGTTCTGCCTGTCCCCTTGTCATGAAAAACCAAGATTCACTGAACAGTTAGAAACTTTTTCCTCCATCAGACCTCCGAGGCAGAGGTCAGCAGTGCCATTTCCTTTGGACTTAGCATTCCCTGCCCCCTGCAGAGAGCCATCAGCCCACCCACAGGCACGAATTTGCTCTTTTTTTCATCTATCTTACCACTTGTTTCTTTCCACTGCCCAGCACCCTGCCAATGTCCACACTTCCCATTGACCCCTGCCTTGGCATCAGCACACTGAGTCATCTCTGCCCAACCCTCCCCACACCCTGCCCGTCCAGCACAGCAAAACCAAAGTGGCAAGAAGCATATGTGGAACTCAAGTCAGAAGGTGGCAGGCTGACCAGACTGGCCAACTGTCCTGCAGAAATGACATTCTGGCTGTGCTAGTCTAATTACGAAAATGCAGCCATGCCTGTGTCAGGGAGGGAAAGACGAAGATTATGTCTAGGACTCATAGGATTATCATTTTACCTGTTGAGTTAATCATATGCAATTTTCCAGATTCCTGGACTCTCACAATTAAGCCAGAAAGAGAGCTGGGTGGGATGGTCACAATCTAGTACATGTCTCCTGCATGCCTACTTCCAGGGTCATGGAAACTCACCACCTCCTCCGAGCAGCTGTGTCCACAGTTAACCTGCTCTGACTTTAAAAATGCAGTATATGGGCTTCCCTGGTGGTCCAGTGGGTAAGGACACCTCCTTGCAGTGGAAGGGGTGCCAGTTTGGTTCCTGGCCTGGGAAGATGAGCGGCTGGACCGATGTGTCCAACTACCGAGCCAGAGCTCTGGAGCACATGCACCCAGAGCCGGTGCTCTGCAGTGAGAGAGGCCACTGCGATGGGAGGCCCACACAGGACAAAGAGCAGAGATAAACAAATGAAAGATCAATAGAAGTGGCCAAAAAAAAAAAAAAATGCAGTATGTGAACTAGATACAGGCTCCTTGGCACTGGTTCTTGGTTTGTGCTCCCAAATGTCCCCTCTTCCCAGAGATCAGAAGGTAACTCTCACCTCCTCATATCCTGTACCCATCAAGGTAACCATGGCCATGGTCTCTATAATATCAAGATATCATATAATACAGTTTCTTTACTTTTCAGGGTCATATGAAGGATCAACAAAAGCTACATATGTGTCTATGCATACATATTTGCATGCATTTTTTAAACTCCAGTGAGCTACAACAGTTGTAAGGGAGCATCACTATCACTATTGTTACTATTACTTCCATGGTTTGTAAACTTCCTCTGCATTCTACTGATGCTCATCTACCCCTATAGTGTAGCCCACAACACGTCAACATCACCAACTCCCTCAGCCTCAGGATGAAAAGGAAGTTCTAGTTCAGATTTCATGAGCATGATGTTAAACAAATATTTTGCATCATTATCCACTTAATCCTTACAAGAACTTGGGCTTTAAGAGACTGAGAGTATCCTATTGTAAGTGAGGAAACTAAGGCCAAGAGAAAATACATCATTTGCCCAAGATCAAAAGTTGTAAACGGCAGAATCAAAATTAGGGTCCATGTCTTTAGGACCTTATAGCCTGACCATCTAACCATGAGACGAGCAGGCTAAAGAAGTTATCCAATGTCAGAAGCCATGGTTCTGTTTTGTTTATTCATTAGAAGTTGAGGACTTTTTTCCACTAATATTTATTTTTCTCTCTTTTTTAAATTAATTTATTTACTTTAATAGGAGGATAATTAATTTAAAATACTGTAATAGTTTCTGCCATACATCAACATGAATTTTTGAAAAAGGGTTCCTATCCCCAAACAGGAAGTGACTTGGGCAATAGGATGGGAGGGAAGCAGGTGCTCCAGGGGTGTCTCTGTCACTGTCATCCTTGGTGGCTGGAGTTCAGCCTGGACACAGCGGCTGAGGAAGCCCCACCTTCGCATGTGGCCCAGCTGTTTTTTGCAGGGAGGAAAAACTGGTCATCAAAGAAAGTAACAAAGGTCTGGCCTCCACTTGGTGGAGATCCAGCTCTTCTCCAAGGCCACTGAAGGAGATAATTCTGAGGAGGATGAGTCCAAACCATGGCTCCTGGAAGGGATCTTCAGGTTTGGGGATGAGCTGAAAGCAGGACAGCACAGTCACTAAGAGTCAGGAACATGGCGTCTTGAGCTCAATCCTGAAAGATAACATCAGGCATTTAGTTAAAACTCCATTTTTTGGGTCATATGAAGGATCAACAAAAGCTACATATGTGTCTATGCATACATATTTGCATGCATTTTTAAACTCCAGTGAGCTACAACAGTTGTAAGGAGCATCACTATCACTATTGTTACTATTACTTCCATGGTTTGTAAACTTCCTCTGCATTCTACTGATGCTCATCTACCCCTATAGTGTAGCCCACAACACGTCAACATCACCAACTCCCTCAGCCTCAGGATGAAAAGGAAGTTCTAGTTCAGATTTCATGAGCATGATGTTAAACAAATATTTTGCATCATTATCCACTTAATCCTTACAAGAACTTGGGCTTTAAGAGACTGAGAGTATCCTATTGTAAGTGAGGAAACTAAGGCCAAGAGAAAATACATCATTTGCCCAAGATCAAAAGTTGTAAACGGCAGAATCAAAATTAGGGTCCATGTCTTTAGGACCTTATAGCCTGACCATCTAACCATGAGACGAGCAGGCTAAAGAAGTTATCCAATGTCAGAAGCCATGGTTCTGTTTTGTTTATTCATTAGAAGTTGAGGACTTTTTTCCACTAATATTTATTTTTCTCTCTTTTTTAAATTAATTTATTTACTTTAATAGGAGGATAATTAATTTAAAATACTGTAATAGTTTCTGCCATACATCAACATGAATTTTTGAAAAAGGGTTCCTATCCCCAAACAGGAAGTGACTTGGGCAATAGGATGGGAGGGAAGCAGGTGCTCCAGGGGTGTCTCTGTCACTGTCATCCTTGGTGGCTGGAGTTCAGCCTGGACACAGCGGCTGAGGAAGCCCCACCTTCGCATGTGGCCCAGCTGTTTTTTGCAGGGAGGAAAAACTGGTCATCAAAGAAAGTAACAAAGGTCTGGCCTCCACTTGGTGGAGATCCAGCTCTTCTCCAAGGCCACTGAAGGAGATAATTCTGAGGAGGATGAGTCCAAACCATGGCTCCTGGAAGGGATCTTCAGGTTTGGGGATGAGCTGAAAGCAGGACAGCACAGTCACTAAGAGTCAGGAACATGGCGTCTTGAGCTCAATCCTGACAACTGGATAACATCAGGCATTTAGTTAACCCCTCCAAGCCTCTGTGCTCTCATCTCTAAAATGGGGGTAAAGATGCCTTCACCAGCATGTGCAGCACTTTACACAATATCAGGCACACCCTAGTCCTCAGGGCTCTGGTCAGGGTTGGCTCTTGGTTCCACACATCCTTCCTTCCTCCCCTTTTTGCCCCACTTTCCTCACCAGCTCCACCACTAAAACCTGTCACAGTTCTACCTCAAAATACCTAAGTCCCAACCTCAACTGATGACATCAGAGCATAACTTGCTAAAATTTCTTCACCAGCATTTAAGGCTCTTGGGCCCATAGGATGGTTATAGTCAGCAGGGCCTGGCCCTTACCTGCCCCTCTGACCTTGTCCCTCCCATCTCTAGACCTTTGTAGTTGCTCCACCTCCAATACTGCAACTTCCTGCCCCTCTTTACACACCTGCTCATTCTTACCCTTCAGGTGACAGCCTGAATTTCTTCTAAGAATGGCTACCTAACCACACTCTCTCCTAGCCCCATGGTCCCAACATTCCAGTTATTCTAACCCATGATGAGGTGATGTTTTACATTTTCTTGTGTGTTTTATGTATTATTTCTGGCTGCTGTGGCGGCCCTGTGACTCATGTTCACTGCCCTGCCCTCTGTACCTAGAATCTTCTCTGGCCACACCATATGTGCTCAATAAATACCTATGAAATGAATGTGCCAGATGCAAAGCTCCATCCCTTTTGGGAACAGAAGAAATTAAGCCTGTAACTTTACTTACTCTTAAAAGGCAAATTACAGTGATTCCCTACACTTGCTGGCAATCTGGTCGACAGAGGCTGCACTTTATAAAATAGAAAGAACTCGAGAATATTCGTGCTCTGGCAGGGTCCTCAGAGATCACTTAATTTCTGACTTTGGAAATGAGAAAACTTAAACCCAGAGAGGTTACTGAATTTTCCCAAAGACCATATGCATTTCTTCATAGTACAATATTTCTTGGTAAAGGAAAAGGATTGGGGAGTCAAACCTGGCTCCTGGAAGGGATCTTCAGGTTTGGGGATGAGCTGAAAGCAGGACAGCACAGTCACTAAGAGTCAGGAACATGGCGTCTTGAGCTCAATCCTGACAACTGGATAACATCAGGCATTTAGTTAACCCCTCCAAGCCTCTGTGCTCTCATCTCTAAAATGGGGGTAAAGATGCCTTCACCAGCATGTGCAGCACTTTACACAATATCAGGCACACCCTAGTCCTCAGGGCTCTGGTCAGGGTTGGCTCTTGGTTCCACACATCCTTCCTTCCTCCCCTTTTTGCCCCACTTTCCTCACCAGCTCCACCACTAAAACCTGTCACAGTTCTACCTCAAAATACCTAAGTCCCAACCTCAACTGATGACATCAGAGCATAACTTGCTAAAATTTCTTCACCAGCATTTAAGGCTCTTGGGCCCATAGGATGGTTATAGTCAGCAGGGCCTGGCCCTTACCTGCCCCTCTGACCTTGTCCCTCCCATCTCTAGACCTTTGTAGTTGCTCCACCTCCAATACTGCAACTTCCTGCCCCTCTTTACACACCTGCTCATTCTTACCCTTCAGGTGACAGCCTGAATTTCTTCTAAGAATGGCTACCTAACCACACTCTCTCCTAGCCCCATGGTCCCAACATTCCAGTTATTCTAACCCATGATGAGGTGATGTTTTACATTTTCTTGTGTGTTTTATGTATTATTTCTGGCTGCTGTGGCGGCCCTGTGACTCATGTTCACTGCCCTGCCCTCTGTACCTAGAATCTTCTCTGGCCACACCATATGTGCTCAATAAATACCTATGAAATGAATGTGCCAGATGCAAAGCTCCATCCCTTTTGGGAACAGAAGAAATTAAGCCTGTAACTTTACTTACTCTTAAAAGGCAAATTACAGTGATTCCCTACACTTGCTGGCAATCTGGTCGACAGAGGCTGCACTTTATAAAATAGAAAGAACTCGAGAATATTCGTGCTCTGGCAGGGTCCTCAGAGATCACTTAATTTCTGACTTTGGAAATGAGAAAACTTAAACCCAGAGAGGTTACTGAATTTTCCCAAAGACCATATGCATTTCTTCATAGTACAATATTTCTTGGTGTTTAATTTCTTTAATTAAATAAGCAATTGAGAAAACTGAAAACTACACAGAAATATGTCTCATAAAGACTGAAGCTCCTGTATTTCCACTCTCTTCTCTAGGACAGACTGCTATTTATGCTTTGGAGAGAATTCTTCCAGAGCTCTTTGCATGTGCTTATAAATAAATATATGTGCATATTTATACCTCAACTATAACACTTGCCTATCTTGAAAATTAGCTTAGATTTATACATAAAAAAACTTCTTTATGAATGTACTTTTTAAAAATACCAGCAATCCCAGAAGTTTCAAGGAAAGGGATTCCATTCTGTGCTCCCCAGTGACAGAGGGAAGACCTCTGGGCAGGTGTCTGGCTGAAAGGGCTCTGGGACATTGACCACACGGGAGATAGGAAACAAATGAACTCTCCTCTCTTCAGCTACTCAGATCTGGGTGATCAGGGTAGTAAGGAAAACTCTACAATTTTCTGGTGACAACGCACAGATAAAATATGATTCAATAGCTCAAAAACCTCCTGTACCTTAGACTGCAAGAGTCAAAACTAAAAGAAGCCAGGGGAAACTGTTACAAAAGGAAGACAGTGGCAGGGAACCACAGAAAAGGGAAAAGAGAGGCATTTGCCAACTAAGAAGAGAAAGCTGGAGTCAGGTTGGGCTCAAACCTTGAGGCCTCATTGAGCCTCAGTTTTGCCATCTGTAAGGTGAGATTAGCAACAGTTCTAGCATTACAGTACCTGATACCTATGTGCCAGCCCAACAGGAAAGCTACCTGTAGAGCGAAGATACGGCAAGAACTGTATCCCATGTCCTTCTCTGTTCCAGTTTATTGATTAGGTGAGACAGAAATGGAACACTGTCATGAATCATAAATAATCAAGATCTTCAAATTTTTCATGATACCAGGCTCAAGGGGATACTGAGACCAGAGCATAACAGGCCGTGCATTCTTGTTCTCTATAGCAAGAAGAACACGGAGAAACCCCACAGCCAGTCACCTGAATCCAATAGGGTGCATCTAGGAGATGAACATAACACATCCTGCTCTCTCCCTAGGGACCAAGGTGGTCTGGGATGCTGTGGTATAGTGCACCTGAGACAGCAGAAGTCTCACCGAACACAGAATGTGTGAGTAGATGAACACAGGATGCATGAGTAAATGAACGGGTAGATGAGCAGAAAAGGCATGGGATATGTAAAGAGCAGACCAGGATCTGTCAGTTACCTACCAAATGTACTTGTCACTCTCTCGCATCCTAAGCTTCCCCATCTACAATCAGGATATGTTACACCTATTAATTCTAAGACACATGTTTTTCACTTTAAACATCTCTGTTTGGAGCAGTGAGAAAGTGCAGCCAGGGCCAACTTACTCATGAGGCATAGTGGATGCACAGGGGATGTAGGACCCACTATACTTTTAACAACTCACAAAAATGCTTTTGAATTCTTTTAAAAGATGAAAGATAAAGGTATTTTTAGGTCAAATAAAATGTTTCAATATATAATAATATATTTATCGATTTACCAATATAGTCATAAAATATAACTTTCAGTATTTGTTATGGAGGAAGAGGCTCATAGAAGTCATAACATGACCTTGGCTCAGCCCTGCTGCTAGCCCAAGGAGATGACCCCAGAGACCCTTTTGTGAGATCCTGGAACTCCAAAGCACACTGCCTGAGAACCATGACACAGTTGTAGGGGCATTAGGTAAAAAACGGAACAGACTCTTTTTGAGCATCTACAAAGAACAGAACTCAGATGACTATTCAAGATGTTACAGAAGGAACTCTAAAGTGAGGGTAGTTTTTATCCACGTTTTATCCATAGCCCATGACTCTCAACAGTTACTAAGCTTGAATCTTCTTCCCTTCCAAACACAGATCCTAGTGTCTGCTCAACTAGATACTCCTTATGCACTGGGAGTGAGGTGAGAAAACCCACTAAGAGGTTGAAATCTTCTGAGAAACCCCTGGACCTCAGCCATAAATTGAGGGCAATGGAATTTTAGGGTCCTTCACCCTTTCTATAGAGAAGGAAATGGCAACTCACTCCAGTATTCTTGCCTGAGAAATCCCATGGACAGAGGAGCCTGGTGGGCTACAGTCCATAGGATCACACAGTGTTGGACATGGCTGAGCGACTAAACCACCCTTTCAAATTCTTAGATTCAAACTTGAAAGAGAAAAGGGAAATGATCTACATGAAGGTGTACAAGATAAGTGGTTACATTTTGCAATGGTGTTTCTCCTATTTTAGAAAACAGCAAATCTTTTAGACTGCCTCTTTAATTTCTAGATTTCATTTTTTTTTAATGGTAGATACTAAAGCTGCTCATCAAAATCCATTTTCTCTTCTTCTAGGTACACATGTGAACTACATTTCTGACCATCCCTTGCATGTGGCCATGTGACTGAGCTTAGTCAATGAAAGGTAAACAAAAAGATGATATGCCACTTCTAGGCCTGACCCATCCAAAAGCCCCATGAATGATACCCCATGAACAGTGACTAGAGGGCAGCATGGAGTAGTTACCTTACCTCATCCTACCCATCAGAACTTCCTTTGACTGTTACATGAGCCAGAAATCAACTTCTATTTTGTTGTGTCATACACATTTTAATCTATTTGGCATGCTCTGACTAATATAAGCCCAAAACTCAAATTCAGCCTTCTTTTAGCATATACATGGAGAAATCAGTCTTTAATACAGCATTTTTTAAAGTCCCTGAAGATGAATGGTCTATGCAAGCTCACAGCTGTCTTTTAAAAATGTATAGGACAAACACATTTAAATTATGACTCAGCTTATCCATTAAAATGTGAACTGCTGGTAAAAGATAAAGAGAACTTTAGACTTAAATGTGGTCCCTCTGTATGCACCTGACTACCCAGTTTTTTTGGCTTCTGATACCTGCAAGAAGCTTCTTATTTATGATTTATGAAAACTGCTCAAAAAGAGGAAAAATGAATCCATGACCCCAATTAGGCCAGAAGTCACCTGCCTCTTTCTGAACTTTCAATATCATTGTATCATGCATATGGAATCCCTCTCTCTCACGGTACAATGTAGTTATTCTGTGTCCATCTTTTCTCCTTACTGAATGTTCATTGAGGGTGTTAAGCACTGCTGCCTCGCTACTACTAAACTAATTGTGCCATCCACAACCTTCACTGCCCAAGAAGCTGAACTTAATGCAAGTAAACCCAGTCTCTAGGCTAGCTGGCAACCTCCTGTGGCCTGGCATCAAGAGAGTGACTGGACCATACCATGTCTGTCCCTAAGGAAGGAGGAAGAGGGGATGTGAGAAAAATGAGAGAATTGTTGGTAGAGCAAGACCATGAAAGGAGGCATCAGAGCTGAGTTAGGACCATGACAAGGCCAAGTAGGTACAAGACAAACTTATGGAGGAATTTAGAAGAGCTCAGAGGCTGAGGAGAGGCTGCTCTTGGCCAAGACAAGAATGAAATAATTTCACAGAAGGATGCAGAGTCACAGAGAGAATAAACATGGGAACACAGCTGAGTAAGAGGCCTGGTTTTAGGTCCCTCCACATCCCCACTTTAAATAGAGTACCTATGCCTCCTCCCAGGAAAACATACACAGCACTGATATAACCTGAAGGGTCTGTTTGCAACCAAACTATTTTCCTGGATTAGTTTCTGGTTCATTCTGACATGTGCCAATACCCAGCAAAACGACTAGTCCATGTATAGTAGCAACAATTGACTTTCAAATGAAAGAAGTTTCCTTTGATATTCATTCATTCCTGCATTCATTTATCTATTCAACAAATAACTGAATTTTAGTACACACTGTGGACCAACTGGAAGTACAGCTGTGAATAAAAAAGCCAAGGTCTATAATCATATTCTGATAAGGAACAGAACATTAATAAGTAAGCCAATAAGGAAACAATAATTATAACAGGTTCTCTGAAAGATATAATCAGAGTGGTGTGAGAGACTGGGTGGAGGCGATGGGGAGGATTTTCAGTAGGATTACTGGGAAGCCCATCTAAGATGATGTTTGAGCAGACAGCTGACCCACTAAAGGAGCCAGCCATGGGAAGAGATGGGGGAGAGCCCTATGTGCCAGAGGGCAAGGGGGAATGTACTGGGTGGACCAAAAGGTTCACTTGAGATTTTCTGTAACATGGTATGGAAAAATCTGAGCAAACCTTTTGGCCAACTCAACCGTTTCCTTACTGAATGTTCAATGAGGGTGTTAAGCACTGCTGCCTCGCTACTACTAAACTAATTGTGCCATCCACAACCTTCACTGCCCAAGAAGCTGAACTTAATGCAAGTAAACCCAGTCTCTAGGCTAGCTGGCAACCTCCTGTGGCCTGGCATCAAGAGAGTGACTGGACCATACCATGTCTGTCCCTAAGGAAGGAGGAAGAGGGGATGTGAGAAAAATGAGAGAATTGTTGGTAGAGCAAGACCATGAAAGGAGGCATCAGAGCTGAGTTAGGACCATGACAAGGCCAAGTAGGTACAAGACAAACTTATGGAGGAATTTAGAAGAGCTCAGAGGCTGAGGAGAGGCTGCTCTTGGCCAAGACAAGAATGAAATAATTTCACAGAAGGATGCAGAGTCACAGAGAGAATAAACATGGGAACACAGCTGAGTAAGAGGCCTGGTTTTAGGTCCCTCCACATCCCCACTTTAAATAGAGTACCTATGCCTCCTCCCAGGAAAACATACACAGCACTGATATAACCTGAAGGGTCTGTTTGCAACCAAACTATCTCCCTGGATTAGTTTCTGGTTCATTCTGACATGTGCCAATACCCAGCAAAACGACTAGTCCATGTATAGTAGCAACAATTGACTTTCAAATGAAAGAAGTTTCCTTTGATATTCATTCATTCCTGCATTCATTTATCTATTCAACAAATAACTGAATTTTAGTACACACTGTGGACCAACTGGAAGTACAGCTGTGAATAAAAAAGCCAAGGTCTATAATCATATTCTGATAAGGAACAGAACATTAATAAGTAAGCCAATAAGGAAACAATAATTATAACAGGTTCTCTGAAAGATATAATCAGAGTGGTGTGAGAGACTGGGTGGAGGCGATGGGGAGGATTTTCAGTAGGATTACTGGGAAGCCCATCTAAGATGATGTTTGAGCAGACAGCTGACCCACTAAAGGAGCCAGCCATGGGAAGAGATGGGGGAGAGCCCTATGTGCCAGAGGGCAAGGGGGAATGTACTGGGTGGACCAAAAGGTTCACTTGAGATTTTCTGTAACATGGTATGGAAAAATCTGAGCAAACCTTTTGGCCAACTCAACCGTTTCTGAGTCTAGAATGAGTTGGACGGTCTGAGGCCAGAAACAGAAGTCTGGAGCAGGGTAAGTAAAACAGAAGTGAGATCAGAGGGAGAGGACCCAGAAGCCAGACTGCCTTGGAAGAGGGCCTGCAGGAGATCATTCTGAAGGCAGTATGGAAGAGGGGAAGGGAACTAAGAAGAAACCCACCTAGCAGTCCTTCCACTGGCAGTTTTGATTCCCCACATGCATCAGAAGAGGGGTGATGTCCCTCACAGACTCAGCAGTCCAGCTGGAGTCCATTCATATGTGTCAGCACACACATCATACCAGTTTCGCCCTTGCATCAGAGCCAATCATGCGATAAGCACAGAATTCTATATCAAGAGCAGGGGAGGAAAGAGAGAGGCATAATTAACATTCATCATCCTCTGCAGTTCACAATCAAGTTAGGTAATACAGACATACAGAAATAACTCAATTATGACACTTCAAAGCCTTTCTTGTGTTAGCAATAGAGTTAAAGTGCTTTAAAAACAAGAGGAAGGAAACAGGAAGAATTGAGAAAGGAATCTTGGCAGAGGTGAGACCTAAGTGGGTTACTTGAAGCTTTGAGAGGACGATATAGGGTAGAAGGGTAAAAGAAGCTGAGTGAAAATATAGGGGCTGGGACTTACCTGGTGCTCCAGTGGTTGGGACTTCATGCTTCTACTGCAGGGGGCTCGGGTTTATCCCTGGCCAGGGAACTACTCTACTGCATGCTGTGTGGCAGAGGAAAGGAAGGAAGGAAACACGGGGGCTAAGCGTCAGGGTACACACGAAAAGCTTTAAAGGGGATGGCCCTGAGGGTGGTGGAGATGCAAGAAACAGTGTACAAGCCTAGAAACACTCAGCTGGGAGGAGATCATGAGAATGCCTGCCTCAGCCTCCACTTTCTTCTGCTGGCCACAGCAAACACATGAGAAGGGGTGTGGCACTGTGGACAAGTGTAGACTGCACTTCACCACTTCCCCAGTCTGAGCTGGGAAAATCCTTTCATCTCAATCATAATCCCCTCATCAGTAAAAATGACAAAATATCCAACTTCACTGAACTGCTGAAAATGAAGTGAAATAAGGAATATAAAGGTTTATTGTACAGTAAATACTAGTACTTTCACTGGATGGGAGATCTCTTATGAGGGGGATGATATGGATCACATTTTGGAATCACTAGTTGAGGCTGGAAGGAGGATAAACTGGAGATAGGGGAAAGGCTGGCAGCAGAGAGACCATATTTAAATGCTAATCCCCAGAGCTGAAGGGAATCATAAATATCATCTAGTTTAACCCTCTCATTTTACAGAAAGAGAAAGTAGGGGATGTTTACTTGCTAGAACCCAGTATCTTGAGTCCCAATACAAGGTTCTGCTTCCATTGTTTCCCTGACCTTACACTTTACCCAGTAGCCAGTCAAAGACTCAGGTCCAACACAAAGCAAAATTTACAACTCTACTGGTTTCTGGGACCTGACACATGGAATTTAAGCCAAACCAGAAAAGGATGCCATTTTGCTTGCTCAAGTGATGGTGACTGGCATTACAAGCCATCTTTACCCACAAGCTAACATTTGCAAGCCTCAAAGTGGATGATTCATTCATATCTGAATCTAAGTCTTAGGAGGACCATCCTGGAGAATAGCCCCTGTACCTGCAACAGCTCTTCCCCCTCAGAGGCCCATCATATGTGAATGCTTGAGTTAAGAAGACATCATTAAAAGTACATTAAGTTTAATTATGCCAGTAGCATCAGGCAGGGAGAGGCACAGCTAAATGCAGTGTGCATAATTAGATAAGACCTAATCCATTAGATTCTTATTTGTTAAGAAAATGTGTCTCATCTGTAAGTGTCACAAGTAGTGACTAGGAGGCTATCTCCCAGGTGAGGGCATTTCTGCCTCCCACAGGGTCTTCGCCTCCCACAAGGCCTTCAGTGACATACACTGCCAGTATTTCACATATGGACACAATGATGCCACCAACCTCTATGAGGGAGGGGTCAAAAGAGGCAGGTTTCCTTCTGTCCTTCCATATGGTATGCTCAGAGTTCTGGGATACAAGTCAAGGGACTTGGCTCTATCACTGACTTAGTCACTTGCTGGCTGGGAGACATCTGAGTAAGTTATTTAACCTCTCTATACCCGGGTTTCCTCGTCTGTAAAGTCAGTTAATGAGGATATGAGGAAAAGGGGACCCTCCTGTACTGTTAGTGGGACTGTTGGTATAGCCACTAAGGAAAACAGCATGGAAGTTCCACAAGAAGTCAAAAACAGACCTACCTTCTGATCCAGGATTCTACTCTTAGGCATACAGACAAAATAAACAAAATCATTATCTCAAACAGGTACCTGCCACTCCCATGTTCAATGCAACATTATTCACAATAGCCAAGAATGGAATGGACCTAAAGGTCCATTAACAGATAAAGAAGAAGTGGTATACACACAAAAGGGAATATTATTCAGCCTTTAAAAAAAAAAAAAGGAGATCCTATCATTTGTGACAATGTGAATGAATCTAGACAGCACTATGCTAAGTGAAATAAGTCAGGAAGATAAATGCTGTATGACATACTTCTGTGTATAATCTCTACAAAGAATGATCCAAATGAACTTATTTATAGAACAGAAACAGACTCACAAACATAGAAAACAAACTTAACAGTTACCAAGACAGAAAAGGCAGTCAGGAGAGAGAGATAAATTAGGAATTTGGGACTAACAGATACACACTGTTATACATAAAATAAACAACAAGGACCTATTGTATACTAAAAGGAACTATTCAATAACTTGAACTGATCTATAGGGCTTCCCTGGTGGCACAGATGGTAAAGAATCTGCCTGCAATGTGGGAGACCCAGGTTCAATCTCTGGGTTAGGGAGATCCCCCAGACAAGGGAATGGCTACCCATTCTCAGTATTCCTGCCTGCGGAATTCCACGGACAGAGCAGCCTGACAAGCTACAGTCCATGGAATCGCAAAGAGTCAGACATGAGTGAGTGACTAACACTTACTTACTTTAAACTATAAGGATAAAGAAGCTGATAAAAGAATATAAATACATTCTTATTTATAAATATATAAAACAATTTGCTGTACACCTGAAGCATCATAAATCTACTATCCTTCAATTCAAAAATGTTAGCAAAAAATGGAAAGATAACACGTATCATCTCAATGCATGCAGAAAAAGCATTCAAGAGAAGTTAACACTTATTAAGAATAAAAACCCTCCACAAATTAGCAATAGGATAACATGTCATCAATCTAATTGAGGCCATCTACCAAAAAAAAAAAAAAGGCCAACAGTTAACATCTTACTTAATGGCAAAATACTGAATACTTTTAATCTAAGATTGGGAAAAAGGAAATGATGTCTGTTCTCACACTTCTATTTAGCACTGTGCTGGGATGGCTAGTACTGGCAACAGGCAAAAAAAAAAAAGGCACAACACTGATGAAAAGAAGTAAATCTATTTTTACTTACAATATGATTTTTTACATAGAAAATGTCAAGAAATCAACAACATCTATTAGAATTAGTAAATGAAAAGAACTTAGCAAAGTACAAATAAAATATGCAAAAAAATTATATTCCTATACATTAGTATAGAGAACTAAAAATTAAAGTAATGACATTCACAATAGAATCAAAAAAGTAAAATACATAGGGAGGACTGCAGGTACTCCTATCTGCAAGGTTTCATATCCTGGGATTCAACCAAACATGGAATTAGACCTGGGTTGGTCAAATCCACAGAGCCAGAACTCATGAGTAGGAAAAGTCAATTGTACTACGACATGTTAAATGAATAACGAACTTCAGCATCCCTGAATTTTAGTATACACAGGAGTCTTGCTACCCAATACCATATTATAACAGTCAAATGTAAATCTAATTTAAAGAATGAATAGCTGTACACTGAAAACTACCAAACATTTGCTTAAAAAAAGCTAGTTTTATCATGTTCATGGTTTGGATGATAGTATGATTATTATTATTATTATTATTATTATTATTATTATTATTATTATTATTATTAATTAGGGTATATTTGTTTTACAATGTTGCATTAGCTTCAGGTGTACACCGAAGTTATTGTTATATGTTTTTACAGAGTCTTCCTGTTTATAGGTATACATAGTCCCCAAACAGTCATAGGTATACCCCCGACCCCTCTCCCCTGAGCCCTCCCTCCCTTTTCCCCCTTCCTGCTGCCCCACCCAGGTTGATGCTTTGTCCCCATGTAGGTTCCTTTACAGCTTAATCACAGTGGTTATCTCTATTACATATAATAGTGTAGGTTTCCTTGTTGCTCTTTCCATATTACACAAAGTGAAGTAAGTCAAAAAGAAAAGGACAAATACAGTATACTAACGCATATATATGGAATCTAGTAAGATGATACCAATAAATGCACACATAGAGCAGCGACAGAGAAATAGACGTGGAAGACAGTATTTTTAAGATGTCAATTTCCCCTCCAATCGATCTGTATAGATTCAGTTCATACCAAATATGCTTTTTAAAAATTGACAAGCTGATTCTAAAATCCTGTACAGAAATCTGATCAGCAAAAAATTCTGTATAGAATTCTATATAGAAATATGATAAGAAAAAAAATGGGAAAAAATACGGGAAAAAGTTTTAGGATTTATACTTTCTGAATGGAAGACCTTCTTTAAAGACTAAAGAATCAAGACAGTGTGGAACTGGTGCAAGGCTTAAAAATATATTTAAAAAAATAACTAGAGAGGGGTCCAAGATGGCGGAGGAATGAGGGGAAGATTTCACCAGCTCCCCAACAGAATCACCAGAACTAATCAAGAAATGAAACACGAACAACAAACCAGCTGCTAGACGACAGAAGAACTCCTTAGGTCTGCGAGGGTCGAAGAGTGAACAGCCATAGACCGGGTAAATCACAGTCAAGTAAATCTTAACGACATGTTAAATGAATAACGAACTTCAGCATCCCTGAATTTTAGTATACACAGGAGTCTTGCTACCCAATACCATATTATAACAGTCAAATGTAAATCTAATTTAAAGAATGAATAGCTGTACACTGAAAACTACCAAACATTTGCTTAAAAGCTAGTTTTATCATGTTCATGGTTTGGATGATAGTATGATTATTATTATTATTATTATTATTATTATTATTATTATTATTATTATTATTAATTAGGGTATATTTGTTTTACAATGTTGCATTAGCTTCAGGTGTACACCGAAGTTATTGTTATATGTTTTTACAGAGTCTTCCTGTTTATAGGTATACATAGTCCCCAAACAGTCATAGGTATACCCCCGACCCCTCTCCCCTGAGCCCTCCCTCCCTTTTCCCCCTTCCTGCTGCCCCACCCAGGTTGATGCTTTGTCCCCATGTAGGTTCCTTTACAGCTTAATCACAGTGGTTATCTCTATTACATATAATAGTGTAGGTTTCCTTGTTGCTCTTTCCATATTACACAAAGTGAAGTAAGTCAAAAAGAAAAGGACAAATACAGTATACTAACGCATATATATGGAATCTAGTAAGATGATACCAATAAATGCACACATAGAGCAGCGACAGAGAAATAGACGTGGAAGACAGTATTTTTAAGATGTCAATTTCCCCTCCAATCGATCTGTATAGATTCAGTTCATACCAAATATGCTTTTTAAAAATTGACAAGCTGATTCTAAAATCCTGTACAGAAATCTGATCAGCAAAAAATTCTGTATAGAATTCTATATAGAAATATGATAAGAAAAAAAATGGGAAAAAATACGGGAAAAAGTTTTAGGATTTATACTTTCTGAATGGAAGACCTTCTTTAAAGACTAAAGAATCAAGACAGTGTGGAACTGGTGCAAGGCTTAAAAATATATTTAAAAAAATAACTAGAGAGGGGTCCAAGATGGCGGAGGAATGAGGGGAAGATTTCACCAGCTCCCCAACAGAATCACCAGAACTAATCAAGAAATGAAACACGAACAACAAACCAGCTGCTAGACGACAGAAGAACTCCTTAGGTCTGCGAGGGTCGAAGAGTGAACAGCCAGAACTTTCCTGGAGCTCCTGTTCTGAGAACCCTCTATCCTAACCCTCATGCCAGACTGGCGCAGAGCGCACTAGGAAGCACCCTAAAAGTGAGCCCGAGCAGAGCGTAATGGGGAGAGAAGGCACCACTCAGCGTGAAAATTCCAAAAATTCAGCCTGATCGCCGGCAGAAATTAAGACACTGCGTATCAAGATAAGATACTGTGAGCACAGGCGTGCGGAACGCAGTTAAGAAGTTCCCAGCAGAGTGCTGCCTAGTGACCTGGATAGAGCTGGACAGGGAGCGCCCAGAGCGAAAACTGAGCCGCTTCGCCGGTCGAAAATCGTGACTTTCTGCCTGGCAGAGGGTAAGTTCAAACACTCCTAGTGGGAGGCTTGCTGAACGGAGAGGGGGAGTCGCCCACGGATTGCTGACCAGGGACGGGAAAGCTCGTGCCCGCCTTTGGGACTTGGACGCGTAACCGGCACTGCGCGGAGCGCCAGTGGCGGAGGAGCCTGTGCACCCCCAGAGCTGCAGCCGCAGCAGAGGAAGCCGGGAGAAGAGCAGCGATTGGAGGAAACCGGCGGGTGCACAGTAGAGCCGGGGTGCCCTCCTCCAACACTGAACTGCACGCGCCACGGTCCCCACCCAATGGAGTGAGATCAGCCCAACACCCCGGCCAGCACCTGAACTCGCAGCAAACCCTTTGTTTTTCTGAAAACAGAAACCATAGCAACCGGTGCTGTGAGGGAAAGACTACGTCATCAAGACAACATCATCAAGAGCAGATTGGTTTCCACCAGGCCGATGAGAAGATAAAATCAAGGGACAATATTTAGCTTCTTTTTGTTTGTTTATTTGTTGTAGATGGTTTTGTTGATTCAATTGATTGGTCAGGTTTGGGTTTTTTTTGTTTTTTGTTTTTTTTTTTTTTGGTCTCCTCTTATTAAGTTTTTCTTCCCTTTTTAATTTCTTTTTTTTTTTTAATTTTTAACTTTTTTTTAAATTTTAATTCTTGGAAACTTCTAATTTTCTTTCCTCTTTGCCACTGCTTCCTCCCTCTATGTTCTAAATGTAAAACCTTCTCCTATCTACCACTATCCTCTAGATAAATATTTCCTATCTTCCTGTCTCCACTATTCTCTTCCAGTTACACTAAAAAATACAACACACTAATCTTTGCTACCTAACCCTATAAAATCCTTCCAAGACAAATCCATTCCTTCTCATTACCCATACGCTCTCCTCTTCCTCACCCCCAACACGTCTTAGTTAAAAATTGCTTTCATTGTAACAGTCCAAGCCAGGACCTTGCCCTGGATCTATTTGTCCAGGCACTATTTTAATTAATTCAGAGCTTAACAGGCAAGTATCATCTTTGATTGCGTCGTTTGCCAGAAAAATTTCCTATGCTTTATCTCTGTAAGACTGGTCAGATGTGGTTATTGCTGTGTGTGTATGTATATCTTACAACTATATTAGAAAATATCTGCATGCTTTTATGACTGTCACCCATCAGAGATACACCTCTTGTTCCTCAGATGCTAGTATTTGAACTAATATCATTGAACACCATAGCAAACCAGACATAGAGCCTACACCCCCTGACCAATCATCAAACCAAGGAACCTTGGAGCAGAAGCCCTGATTCCAAGACCCCACGCTATCAAAGAATATACAACACTAGAGATTATTCTCCTGCAAACAAGACCTAACAACACCCAAGACACAAACCACTGAACCCTTCCACAAGGACAGAAACCCAAAGGAAGGGAGAATTCAACCAAGGAGTCTGGTGGGAAAAAGAACTCCACACACACAGACACACACAAAGAAACAAAAATTAACCTAATAATGAAACGACAGAGAAACACTGCACAAATGAAGGACCAACCTAGAGAAACACAGCTTCAAATGACAGAGGAGATTGACAAATTATCTGAAAGAGAATTCAGAAAAACTATACTAATGAGGATGCAAAACATCGAAAACAGAATATTAGAGGAAATTAGTGCACTGAGAAGAGACATGCAGGAAATGAAAAATAAGCAAATAGAGACCACCAACTCAATTGCTGAGCTCAAAAATACTATAGAAGGTCTCAACAGTAGACTATCGGAGGCAGAAGAATGGATAAGCGAGCTGGAAGACAGAATGGTGGAAATAAGTGCTGAGGAACAGAACAAAACTGAAAGAATGAAAAGAACTGAGGATAGCCTTAGAGACCTATGCAACAATATCAAACGCACCAACATTAGAATTAAAGGAGTCCCAGAAGAAGAGGGAAAGAAAGGCTACAAAAAAATTCTTGAAGAGGTTATAGTTGAAAACTTCCCCAGCAAAAAAAGGGAAAGGAAGTCTTAGTTAAAAGTTGCTTTCATTGTAACAGTCCAAGCCAGGACCTTGCCCTGGATCTATTTGTCCAGGCACTATTTTAATTAATTCAGAGCTTAACAGGCAAGTATCATCTTTGATTGCGTCGTTTGCCAGAAAAATTTCCTATGCTTTATCTCTGTAAGACTGGTCAGATGTGGTTATTGCTGTGTTTTATGTATATCTTACAACTATATTAGAAAATATCTGCATGCTTTTATGACTGTCACCCATCAGAGATACACCTCTTGTTCCTCAGATGCTAGTATTTGAACTAATATCATTGAACACCATAGCAAACCAGACATAGAGCCTACACCCCCTGACCAATCATCAAACCAAGGAACCTTGGAGCAGAAGCCCTGATTCCAAGACCCCACGCTATCAAAGAATATACAACACTAGAGATTATTCTCCTGCAAACAAGACCTAACAACACCCAAGACACAAACCACTGAACCCTTCCACAAGGACAGAAACCCAAAGGAAGGGAGAATTCAACCAAGGAGTCTGGTGGGAAAAAGAACTCCACACACACAGACACACACAAAGAAACAAAAATTAACCTAATAATGAAACGACAGAGAAACACTGCACAAATGAAGGACCAACCTAGAGAAACACAGCTTCAAATGACAGAGGAGATTGACAAATTATCTGAAAGAGAATTCAGAAAAACTATACTAATGAGGATGCAAAACATCGAAAACAGAATATTAGAGGAAATTAGTGCACTGAGAAGAGACATGCAGGAAATGAAAAATAAGCAAATAGAGACCACCAACTCAATTGCTGAGCTCAAAAATACTATAGAAGGTCTCAACAGTAGACTATCGGAGGCAGAAGAATGGATAAGCGAGCTGGAAGACAGAATGGTGGAAATAAGTGCTGAGGAACAGAACAAAACTGAAAGAATGAAAAGAACTGAGGATAGCCTTAGAGACCTATGCAACAATATCAAACGCACCAACATTAGAATTAAAGGAGTCCCAGAAGAAGAGGGAAAGAAAGGCTACAAAAAAATTCTTGAAGAGGTTATAGTTGAAAACTTCCCCAGCATGGGAAAGGAAATAGTCAACCAAGTCCAAGAAGCACAAAGGGTTTCGTACAGGATAAACCCCAGAAGAAACACACCAAGGTACATTCTAATCAAACTAACACAGACTAAATATAAAGACAGATTATTAAAAGCAGCTAGGAGCAAACAACAAATAACATATAAAGGAAACCCCATACATCTAACTGCAGATCTTTCAACAGAAACCCTGCAGGCCAGAAGAGAATGGCAGGACACATTCAAACAGCTAAAAGAGAATAACCTCCAACCAAGAATTCTCTACCCAGCAAGAATCTCATTCAGAATTGACGGTAAAGTCAAGAGCTTCACAGACAGACAAAAACGAAAAGAATTCTGTACCACAAAACCAGCCCTACAACAAGTGTTAAAGGGCCTGATATAGCCAATAAATACAAGAGTAGGAGAAGTCCTACAAATCAAACCACAAACTTCTAAGAAGATGACAATAGGAGCATTCGTATCAATAATTACTTTGAATGTAAATGGACTAAATGCTCCAACCAAACGACACAGGCTGGCTGAATGGATCCAGAAGAAAGACCCATATATATGCTGTTTACAAGAGACCCACTTCAGACCTAGAGACACTCATAAACTGAAAGTGAGAGGCTGGAAAAAGATATTCCATGCAAATGGAAACCAAAAGAAAGCTGGAGTAGCAATCCTCATATCAGGCAAAATAGATTTTAAAGTAAAGAAGATTCTAAGAGACAAGGCAGGTCACTACATCATGATTAAGGGATCCATCCAAGAGGAAGACATAACAGTCATGAATATCTACGCACCCAAAGCAGGGGCACCTCAAAACATAAGACAGATACTTTCAGACTTAAAAGAAGAAATCAACAATAACACAATAATAGTAGGAGACTTTAACACTCCTCTCACACCAATGGACAGATCAACAAAACAGAAAATTAATAAAGAAACACAAGCCTTAAATGACACACTAGAAAAGATGGAACTCATCGATATCTTTAGGACTTTCTATCCAAAAGCAGAAGAATACACTTTCTTCTCAAGTGCTCACGGAACATTCTCCAGGATAGACCACATCTTGGGCCACAAATCTAACCACAGTCAATTCAAGAAAACTGAAATTATATCAACCATCTTCTCGGACCACAATGCAATGAGACTAGAGATCAACTACAGTGAAAAAACCGCTAAAAACACAAACACATGGAGATTAAACGACACATACCTAAAAAACCAACTGATTACTGAGGAAATCAAAGGAGAAATTAAAAAATGCCTAGAAGTAAATGACAATGAACATATAACCGTGCAAAACCTATGGGATACCGCAAAAGCAGCTCTAAGAGGGAAATTTATAGCAATACAATCCTACCTCAAGAAACTAGGAAAATATGAAGCAGATGACCTAACCCTCCACTTAAAACAATTGGAGAAATAAGAACAAAAACACCCCAAAGCCAGCAGAAGAAGGGAAATCATAAAGATCAGAGCAGAATAAATGAGAAAGAAATGAAAGAAACAATAGTAAAGATAAATAAAACAAAAAGCTGGTTCTTTGAAAAGGTAAACAAAATTGACAAGCCACTGGCCAGACTCATCAAGAGAAAGAGAAGAACCAGATTAACAAAATCAAAAACGAAAAAGGAGAGATTACAACAGACAATGCAGAAATCCAAAGGATTCTAAGAGACTATTATGAACAACTCTATGGCAACAAAGAGGACAACCTGGAAGAAATGGACAGTTTCTTGGGGAAGATTAATCTCCCAAGACTGAGCCAGGGAAAAAACAGAAACTTTGAACAACCCAATCACAAGCTCAGAAATCGAATTTGTAATTAAAAATCTACCCAAAAATAAAAGCCCAGGGCCAGATGGCTTCACAGGCGAATTCTACCAAACATTTAAAGAAGAGCTAATGCCTGTCCTTCTAAAACTCTTTCAAAAAATTGCACAGGAAGGAAAACTTCCAAACACATTTTACAATACCACCGTCACCCTGATACCCAAACCAGGCAAAGACAACACAAAAAAGGAAAATTATAGGCCAATTTCACTGATGAACTTAGATGCCAAGATCCTCAACAAAATCCTAGCAAACAGAATTCAATGACACATCAAAAAACTCATACATCATGATCAAGTCGGGTTCATCCCAGGCATGCAAGGATTCTTCAATATCCACAAATCAATCAATGTGATACACTATATCAACAAACTGAGAGACAAAAATCACATGATCATCTCAATAGATGCAGAAAAAGCCCTCCACAAGGTACAACATCCATTTATGATAGAAACTCTTCAGAAAATGGGCCTAGAAGTAAATGACAATGAACATATAACCGTGCAAAACCTATGGGATACCGCAAAAGCAGCTCTAAGAGGGAAATTTATAGCAATACAATCCTACCTCAAGAAACTAGGAAAATATGAAGCAGATGACCTAACCCTCCACTTAAAACAATTGGAGAAATAAGAACAAAAACACCCCAAAGCCAGCAGAAGAAGGGAAATCATAAAGATCAGAGCAGAATAAATGAGAAAGAAATGAAAGAAACAATAGTAAAGATAAATAAAACAAAAAGCTGGTTCTTTGAAAAGGTAAACAAAATTGACAAGCCACTGGCCAGACTCATCAAGAGAAAGAGAAGAACCAGATTAACAAAATCAAAAACGAAAAAGGAGAGATTACAACAGACAATGCAGAAATCCAAAGGATTCTAAGAGACTATTATGAACAACTCTATGGCAACAAAGAGGACAACCTGGAAGAAATGGACAGTTTCTTGGGGAAGATTAATCTCCCAAGACTGAGCCAGGGAAAAAACAGAAACTTTGAACAACCCAATCACAAGCTCAGAAATCGAATTTGTAATTAAAAATCTACCCAAAAATAAAAGCCCAGGGCCAGATGGCTTCACAGGCGAATTCTACCAAACATTTAAAGAAGAGCTAATGCCTGTCCTTCTAAAACTCTTTCAAAAAATTGCACAGGAAGGAAAACTTCCAAACACATTTTACAATACCACCGTCACCCTGATACCCAAACCAGGCAAAGACAACACAAAAAAGGAAAATTATAGGCCAATTTCACTGATGAACTTAGATGCCAAGATCCTCAACAAAATCCTAGCAAACAGAATTCAATGACACATCAAAAAACTCATACATCATGATCAAGTCGGGTTCATCCCAGGCATGCAAGGATTCTTCAATATCCACAAATCAATCAATGTGATACACTATATCAACAAACTGAGAGACAAAAATCACATGATCATCTCAATAGATGCAGAAAAAGCCCTCCACAAGGTACAACATCCATTTATGATAGAAACTCTTCAGAAAATGGGCATAGAAGGAACCAATCTCAACATAATAAAGGCCATCTATGAGAAGCCCATAGCAAACATTATTCTCAATGGTGAAAAACTGAAAGCATTCCCTCTAAGATCAGGAACAAGACAGGGGTGTCCACTTCCACCACTACTATTCAACATAGTCCTGGAAGTCCTAGCAACAGCAATAAGAGAAGAGAAAGAAATCAAAGGAATCCAGATTGGAAAGGAAGAAGTCAAGCTCTCTCTTTTTGCAGATGACATATTATACATAGAAAACCCCAAAGACACAATTTCAAAGCTACTAGAGCTAATCAATGAACTCAGCAAAGTCACACGATACAAAGTCAACACACAGAAATCACTGGCATTCCTATACACAAACAATGAAAAATCAGAAAACGAAATCAAAGAGGCAATCCCCTTCACCATTACAACCAAAAGAATGAAATACCTAGGAATAAACCTACCCAAAGAAACAAAAGAACTGTACACAGAAAATTACAAGACACTTATGAAAGAAATTAAAGAAGACTTAAACAGATGGAGAGATATTCCATGTTCCTGGGTCGGAAGAATCAATATTGTGAAAATGACCATGCTACCAAATGTCATCTATAGATTCAATGCAATACCTATCCAACTACCATTGACATTTTTCACAGAACTAGACCAAAGAATAACACAGTTCATATGGAAGCACAAAAGACCCCAAACAGCCAAAGCAATCCTGAGAAAGAAAAATGGAGCTGGAGGGATCAGCCTCCCTAACTTCAGACTCTACTACAAAGCAACAGTCATCAAGACAGTATGGTACTGGCACAAAAACAGAACTATAGACCAATGGAACAAGATTGAGAACCCAGAGATAAACCCACACACCTATGGGTACCTTATTTTTGACAAAGGAGGCAAAACTATAAAATGGGACAAAGACAGCCTCTTCAACAAGTGGTGCTGTGAAATTATAGGCCAATTTCACTGATGAACTAGTCCAAGATCCTCAACAAAATCCTAGCAAACAGAATTCAATGACACATCAAAAAACTCATACATCATGATCAAGTCGGGTTCATCCCAGGCATGCAAGGATTCTTCAATATCCACAAATCAATCAATGTGATACACTATATCAACAAACTGAGAGACAAAAATCACATGATCATCTCAATAGATGCAGAAAAAGCCCTCCACAAGGTACAACATCCATTTATGATAGAAACTCTTCAGAAAATGGGCATAGAAGGAACCAATCTCAACATAATAAAGGCCATCTATGAGAAGCCCATAGCAAACATTATTCTCAATGGTGAAAAACTGAAAGCATTCCCTCTAAGATCAGGAACAAGACAGGGGTGTCCACTTCCACCACTACTATTCAACATAGTCCTGGAAGTCCTAGCAACAGCAATAAGAGAAGAGAAAGAAATCAAAGGAATCCAGATTGGAAAGGAAGAAGTCAAGCTCTCTCTTTGCAGATGACATATTATACATAGAAAACCCCAAAGACACAATTTCAAAGCTACTAGAGCTAATCAATGAACTCAGCAAAGTCACACGATACAAAGTCAACACACAGAAATCACTGGCATTCCTATACACAAACAATGAAAAATCAGAAAACGAAATCAAAGAGGCAATCCCCTTCACCATTACAACCAAAAGAATGAAATACCTAGGAATAAACCTACCCAAAGAAACAAAAGAACTGTACACAGAAAATTACAAGACACTTATGAAAGAAATTAAAGAAGACTTAAACAGATGGAGAGATATTCCATGTTCCTGGGTCGGAAGAATCAATATTGTGAAAATGACCATGCTACCAAATGTCATCTATAGATTCAATGCAATACCTATCCAACTACCATTGACATTTTTCACAGAACTAGACCAAAGAATAACACAGTTCATATGGAAGCACAAAAGACCCCAAACAGCCAAAGCAATCCTGAGAAAGAAAAATGGAGCTGGAGGGATCAGCCTCCCTAACTTTAGACTATACTACAAAGCAACAGTCCTCAAGACAGTATGGTACTGGCACAAAAACAGAACTATAGACCAATGGAACAAGATTGAGAACCCAGAGATAAACCCACACACCTATGGGTACCTTATTTTTGACAAAGGAGGCAAAACTATAAAATGGGACAAAGACAGCCTCTTCAACAAGTGGTGCTGGGAAAATTGGACAGCTACATGCAAAAAAATGAAGTTGGAACATTCCCTGACACCATACACTAAGATCAACTCAAAATGGATTCAAGACCTAAATGTAAGACCAGAAACCATCAAACTCTTAGAGGAGAATATAGGCAAAACCCTCAAGGATGTAAATCAAAGCAAGATCTTCTCTGACCCACCTACTAGAATAGCGGAACTGAAAAGAAAAATGAACATGTGGGATCTCATGAAACTTAAAAGCTTTTGTACAGCAAAGGAAATTACAAAAAAGCTGAACAGACACCCCAGAGAGTGGGAGAAAATCATAGCAAATGAAATAACAAAGAATTAATCTCCAAAATCTACAAGCAACTCAGACAACTCAGCACAGGAAAAATGAACAACCCAATCAAAAAATGGGAAAAAGATCTAAAGAGACGCCTCTTCAAAGAGGACATACAGATGGCCCAAAAGCACATGAAACGATGCTCAAGCAGGCTTATTATTAGAAAAATGCAAATTAAAACTACAATGAGATATCACCTCACACCCGTCAGAATGGCCATCATCCACAAATCGACAGACAATAAATGCTGGAGAGGGTGCGGAGAAAAGGGAACCCTCTTGCATTGCTGGTGGGAATGTGAATTGATACAGCCTCTATGGAAGACAATATGGAGATTCCTTATAAAACTAAAAATAGAAGCACCCTATGACCCAGCGATCCCACTATTAGGCCTATATCCTGATGAAATCAAAACCGAAAGAAGCACCTGTACCCCAATGTTCATTGCAGCTCTCTATACAATAGCCAGAACATGGAAGCAACCTAGATGTCCATCGACGAATGAATGGATCCAGAAGCCCTGGTACATATATACAATGGAATACTACTCAGCTGTTAAAAGAAATGCAGAAGACTCAGTCCTAATGAGGTGGCTGGAGTTAGAACCTATCATAAAAAGTGAAGTCAGTCAAAAAGAGAAAGATAAGTACAGTATACTAACACATATATATGGAATCTAGTAGGATTGTCTTGATAACACACACAGTGAACTCATGGAAAAACAGACAGAGAATAGACATATGGACATTGTGGGGAAGAAATAGGGAGGGGGAGGCATGGAGGGAGTAACATGGAAACCTATACTGTCATGTGTGGAAAAGATAGCTATTGTCATTGTGCTAAGGGAATAGGAGTGCTCACAATGGCTTGGGGCAATGGTCCGGAGGGGTGGGATGGGGAGAACTGGTGGGGAGGGGACCAGGGATATGCATATGACTGATCTGGGAACATAGTTGTTGGTGAACAACAAAACTCTGTAAAACCTTTAAAATAAGGAAATAAAAAAAAAAAATATCTAGAACAGAAGAGAGACTTAAACATAGATGGCCAGTTGATTTTTGACGAGGATTCCAAAGTAATTCAATGTGGAAAAGACAAGTAGTGCTAAAATGAACAAATATTCATACATAAAATAAAATGAACCTCTGTTCCTTTATTTATACAGTACTTAAAAATCAACTCAACATAAACGCGCAAAAGTAAAACTTCCTATTATAGATAAAGATGGAATATATTCAAGACCTTGGGGTAGATGAAGCACTAAACATTAAAAAACATAGACTGAATTTGTCAATGTTAAAGACTTTATAACAAAAATATGTTCATATGTTGATATAACATACCAACATAAAATACTCAAAAGACACCATTAAGAAAATAAAAAATACTTGCTAGAGACTGCTACTGCTACTTAGTCACTTCAGTCGCATCGGACTCTGTGTGATCCCATGGACTGCAGTTCATGAGGCTCCTCTGTCCATGGAATTCTCCAGGCACGAATACTGGAGTGGGTTTCCATGCCCTCCCTACAGGGGAATCCTCCCAACCCAGGGGTGGAACCCAGGTCTCCAGCATTGCAGGCGGATTCCTCACCACTGAGCCATCAGGGAAGCCATATTTGAGACAACAGGGACTGTAGCTCACCAGACGGCTAGAGACTAGGAGACAATATTTTCTATTATTTGGCAAATGACTTACATCCAAACTATAGAAAGAATCTTTACAAATCAGTAAGAGGAAGAAAAGTCACCCCCTCATAGAAGGCAAACAACTTGGACCCTTCTCAAAAGTATGCATGGCCAGTAAGATTAAAAGATGCTCAATACAGGCTTCCCTGGTGGTCCAGTGGTAACTTGATAACACACACAGTGAACTCATGGAAAAACAGACAGAGAATAGACATATGGACATTGTGGGAAGAAATAGGGAGGAGGCATGGAGGGAGTAACATGGAAACCTATACTGTCATGTGTGGAAAAGATAGCTATTGTCATTGTGCTACGGGAATAGGAGTGCTCACAATGGCTTGGGGCAATGGTCCGGAGGGGTGGGATGGGGAGAACTGGTGGGGAGGGGACCAGGGATATGCATATGACTGATCTGGGAACATAGTTGTTGGTGAACAACAAAACTCTGTAAAACCTTTAAAATAAGGAAATAAAAAAAAAAAATATCTAGAACAGAAGAGAGACTTAAACATAGATGGCCAGTTGATTTTTGACGAGGATTCCAAAGTAATTCAATGTGGAAAAGACAAGTAGTGCTAAAATGAACAAATATTCATACATAAAATAAAATGAACCTCTGTTCCTTTATTTATACAGTACTTAAAAATCAACTCAACATAAACGCGCAAAAGTAAAACTTCCTATTATAGATAAAGATGGAATATATTCAAGACCTTGGGGTAGATGAAGCACTAAACATTAAAAAACATAGACTGAATTTGTCAATGTTAAAGACTTTATAACAAAAATATGTTCATATGTTGATATAACATACCAACATAAAATACTCAAAAGACACCATTAAGAAAATAAAAAATACTTGCTAGAGACTGCTACTGCTACTTAGTCACTTCAGTCGCATCGGACTCTGTGTGATCCCATGGACTGCAGTTCATGAGGCTCCTCTGTCCATGGAATTCTCCAGGCACGAATACTGGAGTGGGTTTCCATGCCCTCCCTACAGGGGAATCCTCCCAACCCAGGGGTGGAACCCAGGTCTCCAGCATTGCAGGCGGATTCCTCACCACTGAGCCATCAGGGAAGCCATATTTGAGACAACAGGGACTGTAGCTCACCAGACGGCTAGAGACTAGGAGACAATATTTTCTATTATTTGGCAAATGACTTACATCCAAACTATAGAAAGAATCTTTACAAATCAGTAAGAGGAAGAAAAGTCACCCCCTCATAGAAGGCAAACAACTTGGACCCTTCTCAAAAGTATGCATGGCCAGTAAGATTAAAAGATGCTCAATACAGGCTTCCCTGGTGGTCCAGTGGGTAAGGATACCGCTTTGCAGTGCAAGGGGCGCCAGTTCGATCCCTGGCCTGGGAAGATCCCACGTGCCGCGGAGCGGCTGGACTGATGTGTCCAATTACCGAGCCGGAGCTCTGGGGCGCATGCGCCTGGAGCCGGCGCTCTGAGATGACAGATGCCACCGCGATGGGAGGCCCACAGGAGCCAAAGAACAAAGACAGATGAAAATAGAGAAATGAAAGACCAATAGAAGTGGCCCGCCCGTGCCCCTCCTACCCACCCCCACCCCTCCCACCCCACCCCCCAAAAGATAAATAAAATAAATGTTTAAAAAAAAAAAAAGATGCTCAATAGGATGCAAATTAAAAGATGCTCAGGGTTTCCTTGATAGTCCAGTGGGTAAATAGTCCACCTTGAAGTGCAAGTGGCACCAGTTCAATCCCTGGCCCGGGAGGATCCCATGTGCTAGGGGGCAGCCGGACCAGTTTGTCTAATTGTGAGCCAGCGCTCTGGAGGGCATGTGCCCAGAGCTGATGCTCTGCAATGAAAGAGGCCAGTGCAATGGAAGGTCCACATAGGCTGAAGAATAAAGATGGATGAAAATAAATAAACAAAAAATCAATAGAAGAGGCCTAAATTAAGAAAAAGATGCTCAACATCATTATCCATGAGAGAAATACACATTAAATCTAATGGCATGCCATTTCATACTCACCAAATAGACTGAAATAAAATGCCTGATTTAGTGGGGCCAAGGGTTTTTTTTAACATGTGGAGCAGGCCGGAATATGGGCCCCCCACCCCAACCCAGGGGTGGAACACAGAACACCAGCATTACAGGCGGATTCCACACCACTGAGCCATCAGGGAAGCCATATTTGAGACAACAGGGACTGTAGCTCACCAGACGGCTAGAGACTAGGAGACAATATTTTCTATTATTTGGCAAATGACTTACATCCAAACTATAGAAAGAATCTTTACAAATCAGTAAGAGGAAGAAAAGTCACCCCCTCATAGAAGGCAAACAACTTGGACCCTTCTCAAAAGTATGCATGGCCAGTAAGATTAAAAGATGCTCAATACAGGCTTCCCTGGTGGTCCAGTGGGTAAGGATACCGCTTTGCAGTGCAAGGGGCGCCAGTTCGATCCCTGGCCTGGGAAGATCCCACGTGCCGCGGAGCGGCTGGACTGATGTGTCCAATTACCGAGCCGGAGCTCTGGGGCGCATGCGCCTGGAGCCGGCGCTCTGAGATGACAGATGCCACCGCGATGGGAGGCCCACAGGAGCCAAAGAACAAAGACAGATGAAAATAGAGAAATGAAAGACCAATAGAAGTGGCCCGCCCGTGCCCCTCCCTACCCACCCCCACCCCTCCCACCCCACCCCCAAAAGATAAATAAAATAAATGTTTAAAAAAAAAAAAAGATGCTCAATAGGATGCAAATTAAAAGATGCTCAGGGTTTCCTTGATAGTCCAGTGGGTAAATAGTCCACCTTGAAGTGCAAGTGGCACCAGTTCAATCCCTGGCCCGGGAGGATCCCATGTGCTAGGGGGCAGCCGGACCAGTTTGTCTAATTGTGAGCCAGCGCTCTGGAGGGCATGTGCCCAGAGCTGATGCTCTGCAATGAAAGAGGCCAGTGCAATGGAAGGTCCACATAGGCTGAAGAATAAAGATGGATGAAAATAAATAAACAAAAAATCAATAGAAGAGGCCTAAATTAAGAAAAAGATGCTCAACATCATTATCCATGAGAGAAATACACATTAAATCTAATGGCATGCCATTTCATACTCACCAAATAGACTGAAATAAAAATGCCTGATAGTGCCAAGTGTTTACAAGAATGTGGAGCAGGCAAATGTATGGGTCTGTCTATTCTGTCCTTTCTCATAGTGATCACAGAGACCCTGTGTTCCAGATGGCATAAATATAAGCAGTAGAGTCTCCATAGTCCAGGGCCCTGAGTGACAGTGTGGAGTAAAGTTTTCCACTGGGAGCTCTGAGTGACTGTGGAGCAGAGTTTGCCACTGACCACTGTTGGACATGGGGCATAAAAGAGAAATAAATTGTATGTTAAATGAATGTCATTCTGCCATTGTTCCTTCACCATAGCCTAGTTTATCCTAAAAATATATTTTTTCTCTATATACCCCATAACATTCGATATACTTTCTGGAAGCAATGAGTCTCCATGAATAGATGTTGAGTGAAAATTGCCAAAATACCTTTTATTTCTGAAAATAAGAAAATATTTGACTTGGGCAAGGAAAACAGAAGAATCTAATGGAAAAGCATAACAACTTTTCAAGGAGCCTATTCTCATCAGGTTTTTCAAACGAAACAGAAGGCTGTAGACTATCAAATCAAATACCAAGCCTTAGAATCAGCTCTTGATCCAAGTTTTAACTTCTTCACTTAGTACCTCTATGTCTTGGGCAAATGAGGCAACCTCTGTGCTAACCTGTTTGTTTGTAAAATATGGTTAATAATTAGACAAGAAACTGTATAAAGTGTTGTACACAGTGTTTGTTTGGCACAAAGTGGGTGACTGACTAAAAAATGTTAGTCTCTTATGGACTCAACTGTGCCCCTCCACAAAAAGATTCACATGTTGAAATTCCAAACCCCAATGTGTACATTTGGAGACAGTGCATACAAGGCAGTGAGTAAGCTTGCATGAGGTCATAAGAATGGGATCCTAATCCAAAACACCGGTGTACTTAGAAAAGGGACACCACAGATCTCTTTCTCCATCTATACCTGCAGAAAAAAGGCCATGTTAACACACAGCAGGAAGGCATCATCAGCAAACCAAGAGAAGAGATCCCCCCAAGAACCCAATCATGTTGATACCTTCATATTGGAGTTCTAGCCTCTAGAACTGTGAGAAATAAATTTTTGTTGTTTAAGCCTCCTAACTGATCAAATTGCCAACATCTGTTAGATCATAGAAAGAACAAGAGAATTCCAGAAAAACATCTACTTCTGCTTCATTAACTACACCAAAGTCTTTGACTGCATAGATCACAGCAAACTGGAAAACTCTGAAAGAAATGGAAATACAAGACCACCTTACTGCCTCCTACAAAACTTGTATGCAGGTTAAGAAGCAACAGTTAGAACCATACATGGAACAGACTGGTTCCAAACTGGGAAAGGAGTACGTCAAGGTTGTATATTGTCACATTGCTTATTAAATTCATATGCAGAGTACATCACGCAATCTCCTGGGCTGGATGAAGTACAAGCCGGAATCAAGACTCCGGGAGAAATGATGACACCACCCATCTGACAGAAGGAAAGAGGAACTCTTGATGAAGGTGAAAGAGAAGAGTGAAAAGCTGGCCTAAAACTTAACATTCAAAAAAACAAAGATCATGGCATCTGGTCCCATCATTTCATGGCATACAATGGAATGAATGAATGGAATGGAATGAATGGACTTCACAGATGGGCAAACAATGGAAACAGTGACAGACTTTATATTCTTGGGCTCCAAAATCACTGTGGATGGTGACTGCAGCCATGAAGTTAAAATACCCTTGCTCCTTGGAAGAAAAACTATGACAAACCTAGACAGCATAATAAAAAGTGGAGGCATCACTTTGCTGACAAAAGTCTGTATAGTCAAAGCTGTGGTTTTCAGTAGTCATGTATGAATGTGAGAGGTGGACCTTAAAAAAGTCTGAGCAATGAAGAACTGATGCCTTTGAACTGTGGTATTGAAAAAGACTCTTGAGAGTCTTTTGGACTATAAGGAGATCAAACATGTCAATCCTAAAGGAAATCAACCCTGAATATTCATTGGAAGGAATGACCTTAAAAACCTGAGAATGAAGATGATGTCTATACTAGAACTGTGAGAAATTCCTAATCCAAAACACCGGTGTACTTAGAAAAGGGACACCACAGATCTCTTTCTCCATCTATACCTGCAGAAAAAAGGCCATGTTAACACACAGCAGGAAGGCATCATCAGCAAACCAAGAGAAGAGATCCCCCCAAGAACCCAATCATGTTGATACCTTCATATTGGAGTTCTAGCCTCTAGAACTGTGAGAAATAAATTTTTGTTGTTTAAGCCTCCTAACTGATCAAATTGCCAACATCTGTTAGATCATAGAAAGAACAAGAGAATTCCAGAAAAACATCTACTTCTGCTTCATTAACTACACCAAAGTCTTTGACTGCATAGATCACAGCAAACTGGAAAACTCTGAAAGAAATGGAAATACAAGACCACCTTACTGCCTCCTACAAAACTTGTATGCAGGTTAAGAAGCAACAGTTAGAACCATACATGGAACAGACTGGTTCCAAACTGGGAAAGGAGTACGTCAAGGTTGTATATTGTCACATTGCTTATTAAATTCATATGCAGAGTACATCACGCAATCTCCTGGGCTGGATGAAGTACAAGCCGGAATCAAGACTCCGGGAGAAATGATGACACCACCCATCTGACAGAAGGAAAGAGGAACTCTTGATGAAGGTGAAAGAGAAGAGTGAAAAGCTGGCCTAAAACTTAACATTCAAAAAAACAAAGATCATGGCATCTGGTCCCATCATTTCATGGCATACAATGGAATGAATGAATGGAATGGAATGAATGGACTTCACAGATGGGCAAACAATGGAAACAGTGACAGACTTTATATTCTTGGGCTCCAAAATCACTGTGGATGGTGACTGCAGCCATGAAGTTAAAATACCCTTGCTCCTTGGAAGAAAAACTATGACAAACCTAGACAGCATAATAAAAAGTGGAGGCATCACTTTGCTGACAAAAGTCTGTATAGTCAAAGCTGTGGTTTTCTCAGTAGTCATGTATGAATGTGAGAGGTGGACCTTAAAAAAGTCTGAGCAATGAAGAACTGATGCCTTTGAACTGTGGTATTGAAAAAGACTCTTGAGAGTCTTTTGGACTATAAGGAGATCAAACATGTCAATCCTAAAGGAAATCAACCCTGAATATTCATTGGAAGGAATGATGCTCAAGCTGAAGTTCCAATACTTTCACCACCTGATGTGAAGAGATGACTCATTGGAGAAGACCCTGATGCTGGGAAAAACAGAAGGTAGAAGGAGAAGGGGACGACAGAGGACAAGATGGTTGGATGGCACCAGTGACTCAATGGACATGAACTTTAGCAAGTTCCTGGAGATGGTGAAGGACAGGGAAGCCTGGCGTGCTGCAGTCCATGGGGTCACAAAGATCAGACTGAGTGACTGAACTGAACTGAAGCCTCTCAGTCTGTGGCATTCTTTTATGGCAGCCAGAGCATACTCATACAGCTTCTTACATCCTCCAACATCATTAAATATTCTCAAAAATATGTTCCTGGCCTCTTTATGTAGAGTGAAGTAAGTCAGAAACAGAAAAACAAGTACTGTATATTAATGCATATATATAGAATCTAGAAAAATGGAACTGATGGACCTAGTAGAGAACAGACTTCTGGATACAGAGGGGGAAGATGGTGGAGATGAATGAAGAAAGGAGCATTAACATATATACGCTATTATGTGTAAAACAGTTAGTGGGAAGTTGCTAAATAACACAGGGAGCCCAGCCTGGTTCTCAGTGGTGACCTAGATGGGTGGGAGGTGGGGAGAGAAAGAAGGGCTCAGGAGAGAAGGAATATATATTTAATTATGACTGATTCATGTTGTTGTGCAGAGGAAACCAACACAAAATTGTAAAGCAATTTTCCACTGATTAAAAAATAAAGTTTTTTTAAAAATTGGAAAGGTTAAAATAAAAAAGAAAATTGGAAAGTATTTTAATATTCAGGTTAATGGAGAGTCATAATGTACTTATATGGCTTATGAACTTTCACAGAGTAAATATGCAATATAATTTTTAAAACTAAAAAAAATACTCTCAATTAGAGGGATATTTTTCATCCACTTAACAAATAAAGGTACCTGACTATGTGTCCAACACTATGGAGCACTGGTGCTTGAAGGCTACATTCTACTGGGAAGGCCACTAATGAAATGAACAGTGAGCATACCTCACCAAATGCTGATAAATGCAGTGAAGAAAAATACAGCAATGTCAGGGGACAGGGAGTGACAGGAGCTGCTGTTTTATACTAAATGGTCTGACAGGTCTCTGAGCAGAGATATGAATAAAATAAAGGAAATGGAACAGAAATCTCTGGAGAAAGAACTTCCAGGCAAAAGGAAGAAAAGGCACAAAGGCTCCCAAATGGTAACGTATTTGTCAAAATTCAAAGAATAGCAGAGCCAGAGTGACTGCAGAAAAGGGAACAAGAGAGAGAAGAGGGGAACATTAGGTGAGAATGGGAGCAAGAGGGGAGACGATGTAGGGCCTTAGGGGTCACAGGATGACCTCTGGTTCTTATTCAGGCAGGTGGAAAGTTATTGGGATGTGGAGGTAGGGGAGGCAGAGAACTTGATATGACATATATTTAAGGGAGTCAGGGACTTTTCTGGGGGCCCAGCAGTTAAGACTTTACCTTCCAATGCAGGGAGCATGAGCTCCATCCCTGGTTGGGGAGCTACAACCCCACATGCCTCATAGCCAGAAAACCAAAACATAAACCAACAATACTGTAACAAATCCAATCAAGAATTTTAAACTGGTTCACATTAAATAAAAAATAAAAATTAAAAAAAAAAGAGAAAAAGAGTCAGTTTGGGCTACTGGGTTGCTGAGTGGAGGATGAACGGGGACCTGGAGGTGAGGGGAAGGGGTTGAAAGAGGAAAGTCAGCCAGCCATTTATCACAATAGTCCATGTAAGAGATAACAGTGCTCTGGTCTAGGTCAGCGTCAGATGGTGAGAAGTAGTCAACCTCTAGATATAATTCCAAAGAGAAGGATTTGCTGCCAGATTTAATGTAGATGGTCAGAGAAAGAAAGGAGACAGGGATGAAATCAAGGATGTGTATGGAGGAGGTGAGGATCTGGGCTTCAATCCTCAACCTTGCTTCTAACCTGCTGAACAACCCCACACCCCTCTGTGTGTTGGATAACAGATCTTCACAGTGGGATTGCCCATCCTTGCCATGCCTCCAAGAACCACATGAAGAACAAATCAAGCTCAAAATGCTTTGAAAAGGAAGCAGCACAGACCACTGAAAAGTTATCCTTTATTTATCCCCAAACACAGAACCTCCATCGATTGCTGCTGTGGCTTCTCTGGCTGCCCTGACTTCCCCTCCTTTCTGGGACGCAGTGAGGCAGCAGGGCATAAATCATGCTGACACAGAAACCATCACTGCCTTGGGCAGGAGACAGCATGGGGCCCCTTGTAAGTGATGATGGCTCAGCCGCCAGCCCCAGGAGGCTCAGGACAATGAACTGCTCACTTTCCTGGCACAGGCATTCCTGACAATGAACAAAGGAACAGGAGCAGGGGCTCTTTGAGGACATCACCTCCGTCTCTGGCTGCCTTCTTGTAACGTGGCCATAGCACAGCACACCATTGCTCTTCATGACTCTGTGTTCCTGATCTTCAGGGCAAAGAGTCGTAGCACTCATGGGAAAGATTTCATCCCAATTCAAGTAAAATAGAAGTGGTCCCCTGAACTCCCTGCCATAGCTTTACTTTTCTCCATACACCTATCGCCACCTGACATACAATACATTTTACTTATTAAACGTGTAAAATACAAGCTCCTTGAAAGCAGGGACTTCTGCCTCCTCTACTGCTCTGAGTATTCCAAAGAGGGCCTGGGGAGCAGCAGAGACACAATAAATCTTTGGCAAATTAATTGATGGATGGCTTTTTGAAAAGTCCTTAGCCATTTCTGGACATCATATTAAAGATTTTATTTCTTTAAAAAAAAAAATAGAGGGGCTTCCCTGGTAGCTCAGCTGTGAAGAGCTTGCCTGACAATGCAGGAGAGATGGGTTTGGTCCTTGATCTGGGAAGATTCCACATGCTGCAGAGCAACTAAGCCTGTGAGCCACAACTACTGAACCTGTGCTCTAGAGCCTTGGAGCCACAACTACTGAGCCCATGTGCTGCAACTACTGAAGCCTGTGAGCCCTAGAGCCCGAGTTCTACAACAAGAGAAGTCACCGTAACAAGCAGCCTGCTCACCTCAACTAGAGAGTAGCCCCCACTCCCTGCAACTAGAGAAGAGCCTGGCAGTAGTGAAAACCCAGAATAGCGAAAAATAAACAAATAAATAAAATTTTAAAAATAGACATTCACAAAATTTTGGCATATAAACTCTTGGGGTTTACAGAAACCCTGAAACCCATCCATGAATCAATCCCTTGGAAAACTGATAGAGTACTGGAGAGCCTGGTCTGGAAGCCCCACATTCTAATCTTAGCTTTACCAACACCTTGCCATGTGGCTTTGGACAAGTCATTTCAAATTACTAATCTTAGCTTTGATCTGACAGCTTGCAAAATTGGAAAGGTGGGGCCCTTGTAAGTGATGATGGCTCAGCCGCCAGCCCCAGGAGGCTCAGGACAATGAACTGCTCACTTTCCTGGCACAGGCATTCCTGACAATGAACAAAGGAACAGGAGCAGGGGCTCTTTGAGGACATCACCTCCGTCTCTGGCTGCCTTCTTGTAACGTGGCCATAGCACAGCACACCATTGCTCTTCATGACTCTGTGTTCCTGATCTTCAGGGCAAAGAGTCGTAGCACTCATGGGAAAGATTTCATCCCAATTCAAGTAAAATAGAAGTGGTCCCCTGAACTCCCTGCCATAGCTTTACTTTTCTCCATACACCTATCGCCACCTGACATACAATACATTTTACTTATTAAACGTGTAAAATACAAGCTCCTTGAAAGCAGGGACTTCTGCCTCCTCTACTGCTCTGAGTATTCCAAAGAGGGCCTGGGGAGCAGCAGAGACACAATAAATCTTTGGCAAATTAATTGATGGATGGCTTTTTGAAAAGTCCTTAGCCATTTCTGGACATCATATTAAAGATTTTATTTCTTTAAAAAAAAAAATAGAGGGGCTTCCCTGGTAGCTCAGCTGTGAAGAGCTTGCCTGACAATGCAGGAGAGATGGGTTTGGTCCTTGATCTGGGAAGATTCCACATGCTGCAGAGCAACTAAGCCTGTGAGCCACAACTACTGAACCTGTGCTCTAGAGCCTTGGAGCCACAACTACTGAGCCCATGTGCTGCAACTACTGAAGCCTGTGAGCCCTAGAGCCCGAGTTCTACAACAAGAGAAGTCACCGTAACAAGCAGCCTGCTCACCTCAACTAGAGAGTAGCCCCCACTCCCTGCAACTAGAGAAGAGCCTGGCAGTAGTGAAAACCCAGAATAGCGAAAAATAAACAAATAAATAAAATTTTAAAAATAGACATTCACAAAATTTTGGCATATAAACTCTTGGGGTTTACAGAAACCCTGAAACCCATCCATGAATCAATCCCTTGGAAAACTGATAGAGTACTGGAGAGCCTGGTCTGGAAGCCCCACATTCTAATCTTAGCTTTACCAACACCTTGCCATGTGGCTTTGGACAAGTCATTTCTATAATCTGAGCTTTACATTTCTGATCTGTAAACCAGCAGGAATGGAAAAGGTGATCCTTTCAGATCTGACAGTTTATATTTTCTAATGCAGTAGAGTTAAAGTTCTCTAATGCAAATCTTTCACTTTGCAGGTGGGAATATTCAGACTCAGAGTAAAAAGCACTAGCCAGTCCAAATGAGACTCATTCCAAACTATTTCCGTAGGCTTTCCAGCTGGAAAAAGACTTTAGATGGACTTGGTGTGTTGGCAGACACATCTCTCTTGCTGCCTTACTACCTTGCTTCTGAATAGGCCTGTAAACTTGGTGAATAAACCCTCACAAAATCTTCTGGCCCCGGCTGCTAAGTATAAAGTGTTCTTAGAGATCCACAGGGGACTCAGACTGGGGTATGGTAACAACCTAGAGGGCTGTGATGGGGAAGGAGGTGGAAAGGATGTTCAAATAGGAGAGGACATGGGTTAACCTGTGGCTGACTCATGTTGATGTTTGGTAGAAACCAATGCAATACTGTAGAACAACTATCCTTCAATTGTAAATAAATACATTTTAAAAAGAGGATGATGTTCTTAGAGACCCAAAGTTAGTTTAGAGCCTCAGTTGCCTTCATGCCTTCCCTCGCCCCCTTCCTTCTGCCTTGAAAACATTCACAGCTCTCCTTGGTGTCCTGGATTAGATTGTACCAATGTGTCCATATGCCTTCAATTAAAATACCTTACTAAAAAAAAAAAAAAAAAAATGGCCATTGCCCCAGATTGACTCTGGTTTCATCTGGAATGTTTTCGTTACCCAAGGCTGTATATCTTCCTGTTCTTGCATCACCAAGATGTTGATTCCAGCTCAAGACTTACTATTGATGTGACCCACTTTCAGAGCTACAGAGATTTGGCCATAAAATTTTAAAAATAGACATTCACAAAATTTTGGCATATAAACTCTTGGGGTTTACAGAAACCCTGAAACCCATCCATGAATCAATCCCTTGGAAAACTGATAGAGTACTGGAGAGCCTGGTCTGGAAGCCCCACATTCTAATCTTAGCTTTACCAACACCTTGCCATGTGGCTTTGGACAAGTCATTTCTATAATCTGAGCTTTACATTTCTGATCTGTAAACCAGCAGGAATGGAAAAGGTGATCCTTTCAGATCTGACAGTTTATATTTTCTAATGCAGTAGAGTTAAAGTTCTCTAATGCAAATCTTTCACTTTGCAGGTGGGAATATTCAGACTCAGAGTAAAAAGCACTAGCCAGTCCAAATGAGACTCATTCCAAACTATTTCCGTAGGCTTTCCAGCTGGAAAAAGACTTTAGATGGACTTGGTGTGTTGGCAGACACATCTCTCTTGCTGCCTTACTACCTTGCTTCTGAATAGGCCTGTAAACTTGGTGAATAAACCCTCACAAAATCTTCTGGCCCCGGCTGCTAAGTATAAAGTGTTCTTAGAGATCCACAGGGGACTCAGACTGGGGTATGGTAACAACCTAGAGGGCTGTGATGGGGAAGGAGGTGGAAAGGATGTTCAAATAGGAGAGGACATGGGTTAACCTGTGGCTGACTCATGTTGATGTTTGGTAGAAACCAATGCAATACTGTAGAACAACTATCCTTCAATTGTAAATAAATACATTTTAAAAAGAGGATGATGTTCTTAGAGACCCAAAGTTAGTTTAGAGCCTCAGTTGCCTTCATGCCTTCCCTCGCCCCCTTCCTTCTGCCTTGAAAACATTCACAGCTCTCCTTGGTGTCCTGGATTAGATTGTACCAATGTGTCCATATGCCTTCAATTAAAATACCTTACTAAAAAAAAAAAAAAAAAAAATGGCCATTGCCCCAGATTGACTCTGGTTTCATCTGGAATGTTTTCGTTACCCAAGGCTGTATATCTTCCTGTTCTTGCATCACCAAGATGTTGATTCCAGCTCAAGACTTAGTCATTGTTTTCTATTGATGTGACCCACTTTCAGAGCTACAGAGATTTGGCCACAGAGTTGACTGGGAACGAAAGGAAAGGCACGGTAGCTTCCTCACCAATTCAGCTACCCTTATCAGTCTGGGGATTTTTATATATTTTCTTATCCAAGAGGCTCAGCCACATGATATAAATTCAAGGCCATGATCAGGTAAAATATGGAAAAAGATGCTTTGGGAAAGACCACAAATCTGGATTTGGCAAAGTGCTTGGTTCACAATGGGTACTCAATTGTTACAAGGAAAGACAGAAAAAATGGATGGACATGAGATGATCTCAAACTGTTCCTTCCACGTCTGTCAGATTCTTTGAAGACTAGGGCATTAGGACCCTATTTCTTGCACATCTGCTCTCCCCAGATTTGCTCTCTGTTATTCCTCATGGCTACAGATTAGGAACCTTACTACAGCCAAGCCCTGAATAAACAGATTTGTAACTGCTTTCATTTTCTGGGCTTCTGTAACAAATTACAACCAACTTGGTGACTTATAACTATAAAAATTTATTCTCTCATAGTTCTAGTGGCCAGAAGTCTAAAAGCTGCTTCACCCAGCTGAAATTCAGTGTCAGCAAAGCCATACTTCCTCCAGAGCCTCTAGGTGAGAATCTGTCCCTTGACCTGAGGGCTGTCAGCATTTCTGGGCTCGCAGCCTTGTCATTCAGTCTTTGCCTCTGCGGCCATACTTCCCTCTCCTCTCTCAAGAATATGGAAGCTCCCTCTGCTTCATTTTTATGAGGACACTTGTGATTGAAGGCCACCTGTCTGTTCCAAGATGACATGCTCATCTCATGATCTTTAATGTAATAACATTTGCAAAGAGTTTTGTGGGTGGTTTTGTTGTTTTTTTTTTTTTTTCAAATAAAGTAACATTCATAGGCCCCAGGGCTTAGGATACCAACATGTCTTTGGCGAACCGTTTTTCAGCCTGTATCCAGAGATGCTCACTCAGAACAGCTGATCTACACAGGAATATCCCTGTTCCCACTGTTAACCTGGGTATGAAGGCAGATCCTTCCTGTTTTAATTTTATCCGTGAATGTTGTTTTAGAAAGTTACTTTAATTATTATTATTTTAGAAGGCAGAAATTTAGAGATGGAGTTTCCCCAGTGGCTCAATGGTAAAAAATTCACCTGCAATGCAAGAGGCACAAGTTCAATCCCTGGGTCAAGAAGTTCCCCTGGAGGAGGAAATGGCAACCCAATACAGTGTTATTGCCTGGGAAATGCTATGGGAAGAAGAACTTGGCAGGCTACCACAATGATATAAATTAGCATGATCAGGTAAAATATGGAAAAAGATGCAAAGACCACAAATCTGGATTTGGCAAAGTGCTTGGTTCACAATGGGTACTCAATTGTTACAAGGAAAGACAGAAAAAATGGATGGACATGAGATGATCTCAAACTGTTCCTTCCACGTCTGTCAGATTCTTTGAAGACTAGGGCATTAGGACCCTATTTCTTGCACATCTGCTCTCCCCAGATTTGCTCTCTGTTATTCCTCATGGCTACAGATTAGGAACCTTACTACAGCCAAGCCCTGAATAAACAGATTTGTAACTGCTTTCATTTTCTGGGCTTCTGTAACAAATTACAACCAACTTGGTGACTTATAACTATAAAAATTTATTCTCTCATAGTTCTAGTGGCCAGAAGTCTAAAAGCTGCTTCACCCAGCTGAAATTCAGTGTCAGCAAAGCCATACTTCCTCCAGAGCCTCTAGGTGAGAATCTGTCCCTTGACCTGAGGGCTGTCAGCATTTCTGGGCTCGCAGCCTTGTCATTCAGTCTTTGCCTCTGCGGCCATACTTCCCTCTCCTCTCTCAAGAATATGGAAGCTCCCTCTGCTTCATTTTTATGAGGACACTTGTGATTGAAGGCCACCTGTCTGTTCCAAGATGACATGCTCATCTCATGATCTTTAATGTAATAACATTTGCAAAGAGTTTTGTGGGTGGTTTTGTTGTTTTTTTTTTTTTTTCAAATAAAGTAACATTCATAGGCCCCAGGGCTTAGGATACCAACATGTCTTTGGCGAACCGTTTTTCAGCCTGTATCCAGAGATGCTCACTCAGAACAGCTGATCTACACAGGAATATCCCTGTTCCCACTGTTAACCTGGGTATGAAGGCAGATCCTTCCTGTTTTAATTTTATCCGTGAATGTTGTTTTAGAAAGTTACTTTAATTATTATTATTTTAGAAGGCAGAAATTTAGAGATGGAGTTTCCCCAGTGGCTCAATGGTAAAAAATTCACCTGCAATGCAAGAGGCACAAGTTCAATCCCTGGGTCAAGAAGTTCCCCTGGAGGAGGAAATGGCAACCCAATACAGTGTTATTGCCTGGGAAATGCTATGGGAAGAAGAACTTGGCAGGCTACAATTCATGGGGGTCACAAAGAGTCAGGCTCGAGCACCCAATTTAGAGAAGAGAATGAAGAAGGAGCTCTGTCCTCTCTGCTGGTGGAGGAACAAACAACTTCGTACTGGCCAGAGACATTAGAATTCAGACCCATGGAGAGTCAGGATGTCAGACAATCCGAGTAAATTATGTGTGTGTCTTGTTCACTCAGTCGTGTCCAACTCTTTGTGACGCCATGGACTGAAGCTCATCTAGAACAAAGTCTGTTAGCAGAGCATGGTAGAAGTGGCGGGATCCACTATCCTCATAGTTCAAGGCAAAAGGCCCAGATAGCCCCTTGGCAAAATGAGAAATAATGCTGAAGGCCCTTGGAGCAATTTTTTAAGAGACATTCAGGGGCTTTTTACAATGTGTCCACTTTTTCATGGTCAGTCCCTCCTTACGTGAAGGGACCCCACACCTCAGGCCAGGCTCCTTTCCTGGTAGGACAAGCAGCCCACTGAGAAGTCCTATATCGGGCATCCACACTGCCTTCCACAGTCCCACGTGTTTTAGAGCCTGGCTCAGTTCCCTGGCTGCAGGGCCCCAAAAGAGATCCGCCAAGTTGCCCAGCACTTGCACCTCAGGACGCAAGATGGAGACAGAGATGCAAGAGGAAGTTTCCAGAGTCTGCCTTAATACCACCATAAGTCCCTGTAAGTGAGGACTGTAAAAAGGAAATCGGAGATGAAATAAGGAAATCTTCAAAGCAGAAAGATGCCCCAGATTTGTGACCTTGCATTAAATGCACTGCATTTGCTGTGCAAGTTTCCATAATTGGCTAAGAAATCACACAGCCGGGACTTTCACTCAGCCCGAGGAGGTGGAAATGACTTGGAGTTACCGCAAGCTGAGCTTTTTCATGTCTCTCCCCAGGGTAACCCGACTATTTGCTGCCACACAGAGCGTATGACAGCCACGATTTGTTCTTTTTACCCTCCTCAAGGGACAGGATGCCATTAGAAAATATTCTTCTCTCACTGATGCTGCCTCTGTCCTCCTACTGGCCTTCTCCAAAGACGTCTCACCACCTTCTCTCTCTCTCAGAGGTCCCTTCTTCCCAAGCCCCACTACCAAGAGCCCAGAGTGGCATGCTGTTTTTCCCCTGGGCTACTTTAATTATCTTCTCACAACTCTTCCTGCTCCAGCCTCACCCCCGGTTTATCCGGTACTTCCTAAGACTATATATCAGTTTCATCATGTCACACTCCTGCAGGGAACCCCCCATTGCCAATCACTGTAATTCTGTGGGTAGTTGTCACCAACTGTCAGGTTTAACATGAAGTATTGTCATGTGAAAAACACTTAAGCTACAGGAGATTGTCAGTGATGTATTCATTGTATATTTTAGGCTAAACACAAAGGTATCCTTATAACAGAGTAAGTCACTGTTACTGACTCATCTTGATATAATTTCTCAAGTTAGAGGAAAATGGGTGGGTTCTGAATGGGGTATCATTGCTTTACAATGTTGCGTTCATTTCTGCTGTGCAATGAAGTGAATCTGCTCTATGTATACATATATTCCCTCCTTCTTGGACCTCCTTCCAACTCACCCTCCATTCCACCCTTCTAGGTCATCAAAGAGCACCGAACAGAGCTCCCTGAACTATACAGTAGCTTCTCACTAGCTATCTGTGATATAGATGGCCAAGAGGAATATGAAAAGATGCTCAATGTCTCTACTAGAGAAATGCAGATCAAAACCACAATGAGGTATAACCTCATACCAGTCAGAATGGCCATCATCAAAAAACCTACAAACAATAAATGCCAGAGGGTGGGTGGAGTAAAGGAAACCCTTTTGCACTGTTGGTGGTAATGTAAACTGATGCAGTCACTATGGAGAACAGTATGGAGATTCCTTAGAAAAGTAAATACAGAACTACCATATGATCCAGCAATCCAACCACTGGACATATACCCTGAGAAAACCACAACTCAAAAAGACATTTGCACCCCAATGTTCATTGCATTACTATTTACAATAGCCAGGACATGAAAGCAACCTAAAAGTCCATCAACAGGTGAATGGGTGGATGTTTTCAGCCAGCAAATGGGGGATTTCCTATGACTCACAGTCTCCTACCTGTGTTCTTCATTTTGCTACAACTAGGAATTACTGAAGTGGTATGGAGTTGGTTTTACAGAGACTTCCACTTCTTAGAGTTTTACCCACAGGTTAAAACACATTATTACAACTCTGTCTGATATCCTCATTTTTTAATAACCACTTGACGAACTTTCACCGAATTTAAGTGTTTGTGACAGCATGCCTTAAGAAACAGGAAATAGGAGGAGTCAAAATCCAATTCAGATAAAAGATTTGCCAAAGCTAGTTCAGTGAATGATTACTAGAACCTGTCACCTCCATCAAACTGCCAGTGCCAGGGAAAATACACTTCAGCTTTGAATACGAGCCTCAAACCAAAATTCCTAAGAGCATAATGCAGGTGTAGACACGATGGGGCTACTTCTGGTGCCAGCATCTCTTCAGAGCAGGCTCAGCCAGGGGGGTTATGGACTTTACGATCACTAACACATTTCCTAAACACTGAAGAAGTCCAGTAACTCTAACATGGAAAAGAGCAGAGAAAGATGATAGAAGAATGAACAGTGTCTCTCTCATGTCACTGCACATGGATAAGAATACACTAAGACACATCCAGAGCATCAACAGAGCCATTACACGTGATGGAAGCAAAGTCTGCTATAATACAGGCACATAAATTTTATGTTGGAACTGGTAAATTCTGTACTGTTTATTTAACCACATAATATATAACAATTTATTTATGCCTCTCTCTGATAGAGCTCCACAGGTGTAATCCGTTAGTGCATGTGGTACTTGCACAAGCAGTACATACAGAACAATGCCAAGGTTGTGAGTTCAAGCCTCACCTCGAGCATGATCCTTTTGACAAACTTTTGACCCTGGTGACTCAGGTGGGAAAGAATCTGCCTGCAATGCAGAACAGGTTCAATCCCTGGGTGGGGAAGATCCCCTGCAGAAGGAAATGGCTACCCACTCCAGTATCCATGCCTGGAGAATCCCATGGACAGAGGAGCCTGGTAGACTACAGTCCATGGGGTTGCACAGAGTCAGACACAACTGAGCAACTAACACACACTCTTTCATGAAATATCCTCACTTCTTTGGAAGTACAGTAGATATTTAAATCCAAAACTTCTTTTCTAAGATAAAATTTAACTGTGAAAAGATTAGTCAATTTATTTATTTTCCTTATAAATTGTGATGTTCAAAGAACTTTCAGTGTTTAATTTTGTTGTTTTACTTTATTGTAGCATGCTTATAAAATTTTCTTATGAATATTTGAACTAAAAATTATGGTAATATTTACTTTAGTGGCCTGAAAATGTGAACTCTGTACCTGCTGGGTAGGGGCTAAGTTAGGGATGGGATCAAAATCTACACATGCTTATGACATTGTGTTCTGCCTAGAAATATCAAAATTTAAATCTATATTATCAAACAAACTTTAAAAAGAGTACAGAAGAGCTGGGCTTTCAAACTCATTTCTGAAATTCTCTTCATGCTTTTTCTGTATGCACCAACCATGAGCTCCATCCATATCACTTTTCTTACTGCCCACAGAGTAGACCTTACTGAGACATCGCTCTTCCTTTGATCTGACTCTTCTCTACCTGGGAAGGCATCCTGTCTTCTCTATCTTTTCATACCAAGCTCAATTCCCACCTGCCGAAGCCTCCCCAGGACACCTTCCACCGATAATCCAAAATCCATCATCATACAGAGAAGGAAGGAGAAGGAAGCATATTTAAAATCCAGAGCCACTCCCAGAGATTCTGAATCTAGATCTTGGAGCCCAGGAATCTAAGTTTCAAAACCTCAAAAAGTCAGAAGGTATAGGTGATCTACCAACCATCTGAGTCACTGTGGTGATAAGGCTGCCATGATCTTACCCGCTGACTAACACAAAACATCAGCTCCATTAAACCTCATTCCTTGCAGGTTTATACTGTGTCCCCATCAGACTACCTTCTTTTCCTTCGAATCTTCCAGCACATGGAAAACATACAACAAACCTAAGCTGATGTTAATGGATACTCCACACAGGTTCAATCCCTGGGTGGGAAGATCCCCTGCAGAAGGAAATGGCTACCCACTCCAGTATCCATGCCTGGAGAATCCCATGGACAGAGGAGCCTGGTAGACTACAGTCCATGGGGTTGCACAGAGTCAGACACAACTGAGCAACTAACACACACTCTTTCATGAAATATCCTCACTTCTTTGGAAGTACAGTAGATATTTAAATCCAAAACTTCTTTTCTAAGATAAAATTTAACTGTGAAAAGATTAGTCAATTTATTTATTTTCCTTATAAATTGTGATGTTCAAAGAACTTTCAGTGTTTAATTTTGTTGTTTTACTTTATTGTAGCATGCTTATAAAATTTTCTTATGAATATTTGAACTAAAAATTATGGTAATATTTACTTTAGTGGCCTGAAAATGTGAACTCTGTACCTGCTGGGTAGGGGCTAAGTTAGGGATGGGATCAAAATCTACACATGCTTATGACATTGTGTTCTGCCTAGAAATATCAAAATTTAAATCTATATTATCAAACAAACTTTAAAAAGAGTACAGAAGAGCTGGGCTTTCAAACTCATTTCTGAAATTCTCTTCATGCTTTTTCTGTATGCACCAACCATGAGCTCCATCCATATCACTTTTCTTACTGCCCACAGAGTAGACCTTACTGAGACATCGCTCTTCCTTTGATCTGACTCTTCTCTACCTGGGAAGGCATCCTGTCTTCTCTATCTTTTCATACCAAGCTCAATTCCCACCTGCCGAAGCCTCCCCAGGACACCTTCCACCGATAATCCAAAATCCATCATCATACAGAGAAGGAAGGAGAAGGAAGCATATTTAAAATCCAGAGCCACTCCCAGAGATTCTGAATCTAGATCTTGGAGCCCAGGAATCTAAGTTTCAAAACCTCAAAAAGTCAGAAGGTATAGGTGATCTACCAACCATCTGAGTCACTGTGGTGATAAGGCTGCCATGATCTTACCCGCTGACTAACACAAAACATCAGCTCCATTAAACCTCATTCCTTGCAGGTTTATACTGTGTCCCCATCAGACTACCTTCTTTTCCTTCGAATCTTCCAGCACATGGAAAACATACAACAAACCTAAGCTGATGTTAATGGATACTCCACACAGTGTTGATAGGCTTCCTGAAATATCACCCAATGCAGGATCCTAGGATGTCACCGTGTTTGATACAAAATTTCAGGCTCTGAACTGCCTCTTCCCACATATGGCATTCCTTCATCCTTCCTCATGATTTAGGCTTGGTTCATTCTCTCCTGAAGATCATCGTGGCAACTCTGCCAGCAGAGTAAAAGAGACAGACCATCCTATTGGAGAAGGCTGAGGGGAGATTTAATATAACAGCACTCTGGTGGCTGAAAGATAGCATCTAGTTGATTTCTCCAAAAGGTTAAACATGTCAAAAAATGAATTACGTTTTCCAGAAAGAGTGATCTGGATTAAACATACCAAACACTTCCCTGACTAGTATGGTAACCAGGCTGGCATATGGGTCTCTGGAGGATCAAAGACTATTAGACTGAGGAAAAAACACAGCAGCCAAGTCTATCCAAATTCACACAGAGAAACCCTCTTGTTGGAAGGGAAAGAAAATACGTGTGTGTGTTTGTGTCTGTATGTCTGTGTGTGTATATGTGTGTGTGTGTCTGTGTATACATCTGTGTATGTATGTGTGTATGTCTGCATGTGTATGTATGTATGTGTGTGTGTCTGTGTGTGTTTCTCCTGCTACCCAAGGCTAGCTCCTCTCCAGGTACCCTGGTCCTACTCCTGTCTTTGACTTCTAGGACTTGGCTCCATCAGTAAAATCTTTACACATTCTTTCAAAAATTGAGTGTATTTTCTTCTCAGCATAAAAACAGACACATGCCCTTTTCTTTTAGACATGAGCCAGCAGCTTTCTTTGAACTCCCACAAGGGTGGAGGAGACCCCGACTGGGCAAAAAAAGTCCCCTTTGAATCTAGATCTTGGAAATCTAAGTTTCAAAACCTCAAAAAGTCAGAAGGTATAGGTGATCTACCAACCATCTGAGTCACTGTGGTGATAAGGCTGCCATGATCTTACCCGCTGACTAACACAAAACATCAGCTCCATTAAACCTCATTCCTTGCAGGTTTATACTGTGTCCCCATCAGACTACCTTCTTTTCCTTCGAATCTTCCAGCACATGGAAAACATACAACAAACCTAAGCTGATGTTAATGGATACTCCACACAGTGTTGATAGGCTTCCTGAAATATCACCCAATGCAGGATCCTAGGATGTCACCGTGTTTGATACAAAATTTCAGGCTCTGAACTGCCTCTTCCCACATATGGCATTCCTTCATCCTTCCTCATGATTTAGGCTTGGTTCATTCTCTCCTGAAGATCATCGTGGCAACTCTGCCAGCAGAGTAAAAGAGACAGACCATCCTATTGGAGAAGGCTGAGGGGAGATTTAATATAACAGCACTCTGGTGGCTGAAAGATAGCATCTAGTTGATTTCTCCAAAAGGTTAAACATGTCAAAAAATGAATTACGTTTTCCAGAAAGAGTGATCTGGATTAAACATACCAAACACTTCCCTGACTAGTATGGTAACCAGGCTGGCATATGGGTCTCTGGAGGATCAAAGACTATTAGACTGAGGAAAAAACACAGCAGCCAAGTCTATCCAAATTCACACAGAGAAACCCTCTTGTTGGAAGGGAAAGAAAATACGTGTGTGTGTTTGTGTCTGTATGTCTGTGTGTGTATATGTGTGTGTGTGTCTGTGTATACATCTGTGTATGTATGTGTGTATGTCTGCATGTGTATGTATGTATGTGTGTGTGTCTGTGTGTGTTTCTCCTGCTACCCAAGGCTAGCTCCTCTCCAGGTACCCTGGTCCTACTCCTGTCTTTGACTTCTAGGACTTGGCTCCATCAGTAAAATCTTTACACATTCTTTCAAAAATTGAGTGTATTTTCTTCTCAGCATAAAAACAGACACATGCCCTTTTCTTTTAGACATGAGCCAGCAGCTTTCTTTGAACTCCCACAAGGGTGGAGAGGGAGACCCCGACTGCAAAGGTACTCTGGGGAAGCTGAGATGAAAGATAGGTCCTGGAGACATCAAATACATCCTGAATCAAGCCAAGCTGTGCTTTTTTTGGTGTAAATGAGCTAAATTGCATTTTTTAAGAAAATATAAACTCACTGCTGAAATGTTAGGAAAAAAAATAAGAAAGCACAAAGATAAAACAAGCATAAACTCACTACCAAAAGATGTCAAAATGTGCTTTTTCAGTGTTTGTTCTATACACTTATGTATTTATAGGTTTTATAAAATTGATGCTCTATAAACAGTCTAGTGAGGCATCCCAGTTTAAATGCTACTAATACATCACGAATATTTTCTCATCAATGTATGCCCTTTTACAAAATGATTACTAACAACAACATGCTCTTGTTGTTGTTGTTTGGTCACTAAGTCGTGTAAGACTCTGCAACCCCATGGACTTCAGCCCACCAGACTCCTCTGTCCGTGAGAACCGGGGTCTCCTGCACTGCAGGCAGACTCTTTACTGTCTGAGCCACCAGGGAAGCTCACCTCTTACACGTGGAACCTAAAAAAATACAACCACTAAACATACAAAAAAAGAGGCCGACTCAAAGATATAGAGAACAAACTAGTAGTTACCAGTGGGGAGAGGGAGGAAAGGGGGCAATAAAGCAGTGGAGGATAAAGAAAAAGGGTTACGAAGGGATTATATGAAACCATGTCTGTGAAACTTCTGAAAATTATAAAGCAGTATACCTTTAAAGAATTCTTCATTCAATTAAAAAATAAATTTAACAACCTCATTTAAAGGATTTAGACTACCTTTTTCTGTAATTTGGTGCAGCGTGATTGATATATTAGGATATCTGATACATATTTGAACCACCATAACTGTCACAGGCAGTCTTCTTGAGGCCCGTCTCCACAAGCAAAAGTTCAGGTCTCTTGCAAGGTAAAGAGCCACATTTACTGCAGTTTTTATGTATACCCATTAAGTAGAAAATCATGCTATCATTTTGGCATGTCACAGGTCTCACTCCACGTGGCTGACACAGCCGCCTCCTCTCCTGTCAGAAGATGCTATCATCTGCCATTGTCAAGTTAGAAGCCTAGGCCCTACCCTCCGACACCATGATCAGCAATAAAAAGTTTCCCTTTACTGTGTACTCGTTAAGTCCCAGGGAGAGTACTAAGTATTATTCTCCTTGATTTTCTATCAAATCAATTCTACTTCCAAAAGATCCATTAGATTTTAGTTTTTCCATTCCCTAAATGAGCTAATGCATTTAAAAATATAAACTCACTGCTGAAATGTTAGGAAAAAATATGAGAAAGCACAAAGATAAAACAAGCATAAACTCACTACCAAAAGATGTCAAAATGTGCTTTTTCAGTGTTTGTTCTATACACTTATGTATTTATAGGTTTTATAAAATTGATGCTCTATAAACAGTCTAGTGAGGCATCCCAGTTTAAATGCTACTAATACATCACGAATATTTTCTCATCAATGTATGCCCTTTTACAAAATGATTACTAACAACAACATGCTCTTGTTGTTGTTGTTTGGTCACTAAGTCGTGTAAGACTCTGCAACCCCATGGACTTCAGCCCACCAGACTCCTCTGTCCGTGAGAACCGGGGTCTCCTGCACTGCAGGCAGACTCTTTACTGTCTGAGCCACCAGGGAAGCTCACCTCTTACACGTGGAACCTAAAAAAATACAACCACTAAACATACAAAAAAAGAGGCCGACTCAAAGATATAGAGAACAAACTAGTAGTTACCAGTGGGGAGAGGGAGGAAAGGGGGCAATAAAGCAGTGGAGGATAAAGAAAAAGGGTTACGAAGGGATTATATGAAACCATGTCTGTGAAACTTCTGAAAATTATAAAGCAGTATACCTTTAAAGAATTCTTCATTCAATTAAAAAATAAATTTAACAACCTCATTTAAAGGATTTAGACTACCTTTTTCTGTAATTTGGTGCAGCGTGATTGATATATTAGGATATCTGATACATATTTGAACCACCATAACTGTCACAGGCAGTCTTCTTGAGGCCCGTCTCCACAAGCAAAAGTTCAGGTCTCTTGCAAGGTAAAGAGCCACATTTACTGCAGTTTTTATGTATACCCATTAAGTAGAAAATCATGCTATCATTTTGGCATGTCACAGGTCTCACTCCACGTGGCTGACACAGCCGCCTCCTCTCCTGTCAGAAGATGCTATCATCTGCCATTGTCAAGTTAGAAGCCTAGGCCCTACCCTCCGACACCATGATCAGCAATAAAAAGTTTCCCTTTACTGTGTACTCGTTAAGTCCCAGGGAGAGTACTAAGTATTATTCTCCTTGATTTTCTATCAAATCAATTCTACTTCCAAAAGATCCATTAGATTTTAGTTTTATCCATTCCCACTCCTTCCATTCTATCAGACTCTCATTAACAACTGGGGGACCACTGGAATACCCACACATAGACAGCAAATTCTCTCTGTTCTCATGCTTACTTAATGTTGTTTCCTCTGCCTAGAATGGCCTTTCTCCTTGTATATGATGAACCTCTGCTGAATCCTGAAGCAGCCATTCCAGTGGGAAGCTGTCCTTCACTTCTCTGGGCAGTTGTTCTTTGTATGCATGTTTACATCATCATTTTCTCAGAAAATACTTTAAATGCATTATATACAAATATATGGCCATCTTTCATTTTTAGGCTAATTCTTTAATTAGTTCTTCTTAATCATGTAAGCAGCACTCAAGAATCCCCAGCTCCCAATAAACACTAGGATTCTGACAAAACTCTGCCTCTAACTACATCAACCCTTCCTCTCCCCAAGCGAAATATCACGAATTTCATGTTCAGGCTCGCCTTGCTTTCCTTGTTAGGTTTCACTGCATCTAAAGGAGAAGGGGATGACAGGGGATGAGACAGTTGTATGGCATCATCAACTCAGTGGACGTAAGTCTGAGCAAACTCCAGGAAACAGTAAAGACAAGGAAACCGGGCATGCTGCAGTCCATGAGGTCACAAAGAGTAAGGCATGACTTAGCAACTGGACAGCTTACTTCTAAATATTATTTATTTTTATTTTGACTATTTTTAACATCATAGAAGGAGTGGCATGTTATAGGTGATGATTGAGAACATTTTTTACTTAGTATTACATTTTAAGGACCATCCTATTGTTTGAAAAAAGTGAAAGTGCTCGTCATTCAGTCATGTGCAACTCTTTGCAACACCATGGACTATAGTCCCCCTGGCTCCTCTATCCATGGGGTTCTCCAGGCAAGAACACTGGAATAGGATGCCATTCCCTCCTCCAAAAGATCTTCCTGACCCAGGGGTCAAATCCAGGCCTCCAACATTACAGGCAGATTCTTTACTGTCTAAGCTGTATTGTTTACATTATCATAATTCAATTATTTCACTTACTAATACATATCCATCATGTTAAGATTATTAACTGGGTCATTCCAATCTTCTATCATTTTCTTATATTTTTTAAACCTTATAAAAAACTTTTTTATAACTTAAAAGAGTTAAAAATATCCAATGGGCCAGGGATATACATATGACCAATCAGGGATTATACATATCGATAAACAACAAAACTCTGTAAAAATAAAAATTAAAAAAAAAAAAATTTTTTTAAGATATAACTGCAATGATGCATTTATCAATTTCTTTGTGAAATTTGAGCAACTTTTACAACAAATTCTTTGAAATAATTGTATTATTTCTCAACTGTTACATCTTTCAGTAAATTCAGTTTTTGTTTTCACTGTATCATTATTTTTCATCTTTCATTTTAGAAAATACTTTAAATGCATTATATACAAATATATGGCCATCTTTCATTTTTAGGCTAATTCTTTAATTAGTTCTTCTTAATCATGTAAGCAGCACTCAAGAATCCCCAGCTCCCAATAAACACTAGGATTCTGACAAAACTCTGCCTCTAACTACATCAACCCTTCCTCTCCCCAAGCGAAATATCACGAATTTCATGTTCAGGCTCGCCTTGCTTTCCTTGTTAGGTTTCACTGCATCTAAAGGAGAAGGGGATGACAGGGGATGAGACAGTTGTATGGCATCATCAACTCAGTGGACGTAAGTCTGAGCAAACTCCAGGAAACAGTAAAAGACAAGGAAACCGGGCATGCTGCAGTCCATGAGGTCACAAAGAGTAAGGCATGACTTAGCAACTGGACAGCTTACTTCTAAATATTATTTATTTTTATTTTGACTATTTTTAACATCATAGAAGGAGTGGCATGTTATAGGTGATGATTGAGAACATTTTTTACTTAGTATTACATTTTAAGGACCATCCTATTGTTTGAAAAAAGTGAAAGTGCTCGTCATTCAGTCATGTGCAACTCTTTGCAACACCATGGACTATAGTCCCCCTGGCTCCTCTATCCATGGGGTTCTCCAGGCAAGAACACTGGAATAGGATGCCATTCCCTCCTCCAAAAGATCTTCCTGACCCAGGGGTCAAATCCAGGCCTCCAACATTACAGGCAGATTCTTTACTGTCTAAGCTGTATTGTTTACATTATCATAATTCAATTATTTCACTTACTAATACATATCCATCATGTTAAGATTATTAACTGGGTCATTCCAATCTTCTATCATTTTCTTATATTTTTGAAACCTTATAAAAAAACTTTTTTATAACTTAAAAGAGTTAAAAATATCCAATGGGCCAGGGATATACATATGACCAATCAGGGATTATACATATCGATAAACAACAAAACTCTGTAAAAATAAAAATTAAAAAAAAAAAAATTTTTTTAAGATATAACTGCAATGATGCATTTATCAATTTCTTTGTGAAATTTGAGCAACTTTTACAACAAATTCTTTGAAATAATTGTATTATTTCTCAACTGTTACATCTTTCAGTAAATTCAGTCGTTCATCATTATCTTTTGCCTCTCTCCATCACTAGTGAATTTTTCACTAGTAAAATTTTTCTATTTTCCATTATTATATGTAATATATTATATAGTATATATAATGTTCTATATAATATATATTATCTTTATATATATTATATATGAATATAGTATATATTTTGATATTATATGCACTGTATAACATGTACTATGAATAATATTATATGATATACATGACATTAGACATATTATGTATAATGAATATATACATTATATGATATATATGCAATATGTAATATACTTATACATTACATAATACATATACAATAAATATATTATGATGCATATTATAAATTATATATAATATATATTATACATACTATAAAATACATGTTATACAGCATGTATTCTATATGTTAAATATGATATGTAATTTATAATATATATCATCATATATTATGCATGATCTTATAATATAATATTTATGCATATATATTACATATATTTTACAGATAATATATTATAATTTTTAATATATATAATGTTACAATAAATATAACATAACATATTGATACATATATTCTACTATCATCATATATATATAATATTTTATATATTTGCAGGGGTATCAATCTTTACTCTATATATACATTTACATATTTAAATACATGTTTATATTTTATAAACATATTTATATATTATATTATTTATACATATACTAGATATGTATATTTACACATGTATAACTCTATATATCTATAAATGTATAAATATTTTCTATATATTTATATATTTTACATTTAATGTCTAATCTAAATAAAATATAACATAGCATATTATATCAGTATTATGCTATTATAATGATAATAATATATTAATAACATAATATTTTCAACACGTATGTGGTACATGTGATATATATTATTTATAATATATACTGTATATATCAAATTTTATATGATATATATCACATATAATATACCACATATAATATAGAATATATATGATATGATATATATGTGATATATATTTAGGTAAATATGTTATATATGTTATATTATAATATTATATGTAATATAATGTAGAATATGTTATATATTATGATATATGTAATATATGTTATATATTATGTTGTATATATTATATAATATATATTATGAATGACATGCTATATTATATTATATACAATGTACACAATATATTTTAAATGATATACATTATATATAATACTGTATTTATGATATATAATAACAAATTATATAATACATATTATATATCATTAATACAATATTGTGTATATTATATAATATACAATATATAGTATACTATTGTATATAATATATAATGTTATATATAATAAAATATATATTAGATAATACATAGGTAATATATACTATATATCTTTTATTATGATATATTATATAATAAGTATAGTATATATAATAATACATATTGTAAATCATATATATCATATATTACATAATAAAATATTATTGTTTAGAGTCTTATATCAATTCACCTGTATCAGCATTTTTAGAAACTAAAGATCATGGCATCTGGTCCTATCACTTCATGGCAAATAAATGGAGGAAGTGTGGACACTCTAACAGACTTTACTTCCATGGGTCCAGAATCACTGTAGATCATGACTGCAACCATGAAATTAAAAGACACTTGCTCCTTGACATATGTACCACAATGTTCATTGCAGCACTTTTTACAATAGCTAGAACGTGGAAACAACCCTAGATGTCCATGAACAAATGAATGGATAAAGAAGTTATGGTACATATATACAATGGAATAATTCTCAGTCATAAAAAGAAATGTATATGAATCAGTCCTAACGAGGTGAGTAAATCTAGAACCTATTATACAGAGTGACATCAGAAAGAGAAGGCTAAATATAGTATACTAACAAGTATATATGGAATCTAGAAAGATGGTACTGATTAATGCATATGCAGAGCAGCAATGGAGAGAAACAGACAAAGAGAACAGTCTTACAGACTTTGGGGGGAGGAAGCAATGGGTGGGATGTATGGAAAGAGTAATCATGGAAACCTACACTATCATATGTAAAATAGACAACCAATGTGAATATGCTGTAAGACTAAGGGACTTACACGGGGGCTATGCAACAACCTGGAGGGGTCGGACAGGTAGGGAGGTGGGAGTGAGGTTCAGGTGGGAGGGGCCCAGGGGATACCTATGACTGATTCAGGTTTATGTATAGCTGTAAACAACAAAACTCTGTAAAAGTAAAATACAAATAAATTATTAATAAAAAAGACACTTGCTCCTTAAAAGGAAATCTATGACACACCTAGACAGCATATTAAAAAGCAGACATCCCACTTTGCCAACAAAGGCCCATATAGTCAAAACTATGGTTTTTCCATTGGTCATGTATGGATGTGACAGTTGGATCATAAAGAAGGCCAAGCCCTGAAGAACTAGTGTTTCTGAATTATGTTGGAGAAGACTCTTGAGAGTCCCCTGATTGCAAGGAAATCAAACCAGTCAATCCTAAAGGAAATCAACCCTGAATACTCTCTGGAAGGACTGATGCTGAAGCTGAAGCTCCAGTAAATACTTTGATCACCTGATGCAAAGAGCCAACTCATTGGAAAAGACTCTGATGCTGAGAAGGACTGCATAAGAGACCAAACTGACATTGGAAATTATATCAATTCACCTGTATCAGCATTTTAGAAACTAAAGATCATGGCATCTGGTCCTATCACTTCATGGCAAATAAATGGAGGAAGTGTGGACACTCTAACAGACTTTACTTCCATGGGTCCAGAATCACTGTAGATCATGACTGCAACCATGAAATTAAAAGACACTTGCTCCTTGACATATGTACCACAATGTTCATTGCAACACTTTCTGCAATAGCTAGAACGTGGAAACAACCCTAGATGTCCATGAACAAATGAATGGATAAAGAAGTTATGGTACATATATACAATGGAATAATTCTCAGTCATAAAAAGAAATGTATATGAATCAGTCCTAACGAGGTGAGTAAATCTAGAACCTATTATACAGAGTGACATCAGAAAGAGAAGGCTAAATATAGTATACTAACAAGTATATATGGAATCTAGAAAGATGGTACTGATTAATGCATATGCAGAGCAGCAATGGAGAGAAACAGACAAAGAGAACAGTCTTACAGACTTTGGGGGGAGGAAGCAATGGGTGGGATGTATGGAAAGAGTAATCATGGAAACCTACACTATCATATGTAAAATAGACAACCAATGTGAATATGCTGTAAGACTAAGGGACTTACACGGGGGCTATGCAACAACCTGGAGGGGTCGGACAGGTAGGGAGGTGGGAGTGAGGTTCAGGTGGGAGGGGCCCAGGGGATACCTATGACTGATTCAGGTTTATGTATAGCTGTAAACAACAAAACTCTGTAAAAGTAAAATACAAATAAATTATTAATAAAAAAGACACTTGCTCCTTAAAAGGAAATCTATGACACACCTAGACAGCATATTAAAAAGCAGACATCCCACTTTGCCAACAAAGGCCCATATAGTCAAAACTATGGTTTTTCCATTGGTCATGTATGGATGTGACAGTTGGATCATAAAGAAGGCCAAGCCCTGAAGAACTAGTGTTTCTGAATTATGTTGGAGAAGACTCTTGAGAGTCCCCTGATTGCAAGGAAATCAAACCAGTCAATCCTAAAGGAAATCAACCCTGAATACTCTCTGGAAGGACTGATGCTGAAGCTGAAGCTCCAGTAAATACTTTGATCACCTGATGCAAAGAGCCAACTCATTGGAAAAGACTCTGATGCTGAGAAGGACTGAAGAGAAAAGACAAGGAGGCAGCAGAGGATGAGGTGGATAGATGCCATCACTGACTCAATGGACATGAATCTGAGCAACCTCTGGGTGACAGTGGAGGACAGAGGAGCACGGCACGCTGCAGTCCACAGGGTCACAAAGAGTTGGACACAACTGAGCGACTGAACAGATCAGCATACTTTGGTTAGTGTTTGTTCAATATGTCTTTTTTACACTCATTCTATTACTTTCAATATGTGAATGCTATTATACTTTAGGTGCAGATCCCGCACATTCTTTAAATCCAGTCTCTCTATCTTTATCTTTGAACTGACAAGTCTGGCCTATTCATACTGACTGTAGTTACCATATTTGGAGCTGTTACTATCAACTTCATTTACTTCTCTTCTTATCTTTTCCTATATTTCTTTTCAACTCTTACTTTTTATTTTTAATTTTAATATAAAATTACGAATTTAGTACATTCTCACACTATCTGATTGTGCCTGCATACACTTCTGCTGTTGTTTAGTCACTAAGTCATGTCCAACTCTTTTGCAACTCCATGGACGTAGCCTGTTGAGATGTGTCCATGTGATTTTCCAGGCAAGAATACTGGAGTGGGTTGCCATTTCCTTCTCCTGAGGATCTTCAGGGATTGAACCTTTGTCTGCTGCATTGGCAGGTGGATTCTCTACCACTGAGTCACCTTGGAAGCTCTCATACACCATTACCTAGACTTTAATTCCAGTCTAGGGACATATCCTTATTCTCTCATTCTTTTTCTGTATTTTAAAACAGTATCTGAAAATACTCAGTGGTCTTCCTACATGAAAATATGTCTTATACTAACTCCTTTGTGTGTGATCTCTTCTCTGGAAATATTTGGAATTTATTTTTGTCTTGGATATTCTTAAACACCACTGTAATATTCTTATTTCTTCTTTGGTATTCCATATACTCTTTCAATATGAGGTACTTCCTTCATATTTTCATTGAATTTTATTGAGATAATTATAGATGTATACACAGTTTTAAGATATAATAAAGATGCCATACACTTTGCTCACCTGGAGTAGGAAATGGCAACCGGTTCCAGTGTTCTTGCCTGGAGAATCCCATGGACAGAGGAGCCTAGCAGGCTAGAGTCCATGGAGTTGCAAAGAGTCAGACATGATTGAGCATGCACACACACACACACACACACACAGACTTTACTCAACTTCTCCAGACTGTAATATTTTACATACAGGAAGATTCCTGTTTGGTTATTCTTGTCATTGGTTGTTTTCATTTCACACTCTTCTTGTCTTTCCTGATATCCCTTTAGGCTGATTTAAGATTCTTGGTGATTTGGCTTGCTTGCTTTTTTACTATCTCTGCTTCTGACAGAGCTGCAATTCATTCCAGTTTGGGTTTTGGTTTTTTTTTTAATATCATGTCTCTCAAAAGTCTTGTTATGTTGGCCTTACCCTAGGGTCTTGTTATGGTGGCCTTACCCTAGCGACTCTGCTGGGCTTAGAGCATAGAATAAAGCCTGATCCCTATCTGTGACAATGAAAAGAAGCTTGGGATGAGAGGAGGAGGTGCAGGGCTCCTGGCCCCAGATCACCACAGCCAATCTTCCAGACCCCACCAAACAACAGTTCATGAATTGTCTTTAACTTTTATCTTCTCCCCACCTTCCACAAGCCACTGGTGAGGGAAAATACTATAGGGAAAACTTTAAATTGTAATTCAGCAGTCCTAGGACTAGAGGAGAACACAGGAAAGCTGTCACCCTAACAGGAAGTCCCCACTGATTTCTCTCAGCTACTCACAAGCTTGAGACCTCCTCTGTGTCCTGACTTACTACTGAGGACACCTGGACTAGAGGTCTGAGGCACTTCAGATGGCGGCACAGCTATCTCCAAAGTAACAGGGTAGGAAAAACAGCAGAACGTCAACATCTGGACAAGCTGAAGGTGCTCAGTGTCACCCAGTTTTAAGCATAATGGTAATGTGGCAATGGGTATTTTTACTACAGTTACTCTATGAGCTACTGATCTAGAAAGATGAATAAAACAGCACTGACCAGGGACTTCCCTTGTGGTCCAGTGGCTAAGAATCTGCTTTGCAAAACTGTTTCAGTCCCTGATTAGGGAACCAAGGTCCCACATGTTCCAACTACTGAAGCCTGTGCAATGCAGCTAGAGTCCCTGCATGTGGTGACAAGATCCCACAACTAGCATGTGCAACTGAGACCAATCCAGCCAAGTCAATAAATTAACTTGAAAAAATGGAGTTGACTCACTAGAGATAATAAGACTTTACCCTTCAGACAAGTGACCCCAATTTCCCAGAAAAGGTACCCTCAATTCCATGTGAATGTCTTCAGGAGAGAAAGAACTTTTCTGAAGGTTCATGTAAGACCCAATGAAAATGATGAAACCTTAGAGAGAAATAACTTTACCTACTTTACTTGCTTCTTCATCAACTCTAATATTCTTAGGTGGCAAAACTGGGCTTAGCACAAAGGAGATCAGGGACGGGTGCTAAATCAAAGGGAGGGACCAAAGACTGTTCCAAACTGTGGGCAAAAACGTGTCCAGCTCTTCCTTCTCCTGTCCATGCCTGTTAGCTCTCTGGAGAATGGGATCTTGTCTTTCTACAAGCAATCTCACCGCCCAGAATGCTTCTCTGCACTCTTCAAACCAAGTTCTGTCATCCTTCAAAAATTCTCAGTAATAACAATTTATATAAAGTTTATATTGGGAAAGGCACTGTGTTAAACATTCATATGGATAAATTCCTCACAATAATCCGATGAATTAGGTACTGTTAGTTTCTCCTTTTTACAAAAGAAGAACAAGTCTTAGAAGGTAAATAACTTGCCAAAGCTTACCTAGTCAGTAAGCAACAGAGCTGGCCAACTACACAGTCTGAATTCTGAAAGTTCTCCCCAGTCCTCCCGAATGCCCAAAACAAGAGTGGCTAAGCCATGTGCTTCAGTGCTTATTTACATTTAACGTAGCCATCGCTCTATTCTATTTATTTCTATTATACTATGACAATCTCAGGCTTGAGGTCTTAGTCTCACTCATGAGATTATTAGAAGATGCAGACTGAGCCAGAGACACTTGTTTGTCTCCCCTGGAGGGCTAGGCAAACAGCAGTTGCTGAATGCATATTTGCTGAAAATGGGTCAAATAAAATAAAAATTAGAGAAATTACACTATGCAAGAGTAATATAAATCTGTAACTTTTATTTTGTTACATTAAAGAAAAGGAATATATGGTGCACTAAAATTTACTTAATCCTATTCAAACTGAAGAATTTGGGGGAAACAATGTAATATTTTTGGTAAAAGAACTCAGAAACTACCCAGAAAAGACAATTTTTTCTCCTGCAACTTTTATATCAGTTAAAAATAATCAGATAAAAGTTTTAAACATGGTATTTTACTTTACACAGTTGCTTAAATTCAGTGTTTATGTTTAACAGATACATTTAGCAGTATTCTTTTTCAACTTGTCAGTGGTCACCAGATATGCTTGTGGAGGGTCAATATTCCTGGGCCTCCATGGGATTCCTATATTTGGATCAGTAACACCATAGCATGAGACAGGAAAGTGTCCACCAGTTAATATTCATGTCTAGGAATGCAATGCATCTGTATGCTGTCTTCCTACCCATAACCTCCTCTACAAGCCAAACATTGATAATCACATTTACAAATTAGAATTCTAGGGCTCAGAGAAGTGTTTGGCCAAGTTCTTGCATCTAAATAATTAATTTCTCATATGAGGGTAGTGAACGGTACAGAGTTGGATTCAAATCTACAGCTTGCCATTTATGTTCTCAATACCCTTGAAAAAGAGACCTGAAACCTTGAGTTTAGTTTCCACATCTGTAAAATAGAGATAACTCTTTGTTTTGATAGGATTTTTATCAAGAAAAAAACCACTATTTTGAAATCAACTAACATTGCCTGGAGTCTAACAAGCACTCAATACACAGTCGCTATTATGGTAAGGACGTACTAGGTGTACTGGATAAGAACACAGCTTGGGAGTCAGAAAGCCCTAGCTTTAAATCCCAGCTCTCCCATTTACAAATGATATGACCTTGGACAATTCACATAGCTTTTCCAAGCTTCGATTTCATTACTTAAAACTGAAAGACTTTTAAGCCCTAGTATGATACAGCTGCATCTACTGGACTAGTCCCCCTGCCAAACACAACTATAAAAGCTGCACAATATATGTGAAAACATGTTTGAAGCCACAGTAGAAAAATCAACACAGACAGAAATGGAGGTGGGGTGGCTATGATTTTGAAGAGATACTAGAAAGGGACGAAGTATTCTGTCTTTTTTTTTTCACCTCTGAGAGCATTTTCCAAATTGTAACGCAGGTAAACGGGTTGCCCTGGTGGCTCAGTGGTACAGAACCCACCTGCCAAGCAGGAGACATGTTTAGAGAGTTCAGTCCCTGATAGGGCAGATCCCCTAGAGAAGGAAAAGACAACCCATTCCAGTATTCAAAATAACTGATGAGTATATTCAAATAGTAAACAAAATGCAGGTATTTCTAAAGACCTGGAATCTATTTTAAAAATCAAATGAAACTTTAAGAACTGAAAAACACTGTAACTAGTATTAGAATTTGAAACAAAGGTTTGGCAGCAGATTAGAAAGGGAAGAACAGAGAATTAGTGGGCTCTTTTGTGTTTAGAAAATATATATAGACTTTCTGGCTTACAGAAAGTGAAATGTGTGTAAATTTAGAGTATTTATCAACAACAGCACAAAGGCAAGTGGGGTTAAAGTGTTGTTGGGTTCTTGGATCACTTGCTAAGTAAGCACTAATCTAAGAGAGTCTATGATAAACCAGGAAGTATGACGAACTTCTAGAAAATCATTAAAGGAATAATATGACAATGTCTATTTTAAAAGCTAACAGAATAGGGAAAAAATGCAATAATGAAAATAATCAATTTATCTAAAATGGAACAAAGAAAATATAAATCAAATGGAAAACAAACAAGATCAAGATAAACCCAAGTATCTAAGTCATTAAATGTAAACTGACTAAATATTTCACCTGACATATATACACTGCTATATATAGTAGATAACTAATAAGAACCCACTGTATAGCACGGGGAAATCTACTCAATACTCTAATGGCCTATATGAGAAAATAATTGAAAAAAGAGTTGATATGTACATGAATACAACTGTGTTTTGCTACATGGCAGAAACTAACACAACACTGTAAATCAGCTAAACTCTAATAAAAACTGTTTTAAAAAGACAGTGATTTTTTTAAGTAAAATGTAACTATATGCTCTTTGTAACATACACGTTTTACCTATAAGGACAGAAAAGATTTAATACAGAGGATGCATAAAATACATCTTCAAAATAGATTAAAGCTGACAAACTAAAAGATAAAAATCCACAATAATAGTTGGAAACTGAAGCCCACCTTTCTCTGAAACTGAAAAAAAATATTGACGAAACATCAGTAAGGTTATAGAGGTCAACAATATGATTGTCATAATTAACATCTGTAGAACACGATGTCCAATAACTACAAAAATACACTTTATTTTCATGTGCATGTAAAGCATTTACCGAACAGACCTGATAGACTATGGAAGTGATGCTACAGAATCCGGGCTGTCCACATCCACACACGTTGCTTCAAAAGTTTCCCTGGACAGATGCTCAAGCGGCTTCAGACATCAATCTCTCACTCCCCTGATTTATGACAAAAGGACTGAGCTGGCAGCTCTGTCTCCCTCTCTCTCCAATTCAGTCCACTTTCTACGGGGCTGATCCTAGCATAATCATGTTCAGTGGTGAAGAACTGAACATTTGCTTGGTCTGAAAGTTTCTGCCCCCCCAGATTGCCCGGTAGTTGCAAGAGGAAAAATGCTAACAACGTAGTAGCAAATTCAGACAATACCTTGACTAACTAAACAAAGTGAACAGCACCAGTGGGATGGGCACTGCATGGCTCTGGACGCAGCACCCTGGAATGGACGCGGTGTCACTAGTGGAGGCCTCAGGCCAGGAAAGCACAACCTGCCACTAGGCGGCGCCATACGAGGCAACATTAGACAAAGTCAAAACAATGAGCACTCTACCACAGAGAGTGTTAGTCACCACAGTCATGTCTGACTGTGATTAAATGTAAACTGACTAAATATTTCACCTGACATATATACACTGCTATATATAGTAGATAACTAATAAGAACCCACTGTATAGCACGGGGAAATCTACTCAATACTCTAATGGCCTATATGAGAAAATAATTGAAAAAAGAGTTGATATGTACATGAATACAACTGTGTTTTGCTACATGGCAGAAACTAACACAACACTGTAAATCAGCTAAACTCTAATAAAAACTGTTTTAAAAAGACAGTGATTTTTTTAAGTAAAATGTAACTATATGCTCTTTGTAACATACACGTTTTACCTATAAGGACAGAAAAGATTTAATACAGAGGATGCATAAAATACATCTTCAAAATAGATTAAAGCTGACAAACTAAAAGATAAAAATCCACAATAATAGTTGGAAACTGAAGCCCACCTTTCTCTGAAACTGAAAAAAAATATTGACGAAACATCAGTAAGGTTATAGAGGTCAACAATATGATTGTCATAATTAACATCTGTAGAACACGATGTCCAATAACTACAAAAATACACTTTATTTTCATGTGCATGTAAAGCATTTACCGAACAGACCTGATAGACTATGGAAGTGATGCTACAGAATCCGGGCTGTCCACATCCACACACGTTGCTTCAAAAGTTTCCCTGGACAGATGCTCAAGCGGCTTCAGACATCAATCTCTCACTCCCCTGATTTATGACAAAAGGACTGAGCTGGCAGCTCTGTCTCCCTCTCTCTCCAATTCAGTCCACTTTCTACGGGGCTGATCCTAGCATAATCATGTTCAGTGGTGAAGAACTGAACATTTGCTTGGTCTGAAAGTTTCTGCCCCCCCAGATTGCCCGGTAGTTGCAAGAGGAAAAATGCTAACAACGTAGTAGCAAATTCAGACAATACCTTGACTAACTAAACAAAGTGAACAGCACCAGTGGGATGGGCACTGCATGGCTCTGGACGCAGCACCCTGGAATGGACGCGGTGTCACTAGTGGAGGCCTCAGGCCAGGAAAGCACAACCTGCCACTAGGCGGCGCCATACGAGGCAACATTAGACAAAGTCAAAACAATGAGCACTCTACCACAGAGAGTGTTAGTCACCACAGTCATGTCTGACTGTGTAACTCATGGACTGTAGCCTGCCAGGCTCCTCTGTTCATGGGATTCTCCTGGCAAGAATACCGGAGTGGGTTGTTGTGCCCTTCTCCAGGGGTTCTTCCCGACACAGGGACAGAACCCACATCTCCTGTACTGCAGACAGTCTTCAAAAGTCAACCATGTTGAAGAAAGGGTGAGAAACACCATGAAGTATTTAGAGTAAAAAGTGCACGGTGCACCACACTCCTTTTCAAATAGTCTGTGAAAAACATACATAGAGAGACAGAAAGCAGTGAGAAGTCACACAGAGAAAGAGGATGTTTATAAAGCAAAGAAGGAAACTTTAATTACTATATCAAATAAACAGTATAGCAGAAAGTCTTTATACTGCATTTGTATGTTTTCTATAAGTTCAAAATTATTTCTATACAAAAAAAGAAAAAGAGAATTCCCAGGTGGTCCAGTCGTTAGGACTTTAACTGTCAAGGGCAGGGGTTTAATCCCTGCTTGGAAAACTAAGATCTCACAGCTGCAAAGGGTACCACACCCTACCTACCCCACCTCCCAAAAAAAAAAAAAAAGAGGGAAGAAAATTTAACAGTTCTTTACAACCTAGCTGTGCCTCTTTAAACTTCTGTGATTATGAGAATCACTGAAGACTTGGTAAAATGCAGATTCCTGGGTCCACCTCCTACAACCAACCTCAGAGATTCTGATTCTGTGGGTCTATTTAATTTTTAGTCCTGGGGTTTGAGGTTTATTGAGCTAGTGCACTGGTGCTCTAAAAGGGAATCATGAATTTCAGGGAGTATACAATTTGACACTAAGTAACATTCACTCACATCATGAGAAAGTTATTTTCGTTGCAAAGTCTGCTTTAATCTTTCCACTGACATTAAGAAGCTATCTAAAGGTGGAACACCTTTAGTTTCTCTTAATTCAAGCTCACCTCCACCATAACAAAGTTCACACCTGTTGCAGGCAACAATACCAAGTTTGAATTTCATAAAACTTTATATATGTATATATAAATATATATGTATATATATGCATACATATGCACATATAAAGTTACTCTCTTCTTACGGTAACTGACATGGTTTCTACCAAGCCTAGTAATACAAGATTATACCCCCAAAATAAATTAATTTAGATGAGTTAACTAAAAAACCATTACAATAGTACAGGTAGAACACAGATACGACAAAAATTTAAAAAGTGGTATAGCAAATGACTGCAGTTTAGAAATCACCACCCACAAGAAACAATCCTGTGTCAAACTGGCCCTGGTCTCCATTCCCATGTTGTCCTCCACTCCTCCACCTATACTCCTACATGGCTTTCTGGTCCCTAAACCAGTCCTGCACTTTCAAGGGTCTGGATCTGTTCTGCTCATTTCGACTTGCTGTATCTTCCTGCCCCTCTTTCCATCTTAACAGTTCTGTGAAAGAATTTTATTAAAGTACACAGGCAATAAAGGTGTGGCCCTGGGTTTCCCTGGTGGTCCAGTGGATAAAGAGTCTGCCTTGCAGTGCAAGGGGCACCAGTTCGATCCCTGGCCTGGGAAGATCCCACATGTCACAGAGAGACTGGACCGGTGTGTCCAATTAGGAGTCAGCACTCTGGGGCACATGCATCCAGAGTCAGTGCTCTACAATAAGAGAGCCCACTGCAATGGGAGGCCCACACAGGCCAAAGAATATAAAAGATGGATGAAAATAAATATAAATAAAAGAGGCATGATGGAAAAAGAAAAGAAAAAAAGTCTGGCCCTTTAAGGAAACCAGAGGGAAAATGGGCATTTATTCTCTTGAAAAAAAGAAGCCTGAGTCAGTGAGATAAGAATAGCTAGAAGAGTAATTCTACTTCTAGGAATGTTACCTCTGGGTAATAATCAGAGGGGGACACAATGATTTTATGCATTTCTTACTGCCTAATTTGTAACCGTAAGATACTCAAACCATTAATGCCCAACAACAGAAGACTAAACATTATTCCATTATACAGATGTATCATGGTTTTTAACAATTTAGCAGTGAAATCTATTCATTCAAAGAAATTCTGATGATATGTGAGAAATCACAAGGATGCAGTAGACACCTTGATTTTCTCTCCACCATCCTGTCCAGCTTACTCATTTTGCATGGTTATGTGAAGAAACTGAACCTACCTGCAAACAAAGGCTTTAATTTTTCCAAGCCAGTGACTCTCAAAGTGAGGTGCCTGGACCAGAAATATTAGCATCACCCAGAAGCGTGCTGAAAATGCAAGATCACAGGAACACTCTTGATCTACTGAGTCAAAAACACTGCAGGAAAAGCCCCAAATCTAAGTTTTAACAAGCTCTCCAGGGGATTCAGATGCACACTCAAACTGAAGACCCACTGAACTGGGCCAATCATGATAGACTGACCTACCTCCCTTTACTGTGGTTTCAGGAAAAGACACACTATTCAATTGGAGCCAATGATATGCAAAGGTAAGTTTGCTGGGAGCTTCTGAGAAAGGCTCTCCACAATTAAGGCTGTCTGCAAGGGGACCTGGATCCTTTTCCCCTGGACTTTGTAGGTACAGATGGGATTCCTGGGATTGCAAAAGTCACATTGCATCATCAGTTGATAGATAACAGAATTGAGAGAATCACATGAATTGGAGACAGGGCCACTGGATTAAGATAATCCTTCACTCTCTTCTACCTCTGAATTTTCAGTTATGTGTGCTCATCTCTTTCCTCACTTTGCAAGCTACTTTGAGTTGATTTTGTCCAGTTCAGTCCAGTCACCCAGTCGTGTCTCCATGGACTGCAGCATGCTAGGTTTCTCTGTCTTTTAACACCTCCCACGGTACCAAGCACCATGAGCTTGCTCAAACTCATGTACACTGACTCACAGAGGCCATCCAACCATCGACCATCCTCTTTTGTCCCCTTCTCCTTCTGCCTTCTATTTTTCCCAGCATGGGAGGCTTTTCAATGAGTCATCTCTTTCACCATCAGGTGGCCAAAGTATTGGAGCTTCAGCTTCAGCATCAGTCCTTACAATAAATAATCAGGGTTGATTTCCTTTAGCAATGACTGGTTTCATTTATTTGCAATCCAAGGAACTCTCAAGAGCCTTCTCCAACATCACAGTTCATCAGCACTGTGGCATCAGTTCTTCAGCACTCAGCCTTCTTTATGGTACAGCTCTCACATCCACCCATGACTACTTGGGAAACCATAGCTTTGACTATACAGACGTTGTTGGCAAAATGATGTCTTTGCTTTTGAATATGCTGCCTAGCTTTATCATAGCTTTTCTTCCAAGGAGCAAGTATCTTTTAATTTCATGGCTGCAGTCACCATCTGCAGTGATTTTGGAGCCCATTAAAATCAAGTCTGGGGCTTCCCTGGTGGTCCAGTGGGTAAGGACACGGCCTTGCAGTGCAAGGGGCACCGGTTCGATCCCTGGCCTGGGAAGATCCCACGTGCCGCGGAGCGGCTGGACTGATGTGTCCAACTATAAAGCCGGAGCTCTGGAGTGCATGCGCCCAGAGTCAGTGCTCTGCGACAACAGAGGCCACCGCGATGGGAGGCCCACACAGGCCAAAGAACAAAGATGGATGAAAATGGACAAATGAAAGACCAATCAATAGAAGTGGCCCACCTGCTCCCCTCCCTCCCCACCCCTCCCCCACCAAAATAAATAAATAAACAAATTAAAAAAAAAATTCAAGTCTGTCACTTTTTCCATTGTTTGCCCATCTGTTTGCCATGACGTGATGAGACCAGATGCCATGATCTTTGGTTTTTGACTGCTGAGTTTTAGGCCATTTTTTTCACTGTCCTCTTTCACCTTCATCAAGAGCCTCTTTAGAACTCTTTGCTTTCTTCCATAAGGATGGTGTCATCTGCCTCCCTGAAGTTACTGATATTTCTCCCAGAAATGTTGATTCCAGCTTGTACTTCATCCAGACTGCCACTTCCCATGATGTACTCTGCATATAAGCTCAATATACAGAGCAAAAATATACAGCCTTGATGTACTCCTTTTCCAATATGGAACGAGTTTATTGTTCCATCTCCGGTTCTAACTCCTGCTTCTTGTCCTGCATACAGGTTTGCAGGAGGCAGGTACAGTGGTCTGGTACTCCCATCTCTTTAAAAATTTTCTACAATACAGTGGATGTTGGAAATTTGATCTCTGGTTCCTCTGCTTTTCTAAATCCAGTTTGTACATCTGGAATTTCTCAATTCACATACTGGTGAAGCCTAGCTTTGTGGATTTTGAGCATTACTTTGCTAGCGTGTGAAATGAGCACAATGGTGCAGTAGTTTGAACATTCTTTGGCACTGACCTTTTACAGTCTTGTGGCCACTGCTGAGTTTGCCAAATTTGCAAGCATATTGAGTGTAGCACTTTAACAGCATCATCTTTTAGGATTTGAAATAGCTCAGCTGGAATTCCTCCACCTCCACTAGCTTTGTTCATAGTAATGTTTCCTAAGGCCCATTTAACTTGGCACTCTACAATGTCTGACTCTTGGTGATTGATCACATCATGGTCATCCGGCTCATTAAGATCTTTTTTGTATAGTTCTTGTGTGTATTCTTTCCACCTTGTCTTACTATCTTCTGCTTCTGTTAGGTTTCATACCATTTCTGTCCTTTATTTTACCCATCTTTGAATGAATTGTTACCCTGGTATCTCTAATTTTCTATAAGAGATCTCTAGTCTTTCCCATTCTATAGATTATTTTGTTTCCGTAGCCAAAATTCTACCTCTTGCAAGGTACAATCCTAAATTTAAAACAATATATAGGCTCATAAGGGAAAAAAAAGAGTAGTATAAAATGCATTTAACTGGGGCTTCCCTGGTGGTCCAGTGGGTAAGGACACCGCCCGCCAGTTCGATCCCTAGCCTGGGAAGATCCCACGTGCCGCAGAGTGGCTGGACTGATGTGTCCAATTACCGAGCAGGAGCTCTGGAGTGCACGCGCCCAGAGCTGGTGCTCTGCGACAACAGAGGCCACCGCGATGGGAGGCCCACAGGAGCCAAAGAACAAAGACGGATGAAAACAGACAAATGAAAGACCAATAGAAGTGGCCCGCCTGTCCCCCTCCCTCCCCACCTCACCCCCCAAAAGATAAATAAATAAAATAAACGTTTAAAAATAAATAAATAAATAAAATAAAATGCATTTAACATATAAATTCTTGTTTTGTCTTGGTACAAGTCTTATAGAAGAGGTTTGTTTCCTGCTTATTTTTCTAATTTTTACTGAAATTGCTTTTATAACCAGAACAATATATTTTAAAATAATAGTTAAAGGAGGTTATTCTAAACATGTTCTTTTAAAAAGAGAGTGAAGAACCACTGAAATAACAAAAGAGATCATGAAGGCAAGTGGTATTGAACCCTGGGCAGATGGTATAAACCAAAGGAACCAAGAACACAGAATGCTCAGAATTAGTAGCAGCGAGGTGTTAAAGAGATAATTAACACTTATATTCTAAATAGCAGCTGAATATAAATGAGAACAGATGGGGCTCAATAGCTATGAAAAGACCTAGGGCAGCACAAAGATGGAAGTAAAGATAAACAGGCAAATATTTAAAGGAAAGATACTTATAATTAGCAACACTATGTTCAGTTTGTGGTGGGGTTTCATTTCCTTCAACCTTCACTCCAGTCAGTTACTCCAGGGTTCTTAACAAGAAGGTCATGAATAAAGCCTGGTATATATGACTTCTTAACACCTAACAGGTATTACATGCTGACTTTTGTCAAATGCATAATGTATATTACCTCATTTGTGGTACTTCCACCTTGTCTTACTATCTTCTGCTTCTGTTAGGTTTCATACCATTTCTGTCCTTTATTTTACCCATCTTTGAATGAATTGTTACCCTGGTATCTCTAATTTTCTATAAGAGATCTCTAGTCTTTCCCATTCTATAGATTATTTTGTTTCCGTAGCCAAAATTCTACCTCTTGCAAGGTACAATCCTAAATTTAAAACAATATATAGGCTCATAAGGGAAAAAAAAGAGTAGTATAAAATGCATTTAACTGGGGCTTCCCTGGTGGTCCAGTGGGTAAGGACACCGCCCGCCAGTTCGATCCCTAGCCTGGGAAGATCCCACGTGCCGCAGAGTGGCTGGACTGATGTGTCCAATTACCGAGCAGGAGCTCTGGAGTGCACGCGCCCAGAGCTGGTGCTCTGCGACAACAGAGGCCACCGCGATGGGAGGCCCACAGGAGCCAAAGAACAAAGACGGATGAAAACAGACAAATGAAAGACCAATAGAAGTGGCCCGCCCGGTCCCCTCCTTCCCCACCTCACCCCCCAAAAGATAAATAAATAAAATAAACGTTTAAAAATAAATAAATAAATAAAATAAAATGCATTTAACATATAAATTCTTGTTTTGTCTTGGTACAAGTCTTATAGAAGAGGTTTGTTTCCTGCTTATTTTTCTAATTTTTACTGAAATTGCTTTTATAACCAGAACAATATATTTTAAAATAATAGTTAAAGGAGGTTATTCTAAACATGTTCTTTTAAAAAGAGAGTGAAGAACCACTGAAATAACAAAAGAGATCATGAAGGCAAGTGGTATTGAACCCTGGGCAGATGGTATAAACCAAAGGAACCAAGAACACAGAATGCTCAGAATTAGTAGCAGCGAGGTGTTAAAGAGATAATTAACACTTATATTCTAAATAGCAGCTGAATATAAATGAGAACAGATGGGGCTCAATAGCTATGAAAAGACCTAGGGCAGCACAAAGATGGAAGTAAAGATAAACAGGCAAATATTTAAAGGAAAGATACTTATAATTAGCAACACTATGTTCAGTTTGTGGTGGGGTTTCATTTCCTTCAACCTTCACTCCAGTCAGTTACTCCAGGGTTCTTAACAAGAAGGTCATGAATAAAGCCTGGTATATATGACTTCTTAACACCTAACAGGTATTACATGCTGACTTTTGTCAAATGCATAATGTATATTACCTCATTTAAGCCTCTTTGAAGCCAACACTATTATAAGCTGTATTGTACAGATTAAGTTGCTGACACTCAGAGTAGCTAGTACCCGATTTAAATTTACATAGATGGGAAATGAAGAAATTACAATCTGAACTATTCTGACTCCAGAACTTACCTGTCTACCACTATCCATGCTAGCATGGCAGCCAGCACATGTTTGTAAAATAAATATCATTGTACACATCACCTTGTTTTCTGAGTGCTGCTGTCAAAAGAAATGCTTCAAATTTCAACCATAAGGTAATATATAGAGTCCTGTAAATGCTTTCTTAATCTGTGTTAACCATAAAGTCTAAACAGTGTTGATAGAGATAAAAGCAATATTGAATGGGTATCCCTGATGAAGGGGCTTCCCTGGTGGCTTAGCAGTAAAAGAATCCACCTGCCAATGCAGGAGACCAGGTTTGATCCCTGGGTCAGGAATATCTCCTAAAGAAGCAAATGGAAACCTACTCCATCCAGTATTCTTGCCTGGGAAATCCCATCAACAGAGGAGCCTGGTGGGCTACAGTCCATGGGGTTAAAAAGAGTCGGACACAACTTAGCAACTACACACTCACACACATATCCCTCTCTGAAAAGAGAAGAAAGAAACCTGAGACATGGAGATCTGGACAGATGGTTAGATAAATATGTTTTCAGGGTTCAAAGTTAGTGCGCCCCAATGAGCAATCACTGATCACTAATGGACACGATGAGAATTGTCTAGAAGAGATTTAAAGAATCTCAGCTTACAACTCAAGCCCTGTTTATTGATGAGTATTACTTAAGGAATAAATCTAACCAGACCAAGAGAAGCTGGGGGTTAAAAAAGTCTTTTTAGGAAAGCAGCTGAAAAAACAGTGAGGAGGGGTAGACAGACACATCACGAACCTATTCCCTGCTTCAGTGCAGTTGCCCCAGGACCTTAAAGAGAAGTTCTGAAAAGTTATAATTAGCAACACTATGTTCAGTTTGTGGTGGGGTTTCATTTCCTTCAACCTTCACTCCAGTCAGTTACTCCAGGGTTCTTAACAAGAAGGTCATGAATAAAGCCTGGTATATATGACTTCTTAACACCTAACAGGTATTACATGCTGACTTTTGTCAAATGCATAATGTATATTACCTCATTTAAGCCTCTTTGAAGCCAACACTATTATAAGCTGTATTGTACAGATTAAGTTGCTGACACTCAGAGTAGCTAGTACCCGATTTAAATTTACATAGATGGGAAATGAAGAAATTACAATCTGAACTATTCTGACTCCAGAACTTACCTGTCTACCACTATCCATGCTAGCATGGCAGCCAGCACATGTTTGTAAAATAAATATCATTGTACACATCACCTTGTTTTCTGAGTGCTGCTGTCAAAAGAAATGCTTCAAATTTCAACCATAAGGTAATATATAGAGTCCTGTAAATGCTTTCTTAATCTGTGTTAACCATAAAGTCTAAACAGTGTTGATAGAGATAAAAGCAATATTGAATGGGTATCCCTGATGAAGGGGCTTCCCTGGTGGCTTAGCAGTAAAAGAATCCACCTGCCAATGCAGGAGACCAGGTTTGATCCCTGGGTCAGGAATATCTCCTAAAGAAGCAAATGGAAACCTACTCCATCCAGTATTCTTGCCTGGGAAATCCCATCAACAGAGGAGCCTGGTGGGCTACAGTCCATGGGGTTAAAAGAGTCGGACACAACTTAGCAACTACACACTCACACACATATCCCTCTCTGAAAAGAGAAGAAAGAAACCTGAGACATGGAGATCTGGACAGATGGTTAGATAAATATGTTTTCAGGGTTCAAAGTTAGTGCGCCCCAATGAGCAATCACTGATCACTAATGGACACGATGAGAATTGTCTAGAAGAGATTTAAAGAATCTCAGCTTACAACTCAAGCCCTGTTTATTGATGAGTATTACTTAAGGAATAAATCTAACCAGACCAAGAGAAGCTGGGGGTTAAAAAAGTCTTTTTAGGAAAGCAGCTGAAAAAACAGTGAGGAGGGGTAGACAGACACATCACGAACCTATTCCCTGCTTCAGTGCAGTTGCCCCAGGACAGCTCCTATTCGAGAGGACAGATTTTGAATGTGTTCAAGATGAAATGCAAAGCACCCACAGAAAAATGAAGTGATGCATTCTGGTGACCACGCCAAGTTCAGAAGGAACCAGTGCATCCTGAATCCCATCTCTTTACTTCTCATTAGATTTGCCTGTTTTCCTCCAGTACACTCCCAGCCTGAGGACAGTCAGGGAGGAAAGCCTGGCTAGAGAAGCCTTCACATTCCCACTGTGTTACCCGCCAAGGCAACCTGCTGATTCAAAGCATCAACAGGTCCCCTGGCTCCAGCAAAGACAGCACTTGGAACAACACCCACTATAACTGTCACTGAAAGCCACTTGTAGACAGAGCTTGCTCTTGGGTGAGCCATACAGAGAAGGAATGGGGTGGAGAAGAACTTCATTTATAGGGGGAAAAAAGGTGGCATCAGAACCCTGGGAGCCAGCTGACTTTTAAACAATTAAAGCTCACTTCAGAAAACAGAAGTTACCACTTTCTATGCCTTCTACCATTACAATTCTAGCTGGGGGTTGCTGGGCTTCCATTTGGCACTGGATTCAGCTCTAATGAACACATTTGAAGACATTCTGTTTCACTGCGGAGATTCTGTGCTCAAGAGGCCTCTATAAAATGTAGGGGAACAAATGGACAATTTCAGCTAACTCACCAGGTTAGAAACCCTGATGAGAGTCTGGGTGTATATCCCTACTGAGGATGTATGTACACTCACCACTGAGCCCAACTCAGAGGAGATGATGAATGAGTGAATACTAACTTCCTAGGCATACTTTAGAATCTCAGGATGGAAAACATTACCTGAGAAAAACATCCACTCCTACCTCCGAAAAATCAGAGACCTCCTTTGACAACATTCCTGGCAAGAATACATCCCATGTCATCCAATTCACTCTTTCTCTGCCTCACTCTAGGAAATCTATCTCATTTTCAAAAGTCTTTGCTGTTTTGTTCACTCTTGCACTGAAAAAGACTCTTCCTTCCTTCCTGAAAATCAGAGTCACTGATCTCATTCTATGAATTGGGATCCCCCAAAATTAAGCCAGAATATTGTAACAAGATTAGCCTCTGAACATCTAACTCTATCTTGGTTTTACTTCAGTCTCAATATCCCCAGTGTCTTTAACAATAATCAGTCTTTTTTCCAAATTTCCAGACCATCAGAACTCCAACATTTTTCACAGTGTGGTGTAAGGAACATTTGTCTCCAGTGTCACTCACCTCTACACCAGTCCTTTTCCCCAGAAGGTAACTCCAGCCTGCTGCTGCCCTCAGCCATAGGTTGACCCAAAAGTCGGTGAGTAGGAGTGGACACGCTTTGGACAGCCTAGTTCTTCTGCCTGGCTGCCTGCCTCTCCCTGTTCTGGCACATTCTACATGCCCATCCATAGAGGTACCATATCTGTAAGTGTTTTCCGATGGAAAAGAAAATCTCTTCCAGGAACAGGATACCCCCCTTTCACTGACTGTCAAGTATACTAGATTGTTCCTTTCTCTTCCCACTGTTTTACTCTGTTTAAGCCACTCTCACAAAAATACCATAGACTGGGTGATCTAAACAACAAACATTTAGTACTCACAGTTCTGGAGGCTGATAAATTCAAGATCAAGAAGCTGACAGATGTGGTGTATGCTTAGAACCCTCTCCCTCATTCACGGATGGCCATCTTCTATGTCCTCACAACATAAAAGGGGCAAGGGATCTCTCTGAAGTCTCTGTCTCTCTCTTTTTTTTTTTGGTTGTACTGGTACTTTGTTGTGGTGCATCGACTCTATAGTTGTGGCGAATAGCCCCATAGCATGTGAGATCCTAGTTCCCTGACCAGGAATCAAACCCATGTCTGCTGTACAGTGAGGCAGACTCCTCACTGAGGTCTCTCACAAGAGCACCAATCTCACTCAATAGAGATCCACCTCATGACACTCTCCCTCCTAATACCAGCCTAATACCTCCTATTGCACTGCGGGTCAGAATTTTAACATGTGAATTTTGAGGAGAAACAAACATTTTCAGTCTACAGTGTCCACACACAGATTATCCCTCTGATACTTTTTTGGGGTCCCAGGGATAAAGAAGAACAGTGTTTCTTTCAACCACAGTTTCCAGTTCATAACAAAGTCCTAGTGCTCCTGCCTCCAACGCATAGCTGAAATGCATCCTCTCAGCCATCTTGAAGCTCTGTGGTAGCTCCTCTTTGGTCTTTCCACCATCCCCTTTGCACCATATAATCCATTGCCCACATACCCAGGGCACTCTTTTTAAAACTTAAATCAAACCAACAAACCCCACTAGAATACTCCAATGACCTCCAATTGCAGCCCAAATAAATTCCACACCCCTTCCTTGGTGTGCCAGTTCTTTCCGAGCTGGCCCTGTCTTCCTCTTCATGTGCTCTTTCCCTGTGCTCTCGCTTGCTCACTAAGCCTCGGCCTCTGTCCATACAACACAGCTTTGAGGAGTTCTTCCCACCTTAATGTCTCTGTGTGGCATGGGCCTACTCTTTTAGATTTCGTTTCAAATATCATTACCCCTAGAAGTTTTCCTGTCTATTCTATCTAAAAAAAACCAGTTAATCCCAGCCCCCTATCTATCCCCCTGCCACCATACACCAAGAGTTCTTGTGATTGTTTCTCCTTGTCAAAACCCTTGCCACCCTCTAATGATCTTGTTAGTTTATTTTTGTCACCAGGCTACTCTATTAGCAAAAGTTCCATGTGAGCGGAACTCTGGTACATCACTCAACTTCCCGTGCTTTAAGAAGTGTCTGACAAGTAGTAGACACTTAATAATTGTGGGTCAATTGAACAGTAGGTAAAGGAATGCATTCAATATGGCCCCCTTTAAAGAAGTGTCAAAAGTGACTTGTGGCGAATAGCCCCATAGCATGTGAGATCCTAGTTCCCTGACCAGGAATCAAACCCATGTCTGCTGTACAGTGAGGCAGACTCCTCACTGAGGTCTCTCACAAGAGCACCAATCTCACTCAATAGAGATCCACCTCATGACACTCTCCCTCCTAATACCAGCCTAATACCTCCTATTGCACTGCGGGTCAGAATTTTAACATGTGAATTTTGAGGAGAAACAAACATTTTCAGTCTACAGTGTCCACACACAGATTATCCCTCTGATACTTTTTGGAGTCCCAGGGATAAAGAAGAACAGTGTTTCTTTCAACCACAGTTTCCAGTTCATAACAAAGTCCTAGTGCTCCTGCCTCCAACGCATAGCTGAAATGCATCCTCTCAGCCATCTTGAAGCTCTGTGGTAGCTCCTCTTTGGTCTTTCCACCATCCCCTTTGCACCATATAATCCATTGCCCACATACCCAGGGCACTCTTTTTAAAACTTAAATCAAACCAACAAACCCCACTAGAATACTCCAATGACCTCCAATTGCAGCCCAAATAAATTCCACACCCCTTCCTTGGTGTGCCAGTTCTTTCCGAGCTGGCCCTGTCTTCCTCTTCATGTGCTCTTTCCCTGTGCTCTCGCTTGCTCACTAAGCCTCGGCCTCTGTCCATACAACACAGCTTTGAGGAGTTCTTCCCACCTTAATGTCTCTGTGTGGCATGGGCCTACTCTTTTAGATTTCGTTTCAAATATCATTACCCCTAGAAGTTTTCCTGTCTATTCTATCTAAAAAAAACCAGTTAATCCCAGCCCCCTATCTATCCCCCTGCCACCATACACCAAGAGTTCTTGTGATTGTTTCTCCTTGTCAAAACCCTTGCCACCCTCTAATGATCTTGTTAGTTTATTTTTGTCACCAGGCTACTCTATTAGCAAAAGTTCCATGTGAGCGGAACTCTGGTACATCACTCAACTTCCCGTGCTTTAAGAAGTGTCTGACAAGTAGTAGACACTTAATAATTGTGGGTCAATTGAACAGTAGGTAAAGGAATGCATTCAATATGGCCACTCATTTCTATTTCTTCTAATACTTATATAGGGCCAGGGGAGGGACAGAAGGGCAGAAATGTGAAAACAAAGGATATTAATGGGTGATTACTGTGATGGTTAAGATTTTAGGAAAATATGACAAGGAGGAGTGATCAACACTCAAAGCTGTCCTCACAATAAAAAAAGATAGTACTAGGGATTTCCAGGTGGCTCAGTGGTAAAGAATCTTCCTGCCAATTTAAGAGATATGGGTTCCATCCCTGGTCCAAGGAAGATCCCACCTGCCATGGAGCAACTAAGGCCATGTTCCACAACTACTGAGCCTGTGCCCAGGAACTGCATCTGCTGAAGCCCACATACCCTAGAGATCATGCTCCAGTACAACAAGAGAAGTCACCACAAGGAGAAGCCCACACACTGTAACTAGAGAGTAGTCCCTGCTCTCTGCAACTAGAGAAAAGCCCATGCAGCAATGAAGACCAAGCAAGGCTTAAATAAAGAAAGAAAATTGTTTAAAAAAAAAAAAAGATAGCTCTTAATATAGTCAGAGGTGTCCAACCAAGACACATGCTGCTCTGCAGGCAAGTCCCTCCTTAGCTTGTGCAGAAGTAGCTTCCCACTGCCAGCAGGGCTATTGGAGAGGGGATGGATGCCTCCTGAGGGAGCCTGCACAACTTGTCTTTCACTGGTGCACTTGTCGCTGGAGTGGCCCCAAGCCAGCAAGCATGGGAGCGCTAAGACTCCAGTGAGGTGCTTCCTCCTCCAGTAAATGTACACCATACGTTCAACTATGCTCTCTGCTCCAGAACTGTCTCTTAGTGCCCTCAGCAATGACATCTTGCTAATTGAAAACACTTCCTCTATCTGCTTGAGAGGATTGGACTAAACTAGGCTATTCAAATTAGTACACAGGGCGGGGGCCTAACTGGTGCAGGACAGACACATGAGAGCAGAAGCGCAGACAGTCGGGGTGGTGAGGAGGCGGGAGGGGGAAACGAGGGTAGCGCTGCATTTCAGTCACTATTTCAGAGAAGCTGGAACTCCAGTCTCTGGAGAGCGCACTCTACCAGGAAATGGGTCTGCCTGAACAAGGGGTAGCTTTCGCTTCTTTCATCCTAGAATGACATTCCAGTGCAACAGCAGTGATTAAAATACGGTCGGGTCGTTCCACCTGCTTTTAAAGATAGCAGATTTTGACCTACCTACCTTGCTTCTTAAAGAAGCATCCATTGGCATGTGAACTGTACATGGTAATTTGAAGACCCAGGCCAAGCAAGAGGAACACACACTGGAAGTCAAGGCCACAGGCAGCAACACTGGCAGCAAACAGCAGCAGAAAACAGTGACATGTATTATTTATTATCACCCTGTGTCAGCAGAGAGTTGTGCTCACTGCTCTGCGACCATGGTCTCCATTCACGCCTGGGACAATTCTAAGAATTAGAATGATTCCATTATACAAAAAAAGGAAACTTAGAAGTCACCACAAGGAGAAGCCCACACACTGTAACTAGAGAGTAGTCCCTGCTCTCTGCAACTAGAGAAAAGCCCATGCAGCAATGAAGACCAAGCAAGGCTTAAATAAAGAAAGAAAATTGTTTAAAAAAAAAAAAAGATAGCTCTTAATATAGTCAGAGGTGTCCAACCAAGACACATGCTGCTCTGCAGGCAAGTCCCTCCTTAGCTTGTGCAGAAGTAGCTTCCCACTGCCAGCAGGGCTATTGGAGAGGGGATGGATGCCTCCTGAGGGAGCCTGCACAACTTGTCTTTCACTGGTGCACTTGTCGCTGGAGTGGCCCCAAGCCAGCAAGCATGGGAGCGCTAAGACTCCAGTGAGGTGCTTCCTCCTCCAGTAAATGTACACCATACGTTCAACTATGCTCTCTGCTCCAGAACTGTCTCTTAGTGCCCTCAGCAATGACATCTTGCTAATTGAAAACACTTCCCTCTATCTGCTTGAGAGGATTGGACTAAACTAGGCTATTCAAATTAGTACACAGGGCGGGGGCCTAACTGGTGCAGGACAGACACATGAGAGCAGAAGCGCAGACAGTCGGGGTGGTGAGGAGGCGGGAGGGGGAAACGAGGGTAGCGCTGCATTTCAGTCACTATTTCAGAGAAGCTGGAACTCCAGTCTCTGGAGAGCGCACTCTACCAGGAAATGGGTCTGCCTGAACAAGGGGTAGCTTTCGCTTCTTTCATCCTAGAATGACATTCCAGTGCAACAGCAGTGATTAAAATACGGTCGGGTCGTTCCACCTGCTTTTAAAGATAGCAGATTTTGACCTACCTACCTTGCTTCTTAAAGAAGCATCCATTGGCATGTGAACTGTACATGGTAATTTGAAGACCCAGGCCAAGCAAGAGGAACACACACTGGAAGTCAAGGCCACAGGCAGCAACACTGGCAGCAAACAGCAGCAGAAAACAGTGACATGTATTATTTATTATCACCCTGTGTCAGCAGAGAGTTGTGCTCACTGCTCTGCGACCATGGTCTCCATTCACGCCTGGGACAATTCTAAGAATTAGAATGATTCCATTATACAGAAAGGAAACTGAGGCCCTAGAGTTAAGAGGCTTGCCCACAGTGACAAAGCCAATACGTAACAGAGCAGGATGTGCCAACAGTCTGCCCCCAGAACCAGCAGTCCAAGCAATGGAGCCAACCAGGCATCCCCCAGGTCTGCTGGGGTGACTCTTCCTTAGATCTGGCTCTTCTCAGCAGGCTTTCTGAGAAAAGTCCAAGCTCCAGAATACAGACATGGATTCCTTGATGAAAAAGATAGATCCCAGGAAATAGCATCCCCTGGTGACAGGAAATGATCTTTCTTCCTGTCATGTCCCGTAATTTCTTCCCAACTGTGATTAACTTCACATCTCAACTCGGTGTGGCCACAGTGCCAATATCTGTTTAAACTTTGGATGTTTCTGTGAGGGTATCTGTGGCTGAGATTTACATTTAAATGGGTAGATTTTGTGTAAAGTGGATTGGGTTTCATTATGTGGGTGGGAAAAGCTGAAGGCCTGAACAGAACAAGAGACTCCGTTCCCTCTAGCAAAAGGAATTCTTCCAGCAGATGACCGTCAGACTGCATCTCTCTGTAGAGTGAATGTTTGTGCCCCCCACCTCCACAAAAAAAGAAGAAAGAAAGAAAGACCCTCTTATCTAGAATCTCAATCCCCCAGTGAAGTAGTATGAGGAGGTTGGGCTTGGAGAGGTCATTAGGATTACATGGGGGCCAAAGGGCAGAGACCTCTTCAACAGGATTAATGCCTTTATAAGAGTCATGAGGGGGCTTCCCCTGGTGGTCCAGTGGGTAAGGACACCGCCTTGCAGTGCAAGGGGCGCCGGTTCGATCCCTGGCCTGGGAAGATCCCATGTGCCACAGAGCGGCCGGACCGATGTGTCCAATTACCAAGCAGGAGCTCCAGAGCCGTGCGCCCAGAGCCGGTGCTCTGTGACAACAGAGGCCACCGTGATGAGAGGCACCCTGGCAGCAAAAAAGCAGAAAAGAAAACAGTGACATGTATTATTTATTATCACCCTGTGTCAGCAGAGAGTTGTGCTCACTGCTCTGCGACCATGGTCTCCATTCACGCCTGGGACAATTCTAAGAATTAGAATGATTCCATTATACAGAAAGGAAACTGAGGCCCTAGAGTTAAGAGGCTTGCCCACAGTGACAAAGCCAATACGTAACAGAGCAGGATGTGCCAACAGTCTGCCCCCAGAACCAGCAGTCCAAGCAATGGAGCCAACCAGGCATCCCCCAGGTCTGCTGGGGTGACTCTTCCTTAGATCTGGCTCTTCTCAGCAGGCTTTCTGAGAAAAGTCCAAGCTCCAGAATACAGACATGGATTCCTTGATGAAAAAGATAGATCCCAGGAAATAGCATCCCCTGGTGACAGGAAATGATCTTTCTTCCTGTCATGTCCCGTAATTTCTTCCCAACTGTGATTAACTTCACATCTCAACTCGGTGTGGCCACAGTGCCAATATCTGTTTAAACTTTGGATGTTTCTGTGAGGGTATCTGTGGCTGAGATTTACATTTAAATGGGTAGATTTTGTGTAAAGTGGATTGGGTTTCATTATGTGGGTGGGAAAAGCTGAAGGCCTGAACAGAACAAGAGACTCCGTTCCTCTAGCAAAGGAATTCTTCCAGCAGATGACCGTCAGACTGCATCTCTCTGTAGAGTGAATGTTTGTGCCCCCCACCTCCACAAAAAAAGAAGAAAGAAAGAAAGACCCTCTTATCTAGAATCTCAATCCCCCAGTGAAGTAGTATGAGGAGGTTGGGCTTGGAGAGGTCATTAGGATTACATGGGGGCCAAAGGGCAGAGACCTCTTCAACAGGATTAATGCCTTTATAAGAGTCATGAGGGGGCTTCCCCTGGTGGTCCAGTGGGTAAGGACACCGCCTTGCAGTGCAAGGGGCGCCGGTTCGATCCCTGGCCTGGGAAGATCCCATGTGCCACAGAGCGGCCGGACCGATGTGTCCAATTACCAAGCAGGAGCTCCAGAGCCGTGCGCCCAGAGCCGGTGCTCTGTGACAACAGAGGCCACCGTGATGGGAGGCCCACAGGAGCCAAAGAACAAAGACGAATGAAAATAGAGAAATGAAAGACCAATAGAAGTGGTCCGCCCATTCCTCTCCTTCCCCACCCACCCCCCAAAAAGATAAATAAATTTTAAAAAAAAGAGTCGTGAGGGCACTTGCTTCCTCTCTGTCTGCTCCATGGGGATGTGAGAATGTGAGAATACAACAGAAGACAGCAGACAGCAAACCAGAAAGGGGCCCGTATCAGAACTCACCTGTGCTGGCAGCCTGCTTCTGGGATTTCCTGCCTCCAGAACTCTGAGGGACAAATTTCTCTTATAAGCCACCAGTCTACAGCATTCTTTTACTTTTAAGATGTTGTGTGTTTTTTTTGTTTTAATGTGGACCATTTTCAAAGTCTTTGTTGGATGTGTTATAATATTGCCTCTATTCTATGCTTTGGGTCTTTGACCCTGAGGCATGTGGGATCTTGGCTTCCTGACCAGGGATCGAACACACATCCCCTGCATTGGAAGGTGACATCTTAACCACAGGACCACCAGGGAAATCCCTATGGCACTCTGTTACCGCAGCTCAGGCTGACTAAGACAGTCTTCAACATCAGTCTTCCTGGTGCATCAGGAGACTGCGTTTAGACTCCAACTACATCTCTTTCCTGAGTTTCCATCTGTTTGTCTCCCCCATCAGATTTCGAACCTGCCAACTCTCTATAATCACAAAATCACAAAGCCAAGTTCCTAAAATAAACCTCTCTTGTGTGCGTATATGTGTTGATGGATACAAATATACATCCTATTGATTGTGTTTCTCTCAAGACCCCTAATCTACCAACCTAGCTTCCTGACCACAGAACAACTGCCACATTTCATCCAACGAGTTTTCAACAAGTTCAATCACTTATTCACTTATGCCCACCATACCTGGGGTCTTGCAGGACCACACTTCTCAAACTGAAATCCCCTCTGTGAGCACTCACAGGACCTGTAAAAGCACAGATCCAAGTTCATCGGACCTCTCTTTGGCCATGCGCTGAGATCATGCTGATATGCTGGCTCATTAACCACACTTTGGGTAGTGAAACTATAGAGGCAAAAGGAAATATGAGGGCTTCTCTGGTGGTCCAGTGGGTAAGGACACCGCCTTGCAGTGCAAGGGGCGCCGGTTCGATCCCTGGCCCGGGAATTCCGATCCCACGTGCCGCGGAGTGGCTGAGCCGATGTGGCCAATTACCAAGTCACCGCTCTGGAGCGCATGTGCCTGGAGCCCATGCTCTGCAGCAATAGGAGGCCCACACAGGCCAAAGAACAAAGATGGATGATGAAAGACCAATAGAAGTGGCCAAAAAAAGAAAAAGGAAATACGAGGCCAGAGTGTGTCCAGGAATGTTCTTAATCTACCAGTAAGGCACATCAATTTTAAAGAAAGAAAAGGAAGCCAGGTTTGTTTTTGTTTCAGTCCTCTGTCTTAGAGACACTAGGGCTTCACTGCTGTGACCCACCCCCTCGAACAGCTGTCACCGTGTTCTCCCATCACGCCTGCTCTGAGACCAGCAGCCAGCAATATACACGGAGAAAACCACAATTAAACCCCAAAGGGGGGTGAAAAATAAACCCACAGCCCTTCCATTTCAATTAGAGTCAACGACTGCTGAAAATGGGCAAAGTTAGAACTGTAGTACCAACGGAAACAGTGAATTCTCAATTGTGATCAAAGGCTTCATTTAGCAGACTGAAAAGCAAGCATGAGCTTAACTGAACGAGAGAGAGATCACCTCCAAATCATCCAAGCATAATCAAAAGCCCTTGGAAAGCATAATGCATTGGATGGGGAGGAATAAGCCCTGAGCTCCAAAAGCTCTTGGTTGGCCTGTGAGTGCCCCAGTGTCAGCAAGAGGAGACATCAAGACCTGACCATGACCTACCCCTTCCCCTGACCACAGAACAACTGCCACATTTCATCCAACGAGTTTTCAACAAGTTCAATCACTTATTCACTTATGCCCACCATACCTGGGGTCTTGCAGGACCACACTTCTCAAACTGAAATCCCCTCTGTGAGCACTCACAGGACCTGTAAAAGCACAGATCCAAGTTCATCGGACCTCTCTTTGGCCATGCGCTGAGATCATGCTGATATGCTGGCTCATTAACCACACTTTGGGTAGTGAAACTATAGAGGCAAAAGGAAATATGAGGGCTTCTCTGGTGGTCCAGTGGGTAAGGACACCGCCTTGCAGTGCAAGGGGCGCCGGTTCGATCCCTGGCCCGGGAATTCCGATCCCACGTGCCGCGGAGTGGCTGAGCCGATGTGGCCAATTACCAAGTCACCGCTCTGGAGCGCATGTGCCTGGAGCCCATGCTCTGCAGCAATAGGAGGCCCACACAGGCCAAAGAACAAAGATGGATGATGAAAGACCAATAGAAGTGGCCAAAAAAAGAAAAAGGAAATACGAGGCCAGAGTGTGTCCAGGAATGTTCTTAATCTACCAGTAAGGCACATCAATTTTAAAGAAAGAAAAGGAAGCCAGGTTTGTTTTTGTTTCAGTCCTCTGTCTTAGAGACACTAGGGCTTCACTGCTGTGACCCACCCCCTCGAACAGCTGTCACCGTGTTCTCCCATCACGCCTGCTCTGAGACCAGCAGCCAGCAATATACACGGAGAAAACCACAATTAAACCCCAAAGGGGGGTGAAAAATAAACCCACAGCCCTTCCATTTCAATTAGAGTCAACGACTGCTGAAAATGGGCAAAGTTAGAACTGTAGTACCAACGGAAACAGTGAATTCTCAATTGTGATCAAAGGCTTCATTTAGCAGACTGAAAAGCAAGCATGAGCTTAACTGAACGAGAGAGAGATCACCTCCAAATCATCCAAGCATAATCAAAAGCCCTTGGAAAGCATAATGCATTGGATGGGGAGGAATAAGCCCTGAGCTCCAAAAGCTCTTGGTTGGCCTGTGAGTGCCCCAGTGTCAGCAAGAGGAGACATCAGAAGTCACCTGGTCTCACTCCCCATGCCCTGAGGGAATCTATTTAGACCAGAGCTTTCAAAAGTCTCCAGCTATAAAGCACATAAATACATTTACCTTCAACCCAGTGTACACATGCTATAGCAAAAACTTCACAAGCAAATATTTATCATTTCCATGTGTGAAGTATTCCAACTCTTGCTCTTCTTTTTCATGTATTTAAGTGCCATCAAAAGTCACAAAATGGATTTCAAGAATCACTAAGGGGTCATGTACAGATGTGAGAACTGGACCATAAAGAAGACTAAGAGCCAAAGAATTGATGCTTTCTAACTGTGGTGCTGGAGAAGACTCTTGAGAGTCCCTTGGACTGAAAGGAGATCAAACCAGTCAATCCTAAAGGAAATCAACCCTCAATATTCATTGGAAGGACTGATGCTGATGCTCTGATACTTTGGCCACCTGATTCAAAGAGCTGACTCACTAGAAAAGACCCTGATGCTGGGAAAGATGGAGAGCAGGAAGAGGAGGAGGCAACAGAGGATAAGATGGTTGGATGGCATCACTGGCTCAGTGGACATGAGTTTGAGTAAGCTCTGGGAGATAGTGAAGGACAGAGAACCCATGGGGTTGCAAAGAGTCAGACACAACTAAGGACTGAACAGCAACAAAAGGGGTCATGATCCAGTTTGAAATCCACTTCTCTAGGGTGCCCTGGTTACTCAGTCAACCAGGCTGTTCATCTAACAGTTGACTGCTCACCCTCTTCCAGGCTCTGGGGACACGCAGCAAACCTACAGACAGGTGTTCCACAAAGGATCACACAAAGACATATGAAATACTACAAACTGATGCAGGTGTAAAAATGAAAGAACAAAGAATGGCATGGGACATCCTAGTGAGGACACCTATTCAGGACCAGGAGGATGGCAGGGATGGATCAGGCAAAACCTCTCTTGAATGAACTTTACGCTGGATCTAAAGGATGAGCAGAATGTAGGCAGGCAAAGGGGGAGTATGCTTCTTAGCTGTCTCTCGTGTTGGGAAGGGCATGGTCATCCATCACAGCCTCCAGTGACCACAGCAGCAGCATCGGCCCAAGCCAGAGTCACCCAGTTTTCACCACATGTCAGACTTGGCGCCAAGCACTACACAGTACTATGAGATCTCAATTGATTTCCACTTCCGGGGCTTGATTCCCAGCTCTACCTCTAATAAGCTGTGTGATTAAAGCAAAGTAGTTCAGTTTTCTCATCTATCGAGAAGAGATTGTTCATGGTACCTGCCTCATCACACTGGTGCTAGAATTAAGTGAGTTATCCTACTTGGAGGGGCTTAGGGAAGTGCCTGGGGCATGGTAAGTACAAAATAAATTACCAAATAGAGTAGTATGAACTTGAAATCCTTAAGGACTTGCTTCATGCAAGTACCACCTATTGGCACATGCAAATAAACCCATGCACCATCCCTGAACTAGTCAATTTCCATGAGAGTGATTTTGTTTTCCATTCTAATATTTTAAATCTAACGGGACAAAGGGCTGAAGCCCTCAATTCTGCAAGCCCCTGCAGACAAAGAAAACCAGGAGAAAGGGAAGCAGCTGGACTCCCCGCCCCTAATTGCTATCTCTGGGCCTGTGTTCACCAGCACTCTTCTCCTGGCTGATGAATTTTCCAGTTTAGCACCAAGGATACAGTTGATTTCTCCAGAGAGCTATCATGATGGAATTACAGTACATTTACTGGAGGCAGAAAACCTCTGGCTAGATAGTTAATTAGAGGCTTCACAATGCTGAAAAATATTCAGGCTTTCAAGATGCCTAAACAGATCCAAAATGCCAGGTTCAAGTCACATCAATAATTAAAATTAAATTATTGTGCTGAACTGAATGTCATCTTCTATATAACACTCTTGAAAACAGTTCTCCAAAGATAAACTCTATCTTGGCTTCGGGGAGGCATCGATCATAAACCCACAGGATCAGAGACAAAAAAGCAAGCTGTTCCCGTTGTGCAGACACTGCATCTAATTCCCCAGGATGGCTGAGAACAGCAAGGCTTGGCTGGGCATTCCCAACCCCGGTAGCTGTGAAGTGGTTTCAAAGATGGGGAGCAGGCCTGTTAGTGCTGGGCTCGCTGGGCCTTCCTCTTCACATCCAGCTTCTCCACTGTCCTCTCAGTGTATCGGGAGAGCACAGATTTCAGCGCCACTGCACCAACAATGCTTAAAGTGACTGGGGTCAGGACATGGGGCCAGCGAGTGGCACAGAGGGATTAGAACTCAGGTTTCCTGGAGTGTAGGAAAGATGAGCAGGATAGAAAGGAGGAGGAAAAGGCAGAACAATGCATTTTTCAAAATAGTAGGCAAATGGTAGAAAATTTAGAAGAAAAAGCCTTGTTTGGAACAAGTCTGAGCAAAGTCACAGAGAAAGAATGACTGTTCAACGTATACGTATCTCTATGCACTCTTAGAGGATGCTGATACTATTGTACCATCACTGACATAGAATTACCTACCATTAGCCAACAACTTACAATGCAATGGACTAAGGATGGTCTAAACACTTTTCACAAACAATAAACGCCTTTTATCCTCATAACAATCTTACCACATAGACACAATCATTTTACAGTTGAGAAATTCAGGTTCAGAAAGGAAGATTATTTGCTGAGGCTCACACAAGTAGTGAGAAGCAAACACCAGTCTTGACCTTGGTCTGATTAATCACTTTGAATCAGACCAAACCCACCCTCTTAATCACTTTTTAATTTTTTTAATTGGAGGATAATTGCTTTACAATGTTGTGCTGATTTCTGTCATACATCAACACAAACCACTATATATGTATGTATGTATGTATATGTGTCCGTATATATGACCCCCTGCCGTGAAGCTTCCTCCCACATCTCATCCCTCTAGGTCATTAGAGGGAGCCAGCCTGGGCTCCCTGTGTTATACAGAAGCTCCCCACCAGCTGTCTATTTTACATGAGTGAGTGAACGTTAGTTGCTGAGTCTTGTCCGACTCGTTGTGACCCGTGGACTGTAGCCCGTCAGGCTCCTCTGTCCATGGGACTCTCCTGGCGTGGGCTGCCTTGCCCTCCTGCAGAGGCTCTTCCCAACCCAGGGATCAAACCCAGGTCTCCTGTACTGCAGGTAGATTCCCGACCAGCTGAGCCACCAGGGAAGCCCATTTTGCACATGGTATATATGTTACTGCTACTCTCTCAATTTGCCCCACCCTCTCCTTCCCCTGCTATGTCCACAAGTCCCTTCTCTACATCTGTGTCTCCATTCCATCCACAAAATAGGTTGATCAGTACCATTTCTAGATTCCATATATAGAGACAATATTCTTCTCTTTCTGATCAGTTACATTTCTGACAGGATAGAAAGGAGGAGGAAAAGGCAGAAAACAAGGGGGGAAAAAAAAATTTTTGAAAATAGTAGGCAAATGGTAGAAAATTTAGAAGAAAAAGCCTTGTTTGGAACAAGTCTGAGCAAAGTCACAGAGAAAGAATGACTGTTCAACGTATACGTATCTCTATGCACTCTTAGAGGATGCTGATACTATTGTACCATCACTGACATAGAATTACCTACCATTAGCCAACAACTTACAATGCAATGGACTAAGGATGGTCTAAACACTTTTCACAAACAATAAACGCCTTTTATCCTCATAACAATCTTACCACATAGACACAATCATTTTACAGTTGAGAAATTCAGGTTCAGAAAGGAAGATTATTTGCTGAGGCTCACACAAGTAGTGAGAAGCAAACACCAGTCTTGACCTTGGTCTGATTAATCACTTTGAATCAGACCAAACCCACCCTCTTAATCACTTTTTAATTTTTTTAATTGGAGGATAATTGCTTTACAATGTTGTGCTGATTTCTGTCATACATCAACACAAACCACTATATATGTATGTATGTATGTATATGTGTCCGTATATATGACCCCTGCCGTGAAGCTTCCTCCCACATCTCATCCCTCTAGGTCATTAGAGGGAGCCAGCCTGGGCTCCCTGTGTTATACAGAAGCTCCCCACCAGCTGTCTATTTTACATGAGTGAGTGAACGTTAGTTGCTGAGTCTTGTCCGACTCGTTGTGACCCGTGGACTGTAGCCCGTCAGGCTCCTCTGTCCATGGGACTCTCCTGGCGTGGGCTGCCTTGCCCTCCTGCAGAGGCTCTTCCCAACCCAGGGATCAAACCCAGGTCTCCTGTACTGCAGGTAGATTCCCGACCAGCTGAGCCACCAGGGAAGCCCATTTTGCACATGGTATATATGTTACTGCTACTCTCTCAATTTGCCCCACCCTCTCCTTCCCCTGCTATGTCCACAAGTCCCTTCTCTACATCTGTGTCTCCATTCCATCCACAAAATAGGTTGATCAGTACCATTTTTCTAGATTCCATATATAGAGACAATATTCTTCTCTTTCTGACTTAATTACTTTAATACAAAGTCCTCTACGTATGAATGATTTCTATTCTGAGAGTGTGTTCGTAAGTCCAATTTTGTTTTTGTAAGTCCAACAGTTAGCCTAGGTACCCAACTAACACCATCTGTACTGTACTAACTAACCAATACAATCTGTACTGTACTGGGTTTATAATACTTTTCACACACAAAAAAATACATAAAAAGCAAACACACAAATAAAGAAAACATTTTTAACCTTATAGTACAGTACTTAGAAAAGTACAGTAGAACAGTACAACACCCTGCATACAGGGGCTGGCATCAAGTGAACAGGCAAGAAGAGTTACTGACTGCAGGAGGGCGGGGAGGAGGGAGATGGCAGAGCTGAAGATGGTCAGCAGCAGGAGATGGAGAGCAAGCCGCACTTTCAGTCACGACTGGTGTTGATGACTCTGGTTCCTTGCTGCATTCAATCTACCTGTTATCTTGAAGAAAAGATTCAGTGATGGCAGGAGCCCATTCACAGCTTTGAAAGTCCAAAACTTAAAGGTTCATATGTAGAGGACTTACTGTATTGTGATCCCAATGGGAAAAGCTTAGCATTGATTGAGACCAAGCTATAGCAAATGAGTGAATTCATATAAACCAACAAATGCTATACAGTTCTTGTGTACCAGCTGGCAGCCTCATTGGGTAATGAAATTGTGACTTCTGTTATTCACCTGACAAATTTTATGAAGCACCGACTATGTGTCAAGCAATGTCTTTAACCCTAGAAATACAGCAGTGAATATATACATATAAAAATCCCCACCCTCATGGGGCATGAACAGACAAAAACAAGTAATATAAATATTTTGTTAGATTGTAGTAAGTGTTGCAGACAAAGTCAAAGCAGACAAGAGGGACAGGATGGAGTTTTTAAAAGAATGGCCTGAGAAGGCCTCCCTGAGAAAGGCTGACCTTTGGGTAAAATCCTAAGAGATGCAACAATCCATGTTGCTCTAGGGAAAGAACATACCAGACACCAAGATAAGCAAGTGCAAAGGCCCTGAGGCAAGAACAAGAAGACTGTGGCTACAGTGGAGGATGGTGGGAGATGAGGAGCGGTCACAGGGCCAGGTGAGGGGGGGCCTTATTAGTCTACTATTTTTAGGACTTCAGCTTGAGTAAGATAGGAGCCCTTGGGGATTTAACAGAGGAGCAGTAAGATCTAAGCTCCAACTCTCATTTACAGGTCACTCTAGATGCCACTTGGACAGCAACCTCGGTGGGTAAGGGTAGAAGCGGGGAGGCCAGTTAGGAGATGAGAGAACATGGTGGCTTCTTGTTTTGCTTTTGATTGAAGTATAGTTGATTTACAATATTGTCTTAATTTCAGGTGTACAGCACAGCAATTCAGTTTATGTGTGTGTGTGTGTGTGTGTGTGTGTGTGTATTCTTTTTCAGATTATTTTCCCTTCTAGGTTATCGCAAAATATTGAGGACAGTTCCCAATGCTATATAATAGATGCTAGTTGGTTATGATGGCTTGTTACTAATAATTTTTATGATGTTAGTGTGGTCCTTTCCTCCTTACCAATCCCTTCACATGGGTCATTTCACTTCATCTTCACAAAAACCCTGAGTTTTACTCTCTCATTTAGATTAAGAAATGAAGGTTTTGAATTGCCTAAGTGGTCTGTTAAGTGGCTTGTTTAAATTCCTCAGTGAGTTAGCGGCAGGGCTGTATCTTAAAGCGAGATGTTTTCATTCCACATTCCATTTCCACTTTCATCCAGGGCTCCAACTCCCTCTCATGCAATTGCCTGCCTCTCTGACTCCTGCGGTATCAGAGGATATCCATCAGAGGATTGCAGCCACATGGCCTGCCTCTAAACAACCCTGATGTGTGTCTGCCCCCAGAAAATCGAATCGAACCAACAAAAAAGCCATCAAGCTCCTCTTCACAGCAGCACAAGCCTCTTGAACGACGCACGGTGGGAAGGGAGGGCAGGGGGTCCTAGGAAGTAGACTGAATGTTTATTCAGCACTTCTGTGTGCCCAGAACAATATCAGATGTCATGTGGGGAAAAGGAAAAAAACACCTCTCTGTTGTCAAGGAAATTTTAATGGAGAAAGAAGACACACGTGTGGATAGGAAAAACAATGCCATTAAGGGCAGACGGGGTGTCACAGACAGACTGAACATCCAGGGGTTCAGTAAGGGTGGAAGAGATAAACATATCTCCAGGGAAGGGAGGAGGGGAGCTCAGAAAGACATCCAGGCTCTTTTCAAAGGTGGTCCCCACATTCCACAACCTTCTGTATTTTCAGAGGGTTGTTTATAACCACCTCAGGAAAGCCTTCAAACATTGTAACCTGGTGGCAGGCTATGCAGTCCTCAGGGGTCTATTATTCCTTTGCACCTTAGAATCTCTTTCAGGGTCCTAAACATATATGCTACCAGAACTGGGATTTCTGACATTACAGGCAAAGAAATCAAGCCAAACGAGGCTCCTTAGAAGATGACCAATAGGGGTTTTAAAATGGCCAAGTGGCCTTCTAGTCCAGGGGTCAGAAAGTTTCGACCCATCAACTGACCTCCTGGTCTTGCAAAAGAATTTTTCTCAGGACACGACCATGTCCTCTGGTTTACACTCTATCCAGAGTGGCCTGGCACAAGAACAACAGAGACCGTGAGGCCCACAAAGCCTAAAACATTGACTCTCTGACCCTTTAAGTGCATTTGCTGACCCACGTTCTCTTCCCAAGCCCTCTTTCTCCTGGTGGGAACACTCAAGCTTCCAAAGGGGTCCAGAAAATTGAACCAGGCTATTTAGCGAGTGTGAATATCGCCCACAAACAGGAAGAGAGGAGTCACAAAGGGCCGGCCAACCTTCAGTCATTTTGTGTTCACCCGCATACTTTGTATCATCATCATCCATCAGGTACTAGGTAAGGATACCGCCATGCAGAAACTGTGTAAAGCCCCAGCTCTCCTTGTTCCTACACGGGATAGAGGAGGGAATCCAGGACACTGCAAAAAATAAAAACAAAAGGTGAAGAGAGTAAGTACAAAGTATGCAGAGTACAATGAAAGAAACAGAAAAAAGAGTCAGGATGGGGCTTAGGGAGGGAGGGAAATATTTTAGATAGGAAAGGAAAGGCCTTCACCAGGAGGCAACAGTTGAGCTGGGTCATGAGGGAAGAGGCTATAAGGGGTAGCTGGAAAAGGACTCGTGTAGAGGAAACAGCAACTGCGAAGTCCCTGAGGCAGCAACAAGCTTGGCACGTGCATGGAACAGCAAGAGGGTGCATGGGGCCAGAGTACAGTGGAGCGAAAGAATGCACGAGGGGAAGTGAGAGGCCCATGTGTGAGCGGGTGGTGAGTGTGGATGATCAGCTCTCCCGTGAGCACACTTTCCTTGTAGCTACATCCTCCTCTTCATCACCCCCTAAATGGGCTGGAATCAACCACTGTGACCTCACCTAAGTCACAGGCTTCTGAGTCTCCAGGGCAATTACACCTCCTTCCTTGGGTTGTTTGGAGGATTAGATAAGCCAAGATATATAAAAGGCTTAGCCTGTACACAGTGTCTGGCATATGCTCAACAACTGGATAAATAATAATTAGTAGTGAGGAGATACATGGAGACCTTGCCCCTGGGGCTCAATCCTTATGCGCCAAAGACACCAAAGTATCACATGTACTGGCAGAGAGAATCCAAGTGACCAACCCACGGTCACATAGCAATTAGGAAGAAAAGTCACACAAATTCAGTTCTTCAGGCCCCACCAGCTGCTCAGAACATTTACAAACACTGCAGCACGGCAGCCTCGCAGCACTCTGAAAACAGCAATGGGGAGGGGAAGAGAAGGATTTTTTGAGCATCCGTGAAGAATTCAAGAGTCCTGACAGAGCACCTACTATGCATCACGGATACAGAGTTGAGTCGCCTGTGCTCTCTGTAGCCTTGAGGAATTCACAGACAGGGGGAAGTCAGTTATGCAAACAAATGCAATGTTAAGGATAGAAGGTTTGCCAGAGGCACAAGCAGAGGAAGGGGATTATACATTCTGCCCAGGGAGTCAGGAAAGGCTCCAAAGAGGAAGTGACATGTGAGCTGACCCTGAAAGGTCCTGGGGGAGCCAGAAGTCCTCTGGTTTGACTGCACAGAGGGGGCAAGCAGCAAACGGCAAGGCTATGGGATACGGCCTATTGGGGGAGGGGCCAGAACCATAGAAGCTTCCACTGCACAGGCAAAAGGGAGGCACTGCAGGGATGACCACGAGGCAAGATCACTTTCTGGTCACAGGAAGAAACATCTGAAGGGACTGGAGAGGAGGGAGACCTAACCCTTCAGAGCCTCCACCGTGGCTCCAAGCCGTGACAATAATGGACAGGAAGAAGCAAGGGCACAGATTCTGGAGCCTCTGGGAAGGAGGGTCAGCAGCAGGTGGTGATAGATGGGATGCTGAGATGGGGTCAAGAGAGTAGGGACGCTTGCTGGCCGGATTCACCTTCCACCAAGAGGAGGAGCCCTGAGAAAGAGCAGGCGTGGCTCAGTTCAGAGCAACAGCTGCGGGCAAGGAAGGAGGGTCAAGCAGCATGTGTCCTTGGGTTGTTTGGAGGATTAGATAAGCCAAGATATATAAAAGGCTTAGCCTGTACACAGTGTCTGGCATATGCTCAACAACTGGATAAATAATAATTAGTAGTGAGGAGATACATGGAGACCTTGCCCCTGGGGCTCAATCCTTATGCGCCAAAGACACCAAAGTATCACATGTACTGGCAGAGAGAATCCAAGTGACCAACCCACGGTCACATAGCAATTAGGAAGAAAAGTCACACAAATTCAGTTCTTCAGGCCCCACCAGCTGCTCAGAACATTTACAAACACTGCAGCACGGCAGCCTCGCAGCACTCTGAAAACAGCAATGGGGAGGGGAAGAGAAGGATTTTTTGAGCATCCGTGAAGAATTCAAGAGTCCTGACAGAGCACCTACTATGCATCACGGATACAGAGTTGAGTCGCCTGTGCTCTCTGTAGCCTTGAGGAATTCACAGACAGGGGGAAGTCAGTTATGCAAACAAATGCAATGTTAAGGATAGAAGGTTTGCCAGAGGCACAAGCAGAGGAAGGGGATTATACATTCTGCCCAGGGAGTCAGGAAAGGCTCCAAAGAGGAAGTGACATGTGAGCTGACCCTGAAAGGTCCTGGGGGAGCCAGAAGTCCTCTGGTTTGACTGCACAGAGGGGGCAAGCAGCAAACGGCAAGGCTATGGGATACGGCCTATTGGGGGAGGGGCCAGAACCATAGAAGCTTCCACTGCACAGGCAAAAGGGAGGCACTGCAGGGATGACCACGAGGCAAGATCACTTTCTGGTCACAGGAAGAAACATCTGAAGGGACTGGAGAGGAGGGAGACCTAACCCTTCAGAGCCTCCACCGTGGCTCCAAGCCGTGACAATAATGGACAGGAAGAAGCAAGGGCACAGATTCTGGAGCCTCTGGGAAGGAGGGTCAGCAGCAGGTGGTGATAGATGGGATGCTGAGATGGGGTCAAGAGAGTAGGGACGCTTGCTGGCCGGATTCACCTTCCACCAAGAGGAGGAGCCCTGAGAAAGAGCAGGCGTGGCTCAGTTCAGAGCAACAGCTGCGGGCAAGGAGAGGGTGCAACAATGTTGTTTCTCTTTTAGCTCTGTGAAAACGTCTTTTCCAACATCTGGCATAAACTGGATGAAATCGGAGCCCCTCCAGGGGGAAGGAAGGAACAGAGACTGTTCAGCTCCCCAGCACCTTCAGAGAAGTGAGAACTCCCAGGTTCTCATTGTTGTTGCTGTTCAGTCGCTAAGCCCTGCCCAATCTGTGACGTGTGACCCCAAGGACTGCAGCGCGCCAGGCTCCTCTGTCCTTCACTATCTTCCAGAGTTTGCTGCAACTCATGATCATTCAGCAGTGATGCTATCTAACCATCTCATCTTCTGCTGCCCCTTTCTCCTTTTGCCTTTAGTCTTTCCAGCTTCAGGTTCTTTCCCTCAGTTCGACTAGTCCTCAACCCAGAGACTGGGAAGCTGGGTCCCTAGAACGAGCTGGATACAGTTTGAATCGCTACTATGCCGTGCAATCCAACAGCAGGTCCGAGAGGAATGGCCTGGAACCAAAGCCCAAGGCAGTTGCAGCAGATCCAGATGAGATCCAGGGCCTCTCGGCTGCATTTCCACTCTCCATTCCCCAACAGGGATGGTCCCATCACTTCTCCTCTCACAAGTTTAAAATCTCAACTAGCAAAGAGGTTGCAGCCTGGATTCAGAGCCTTGGCTCCCAGGACCAAGGCACTGCTGCAGTTCTGTTCCCAGAAGGACAGACCAACCCCAGCCTCCCCTTCCCCTCACTCCCCACCCCACGTCCACCCTGTTCCCACGGCAGCCCAAACCCCTCCACCTCCAGCTGGGCAGGGAGCCAAGGCCATGTCACCGTTGCACCAGGCTGCCTTCCTATTTTCCCTGGACCTGATTACTCCGAGCCTCCTCTGAGGCCCCGCCAGGCTGTGCCCAGCCTTATCTCCCGTACACAGTTGCCGCCTTGTTAAAAGGCAATCAGAGCAGCTGACTTTAATAAATGTTAACACCCTCAGTGTGAAGTCTAGCAATTAAAACTCCTCCCCAGGACCTCGGAAACAGGCCTGTGGAAAATCCCCCCGTCTTAATAAGCTCCTGTCATCAGGGGACACAGAGAAAGGAGGGGTGGAAAGGAGGCATTGAAACTTCCAGAAGGAGGGGACGCCAACAGAAAGGGGCCCTTCCCCACTTCTCATCCCACCCTCCCCCTGCCTTGAGACTCCCAAAGAAGGCCCCTGTCATTGGGCAGAACTTACAAGCAAAGTAAGGCTGTTAGAGCTGGGAGACCACAAGGGCTGTCTAGTCCAGTGGTTTCCAGACATTCAGGAGCAAAAGACTCATCCGGAGCACTTGTTAAAACAAATCGCCAGAGTCCCCTCCTCAGAGCTTCTGATTCAGTGGGTCAGGGATGGGAATGGAGAATTTCCATGGCTAGCAGGTCCCCAGGTAATGCTGATGCTGCCGGTCCAGGGACCACAGTTTGAGAAACACAGACCTAGGCCAACACTCACAGACGGGGAAAGCCAAGAGGGACTGGGACATGCCCATGATCTCAGGAATTAGCACAAGCCCACTCAAAAGGACCAAGGAAAGCCTCTTGAGAGTGAGCCCCAACTGTATATTTCAAGTTCTTTTTCCCCTGCAACTACATCGTGTTTACTAATGGTCCTCATCACCACTATCATCGTTATCCTGAAATGAGATCTTTGTAAGTCAAGAGAAGAAAGAGTTGGTAGTGGGCATGCTGGGGAACAGGACAGCCAGCCTAATCAATATATGTGAAACCAAACTCCTGAATTCTTTGATTTCTCCAAATGACAAGATTTCCTTTGTTTCCACTTCCTTTAGATCAGAGACAAGAGTTTCTCAGGGCCCTTGAACATTATCTTGTCAAAGTTTTTCACTGGGGTTCAGACCAAAGGCAGGGAGCCAAGGCAAAATGTCACCGTTGCACCAGGCTGCCTTCCTATTTTCCCTGGACCTGATTACTGAGCCTCCTCTGAGGCCCCGCCAGGCTGTGCCCAGCCTTATCTCCCGTACACAGTTGCCGCCTTGTTAAAAGGCAATCAGAGCAGCTGACTTTAATAAATGTTAACACCCTCAGTGTGAAGTCTAGCAATTAAAACTCCTCCCCAGGACCTCGGAAACAGGCCTGTGGAAAATCCCCCCGTCTTAATAAGCTCCTGTCATCAGGGGACACAGAGAAAGGAGGGGTGGAAAGGAGGCATTGAAACTTCCAGAAGGAGGGGACGCCAACAGAAAGGGGCCCTTCCCCACTTCTCATCCCACCCTCCCCCTGCCTTGAGACTCCCAAAGAAGGCCCCTGTCATTGGGCAGAACTTACAAGCAAAGTAAGGCTGTTAGAGCTGGGAGACCACAAGGGCTGTCTAGTCCAGTGGTTTCCAGACATTCAGGAGCAAAAGACTCATCCGGAGCACTTGTTAAAACAAATCGCCAGAGTCCCCTCCTCAGAGCTTCTGATTCAGTGGGTCAGGGATGGGAATGGAGAATTTCCATGGCTAGCAGGTCCCCAGGTAATGCTGATGCTGCCGGTCCAGGGACCACAGTTTGAGAAACACAGACCTAGGCCAACACTCACAGACGGGGAAAGCCAAGAGGGACTGGGACATGCCCATGATCTCAGGAATTAGCACAAGCCCACTCAAAAGGACCAAGGAAAGCCTCTTGAGAGTGAGCCCCAACTGTATATTTCAAGTTCTTTTTCCCCTGCAACTACATCGTGTTTACTAATGGTCCTCATCACCACTATCATCGTTATCCTGAAATGAGATCTTTGTAAGTCAAGAGAAGAAAGAGTTGGTAGTGGGCATGCTGGGGAACAGGACAGCCAGCCTAATCAATATATGTGAAACCAAACTCCTGAATTCTTTGATTTCTCCAAATGACAAGATTTCCTTTGTTTCCACTTCCTTTAGATCAGAGACAAGAGTTTCTCAGGGCCCTTGAACATTATCTTGTCAAAGTTTTTCACTGAGGTTCAGAGAGGGCAGGAGGCCTTCCTAAGGTCACACAGCAGGATGAGTGGCAGAGTAGTGTCCTAGCCCTCAGGTCTGTACTTCTTCATCCCTGTGGTCCTCCTGGGTCCATCAAGCATCAGATCCTCTGGTCTAAACAGCGTTCCAAAACCCAGCCTCTCTGAAGCAACAGAATGGGAGCTGTTTGACTACTTGGTGGCAGGCATCACACTGGCCTCTGCTGAAGGGCTGCACTCGGTTTCCACCAGCACAGCCACCAGGCCCCAGGCTGCGCTAATGCCTGGCCTCTCCAACCTCCTGGCTGTCACAATGTCACGCAGGGGTTTGCAGTCATTCCTTTTGTTTGGAAGTAAAATCCTCTGAAGTATAAAACCTAAGATTCCAGGAAACAGGAGGAAATGCCTAGGCGTGATGAAGAACAGGGCATTGCGTACTCATTTCCTAGGGCTTCTGGGGAGCCTAAACAACAAAAATTAGTCACTAACAGTTCTGAAACCAAGAAGAAGTCATAAGTCTGGAATCAAGATGTTGTCAGTGTATAGCCCTCTACCAAAGCCACAGGTGTGAGGCCTTGAACCAAGGCCACAGATGTGGAGCATGGAAGCAAGGTCACCTCCGGGGCTGGCTGAGCCCACCATAACTGCTGCAAAAGTCCCACTGATCTTCACCGGCCAGCTTCCCGGACCCCAAACTGAGCAAAAATACCCACCCTAGTACTCACTCTATAGTGCCCTAACCAGTCACCTAACGCCACCCTTCCAGCAGGAGTTTTGTCTCGAGGCTATAAAAATTGGCTACTAAAGAAGGATAGGCTCCATCTCTGGGTCTCAGCATCTCATCTGCCAAGTATGGTTAATTGCAATACCTGCTCTCCCCGGCCTGCTGCATGTGCAGAGTCTTCATGTTATCTGCTCCTTGTTCTCAATAAACTCACTCCTTTCTGAAAGACTCTGTGTCTGGAAATTCTTTTCCAACACACACTCAGATGGCCAAGACTGGCAGGACTGGCTCTTCCCAGGGACTCTGAGGAAGAATACGTCTGTGTCTCTCTCCCAGCTTCTGGTAGGCCGATGACCATCTTTGACATCCCTCAGCCCTTGGGAGCACTATTTACCATCTCTGGCGTGGTCCCTGTGTACATGTCTGTGTCCAAATTCCCCCTTTAGAGAAGGCCATCAGTCATAATGGATTACAGGTCTCCCTACCCAGTATGACCTCATTTTAACTTCACTGATGATATCCGCAGCAACTCTGGTCTCAAATAAGGTCACATCTGAGATACTGTGGGCTAAGACTTCAAAACATGGATTGGGGATGCACACAATTCAGTCCATAGCTCTGTGGCTCACACAACCCCAAGTCTGCTGGTCAGCTAGGAGACGCAGAGCTAATCCTGACCCCTCTGAGCATCATTTTCCTCAGCTCCAAAATTTAGAGGATTAAGGAACACTGTCTTAAGGAATACAGTCATGAAACAACAGCTACTATGCAACACTGGCACACCTAGAAGAGAATAAAGCCCCAGCCATGGACTCCAACTCCACCTCCCGGTTTTGGAGCTCTGTGTATCTTTAACATCAGATGCAGTCTTCCTCACTGAAAATGGGGATAACAGTGATAAGAATTCCACAAAGGTTTCACGAGAAAGCACACTGAAAACTTCTCAAAAGGGACCGCTGACAGGGTATGCTACAATGCTGTACGAGCTTTGTGAACTACAGCGAGCGGGTGTCATGAGAAACATCAGGCAACCATGGAGATGGAGACGGGCAGTCGGGTAGCTGTGAGTCAGCAGCCCTGGGGACTTGAGGCAGCAGGACAGCAGACCTCTCAGTGAGCTGAGAGACCAGGAACTCCGGCAGAGACATGCACTGGACAAGGTTAGTTCACTCAGATCCCAGAGCCCAGAGCCACCGCGGTTGAGGTGAGGCCTGCACGGTCTCAGCAGGACAGGTGCGTCCCTTCCTCTGAGGCTGGGGAAGGCCAGGAGAGCATCCTGGGTCAGCCGAACTCACGCCACCTCCCTGCCTGACTCCGCCCCTCCACCCACTGGGCTCTTCAGGGATCTAAACAGCCTCTACCATCCAACTGATCTGTACACCCGTGAAGGGAAAAGAGGGACTGGGGGCCTGACGCAGGACTGGAAGGTGAAATGAACTGGGTTAAAATCCTGACATTACTACCAGCTGACTTTGTGACCTTGGAAAGGATAACTTCCATCTCTGAGTCTCAGCTTCATGTCTGCCAAGTATGGTTAATTGTAATACCTGCCTCATTCATAAAGAGTCAGTGGATGTAATGGGTGGGAAGTGTTTCATGCTGTACCCTTTCTATGTGCGTGATCAGTGAATAAGTCATGTCTGATTCTTGTGTGACCCCATGGACTGTAGCCCACCAGCCTCCTCGGTGTGGTTCCCCTGGTGCCTCCCAGTACACCCTGGGAGCCGCTTTCAGACTCACCCCTGTACTAGTTCTCAGGAACTGGAAATACCTGACCCTGAAAATCAAAAACAGGGTTTTGCCTGGGTTAGAGTCCCAGTCATGTGGGTTTAAGTCCCAAGCACAGTTTTGGCTGAGTTCGAGTCCTGGACATATGGGTTCAAGTTCCAAACTGGGTTTGGGGTTTAAGTCCCAAATTCAAGGTAAAGGGTTTCAATTAGCACCCAGAGGTTCCTTCCTTCATGGCCCTTAGTCAGAACTGGGTTTGGGGGACTCATGCCACATACATCTTTCTGTTGCCTTCCTATCACCTGTCCCCTCTGTCTCCCTCTTCATCAGATTTCCTACAAAGCCCCTACTGGACCTTTCCTATCCACATCTGATCCCTATTGTCAGAGACTGGGAAATGATTCAGAGCTTCCCTTTGGTCTGGGTCTTTCTCCTATGTTCAAAAGCCTGAGGTGCTTCTTTCAGTTTTTGTTTTTTTTTTTTTAATATTTATTTCTTTATTTTGGGGCAGGGGTCGGGTTGGGGAGGGAGGGGAGTGGGCGAGCCACTTCTATTGGTCTTTCATTTCTCTGTCTTCATCCGTCTTTGTCCTTTGGCTCCTGCGGGCCTCCCATCGCGGTGGCGTCTGTCCTTGCAGAGCTCCGGCTCTGGGCGCATGCGCTCCAGAGCTCCGGTTCGGTAATTGGACACATCAGTCCAGCTGCTCCGCGGCAGGTGGGATCTTTCCAGGCCAGGGATCCAACCCGAGCCCCTTGCACTGCAAGGCGGTGTCCTTATCCACTGGACCACCAGGGGAAGCCCTTCTTTCAGTTTTGATTTTATCAGGATATAGGCCTAATAGTGGGATTGCTGGGTCATAGGGTGCTTCTGTTTTTAGTTTTTTAAGGAATCTCCATACTGTCTTCCATAGAGGCTGTATCAATTGACATTCCCAACAGCAATGCAAGAGCGTTCCCTTTTCTCCGCACCCTCGCCAGCATTTATTGTCTGTTGATTTGTGGATGATGGCCATTCTGACGGGTGTGAGGTGAGATCTCATTGTAGTTTTAATTTGCATTTCTCTAATAATAAGCGAGGTTGAGCATCGTTTCATGTGCTTTTGGGCCATCTGTATGTCCTCTTTGGAGAGGTGTCTCTTTAGATCTTTATCCCATTTTTTGATTGGGTTGTTCGTTTTTCCTGTGCTGAATTGCCTGAGTTGCTTGTAGATTTTGGAGATTAATTATTTGTCTGTTGTTTCATTTGCTATGATTTTCTCCCCCTCTGTGGGGTGTCTGTTCAGCTTTTTTGTAATTTCTTTTGCTGTACAAAAGCTTTTAAGTTTCATGAGGTCCCACATGTTCATTTTTCTTTTCAGTTCCGCTATTCTAGTAGGTGGGTCAGAGAAGATCTTGCTTTGATTTACGTCCTTGAGGGTTTTGCCTATATTCTCCTCTAAGAGTTTGACGGTATCTGGTCTTACATTTAGGTCTTTAATCCATTTTGAGTTGATCTTTGTGTATGGTGTCAGGGAATGTTCCAACTTCATTTTTTTGCATGTAGCTGTCCAATTTTCCCAGCACCACTTGTTGAAGAGGCTCTCTTTGTCCCATTTTATAGTTTCGCCTGAGGAAATCAAAACTGAAGGAAGCACCTGTACCCCAATGTTCATTGCAGCTCTCTATACAATAGCCAGAACATGGAAGCAACCTAGATGTCCATCGACGAATGAATGGATCCAGAAGCCCTGGTACATATATACAATGGAATACTACTCAGCTGTTAAAAGAAATGCAGAAGACTCAGTCCTAATGAGGTGGCTGGAGTTAGAACCTATCATAAAAAGTGAAGTCAGTCAAAAAGAGAAAGACAAGTACAGTATACTAACACATATATATGGAATCTAGTAGGTTGATCCTGATAACACACGCAGTGAACTCATGGGAAAACAGACAGAGAATAGACATATGAACATTGTGGGGAAGAAATAGGGAGGGGGAGGCATGGAGGGAGTAACATGGAAACCTATACTCTCATGTTGTGGAAAAGATAGCTATTGTCATTGTGCTAAGGAAATAGGAGTGTTCACAATGGCTTGGGGTGATGGTCCAGAGGGGTAGGATCGGGGGAACTTGGGGGATGAGGACCAGGGATATGCATATGACTGATCTGGGAACATAGTTGTTGGTGAACAACAAAACTCTGTAAAACCTTTAAAATAAAGAATTTTTTAAAAATAAAATAAAGAAGAATCCTGTTCTGAAAGTTAGCATTCTAAGTTGTGGATGGATTATAAGTATAAAATACACACTACATTTTAAACTTAGTATAAAAAGAACATGAAATATTTTTGTATTTATTACACGTTAAAATCATGTTAGATGGATTGGAATAAACAAAATACATGACTAAAATTAAAAAAAATAAAAAGCCTGAGGGATCAAGACTCTCCTGAAATCCCAGGTGCCCTTCTACCTACTTTTATCTCTCAGGTGTGGAGGGACCATGCTTCCCCCACTCCTGAACATTATAAAAAATTCCAATCTAACTACTCCTGTCTCTAGGGGTGGTGAGGGACCAAGCTTCCCTCCTCTGCTAACTCCTTTATGCCTTTTGCATATGTAATTAAAAACAGCTTCTTAAAAGGCTTACCTATGGAAAAGCTTGAAGTTAGCCTTTGCCTGCCCTTGAAATACACAGCCCATTTTACCTGAGATCCCAGCCTTGGCCAAATTAAAACTTCAAGCCAAGAAAAAAAAAAGGGAGGTCAAAGAAACATTTTAAATCTCAGGTGTAATAAGATCTCTGTCTACCTGTCCATCTGGATTTATGTATGTCTTGGTGTGTGGTTTTGTTTTTGATAAAGCTGGAGTTGTAAATGAGCTTTAATTTAATTGGCCTAAAGAAAAGGAAGCACTTACAAATCAGAGAAAAAGACAAAGGTACAGTATACTAACACATATATATGGAATCTAGTAGGTTGATCCTGATAACACACGCAGTGAACTCATGGGAAAACAGACAGAGAATAGACATATGAACATTGTGGGGAAGAAATAGGGAGGGGGAGGCATGGAGGGAGTAACATGGAAACCTATACTCTCATGTTGTGGAAAAGATAGCTATTGTCATTGTGCTAAGGAAATAGGAGTGTTCACAATGGCTTGGGGTGATGGTCCAGAGGGGTAGGATCGGGGGAACTTGGGGGATGAGGACCAGGGATATGCATATGACTGATCTGGGAACATAGTTGTTGGTGAACAACAAAACTCTGTAAAACCTTTAAAATAAAGAATTTTTTAAAAATAAAATAAAGAAGAATCCTGTTCTGAAAGTTAGCATTCTAAGTTGTGGATGGATTATAAGTATAAAATACACACTACATTTTAAACTTAGTATAAAAAGAACATGAAATATTTTTGTATTTATTACACGTTAAAATCATGTTAGATGGATTGGAATAAACAAAATACATGACTAAAATTAAAAAAAATAAAAAGCCTGAGGGATCAAGACTCTCCTGAAATCCCAGGTGCCCTTCTACCTACTTTTATCTCTCAGGTGTGGAGGGACCATGCTTCCCCCACTCCTGAACATTATAAAAAATTCCAATCTAACTACTCCTGTCTCTAGGGGTGGTGAGGGACCAAGCTTCCCCTCCCTCTGCTAACTCCTTTATGCCTTTTGCATATGTAATTAAAAACAGCTTCTTAAAAGGCTTACCTATGGAAAAGCTTGAAGTTAGCCTTTGCCTGCCCTTGAAATACACAGCCCATTTTACCTGAGATCCCAGCCTTGGCCAAATTAAAACTTCAAGCCAAGAAAAAAAAAAGGGAGGTCAAAGAAACATTTTAAATCTCAGGTGTAATAAGATCTCTGTCTACCTGTCCATCTGGATTTATGTATGTCTTGGTGTGTGGTTTTGTTTTTGATAAAGCTGGAGTTGTAAATGAGCTTTAATTTAATTGGCCTAAAGAAAAGGAAGCACTTACAAATCAAACAATTCTAAATATAGGAGAAATTAACCTAAAAATATTTTAGATTCACATGAACAGGAAAATACTCAACATTAAATATCTGGTATTAATGTTCAGTTGTTGATCTAATTAATGTAGGCATGTCTTCGAGTCATTAACATAATATTTTCATTGTGCCTAGGTTTAAAATAAGTTAAATATTGTTACATCTGTTACAAGTTTGCCAAAAAGAAAACTATCTCAAGTGAAGGAACTTCTATAAACAAAATGTAAATGAGATACAAGCTTTTAGATAAACTCTATTAAGAATAATTATACTTTTAAAATGTCTAAAATAGTCTCTCCAGACTGGGGTATCTTGAATTTCTTTTTTTATTTATTTATTTATTTATTTATTTATTTATTTATTTATTTATTTATTTTTGTACATGTATGTTCCCAGATCAATCAGATGCATATGGAGGGATGGGGGAACCTAGGTGGGGGGAGGGTCAAGGGATATGCATCTGATTGATCTGGTATCTTGAATTTCTAAGGGTGGTGCTAAACTAAGTTTATTGACTAGCTAGGTCATTTACAAATAAGGTCCTGAAACATTCATTACTGAACACTGATTTCCTCTTACAGAGAAACTAAATAGATTTTAAACTGTCAATATGCTTGGTGCCATTCTGAGATACTTTCTATAAGAAAGCAAACGTTTTTTTGAAACTAGCTCTGTCATTTATGCTCACCAATCTATAGAATACTAACATAGGTGAATTTAAGTTCACTTTTAAATGAATTTAAAAGTAATCTGGGGCTTCCCCTGGTGGTCCAGTGGGTAAGGACACTGCCTTGCAGTGAAGGGGCACCGGTTTGATCCCTGGCCTGGGAAGATCCCACGTGCCGGGAGCCGGATTGAAGTTAGCCTTTGCCTGCCCTTGAAATACACAGCCCATTTTACCTGAGATCCCAGCCTTGGCCAAATTAAAACTTCAAGCCAAGAAAAAAAAAAGGGAGGTCAAAGAAACATTTTAAATCTCAGGTGTAATAAGATCTCTGTCTACCTGTCCATCTGGATTTATGTATGTCTTGGTGTGTGGTTTTGTTTTTGATAAAGCTGGAGTTGTAAATGAGCTTTAATTTAATTGGCCTAAAGAAAAGGAAGCACTTACAAATCAAACAATTCTAAATATAGGAGAAATTAACCTAAAAATATTTTAGATTCACATGAACAGGAAAATACTCAACATTAAATATCTGGTATTAATGTTCAGTTGTTGATCTAATTAATGTAGGCATGTCTTCGAGTCATTAACATAATATTTTCATTGTGCCTAGGTTTAAAATAAGTTAAATATTGTTACATCTGTTACAAGTTTGCCAAAAAGAAAACTATCTCAAGTGAAGGAACTTCTATAAACAAAATGTAAATGAGATACAAGCTTTTAGATAAACTCTATTAAGAATAATTATACTTTTAAAATGTCTAAAATAGTCTCTCCAGACTGGGGTATCTTGAATTTCTTTTTTTATTTATTTATTTATTTATTTATTTATTTATTTATTTATTTATTTATTTTTGTACATGTATGTTCCCAGATCAATCAGATGCATATGGAGGGATGGGGGAACCTAGGTGGGGGAGGGTCAAGGGATATGCATCTGATTGATCTGGTATCTTGAATTTCTAAGGGTGGTGCTAAACTAAGTTTATTGACTAGCTAGGTCATTTACAAATAAGGTCCTGAAACATTCATTACTGAACACTGATTTCCTCTTACAGAGAAACTAAATAGATTTTAAACTGTCAATATGCTTGGTGCCATTCTGAGATACTTTCTATAAGAAAGCAAACGTTTTTGAAACTAGCTCTGTCATTTATGCTCACCAATCTATAGAATACTAACATAGGTGAATTTAAGTTCACTTTTAAATGAATTTAAAAGTAATCTGGGGCTTCCCCTGGTGGTCCAGTGGGTAAGGACACTGCCTTGCAGTGCAAGGGGCGCCAGTTCAATCCCTGGCCTGGGAAGATCCCACGTGCCGCGGAGCGGCTGGATTGATGTGTCCAATTACCGAGCCGGAGCTCTGGCGCGCATGCGCCCAGAGCCGGCGCTCTGCAACGACAGATGCCACTGTGATGGGAGGCCCACAGGAGCCAAAGAACAAAGACAGATGAAGACAGAGAAATGAAAGACCAATAGAAGTGGCCCGCCCACTCCCCTCCCTCCCCAACCCAACCCCCGCCCAAAAAAAAAAAAAGTAACCTGGTGCAAAAAACTTGAATTTGACTTTTCTCTCTGTTAAGAGGACATTCTTTCTTCATATGTTTAAACTGCTTTTAATAATGTTATATTGCTAAAAATTTTAATCAAGTTATAAAAATGCTTACTTGTGATCTTACTAATAGCTGCTAGCCATTTTATGTTCTATGTCACCTGTTACAGAAAATCGTTGTCTCTTATGTTGTCAAATGTGTGACTGAGGCTATGATAAAATACTGATACACAATTCCATATAAAATCAATGATTATAATAATGTAACTCTAGACATGGGAAGAAGCAACAAGAGAGAATATTTTCCTGGACCAAGAGGCTAGTAAGACAGATATGGTCCAGAGACTTTTGCTACTCACAAGGCCTGGTCTAGTAATGCACACTGAGTTGCCTATCAACGGGATCTTCTCTAGACCTGGGAATGAGCTTTCCCAGCATTGTGGGACACGATGGCCATAAATATCCCCAAAGCATGGCCAAATACGTGGCTATGAAGGAGCCCTGCCAACTGGTAGTTGGCACTTCCCAGCTGCCTTGTGGTCAAGAATAAATCATGACCACTGCAAGCTGCCGACCTTCAATGCCCCCTGAGAGGAGTTCAGGGTGGAGATCAGAAAAAAGGCACTCTGTGCTCTGGGAAAAGCTGGAAGAACAGGCCTTCAGAGAGTCAGATATTTTCAGGTAAAGATTTTTATAAGCCCCTAATTCTTGCATCTTCTTATACCTAGAGAAACACTAACTTCACAGACCAGTGTCTGGTCCTAGTTCTCTTGGTTGGCTAGTCTCTCATCAGCTTTTCTAATTCTGTTAATCTTTGAATTATATGTCTTTAACTTTTTTGTTAAGTTTGCCTCTTCTAGAATACAACAAATAAATCTACAAGTGATAGTACAATAAGAACATCACCCAGTCAACACCCAGACAGTTCTGGAACAATGGCCATATTATTGCATGGAGCCCCACCTTTCTCCCTTAGTAAACCCTGACAGAGAGCTGGCATTGGAAGTCCAGAGCCCCACAACACCCCCCTGTACAGCTTGAAGAAGCCAGAGTGGCCATCACCCCTTTTCCCTTGAGACTGGGTGCTCAAATGCCTGAGAAGGGAAATAGGTAGATAGTTAGACATGAGCGGGGTATCCAAAGGGGCCAAAGAATTAGCCCTAAAAATAAAGAGAGGGTGGAAAGTGGTGACCCAAGGACAAAAGAAGGCAAGGTTTGGGATGCTTACTTGTGATCTTACTAATAGCTGCTATTTACAGTCACCTGTTACAGAAAATCGTTGTCTCTTATGTTGTCAAATGTGTGACTGAGGCTATGATAAAATACTGATACACAATTCCATATAAAATCAATGATTATAATAATGTAACTCTAGACATGGGAAGAAGCAACAAGAGAGAATATTTTCCTGGACCAAGAGGCTAGTAAGACAGATATGGTCCAGAGACTTTTGCTACTCACAAGGCCTGGTCTAGTAATGCACACTGAGTTGCCTATCAACGGGATCTTCTCTAGACCTGGGAATGAGCTTTCCCAGCATTGTGGGACACGATGGCCATAAATATCCCCAAAGCATGGCCAAATACGTGGCTATGAAGGAGCCCTGCCAACTGGTAGTTGGCACTTCCCAGCTGCCTTGTGGTCAAGAATAAATCATGACCACTGCAAGCTGCCGACCTTCAATGCCCCCTGAGAGGAGTTCAGGGTGGAGATCAGAAAAAAGGCACTCTGTGCTCTGGGAAAAGCTGGAAGAACAGGCCTTCAGAGAGTCAGATATTTTCAGGTAAAGATTTTTATAAGCCCCTAATTCTTGCATCTTCTTATACCTAGAGAAACACTAACTTCACAGACCAGTGTCTGGTCCTAGTTCTCTTGGTTGGCTAGTCTCTCATCAGCTTTTCTAATTCTGTTAATCTTTGAATTATATGTCTTTAACTTTTTTGTTAAGTTTGCCTCTTCTAGAATACAACAAATAAATCTACAAGTGATAGTACAATAAGAACATCACCCAGTCAACACCCAGACAGTTCTGGAACAATGGCCATATTATTGCATGGAGCCCCACCTTTCTCCCTTAGTAAACCCTGACAGAGAGCTGGCATTGGAAGTCCAGAGCCCCACAACACCCCCCTGTACAGCTTGAAGAAGCCAGAGTGGCCATCACCCCTTTTCCCTTGAGACTGGGTGCTCAAATGCCTGAGAAGGGAAATAGGTAGATAGTTAGACATGAGCGGGGTATCCAAAGGGGCCAAAGAATTAGCCCTAAAAATAAAGAGAGGGAGGAATGTGGTATCCCAAGGACAAAAGAACAAGGCAAACAGGGAGGGTCTTGGAATGCAAGAACAGATGTTGTCTTTCCCTCTCCCATGCTGTAACCATCACTCTTCCCTGACCTAGTAGACCATCCAATCAGCAATGATCTTTAAGACCCCTATGCCACTCCTAGGACCCTAGCTATAAAATGGATCAAAGATCCCTGCTTAAGGTCAGTTCCCCCTTGAGCCGACCCACTGTTCTAACAGTGTCTCCCACTCTAACAACGTCGGTTCTCCCTTAAGCCGGCCCGCTGTACTGGCGGTGACTCTCCCTTCCCCAGCTCTAATACACTTTACTTCCCTCTCACTCTGCCTCGTGTCTGGAAATTCTTTTCCAACCTGCACATGGACCTCCACAAGAATGACACAATAAACTGCTTAGAACCAACTAGTACCATGATGGTGGAAGCTTCGACTTCCAGTAGACCTTGAGCCTCATTATAAGCTTTCTGTAACACATTAGCATGCTAAATGACACACTCACTAAGACGATGATAGTTTTAAAGTCAAAAAGTGGGCGGTATGGCTTCCCTGGTGGTCCAGTGGGTAAGGACACCGCCTTGCAGTGCAAGGGGCTCCGGTTCGATCCCTGGCCTGGGAAGATCCCACGTGCCGCAGAGCGGCTGGATTGATGTGTCCAATTACCGAGCCGGAGCTCTGGCGCGCATGCGCCCAGAGCCGGTGCTCTGCAGTGACAGAGGCCACTGCAATGCGAGGTCCACACGGGCCAAAGAATAAAGATGGATGAAAATGGACAGATGAAAGACCAATAGAAGCGGCCCGCCCGCCCCCCTCCCTCCCGACCTGCCCAAAAAATAAATAAATAAATAATATTTAAAAAAAAAAAAAGTGGGCGGTGGCCCATTTCCTGAAAATCCCTGTACCTTCTCCCACAATAATTAGAATAATCCTCCCACTCATTAGCATATGGAACTACCTAGCCCATAAAAACTAACCATACCATGTTTCAGGGCTCTCTCTCATCTTCTGAGGTGGCCCACACAGTCTCTATGGAGTGTCTTTCTCTCTAAATCAATTCACTTCTTCCTATCACTTTGTCTCTGAATCCTTTCATGTTAAAGCAAGAACCAGCAACAAAAGGAAGTGCCTACGTGGCTTTCCAGGTCTGTCATCTGTATTTGTTATCTGAGACTTCCTTGGTCACTGAGGAACTGTTTCTGAGCCACAGAGGAGGGAGGTGCCCAAGAAGGTGAGGGCAGCAGAGGAGGGGAGCTGTGCTCACACTCACCCTCCCAGAAAGACAGGTACCACCAGTGCTCCCGTGCCCCGGAGCTCAAGGACGCAGCATCCTGACCCCCACCTCCTCTGCTTCCTCTTCTCAGTCCAGCATGCTTCACCCAGAATGACCTTTCCCTGTTCTTCAACTCTCCTGAGCCAGTTTCCACCTCAGAGACTGTCCACAAACAGCTCCTATCTCCCCACACCCTCACTATGGGTAACTGCGTGCACATGTGTGAGCACAGGGACAGACACACCATACTCTCTCTGCCTCTGGCAGATCGATTCCATATAGGAAAATGTTGCAGCAGACATGGGAAGTCAGAGAGGGACACAGGGGCATTTGGGAATACACCCTGTATCACCTGGGCTGGGTGGACTTCATTCTTTGCAGAAGCCACAGGACATAGTATTTAGAGCCCCGGCTTCAGAGAAAGACAGGGGAGAGTTCAAACTCAAACCCTGCTGCTACCTTAGGGTTTAGAGCTGTGGCTCTGGGTCAGATCCAACAAACATTTATTGACAGCCTCACATATGCTGGGCCGCCTTTCAGACTCTGGCAGGGAAGATCAACAGACAAAGATACCTGCCTCCATGGAAATGACCTTCAAGCAAGAGGAGACAGACAATAAACAGTACAGATGCAGTATATTTCTAAATACTTTGTGGATGGGGAAAGTAGCAGAGGAGACTAAGGAGAAACTGGGCACTAGGGCAGCAGAGGGAACAGACCAAGCTAGGCTTCAGCAAGCAGTAAGACTTGAAATGAGACGTAAAGGAGGTAAAGAAGATACCCAAGGAAGACATCTGTGGCAAAGGGAACAGCTGAACAGAAAGTTCTAAGAGGTGGTGCTATGTTCTGTCATTTCCAACTATCTGTGACCCCATGGACTATAGCCCGCCAGACTCCCCTGCCCATGGAATTGTCCAGGCAAGAATCCTGGAGTGGGTTGCCATTTCCTCCTCCAGGGGATCTTCCCAACCCAGGGATGGAACCTGCGTCTCTCACACTGTCAGGTGGATTCTTTACCACCGCGCCATCAGGGAAGCCCATGAGTTGAAATCCTAGCTTCAACATTGTCAGCTACTAATTGGTATTTACCAATAACATTGCCAATGCCTGGACAACAAGGACATTTGCTGTCTGCCTCTGTAAAGACTGAACCCTGTGCTGTTGGGAACTGCTGACCTTCAAGATCCCCTGAGCTAGTTCAAGGTCGAGTAGGCACTCTGAAGTCCAGGGAATCTGGCAGGGCAGGTTTTTAGATAGGTGGATGCTTTTAGGAACAGATTTTATTATCTCAATTCTTGCATCTCCTCATATATAGAAAAGCACTCAATCTCTTCATGGTGACATCAGATCCTCGTGACCAACCGAAAACCCTCTGTAAAATGACTGTTTATTGGTATGGAACTCCCCTTTCCTCAAAATCGTATGTATTGATTGTCCTCCTGCTGCCTCTTTGGAGCAGTCTCTCAGAGCTACCTGGGGTGCTGCCTCCTGGGCTGCAGTCCTAATTGTGCCCCAAATAAAACTCAACCCACAACTCTCAAGTTGTTCATTTCTTTTTTTTTTTTTTCCATCAACACCATTTAACTAGCTGTGTGACCTTAAGATACCAGATCCTGTGGGGCTCCTGGGCGCAAAGACCTTTCTGTGCTCTCCATTTCTTGTTTTGTAAGAAACAGTCTTTACTCCAAGGCCTTCGCTACGTCCCAAAGGGCAGAAGACTCAAACAATTGCTCATTAGGGAACCCAGGGGGTGCAGAAACAAGGGAGGGGCCATGAAGAAACCACAGTGCCACCCTGGGGCCGGGTCCCAGATCCGCCCCAGGGATACACGGACCAACATCTTTGAGGTCTTTTGCAGATACTGAAACCCCCACCAGATGGAAGAAGTTAACCACACGCTGCCCACCAACACCAAGACCTCAGACCAGTCACACCTTCACCACCAGCCACTGCTGACAGCGCTCTCCTCTCTGAACCACTACTACAAAGCTCACTCACCACCCTCCAGGTTAGGACACTGTTTTGAGGGCTTTAGCCCCCAGTGGCCTCCTTGCCAAGCAAAGCAATCATCTCTTCTCTTTCACCCAAAACTCTGTCTTTAAGAATTAAATGACTATGGGGTACAGAAGTCAGATTTGGCTTCATTAGGAAGGTTACTGCATCTTTCTGAGCCTGTTTCCTCACCAGCCAAGAGCACATCATGATAGTACCCAGCCCAAAGGGTTGTCAGAGCAGTTAAAAGTCACCAAAGGCCAGAATGGCAGAGTAAGGATCGCAGCAAACTCCCATTCCCTCAAAATTAGTGAAAATACAGGCAAAACAATGAAAATCAACCACTTTAGACTCTGGCAACTAACCAAACACCAAAATGATCTGAAAATCATCTATCCACGAGAGAATGAACATCAGCAAGGGTGGAGCTTGTGATGGTTCAGCTTGGGGTCATCCCATCCTCGGCCCTTCCTACTCACAGACCCCTGGCCAAGAGCCAGCAGCTTTGTGGACAGCAAAGAGAGTTGACTGCACGGGGGCGCTGTTAAACATACAACATAGAAAAACTTACAGGATACAGAAAAAAGAGTGCTTAGAAGCAAATTTATAGCTATAAATGCCTATATTAAAAAGGTGAAAATCCATTTTAAGAAACTAGAAGAAGCCATCAAAAACTCAACCCACAACTCTCAAGTTGTTCATTTCTTTTTTTTTTTTTTCCATCAACACCATTTAACTAGCTGTGTGACCTTAAGATACCAGATCCTGTGGGGCTCCTGGGCGCAAAGACCTTTCTGTGCTCTCCATTTCTTGTTTTGTAAGAAACAGTCTTTACTCCAAGGCCTTCGCTACGTCCCAAAGGGCAGAAGACTCAAACAATTGCTCATTAGGGAACCCAGGGGGTGCAGAAACAAGGGAGGGGCCATGAAGAAACCACAGTGCCACCCTGGGGCCGGGTCCCAGATCCGCCCCAGGGATACACGGACCAACATCTTTGAGGTCTTTTGCAGATACTGAAACCCCCACCAGATGGAAGAAGTTAACCACACGCTGCCCACCAACACCAAGACCTCAGACCAGTCACACCTTCACCACCAGCCACTGCTGACAGCGCTCTCCTCTCTGAACCACTACTACAAAGCTCACTCACCACCCTCCAGGTTAGGACACTGTTTTGAGGGCTTTAGCCCCCAGTGGCCTCCTTGCCAAGCAAAGCAATCATCTCTTCTCTTTCACCCAAAACTCTGTCTTTAAGAATTAAATGACTATGGGGTACAGAAGTCAGATTTGGCTTCATTAGGAAGGTTACTGCATCTTTCTGAGCCTGTTTCCTCACCAGCCAAGAGCACATCATGATAGTACCCAGCCCAAAGGGTTGTCAGAGCAGTTAAAAGTCACCAAAGGCCAGAATGGCAGAGTAAGGATCGCAGCAAACTCCCATTCCCTCAAAATTAGTGAAAATACAGGCAAAACAATGAAAATCAACCACTTTAGACTCTGGCAACTAACCAAACACCAAAATGATCTGAAAATCATCTATCCAAGAGAGAGAATGAACATCAGCAAGGGTGGAGCTTGTGATGGTTCAGCTTGGGGTCATCCCATCCTCGGCCCTTCCTACTCACAGACCCCTGGCCAAGAGCCAGCAGCTTTGTGGACAGCAAAGAGAGTTGACTGCACGGGGGCGCTGTTAAACATACAACATAGAAAAACTTACAGGATACAGAAAAAAGAGTGCTTAGAAGCAAATTTATAGCTATAAATGCCTATATTAAAAAAGGTGATCCCAAATCAATACCCTAAATTTCCATTTTAAGAAACTAGAAGAAGACAAGCAAACCAAGTCCAAACCAAAGAGAAGAAAGCAAACAAAGTTTAGGGACAAAATAAAAAAAGAGAAAAGACTCATATTACTTAAATCAGCAATAAAAAATAATTACTGACCTACAGAAATAATAAGGATAATAAGAGACAACTATGAAAACGATATGTCAACAAACAAGATAACTTGGTTGAAATGGACAACTCCGTAGAAAGTCACAAATTACTGAAACTGGCTTAAAAATCAGATAACCAGAATAGGCCTATAATAAATAGGTTGCACTAGTAATTTAACTCAGCAACAAAGCTCTGACCCAGATAATTTGACTAGTGAACTCTTAAAAGCATATAAAGAACCAATATCAATTTCATATGATCTCTACATAAAAACAATAGAGGAGACTTTCCAACTAGCTCTGTGAGATCTCTGAAGTCAAACCAGTCAGACATCACAAGAAAACCTCAGACCAATATCCCTTGTGAATAGAGACATTAATATCCTCAATGAAACAGTAGCAAACTGAATCTAGCAGCATATAAAAAGTACTATTCACCATAACCAAGTGGGCTTTATCCCAGGAACACAAGGCTAGTTTAACATCTGAAAGTCAATCAATATAGCTAATACACTATATAAACAAAATAAAGCCCAATATCACTAACCATCAGGAAATGCCTAAAATCACCTCACCTGTGAAAATCATCTATCCAAGAGAGAATGAACATCAGCAAGGGTGGAGCTTGTGATGGTTCAGCTTGGGGTCATCCCATCCTCGGCCCTTCCTACTCACAGACCCCTGGCCAAGAGCCAGCAGCTTTGTGGACAGCAAAGAGAGTTGACTGCACGGGGGCGCTGTTAAACATACAACATAGAAAAACTTACAGGATACAGAAAAAAGAGTGCTTAGAAGCAAATTTATAGCTATAAATGCCTATATTAAAAAAGGTGATCCCAAATCAATACCCTAAATTTCCATTTTAAGAAACTAGAAGAAGACAAGCAAACCAAGTCCAAACCAAAGAGAAGAAAGCAAACAAAGTTTAGGGACAAAATAAAAAAAGAGAAAAGACTCATATTACTTAAATCAGCAATAAAAAATAATTACTGACCTACAGAAATAATAAGGATAATAAGAGACAACTATGAAAACGATATGTCAACAAACAAGATAACTTGGTTGAAATGGACAACTCCGTAGAAAGTCACAAATTACTGAAACTGGCTTAAAAATCAGATAACCAGAATAGGCCTATAATAAATAGGTTGCACTAGTAATTTAACTCAGCAACAAAGCTCTGACCCAGATAATTTGACTAGTGAACTCTTAAAAGCATATAAAGAACCAATATCAATTTCATATGATCTCTACATAAAAACAATAGAGGAGACTTTCCAACTAGCTCTGTGAGATCTCTGAAGTCAAACCAGTCAGACATCACAAGAAAACCTCAGACCAATATCCCTTGTGAATAGAGACATTAATATCCTCAATGAAACAGTAGCAAACTGAATCTAGCAGCATATAAAAAGTACTATTCACCATAACCAAGTGGGCTTTATCCCAGGAACACAAGGCTAGTTTAACATCTGAAAGTCAATCAATATAGCTAATACACTATATAAACAAAATAAAGCCCAATATCACTAACCATCAGGGAAATGTAAATCAAAACTACAATGAAATATCACCTCTCACCTGTGAAGATGATTCTTATCAAGAGAAAAAAAGATAACATGGGCGAGAATGTAGAGAAGCTTTGGGATTGTCGGTAGAATGTAAAATGCTATAGGCACAAAGGAAAACAGTATAAATGTTTCTAAAAATACATAAATAAAAACAGAACTACCATATAATCTAGCAATCCTAATTTCTGGATACAAATCCAAAAGAAATGAAAACAGGATATCAAAAAGATGTCAGCTTTCCCATGTTTATTGCAGTATTATTCACAATAGACAAGATAGAGAAAAACCCTAAGTGTCCATCAACAAATAGACAAAGGTGATATAGATATATGTGTGCATATGATTCACACACACAATGGAATATTGTTCAGCCATGAAAAAGAAAGAAATCCTGCCATTTGCAACAAGATGGATGGAGTTTGAGCAAATTCTGCTAAGGGGACAGAGAAAGACAAATACTATGTGATCTCATGTGCATGTAATCATGTCACTAACCAGCCCCAGAACCAGGAAAGTCAGCTCTGAGCTCTAACACACCCTCCAACTCTAATATCCAAAGACTGGATTCCACAGCGAAACATAAGTCAGATCATGTCATGCAGTTGGTCACCCTGGACTTTAGGTTCTGAATTATTTTGGCTTCTGTTACCACTGTCCCCTGTGACCTTCTCCCGTTCCTTCAAAACAAGCCAGCTCCCTCTCAGAGCCTTTGCTTCCACAGTTCCCCCTGTCTGCACACACCTCCCACACTGGCTCCCCCTCATCATTCAGGTCTCAGCTCAAATGTCACCTTCTCAGAACGGACCCCCTGTCACCCAAACCAATGCATGCCCTCATTGTATTCTCATCAGTCTCTGAAATGCATATATGTTTTCTTGATTTCCTATTTCTCTGAAGTCAAACCAGTCAGACATCACAAGAAAACCTCAGACCAATATCCCTTGTGAATAGAGACATTAATATCCTCAATGAAACAGTAGCAAACTGAATCTAGCAGCATATAAAAAGTACTATTCACCATAACCAAGTGGGCTTTATCCCAGGAACACAAGGCTAGTTTAACATCTGAAAGTCAATCAATATAGCTAATACACTATATAAACAAAATAAAGCCCAATATCACTAACCATCAGGGAAATGTAAATCAAAACTACAATGAAATATCACCTCTCACCTGTGAAGATGATTCTTATCAAGAGAAAAAAAGATAACATGGGCGAGAATGTAGAGAAGCTTTGCGCATTGTCGGTAGAATGTAAAATGCTATAGGCACAAAGGAAAACAGTATAAATGTTTCTAAAAATACATAAATAAAAACAGAACTACCATATAATCTAGCAATCCTAATTTCTGGATACAAATCCAAAAGAAATGAAAACAGGATATCAAAAAGATGTCAGCTTTCCCATGTTTATTGCAGTATTATTCACAATAGACAAGATAGAGAAAAACCCTAAGTGTCCATCAACAAATAGACAAAGGTGATATAGATATATGTGTGCATATGATTCACACACACAATGGAATATTGTTCAGCCATGAAAAAGAAAGAAATCCTGCCATTTGCAACAAGATGGATGGAGTTTGAGCAAATTCTGCTAAGGGGACAGAGAAAGACAAATACTATGTGATCTCATGTGCATGTAATCATGTCACTAACCAGCCCCAGAACCAGGAAAGTCAGCTCTGAGCTCTAACACACCCTCCAACTCTAATATCCAAAGACTGGATTCCACAGCGAAACATAAGTCAGATCATGTCATGCAGTTGGTCACCCTGGACTTTAGGTTCTGAATTATTTTGGCTTCTGTTACCACTGTCCCCTGTGACCTTCTCCCGTTCCTTCAAAACAAGCCAGCTCCCTCTCAGAGCCTTTGCTTCCACAGTTCCCCCTGTCTGCACACACCTCCCACACTGGCTCCCCCTCATCATTCAGGTCTCAGCTCAAATGTCACCTTCTCAGAACGGACCCCCTGTCACCCAAACCAATGCATGCCCTCATTGTATTCTCATCAGTCTCTGAAATGCATATATGTTTTCTTGATTTCCATCAATCTTCTCTACTAAAACACAGGCTCCACAAGAGCATGGATACTCTAAGAACAGGGCCTGGCACTTACAGACTTTCAATAATTATTTGTCGAATGAATGAAAGTTTTTAACTGAGTGGGAACCACGTCAGCTTAAGGAAAGAGTCATTTGATAAATTTACTGACACTTAGCAGAGAGCTGAGTCCTGAGGCCAGATGCTGATCAGGTTATAAGGCAGGTAGGTTATCCTGGCATCCAGGTCCCAGGAAGCAGCAGAAAAGAAAAAGAAAGTGTTGCTACAAGGACAAAGAGAGTGTCAGGACCAATCCCAGACTCTGCCCCTTAACCCTGCAACACACGGACAAATACACAAGCGCTCACACACACCCCTTCTCCAAACCCTGCCTCCCAAAGAAAACCAGCTTAGCAGCTCCAGTGCCCCAAATCACAGCCTAAGATCCCAGACAGGGGGAAAGATCATTCTTTGTAATTACTGTGTAGGAGCTTTCATACGGTCCCCTGCTGAGACAAGGGAAGCAAGACAGATCTGAACAGACGGCTTATTAAATTATCCACTGCAACAACTCAATGAGCATTTCCAAATGGCTTGATTTCTTTTCCCTATCTTTTTCCTATCCATGGGTGTTTTAATGTTGGCTTTGTTCTCTCTGCTGTTTAGGGTTTCCCCTAGGTATTCAGATCATGGCTTTCCTTCTGCCAGTGGCGGTCTTTTACCATCGACCTCCCTGAATCTTTCATACGGTGTGGAGGACACAGCAAGAGTCAAGCTGCTGGCGGGACCCATCTTCTCAAGTCAGAAGGCACACACATCTGAGCCTTGGTTCTGTGTGATCCAAGGCAAGTTAGCAACTTCTCTGAGCTGCAGTTTCCTTATGGGTAAATTAGCCGTTTTCAGGGAAGAGAACAGTCTTCCTTTACCCCTTTTGAGTTCCTGTGGCTGGATTATTACTAAGTTTAACAATATATAGGCAAGGAGGCAAAATAAGAAAAAAAATGGCGAAAAAAAACCCCAATATATAAATTGACAGGAGGAAAAAACATTTAATTGTGCACACAAAAGTCTCATAAAAATGGGACTTTAAAAGTGGCCAGGGACTTCTCTGGTGGCCCAGTGGTTAAGAATCTAATTTCCAATGCCAACAATGTGGGTTCAATCCCTGGATGGGGAACTAAGACCCCACATGCTGCAGGGCAACTAAGCCTACGTGCCACAACTACTAAACCTGTGTACCACAACTACTAAGCCTGCACACCAAAATGGAAGATCTAGCATGCTGCAACTAAGATTAGATATAGCCAAAAAGACTTTTTTTTTTCCAACGGCCAAAATTGGCAGCTTTTATATTTTTTAGACAATGAATGGTGAGGAATTCACAGGACAAAGAAACTTAGGTTTTAGAGGTTCAATTAATGAAAAAGCTAAACAGAGTTTGGACTTGAGGTAGCAAATTGAAGAAGTAACAAGGTTTTTCTACACAGGCTTCTCAGCCTGAATTCCCCAGCCCTGGTGATAAGGATGTCCTATCTCCAGACACGGGGAGGACATCTTCACATGAGATTTATTTCCTGTTTTCCGGGAAACAGAGAATAGAGTTAGACTATTCCATTTGTGTTGGCCATTTCTTAAGTTTAATTCAAAATACTCAATATGCTATTGGGGTATATTTTGGGGTGGCCCCTTGAACCCCAACAGGGTCATAACACAACTAAGTTGCCACTGAGGATGGGACAGAGCTTAGAAGGAATGACATCCATCAGTCTACTCTTGTGACCATGTCAGGTTGGATCTTTGCCCTTTGTCTAAGACTTTTTGAGTCTATAAGCGACGATTCTTTGAGACCCCATAGAGTGCATCCCACCAGACTCCTCTGTCCATGGAATTCTCCAGGCAAGAACACTGGACCAGGTTGCCACTTCCTTTTCCAGGCAATCTTCCCGACCCAGGGCTCAAAACTCAGGTCTCCACATTGCAGGCAGATTCTTTACTGTCTAAGCCACCAGGGAAGCCCCATCATCACTAATAGTAGTAGCATTATTATTATTTATTATTACTACCATTACCACCACAGCAGTAGCAGCTGCCAGTAATCAGCCCAGCACCCTCAGAATCTTGTTTGGGAAGATACCCTTTTCTCAAAGCCTCTTTTCTTGTTGTTTTTTTTTTAAAGATTTACTTATTTATTTATTTTGGGGGGCAGTGGGGTGGTCAGGGAGGGGAGCAGGCAGGCCACTTCTATTGGTCTTTCATTTGTCCATTTTCATCCATCTTTGTTCTTTGGCCCGTGTGGGCCTGCCATTGCGGTGGCCTCTGTTGTCGCAAAGCACTGGCTCTGGGCGCATGCACTGCAGAGCCCCGGCTCGGTAATTGGACACATCGGTCCAGCCACTCCACGGCACATGGGATCTTCCCAGGCCAGGGATCGAACCGGTGCCCCTTGCACTGCATGGCGGTGTCCTTACCCACTGGACCACCAGGGAAGCCCCTCAAAGCCTCTTTTCTATCCTTCATCTACTGGTGCTTCACAAACCACTACAAAACTTAGTGTTCCAAAAACAAGAGTCATTTATATTTCTCATGGATCTGTACTTTATTCAGGGCCTCAGGAAATGTCTTGCCTCTGCTTCACGTGACATCAGCTGGGGTGGGACTGAAGGACCTGCTTTCATGATAGTGCATTTTCACTACTAGAAACCCGGAGCTGACCATTGGCTGAACACTCAGCTAGGGCTAGGCGACTCACTTCCTCTCCTGAACTGGTTAGACTTTCTTGCAGCCTAGTGACTGGGTTGCGAGGCGAGCATACTAAGAACAGGATGACATTTTTATAACTCAGCCTAAAATGGGTTGCGAAAAGAGCATCTTGAGGATGGGACAGAGCTTAGAAGGAATGACATCCATCAGTCTACTCTTGTGACCATGTCAGGTTGGATCTTTGCCCTTTGTCTAAGACTTTTTGAGTCTATAAGCGACGATTCTTTGAGACCCCATAGAGTGCATCCCACCAGACTCCTCTGTCCATGGAATTCTCCAGGCAAGAACACTGGACCAGGTTGCCACTTCCTTTTCCAGGCAATCTTCCCGACCCAGGGCTCAAAACTCAGGTCTCCACATTGCAGGCAGATTCTTTACTGTCTAAGCCACCAGGGAAGCCCCATCATCACTAATAGTAGTAGCATTATTATTATTTATTATTACTACCATTACCACCACAGCAGTAGCAGCTGCCAGTAATCAGCCCAGCACCCTCAGAATCTTGTTTGGGAAGATACCCTTTTCTCAAAGCCTCTTTTCTTGTTGTTTTTTTAAAGATTTACTTATTTATTTATTTTGGGGGGCAGTGGGGTGGTCAGGGAGGGGAGCAGGCAGGCCACTTCTATTGGTCTTTCATTTGTCCATTTTCATCCATCTTTGTTCTTTGGCCCGTGTGGGCCTGCCATTGCGGTGGCCTCTGTTGGTGTAGAGCACTGGCTCTGGGCGCATGCACTGCAGAGCCCCGGCTCGGTAATTGGACACATCGGTCCAGCCACTCCACGGCACATGGGATCTTCCCAGGCCAGGGATCGAACCGGTGCCCCTTGCACTGCATGGCGGTGTCCTTACCCACTGGACCACCAGGGAAGCCCCTCAAAGCCTCTTTTCTATCCTTCATCTACTGGTGCTTCACAAACCACTACAAAACTTAGTGTTCCAAAAACAAGAGTCATTTATATTTCTCATGGATCTGTACTTTATTCAGGGCCTCAGGAAATGTCTTGCCTCTGCTTCACGTGACATCAGCTGGGGTGGGACTGAAGGACCTGCTTTCATGATAGTGCATTTTCACTACTAGAAACCCGGAGCTGACCATTGGCTGAACACTCAGCTAGGGCTAGGCGACTCACTTCCTCTCCTGAACTGGTTAGACTTTCTTGCAGCCTAGTGACTGGGCTGCGAGAGCGAGCATACTAAGAACATACGATAGGATGACATTTTTATAACTCAGCCTAAAAAGTCACAGTCCATCACTTTCTCTGTACTCCGTCTACATAGTCGCAAAGACTCACCCATGTTCCAGGGGAGGAGATACAGACTCTACCTCTTGATGGAGAATAGTAAGATTCGAGAAAGATGTGTAAGATAGGAGAAATACTGCCGCCTCCTTTGGAAAATACAACCCACCACACCTCCCAGGTGCCACTTCTTAGAACAGTCTTCCCTAACTTTGAAGCACAAGAAGCTGTATTCCCTCCTTTTGTGTCCAAGTTTCTTGCAGCATCCACATTACCCTGAACTCCTCAGCACTTGGTATTTTTTTTAATGTGCAAAATAAATGGCACAGATGATAAGACAAGGGAAACAGAGATGCTTCCAGATTCAATCCTTCTGTCACTGTGCCAGCAGACAGCTCTGAACTATAACCTCATTCACTTAGAACCTTTCAGACCCTCAATCTCTTCATCTGTGAAACAGGGAGTAATAAAAACTACACCTCAATAAATGTTTTGAGAGGATTAAATTCAAGAAGTCAAACTTCATGAAGCATGTAACACCTATGAGCAATCCTGGCTTCTAAGCATTAGCACAAAAATACCATCTATTATAGCGATGCCACGGTATGAGAATTTGCAACAATTCGTAAATAAAACAGATTTATCTTCCCTTAAGAATACACTTGTATTATAGCCAGTGAAGACTAAGGGTAGAGGAAATAAGTGGTGGAAAAGAAGAGGAGAGATATTTTAAGTACGTACAGCAGAAACTTTTCTATCCTTCATCTACTGGTGCTTCACAAACCACTACAAAACTTAGTGTTCCAAAAACAAGAGTCATTTATATTTCTCATGGATCTGTACTTTATTCAGGGCCTCAGGAAATGTCTTGCCTCTGCTTCACGTGACATCAGCTGGGGTGGGACTGAAGGACCTGCTTTCATGATAGTGCATTTTCACTACTAGAAACCCGGAGCTGACCATTGGCTGAACACTCAGCTAGGGCTAGGCGACTCACTTCCTCTCCTGAACTGGTTAGACTTTCTTGCAGCCTAGTGACTGGGTTGCGAGAGCGAGCATACTAAGAACATACGATAGGATGACATTTTTATAACTCAGCCTAAAAAGTCACAGTCCATCACTTTCTCTGTACTCCGTCTACATAGTCGCAAAGACTCACCCATGTTCCAGGGGAGGAGATACAGACTCTACCTCTTGATGGAGAATAGTAAGATTCGAGAAAGATGTGTAAGATAGGAGAAATACTGCCGCCTCCTTTGGAAAATACAACCCACCACACCTCCCAGGTGCCACTTCTTAGAACAGTCTTCCCTAACTTTGAAGCACAAGAAGCTGTATTCCCTCCTTTTGTGTCCAAGTTTCTTGCAGCATCCACATTACCCTGAACTCCTCAGCACTTGGTATTTTTTTTAATGTGCAAAATAAATGGCACAGATGATAAGACAAGGGAAACAGAGATGCTTCCAGATTCAATCCTTCTGTCACTGTGCCAGCAGACAGCTCTGAACTATAACCTCATTCACTTAGAACCTTTCAGACCCTCAATCTCTTCATCTGTGAAACAGGGAGTAATAAAAACTACACCTCAATAAATGTTTTGAGAGGATTAAATTCAAGAAGTCAAACTTCATGAAGCATGTAACACCTATGAGCAATCCTGGCTTCTAAGCATTAGCACAAAAATACCATCTATTATAGCGATGCCACGGTATGAGAATTTGCAACAATTCGTAAATAAAACAGATTTATCTTCCCTTAAGAATACACTTGTATTATAGCCAGTGAAGACTAAGGGTAGAGGAAATAAGTGGTGGAAAAGAAGAGGAGAGATATTTTAAGTATTTACCGTACAGCAGAACTTTTTTAAGCTTTTGACATGGAGGCAATGCGGCCTGTGGGCTTCTTCAAAGTTGAGTGATTTGGGAGGGGTGGGGAAGGGTAGTTAGCACAGATGGTGGGGAAGGGCATGGGGTAGCCTATATTCTGTGGGCATGAAGGATCCTTGTAGGGCAGAGCCGGCCCTGCCAGGCTCAGCCTGGTGGCACAGGGAAGTTCCTGCTCCTCAACTCACAAAGGTTTTCTGGATTGCCGACAACAGAATCTGACTTTGGCGTCTTAAATCATAAAGGAAACTCAGTGAAAAGATGCTAGAACATCGAAAAAAAAAAAAAGGCAGGGGCCCCAGGGAGGCCTTCTTACCAGAGTACCCGCTAGTATGGGAACTCAGCTCCAGGCGCCCCCAGGTCAGCCTCTCCATTCGGTGTTTCCAGCACTGGGTGTCTGGCCCACGCTTCGGCAGCTACAGCCCGGGTGCAGGGCCACGTGATGTGGGCGTGGCTGCGGTTAGCTCAGCCCACGTGAAGCGGCAGCTGCCGCAAATGAGGCAGCCGAAACACAGGTGTAGTCAATCCCGGCTCTGAATGTTGCCATCTGCGCCTGGGAGTACTGCGTGCGGTACTCAGCTGGGCCCCGCTCAGGCAACTATCAGAACCAAAGTAGAGCCTTGGGGAAGGGTCAGAGTTGGCAGTTTTTGCCTTTGAATAAAAAGAAAATGAGGCAGCCACGTTTCTATGAGTGGCATAATTTTGCTCCTCTTTATGGCTAAGTAATACTCCATTGTGTATACGTAGTACATAATCATTATCCATTCCCCGGTTGATGGACATATAGGTTGCAACTATGCTCCAATTAAAAAAAATTTTTTTTTTTTTAAAAACGAGGCAAAAAGCAGCAGATAATGAGTTGGACAAACAGCTCCACTATGGAAAACGTCTTCCCCAGCTTCCCCCTTCTCCTTCTTAATTGTAACGAAAACTGCCCTCCACTGGGTGAGGAGTTAGGGGACCTGGAGAATCTGATCACCAAGCTATGTTTCTCACTCATCTTCCACGTGCTAAACAGTATTCTGGTGCTTTGGGTGAGGAGATGAATAGATTCTCTGTTTCCTAGCATACAATATGCTTAGTGGTTAAGATCCCTGCTGGCAAAGAGAGGTCAGGGTTTAGATTCCAGCTCTGCCTCCTCTGTGCTAACCTTGGCTCTACCTCTTCAAGCTGCAGTGAAATGTGGCTAATAATTGGACCCTACTGCCCCTTGAATGTAAAATCTCAGGGCTTCTGTGAGCATTAGCCCACTTAAGACTCAAAGAAACCTTATGAAATAAACATTCTTCTCCCTATTTTATGAAGAACTTGAGACTCTGTTTATGTAACTTACTCAAGAAAAATATATTTATCAAGAGGAAGTGCCAGGATTCAAAACTGGATCACTCCAATTTTTTTTTTTTGGGCCATGTGGTGGTGTTTATGGAATGTGAGTTCCCAGACCAGGGATTGAACCAGGACCCTGGAAAGTGAGGGTGCAGGGTCCTAACCACTGGATTGCCATGGAATTCCCCTAAGCCACTCCAAGTTTAAACCACATATTCTGCCCTCAGATCCAGTATCAGTCAATGTTGGGTCTCTGTGACTCCAGTCATACAATGTCATATAAAACAAAACTTCAGTCAGCAAAACAGGGCAGTATCCCTCATACAGTCTTAAAAAATAATAAAGTACTACATTTTGTTCTTGCCCTAAGTAAAACTAAATCTCTCCACAGTGTCAGATGATTACAAAGTAGAGCCTTGGGAAGGGTCAGAGTTGGCAGTTTTGCCTTTGAATAAAAAGAAAATGAGGCAGCCACGTTTCTATGAGTGGCATAATTTTGCTCCTCTTTATGGCTAAGTAATACTCCATTGTGTATACGTAGTACATAATCATTATCCATTCCCCTGTTGATGGACATATAGGTTGCAACTATGCTCCAATTAAAAAAAATTTTTTTTTTTTTAAAAACGAGGCAAAAAGCAGCAGATAATGAGTTGGACAAACAGCTCCACTATGGAAAACGTCTTCCCCAGCTTCCCCCTTCTCCTTCTTAATTGTAACGAAAACTGCCCTCCACTGGGTGAGGAGTTAGGGGACCTGGAGAATCTGATCACCAAGCTATGTTTCTCACTCATCTTCCACGTGCTAAACAGTATTCTGGTGCTTTGGGTGAGGAGATGAATAGATTCTCTGTTTCCTAGCATACAATATGCTTAGTGGTTAAGATCCCTGCTGGCAAAGAGAGGTCAGGGTTTAGATTCCAGCTCTGCCTCCTCTGTGCTAACCTTGGCTCTACCTCTTCAAGCTGCAGTGAAATGTGGCTAATAATTGGACCCTACTGCCCCTTGAATGTAAAATCTCAGGGCTTCTGTGAGCATTAGCCCACTTAAGACTCAAAGAAACCTTATGAAATAAACATTCTTCTCCCTATTTTATGAAGAACTTGAGACTCTGTTTATGTAACTTACTCAAGAAAAATATATTTATCAAGAGGAAGTGCCAGGATTCAAAACTGGATCACTCCAATTTTTTTCTTTTGGGCCATGTGGTGGTGTTTATGGAATGTGAGTTCCCAGACCAGGGATTGAACCAGGACCCTGGAAAGTGAGGGTGCAGGGTCCTAACCACTGGATTGCCATGGAATTCCCCTAAGCCACTCCAAGTTTAAACCACATATTCTGCCCTCAGATCCAGTATCAGTCAATGTTGGGTCTCTGTGACTCCAGTCATACAATGTCATATAAAACAAAACTTCAGTCAGCAAAACAGGGCAGTATCCCTCATACAGTCTTAAAAAATAATAAAGTACTACATTTTGTTCTTGCCCTAAGTAAAACTAAATCTCTCCCACAGTGTCAGATGTATTACTAATTACACAATTACATTATGCGGTCGTGCTGGTAATAAAATTCTTGGAATGCTTTCAGCAAATTCAAGTTTGGAGAAAATAATGGCTTGCTTTAAAATTATTTACTAAATTAAGCAATTCCTTACTCAATATTGTTTTTAATAATTCAAGAACAGGATGTTTTACTATGAACGTTTCCCCGAAACAAGTGTTTAAAAAATATTTCATTCTTGTTAATATGCACATGGTTGCTCCAATAAGGTATTTTTTTAAAAAAACACCTGCTTCCCTCTGCAGGTGACCAGAGATATTCCCAAATCCTTGAGGTGGAGCAGGGGTGGAAGATGCCATGACAGAAATTTTGACTCATTTCCAAAGATAACTGTGGTGTCTCCCACCCCATGTGCTTTCTACATTGTGACATTGCCACCTTCTCATCGAGAATTGGAACCTGCGGGGCCTCCTTGAATCTTTGGGGGCCAGTGGCTGCATGGACCAGTAGAACGGGGTGGAAGTGAAGTGAAGTGGCTCAGCTCTTAGCTGGCCTGGCCGTTCTGCCCACTTCCCCTTGCAGCATTCATCCTGAGAAGTTCCCTCTCAGGGCCCTGCCACCATGCTGTGAGACACCCAGGCCACCTGAAGAGACCATATGTGGGCACTCTGGCTGACAACCAGCCTCGAGGGCCAACATGGGAGAGGGCCCTCTTGGACCTCCAGTCCACTCCAGCCTTCAGCTGCCTGCAGCTCTCGCTGCAATCTGAGCAGGGGCAGCTGCATGCAAGGACCACCAGGCTGACCCTGTTCAACCCGTGGAAACATGAGAGATGATAAATGGTTGTTTGAAGCCACAGTACTTTGAGGAGGTTTGTTATGTGACAACAGATAACCAGGTGTGTGTCCGTGCTAAGTTATTTCAGTCGTGTCTGTCTCTTTGCGACCCACAGACTGAAACCCATCAGGTTCCTCTGTCCATGGGATTCTCCAGGCAAGAATACTGGAGTAGGTTGCCATGCCCTCCTCCAGGGGATCTTCCCAACCCAGGGATCAAACCTGTATCTCTTGCACTGCAGGTGAATTCTTTATCGATGAGCCACCAAGAAAGCCCAGATAAACCTGATATTTTTTTTTGGGGTCGTGCTGGTAATAAAATTCTTGGAATGCTTTCAGCAAATTCAAGTTTGGAGAAAATAATGGCTTGCTTTAAAATTATTTACTAAATTAAGCAATTCCTTACTCAATATTGTTTTTAATAATTCAAGAACAGGATGTTTTACTATGAACGTTTCCCCGAAACAAGTGTTTAAAAAATATTTCATTCTTGTTAATATGCACATGGTTGCTCCAATAAGGTATTTTTTTAAAAAAACACCTGCTTCCCTCTGCAGGTGACCAGAGATATTCCCAAATCCTTGAGGTGGAGCAGGGGTGGAAGATGCCATGACAGAAATTTTGACTCATTTCCAAAGATAACTGTGGTGTCTCCCACCCCATGTGCTTTCTACATTGTGACATTGCCACCTTCTCATCGAGAATTGGAACCTGCGGGGCCTCCTTGAATCTTTGGGGGCCAGTGGCTGCATGGACCAGTAGAACGGGATGGAAGTGAAGTGAAGTGGCTCAGCTCTTAGCTGGCCTGGCCGTTCTGCCCACTTCCCCTTGCAGCATTCATCCTGAGAAGTTCCCTCTCAGGGCCCTGCCACCATGCTGTGAGACACCCAGGCCACCTGAAGAGACCATATGTGGGCACTCTGGCTGACAACCAGCCTCGAGGGCCAACATGGGAGAGGGCCCTCTTGGACCTCCAGTCCACTCCAGCCTTCAGCTGCCTGCAGCTCTCGCTGCAATCTGAGCAGGGGCAGCTGCATGCAAGGACCACCAGGCTGACCCTGTTCAACCCGTGGAAACATGAGAGATGATAAATGGTTGTTTGAAGCCACAGTACTTTGAGGAGGTTTGTTATGTGACAACAGATAACCAGGTGTGTGTCCGTGCTAAGTTATTTCAGTCGTGTCTGTCTCTTTGCGACCCACAGACTGAAACCCATCAGGTTCCTCTGTCCATGGGATTCTCCAGGCAAGAATACTGGAGTAGGTTGCCATGCCCTCCTCCAGGGGATCTTCCCAACCCAGGGATCAAACCTGTATCTCTTGCACTGCAGGTGAATTCTTTATCGATGAGCCACCAAGAAAGCCCAGATAAACCTGATACCTCTTTTCCAATTAATTATATGTGTAAACCAAGGTGAGTGATGGGTCTCTATGAAGGTGTAGTCAAATGTTTCTTGCTCTTCTTTGGGCCTCTATTTTCTCATCTGTAAAACACAGAGGTAAGGCTAGATAGGGTCACGGCCCAGAAGTCATCAACAGATAGACACTGGTTAGAAACAATATTTCTAAAACTATGATGGAAAGTTGCACATTTACCTGTGATAAAGTGACACGAGATAACTAAAAACCAATCTCCATTGTTTTTGGCTGGCATGATACAACCTGGCATGTCAACACTGTTCATTTCTGCTAATCAGAAACTGGTTAGCAGTCACATATGGCCATGATAGCTAAAAGTGAAATAAAGAATTAAATGCTGCTTAATTCATGCAATTTGTTTGGCATAAAAGTTTTTCAAAACATGAGCTTCCTGGATGAAAAGAAATCCTCAGAGAGGGAAGAAAAATGGTAATCATTAGGCAGTACCACCTGTAACAATGCTATGCTACCTGTGTTACATGTATTAGTTCATCTAATCCTTCATATAACCCATAAGGTAAGTACTGCTATCATCTCCATTTGACAAAAGAAAAAAAATAATGAAGCAAGAGGAACAAGTTATGTTGTATCAAGCCATACAACTAATAAATGGCAACACTAGGACTCAAATCCATCAGATTTCCAAGTTTGCATAATGCCAGCTCCCCGAAATTCTGTATTTGTGTCTAATTTAAATGCTCATAGATTGTCCCTTTCACCTCCTTCCTCTTAGACAGTTCCTGTTAGCAGGGCTGTTGGTGTTTGAATAAGGCCACAGATCTTTGTCATAGCATGAAGAAGTGGGCCTGGGTGTTTCACGGGGTTGGTCAACCTCACTCAGGAGTGAGCTCTTACTCACTGCTTGAGGCTGGGGATAGAATGTACAAATGTGTACCAACTCTTTGGAGGCATGTCCCAACATTTAACAATGTTGAATATGTAGCCTCATCATATCCCAGCAATCCCTTTCCTAGGCATTATGCCCCAGATAAACTCATGCACATGTAACAAGGAGGTACATCCATGGAAGTTTACCACAGAGTGTTGGTTATAGCAAGATGCATAGAAGTAACCTCAATATCCATCATCAGGAAAATGGAAAAGTAGACGCTATGTTACTGTCATTTAAGGTGCTACTGTATAGTAATTAACTAGAAGTAGATCAGCTGGAACTATATATTTCAATATGGCTAAACATCTAAACAATATTAAAGGGGAAAGGCAAATTGCAGAATTCAACATACAGTATGATTCCCTTTTGAAAAGTTGTATAATATAAAATTTTTCTGTACATTGCTTATGTTTGCATATTTGTGCAGGGAATACAAAGTGAACTTTTTGGCTAACTCAATAAAAACATTATAGGAATATTAAACACTTCAGTCAATGATCATGGTTAGCTCTAGGATTGGGCAAGAATGGGGAAAAGACCACATCAAAGTCTGGCATTTTATTTGTAATATTTTATTTCCCAAACTTGGGTGTAAACACATGGTGTTCATTATATTGTCCATTCACTTTGGATGCTTGAAAGATTTCATTATTTTTCAGTTGGTTACAGACTCAACTTTCACACCACACCCTACCTTTCAGCCTTGAGAGTCCTCTGCTTAGCCATTTCTCCCTGTCCTCACCCTCCGGATCCTAATCTGAGTCCCATGCTTTCTTTCAACCACAAGATACTATTTACTTCAAGCTCAAAATGCAAACAATCCTGTGATGCTTGCATTTTAAAAGAAAACACTAATAAGGAGGGTTTTTAAGACATGAAGACAGAATATTATAATGGTGGAATAATTCTCAGTGGATCCTGCTGAGTCTCTGCTCGAATTGTATTCAGTCATTTAGAAATATTTACTGAGCACCTACTAAGTTTCAGGGAACAAAGGCTGGCACGTTGCACATCTCCAGGATAGGTGGTGCCCTGCAGTGACCTGGGCCTCTGGGCTGAGGGACACAACAGTGACAAGGCATGAAAGGGCATGCTTCCTTACACAGGTGGCTACTCCAAATAGAATGAGAGCATATTCCATCATGGATGATCATTGTTGTCCAACTGCCTCATTGAATAGGGCCCCAAAGTTTTAAACCCTCATGCACATGTAACAAGGAGGTACATCCATGGAAGTTTACCACAGAGTGTTGGTTATAGCAAGATGCATAGAAGTAACCTCAATATCCATCATCAGGAAAATGGAAAAGTAGACGCTATGTTACTGTCATTTAAGGTGCTACTGTATAGTAATTAACTAGAAGTAGATCAGCTGGAACTATATATTTCAATATGGCTAAACATCTAAACAATATTAAAGGGGAAAGGCAAATTGCAGAATTCAACATACAGTATGATTCCCTTTTGAAAAGTTGTATAATATAAAATTTTTCTGTACATTGCTTATGTTTGCATATTTGTGCAGGGAATACAAAGTGAACTTTTTGGCTAACTCAATAAAAACATTATAGGAATATTAAACACTTCAGTCAATGATCATGGTTAGCTCTAGGATTGGGCAAGAATGGGGAAAAGACCACATCAAAGTCTGGCATTTTATTTGTAATATTTTATTTCCCAAACTTGGGTGTAAACACATGGTGTTCATTATATTGTCCATTCACTTTGGATGCTTGAAAGATTTCATTATTTTTCAGTTGGTTACAGACTCAACTTTCACACCACACCCTACCTTTCAGCCTTGAGAGTCCTCTGCTTAGCCATTTCTCCCTGTCCTCACCCTCCGGATCCTAATCTGAGTCCCATGCTTTCTTTCAACCACAAGATACTATTTACTTCAAGCTCAAAATGCAAACAATCCTGTGATGCTTGCATTTTAAAAGAAAACACTAATAAGGAGGGTTTTTAAGACATGAAGACAGAATATTATAATGGTGGAATAATTCTCAGTGGATCCTGCTGAGTCTCTGCTCGAATTGTATTCAGTCATTTAGAAATATTTACTGAGCACCTACTAAGTTTCAGGGAACAAAGGCTGGCACGTTGCACATCTCCAGGATAGGTGGTGCCCTGCAGTGACCTGGGCCTCTGGGCTGAGGGACACAACAGTGACAAGGCATGAAAGGGCATGCTTCCTTACACAGGTGGCTACTCCAAATAGAATGAGAGCATATTCCATCATGGATGATCATTGTTGTCCAACTGCCTCATTTAGCCAATAGGGAAACAGAGGCCTATTGATGGGGCTGGAGCTGTCTAAAGTCCAGAGCAGACGAAGGTTAGTGAGGACTCAGATCTCGGGACTCTAAGCCACTGCTCATTTTTCTGCCCTAGACTGTCTTCTTCTACATTCCATAAGGCCGTCCTTGAGCAGAATGGACAGATGGAATAAACAAATAAAAATGAAAAGAGAATTACCTGTGCTCCTTTCCTTGAAATAAGGTCACTTCTCTCTCCACTGTCTTCCTCTAACCACCTCCCGCACTTTTCAATCAGCAGGTGCTAAAAGGAGACAAGTGATTCCAATGCTTCTCACACCCTTGCTATGGATCCAACGTCACTATGTATCACCCACTCTACAAAGTAAGCATCCATCCCTTTGCAGCAGGACTCCACTGAGTGAACAGCTCACCCAGGAGCAGGCTGGGGAGACTAGAAAACAAAGGAGTGAGGAAGAGCCTGGAAAACTGCATTGCCATGCCAGCTCTGTCATTCACACACTGGGTGAGCTTGGACAAGTCTATACCCTCCCTGAGCCTCCACTTCAGCACAAGTTTCTAAAATAACCTTAGCTTTCAGGGTCTTAGCTTTCACCTACAACAAAAATTAACAATGGAGGTTTACAACCCTGAGTCATACACACAACATAACCTGCTTATCATTAGATAATCTGCCTGAGCATGGGTACCAGACAGCTGTGAAGTGTGGTTTTCTCTATGGGTTCCCCATTCTTCTAAGAGTATCACCCTGATTTCCTCTCTGAACACCACATTCTCTTCTATACTCAGCCAATGGGCTTTGGAGGAGGTTCTACCCCTAATCCATATGCAGATCCTAGAAGCCACACTCTAACCCAGGCAGACCATCCTTTCCCCCCATGACATAAAGACATCTACCCCAGAAAAGCCAGTGAGAGAAACTGTGTTTTGCTTAACACTGGTGTGGCAGTCTACACTCTTCTGTGCTGAATATAAAGCTGAGAAGGTAGCAGGTCTTGAGTTTCTGCTCTCATTTTGGAACCTGATTTAAGTGCCAATATGGTTGTCCAACTGCCTCATTTAGCCAATAGGAAACAGAGGCCTATTGATGGGGCTGGAGCTGTCTAAAGTCCAGAGCAGACGAAGGTTAGTGAGGACTCAGATCTCGGGACTCTAAGCCACTGCTCATTTTTCTGCCCTAGACTGTCTTCTTCTACATTCCATAAGGCCGTCCTTGAGCAGAATGGACAGATGGAATAAACAAATAAAAATGAAAAGAGAATTACCTGTGCTCCTTTCCTTGAAATAAGGTCACTTCTCTCTCCACTGTCTTCCTCTAACCACCTCCCGCACTTTTCAATCAGCAGGTGCTAAAAGGAGACAAGTGATTCCAATGCTTCTCACACCCTTGCTATGGATCCAACGTCACTATGTATCACCCACTCTACAAAGTAAGCATCCATCCCTTTGCAGCAGGACTCCACTGAGTGAACAGCTCACCCAGGAGCAGGCTGGGGAGACTAGAAAACAAAGGAGTGAGGAAGAGCCTGGAAAACTGCATTGCCATGCCAGCTCTGTCATTCACACACTGGGTGAGCTTGGACAAGTCTATACCCTCCTGCGCCTCCACTTCAGCACAAGTTTCTAAAATAACCTTAGCTTTCAGGGTCTTAGCTTTCACCTACAACAAAAATTAACAATGGAGGTTTACAACCCTGAGTCATACACACAACATAACCTGCTTATCATTAGATAATCTGCCTGAGCATGGGTACCAGACAGCTGTGAAGTGGGGTTTTCTCTATGGGTTCCCCATTCTTCTAAGAGTATCACCCTGATTTCCTCTCTGAACACCACATTCTCTTCTATACTCAGCCAATGGGCTTTGGAGGAGGTTCTACCCCTAATCCATATGCAGATCCTAGAAGCCACACTCTAACCCAGGCAGACCATCCTTTCCCCCCATGACATAAAGACATCTACCCCAGAAAAGCCAGTGAGAGAAACTGTGTTTTGCTTAACACTGGTGTGGCAGTCTACACTCTTCTGTGCTGAATATAAAGCTGAGAAGGTAGCAGGTCTTGAGTTTCTGCTCTCATTTTGGAACCTGAATGCGAGTTTAAGCAGCAGAAAATGGAGCCAAGAGATGGAGAGAATAAATTGGTCCCCAATGACATTATTTGAACCCTAGTATCAAGCCATCCCTGAAGCCATCCCTATTCCTGGATTTTAAATGATCTCAACTATTAAATTTTCTTTTTAGTTACTTGTAAGATGAGTTTTCTGTCACTTACAATTGAGAGAATCCTACATGACACACAGTCCCACACAGAAAGGTTATCAGGCTTCTGTCTGCTTACCTGAAGTGATGGAGACCACTGCAGCTCTTATTATTTCTTTCAAGATTATTTTCCCCCTGCCTCTTCTAGCTATTCCACAGGAGATATCCAGGGACAGCTGGGAGAAGAGAGAGACAAGGACAGATGTGAAGAGTAAGACCATCCACAGTTGCAGCGCTGGCTGACATTTATGGGAAGTGTTAAATCACTAGGGTCTTCCAGGGTGTTTAATATCATCTATTGATTTGCTTTTGCTTCCCTGAAGGGAAGAAGGATTTGACTAACAGCCAATGTTCCCATGAGAGCAAGTGCCTGAAGGGTTTTACTGAACACAGAAGAATGAAAAGCCAGAAGAGAAAAGAAAAAGGGAAGAATGATTGGTTGTGAAATTGGAAAATAATATGTACTTCATCGGGGCTGACACAGCCTTGAACAAGCAGGTGCAAAGGTGACATTTATCTTGGGCATCTTGCTGCTTCCTCTGATAGCAGTTATAATTTCTTGCCTACTTTGCTCCTCCTCTCAAGGGGGAGCTGCCTTGATACACCCCCAAAACAAAGGTTATTAGAGTTGTTCTTCCGTACTTTTCACGCATTCAGTACTTAGTCCATTCACAAGCATTCAGCTATCCAATAAGTCTTTGTTAGGTGTCTATTAAATGCCAGGATAATCTTTGTTAGTGTTATTGTTCATCTGAGAACACCATTTGAATTTACATTTGATTATAATGTAAATTGCTAATCCTTTCTCTTTCGGTGAGCATCTGATCCTCACAGCATCCCCTCGTGTAAGCACCGTGGAGACTGTCCTGCTGGACACAGAAGGGGAGTCAGGGTGTCCACCATATCCCACACCTGGTCCAGTGCCCAGCAGTTCACAAATGAATTAAGCAGCCTGTTCACAGACTAAGGAACAAAATGGTAAGGAGAAGAAGCACCCGTCCAAGTGAAATTCAGATAGATCAAAACCCAGTTTCTTAACACTTCCTTAACCTGGTTCCCCTGCTCCAATATCCCATGCCATGCTGCCAGAACGCCACTCCACCAGCACCTGCTTGCCTGGCAGCAGTGTTACAAAGAGTCGTAAGCATGGACAGGCTCCCCTGGTGGCTCAGATGGTCAAGAATCCACCTGCAATGCAGGAGACCCAGGTTCAGCCTCTGGCTCGGGAAGATCTCCTGGAAAAGGGAATGGTTACCGACTCCAATATTCTTGCCTAGAGAATTCCAAGGACAGAGGAGCCCAGAAGGCTGCTGTCCACAGTGTTGCAAAGAGTCAGATACGACTGAGCAACTAACACTTTCACTTTTCAAAGTATGGCCACCCCAGCCCAGTCTCCCAATCATCGAGGAAGTAGCATACCACACAGAAGACACGCACAGGATTTTCCGCCAAAACTACTCCCCATGAACACCACGCCGAAGAGGGAAATGAGAGCAGCTGATAATGGCAACAACCTCTTGGACCCACTCCCTGGTTTCCCTTGACTCACTCAGATTTAATTTTCTGATAGCTACACATGTCCTCATCACCATCATCTTCACCATCACCAATGATATTTGCTGAGTGCTCACTATGTATCAGACAGTGTCCCACACCATTGCACGTATATTACCTCATTTAGTTCACTAACAACATAATGAGACTGTGGTGTAACGGTGAATAATGATGAATTCTTCTCTATTTGCCAATGAGAGAACCAAGGCTCAGAGACAGCTGCAAGATACGTAGCTATCACTTGGCAGAGTCTGAATGTGAGTGTAAGTCTCTCTTATCCTCCCTCCTCCCACCAAGGCCTGAACTAACTAACATGCAAAGGGGGGAGGAGTTGTTTTTCCCAGGATAGGCAGCCCTTGGTTTCTCATCTGTTTCACTTCTTTTTCTCTGTAACAATGTTGCTATGTGTGTGACTCAGGGACTGAGTCTCAACCTCTGTAGAAGAGAGAAACTGAACTGGAGCTCTGTGACCCTGAAGTGCCCTTCCAGCCCTGACAGCCCATTACCAAATGCCTTCCTTCTTCTGATGCCCAAAGGCCACATCTGCCTTTGGGGGATGAAAAACACCATTGTCAAAGTGAAAAATACCTAGTGTTGCCCCTTCTCAGAAATCATTTAATGGTACTGAGGCATTTTGTTGTAGAAAAATCACAGAATTCTAGAGAGCCCAGAGAACATTCTAGTTATGTTAATTATTTTAAAAATCTAATAGCTATCACTTATGGAGGCACTTGCTGAGAATTCAACATAATGTCTTATTGATTCCTCAACCAACTCTGTAAGATCTGTGCCATGTTACTCACAGTGTACAGAGGAAGAAACAGAAGCACAGAGTGGTTAAGTAATCTGTTCAAAATCACACAGCTAGTATATGGAGAGGCTAGACTTAGGATTCAACCAAAATATCTCTCAGAAATTTTCTCACACTAGTATCCAACCCAGAGCAGAAACTGTCTTAAAACAAGATGTGCAACTGTGAATAGTTTCTAAAATATGTAGACCCAATAATTAATTTTTAAATAATTTCTAAAATCAGACCCAAAGAAAACGTGTAGCCTTGGGCCCAACTAAAGAGAGAAGGGAGGGAAGCGTGCCTCTTTTAGAAATGGTCCAGCAAAATCAGAAGGAACTCCATCTTCCTCTCAATGTTGTACTAAAAAAATGGAAAACATTTTTTAAGTGCACCAATCAGTCTCTTGTGCAATGTCAACATGATTAGTCTCATAAGCGATAAGAAGGCAAACCAATTGTCATCAGGATGACGATCAATAGGCCACAGCATTAGACTGTAGTTCTTGCCTCTAAACAGAGACAGGTGTGATAGTAATGATTCCCATTGCAATGACTCGGACAGAAGTGCAGCTGATGGAAGAATCTTGCTTCAAAGACCCAGTCTCCCTTCTTCTCTCCAGCTTTGAAAACCTGTACATCATTATGACTGCTGCTCTCTCTTATCTCTACTTGGCCAACTCTGCTGAGGACCAGATGTTTCCAATTCCATCCTCCCCAGAGTTTCCAGCTCCCACTTGCTTAACTCTTCATTGCATTTGATTCTCTTCTGGAATAGTTTTACTCCTTCTACCAAAGAATGTGTGGTTCTAATTCTGCTGAGCAATGTGACCTTGGACTAGTCACTTTTTCTCCCTGAATCTCCATTGTTCATCTATAACAAAGTGGCTATATTAAGAATGGAGGATCAGTTTTATCTCCTGAGCTTCTTTCATTCATTTGCTGATGGCTGTCTGGAAGTGCATGTTAAGAAGGATTATGAGACCAGCTGTGAACACAGTATAAAATCTAATAGCTATCACTTATGGAGGCACTTGCTGAGAATTCAACATAATGTCTTATTGATTCCTCAACCAACTCTGTAAGATCTGTGCCATGTTACTCACAGTGTACAGAGGAAGAAACAGAAGCACAGAGTGGTTAAGTAATCTGTTCAAAATCACACAGCTAGTATATGGAGAGGCTAGACTTAGGATTCAACCAAAATATCTCTCAGAAATTTTCTCACACTAGTATCCAACCCAGAGCAGAAACTGTCTTAAAACAAGATGTGCAACTGTGAATAGTTTCTAAAATATGTAGACCCAATAATTAATTTTTAAATAATTTCTAAAATCAGACCCAAAGAAAACGTGTAGCCTTGGGCCCAACTAAAGAGAGAAGGGAGGGAAGCGTGCCTCTTTTAGAAATGGTCCAGCAAAATCAGAAGGAACTCCATCTTCCTCTCAATGTTGTACTAAAAAAATGGAAAACATTTTTTAAGTGCACCAATCAGTCTCTTGTGCAATGTCAACATGATTAGTCTCATAAGCGATAAGAAGGCAAACCAATTGTCATCAGGATGACGATCAATAGGCCACAGCATTAGACTGTAGTTCTTGCCTCTAAACAGAGACAGGTGTGATAGTAATGATTCCCATTGCAATGACTCGGACAGAAGTGCAGCTGATGGAAGAATCTTGCTTCAAAGACCCAGTCTCCCTTCTTCTCTCCAGCTTTGAAAACCTGTACATCATTATGACTGCTGCTCTCTCTTATCTCTACTTGGCCAACTCTGCTGAGGACCAGATGTTTCCAATTCCATCCTCCCCAGAGTTTCCAGCTCCCACTTGCTTAACTCTTCATTGCATTTGATTCTCTTCTGGAATAGTTTTACTCCTTCTACCAAAGAATGTGTGGTTCTAATTCTGCTGAGCAATGTGACCTTGGACTAGTCACTTTTTCTCCCTGAATCTCCATTGTTCATCTATAACAAAGTGGCTATATTAAGAATGGAGGATCAGTTTTATCTCCTGAGCTTCTTTCATTCATTTGCTGATGGCTGTCTGGAAGTGCATGTTAAGAAGGATTATGAGACCAGCTGTGAACACAGTATAAAAGACTGTCAAGATCGATTGGTGATGTCTGCCATGGACATAAGCTCAGTGAGAAGCAACCTCTCTGCTTTGCTGTGGCCATCCACGGACTAGAAGATACCTGAGGGCCTTCTGCTCTGACAGGTATATCCACAATATTAGGAATACACTTAGTCAGAATTTTCTCCAATTTTTCTGACAAAGTATCCCAAATGTCAGAGGTGAATTAACTAACACATACTTTCAGCAGACAAACAGAAGGAAGATACAGATATACAAGCAAGATGGTAGAGTCTTTATTAGGTCATCCTCTACAAAAGCAGCTGGATTATATTTCCCATCTTTGGTTGCCTTGAGATTGCCTTCAATATTCTTCAATAAACATTTCTTTATCTGAGTTAGACTGAGGTGACTGCTGTTCAGTTCAGTTCAATCACTCAGTCGTGTCTAACTCTTTGCCAACACATGGACTGCAGTACACCAGGCTTCCCTGTCCTACAGTATGTCCTGGAGTTTGCTCAAACTCATGTCCATTGGGTCACTGATGTCATCCAACCAACTCATTCTCTTTCATGCTCTTCTACTTCTTCCTTCTATTTTTCCTAGCAGCGGGGTCTTCTCCAATGAGTTGTCTCTTCACATCAGGTGGCCAAAGTATTGAAGTTTCAGCTTCAGCATCAGTCCTTCCAATGACTATTCAGAATTGATTTCTTTTTGGATTGATTGATTTGATCTCCTTGTAGTCCAAGGAACTCTAAACAATCTTCTCCAACACCACAGTTCAAAGTCATTCATTCTTTAGTGTTCAGCCTTCTTTATGGTCCAGTTCTCACATGCATACATAACTACTTGGAAAATCATAGCTTTGACTATATAGACTTCTGTTGGCAAAGTGATGTCTCTGCTTTTGAATATACTGTCTAGGTTTGTCATAGCCTTCTTTACAAGGACCAAATGTTTTTTAATTTCATAGCTGTAGTCATTGTCCACTGTGATTTTGGAGCCCAAGAAAATAAAATCTGTCATGGTTTCCATTGCTTGCCTATCTATTTGCCTTGAAGTGATGGGACCAGATGCCATAATCTTTGTTTTTTTGAATGTTGAATTTTAAGCCTGCTTTTTCACTCTCCTCTTTCACATTTCATCAAGAGGCTCTTTAGTTGCTCTTTGCTTTCTGCCATAAGGGTGATATTATTAGCATTCCTGAGGTTATTGATATTTTTCCTGGCAATCTTGATTCCAGCATGTGCTTTATCCAGGCCAACATTTCACATGATGTACTCTGCATATAAGTTAAATAGGCAGGGTGAAACTACTGTTAAAGTGAAAGTTGAAATCTATCCCTGAGAGAAAAAGTGCAGATTACTTACAAAGGTTAGTAATTTTCCTGGGAGCTAGTTTAGTGGCATTCCTCAGCATATACAACTTCAATGTAACCCGTTTTAGTTAGTGATTGGGAATGATACAGATATACAAGCAAGATGGTAGAGTCTTTATTAGGTCATCCTCTACAAAGCAGCTGGATTATATTTCCCATCTTTGGTTGCCTTGAGATTGCCTTCAATATTCTTCAATAAACATTTCTTTATCTGAGTTAGACTGAGGTGACTGCTGTTCAGTTCAGTTCAATCACTCAGTCGTGTCTAACTCTTTGCCAACACATGGACTGCAGTACACCAGGCTTCCCTGTCCTACAGTATGTCCTGGAGTTTGCTCAAACTCATGTCCATTGGGTCACTGATGTCATCCAACCAACTCATTCTCTTTCATGCTCTTCTACTTCTTCCTTCTATTTTTCCTAGCAGCGGGGTCTTCTCCAATGAGTTGTCTCTTCACATCAGGTGGCCAAAGTATTGAAGTTTCAGCTTCAGCATCAGTCCTTCCAATGACTATTCAGAATTGATTTCTTTTTGGATTGATTGATTTGATCTCCTTGTAGTCCAAGGAACTCTAAACAATCTTCTCCAACACCACAGTTCAAAGTCATTCATTCTTTAGTGTTCAGCCTTCTTTATGGTCCAGTTCTCACATGCATACATAACTACTTGGAAAATCATAGCTTTGACTATATAGACTTCTGTTGGCAAAGTGATGTCTCTGCTTTTGAATATACTGTCTAGGTTTGTCATAGCCTTCTTTACAAGGACCAAATGTTTTTTAATTTCATAGCTGTAGTCATTGTCCACTGTGATTTTGGAGCCCAAGAAAATAAAATCTGTCATGGTTTCCATTGCTTGCCTATCTATTTGCCTTGAAGTGATGGGACCAGATGCCATAATCTTTGTTTTTTTGAATGTTGAATTTTAAGCCTGCTTTTTCACTCTCCTCTTTCACATTTCATCAAGAGGCTCTTTAGTTGCTCTTTGCTTTCTGCCATAAGGGTGATATTATTAGCATTCCTGAGGTTATTGATATTTTTCCTGGCAATCTTGATTCCAGCATGTGCTTTATCCAGGCCAACATTTCACATGATGTACTCTGCATATAAGTTAAATAGGCAGGGTGAAACTACTGTTAAAGTGAAAGTTGAAATCTATCCCTGAGAGAAAAAGTGCAGATTACTTACAAAGGTTAGTAATTTTCCTGGGAGCTAGTTTAGTGGCATTCCTCAGCATATACAACTTCAATGTAACCCTCTGCACTTCTCTATATAGATACTAGAAGTCAAGTGACGACTGTCATTTACCTGTATTGTTTCCCAGTTAATCAAGTTCTCAGCTGTGGCTTGTATAGAAATATACCATTTAAAGGCTTCCCTGGTGGTCCAATGGGTAGAGAGTCCGCCTTGCAGTGCAAGGGGCACCGATTCAATCCCTGGCACAGTAATATCCCACGTGTCACAGAGCGGCTGGATTGGTGTGTCTGATTGCCAACCAGCGCTCTGGAGCGCATGCGCCCAGAGCCGGTACTCTGTGAGGAGAGAGGCCACTGCAATGGGAGGCCCACACAAGCCAAAAAAAAAAAAAATGGATGAAAAATAAATGATGACTTAGAGGAGAAAAAAACACTAAAAAATAAAAAAGATATACATATATATATATAGATATAGATATAGACATATGCCAATTGAGATCGATTCACTCCTGCATAGCAACATTAATAATTAATTAATAAGCAGGGTGGCAGTACTCTTGACGTACTCTTTTCCCAAACTGGAATCACTCTGTTGTTCCATGTCTGGTTCTCACTGCTGCTTCTTGACCTGCATACAGGTTCCACAAGAGGCAGGTAAGGTGGTCTAGTATTCCCATCTCTTTCGTCATTTTCCCCAGTGATGAAAAGAGATGAGCGTTTTTGGTTTCCTGAGTATTCCCCCTGACAACTGGCTAAATTTTAATCTTGATCGCCTGCAAAGCAAGTGATGGGACCAGATGCCATGATCTTCGTTTTTGAATGTTGAATTTTAAGCCTGCTTTTTCACTCTCCTCTTTCACATTTCATCAAGAGGCTCTTTAGTTGCTCTTTGCTTTCTGCCATAAGGGTGATATTATTAGCATTCCTGAGGTTATTGATATTTTTCCTGGCAATCTTGATTCCAGCATGTGCTTTATCCAGGCCAACATTTCACATGATGTACTCTGCATATAAGTTAAATAGGCAGGGTGAAACTACTGTTAAAGTGAAAGTTGAAATCTATCCCTGAGAGAAAAAGTGCAGATTACTTACAAAGGTTAGTAATTTTCCTGGGAGCTAGTTTAGTGGCATTCCTCAGCATATACAACTTCAATGTAACCCTCTGCACTTCTCTATATAGATACTAGAAGTCAAGTGACGACTGTCATTTACCTGTATTGTTTCCCAGTTAATCAAGTTCTCAGCTGTGGCTTGTATAGAAATATACCATTTAAAGGCTTCCCTGGTGGTCCAATGGGTAGAGAGTCCGCCTTGCAGTGCAAGGGGCACCGATTCAATCCCTGGCACAGTAATATCCCACGTGTCACAGAGCGGCTGGATTGGTGTGTCTGATTGCCAACCAGCGCTCTGGAGCGCATGCGCCCAGAGCCGGTACTCTGTGAGGAGAGAGGCCACTGCAATGGGAGGCCCACACAAGCCAAAAAAAAAAAAAATGGATGAAAAATAAATGATGACTTAGAGGAGAAAAAAACACTAAAAAATAAAAAAGATATACATATATATATATAGATATAGATATAGACATATGCCAATTGAGATCGATTCACTCCTGCATAGCAACATTAATAATTAATTAATAAGCAGGGTGGCAGTACTCTTGACGTACTCTTTTCCCAAACTGGAATCACTCTGTTGTTCCATGTCTGGTTCTCACTGCTGCTTCTTGACCTGCATACAGGTTCCACAAGAGGCAGGTAAGGTGGTCTAGTATTCCCATCTCTTTCGTCATTTTCCCCAGTGATGAAAAGAGATGACTGCTGTTTCTTGTGGCTAAATTAACTCTGCCCTTACCAAGAGCCTATCCTAGTCACCACTTACTGAGCCCTTACATATACTAAGGGCTAAATTTTAATTCCATTTAGTCTCCATTATCGTCCTGCAAAGCAAGTATCATAACCTCCATTCCATATGTGGTAAAATTGAGATTCAGAGAGCTTAGGTCACTTACTCAGACTCATAAGTGCAAGAGCCAAGATTCGGTGCAGTTTTGCCTAACCACAGGCCTGTGTTCCTGACCTCTACATTGGCAAAATATCTTCCAAATTGCAACCTCATTCATGTTAATCTTTAAAGGAGGAGGGGGATTCTGAGATCATCCAGTACTTCAGAATATGCCATGTTTATTCTATGACTTCACATGTTTTAGGGCACAGTGCCATAGACTTCTGAGGATGCCCTGTTGCCAGTTGGGAACATAGAATATCAAATAAGTCAATCAAAAATCATTCATGAAGGGCTATTCTGACATCTTTCCCCAGAGAAATTTGGTAGTTTGCCAAAACCGCCAGCTCCCCCTGGCTGGACAGCTCAGGCACCTGCTCCATCTTAGGAGTCCAGACCTAATTATGGGCAACCTGACTGCATTCAATGCAGAAGCAAACTCCTGGCTTCAAATCCTCTACTCCTGTCCTATTTCTCAGAAAACCTTTCATCTTCTGAAAAAAAATGCATCCAAAATTATTTCACACACTTATTTATTTGGGAGCGATTTAGAAGTAGAAATCTGTAATCCCTTCTCTCATTTTTTAATCAAGAGTTTGATTTTAAGACATCAAGTTGGTGAGTAGAACAACAATAACAATCCCAAGAGTGGAGAATTAATCGGAGGATATTTCCAACATGAAAATTCACCTCTAAACACCCTTATCTTTTGGGACTCATGCACCTGGATGTGGAATAGATTTACACTTGCAAATTCTAAGCTCTAACAGAGTTAATATTTTTGCTTCAACCAAGCTTCAGCTGTTCTTAAAAAGAAAGACTTTGTTGTATTTACCATTGAGATTTGTTTGGTGCAAGGATGTGGTATTTGCAGGGATGAAGGAAAGAAGGCATATTTCAGGACTAGCATAAAGACCTGGAAGGACTGATTGTTCAGTGGACTCAAAACAGACCCCATAGGAAGAAAGACTTTTCTATTTCTGCACATTTAGTTGGTGGTTATTGTTTTGTTTGGTAAGGTTGAGTTCAGTTCAACCAAAGAAGTCTGCTGGTTTCCCCCAGGTATAAGTAGGGAATAGCAACTACAGGACAATTACATATGTTTATTAAAGATGTACCATATGTTGGACACTGTGTTAAATTCTCCAATTTGTATTAATAGCATTTCAGTTAGCTTTAATCCTCTGAGGAATCCAGGAGTAAAGTCCTCTTATTACCACTATTTTACAAATAATGCAAATGAAAGGTGGATAGAGTCAAAAACTTACCCAAAGTCACACAGAGAGTAAGTGACAGAACCAGGACATCCTGAGCCCAGAGGCTGCCCTCCCCAGTCATTGTAATATACTATATCGAAATGTCCCCTAGGCCCCGGAAGCTACTGTCCTGACCAAGATCACTGTTGCCAGCCCTGAAAAGGAGCCCTTGGACTCCAGGGTTAGGATGCCTGCTCTGTAGTATTCCTTATTCCTCACAAACTCAGGGTCCTCTACAGCTCAAAGACATCTGAAAGATAATCTACTCCCCATTCCTACCCCATTTTATCCTGAGGTCACTGAGGTCCAGAAAATAAAAAATAGTCTATCCAAGGTCAGAAACAGTCATGTACAGATGTGAGTTGGACCATAAAAAAGAGCTGAATGTCAAAGAATTAATGCTTTCAAATTATGGTACTGGAGAAGACTCTTGAGAGTCGCTTGGACAACAAGGAGATCAAACCAGTCAATCCTAAAGGAAATCAAACCTGAATATCCATTGAAAGGACTGATGCTAAAGCTCCAATACTTTTAATGCGAAGAGACAAATCATTGGAAAAGACCCTGATGCTGGGAAAGATTGAAGACAAAAGAAGTGGGAGGCAGAGGATGAGATGGTTAAATAGCATCACCAACTCAGAGGACATTTGAGAGAACTCCAGGAGACAGTGGAGGACAGGGGAGCCTGGTGTGCTAAAGTCCATGGGGTCCCAAAGAGTCGGACATGACTAAGTGACTAAACAACAAGGTCAAAAGCAAGAGCAGAGCCTCCAGGGCCATCCTTTCCTCACAGCCTGGTCTCTACTGCCACCTCCACCATCCTCTTGTACCTGGGACTGCCAATCACAGCACAGCCTCATCCAGTGATACTTCTCCAACACCCTTCTCACTCATCAGATGTTTATCCAGCATCTCAGCACCACAGGGCTCAGCTTGTTGAACCCTGTTAAATTGAAAAACTGAAGGAATCCTGGAGTGTCAGAGTAGGAAAGCCTTGAACACACAATCTTATCCATTTCCTTCATTTAGGATAGGAAATAGTGTCCTATTGAAGAGAATGGACTTCACAGTTTCCATGAACCTTAAGGAGTATACAGACATGGAGCACAGAAAGAAATTGAATCAGAAACTCTTCTCATATTCATTTTTTATGTTGAAACTAAGAAGGAAGTTAAGCTTTGCCTTTGTTGCTACGTCATTGTAATATACTATATCGAAATGTCCCCTAGGCCCCGGAAGCTACTGTCCTGACCAAGATCACTGTTGCCAGCCCTGAAAAGGAGCCCTTGGACTCCAGGGTTAGGATGCCTGCTCTGTAGTATTCCTTATTCCTCACAAACTCAGGGTCCTCTACAGCTCAAAGACATCTGAAAGATAATCTACTCCCCATTCCTACCCCATTTTATCCTGAGGTCACTGAGGTCCAGAAAATAAAAAATAGTCTATCCAAGGTCAGAAACAGTCATGTACAGATGTGAGTTGGACCATAAAAAAGAGCTGAATGTCAAAGAATTAATGCTTTCAAATTATGGTACTGGAGAAGACTCTTGAGAGTCGCTTGGACAACAAGGAGATCAAACCAGTCAATCCTAAAGGAAATCAAACCTGAATATCCATTGAAAGGACTGATGCTAAAGCTCCAATACTTTTAATGCGAAGAGACAAATCATTGGAAAAGACCCTGATGCTGGGAAAGATTGAAGACAAAAGAAGTGGGAGGCAGAGGATGAGATGGTTAAATAGCATCACCAACTCAGAGGACATTTGAGAGAACTCCAGGAGACAGTGGAGGACAGGGGAGCCTGGTGTGCTAAAGTCCATGGGGTCCCAAAGAGTCGGACATGACTAAGTGACTAAACAACAAGGTCAAAAGCAAGAGCAGAGCCTCCAGGGCCATCCTTTCCTCACAGCCTGGTCTCTACTGCCACCTCCACCATCCTCTTGTACCTGGGACTGCCAATCACAGCACAGCCTCATCCAGTGATACTTCTCCAACACCCTTCTCACTCATCAGATGTTTATCCAGCATCTCAGCACCACAGGGCTCAGCTTGTTGAACCCTGTTAAATTGAAAAACTGAAGGAATCCTGGAGTGTCAGAGTAGGAAAGCCTTGAACACACAATCTTATCCATTTCCTTCATTTAGGATAGGAAATAGTGTCCTATTGAAGAGAATGGACTTCACAGTTTCCATGAACCTTAAGGAGTATACAGACATGGAGCACAGAAAGAAATTGAATCAGAAACTCTTCTCATATTCATTTTTTATGTTGAAACTAAGAAGGAAGTTAAGCTTTGCCTTTGTTGCTACACAGTGTGCAGGCTGGCACTGGTTCCCTTTGTCTGAGGTCAGGAGGTCACTTATTTTCTGTGATATATCCAGAAAGAAAGATGGAATTACACAACCCAGAGGAATCAAAGGTGGGCCCCTCTTGCTTTCTCAGTTTTAGAGTATTACAGTGTATTGAAATTTTCATGCTTCAGCGTGCCACTAAGGTTGTTAATTTATAAAAGAAATGACTGCCAAATAATGAAATATTTATACGACTTTGTAATGAGGTAGGAAGTAATCATGAAAATCTTGAGTGTCCCACTGAGATTAGCTGATTATTTTATGGGAAAATATTTAACAGTTGTTGAAATTAAAGCTAAGCTACTCATTTTTTATTTAAAAAAATTAGAAACTTCCAAGTTTGCTTTGAAAACAACAACAACTTTTGCTATGGAGAGATCATTTTGAAAACAGATGTTGGAAATGCTTTCCCACTGTGTTTTCTAAAATGAATAAATAAAGTAGAATAAGAATTCTACTTCCTAACCTGTTCAAACATCTTTCAAATGAAGAGTTTCAGTAGTTTTAACGCAGTTTTAAAAATAAACCAACTAACTGACATCTAAGGAGACAGATATCTATTAGCTGAATTTCAATCAAAATCTTTACATAAAGGGGTGGATAGAATTTTAAAATGAACATCATGATTTACAAAGTACATTCAATTATACTCTTCTTCTATTTGGATCAACACATCTCTGGAAGTATCTTTTTGATTTTGATAGTCAGTAAAAATCAAGTATCAAAATAAATAGAACTTAGACAAGAATTCATAAATATTAAAGTCTGAAACCAATTTTAAGAAAAATATAGTGAAGCATATTCAACCACATTGATCTCCCTAAAATATTAATAATATATAACTATGCTATATGAATACTAATATTTAACTGAGAGCAAATGGATTTTGTTTTTATTTTTAAATGCTTTATTTCCACCCATGCTTTTAAAATTACTATTTGTTGTATGTTTTATAATATACCAAATATCTAGTACTGTAGAGTTTCGATGTAATTTTAAAGCAAATGTAACAATATATTACTGCGGAGGGAACTGATCCAGAAAGTTGGGAGGCTTCTGGTCTTAAAACTCATAGCTAGAGTCTTGGAAACCAGGGCCCAGCAGTGCTCCTGGCCTCCAGTTCTTCTAGCTGGAGTCAGAGCAGCTCAAATTCAGGTGCCAAATTCTTGCTATGGCAGCAGATGGATAAAAAGAACTAAGCCCTGTGAGCACCCTGAATCCAGAGAAAACCCCCAGAGTCACCCTCCAGCCCTATCTCAAGCATAACAGGCTACAGGCTATTTGAAAAGCTTCACAGAGTTTGAAGTTTTATATCGAGCTGGTATCCAGTCATGTTAATCCTCTCCTTGAAAATCTTCAGAATTTTCCCCTTGTCTTAAGTTTACAGACCAGAGAGTTTCTCCTCATTTTTCACTGGGTTTTCCTTATAAAATAGGGAATAAATTTTTTTACAGGAAATTGGTTCAACTTTGGGGTACTTCAACCCAATGGAAGTATTATTGTTTTAGTTGCTAAGTCATGTCTGACTCTTTTGCGACCCCACAGACTGTAGCCCTCCAGGCTCCTCTGTCCATGGGATTTCTCAGGCAAGAATACTGGAGTGGGTTACCATTTCCTTCTCCCAGAAAACTTCCCAACCCAAGGGTTAACTTGGGTCTCCTGCATTGACAAGCACTAGAATTTCTCAAAATCTTTACATAAAGGGGTGGATAGAATTTTAAAATGAACATCATGATTTACAAAGTACATTCAATTATACTCTTCTTCTATTTGGATCAACACATCTCTGGAAGTATCTTTTTGATTTTGATAGTCAGTAAAAATCAAGTATCAAAATAAATAGAACTTAGACAAGAATTCATAAATATTAAAGTCTGAAACCAATTTTAAGAAAAATATAGTGAAGCATATTCAACCACATTGATCTCCCTAAAATATTAATAATATATAACTATGCTATATGAATACTAATATTTAACTGAGAGCAAATGGATTTTGTTTTTATTTTTAAATGCTTTATTTCCACCCATGCTTTTAAAATTACTATTTGTTGTATGTTTTATAATATACCAAATATCTAGTACTGTAGAGTTTCGATGTAATTTTAAAGCAAATGTAACAATATATTACTGCGGAGGGAACTGATCCAGAAAGTTGGGAGGCTTCTGGTCTTAAAACTCATAGCTAGAGTCTTGGAAACCAGGGCCCAGCAGTGCTCCTGGCCTCCAGTTCTTCTAGCTGGAGTCAGAGCAGCTCAAATTCAGGTGCCAAATTCTTGCTATGGCAGCAGATGGATAAAAAGAACTAAGCCCTGTGAGCACCCTGAATCCAGAGAAAACCCCCAGAGTCACCCTCCAGCCCTATCTCAAGCATAACAGGCTACAGGCTATTTGAAAAGCTTCACAGAGTTTGAAGTTTTATATCGAGCTGGTATCCAGTCATGTTAATCCTCTCCTTGAAAATCTTCAGAATTTTCCCCTTGTCTTAAGTTTACAGACCAGAGAGTTTCTCCTCATTTTTCACTGGGTTTTCCTTATAAAATAGGGAATAAATTTTTTTACAGGAAATTGGTTCAACTTTGGGGTACTTCAACCCAATGGAAGTATTATTGTTTTAGTTGCTAAGTCATGTCTGACTCTTTTGCGACCCCACAGACTGTAGCCCTCCAGGCTCCTCTGTCCATGGGATTTCTCAGGCAAGAATACTGGAGTGGGTTACCATTTCCTTCTCCCAGAAAACTTCCCAACCCAAGGGTTAACTTGGGTCTCCTGCATTGACAAGCAGATTCTTTACCATTGAGCCACCAGGGAAGTCCAATGGATGTATCGATATAATGTAGAACTATGTCCATGATATATCATAAACTCAAAAAAAGCATGTGTACAGGATATGTACAAAGCATATACTGGAATAGCTCCCCTCCACATACACACATACAACACACACACACATAAATATACATACAACACACAGACAATTTCAGTTATAGTTATGTCTGCATAATGGGTTTAGGAGCAATTCAGTTTTATTATTGCTTATCTGTATTTTTTTTCTATTAAAATTTTTCATCAGTTGTATAAAAAAATGTTACTTTTTTTTTAACAGAATTGATCCAACAGACGTCTCCACTGCACAGTCCCTAGTCAGGGTTTTACTTAGGAGAGCGAGATTGGCAACAGTGACCCCTTACCATTGGAGTGTAGTTCCATTTTAAAAGCCCTTTTTAGTCCATGTCTCCTTCAACCTTTACAACAGTGATATTCTCAAAGCACCATCTGAAAATTGTCTCTCCCCTGCTCAAAACCCTTTCTAAGCCTATCCACTAGTTCAGAGGCAAAAAAGTCCAAAATCATTCATATGACCTTCAAATCTTTTGTAGTTGGGCCTCATCCTAGCACCACAGCTTCATTCACTTCTGTTTCTCACCACCATGCATATTCTAGCCAACCTGTTCCCGAATTCAGCACACATTTTCCTGCCTTTTGTTTTCAAAATTTTTTAATTTCAGTTGCCTCAAATCTTTATGAGTAAAGCTTCACAGAGTTTGAAGTTTTATATCGAGCTGGTATCCAGTCATGTTAATCCTCTCCTTGAAAATCTTCAGAATTTTCCCCTTGTCTTAAGTTTACAGACCAGAGAGTTTCTCCTCATTTTTCACTGGGTTTTCCTTATAAAATAGGGAATAAATTTTTACAGGAAATTGGTTCAACTTTGGGGTACTTCAACCCAATGGAAGTATTATTGTTTTAGTTGCTAAGTCATGTCTGACTCTTTTGCGACCCCACAGACTGTAGCCCTCCAGGCTCCTCTGTCCATGGGATTTCTCAGGCAAGAATACTGGAGTGGGTTACCATTTCCTTCTCCCAGAAAACTTCCCAACCCAAGGGTTAACTTGGGTCTCCTGCATTGACAAGCAGATTCTTTACCATTGAGCCACCAGGGAAGTCCAATGGATGTATCGATATAATGTAGAACTATGTCCATGATATATCATAAACTCAAAAAAAGCATGTGTACAGGATATGTACAAAGCATATACTGGAATAGCTCCCCTCCACATACACACACACAAACACACACACACATAAATATACATACAACACACAGACAATTTCAGTTATAGTTATGTCTGCATAATGGGTTTAGGAGCAATTCAGTTTTATTATTGCTTATCTGTATTTTTTTTCTATTAAAATTTTTCATCAGTTGTATAAAAAAATGTTACTTTTTTTTTAACAGAATTGATCCAACAGACGTCTCCACTGCACAGTCCCTAGTCAGGGTTTTACTTAGGAGAGCGAGATTGGCAACAGTGACCCCTTACCATTGGAGTGTAGTTCCATTTTAAAAGCCCTTTTTAGTCCATGTCTCCTTCAACCTTTACAACAGTGATATTCTCAAAGCACCATCTGAAAATTGTCTCTCCCCTGCTCAAAACCCTTTCTAAGCCTATCCACTAGTTCAGAGGCAAAAAAGTCCAAAATCATTCATATGACCTTCAAATCTTTTGTAGTTGGGCCTCATCCTAGCACCACAGCTTCATTCACTTCTGTTTCTCACCACCATGCATATTCTAGCCAACCTGTTCCCGAATTCAGCACACATTTTCCTGCCTTTTTGTACATTTTCCTCTTTAGAAGGCCCTTTCCATATATTCTTCTTTCTAAACTTCTGTCAGTTCTTGAAAACATGATCAAATGTTTCTCTACTGAGAAATCATGACTTTTATGCTCTCTAACATGCTTTCCTGAGAAGGGAGCAAAACTCTCAATTACAATGGCCTTGTTTATTCAATTCTGAACTTCCAAAAACAAGCACAACTCCTGGCGCATAGGAGGTACACAAGAACTAGCAGCTCCCTTAAGGAAAACAAAGGTACTCCCTGCTCAAAACCTAGTGAAGACAAATTGGATTAAGGTAATATTCCTAAGACACCTGGCCAGACTTGATACTGGAAACAAAAACTGACAAGACAGACCCAAGAAGATAACTTTTAAAAAACCTGGCAGTTTGAACCATCCCATCCAATCAGGGTAGCTAAAGGTGTCAGCTTCTCCAATGGTCTCTACTCTCTGACGACAAAGGCAGTAATTGAATTTTTTTCATGGAAGTTTGATAAGCCAGGACTTGGTGGGAGCTTTCTATGAACAGAGGAGTCTGGTCAGCTACAGTCCATGGAGTTGCAAAGAGTCAGATACAACTGAAGTGATTTAGCATGCACACACATATACCTACTGAATAAACAAGGGGAAAAAATGAATGAAAGATGTGATTGCCATGCAAATATACCTCGTATATCTTCAACTACAGTGAATGTTATTCACGAAGGGTCTCTGCTGATGACATCCACCAAGTTTCTTCCCCTCTGCTCCCGACAAAAGACTGAGTGTGGCAGAGATAATATGGCCACCCACTCCTGGAGACAGCCTTGCAGAGCTTGCCTCTGACTACCCGTCAGTCTACCAAGCTTCCTTCAAGCTGTCCTTCCTTCTTTCCTGCATTAGGAGTCTGATTTGTGCTGCAGTCTGACAGCTCTCCCAGACCTTTTTACCTCCCTCCCCATTTTTTCCCCCAGTTGTTTCCCCTAATGAAATTCTTGGACATTTAATCCCACATTGGCTTCTACTTCTTGGAAGACCCAGACTAATGTGAAAGACAGTGAGTACCACCAACCAAACTAGATACTAGGGACCTTTTCTGCCCTTTTGTTCACATTTTCCTCTTTAAGAAGGCCCTTTCCATATATTCTTCTTTCTAAACTTCTGTCAGTTCTTGAAAACATGATCAAATGTTTCTCTACTGAGAAATCATGACTTTTATGCTCTCTAACATGCTTTCCTGAGAAGGGAGCAAAACTCTCAATTACAATGGCCTTGTTTATTCAATTCTGAACTTCCAAAAACAAGCACAACTCCTGGCGCATAGGAGGTACACAAGAACTAGCAGCTCCCTTAAGGAAAACAAAGGTACTCCCTGCTCAAAACCTAGTGAAGACAAATTGGATTAAGGTAATATTCCTAAGACACCTGGCCAGACTTGATACTGGAAACAAAAACTGACAAGACAGACCCAAGAAGATAACTTTTAAAAAACCTGGCAGTTTGAACCATCCCATCCAATCAGGGTAGCTAAAGGTGTCAGCTTCTCCAATGGTCTCTACTCTCTGACGACAAAGGCAGTAATTGAATTTTTCATGGAAGTTTGATAAGCCAGGACTTGGTGGGAGCTTTCTATGAACAGAGGAGTCTGGTCAGCTACAGTCCATGGAGTTGCAAAGAGTCAGATACAACTGAAGTGATTTAGCATGCACACACATATACCTACTGAATAAACAAGGGGAAAAAATGAATGAAAGATGTGATTGCCATGCAAATATACCTCGTATATCTTCAACTACAGTGAATGTTATTCACGAAGGGTCTCTGCTGATGACATCCACCAAGTTTCTTCCCCTCTGCTCCCGACAAAAGACTGAGTGTGGCAGAGATAATATGGCCACCCACTCCTGGAGACAGCCTTGCAGAGCTTGCCTCTGACTACCCGTCAGTCTACCAAGCTTCCTTCAAGCTGTCCTTCCTTCTTTCCTGCATTAGGAGTCTGATTTGTGCTGCAGTCTGACAGCTCTCCCAGACCTTTTTACCTCCCTCCCCATTTTTTCCCCCAGTTGTTTCCCCTAATGAAATTCTTGGACATTTAATCCCACATTGGCTTCTACTTCTTGGAAGACCCAGACTAATGTGAAAGACAGTGAGTACCACCAACCAAACTAGATACTAATGGCATCTCGCTCCTGTGGGGTTATTTACTTATGCACTTCCTTCCGAGGCAGGAATTAAGTAACCCTGAAACCAAAGAAGAGGACAGGCAAATATCTGCTTCTAAACAGAAAGGGAAATTAAGAGCGAGAAGCTGAGAGAAAGGTTCTGAAAAATCTTTCTTCAATTACCTTCTATCTCTTACTGTATTGCTGCTACTTTATGTCTCTTGTTTAAAACCCTACTAAATTGTATTTTAAGTGTCTTAAAAATTAGTTCCTCTATTGCTATAATTTCCATAACTCAAAGTGTTTGAGCAGGAAGTACTTTCTCATCTAGTCACTTGAATTGCAATTGGTTGATAAAGAAATCAGTGATTATGGATTATAAAATATTTGTGCTATATTTTAACATATGCAAATCTCTTATGCATCTTTGAACAAAATTTGTTCTCCCTACAACCATGTAAATTAAGAAGAGGAAGAGATATTATCCCCACTCAAGTGAAGACACTGACATTTAGGAATGCAAAGTAGTCCCTTTGTAATTTACAGGATACAGAGACCCAGACCTTGTTCTTTCGGCTAGGAGCACATCATGCTACCTGTCATAGCTAGTCCATGGGGTAAACACTCTTTCCCTCACAGCTACCATTCTTCTTTTTTCTGTACCTCTCCTCCATTTTTAAATTATGTGTCAATTAGAGGATGAATTCTGTAACAGCTTCAGAGATGAACATGTGATCCAAGATAGACCAGCCATAACACTGAATCTCTCGTGGAGCTAATCAGAAGATGAACATGTGATCCAAGAATATGGCCACCACTCCTGGAGACAGCCTTGCAGAGCTTGCCTCTGACTACCCGTCAGTCTACCAAGCTTCCTTCAAGCTGTCCTTCCTTCTTTCCTGCATTAGGAGTCTGATTTGTGCTGCAGTCTGACAGCTCTCCCAGACCTTTTTACCTCCCTCCCCATTTTTTCCCCCAGTTGTTTCCCCTAATGAAATTCTTGGACATTTAATCCCACATTGGCTTCTACTTCTTGGAAGACCCAGACTAATGTGAAAGACAGTGAGTACCACCAACCAAACTAGATACTAATGGCATCTCGCTCCTGTGGGGTTATTTACTTATGCACTTCCTTCCGAGGCAGGAATTAAGTAACCCTGAAACCAAAGAAGAGGACAGGCAAATATCTGCTTCTAAACAGAAAGGGAAATTAAGAGCGAGAAGCTGAGAGAAAGGTTCTGAAAAATCTTTCTTCAATTACCTTCTATCTCTTACTGTATTGCTGCTACTTTATGTCTCTTGTTTAAAACCCTACTAAATTGTATTTTAAGTGTCTTAAAAATTAGTTCCTCTATTGCTATAATTTCCATAACTCAAAGTGTTTGAGCAGGAAGTACTTTCTCATCTAGTCACTTGAATTGCAATTGGTTGATAAAGAAATCAGTGATTATGGATTATAAAATATTTGTGCTATATTTTAACATATGCAAATCTCTTATGCATCTTTGAACAAAATTTGTTCTCCCTACAACCATGTAAATTAAGAAGAGGAAGAGATATTATCCCCACTCAAGTGAAGACACTGACATTTAGGAATGCAAAGTAGTCCCTTTGTAATTTACAGGATACAGAGACCCAGACCTTGTTCTTTCGGCTAGGAGCACATCATGCTACCTGTCATAGCTAGTCCATGGGGTAAACACTCTTTCCCTCACAGCTACCATTCTTCTTTTTTCTGTACCTCTCCTCCATTTTTAAATTATGTGTCAATTAGAGGATGAATTCTGTAACAGCTTCAGAGATGAACATGTGATCCAAGATAGACCAGCCATAACACTGAATCTCTCGTGGGTAGGCATATATCTCAAGGAGGGCCCCTGAGAGCCACCTGAAATTCTTCGTATCCATTGGGGAAAAGGTATTTTCACATGGGTTGCTAAGCTGGCAGGCTGTAAGCAGCCCTACATGGAATATTCTTACCTAGGGGAAGCAATACAGTAAAATTCAGGGCTGAGTAGAAAAATACGAAGTCCCAATGATTTCATTTGAGCACCTGGATCCAGGTATGCCATGGATCCCTAGACTTGAAGCCATGTATCCTAGACTTCAGAGTTGCGAGAGCCAATAAATGCCCCTTTATGGACTAGACAGTTTGAGCTGTTTCAGTCAATAAATGAGAGCTTGATAAACTGAATCAATGTTACATAAGTAGTGATAGGAGCAGAGTTATCTCAGAAAGGAAAAAAAGAGTAAACAATATTAACAATTTAGATAGGAATGTTGTGTGGCTTCATGCAAACTAATGCCCTCATCATTCAGTTTTATTTCCTGTCTTCACCAATGAGCAGAAAATACAACTGAAATCAGACATTTTTCCTTGAATTTCCAAAAAGCTGATTGGATAATTCTCCCTGGACATGTTAATGGCTGTGACTGAAAGAAGGAAACACAGTCTCTTTAATTCTATGAGTTTTAGATTTGAGGGTGATGGGCAATTTGTCACTGCAGTAAAGAGATGACAAATGGGAATAAATGTCTCTCTAAGTTTCTTAGGGGAAAAAGAGGAGAGGAGTTAGATCACTCCGGATAGTGCTAGCGTGTATAAGTCAAGTCTCCACCCAGCACTCTCTATGCCCCTTGCTCTATTATTCCCCACAGCATGTGTCACATGATGTATTTGTTTGTTTGTTTATTCCCTACCTCCTTTATCAAGAACATGGTCTCTGTGCAGGCATTGACCATTCCTATTTTGTTTGTTGCTCTGTATCTAGTTCCTGGAACAATGTTGGTACATAGTGGGTACTAGTAGATAATGGTTAAATATTTGTTGAAAAGTATTTGCATTTATACTACTCTTGATCTAAATTATGCATGATAATAACATTCGTAATGTTTTAGCAATACAGTTGATGCTCATGTTCAATTATTTACATAGGGAGTTCTATATTCTTACAAAAATGTAGAGGTCACATCATTTACTGTACAAATTTAGGCTATGGTTGATTGAATAATGAATCATGACAGTATTGCTTCTACAACCAAAGAAACTAAGGAGAAAACAGGTGGCAGAATTGTGCTACCTCATTAACCACCAGCCACATGTGGTTACTGAGTGCTTGAAACAAGGCAAGTCTGAACTGAGACGTGCTATAGGCATGAAAAGCTACACAGGAGTTCAAAACTTGAGTAAAAAAAAAAAAATAGGCTATCTCATTAAAGATTTTTACTTGGATTATATGTTAAAATTATAATATTCTTTATATTTTGGGTCCAATAAAACATACTTTTAATTAATTTCTTCTGTTTCTTTCCTCTTCCTTTCTTTCCTTTCTTCTACTAGAAAATTTGTATTTCACATTTCTGGCTTACGATTCACATGCCAGAAGACTGAAAATCTGTGCCTTGTATTTTCAGCTTGTCACCTGCTTCTTTGGTGAGTTCACTATGGGGTGAAAGCTTTGCAAACTCAGACCTGGAAAGATGACTGATGGACCCTCAGTCCTTTTCCTTTCTCTACCTTGATCATTCCAGGAAGCATCAAAAGTCATTATTATAATAAAAAACTTTCTCTTGGCTACATTCTTTTTTTCTTGAGCCAACTGTTTTAAGTCTTCACAAAGTGATATATTCTTTTTTTTTTAACACTAAGGATTTCCAGTAGTGGAATTCTTAACAAAGCAAATGCCACAGAGGGCAGCCACGTTAGCAACTCTGAAAACATTGCCTTCTCTCAGTCCTTACTCTTTTGCTACAACGCAGTTCATAATGTCCTCTTCCTGGGATTCCAGTTTCATTTTTCATCAGCTTCATATGTTTTCTCATCTGGCAATATTAACAGAGAGGCTTCATTTGTGGTTTAACTCCTTTAGGTGCTGTTTGTTTCACATCTCATCTCTTGGAGTGGAGTAACATTAAGGTTCACATTGCCTATCTCTCTATCCCAGCAACTGTCCCAGAGACAAAGCCATCTAACTCTTCGCTTTAGCCCTGGTTCTCAGCAGATAATAGTTGGAATGCATGAATGAATCCATCTAACCCCCAGGAATACTATTTACTTTGTTCAGGTGATTTCTCAAAACCAAAAGGTACCCAGAGGAACTGCCCTGATTTCCCACAGCTCAAGGTTTAGCTGCTACCCACAGCTCTTCCGTGTTTTCTCATGCCAAGTCCACAGGCTAGATTTGACTATAAAAGGACTGGGGGTGGGGGAGGGCGGCAGGGAGATCAGATAGTGTGGCCCACAGACCAGGCACTATAGAATCATAAGATCTTGGTATTAAATACACAGATCACCCTACCATTAGAGAACAAGGGGAAAGTATAACCAAAAGTCTTGAAGGGAAAAGACCAAGATCGGGGAGCAAAACTTGCCACTCCAAATTATCTCTTTGTCATGAAAATTATTTCAAGCTGAAAAAAAATTAAGGCCCAAAAGACTCAGGTAGAATCTGTGACCTTCCTCCAACGGCCTAAAAGAAGGTAAATAGAAGACCTGTTCCAAGGAGAGAGCCACTATCACAGATTATTACAGTATGTAGACAGGAACTTGGCAAAGTCTGTTTGTTAAAACCCCTCTCTGTGTTGGGCTTCCCTGGTAGTCCAGTGGGTAAAGAGTCCACTTTGCAATGCAAGGGGTACCAGTTCAACCTCTGGCCCGGGAAGATCCCACGTGCCGCGGAGTGGCTGGACCAGTGCGTCCAGTTAGGAGCCAACACTCTGGAGTGCATGTGCCCAGAGCCAGTGCTCTGCAACGAAAAAGGCCACTGCAATGGAAGGCTCACACAGGCCAAAGGAATAAAGACAGATGAAAATAAATAAACAAACAAAAAATCAATAAAAGAGGCCAAAACTTTTTAGAAAATTAAATATATATTTATTTATTTAAAATTTCTGTGTCCCACAGTCTTTGCAGGGCCCAGGAAAACTTTGTATACCAAACATTTGCCTTTCTGTCTCTATGTAAATTCCCTTCCTCCTCTATGAAGTTCCAAACCACTACCCCCAACCTCCTATTCAGTCTTTAGAGGAAGATGGTATTTAAGGTAAGGTCTTTGGCCATTTGGGTGATTTGCTCAGTTTTCCAGGGTCTCTCCTGGAAAGTTCATATGTTACTAAACATTTGTTTGATTTTCTTCTGTTAATCTGTCTCACGTCAATTTGACTCTTAGAGCAGTCAGAAGAACATAGAAAGATAGAGGAAAATGTCTTCCTCCCCCCAACAAGACTAAGGGAGAAGCAGAGGAGGGCAAGCCTGAGTCCTCCCAGAGGGTGGAATACCACATGAGCTGGACCCCATTTCCGTATCACTGTGTCAGGCTCCCACCTCCAGTGCTTTCCTTTAGAACACACTGTACAATATTCATGAAAGCCTAGATGGGAGGAGACTGGGGGAAAATGGATGTGTGTGTGTGTCTGGCTATTCACCTGAAGTTGTCATAACATTGTTAACTGACTATACCTCAATATGAAATTAAAAGATTGAGGAAAATAAAATAAATATGGGCAGACCATACCTACAGAAAATGGGCTATAAATTCTTGTTTAAAGAAAAGAAGGAAAATAATAAAGGGGAAAAATAAGGACCAAGAATCACAATCCTGGACATAAAGACACTTGGAAACACTAGGTAAGCTGAAACTCATAAATACACATAAGAATCCAAAGAGAAGAAATAAAAGAAAATAGAGAAGAAACAAGATTTAAGGAAAAGGATGGAGACACAGAGCAAAGGGGAGGAAAGAGGAAAAAAACCAATGCTAAACTTACTTGTAAAAAAATGATCTGTATTTTGGGGTCTGGAGTGGAACAGCAGCTGTGGCTGAGACTTTGGAGTCACAAGCCAATTTAATTTTGGAGGCCATGTGCTTCTGTGAACAGAATCCCTCTGAACCTTATAAAATTGCAAAGACAGTGAGCATACCTCCTACAGGCTTGGTCCTCTCAACACCCGGTTCAACGAAAAAGGCCATGAAAACTTAAAGACAGACGAAAACAAATAAACAAACAAAAAATCAATAAAAGAGGCCAAAACTTTTTAGAAAATTAAATATATATTTATTTATTTAAAATTTCTGTGTCCCACAGTCTTTGCAGGGCCCAGGAAAACTTTGTATACCAAACATTTGCCTTTCTGTCTCTATGTAAATTCCCTTCCTCCTCTATGAAGTTCCAAACCACTACCCCCAACCTCCTATTCAGTCTTTAGAGGAAGATGGTATTTAAGGTAAGGTCTTTGGCCATTTGGGTGATTTGCTCAGTTTTCCAGGGTCTCTCCTGGAAAGTTCATATGTTACTAAACATTTGTTTGATTTTCTTCTGTTAATCTGTCTCACGTCAATTTGACTCTTAGAGCAGTCAGAAGAACATAGAAAGATAGAGGAAAATGTCTTCCTCCCCCCAACAAGACTAAGGGAGAAGCAGAGGAGGGCAAGCCTGAGTCCTCCCAGAGGGTGGAATACCACATGAGCTGGACCCCATTTCCGTATCACTGTGTCAGGCTCCCACCTCCAGTGCTTTCCTTTAGAACACACTGTACAATATTCATGAAAGCCTAGATGGGAGGGAGACTGGGGGAAAATGGATGTGTGTGTGTGTCTGGCTATTCACCTGAAGTTGTCATAACATTGTTAACTGACTATACCTCAATATGAAATTAAAAGATTGAGGAAAATAAAATAAATATGGGCAGACCATACCTACAGAAAATGGGCTATAAATTCTTGTTTAAAGAAAAGAAGGAAAATAATAAAGGGGAAAAATAAGGACCAAGAATCACAATCCTGGACATAAAGACACTTGGAAACACTAGGTAAGCTGAAACTCATAAATACACATAAGAATCCAAAGAGAAGAAATAAAAGAAAATAGAGAAGAAACAAGATTTAAGGAAAAGGATGGAGACACAGAGCAAAGGGGAGGAAAGAGGAAAAAAACCAATGCTAAACTTACTTGTAAAAAAATGATCTGTATTTTGGGGTCTGGAGTGGGAACAGCAGCTGTGGCTGAGACTTTGGAGTCACAAGCCAATTTAATTTTGGAGGCCATGTGCTTCTGTGAACAGAATCCCTCTGAACCTTATAAAATTGCAAAGACAGTGAGCATACCTCCTACAGGCTTGGTCCTCTCAACACCCGGTTCAAGAAGGATCAGCTTGGGGAGCATATCTCCAGAGTAAATCACTAACAAAAAATAGATAGAGACTGATTGCAAGAAATTGCTTCACATGATTATAGAGAATGAAAAGCCCCAGAAAGTGCTGAGTGAATGGGCAAGCTCCAGGCTCAGGAATACCAGCGGTGTCAAGCCAGTCCAATGGGGAGAAGACACAGGAACCAGAAAGAGCTGAAGTTTCAATTCATGTATAAAGGCAAGATAAGACTGATGTTCTAGCTCAAGACAGTCAGGCAGAAGATGGGAGGAGACTTTCGTTCCATTTAGAGCATCAGCTGATTGAATGAGGCCCTCCTACATCAGGGAAGCCAATCTGCTTCACTCCATATACCAGTTCAAATGCTGCTCTTACCTAGAAAAACCCTTAAAGGTACACCTGGAATGTCTGAGCATCCCACAACCTCATCAAGTCAACACATAAAGTGAACCATCACCAGAGCTCTCTCCCAACCTGTAACCAGTGCACTCACCCTTCGGCTCCAGCTACAACCCCAGAACTGCACTTCAAAACATTGACATCATCAACTCCTGCCCAGGGAAAGTTGGAGGTTTTCGTATAAATTCATCACAAAAGTTAAAGAAGGGGACATGAACCTCTTATGTAAATCACACCTCAATTAAAAAAAAAAAAAAAAAAGAGTAATGAAGGCAATGGTGTTGCCATGCTGGTAAAGTCAAGCCTTGTACTTCTACAAGTGTTAGAGCAACTTCAGGCATTGGATGGATTCTCAGCTGCAGAGGCTAGAGTTCCAAGTTGAGGAGCAGTACGTCAGGGAGGTGGGATCCCCAAGGTCACTCCCAGGTTTGACCATTCACTAGAATGACTCATAGGATTCAACACATAATTGTACTCAGAGCTGGACTTTATTACAGTGAAATTTGTTATAAGATGCAAAGCAACATGAGTGAAGGAAAAAGTCACATGGGATGAACTCCAGAGGAAACCAGGAGCAAGCTTCCAGGGGTGCCCTCTTAGGTAGCAACATAGGATGTGCTTAATTCCCCTGCTCCTGTAACAAATTGTGACAAGTATGAAGCATTGTCTAGCAGGAAAGCTCTTCAGAGACTCAACACCCAGGGTTTTATTAGGGACTGCTTACATTGGTACCCTCTGCCACCAAAATTCCAGACTCCCAAAAGAAAAGCAAGTAGAGGGGAGGAAAAATAATGTCCCCTTTCCTTCTAGATTTTCCTGGCTGGTCTAAAAGTTGAGTTGGCATGAAACAAATTAACAAGAGAAAATCAAACAAAAGTTTAATAATATGTGTACATACTAGAGACCCAGAAGAGCTGGGTAACTCACCAACATGATCAGAGACCTCACTTTATCTACCATCTTCAGTTAAACACAACAGAGGATGTTGGAGAGTAAGCGTTTGGGATTTCAAACAGGGAGGAAGGCAATTCACATGGTGATGTAAAACAAATGTTTGATGAATAAATATTTTCCAGACCATACAGGGACAATGGTACAGACTGGACTCTGATGATCTGCTGAGTTTTCCCCCAGCACACGTTAGCCCACATTCTCTGCAGACAGCTCTGTTTTAGCAAGAGGCCCTCTATCTAGATTCTTTTAGGCAGTCAGGGAAAAGGTCAAAGCTTCTTCCTGAGTCTTTGGGGCCTTATTTGTTTCCAGTTAGAAATAATTTGAATGCCAAAGAGATACTTTGGAGTTGCAAGTTTTGCTCCTCTACACAAGGATGCAGTATAAACCACATAATTTAAACAGTTCAGACACAGTGAGAGAATAAGATAGGGAATGATGGGAACCTCCCAAAATCCAAGTTGTCAGGCACCAGACAAGAGCCAACCTTGTCAGAAGGTTGTCAGAACCTTGTCAGAAGGCCTATCTAAGGAAAGCACTCCTAAGCCTGTTATTTAACCTTTTTTCTGCACAAGCCTCAAAGACTTCCCACTGGGTGTGTGATGAAAATGAAGATGGTGAAAAGGCAGAATGGATGTAGGAAACAATGAAACTCAGCCACACAAGGTTGTACCAAGTGCTGAACATCCTTCTGCTACAGTATAAGGAGCTTGGAGTTATGTTGCTACCAATGTAGAAGCCTGTGGAGGATCAGAGTGTGGCCAGCCATGTCGTCAGTGGTCCCATAAGGAAGGTGACAGACCTCACCAATTCTCAGAGGAGGTGGCCACTTAGTCAGAACACACAGACAGAGGTCATCAGGTCCTCAATGAGCAATGCAGTACCTCCAGAGGTCCTACTCACAGTAGTGCTCTGTACACCCAGAAATGCCAGGTCCTAAAAACACGTGTGGACCGCCCACAGTGGGTTGATCAGAATGGAGCCTCCCAGCGTGGACTAAGAGGGACAAAGATTGCAGATTGTAACAAGAAAAAGGAACACAACCACCAAAGACTTGTAACAAAATGAACGGATCTTCAGGACATGGCTACTGAATTATTCATGGCACAAAGTCCTAATGATGCTAAACAGAGTAGAATTTGCTGCTACTAGAGCTTCTTTGGTCACAATAAAACAATCTCTTTTTTGTCATTCAGAAAATACAATTAAAACTCAACCATAATTCAAGAAGCATTTGCAGAAACAGCTTTGCTTTGTTTGGTCATGAAGTTAGAATGACAAATAAGTACCATGCATTAGCAGAAAACTGTCCTTCCATCAGCAAGGTACAAGGACACACTAAAACATGGATCTTGAGCAGGGATAAAAGGGAGGGTAATCTCTGGTGCTATGTAGCCCCTCTTGCTTTTGGATTGGGGGAATGTGTGTTTAAAAGGTCACTTTTTTTTTTTTTAATTCTGGCCATAACCAGAGAATAACCTCAGGGACAAAAAGAAAACCTAAATGCAAAAGTGCCTTGGATGGCACTGATAGATAGCTCTTAATCTTGGACTGACGATTTACTAGGCTTATGTCCCAGTGGTCTTTGCATTTTAGCTAAAAGGATATTCCCTTTAAGCATGTAAATATCTTTTTATAATCAGAAAAATCATTTAGATACCAATCCCAGGGGGATATAGAAAAGCAAGACGGGCCCATCTGTTAGCCTGAAAGCAAAAGTTTGCAGCCTGGGAGGGCTGGAGAGCATCTTGCTCCCTGTCTCTGTTTCTTTTACACTGATAATCATCTATTAGCAATTTGGTTTTGAAAAGACTAAAAAGAGTAATGTCTCAAGTCAAGGGGAGCCACCATCTTTGTTGGATTAGACAGGAACTAGGGAATTGCCAAGCAGAGAAGAAGTTTCTGCCTTGGTCTATGCATAACAAAGGAGTCTGTCCTGAAATGTAGTCATCCAGTACATAGTTCTGTGTCCTTACTCATGGGAAAGGCGCTCTCAAAGCTTTTACCTTTGTGTGTGCCTTGTGTCTTCCTCCGTCTTCCGTATCACTAACAAATGGTAGAAATAGTTTATTTGGTATTTACCTTTAGGGGCAAATCTTATGTGAAAGCACACTTGATGAATCTGTCTACCATAAATCTGAGTGTAAAAGCACGGGGCACAGAGGAAGGAAACTAGACTGTGTTCCTGCTGGAAAGCAGTGGGTGGGTGCAGAGACACTGATCAAGTTATCTTCATCTTTCAGCTAGGCTGGGGGATGACAGTTTTTCCCATCACCCTCTTGGTTCTCAAACCGTATCAGACATTTTCCTGGCTGTCTGTAATTTCTCCCCCGCACCAGATTTCTGAGTTGCTTTAGCGACAACATGAGGCAAGCCTAGCATACTTTCACATTGTAGAATGGTTATGGCCTGAAATCCATTAGATTTCTTGTAGAAAAAATCTTTCAGGGTCATAGGTAGAATAGAATATGGGATAGTGCAGTGGGTATCCACATGGTCCTGTGGCAGTGAAAAGGAAAACAGAGGAATGAGTTTTTCTCTTTCCCTTTCCTAAGAACAAAGAAGATAAAGAGAATAGTCAGCAGGCCTGAACATGCCTAGCTGTTTTTTTTAACTGCTCCTAACTTTGAATGTCTGTAACTAAGTTTGCTTTTCTGCATCCTACCTCTGCGGGAGCTACACTTAGAACCTAGTTTCCTTTGACTCTATGCTAACTACATCCCCTATCTGGTGTTTACCCTTACAATGTCCTTCCCCTTGTAGTTACATATCAGAAAGAAGGCTGCACAGCCACAGAATTGCCAGACTCAATTATGACTGTCTTTGAAGCAATTCAAGAGGAAGAAATCAAGACCCTCTCACCATTTGTGAGCCCTCGCCTTACATAGATTCCTTGCCCCTAGACTCCTCATGGAGAGGAGGGGCACAGTTCTTTGGGTATGAGCCCAATGAGTTCCCCTCTCCACCTGCTGAGAGAAAAGCTACCTTTCTATTTCCTCCAGACTCTGTCTCACTTTTTCTCATTCAATGTCGGTGGGGAGAGAAGGCCAAGATTTGGGCCAACAACAGTCTCCCACCCCCATACCCCATGGTCTTTGGAGGTGCTCCAAAGGAAAATCAAAATCATAGAGCTGGCCATTATTCCTACTTTAATCAGAGTCACTCTGCCCTTGTCTATATGTATGTGCATGTATGTATACCTGTATGTATATGCATATGTGTATATGTATGTCCCTCATCTGACTGATTAGAAAGAAAAGGCTCTTACAAAAAAATATAGTCTGCAAATCATTTTCAGAAATGATGGAGTACCGGACTAGGAATCAAAAGAGTAATTTCCTAAGTGGCCTCAGGCAAGTAACTTCACCTCTCTAAACCCTTTTACCCTGATCAGCTAAATAAAAGGGGTAACCTTTCTGATGTCCAAAGTTCCCTCTGGCACTGGAAGTTCATGGTGCTTTGATGGAGGAGGGAGCAGTCAGAGGGAAGAAGTCAAACTGTCATGAATGTAGACAACCCTCACCAGAAATCAGAGCAGTTACCAACATTTTCAGAAAAATTGAGCTGCCTTTTTCTATAGTATAGCAAATGTAATACTTGGCAAAAGGCCACTCCAAGCCGTGTCTGAGTCGTCAGACAATTTCTGAGATAACTCCTAGGCTAGAGGAAATAATAATCCAAGCCTTGCATTAAATGTGGCGTTTTTTTTCCTGAAGACTCTTCCTTCATGTTCATGCCCTCCCCTCCAAGCTATTGTGCCCAGCACCAGTACACCTGTGGGCAAGAGAATCCCCCATCACCCTGGACCATTCAGAGGGACTAGGGGCTGAGATTTACAGCCTTTGTCTCTATGCTAAGTACATCCCCTATCTGGTGTTTACCCTTACAATGTCCTTCCCCTTGTAGTTACATATCAGAAAGAAGGCTGCACAGCCACAGAATTGCCAGACTCAATTATGACTGTCTTTGAAGCAATTCAAGAGGAAGAAATCAAGACCCTCTCACCATTTGTGAGCCCTCGCCTTACATAGATTCCTTGCCCCTAGACTCCTCATGGAGAGGAGGGGCACAGTTCTTTGGGTATGAGCCCAATGAGTTCCCCTCTCCACCTGCTGAGAGAAAAGCTACCTTTCTATTTCCTCCAGACTCTGTCTCACTTTTTCTCATTCAATGTCGGTGGGGAGAGAAGGCCAAGATTTGGGCCAACAACAGTCTCCCACCCCCATACCCCATGGTCTTTGGAGGTGCTCCAAAGGAAAATCAAAATCATAGAGCTGGCCATTATTCCTACTTTAATCAGAGTCACTCTGCCCTTGTCTATATGTATGTGCATGTATGTATACCTGTATGTATATGCATATGTGTATATGTATGTCCCTCATCTGACTGATTAGAAAGAAAAGGCTCTTACAAAAAAATATAGTCTGCAAATCATTTTCAGAAATGATGGAGTACCGGACTAGGAATCAAAAGAGTAATTTCCTAAGTGGCCTCAGGCAAGTAACTTCACCTCTCTAAACCCTTTTACCCTGATCAGCTAAATAAAAGGGGTAACCTTTCTGATGTCCAAAGTTCCCTCTGGCACTGGAAGTTCATGGTGCTTTGATGGAGGAGGGAGCAGTCAGAGGGAAGAAGTCAAACTGTCATGAATGTAGACAACCCTCACCAGAAATCAGAGCAGTTACCAACATTTTCAGAAAAATTGAGCTGCCTTTTTCTATAGTATAGCAAATGTAATACTTGGCAAAAGGCCACTCCAAGCCGTGTCTGAGTCGTCAGACAATTTCTGAGATAACTCCTAGGCTAGAGGAAATAATAATCCAAGCCTTGCATTAAATGTGGCGTTTTTTTTCCTGAAGACTCTTCCTTCATGTTCATGCCCTCCCCTCCAAGCTATTGTGCCCAGCACCAGTACACCTGTGGGCAAGAGAATCCCCCATCACCCTGGACCATTCAGAGGGACTAGGGGCTGAGATTTAAGACTGACAAGCAGTCAAGTTCCTGGAAAGGGACAGTTTAGTTAGTCACTCAGTCCTGTCTGATTCTTTGTGACCCCACAGACTGCAGCACGCCAGGACTGCAGCATGTCCTTCGCCATCTCCTGGAGCTTGCTCAAACTCATGTCCATTGACTCAGTGATGCCATTCAACCATCTCATCCTCTCTCATCCCCTTCTCCTTCTGCCTTCTATTTTTCCCAACATGGGTCTTTTCCAATGAGTCTTCTCTGTGCATCAGGGTGTCAAAGTATTGGAGCTTCAGATTCAGCTTTGGTCCTTCCAACAAATATTCAAGGTTGATTTCCTTTAGGATTGACTGGTTTGATCTCCTTGCTGTCCAAGGGACTCCCAAGAGCCTTCTCCAACACCACAATTCAAAGGTATCAGTTCTGGGCTTCCCCTGGTGGTCCAGTGGGTAAAGACACCGCCTTGCAGTGCAAGGGGTGCCGGTTCGATCCCTGGCCTGGGAAGATCTCACGTGCCACAGAGCCACTGAACCGATGTGTCCAATTACCGAGCCAGAGCTCTGGCGCGCGTGCGCCCAGAGCCGGTGCTCTGCGATGACAGTGGCCACCGCAATGGGAGGCCCACAGGAGCCAAAGAACAAAGATGGATGAAAATAGAGAAATGAAAGACCAATGGAGGTGACCAGCCCATCCCCCTCCCTCGCCACCCCACCCTCCAAAAGATAAATAAATAAAATTTTTAAAAAAAGGTATCAGTTCTTCAGCACTCAGCCTTCTTTATAGTCTAGCACTTATGAGCTAGACTTCTTCATAGTCCATCCATACATGACTACTGGGAAAACCATAGTTTTGACTATACAGGCTTCTGTCGGCAAAGTGCTGTCTCTGCTTTTTGATATACTGTCTCGATTTGTCATAAGATGCTTGCTTCTTTTCTTCCAAGGAGCAAGCATCTTTTCATTTCATGGCTGCAGTCACCAGCCTATCAGCAAATCATGAATGGAACCAATGTTATCTTCAGTTCATTTAACCACTTTCTGGATTTTTCCCTCTTGAACTCTTCAAGCACCAGGCATCAGTCTGACAACTCTGTGATGCTATGCTTGAAGTCCAGTTTACAGAGATGAGTAAATTATGGTCCCATGTGGAGGATCCTCTGTCCCATGGGTACCCATGTACAGTGCTGAGACTTCTGATAGGCAAGGGCAAGGATGTCTTGTACATCCCTCTCTACCTAGTGTCTATCAAAATGCCTGATACTCAGTAAATAGTAGGTACTCAACAAAAGCTTGTAGAATGAATAAATGAACCTAGGAGAATGTAGAAGGAAGAGTAATTAATTTTGACTGATTAAAGATGAAAGAGACGGGCTTCCCTGGTGGTCCAGTGGGTAAGGACACCGCCTTGCAGTGCAAGGGGCGCCAGTTTGACCCCTGGCCTGGGAAGATCCCACGTGCTGTGGAGCAACTGGACTGATGTGTCCAATTACTGAGCCGGAGCTCTGGAGTGCATGTGCCCAGAGCCGGTGCTCTGCGACAACAGAGGTCACTGCAATAGGAGGCCCACATGGGCCAAAAAGCAAAGATGGAAGAAAAATAGATAAATGAAAGACCAATAGAAGTGGCCTGCTCACCCCAGTCCCTCTCTAACCTGCCCCCTCCAAAAAAAAAGATGGAAGAGAGAGCACGTGGAACTATATGACTTATTCAATGAAAGAGTCAAATAAGGTATGAAACTCCTGATGAGACTTGTTGTTTTTCTAAGTAGTTATTCACTTTTTCAAAATGCAGGCAGAAAACTTTAAGTCAAAGGAAGAAATCTCTAATGGTAAAAGTACAAACACACTGAGTTGTGTTTCTGAGGGTTGATCTGTTTAGTTTTTAGGGTAGAAAAGGAAAGACTGAAATGTTTAGCCCAAAATCTAATATTTACCCCATGGATCTCCCCTCTTTTGTACTGCCTTCAACCCTGCCCTCCAGGAATATGTACCCATGGTAATAAATGGAAAATAAGATGTGCCAAATCACCAGCCAAATGTCTTTTTTCATTTCCCCAAGGAGCAAGCATCTTTTCATTTCATGGCTGCAGTCACCAGCCTATCAGCAAATCATGAATGGAACCAATGTTATCTTCAGTTCATTTAACCACTTTCTGGATTTTTCCTCTTGAACTCTTCAAGCACCAGGCATCAGTCTGACAACTCTGTGATGCTATGCTTGAAGTCCAGTTTACAGAGATGAGTAAATTATGGTCCCATGTGGAGGATCCTCTGTCCCATGGGTACCCATGTACAGTGCTGAGACTTCTGATAGGCAAGGGCAAGGATGTCTTGTACATCCCTCTCTACCTAGTGTCTATCAAAATGCCTGATACTCAGTAAATAGTAGGTACTCAACAAAAGCTTGTAGAATGAATAAATGAACCTAGGAGAATGTAGAAGGAAGAGTAATTAATTTTGACTGATTAAAGATGAAAGAGACGGGCTTCCCTGGTGGTCCAGTGGGTAAGGACACCGCCTTGCAGTGCAAGGGGCGCCAGTTTGACCCCTGGCCTGGGAAGATCCCACGTGCTGTGGAGCAACTGGACTGATGTGTCCAATTACTGAGCCGGAGCTCTGGAGTGCATGTGCCCAGAGCCGGTGCTCTGCGACAACAGAGGTCACTGCAATAGGAGGCCCACATGGGCCAAAAAGCAAAGATGGAAGAAAAATAGATAAATGAAAGACCAATAGAAGTGGCCTGCTCACCCCAGTCCCTCTCTAACCTGCCCCCTCCAAAAAAAAAGATGGAAGAGAGAGCACGTGGAACTATATGACTTATTCAATGAAAGAGTCAAATAAGGTATGAAACTCCTGATGAGACTTGTTGTTTTTCTAAGTAGTTATTCACTTTTTCAAAATGCAGGCAGAAAACTTTAAGTCAAAGGAAGAAATCTCTAATGGTAAAAGTACAAACACACTGAGTTGTGTTTCTGAGGGTTGATCTGTTTAGTTTTTAGGGTAGAAAAGGAAAGACTGAAATGTTTAGCCCAAAATCTAATATTTACCCCATGGATCTCCCCTCTTTTTGTACTGCCTTCAACCCTGCCCTCCAGGAATATGTACCCATGGTAATAAATGATTTAAAATTCAATGCCCAACACATTCATTTGAGATGTGCCAAATCACCAGAACCTCAAAAATATGATTCTTCAGTTCCAATTTACTCAAACCTTCCTCTCCAAGTATAATTAAGGATGTGAGGATTGCAGATAAAATACTGAATACCCAGTTAAATAATAATTTCAAACAATGAACACTTTTGTTCAAGTATGTCCTAACTGTTGCATAGGAAATACATAACCTCACAGAACACCTAAGTCCATCAACTTCAGTTGAAGGGAGAGTAATTAAACACAGTACAGAGCTGTACCCTTAATATAAGTTGCCATTAATTTCAATGTGTTAATTGTTTCATACTTTCCCGTATAGTGCCATATCCTTGGAATTTCATTAGTCCTACTAACATTTCCCTCTCTGGGATATTTTTGTGAAATCCTTTACCAAAATGGAGTGAGTTCAGATAGAAGGTCCTCAGGATAAAAGCTTAGGAGAGTTTGGCTGATAAAAACAGCCTATTCCGTGCAGCCCACGGCCTGGCTCCTGACTGTGTCTGTGGACCCCTTCGCGGCATCTGTAAACTCCCAAAGTCCCTTGCCCACTCCCCATGCCACAGGCTCCACAAGACGCGCTTCTGCAGTGTGGACCTGCCCCCAGATCACAGCTGCTTAGCCCTTTTCTTTTGAACATTTGGAAATGACACAGAGAACCTAATTCAGTCTAAGTTAGTGTCTTGAATAGAGAAGATACAAATTCAGGAGCTGTGCCATGGCTACAATTTGGCATCCCTTTGGTCCAGGAAGAAGAGGAAACTGGTCTTTAGGGTGAATACAATAAGCAGACATTCAGACAGGGGAAAAAGAGACCAGAGAGTCTTATCTTCATCCCCTTTCCTAACAACCAGCCAATTAGCTGTGATTTCCATGAAAACAAACCACAGCCTTACAATAAGTTCCACCCTTGTATTTGATCAGTTCAAGTCAATTTCTATCAATATTATGGACAGAATTCTAGCTAATAATTGCAGTCAATTCCTTTTTTTTTCTAACCTGTCTCTTTTCAAAAATGAAATGTTTAGCCCAAAATCTAATATTTACCCCATGGATCTCCTCTTTGTACGCTTTCCCCCCCAGGAATATGTACCCATGGTAATAAATGATTTAAAATTCAATGCCCAACACATTCATTTGAGATGTGCCAAATCACCAGAACCTCAAAAATATGATTCTTCAGTTCCAATTTACTCAAACCTTCCTCTCCAAGTATAATTAAGGATGTGAGGATTGCAGATAAAATACTGAATACCCAGTTAAATAATAATTTCAAACAATGAACACTTTTGTTCAAGTATGTCCTAACTGTTGCATAGGAAATACATAACCTCACAGAACACCTAAGTCCATCAACTTCAGTTGAAGGGAGAGTAATTAAACACAGTACAGAGCTGTACCCTTAATATAAGTTGCCATTAATTTCAATGTGTTAATTGTTTCATACTTTCCCGTATAGTGCCATATCCTTGGAATTTCATTAGTCCTACTAACATTTCCCTCTCTGGGATATTTTTGTGAAATCCTTTACCAAAATGGAGTGAGTTCAGATAGAAGGTCCTCAGGATAAAAGCTTAGGAGAGTTTGGCTGATAAAACAGCCTATTCCGTGCAGCCCACGGCCTGGCTCCTGACTGTGTCTGTGGACCCCTTCGCGGCATCTGTAAACTCCCAAAGTCCCTTGCCCACTCCCCATGCCACAGGCTCCACAAGACGCGCTTCTGCAGTGTGGACCTGCCCCCAGATCACAGCTGCTTAGCCCTTTTCTTTTGAACATTTGGAAATGACACAGAGAACCTAATTCAGTCTAAGTTAGTGTCTTGAATAGAGAAGATACAAATTCAGGAGCTGTGCCATGGCTACAATTTGGCATCCCTTTGGTCCAGGAAGAAGAGGAAACTGGTCTTTAGGGTGAATACAATAAGCAGACATTCAGACAGGGGAAAAAGAGACCAGAGAGTCTTATCTTCATCCCCTTTCCTAAAACCCAGCCAATTAGCTGTGATTTCCATGAAAACAAACCACAGCCTTACAATAAGTTCCACCCTTGTATTTGATCAGTTCAAGTCAATTTCTATCAATATTATGGACAGAATTCTAGCTAATAATTGCAGTCAATTCCTTTTTTTTTCTAACCTGTCTCTTTTCACAAGGGGTTTCAGGCACCCATGAATAAAGAATGGATGGCCAGGTGGATAGAGGGCACACAGACTGATTTCCTCTGAAGAGTACAGTCCCTGATGGGAAAAGCAGCTAAACCACCCATCTCCTCCCTAGCACACCTCTTCATTTTGAAATACATCAACTGAGTACCTGTTTGGTTTTGACGTTTGTTTTAAGTGCAACAATACAGCAGTCAGTAGATGACCAAAGATCTACCTTCTTAGAACTATTTCTGTACACACATAAGCACACATGTATGCACACAAATGTACATGTGCACATATACACACGTGTGTGCACACACAGAGAGACGTGCACAAGATGGCACTAAGTCAGACCCAGATGATGATGGAGAAAGGAGAGTCAAGTTCTAATCCAAGTTATGATTCAAAGCTAGAAACTGAAGTTGACCCACTGAATGTATGCAATGAAGAAACACAGATGAAACAAGTACTGTCATGGCCTTTTTCCAGGAGAATGGAGGTACCACTGAAAAAAAAAAAACAACTAGAAATCAGAAAATGTTGAAACTAATCTCCTGTTAAGCTCCATATACAGCACAACTGTTTCTATTGCTATGTTCAAATTATCAACCTTCCTCTACCTTCCAACAAAGTCATCTTCTCCGCAAATTTGAAGAAGGCAATTCAAAAACTATGTCCTCAGATCTAATCAGAAAAAAATATTAATAGGGATAAAAACTGATAGAATCAACTATTTAGAGAGAAAAATAAATGGTGTTCCTAGGAAGTGATAAATATCTCACTATAAGCATACCAAGGAGTTCCCTGGAGTCAAATCCAGGGAAGTAAAGAATTCACCTACAATACAGGAAATGTGGGTTCAATCCCTGAGTTAGGAAGAGTCCCTGGAGGAGGAAATAGCAAGCCACTTTAATATTCTTGCCTTGAAAATCCTGTAGACAGAGCAGCCTGGTAGGGCCCAGTTCATGGGGTCACAAGAGTCAGACATGACTTGGAGACTAAACCACCACCACCATAAGCCTGCAAAAAGAACACTGGACCATTTGTAGACAAGAAAATATAAATAACTAATTAGTAACTTAAAAGGCTCGTGAGCTCTCTAGTAACAAAAAATACATAAATAAAAACTGATATTTTTATCAGACTGGCAAAGTTGTAAAAGAACAGTAACTCAGCATTGATGATGTGGTGGGAAACACACTATGCTGGACAGAAGTGAGAATTTTTAACATGTCATAGACAGTAGTTTGGTCTTGGCCATACACATCAAAACATTAAATAGCTTCATGCTGTGACCTATTAATTCCACTTCTAAGAATCATTCTTCAGGAAATAGGAAGACAGGGGCATATAGTTATAACCACAATAGATATGTTTACAATAGGAAAAAAGAAAACTTTTCAACAACATATTAATTTGGAGACTGATCAAATAAACAAGGTGTCTATCTGTACAATGAAATCCTACCCTATAGTAAATATGATACCATAGGGCTTAATAAAACTAGTGGAGTGGAAAAGATGTCTATAGTCTGCCACATGAAACAGAGCAGTTACAAAACAGCTTGGAGACTGCAGTGCCACTCTCCTTGTTTTTGACGTAGGTTCCTATTTGTATGTATATTTATGATCAGGAGAAAAAAATCTGCAGGGTATTCACAACAACAACAGATATTTGGTTGGTTGGTTGAGGACTACTGTTACTTGCTTTCTCTTTTGAAAATGTATCTCCATTTTCTGATATTTTGTTTTCTGAGAGAATTCTTAGGAAAAATAGCTATTAAACATCATTATTGCATAAAGAACTCACTTAGGAATAAGAAAACACCATAATTCCAATAGAAATAATTGGCCAAGGATGTCAGAGAACAATTCATAAAAGGAGCTTAAATGACATACAAATGTATGGAAAAATATTCCACTTTACAAGTAATCAAAGAGGTAAAAATTAGAATATGATACCTTTCAATCTAGCAAAGAAGTTTTTTTTTATGTTATTTAGAATATACAGTGAAGGCAAGAGGTATTTAAACAAACATGATCAAGCACTGTTAATGTAAAGTATTAAAGGGCTGTTAAAGGACATCCTTTTGTAATTTTTTTCCCTCTTTTTTTTTTTTTGCCTCTAAATCATCATTCATTTATTTTCATCCATCTTTTTTTTTTTATTCTTTGGCATGTGTGGGCCTCCCATTGCAGTGGCCTCCCCCACTGCAGAGCACAGGCTCAGGGCGCATGCGCTCCAGAGAGCTGGCTCTTAATTGGACACACTGGTCCAGCTGCTCCGCAGCATGTGGAATCTTCCAGGGCCAGGGATTGAACCCAGTGCTCCTTGCACTGCAAGGCAGACTCTTTACCCACTGGACCACCAGGGAAGTCCCTTTTGTAATATTTTTCAAAAATCATTAATTAATTCATTAATTTATTCATAAACTTTGATGCAATATTGCTACTTGGAGTAGTATCTTAGGACAAATCTAGGTACAAATACATAACACATATTTGTAAAATGTTTGTTGTCCATTCATCTACATGCAAAATGCTTACCAAATCATGCTAAAACTAAACATCTAGCAACTAGGGTATGGTGTGTTATCGTTTAGAATATCAGGAGACACTGTTGTTGTTGTTCAGCTGTTAAGTTGTGTCTGACTCCTTGCAACCCCATGAACTGCACCTTACCAGGCTTCCCTATCCTTCATTATCTCCCAAAGTTTGCTCAAGCTCATGTCCATTGAGTCAGTGATGACATCCAACCATCTCATCCTCCATTGTCCCCTTCTCCTTTAGTATGTTTATGAAGAGTGCAGAATAATACAAAGCACTTACACTTTTAAAACACATAAAATTGAATATATACATTTTACATATATAAGTTATATACACAGAAAAACTAAGTGAAAAAACCTCGTTCCTCAATGCCTAGGATACCAAGCTCAGAGGCCAGATTGGCATGACTTTCAAAGACTCAGTTAGCTATCCCCAACAATCTGCTCTGCCTCATGTCTTACTCATCTCATGATGGGATCCACATGATCATTCCTATTCACTCCTGGCCTCAAAACCTGGTCCACAAAAAAGTTTATATTAAAAAAAAAAAACTTGGTCTAGGCTTTCTCTCTACTTACGTGGTCCATAGCCTCCACCTCTCCAAGAACTATCACCCTTGTCAGGTTTAGACAAAGTTCTGCTCCTTCAGGGAGCTCGCCATGATTACTCTGGCTGTCCTGATCTCGTTCTTCTCTATTTCAGTCTATACTGCTTATAACCCACTTTGGCCTTTACCTTTATACTGCCCTCTCTAGCTACTTGGGATGGCATTTTTGGATGGGCTCTGTATTGGTAGCAAGAGATTCCAGACAGTAACACTCACTGAAAATTTTTGTGTATTTGCTAAAACAAATCAAAAACTTAAGCTAAAGCAGAGTGGTCATGCAGAGCAAAAACCAAAGCAGCATCTCTTGGATGTGTCCTATATCCCCTCGTGGGGGTCCCTCAGCTACCTATAACTTCTTCTGTCAAAGCTAGGATCATCCCTGACCTGAAAAACTTGATTTGAGCTGTATTCAAGTCTCTTTGATCCACAATTCATTCAGAAGAATTTACCCAAATAATCTGTACATGGAATGACTGCATGTGAGAAAATGTTTCTAGATATCAGATTCTCCTGGTCCTTAAAATAATCTCAGTAGAAATGCAAATCAAAACTACAATGAGAGATCACCTCACACCAGTCAGAATGGCCATCATCAAAAAGTCTACAAACAATAAATGCTGGAGTGGGTGTGGAGAAAAGGGAACCCTCTTGCACTGTTGGTGGGAATGTATACTGATACAGCCACTATGGAAGACAGTATGGAGATTCCTCAAAACACTAGGAATAGAATCACCATGTGACCCAGCAATCCCACTACTAGGCATATACCCTGAGGAAATCAAAACTGAAAGAGACACATGTACCCCATTGCTCACTGAAGCACTGTTTACAATAGCTAGAACATGGAAACAACCTAGATGTCCATTAACAGATGAATGGATAAAGAAGCTGTGGTACATATATACAACAGAATATTACTTGGTCATAAAAAGAAATGCATTTGAATCAGTTCTAATGAGGTGGATGAATCTAGCATCTATTATATAGAGTGAAGTATATCAGAGAGAGAAAGAAATATTGTATAATGACTGATACATATATGTGGAATCTAGAAAGATGGTGCTGATAAATGCATATGCAAAGCAGCAGTGGAGAGATGGATGTGGAGAACAGTCTTATGGACATTGAGGTGAGGGAGGGGAATATGCTGTGAAACTAGGGCATCTCAAACAGGGGCTCTGTGGGGACCTGGAGGGTGAGATGGGGGAGAGGTTTGGGGTGTGGAGACATGTGTATACCTATGAAAGATTCGAGTCAGTGCATGGCAGTAGACAACAAAACTCTGTGAAAAATAAAATGAAATAAAAATAATCTCAGTGAGATTCTGTCTTCCTTCAGGATGGAGAAAAAACTCTTCCATGGCCAGAAAGCATCACTCCTGCAAGCACCCAGGTAGTCACTTCCCTTTCCTTGGTTATTGGATAATTTATAAGCACAAGGCTTCACCCTCTTTGAGACTGTGAGGGTAAAAGAATGGGAACCAGTGCTTGTTGATCACTCACTGTAGTCACCAGGATCACTATCATACTAAGCAACACCAAATGCGTGCCCCTTACGTGGGCCAAGAGCATGACGTATATTATCCTATCCTTTTGACAATGCTGTGAGGCAGACACATCATTTCTGCTTTTCAAGATACAGACACAGGTTCTCAAGGTCAACTCTCTTACCCAAGCTTGCAAATCTCAAAAGTAGCATGACCAGACATAGAATCAGCCTTCAAAGCCTATGATCTTTCCAGTACCCCATAGGCCTCTCTGCAAATCCCTCATATTCATTCCAATGTGTGAAAGACTATGTCAATCAAGAAATCTTCCACCTGTCTGACTGAATTCCTTCAAGCTGCTGCTTCAGGCCCTCTCTTCCTCTTCTGTTCTTGGAGGAACTGGTCCCCATACTTTAATTGCTCTTCGGATAAAATTGTTAAATCACCCCTTGACCAACTTTTAGGTTGAATCGTTCTAAGTTTTCCCAGACGTGACTTAGGGGACATTAATCATTTCAATTCTCTTGACCCAAACACACTTTTGATCCTGTTCAGCCCTCTGACATACTCTCTCCATTTAACAACAGAATATTACTTGGTCATAAAAAGAAATGCATTTGAATCAGTTCTAATGAGGTGGATGAATCTAGCATCTATTATATAGAGTGAAGTATATCAGAGAGAGAAAGAAATATTGTATAATGACTGATACATATATGTGGAATCTAGAAAGATGGTGCTGATAAATGCATATGCAAAGCAGCAGTGGAGAGATGGATGTGGAGAACAGTCTTATGGACATTGAGGTGAGGGAGGGGAATATGCTGTGAAACTAGGGCATCTCAAACAGGGGCTCTGTGGGGACCTGGAGGGTGAGATGGGGGAGAGGTTTGGGGTGTGGAGACATGTGTATACCTATGAAAGATTCGAGTCAGTGCATGGCAGTAGACAACAAAACTCTGTGAAAAATAAAATGAAATAAAAATAATCTCAGTGAGATTCTGTCTTCCTTCAGGATGGAGAAAAAACTCTTCCATGGCCAGAAAGCATCACTCCTGCAAGCACCCAGGTAGTCACTTCCCTTTCCTTGGTTATTGGATAATTTATAAGCACAAGGCTTCACCCTCTTTGAGACTGTGAGGGTAAAAGAATGGGAACCAGTGCTTGTTGATCACTCACTGTAGTCACCAGGATCACTATCATACTAAGCAACACCAAATGCGTGCCCCTTACGTGGGCCAAGAGCATGACGTATATTATCCTATCCTTTTGACAATGCTGTGAGGCAGACACATCATTTCTGCTTTTCAAGATACAGACACAGGTTCTCAAGGTCAACTCTCTTACCCAAGCTTGCAAATCTCAAAAGTAGCATGACCAGACATAGAATCAGCCTTCAAAGCCTATGATCTTTCCAGTACCCCATAGGCCTCTCTGCAAATCCCTCATATTCATTCCAATGTGTGAAAGACTATGTCAATCAAGAAATCTTCCACCTGTCTGACTGAATTCCTTCAAGCTGCTGCTTCAGGCCCTCTCTTCCTCTTCTGTTCTTGGAGGAACTGGTCCCCATACTTTAATTGCTCTTCGGATAAAATTGTTAAATCACCCCTTGACCAACTTTTAGGTTGAATCGTTCTAAGTTTTCCCAGACGTGACTTAGGGGACATTAATCATTTCAATTCTCTTGACCCAAACACACTTTTGATCCTGTTCAGCCCTCTGACATACTCTCTCCATTTAAAAAGGTTCTTAAAAATTTCCAGGTGTTTTGGGGGGAAGGTGGGTCATGACCTTTGAGGGTAGGGAATCTTCCCATCTGTCCAAATAGAATGCCTTGTTCCTGAGAGAAGAGAGATTATAAGAAAGCTCCGAGGGCCAGAGCTAGGGAAACAGAATAGAAAACAAAAATAGATGAGTTCAAATGAAGATGAATCAGAAACATGGGATTGAATTTCCCTGAGGTCTTCAATCTTACCAGGAAATGTGCTGGATAAAATAGATTTGGGCTTGATTTATCAAATGCAAAACGATTTCTTCCTTAAAAACAAAAAGTAGGTAAGAAGCTGAGTACAGATTGCTCACTGTTAGAATTAAGCACCACAAAGCCAGCACTCCCCCTAAGAAGGAGTCAGGTCAAGGTTGCTGCCTGCCTGTGACTCCCTGGAGCCAGCAGTTTCCAGCAACCTGTACATCAACACAGCAGCAGGGGTGTGGAAATCAGAACACCCTGACGGGACGTGGATGGACCTAGACAGTGTCCTACTGAGTGAAGTAAGTCCAACAGAGAAGGAGAAATATGATATGACATCCCTTATACATGGACTCTAGAAAGAAATGATACAAATGAACTCATGTACAAAACAGAGACAAACTCACAGACTTCCAGAAGGAGCTTATGGTTGCTGGAGGAAAGAATGGGGAAAAGGGATATTTCGGTAGTTTGGGATAGACATGTACACACTGCTGTATTTTGAATGGGTAACCAACAAGGACCTGCTGTATAGACAGGGAACTCTACTCAATGTTATGCAGCAGCCTGGATGGGAGGGGAGTTCAGGGAGAATGGATACATGGGTGGCTGAGTCCCTTCAGTGTTTACCTATAACTATCACAACATTGTTTGTTAATTAGCTCCACCCCAATATAAAATGAAACATTAAAAAAAAAAAGAAAAGAACAACATGCTGAGAACCAGGAGACCTGGGTTCTAGTCCCAGTCCTTCCGGTAACACGTGGATGACACTGGCAAGTCCCTTCACCTTCCTGAGCCTCAATTTTCCAAATTTAAATCCAAGGACGTCAGACTAGCTAATCTCAAGCATCCTTTGCAGATCTCACACTTCATAATTCTCCATTGAGTATCAGTAGAATTCAAAATGGGTTCTACCAAACACTGAGCTAACAAGATACTCAGTGAAAAGACAGCTAAGTGGTCCCCTGGGTTTGGGAAATGCTGTCTATATGTGAAGTTCTTCTTAGAGATTCACATTATTAGCACATTAAAGATTCTGTGAAAACCTCATGTAAAACAAAACAACAACAGGAAACATGCCTAACTCAATCCAACAGTTTCCCAATCTTACACCACAGAACTCTTTGAGGTATTACCTCTGGCCTTATGGAATATATTTTGGGAAACACTGATACATAAAATTCTATACCTCCCCGCTTCTCACCTCCAGGGTTTGAGCCTATCATTTGTGCCTGTCCTGCCCAGTCATGGCAAGACTTGGGAGCCCCAGGGTGAGCTGGAGGCTCTGAGCACTCATGTCCTGAATGGCATACGTTGGGCAGCATCCAGCCCCAGGAGAGCCATGTGTTTGCAAGCAGAACCAGGGCTAAATTGGCAGGACAACGACCTAGCTGTGGATGGATGCTCTTGGTGCCATGCAGGTAAATCGCAGGAGCCTGTTGCTGTTCAGTCGCTAAGTCATGTCCAACTCTTTGCAACCTCATGAACTATAGGTGCTTACCTGTCTCTGAACATCTCCTGACAAGACGGTCCCTTTTCTCAGGGCCTTGGGTGTTTCTGGGCAAATAGAGTAGGGTAGCCATCAGAAGAATGATATCTACTTTACAGAAAAACCCACCAGATGGTGCTAATGGTAAACAACCAGCCTGCTCATGCAGGAGACATAAGAAATGCAGGTTTGATTCCTGGGTTGGAAAAAGCCCTGGAGGAGGGCATGGCAACCTCTTGCAATACTCTTGCTTGGAGAATCCCATGGGCAGGGGAGCCTGGTGGGCCACAGTCCATGGGGTGGCAAAGAGTCAGACACTACAGAAGTGACTTAGCATTCAAGAACAGCTTCACAACATTGTTTAAAGAAAAATTGAAACATTAAAAAAAAAAGAACAACATGCTGAGAACCAGGAGACCTGGGTTCTAGTCCCAGTCCTTCCGGTAACACGTGGATGACACTGGCAAGTCCCTTCACCTTCCTGAGCCTCAATTTTCCAAATTTAAATCCAAGGACGTCAGACTAGCTAATCTCAAGCATCCTTTGCAGATCTCACACTTCATAATTCTCCATTGAGTATCAGTAGAATTCAAAATGGGTTCTACCAAACACTGAGCTAACAAGATACTCAGTGAAAAGACAGCTAAGTGGTCCCCTGGGTTTGGGAAATGCTGTCTATATGTGAAGTTCTTCTTAGAGATTCACATTATTAGCACATTAAAGATTCTGTGAAAACCTCATGTAAAACAAAACAACAACAGGAAACATGCCTAACTCAATCCAACAGTTTCCCAATCTTACACCACAGAACTCTTTGAGGTATTACCTCTGGCCTTATGGAATATATTTTGGGAAACACTGATACATAAAATTCTATACCTCCCCGCTTCTCACCTCCAGGGTTTGAGCCTATCATTTGTGCCTGTCCTGCCCAGTCATGGCAAGACTTGGGAGCCCCAGGGTGAGCTGGAGGCTCTGAGCACTCATGTCCTGAATGGCATACGTTGGGCAGCATCCAGCCCCAGGAGAGCCATGTGTTTGCAAGCAGAACCAGGGCTAAATTGGCAGGACAACGACCTAGCTGTGGATGGATGCTCTTGGTGCCATGCAGGTAAATCGCAGGAGCCTGTTGCTGTTCAGTCGCTAAGTCATGTCCAACTCTTTGCAACCTCATGAACTATAGGTGCTTACCTGTCTCTGAACATCTCCTGACAAGACGGTCCCTTTTCTCAGGGCCTTGGGTGTTTCTGGGCAAATAGAGTAGGGTAGCCATCAGAAGAATGATATCTACTTTACAGAAAAACCCACCAGATGGTGCTAATGGTAAACAACCAGCCTGCTCATGCAGGAGACATAAGAAATGCAGGTTTGATTCCTGGGTTGGAAAAAAGCCCTGGAGGAGGGCATGGCAACCTCTTGCAATACTCTTGCTTGGAGAATCCCATGGGCAGGGGAGCCTGGTGGGCCACAGTCCATGGGGTGGCAAAGAGTCAGACACTACAGAAGTGACTTAGCATTCAAGAACAGCTTCACTGAGGTGGTGCATTACTCTTCCAGGGTGGACAGAACAAAAGATTACAAATCAGAGACTTAACCAACATAAAGTTATTTTCTCACAGTTCTGGAGGCTGGAAGTCAGAGATCAGGATGCCATCAGGGCTGGTATCTGAGGAGACATCATTTCTAGGATTGCAGACAGACACCTTCTCCCTGTGTCCTCACTTGGCCTCTTCTCTGTGCCCACAAATCTCTAGTGCCTCCTTCTCTTCTTTTAAGAATGTCATTAGGGGCTTCCCTGGTGGTCTAGTAGTTAAGAATCTGCCTTGCAATGCAGGGGATACTGGTTGGTTCCCTGGTCAGGGAAGACCCCACATGCCACAGGGCGACTAAGCCTGGGCACCGTAACTAATGAGCCCTCACTCTAGAGCCTGCACAGCCACAACTACTGAAGCTACATGCCTAGAGCCCGTGCTCCACAACAAGAGAAGCTACCCAATGAGAAGCCTCGAACCACAACTAGAGAGTAGCCCCTGCTTGCCCCAACTAGAGAAAGCCTGCAACAAAGTCCAGCAACAAAGACCTAACACTGACAAAAATAAATAGCACATCAATATAGAATCTGCCTGCAATGCAGGAGACCCAGGTTTGATCTCTGGGCCAGCAAGATCCCCTGGAGAAGGAAATGGCAACCTACTCCAGTATTCTTGCCTGGAGAATCCCATGGACAGAGGAGGCTGACAGGCTATAGTTCACAGGACAGGATCACAAGAGATGGACACAACTCAGTGACTAACCCAATTATTAAAAAGAATAAAAAAATGCCATTAAGCCCCCCAAACCCAAAAGACCTCATCTAGTGTTAATTACTTCCTTAAAGGCCTCATCTCCAAATATGGTCACTTATGGGGGAGCGGGAGGGAGAAAGTAGGGATTCAACTTGGAAATTTAAGGGTGGGACACAACTCGGCCAGGTCACAGTGAGATTCTTCTGAACTGTCACTCTGAGGGAGAGAGAAAGGTGAGCCTGGGAGCTTGAGAAACAAAATGAGTCAGGAAAGAAAACAACACGGCAGAGTGGATGAGTAGTCAGCAGGTTCCTCCCACCCCATGCCCTTTACAGGGTGTGGAAGTGCTAGGAAATCAAAGGGGACACCTTACGACTCACCTAGTGAGCCAGCGGTGTGTGTGCTTTCCAGGGGCCAGCTTGGCATAGAAGATGCAGAGCCACCGCCTTCAAGATCCTGTAGGCTTGAACCCACTCACACTCACCAGCTGTGAGTGTGTCAACTCAAGGTCTGAGTCACACCCCCTTCTCTTCCCAGCTCCCAGTAAACAAGATCCCAGGAAATGCCAAGGACCAGGAAGGGCCCAAGAGATGACTGAAATGGGACCCCCACCACCACCACCCACAGCCATTAAATCTAGAAGAATATTCAACTCTCTTTAGAAACATGAACAGGGCGACTAAGCCTGGGCACCGTAACTAATGAGCCCTCACTCTAGAGCCTGCACAGCCACAACTACTGAAGCTACATGCCTAGAGCCCGTGCTCCACAACAAGAGAAGCTACCCAATGAGAAGCCTCGAACCACAACTAGAGAGTAGCCCCTGCTTGCCCCAACTAGAGAAAGCCTGCAACAAAGTCCAGCAACAAAGACCTAACACTGACAAAAATAAATAGCACATCAATATAGAATCTGCCTGCAATGCAGGAGACCCAGGTTTGATCTCTGGGCCAGCAAGATCCCCTGGAGAAGGAAATGGCAACCTACTCCAGTATTCTTGCCTGGAGAATCCCATGGACAGAGGAGGCTGACAGGCTATAGTTCACAGGACAGGATCACAAGAGATGGACACAACTCAGTGACTAACCCAATTATTAAAAAGAATAAAAAAATGCCATTAAGCCCCCAACCAAATGACCTCATCTAGTGTTAATTACTTCCTTAAAGGCCTCATCTCCAAATATGGTCACTTATGGGGGAGCGGGAGGGAGAAAGTAGGGATTCAACTTGGAAATTTAAGGGTGGGACACAACTCGGCCAGGTCACAGTGAGATTCTTCTGAACTGTCACTCTGAGGGAGAGAGAAAGGTGAGCCTGGGAGCTTGAGAAACAAAATGAGTCAGGAAAGAAAACAACACGGCAGAGTGGATGAGTAGTCAGCAGGTTCCTCCCACCCCATGCCCTTTACAGGGTGTGGAAGTGCTAGGAAATCAAAGGGGACACCTTACGACTCACCTAGTGAGCCAGCGGTGTGTGTGCTTTCCAGGGGCCAGCTTGGCATAGAAGATGCAGAGCCACCGCCTTCAAGATCCTGTAGGCTTGAACCCACTCACACTCACCAGCTGTGAGTGTGTCAACTCAAGGTCTGAGTCACACCCCCTTCTCTTCCCAGCTCCCAGTAAACAAGATCCCAGGAAATGCCAAGGACCAGGAAGGGCCCAAGAGATGACTGAAATGGGACCCCCACCACCACCACCCACAGCCATTAAATCTAGAAGAATATTCAACTCTCTTTAGAAACATGAACAAGCTACTGCACACCCTTGTGTTTGGAGTAGATTTCACACCTGACACTGCATTACTAGCCGTTGACTGGGATAGAATCCACGGGGAGCCGAGGGAGAGGCAAGCTATCAAGGGGCAGGTCCAGGCCTGGGTGAGAGGCATTGAGAGCTTCCCAGCAAGGCCAGATCAGTCAAAACTCATGATACAGGATTTGTAATAATAAGCAGTAGAGTAGATGCTGACCCTTTTGGAACAAGCAAGCCCAGTAACTCACCCTGGTTTAGCCATACTCTATGATTTGGTAGAAGGAATATTAGTTTCCTGCTATAAAAAATTATTACAAACTTGACTGAAAATAACAGGAATTCTTTCACAGTTCTGGGGGCCAAAAGTCCAAAATCAAGGGTCACCTGATTTTGTTATTTAAAAAAGGGTGTTGATAGGGTCACCTTCCCTCCAGAGACTCCCAGGAGAATCTGTTCTTGGCTGCTTCCAGACCCAGGCAACTGCCAGTGTTCCCTGGCTCAAGACTACATCACTCCAGTCTCAGCCTCTATCTCCACTCCTCTATCTCTCTTCTCTTCTTCTATGTGTCTCTCAGAACACCCCCTGTCTCTCTCTTGTAAGGATATATGTGACGGCATTGAGGGCCCACTCCATAGTCCAGGAAGAATGTCCCTCTCAAGATCTCTAACTGAATCAGTGTCTACAACATGAGGTCCATTCACAAGTTCCAGTGCTTGGACCCAGACGTCTGTTGAAAGGTCATTTTCAGCCTACTTTCAAGACCTTGGGAAGTGTGCTACCCCACCACCAGCCGGGCCCACCACCATGACTCCCAGGACAAGGCCTGCCACATAGTGTGGTGGGCTCCTGAGAGGTGCTGAGTGAAGAGTTTGTTGGAAACAATGTGGCTATAAGTAAAGCCATGCTCTAGGCTCACCCTTGAAAGGACTCATTTGTGGACTCTAAATTTTTGGATTTTTTATTAACTAGATAAACTGAAAGTTGTATCTGATTCTCCACCACCCCATGGACTGTAGCCCACCAGGTTCCTCTGTCCATGGAATTCTCAGGCAAATATATTTGAATGGGTAGCCATTCCTTTCTCCTGGAGATCTTCTTGGCCCAGGGATCAAACTAATGTCTCCTGCAGTGCAGGCAGATTCTTTAGCATCTGAGCCACCAGGAAATACACACAAACACAGGAGGCAACCCCTATCAAGGGGCAGGTCCAGGCCTGGGTGAGAGGCATTGAGAGCTTCCCAGCAAGGCCAGATCAGTCAAAACTCATGATACAGGATTTGTAATAATAAGCAGTAGAGTAGATGCTGACCCTTTTGGAACAAGCAAGCCCAGTAACTCACCCTGGTTTAGCCATACTCTATGATTTGGTAGAAGGAATATTAGTTTCCTGCTATAAAAAATTATTACAAACTTGACTGAAAATAACAGGAATTCTTTCACAGTTCTGGGGGCCAAAAGTCCAAAATCAAGGGTCACCTGATTTTGTTATTTAAAAAAGGGTGTTGATAGGGTCACCTTCCCTCCAGAGACTCCCAGGAGAATCTGTTCTTGGCTGCTTCCAGACCCAGGCAACTGCCAGTGTTCCCTGGCTCAAGACTACATCACTCCAGTCTCAGCCTCTATCTCCACTCCTCTATCTCTCTTCTCTTCTTCTATGTGTCTCTCAGAACACCCCCTGTCTCTCTCTTGTAAGGATATATGTGACGGCATTGAGGGCCCACTCCATAGTCCAGGAAGAATGTCCCTCTCAAGATCTCTAACTGAATCAGTGTCTACAACATGAGGTCCATTCACAAGTTCCAGTGCTTGGACCCAGACGTCTGTTGAAAGGTCATTTTCAGCCTACTTTCAAGACCTTGGGAAGTGTGCTACCCCACCACCAGCCGGGCCCACCACCATGACTCCCAGGACAAGGCCTGCCACATAGTGTGGTGGGCTCCTGAGAGGTGCTGAGTGAAGAGTTTGTTGGAAACAATGTGGCTATAAGTAAAGCCATGCTCTAGGCTCACCCTTGAAAGGACTCATTTGTGGACTCTAAATTTTTGGATTTTTTATTAACTAGATAAACTGAAAGTTGTATCTGATTCTCCACCACCCCATGGACTGTAGCCCACCAGGTTCCTCTGTCCATGGAATTCTCAGGCAAATATATTTGAATGGGTAGCCATTCCTTTCTCCTGGAGATCTTCTTGGCCCAGGGATCAAACTAATGTCTCCTGCAGTGCAGGCAGATTCTTTAGCATCTGAGCCACCAGGGAAACCCTACACACAAACACAAGAGTTGGAAGCGGGGGAACACACCGAAAGACCCCCACATATAACTTGCAGTTTTTTTCAATTTTTAAGTGAAGAGATGAAAGAAAGCACCATTTACTTTCATAATCATTTCCTAAAAGAAAGAATATTTTAATACCAAAAGGAAGGTCATTGCCTCAGTATAAAAGACAGTCCTTGAAATTAAATAAACCCAGCCTCATTAAAAATTCACTCACAGTCCTTTTTTTTTCCTTTCCTTCCTCAGTTTGCCACAAATGACAATTTCATCACACACCCGTTCCAGTTTGCAAATGGGCCTCTGGAAACAACTGCAGAGAAGAAACATTAGCAGAGAAATAGCTGAAACAGAGCAGGACCCTGTGGGGCTCCTCCGCACAAAAGGCTTTTCTGTCCCTTGTTTGTCACTTGTAGGAAACAGGCTTCATTCAGCCTCCATGACCTTCCCTGAGCTCCAAAGGACAGGTCCAAACAGTTGCTAATCACAGAAGTGGAGGGGGTGTGGGGACAAGGGAGGAGCAGTGAAGAAACCCCAGCCTTGGGGCAGGGCCCCGGTTCTCCCTCAAGGGACACACAGAACAATCTCTTTCAGCCGATATGGAAGCCCCCACCAGGTGGAAGAAGCTAACTTCATGCTGTCCACAAGCACGTAGACCCCAGACCAGTTGGAACTAGAGGTGCCAGTGCTTGGACCCAGACGTCTGTTGAAAGGTCATTTTCAGCCTACTTTCAAGACCTTGGGAAGTGTGCTACCCACCACCAGCCGGGCCCACCACCATGACTCCCAGGACAAGGCCTGCCACATAGTGTGGTGGGCTCCTGAGAGGTGCTGAGTGAAGAGTTTGTTGGAAACAATGTGGCTATAAGTAAAGCCATGCTCTAGGCTCACCCTTGAAAGGACTCATTTGTGGACTCTAAATTTTTGGATTTTTTATTAACTAGATAAACTGAAAGTTGTATCTGATTCTCCACCACCCCATGGACTGTAGCCCACCAGGTTCCTCTGTCCATGGAATTCTCAGGCAAATATATTTGAATGGGTAGCCATTCCTTTCTCCTGGAGATCTTCTTGGCCCAGGGATCAAACTAATGTCTCCTGCAGTGCAGGCAGATTCTTTAGCATCTGAGCCACCAGGGAAACCCTACACACAAACACAAGAGTTGGAAGCGGGGGAACACACCGAAAGACCCCCACATATAACTTGCAGTTTTTTTCAATTTTTAAGTGAAGAGATGAAAGAAAGCACCATTTACTTTCATAATCATTTCCTAAAAGAAAGAATATTTTAATACCAAAAGGAAGGTCATTGCCTCAGTATAAAAGACAGTCCTTGAAATTAAATAAACCCAGCCTCATTAAAAATTCACTCACAGTCCTTTTTTTTTCCTTTCCTTCCTCAGTTTGCCACAAATGACAATTTCATCACACACCCGTTCCAGTTTGCAAATGGGCCTCTGGAAACAACTGCAGAGAAGAAACATTAGCAGAGAAATAGCTGAAACAGAGCAGGACCCTGTGGGGCTCCTCCGCACAAAAGGCTTTTCTGTCCCTTGTTTGTCACTTGTAGGAAACAGGCTTCATTCAGCCTCCATGACCTTCCCTGAGCTCCAAAGGACAGGTCCAAACAGTTGCTAATCACAGAAGTGGAGGGGGTGTGGGGACAAGGGAGGAGCAGTGAAGAAACCCCAGCCTTGGGGCAGGGCCCCGGTTCTCCCTCAAGGGACACACAGAACAATCTCTTTCAGCCGATATGGAAGCCCCCACCAGGTGGAAGAAGCTAACTTCATGCTGTCCACAAGCACGTAGACCCCAGACCAGTTGGAACTAGAAGGTTGATGATGTTGACTCCAAGCTACCTCACCACCAACCAGTTAGAAGAATGTCCATGAGCTGATCAGGCCCTCCTCTTTGAACTATTACTATAAAGCTCACCAACCCCTCCAGGAGAGACACACAGTTTGGATGGTATTGGCCATCATGGCCCCTTTCCCTGGGAAAACAATAAAGTTATTCTTTTCTACTTCACCCCAGACTCTGCCTCTGAGATTCAGTTCAGTACTGGAGTACAGAGGCTGAGCTTCAGCTACAAACCTACTCAATTTTAAGAATGAAGGAGTGAGCGTGTGTTGTTCAGAGCACCGCCTCCTCCCCGTAACGCTGTCAGAACTTCAGGGCATCAGCCTCCCTGTGCCCTTTCCCTGCTACAAAGCAGATGTATCTGTCCTTCAGGAGCTTCGGCCCTCGCCAGGACTCACCTCAGGGTTGTGCTAGCAGCATCACTCCTAAGGACCTGATGCATGTCTGTTCCCCATCACTGGGCCCAGGTGGGATGAGCTCCTGGTGTGCCTGTTGGGGAAGCCACCAGGGAAGGAGGCACATTCCCCCAGGTGCTATGTGGCCAGGAGGATTTCACCCCTGGGCTCCAAGAAGCTTTCAGGACATCTCACAGAAAGAAGCCACTAGATTTCAAGAGTCAAGCCCATGAGGTCCCTGTAGTGAGGCCAAAGGTCCTCCCTGACCCTGAGAAGAACGTAGGGCTCTTACGTACTGTTGGCTGACTGGGAATTTGCACAACCACCAGGGCTTCCCAGGAGACACAATGGTAAAGAGTCCACCTGCCAATGCAGGAGACACGGATTCCATCTCTGGGTTGGGAAGATCCCCTGGAGTAGGAAATGGCAGCCCACTCCGGTATTCTTGCCTGCAAAACTCCATGGACAGAGGAACCCGGTTGGCTATAACCCATGGGATGACAAACAGTTGGCCATGACTGAGCACACATGCGCATACTCTAGCGGACAAAAAGGACCAAGTTCCTTAAAAACTAGCCAGAGGAGGCTGAAAGGAGGGGACACAGTAGGTGTTGTCCAGAGAGTATAAACCTTTGGTTGTACTCAAATAGATTGCCTTTTTCCATGTCACATGTAAAATAAAGTTTCAATTATGCAAGATGAGTAAGTTATAGAGATCTGTACCTGCTAAGAGGGTACGTCTCATTATCCTAACCACAGTTTTTCCAAATAAAATAATCTTTGAAGCTAGACTCTTAAGCCCAGTAATCCTACTGCCAAGAATTATGAGAAAACACCTGAGACCCATCTGCATTTTAGGTATAAGACTGTTCATTCTAGTTACATGTAACAGGAAAGAACTGGGAAAACTGGAAATGCCTACATATTGGATCATCTTACAGCTAATACAGGTTGCACTTGTAAAAAAGAATTCTTAATTACATTTAGAAAACAGTCACAGCAGAATAATAAGTTGAGATTTCTCTGGTGCTTGTTGTCACTGCGTTAAAGGACTGAGGAGAAGAGAAACTGCTGTAGCTTGTTCTCCCCACATTCCTTCCTCGCCCACACACGTCACTGGGTGGTTTCGCTCGCTGGCCTCAGGGGAGACTGGTGATGCAAGGCAACCTTCCTTCTGGGCTTAGTTCTGAATTCTAAAGGCACTGGAGCAATCCACAGGGGAAAGGGAGAAGCTACTGAGAGGAAGAGAGGGGAGGGAGAAGTGAGAGAAGAGAGGACAGAGAGGTTCATGGGAGCTCTTTGCCCCTCCTCCCTTCCAGTCTCCCCTCCCCTGACAGCAGCAGGCTGCCAGTGGCCCCAGGGGAAGAGCAACACCCTGCCCCAGGGGCTCCCTGAGTTCCAGCATCACCCTCCCCACCTGGTACTGCCGGTCTTGACAAAGATTCCCTGGGCAAACTCAGCACAGACCCTGCAGCAAGTCCACTGTCAAGGATCATTCTGGCAATAAGCCCACAGCCCAGCACATGCCAAGGACCTGAAACAGGACACAGTGCTTCCAGGCCAGTTCTGGGGAGACCCAAGGTACTGACATGAGTGAGGAGTTCAGCAGTGGGGCACGGTGGATATGCAGAAGAAGAAAATATTTGATTTAAAGAGTTAATTTGCCTCTACTTACATGCTCCAATTTATAGAATAATATCCACATTGACTAATTTAGTTCAGTTCAGTCACTCAGCTGTGTCTGACTCTTTGGGACCCCATGGACTGCAGCACGCCAGGCTTCCCTGACCATCACCATCTCTCAGAGCTTGCTCAAACTTGTGTCCATTGACTCAGTGATGCCATTCAACTATCTCATCCTCTGCTGTCCCCTTTTCCTTCTGCCTTCTATTTTTCTCAGCATCAGGTTCTTTTCCAGTGAGTCATCTCTTCTCATCAGGTGGCCAAAGTATTGGAGCTTCGGCTTCAGCATCAGTCCTTCCAATGAATATTCAGGGTTGATTCCTTTAGGAATGACTGGTTTGATCTCTTTTCTGTCCAAGAAACTCTCAAGAAACTTCTCCAACACCACAGTTCAAAGGCATCAATTCTTCAGTGTTCAGTCTTCTTTATGGTCCAGCTCTCATATCCGTACATGACTATTGAGAAAATCATATATTTTACTATATGTACTTTGTCAGCAAAGTGATGTCTCTGCTTTTGAATATGCTGTCTAGGTTTATCATAGCTTTCCTTCCAAGAAGCAAGTATCTTTTAATTTCATGGCTGTAGTTACTGTCCACAGTGATTTTGGAGCCCCCCCCCCCTGCCAAAATAAAGTCTGTCACTGTTTCCATTGTTTGACCATTTATTTTCCATGAAGTGAAGAGACCAGATGCCATGATCTTTATTTTTTGAATGACTATAGTAGTAAAATGGGAAAAAAAAAGAAAAGAAAAAACACGCAGAAAATACGTGAGCTGCATTATCCCATGAGGAAGGTGATGCTATTCTCTCCATTTCATAGATCAGGAAACTGAGGCACAAGAGAGCTGAAGGCCATGCAGCTGCCAAGTGTCAGAACCAGGTTTTGAACCCAGGTTATCCAACTCCAGAGTGCCCCTCACCCTCTACAGTTTCCACCACCATGTTACCCCTGTGTGAATCCACCCCACAGAAGTATATGCACGAAAAGGTTCAGAGTCTAACCTTGGTAGTAATAATATTTCTCTATGTTCTCCATATTTTCTGTAATAAATATGCGTTTATTTTACCGGTAGAGAAAATAAAGCTATATTTAAAACGGAGAGTAGGGGAAGGCCTCTGTGTTCCCTGAGGTCCCAGAGCTCAGAACAGCCTGAAGGGAGAGCAAGTTCTCTCCAGAACCCTTCTTCCAATGGAGGAGGCACAAGAGATCTGAGTTCAATCCCTGGGTTGGGAAAATCCCCTGGAGAAGGACATTGAGACCCACTCCAGTATTCTTGCCTGGAGAATTCCATGGACAAGAGGTGCCTGGCAGGCTACAGACCATGGGGTCACAACAAGTCAGACATGACTGAAGCAACTAAGCACACAAAAAGCACCCCAAAAGGCAGCTCTATGGCACTCTTCCTTCCCTCTGCCTCCCAGATCCCAAGGCCTGAATCTGCCAGCTCTCTGGCTGGGCAAGGGGGCTCCTGGGGCCCTTGGGCTGCAGAAAGTCTGGCTGCGCAGGAGCTGTCTTCCCAGCTCCAGGGCTAGGAGCAGTCCAGCTCCAGCCCTGATGTCAAATCCCAGTCAGTGAGACGAGAGCTGGTGAGGGATGCTGGAATTCTACTGAGTGGGGATGGTTTACTAAAAGCCCCCTTGAGAGAGGAGGGCAGAGACTTCTCTGATGGCCAGGAACCAGGTCAGTCTCGAGGCAAAGACACCTTAGGAGCCCACTGGCGGCCTGTCCCATGCAGCGTCTGACAACTCTGGCCTCCCGCAGCATCCTCAGTGGACTCTTCTTGGCTGCCCTCTTTGTCCCAGTCAGGCGGCTCTCTGACTTGTTCCAAAAGGTTTCCCCTCCCCTTCCTGATGGGCAGTCTGTCCTGAGAACCCATCTCCGGAGTTCCAAGAACACGGGAAGTCTTCTGCTGCCTCAGGGCCTCTGTACTTGCTGGACCTCCTGCAAGGCACATTCATCATAGGACAGGCTGGCTCTTCAGGTCTCAGCTTGGAGTTACCGCCACCAGAGCCCCCCATCTCCCTAAGTAGGGAGCCAGATCCTGAATGCAACATTCCCAGACCAAAGGTCACCAATTCAAAAGGAGGAAACTATCCCAGTGTAGGTAGATGAATGGCCTTAGCACTGGGCTCCTGAGCTGGAATGAGGAGGGGGACTAACAAAGACAGTATCAGACCAGAGAGTGGGTGCTCTGTCCAAAAGGGACAGTCAGCCTGCAGCTGCATTGAGGAGATTTCTTGCAGAAATGTAGGCCATGCTGCTGAACATCCAGTTTTCTTGGATGTCCACGGGAATCCTGCAGGTCGTTCCTATCAGCTTCCTGCACTGCCCCAGGCACCAGCAGGGTCGCCCTGAGTCTCCAGGCTTGAGCTCACCACTGCAGCTGGAACTCTCCCCAGCACTCAGGCCCCTCGCCCATCTCCTGGTCCCTCCCGTCTCCTCATCACTGTCCTCAGCAACACACCCCACCCCCAGGAGGTTCATGGTGGCCCACCCTGGCCTCCTGAATCCCACTGCCCCAAGGGCAAAGCTGGTGGCCCCACCTCTGACCCAACTGAAGGAAAGAGCCTACAGAACTTTTCCCAGGCAGCCAATCCATACATATGCCCAGGAGCACCATTGCCAAATCACCAGGGAACACAGACAAATGCCACCCCCACCCCTCGAGCTGGTGAGCCGTTCTCTACCACATCCTGCCCTCCCACCCACAATCTGCAAACCAGCATGTGTGTCTGTGCGTCACTAACTGCAGGCTGGCGGATGGTGCTGGAACAGTCCTCTGGCTCCCGGGCACCAGCAAGCAGAAGCCGTGGGACGCCACAGCCTGGACTCCAGCGAGTGGGCCAGGAACCGGGCCTGCTCCAGACCCCATGACCCTGGGGTCTTTCTGCCTCACAGTCTGGAGCAGATCCCAACATTTTTCCCCATTCTGGAGTTCAGTTCCTAAACCATCCGGGAAGAGACTTCCAGCTGGAATAAGGCTGCCCAACCTTCACAGGCCCATCCACCACTAATCCACAGAGAGACAGTTGAGATTCCAGCTACAGAGCACACAGTAGGGACACAGCGTGACCTTCTCCAGCTGGTCGGTAGAGCGAGGACATGCCCCATCCCTGACACCAGCTTCCAGGCTGAAATCGATGTCCAAAGCCAGGGGTTCATTCATTAGATCAAACACTGCAACAAACCCACTGGCAGGCACGGAGTCATGCCTGGCGCTGGGTAGGCTGTACTAGCTCATTCAATCCTCATGGAAGCCAGACGAGGTCAGCCAACACTATCATCTCTTTTCACAAATGGGGAGACTGAGGTATGTGTTTTAAGAAACTTTCCCAAAGTCATATGGCTAATAAGTGGTAGAAATGGTATGGAACCCTAGCCAATGGATGCTCCAATGCCCAGTGCTGCCCAGTACTTGGCAAAACTCTACTTGGGCACTGGGACACTCATCCACACAGAAACAAGTCCACCATCTGTTACTAAGCGGAAAAGAAAGAGGCGAAAGAATACACAGAGATCAATCCCTTTGGGGAAATAAACGTACATGATGAGCATGTGGTTTCACAGGCTAGAATAAGAAAAGTCATGTCTCAGTGACAAGGTGGTGGAGGACGGTGGGCCAGACAGACCTCAGCTGAGTCGTGGCTACTCCACTCTCTCCTCCTGTGCTGACTGCCCACAGTCACTTACCTGTGCAAAGTCTCAATTTCCGCATCTGTGAATGAGAAGCCGCATCTAACACCGTTCATGTACAGATTAAACATGAAAAGCCACCTAGCACATTGTTCCTTTTATATGAAATGTCCAAAAAAAGTATAACTATGAAAAGAGCAAATTGCTTAATGGCTGCCTGGGGCTGAGCTGGAAATGGGGATTGACTGTAGCCAGTCCTGAGAGATTTTACAGGGACAACGGAAGTGTTCAATCAGTGGGCTGTGCTGATGGTTGCAGAACTCTGCAAATTTACTTAAAAGTCTCTGCAGTAGAATGACTGATTAATTAAAATGTGTGGATTTTATGGCATATAAATCACGCCACAATACAGTTCTTAAAAAATTATATTAAGTGGCTAGTACACAGCAGACCCTCAGACCGTAACTGAATTGTTGACAGGCTTATGAAGTGGTATTCTGCGTGAATTAAACTGTTTCTGCTTATCCATATTTTTATGTTTGTACAATAAATATGCATTTCTTGCATAATAAAAAGAGAAATGGAGAGAAACAGTTACATTAAAATAGCATTGAAAAGAAGGAACCTATTATCATGGGGTGATTTTAATTTTCTTCCTGTGGTTTATTTTCTCTTTGGCAATAGTGAATATGTACTTCTTGGATGAACAGACTGCTGTTTTCATTTAGAGCTTATTTTATATTCAACCTTGGCCTAGACACATGCATTCATGCCTGGCGCTGGGTAGGCTGTACTAGCTCATTCAATCCTCATGGAAGCCAGACGAGGTCAGCCAACACTATCATCTCTTTTCACAAATGGGGAGACTGAGGTATGTGTTTTAAGAAACTTTCCCAAAGTCATATGGCTAATAAGTGGTAGAAATGGTATGGAACCCTAGCCAATGGATGCTCCAATGCCCAGTGCTGCCCAGTACTTGGCAAAACTCTACTTGGGCACTGGGACACTCATCCACACAGAAACAAGTCCACCATCTGTTACTAAGCGGAAAAGAAAGAGGCGAAAGAATACACAGAGATCAATCCCTTTGGGGAAATAAACGTACATGATGAGCATGTGGTTTCACAGGCTAGAATAAGAAAAGTCATGTCTCAGTGACAAGGTGGTGGAGGACGGTGGGCCAGACAGACCTCAGCTGAGTCGTGGCTACTCCACTCTCTCCTCCTGTGCTGACTGCCCACAGTCACTTACCTGTGCAAAGTCTCAATTTCCGCATCTGTGAATGAGAAGCCGCATCTAACACCGTTCATGTACAGATTAAACATGAAAAGCCACCTAGCACATTGTTCCTTTTATATGAAATGTCCAAAAAAAGTATAACTATGAAAAGAGCAAATTGCTTAATGGCTGCCTGGGGCTGAGCTGGAAATGGGGATTGACTGTAGCCAGTCCTGAGAGATTTTACAGGGACAACGGAAGTGTTCAATCAGTGGGCTGTGCTGATGGTTGCAGAACTCTGCAAATTTACTTAAAAGTCTCTGCAGTAGAATGACTGATTAATTAAAATGTGTGGATTTTATGGCATATAAATCACGCCACAATACAGTTCTTAAAAAATTATATTAAGTGGCTAGTACACAGCAGACCCTCAGACCGTAACTGAATTGTTGACAGGCTTATGAAGTGGTATTCTGCGTGAATTAAACTGTTTCTGCTTATCCATATTTTTATGTTTGTACAATAAATATGCATTTCTTGCATAATAAAAAGAGAAATGGAGAGAAACAGTTACATTAAAATAGCATTGAAAAGAAGGAACCTATTATCATGGGGGTGATTTTAATTTTCTTCCTGTGGTTTATTTTCTCTTTGGCAATAGTGAATATGTACTTCTTGGATGAACAGACTGCTGTTTTCATTTAGAGCTTATTTTATATTCAACCTTGGCCTAGACACAGCAATGTGCACACACGGGAAGGTGAGAGATGGTCCGCTAGGGTCTGTCTATCTAGAGTGGAGGCAGGACAGAGAAGGACCGATCTGGAAAGATGAAGAGCAAGGAGACAGTCTGTGCTAAGAAAGCAACGTGTGCCCTAGCAAGGCTAGAGGGCCCCACCGAGGAGAGAGTCCTGTGGGCTGACAGCTGAGCAGCCAGGAAAGATAGCCAAAGAGGAGAATGTCCATTCCCTCCATAAATACCGTCGGAGCACCCACCGTATGCCAGAGCATGTTAAGAGCTGGGAACACACGGTGACAGGGCGAACACGGTCACGGCCCCACAATGCCGTGCGCCCGGCCACGCCAGTCTGGCTCTGAACCTATGAAACACCGCATGCCTGGAGAAGGTGAGGGCAGGGACCCCCTGCCCGGGGACTCATCCACAGGTCCTGAATGGGAGAGTAAGAGGAGGCCTGGATTCGCACACCAGCAATGCTGCTAATTCCCAGAGGTAAATCTCCTTCTCCATGCGACAGTTTCCCCATTAGTATAAATGAGAGCTTAATGACTGTGTGCCTAGCTCTGAAGCCAGAAACGTGCAGGTCCCAGCCTAGTTCTGCCACTGAGACAGCGTCCTCAGGCGGCTTAGCTTTTCAGAGATCCAGTTTCCTCCTCTGAACAAATGGGTGACATGATAGCACGTAAATCCGAGAGGGTTTGGCCGTAGAGAGGATTAAATGAGGTAACACAGAGAAAGTACATCAGGGCGCCAACCGTCCAGTGGGCAAGGGTAAAGCACAGCTGCAGCTGGCTTCCACCAAATGAGGGCTCAGGGAGATTCAGAATTCCTGGGGCAGCCCAGCCACGAAGATCAAATCTGAGGTAACAAAGAGCACCAGCTCAACAAAAGGAAATCTAATAGCCTTCTTTGGTTAGAATGCGGGAGGGAAACAGCCTGCTAAACCACTTGAGAAAAACAATAGATGGTCCTCCAGTTAGCAGCGCCCTCCCCTTACCCACATACTCAGTCCAGCACTGCCACCTGCTGGAGCTTTACGGGAAAGGCACCTTTCCTGCCGATGGGATCTTTAATCCCAGCTGGAAAAGATGAGTGGGAGACTAGAGACTCCGGTCGGGTTGGGTGCAAACAATTCCACTGAGAGAGATTTGAGCTCTGGAGCTATGAGACTCAACTTCAAAGCCCAGCTTTTCTTTTTAGCAGTGATGAGACTTTGGATAAAAATCTTAACTGCCCTAAGCCTCAATTTTCTCAACTACATAATGGAAATAACAACGTCTTTTTTTAGGGAGATGATGTATGTAAAACACCTGACTCAGTGAGAACTCAATAAAGGGGGCCTCTCCTTCCCCTTGAGTCTCTCATCAAATCACCACACACCTCTGAGATTTAGAAAGCGAGGTACAGGGTCAAACCCTGGGGTATATCATCATCCCTGAGGACTTATCAGAGATACAGATGGTCCACTTTATTATCAGAGAAATGTAAATCAAAACTACAATGAGGTACCACCTCACATCAATCAGAATAGCCATCATTAACAAGCCTACAAATAAATGCTAAAGAGAATGTGGATAAAAGAACCTTCCTACATTGTTGGTGAGAGTATAGGTTGGTGCAATCACTGTGGAGGTTGCTCAGAAAACTAAAAACAGGGCCACCATACGATCCAGCAATTGCACTCCTGGGCACATATCCAGAGAAACTATATTTCAAAAGGATACATGCACCCCAATGTTCACTGCAGCACTGCATATATCATATATAGGAATACTACTCCGAGAGGGTTGGCCGTAGAGAGGATTAAATGAGGTAACAAGGGTACATCAGGCGCCAACCGTCCAGTGGGCAAGGGTAAAGCACAGCTGCAGCTGGCTTCCACCAAATGAGGGCTCAGGGAGATTCAGAATTCCTGGGGCAGCCCAGCCACGAAGATCAAATCTGAGGTAACAAAGAGCACCAGCTCAACAAAAGGAAATCTAATAGCCTTCTTTGGTTAGAATGCGGGAGGGAAACAGCCTGCTAAACCACTTGAGAAAAACAATAGATGGTCCTCCAGTTAGCAGCGCCCTCCCCTTACCCACATACTCAGTCCAGCACTGCCACCTGCTGGAGCTTTACGGGAAAGGCACCTTTCCTGCCGATGGGATCTTTAATCCCAGCTGGAAAAGATGAGTGGGAGACTAGAGACTCCGGTCGGGTTGGGTGCAAACAATTCCACTGAGAGAGATTTGAGCTCTGGAGCTATGAGACTCAACTTCAAAGCCCAGCTTTTCTTTTTAGCAGTGATGAGACTTTGGATAAAAATCTTAACTGCCCTAAGCCTCAATTTTCTCAACTACATAATGGAAATAACAACGTCTTTTTTTAGGGAGATGATGTATGTAAAACACCTGACTCAGTGAGAACTCAATAAAGGGGGCCTCTCCTTCCCCTTGAGTCTCTCATCAAATCACCACACACCTCTGAGATTTAGAAAGCGAGGTACAGGGTCAAACCCTGGGGTATATCATCATCCCTGAGGACTTATCAGAGATACAGATGGTCCACTTTATTATCAGAGAAATGTAAATCAAAACTACAATGAGGTACCACCTCACATCAATCAGAATAGCCATCATTAACAAGCCTACAAATAAATGCTAAAGAGAATGTGGATAAAAGAACCTTCCTACATTGTTGGTGAGAGTATAGGTTGGTGCAATCACTGTGGAGGTTGCTCAGAAAACTAAAAACAGGGCCACCATACGATCCAGCAATTGCACTCCTGGGCACATATCCAGAGAAAACTATATTTCAAAAGGATACATGCACCCCAATGTTCACTGCAGCACTGCATATATCATATATAGGAATACTACTCAGCCATAAAAAAGATAATGCCATTTGCAACTTAGATGCAACTAGAGATTACCATATTGAGTCAGATAGAGGAAGACAAATACCAGATTATACCACTCACATGCGGAATCTAAAATATGACACACATGAACCTATCTATGGAACACAAACAGAGTCATTGACACAGAGAATAGACAGGCGGTTTGCAAGGGGGAGAGGTTGCCAAGGTGGTTGGAGGAGGGGTGGAGTGGGGAGTTGGAGTTGGTAGCTATAGGTTTTTAAGAATGGAAGGGATAAGCAGCAAGATCCTACTGCAGGGCACAGAGAACTATGTTTAATATCCTATGATAAATCATAATGGAAAAAGAATATTAAAAGAGAATATATATGTGTGTGTGTGCACGTGTGTGTGTGTGTGTGTGTGTGTGTGTGTGAGTGAGGGAATTTGTTGAACAGCAGTAATTAACACAACCCTGTAAATCAATTATACTTCAATGTAAAAAGTATAGATGCTCAGGCCCCACTGAAGTTGCTCTGGATCTGCTGTCTGGGGATGATGGACTACGAATCTGCACTTTAGCTAAGTCTCATGATTCTACACTTCAAGGTTTACCGTCACAAGCACAGTGCAAAGAGCACCAGGGTAGAAGCAGTAGTTCCACCAGAAGAGCATGTCCTTTGGCCTCTCTCAGTTTCAGTTTACCTGGCATGAAATGCAGCCAGCAGGGAGGATGCGCTTTAGAGACTCTGGTAACAGTGCTAGCAGAGAAAGCAGGGGTGGTCAGAGAGGAGGGGATGGAGAAACGAAGGGGTAGGGGAGGAGAAGGTAAGCTTCCTGACCCATTTTTCCCTAAATATATCCCTAACCCTAAACCTAACACTAACTCAAAGGGTTAGCCTAACCGTAAAGCTCACACTAAAGCTAAACATAACACTTTAAGCAAACCCTAAGAGTAACCCTAAAACTAACCCAGCACCCACCCTAATCATAACCCTAATCCTAACATGACCCAATCCCAACAATAGCCCTAACCCTAAACCTAACCCTAACCAAAAACCTAACACTAACCCCGAACTGACCCTGACGCTAGCCCTAAACTAATACATAACACTTTAACCCTATCATTAACCCTAAAACTAACCAAATAACTACCCTAAACTTACTGTTAATCCTAACAACACCTAATTCTAACCCTAACCCTAACACTCCCCGGGCCTAACCCTAACACCATGGCTACCCGTAACCCTAAACATAAGGCTTTACTGTAATCATAGGTTTAGTCACTCGGTAGTGTCTGACTCTGCAGCTCCATGGACTGTTAACTGCCAGCCTCTCTGTCCAAGAAATCTTCAGGCAAGAATATGGGAGTGGGTTGTCATTACTTTCATAAACTCTAATCAAAACCTACACGCTAAATCAAACTCAATCTGTAAACTCATCCTAACCGTAACTCAACATTAACGCTAAACCTAAACATAATACAGGCCAAACTCTAACCCTAGAGCTAACCCTGCATTAAACAAAACACTGACACTCACCCTAACTGTAACCTAGCCCAACTCATATTCTAACTCTAACCCTGACACAAAGTGAACCCTAACCCTAACCCAACTCTAATCCTAAACCTAACCCTAAATATAACTCTTTACTCTATCCCTAACCCTATCCCCAATCCAACCTTAACAGTAACCTTAATCTTAACCAAACACTAACCATAACCTAAACCAAAAGCTTGCCTAACAATAAACCTTTACCTAAACCTAATCCTAACCCTAAACCTAACAACCTTTAGCCTAACCCTGACTTTAACCCTAATTCTAACTCAAACCCTGACCCAACCATAAAACAAACCCTAAGCCTAACCCAAACCTTACCCTAACCCTAACTGTAACCCAACCCAAACTCTAATCCTAATCATAACCATAGCTGTAAACCTGCCAAAACCTTACCCAAACCTGGCTTTTGACCCAACCCTAACCCTAATATATCCCAAACTGTAACAGTGAAGGTAAACCTAATGGTAAAAGTAACCTTTACTCTATCCCTAACCCTATCCCCAATCCAACCTTAACAGTAACCTTAATCTTAACCAAACACTAACCATAACCTAAACCAAAAGCTTGCCTAACAATAAACCTTTACCTAAACCTAATCCTAACCCTAAACCTAACAACCTTTAGCCTAACCCTGACTTTAACCCTAATTCTAACTCAAACCCTGACCCAACCATAAAACAAACCCTAAGCCTAACCCAAACCTTACCCTAACCCTAACTGTAACCCAACCCAAACTCTAATCCTAATCATAACCATAGCTGTAAACCTGCCAAAACCTTACCCAAACCTGGCTTTTGACCCAACCCTAACCCTAATATATCCCAAACTGTAACAGTGAAGGTAAACCTAATGGTAAAAGTAACCTTTTAATCTAACGATAACCTAACCAAAACCTAACCACAACCTTACTTAAATCTAAACCTAACCCTAACCAAAAACTAACGCTAAACCTAAAGTTAGCCCTAACCCAAAACATACATCTTTACACTAGTCCTAACCCTAACACAACCATTACTCTAAACACGACCCTAACCCTAACCCATCCTTAAAACTAATGTTATCCCAAAACTAAACCTAAACATAACGGCACTCTAACACTGATGATAACCCTAACATTAACCAGAACACTTTTCTCTAGCACTAACCCTAAACCTCACCCAACCCTTACCTAAACCGTAAGCCTAATACCAGCACTGAACCTGATTCAAACCTGAGCATAACTATGACCATACTCAAATTAAATGCCAACCCTAAACCAAATATAACCCTAAATATAATCCTTTATTCAAATCTAACCATAACTTTAACCCTAAATATAACCCTTTACTCTAACTTAACTCTAATTCTAACTCTAACCCTAAAACACACCCAGCACTTACTTTAAATGTAACACTAACCCTAACACTAAACCTAAGCAAACCCTTCCATAACACTAAATCTAATCCTAAACCTACACTAACCCTAACCCTAAATTTAACCCTAACCCTAAATATAACTCTTACTCTAACAATACCCAAGCCCTAAAGTTAATCATACTCTTACCTTCACTTAAGTCTAATCATAATGCTGACCCAACTCCATACCTAAACCTAATTTTAAAAGTAACCCAATCCTACCCAAACAGTTAAGCAACCCCTACAGTAACCTTGAGCCAACACTTACCTTAATGCTAAACCTAACCCTGAACCTAAACTTAACAGCGACCTAAACCTAACCAAAACCCATACCCTAAACCTAAAAACATTTGGACAACCCTAACCCTAAAGCTAGCCCTAACAATAAATATTAACATATACTTTAAACCTAACAGTAACTCTAAACCTAACCCAACCATTATACTAGCCCTAACCTAATCCCACTCCTGATCAAATTCTTATGCTACACTACCCTAACACAGATCAAACCATCATTCTAAACCTACGCTAATGCTAACCATGAGCCATTGGTCTAATGCTAACCCTAACCCTGAACGTAACCCAGTATTATCCTAATCCTAACTGTAACTGAAACCCAATCCTAACCCTAAAGCTAACCCTAACCATAGCCATAAATATAACCATTTACTCTAACCCTAATCCTAACCCAACTCTTACCCTAAACCTAGACCTAACCCTAACCCTAACCTTGACCCAACCCTAACCTCAACCCTAACTCTACTATATCAGGGCTATATTTCTTGGAGGTATATTTTCTTCCAGATTTATCTCCTTCTACTTCCCTCAAGAAACCCACAACTCAGGTCTCCTCTCTGTCCTCTGAGCAAACCTCAAAACTTTCTGCTTATTTTCCTCTGTTCCAAACCTCCCCCTACCCCATCCAATCTCATGTTCACTTTGCATATTTTTGGAAATTCTCCAGACCTTCAAAGCCCAACTCAAGTCTCACCTGTTCCAAGAAGCCTTCTCTAGTCCCTTGGTGAAGAATAAGATCAGATTGGTGTGGAGCAGGGCAACAGGATCAGAAACGCTAGCCATTTAACAACTGAGCAGGTGAGTCAGGCCCCATGCTTGGAAATGCATGCACTTGTATTATATATATTGTATCCATGTGCCTATAACCTCATACACATTTCCTCCCTGATCCTCAAAAGTTTCCTGTGAGGCAAGAACTGGCAATATGGCCATCTTACAGATGTGGAAACTGAGGCTCAGTTTGATGTCATGATGCACTTGAGGTTATTTGAGAAGCTGTCGTCCTGCAGAGAAAGGCTCAGGAGGAAATGCTAGTCATAAAAACCAGTGTAGGGCTTCCCCTGGTGGTCCAGTGGGTAAGGACACCGCCTTGCAGTGCAAGGGGCACCGGTTTGATCCCCGGCCTGGGAAGATCCCACGTGCCGTGGAGCGGCTGGACTGATGTGTCCAGTTACCGAGCTGGAGCTCTGGAGTGCGTGCGCCCAGAGCCAGCGCTCTGCCACGACAGAGGCCACCGCAATGGGAGGCCCACAGGAGCCAAAGAACAAAGACAGATGAAAATGGAGAAATGAAAGACCAATAGAAGTGGCCCGCCCATCCTCCTCCCTCCCCACCCCACACCCCAAAAGGATTTAAAAAAAAACAGTGTGAAGAGGGATGGGTGTCAGAGGGAAGCAGGCTTCAGAGCAACGTAAAGAGAAGGTGGAACTGTAACCTGTGAGGGCCTATGGTCACAGGTCCCAAGGTCCAGAAGGGCCATGGGGTGGTCATTTTCTTCATGTGACAGCAGCTGGTTAACTGGCATGGGACTTGAGCAAGCCTGGTCTCATTCAGCACAGCCATCTTTTTAGAAAGATAGTCTCTCCATGCTGTGGAGCTAAAAGCCAGAATTAAGTCTTAGGTAGGTGCACACTGGCCAGGGACTAGAAGCAAGCTAGATTCCAGAACCTATGTGCTTTCAGATATGGGGTTTCCCCTTATCCATAGGGGATCCATTCCAAGATCCCCAGGGGATACCTGGAACCACAGATAGTACTGAACCCTGTATCTACAACATGAGGCTTTTTCCTATGCATGTATACCCATGATAAAGTTTGACCTACAAATTAGGCACAGCAAGAGATCAACAACAATAGGGCTTCCCTGGTGCTGCAATGGTTAAAAAATCCACCTGCCGACACAGGGGACACCGGTTTGATCCCCGGCCTGGGAAGATCCCACGTGCCGTGGAGCGGCTGGACTGATGTGTCCAGTTACCGAGCTGGAGCTCTGGAGTGCGTGCGCCCAGAGCCAGCGCTCTGCCACGACAGAGGCCACCGCAATGGGAGGCCCACAGGAGCCAAAGAACAAAGACAGATGAAAATGGAGAAATGAAAGACCAATAGAAGTGGCCCGCCCATCCTCCTCCCTCCCCACCCCACACCCCAAAAGGATTTAAAAAAAAACAGTGTGAAGAGGGATGGGTGTCAGAGGGAAGCAGGCTTCAGAGCAACGTAAAGAGAAGGTGGAACTGTAACCTGTGAGGGCCTATGGTCACAGGTCCCAAGGTCCAGAAGGGCCATGGGGTGGTCATTTTCTTCATGTGACAGCAGCTGGTTAACTGGCATGGGACTTGAGCAAGCCTGGTCTCATTCAGCACAGCCATCTTTTTAGAAAGATAGTCTCTCCATGCTGTGGAGCTAAAAGCCAGAATTAAGTCTTAGGTAGGTGCACACTGGCCAGGGACTAGAAGCAAGCTAGATTCCAGAACCTATGTGCTTTCAGATATGGGGTTTCCCCTTATCCATAGGGGATCCATTCCAAGATCCCCAGGGGATACCTGGAACCACAGATAGTACTGAACCCTGTATCTACAACATGAGGCTTTTTCCTATGCATGTATACCCATGATAAAGTTTGACCTACAAATTAGGCACAGCAAGAGATCAACAACAATAGGGCTTCCCTGGTGCTGCAATGGTTAAAAAATCCACCTGCCGACACAGGGGACACAGGTTTGATCCCTGACTGGGGAAGATCCCATATTCCCCGGGGCAATGAGTCTGTGTGTCACAGCTCCCAAGCCTAAGGGGCCACCACTATTGAAGTCCCCATGCCTAGGGCCCACGCTCTGCACGAACAGAAGCCACTGCAACAAGACTCCCACACGCCACAACTAGAGAACACCCCTGTGCAGCAACGAAGACCCCGCACAGTCAGATATAAATAAGTAAATCTTTAAAAAAGAGATTAACAACAGTAACTAGGAATAAAATAGAACAATTACAACAATATACTGTAGTACAAGTTCCGTGAACGTGGCCTCTTTTTTCTCAAAATATCTTATTGACAAATTAATGCCTCTTCCATCTTTACCATGTACTCTAGTAGTAACTTTTGCAATTCAAGGCACAGCAGTAAAACTAGCACAAATTGCTTTCTCCTTCTTTACAATTTCATAGATAGAAGATTCATTCTTACCACAGACATTAGCAACCTCAGCGAACAGTTTCACCTTTATTAAGTCAAGACATTTCCCCTTTTCTTTTAAGGAGAGCATTTTATCACTTCACTTTGGTGTATCCAGATTGCCGGCAACACTGCTCTGGGGCTCTGGGGCCATTAGTAAGTCAAGTAAGAGTGTTTAGGACACAAGCACCAACCTAGTGACTAACAGATAAGCTAGTTGAACACAAGGATGATTTTTGTCCTGGGTGGGACACAGCGGGCCAACTCAAGATTTCATCACACTATCAGGTTTATGTGGAACTCAACACTTAGGAGTTATTTACTTCTGGAATTTTTTATGTAATATGTTTGGACCTCAGCTGACCACAGGTAAAGGAAACGGCTGGAAGTAAACCCAAGGATGAGGGGGACTGTACATGACTGGGGCATTATTTGCAAAATTACTCAAAATCACTTCCTTAGAAGATTCCTCCAAGGCTGCTGTGGCTCGTGGCCACAGCCTTGACCTGCTGCCAACCCTGGTACCCAGATGCCCTCCTGATGTACAGTCGACTCTGACACTCTGGAGCCCTGGATCCTGTAGCAAGCCGCTTGTGAACCTTCAAGTCTTCGTGATCCTCATCAGCTCCATGTGAAAATGACAGTGTGTCTGCAGGGTCTCGCCCCTCAGTAGATTCATGGCTCTGTGTGAGAACAAGGCCCTGGAGAAACGGAAAGCACACCAGGGAGACAAGGGCTGGAGAAGAAGTGGGGGCCCATTCACCCAGTGAAGTCTGAGGGCCCCTTGCAGGGGTTGGTGGTACAGTGAGGACAAGACAAACCCCCAGACGCTGATGCTGTCTCCCTCCCAAGTTAGCTGTGGGGGAGGAGAGCCCAGGAGGAGAGCCTCACACCGGGGTCCTGGTGGTCCCACTGGCCTGGAGCCCCTTCTTGGCTGCTGCATCAGGCTCTATCAGTCTCCACAGCCAGAGAGGGGAAAGGGCCAAGGTGCCTGTCAAGGGAGCCCACGAGTTCTGCCCACTCTGAGTTACAAGGTCCACTCATCACCTCTTGTCACCTTTCTAGGACCAACTCTGAATGGACCTGCCTGGGGCGGCCTCCCAGAATCCCAGCTTCCCTCCCACCCCACCACACAGCTGAAGTGAGCTCTCCCTCCATCCTGTGGCCCTCTCCCTTCCCTGTGAGTCCAACACAGCCACCCCGAGCCCAGGCCAGGGGCAAGCTCTGATCCCCCGGGGGCCTCTCCAGGGCCTTGGAGATGCTAAAAACATTTTAACGTAAGCGTGTGAGTGAGCCAGTGAGGTCAGTCAAGGATAGAAGGGGCCAGCTCTTCCATGACCCTGATCCCTGTAAAGGAAGCTGGTTGGTGCCAGGGTATCCAGGCAGGAGAAGGTGAGTCATTTGGGTTTATCTTATCTAATTTAAACAGTAAAGAATCTGCCTGCCAGGCGGGAGATCTGAGTTCAATTCCTGAGTCAGAAAGATCCCCTGGAGAAGGAAATGGAAACCTACTCTAGTATTCTTGCCCAGAGAATCCTCACAGACAGAGCAGCCTGGCAGGCTACAGTCCATGGAGTCACACAGAGCAGGATACAACTGAGCAACGGACACTGTCACTTTATCTGCCTGAGAAGCCACCTGGAAGGCAGCACCACCACATACAAAAGAAGGGCAGCAGGCATGTGTCCACAGGAAGCAGTAAACAACTAGAAATGGCAGTCAGGGGTGACTGGGTTATCCAGAGTATTCAGGCAGTGTTTCGACAAAAAGTGTCAGCAGAAGGCAACTTTGAGAGGTGATCTGTAAGAAGAGAGGCTTCAGTCAAATTTGTGTAGTGAATACAGCACATTCCTCCCCTGCTCACAGATTGCAGCACCCTGCGGCATGCTGAGGCACTGAGCAGTCGTGCTGCAAAGACAGCACTTTAACCAAGCGCTTTCCACCGGAATTGCTTTTGCCTTTTTGTTTCTTTTAGGTAAAACCTATTTAACATCCCAGGGCTTCCCTGGTGGCTCAGACATTAAAGATGCTGCCTACAATGCAAGAGACCTTGGGTTCAACCCCTGGGTGGGGAAGATCCCCTGGAGTAGGAAATGGCAACCCACTCCAGTACTCTCGCCTGGAAAATCCCATGGACAGAGGAGTCTGGTGGACTACAGTCCTTGGGATCTCAAAGAATTGGACATGACTGAGTGACTAACACATTTAATATCCCAAGGAACCAGCATTCCACAGGACATACTCAAGAAACAAGGGTGCTGGGTTATTTAAATGTCTTTCTCTCAAGAAGGCAATTTATGATGATCTGGAAAATGTTTCTTCCTTTGTGGGAAAAAAACCCACAACTCTCTATTTTGCCTATAAAATACAGCTTTAAAACAAAAGGGCAAAATTCCAGTGGTGGACATTTAGGTACCAGGCGGTCAGCCACGTGGGAAGAGGGATGAGTCTGCCATAAAATCTCCTTTGCCTGTTGTCCTTGATATTAGATGTGGCCTTTTAACAAGTGACTTTTCTGTGCGCCCTGTTCTGGTTCTGTAAACAGTCACAAGGATCAAATGAGTTACTCGCTAATATATTATTAATAACCCTTATTATCTCAAACATACAAATTCAGCGATTTCCTTTTCCATTCACATGGTAAACATAATAGGCTTACAACTTGATTTAAAAAGAAAGAAAGAAAGAAAATCGTCCTTTATGTGACATAATTTTGGAGGAATAGGAACTGAAGGATGCAAGAGAGAAAAGGGGAGGCTGTCGAGCAAACACAGGTGTGGAAGTGGCCGCGAGCGCAGCCTGGGCCTGGTTCACGCAGCTCTGGACGGTCAGAGTCTGCTCCCAGGAAGACAGGATCCTAGCCACCCAGCAGGGGCTGGCGGCTCTGCTCTGTCTGCTGAGGAACAGAATCATCACCAGCTCGTGGCAGTAACCAGGAGTGACAGGTGGTCTGTTGAGCAAACTGTAGTCTTTGCCACCCCCAGTCAGTGTGCAACATTTGCTTCTGGGCGGGTCCAGGAGCCCCTCCACCCACCTCTCCTCAGAGACTCCTCCAGAGCCGGGCTGGCCGAGATTGACCTTGTTCCAAGAGGCAGAAGCCCACTGGAGCTCACACAAGTGTAAAGGTGGCTGGGGAGATATTTGGGGCACTCAGAGAAGCCAAACACAGGCAGGGGGCAGCTGGACATTGGGGGAAAAACAGAAAAATACTGCCTGCCAGGGGCTGCTCCATCTCTCTGTATACGTGTATGTGCACGTCTCTCTCTCTCTCTCATGTTTACTGCAGTCTCTTTCACTAAGTACTCCTCTTTCCCTCTCCTCTCTCTCATTGCACAGTCTCCCACCTCTGGTTTCTCTCTGCTTGGCCTCTTTCTCTACCTGCTCCTCAGCATACATGACACATAATCGCCACCACAACCTCCAATGCTGGAGTCTACTTGACCTCTTAGCCCCAGTGCTGAATAGTATCAGTGACCCACCCCCTTTCCAGAGAAAATCTGAATGACCCAACTCAGAGGGCAGTTCTGGCCCGAGAGAATCCCGCGAGAACACCATGATGGTTTCTTTTAAGAAGGGGCCTCAGAGGGCATTGCCCTTCAGCATGGCTTTTACAGCAGGGCGGAACTGCTCCGTGGGAAGGACCCTCACGAGGACTCATGGGCTTGAGTCTCCTATGAGCTCCCACAGAACAGCTGTGTGGCCTGAGGCAAGATGCTGCCCTCTCTGGGTCTCAAATATCCTGTCTATAAAATGAGGAGTTGGATCGGGTGTTCTGTTAAGAACACATCTAGCCTTAAATTCTATGATTTTCTATTTATAAAACAGGCCTGGAAACCAGGAAAAAGAGAAGAATCTGAGAAGGGACAGAGAAGAGTGTTGAGAAAAGGGAAAAATGACTGGTAGAACTGTGTCGAGGACAGACTTTGAGAATGGGGGGCAAGGAGGCTGCCATGCCTGATGCAACAGAGGTGGAGCCAATGGCTCCTTAGGGTCACAGGCCTCCTCACCTGCCGTGGCTGTGGGCAGATTCCCGGCCTGTCCCAGCTCGTTTGATTCAACAAGTCACTCTACGTGACTGTGGTACAAGAGGTCTCCCTCTAGAATCACTGAGGGGAGCATTTCAAAGGGTTAGAGCTGCCTTAGGAAGAACTAGGCTTTCTAGCAAAGGTAGGAATTTCCCACCTTTGGAAGTGTGCAAGAAAGGCAGGGCTGCGCTGGATGACCTCCATCAACCACCCCTTCTTTCCTCCTATTTCTCCAACACTCTTAAGTTCAGACAGAATCAAGATTGTATCAGGAGCTCAAGACTCAAGCAGGAGAACACTTTTCTTTCTTCCAGAAGCTGCTTCTCTAGGTCTCACTCATCTAAATAAGAGGCCATGGATTTTTTAAAAATATATATATTCATTTATTTTATTTATTTGGCTGCACTAGGTCTTAGTTGCAGCACATGGGATCTTCATTGGAGCATGAAGGATTTTTTGGTGCAGCCTGTGGAATCTTTAGTGGTGGCAGGTGGGATCTAGTTCCCTGACCTGAGATGGAACCCAGGCCCCCTGCATTGGAAGCGTGGAGTCAGCCACTGGACCACCAGGGAAGTCCCAAGGTCATGGATCTTATGCCCAGACAAGGGATGGGAAGACACTCAGGCAAACTGATCCTTCTCTGCCTCTCCTATTACAGCTCCTGGGCTTTCAAAGGCTGGCTTCTGGGTCAGTGGGAGTACCTTTAAGATGCTCTGTTAGGCTGTGACTCACTCATCTTCCCGAAATAAGCAGTCTGGGTGGAAGGAGGGAGCTCAACTTTAGACTCTGCCAAGATGCCTGAGACCCTGAAGCCTTGAGATTAGAAGAATGGCTCATCTAGCCTTAAATTCTATGATTTTCTATTTATAAAACAGGCCTGGAAACCAGGAAAAAGAGAAGAATCTGAGAAGGGACAGAGAAGAGTGTTGAGAAAAGGGAAAAATGACTGGTAGAACTGTGTCGAGGACAGACTTTGAGAATGGGGGGCAAGGAGGCTGCCATGCCTGATGCAACAGAGGTGGAGCCAATGGCTCCTTAGGGTCACAGGCCTCCTCACCTGCCGTGGCTGTGGGCAGATTCCCGGCCTGTCCCAGCTCGTTTGATTCAACAAGTCACTCTACGTGACTGTGGTACAAGAGGTCTCCCTCTAGAATCACTGAGGGGAGCATTTCAAAGGGTTAGAGCTGCCTTAGGAAGAACTAGGCTTTCTAGCAAAGGTAGGAATTTCCCACCTTTGGAAGTGTGCAAGAAAGGCAGGGCTGCGCTGGATGACCTCCATCAACCACCCCTTCTTTCCTCCTATTTCTCCAACACTCTTAAGTTCAGACAGAATCAAGATTGTATCAGGAGCTCAAGACTCAAGCAGGAGAACACTTTTCTTTCTTCCAGAAGCTGCTTCTCTAGGTCTCACTCATCTAAATAAGAGGCCATGGATTTTTTAAAAATATATATATTCATTTATTTTATTTATTTGGCTGCACTAGGTCTTAGTTGCAGCACATGGGATCTTCATTGGAGCATGAAGGATTTTTTGGTGCAGCCTGTGGAATCTTTAGTGGTGGCAGGTGGGATCTAGTTCCCTGACCTGAGATGGAACCCAGGCCCCCTGCATTGGAAGCGTGGAGTCAGCCACTGGACCACCAGGGAAGTCCCAAGGTCATGGATCTTATGCCCAGACAAGGGATGGGAAGACACTCAGGCAAACTGATCCTTCTCTGCCTCTCCTATTACAGCTCCTGGGCTTTCAAAGGCTGGCTTCTGGGTCAGTGGGAGTACCTTTAAGATGCTCTGTTAGGCTGTGACTCACTCATCTTCCCGAAATAAGCAGTCTGGGTGGAAGGAGGGAGCTCAACTTTAGACTCTGCCAAGATGCCTGAGACCCTGAAGCCTTGAGATTAGAAGAATGGCTCATCTCCCTCCTCTAAGAAGGGCCCCATAGCCTGTGGGCTAATTGGGTTCCACGTGGCACTTGAGGTTCTATGTGGCTTGAGGAGGACCTCAATAGATTTGGTCACTCAACATGTTATTAGAGGGTTCAAGCATTCACAAAGCACCTTCACACCAACTACCCATTTAATCTTCCCGGGAATCTGGTGTAGGGTTGGTTGTGTGTTGGGTGGGGAAACTGAGGTTCCGAGAGCTCAGACATGGAGTGGAGCAGAGCTGAAGGAGACAGAGGTCCCTGCCTCTTTTTTCTGCGCCCCCTGCTCCTCCAGGAAAGCCCTGGCGTGAAGAGGTGGCCAGACGCCCCACCCCATCAGAGCTGGAGCTGGGGCCAGAAGGTGAAAGTCACAGGAGCAAATGGGTGGAGCAGTACACTTATGAAGCAGATGGTCCTGTCCCAGGAGGACAGGAGAAGTGACCAGTTGAGACAGAATCCTTGGAGAAAGGGATGAGAGTCAGCTAGGCAGACACGAGGCCCGTGGGTTGGATGTCAGGGGACCTGGGGCTATGGGTGATGCGTGTGGTCTGCAGCAAGTCCCTGCTTCTCCCCCCTCTCCTCCGTGGCCCCATCTATCTCTTGGCGAGGCTGAACGCCATGGCCTCCAGTGTCCCTCCTACTCTGGCAGTGAGGATTTCCCTCCCTGAGTCTCCACCCAGCCACCAGCACCAGGGGGCCAGTGTGATCAGAGGCCACAGAAATTCCCTGGACTTTCAGGTCAGCTCTGGTTCCGTCCCCACGCTCCCCAATCCCCGCAGCGACCAGAGGTTTCCTAGAAGTCTCAGCATTACCTGATGCTATTGTGGATGGCCACACCGCAAGAGGCGGCAGTGGTGAGGATTGACCACAAGATGGAGCCAAATGCCATGGAAACCTAAGTTTTACTTCCTGGTGTTTTCACTTCTGGCGCTACAGGTGCAGAAACTAAACCACAAACACAAAGAAGGGAGGTACTTGAGGAACCCTCGCCTGCCTGCTCACTGGCAGGACTGGAAACCAAAGCCTCTCCTGCCCTGAATCTTTCTACCCTACCCTCCTCTCTACGGAGACCCTGAAGCCTTGAGATTAGAAGAATGGCTCATCTCCCTCCTCTAAGAAGGGCCCCATAGCCTGTGGGCTAATTGGGTTCCACGTGGCACTTGAGGTTCTATGTGGCTTGAGGAGGACCTCAATAGATTTGGTCACTCAACATGTTATTAGAGGGTTCAAGCATTCACAAAGCACCTTCACACCAACTACCCATTTAATCTTCCCGGGAATCTGGTGTAGGGTTGGTTGTGTGTTGGGTGGGGAAACTGAGGTTCCGAGAGCTCAGACATGGAGTGGAGCAGAGCTGAAGGAGACAGAGGTCCCTGCCTCTTTTTTCTGCGCCCCCTGCTCCTCCAGGAAAGCCCTGGCGTGAAGAGGTGGCCAGACGCCCCACCCCATCAGAGCTGGAGCTGGGGCCAGAAGGTGAAAGTCACAGGAGCAAATGGGTGGAGCAGTACACTTATGAAGCAGATGGTCCTGTCCCAGGAGGACAGGAGAAGTGACCAGTTGAGACAGAATCCTTGGAGAAAGGGATGAGAGTCAGCTAGGCAGACACGAGGCCCGTGGGTTGGATGTCAGGGGACCTGGGGCTATGGGTGATGCGTGTGGTCTGCAGCAAGTCCCTGCTTCTCCCCACTCTCCTCCGTGGCCCCATCTATCTCTTGGCGAGGCTGAACGCCATGGCCTCCAGTGTCCCTCCTACTCTGGCAGTGAGGATTTCCCTCCCTGAGTCTCCACCCAGCCACCAGCACCAGGGGGCCAGTGTGATCAGAGGCCACAGAAATTCCCTGGACTTTCAGGTCAGCTCTGGTTCCGTCCCCACGCTCCCCAATCCCCGCAGCGACCAGAGGTTTCCTAGAAGTCTCAGCATTACCTGATGCTATTGTGGATGGCCACACCGCAAGAGGCGGCAGTGGTGAGGATTGACCACAAGATGGAGCCAAATGCCATGGAAACCTAAGTTTTACTTCCTGGTGTTTTCACTTCTGGCGCTACAGGTGCAGAAACTAAACCACAAACACAAAGAAGGGAGGTACTTGAGGAACCCTCGCCTGCCTGCTCACTGGCAGGACTGGAAACCAAAGCCCTCTCTCCTGCCCCTGAATCTTTCTACCCTACCCTCCTCTCTACTTATGTCGCAGGTTTCTGGTTCAGCCGTGTTCGTTCTGAGATGCCCTGATCTAGTTGTTAGCTCATTTGTGTTAGGTTGATAGGAGAGAGGGGACCCTCAGGGAGGGACAGTGAAGCTTTAAGTGGATGAGTTGAGCTCTCCTATGTTGTATACATAAGGCAACATGGTCAAACACACTCATATGGTGAAGCCCACCCACTCCATGACTGTGTTTGGGCAAGTGTCTTAAGCTCCTTAATCCTGTTTTATCATCTATAATTTACAATGGGGACACTACAGACCTACTGTGTTATGATGTTAAATAATTGAGAACCACTCTGAGTGTCCTGCCTGTGGTATAGTAGGGGCCAGAATATATCCTGGGGCAGCAAGGACAAGGAAAGAGGACACTGGAACCAACAGGCTTAAGTGCAAATTCTGACACTAGCTTCTTGAAGTCTCTGACCTTAGGCTATAAATGGCTGCTGTCAGGTTCCTTCTAGGGAGCCTGTAAAGGTGTAAGCAAACCCACCCCCCTCTCCAGCATGGAAGACTACAAGGGGAGGGTGGAGGAGGAAGAAGCAACCAGAGAAAACAACGGGGCAGCACCCACGTTCTCCTATAAGACTTCTCCAAGAGCCGAGGCAGAAGGCAGCGGCATCCATTCATTTGGCTCTTCACAAGCTTCAAAGAGAAGTTTGTTGGGAAGGGAAATTTCCAGAGGAAGAGGAGGACATTATTTGGGGCTGCTACTACTTGGATCTGGGGCCCAGGCCAATGACTCTTCAGTGGAGCTGGGGTCATGCACCTGAGCAGCTCAGGTGAGGCGGGAGAGGAGTCACGAGCAGACTCCTTGGTCTGACACAAGGAATCACCAGGGCTGAATCAGACCAGCCCTTGGCCTGGGCACGGGGACAGCATCCTGTATATCAGCATGCCCGGGGGAGCCCACACTCTTGCTTCCCCAGGCTCTCAGCCCTCCTCAGTGACTAGTGTGTGGTTTTGGAATTCACTCATACACCCATGTGACATTGACTGGTCCATTCACAAAGTGCTGGCCAACAGTTTCCTTCCTGGGTTCTCCTATCCCTGAACAGAGTAGGGCCACTCCCATCCCAGGACACCTGTCTGCCAGGAGCAGCCCAAACCTGGACGACAATGGCACCACAGAGTCTCCGTGTGAGCTGTGTGCCTGGAGAGTCTCGTCTTCTGAGTTCTGACTCAGAGAGGGTAGAAAGACCTCCCTACCTGCTCAGGCTTCTGCTGCGACTCCTCACGGGATGTACTCTTCAGCTTCCCCTTCTCTTTCTCCTGCTGCTTCTCTTACCATCTTGGCTGAACCCTGGATGGTGTGACGGGGAAAAAGCATGCTCAGGTGAGAGGCTGGCTCGACAGTGTGACCTGAAATTCTCCGGGTCTGTTCCTCCCACGCCCAGCACCCCTCTTCCCCTCCTCCTTGCATGGCACTGCTTTATCAGCTTTCTCAAAGCACTTTCATACCAAATATTCCATCTGAGCCCTACTGCCGTTTTCAGAAGCAGGTAGGGAAGGGATTAGGGACCCACTTCATAGAGAAGTAAACTGACATCCAGCGAAGGAAAGTGGGATCTCTAAAAGTATGAATGAAAATTGGTGCCACGGGAGAACTAGAATCTCAGGTTGCTTGCACACAGGCCAGAGGTCCTTCCCCAGCCAAGGAGAGCAGGAGGGAGACAGCCAGCTCCCCCATCGACATGAACTGGTGGCCCTAGTTAAGCACCTCCCAGGAATTACCTGGCACCTCTGCCTTTGAGGGGTCCTCTGACCCCTCTGGAGTCAGCCTTTGGGCTCAAGTGGGCTGTGGGAAGAGATGCTGGGTGCCTGGTGTATGTAATGACAAGTGAGTGTCCATGGGTGACATGTGTGCACGTAGCACGTCCGAGCTCAGCCATTCACAGTCCAATAACTCATGCACATGTTTCCCAGTGGCCACTTCTGCTCACTCCGGTATTGTTCGTCTCAGGCTCCAAACTTTCTGATAAATATGTGCTGTTGCTGCTTAATCACTCAGTCATGTCCGACACTTTTGCGACCCCATGGACTGCAGTCCTTCAGGCTCCTCTGTCCATTAGATTTCCCAGGCAAGAATACTAGAGTGCTTTGCCATTTCCTCCTCCAGGGGATCTTCCTGACCCAGGGATCAAACCTGCATCTCCTGCACTGGCAGAGAGATTCGCTGAGCCACCAGTGTAAGCCCCTGATAAACATTATTTTTCTCTAACTCCTAATCCACTTGCTCAGCAAGTCTGGGAAGAGCTCCCAGCTGAGCTGGCTGCTTCTCCCACAAGCCCCACAAAAGGTCACACCCAGGATACAGAGAAAAATAAAGAGGAAATCACACTTCAGGACACAATCCGTCTTGAGTGAGATTTCCTGCTTCTCTGCACACCAACCTGAGAACAAATAGATGGACAGCAGCTGGCATCTTCCTGGAACATTCCAGTTTACAGAGGGTGCTTATAGATATTGTCTTCTCTGATAGCCAGCCCTGTGAGGTCAGCACTGCTAGCCCATTCAACAGATGGGGAAACAAAGGCCCTGGGAGGTAAGAGGAATTTCCCAAGAACCCACAAAGTCAGTGGAATTCTCTTTACTTAAAAACTCAGATAGCTCTCAACAAAGGAAGGCAATAAATCAGGGGGAGAGCTAGGGTAGGGTGCAGACTGAGGTCCCTTTGTTCCTGCTTGTTTTCCTATTCTCTGTCTCCTGAGCCAGGCCTCCAACAGCTCAGAAGCCTGAAGGGCTCCCCTCCTCAGACAGGGAGGTGCCTCCAGCTCCAAGGACACACACTCCAGAGAGGACAGGCAGGACGGTCCACCCCTCCACCCTTCAGGACTCATCCCTGTCCTGCACCCATGAGCACCTCTGCTTCCGTGGCCAACGTGCCCTTCTCAGCCCTGGTATCGGGGTTTCCTCCTGAGAACGGGTGCCTCCTCCTCCCACCCCCACTAGCCAACTTGCCAGAGCAGCAAAGACAGGCCAGATCAGAGAGAGCCAGGATTTAAAGATGGGATTTCAGACTGCAGAGGACTGGAAATGATGGTTGTGTAGATGTGAAAACTGAGGCCCAAGGGGGCAGGGACTTGCTGAGAATCTGTTGGGGGCTTAGAGGCAGAGCTGGGCTGGAACCCAGGTCCAGGAACCACCAGCAGCAGGCCTGGCCCATTGTTGGCCCCGCCTCCCAGCATCCCCTGATCAGAGAAACTGATTTTCACAGCCCCACCCAGAGCTGCCCAGGGGCTCTTTCCTTTCTCTCTAGGGAGTCAGCTTTCTGGCTTGAAATCTGCACCTCTGCAGAGGTGTGTTTGGAAGGAAGCATCTATCCCAGTGAGAAGGGGAAAATCTGCCCAGCCAGGGCTTTCCATGATTGACCAAAACATTTTTTTTGCTCGCAGTCTGGGAAGAGCTCCCAGCTGAGCTGGCTGCTTCTCCCACAAGCCCCACAAAGGTCACACCCAGGATACAGAGAAAAATAAAGAGGAAATCACACTTCAGGACACAATCCGTCTTGAGTGAGATTTCCTGCTTCTCTGCACACCAACCTGAGAACAAATAGATGGACAGCAGCTGGCATCTTCCTGGAACATTCCAGTTTACAGAGGGTGCTTATAGATATTGTCTTCTCTGATAGCCAGCCCTGTGAGGTCAGCACTGCTAGCCCATTCAACAGATGGGGAAACAAAGGCCCTGGGAGGTAAGAGGAATTTCCCAAGAACCCACAAAGTCAGTGGAATTCTCTTTACTTAAAAACTCAGATAGCTCTCAACAAAGGAAGGCAATAAATCAGGGGGAGAGCTAGGGTAGGGTGCAGACTGAGGTCCCTTTGTTCCTGCTTGTTTTCCTATTCTCTGTCTCCTGAGCCAGGCCTCCAACAGCTCAGAAGCCTGAAGGGCTCCCCTCCTCAGACAGGGAGGTGCCTCCAGCTCCAAGGACACACACTCCAGAGAGGACAGGCAGGACGGTCCACCCCTCCACCCTTCAGGACTCATCCCTGTCCTGCACCCATGAGCACCTCTGCTTCCGTGGCCAACGTGCCCTTCTCAGCCCTGGTATCGGGGTTTCCTCCTGAGAACGGGTGCCTCCCCTCCTCCCACCCCCACTAGCCAACTTGCCAGAGCAGCAAAGACAGGCCAGATCAGAGAGAGCCAGGATTTAAAGATGGGATTTCAGACTGCAGAGGACTGGAAATGATGGTTGTGTAGATGTGAAAACTGAGGCCCAAGGGGGCAGGGACTTGCTGAGAATCTGTTGGGGGCTTAGAGGCAGAGCTGGGCTGGAACCCAGGTCCAGGAACCACCAGCAGCAGGCCTGGCCCATTGTTGGCCCCGCCTCCCAGCATCCCCTGATCAGAGAAACTGATTTTCACAGCCCCACCCAGAGCTGCCCAGGGGCTCTTTCCTTTCTCTCTAGGGAGTCAGCTTTCTGGCTTGGAAATCTGCACCTCTGCAGAGGTGTGTTTGGAAGGAAGCATCTATCCCAGTGAGAAGGGGAAATGAGGTTCTCAAAGCCCAGCCAGCTCAGAGACCTAGGGGCTCCCTTCCAATGGACCTCTGACTCACACACTCTCATGGGTGCATACGTAAGTCCCCCTGCCTATAAAAGGCTGGAGAAATTGGACTCTCTCTGCATGGCCCTAGTGGATACAGTTAGGGCTAGTGGGTGGAGTTTATACATAGGCAGGTTCCAGCTCCACATAAAACAGAATTTTTATAATCAGAACTGTTCTCAAATGGAATAGGCTGTCTCCTGAGGTGGTGAGCTCCCCAATGCTAGAGGCAACCAAACTACTAGGGACATTACAGAATAGAGTTCCCCAGAGTGTAGCCCACCAGTATCTTCATGAATTATCTGAGGTTTTTCTTAAAAGGGCAAAGTCCTGGGACCCATTCAGTGTTCACTGAATCAGACTCTTGAGTGTGGGCCCCAGAATCTACCCTTCTAACAAGCTCCCAGGTACTTCTAACGTAGGATTTTGGCTCACAAATTAATGTCTGAGAATTCCTGCTCTAAGAACACCAAATGGAATCTGCCCCCCTTTTACCTCTGAAATCCTGTGATTCTATGAAAATCTCCCATTTATCTGTGTTGTAGAAGGGCCTCCCTAAAGATAGATGATTAAGTTACAACGTCACAGCTCCACAATGGAAAACAGCTGGCAGGGGAAGGATGTGGGGTCAGGCCAACCACAAAGGCAGCTTTTAATTCCTGCTCCCCTGCCCAGTGCTGACCTGAAGTGACAGCCTACTAACACAGACTGCTGGCTATCTAAGACTCAGTGGTCCCACCTAGTTTTATCTCAATGCCTTCATATCCAAGGCCCAAACCCTCCAGTCATAACAGGAGCCAAGAGAACAGAAGCCAAAGTATTCACTTACTGATCTGGAGCTGGAGTGAAAGCTTGTCTCCGCACTGGGCTAGCAGATACTTTCTGGGACTTCTCTATAGTTTGCATGCTTTTTACGCTACTTCTTTTCAGCCCTGAAGCAAACCAACTCGTAGTCCAAACATCCCAAAGCATCAGAGTCAGGTCGTGACCCATTTCCAGCTGAAACCTGGGGCTCAGTTCCACCCCCTTGGTCTCCCCGTCAGTGGCAAGTACACCCTCCATAAACAAGGACACATTTTATGCCAGCCTTCCCACTGCTCTCCCCTCTGACCCAGGAAGTAATCACTTCTGTGTTCAAAGATGCTTATGAAAATGGTAGCAAGTATAGCATTATCAAAACAGCAGACCTAAAAGAATAACCTTAGCTAGCACACACACAGTACTTATTTCCTAAATGCTGTTCCTATATTAATTTATTTAATCAGCACAATGACCCATGAGCCAAGTACTGTGACTATCCCCAGGTCAGAACTTTGTACATTTCCCTTCAGTAATAGAAAAATAATTTTAAACAACCTGAGTGTCTAACAATAGGGCATTCACCAGATAAATTATGGAACTTCCCCAAAATAGAATATTATGACGCCATTATAAATGAGGTTACAAATGTTTAATAAGTCACAGATATGCTCATGGTGTTTGGTAATTTTAAAAGCACAGGAAATATAACTATATATAACTGAATTTGGGATGAATGTGCATATGGAAAAAAAGCATTCCGTGGTTAGGTCCTTGTCAGGGAAGGCTTCCTGGAGGAGGATGGGGCAGGGGTGGTTCTCCTGATGGAAGCAGCATGAGCTACTGCCACCCACACTGCCAGGTAAGGAGGCCAAGGAAGGCTGGGCTTGAGACACACAACGCTGACTGAGTCTGGAAATCACCGTGCACTTCTGACTGCTGCAGCTACACAGTGACCATGGACAAGTCCTTTCCCTTCTCTGGGCCTCAGCTGCCCCATTGGTACAAAGGTGGTAGTAATACCTCCCATGACTCTCCCATTAACCAGGCTGGAAAGGCAAACCTCAAGTGAGGGCTTAAGCTGGAGGGTTGCTAACTTGACCTGTAGGCAAGGCTGGTTCTCTCTCCTGACCACTTACTGAGCACTTACTGGGGACCAGCGTGTGCGTGCTAACCACACACTGCAACTGCATGGACTGTAGCCCACCAGGCTCCTCTGTCCATGGGATTCTCAAGGCAGGAATACTGGAGTGGGTTGCCATGCCCTTCTCCAGGGAATTTTCCCAAACCAGGGATCGAACCCGTGTCTCTCACATCTCCTGCATTGGCAGGTGGATTCTTCCCCTGGTAAGTCCCCTGTGGACCAAAGACCAGGCTAAAGGTTTGCAAGCACATATAGGACCAGCTTCATGGGTCTGTGTCCAATACAGGCACACAAGGCCCATGCTTGGGGGTTTAATGCTTCAACATCATGAAATGCTTCATAATTTTATCTTTGAACTTAGCTCCAAGAAACAGCTAGGACAAGGGACAATGAAACATGTGCTTGGGCCTTAGTACATCGGCTGACGCATAGCCCAGTTACTTTCTCTCAGGGTGGATCCCCAGGCACCTGAGAAGACTTGTGCGAGTCTTCCAAGTATCCCCTTTCCTGAGAGAGTGCAACACTCAGCAGCAAATAAAAACACCATGGCAGTCCAAGAAAGGAACCATGGGTGCCCACATGCTCAGTGTATCTAACTCTTTGTGACGTCATTGACTGTAGGTTGCCAGGCTCCTCTGTCCATGGGATTTCTCAGGCAAGAATAATGGAGTGGGTTGCCATTTTCTCCTCCAGGGGATCTTCCTGACCCAGGAATCTAACCAGCACCTCCTGCACTGGTGGGTGGATTCTGCACTGAGCCACATGGGAAGTCCCGATGAACCATGGAAGACGGTAAAAAGCTCTATTCTTGCTCTTTGAACAAGGAATCCCACATTTTCATTTTGCACAGGAGCCCACAAAGTGAACTATCCTGGGCAAATCTAAACATTCCTATAAGGAATGTGCTTGTTTTATTCCATTTCACAGTCAAGGAAGTTATGCTTAGAGTTTATGGTGCCTAAGGTAACATAACTAGAACTATCAGTAGTTTAGACAGGATTTGAACCCAGGTCAGTTTGAGTCCAGAGCCTGTGCTCTAAGCACTGTGGGCACAGAGACCAAGTGTGGAGCCCCTCCAGAGCAGTAGCCCCAGATGCCCTCCAACCACAATCAAGACCATCATAAGCACACGAGGGTCAACATCCCACCTGGACAGAGAAAGCAGAGCCCCTCCTTCCCAGGGCTGTGTGAGGCTTAAGAAAGCGCTCACACCTTGAAATATTCATCATCTGAGATAGGCTTGATCTCATCTGGCTGTGTGAGATTTCTGTCTCCTGGGGAAGCTGAGCAGAACCCAGAAAAACTTACAGGGTGTGCATGTCAGCCAAGCCATGGGCAACTGAGTGAACAGACATTCCTCTCGACCTCTCCAGACCTCAGATACCCCATCTTAAAATGGGTATGAGGTACTTCACAGCTGTAAAAAGAAATGCAGAAGAATCAGTCCTAATGAGGTGGCTGGATCTAGAACCCATCATAAAAAGTGAAGTCAGTCAAAAAGAGAAGGACAAATACAATATACTAACACATATATATGGAATCTAGTAGGATGGTAATGATAACACCTGCGGTAAAGCGATGGAAAAGCAGACACAGACAGTAGACATATGGACATTGTGGGGAATGAACAGTGGGTGGGAGATGTAAAGGAAGTAGCATGAAAACCTATACTATCATATGTGAAAAAAACAGCTATTATCATTGTGCTGTGAGAAAAGGGGATCCTGCAGGGGTGCTGTGCGATGGCCTCAAGGGGTGGGATGGGGGGATATATGACTAATCTGGGGTCATACATATCTGTAAACAACAAAACTCTGTAAAAGTAAAAAGTTAAATAAAAATTAAAACAACAAAAGAGATGGGTGTGAGGCTTCCCTGGTGGCACAGTGGATAAGAATTTGCCTGACAATACAGGAGACATGGGTTCAATGTGTGGTCCAGGAAGATCCCACATACCTTAGAACAACTAAGAGTCCATATGCCACAACTACTGAGCCTGTGCTCTAGATCCTAGAGTTGTAAATGCTGAGCCCATGTGCACCAAATACTGAATCCACCCCTAGAGTCAGTGCTCCTCAGCAAAAGCCACTGCAATCAGAAGTGCACACACTGCAACTAGAGCAACCCCAACTTGCCCCAACTACAGAAAAGCCCAGAGAGCAACAAAGATCCAGCACAGCCAAAAATAAACAAATTACTTATAAAAATGAGCATGGAAATACATAGAAACTCTAATCACATGGAAAGTGATAGAGTTGTCACCATGTGACTTTGCCCACATCGGCAAGGACTTGCCAGAAGCTGGCTGCTTTTTCTGTCTGGATGGTGCGTTTAGGGGTGACTGATGTTTTACGGGCACTTGGACTGGAAATGTGAGCCTTCTGGGGCAAAGAGGGGAGCAGGAGGCAAGAAGGAGCCTCAAAGAAGTCAGTTATTCAGAGGAGTATCATTTAGCCTCCAAATACTTTGTTCAAGATCTCATACCCTTCCTGCCAGTCTCTACATTAAATCTCATTATTCACAAAGTGGAGGGGAACAGGGTGGGGATTTGAAGTCCACCCAGCACCTTGAATTCAGGATGAAGGAAATATGCAGATCCAACTGGTTGGGATGGCCAGAACGAAGCTTGGTCTTGGGTTTACTTCCCCTGCTGCATCTCTAAAGCCTGCAAACCAAAAATGTTGGATCCCTTAACTAGGAAACAGAACCATGGGTGAGGACAGTGTGGGGAGAGATTCTGCACTGGAACTGGAACTGGGCTCCAAGGGCTTTATCACCTCAGTCCTCACTCTGGAAGTCAGGGATCACTACTCACATTCCACAGTGGAAGAAACAGTCTCAGAATGGAAACCGTTTATTTGAGAACATATTTTAACATTCTAGGCCTCATGGTACCAATTCCTCTTTAAGTGCTGTTATATACAATGTCTTAAGAGATGCACAAGATGCTACAAGGTAAACAGCGACAGATGTTTACCTTTTTACCTTTTTAAGTCACGATAACCCTTTTGGTTCTCCTATTGGCTGTCTTTCAAGTAATCAAGAGACAGGCTGTGATATGCATTCAACCATCAGGACTCTTTATAGACCCTAAGTCAACTGCAGAGAGAGTCAAAAATATTTTCACTTTCAATCAGGGTATAACAAGAGGTCCTAAGTAAGTCACATCCCTTTTGAAGGATAAAACATCATTTCGTTACCCTCTCTGTCCCTCAGCCTGCCCAGACTTGTCTTCTCTGTAGGGCAAGACTGGCAGTTCTTAAATTATTTCTCCACTGCCCTTCTGATAGGTTCAGGTTAGGACAAGCTAATAGACTCAGCATCAATTGAAGCCATGGAGAATCCAGACCCAATAGCCCAATTTCCTCTCTTCACGGCTGAGAACCAAGCAGTAGTCAGTACAGTGGCTATGAAGGCGACCAGAGCTGCTGGGGAGTCTCCTCCCCTTCCTGTTCTCCCCCTACCTCAGCTCCCCACTTCCCCTCCACACACCGTGTAACCTAAGGCTAATGTCTTAACTTCCGCAGGCCACTGTAACAGTTCCGGCTTTGTTGGGCTGTTGTGAAAATAAATGGGATAATTTATATAAAACCTTCAGCACACTGGCCTGACACAGCAACCAGTTAACGTTAGCTGTTAGCATTATCAAGATTAATACACTGAAAGTGTCTCTGTATAAATCTTGAGCATTAGACAACCAACATTACAACCCAGCTGTCCTGGATAGCTTTTGTCCAAATCTTCATTTATAAATGGCTTTTATTTACTTTATAATGCTTCTTTCACCTGTGTGATGCAGAATTTGGCTTTGATGACACTGGAAACAGAATTCCACAAACATCTTTTACACTAAATTGGTGGATTTCAACAAACGATGGATTAAAATCACCCCTGACAAAATTTCTCAAAAGCCTTTCACTGTGGAACCTGCTTCGCAAGTACCTGCTTAGGAAGAGGAGCCAGAAGGGGCTGCACTTGCCACCATTCCTGCTTCCAGGCACCTGGGACAGGGATGGTCACCCGAGGGGCCCCGAGGCCTGTGCTAAACCCAAGGAATGGACAGTGTTTCTGGACTCTTTGGCTCCACTGTCCCAAAGCTGTTCTCCTTTCTTTTGTTTTAAATTGAAACAGGTATTGAGATAGCTACAGATTCACGTGCAATTATAAGAAACAGATTTGGTGCATGTTTTACCCCATTTCTCCCAATGGTAACATCTTACAACACTCAAATTTCACTACAAGGGATCCACATTGATACAGTCCACCTATTTCTTCAGGATTCCTCAGGCTTCCTTGTACTCAGTGTGTGCGTGTGTGTGTGTGTGTGTGTGTGCATTTAGCTCTGTACACTGTACTGCATGACTAGATCCCTATGGCCACCACTGCAGCCAAGTCACTCCGTCACCACACGGACGATGTGTTGCTCTTTAAAAATACACCTACCATCCCACCTCAAGAAACTAGGAAAATATGAAGCAGATGACCTAAACCTATGCTTAAAACAATTGGAGAGGGCTTCCCTGGTGGTCCAGTGGGTAAGGACACTGCCTTGCAGTGCAAGGGGCGCCAGTTCGATCCCTGGCCTGGGAAGATCCCACGTGCCGCGGAGCGGCTGGACCCACGTGTCCAATTACCGAGCCGGAGCTCTGGAGCGCATGCACCCAGAGACGGTGCTCTGCAATGACAGACGCCACCACGATGGGAGGCCCACAGGAGCCAAAGAACAAAGATGGATGAAAATAGACAAATGAAAGACCAATAGAAGTAGCCTGCATGCTCCCCTCCCTCCCACCCCACCCCCCGAAAGTAAATAAGTAAATAAATCTTGAAAAAAAAAAAAAACAATTGGAGAAGAACAAAAACACCCCAAAGCCAGCAGAAGAAGAGAAATTATAAAGACTAGAGCAGAAATAAATGAGAAAGAAATGAAAGAAACAACAGTAAAGATAAATAAAACAAAAAGCTGGTTCTTCGAAAAGGTAAACAAAATTGACAAGCCACTGGCCAGACTTATCAAGAAAAAGAGAGAGAAGAACCAGATCACCAAAATCAAAAATGAAAAAGGAGAGATTACAACAGATAATGCAGAAATCCAAAGGATTCTAAGAGACTATTATGAACAACTCTACGGCAACAAACTGGACAACCTGGAAGAAATGGACAGTTTCTTGGGGAAGATTAATCTCCCAAGAGTGAGCCAGGAAGAAACAGAAACTTTGAACAACCCAATCACAAGCTCAGAAATCGAATTTGTGATTAAAAATCCACCCAAAAATAAAAGCAGAGGGCCAGATGGCTTCACAGGTGAATTCTACCAAACATTTAAAGAAGAGCTAATGCCTGTCCTTCTAAAACTCTTCCAAAAAATTGCACAGGAAGGAAAACTTCCAAACACATTTTACAATACCACCGTCACCCTGATACCCAAACCAGGCAAAGACAACACAAAAAAGGAAAATTATAGGCCAATTTCACTGATGAACTTAGATGCCAAGATCCTCAACAAAATCCCAGCAAACAGAATTCAACGACACATCAAAAAGCTCATACATCATGACCAAGTCGGGTTCATCCCAGGTATGCAAGGATTCTTCAATATCTGCAAATCAATCAATGTGATACACCATATCAACAAATTGAGAGACAAAAATCACATGATCATCTCAATAGATGCAGAAAAAGCCCTCCACAAAGTACAACATCCATTTATGATAGAAACTCTTCAGAAAATGGGCATAGAAGGAACCTATCTCAACATAGTGAAAGCCATATATGAGAAGCCCACAGCGAACATTATCCTTAATGGTGAAAAACTGAAAGCATTCCCTCTAAGATCAGGAACAAGACAGGGGTGTCCACTTCCACCACTACTATTCAACATAGTCCTGGAAGTCCTAGCAACAGCAATAAGGGAAGAGAAAGAAATAAAAGGAATCCAGATAGGAAAGGAAGAAGTCAAGCTCTCTCTTTTTGCAGATGACATGATATTATACATAGAAAACCCCAAAGACACAGTTACAAAGCTACTAGAGCTAATAACGAATTCAGCAAAGTCACACGATACAAAGTCAACACACAGAAATCACTGGCATTCCTATACACAAACAATGAAAAATCAGAAAACGAAATCACAAAGGCAATCCCTTTCACCATTACAACCAAAAGAATAAAATATCTAGGAATAAACCTACCCAAAGAAACAAAAGAATTGTACACAGAAAAGTACAAGACACTCATGAGAGAAATTAAAGAAGACTTAGGGCTTCCCCTGGTGGTCCAGTGAATAAAGACAACGTCTTGCCGTGCAAGGTGCGCTGGTTCGATCCCTGGCCTGGGAGGATCCCATGTGCCACGGAGCGGCTGGACCAATGTATCCAATCACCGAGCCCGAGCTCTGGAGCGCATGCGACCAGAGCTGGCGCTCTGCGATGACAGACGCCACAGCGATGGGAGGCCCACAGGAGCCGAAGAACAAAGATGGATGAGAATGGAGGAATGAAGGACCAATAGCAATGGCCTGCCCGCTCCCCTCCCTCCCCAACCCAACCCCCGCCCAAAAATAAATAAACAAATAAATCTTAAAAAAAAAAAAAGAAGACTTAAACAGATGGAGAGATATTCCATGTTCCTGGGTCGGAAGAATCAATATTGTGAAAATTACCATACTACCAAATATCATCTACAGATTCAATGCAATACTATTTAACTACCATTGACATCTTTCACAGACCTAGACCAAAGAATAACACAGTTCATATGGAAACACAAAAGACCTCGAATAGCCAAAGCAATCCTGAGAAAGAAAAATGGAGCTGGAGGGATCAGCCTCCCTAACTTCAGACTATACTACAAAGCAACAGTCATCAAGATAGTATGGTACTGGCACAAAAACAGAACTATAGATCAATGGAACAAAATCAAGAACCCAGAGAGAAACCCACGCACCTATGGGTACCTTATTTTTGACAAAGGAGGAGAAACTATAAAATGGGACAAAGACAGCCTCTTCAACAAATGGTGCTGGGAAAATTGGACAGCTACATGCAAGAAAATGAAGTTGGAACATTCCCTGACACCATGCACAAAGATCAACTCAAAATGGATTAAAGACCTAAATGTAAGACCAGAAACCATCAAACTCTTAGAGCAGAATATAGGCAAAACCCTCAAGGACATCAATCAAAGCAAGATCTTCTCTGACCCACCTACTAGAATAGTGGAACTCAAAAGAAAAATGAACATGTGGGACCTCATGAAACTTAAAAGCGTTTGTACAGCAAAGGAAATTACAAAAAAGCTCAACAGACATCCCACAGAGTGTGAGAAAATCATAGCAAATGAAACAACAGACAAATAATTAATCTCCAAAATCTACAAGCAACTCAGACAACTCAGCACAGGAAAAACGAACAACCCAATCAAAAAATGGGAAAAAGATCTAAAGAGACGCCTCTCCAAAGAGGACATACAGATGGCCCCAAAGCACATGAAATGATGCTCAACCTCGCTTATTATTAGAGAAATGCAAATTAAAACTACAATGAGATACCACCTCACACCCGTCAGAATAGCCATCATCAATAAATTGACAGACGATAAATGCTGGAGAGGGTGCGGAGAAAAGGGAACACTCTTGCATTGCTGGTGGGAATATCAATTGATACAGCCTCTGACAGTCTGGAGATTCCTTTAAAAATTAAAAATAGAAGCATCCTATGACAACAATCCCACTACTAGGCCTCTATCCTGATGAAATCAAAAATGAAAGAAATACCTGTACTCCAATGCTCACTGCAGCTCTCTATACAATAGCTAGAACATGGAAGCAACCTAGATGTCCATCGACGAATGAATGGATACAGAAGCTCTGGTACATATATACAATGGAATACTACTCAGCTGTTAAAAGAAATGCAGAAGACTCAGTCCTAATGAGGTGGCTAGCTCTAGAACCTATCATAAAAAGTGAAGTCAGTCAAAAAGAGAAAGACAAGTAGAGTATACTAACTCATATATATGGTATCTAGTAAGATGGTCATGATAACACATGCAGTGAACTCATGGAAAAACAGACAGAGAATAGACATAAGGACATTGTGGGGAACAAACAGTGAGGGGGAGGCATAGAGGAAGTAACATTGAAACCTATACTGGCACGTGTGGAAAAGATAGCTATTGTCATTGTGCTAAGGGAATAGGAGTGCCTACAATGACTTGGGGCGATGGTCTGGAGGGGTGGGAGGGGGGGAACTGGGTGGGGGGTGGACCAGGGATATGCATATGACTGGTCTGGGAACATGCATGTCAGTGAACAACAAAACTCTGTAAAATCTTTAAAATAAAGAATTAAAAAAAAAATAAAAACAATACACAAGAGGATACTGCTATATTTCTACACATAAACTAGATTTGCAATATATGTTCTGTATGTCAGATAAACTAATGATTGAATCATTCCCCCCCCCCAAAAAAAAACACACACCTGCCTACCTCCTCCCCCAATCTCATTCCTAATCTCCCAAACTATTCATCTGTGCTCCATTTCTGCAATTTTGTCATTTCCGTTATAGTAATGGAATTACATACTTTAAGCAGTTTTGATGGGATTGGATTGTTTCATCCAAGTGCTTACGTGTATCAACAGCTGGTTTCCTTCAGCTGATGAGTAGCTACCCATGATGTGCAGGCACCACCGTGTGTGATTACTCACTGAAGGACATCCATGAAGTTTTAGTTCAGAGCTATCACAAGTAACGCTGTTATGAACATTTGTGCACTCCTCTACCCATGTGGATCACTAATTGTTTTAGCTTGGAGCTATCACAAGTAACGCTGTTATGAACAACGTGTGCACTCTTCTACCCACATGGATCACTAATTGACACAGATGCTCTTACTTCACTGAGACCTTTGTTCCTGCTGCTGCAAACATGACTTGTCACCACACTGTCCTTTCTGTGCCAGCTCCTAGTGGCTCTGGATAATCTGCCCAGATGCTCCTCCACAGACATGACTACACAGGAGCCTCCAAGCCTTCCTCCTGAAAGAAATAAAATAGAACATGAATTTGGGAGCCAGACAACATGGGTTCACACTGCAGGGGATCTGCCATTTATGGTGGTGAGGTCTCATGAGTCACTCAGTTCTGAATCTGTTTCATAATCATAATAAAGTAGCTGATAGTTGCAAAGGTTTGTTTATTGACAGTTTGTGGTGGCACTGTAATATAATGACTAAAAACAGGGACTCTGGTACCACGATGCCTGCATTTGAATCCTGCCTCTACCACTTGTTACTATGTGACCTCAGACAAGGTATTTAACCTCTCTGTGCCTCAGTTTTTCCATCTGTAAGCAGGCATATTAATAGCTGCTATCTCATGAGGATTAAACTAATACATGCAAAACAAAATGTTCACAACAGTGCCTGGCACATACCATTTACTAAGTCTATGTGGCAGACACTCTTCTAAGCACTTTATACAGATTGTTTAATCCTATCAATGACCTTATAACATTACTGCTATTATGAGATTGATTTACAGATGACAAAGCTGCAATTTTCAGGGATTAAGTCATTTGCTCTTGATCACATGGCTGGAAAATGAAGGAAGTGAGATTCAATTTTGAGCCCGTCTTTGCTTCTCACTTCTCTGCCATTCTGCATGCCCATGAACTGGGGTGGCAGTGCCCTGCCTCCAGAAGTTACAAGGATCTACAAAGTAGTGTCTTTCACGGTGCCTGGGAGTCAACCTGCTCTACCCATGTTAGTGTTCCCTTGTAACCCCTAGTAGCTGAGCAATGCATCATTCTGTAGTTCTACTTACAGCAGAAATAGGCGTCTTAAGACACAAACCACCAAAGGAGAAATTTGAGGGTTTGAGGATGCATCTGCAAACATTTGCAATGTGACCTGTCCAATAATCACAACCAGATTTGGGACGAGTCCCACTACAACAGAGCAGCTGCCTTACTTCCTTTTTTGGAAGGTTTTACAGCTACCATGCAGAGATCCCTCAGACAATGGCACCCGTGGAGTTCCTACAGGACAGAAGCCACACGTTCTGTAGTTAGTTCCAGCAGCCCTTATCCCAGCGTCTGGGACAGCACCTCAGCAAACATGTACAGAACCCCAGGGAGGCTCTGGTGTAAGGGAGCGACAAGGCCAGCATCCAAAGACCCAGGTTCACGTCTCCACTGACCCTATCAAGCCATGTGGCTTTTGCATCAGCTGGCCAAAGTGTTGAAGCTTTAGCTTCAGCATCAGTCCTTCCAATGAATAACCAGGGCTGATTTCCTTTTTTTTTTTTTAACTTTTATTTTACTTTTAAATATTACAGAGTTTTGTTGTTTACTGGTTTGATCTCCTTGCAGTCCAAGGGACTCTCAAGAGTCTTCTTCTCCAACACCACAGTTCGAAAGTATCAATTCTTTGGTGCTCAGACGTCTGTATGGTCCAACTCTCACATCCATACATGACTACTGGAAAAACTATAGATTTGACTATATGGACTTTTGTTGGCAAGGTGGTATTTCTGCTTTTGAATATGCTGCCTAGGTTTGTCATAGCGTTTCTTCCAAGGGGCATGTGTCTTTTTTTTTTTAAAGATTTATTTATTTATTTATTTTGGGCGGAAGTCGGGTTGGGGAGGGAGGGGAGAGGGCGGGTCGCTTCTATTGGTCTTTCATTTCTTTATTTTCATCCGTCTTTGTTCTTTGGCTCCTGTGGGCCTCCCATCGCGGTGGCGGTGGCGTCTGTCGCTGTAGAGCGCCGGCTCTGGGCGCATGCGCTCCAGAGCTCCGCTCGGTGATTGGACACATCAGTCCAGCCGCTCCGTGGCACGTGGGATCCTCCCAGGCCAGGGATCCAACTGGCGCCCCTTGCACTGCAAGGCGGTGTCCTCACCCACTGGACCACCAGGGGAAACCCAGCAAGTGTCTTTTAACTTCATGGCTGCAGTCACCATCTCCATTTTGGAGCCCAAAAAAAAGAGTCACCCCTAGTAGCTGAGCAATGCATCATTCTGTAGTTCTACTTACAGCAGAAATAGGCGTCTTAAGACACAAACCACCAAAGGAGAAATTTGAGGGTTTGAGGATGCATCTGCAAACATTTGCAATGTGACCTGTCCAATAATCACAACCAGATTTGGGACGAGTCCCACTACAACAGAGCAGCTGCCTTACTTCCTTTTTTGGAAGGTTTTACAGCTACCATGCAGAGATCCCTCAGACAATGGCACCCGTGGAGTTCCTACAGGACAGAAGCCACACGTTCTGTAGTTAGTTCCAGCAGCCCTTATCCCAGCGTCTGGGACAGCACCTCAGCAAACATGTACAGAACCCCAGGGAGGCTCTGGTGTAAGGGGCGACAAGGCCAGCATCCAAAGACCCAGGTTCACGTCTCCACTGACCCTATCAAGCCATGTGGCTTTTGCATCAGCTGGCCAAAGTGTTGAAGCTTTAGCTTCAGCATCAGTCCTTCCAATGAATAACCAGGGCTGATTTCCTTTTTTTTTTTTTAACTTTTATTTTACTTTTAAATATTACAGAGTTTTGTTGTTTACTGGTTTGATCTCCTTGCAGTCCAAGGGACTCTCAAGAGTCTTCTTCTCCAACACCACAGTTCGAAAGTATCAATTCTTTGGTGCTCAGACGTCTGTATGGTCCAACTCTCACATCCATACATGACTACTGGAAAAACTATAGATTTGACTATATGGACTTTTGTTGGCAAGGTGGTATTTCTGCTTTTGAATATGCTGCCTAGGTTTGTCATAGCGTTTCTTCCAAGGAGCATGTGTCTTTTTTTTTTTTTAAAGATTTATTTATTTATTTATTTTGGGCGGAAGTCGGGTTGGGGAGGGAGGGGAGAGGGCGGGTCGCTTCTATTGGTCTTTCATTTCTTTATTTTCATCCGTCTTTGTTCTTTGGCTCCTGTGGGCCTCCCATCGCGGTGGCGGTGGCGTCTGTCGCTGTAGAGCGCCGGCTCTGGGCGCATGCGCTCCAGAGCTCCGCTCGGTGATTGGACACATCAGTCCAGCCGCTCCGTGGCACGTGGGATCCTCCCAGGCCAGGGATCCAACTGGCGCCCCTTGCACTGCAAGGCGGTGTCCTCACCCACTGGACCACCAGGGGAAACCCAGCAAGTGTCTTTTAACTTCATGGCTGCAGTCACCATCTCCATTTTGGAGCCCAAGAAAATAAAGATAGTCACTGTTTCCACTGTTTGCCCATCTATTTGCCATGAAGTGATGGGACCAGATGCTATCCATGATCTTCATTTTCTGAATACTGAGTTTTAGGCCAGCTCTTTCACTTTCATCAAGAGGCTCTTTAGTTCCTCTTTGCTTTCTCCAAGGATGGTGTCATCTACATATCTGATGTTACTGATATTTCTCCTGGCAATCTTGATTCCAGCTTGTGCTTCATCTAGACTGACATTTCGCACGATGTATTCTGCATATAAATTAAACAAGCAGGGTGACTGTACATAGCCTTGATGTACTCCTTTCCCAATTTGGAACCAGTCTGCTGTTCCATGTCTGGTTCTAACTGTAGATTCTTATCCTGCATACAGGTTTCACAGGAGAGGCAGGTAAGATGGTCTGGTCTTCCCATCTCTTTCAGAATTTTCCTGATTCACTGAATGCTCTAAATGTCTCTTTTATTGTTTATAGTCACTCAGTTGTGTCCAATTCTTGTGATTCCATGCACTATAGCCCACCAGGTTCCTCTGTCCATGGGACTTTCCAGGCAAAGATAAGGAGTGCTTGCTATTTCCTTCTCCATGGAATCTTCCAGACCCAGGGATCAACCCGTCTCCTGCAATGGCAGGCAATTCTTTACCACTGAGCCACCTGGGAAGCTGCTCTAAATACCTAAGAAAACTCAGTTCTTACTGTGAAACTCTTGCTTCAACATACATGCGAACTATGTAGTCCTCATTACTCTCAATAACATGCCTTGAAGCAATAAAGGAAGATCAGGCTGAACCAGAGTCAAGAGAAGCTCTTCAATTATGACTGTTTAAACAGCTACAATTACTATAGAAACAATTCAGGCTTAAACAGGTTTGGCTGAAATTGCCAAGTCAGTGCCCCAGTTACCCAACTGAGACTGGCTGGTAGAAACTCTGTGAGAGATAACTCCTGTTCCAATTTTCAAAAATGTGCTATAAAAAGTTAAGCATACTGGTAACTTGAATAGCAGAGTTGGGAAAATTATTTCCCCTTTAGAACTAGCTTAAGAGTATACCACTGGCCAATGTGTACACTGGAGATGAATGTGGGACTGACATCAGTTATGGATATTTCTATTTCCTTTAGATCAAATTATTGAAGTTTCTTTTAATCACAGTCTTTAAAAATTCCACAAGTAGGAAGAGAAACATTTACTCTAGAAATAACTGAACATTTAACCTATCAAGGTGTTAAGTGAATTGGAAAGAGGTGGACAGCACACACTAAGACACAGCAGCAAGTTTTTGATACCAGAAAATTTAAAGTAGCACCAAAAGAGGAGGGATTATCATGAAACTGTATCAGGTACTCACCCCAGTGGAACAATAAAGCATGCATCATCCAAAAACCATCAACATGCTCCAATAGGTTCCAATATGTCCCCTCAATCTGCCTACTTCACCTATCAGTGAATGCTTCTGTTCTTATTTCCCCAATTCTACTGAAGCAAGGAGCTTTCATTCTTTTTCATTATATTTTAGGTGAAGGGTAGGCCACTGTTAGGCAGAATTAACTGGTCCTTTCATCATTTCATTGGTGTCTCCTTAATACACTGAAACACACAGTGGGTGGGGGTGAAGCTGATGAGATGGATGAGAGAGAAAGAAGAGGCAGTGTAAATCACATGGGACTTTTGTAAGGTCGAATCTCAAACAGGTGAAATTGGAGACTACAATCTGGACAGATGCATAATAGTCACTGTTCTATCCCCCACATCTATAGCCCTCTTCTTAAAAGAAACACCTTAAATATGCTTCCAGATTGAAGAGTAAAAATTGAAAATTTCCCTTACAGGAGCCTGAACAGGTAGTGGGCAGTGTGACCAGTCTCCAAACCTGGTTCTAACGAATACCACGCTTGGAGATCTAGGTTCAGACACAGCAACTGAGCCTGAGGCACACTTTAGGGCTGGGGACACCAGCTTTATTTACAACACAATTACTTTTCTGAAATTACAGAATTGCTCACTTTGGGGACAATGAAATGTGTCTATAAAAAGAAATATTCAAATGCTTTTCTCATCATATTAGAATAGAATATAAACAGAGTTAACATTTTAGTGATGTTGGTGCCTTTTATTCCAAATTTACCTTGCTAACGAACTGACTTTTACCCCAAATAAGTTGAAACAGAAATAGTCTTGATATGAACTTACATTATAGTTTGTTTTTCTATTTCTTTGTTATGAAAAGGTATTGGGGTTTTCATTTGGAAAAGTAAATAAAAGGATCCACTGACAAAATTATTACATTTTATTTAAAAGTTTTTAAATATATGGGGCAGAGCTCACAAATTTAACCTATCAAGGTGTTAAGTGAATTGGAAAGAGGTGGACAGCACACACTAAGACACAGCAGCAAGTTTTTGATACCAGAAAATTTAAAGTAGCACCAAAAGAGGAGGGATTATCATGAAACTGTATCAGGTACTCACCCCAGTGGAACAATAAAGCATGCATCATCCAAAAACCATCAACATGCTCCAATAGGTTCCAATATGTCCCCTCAATCTGCCTACTTCACCTATCAGTGAATGCTTCTGTTCTTATTTCCCCAATTCTACTGAAGCAAGGAGCTTTCATTCTTTTTCATTATATTTTAGGTGAAGGGTAGGCCACTGTTAGGCAGAATTAACTGGTCCTTTCATCATTTCATTGGTGTCTCCTTAATACACTGAAACACACAGTGGGTGGGGGTGAAGCTGATGAGATGGATGAGAGAGAAAGAAGAGGCAGTGTAAATCACATGGGACTTTTGTAAGGTCGAATCTCAAACAGGTGAAATTGGAGACTACAATCTGGACAGATGCATAATAGTCACTGTTCTATCCCCCACATCTATAGCCCTCTTCTTAAAAGAAACACCTTAAATATGCTTCCAGATTGAAGAGTAAAAATTGAAAATTTCCCTTACAGGAGCCTGAACAGGTAGTGGGCAGTGTGACCAGTCTCCAAACCTGGTTCTAACGAATACCACGCTTGGAGATCTAGGTTCAGACACAGCAACTGAGCCTGAGGCACACTTTAGGGCTGGGGACACCAGCTTTATTTACAACACAATTACTTTTCTGAAATTACAGAATTGCTCACTTTGGGGACAATGAAATGTGTCTATAAAAAGAAATATTCAAATGCTTTTCTCATCATATTAGAATAGAATATAAACAGAGTTAACATTTTAGTGATGTTGGTGCCTTTTTATTCCAAATCTACCTTGCTAACGAACTGACTTTTACCCCAAATAAGTTGAAACAGAAATAGTCTTGATATGAACTTACATTATAGTTTGTTTTTCTATTTCTTTGTTATGAAAAGGTATTGGGGTTTTCATTTGGAAAAGTAAATAAAAGGATCCACTGACAAAATTATTACATTTTATTTAAAAGTTTTTAAATATATGGGGCAGAGCTCACAAAAGCTGCCTGGATCATTAAAACTGACAAAGTTTGAGGACTTTTTTTTTTTTAAAGAGTGGATACCAAAATAGCTTTTAGGAAGAGGATAACCTAACGAGTCTTTTAAGTTGCTAAAGAAAGCAAAAGAAGGCTTAAGATCTAAAGGGTAAAAGTTATATTTATAAACATGCTCAGGAATACATTAAAAGAAACAAAAAAGAATGAAAGAAATATACTGTGTCTTAATCCTGTTATACATGAACATCATTTCCAAGGGACTCTATGTCCATGTCAACAATATTCAAACAACAAACCCATCACTCCTTCGGAGCTGGCTGTTACAGAATCCATCCTGCACACAGGGCAGGCATGAAGAACATCCTGGAGACTCAGAAGGTCCACAAACAGGAAACTGCTTCTCCACATTGCACTTCTTAGTCTTGAATCCAGTAGAACGGAGGTCAACTACAACTTGAAGCCTACCGTCTTGGCGTGGGAAAGCAATTTGAAGCCAAAGGGCACTTTGCTATAGTTAATTCATGTGGCTATAGGAAGGTATATTCTATAATCTTCTCCCCAATGCCACAAATCTACTGAGAAAGAATAGATGAAACTTTCTAACCAATTCCAAGAATCCATGTAATAAAGAGTAATCATTACAGAGTTTTCACATACTCAGCTTTTTTAAAGCCATAGATTTATTAGAGAAAGGAGAAAGAAAATGGCACTAATAGATCAAGTACATGAATTCCAGAATACTGAACTCCTTTTCCTCTCACTTAACATCCAACTATATCCACGAACTGTAAAATTACATCCATGACAAAATTTTAGTGTTTGGCATACTGTCAAAGAAAGACTAATATCTTTGCCTGAGTGTCCCCTTAACTTTCATCTAGAGCTATTTTTGAACTGTCTATAAAAGTTTCTTTTCAAATAATTTATTAATTATAACAACTGGGAAGAACAGTGTAAGGATCTAAATATTTCAGCCAAGCAGTGAAGACCACAAACTCCCTTCAAACCTGCTCTCCTGCTGGGATTTCTATATACTAAAATAACCTCTCTCCCTCACTTCCACGGGGATACCCAAAGGAGAGCAGTGTTTCTTCGCCATCACAAGTCTCAGGTAGAATCTTCTCTGTTCTTCAATGTTCAGACAAAGCTCATGCCTCTGGTAATTCAGTCTTGTGCTCAATAAGAGAAATCTCCAATATGGGTAAAAGTAGCTGAAAGGCATCCTGAATGTAGGAAGCACTGTTTGATGCCTACAGAGACAAGAAATGAAAAATAAGAGAAAGAAAATACAGCAGTCTCTTAAAAGAGAAAATAGAAGACAACAAAATACAAATTAATTTTTATCATCTAACTAAATGTGTAGCCTGGCAAATAAGAATACAGACTTAATCATTTGACTGAAGTTACAGGGAAAATTCCGACCCAGCTCTTAAGATGATATGACAATACCAAAAGAGAAAGTCACCATTTTCGTCCAACCTGCTCATCAGGAATGACAGCCATTCTTTGGCATCTTGCTCAAATTTGGCATTCCAAGTTAACTGATTACTTGAATGCATGCATAGATTCTGTCACAGCGTTTTAGTCAATTACTCAGAGGATTTCAAAAGGCTATGCATCCTAAATCAACAGACTTAGGAGTCCATTGTGACTGCTCCTCTTCCAAGGACTTGCCATAATCATAAACATGAGACAGGTGCTCACAGTACAAACAAGGAACAGCACTTTTAAAGATGATTAAGGATAGATGTGCTTCTGTCTAGTATGAGACATACTGATAAAAACCTAGGAATCATTATGCCCAGAGTTTGCCAGACTTCATTAACATGTGACAAGTTCTGACTTTCCAGAAGAAAAAGAGAGCTCATTACATTAAAAAATAATAATAATAATAATAATAATTTCAAGGACAAGAGTGTTTCAGGGGCCTTCCCTGGTGGTCCAGTGGATGGAAAGTCTGCCTTGCAGTGTGGGGGACACTGGTTTGATCCCTGGCATGGGAGGATCCTGCGTGCTGTGGAATGCCTGGACTAGTGTGTCCAATTGTGAGCTGGCGCTCTGGAGCACATGCACCCAGAGTCAGTGCTCTGCAATGAGAGGGGCCGCTGCAATGGGAGGCCCACACAGGCCAGGGAGTTGAGATGGATGAAAAATGAAGGACCAATAAAAAGAGAGGCCAAAATTTAAAAAAAAAAAAAAAAAAAAGAGTGTTTCAAATCCGTAAGCAAGAACAACTCAAAGTAGCTAAAGGGTACCCATATCAGGTGAGTTAACCTTTTTTTGATTTATCAACAGCATAAGTTTAAATGGTTATTTGATGCCAAACATTCTAGCCAAAAGAGACCTCTCATCTAGTTAAGTCTCCTACTTTGTATATAAACATAACAAGGCTGTCAAGAAGATAAATGCCTGATTCGTGGTCATACTGGATCAGGGGAGATCCCGGACAGGACAGGACTCCTGGTTTGCCAGCTTCTTTCATCTGTCACCCAGTAAATCATAAACCTATTTTTTTGATTGCTTAAGTAATAAGAATAATTTCCTTGACTATTAAAGGAAAACAATGTGGTTAAGGAATGAAGGGCATTTCCTCATTGGTAATCTTAAAAGAATCTAGAACTAAAGAAGTAACAGCCTAGAAATAATACTCTACCCTATTGAAAATATTTTTTCAATTTGTATTTAAAACCTAATTATAAAATATATTTTCTCCCCATAGATAATACATTTTAAATACATAATTAAACATCTAAATTTTTACACAATTAATTTATGAGATAGAGTTCTTAAAACATGAAATCCAGAAAGCATCCCACACAGAAGGACTATTATATATCCATGGACTTAAACCATTCACCTCCTTAAATCTAATGAGGTGATGAGGATTATGTAAACATAGCTACCTTTTTGACAAAACAAAGAAAATTCCTGGGCAAGGAAGAGACAAAACATTTTATTTTTCTGTTTTGTTTTGTAACTAACCTCCTCTGCATAAACCTTAGTCCTGTAAGTAGCATTACTACCCTATTTGTAATTTTCAGCCCTTCATGTATACCAGCTAGTTTCCAGGAGATGTTTCATTAATTACTCAGTAGTACTAAGTAATGATAACCTACTCTTTCCTTCTCTGCCCTTCACCTGGCACCTTCATCTTTATGCTCTATAACTAATGAACAGGATATATGCATTAATACATACCATTTTGGTCATAATGGCATCAACAGCTAAAGTAGTGAAAAAAGCCAAAAAGTAAAAACTTCAATAGAGTTATTAATACACAAAGCCCTAGAAGTTAGAGACTTAAAATACAATTGGTACTACTAACCTCTAGAAATATTGCAGTGATTAATGGATTAAGGACATCAGCCTTTTCCTTAACCTAGAACAAAGCATAAGGTTTGTATGAGCTCAATTTGGAATATACCCATACATAAATATAAGCATAGAAAAAGTCTGAATTGGGGCTTCCCTGGTGGTCCAGTGGGTAAGGACACCGCCTTGCAGTGCAAGGGGCGCCAGTTGGATCCCTGGCCTGGGAAGATCCCACGTGCCGCAGAGCGGCTGGACCTATGTGTCCAATCACCGAGCCGGAGCTCTGGAGCGCATGCGCTCAGAGCCGGTGCTATGCGACAACAGAGGCCACTGCGATGGAGGCCCACAGGAGCTAAAGAACACAGACGGATGAAAACAGATAAATTAAAGACCAATAGAAGTCCCTGCCCCCTAAGGCCCAACTATTAAAGCAGTAATAACTCTAAAAAATTTTTTTCAATTTGTATTTAAAACCTAATTATAAAATATATTTTCTCCCCATAGATAATACATTTTAAATACATAATTAAACATCTAAATTTTTACACAATTAATTTATGAGATAGAGTTCTTAAAACATGAAATCCAGAAAGCATCCCACACAGAAGGACTATTATATATCCATGGACTTAAACCATTCACCTCCTTAAATCTAATGAGGTGATGAGGATTATGTAAACATAGCTACCTTTTTGACAAAACAAAGAAAATTCCTGGGCAAGGAAGAGACAAAACATTTTATTTTTCTGTTTTGTTTTGTAACTAACCTCCTCTGCATAAACCTTAGTCCTGTAAGTAGCATTACTACCCTATTTGTAATTTTCAGCCCTTCATGTATACCAGCTAGTTTCCAGGAGATGTTTCATTAATTACTCAGTAGTACTAAGTAATGATAACCTACTCTTTCCTTCTCTGCCCTTCACCTGGCACCTTCATCTTTATGCTCTATAACTAATGAACAGGATATATGCATTAATACATACCATTTTGGTCATAATGGCATCAACAGCTAAAGTAGTGAAAAAAAAGCCAAAAAGTAAAAACTTCAATAGAGTTATTAATACACAAAGCCCTAGAAGTTAGAGACTTAAAATACAATTGGTACTACTAACCTCTAGAAATATTGCAGTGATTAATGGATTAAGGACATCAGCCTTTTCCTTAACCTAGAACAAAGCATAAGGTTTGTATGAGCTCAATTTGGAATATACCCATACATAAATATAAGCATAGAAAAAGTCTGAATTGGGGCTTCCCTGGTGGTCCAGTGGGTAAGGACACCGCCTTGCAGTGCAAGGGGCGCCAGTTGGATCCCTGGCCTGGGAAGATCCCACGTGCCGCAGAGCGGCTGGACCTATGTGTCCAATCACCGAGCCGGAGCTCTGGAGCGCATGCGCTCAGAGCCGGTGCTATGCGACAACAGAGGCCACTGCGATGGGAGGCCCACAGGAGCTAAAGAACACAGACGGATGAAAAACAGATAAATTAAAGACCAATAGAAGTGGCCCGCCTGCCCCCCTCCCTCCCCAACCCACGCCCCCGCTCCCGCCCAAAAAAAAATCAAAAAATGGTCAGAAGAGCTAAATAAACAATTAAAAAAAAAAAAAAGAAAAAGTCTGTATCAAACTCAGAAAGGACTTTAAATTTCCTTCTTTTTATCCTTCTGTGTTATCCAAACTGAGCATGTACTCCTTTGGAGTTTTTGTTGACTTTAAAAAGTATCTTCATTTAGAAAGGGATAGAAAAGGTCTATCTAACGATGAAAACTTCTAGAAAATCTTTTAAAACAAAATGTACAGATATGAAAGGTGCTCAAAATACTCAATTGATTTTCAAGATGGGCTGTTTAGAAAACATGAAAACAAATTTAATACTTCCATGTGTTAGCTAACACCTTAGAGTTGACTTATTGGGTTAAAGTTAAATCTTTATGACACACATGGAAAAACTTAGCCTCAGAAGATAAAACTTCAGGAAATCCAGACAATCTTTTAAAGAAAACACTAAGAGGAAAAGAGAAGCTATATCACAGAATTGTCCCTGACAGGAAAATTCTAAACTGAAAGTGAGAAAAACTCATTTGGGCCACATTCTTAACTAAAATAAACTTAAGGACTCGAATAACTTGCTGCCACACTGACAATGACCACGAGCTGATGTTTTAAATTTTATTTGATTTTATATTTTTCTGATTTTTAAAAAATTGAGGTATAACTGATATAAACACTATATAAACTGTACATATCTTTGTTGATATACAATATAATGATCATTATCTGCATACATGGCCAAAAAAATAATAAAATACATAAAGTTAGGCCCCTACCTTATACACTACACAAAAAAATGGGTAATAGACATAAACATACAGCTCCAACATAAAACTCTTAGGAAAAAAATGAGTAAATCCTCATGAGCTTGTATGAGGCAATGATTCTTTAGGTAAGATACCAAAGAACAAGTGATAAAAGAGAATATTGACAATTTGGATTCTATCACTATTCACTATCAAGAAAGTGAAAGGACAGTCCACGCACTGGGAGAAAATATGTGCATATTATACACCTGATAAGGAACTTATATCTAGAAAAACTTCTATAACTCAATAATAAATTGTAAATAATAAAAGACAATTAAAATCAGAACAAATAATAAGACAAATAATAAGCACTCCAATTTAGAAATAATAATAGGGGCTTCCCTGGTGGTCCAGTGGGTAGAGACTATGCTTTGTGGTGCAAGGGGCACCGGTTTGATCCCCGGCCCGGGAAGAACCCACATGCCAAGAAACGGCTGGGCTGGTGTGTCCAATTATGAGCCAGTGCTCTGGAGTGCATGCGCCCAGAGCCAGTGCTCTGCAACTAGAGAGGCCACTGCAAAGGGAGGCCCACACAGGCCAAAGAATAAAGACGGATAAAAAATAAACGATGACTCAGAGACAAAAAAAAAAGGAAATAATAATAAAAAGACAACCCAATTTAAAAATAGGCAAAGGATCTGAAAGGATATTTCTTTAAAGAAGACATACAAATGGTTAATGAGCACATGAAAAAATGTTCAGCATTATTAGCCAATAGGGAATTACAAATAAAACCCATAATGAGATAATACTTCATATCTACTTGATCAGGTAAATTGTCCCTGACAGGAAAATTCTAAACTGAAAGTGAGAAAAACTCATTTGGGCCACATTCTTAACTAAAATAAACTTAAGGACTCGAATAACTTGCTGCCACACTGACAATGACCACGAGCTGATGTTTTAAATTTTATTTGATTTTATATTTTTCTGATTTTTAAAAAATTGAGGTATAACTGATATAAACACTATATAAACTGTACATATCTTTGTTGATATACAATATAATGATCATTATCTGCATACATGGCCAAAAAAATAATAAAATACATAAAGTTAGGCCCCTACCTTATACACTACACAAAAAAATGGGTAATAGACATAAACATACAGCTCCAACATAAAACTCTTAGGAAAAAAATGAGTAAATCCTCATGAGCTTGTATGAGGCAATGATTCTTTAGGTAAGATACCAAAGAACAAGTGATAAAAGAGAATATTGACAATTTGGATTCTATCACTATTCACTATCAAGAAAGTGAAAGGACAGTCCACGCACTGGGAGAAAATATGTGCATATTATACACCTGATAAGGAACTTATATCTAGAAAAACTTCTATAACTCAATAATAAATTGTAAATAATAAAAGACAATTAAAATCAGAACAAATAATAAGACAAATAATAAGCACTCCAATTTAGAAATAATAATAGGGGCTTCCCTGGTGGTCCAGTGGGTAGAGACTATGCTTTGTGGTGCAAGGGGCACCGGTTTGATCCCCGGCCCGGGAAGAACCCACATGCCAAGAAACGGCTGGGCTGGTGTGTCCAATTATGAGCCAGTGCTCTGGAGTGCATGCGCCCAGAGCCAGTGCTCTGCAACTAGAGAGGCCACTGCAAAGGGAGGCCCACACAGGCCAAAGAATAAAGACGGATAAAAAATAAACGATGACTCAGAGACAAAAAAAAAAGGAAATAATAATAAAAAGACAACCCAATTTAAAAATAGGCAAAGGATCTGAAAGGATATTTCTTTAAAGAAGACATACAAATGGTTAATGAGCACATGAAAAAATGTTCAGCATTATTAGCCAATAGGGAATTACAAATAAAACCCATAATGAGATAATACTTCATATCTACTTGATCAGGTAAATTTTTAAAAAACAAAAACAAAAAAACTTACAACAGCAATTGTCAACAAGGATGTAGAAAAAGTGGAACCATCATACATTGTTGGCAGGGCAGGAATATAAAATGGTGCAACAACTTTGGAAAACAATCTGACAGTTCCTTAATGGTCTATATTGCAAATATGACCCAGAAATTTCACCCTTAGCTATCCACACAAGAGAAATAAAAACATACATGCATGTTTATAACACTACTCATTACAGCCAAAAAGCACAGACTATCCAAATGTCTATCAACTGATGAACAGATAAATACAACATAACCATAAAGTAGAGTATCATTTGGTAATAAAAGGTAATACTGATGCAATGTGAATGAACCTCAAAAACATTAAGCTATATACCCTGATGAAATCAAAACTGAAAGAAATACCTGTACCCCAATGTTCACTGCAGCTCTCTATACAATAGCCAGAACATGGAAGCAACCTAGATGTCCATCAACAAATGAATGGATACAGAAGCTCTGGTACATATATACAATGGAATACTACTCAGCTGTTAAAAGAAATGCAGAAGACTCAGTCCTAATGAGGTGGGTGGCTCTAGAACCTATCATAAAAAGTGAAGTCAGTCAAAAAGAGAAAAGACAAGTACAGTATACTAACTCATACATATGGAATCTAGTAAGATGGTCATGATAACACACACAGTGAACTCACGGAAAAACAGAGAATAGACATAAGGACATTGTGGAGAACAGTGAGAGGGAGGCATAGAGGAAATAACATCGAAACCTATACTGGCACGTGTGGAAATGATAGCTATTGTCATTGTGCTAAGGGAATAGGAGTGCCTACAATGACTTGGGGCGATGGTCCGGAGGGGTGGGAGGGGAACTGGGGGCAGGGGACCAGGGATATGCATATGACTGGTCTGGGAACATGCATGTCAGTGAACAACAAAACTCTGTAAAATCTTTAAAGAATTAAAAAAAAAACATTAGGCTAAGTGAAAAATAAGGCTTCCGAGGTGTCTCAGTGATAAAGAATCTGCCTGCTAGGCAGAAGATGCAGGTTTGAATCCTTGATCAGGAAGATCCCCTGGAGAAGGAAGTAGCAACCCACACCAGTATTCTTGCCTAAGAAATCCCATGGATATAGGAGCCTGGCAGGCTATAGTCCATGTGGTCACAAAGAGTTGAAAATGACTTAGCGACCAAACCACTACAGACTAGTAAAAGAAACAGACACCCACCCAGGAAAGCCATATAAACATAAACAAATGTATATATTTTAAATGGCATATTCCAATTACTGCAAATATATAGAAATTCAACTGACTTTTGTAATTTGACCATTGTATATTGTGATCTAGCTAACTTTTATCACTGATGCTCATAATTAATCTATAGATATTTTTGGCTTTCTACACAGTGGCACATCATGTCCAACAAATAAAATTTTATTTACCTATTTTATCTTCGAAAAAAAAAAGACCCAGACACAAAATACCACAATACTGTATGACCCCACTTATATTTAAAATCCAGAAGAGGCAAATCTATAGGTAGAAAATAGATTAGTGTTGCATAAGGTTAGAAGAATATGGAGGTGAAGGGAATAGTGACTGGTGTGAGGTTTTCTGAGAGATGATGAAATGATCTAAAATTAGATTATGGTGATGGCTGCACAGCTATGCAGACTTAAATAGGCAAATTTTATAATATGTAAACTATATCATAATAAAACTATTCTAAAAACAAAACAGATACTGGCCAACTAAAAGTCATGAATTCTTACCCCAGCAGTTGTTAGGCAGGCGGTGAACTCTTTAGACAGAGAAGACAACTCTTTACACAATAAAACTGTCACCCTAGAAAAGAAGGAAAATACTGGCATGTGTGGAAAAGATGGCTATTGTCATTGTGCTAAGGGAATAGGAGTCCCTACAATGACTTGGGCGATGGTCCGGAGGGGTGGGAGGGGGCGAACGGGGTGGTGGGGGGACCAGGGATATGCATATGACTGGTCTGGGAACATGCATGTCAGTGAACAACAAAACTCTGTAAAATCTTTAAAGAATTAAAAAAAAAACATTAGGCTAAGTGAAAAATAAGGCTTCCGAGGTGTCTCAGTGATAAAGAATCTGCCTGCTAGGCAGAAGATGCAGGTTTGAATCCTTGATCAGGAAGATCCCCTGGAGAAGGAAGTAGCAACCCACACCAGTATTCTTGCCTAAGAAATCCCATGGATATAGGAGCCTGGCAGGCTATAGTCCATGTGGTCACAAAGAGTTGAAAATGACTTAGCGACCAAACCACTACAGACTAGTAAAAGAAACAGACACCCACCCAGGAAAGCCATATAAACATAAACAAATGTATATATTTTAAATGGCATATTCCAATTACTGCAAATATATAGAAATTCAACTGACTTTTGTAATTTGACCATTGTATATTGTGATCTAGCTAACTTTTATCACTGATGCTCATAATTAATCTATAGATATTTTTGGCTTTCTACACAGTGGCACATCATGTCCAACAAATAAAATTTTATTTACCTATTTTATCTTCGAAAAAAAGACCCAGACACAAAATACCACAATACTGTATGACCCCACTTATATTTAAAATCCAGAAGAGGCAAATCTATAGGTAGAAAATAGATTAGTGTTGCATAAGGTTAGAAGAATATGGAGGTGAAGGGAATAGTGACTGGTGTGAGGTTTTCTGAGAGATGATGAAATGATCTAAAATTAGATTATGGTGATGGCTGCACAGCTATGCAGACTTAAATAGGCAAATTTTATAATATGTAAACTATATCATAATAAAACTATTCTAAAAACAAAACAGATACTGGCCAACTAAAAGTCATGAATTCTTACCCCAGCAGTTGTTAGGCAGGCGGTGAACTCTTTAGACAGAGAAGACAACTCTTTACACAATAAAACTGTCACCCTAGAAAAGAAGGGAAAACAGAAGAGTTCTTTTTTGTTTTATTTTTTTCTCTTTTTTAAATAAAGCTACTATCAGAAAAAAGAAAAAAATCACTCCTAAAACTTAATGTGAAAGAAGGCAGCTTTTAAAGCAAATAAACATGACTGTATCAGCTACATATTTGGGGGTCTATGCTATAGGAAGAGAAGGTTCAGTTCTTAGAAAAATATTTTTCCACAAAATTCCCTAGAAAGTACTATAATTTCAAATTAAATCAAAAGAAATAATTAAGGATACCTTAAGACTTTTAAGGATAGCAGGTAGTACTTAAAAGATCCTACTTTCTATATAGAAATACAGTTAATATTTATTCATTCATTCAACAAATACTGAAAGCTTCTAAGCGTCAGGTACTTCCGAGCAATGGGAAACTATTAGTAAACAAACAAAGTACCAATCTGCATGAATACTAACTTACTTGTTGATTAAGAGGGAGACTATAAACACAGAAAGAGATTGAAATTTGTGTATGTTTATAGTTACATATGTATATATTTATGCACAGACACATAAATGTATACATATGTTTATATATATGCAACATGCACCAGATGGTGATATGACCTAAGAAAATAAGGCAGAAATATATCAAGAAAACGTAAATCAAAACCACAGTGAGGGGCTTCCCCGGTGGTCCAATGGGTAAGGACACCGCCTTGCAGCGCAAGGGGCGCCGATTCGATCCCTGGCCTGGGAAGATCCCACGTGCCGCGGAGAGGCTGGACCAATGTGTCCAATTACCAAGCCAGATCTCTGGAGCGCATGCGCCCAGAACAGGTGCTCTGCAGCGACAGAGGCCACTGCGATGGGAGTCCCACACGGACCAAAGAACAAAGATGGATGAAAATAAATAAATGAAAGACCAATAAAAGTGTCCAAAAAAAAAAAAACCACACAATGAGACAGTAACATGTTATACTGAGTGAAGTAGTCAGACACAGAAAGACAAGTATGATATTGCTTATGTGTAGAGTCTTAAAAAAAAGGAAGAAAAAACTTATTTAGAAACCTGTAAAAGCAGTTGTTAGGCAGGCGGTGAACTCTTTAGACAGAGAAGACAACTCTTTACACAATAAAACTGTCACCCTAGAAAAGAAGGGAAAACAGAAGAGTTCTTTTTTGTTTTATTTTTTTCTCTTTTTTAAATAAAGCTACTATCAGAAAAAAGAAAAAAATCACTCCTAAAACTTAATGTGAAAGAAGGCAGCTTTTAAAGCAAATAAACATGACTGTATCAGCTACATATTTGGGGGTCTATGCTATAGGAAGAGAAGGTTCAGTTCTTAGAAAAATATTTTTCCACAAAATTCCCTAGAAAGTACTATAATTTCAAATTAAATCAAAAGAAATAATTAAGGATACCTTAAGACTTTTAAGGATAGCAGGTAGTACTTAAAAGATCCTACTTTCTATATAGAAATACAGTTAATATTTATTCATTCATTCAACAAATACTGAAAGCTTCTAAGCGTCAGGTACTTCCGAGCAATGGGAAACTATTAGTAAACAAACAAAGTACCAATCTGCATGAATACTAACTTACTTGTTGATTAAGAGGGAGACTATAAACACAGAAAGAGATTGAAATTTGTGTATGTTTATAGTTACATATGTATATATTTATGCACAGACACATAAATGTATACATATGTTTATATATATGCAACATGCACCAGATGGTGATATGACCTAAGAAAATAAGGCAGAAATATATCAAGAAAACGTAAATCAAAACCACAGTGAGGGGCTTCCCCGGTGGTCCAATGGGTAAGGACACCGCCTTGCAGCGCAAGGGGCGCCGATTCGATCCCTGGCCTGGGAAGATCCCACGTGCCGCGGAGAGGCTGGACCAATGTGTCCAATTACCAAGCCAGATCTCTGGAGCGCATGCGCCCAGAACAGGTGCTCTGCAGCGACAGAGGCCACTGCGATGGGAGTCCCACACGGACCAAAGAACAAAGATGGATGAAAATAAATAAATGAAAGACCAATAAAAGTGTCCAAAAAAAAAAAAACCACACAATGAGACAGTAACATGTTATACTGAGTGAAGTAGTCAGACACAGAAAGACAAGTATGATATTGCTTATGTGTAGAGTCTTAAAAAAAAGGAAGTACAAATGAACTTATTTATGAAATAGAAGTACAGGCATGGATATTGAAAACAAACTTATGGTTACCAGAGATATACTGGGAGAATGAGACTGATGTAAACAAACAAACAACTATAAAATAGATAACTAATAATAACCTGTAGTACAGCACAGGGAACTCTACTCAATACTCTGTTATGGCCTACATGGGAAAAGAACCTTAAAAAAAAAAAAAAAAAAAGCAGATATATGTATAACTGATTCTATTGCTGTATACCTGAAACTAGCACAATACTGCAAATCAACTATATTCCAATAATTTTTAATAATTCCAAATTTTAAAAAAACTTTTAAAAAAATGTAAAGAAAACCACCATGAAATATCATCTCACATCAGTAAGAATGAGTGTTATCAAAAAGAACACAAATAACAAATGTTGGCAAGGATGTAGAAAAGGGGGAACCCTTGTAACTTCTGGTAAGAATGTAAATTGGTTGCAGCCACAGTGGAAAACAATATAATCTTCTCAAACTAAAAATATAACTACCACATGACCCAACAATTCCACTCCTGGGTACATATCAAAAAACCAAAAATACTACCTCAAAAAGATACATGCACTCCAATGTTCATAACAGCATTATTCACAATGGCCAAGATATGGAGGTAACCTAATTGCATCAAAAGATGCAGTATTTAGGGCTTCCCTGGTGGCCCAGTGGGTAAGGACACCACCTTGCAGTGCAAGGGGCGCCGGTTCGATCCCTGGCCTGGGAAGATCCCACGTGCCGCGGAGCAGCTGGACCGATGTGTCCAATTACTGAGCCGGGCCTCTGGCGCGCATGCGCCCAGAGCGGTGCTCTGCAACAATGGAGGCCACTGCGCCGGGAGGCCCGCGCGGGCCAAAAGAACAATGACGGATGAAAATAGATGAATGAAAGACCAATAGAAATGGCCCACCCAATCCCCTCCCTCCCCACTCCCCCACTAAATAAATAAATAAATAAATATTAAAAAAAAAAAAAAAGATGCAGTATTTATACACAATGAAATAGAACTTGGCCACAAAGAAGAATGAAATTTTTCCATCTACAGCAACATGGATGGACTTGGAGGGCATAATGCTAAATGAAATAAGTCAAAGACAAATACTGTATGATTTCACTTATATGTGGAATCTAAAAAATACAACAAACTAGTGAATAAAATTTAAAAAGAGGCAGACTCACATACATGGAGAACAAACTAGTTACCAGTGGGGAGAGAGAGGGAGGAGCAATATGCAGGTGGGGATGTGGGATGTACAAACTATTGGGTACAAGACAGGCTCAAGGACGTATTGTATAACACGGGTGATAAAGTCAATATTTTGTATTAACTGTGAATGGAAGGTAACCTTCAAAAACTGTATAAAACTTTCTTTAATTAAAAACATAAATTAAAAACAAAATAAAATGGACTTCTCCAGTGTTCCAGTGGTTAAGAATCTGTCTGCCAAAGCAGAGGTCATAGGTTCAATCCCTGGTCTGGGATGATTCCACATGCCATGGACCAACTAACACCGTGAGCTGCAACCACCGAAGCCCAGGAGCCTAGAGCCTGTGCTCTGCAACAAAAGAAGCAACTGCAATGAGAAGCCCACACACACACACCAATGAAGAGGGTGAGGCCCTTTCTCCAGTTGTGGCCCCAGCTTGTCACAACTAGAGAAAGCCCATGCATAGCAGTGAAAGACCCAATGCAGCCAAAAATGAGTAAATAAATTAAAATTGATCTATGTAATACTGGAATTAGAGTTAGAAAGAAAAGAATGATACAATGGTTGAAGATACCATTTTTAGTGGGTGGTGAAAAAATAACCTCTAAGAAGTGAAAACTGAATTCAGTGAAGGAAAAGAGCCATGACTGGAAAAGCATTCCAAGCAGTGGAAACAGCTACTTTTCCAAAGAATAGGCTGCTTTAGGTTTGTGAATCCCTCATCCTAAGGATGCTTAAAATAAAACTAGGTCCCTTTCTTACGGGATGTTGTAGAGAGGCAGCAAAACTGTAGGTGAAGAAGAGGCTCAGAGAACATCAAGGGTCTCCTCCAGTTCTAATACACAAGACACTCTAGATTTAATTTGAAAACAGTAGGGTTTCTCTTTTCCTCCTGTGACTACCTACATTCTATTATTCTAACAATTTTTTTTCAAAATCAGCCATATAGTGAAAAAGCAAAAAAGTGTTTCAAACTGAGTTCGACCTGAGTTTAAATCCGAGTCTGCACAGCTTGGGCATAATTTACTAAACTTATCTTAAGTCCTATTTTCCCATTTTTAAAGCTGGACTGATCACTTACCTTGAAATCTGTTTTAAAGATTAGAAATAACACACGGATATCCCTTAGCATGGTACCTGGCATATAATTAGCACTCAGTAACTAACAACTGTTATTAAGAATTAAGGTGGACTTCCCTGGTGGCTCAGTGGATATGAATCCACCTGCCAAGGCAGGAGTTGTGGTTTGATCCCTGTTCTGGGATGATTCCACACGCCACGGAGCAACTAAACCCATGTGCCACAACCACTGAGCCCGCAGTCCTGAGTCTGTGCTCTGCAACAAGAGAAACCACTACAATGAGAAGCCTGTGCACCACACGAAGAGTAGTCCCTACTCACCAAAACCAGAGAAAGCTCATGTATAGCAAAGATCCAGCACAACCAAAGATAAACAAACAATTATTTTAAAAGAAGAAAAACTGAGGTTCTTAGATCTATTTTCTGTTTTCACTTATGCATAATTCTATTCTAATTAAGGCCAAAAATCTGGGAATAAAATAAGTTTTCAGACTATGAGTTGGTTAATAAAAAAGGGAAATTTTCTAATGCAGATTTAAAGGCTCAATGAAATGAAAAAAAAAGTAAACAACTAGAGAAAGCCCATGCATAGCAGTGAAAGACCCAATGCAGCCAAAAATGAGTAAATAAATTAAAATTGATCTATGTAATACTGGAATTAGAGTTAGAAAGAAAAGAATGATACAATGGTTGAAGATACCATTTTTAGTGGGTGGTGAAAAAATAACCTCTAAGAAGTGAAAACTGAATTCAGTGAAGGAAAAGAGCCATGACTGGAAAAGCATTCCAAGCAGTGGAAACAGCTACTTTTCCAAAGAATAGGCTGCTTTAGGTTTGTGAATCCCTCATCCTAAGGATGCTTAAAATAAAACTAGGTCCCTTTCTTACGGGATGTTGTAGAGAGGCAGCAAAACTGTAGGTGAAGAAGAGGCTCAGAGAACATCAAGGGTCTCCTCCAGTTCTAATACACAAGACACTCTAGATTTAATTTGAAAACAGTAGGGTTTCTCTTTTCCTCCTGTGACTACCTACATTCTATTATTCTAACAATTTTTGTTCAAAATCAGCCATATAGTGAAAAAGCAAAAAAGTGTTTCAAACTGAGTTCGACCTGAGTTTAAATCCGAGTCTGCACAGCTTGGGCATAATTTACTAAACTTATCTTAAGTCCTATTTTCCCATTTTTAAAGCTGGACTGATCACTTACCTTGAAATCTGTTTTAAAGATTAGAAATAACACACGGATATCCCTTAGCATGGTACCTGGCATATAATTAGCACTCAGTAACTAACAACTGTTATTAAGAATTAAGGTGGACTTCCCTGGTGGCTCAGTGGATATGAATCCACCTGCCAAGGCAGGAGTTGTGGTTTGATCCCTGTTCTGGGATGATTCCACACGCCACGGAGCAACTAAACCCATGTGCCACAACCACTGAGCCCGCAGTCCTGAGTCTGTGCTCTGCAACAAGAGAAACCACTACAATGAGAAGCCTGTGCACCACGACGAAGAGTAGTCCCTACTCACCAAAACCAGAGAAAGCTCATGTATAGCAAAGATCCAGCACAACCAAAGATAAACAAACAATTATTTTAAAAGAAGAAAAACTGAGGTTCTTAGATCTATTTTCTGTTTTCACTTATGCATAATTCTATTCTAATTAAGGCCAAAAATCTGGGAATAAAATAAGTTTTCAGACTATGAGTTGGTTAATAAAAAAGGGAAATTTTCTAATGCAGATTTAAAGGCTCAATGAAAAGAAACAAAACCCAAAATAAACAAAGCTCTAAGATGTGAACAGTGCAATGTGAATAGCATCTTATCGAGGAAAGTTTCTAAAACTTTGGAAAGAAAACTGAGAAAACTCTTTCAGCAACTTGCATCATTTTGAGGGATACTTATTAGACTTACTGGGAAAGGGTTCTGCTCCTTTCTATGGTTGTTACTTCCTGCTTCCGGCCATGCAGAACCAGAGCCGCTGTTTTGTGAAACAGTTCAATTGAGCAGGCAGTCAGTTCTGCTAGGCTCCGGATTGCAACCGCATGGATATCCTGGACGGAAAAACAAAACAAAGCAGAGCAAATCCGAGCATTGTTTCTTTTTTTAAACAAGAGAAAATGACACCACACTGCTTCTCCTATATACTGAAGCATTCAATATCTTGAAAGATATGGAGACTAACGCCTGCCCTTCAATAAACCTCCTCTTCCCCCAAAGTAGTTCTATAATTTTATACCTAGGATCACAGCTGTAAAAAAGAGGCTTCCCTGAAGTTAGGTGTGACCGTGTGACTAAGTTTTAGCCAAAAGATTAGTATAAAAAGTGTCAGATGCTAATCTGGGAACATACATATCTGTAAACAACAAGACTCTGTAATACAAAGTTAAAAGTAAAATAAAAGTTACAAAATAAAAATTTTTAAAAAGTGTCAGATACTAGCTTCTGGGAACCTTCTCATGATGCCCCTACATGTAGCCTTTGGCTCTTTTCTTTTTAAAGGAGAGTGACCTTGAAACAACCAATCTGCTTTTTTCTTTTTTTTCTTTTTAACTTTGGCTGCTTTTTACTGATTTTTTACTTATTTTTTTAATTATTTAATTTTATTTTTAAAAAGTTTTTTACAGAGTTCTGTTCTTCACAGACATGTATGTTCCCAGATCAGTCATATGCATATCCCTGGCCCCCTCCCCACTCCCAGTCCCCCCTATCCCACCCCTCCAGGCCTTCGCACCTAGCTCCTGCAGGGTCTCCTATTCCCTCAGGGTAATGACAATAGCAATCTTTTTCACATATGATAGTACAGGTTTCCATGTTACTTCCTCTGTGTCTCCCACCCACTGTTCATAACCCCAATGCCCATATGTCTGTTCTCTATGTCTGTTTTTCCATCACTTCACCATTACCCTCTTACTGGACTCCATATACATGTGTACTTGTCTTTCTCTTTTTGAATTACTTCACTTTGTATGATAGGTTCTAGATCCATCCACCTCATTAGGGATGAGTCTTCTGCATTTCTTTTAACAGCTGAGAAGTACTCCATCATATATACGTACTAGTTTTTTTATCCATTCATTCGTCGATGGACATCTAGGTTGCTTCCATGTTCTAGCTATTGTATAGAGAGCTGCAATAAACATTGGGGTACAAGTGTTTCTTTCAGTTTTGATTTCATCTGGTTATAAGCCTAATAGCAGGACTGCTGAGTCGTATGGTGCTTCTATTTTTAGTTTCTTAAGGAATCTCCATACTGTCTTCCATAGAGACTGCATCAACTTACATTCCCACCAGCAATGCAAGAGTGTTCCCTTTTCTCCATACCTTCTCCAGCATTTATTGTCTGTAGACTTTTTGATGATGGCCATTCTGACGGGTGTGAGGTGATATCTCATTGTAGTTTTGATTTGCATTTCTCTAATAAGAAGCAAGATTGAGCATCATTTCATGTGCGTTTTGGCCATCTGTATGTCCTCTTTACTGAGATGTCTCTTTAAGTCTTTTTCCCATTTTTTGATTGGGTTGTTCATTTTTCCGGTGCTGAGTTGTCGAAGTTGCTTGTAGATTTTGGAGATTAATTCTTTGTTGTTTCATTTGCTATTATTTTCTCCCATTCTGTGGACTGTCTACCTTTTTTGTAATTTCTTTTGCTGTACAAAAGCTTTTAAGTTTCTTTAGGTCCCACAGGTTAATTTTTGTTTTTAGTTCTGCTATTCTAGTAGGTGGGTCATGGAAGATCTTGCTTTGGTTTATGTCCTTGAGTGTTCTGCCTATATTCTCCTCTAAGAGTTTCAGGGTTTCTGGTCTTACATTTAGGTCTTCAATCTATTTTGAGTTGATCTTTGTGTATGGTGTCAGGGAATGTTCCAACCTCATTTTTTTTTTTTTTTGCATGTAGCTGTCCAATTTTCCCAGCACCACTTGTCGAAGAGGCTGTCTTTGTCCCATTTTATAGTTTCACCTCCTTTGTCAAAAATAAGGTACCCACAGGTGTGTGGGTTTCTCTCTGGGTTCTCGATCTTGTTCCATTGGTCTATAGATCTGTTTTTGTGCCAGTACCATACTGTCTTGATGGCTGTTGCTTTGTAGTAGAGTCTGAAGTTAGAGGCTGATCTCTCCAGCTCCATTTTTCTTTCTCAGGATTGCTCTAGCTATTCAGGGTCTTCTGTGTTTAAACCGGTCCATCATATATACGTCTAGTTTTTAATCCATTCATTCGTCGATGGACATCTAGGTTGCTTCCATGTTCTAGCTATTGTATAGAGAGCTGCAATAAACATTGGGGTACAAGTGTTTCTTTCAGTTTTGATTTCATCTGGTTATAAGCCTAATAGCAGGACTGCTGAGTCGTATGGTGCTTCTATTTTTAGTTTCTTAAGGAATCTCCATACTGTCTTCCATAGAGACTGCATCAACTTACATTCCCACCAGCAATGCAAGAGTGTTCCCTTTTCTCCATACCTTCTCCAGCATTTATTGTCTGTAGACTTTTTGATGATGGCCATTCTGACGGGTGTGAGGTGATATCTCATTGTAGTTTTGATTTGCATTTCTCTAATAAGAAGCAAGATTGAGCATCATTTCATGTGCGTTTTGGCCATCTGTATGTCCTCTTTACTGAGATGTCTCTTTAAGTCTTTTTCCCATTTTTTGATTGGGTTGTTCATTTTTCCGGTGCTGAGTTGTCGAAGTTGCTTGTAGATTTTGGAGATTAATTCTTTGTTGTTTCATTTGCTATTATTTTCTCCCATTCTGTGGACTGTCTACCTTTTTTGTAATTTCTTTTGCTGTACAAAAGCTTTTAAGTTTCTTTAGGTCCCACAGGTTAATTTTTGTTTTTAGTTCTGCTATTCTAGTAGGTGGGTCATGGAAGATCTTGCTTTGGTTTATGTCCTTGAGTGTTCTGCCTATATTCTCCTCTAAGAGTTTCAGGGTTTCTGGTCTTACATTTAGGTCTTCAATCTATTTTGAGTTGATCTTTGTGTATGGTGTCAGGGAATGTTCCAACTTCATTTTTTTTTTTTTTTGCATGTAGCTGTCCAATTTTCCCAGCACCACTTGTCGAAGAGGCTGTCTTTGTCCCATTTTATAGTTTCACCTCCTTTGTCAAAAATAAGGTACCCACAGGTGTGTGGGTTTCTCTCTGGGTTCTCGATCTTGTTCCATTGGTCTATAGATCTGTTTTTGTGCCAGTACCATACTGTCTTGATGGCTGTTGCTTTGTAGTAGAGTCTGAAGTTAGGGAGGCTGATCTCTCCAGCTCCATTTTTCTTTCTCAGGATTGCTCTAGCTATTCAGGGTCTTCTGTGTTTCCATATGAACTGTGTGATTCTTTGGTCTAGTTCTGTGAAGAGTGTCATTGGTAGTTTGATAGGGATTACACTGACTCTGTAGATGATATTTGGTAGTATGGTCATTTTCACAATATTGATTCTTCCGATCCAGGAACATGGAATATCTCTCCATCTGTTTAAGCCGTCTTTAATTTCTTTCATTAGTGTCTTATAATTTTCTACTTCTTTATTTTTCATCCATCTTTATTCTTTGGCCTGTGTGGGCCTCCCATTGCAGTGGCTTTGGCTCTTTTTCTTCACTCTTTGAATCCTATAGTCTGGAACTAAGATGCTGTTATCTTGGATCACAAGGCAGAAATTATGGACAATAGTACAACAAAACAATGTGCTTAGGTCTCTCTCTTGTGACACCCACATCTCAAATTAAAAAAAAAAAAAAAAAAAGCTTAGTTGTTTCCATTACCTGTATTGAACTGTTATCGACTTGCTCAGCTTTTTCTGCTTCCAACTGTTTTTCTCCTTCCTCCTCTTCTAATGGTTTGGCCAGAGATGCCTTGATCCATTCACAGGCTGTATTTCTTGCCTAAATAAGAAAAAAGATTATAGTTAGCCGTCTATATCCACAGGCTCCACATCTCTGCAGTCCATAAACCATGGACTGAAAATATTCAGAAAAAAATCCAGAAAGTCCCAGAAAACAAAACCTGAATTTGCCAAGTACTGGCAACTTAAATAGCATTTATACTGCACTTACAACTATGCACACAGCATTTACACTACAGTTTAAAATAACAAGAGATGGACATATACCAGAGGATGTACATAGGTTACATGCATATATTACACCATTTTGTATATGGGACTTGAGCATTCCTGAATTTTGGTATCAACAGGGGTCCCTGTCGAAGAGGCTGTCTTTGTCCCATTTTATAGTTTCACCTCCTTTGTCAAAAATAAGGTACCCACAGGTGTGTGGGTTTCTCTCTGGGTTCTCGATCTTGTTCCATTGGTCTATAGATCTGTTTTTGTGCCAGTACCATACTGTCTTGATGGCTGTTGCTTTGTAGTAGAGTCTGAAGTTAGGGAGGCTGATCTCTCCAGCTCCATTTTTCTTTCTCAGGATTGCTCTAGCTATTCAGGGTCTTCTGTGTTTCCATATGAACTGTGTGATTCTTTGGTCTAGTTCTGTGAAGAGTGTCATTGGTAGTTTGATAGGGATTACACTGACTCTGTAGATGATATTTGGTAGTATGGTCATTTTCACAATATTGATTCTTCCGATCCAGGAACATGGAATATCTCTCCATCTGTTTAAGCCGTCTTTAATTTCTTTCATTAGTGTCTTATAATTTTCTACTTCTTTATTTTTCATCCATCTTTATTCTTTGGCCTGTGTGGGCCTCCCATTGCAGTGGCTTTGGCTCTTTTTCTTCACTCTTTGAATCCTATAGTCTGGAACTAAGATGCTGTTATCTTGGATCACAAGGCAGAAATTATGGACAATAGTACAACAAAACAATGTGCTTAGGTCTCTCTCTTGTGACACCCACATCTCAAATTAAAAAAAAAAAAAAAAAAAGCTTAGTTGTTTCCATTACCTGTATTGAACTGTTATCGACTTGCTCAGCTTTTTCTGCTTCCAACTGTTTTTCTCCTTCCTCCTCTTCTAATGGTTTGGCCAGAGATGCCTTGATCCATTCACAGGCTGTATTTCTTGCCTAAATAAGAAAAAAGATTATAGTTAGCCGTCTATATCCACAGGCTCCACATCTCTGCAGTCCATAAACCATGGACTGAAAATATTCAGAAAAAAATCCAGAAAGTCCCAGAAAACAAAACCTGAATTTGCCAAGTACTGGCAACTTAAATAGCATTTATACTGCACTTACAACTATGCACACAGCATTTACACTACATTAGGTATTATAAGTAATCAAGAGATGATTTGACATATACCAGAGGATGTACATAGGTTACATGCATATATTACACCATTTTGTATATGGGACTTGAGCATTCCTGAATTTTGGTATCAACAGGGGTCCCTGGAAGCAGGATATAGAGGAATGACTATATAGTCCATCAGCAATTCAATTCAATTCAGCTCACCAAGATTACTGTGCCCCAATTAGGAACATTTCAGCATAATGTAAGTCAGTGCTCTTGCTCTCACCTGAACATACCACTAAGCTTTTCAACACTAAACTTAGGAGCTCTCTATGCAACACTTAACATTTGTGACCACTCATTCCCTCTTGAATTCTCTAATCCTTTGGCTTTTTTTAAACTGAAGTGAAATGTACATACAGTAAAGTGCACAAAGTTTATGTATACATTTATGTAACCCAGCTCAGGATACAGAACATTCCCATCACTCTAGACAGTCCCTCATACCCCTTCCTCGTCAGGACTGCTCAAGCCAAATTGAAGCCATGGCTCTCTACTTCTCTCACCCTACTGCCTCCTCTCTCCATCAACCCTAATTTAGTAATTTTAACTTTTCCCTACCTGCTGCTGACTCCTGAATCCATATTTCCAGCACTAACTTCCAACTCTCTGCTTGACATATGCATCTGGATATCCTATAGGCATCTGTCTCATGTATAATCTGGACAAAATTTAAACTCATCTTTCTCTCCCTACCCCTAAATTTTTCAAACTTACTGTTGAGCCTTAGAAGAACCACTATATACCAGTTATCCAAAATATATGGGCCACTAACCAAGATGGTCCGACTTTACCTTATGTATTCCTCCCCATTTGTCCCTCCTCTTTCTCTCTATCACCATCACTGGAGTTAAATACACTTTATGGCAATAGCACTCTGGTCGCCCTGCTTCCAGTATGGCTCATCTTAAATCCATCTTCCATAATGGAACCAGTGATCTATTTGACCCATTGCTGATCTCTCCATTTCTCTTCAATGGCCCCCATCAACTAGATCATGCTCTTTGAAAAATCCAGAAAGTCCCAGAAAACAAAACCTGAATTTGCCAAGTACTGGCAACTTAAATAGCATTTATACTGCACTTACAACTATGCACACAGCATTTACACTACATTAGGTATTATAAGTAATCAAGAGATGATTTGACATATACCAGAGGATGTACATAGGTTACATGCATATATTACACCATTTTGTATATGGGACTTGAGCATTCCTGAATTTTGGTATCAACAGGGGTCCCTGGAAGCAGGATATAGAGGAATGACTATATAGTCCATCAGCAATTCAATTCAATTCAGCTCACCAAGATTACTGTGCCCCAATTAGGAACATTTCAGCATAATGTAAGTCAGTGCTCTTGCTCTCACCTGAACATACCACTAAGCTTTTCAACACTAAACTTAGGAGCTCTCTATGCAACACTTAACATTTGTGACCACTCATTCCCTCTTGAATTCTCTAATCCTTTGGCTTTTTTTAAACTGAAGTGAAATGTACATACAGTAAAGTGCACAAAGTTTATGTATACATTTATGTAACCCAGCTCAGGATACAGAACATTCCCATCACTCTAGACAGTCCCTCATACCCCTTCCTCGTCAGGACTGCTCAAGCCAAATTGAAGCCATGGCTCTCTACTTCTCTCACCCTACTGCCTCCTCTCTCCATCAACCCTAATTTAGTAATTTTAACTTTTCCCTACCTGCTGCTGACTCCTGAATCCATATTTCCAGCACTAACTTCCAACTCTCTGCTTGACATATGCATCTGGATATCCTATAGGCATCTGTCTCATGTATAATCTGGACAAAATTTAAACTCATCTTTCTCTCCCTACCCCTAAATTTTTCAAACTTACTGTTGAGCCTTAGAAGAACCACTATATACCAGTTATCCAAAATATATGGGCCACTAACCAAGATGGTCCGACTTTACCTTATGTATTCCTCCCCATTTGTCCCTCCTCTTTCTCTCTATCACCATCACTGGAGTTAAATACACTTTATGGCAATAGCACTCTGGTCGCCCTGCTTCCAGTATGGCTCATCTTAAATCCATCTTCCATAATGGAACCAGTGATCTATTTGACCCATTGCTGATCTCTCCATTTCTCTTCAATGGCCCCCATCAACTAGATCATGCTCTTTGACATGATCTAAAATGCTCCCATGGCCCTACCCTACCTGCCTCTCCAGTTTCATCTATTACCACTTTCCACTTTATGAACTGATAATAATGATCTGCAATATGCCTGTTCTTTTTTTCTTTTTTCATGTTATTCCCTTAGTCCAGAGTGTCTTTCCCATTTTTTCCCCCTAAATCAAGGCAACTCAATTTTCTTTCAATCCTCCATCCAAACACTGTCTGCTCCAAGTAACTTCCAAGACATCCCAGGGGAGTAGACACCTAAAAACCCTTTGCTGTATGCCCACAGTCTTCTAAGTACCCCTTCAACTTGTTGTTTAGTCACTCAGTCGTGTTGACCCTTCTGCAACCCCCTGGACTGTAGACCATCAGGCTCCTCTGTCCATGGGATTTCTCGGGCAAGAATACTGCAGTTGGTTGCCATTTCCTTTCCCAGGGAATCTTCCCAATCCAGGGACTGAACTCAGGTCTCCTGCATTGGCAAGTAAGATTCCTTACCACTGAGCCACCAGGTAAGCCCCAGGTTTCCAGCTTCTTGAGCTAATAAATGTGCCTTTTTCTTAAGCCAATCTAACTTAAGTTTCTATCATCTGCAACTGAGAGTCTCAGTTTCTAAGCAAATGTTCACTGTCGTAAAATGAGTTAATCCACTCGAATGACTTTATATAATAGACAGAATGTGCTCAGAGTTGAAACCAAACAACAGGAATCCAGAGAAGACCTTGAGAATCATTCCAGCTGAAAACTGAGAGAATCACAGGCTTTATTACAGACATTGTATTAGGGCTGAGCCTTTAAAGATCAATAAGTGGTGCTATACCCAAGGGTACACATGAGTGAGCTGGAGTAGAATACATGCACTCAGTCACTTCAAAGTTCTTCTCCCTGTAATGACAGGACCTACCAAAAGTCCCTCAGGGATGATCTGGCTCTGACCTATAACCTTCCCACTACTTACACATTAACTTTTGAAATTTAAAAAGAAAATTAGCTATATAAAAGCATGGAAGCAAGAAAATACAAAGTGTACTGAGAAAACTGTGATATAACTGGCAAGACAGATAAGAGAATATAATCATTCATTTGTTACAAACACGTGGCACACAGTGTCTGAGGTGCTGGGAATAGAGTGGTGACTAATACAAACTATGGCCCTGATCTTTATCCCTACCTGCCTCTCCAGTTTCATCTATTACCACTTTCCACTTTATGAACTGATAATAATGATCTGCAATATGCCTGTTCTTTTTTTCTTTTTTCATGTTATTCCCTTAGTCCAGAGTGTCTTTCCCATTTTTTCCCCCTAAATCAAGGCAACTCAATTTTCTTTCAATCCTCCATCCAAACACTGTCTGCTCCAAGTAACTTCCAAGACATCCCAGGGGAGTAGACACCTAAAAACCCTTTGCTGTATGCCCACAGTCTTCTAAGTACCCCTTCAACTTGTTGTTTAGTCACTCAGTCGTGTTGACCCTTCTGCAACCCCCTGGACTGTAGACCATCAGGCTCCTCTGTCCATGGGATTTCTCGGGCAAGAATACTGCAGTTGGTTGCCATTTCCTTTCCCAGGGAATCTTCCCAATCCAGGGACTGAACTCAGGTCTCCTGCATTGGCAAGTAAGATTCCTTACCACTGAGCCACCAGGTAAGCCCCAGGTTTCCAGCTTCTTGAGCTAATAAATGTGCCTTTTTCTTAAGCCAATCTAACTTAAGTTTCTATCATCTGCAACTGAGAGTCTCAGTTTCTAAGCAAATGTTCACTGTCGTAAAATGAGTTAATCCACTCGAATGACTTTATATAATAGACAGAATGTGCTCAGAGTTGAAACCAAACAACAGGAATCCAGAGAAGACCTTGAGAATCATTCCAGCTGAAAACTGAGAGAATCACAGGCTTTATTACAGACATTGTATTAGGGCTGAGCCTTTAAAGATCAATAAGTGGTGCTATACCCAAGGGTACACATGAGTGAGCTGGAGTAGAATACATGCACTCAGTCACTTCAAAGTTCTTCTCCCTGTAATGACAGGACCTACCAAAAGTCCCTCAGGGATGATCTGGCTCTGACCTATAACCTTCCCACTACTTACACATTAACTTTTGAAATTTAAAAAGAAAATTAGCTATATAAAAGCATGGAAGCAAGAAAATACAAAGTGTACTGAGAAAACTGTGATATAACTGGCAAGACAGATAAGAGAATATAATCATTCATTTGTTACAAACACGTGGCACACAGTGTCTGAGGTGCTGGGAATAGAGTGGTGACTAATACAAACTATGGCCCTGATCTTTATTTAACAAGCAAACGAGTAAATGTATGAAGAAAACAAAATGGAGTGCTGAAGTGTGCAGACTAGGTGAGTAGAAAGCAGATTCACTTTGGGTGCGCAGGAAATCTCGGAGGAGAGACATCCGAGCTGAATTCTGAAGTTTAAGCAGCGCTAGTCATGTAAAATATTTAGACAATGAGAGACGTAAGCAAAAGGAAACCAGGTTGGTATGTTCAAGGAATGGAGCAAAGGCCAAAATGAGAGAAGTATAATAAAAGATAAGGCTGGGGAGGTGAAAATTATACAGAACAGTGAGAGATGGGTCTCTTAAGAATCTTAACAGTTGACTAATAGTCTAAATATATGTGAAATTCTCTACAATTTCAAGAGATGAAATGAGAAAAAAAAGACAATGATTTATGTGAAATGGAAAAAAGAAAAACAGAGATAAGGCCACATAAAACAGAACACTGACACTATAAATTTAACATACTTAAGAGACATTTTAGTAGGTATACTATAAACTCAAAATTATCTCTCTAGTAATAAATACATTAAGTAAAGCTGTTACAGTCTATTGTGTCAGCTCAATGTAACTTATCATCCCTTTCAAAAAATACCAGTGCTAGCCATCCTCCACACCAGAATTCAGTCTGGAACGTCTCACGGATGAGACCTACACTCATGCTCGTGCATGTCTGACTCTGCCATAGCACACCAGGCTCCTCTGTCCATGGGATTTTTCAGGCAAGAATACTGGACTGGGTTGCTATTTCCTCCTCCAGGGGATCTTCCCAACCCAGGGATCCAATCTTCATCTCCTGTGTATCCTGCATTACAGGCAGATTCTTTATTGAATGAGCCATCAGGGAAGACTTAGGAATTAAAAGGAACCTCTAACCTTTGCTTCTCTAACAACTTATTTATTTTGCTGGAAAAAACTGAGGCCTGGAGAAGGAATGGTATTTGCCCACATCACATATAAGGGGCAGAATAAAGCCTGGGGATGGAATGGCATTGGCCCATATCACATGTAAAGGTCAGAACTGTGTTCTCAGACTTTTGCTTCATTGCTTTTCCTCTGCATCCAACCAAAGAAACCTCTTTAAATAAACAGCAACAGTGACAATGTATAGGCGAAAAGAAAAAAACAAAATGGAGTGCTGAAGTGTGCAGACTAGGTGAGTAGAAAGCAGATTCACTTTGGGTGCGAGGAAATCTCGGAGGAGAGACATCCGAGCTGAATTCTGAAGTTTAAGCAGCGCTAGTCATGTAAAATATTTAGACAATGAGAGACGTAAGCAAAAGGAAACCAGGTTGGTATGTTCAAGGAATGGAGCAAAGGCCAAAATGAGAGAAGTATAATAAAAGATAAGGCTGGGGAGGTGAAAATTATACAGAACAGTGAGAGATGGGTCTCTTAAGAATCTTAACAGTTGACTAATAGTCTAAATATATGTGAAATTCTCTACAATTTCAAGAGATGAAATGAGAAAAAAAAGACAATGATTTATGTGAAATGGAAAAAAGAAAAACAGAGATAAGGCCACATAAAACAGAACACTGACACTATAAATTTAACATACTTAAGAGACATTTTAGTAGGTATACTATAAACTCAAAATTATCTCTCTAGTAATAAATACATTAAGTAAAGCTGTTACAGTCTATTGTGTCAGCTCAATGTAACTTATCATCCCTTTCAAAAAATACCAGTGCTAGCCATCCTCCACACCAGAATTCAGTCTGGAACGTCTCACGGATGAGACCTACACTCATGCTCGTGCATGTCTGACTCTGCCATAGCACACCAGGCTCCTCTGTCCATGGGATTTTTCAGGCAAGAATACTGGACTGGGTTGCTATTTCCTCCTCCAGGGGATCTTCCCAACCCAGGGATCCAATCTTCATCTCCTGTGTATCCTGCATTACAGGCAGATTCTTTATTGAATGAGCCATCAGGGAAGACTTAGGAATTAAAAGGAACCTCTAACCTTTGCTTCTCTAACAACTTATTTATTTTGCTGGAAAAAACTGAGGCCTGGAGAAGGAATGGTATTTGCCCACATCACATATAAGGGGCAGAATAAAGCCTGGGGATGGAATGGCATTGGCCCATATCACATGTAAAGGTCAGAACTGTGTTCTCAGACTTTTGCTTCATTGCTTTTCCTCTGCATCCAACAGACTCTCAAATAAATTTCTGAATAATCAGGCTCCGATCCTTAATCACCCAATATCTTAAGTCTCAAAACCAAAACATAAACAGTATGAAGATTGCTTTCAGAGAATGACTAGGACTGAATTATTTATTATTATGATCTCTTTGAGCAGAGAAAATGTCTCTTTCATTACTGTTTCCCTATCACTTAGCAAAATAAAGGTTTATTGTATACACACATTAATTGGACATCTAAATGTGTAACACACTGTGATAGCTTCTTCAGGACCATAAACAGTGAATACTGACTATGGGCCAGGCACTTTTAAAAGCTCTGTGTGTATTAACACATTACATCTTCAAAGAACCTTATATTATCCCTGCTTCACAGACAGAGAAGTTGAGGCACAGAGCAGTTAATCAATTTGCTTAAGATTACACAGAAAGTAAGATGGCAGAAGAAGTGATAAAACACAGCACAGAGTCATCCTTGAAGAAATTTAAGTTTTAGAATGGGTGGTCAGATACACACATTTAAAAACAAAGAAAAGTCAATGATAATTTTATGAAATACATCTGTACAGTTAAGTGAATAAAGGTTTAAAGAATACATATATTAACTTTTACAGAAGCAGAAGATAAGGAAATATATCTGCTTATCTGAAAAAGAAACACAGGAAGGATATCCTGGAAAACAACAAAGCTTAAAATATAAAAGAAGAGAGGAGAATGGAGTAGATGGGAATTGGGAGACAATGACATTTCTGTGTCATGTTTTTATACAGTTCTGACTTTTGAAAACATGTCAATACTCTATACATTCCAAGATGAAATTAACATGGGAAGACAATAAACAAATCATGAATTTTTTGTACACTGGTTTTGTTTTTTGGTATAGATTTTTTGTAGATTTAGTAGTATGGGCAAGCAATGAAACCATTTCAGATGCATTACAGAATTGAGGAAATTAGAAAATGAGGTACAATGTTACTGGGAGACAGAGTTATTACTGTGAAAGAGAGAAACAAATGTAAAATGGGGAGAGGCAAGGAAGAACCCATTAAAATGGACTGAAACTAGTGTTATCAGTATGAAATCACGATTTCTAAAACAGGTATGAGTATATACATGTAGGTACACACACACACACACTTAAGCATATACACATAGAGGTGTATGTGTGTGTACTTAAATATATTTTCTAGTTCTGCCAACAGGCCTAGAAGCAAAGACATTCCAAGCATTGAGCACATCTAGCATTCAGATTTTGGCATGAAATATCAAAAAGGAACCAAGGTTCCTTCAACTTCAGGTTGATTCTAGGGAGAAATATGGAAGGTACAAGATCTTGTTATGTCTGAAAATAAGGAAATACTCAAAAACTAATAAGGGCATGTCACTCCGGAGTCAGCTTGAAGGACTATTTGAACACCAAAACAACTAAGGCCAGTAATAAATTACAAACAAATGGGGAAAAAAATAGAAACCCACAAGATCATACCAGTAACAGATAATAAATAAAGAAACAAGGGGAGAAGTGAGAGTTCTTAACTCCTATGCAGAATACTGAGAGCCAACTGGTAAATATGGATCATGTACTATGTTGAAACAAATCATCACTTGGCAATCACAGTAAAGACTGGTGCATCAAGAATGATAAATAGACTTCCCTGGTAGTCCAGTGGGTAAAGAGTCCGGCTCCCAGTGCAAGGAGCACCAGTTTGATCCCTGGCTCAGGAAGATCCCATGTGCCATGGAACACCTGGGCCGGTGTGTCCAATTATGAGCCAGTGCTCTGGAGCGCATGCACCCAGAGCCGATGCTCTGCAAAGAGAGAGGCCACTGCAATGGGAGGCCCAAACATGCCAAAGAATAAAAACGAATGAAAATAAATAAATAAAAGAGCTTGTGGCATAAAGTTGGGGAAGAAAAAAAAAAGGATGATGAATAGCTGCTAAATCCAGGATGTTAAGTTATGAGAAGCAGGATATTTGTAGGTCTTAAAATGTCTTCACACAGAAAGCTCATTAGCAGGACAGGGACAAAATTTATAGATTCGATAGATTTAACATGGGAAGACAATAAACAAATCATGAATTTTTTGTACACTGGTTTTGTTTTTTGGTATAGATTTTTTGTAGATTTAGTAGTATGGGCAAGCAATGAAACCATTTCAGATGCATTACAGAATTGAGGAAATTAGAAAATGAGGTACAATGTTACTGGGAGACAGAGTTATTACTGTGAAAGAGAGAAACAAATGTAAAATGGGGAGAGGCAAGGAAGAACCCATTAAAATGGACTGAAACTAGTGTTATCAGTATGAAATCACGATTTCTAAAACAGGTATGAGTATATACATGTAGGTACACACACACACACACTTAAGCATATACACATAGAGGTGTATGTGTGTGTACTTAAATATATTTTCTAGTTCTGCCAACAGGCCTAGAAGCAAAGACATTCCAAGCATTGAGCACATCTAGCATTCAGATTTTGGCATGAAATATCAAAAAGGAACCAAGGTTCCTTCAACTTCAGGTTGATTCTAGGGAGAAATATGGAAGGTACAAGATCTTGTTATGTCTGAAAATAAGGAAATACTCAAAAACTAATAAGGGCATGTCACTCCGGAGTCAGCTTGAAGGACTATTTGAACACCAAAACAACTAAGGCCAGTAATAAATTACAAACAAATGGGGAAAAAAATAGAAACCCACAAGATCATACCAGTAACAGATAATAAATAAAGAAACAAGGGGAGAAGTGAGAGTTCTTAACTCCTATGCAGAATACTGAGAGCCAACTGGTAAATATGGATCATGTACTATGTTGAAACAAATCATCACTTGGCAATCACAGTAAAGACTGGTGCATCAAGAATGATAAATAGACTTCCCTGGTAGTCCAGTGGGTAAAGAGTCCGGCTCCCAGTGCAAGGAGCACCAGTTTGATCCCTGGCTCAGGAAGATCCCATGTGCCATGGAACACCTGGGCCGGTGTGTCCAATTATGAGCCAGTGCTCTGGAGCGCATGCACCCAGAGCCGATGCTCTGCAAAGAGAGAGGCCACTGCAATGGGAGGCCCAAACATGCCAAAGAATAAAAACGAATGAAAATAAATAAATAAAAGAGCTTGTGGCATAAAGTTGGGGAAGAAAAAAAAAAGGATGATGAATAGCTGCTAAATCCAGGATGTTAAGTTATGAGAAGCAGGATATTTGTAGGTCTTAAAAATGTCTTCACACAGAAAGCTCATTAGCAGGACAGGGACAAAATCATAACTATACAGTAAGAAATCAGATAACACATCACCAATAACGGGCAGATAGACACTGTTGTGCCTCTAGATATGATACCCTATGCAAGATACATCATCACTGATGAGCTCTTTCATCTGAGAACACATACCCTGATTTCAGTCATGAGGAAACATCAGACAACCCTCAAATAAGGAATACTCTCCTTCTATAAGGGAGAAAGGTGCTTGTATTTCACAAATGTATCAAAATCATAAAAGACAAAGAATGACTAAGGACTATTTCAGGTTAAGAGTCTAAACAAATATGAAAATAAAACAAATGTAGATCAAAAGAGACAACGTACATGACCAAGAAATACAATTTATGTACTGGCTCTAACATTACAGGAACAAAATGAGGGAGATTATTAGGTCAATTCACAAAACTGGAATGTGGACAGCAGATTAAAGTATGGTATCAATGTTAAATTAACTACTGTTGATAATCAGTGTGGTTATAAAAAGGAATATCCATATTCCTAAGAGATACATATTGAAACATTTAGAAGTACAGGGCTGTAATGCTTACAATTTACTCTCGAAACATAGTTCCAGGGACTTCCCTGGCAGTACAGTGGTTAAGACTGTGCTTCCACTGTGGAGAGCATGGGTTTGATTTCTGGTTGGGGAACTAAAGATCCTACATGCCATATGGTGGGGCCAAAAATAGTCCCAATAATAGTACAATATATGTGTGTGTATTTGTGTGTGTGTGAGAGAGAGAAAGAGAGACAGAGACAGAGAAAAAGGGACAGAAGAAAGAGAGAACACATTTGCAAGCACAAATGATAAAGCCAGTGAACTAAAATGCCAACAGGTGCATCTGCATAAAAGGTACATGAATGTTATTTGTACTATTCTTGAAACTTTTTCCTAAGTTAGATAGTATTTCCAAAACAAAAAACACTATTATGCAAGTTAGAAAATGCTATAGTTAAAGTCCTACAGGCAAGATGAGGGAGAGGAGCTGCTGAAGTGAGGTTTGAAAGCTTTCTTGGAGAATACAGTGCCTTCATAGGGCATGGGAGAGCAGTTGACTTCCCTCAAGCATCACCTTCCTTACCCTGGGGTATGCCAGAGATGACTCTGATGACAAAGAATGGCTGTCAGCTCTCCCTGGTCAGAAAGCAATGTGTGCCTGCTGCTAACTGACCCTAAGATGTTTCTCCATATTAGAGGAGGATGAAGGGGCAGCAAGCAGCGCAAGACCCAGAGAAGAGTGTTCCAAGAGCTGGCACCAGAGTAAATGCTAGGTGGGTACTACTCTGGAAACAGTCTCTCCCCACCCACACTGAGCTCCAACCAAAGTCCTTCCATGTTCCAGATGTGTGAAGACAGCTCTGGCATCTTGCTCACCAAAGACCAAGGCCCAGGCCATGGATGCTTTCATTTCCACAAGCTAAACGGTCATTACCTGGGAAATGACATCCTCCAGTAGAGGCCACATCCCATCATCTATGAATCACTCAGAGCCCTGAGAACCTCAACAGAGTGAGAACTTAATAGAGAACTAGCCCATTGGTATCACAATGGCTGCTGAGCACTGCCAACTGCTGTGACCTAATTTAAGCTTTCAGACAAACAAAGCATTCTAGATGAAAACAGGTGAGGATGGCAGATGTGTTGTGGGGCTGGGAGTAGGGGTTGCAGTGTGGGTTTAGCATGCTAACCTGTGAGACCAAGGAGCAGACAGGAGGTATGGAACTCAGAATGTACTCTCTTGGTTTTGGTGTCATCCTTGCCAGGAACTTACAACCTTATATTCTTTAGCCACTAAACACATATATGTAAAAAACTGAAAATCACCAAGAAGGAAAAACTTACCCTGGCAAGTTTCTCCGGTTTGGAGGAGACATGCAGCTGGGAAAATAGCTCTGTAATCTCTTTGGTAAAGTCTTCATCCCCTAGAAAAACAAGTCCCACATAAAACACTGCAGAAAGACTGGGGAGGATCATTGCAGTGGAGAAAAAAAACAGCAGGATAGTATTTCCAAAACAAAAAACACTATTATGCAAGTTAGAAAATGCTATAGTTAAAGTCCTACAGGCAAGATGAGGGAGAGGAGCTGCTGAAGTGAGGTTTGAAAGCTTTCTTGGAGAATACAGTGCCTTCATAGGGCATGGGAGAGCAGTTGACTTCCCTCAAGCATCACCTTCCTTACCCTGGGGTATGCCAGAGATGACTCTGATGACAAAGAATGGCTGTCAGCTCTCCCTGGTCAGAAAGCAATGTGTGCCTGCTGCTAACTGACCCTAAGATGTTTCTCCATATTAGAGGAGGATGAAGGGGCAGCAAGCAGCGCAAGACCCAGAGAAGAGTGTTCCAAGAGCTGGCACCAGAGTAAATGCTAGGTGGGTACTACTCTGGAAACAGTCTCTCCCCACCCACACTGAGCTCCAACCAAAGTCCTTCCATGTTCCAGATGTGTGAAGACAGCTCTGGCATCTTGCTCACCAAAGACCAAGGCCCAGGCCATGGATGCTTTCATTTCCACAAGCTAAACGGTCATTACCTGGGAAATGACATCCTCCAGTAGAGGCCACATCCCATCATCTATGAATCACTCAGAGCCCTGAGAACCTCAACAGAGTGAGAACTTAATAGAGAACTAGCCCATTGGTATCACAATGGCTGCTGAGCACTGCCAACTGCTGTGACCTAATTTAAGCTTTCAGACAAACAAAGCATTCTAGATGAAAACAGGTGAGGATGGCAGATGTGTTGTGGGGCTGGGAGTAGGGGTTGCAGTGTGGGTTTAGCATGCTAACCTGTGAGACCAAGGAGCAGACAGGAGGTATGGAACTCAGAATGTACTCTCTTGGTTTTGGTGTCATCCTTGCCAGGAACTTACAACCTTATATTCTTTAGCCACTAAACACATATATGTAAAAAACTGAAAATCACCAAGAAGGAAAAACTTACCCTGGCAAGTTTCTCCGGTTTGGAGGAGACATGCAGCTGGGAAAATAGCTCTGTAATCTCTTTGGTAAAGTCTTCATCCCCTAGAAAAACAAGTCCCACATAAAACACTGCAGAAAGACTGGGGAGGATCATTGCAGGGGGAGAGAAGAGGAAGGACCATAGCAAGTGGTAGCAGCAATAACAGCAGAAACAAATTATATGAGCAAGATGCTTTAGTGCTTACAGAATCCTTTTATGTGTACTTTATTATGAAAAAAAAGCATCATTATCTCATGTCAGAGACAGAGAAACTAGGGCCTGAAGAGGTTTAATTTACATCCGCCAAATCTTGTAACAAAAAGGAGTCAAACCTTGGCTCTTTGTATTACACCAATAAGTACGAATGAAGAACTGATGAAGGCAGAGTACTAAGAGGGTACTATACATGTGCTTCCAAAGAAACTAAATTTAAACTGGGACATAACAAACGCGTACAAGTTAGCCAGGAGAATGGAAGAGTTTCGGGCAGAGAAAACAAGAACAAAGATTCAGAGATGAAAGAAAGCATGGCAAGAAGTTCCACACAGTTGCCTGATGGAAGAAGAAGGGAGACAGAGTGAAGCTAGGCAAGCAAGCAGGCTTCAGGTAATAAAGGATGTTATAAACCATGGTTAAGAATTCAAAGTTTGTATGAAGACAATGAGCTGTTGAATTATTTTAAACAGAAACAGGCAAACCAAATTAAAATTTTAGAAAGATCACTTTAGTTTCAAGCTGGGAATGGAATGAAGGAGAAACATGAAGGGAGGCAGGAAGGCTGAGGCTATAATCCAGGATCCAGATAAGAATAATAGTGGATAATAAGAAAGGAAGAGGTAGAAGGATTCCAGAATGTTGGAAGGATAGTGAAAACAGGTGAGGATGGCAGATGTGTTGTGGGGCTGGGAGTAGGGGTTGCAGTGTGGGTTTAGCATGCTAACCTGTGAGACCAAGGAGCAGACAGGAGGTATGGAACTCAGAATGTACTCTCTTGGTTTTGGTGTCATCCTTGCCAGGAACTTACAACCTTATATTCTTTAGCCACTAAACACATATATGTAAAAAACTGAAAATCACCAAGAAGGAAAAACTTACCCTGGCAAGTTTCTCCGGTTTGGAGGAGACATGCAGCTGGGAAAATAGCTCTGTAATCTCTTTGGTAAAGTCTTCATCCCCTAGAAAAACAAGTCCCACATAAAACACTGCAGAAAGACTGGGGAGGATCATTGCAGGGGGAGAGAAGAGGAAGGACCATAGCAAGTGGTAGCAGCAATAACAGCAGAAACAAATTATATGAGCAAGATGCTTTAGTGCTTACAGAATCCTTTTATGTGTACTTTATTATGAAAAAAAAGCATCATTATCTCATGTCAGAGACAGAGAAACTAGGGCCTGAAGAGGTTTAATTTACATCCGCCAAATCTTGTAACAAAAAGGAGTCAAACCTTGGCTCTTTGTATTACACCAATAAGTACGAATGAAGAACTGATGAAGGCAGAGTACTAAGAGGGTACTATACATGTGCTTCCAAAGAAACTAAATTTAAACTGGGACATAACAAACGCGTACAAGTTAGCCAGGAGAATGGAAGAGTTTCGGGCAGAGAAAACAAGAACAAAGATTCAGAGATGAAAGAAAGCATGGCAAGAAGTTCCACACAGTTGCCTGATGGAAGAAGAAGGGAGACAGAGTGAAGCTAGGCAAGCAAGCAGGCTTCAGGTAATAAAGGATGTTATAAACCATGGTTAAGAATTCAAAGTTTGTATGAAGACAATGAGCTGTTGAATTATTTTAAACAGAAACAGGCAAACCAAATTAAAATTTTAGAAAGATCACTTTAGTTTCAAGCTGGGAATGGAATGAAGGAGAAACATGAAGGGAGGCAGGAAGGCTGAGGCTATAATCCAGGATCCAGATAAGAATAATAGTGGATAATAAGAAAGGAAGAGGTAGAAGGATTCCAGAATGTTGGAAGGATAGTGAAGAAGCTGTTGGAATACACCCGATAAACAATTATGTGGAACAAGGAATACTTAAAACCTGAGAAACATACAAGCAAAAGGTGAGTCCAGGTCAAAAACAATCAACACATCCAAATAAATGATAGAAGATGCTCTTTTTTTCTCTATTTATCTAAATCTTATCCAATCTTCTCTCTGAAGCACAGCCCAAGTTTTCTCTGCACCAAAGACTACAGAGAGAACTCATAATCTTCTAGCACTTACAAATCTACATATTTCTTAGTCACTAGCTCATGGTTACCACGGCAAATTATTACCGCTTCATACTTGCTTTCTTCTTCCAAATCCTTAGGAAAAAAAAAAAAATTGCCTTGATTCGTCTCTATCTGTTATCCTTTTGTCTTCTCTTTGCATTCTAGGCATAACATTCAAATGGTTTAGTGATCTCAAGTATAGCATAGTTTAAGAAAAGCTGACCTCACTAAATGATACAACTATGATCTATGTAGCTTGTCTAAACAACACCTATTCATATCCTACTAAAACCTGACTCTTAGCAGGGCATTTTGTTTTCCCAGCCAAACTCTTATTTGGGATTAAGGGATGCATGTGTTCTAAGTGGGATACAAGCATCTCCAAAAGTTTACAAAACAGTCCAACATAATATAGGAGGAAGAAAATGACCTTTACTTATAATCATTTATCTCATTCTTCAAGAAGTTCTTTTTTTAAGATGTACTCTGGAAAGTAAATAATGTATTATTATGATAGTACATGTTTATAATTTATGCACACTCAAATATACATATATTGGGTCTAGGAGCTCATAAAACTTTTACTGCTAAAGGTTGATCAAAAAATGTTTGTATTTGCACTATATATGTCCTGGAGGAGGGCATGGAGACCCACTCCAGTATTCTTGGCTGGAGAATCTTATGGACAGAGGAGCCTGGTGGGCTATGATTCATGGGGTTGCAAGAGTCGGACACAACTGAAGTGACTTAGCTAGCTAGCTATAATCCAGGATCCAGATAAGAATAATAGTGGATAATAAGAAAGGAAGAGGTAGAAGGATTCCAGAATGTTGGAAGGATAGTGAAGAAGCTGTTGGAATACACCCGATAAACAATTATGTGGAACAAGGAATACTTAAAACCTGAGAAACATACAAGCAAAAGGTGAGTCCAGGTCAAAAACAATCAACACATCCAAATAAATGATAGAAGATGCTCTTTTTTTCTCTATTTATCTAAATCTTATCCAATCTTCTCTCTGAAGCACAGCCCAAGTTTTCTCTGCACCAAAGACTACAGAGAGAACTCATAATCTTCTAGCACTTACAAATCTACATATTTCTTAGTCACTAGCTCATGGTTACCACGGCAAATTATTACCGCTTCATACTTGCTTTCTTCTTCCAAATCCTTAGGAAAAAAAAAAAAATTGCCTTGATTCGTCTCTATCTGTTATCCTTTTGTCTTCTCTTTGCATTCTAGGCATAACATTCAAATGGTTTAGTGATCTCAAGTATAGCATAGTTTAAGAAAAGCTGACCTCACTAAATGATACAACTATGATCTATGTAGCTTGTCTAAACAACTCCTATTCATATCCTACTAAAAACCTGACTCTTAGCAGGGCATTTTGTTTTCCCAGCCAAACTCTTATTTGGGATTAAGGGATGCATGTGTTCTAAGTGGGATACAAGCATCTCCAAAAGTTTACAAAACAGTCCAACATAATATAGGAGGAAGAAAATGACCTTTACTTATAATCATTTATCTCATTCTTCAAGAAGTTCTTTTTTTAAGATGTACTCTGGAAAGTAAATAATGTATTATTATGATAGTACATGTTTATAATTTATGCACACTCAAATATACATATATTGGGTCTAGGAGCTCATAAAACTTTTACTGCTAAAGGTTGATCAAAAAATGTTTGTATTTGCACTATATATGTCCTGGAGGAGGGCATGGAGACCCACTCCAGTATTCTTGGCTGGAGAATCTTATGGACAGAGGAGCCTGGTGGGCTATGATTCATGGGGTTGCAAGAGTCGGACACAACTGAAGTGACTTAGCTAGCTAGCTATGGAGCTGGAGGGTATTATGCTTAGTGAAATAAATTAAATAGAGAAAGACAAAAACTATGTTATAACTTCTATGTGGAATCTAAAAAATAAATGAATATTTTTTGGGGGGGTGGGGCAGGTTGGGGAGGCAGGGGGGCAGGCAGGCCACTTCTACTGGTCTTTTATTTATCTATTTTCATCCATCTTTGTTCTTTGGCCCATGTGGGCCTCCCATCGCAGTGGCCTCTGTTGCCGCAGAGCACTGGCTCTGGGCACATGCACTCCAGAGCTCCGGCTCGGTAATTGGACACATTGGTCCAGCCGCTCCATGGCACGTGGGATCTTCCCAGGCCAGGGATCGACCTGGCGCCCCTTGCACTGCAAGGCAGTGTCCTTACCCACTGGACCACCAGGGAAGTCCATGAATATTTTTTAAAAAGATAAAATACAGGGGGGAAAATGGAGATCTCTGTCATGTACTTCTCATCTATTTGAGCATAAAAAGCAGCTGTTGCATTAGAATAAAATTATGTTAAGGATGGAAGGAAGACACGGGTGGTTAGTGCTCTGGAGGAACTCAGGAGAGAGACTGGGACCTCAAGCAGGAAGTCTACAAAAATGAAGGCATCAGGGTATTGGCTAAGGCTAAGGCAAAGGCTAAGCATGCTGATAGAAACTGAAGATGATCAACATCACCAGAACCAGGGGGGATATGCATATGACTAATTTTGGATCATGCATATCTATAAACAACAAAACTCTATAAAAGTAAAATTAAAATCAAAAAAAAAAAAAAATCACCAGAACCAGGCTCTGTGGTTTTCTCTCCCCTCTCCTATCGCCACTTAAAAAAAACTTCATTGAGATATAATTAGATACCAAGGTCAGTGCTGCATTCGCAACCAAAATCACTGGGGTGGTCTACTAGAAAGGGTGGCATGCAACACTCCAACCATCTCTGCAGAATCCTGATCCCTGGCAAACAGGTAGGGAATAAAAATACCACAGACACAAATCCACCCATCTAGAAATTCCTTTAAGAATCCTCCAAATGGTATTTAAAGATCAAGATTTTTGATTACTATGCAAGGCCAGGTGTTGACTAAATTAAACAAATACTCTTAATAGCACTATGCATAAATAACCTAAATTAAGTTCATAAATAACCAGGGATTGTCACACCAGGGCTTGGTTACAAAGAATAAATTGATTTATGGGTTTCTTGCTAAGTGAGACTTTGAAAACGCAGACCTTTATATACTTATGCCATCCTAATAATGAAAATAACAGTCACCACTTGTTGAGTGTTTACTGTGAACCACGCATTAAACATAGCATTTCATTTAGTCCTTATAACAAACTGAGAGGGATTAGCCACCTCTACTTACAGCTCAGGAAATAGAAGCTCAAGGTTAAGTAACTTCAAAGTCGCAAGGCTTAAGAAGTGGCAGATCTGGATTTAGAACCCAGGTCTAACTCCAAAATCCATCCCTTTATCCACAATACTTACTGCCTTCTCAATATCTCAAGACAGCTTTACAAACTCATTCAAGGACCATTCATATTAGGACTCTTCACATAGAATAAGGTATTATGTAAATGTTATCTACTTAACAAGATACTATATAACCAGACAACTGGTTCAAGAAGATGTAGTATATACAGAGCTCTGTGATAATCTGGAAGGGCGGGATGGGGTGGGAGACAGAAGGGAGGTTCAAGAGGGAGGGGACACATGTATACCTATAGCTGATTCATGTTGATGTATGGCAGAAATCAACACAACATTGTAAAGTAATTATCCTCCAATTAAAAGTATAGTCCACATCACCCAGTAAAATTACCGTAGGCCAGAAGAAATCCCTACCCAATATTCATCAGTATCCTGTAAGGCAGGAGGTCACAGAAGAAATAACACCTGTGCTCTCAGCTTACACTGAAGAAGGGCTTATTGCGCCTTCACCAGCCTTTGCAGCACTCCCAGTCTGCTGGTTAAAAACCTGACAGCCAAAGCTGGAGGTTTGAAAAAGACCTGAGATCTATCAATGCTATTGTTCTTTGCTATTTTGTAGTGCCAAACCCCCATACCTTACTGTCCTATATTCCTAAACAGTGGCTTGCTTTCTGTGACAGATCATTACAGTGCATTCTTTACTATCTCTGTACATTCTAATGATCAGTACTTTTTTTGCCTTCACTTGGAATGAATGGTATTATACATTGGTATTATACATGCTATACTGAAAGCCCCATTTATTTTCCCAGATATTAAAAGCTGACGCCGATGATCTATATTTTCCTCATAAGTCAGTTCTAACACAACAAGGAGACTTGTTTGGTGCTGTGTTCAAGCTTTTGATAAATAGCCAGCAAGTACCCTATACTTACTTCAGAAGCTAGTTTCAAAGGCACATAAAGAGTCCAGGAAAAATTATAATTTTCCAAGAGCAGTATAAAACATCTAGGACATGTGATATCTATAAAACATCTTTTCATTGATCTAGATAGAGCTGAAAGTCATTCTGGCATACTCCTAAGACAAAGAGGCAAAAATTTCCCAATTTTGAAAGCATTTGAACCCAGGTCTAACTCCAAAATCCATCCCTTTATCCACAATACTTACTGCCTTCTCAATATCTCAAGACAGCTTTACAAACTCATTCAAGGACCATTCATATTAGGACTCTTCACATAGAATAAGGTATTATGTAAATGTTATCTACTTAACAAGATACTATATAACCAGACAACTGGTTCAAGAAGATGTAGTATATACAGAGCTCTGTGATAATCTGGAAGGGCGGGATGGGGTGGGAGACAGAAGGGAGGTTCAAGAGGGAGGGGACACATGTATACCTATAGCTGATTCATGTTGATGTATGGCAGAAATCAACACAACATTGTAAAGTAATTATCCTCCAATTAAAAGTATAGTCCACATCACCCAGTAAAATTACCGTAGGCCAGAAGAAATCCCTACCCAATATTCATCAGTATCCTGTAAGGCAGGAGGTCACAGAAGAAATAACACCTGTGCTCTCAGCTTACACTGAAGAAGGGCTTATTGCGCCTTCACCAGCCTTTGCAGCACTCCCAGTCTGCTGGTTAAAAACCTGACAGCCAAAGCTGGAGGTTTGAAAAAGACCTGAGATCTATCAATGCTATTGTTCTTTGCTATTTTGTAGTGCCAAACCCCCATACCTTACTGTCCTATATTCCTAAACAGTGGCTTGCTTTCTGTGACAGATCATTACAGTGCATTCTTTACTATCTCTGTACATTCTAATGATCAGTACTTTTTTTGCCTTCACTTGGAATGAATGGTATTATACATTGGTATTATACATGCTATACTGAAAGCCCCATTTATTTTCCCAGATATTAAAAGCTGACGCCGATGATCTATATTTTCCTCATAAGTCAGTTCTAACACAACAAGGAGACTTGTTTGGTGCTGTGTTCAAGCTTTTTGATAAATAGCCAGCAAGTACCCTATACTTACTTCAGAAGCTAGTTTCAAAGGCACATAAAGAGTCCAGGAAAAATTATAATTTTCCAAGAGCAGTATAAAACATCTAGGACATGTGATATCTATAAAACATCTTTTCATTGATCTAGATAGAGCTGAAAGTCATTCTGGCATACTCCTAAGACAAAAAGGCAATTAAGGGAATTTTCAGGCCTTGCAAATTATTGTAGAAACTGCATTTCAAATTTTTTCTTGGTGGAGCAACCGTTTAAACAATACCAACTTGAATTTCTTTGTTGGAAAACAGAACATTATGAAGCTCTTAAAAACCTGCCAGAGGCCTTAGCCTTGGGGTATTCAAATTACAATTTATTCTTCTTTCCTCTTTGTACAGAAGAACAAAGATGCTGCATTAGGAGTACTAACCCAGCAACATGTGGTTACTCTTGGCCCAGGGGCTATTAGAGCCAGCAGCTCAACTCAGTAGCTAAGGGTCTCCCCTGTCATCTCCAGGATGTTACATCAACAGCTGTTCTGTGGACCACAGAAGACACAGTCATAAGCTACTCTCTCATCACCTTCGTTCCCCACTCCTTAGAAATGTCACTAAACTCTAATCAAAGACAACATCATTCAGCAAGTCAGTTAAATCTCTCATGAAACTGCCTTCCTCTCACTGAACATAACTCTCCTCAGGTGCAACAAGGCTAACCCAGTCAACTTGTGGCAGAGGAATCAGACATAAATAATGAAAAAAATAAATAATGAGAAAATCTTCTATCTCCCAAAACTGATCTTCAGGAAAGCTGTATGGATAATCCTGATCTTGTATTAGTCACTGATGAGTCATATCTGCAAGGCCTTCATGAAAAGTACCTAATCCTAACCCTCCTTATGATTATTTATAAGTTTCTTGATTTCTGGGACTTCTGCATGTGAATCAAATGTTTTTCTATCATGGCCATTTGCATCAACATGGACGGACCTAGAGACTATCATACTAAGTGCAGTAAGCCAGGGAGACACACATAAATACTGCATAGTATCACTTTTATATGTAATCTTAAATAGTACAAATGAATCTACATACAAAACAGAAATAAGACTCATAGATGCAGAAAACAAACTTACCATTACCAAAGAGGAAGAGGGGAGGATAAATTAGGAGTATGGGATTAACAGATACAAATTACTATGCATAAATAGATAAGTAACATGGATTTAGTATACAGTATAAGGAATTACACTCAATATCTTATAAGAGCCTATAATGGAAAGCAATCTGGAAAAAAGAAAAAATACATACATACATACATATATATATATATATATATATAATTGAATCACTTAGCTGTACACCTAAAACTAACAGAATTCTGTAAATCAACCATACTTCAATTAAAGAAAAAAAGAGTAAAATCAGGTTAATGTAATTGGAGAGATTTATCTCAAGAATAATACACTGCATATACACACACTACATTCTTCCTACTCAGATTCTGGATTTCCATATTACCTTTCTTTTCTTCCTCCTCTTCCTCACAGAACTCTGCCAGGGAAAATGCTTCTTTGAGTTGCTCCAATTCAAGTTTCAGAGTCTCTAACTCTTCTCCACTTAGAGAATTAAGAATAGATTTCACCTGAATTGATATGAGATAGGATGAAAAAGAAAAACATTTCAAATGGAGAAGAGGCTACAGGTCACAGTAAAATTAAAAGCATGAACTCAGAAGCTCTTCCTTATGAACTCTGAACACAAGACGAAAGGTAGGGAGAATCTGTGCTTCCAAAAACAGAATAAACCACTACAGCTATACCACCCCGAATGCACCTGATCTCATCAAAACCAACATAAACCAGAAATGTATAGAAATGACTAGTGCTTAACAACTTAGAAATCAGGATACAATGAAACAGTCTTAAATCAATTAAAAGTTAACAGGTAACTGAATCTAAGTCGGTAGCTTAAGCCAAAGAAACTTACAAAAAGAAAAAAAAAGAACAAGATAAAGGAAAAATAACAGATCCTCTTTGTTAATCTGTCCATTTTTGTTTAAATTTAGAGAAACAACACTTGACTCATTCTATTTCTAGTGATTAATTCAAATATTAATTTTTTTGTCGGTTTTGGCATAGTCTTTTCAGAGTATCTCATGCCTCTATCTGATATACATTTGTTCATGTTCCAACAGCAAAAAAAGGAAAAGAGACTAGTGTGCTTTTGCTTAAAGACTACTCCAGCTGAAATTTTTGGTTGGGAATTACCTTTATTTCACTTTCTCGGGAGAGCATCTCCAGAGCTTCCAGATGTGAAAGGCCTTGAAACTCATCAAAGAGTAGCCCATAATGAGTTTTCTTGTCTGTTTCCATAGTAACCTCATTGGCAGTCGATAGCTCTTCTTTCTCCTTTGCCTCGCGTAAAACCTGGAAGAGACGTGGAGGCATTACACTGCAGTAAGTAACAAGAGCTTAAGGGTGAGTTTTGAAAGTCAAGGGAAGCAGAACTGAAATGAATAACACTGCTCTTTCACTCTGGAATTGTGATTCAAATCAGAGGCTCAAGAGCTGCAGGGAAAATATGATCACAGAGTTTTCTCCTAGGGTATATAACACACCAGGAACCATGTGTTTCTCTGAAAGTGGTTTTCACTGTTAACCTAATAACCCTGAAAGGGCTTGGCATCTTACGCTGCACTGACAAGATACTCCTGAGGAAAGGAAAGAGGAGGAAAAACAAAACAAAAAAAGAACTGGGCATTTTCTAAGCATTGGAGCTATGCATAGTCTCATCAAAAAAAAAGAAAAAACTTAATATAAAAAAAATTCACTAAAAAGTCCTCAACAGCAAGGCCCCAAGCTAACACAGGCAAAAATACAGATCAAACCAGAAACAGGAAGTAAATAGACAAATGCAAACAGTACCTGTGACAGTGTAGACGTCCGGTTCATCAGACCCTTGGTTCTTTTAAATCCAGGATCCCCTTCTGCTATTACATCCATTGTCTTTTTCCCAATGAATTCTAAGGCATCCAATCCCCCACTGATAACACTCTTTCCCTAGGAAACACATGCAACCTCGTTACAATAATATTGAAGAAATACACCAGCATGTTTTGATTACATAAAACAGTAGCTAACAATACCAACTAGCAAAAAGGTGGGGCAACTAAAACAATCACACAGAGCTTATGGGAATGTAAAGCAGTATGCCCATTTTGGAAAACTATGAGTATGTCTGAATATATGAATATCCTATGATCAAGCAACTCCATGCATGGTTAAATACTCAAAACAATGTGTAGAGGTTCATCAAAAGATGCTCACAAAGCTGGAAACTACCTTAATACTTACCATCTCTCAAATGAGTGTTACATAGTTACTTGAAATACAACAAAGAAAATGGAACACACCACACGAATCCAAAGGGGTTTTGGAAATAGCAAAATTTTTACCTTTATTTCACTTTCTCGGAGAGCATCTCCAGAGCTTCCAGATGTGAAAGGCCTTGAAACTCATCAAAGAGTAGCCCATAATGAGTTTTCTTGTCTGTTTCCATAGTAACCTCATTGGCAGTCGATAGCTCTTCTTTCTCCTTTGCCTCGCGTAAAACCTGGAAGAGACGTGGAGGCATTACACTGCAGTAAGTAACAAGAGCTTAAGGGTGAGTTTTGAAAGTCAAGGGAAGCAGAACTGAAATGAATAACACTGCTCTTTCACTCTGGAATTGTGATTCAAATCAGAGGCTCAAGAGCTGCAGGGAAAATATGATCACAGAGTTTTCTCCTAGGGTATATAACACACCAGGAACCATGTGTTTCTCTGAAAGTGGTTTTCACTGTTAACCTAATAACCCTGAAAGGGCTTGGCATCTTACGCTGCACTGACAAGATACTCCTGAGGAAAGGAAAGAGGAGGAAAAACAAAACAAAAAAAGAACTGGGCATTTTCTAAGCATTGGAGCTATGCATAGTCTCATCAAAAAAAAAGAAAAAACTTAATATAAAAAAAATTCACTAAAAAGTCCTCAACAGCAAGGCCCCAAGCTAACACAGGCAAAAATACAGATCAAACCAGAAACAGGAAGTAAATAGACAAATGCAAACAGTACCTGTGACAGTGTAGACGTCCGGTTCATCAGACCCTTGGTTCTTTTAAATCCAGGATCCCCTTCTGCTATTACATCCATTGTCTTTTTCCCAATGAATTCTAAGGCATCCAATCCCCCACTGATAACACTCTTTCCCTAGGAAACACATGCAACCTCGTTACAATAATATTGAAGAAATACACCAGCATGTTTTGATTACATAAAACAGTAGCTAACAATACCAACTAGCAAAAAGGTGGGGCAACTAAAACAATCACACAGAGCTTATGGGAATGTAAAGCAGTATGCCCATTTTGGAAAACTATGAGTATGTCTGAATATATGAATATCCTATGATCAAGCAACTCCATGCATGGTTAAATACTCAAAACAATGTGTAGAGGTTCATCAAAAGATGCTCACAAAGCTGGAAACTACCTTAATACTTACCATCTCTCAAATGAGTGTTACATAGTTACTTGAAATACAACAAAGAAAATGGAACACACCACACAGCTATACCGTGGATAAATCATACAAACATAATGAATGAAAGAAACCAGATACAATAGAGTACAGTCTGTACGATTCCATTTATATAGCAAGCAAAATTAACTTATGTTGCTAGAAGACAGAATTCTGACTATCAGAGAGAGCAAGAGATGGGAGGCTCAGGAGGCTGGGAGACAGCACAAGGGAGACATGTGATGCCACCAGGTTGTTTCTTAGTTTGAGTATGTTCGCATTGTGCAAATTAAAACTAAACACTTATTTCACTTGTCCGTATATAGATTACACTGAACCAAGTTAAGATAAAAAGTACTAGTACCTATTCTCATGCAAGAGCGATATTAAGCTTCCCATATAATCCTTTCAAAAATGTTTCTAATCATTTATAGCTTTATAAGTATTTACCATAAACATCTCATTTTTCCCTTCACCTAAAAGATATAATTATGAGAAAAAATATTTTTGCAAAGCAGATACATTTTTCCAGGACCCTCAAACTAAGAACTCTTAGTCCATAAAATACTATGTATATTGCCCCTCCATTACTCTTCACTGCCTCCTCCCTCCTTTACTTCTAAGTTTTCAAGTAGCCCCTCTCTACCCTTAAGATCAAGGTGGGGCTTCCTTGATGGTCCAGTGGGTAAAGCGTCTGCCTTGCAGTGCAAGGGGCACCGGTTCAATCCCTGGCCCGGGAAGATCCCACGTGCCATGGAGTGGCTGGACCGATGCGTCTAAGTATGAGCTATGCTCTGCAATGACAGAGGCCACTGCGATGGGAGGCCCCCACAGGCCAAAGAATAAAGATGGATGAAAATAAATAAAATAACAATAAAAAGAGCCCAAAAAAAAAAAGAGGTCAAAGTGAATGATCTCCAGCAATTTGAACTCTCACAAGAGTAATCAGTCCCCAAGACTTTTCAGGGAAAAGAAAGAGAAAGAGACAAAACCCCACTATCATTATGGAAGGAGGTTCATCAAAAGATGCTCACAAAGCTGGAAACTACCTTAATACTTACCATCTCTCAAATGAGTGTTACATAGTTACTTGAAATACAACAAAGAAAATGGAACACACCACACAGCTATACCGTGGATAAATCATACAAACATAATGAATGAAAGAAACCAGATACAATAGAGTACAGTCTGTACGATTCCATTTATATAGCAAGCAAAATTAACTTATGTTGCTAGAAGACAGAATTCTGACTATCAGAGAGAGCAAGAGATGGGAGGCTCAGGAGGCTGGGAGACAGCACAAGGGAGACATGTGATGCCACCAGGTTGTTTCTTAGTTTGAGTATGTTCGCATTGTGCAAATTAAAACTAAACACTTATTTCACTTGTCCGTATATAGATTACACTGAACCAAGTTAAGATAAAAAGTACTAGTACCTATTCTCATGCAAGAGCGATATTAAGCTTCCCATATAATCCTTTCAAAAATGTTTCTAATCATTTATAGCTTTATAAGTATTTACCATAAACATCTCATTTTTCCCTTCACCTAAAAGATATAATTATGAGAAAAAATATTTTTGCAAAGCAGATACATTTTTCCAGGACCCTCAAACTAAGAACTCTTAGTCCATAAAATACTATGTATATTGCCCCTCCATTACTCTTCACTGCCTCCTCCCTCCTTTACTTCTAAGTTTTCAAGTAGCTCTCTCTCTACCCTTAAGATCAAGGTGGGGCTTCCTTGATGGTCCAGTGGGTAAAGCGTCTGCCTTGCAGTGCAAGGGGCACCGGTTCAATCCCTGGCCCGGGAAGATCCCACGTGCCATGGAGTGGCTGGACCGATGCGTCTAAGTATGAGCTATGCTCTGCAATGACAGAGGCCACTGCGATGGGAGGCCCCCACAGGCCAAAGAATAAAGATGGATGAAAATAAATAAAATAACAATAAAAAGAGGCCAAAAAAAAAAAAAGGTCAAAGTGAATGATCTTCAGCAATTTGAACTCTCACAAGAGTAATCAGTCCCCAAGACTTTTCAGGAAAAAGAAAGAGAAAGAGACAAAACCCCACTATCATTATGGAAGGAGGCAGGCCATCTTGCAGTTTTTACTCACTGTGCTCTGAACAGCAGTAGAGATGGTTGAGAATACCCCAAACGGCCCACTCATTGGAGAGGAGCTTCCATTCCCTTTGGCATTTGTCTCTCCTATATAGCAGGGAATAAATGGGTTTGATTTATAACTGGGTCTGCTTTATTAGCAACTGTATGAATTTTTAAAAATCAGATCTTAATTCCAACATACAAGTCCTTAGCACTTTGAATATTTTAAACCATTTGCCTATTTTAAAAATAAAACCCAAGGTAGCTTTTTTTCATTTTTACTTCAAAGCAAAATCTAGTCTACCTACTAACTGTATTTAATACCAAAATAAAAAGTTAAAATAAATACTAGTAACTAACCACCTACTAATTATATATAACATACAATATGATTTTCTGCACAAGGCAAAACCACAGGGTCAGGAAACAGATGAGTGGTCACTGAGAGTTAAGAACGGGTGGAGGGAAGTTACTACAAAGGGGTCCGGGGGCAGGGGGCATACAAATATTCTAGTGTCTTGTCCACAGAGATATAGGAACTATTCTATATCTGAATAGTCAGAGTGGACTATGATTACACAGTGTAAAGAGGACTGCATGTTTGCCAAAATACATAAAACGATATACACAGTTGGTCCTCTGCTGAGGATGTTGAACCTGTGGAAACACATTTTATATAAAGGACTTAAGCATCTGAGGATTTTGGTATCCATGGGAGGACTCCTGCAAGCAGTCCCCATGGTTACTATGGGATGACTAAACCTAAAGACAGTAAACTTTATGTAATTATAACACAATAAATCTGATTTTTTAAAAATCCAGGCTATTTTAAACTTTATCATAGAAAATTATGTTTCTTCATAGGATTCAGGCATGCATTACAGAGATTTTTTTTTTTTAGATCTGTACTATTAACATGGAAATTTCTTATAGGAGATCAGCAAATAATCTACTGTAGGGAAGACTTTTGCTTCCAACTATGATGCATTATTTGAAGTTAGATTTGCCCTTCAACCACAGCATCTAGCAAAGTAGACAAAATACAAAGAACAATTATCCCCAGGTATTGGACAACAAGACCATAATGGACTATAGTTCAGGAAAGAAAAGAAAAATGTGGGCTTCCCTGGTGGTCCAGTGGGTAAAGAGTATGCCTTGCACTGAAAGGGGTACCGGTTCGATCCTGCATGAGGAAGATCCCATGCGCAGCGGAGCAGCTGGACCGGTGTGTCCAATTACGAGCCAGTGCTCTGGAGCGCATGCGCCCAGATCCAGTGCTCTGCTATAGGAGAGGCCACTGCAATGGGAGGCCCACACAAGCCAAAGAACAAAAATAGATGAAAATAAATAAATGAAAGACCAATAAAAGTGGCCAAAAAAAAAAAGAAAGAAAAGAAAAACATGAAAAGAATTCTGTGATTGGTTTCCTTTCTAGACTACGGCACAGGGAAGGGAAACCCAAGCAGAGCATGACTTACTAAGTGGAAGAGACAGACAAGAGTCCAGGAAAGCTGAAGTGCCTGGTCAGAATACAAGTATACCTTTGCAAGTCAGAGTACAAGTATACCTCATTTTATTACACTTTATTGTGCTCTCTAGATAATGCCTTTTTTTTTTTTTTTTAACAAACTGAAGGTTTATGTAACCGTCTGTTGTCAGATAATGATTAGTATTTTCCTGTAATTTTTTTAAAATTAAGGTATGCACACTGGTTTCTTTTTTAGAGATAATGTTACTGCATAATGAATAGACTATGATATAGAATAAACTTTTACATACACTTGAAAACCAAAAACAAAAAATTTTTGTGAGACTCACTTTATTGTAATATTCACTTTATTGAAGTGGTCTGAAACTGAACCCACAGTATCTCCAAGGTCTGCCTGTACTGGAGAGGAGGGAGATAAACACTTTATCAATGAGGATTTTGGTATCCATGGGAGGACTCCTGCAAGCAGTCCCCATGGTTACTATGGGATGACTAAACCTAAAGACAGTAAACTTTATGTAATTATAACACAATAAATCTGATTTTTTAAAAATCCAGGCTATTTTAAACTTTATCATAGAAAATTATGTTTCTTCATAGGATTCAGGCATGCATTACAGAGATTTTTTTTTTTTAGATCTGTACTATTAACATGGAAATTTCTTATAGGAGATCAGCAAATAATCTACTGTAGGGAAGACTTTTGCTTCCAACTATGATGCATTATTTGAAGTTAGATTTGCCCTTCAACCACAGCATCTAGCAAAGTAGACAAAATACAAAGAACAATTATCCCCAGGTATTGGACAACAAGACCATAATGGACTATAGTTCAGGAAAGAAAAGAAAAATGTGGGCTTCCCTGGTGGTCCAGTGGGTAAAGAGTATGCCTTGCACTGAAAGGGGTACCGGTTCGATCCTGCATGAGGAAGATCCCATGCGCAGCGGAGCAGCTGGACCGGTGTGTCCAATTACGAGCCAGTGCTCTGGAGCGCATGCGCCCAGATCCAGTGCTCTGCTATAGGAGAGGCCACTGCAATGGGAGGCCCACACAAGCCAAAGAACAAAAATAGATGAAAATAAATAAATGAAAGACCAATAAAAGTGGCCAAAAAAAAAAAGAAAGAAAAGAAAAACATGAAAAGAATTCTGTGATTGGTTTCCTTTCTAGACTACGGCACAGGGAAGGGAAACCCAAGCAGAGCATGACTTACTAAGTGGAAGAGACAGACAAGAGTCCAGGAAAGCTGAAGTGCCTGGTCAGAATACAAGTATACCTTTGCAAGTCAGAGTACAAGTATACCTCATTTTATTACACTTTATTGTGCTCTCTAGATAATGCCTTTTTTTTTTTTTTTTAACAAACTGAAGGTTTATGTAACCGTCTGTTGTCAGATAATGATTAGTATTTTCCTGTAATTTTTTTAAAATTAAGGTATGCACACTGGTTTCTTTTTTAGAGATAATGTTACTGCATAATGAATAGACTATGATATAGAATAAACTTTTACATACACTTGAAAACCAAAAACAAAAAATTTTTGTGAGACTCACTTTATTGTAATATTCACTTTATTGAAGTGGTCTGAAACTGAACCCACAGTATCTCCAAGGTCTGCCTGTACTGGAGAGGAGGGAGATACAGAGGTAAAGATTTCCAGTTATCTACAGAGGCATACCCTTGAGTCTTTGGCTGAGTACTAAGCTATTTCTACAATGGAAAACTCCACAATACTGGGCAAAGAGCTACCATGAAGCTGTTAACTAAACAATACCTAAAGCTCATGTTAGGCTGAGAGACATTTAACTTCCAACCAATCAAGCAGACAGAAATGAGGTCTCTACCTAATTTCTAGGTGGTTAACTAGAAATCAGGTAGAGACCTCAGAAGGGTCAGAGGCTTACTAACTGAGCTAAACTAGCACTTAACAATACTTACCCTAAAGCAGCTTAAAATGAAGCCTTAAAAAGATCAACTTAAGAGAAGGAAACGGCAACCCACTCCAGCATTCTTGCCCGGAAAATTCCATGGACAGAAGAGCCTGGCAGGCTACAGTCCACGGGGTCGCAAAGACTCAACCACAAATGAGCAACTGAGCACAGCACATCAAGCTGCAAGTATCTTAACTGCCCTCCAGATAAAACTCACTCCCTTTCAAAGACAACGAAAGCCACTCAACAATGTAACATTTCTAACTTCCTGCATTAAAGAAATAAGAAATGTGATCTACAAGCAAGAAAAAAAAAAGATCAACAGAAACAGATTCAAACGTCAGAAATGATAGTATTAGCAGGACATTGAAATATATAATAAGAAGGTGACAAATAGAAGATTAAAAAAAGAGAAACAAATGGAATTTCTAGAGTTGAAAAATATAATACCTAAGATTTAAAAGTCATTGAGTGGACTTAATGGCATTAGTCACAGCAGAAGAAAAGCCCAAACCCTAAAGCCACACAAAAACTATCCAAACTGAAGGACAGAAAAAAAAGGCTTAAAAAATGAACAAAACTTTAGTGACTATAAAAGAAAACCAAAACTAACACATTAAAATGTCTTTTCGTGCCATAACAGATTCAAATTCAGCTAATTCATATTAGGCTCTTACTCAACTGTGCCAAGCACAAACCTAGGCTATTTTTACATTCTACATTCATGGCTTTAGTTACTGTTTATAATAGTCCTCTGGGACTTCCCTGGTGGTCCAGAGATTAACAATTTGCCTGCCAATGGACAAGCCATGGAGCAACTAAGCTCATGTGCCGCAACTATTGAGCCCGTGTGCTGGAGCCTGTGCTCCACAAGAGTAGCTAGCCACCACAATGAGAAGCCCGCACACCACAACTAGAGAGTAGCTCCTGCTCTCTGCAATTAGAGAAAAGTCCCTTCTGCAACAAAGACCTAGCACAGTCAAATATAAATAAATAATTTTAAAAATAGTCCTCTGTGACATAAAATATGATCCCCTTTCATAGATAATGAAAATAAAGAGACACCTAAGTGGTTAAAGGGACATAATTATAGACACATAAGTGGTTAAAGAGACATACATCTTTGTCTGTCAAAGATTCCAAGTCCCCTTTCTCATCAGTCCCATGATGCCCTGAACATTAGACACTCCATAAGCATCTACTGAAAAAAAAAAAAAATGCTGAACTACCCCATTTCAACCTATAATTCTAGGCCTTAATGTTTCCATTTGAGTTCAAAATGGGTCATAAAGCAGCAGAGACAACTTGCAACATCCACAACACATTTAGCCCAGCAACTGATGACAAATGTACAACGCAGTGGGTTTTCAAGAAATTGTACAAAGGAGATGAGAGACCCCTGAAGATAAGGCGAAGAGTGGACGGCTACTGGAAGCTGATGATGACCAACTGAGAACAATCATCAAAGGTGCCTACAATGCAGAAGACCCCTTCAATGGGTCGGGAAGATCCCCTGGAGAAGGAAATGGCAACCCACTCCAGTGCTCTTGCCTGAAGAATCCCATGGACAGAGGAGCTTGGCAGGTTACAGTCCACGGGGTTCCAAGAGTCAGCGATGACTTAGCAACTAAACCACCAACACCGTTTCCATATACAGACCTGTTGCATAGTGGACTTCAGATGAAATTTCACTGGGACTTGGGATTCCAAGGGAAGTCTCTGCCTTCTCAATGACATTTGAAATACCTTGTCCTAATGAGAAAAATGATAACATTTTTACATTTGTATATTACTTGTGATTAGTTGCCAAAACTGAGGAAACAAACCAAAATTAAACCCACAGATTTTAAAATGTATTATGACCAATGCTATTTTGACCACATATAACTAATCTGTGGGAAAACACCCTTATCAAAAAAACCGATTATTACTAAACAATAATTTCATATTAACAATTCCTAAATATCAACCTTACAATGAAAAATGTTACCAATTCTACTATAAATCAGCCCATCATTCTAATGCACTCTCAAAACTATAAAGTCATTGGGTAATCATGGAAGAATGATTAACAAAGTCATTTTAACACAGATCTATAGTAAAATACACACAAAAATTAACAAATTGACTGATGACCTTACCTACTGTGGCTACTGTAGCTGAGGCTGAGGAGAGCAAGGACTTGCCCCAACTGCCCCAGTAACCCCATCCAGACTGGGGTACATCTTTGGAAACAGTCTCCTATTTTTCCCAGGAGCCAGAACAAAAGACAAAGGGAAACGGAAAAATTAGAGGAAAGTCAGAGTGCATATACAAGGTAGCTGACTACTGGACAAAAGTATGGCTGAACAAATACATATTGTGTGGCTCGAGAAACATATTGTTTAACTGACAGATGCATGTTACCTGCATGTAAGCATCAAATAGCAAAGGCAACTAGTTATAAAAGCATTTACAGAACCTGAGAAAACTGTGTTTTATGGTTATAAAGGGAAAGAAATAGGTATGTATAGTCCCAATTTGTTACTGATTCCACATTCCTTTTAATCCCAATATTTTTTCATTTCAGTGTTTGAACTGATACTCTACTTTGCCTGCAGTGGGTGATGCCTGAACAGGGAGAACTTCTGTCTCAAGGTCACTGGAAGGTCTGGACTCTGGTCTTTTCCTAGTAGAAGCTACAGGTTCTGATTTAGTCTCTGACTTGGCACTTTGGTCAACTGGCTCAAAATTCTTGGCTGGCTCGCAGTTCTCATCTTCATGGATGGGGGCTGCTTCAGTTATCACTGTAGTCTCCAGATCATCTTTATCCGACATGATTAGATCATTGCCTGGTAAAATAAAAGTCCCCCATCCCCCACAATTAATTACACAGGCTTTAACTTGTTACATTTTTAAACTTTTTGAGATTATCACTGAGTCACATGTAGTGTAAGAAATCACACAAGAGAGATCTAATATACCCTTCACCCAGTTTTCCCCAAGGCAACAATCTGTGTAACTATAGCATATCACAACCAGGATCCTGATACATATACAGTCCCCGACTTTACTGAGACTTCAGCAGTTTTACGTTCATTTGTGCATGTGTCATTAGTTCTATGTGATTTTATCACTTGCACAGATTCATGTGACCATTACCACAGCCAGGATACAAGATAATTCAATTACAAGTATCCTTGTGTTACCTATTTTAGCCACTCCCACCCATCTCCTAACCCACAACAACCACTGATAGTCTCCATTTCTGTACTTTTGTCGTTTCTTTATCCACAACAGGCATGGCTTGAAAACCCCATCCAGACTGGGGTACATCTTTGAAACAGTCTCCTATTTTTCCCAGGAGCCAGAACAAAAGACAAAGGGAAACGGAAAAATTAGAGGAAAGTCAGAGTGCATATACAAGGTAGCTGACTACTGGACAAAAGTATGGCTGAACAAATACATATTGTGTGGCTCGAGAAACATATTGTTTAACTGACAGATGCATGTTACCTGCATGTAAGCATCAAATAGCAAAGGCAACTAGTTATAAAAGCATTTACAGAACCTGAGAAAACTGTGTTTTATGGTTATAAAGGGAAAGAAATAGGTATGTATAGTCCCAATTTGTTACTGATTCCACATTCCTTTTAATCCCAATATTTTTTCATTTCAGTGTTTGAACTGATACTCTACTTTGCCTGCAGTGGGTGATGCCTGAACAGGGAGAACTTCTGTCTCAAGGTCACTGGAAGGTCTGGACTCTGGTCTTTTCCTAGTAGAAGCTACAGGTTCTGATTTAGTCTCTGACTTGGCACTTTGGTCAACTGGCTCAAAATTCTTGGCTGGCTCGCAGTTCTCATCTTCATGGATGGGGGCTGCTTCAGTTATCACTGTAGTCTCCAGATCATCTTTATCCGACATGATTAGATCATTGCCTGGTAAAATAAAAGTCCCCCATCCCCCACAATTAATTACACAGGCTTTAACTTGTTACATTTTTAAACTTTTTGAGATTATCACTGAGTCACATGTAGTGTAAGAAATCACACAAGAGAGATCTAATATACCCTTCACCCAGTTTTCCCCAAGGCAACAATCTGTGTAACTATAGCATATCACAACCAGGATCCTGATACATATACAGTCCCCGACTTTACTGAGACTTCAGCAGTTTTACGTTCATTTGTGCATGTGTCATTAGTTCTATGTGATTTTATCACTTGCACAGATTCATGTGACCATTACCACAGCCAGGATACAAGATAATTCAATTACAAGTATCCTTGTGTTACCTATTTTAGCCACTCCCACCCATCTCCTAACCCACAACAACCACTGATAGTCTCCATTTCTGTACTTTTGTCGTTTCAAGATATTGTATAAATGCAACCATCAGTATGTAACCTTTTGAGGCTGACTTTTTTCACTCATCATTAAGCCCCTCAAGAGCCATGCAAGTTGTTGCGTCGATAGTTTCACCCTTTTTATTGCTGAGTGGGCTTCCTTGGTATGGCTGCATCTCAGCTGTTTCACCATTTACCTGTTGAAGGATGTCTGGACCATTTCCAGTTTAGGCCTATTATAAATAAAATGCCTATGAACATTTATATACAGGTTTGTATAGGAATACAAGCTTTCATTTCCCCAAATAAATGACCAGTAAATATTTAATTTTGTAAGAAGCTGCCATATTCTTTTTCCAAAGTAGCTGTACCATTTTACATCCCAACCAGCAATATACGAGTAATCAAGTTTCCATTTATTCTCATCAGTTATTTGGTAGTATTGTTTTTTATTTGAACCATTCTCATCAGCATTTGATAGTATTGGTTTTTCATTTGAACCAAGCACCATGGGCTTCCTGCGTGGCCAGATGGTAAAAAATCTGCCTGTCAATGCAGAAGACCCAGGGTTTGATCCCTGGGTCAGGAAGATCCCTTGGAGAAGGGAATGACAACCCATTCCAGTATTTTTGCCTGGAGAATGCCATGGAGAGAGAAGCCTGGTGGACTACAGTCCAGGGACTCACAGAGTTGAACATGATTGAGTGACTAATGCTTTCATTTTCAAGCTTTAAATTGCACTTCCTTAATGATTAATGATATTGAACGTCTTTTCACTGAGTCACATGTAGTGTAAGAAATCACACAGAGATTTTCCCATTTGGCAACAATCTGTGTAACTATAGCATATCACAACCAGGATCCTGATACATATACAGTCCCCGACTTTACTGAGACTTCAGCAGTTTTACGTTCATTTGTGCATGTGTCATTAGTTCTATGTGATTTTATCACTTGCACAGATTCATGTGACCATTACCACAGCCAGGATACAAGATAATTCAATTACAAGTATCCTTGTGTTACCTATTTTAGCCACTCCCACCCATCTCCTAACCCACAACAACCACTGATAGTCTCCATTTCTGTACTTTTGTCGTTTCAAGATATTGTATAAATGCAACCATCAGTATGTAACCTTTTGAGGCTGACTTTTTTCACTCATCATTAAGCCCCTCAAGAGCCATGCAAGTTGTTGCGTCGATAGTTTCACCCTTTTTATTGCTGAGTGGGCTTCCTTGGTATGGCTGCATCTCAGCTGTTTCACCATTTACCTGTTGAAGGATGTCTGGACCATTTCCAGTTTAGGCCTATTATAAATAAAATGCCTATGAACATTTATATACAGGTTTGTATAGGAATACAAGCTTTCATTTCCCCAAATAAATGACCAGTAAATATTTAATTTTGTAAGAAGCTGCCATATTCTTTTTCCAAAGTAGCTGTACCATTTTACATCCCAACCAGCAATATACGAGTAATCAAGTTTCCATTTATTCTCATCAGTTATTTGGTAGTATTGTTTTTTATTTGAACCATTCTCATCAGCATTTGATAGTATTGGTTTTTCATTTGAACCAAGCACCATGGGCTTCCTGCGTGGCCAGATGGTAAAAAATCTGCCTGTCAATGCAGAAGACCCAGGGTTTGATCCCTGGGTCAGGAAGATCCCTTGGAGAAGGGAATGACAACCCATTCCAGTATTTTTGCCTGGAGAATGCCATGGAGAGAGAAGCCTGGTGGACTACAGTCCAGGGACTCACAGAGTTGAACATGATTGAGTGACTAATGCTTTCATTTTCAAGCTTTAAATTGCACTTCCTTAATGATTAATGATATTGAACGTCTTTTCCTGTGCTTATTTGCCATCTGTATATCCTCTTCAATGAAACAAGTATTTTTATCTTTTGATCATTTTCTAATTGGATTTTTTTTTAATGTTAAGTTTTGAGAGCTCAATTCAAGTCCTTTGTCAGATATGTGCTTTGTAAATATTTCATTCCAGTTTGCATCTTATCTTTTCACCCTCTTCATAGTTTTTCACAACATAAAATTTTTTACTTTCAATGAGGTTCAATTTATCAACTTTACCTTCGCTGCCATTTTTTAACACCCTTATTACTTGTTGATGTTTGGAAGTAAACAACAAACCTCTGTAAAGCTATTAGCTTTCAATCAAAAAATAAATAAATAAAAATAAAAGACAACTGGACTTCCCTGGTAGCTCAGTGGTGAAGAGTTCACCTGCCAATGCAGGAGACATGAGTTCAATCCCTGATCTGGGAAGATCCCACATGCTGCAGAGTGACTAAGCCCATGAGTCACATCTACTGAGGCTGTGCTCTAGAGCCTTGGAGCGGCAACTGTTGAAGACCATGTGCCCTAGAGCCCGAGTTCCACAACAAGAAAAGTCATCCCAACAAGAAACCTGCTCACCTCAACTACAGAATAGCCCTCACTCCCTGCAACTAGAGAAGAGCCTGCAGTAGCAGTGAAAACGCAAAATAGCCAAAAATAAATAAAAAAAAAACCCCTTATTACTCATTAATCAGCCCTACCTCAATTTTTCAGACAGAAGATTATGAAATTCTAACTATAAGGATAAGATTTACATCACACCAGTTTTTGAATAGCAATGTTAAACAATTCAATTGCTTCTAGAAGTACAGCTCTTTGGCAGTTAAAGCGAAGATACTATTGGTGGTTTTACAAAAAGGAGATGCTGGTTTCTAGGATAACCAAGTATTATCAAGGGAGAAAAGAATGTATTTCACACATACATACATACATACACACACACATCCAAACCTTGAGTATGTATAAGCACACAGTTTGTACCTATATATACCAACCACGGGCTTCCCTGGTGACTCTAATGGTAAAGAATTTGCCTGGGGCTTCCCCTGGTGGTCCAGTGGGTAAGGACACCGCCTTGCAGTGCAAGGGGCGCCGGTTCGAGCCCTGGCCTGAGAAGATCCCACGTGCCGCGGAGCAGCTGGACTGATGTGTCCAATCACTGAGTCGGAGCTCTGGAGCGCATGCGCCCAGAGCCGGTGCTCTGCAATGACAGATGCCACAGCAATGCGAGGCCCACAGGAGCCAAAGAACAAAGACGGATGAAAATAGAGATATGAAAGACCAATAGAAGTGGCCCGCTCGCTCCTGTCCCTCTCCAACCCGACCCCCGCCCAAAGTAAATAAATAAATAAATCTTAAAACAGCTACTAATCTTAAAAAAAAAAAAAAAAAAGAATTTGCCTGGCAATGTAGGAGACCCCTGGGTCAGGAAGATCCCCTGGAGAAGGGAATGGCAACTCACTCTAGTATTCTTGCCTGGAGAATTCCATGGACAGAGGAGCCTGGCAGGCTACATACAGTCCATGGGGTTGCAAAGACTCAGACAGGACTGAGCGACACCCCACCACCCACATAATTAGACCCAATCAATTGACACCATCATAACATTTCTAACAAGAGGCACCTGAACCCCACTGTTCATTGCAGCTCTCTATACAATAGCCATGTGCCCTAGAGCCCGAGTTCCACAACAAGAAAAGTCATCCCAACAAGAAACCTGCTCACCTCAACTACAGAATAGCCCTCACTCCCTGCAACTAGAGAAGAGCCTGCAGTAGCAGTGAAAACGCAAAATAGCCAAAAATAAATAAAAAAAAAACCCCTTATTACTCATTAATCAGCCCTACCTCAATTTTTCAGACAGAAGATTATGAAATTCTAACTATAAGGATAAGATTTACATCACACCAGTTTTTGAATAGCAATGTTAAACAATTCAATTGCTTCTAGAAGTACAGCTCTTTGGCAGTTAAAGCGAAGATACTATTGGTGGTTTTACAAAAAGGAGATGCTGGTTTCTAGGATAACCAAGTATTATCAAGGGAGAAAAGAATGTATTTCACACATACATACATACATACATACACACACACATCCAAACCTTGAGTATGTATAAGCACACAGTTTGTACCTATATATACCAACCACGGGCTTCCCTGGTGACTCTAATGGTAAAGAATTTGCCTGGGGCTTCCCCTGGTGGTCCAGTGGGTAAGGACACCGCCTTGCAGTGCAAGGGGCGCCGGTTCGAGCCCTGGCCTGAGAAGATCCCACGTGCCGCGGAGCAGCTGGACTGATGTGTCCAATCACTGAGTCGGAGCTCTGGAGCGCATGCGCCCAGAGCCGGTGCTCTGCAATGACAGATGCCACAGCAATGCGAGGCCCACAGGAGCCAAAGAACAAAGACGGATGAAAATAGAGATATGAAAGACCAATAGAAGTGGCCCGCTCGCTCCTGTCCCTCTCCAACCCGACCCCCGCCCAAAGTAAATAAATAAATAAATCTTAAAACAGCTACTAATCTTAAAAAAAAAAAAAAAAAAGAATTTGCCTGGCAATGTAGGAGACCCCTGGGTCAGGAAGATCCCCTGGAGAAGGGAATGGCAACTCACTCTAGTATTCTTGCCTGGAGAATTCCATGGACAGAGGAGCCTGGCAGGCTACATACAGTCCATGGGGTTGCAAAGACTCAGACAGGACTGAGCGACACCCCACCACCCACATAATTAGACCCAATCAATTGACACCATCATAACATTTCTAACAAGAGGCACCTGAACCCCACTGTTCATTGCAGCTCTCTATACAATAGCTAGAACATGGTAGCAACCTAGATGTCCACTGACGAATGAATGGATAAAAAAAAAAAAACTCTGGCACATATATACAATGGAGTACTACTCCGCTGCAAAAAGAAATGCAGAAGACTCATTCCTAATGAGATGGATGGATCTAGAACCTATTATACAAAGTGAAGTAAGTCAAAAACAGAAAGACAAGTACAGTATACTAACACATATATATGTAATCTAGTAAGATGGTAATGATGACAGACTCAGTGAAGCGATGGAAAAACAGACATAGAGAACAGACATATGGACATTGAGGGGAATGAACAGTGGTTGGGAGGCATAGAGGGAGTAACATGGAAACCTATTCTATCATATGTGAAAAAGATAGCTATTGGCATTGCCCTGTGGGAATAGGGGATCCTGCAAGGGCATGGACCGACAGCCTGGAGGAGTGGGATGGGAGGTACTGGGAGGGGGACCAGGGGTATGTATATGACTGATCCAGAAACATACATGTCTGTGAACAATAAAACTCTATAAAAATAAAGCTAAAAAAATTTTTCTAACATACTAAAAGGGACATATTAACAGTTAAGGCAGCTTGCAAGTAGCACTATAATTGAGGTACACAGAAAATGTTAAAAGAACAAGTAGAAGGTAAAAGTATGCTAGGGTCAGAAAATAACATTCAAGAACTTTAAATACCTGAAAAAAAGCACAGAATAGTGATCACAAACTGGGATTTTGAGTTCCAAATCTGAATCTGGTCTTATAGAGGTTTTTGTTTGGCCTAGAGACTGTTTAAATTTTTTTATACTAATTGGTAACATTTAAAAATTAGACTTCACATACAAATAAAACTTCCTTTGTCAAACTGAAAAATTTGGCAACACTGGGCCTACATTTGACTTGGAAATAACTAACTCATGGCCTTTTAACTAGTGCTCTCTTGCCTCATAATCTCCACCAAACTCCATGGACAGAGGAGCCTGGCAGGCTACATACAGTCCATGGGGTTGCAAAGACTCAGACAGGACTGAGCGACACCCCACCACCCACATAATTAGACCCAATCAATTGACACCATCATAACATTTCTAACAAGAGGCACCTGAACCCCACTGTTCATTGCAGCTCTCTATACAATAGCTAGAACATGGTAGCAACCTAGATGTCCACTGACGAATGAATGGATAAAAAAAAAAAAACTCTGGCACATATATACAATGGAGTACTACTCCGCTGCAAAAAGAAATGCAGAAGACTCATTCCTAATGAGATGGATGGATCTAGAACCTATTATACAAAGTGAAGTAAGTCAAAAACAGAAAGACAAGTACAGTATACTAACACATATATATGTAATCTAGTAAGATGGTAATGATGACAGACTCAGTGAAGCGATGGAAAAACAGACATAGAGAACAGACATATGGACATTGAGGGGAATGAACAGTGGGTGGGAGGCATAGAGGGAGTAACATGGAAACCTATACTATCATATGTGAAAAAGATAGCTATTGTCATTGCGCTGTGGGAATAGGGGATCCTGCAGGGGCATGGTGCGATGGCCTGGAGGGGTGGGATGGGAGGGACTGGGAGGGAGGGGAGGGGAGGGGCCAGGGGTATGTATATGACTGATCCAGAAACATACATGTCTGTGAACAATAAAACTCTATAAAAATAAAGCTAAAAAAATTTTTCTAACATACTAAAAGGGACATATTAACAGTTAAGGCAGCTTGCAAGTAGCACTATAATTGAGGTACACAGAAAATGTTAAAAGAACAAGTAGAAGGTAAAAGTATGCTAGGGTCAGAAAATAACATTCAAGAACTTTAAATACCTGAAAAAAAGCACAGAATAGTGATCACAAACTGGGATTTTGAGTTCCAAATCTGAATCTGGTCTTATAGAGGTTTTTGTTTGGCCTAGAGACTGTTTAAATTTTTTTATACTAATTGGTAACATTTAAAAATTAGACTTCACATACAAATAAAACTTCCTTTGTCAAACTGAAAAATTTGGCAACACTGGGCCTACATTTGACTTGGAAATAACTAACTCATGCCAAATATTTGCTGGGATCTTTTAAACAGGGTAGTGCTCTCTTGACCCTCATAATCTCCACCAAACTCCATCTGACTCATTTATGTTACCTTATTAGACTCCTAGGTATCTGAATTTGTAATACCTGACTTAAAGGGCACTTAGAATTTAAAAAAAATTTTTTTAAATAATGAAAGCATGATAACACATTTACAGAAGATGTGGAAAATAAAGAACAAAGTTACATACAGTTCCACTACATATTCTAATTATTTTGTAAGTAGGCAAGCAAGATTTTTAGTTGGAGTTTCAATATCAAACTCTCAAAAATTAATAGAATGAATAAACAGAGAAGTAGAAAGATATAGAAGACCTGAAAAGCACTGTGAAACAATTCAACATAATTAAGACATATAATTTTCACAAAACAATAAGATATAAACTCTGTTCAACTTTCCATTGACTGTAAACTAGGAGACACTGGAACAGATCCAAAAAAAGGCAGGCTTCATGAACCTGCGAGTCATCCTTGTGCAGGGGCCACGTTAATCTTCTCTGTACATTCCAATTTTAGTATATGTGCTGCCCAGACCAGCACAAGGGCACCTATGATTTGGACAGATGAAGATGCCAATGAGAGAACTCATGGGTGTGGAAAACAACAGAAAGGAAAGCTCAAAGGTCTGAGGTATGACAGCGTGGAATGCGGACAGATACTGGAAGTAGTTAATATGGCAAGGGTTATGATGGAGAGGCACAAGGCTAGAAAGGTAAATGTATATATAGCATCATGGATCCTAGACCATATGGTACGTTATATATGTCTATACAAACACACACACACACACATATATATACATTATGCATTTCCAACACATATAAAAAAATCAAGATACAATTATCCATAGACATGGATATGTCTCTGGATATCCACGGATAAAACCAACTTTGAAACAGTCATTTACCTGCAAACATTGTTTTCACTGTCTATTGTATGCCAAACTCTGGAGACTGAGAACTAATTTCAGGCAATTTCTTCCCTACTTACTGGGGTTTAACAGGAAAGGCTACACAGTTGGTATCTTTGCAGTTGTTTTCTTTAAGCCGCACAACACAGGCTTGTGGGATCACAGTTCTGGGACCAGGGATTGAACAATAGGCAATCTTGAAAGGATCTTTTAAACAGGGTAGTGCTCTCTTGACCCTCATAATCTCCACCAAACTCCATCTGACTCATTTATGTTACCTTATTAGACTCCTAGGTATCTGAATTTGTAATACCTGACTTAAAGGGCACTTAGAATTTAAAAAAAATTTTTTTAAATAATGAAAGCATGATAACACATTTACAGAAGATGTGGAAAATAAAGAACAAAGTTACATACAGTTCCACTACATATTCTAATTATTTTGTAAGTAGGCAAGCAAGATTTTTAGTTGGAGTTTCAATATCAAACTCAAAATTAATAGAATGAATAAACAGAGAAGTAGAAAGATATAGAAGACCTGAAAAGCACTGTGAAACAATTCAACATAATTAAGACATATAATTTTCACAAAACAATAAGATATAAACTCTGTTCAACTTTCCATTGACTGTAAACTAGGAGACACTGGAACAGATCCAAAAAAAGGCAGGCTTCATGAACCTGCGAGTCATCCTTGTGCAGGGGCCACGTTAATCTTCTCTGTACATTCCAATTTTAGTATATGTGCTGCCCAGACCAGCACAAGGGCACCTATGATTTGGACAGATGAAGATGCCAATGAGAGAACTCATGGGTGTGGAAAACAACAGAAAGGAAAGCTCAAAGGTCTGAGGTATGACAGCGTGGAATGCGGACAGATACTGGAAGTAGTTAATATGGCAAGGGTTATGATGGAGAGGCACAAGGCTAGAAAGGTAAATGTATATATAGCATCATGGATCCTAGACCATATGGTACGTTATATATGTCTATACAAACACACACACACACACATATATATACATTATGCATTTCCAACACATATAAAAAAATCAAGATACAATTATCCATAGACATGGATATGTCTCTGGATATCCACGGATAAAACCAACTTTGAAACAGTCATTTACCTGCAAACATTGTTTTCACTGTCTATTGTATGCCAAACTCTGGAGACTGAGAACTAATTTCAGGCAATTTCTTCCCTACTTACTGGGGTTTAACAGGAAAGGCTACACAGTTGGTATCTTTGCAGTTGTTTTCTTTAAGCCGCACAACACAGGCTTGTGGGATCACAGTTCTGGGACCAGGGATTGAACCCGGGGCCCTAGGCAATGAAAGAGCACAGAAATCTTAACCACCGGACCACAGGGAATTCCCAGAACTACCCAGTTCTTGCACAAAGTTCCATCAATGTTTCGTGTAGCTGAATATACATATTTACTTTTCCTATCATCTTTTTGCTCTCCGTGTGCTCTCTCCAAGCGCCAACACACAGTGACAGGTATTTCACACTCAAATTAGATGTTCCATATAATACACAGAAATCTACCGGGCTCTGGTGTTGGGCTGCCACTCTTCCAACTCCATACCTGAGGGAGTGCGGGAAGGAGTTAGTTCACCTATCTGCAGCTCCGCTCCCTCGTCTGTAAAACCTACTTTTCCTGAACGACGAAGCGACCCTGTGGACCTGAGAGGTTCGGAACAGAGCCTGGCACAGACCCGCTCACGGGCAACAGCAGCTGTGAGTACTCTGGTTGTTTGGTACATTACTATCTTTATTAATATAACCACCTGTCTCGAGACGGACCAAACTCGCTCTCCCTTCTTCCCAATTACAAGAACAAATGCCGAACAGGAGTTCTGGCATAAACCTGCCCTCCTGCGTTCTCCGACGCTGACAACGACGAGAATGCCTCACAACAGCCTTGGCGCTTTAATAACCAAAGAGTTTCCGCAGGTTCAGAGTCCGCCGCGAAGCTCCAGCCACCCAGCCCCAGGCCGGTTCCTCCCCTTCCGCGGCGGCCCGGGACCCCACACCCGACCCACGTCCTCCGGGTAAGACCCTCACCCAGGCCACCTCCTTCCTCACAGCTGCCACGGCCTCTGAGAAGCAGCTCCTACTACCCCGGAAGTTCTCCTTCGGGGCGGAGACGGCCTCGCTTAACCGAGAGAACTTCCGGGCCAAGCAGTAGCTCCGGCCGGAAAGAGCTCAGCGGGCGTCTGGTGAGTGAGGGTACGGTCGGGGTCGCTCTTGTGGGTGGGAGGGTGGCATTATCCGGGTTGCTGAGGCCCGGGTTGGAGCTGGTGGGTTAGGATAAGAGGTAGAGGAAGCTGGTGTCTCCGTGCCCCTTTTGCAAGCCTGGCTTGGACTGCGGGAATTCGGCCATCATTTATTTACTGAGCTCCACCTCCCTGCCAGGCACCTTTCTGGTTGTTTGGGGCGCTCAGGCTTACGAGCGACTGTGGCTTCGCTCTCAGTTGACAGCCTAGTGGAGGAAACTGACCATAAAAAAGCCTACAAGCAAACAAGATTATCTAAGATTGTAGCGAGCGCTTTAAAGAAAATTAAGCAGAACAAAGTGGTGGAACGAAGCGAGGGGTAAATCTTAAGAAGAACTGGTGGAGAGAATTAGAAGCAGAAAGAATAACAAGTGCAAAGGCCTTATCGTGGAAACAGACCGAATTGTGTAGGGTCTGTGAGCCTGGACAAGGAGTTTGACTTTTCTTTAAAAAGCAGTGGAAAAGTATCGAGGGCTTCTGTGCAGAAGAGTAACATGTCGTGATATATGACTTTAGATTGCTCCTGACCTCTCACCAGAAAGAGGCACGTCTTCAGTTGCCCTAGGGCAGTGAGAATGGATGAAACCCAAACTGACAGCCAGAAAAGCATTAGAGACACCCACATTGTACACATGTTGAAAAACTTAAATCCCAGAGAGGTCACAACACCTGGCCTTTTAGGAACACAAGACTTCCAACTCCATTTAATGCTTTCAGAATTATCCTTTTAATGTCTATACATACTTTTCACGTCCTAAAATCTTTCAGATAGTTTGTTTTGCTTTTACGCTGACAACGACGAGAATGCCTCACAACAGCCTTGGCGCTTTAATAACCAAAGAGTTTCCGCAGGTTCAGAGTCCGCCAAGCTCCAGCCACCCAGCCCCAGGCCGGTTCCTCCCCTTCCGCGGCGGCCCGGGACCCCACACCCGACCCACGTCCTCCGGGTAAGACCCTCACCCAGGCCACCTCCTTCCTCACAGCTGCCACGGCCTCTGAGAAGCAGCTCCTACTACCCCGGAAGTTCTCCTTCGGGGCGGAGACGGCCTCGCTTAACCGAGAGAACTTCCGGGCCAAGCAGTAGCTCCGGCCGGAAAGAGCTCAGCGGGCGTCTGGTGAGTGAGGGTACGGTCGGGGTCGCTCTTGTGGGTGGGAGGGTGGCATTATCCGGGTTGCTGAGGCCCGGGTTGGAGCTGGTGGGTTAGGATAAGAGGTAGAGGAAGCTGGTGTCTCCGTGCCCCTTTTGCAAGCCTGGCTTGGACTGCGGGAATTCGGCCATCATTTATTTACTGAGCTCCACCTCCCTGCCAGGCACCTTTCTGGTTGTTTGGGGCGCTCAGGCTTACGAGCGACTGTGGCTTCGCTCTCAGTTGACAGCCTAGTGGAGGAAACTGACCATAAAAAAGCCTACAAGCAAACAAGATTATCTAAGATTGTAGCGAGCGCTTTAAAGAAAATTAAGCAGAACAAAGTGGTGGAACGAAGCGAGGGGTAAATCTTAAGAAGAACTGGTGGAGAGAATTAGAAGCAGAAAGAATAACAAGTGCAAAGGCCTTATCGTGGAAACAGACCGAATTGTGTAGGGTCTGTGAGCCTGGACAAGGAGTTTGACTTTTCTTTAAAAAGCAGTGGAAAAGTATCGAGGGCTTCTGTGCAGAAGAGTAACATGTCGTGATATATGACTTTAGATTGCTCCTGACCTCTCACCAGAAAGAGGCACGTCTTCAGTTGCCCTAGGGCAGTGAGAATGGATGAAACCCAAACTGACAGCCAGAAAAGCATTAGAGACACCCACATTGTACACATGTTGAAAAACTTAAATCCCAGAGAGGTCACAACACCTGGCCTTTTAGGAACACAAGACTTCCAACTCCATTTAATGCTTTCAGAATTATCCTTTTAATGTCTATACATACTTTTCACGTCCTAAAATCTTTCAGATAGTTTGTTTTGCTTTTATGGTAGGCCTCTAAATTTAGAGGCATCATTATCCACCTGGGAGCATGTAAAAAATGCATATTCCCCCAAAACCAAAAACACTATAAGTGTCTTCCTCTGATTTTCTCTTGTAATGGAAAGTACACAGAATCTGTAGTTTAAGAATAGAAATTCTGTAAATCACTTTTCTCTGTCTTAATCTTATCTTTAAAATACTGCTGATAATGATTACAGTGAAAAGTTTTCAAATTATTTGGTTTTAGGAGCTCCTGGGACTTGTAAAACTTTTCGAGAATATTGAAGAGATTTTGTTTGTGTGCCTTATATCTATCATTATGCCATTTTAGATGTCGAAACAACTTTCAAAAAAGTTATTAATTTATTTAAAACAATTAAATTCATTATATGTTAACATAAATAGCATTTCTTTGAAGAATAGTTTTCAAAAAAGAAGAATGGCATTTTTACAAGTTTCTTTAATATCTGGCTGAAGACGGCTAGATTCTCATATCTCCTTTGCATTCATTCTCTTGCAATATAGTTCATTATGTAGCCTCTGGAAAACTACACCTGTTACATGAGAGTGAGAGTGAAAGTGGCAAATATTGCTCTAGTGTTATTATGAAACTCATTTTGAAGTCTCAGGGACCGGCCCCCCCACCCCCGCAGAGGCCCCTGCACCACACTTTTGAGGATTGCTGAATTACAGTGTGGTTATAACAATTAAAAGATATATGGGGGCTTCCCTGGTGGTCCAGTGAGTAAAGAGTCCGCCTTGCAGTGCAGGGGGCACCAGTTTGATCCCTGGCCTGGGAAGATCCCATGTGCTGAGCAACCGCTGTGGACCAATGTGTCCAATTAGGAGCCAGTGCTCTGCAAGGAGAGAGGCCAGTGCAATGGGAGGCCCACACAGGCCAAAGAATAAAGATGGATAAAAAATAAATAAATAAAAAACAATAAAAGAGGCCAAAAGAAAAAATGCATGACCATATAAAACAAAAATTAAAAAAAGAAAAGAGATATATGGGCTAAGGCTGAGTGGGACCAAGAAATCTGCATTTTTAATAAGCACCCCAGATTAAGTGATCTAAGAATTGCATTTTGAGAAAGTAAGTCATAGATCAAATTCACTCTACAGTGTTCTGCTCACCAAACACTGTGTTTCCATATTTCATATCTCTCCACTAAATTTCCGGTGCATGAGACTAAAAAGTCAGTAAGAAGTTTGTAGCAGGTACCTTCTGATTGCCACATTAACATGTGTCTGAATTCAAAATGTTGACTTTAATCCCCGTCAAGGGGTTTTAGTCTCTGTCACTGGTAAGTTTACAGTGTTTTGGACACACAGGTAACTGATGAAAGAAGGAAGCTGGTAAGTCTTGCAGTCTAGTCTCAATGTGCTAGGGGGCTGACAGCAAAAGAATCCATTTGAAATGAAGAGGGTCAGGGGAAGAGCTTAGGTAGGAAGGCTTCTTGAATAAGGCCAGAAGCACATGGATATTGTAGAGAAGGTCCAGTTTCTATAAGAAGATGGGGAGGGCGGGAAGCAAAAGAGACAATTAGGACCAGAACTTTGAAGTGAAAAGGTACTTGGAGAGACTGCAGAGTGAAATAATTATACTTTCAGCCATGACAGGGAAGCTGGGGAAATTCGAGGATTTTTTTTTAATGTTTTTTTTTATTTTTAATATTTTATTTATATTTATTTGGCTGCATTGGGTCTCAATTGTAGCATGTGGGCTCTAGCTCCCTGACCAGGGATCAAACCTGGGCCCCTTGCATTGGGAGCACAGAGTCTTAGCCACTGGACCACCAGGGAGTTCCCGAAATTCGAGGATTTTAAGCCCATAGCTTGTAGCCCGCCAGGTTCCTCTGTCCATGGAATTATCCAAACAAGAATGCCAGAGTAGGTAACCATTTCTTTCCCCAGAGGATCTTCCTGACCCTGGGATTGAACCCAGGTCTCCAGCATTACAGGCAGATTCTTTTTATTATTATTATTTTTCTATTTTATTTTATTTTTTCAGTTTTGTTTCTTACTGCCACACATCGACCTGAACCTGCCATAGGTATACATATGTCTTCCCCCGCCCGAACCTCCCGCCATCACCACAGAGCCCCTGTTTGAGATCCCCTAGTCCCACAGCATATTCCCCTCCCTCACCACAGTGTCCATAAGACTGTTCTTCATGCTGCTCTGCATGTTCATTTATCAGCACCATCTTTCTAGATTCTTACACATGTGTCAGTATACAATATTTATCTTTCTCTAACATACTTTACTCTGTATAGTAGGTTCTAGATTCATCTCCCTCATCAGAACTGATTCAAATGCATTTCTTTTTATGGCTGAGTAATATTCCATTGTATATATGTACCATAGCTTCTTTATTCATTTATCTGTCAATTCAAAATGTTGACTTTAATCCCGTCAAGGGGTTTTAGTCTCTGTCACTGGTAAGTTTACAGTGTTTTGGACACACAGGTAACTGATGAAAGAAGGAAGCTGGTAAGTCTTGCAGTCTAGTCTCAATGTGCTAGGGGGCTGACAGCAAAAGAATCCATTTGAAATGAAGAGGGTCAGGGGAAGAGCTTAGGTAGGAAGGCTTCTTGAATAAGGCCAGAAGCACATGGATATTGTAGAGAAGGTCCAGTTTCTATAAGAAGATGGGGAGGGCGGGAAGCAAAAGAGACAATTAGGACCAGAACTTTGAAGTGAAAAGGTACTTGGAGAGACTGCAGAGTGAAATAATTATACTTTCAGCCATGACAGGGAAGCTGGGGAAATTCGAGGATTTTTTTTTAATGTTTTTTTTTATTTTTAATATTTTATTTATATTTATTTGGCTGCATTGGGTCTCAATTGTAGCATGTGGGCTCTAGCTCCCTGACCAGGGATCAAACCTGGGCCCCTTGCATTGGGAGCACAGAGTCTTAGCCACTGGACCACCAGGGAGTTCCCGAAATTCGAGGATTTTAAGCCCATAGCTTGTAGCCCGCCAGGTTCCTCTGTCCATGGAATTATCCAAACAAGAATGCCAGAGTAGGTAACCATTTCTTTCCCCAGAGGATCTTCCTGACCCTGGGATTGAACCCAGGTCTCCAGCATTACAGGCAGATTCTTTTTATTATTATTATTTTTCTATTTTATTTTATTTTTTCAGTTTTGTTTCTTACTGCCACACATCGACCTGAACCTGCCATAGGTATACATATGTCTTCCCCCGCCCGAACCTCCCGCCATCACCACAGAGCCCCTGTTTGAGATCCCCTAGTCCCACAGCATATTCCCCTCCCTCACCACAGTGTCCATAAGACTGTTCTTCATGCTGCTCTGCATGTTCATTTATCAGCACCATCTTTCTAGATTCCATATACATGTGTCAGTATACAATATTTATCTTTCTCTCTCTGACATACTTCATTCTGTATAATAGGTTCTAGATTTATCCACCTCATCAGAACTGATTCAAATGCATTTCTTTTTATGGCTGAGTAATATTCCATTGTATATATGTACCACAGCTTCTTTATCCGTTCATCTGTCAATGGACATCTAGGTTGTTTCCATGTTCCAGCTATTGTAAAATAGCGTGCAGACAAAGTCTTTACCATGTGAGTCCCAAGGACGCCCAAGCAGAATATAGGAATGATAATCAGATGATCTAAGACCACTAAGATTATAGCTGATTAGTGATACACTAAAGACCAAACTTGACTTCTAAATCCATTCATTTCTTTAGCAAGGAATTAGAGTATGTGCAGGCACCGCTGGGCTCTACGGACTAGGTCCTTCTGTTCTGCCACCTGAATCTATTCCTGGAGAATTATGGATACCATAAAATTTATAGTGGGAGTTAAGGAGACCCATGGAGGAAGTAAAAGGATAGTGTGGTACCCACTAAGATAAAGGGACTGTGACCTGGGGCAGGACAGTAGGACTTAATTGAAAAACATCTAGGAGGAAGAAGAAGGACAAGGTGAAGAATAATGGCATGCATGTAAAACAAACCCACATTAGTTCATGCGATGTCGGCAGCCACCCTCTGAGGTGGTTACAGTCAACAGCCTTACTCAGTAAGTGCGCATGCTGAGGCCTCTTGGGCCCACAGCTTCACATAGGAGTAGGATCGAGCACTGTTACTCTAATCCACACTCCTGAATGCACAGCCACGATGGTACTGTGACATGGATCTCACAAAGCACAGAGAATTGTATTGTGTGACTGTCATTCAAGCTATGTTTATGCTAGATAGGTAGATCTGAGAGTGAGAGTGAGGAGTTCTTTTTTAGTTATCCTGAGTTGGGAGTCAGACTATAGAGAAAAAATAATGGGCAAGGAGATCGTAACTCCAAGCTTATTATATCATTATTTTTGTGTAGTTTCAGCAGATGCTTATGGCACAAATGATCAAAGTTAAGGACATAACAAATAACCTTGGGTTTGAAGCACAGCTTGAGAAAATACAGAAGAAGGTGTTCCTCAGTTGCCAGAACATACGCTAACGTTTGAGCCAAGTGCCCAGATGCCAGGGATGAGGTGTGCCGCGGCTTCAAGGTGCGACTGGGAGCATAAGGGCTGTGCTGAGTGAGGAACTTTTGGAAAATGGCCCTCAAATCGGTGATTTGTTTCTTTATTCCTAGCCTTTGTATGTGACAGAACCCTGTCGTAATACTTGAGTGTAAGCAAAACAGCTTTTTATTTGTTTTCTCTGGAAGGCTAGAGGAGTGCTTACAGTTGGCTCTTCATGTCTATTTTCTCCCCTTTGCCAGTTCAGAATGCCACTTTGACCACTTGTGTGCCGTGTGTATGGGAATTTCTCCATTTTTCAAGTGTAACAGTGCAGGCAGAGAAGAATGGATGAGCTGTAAATACAGCTCCAATGCATTTAATTATAGAGAATGAACCATTAATATCCCAGGATACTTGCAGCAGAAACCAGTACCATCTGGACATCAGTGATTTTCCTCCCTGTGAATTATCCCCAAACTATTTCTGCAAACAGCCATTTCCTCAGCCAACTCACTATTGAGCCACGAAAATGGAAATCAGCTACAATGCTTCCTTATTTACTTCTGTTGGGAATTGGAGATATTTCTTCTCTCAGAAGCTGGCAGGAACAGCAACAAGCCAGTCTGTTAGGGACGATAACTCAGGCGCTTTTCTTTTTCTTTCTTTTCCTTTTTAATGGTATAGCCAATATCCAGAATGGCTTGGTCATGTAAAATCATCTATATTTCTGATTATTCATGACCCTAGAGAAGCTAACATTTTACTGTACCTAAAAGATAAAAAGGAGTCAGGTTAAATTTAAATACCACACTTTTCTGTTATTCCTATTCATGCAGAAGAAAGGTAATGAAACAGTCTACCCAGTAGCTTCATCCACTGGCATAGCGTAGCCCTTTTTAACTGTTCACAGGAAGTGGCACTTTGATTTTCCTTTTGGAGCTCCTCTTAGCCTCCATATGTCAGCTGCCCCGTGAGGATAGCAGGCGTGATATTATACAAAGTCCAAACTTAAGAGTGAATTGCATTCTTAAAATTCACGAAGTCCTCCTTTCTCTTCTGTGCTCACAGCACAGTGATGCTTCTGTACAGTACTGCTCACGCTGTCTTGTATGTGGTTAGCCCTTTCTGTCCTGCCTTCCAGGTTTTGCTGAGCTTAATCCTCTTTCTCCCACCTGACCAGTTCTCCATTTCCTTCATTGTTTTGCACATTCAGTCTTCATTTTTGTGGTTTGGATTTTGAATTAGATAAAGCTGTTTAGTTCCTTTAAAAAAAAAAAAAAGTTTCATTGGAGCCAAGAAGTTAAATTCTGTCAGAGCTAGAGCAGCATGTGTGAGCCTCCTCTTTTCTCTTCCCCTCTGCAGCTCTTCCCACCCACTCCACTCCCCAGCCTGCATCTCCTGACTCTTCTCCATCCCTGTTGTCCTTTAACCTCATTACATCAGCCCCCTGTAAGTCTCTTCCTCACGAGCCAAATCCACAGAGTCTCAGTTTGCATTCCAAGAGCAAGATTCTTCTGAGTCAGTCAGTGGGTTGACTTCCTCCAAGGAGGCAGGGCTCCAAAAAAGGAATCACAGGCTCGGATCACAACAAAGGCAAAGGCTCTACCACGAACTCAGGGCACAGTAGAAACAATGTAATATCATGGCTGGACTCCAAGGTCAGTTTTTAATGCCTGTTTGATTCATATTATTGTGAAATATTTGCACTGAGAAAGAGAGGAGGGGGAAATTAAAGACTGAAATTACCTAATAGTGTTTCCCCTCCCCCCTCCAAAATTTTTTAGATGGTTGCATACTATTAAAAAAAAAAGTGTTTTATTGATCTTAAATAGTGGTCTCGCTGTAAGGTGTTGATTTTAACACCCTAAGGGATGTCACCAATAATATCTAAAGCTATTCAGTGATTACTATTGCCAGACTCAGTTTTTTATATACTTTCATGTTCAGAGCTTGCAATAGTCCTGTGAAAATAGATGCCATCATTTCCCCTCATTTAAAGATGAGGGGACTGAGGCACAAAGAGATTAAGGCATTAGCCAAAGTTGCAAGGCTGGTTCGAGTCAGAGCCAGGATTCTCGCCTAGGAAACCTGGTTAGAGAGTGTGTACTCTGAACTTCTGTGCCACCTCTGTGCCACCCCGCCTTTATCAGAGGCCTGCAAGTATGATGTTTCAGGGTAAACTTAATCCCGGATGGAATCGGAGTGATCGTTCTCTTGGCGCTGAAAGTGTTCAGACGTTCGAGCACCATTAAGTAGCGGCTGTTACAGAGGAAATGAGGAAGTGTGTTAGCGGTTGCTAGTCTACGAGCCCTCTGCCTCAGAATCACCCAGGGAGCTAATTAAAAACCATGAATTCCAAGGTCCAAACCCAGAGATTTTTATACACTGGGTCTGGGGTGGGACCCAGTAATCTATATTTTTAACAAGTTCTCTAGGAGATTGAGATACTCAGCCTGGTTTGGAAACCCTGGACTTGGTAATCTTTTATTCCCACCACTATCTCCTAGGACAAGAGACTGAAGATTTTGAGGGTTAGTGATAGATTCAGGGAATATATTTAGGCATTATACCTTTAAGATCTTTTGAGATTACTAGCAGTAACTCATTTTGTCTCAGAGAATAGTAAGAAGCACTAATAAATGCATATTGGATAGTTATGAAAAGTAAGTCTGAATAATTATGATCCCTGTTGTATAGCATTTTTAAATTGTATTTATTGATTTTTGGCTGTGCTGGGTCTTCATGGCCTTGCACAGTATCTCCAGTTGCAGTGAGTAGGGGCTACTCTCTAGTTGTGGTGTGCAAGCATCTCATTCTCTTCTTGCAGAGCAGGAGCTCTAGATGGCAGGCTCAGTAGGTGTGGTGTATGAACTTAATTGCCCCAAAGCATGTGGAATTTTCCCAGGCCAGGGATCGAACCCGTGTCTCCTGCATTGGCAAGTGAATTCTTTACCACTGAGCCACTAAATCCCTCCTGTGTGATGTTTTTCAGTCTACAGAGGTCCATCACATACTTGATTAAATTTAAACTATTCTTCATCATTAAGTATTTATTAAACCTGTGCTATTTATGAAGAATAGCATTAAAAAACACATGTGCTTAAAGGGCTCCTAGGTGAGATGGAATAGAATGCCTGGCAGTACAGAGCCAGGTAAGTGGTGCAGTGATGAGTCACGGGGTCAGGAGCAGCCATCCTGCTTCAGGCATGCTCTTGATCTGCATGGAGAAAGAGGCAGGCCTTGAGAGGAGGCCCGGGAAGCTGTATGAAGAAGGAATTCCACACTGCAGTAACACAGGCAAGACACCGTTGCCCACAGCCCCCTCACATGAAGGCTTTTTAAGTCCTGCATCTAGTTTACAGAGGAAATGAGGAAGTGTGTTAGCGGTTGCTAGTCTACGAGCCCTCTGCCTCAGAATCACCCAGGAGCTAATTAAAACCATGAATTCCAAGGTCCAAACCCAGAGATTTTTATACACTGGGTCTGGGGTGGGACCCAGTAATCTATTTTTTTAACAAGTTCTCTAGGAGATTGAGATACTCAGCCTGGTTTGGAAACCCTGGACTTGGTAATCTTTTATTCCCACCACTATCTCCTAGGACAAGAGACTGAAGATTTTGAGGGTTAGTGATAGATTCAGGGAATATATTTAGGCATTATACCTTTAAGATCTTTTGAGATTACTAGCAGTAACTCATTTTGTCTCAGAGAATAGTAAGAAGCACTAATAAATGCATATTGGATAGTTATGAAAAGTAAGTCTGAATAATTATGATCCCTGTTGTATAGCATTTTTAAATTGTATTTATTGATTTTTGGCTGTGCTGGGTCTTCATGGCCTTGCACAGTATCTCCAGTTGCAGTGAGTAGGGGCTACTCTCTAGTTGTGGTGTGCAAGCATCTCATTCTCTTCTTGCAGAGCAGGAGCTCTAGATGGCAGGCTCAGTAGGTGTGGTGTATGAACTTAATTGCCCCAAAGCATGTGGAATTTTCCCAGGCCAGGGATCGAACCCGTGTCTCCTGCATTGGCAAGTGAATTCTTTACCACTGAGCCACTAAATCCCTCCTGTGTGATGTTTTTCAGTCTACAGAGGTCCATCACATACTTGATTAAATTTAAACTATTCTTCATCATTAAGTATTTATTAAACCTGTGCTATTTATGAAGAATAGCATTAAAAAACACATGTGCTTAAAGGGCTCCTAGGTGAGATGGAATAGAATGCCTGGCAGTACAGAGCCAGGTAAGTGGTGCAGTGATGAGTCACGGGGGTCAGGGAGCAGCCATCCTGCTTCAGGCATGCTCTTGATCTGCATGGAGAAAGAGGCAGGCCTTGAGAGGAGGCCCGGGGGAAGCTGTATGAAGAAGGAATTCCACACTGCAGTAACACAGGCAAGACACCGTTGCCCACAGCCCCCTCACATGAAGGCTATTATTCCCCCTGAAGCTCCTGCATCTCAGAGCAGGGAGAGAGTCCATTTCTCCCATTCCCACTGTCTTCTACCTTAGCTGGCTGAATCCTGGGGGACATCAGCACCCCCACACGTGATCTACCCCATTTTTGAGCCTCTCAGGTCTTTGACGGCTTTACCTTAGGCAATTATTAATATCTCCTTCACCCACTTCAGCCTCCTACTCCAGCTGCCAAAGTAGGTCTCCAGTCTTGCTGTTGAGCCAAACTGCCCTTCTCCAGAACCAGGAACCACACACCTCAATGGCTGTCCAACGTTCTCCACTCCCATTTATTCCTCAGGCCCTATTGCACACTTCCCTTTCTCAGGGGGGCTTTCTGGGAAATGATTGGCTCTCTGTAGTATCCTGTACTTTTCTTTAGGTGCATTTAGTATATTTTGTATGTATTTAGAGTCCGTGTCCTCCACCAAACTGAGTTCCTTGAAGGCAGAGACAGTGTCTGTGGTCCGGTAGGTTGGCACATAGTAGCTGCTCAGTTGAATAGATGAATAAATGTGCACCTCCAGCCTAAGACAGTTGGTTCTAAACTCAGCGGTAGGAAGGGATCCGGAGGAAAGGAATGGCAGAGTAAGAAATTAGATGGTAACAGAATAAAGTGGAGCTGTGGGAGGTTTGTTTTCTCTACAGAGAGAACAGACTTGCAGCTTAGAGCCTTCAGTAGGTGGCAGTATCTCTGGAAGTTAGTAACACGGCTTTGTTTGCTTTGTGCCTAAGTGTACAGTTACTTCCACAGATGTGATACAGACTCAACATAAATGTATGAAAAACAAATAATGAGGTTTTTTTATTATTATTATTATTTATTTATCTTTTGGGGGTGGGGTGGGGAAGGAGGGGGATGGGCAGGCCACTTCTATTGGTCTTTCATTTCTCTATTTTCATCCGTCTTTGTTCTTTGGCTCCTGTGGGTCTCCCATCGCGGTGGCCTCTGTCGTCGTAGAACACCGGCTCTGGGCGCATACGCGCCAGAGCTCCAGCTCGGTAATTGGACACATTGGTCCAGCCACTCCGCGGCACGTGGGATCTTCCCAGGCCAGGGCTCGAACCGGCGCCCCTTGCACTGCAAGGCGGTGTCCTTACCCACTGGACCACCAGGGGAAGCCCAAATAATGAGTTTTAAGAAAAGCATAAATAATAATTTGGTTCACGGATATAGTAAAAAAGAAAAAAAAAAGATGGTAGAAGTAGTTAATGACATTTGGGAAATGCCGACTTGGCCGAAGCCACAGAATCTCCTTATGGAAGTCCCAGGTGAAACTTGGAGCACTTTTTCAGAACATTCATTTTCTATTACCATTGAGAACCAGTAGTCTAGAATAAAGGACAGAAATCATATCTGCCAATCGTAGTGGAAAAGAAGTTGAGAGCTTACATATATCAAGCCCGAGCACAGTGCCCGGCTTGCTTCAGTCATTTAATCAATGCTATTTCCGTTGTTTCCACCTCGACTCTCTCCTAATAGAGACCAAGGTTCTCCTACTAACTTATTGTATAATATGAAGAGCGAATCACCGTGAAGTAAAGAGGTTAGATCAGACCACTTCGTTCAATGGCCCTTTTTCATTTTAATGGGAAGAAAGGAAACAAACAGCTGCGGGCAGTTGAATAGATGAATAAATGTGCACCTCCAGCCTAAGACAGTTGGTTCTAAACTCAGCGGTAGGAAGGGATCCGGAGGAAAGGAATGGCAGAGTAAGAAATTAGATGGTAACAGAATAAAGTGGAGCTGTGGGAGGTTTGTTTTCTCTACAGAGAGAACAGACTTGCAGCTTAGAGCCTTCAGTAGGTGGCAGTATCTCTGGAAGTTAGTAACACGGCTTTGTTTGCTTTGTGCCTAAGTGTACAGTTACTTCCACAGATGTGATACAGACTCAACATAAATGTATGAAAAACAAATAATGAGGTTTTTTTATTATTATTATTATTTATTTATCTTTTGGGGGTGGGGTGGGGAAGGAGGGGGATGGGCAGGCCACTTCTATTGGTCTTTCATTTCTCTATTTTCATCCGTCTTTGTTCTTTGGCTCCTGTGGGTCTCCCATCGCGGTGGCCTCTGTCGTCGTAGAACACCGGCTCTGGGCGCATACGCGCCAGAGCTCCAGCTCGGTAATTGGACACATTGGTCCAGCCACTCCGCGGCACGTGGGATCTTCCCAGGCCAGGGCTCGAACCGGCGCCCCTTGCACTGCAAGGCGGTGTCCTTACCCACTGGACCACCAGGGGAAGCCCAAATAATGAGTTTTAAGAAAAGCATAAATAATAATTTGGTTCACGGATATAGTAAAAAAGAAAAAAAAAAGATGGTAGAAGTAGTTAATGACATTTGGGAAATGCCGACTTGGCCGAAGCCACAGAATCTCCTTATGGAAGTCCCAGGTGAAACTTGGAGCACTTTTTCAGAACATTCATTTTCTATTACCATTGAGAACCAGTAGTCTAGAATAAAGGACAGAAATCATATCTGCCAATCGTAGTGGAAAAGAAGTTGAGAGCTTACATATATCAAGCCCGAGCACAGTGCCCGGCTTGCTTCAGTCATTTAATCAATGCTATTTCCGTTGTTTCCACCCTCGACTCTCTCCTAATAGAGACCAAGGTTCTCCTACTAACTTATTGTATAATATGAAGAGCGAATCACCGTGAAGTAAAGAGGTTAGATCAGACCACTTCTGTAATCCCCTCCAATGCCCAAGAGCTTTGTATCATTTTAATGGGAAGAAAGGAAACAAACACATGTGATCATCTGTTGTTGTTTTTCAGTTGCTAAGTCATGTCCTACTCTTTGCAACCCCATGAACTGCAGCATGCCAGGCTTCCCTGTCCCTCACTATCTCCCTGAGTTTGCTCAAACTCACGTCCATTGATTCAGTGATGCCATCCAACCATCTCATCCTCTGTCACTCCCTTCTCCTCCTACCTTCAATCTTTCCCAGCATCAGGGTCTTTTCTGATGAGTCAGCTTTTTGTATCGGGTGACCAAACTACGGGAGCACTAGTCCTTCCAGTGGGTATTTGTTTTTTCACATTTTTATTTCTAGACATTTAAGGTGTGAGTTCCTCCCTTACCTAATTTAAAGACTTTGAGTTAAAAAGTAGGTATTCTTACTGACTTAAATATATTGTATTTTATTTCTTGATATTGAAGAAATTATAAAAGGAAAATTATTATGTCTAATGTTCTTGCCCAAAAGAAAGATTCTGTAGCGTCAAAAGTCAGTAACTTTGTATAAGCAGTAGTGCAGTTTTCTTTCTATTATTAAAACCAAACTACCTCAAGGAGCCCTGCATTATTTATGTCTAATATGTCTGTGTACTTGAATTACTCAAATTTTGAATTCCATGGTTATAATGTAGCAGTTGACTTACATTATTGATAAAACAACAGATGGTAATGGCGCAGGGAGGAGTAAAAGATCATTAAGTTAAATATTTTAGCTTTTTTTGGCTCTCTGTTGCATGGAATTTGTCAAAGTGAAATAGAATCACAGCATTTTAGAACTAGAAGAGCCCGTAGAGATTGTCTTATTTAGTCCCCCTTTGACATATGAGAAAACAAGCCTAGCTCTTTGCCAAGGACCCACAGCTAGTTAGTAGCAAAGCTAGTACCAGGGTCTAGGTCTGCCGTTTCTCAATTCATCATTCTTTCTACTAACTCTGTTGGGATTTTTAGGTGATAGTCTCACTATTTCATTCCATAATATCGATGCCAATTATTCTGATCAGTTTTCACAACTATTTAATTCTAGAACACAGTTTCACCCCATTAAGAGTCTTTGTTGGTTAAATTTTATATCTGACTCTCTTCTAGGTTGGTCTCCGCTCAAATCTCCTAATCTTGCCAAGACTTGAAAATATACCTGCATCTATCAAATTTTTTGGAAAAACTCCAATACTGAGCAATCAGTGACCCACCGTGCGCTTGTTATAACATTGAAGCTGTTGAGTTCTCCAGATCGAAACGAGATTTTCTCCCATTTTCCCATGAAGCCACATTGTTGTTTATCCACTCTAGTGGTGAGTGTCATTGTGCCAGCTACTTTCGCCTTGGAAGATGTAGGCTTCGACCAAATAAGACCACTGGGAGCAAATCACAGTTCTTCCAATGCATCATTTCTCCCAAGTTTTGAACTCTCAGCAGATTCCCACTCAGGTGATGATGTCATCATAGCCAGAGAGGGGACTAGTGTTTCAATCGAGTGTCTTCTCACAGTCGAGCACTATGAAGATGTCTATTGGTACAACTCAAAAGGACAGCATCTGGATCACAGAGACAGAGGTAATTATGCCACAGTATAATTAGTTCCTTCTTTTTTCTTGGTGTTATGGTATATTCAACAAGAAATCTCTAAGATGAGGTACTACAATAAATAGTTAAAACTTTTGAAAGGCCTGGAGTAATACCTATCAGAAAAAGTAAAATAATGGTAATTACTAAACCAGAAGAAGGAAAAAAGAAAGAATAGTTACAGATTTAAAAGTTGTTCAGAACTTCTGAACAGATAGTGAGATGTTTTCTGTCCTCCTAGTGAACTGGTTTCCTTCTTCATTCAAGGCAGGCTCCATCAGGGTTGCTGCGCAGAGCTGTGTGGACTCTGTACCACACAGCTCCATGGGCACCACTCACCTAGACTGTAATGTGAGTAGTACAGTGCACTGGCCCTGTGTGAGTCCCACAAGAAGGATTTTGAGTAGCAAAGCTAGTACCAGGGTCTAGGTCTGCCGTTTCTCAATTCATCATTCTTTCTACTAACTCTGTTGGGATTTTTAGGTGATAGTCTCACTATTTCATTCCATAATATCGATGCCAATTATTCTGATCAGTTTTCACAACTATTTAATTCTAGAACACAGTTTCACCCCATTAAGAGTCTTTGTTGGTTAAATTTTATATCTGACTCTCTTCTAGGTTGGTCTCCGCTCAAATCTCCTAATCTTGCCAAGACTTGAAAATATACCTGCATCTATCAAATTTTTTGGAAAAACTCCAATACTGAGCAATCAGTGACCCACCGTGCGCTTGTTATAACATTGAAGCTGTTGAGTTCTCCAGATCGAAACGAGATTTTCTCCCATTTTCCCATGAAGCCACATTGTTGTTTATCCACTCTAGTGGTGAGTGTCATTGTGCCAGCTACTTTCGCCTTGGAAGATGTAGGCTTCGACCAAATAAGACCACTGGGAGCAAATCACAGTTCTTCCAATGCATCATTTCTCCCAAGTTTTGAACTCTCAGCAGATTCCCACTCAGGTGATGATGTCATCATAGCCAGAGAGGGGACTAGTGTTTCAATCGAGTGTCTTCTCACAGTCGAGCACTATGAAGATGTCTATTGGTACAACTCAAAAGGACAGCATCTGGATCACAGAGACAGAGGTAATTATGCCACAGTATAATTAGTTCCTTCTTTTTTCTTGGTGTTATGGTATATTCAACAAGAAATCTCTAAGATGAGGTACTACAATAAATAGTTAAAACTTTTGAAAGGCCTGGAGTAATACCTATCAGAAAAAGTAAAATAATGGTAATTACTAAACCAGAAGAAGGAAAAAAGAAAGAATAGTTACAGATTTAAAAGTTGTTCAGAACTTCTGAACAGATAGTGAGATGTTTTCTGTCCTCCTAGTGAACTGGTTTCCTTCTTCATTCAAGGCAGGCTCCATCAGGGTTGCTGCGCAGAGCTGTGTGGACTCTGTACCACACAGCTCCATGGGCACCACTCACCTAGACTGTAATGTGAGTAGTACAGTGCACTGGCCCTGTGTGAGTCCCACAAGAAGGATTTTGGTTAAGTAAACTTGTCATAAATAACAATTTTTGTTTTACTCAGAAATGAGTTCCTAAAAATGTTGGAGGAAATCCAGGATGTTTTTTAAAATGGTTATACAGATATGTGCATGAAACTTTAAGTACCTCTAAAAATCAGAAGAGCACTGAGAAGGAACTCTTTTAAGCCCTTCCAGCTCATTTCTCTTTTCTTTTCTATACCTTAATTTAGATGAAAACAGGGAAGTTTCTGTTGGATTTCTTTTGTCTCTCAGTCTGAAAAAAATCACAGAAACATTATAATAAGGTGACCAAAGTCTATTCTTTGACAGGTTTTTATTTAATTTTGCTATTTATGAACCTTGAGCACATCTTAATCAGAATACTGTTCTTTTTAACTAGTATTGGTAGTTTTTTGTTGTTGTTGTTTAACACTACATGTGTTAAGACACCTTAGGAAAAAATCTCCATGAGATATCAATGGGATCAAGATTAAATTCTGGGATCCTCACAAGCTCTGCTTTGGAAAAGACTTGTTTATATTTTTTGCTAGAGAGATAGTCTAATCTCTTAGAATATAAGGATATTTATTTGGCTGTTCATATTAGAGTGGAAAACAGAAAAGGGGACAGATGGTGTTTCCTTCTAAAGTATATGCTAAACATCTTAACCTTCTACAAACTGAGTAACTGGCCACCAAGGAATTGAAGAGTTTGAATGTTAGAAAGTCTGAGTAGTTTTTACGTCAAATTATGAAAAGTTCCTTCTTTTTCTTGGTGTTATGGTATATTCAACAAGAAATCTCTAAGATGAGGTACTACAATAAATAGTTAAAACTTTTGAAAGGCCTGGAGTAATACCTATCAGAAAAAGTAAAATAATGGTAATTACTAAACCAGAAAAAGGGAAAAAAAGAAAGAATAGTTACAGATTTAAAAGTTGTTCAGAACTTCTGAACAGATAGTGAGATGTTTTCTGTCCTCCTAGTGAACTGGTTTCCTTCTTCATTCAAGGCAGGCTCCATCAGGGTTGCTGCGCAGAGCTGTGTGGACTCTGTACCACACAGCTCCATGGGCACCACTCACCTAGACTGTAATGTGAGTAGTACAGTGCACTGGCCCTGTGTGAGTCCCACAAGAAGGATTTTGGTTAAGTAAACTTGTCATAAATAACAATTTTTGTTTTACTCAGAAATGAGTTCCTAAAAATGTTGGAGGAAATCCAGGATGTTTTTTAAAATGGTTATACAGATATGTGCATGAAACTTTAAGTACCTCTAAAAATCAGAAGAGCACTGAGAAGGAACTCTTTTAAGCCCTTCCAGCTCATTTCTCTTTTCTTTTCTATACCTTAATTTAGATGAAAACAGGGAAGTTTCTGTTGGATTTCTTTTGTCTCTCAGTCTGAAAAAAATCACAGAAACATTATAATAAGGTGACCAAAGTCTATTCTTTGACAGGTTTTTATTTAATTTTGCTATTTATGAACCTTGAGCACATCTTAATCAGAATACTGTTCTTTTTAACTAGTATTGGTAGTTTTTTGTTGTTGTTGTTTAACACTACATGTGTTAAGACACCTTAGGAAAAAATCTCCATGAGATATCAATGGGATCAAGATTAAATTCTGGGATCCTCACAAGCTCTGCTTTGGAAAAGACTTGTTTATATTTTTTGCTAGAGAGATAGTCTAATCTCTTAGAATATAAGGATATTTATTTGGCTGTTCATATTAGAGTGGAAAACAGAAAAGGGGACAGATGGTGTTTCCTTCTAAAGTATATGCTAAACATCTTAACCTTCTACAAACTGAGTAACTGGCCACCAAGGAATTGAAGAGTTTGAATGTTAGAACAGAGCTTCTTAAGAATGTAGACCTCTTAAATCAGAATGTCTGGAGTGGTGCCCAGAACCTGTGTTTTGCACGTGATTTGGGGGTTCCCTGTTTGGATCCACTGAACTAGATTCTTATGTTCTTTGACTCTAAGTTGCTGGCAAATACATCTAAGATGTGAGTTAAATACATCTAAGATGTGAGTTACTCGATCGTTGTGATTATTACAGACTGATCATGTAAACAAAGCTTAGGTTAGGATGAGCCCAGCCAAATGGAATGGCAGCATTATTTTTCTATTTTGCCTTTACTTTGAAAACCACTAACATCTATTATTAATGCTATCAGCAGCACCTCTGGACAGTTGGATTAGATTTTATGAATTTCAAGTGAGAGGAGTTTAAAGAGCATACCTAGTGTAAGGTTCATAACTCATGAGCTGTTATCAGCAGGTGAGCTGGAGAATTTAGATTGTGGTTACAGTGGCTGATGAATGGAGTCTGCATAGAGTTCATCATACTGTGGATTCACAGGGTATCTTTTTCATAGCTCCAGGTTTATAGACAGACGCTTGTAAAGTAATAACTATATTCATAGTTATGTGTTTTCCTCCTCTTTTTACATTAGTAAAAATTTTAACTGTAGAATTTAGATAAATTTTGGTATTGATAAGATTGGGCACAGTCCACAGTACTTACTAATTGATGTGCCACTAAAATAATCCCGAACCATGGTGTCTCAGAGATGAAAGAGATCTGGAAGGTTAGGAATTGACGTGGTGCTTAACAAGGAGTCAGCCAACCTCACCTGGGACCCCACCTCTAGGCATTGGGGCCCATACCTAACACCCCTCATTAGCCCATTTATCTGTCTTTGACTGGTTTGTATAGTTAAATGGCAGAGTACACGGAGAACTTAGCGCAGAGGTGAGGATTATGCAGGCAGAACCAGGTTATTAAAGGATGTTGGTCTTTGGGCTTTGCTTTCATACTCATACATTTGTATACACATTCCCCAGATAAAGATACCTTCAGGTATGGAAGAAAGGCATCATGTTTTCAGTTTAAAACAGAAGCCTCGGCATCTTAGAGCAACTTTTATTCTCTTTGCCAAGCTGTTCGTTTACCCTCACTTGTGAGACACCACTTTTGGCTTGTGCTTCGTTTACTCTTGCCAAAAAAATCAAGATATTATCATCAACCAACCTTTTCTAACAAGACAAATTAACATCCACAAGGCACACCAGATTAACCAGTTAGCAAATGAACAAACACATTAAGTTGGTAGTTTTTTTTTTTTTAATAATTTTGTCTTTTCTTCAATAAGTAAACAGTAAATTATTGAAAGTAAACAGTTAAAAAAGAAGTCAGAATTACTCAGTACCCTATAAATAACCACTGTTTTGTATTTCTGAGTCACAAGCCTTCCAGTCTATGAGAGTGTGTAGGTAGAGGTTGTGATATAGACACATAACAATATGTAATCACTTAGTATTATGTCAACACACCTGTCTCCCTGAAAGGCTTCTTCCATCTAGCAGTGAAAAGGCAGCTATGATAATCATTAGTGTCAAGAAGGAAGATCTCAGTTCCCATTTTAAAGTTCCAGGCTGTTTAAATTCAGACTGTTAACATAAAAGTCTGCCCTTTCTTACATCTTGTAAGGAAATAGCAAAGCCTAGCAGATGATTTGATATAATGTGCTCTCATGAAGAAATGGAATATTGATAAGGCAGTTGGCATATTTAGTATTTTTTATGCTGTGAATTTTTATTTATATGAGTCTCAGATGATGCCACTAAAATAATCCCGAACCATGGTGTCTCAGAGATGAAAGAGATCTGGAAGGTTAGGAATTGACGTGGTGCTTAACAAGGAGTCAGCCAACCTCACCTGGGACCCCACCTCTAGGCATTGGGGCCCATACCCAACACCCCTCATTAGCCCATTTATCTGTCTTTGACTGGTTTGTATAGTTAAATGGCAGAGTACACGGAGAACTTAGCGCAGAGGTGAGGATTATGCAGGCAGAACCAGGTTATTAAAGGATGTTGGTCTTTGGGCTTTGCTTTCATACTCATACATTTGTATACACATTCCCCAGATAAAGATACCTTCAGGTATGGAAGAAAGGCATCATGTTTTCAGTTTAAAACAGAAGCCTCGGCATCTTAGAGCAACTTTTATTCTCTTTGCCAAGCTGTTCGTTTACCCTCACTTGTGAGACACCACTTTTGGCTTGTGCTTCGTTTACTCTTGCCAAAAAAATCAAGATATTATCATCAACCAACCTTTTCTAACAAGACAAATTAACATCCACAAGGCACACCAGATTAACCAGTTAGCAAATGAACAAACACATTAAGTTGGTAGTTTTTTTTTTTTTAATAATTTTGTCTTTTCTTCAATAAGTAAACAGTAAATTATTGAAAGTAAACAGTTAAAAAAGAAGTCAGAATTACTCAGTACCCTATAAATAACCACTGTTTTGTATTTCTGAGTCACAAGCCTTCCAGTCTATGAGAGTGTGTAGGTAGAGGTTGTGATATAGACACATAACAATATGTAATCACTTAGTATTATGTCAACACACCTGTCTCCCTGAAAGGCTTCTTCCATCTAGCAGTGAAAAGGCAGCTATGATAATCATTAGTGTCAAGAAGGAAGATCTCAGTTCCCATTTTAAAGTTCCAGGCTGTTTAAATTCAGACTGTTAACATAAAAGTCTGCCCTTTCTTACATCTTGTAAGGAAATAGCAAAGCCTAGCAGATGATTTGATATAATGTGCTCTCATGAAGAAATGGAATATTGATAAGGCAGTTGGCATATTTAGTATTTTTTATGCTGTAATTTTTTTTATTTCTGTTGGGTTATCAGGTGGAAAATGGTTGGTTTCTGATAACTTCCTGAATATCACCAACGTAGCCTTTGCTGACCGTGGGCTCTATACATGTTTTATCACCTCTCCAATCCGTGCCTCCTACTCGGTCACCCTGCGTGTTATCTTCACGTCAGGAGACATGAGTGTCTACTACATGGTTGTTTGCCTGATTGCCTTTACAATCACTCTCATCTTGAATGTCACACGGCTGTGCATGATGAGCAGCCATCTTCGTAAAACTGAGAAAGCCATCAATGAATTCTTCCGAACTGAAGGGGCAGAGAAACTTCAGAAGGCCTTTGAGATTGCAAAACGCATCCCCATCATCACCTCGGCCAAAACTCTGGAACTCGCCAAAGTCACACAATTTAAAACCATGGAGTTTGCACGTTATATTGAAGAACTGGCAAGAAGCGTCCCTCTGCCACCCCTTATTCTAAACTGCCGGGCCTTTGTCGAGGAGATGTTTGAGGCTGTGCGAGTGGACGACCCTGATGAGATGGGAGAGAGAATTAAAGAGAGACCTGCCTTGAACGCTCAAGATGGCATCTTTGTCATTAACCCAGAGATGGGCCGGAGTCATTCACCAGGAGGAGATTCAGATGACGGTTCCCTGAGCGAACAAGGCCAAGAGATAGCAGTTCAAGTTTCTGTCCACCCTCAGTCGGAGACTAAAAGTATTGATACAGATTCTCAAGACAGCAGTCATTTCAGCCCGCCTGATGATACAGGATCCGCTGAATCAAACTTGAACTACAAAGATGGGTCATATGAAAGCTGCCAGCTGTGAGCTACCCTAGTACCTACAAAAACAGCTCCCAGAAAGAGAACCTGTTTTATGCAGGAATAACATTTTCACCAAAAGATAAGTAGGATTTTCCCCCCTCATTAACAGTAATCCTATCAGAACATGGATTATTACCAGAATCTTCCTAAGAATTCAACGTTTTTCCTGTCTGATCTTTCTCAGTCATTTTCCCTGAGCTTAATTAAATGATACACGTTGAGATTTAAAGGGGCCTGAGAGATCAGTGTAATGGGGAAAGTACTACACCCAAAATTACATAGTTTCTCTTCTGGTCATGGTTCTTGCATTGTTTACAGCTGACACTTCTCTTGAAGCCTCAGTTTTCCCACCAGAACGTGATGTCTAAAGTCCTTTCTAGCCCTCTGACTTCTTACTTGCCACCTTTAAACCACAAGAATCTTCAGCTCATTTCTACATAAACCCTTCCCTGGACTTTGAGTCCTTTTTTACAGAAAGGACCAAGGAGAGATTTTATTCTGTGATAAGGACTCCCGCACCAGTGCTATGCATATAGGTGTGGGTGCTTCTTGGATGTCTGGCTGGTGGAGCTTACAACTGTATATGCTCAATTGAACTTTTCCAGTGTAGCCCATGAATATATTGTTACATAGTTATCAGGGACCTAAGTGCTCATGAGCAAGCTACTTTTCATGAGTAAATTGGTCTTCTTGAGGGTACAACCTGTCTTTAATTTACTGAGGCATCATTCAGTTCTTTGAGCCAGTGGTGATTTCTCAACTGATCTCCTATAGTGAACAATTTGTTCTTAAAGAATAATGTCTTCACTGTTTTCAGAATGAGACAGTGTCAAATCATCGATCTCTGGTAAATTATGGATTTTGACATTTCTGTTAATAGAATTTCTCAGGCTTTCCCTTTTTTAAAAAAGTACTGAACTCTGTAAAACAGATCTGTGTTTGGAATCCCATTCCAGGGGGAAACCCACAGCTGAATTCCTCTTTAAATTTCTGTCAGCGCTCTTACTCTATGATCTTAAATATGGTGCTAAACGTCGCATGCCTCCTTATCTTGTTCGTCTTGTTTATATTTTACTGTTGCTGAGGTTTTTATTTTTGTGTACATCAGATGTAGAATTTTGAGCTAGGCCTGCTTTTGTGGCCTTTCTGAGAAGCACTAACCTGAAATAAGATTAAATAATGGCGTGTGGTGTGTGTTACTATAGTAAATATATAGACACAGATATATGGGTGTGTATATATATATATATATATATATATATATATATATATATACACAAATGATCTAGACATAAATAGAAAAATTGTGAATGATGCCACCTGATTCAAGTGTGTATAATAAACACTGTGGACAGTATTTCTTGCCTGGCTGAGATCTGATATGAGATTGTAAGTACTCTTCAGAATAATTTAGCTACAGTGAGCTTGGCATCATATACTTTTTAAGAACTTGGCAGTGGAGCGCCGTATGCTTCATGTTTCTTGATTTGGCTTCTGATTACTGAAGCATTACTTGAACTAGAGGTTCCTGAGGGAAATGTTCAGGGGAGGTTTTATCAGGATTTTAATTGAAGGTTTCAAATGGAGGAAGGCAAGGAATTTGAAGTGTGACCAGATAGAACTCCTACCTCCCTTTGTGAAGGCTTATCAGAAGTAATACATCTGTTATGGATAGCATGAATGAATCAGTGTGCAGTTTATCAGATGGTATTTCAGATAAAGATGATAATGCTGCCTTTACTGTCTCTCAGGCTGTTTCCATGGAAACCTCCAGAGCCAAACAAAAGCTACCAATCATTTAGCCAAGTCTTGTCTTGGCTTATAGACCTGTGTTTCTTTAAAGAAAACTGTTTTTATACATTTGGCTATGAAAGCAAGGGCTCTTGAACATGCCGTAGATTATAGAATGCTTCTTCCCTTCCCAGAATGTTTCTCTTGAGAATTTAAAATTATTTAAAAGCCCTTTCTGAGGTCTGAGGTCTGTCCCTTGAATGTCTCTCAGATCTTTAGAGAGCACTTCACAACCTATAGAGCAGATTTGGGATCATTTTTAAAATGTATTTTGTCTCATTAAAGAGAATGAATTTACCCCCACGTGTTCTCATAATAGACATAGGCATTTGGAGCCTTAACGTGGACATATTTATGATCAAAGTCCTGGGAAACAGGGCTTGGAAAAATATAAGAAATATTGTGGGAAAAAAACTAAATTTGCACAATGCTATAGAACAGGTAGGCTACTTCAGTGTATCCTGGATAAATTACTTTAGAAGAGTAACGGTGCCAATTTAGTTGCCAAAGTAATTGGATTACTTTGAGTATTCCAAGTTAATGGTGCCATTGATAAGGAATTAAAGTAGGTCAAAGTTTAAATGCAGCTGATGTTACTTTCTAAATCTAGTTGTCCAGAGGAAGAAAATCACACTAACGTTTTTTGTAGCTAATGAAATACTCTCCATGTATAATTAGTACTCATGTTATCTCTTTGTAAAATCCTTAACCTTTTGAACTTAAACTACAGTCTAACAATCTTGACAATAATGGTGGTATAATTAGCCCGCTGTCTTGCTAGACTTTATAGTTAGTGAAAATGCCTTTACTCAGCAATTGTATTTGAAATCATTCTGATATCTCATTTATAAATTTTGTCTTGTGTTGTGATTTAATGAATCTTATCTTTATGAAATGAAATGGTGGCTTTGTGAAATAAATTTACCAAGACAGGATATACAAACATTTTTAGAGATTCCTTGCCAGCTGAAGTTCCTTGCCAGACAGGAGGCATCTGTTGAGCTGAAACGCCACTGGGTGTAGACAGTCTGATCAACCTATCCTCAAAGTTATGTCTCTTCTGATAGTTTCATTCTAGGGTCCAGTGACCATTTCTGTTTCCTCCCAGCTACCTTGATGTAAATATCTTGGGAGTTGCTGCCCTGGAATGGCTGTGAGAAGGCTCCTGGCTTCTTCACCTCCCCTGACCCATATCTGAAAGTCAGCATTCACAGCTTTCCCGTTTGTCCTCAGTGAACCCCCGGCACAGTCCTCTCCGCCCTGCATGTGGTTTCCCCCTAGGTGAGGTCTTGTGTTCTGTGTCCCAGAGCAGTCTGGGAGCATGGCATGCCTGTTTCCAGGGCCCAGCCAGTCATGGGTGCTAGTCTTGCCTCCACTCACCAGCTATGGTAACACAGGTATTGAATACATCAGATTTCCTGAATCACCATTAATAGAACACAGTCTTTTCTCTCCTAGGCTGGCAATGCTCAGCCTTACGCATAAACTCTTAGGTTCTCAATACATTTCATAAAAGTAAATGACTTACTTTTAAATATAGTTACCATTTTAATGAATACTTATATTATTTTGTCCTTTTTATAAAAAGTTACTTAGAAAAAGTAACGGTGCCAATTTAGTTGCCAAAGTAATTGGATTACTTTGAGTATTCCAAGTTAATGGTGCCATTGATAAGGAATTAAAGTAGGTCAAAGTTTAAATGCAGCTGATGTTACTTTCTAAATCTAGTTGTCCAGAGGAAGAAAATCACACTAACGTTTTTTGTAGCTAATGAAATACTCTCCATGTATAATTAGTACTCATGTTATCTCTTTGTAAAATCCTTAACCTTTTGAACTTAAACTACAGTCTAACAATCTTGACAATAATGGTGGTATAATTAGCCCGCTGTCTTGCTAGACTTTATAGTTAGTGAAAATGCCTTTACTCAGCAATTGTATTTGAAATCATTCTGATATCTCATTTATAAATTTTGTCTTGTGTTGTGATTTAATGAATCTTATCTTTATGAAATGAAATGGTGGCTTTGTGAAATAAATTTACCAAGACAGGATATACAAACATTTTTAGAGATTCCTTGCCAGCTGAAGTTCCTTGCCAGACAGGAGGCATCTGTTGAGCTGAAACGCCACTGGGTGTAGACAGTCTGATCAACCTATCCTCAAAGTTATGTCTCTTCTGATAGTTTCATTCTAGGGTCCAGTGACCATTTCTGTTTCCTCCCAGCTACCTTGATGTAAATATCTTGGGAGTTGCTGCCCTGGAATGGCTGTGAGAAGGCTCCTGGCTTCTTCACCTCCCCTGACCCATATCTGAAAGTCAGCATTCACAGCTTTCCCGTTTGTCCTCAGTGAACCCCCGGCACAGTCCTCTCCGCCCTGCATGTGGTTTCCCCCTAGGTGAGGTCTTGTGTTCTGTGTCCCAGAGCAGTCTGGGAGCATGGCATGCCTGTTTCCAGGGCCCAGCCAGTCATGGGTGCTAGTCTTGCCTCCACTCACCAGCTATGGTAACACAGGTATTGAATACATCAGATTTCCTGAATCACCATTAATAGAACACAGTCTTTTCTCTCCTAGGCTGGCAATGCTCAGCCTTACGCATAAACTCTTAGGTTCTCAATACATTTCATAAAAGTAAATGACTTACTTAATATAGTTAAGATGATACCTAGTTACCATTTTAATGAATACTTATATTATTTTTGTCCTTTTTTATAAAAAAAGTTTCACTTGAATGTAATATATTAAATGTTCAATGAAGTATATTTTGTTTGTCTGAAGTCCTCTGTAGAGATGTATTCATTTTTATATGTGGTGGAATTTGATGTTAATGATTTTAAGTAAGAGTAAATTTGAAGTCACCTGGGATTCTACTATGTGTACCCATTTAAATTTTACAAACATTTACTAATCATCCATATGTTTTTGGTGCTATGAACTGTACTGAGATGGGTGTCCTGCCTACAGTTACTGTGAGAATGCAGTTCCCAGACCATCCTCACTAGGCCTAAGTACAGCAGCTTCCCACTTCTCAAGTAAAACATTCCTAGGAAAGGCAGAGCTTGAGCAAAGGCCTAGAGATAAGAGGATTTAGCACATGTTTTAGAGCAGCAATCCCCAACCTTTCTGGCACCAGGGGCAGGTGGAGCAGGGGGAGTAGGTAAGGGGGTGAGCAGAATGATTTCTAGATGATTCTCATAAGGGGTGTCCAACCTGGATCCCTCGCATATGCAGTTCACAGTAGGGTTCTCACTCTGATGAGAATCTAATGCCCCCACTCATCTGACAGGAGGTGGAGCTCAGGCAGTAATGGGATCAGTGAGGAGTGGCTGCAAATACAGAGGAAGATTCACTTGCTCACCCACCACCAGCTCCTGCTGTGCCTAGTAAAGCCCCAGCCATTCAACAGCTTTCCCGTTTGTCCTCAGTGAACCCCCGGCACAGTCCTCTCCGCCCTGCATGTGGTTTCCCCCTAGGTGAGGTCTTGTGTTCTGTGTCCCAGAGCAGTCTGGGAGCATGGCATGCCTGTTTCCAGGGCCCAGCCAGTCATGGGTGCTAGTCTTGCCTCCACTCACCAGCTATGGTAACACAGGTATTGAATACATCAGATTTCCTGAATCACCATTAATAGAACACAGTCTTTTCTCTCCTAGGCTGGCAATGCTCAGCCTTACGCATAAACTCTTAGGTTCTCAATACATTTCATAAAAGTAAATGACTTACTTAATATAGTTAAGATGATACCTAGTTACCATTTTAATGAATACTTATATTATTTTTGTCCTTTTTTATAAAAAAAGTTTCACTTGAATGTAATATATTAAATGTTCAATGAAGTATATTTTGTTTGTCTGAAGTCCTCTGTAGAGATGTATTCATTTTTATATGTGGTGGAATTTGATGTTAATGATTTTAAGTAAGAGTAAATTTGAAGTCACCTGGGATTCTACTATGTGTACCCATTTAAATTTTACAAACATTTACTAATCATCCATATGTTTTTGGTGCTATGAACTGTACTGAGATGGGTGTCCTGCCTACAGTTACTGTGAGAATGCAGTTCCCAGACCATCCTCACTAGGCCTAAGTACAGCAGCTTCCCACTTCTCAAGTAAAACATTCCTAGGAAAGGCAGAGCTTGAGCAAAGGCCTAGAGATAAGAGGATTTAGCACATGTTTTAGAGCAGCAATCCCCAACCTTTCTGGCACCAGGGGCAGGTGGAGCAGGGGGAGTAGGTAAGGGGGTGAGCAGAATGATTTCTAGATGATTCTCATAAGGGGTGTCCAACCTGGATCCCTCGCATATGCAGTTCACAGTAGGGTTCTCACTCTGATGAGAATCTAATGCCCCCACTCATCTGACAGGAGGTGGAGCTCAGGCAGTAATGGGATCAGTGAGGAGTGGCTGCAAATACAGAGGAAGATTCACTTGCTCACCCACCACCAGCTCCTGCTGTGCAGCCCAGACCATGGACGGGGACCAGTCTGAGGCTGGGGGGCGGGGATCCCTGTCTTAGAGAGGCTGTGGTCAGTATGCAGAGTCTGTGATGAGGTGTGCCAGTGGGGAGAGAAGTGGTCGGTGCAGGTGTCAGCCATTCCGTGGCAGTGAAGCAGGTGTGGAAAAGCCCAGGATTTCAGGAGACAAGCAGAGAGGACAAACAGAGGTCAACTCACTACTTAAAAGCCGCAAACTCCTTAGAATGAACACTTAGCCCTTATCTTGGGACTCGGCCTCTCTGGACCTCAGTAGCGTGGAGTTGATAACACCTACCTCACAAAATTAATGTGAGGATTAAGCACAGCAACATGTGAGCAAACACTGCGAGCTGTAACATGCAATATAGTGTGAGGGGTTGGTAATCATGTAGTCATAGTGTCAGCTTTATTAGCAGCCATGTCCAGCTAATGACTGGTTGCTTTTGAGCTCACTACACATTCCTCCAGATCTCTCTGTTACAGTTACATTTGGCTGCATGCCACAGAAACCCAACTGTGATGGCCTGCCCAAATAAGAGGTTTATTTTTCTCAGCATTAAGTCCAGAGAGAGTCAGCCCAAGGCTAGTACAGAAGCCCAAGTTTGGCATCAGGGGCTGCATCCAAGTCTTCTTCATCAGTGGATTTCTAGGTTTCTTTCCACCCTTAGCATCTGGCCTTCATCTGCATAGTCACAAGGTGTCTGAACATGGGTTCCCCAGAGACAGGATTCCTGTTCACATAGTTCATTTGAAAGGAAGGCGAACCCAGGAGGATAGGAGAGTAGGCAAATGGGATGAAAAGAAAGCCAATACAGGATGCATTAGTAAGTGGGTTATTGTTGTGGGCAACTGAGCTCAACTCCTCTGGGGGGACTCAGGTTACTCTATCTACCCCTTGTGTCTGTGACTCACACCTCAAAGTTGTCCCATCTGAAGGCCAAGGAGCTCACATGTTTATACACCAACTTCCGTCTGTCATTGAGGCTGCTTCCAGCATCACTTAACTCTGTGGCACTTCTGACCTGCCACATACACACACACAGGCTAAGCATGGTCCTGTAGCCTGCAGAAGCTCCCTGCCAGAGCCGCAGGAACTCTCAGTAGAAAACCTGTGGTGAATGTAACCGTGTCACGTGAGTGTCAGGGAGTTATGGGTAGAGCACTGATGGTTCCTGCTACAGACAGCTGGTTCCCTGCAGCATCACGTCTCTGTTCCAAGCAGGGAGACAGGTAGATGGCAGAAGGCAACAGACACAGCAGCTGAGTCTGCACCTTTGGTTAAGTAGTCTAGCACATCGCGTGTGGAAAAGCCCAGGATTTCAGGAGACAAGCAGAGAGGACAAACAGAGGTCAACTCACTACTTAAAAGCCGCAAACTCCTTAGAATGAACACTTAGCCCTTATCTTGGGACTCGGCCTCTCTGGACCTCAGTAGCGTGGAGTTGATAACACCTACCTCACAAAATTAATGTGAGGATTAAGCACAGCAACATGTGAGCAAACACTGCGAGCTGTAACATGCAATATAGTGTGAGGGGTTGGTAATCATGTAGTCATAGTGTCAGCTTTATTAGCAGCCATGTCCAGCTAATGACTGGTTGCTTTTGAGCTCACTACACATTCCTCCAGATCTCTCTGTTACAGTTACATTTGGCTGCATGCCACAGAAACCCAACTGTGATGGCCTGCCCAAATAAGAGGTTTATTTTTCTCAGCATTAAGTCCAGAGAGAGTCAGCCCAAGGCTAGTACAGAAGCCCAAGTTTGGCATCAGGGGCTGCATCCAAGTCTTCTTCATCAGTGGATTTCTAGGTTTCTTTCCACCCTTAGCATCTGGCCTTCATCTGCATAGTCACAAGGTGTCTGAACATGGGTTCCCCAGAGACAGGATTCCTGTTCACATAGTTCATTTGAAAGGAAGGCGAACCCAGGAGGATAGGAGAGTAGGCAAATGGGATGAAAAAGAAAGCCAATACAGGATGCATTAGTAAGTGGGTTATTGTTGTGGGCAACTGAGCTCAACTCCTCTGGGGGGACTCAGGTTACTCTATCTACCCCTTGTGTCTGTGACTCACACCTCAAAGTTGTCCCATCTGAAGGCCAAGGAGCTCACATGTTTATACACCAACTTCCGTCTGTCATTGAGGCTGCTTCCAGCATCACTTAACTCTGTGGCACTTCTGACCTGCCACATACACACACACAGGCTAAGCATGGTCCTGTAGCCTGCAGAAGCTCCCTGCCAGAGCCGCAGGAACTCTCAGTAGAAAACCTGTGGTGAATGTAACCGTGTCACGTGAGTGTCAGGGAGTTATGGGTAGAGCACTGATGGTTCCTGCTACAGACAGCTGGTTCCCTGCAGCATCACGTCTCTGTTCCAAGCAGGGAGACAGGTAGATGGCAGAAGGCAACAGACACAGCAGCTGAGTCTGCACCTTTGTTATCAAGAAGTTAGTAGCTTTCTAGAAACCTCACCTGACTTCACTGTCAGAACTGGGCTACATGGCTGCCTGCCGTAGCTGTAAGAAAGCCTCAGAAGACGAAATCGTGTAATTTTTAACTAGACATGTTGCCCCAAAGTGTTCTGTGATTAAAAAAGGAGAGAAGGAGCTTCCCCTGGTGGTCCAGTGGGTAAGGACACCGCCTTGCAGTGCAAGGGGTGCCAGTTCGAGCCCTGGCCTGGGAAGATCCCACGTGCCGCGGAGTGGCTGGACCAGTGTGTCCAATCACTGAGCCGGAGCTCTGGAGCGCGTGTGCCCAGAGCCAGCGCTCTGCAACGACAGATACCACCGCGATGGGAGGCCCACAGGAGCCAAAGAACAAAGACGGATGAAAATAGAGAAATGAAAGACCAATAGAAGTGGCCCGCCCATTCCCCTCCCTCCCCAACCCAACCCCCCACCCAAAATAAATAAATAAATAAATCTTTAAAAAAAATAAAGGAGAGAAGATGGAGAAGATGTCAACCTACTCCAGCATTCTTGCCTGGAGAATCCCATAGACAGAGGAGTCTGGTGGGCCATGGGGCTACAAAGAGCCAAGCACAACTGAGCAACTAGATGACGGGATAGCCAGTTCATGTGGATGTAGGCAGAAATGAATCCAATCCTGTAAATCAATTATCCTTCAATTAAAAACAATTAATTTAAAAAGAACAAAAGGGGCTTCCCTGGTGGTCCAGTGGGTAAGGACACCGCCTTGCAGTGCAAGGGGTGCCAGTTTGATCCCTGGCCTGGGAAGATCTCACGTGCCACAGAGCAGCTGGACTGATGTGTCCAATTACCGAGCAGGAGCTCTGGAGCGCATGCGCCCAGAGCCAGTGCTCTGCAACAACAGAGGCCACCGCGATGGGAGGCCCACACGGACCAAAGAACAAAGATGGATGAAAAATTGACAAATGAAAGACCAATAGAAGCTGCCCCCCCACCCCCTCAACCTCCCCCCAAATAAATAAATGTTTAAAAAAAAAAAAGAACAAAAGGAGGGAAGAATGGAAGTTGTAGGCAACTGGTAATGTGCAACAAGTTCATCTTCACATGAATTACAGGAGTAAAATGCAATGCTGTGGTGGGCACAACCTTGTTCCTTGAAAGTATTCACATATATGGACGAACAATGTCGCAGGTCATACCCGTAAACAAAGGATGTTGCCGTCAGGCCGTCAGCCACTGCAACTGACCCTGACTGTGCAAGTGGAGCCAGGATGGAGGAAAAGTGGGATGCTGGCCTTAGACAGTTAAGGTGCCTATCAAAGGGATGATTTCAGTGACCCAGACCTGCATCTTCCCAGACAGAGGTGTTAAGTGCAGTAAATTGAGATATTTGGTTTTCTTTAATTACCAGTAACCTTTTGCTGTTTTGACTTCTTGTTGCAAAAACTCTCCTACATCCTGGCTCTTCTGCTACTTCTTCAGAACAATCCCTCAGAGGTATCTGGGAGCCTGGAGCCTGGACTTAAGTCCTCAGTATGTCCACTGAATAAAACATAATTCTCAACCCACAGGTTGTGTGCTTTTTTTTTTTCTAGTCGACACGTGCATGCACAAAGAAGGAATCCAAAGCATTAAATCTTAGGTTAAATCTTCAAGTCATTATTTATATTATCTCCGATACACATGGCTCAAAAAGTTATGGAATTCTGTTGGGGCATTATTGACTTTTCTTAACCTATTTATTCATGAACAAATATGTACTGGCCACCTGCTAGGAGAAAGCAATAGCAAAGTTCCTAGGGGGCACCAGCACTGACCAGTTGGTAAAAGAAGAGAGAAGCTTGTGTGGCTCTGAGGGGAGATTGTCAGGGACCAGGAATAAGGTTAAAAGATTTCAAAGCTCAGTTCTTAGAGAAAATGCTGGCAGTACCTAATTTGGAAGAGAAGATGTAGCAATTTAGGGAGGAAAGTTTGATTGTTCAGTATATTCATTTTGTCCTGCAGTCATCTGCAGCTGAAAAAAAGAAATCCCGATTCCGCTCATTTTCTTTAAGGAATTAAATTCCTTCAGAGCCTCTTATATTCCAGTCATGTTCTTGAGTTTTCATGTGTTCACTGGAACCTACTGATTAGGAAATACATATGTAAATATACATATGTTGCTCCATCTGCCGGGATGATCGTCGCTGCTTCCAGTGGGCTGCTGCTTCCTGACAGTTGGAGGCACTCTGCTTTGCCTCCTGCTCAGCTGTGTGAAGAAGGACTCCTGTGTCCTAAGTGATAAATCAGCCTTCAAGGGGGCCTCCTTATCAGAGAAGAGCCACTCTGGGAAAGTTTGTCCCTAAGCAGAAGGAAGTTTATCAGGAAGAACTCCCTCTGAGGGTTAGTTTTACCCTGTGAATTTCACCACCCTTTCAGAAACTGCAAGCAGTTGGATCATGTCTGAGGCTACTCTGTTCAGGCCTGTGGACCCTTTGAAGCCCTAAGGCCACGCCTGTTCAATTTTTCAACAAATGTTTGTTGCACACAAACAAGGGACATCGTCATGAGCAAAATCAGAAGTGATCCCTGCTCTTTGGGAACTGACAGCCTCTATGCGAAGACAGAACCTATTCGTATAGTCATGTGTAAGGTGGTTGTTTTAGTCGCTCAGTTGTGTCCAACTGTTTTGTGACCGCATGGACTGTAGACCGCCAGGCTCCTCTGTCAATGGAATTTCCCAGGCAAAAATACTGAAGTAGGTTGCCATTTCCTTCTCCAGGGATCAAACCCATTCCTCCTCCGTAGCAGGCACATTCTTTGCAACTGAGCTACATGGGAAGCCCTCACATGTAGGATGGATAGTTAAAAACCGAGGTGTTCTAAACAATGATTCAGTGAGATCCTGGAACAAAGGAATCTGATCCTCAGAGGCCAGAGAAGAATCCCCTGAAGAAGTGACGTTAGAAGCAGCAGGCATTGCTTGAGGGTTTATCATGTTCCCGTCCTGAACCAGAGCCTATGAAGTCCTGAATCCTGCTCAGAAGGAATTCATAGACAAGTTGAAAAAGCAAGATGTTCCTACAAATAACCCGTCTGATAAAGACAGTATGGCATCAGCTGCTAAAGGGATTCACACTAGATAGTAACAGCTGAAGGAGTTAAAGATGAAAAGTGAGCGATAGAGGGTAGGCAATGCTTTGTGAATGGGGTGAGATTTGAAGCAGACCCGGGAGGATGAACAAGCCTTAGACAGGGAAGGAAAGGTGTTAATCTGGTCATGGAACTCAGAAATCTTCAATGGTGTCCCACTATCTTAGCAGTAAAATGAAATAATAATAATTCTTGCCACCCCACCGATCCCCATTATCTGCTGAGTCTCCCCAGTGGCTCAACAGTAAAGAACCTATCTGCAATGCAGGAGACGAGAGTTCAACAAGAGAGAGTTCAACAAGAGTTCAGCCCTGGAGGAAGGCAAGGCAACCCACTCCAATATTCTTGCCCAGAGAATCTCATGGACAGAGGAGCCTGTTGGGCTACAGTCCATGGGATCACGAAGAGTCAGACACAACTGAAGCGACAGAAATACATGCACATGATCCACCCCCAGTCTGTCTTCCAAAGTTTACTTTTCAAGACCCCTCCACTCTTGGAAATATATTAACATTCTACCTTTTATATTATATTTTCTCTTTCCTTACAAGTTTGTGAGCAACCTAAGAGATTGCTTCCCATATTAGTCACCTACCTTTTTTCCTTAAGGTAACACCTTTCTTACAGAAGAGATGGTAAGTGTTTGTCTGATTTAATTGGATGGGAGGAAGTGACACTTGTGATACAGTATATGACCACACTGGCTAATGCAGTAGGGGTGAGGGCCAGGGAGGGGTGGGTGCCCCTTCTCCAGCGGCACTCTCTTCTTTGGATACATCAGTGACGTTCAAGTTTTAAATACCATCATCACACTGGTGACTCCAATTTGGTATCTCAAAGCTAGTATGTTCAAAGCAGAATTGTTTATTCCCTGCCTTGATAACAAAAGGATACATTTGTTTCTGACCCCACGGTCTTCTCTCAGTAAGCATCACCATCAAGTTATTTGCCCCAGATTGGTTTCATCCTTGATTCAAGTTGCCTTACTCTCAACATCCAATGGATCAGCAAGTTGTCTTGTTTCACTTCAAAAAACGACATATCTGATCCATTCACTACTTTCCACTTCCATTGGCATTGATGGTGTCTGGTCCAAAACATCATCCTCTCTTGCCTGTACTATTTAATGTTCCCACTTTTTGTCCCGAATGGGGTGAGAACAGACGGGAGGATGAACAAGCCTTAGACAGGGAAGGAAAGGTGTTAATCTGGTCATGGAACTCAGAAATCTTCAATGGTGTCCCACTATCTTAGCAGTAAAATGAAATAATAATAATTCTTGCCACCCCACCGATCCCCATTATCTGCTGAGTCTCCCCAGTGGCTCAACAGTAAAGAACCTATCTGCAATGCAGGAGACGAGAGTTCAACAAGAGAGAGTTCAACAAGAGTTCAGCCCTGGAGGAAGGCAAGGCAACCCACTCCAATATTCTTGCCCAGAGAATCTCATGGACAGAGGAGCCTGTTGGGCTACAGTCCATGGGATCACGAAGAGTCAGACACAACTGAAGCGACAGAAATACATGCACATGATCCACCCCCAGTCTGTCTTCCAAAGTTTACTTTTCAAGACCCCTCCACTCTTGGAAATATATTAACATTCTACCTTTTATATTATATTTTCTCTTTCCTTACAAGTTTGTGAGCAACCTAAGAGATTGCTTCCCATATTAGTCACCTACCTTTTTTCCTTAAGGTAACACCTTTCTTACAGAAGAGATGGTAAGTGTTTGTCTGATTTAATTGGATGGGAGGAAGTGACACTTGTGATACAGTATATGACCACACTGGCTAATGCAGTAGGGGTGAGGGCCAGGGAGGGGTGGGTGCCCCTTCTCCAGCGGCACTCTCTTCTTTGGATACATCAGTGACGTTCAAGTTTTAAATACCATCATCACACTGGTGACTCCAATTTGGTATCTCAAAGCTAGTATGTTCAAAGCAGAATTGTTTATTCCCTGCCTTGATAACAAAAGGATACATTTGTTTCTGACCCCACGGTCTTCTCTCAGTAAGCATCACCATCAAGTTATTTGCCCCAGATTGGTTTCATCCTTGATTCAAGTTGCCTTACTCTCAACATCCAATGGATCAGCAAGTTGTCTTGTTTCACTTCAAAAAACGACATATCTGATCCATTCACTACTTTCCACTTCCATTGGCATTGATGGTGTCTGGTCCAAAACATCATCCTCTCTTGCCTGTACTATTTAATGTTCCCACTGTTGTCCCTAGGTGATCCATTCTCAGAGTGAGCTTTCAAAAGTACAAATCACATGTTATCCTCTGCTGATATTCTATACATGTGTCTCCCACCCTAGAATAAAACTCTGGGAGAGAGTCCATACTGCTCGCCACAGCCTGTAAGGCTCCCTATAAGCTGGCTCCTTCCTGTGTCCACACTCACCGCCCACCCCACACCTCCCGCTGCACCCCAGCCACCCTGCCCTCCTTGCTGCCCCTTGAACACACCAAGCTTGCTCCCCTTCAGAACCTTTGGTCTTGCTGTTCCGTCTGCCTAGAGTATCTTCTCCAGATGTCCCCTTCACGCATTTCCCTTGGCATTCAGATCTCAGTTGTGCTTTCACCGTTTCAGAAGGCTTCCCTGACCACACCATAGTGGGTGCCCCCAGGGCTGGGGTTAGAGTCAGGGCTAAATAACTATAATAATAACGTATATTTACGATAGGGCATGTCACTGTTTGTCTTAGTCCATTTGGGCCCCTGTGGCAGAATACCATAGACTGAGTAGATCAAAATTATCTCTCATAGTTCTAGGGCTGGGAAGTCCAAGATCAAGGTGCCAGCAGATTTTGTGTATGGTGTGAACTTGCTTCCTGGTTTGCAGACGGACTGTCTTCTTGCTGTGTCCTGCGGTAGAAACAGGTGAGAGAGCTCAGCATGGTCTCTTTATAAGGCCTCTCATCTCATTCATGAGAGTCCACCCCCATGACCAAATTGCCTCCCAAAGACGCCCCCCGCCGCAAGCCCCAATACTGTCGCACTGGAAATTAGGTTTCAACATGTGAACTTGAGGGGAACACAAATATTCAAACCATTAGATGTTATTTATTTACTTGTTTATTATCTATTTCCCCCATCTACAGTATCAGCTACATGAAAACAAGGACATTACTGTACTTCCTATTATATGATCAGTAACTAAAGCAGAACTGGGCACCAAATTGACAATCACTAAAAATTCATTGCATCACTGTTACAGATACAGATGGATGGGTGAATATTGACTGTATAAACTTAGATCATTTAGCATCTTTGCCTCAATTCACCTCCTTCCCTGATGTAGATGGAAGGCGCTATACTACTTATCTTCTCTAGAACACAAAAGACACGGTTAAGATAAACGAGAGGGCTGAAGGCTTTACCACTTATGAGAAAAATATTGGAGTGTATGGGCAAGGAGCCATTTGAAAGTGGCAATGACAGGCTAATGAGGAAAGAAATTCACTTGTCTTATTACCCGTGAACCTCCTGGGGAGTGAGTAAGATAGGGGAAAATGAAATGTACCCATTTGTAATATAAAAATTCATAAGCGCAGCTTATGTTAATTCATAGTAGAGTAACACTTTGTTTTTCTGGCATCAATAGGTATTTTGCTAAGTGTTTTGTTTTCCCAGATAGTTAATGTTCCCATTGTAAGATTTTTTTCAGTTTGACTGCTTAAATGGAAATAGTTTTCAAATGAATTTCAGTGCCACTTTCTCTGGCAGCACCCTGAGTGGAGTCTTTTGTCAATAACTTGGGAATATCCTTATAAAGTTGTATTACATACTTGGGTATAAAATATGTGATAAACTATGAATCACAGATGTATAGACCTTTTATATACATCCTGAGATCTTTAATGTATATTGCATAGGTTTTTTTTTTTTTCTCTCTCATTTATTTAATCAACAAATAAGACATGTGGTACCTGAAGGCTGGCCACTAAGAACACTGCCCTGAGTGATAAACAAGAGAAATGTGTCTCCTGATCTCTTGGAGCCCATAGGCTGCTGGGTAAGATTACAGTGACCAAGGAAGTACCAGGGTGACAAAAATCTCAAAGGCCTGCCCTGGGGCTTGGGAAACACCTCCCCAGAGAAATGGCCTTTAAGCTAATTCCTACAGACAGATTGCTCAGGGCAAGAATGTTCCAGGCAGATGGAAAATCATGTTCTGAAGGTGTCAATGGTGAGACAAAGATGCATTTGAGCAGACAAAATAAGACCGACTAGTCTCCTGATGATGCTGTAGTGGCAGGGAACCAGATTGTAGACCCCTCCTCCCATAATCCAGGCTAGGAATCTGAGACTTTATTCTAAAAACCAATGCTTTTAAAGAGGGAGTAACACATTCAGAATTACCCTTCAAAATGCATGTTGGTAAAAAAAAAAAATATGTGTTGGAAGGAAATAACCACTAAGCCTATACATTCACACATTTTTAATTTAGGGGAAGTTAAGTAGTACCACAGATACCGACCATCCACCAGCCATGGAGTTGATAAGTGGCGCTTAGGGCCATAAGCACAGTACAGAAATCCAGAAGAGGATGTTCAGGTTTGGGAAGTGCAAGTTTCAGAAAGGAGCCTCGTTATTGGAGGCCTCTTACAATATAATACATGTTAAGAGCCCAATTTAATTCATCTCAACATTGTCTGAGGCACCTGCCATATACCTAAGAGCTAAAGGAAACATTAAGGTGAATGAATGCATACTTGGGACCATAGATGCCCGAGTTCCAGACCTGCCTCAGCTGCTACCAGGATGGACCCTGGCCTTCAGCAAGTGTCTTCCCCGATGGACCCCAGCTTCCTCTCCTGGAGGATGAGATGATGCCTAAGCCAGCCCTTCCCCCTGGAATGCTGAGACTGCACATAGCCTAGCAGGCAGGGGGCTCAAACGTGGGGCTCCATCACCTACTCCCCTTGTGACCTTCAACAGGTTACATAACTCCTTTGAATATCAGTTTACCTATTTGTGAACCCCCTACCTCACAGATGGTTGTGAGGGCTAAAATGCCTGGCACAGACAATTAAGATCACTCTGTAATTTTAGAGCTTAGTATCTGTTGATTCACATTAGCCCACTAAAGCAGGAAAAAGAATTTGGTTATGAATGTTTCCTTCAGGAAAAAAGTGTCCCCTTATGAATTAAGGACTCATGGTACACATCTCATTTTTCTGCATCCTTTAGAGGGTGACATTTTGGGAACCATCTCGCACATCATCTGCCCAAGCTCTGAGAAATGCTTTAAAAAGACATTGCTCAGGGCAAGAATGTTCCAGGCAGATGGAAAATCATGTTCTGAAGGTGTCAATGGTGAGACAAAGATGCATTTGAGCAGACAAAATAAGACCGACTAGTCTCCTGATGATGCTGTAGTGGCAGGGAACCAGATTGTAGACCCCTCCTCCCATAATCCAGGCTAGGAATCTGAGACTTTATTCTAAAAACCAATGCTTTTAAAGAGGGAGTAACACATTCAGAATTACCCTTCAAAATGCATGTTGGTAAAAAAAAAAAATATGTGTTGGAAGGAAATAACCACTAAGCCTATACATTCACACATTTTTAATTTAGGGGAAGTTAAGTAGTACCACAGATACCGACCATCCACCAGCCATGGAGTTGATAAGTGGCGCTTAGGGCCATAAGCACAGTACAGAAATCCAGAAGAGGATGTTCAGGTTTGGGAAGTGCAAGTTTCAGAAAGGAGCCTCGTTATTGGAGGCCTCTTACAATATAATACATGTTAAGAGCCCAATTTAATTCATCTCAACATTGTCTGAGGCACCTGCCATATACCTAAGAGCTAAAGGAAACATTAAGGTGAATGAATGCATACTTGGGACCATAGATGCCCGAGTTCCAGACCTGCCTCAGCTGCTACCAGGATGGACCCTGGCCTTCAGCAAGTGTCTTCCCCGATGGACCCCAGCTTCCTCTCCTGGAGGATGAGATGATGCCTAAGCCAGCCCTTCCCCCTGGAATGCTGAGACTGCACATAGCCTAGCAGGCAGGGGGCTCAAACGTGGGGCTCCATCACCTACTCCCCTTGTGACCTTCAACAGGTTACATAACTCCTTTGAATATCAGTTTACCTATTTGTGAACCCCCTACCTCACAGATGGTTGTGAGGGCTAAAATGCCTGGCACAGACAATTAAGATCACTCTGTAATTTTAGAGCTTAGTATCTGTTGATTCACATTAGCCCACTAAAGCAGGAAAAAGAATTTGGTTATGAATGTTTCCTTCAGGAAAAAAGTGTCCCCTTATGAATTAAGGACTCATGGTACACATCTCATTTTTCTGCATCCTTTAGAGGGTGACATTTTGGGAACCATCTCGCACCATCCATCTGCCCAACATTTGTGCTCTGGAGTATCTCTCCTCTAACTGCTTGGCCAAACTCTGCTTTCCATGTGTTCAGTGACACTAGCCCTAGTCTGTCTATTCTGAGCATGTTATTAAGCTGAGCTTGCATGAGTCAGTATAAATTCTGCTAAGAGCCAACATTTTCTCAGTTTCTGAGCATCCGTGCAGAAATGAGCTTGCGTGGTTTCTTTGTGGTCTCTGTAGACCCCAATGGTGTTAATAACAAGTCATAGACTCTCTATTTATTCTCATTATTTTTAAATAGCTGGGTTTTAAATTAGTTTAATGCATGTACATTGTTTAAATATATGAACAGTATAGAAGGTTTTGAGGTTGACAAAAAAAACTTCTTTGGTTTCTTATGTTCTGCTCCCCAGTTATAGTCCCTATATATGAACAGTATTTTATATATCTTCCAGAAATGTTTCCCCTCTCTTTCTATATATATCCTATGTAATTATCTTTATCTTACACAAATAAGACTATGTCATCCTTCTTTTCCACTTTCCTTCCTATGTGTTTTTTTTATCACTGTATTCAGTATATACAGATGAAACTGTACTGTTCAGATCTTACATCTTAGACATTTTTCCATGGACATAGCTTTAGATCTGCTTCACCCTTTTGAGTGGCTTTCTGTCATCTTGTTAATGGAATATACCCTTTAGCCAACCCCTGTTTTGGGGCCTTTTAGGTGTTTCCAATATTTTCCTCTTGCAAACATTTCTGTAACAGCTATCTCTGGATGTATCCCTTTGCACACTTGAGAAACTTTATCTGTAACATGAGTTCTTAGAAGTTTTAAAACCCAGAAGAGCATCCTGTGTGTTCACCAAACCATCAGCCTGTTGATGCTAATGCCAGACATCCAAAAACAACTTCTTCTGAGACTGGTGGCTGCCCTATTGGACAACACAGGTACAATCAATATCTTGAAAGGTATTATCCATCTTTATTGAAGATAGGTAATAATGTAGCAAAATAACCAACACACCATTGTTAGCTGATGAACTGTGGCTTTTAGTCATGTTGCCTTTATGTTTATGAACAATCAGTGAAGAATTTATCTCTAAGGCCTAAAGCTAAATATAACTAGAGTTAATGAGTTGATATAATATTAGCGAATTTTAGGTGGCAAATAGCCATCTCTTGCCCCATGTGTTCAGTGACACTAGCCCTAGTCTGTCTATTCTGAGCATGTTATTAAGCTGAGCTTGCATGAGTCAGTATAAATTCTGCTAAGAGCCAACATTTTCTCAGTTTCTGAGCATCCGTGCAGAAATGAGCTTATGGTTTCTTTGTGGTCTCTGTAGACCCCAATGGTGTTAATAACAAGTCATAGACTCTCTATTTATTCTCATTATTTTTAAATAGCTGGGTTTTAAATTAGTTTAATGCATGTACATTGTTTAAATATATGAACAGTATAGAAGGTTTTGAGGTTGACAAAAAAAACTTCTTTGGTTTCTTATGTTCTGCTCCCCAGTTATAGTCCCTATATATGAACAGTATTTTATATATCTTCCAGAAATGTTTCCCCTCTCTTTCTATATATATCCTATGTAATTATCTTTATCTTACACAAATAAGACTATGTCATCCTTCTTTTCCACTTTCCTTCCTATGTGTTTTTTTTATCACTGTATTCAGTATATACAGATGAAACTGTACTGTTCAGATCTTACATCTTAGACATTTTTCCATGGACATAGCTTTAGATCTGCTTCACCCTTTTGAGTGGCTTTCTGTCATCTTGTTAATGGAATATACCCTTTAGCCAACCCCTGTTTTGGGGCCTTTTAGGTGTTTCCAATATTTTCCTCTTGCAAACATTTCTGTAACAGCTATCTCTGGATGTATCCCTTTGCACACTTGAGAAACTTTATCTGTAACATGAGTTCTTAGAAGTTTTAAAACCCAGAAGAGCATCCTGTGTGTTCACCAAACCATCAGCCTGTTGATGCTAATGCCAGACATCCAAAAAAACAACTTCTTCTGAGACTGGTGGCTGCCCTATTGGACAACACAGGTACAATCAATATCTTGAAAGGTATTATCCATCTTTATTGAAGATAGGTAATAATGTAGCAAAATAACCAACACACCATTGTTAGCTGATGAACTGTGGCTTTTAGTCATGTTGCCTTTATGTTTATGAACAATCAGTGAAGAATTTATCTCTAAGGCCTAAAGCTAAATATAACTAGAGTTAATGAGTTGATATAATATTAGCAAATTTTAGGTGGCACTACTTTTATGAAACTCAGCCATTTATTGAAGAAGAATGCCCAATGGAACAAGAAAGTCCTTTAGGTAGTAAAGGAAAACCTGTGAAGCATTATGCTTCAATTTTAGAAATTTTCTCTGGTTGAATCTCCAAGAAGCCTTGACATTTTCAACAGTAAAAATCAATTCATAGCTGGTAGGCATTAGTCTTAGCACTTGGGGGAAAAGAATTGCCAATTTAAACAAAGTAGTGTTGGTTTTGATCTTAGCAAGCCATGAGAACATTATCAGGCATTTGAGTTCCATTCATTTATCCATTCCTTCATTTGACAAATGTTTACCTAGCACCCACTAGGTACCAGGCAGGATTCCAGGTTACAAAGGATGCAACATTAAACCAAGTAGATGTGGGGCCTGTAGTTAAATACCCACGTAACCTTGGACAAGCCTCTTGCCCTTCTTGAACTTTATCTTCCACACCTTTAGAAGAAGCCAACTGAACTACATTGTCTCCAAGGATCCTTTCAGATGTATTGATCTTTCCCTCTCCTTAATGCATGCTTATTGGTGATCTTGATACAGTGCTGCACTAATTGATATTCATGGGAGTACCACAGAATCCTTTCTAGGAGCACTGCCAAGTTTTGGCCAAGGCGGTCCTGTATTAGTGTCCTCAAGCTGCCACAACAAATTACCATAACGGGGGTGACTTAAGACAACAGGAGTGTATGCTGTCACAGTTCTGGAAGTTCAGGTGTGACACAAGGTCATCAGGGTATGCTCTCTCAGAAGGATCTATGGAAGAATCCTTTGCTGCTTCTTCCTAGCTTCTGGCGGTGCCAGCAGTCCTTGGTGTTCCTGGGCTTGTATCTGTAGCCTCTGCCTCAGTCATCACGTGACCTTCTCCCCGAGGGTCTGTCTGTGTCTCTGCTTTCTCATCTCATAAAAACAACCACTGGTAGGGCGGGGGCGGGGGGGCGGGGCGGGCCCACCCTGGGGCGGGGCCCACCCTACTCCAGAATGACCTCAGCTAATTACACCTGCAAAGACCCTTTTACCAAATAACGTCATGTCCCAGGTTTTAAGTGGACTTAAAGTTTCGGGGGACACTGTTCAACCCCAAATGTTTCCTTTGCTTCTCCCAAGGATATGGACGGTTTCAGCAGAAAGTCCTTTAGAAGAATGCCCAATGGAACAAGAAAGTCCTTTAGGTAGTAAAGGAAAACCTGTGAAGCATTATGCTTCAATTTTAGAAATTTTCTCTGGTTGAATCTCCAAGAAGCCTTGACATTTTCAACAGTAAAAATCAATTCATAGCTGGTAGGCATTAGTCTTAGCACTTGGGGGAAAAGAATTGCCAATTTAAACAAAGTAGTGTTGGTTTTGATCTTAGCAAGCCATGAGAACATTATCAGGCATTTGAGTTCCATTCATTTATCCATTCCTTCATTTGACAAATGTTTACCTAGCACCCACTAGGTACCAGGCAGGATTCCAGGTTACAAAGGATGCAACATTAAACCAAGTAGATGTGGGGCCTGTAGTTAAATACCCACGTAACCTTGGACAAGCCTCTTGCCCTTCTTGAACTTTATCTTCCACACCTTTAGAAGAAGCCAACTGAACTACATTGTCTCCAAGGATCCTTTCAGATGTATTGATCTTTCCCTCTCCTTAATGCATGCTTATTGGTGATCTTGATACAGTGCTGCACTAATTGATATTCATGGGAGTACCACAGAATCCTTTCTAGGAGCACTGCCAAGTTTTGGCCAAGGCGGTCCTGTATTAGTGTCCTCAAGCTGCCACAACAAATTACCATAACGGGGGTGACTTAAGACAACAGGAGTGTATGCTGTCACAGTTCTGGAAGTTCAGGTGTGACACAAGGTCATCAGGGTATGCTCTCTCAGAAGGATCTATGGAAGAATCCTTTGCTGCTTCTTCCTAGCTTCTGGCGGTGCCAGCAGTCCTTGGTGTTCCTGGGCTTGTATCTGTAGCCTCTGCCTCAGTCATCACGTGACCTTCTCCCCGAGGGTCTGTCTGTGTCTCTGCTTTCTCATCTCATAAAAACAACCACTGGTAGGGCGGGGGGGGGGGGCGGGGCGGGCCCACCCTGGGGCGGGGCCCACCCTACTCCAGAATGACCTCAGCTAATTACACCTGCAAAGACCCTTTTACCAAATAACGTCATGTCCCAGGTTTTAAGTGGACTTAAAGTTTCGGGGGACACTGTTCAACCCAGTCCAGATACTGTTTCCTTTTGCTTCTCCCAAGGATATGGACGGTTTCAGCAGTGTCTCCCAGTGGACCCTGAGCTGGGGGAGTCCCACGGCCTAGGGCAGAGGGGTGCTCTGCGAGGAAGAGGTGGGGAGCACATCTGAGCATCCAGACTGGCAACAAAGGAAAGAGACGTGTTTAATGAAACCTGTGAGACTGTGCCTTGCAGACAGGTACGAGAGGACGAACAAGGCCAGCTTATATACCCGGGACGTTCCAGGCAGTAAACAGCAGTAGCCTGTTGGAGGTGGCAGTGGAAAGGGAAAGAACTGGAAGCTTTCCTCCCCGTTATAGTGGGGAGACTTTCTAATAGTGCTGTAGGCATGGTAACTTCTAATTAATTGTTGGTTGCCTTGGTACTATTTTGAGTCATTTCTTCCCTTCAACTGAGCACCCAAAATGCAAGGATTTAAAAGGGCAACCCCCATGGAGGAAGCATGGGGCTTGGAGAGCAAGGGGTCAAGGGCTCTAGGTCTGGAGGCAATTCTAGGAAGGAACCTCCGCTCTCCCCTCTTACTGGCGGTGTGTCTTTGGGAACACTCGTTTATTTCTCAGAGCTCAGGCTCCTTAGCTGTAAACTGGGGGTAATAAGAGAAACTTCTCATAGGATGGTGGTGAGGAGAAAATGTCGTGTGCTACCTTAAACAGTGACAGGAGCACAAAAATGTACTTAATGTATGTTTGTTGCTATTAACATATCTACTACTCTTTCCCTGTGCTGGAAGAGCTTTCCCAACAAAAGATAGAAACATCATTTCTCTCATATTAAAAAAAGAGAAAAACCTTTCTTGACTCTATTCTCCTCCAGCACCTGCGCTTTGCAGTGAAAGACGAAAGACTCATTTATCCTCTGTGTCTCCAGTTCCCCTTCTCCCTCTTGCAGCCCCTCTACTCAGTCAGTGTGGTCCCCTGTGATCTCAATGCAGCTAAATCCAGTGATCAAGCCTCAGTCCTCACATTACTTGCCTGGTCAGCCACCTGTCTGGTCAGCTGACCGCCCCCTTTATCTTGAAACAGTTTACCAGTTGGGTTCCTGGGACACTGCTGGCTCTTGGTTCTCTTCTGACTTCCACCTGACATTGGAGGCTTCCTTGAACTTCTCCTTTTCATCTACACTCCTGACTTCAGCCAGCCTTAGGACTTTAAACACCGTCTCTACCAACATCTCACATGCTTTGAATGTCCAGCCAGCACCTCTCCCCTGAACCTTGCCTTCATCTCCATTTGGATCTCAAATAGACATCTCAGAGTCCACATGTTCAAACTCCAATTCCTGATCCCACTGCATGGGGGAATCCTCGTCTTCCACAGTCTTCCCCACCTTAGCCAAGTGCAGACTGTGCCCTCCCAGTTACTCAGGCTGAAAACCTGACAGTCATCCTGACTTTTCACTTTCTCTTACACCCCGCATTGCATCCACCAGAACGTCTAGATAGTTCTTCCTTCACAATAGGTCCAGAATCAGACCACTCACTACCTCCACGGCTGCGGCTCTCATCTAAGCCGTCACCACTCTTCACCTGTATTGCAGCGATATCCTCCCCGCTCACCTATATGACATCAGTAACCTCCCCACTGAGCTTCTTGCTTCTTCCCTTGACCCCTTGCAGCCTGTTCTTGACCTGGAAGCCAGAAGGACTGCACTCTTGGCTGCATATTAGAATCACCAGGAAAGTTTCAGAAATTTCAATGCTCAGCCCATATCTCAGACTAATTAGAATCTCTGGGAATAGGAGCATGGCACAAGTGTGTTTTTTCTTTTAAGTCAGATCATGTTGTATTAAAGAATCTGCCTGCAATGCAGGAGACCCAGGTTCAATCCCTGGGCGGGAGATCCCTAGAGAAGGAAATGGCAACCCACTCCCGTCTTCTTGCTTGGAGAATCCCATGGACAGAGGAGCCTGGCGGGCTACAGTCCAAGAGCTTTCCCAACAAAAGATAGAAACATCATTTCTCTCATATTAAAAAAAGAGAAAAACCTTTCTTAACTCTATTCTCCTCCAGCACCTGCGCTTTGCAGTGAAAGACGAAAGACTCATTTATCCTCTGTGTCTCCAGTTCCCCTTCTCCCTCTTGCAGCCCCTCTACTCAGTCAGTGTGGTCCCCTGTGATCTCAATGCAGCTAAATCCAGTGATCAAGCCTCAGTCCTCACATTACTTGCCTGGTCAGCCACCTGTCTGGTCAGCTGACCGCCCCCTTTATCTTGAAACAGTTTACCAGTTGGGTTCCTGGGACACTGCTGGCTCTTGGTTCTCTTCTGACTTCCACCTGACATTGGAGGCTTCCTTGAACTTCTCCTTTTCATCTACACTCCTGACTTCAGCCAGCCTTAGGACTTTAAACACCGTCTCTACCAACATCTCACATGCTTTGAATGTCCAGCCAGCACCTCTCCCCTGAACCTTGCCTTCATCTCCATTTGGATCTCAAATAGACATCTCAGAGTCCACATGTTCAAACTCCAATTCCTGATCCCACTGCATGGGGGAATCCTCGTCTTCCACAGTCTTCCCCACCTTAGCCAAGTGCAGACTGTGCCCTCCCAGTTACTCAGGCTGAAAACCTGACAGTCATCCTGACTTTTCACTTTCTCTTACACCCCGCATTGCATCCACCAGAACGTCTAGATAGTTCTTCCTTCACAATAGGTCCAGAATCAGACCACTCACTACCTCCACGGCTGCGGCTCTCATCTAAGCCGTCACCACTCTTCACCTGTATTGCAGCGATATCCTCCCCGCTCACCTATATGACATCAGTAACCTCCCCACTGAGCTTCTTGCTTCTTCCCTTGACCCCTTGCAGCCTGTTCTTGACCTGGAAGCCAGAAGGACTGCACTCTTGGCTGCATATTAGAATCACCAGGAAAGTTTCAGAAATTTCAATGCTCAGCCCATATCTCAGACTAATTAGAATCTCTGGGAATAGGAGCATGGCACAAGTGTGTTTTTTTTCTTTTAAGTCAGATCATGTTGTATTAAAGAATCTGCCTGCAATGCAGGAGACCCAGGTTCAATCCCTGGGGCGGGGAGATCCCCTAGAGAAGGAAATGGCAACCCACTCCCGTCTTCTTGCTTGGAGAATCCCATGGACAGAGGAGCCTGGCGGGCTACAGTCCATGGGGGTCACAAAGAGTTGCACACGACTGAGTGACTAACACACACGTCACTCCTCTGCCCCCAAAGTTCTGATGTCTTCTCGTCTCAGAATAAAAGTCAGCCTCTGAGATGGTCCGGGGGCTCACACCAGCAGTCCTCACATTGCAGCAGCACTGACTCACCTGAGGGCTTGTTCAGACACAGACTGCTGGAACCCAGTCCCAGAGTTTCTGACTCAGTAGGTCTGAGGCGGGGCCCTGTAATACGCATTTCTAGTAAGTTCCCCAGTGATGCTGATGCTGTTGGCCTCTGGCTCACACTCGGAGGCCCGGTGCCTTGCATGATCTAGCCCCACAACTCCTCAGACAGCAGCTCCTACTGCTCTTCCCCTACTCGGCCTGTTCCATTCAAACTGACTATCTTGTTGTTCCTAACAGGGCCAGGTGCCCCCTCTTGTCAAGGCCTTCACTCCTTTACCCCTGTGGCATCTCCCTGGGTGTCCCTCCTTCATCTCTCTCGTGTCTGTCATAGATGTCACCGTATCAGTGAGGCTTTGCCCCTTATTGAAAAGTGCTACCCTTCCCCTCTCCCCTCAAATCCTCTTCCCTGCTTTATTTTTGATTTGAACACCCAACACATATCTGCACACATATGTATGTATATTTTCTGTCCCCTACCCACAACTCACACAAGAAAGTGTAAATCTTATGAGAGAAAAGATGTTGTTTTGTTTACTGATATGTCCAGAGTGTCTAGCCATTGCTGACATGCAGTAGGTCTCAATACATACAAATAGAAAAAAATGAAAAAAAAAAAACAGGCAGACAGGAATGTGTTAGTTCTGTTGATAGCCACAAGAGGCCGCTGTTATGTCGCAGAATGGAGAGGAAGGCTCGCGCTCTGCCTCCCACAGCCTAGGGCCTAACACGCACCCCGGGTGGGAAACAGCCACGGGGAAGAGGCCCTTTTTTCTATTAAGTCAGATCATGTTGTATTAAAGAATCTGCCTGCAATGCAGGAGACCCAGGTTCAATCCCTGGGGCGGGGAGATCCCCTAGAGAAGGAAATGGCAACCCACTCCCGTCTTCTTGCTTGGAGAATCCCATGGACAGAGGAGCCTGGCGGGCTACAGTCCATGGGGGTCACAAAGAGTTGCACACGACTGAGTGACTAACACACACGTCACTCCTCTGCCCCCAAAGTTCTGATGTCTTCTCGTCTCAGAATAAAAGTCAGCCTCTGAGATGGTCCGGGGGCTCACACCAGCAGTCCTCACATTGCAGCAGCACTGACTCACCTGAGGGCTTGTTCAGACACAGACTGCTGGAACCCAGTCCCAGAGTTTCTGACTCAGTAGGTCTGAGGCGGGGCCCTGTAATACGCATTTCTAGTAAGTTCCCCAGTGATGCTGATGCTGTTGGCCTCTGGCTCACACTCGGAGGCCCGGTGCCTTGCATGATCTAGCCCCACAACTCCTCAGACAGCAGCTCCTACTGCTCTTCCCCTACTCGGCCTGTTCCATTCAAACTGACTATCTTGTTGTTCCTAACAGGGCCAGGTGCCCCCTCTTGTCAAGGCCTTCACTCCTTTACCCCTGTGGCATCTCCCTGGGTGTCCCTCCTTCATCTCTCTCGTGTCTGTCATAGATGTCACCGTATCAGTGAGGCTTTGCCCCTTATTGAAAAGTGCTACCCTTCCCCTCTCCCCTCAAATCCTCTTCCCTGCTTTATTTTTGATTTGAACACCCAACACATATCTGCACACATATGTATGTATATTTTCTGTCCCCTACCCACAACTCACACAAGAAAGTGTAAATCTTATGAGAGAAAAGATGTTGTTTTGTTTACTGATATGTCCAGAGTGTCTAGCCATTGCTGACATGCAGTAGGTCTCAATACATACAAATAGAAAAAAATGAAAAAAAAAAAACAGGCAGACAGGAATGTGTTAGTTCTGTTGATAGCCACAAGAGGCCGCTGTTATGTCGCAGAATGGAGAGGAAGGCTCGCCGCTCTGCCTCCCACAGCCTAGGGCCTAACACGCACCCCGGGTGGGAAACAGCACGGGGCACCTGGGTGGCCAAGCAGGCCCAGCTGGGACATGGGGACATGTTTGTTATTGCCTCCTAAAGTCTCATACCCAACACCAAGCCAAGCTCCTCCTGGAGATCAGTTGTAGCCCACATCCTTAACTGCTTTTGGAATTGCAGCACATCAGGGGTGAAAGCATTTGAACAAGTTCCCAACGGGGTTGGATGGATACCAGCTCCTGGGAAAAGGCTGAGGAGAAGGAGGGAAGTCAGCCTGGTCCAGGTAGATACAGCCTAGGATCAAAATTAGGTAGTGTGGGGCAGTCACTCCAAGATTAAATCCAAAAGCCAGATTCTCAAGAATTCCAAAGGGGAGAAGTGAGTAGCCTAGCTTGAATGTATCCCTCCCTGGATCTGGGATGTTCTGGGGCCGGCTCTTCCCTCCCTTCTGATTAAAACACAGCCATCTATCTATCCAGATATACGTGCGTGCGTATACCTCAAGTTCTCTATGACATAGTGTGTTCAATCTCTGGATTTAGGAGTTAGAAGTTGTTTGTTTGTTTGTTAATTTTTTAATATTTTTACAGAGTTTTGTTATTTACAGACATGTATGTTCCCAGATCAGTCATATGCATATCCCTGGCCTCCGCCCAGTCCCCCCCATCCCACCCCTCCAGGCCATCACACAGCACCCCTGCAGGATCCCCTATTCCCACAGGGCAATGACAATAGCTGTCTTTTTCACATATGATAGTATAGGTTTCCATGTTACTCCCTCTATGCCTCCCACCCACTGTTCATATCCTACACAGTCCATTTGTCTGTTCTCTTTGTCTGTTTTTCCATCGCTTCACTGCGTGTGTTACCATTACCCTCTTACTAGATTCCATATATATGTATTAGTATACTGTATTTGTCATTCTTTTTTTGACTTACTTCACTTTGTATAATACGTTCTAGATCCAGCCACCTCATTAGGGCTGATTCTTCTGTATTTCTTTTTTACAACTGAGAAGTAAGGAGTTAGAAGTTTTAATCTCACCTCCAGCTATGTGACTCAAGTCTTAATTTATCTGTTCCATACCTCAAGGATTAGTTGTGCTGATCAAATGATGAAACATGAAAGCTCTCTGTAAACCATCTAAATATTAAAAACAATTTTTTTTTATGAGGGTGGGACTGCTTTCAGAAATGGCACTTGAGTCCAGCAGGGCCTTATCGGAAGACCCCACACAGCATAGAGTCCAAGTCAGCCCAGTGAGGTTTATTTGTGTATTGGTTTCCATACAATTTAAGGACAATATTATTAATACTAATAGCTAAAAATTATGCGGCATTTGCACTGGGCCAGGAAACCCATTGAAAAGTGAAAGGCAGGTCACTCAAATCGTGTCCAATTCTTTGCAAACCCATGGATGAGCTATGCAGTTCTCCAGGCCAGATGACTGGAGTGGGTAGCCTGTCCCTTCTCCAGGGGATCTTCCCAACCCAGGGATAGAGCCCAAGTCTCCAACATTGCAGGTGTCTTTACCATTTACAGGATGCTTTACCTTCTGGGTCACTAGGAAAGTCCAGTAAACCCGTTACATACTTCATTTCCTTTAATCCTTATAACAAATCTTCAGAGATGAGAGCTATCCTAATCCTCCAGTATGTAGATGAGGAAACAAAAGGTTCAGAGAGGTTAAGTAACTTGCCTTAAGTGACAGACTCATAAATGAGGTTTGGACTCTGGCAGTCTGGCCCCTCCACCTCCCACACCCGAGCCTGTTCAGTGACCTACAGGGGCAGTAAAATCATCCTGGTGGGCCAGCCTTCGACCTTGAAGTCAGACAGACTGGGAAGGACTGGTGTCCTTCCCAGCTATGCCACTTCTCAGCTGTGGCAGAAGATGTAGCTTCTTTAAAATTTGGGCAGAAGATGTATCTTCTCTAAGCTGTTGTATCTTCCTCTGTAAAATGAAGATAATATTTCCTCTCTCTGGAAGGGTCGTTGTGAGGATTAAATAAGCTAACATGTAAAGCACCCAGCCAGTCCCAACGAGAGCAGATGTTCATCAAGTACTACTCCACCCTGATGGCTCATTGAAGATGACTTCTCGACACACTGAGAAGCTCCATGTCTTAGCAGAGGTTTCCAAAGTGTGGGACCCAAGGGCAGTCACCCCGGGCCGTCTCCAGGTAAGGTTTTCCTCTTTGCTGCAGTTGGTAGTCAAGCTCTTGACTCTTGCCAGTGTCCTCTGAGCCAAAGTGGGACCCCGCAGAGCGGGCCCATGGGAAGCTTTTGTTCAGCCGCTCTTCCATCTTGCTGGCCCCTCTTTTCTGCCCACCCCCCTCACCTTCCTGTAGGTTGAGAAGAAAAATAGGACAAGGAGAAGTTAAAAGCTTCCTTGGTCATCAAGAGAATTAAGGTGAGGAGAAGGGATGGACTGGAGGGGAGAGCTCCATGGTTTGGATCATGCCTGCACTCCAGTTGAGAGCCTCTTAGCTCTCAGCCACCCTCTCAGGCACAGCAAGATTCACTTAGTGACTCAGGCTAGAATCCATTTAGTATTAGAGCTGAAAGACCTCTGAGATTATTTCATTTTCAGCCAGATTTCGTGCTTGATAGACGAGGCATCACAGGGTGATTAGCTTGCCTTAGAGCCTCACATTAGTGGAATGTCCCTGTGCTCCCTCCCAGGGTCCTGGTTCCCTGGCCTCTTTGCCTTTCACCACCTTGACTCCCAGGACCTCGCCATGCTCTGCAGGGCCATCCCCCAGGAGCTCTGTATGATCAAGCCTGCATGGCCTCTTTGCCCTTTCACCAACCTTGCCGGACTCCCCTTAAGTGACAGACTCATAAATGAGGTTTGGACTCTGGCAGTCTGGCCTCCACCTCCCACACCGAGCCTGTTCAGTGACCTACAGGGCAGTAAAATCATCCTGGTGGGCCAGCCTTCGACCTTGAAGTCAGACAGACTGGGAAGGACTGGTGTCCTTCCCAGCTATGCCACTTCTCAGCTGTGGCAGAAGATGTAGCTTCTTTAAAATTTGGGCAGAAGATGTATCTTCTCTAAGCTGTTGTATCTTCCTCTGTAAAATGAAGATAATATTTCCTCTCTCTGGAAGGGTCGTTGTGAGGATTAAATAAGCTAACATGTAAAGCACCCAGCCAGTCCCAACGAGAGCAGATGTTCATCAAGTACTACTCCACCCTGATGGCTCATTGAAGATGACTTCTCGACACACTGAGAAGCTCCATGTCTTAGCAGAGGTTTCCAAAGTGTGGGACCGAAGGGCAGTCACCCCCGGGCCGTCTCCAGGTAAGGTTTTCCTCTTTGCTGCAGTTGGTAGTCGAAGCTCTTGACTCTTGCCAGTGTCCTCTGAGCCAAAGTGGGACCCCGGCAGAGCGGGCCCATGGGAAGCTTTTGTTCAGCCGCTCTTCCATCTTGCTGGCCCCTCTTTTCTGCCCACCCCCCTCACCTTCCTGTAGGTTGAGAAGAAAAATAGGACAAGGAGAAGTTAAAAGCTTCCTTGGTCATCAAGAGAATTAAGGTGAGGAGAAGGGATGGACTGGAGGGGAGAGCTCCATGGTTTGGATCATGCCTGCACTCCAGTTGAGAGCCTCTTAGCTCTCAGCCACCCTCTCAGGCACAGCAAGATTCACTTAGTGACTCAGGCTAGAATCCATTTAGTATTAGAGCTGAAAGACCTCTGAGATTATTTCATTTTCAGCCAGATTTCGTGCTTGATAGACGAGGCATCACAGGGTGATTAGCTTGCCTTAGAGCCTCACATTAGTGGAATGTCCCTGTGCTCCCTCCCAGGGTCCTGGTTCCCTGGCCTCTTTGCCTTTCACCACCTTGACTCCCAGGACCTCGCCATGCTCTGCAGGGCCATCCCCCAGGAGCTCTGTATGATCAAGCCTGCAGTGATAGACTTTGCCTTCCTGGTGCTGTCTTCTCCCTCCCCAACACTTTCGCTCAGCTGAGAATCACTTACTCAAAATCTTTCTGCTGCCTCCTGGCTGCCCAGGACTCCACGCTGAGGTACCCTCTTTCAGCAAAAACTCATATCCTGAAGCTTTCCCCTCTGACCATTTCTCTAGCACAGTTTACCTTTCTTCCAACCCAAACAACAGTCAAATTTGAAGGGAAATCTGATGGAATAAGTTCCACCATGCATATGACTGAAAATGAACTCAAACAGTTTGTAAGCTTGTTTATTTTTAAAACTGGGTTCCAAGAGGAACAGAACCTTTACCCACAGAGGTAAGGCCTGTCAGGTAGAGGGAATTCTGGGAATTCTGATGCAGAAGAACCTCCCCAGCGTGCCGTGGAGACAGCCACCAGCACGTCCCCTGTGCTCCTAGCCTTGAGCTAGAGGTGTGTGTGGTGTCAAGCAGTAGCCTGGTAATGGTCTGGTCTCTTTTCTGAATCTAAGAAATCCTTTGGTCTCCTAATCATAGCAAATCTAAAGTCGTTTATCTCCATTTCCTTGGAAACTCTTTTACTCTCTCTCTCTTCTTTAGCCAGTGCGTGCAGTCAGAGTGAAGGAAAAGGGGGGTCTCTCAGGGGAGGGTGCTAGCTGCTCTTTGACTCCGTTTTGTGGCAACTCTAGAGGCAATTAAATTTACCTCTTCCAAAAACCTCAAGCACCAAACCTCAAATACCTTAGTTCCACAGGACTTCTTTCCTAAAACGCTTCCTAAGACCCATGTAAGTGTTGACCATCATCACTAAATTGGTGGTATTGTCAGCCATAGTAGGTTTCCTCTCCGCGTCAGACTGATTCATGGCGGTGCTGAGGGACAGAGAGAACCCAGGGGTCAGGAGCTGGGATGACCTCAGCACCCATGCTTCTGTCTGCTATCCTGGCATGATTATTATCAGTGCCTTTCTCTTTTTATAGTGTCCTGTGTTGAATGATGAACTCTACTAAGAGCACAGACTTGAGAATGAGTTTGCCCTGAATTCAAAGCCTAACCTGGCCTCTTAGTAGCTGAGTAACCTGGACAAGTTACATAAAGTCTAGGAACCTCAGGTAGCAGATCTGTTATTGGCCCCACCCCCACTTGTAAGGTCATCTGGAAGGGCTGGCTTTGACAGTGCTGAGAACAGGCTGAGTGTGGAGTCACTCCAGAGAGACGCCCTCCCTGAGTGTCTGGAGTCACCGAGGGATAATTTGCACTAGAAAAGCTTGTAACCAAACAGCTACACTGTTTCTAGTGCTGTGACCCTGGGCAATTGAAATGAACTTTTCCAATCTCACCTTACTCATCTGTGCAGTGGGCATAAACATCTCAGGGTAGTTGAAAGGAGAAAATGACATAAACGTATTGCAAAGCCCTGTGCCCTGTGTACTAATAAATGCTGCTTCTTGTTACTTTTAGGTGAGAGGCACAGAGAGGGAAGAAGAATTGCCCAAGTTCAGCACTAGGGCTCCCCGTGAGTCAGGGAGCACGTCAGGCCCCATGCACTCTCCCCTCTTTCTTATACTAGACTCTCCATCCGTCAGGTCACAATCATGCCCTCAGCTCTCAGTGTCACTCCCAGTGCTGTGACAGTCTTCCTCAGGCTATCCCCTCCCTTATCATGGAGATTCGAAACCAGAAAAGGAACCCTCATGGTGACGCATTGCTGGCCCTGGGGTTTCTGGATTAGAACCAAATTTCATGTTTGTGGAATAGACGTCAATTTCCTGGCTGTGTGACATCAGGCAAATTACTTCACCCTGCTGAGCTGCAATTTCCTCCTGTGTAAAAAGAAAATGACACCCTTGCAGAGTGAGCAGCAAACTGAAGTCATTCTGCCTCCCAAACCTGTGTTTTTAACTTTGATCCTACATCCGTGGCTATCCAGTCCCACGGTCATCTGGGAGGCAGTTAAGAAGAAAGAACCCATGTTTCCGGTGTGTGAGGTTGACTTCAAAAACTGGGGATTTGAATTAAGGTATGAGACAGAATGCATTTTTTTAAAAAATATTTTTTCCCCCATCATGCCTATTTTATTTTCATCCACCTTTTTTTCTTTAGTCTGTGTGGGCCTCCCATTTCTGTGGTCTCTACCATTGCAGAGCACCAGCTCTGGGTGCATGCGTTCAAGAGCACTGGCTCATAATTGGACACACTGGTCCAGCCATTCAGCAGTGCGTGGAATCTTCCCAGGCCAGTGATTGAACTGGTGCCCCTTGCACTGCAAGGCGGACTCTCTACCCACTGGACCACCAGGGAAGCCCAATGCAGAATGCTTTTGCTTTCCACACCTATGAATCTCTAGCAGAAACTATAGCCTGCAGGTCGAGTTCAGCCTGTTGCCTGTTTTGGAGAGTAGTTTTATTGGCACACAGCCATGCCTGTTTGTTTATGTACTACTGATGGCTGCTTTCTCGCTGCTGTGGCAGAGACGAGTGGTTGCGACAGAGACCATACAGACTGCAGAGGCTAAGATAGTTGCTACATAAATCTTTACAAGTAAATGTGTAATCCTCCTAGGGAGTATATACCACTTCAGTTTTAACAATGATAATTACAGAAATACCTGATGCTATCACGTGCTTGTGCTCTACGGAGTAATGCTCTGAGGACTTCATGTGAACTGTCTAATTTAGTACTTGCAACAGTCCCATGGTGCGTGCACACACACACACACACACACACACACACACACACTTTTATCCCCATGCTATGAGTGAAGAAACTGAGACAGAAAGAGGTTAAGTAACTTGCTCAAAGTGAGTGACACAATCGGAATTCTAATCTGGATTTCCTTAGAAACTTTCACACCCATTTTTCTCTCCTGATAAACTTAGTCACTCATGGTATGTCACTTTAGGTAGTCCGCAACTTGTTAAAAAAAAATCCTCTGCTACAGTAAACAAGCAAACACTATTGCCTTTTAAATTCTCTTTAACATTATGACCCTCCCTTTTAAAAGACTGAGTTGTCTCTTCACATATAGCACTACCTTGCTAAAACTGAACTGTGTGGCTTCCTTTCATAGCATTTATTTTAACAGTCACCTTCTATTTGTGGTAAATGATCCTTGCTCTCCCTTTGCAGCAGTTTCCTTTCAAAATAAATGTATTTAGGAATAAAAAACCGAGTCAATTCAATTACTAAAGAAACCAGGTTAATAAAGGTACAGATGGCGTGTAAATATGACAAAAATCATGACAACAGCACAGAAATGAATGGCAGAACCCAGAGCACTGGCCCAGGACTCAGGCAGCTCAGCCCCAGGCCCAACCAGCAGCAACCAGTAGGTGGCCCTGGACTCACCAGTGGCCCCTTTTCACCCCCAAGCCTCAAGTTCCTTATCTACCGAGACAGGGAGTTGAATTAAATTATCTGTAATGTTCTGTGACATCTCAGCTATTCTCCCCAGCCTGGGATTCACTGTACCTTCACGTGACCCCAAATTAGACTTGTTAGAGATCCATCCTCTCAAGTGCTGTAAACACAAAGGACTCAATGGCACTCCTTCCGTCTATCCTTCTCAGACTGAGCCTGTGAATCCCCATCTGGATTCCTACAGAAAAACAGAGAGGAGGCAAATGCGTATGGTACAGGATTCGATTTGTGCTTCCAGCCTAGAAATTAAACAGGTCCAGGTTGGTTGAGAGCCTTTACCAGGAGAAACAGAAGGCTTTGACATTTCCTTGTTCATAGTTATTCCACCTGGACCGGGCAGATCTGGCCTGACGGACTTTCTTTCTTGATGGAGAGCCCTGTGTTTTCTCTCCCGGAGACAACCATGGTCATAAGCTCACAATGACTGGGAGGAAAACAATAGGATTTCTATTAGAAACTGCAAGATGCATCACTTCAAATGAGCTTCAAGTCTATACAAAAAATATCCTGATGAGTAGTGGCAGTTGTGGAAAGATCCACTCTTCTTTCTTTGACAGAGACAGGAATGGAGGGGCACCAGGACAGACCAAGGGCAGTAACCTGTTTACAGCACGCTGCTATGTTTAGTTCTTTAACTGCTCCCCCACCACCCTGCCACATCACTTCTGGGAGGTAAGAATGATCAACATTGTCATAATCATCATTTATCATTCATTTTATTACACTATTGTATAGATGAAGGAAGTAAGACTCAGAAAGGGTCCAGTCCCCTATAACTTCAGTAGAGTTCCTAGTAAGTGTTATCACTCCCTATATTTTTTTTAAAGGGAAAGCTTTTCTTATTATTTTTTTAAAGGTGAATTTTAAATTCTGTAAATTATTTAGGAGTCTGGGAGGGGGACTTTGGAGCTTCCATCAAAGGCTGCTCTCTCCCCCAGTTTCTAGCTGCTCCTCTCCCAGAAATGAAATGAAACGAAATTTGGTCGCTCAGTCATGTCTGACTCTTTGCAGTCCCATGGACTGTAGCTTGCCCAGCCCCTCTGTCCATGGAATTCTCCAGGCAAGAGACCTGGAGTGGGTTTCCATTTCCTTCTCCAGGGTATCAGTCTCTATTTTATATGTAAGAAACTTGAGATTCAGGGTAAGTGACAGAGTCAACTTTCGAATCTGGGACTGACTCTCTACAAGTCTTTTTCTTGTGCTTCCTCTCATGTGGGTCTCAGGGAGCTTTGACTTAACTTAGCAGGAGAAGGGAGGGAGAGGAGGAGCAGGCAGGCTGGATTCCAGTAGAGATGGTAGTGATAGAGAGTAAGATGATAGAAAGAGAGGTCACATCTTCATACGGGCACTGTTCCACCCAACAGCAACCATTTTTCATTCCTCATGTATGTAAAAACTTCCTACACGGTCAATACAATGCACATTTCCCCCTAGCCATTCATATAGACTTGAAACCAACTGCTAGTCCTTCCCAACAATAGCTGATCAGGTATCTATGGCCAAAAGCTACCCGGGTCCCTTCCACCACTGCCAGCAAGGAGCACGTTAAGAGCCGTGCTGTCTGTCTTGACTAGAATTCTTTCCCAGTGGCTCTTAACTTAAGCACCACTCACAGTCTGTGAAGCCCAGGTTATGGGGGCCAGCACGTCTGTCTGAGGGAGTCTCCATCCGTAGTGGGCACTGTCAGCATTCCACCCAGAGCCCTCAGAGCCACTTCACCTTTTCTGCGATCCCTCAGCCAGCTTCTGATGAATCACACCTATTGCTTTCTGCAGAGGCTTGCCTCAGGTCATAATCATCATTTATCATTCATTTTATTACACTATTGTATAGATGAAGGAAGTAAGACTCAGAAAGGGTCCAGTCCCCTATAACTTCAGTAGAGTTCCTAGTAAGTGTTATCACTCCCTATATTTTTTTTAAAGGGAAAGCTTTTCTTATTATTTTTTTAAAGGTGAATTTTAAATTCTGTAAATTATTTAGGAGTCTGGGAGGGGGACTTTGGAGCTTCCATCAAAGGCTGCTCTCTCCCCCAGTTTCTAGCTGCTCCTCTCCCAGAAATGAAATGAAACGAAATTTGGTCGCTCAGTCATGTCTGACTCTTTGCAGTCCCATGGACTGTAGCTTGCCCAGCCCCTCTGTCCATGGAATTCTCCAGGCAAGAGACCTGGAGTGGGTTTCCATTTCCTTCTCCAGGGTATCAGTCTCTATTTTATATGTAAGAAACTTGAGATTCAGGGTAAGTGACAGAGTCAACTTTCGAATCTGGGACTGACTCTCTACAAGTCTTTTTCTTGTGCTTCCTCTCATGTGGGTCTCAGGGAGCTTTGACTTAACTTAGCAGGAGAAGGGAGGGAGAGGAGGAGCAGGCAGGCTGGATTCCAGTAGAGATGGTAGTGATAGAGAGTAAGATGATAGAAAGAGAGGTCACATCTTCATACGGGCACTGTTCCACCCAACAGCAACCATTTTTCATTCCTCATGTATGTAAAAACTTCCTACACGGTCAATACAATGCACATTTCCCCCTAGCCATTCATATAGACTTGAAACCAACTGCTAGTCCTTCCCAACAATAGCTGATCAGGTATCTATGGCCAAAAGCTACCCGGGTCCCTTCCACCACTGCCAGCAAGGAGCACGTTAAGAGCCGTGCTGTCTGTCTTGACTAGAATTCTTTCCCAGTGGCTCTTAACTTAAGCACCACTCACAGTCTGTGAAGCCCAGGTTATGGGGGCCAGCACGTCTGTCTGAGGGAGTCTCCATCCGTAGTGGGCACTGTCAGCATTCCACCCAGAGCCCTCAGAGCCACTTCACCTTTTCTGCGATCCCTCAGCCAGCTTCTGATGAATCACACCTATTGCTTTCTGCAGAGGCTTGCCTCAGGCTGTTGGATCTGCTCTGCCCTCACTTTCAGCGAACTGGAAGTGCCTGAAAACCAGTGACCAACCAGGGCAGGCACTGAAAACCCAGCTCTCTGGCTTCAAGTCAGGGCCAACTCTAAAGTGTCTCTTATACACCGTAGGTCCCCATGGGGTCAGGCTGAGGCTGAGCCTGAAGTCCCACCTTTGCCTGGCCTCTTCCTTACCCTGTCCTGAGGCCCACACTCCCCCACCAGTTTCTCCTTGAGGCATCCCTCAGTGAATCACCTATAAGTACAGTATATCTTAGGGTCTCTTTCTGGGACACCTGCCCTAAGACACCATCTCTCATCTATCACCTACCTTCTTTTCCTCCATGCCTATAGACTGTATTCCCTTGAATAAACATCCTCTCACCATGATCATCTTCATCAGTCTCCCTTGTGGAAGTTTGTCTCGAGAATGTCACTGTTCAAAGTTATCTACTCTATCAGCAGATTTCTACACAATAACAACTCAAGCTGGTGGTGTTGACTTCTGTCTTAATATGGAAAGACTTTTAAATAAAGAAATTCCACTGCATGTATTGGCAACTGTATCCATTCCTTTCATAGAAAAAATGTGAGAAACTTAAGAGTCAGTTTTTGCGTTTATTTATTTATTTTTTTGGTCCATCTCTTTATTAAGTGGCTCATCTACTCATTAACCATTGATAAATGATATAACCTTTATTTTATTTTAAAAGTTAAATGTATTCCCCTGCTTATTAAGGTGATATACATATCATTTGTGAAAAATAGAAAATATAGAAAAATATTATAATTCAAGCAGGCTAACATCAATCAGTGTTTTTTAGTAAAGCAGCCACTACAGTTGCTGTGCTGTCTTGACTAGAATTCTTTCCCAGTGGCTCTTATAGCACCACTCACAGTCTGTGAAGCCCAGGTTATGGGGGCCAGCACGTCTGTCTGAGGGAGTCTCCATCCGTAGTGGGCACTGTCAGCATTCCACCCAGAGCCCTCAGAGCCACTTCACCTTTTCTGCGATCCCTCAGCCAGCTTCTGATGAATCACACCTATTGCTTTCTGCAGAGGCTTGCCTCAGGCTGTTGGATCTGCTCTGCCCTCACTTTCAGCGAACTGGAAGTGCCTGAAAACCAGTGACCAACCAGGGCAGGCACTGAAAACCCAGCTCTCTGGCTTCAAGTCAGGGCCAACTCTAAAGTGTCTCTTATACACCGTAGGTCCCCATGGGGTCAGGCTGAGGCTGAGCCTGAAGTCCCACCTTTGCCTGGCCTCTTCCTTACCCTGTCCTGAGGCCCACACTCCCCCACCAGTTTCTCCTTGAGGCATCCCTCAGTGAATCACCTATAAGTACAGTATATCTTAGGGTCTCTTTCTGGGACACCTGCCCTAAGACACCATCTCTCATCTATCACCTACCTTCTTTTCCTCCATGCCTATAGACTGTATTCCCTTGAATAAACATCCTCTCACCATGATCATCTTCATCAGTCTCCCTTGTGGAAGTTTGTCTCGAGAATGTCACTGTTCAAAGTTATCTACTCTATCAGCAGATTTCTACACAATAACAACTCAAGCTGGTGGTGTTGACTTCTGTCTTAATATGGAAAGACTTTTAAATAAAGAAATTCCACTGCATGTATTGGCAACTGTATCCATTCCTTTCATAGAAAAAATGTGAGAAACTTAAGAGTCAGTTTTTGCGTTTATTTATTTATTTTTTTGGTCCATCTCTTTATTAAGTGGCTCATCTACTCATTAACCATTGATAAATGATATAACCTTTATTTTATTTTAAAAAGTTAAATGTATTCCCCTGCTTATTAAGGTGATATACATATCATTTGTGAAAAAATAGAAAATATAGAAAAATATTATAATTCAAGCAGGCTAACATCAATCAGTGTTTTTTAGTAAATTTCCACCCAATTGTTTTTTCTATGGAGATATTCATGAATAATTGTGATAGACATCACTCATGTCCGTCACCTGGTTCTTGTCTCCTTCTAGATACATGGGACAATTGTACTTCCTTCCCCCTTTTATGGTCATACAATTACTGAAAGCAGAGTCCAGCTGCTTGCCACTCAAAAAGCAATAAAGAGGCAAAGTTGGTGGAAAGGACCATTTCCTTTATTTTGGAGGCCACAGGGAAAAGCAACTCCTGTCCAAAGGCCAAATCCCCCCACTCCCCAGCTCCACTGACAGCCAGTGGGCAGGGTCTTTTATCTAGAGAAAGGGACGGCATGTAGAAACAGCACAGTCAGCTCTGGAAGTCATCTTGAAATTAGTTGTGTAGTGGCCAGATCAGCATCATCTTGATTGCTTGAAGTAGAGTCAGTCGTTAGTTCCAGAGTTGGTTTGTTCCCATTCTCTGAGGCCAGTTGTTGACACTGAGGCAGCTTAAGTCATGGCTACAGTCTGATCATCATGTAGTTAATTTCTTCTACCTGGTGGGGTTTCAGTACCTATAAGGTCAGAATATTATCTATAGCCCTTGAGAAGGAGGTAAAGGTCCTTGGCTTTGCTTACTGGCCTATTATTATTTGGTCTTGTTCGACTGTTTTTTCTTTGTTTCTACCTTTTCTCACTTCTCTGATGAAACTTATTCTTTGGCTAAAGGTTTTCCACAGACACAGGGCAGGCTGAGGACCTGGAAGGCTAGGACCATACAGTTCTGTTGTAAAAGGGAATGCATAATGGTTTACTGGAAGGATTCATCTGTTAGCATTGATTGCTGTTCTTTTATTACACGCAATTCGAAATAAAGAAATTCCACTGCATGTATTGGCAACTGTATCCATTCCTTTCATAGAAAAAATGTGAGAAACTTAAGAGTCAGTTTTTGCGTTTATTTATTTATTTTTTTGGTCCATCTCTTTATTAAGTGGCTCATCTACTCATTAACCATTGATAAATGATATAACCTTTATTTTATTTTAAAAAGTTAAATGTATTCCCCTGCTTATTAAGGTGATATACATATCATTTGTGAAAAAATAGAAAATATAGAAAAATATTATAATTCAAGCAGGCTAACATCAATCAGTGTTTTTTAGTAAATTTCCACCCAATTGTTTTTTCTATGGAGATATTCATGAATAATTGTGATAGACATCACTCATGTCCGTCACCTGGTTCTTGTCTCCTTCTAGATACATGGGACAATTGTACTTCCTTCCCTTTTATGGTCATACAATTACTGAAAGCAGAGTCCAGCTGCTTGCCACTCAAAAAGCAATAAAGAGGCAAAGTTGGTGGAAAGGACCATTTCCTTTATTTTGGAGGCCACAGGGAAAAGCAACTCCTGTCCAAAGGCCAAATCCCCACTCCCCAGCTCCACTGACAGCCAGTGGGCAGGGTCTTTTATCTAGAGAAAGGGACGGCATGTAGAAACAGCACAGTCAGCTCTGGAAGTCATCTTGAAATTAGTTGTGTAGTGGCCAGATCAGCATCATCTTGATTGCTTGAAGTAGAGTCAGTCGTTAGTTCCAGAGTTGGTTTGTTCCCATTCTCTGAGGCCAGTTGTTGACACTGAGGCAGCTTAAGTCATGGCTACAGTCTGATCATCATGTAGTTAATTTCTTCTACCTGGTGGGGTTTCAGTACCTATAAGGTCAGAATATTATCTATAGCCCTTGAGAAGGAGGTAAAGGTCCTTGGCTTTGCTTACTGGCCTATTATTATTTGGTCTTGTTCGACTGTTTTTTCTTTGTTTCTACCTTTTCTCACTTCTCTGATGAAACTTATTCTTTGGCTAAAGGTTTTCCACAGACACAGGGCAGGCTGAGGACCTGGAAGGCTAGGACCATACAGTTCTGTTGTAAAAGGGAATGCATAATGGTTTACTGATGGTTACTGGTTAGAGATTCATCTGTTAGCATTGATTGCTGTCTGTTAATCTTTATTGATTGTAACTGACTGCAATTAACGAAGAAGCCCCTGGACTATTCTGTTGATTGTAAGAGGGAATGAGCATGTGTGGCCAATCTCAATCAAAGGGGAGGGTCTTGCGCCATTGATTGGACCAGCCTTTAAAAACCGTCCTTTACCTCCAGTTGGGGCCCTCTCAGGAAACTTAGTTTCTTGTGGGTAGTTGCTGGTGCCAGCCTAATAAACCTCTTTTCCATCTGCCACGAGCGGAGTTGGGTGCTTCACTGAGCGCGCCTCACAACACTGTTCCACTTCAGCTGACGTGGTTTGGTCAGTGAGATGTGAGCAGTGTATTTAAAGGCCTGTGCGCTATTCTCCATGCCCTCTTCTATCTCTAAGGTAAGCCCTGAAGCTTCAAATTGAGATAGCGGCTCCTCCATCATTCTGGGTCCCTAAAAGATTGTGATAGCAGAGCCCCCTGCTGGCCCCAAATGGGCATGTTCCATAGTTTTCTTTATTTTCTAATTTTTTCACAAAGGATACGTGAGTATCACTTTAGCAAAAAATAAACTTGGGCTTCCCCTGGTGGTGCAGTGGGTAAGGACACAGCTTTGCAGTGCAAGGGGCACCGGTTCGATCCCTGGCCTGGGAAGATCCCACGTGCCGCGGAGCGGCTGGACAGATGTGTCCAATTACCGAGCCGGAGCGCTGGAGCTCTGGGGCGCATGCGCCCAGAACTGGCGCTCTGCAACGACAGACGCCACCGCGATGGGAGGCCCACAGGAGCCGAAGAACAAAAATGGATGAAAATAGAGAAATGAAAGACCAATAGAAGTGGCCCGCCCTCTCCCCTCCGTCCCCAACACGACCCCCGCCCAAAATAAATAAATAAATAATCTTTAAAAAAAAAATAAATAAATAAAAAAATAAACTTGTTTGGGGCCATTAGAACTCAGTAGATGCATTAGTTTGCTAGTGGCGCTGTAACAAAGTACCACAAACTGCGTGGCTTAACACCAGAATGTACTGACAAGTCTGAAGTTTCGAGGTTCAAGTTCAAGAAGTTGACCTGGCTTAACCTTCTGAGGGCTGTGAAGGAGAATCTGTTCCATGCCTCTCTGTTAGTTTCTGGTGGTTTACTACCAATCTTGGACATTCCTTGGCTTGTAAGAGCATCACCCTGATCTCTGCCTTCATCTTTGGTTTTTTTTTTTTTTTTGATGTGGAGCATTTTAAAAGTCTTTATTGAATTTGTTACAATATTGCTTCTGTTTTATGTTTTGATTTTTCGGACACGAGGCATATGGGATTTTAACTCCCCAGTCAGGGACTGAACCCATACTCCCTGCATTGCAAGGCAAAGTCTTAACCCCTGGACCACCAGGGACATCTCCTCTGCCTTTGTCTTCATCTGGCATCCTGCAAACATACATACCTGTGTCCAAAATTCTTTCCTTTAATAAGGATACCAGTCATATTTGATTAGGGCCCACCATAATGACCTCATCTTAATTAATCATATATGTAATGGCCCTACTTTCTAATAAGGTTACATTCTGAGTACTGGGGAATTAGGACTTTAACATATGACTTCTAGGGAGACACAGTACAACCTATTACAGTGAATGTTTGTTACAGCAGTGTATCTTAGTCCCAAAATCACTAAGAAGAAGAAAAAGATGCTAGGTCGCTTCAGTCGTGCCTGACTTCTTGCAACTCCATGGGCTGTAGCCCACCAGACCTGGAATTCTACTCCAGATTTTTCTAATTCAGTAAAGTGTACTTACAACTGGGCTTCCTGGTGGCTCAGATGATAAAAAAAATCTGCCCGCAATGTGGGAGCCCTGGGATTTGATCCCTGGGTTGGGAAGATTCCCTGGAGAAGGGAAGGGCTACCCACTCCACTGTTCTTGCCTGGAGAATTCCATGGACAGAGGAGCCTGGCAGATTCTAGTCCGTGGGGTTGCAAAGAGTCAGACATGACTGAAGCAACTTAACACACAACAGTCTCCAGAGGTTGATCCCTGACAGTCCACGTGCACTGTAGCTCCCCACAATACCCACCATTGCCCATTGTATTCCAGAAACTGAAGGTCAATGCTATTTATTCTTGGGCTTGAGTTTCCTACACTAATCCATTTACTTATTTATGTTACCCCGTTGTCTCCCCATGGGCATTGCCTTTGCAGCCTTGCACTATGCTATAGCCCCTCTCTAATAAAGATTAAAAGGGTAACGCACGACCTCCCAGGTCACCCAAAACCCTTGAGTCGTTAAGACAATCTGAGCCACTCTCACCAGAAGTGGCCCTTGTCCCTGACTCTCTCCTCCCATGAGCACAGAGGAAGGAACTAGGTGCCCATTATCCATCTTGTACCTGTTTTCTGCCAAGCAAATTTCCCCTCAAAGGAGTGAGCCAGGAATGAAAATATTTGATCGATTAAAGCAAATGGGTTGTCAGGTAATGGCAGCTCCTTCTGTGTACATCCTTTGTGAAAGAATCTCTCCATTACAAGGGGCTCAATCAAATGGCAACTTTCTCTCCTTTGCCTTTGTCTTCATCTGGCATCCTGCAAACATACATACCTGTGTCCAAAATTCTTTCCTTTAATAAGGATACCAGTCATATTTGATTAGGGCCCACCATAATGACCTCATCTTAATTAATCATATATGTAATGGCCCTACTTTCTAATAAGGTTACATTCTGAGTACTGGGGAATTAGGACTTTAACATATGACTTCTAGGGAGACACAGTACAACCTATTACAGTGAATGTTTGTTACAGCAGTGTATCTTAGTCCCAAAATCACTAAGAAGAAGAAAAAGATGCTAGGTCGCTTCAGTCGTGCCTGACTTCTTGCAACTCCATGGGCTGTAGCCCACCAGACCTGGAATTCTAATCCAGATTTTTCTAATTCAGTAAAGTGTACTTACAACTGGGCTTCCCTGGTGGCTCAGATGATAAAAAAAATCTGCCCGCAATGTGGGAGCCCTGGGATTTGATCCCTGGGTTGGGAAGATTCCCTGGAGAAGGGAAGGGCTACCCACTCCACTGTTCTTGCCTGGAGAATTCCATGGACAGAGGAGCCTGGCAGATTCTAGTCCGTGGGGTTGCAAAGAGTCAGACATGACTGAAGCAACTTAACACACAACAGTCTCCAGAGGTTGATCCCTGACAGTCCACGTGCACTGTAGCTCACCACAATACCCACCATTGCCCATTGTATTCCAGAAACTGAAGGTCAATGCTATTTATTCTTGGGCTTGAGTTTCCTACACTAATCCATTTACTTATTTATGTTACCCCGTTGTCTCCCCATGGGCATTGCCTTTGCAGCCTTGCACTATGCTATAGCCCCTCTCTAATAAAGATTAAAAGGGTAACGCACGACCTCCCAGGTCACCCAAAACCCTTGAGTCGTTAAGACAATCTGAGCCACTCTCACCAGAAGTGGCCCTTGTCCCTGACTCTCTCCTCCCATGAGCACAGAGGAAGGAACTAGGTGCCCATTATCCATCTTGTACCTGTTTTCTGCCAAGCAAATTTCCCCTCAAAGGAGTGAGCCAGGAATGAAAATATTTGATCGATTAAAGCAAATGGGTTGTCAGGTAATGGCAGCTCCTTCTGTGTACATCCTTTGTGAAAGAATCTCTCCATTACAAGGGGCTCAATCAAATGGCAACTTTCTCTCATTCCTGATGTTCGCATCTCCCAGTGCAGAGAAAAGAAGAAAGCTAGCTTTGTAAAGCTTAAGACTCAGGCGGAGAATCACACAAGCGCTTCAATCTCTTATTGCTTTTTCCCTCTCGCCATTCCTATTGAGCATGATGTCTTTTTTATCCGACACCGAGGGGCTTTGTGTGTGTGCTGCTCCTCGTTAATTTGATCACAGAGGGCAGATCTAAGATGTGATTCAAGTAAATGAAAGGTTCTCCAGAAACTATCCAGGTACAGGCATTCTTTTCTAAGCTCTCATCCGTGCCTTTGAATTCATTAGCTTGGAGCGCACAGCACTTCCAAAGAGGCACGTAAACCGCATACACACACCCTGGAGAGCCCGACTCTGCAGACTGGCACCAAGTCACCTTCTCCCAACCCCAGTCAACAAGACACACATCGTGTTTACTCCAATTTTCTCATTAATTTTGCTGGCTGCCTGACAGCCTCTGCCTCTCCGGATTAGCTCTCTGGAATTAGACCCATCTTAATGCTGCAGGAGAGTGACAAGCCCTTCCCCCTCCTTCTAGGCTCCCCCCAAAATACCCCATTCCCACTTTCCAGATGAAGGCAACTGAGGCTCTACCAAAGAAAGACATCTCAAGGCTGGTGAATGCTGGGAGGCTTGCCTTCGAGAACCGCTCAAGTGATTTGCCTAACCAGAAAGAAACCCTCACCGAAACCTCTCCCAGGCTGCCTGCCACTATACTGCAGTGTACAGCACTGGCCCAGGATTTAGACGAGGTGTTTTAAAATGCAGCAGTTACCCTGAAGGATTGCTGTAATAAACCATTAATGCTTTCGTGCAAATGAGTTTGATCAGATTGACTTTAGCCACCTGGCAGGGTCAGCAGGGACATGGTGAGATAAATTCTAGTGATAGAAAAGGATTCAAGAAAGGCAGCAAGGGTGGGAGTAAGAAGGAGCCCAGGACCCTAGAAATATCAAGTGGACCTTAGGCACTAGGTGGGGGAATGAAATGGAGAGGCCAGAGAACTCAGGGAGATGGTGCAGACAACTCAGTCACCTAACAATCTTGGGTCAGGTTGACCTGAGATGATGTCAAACAATCTATGACCTTGGACAAGCCCCTTAGGAACCTATGACCCCATTGAAACTATCAGAAGCAGGTAACAGTGGTTTATCTACCCAAAGGCGAAGGTCCCTTTATCCAGGAAGGTTCTGTGAGTCAGACTGAAGTCCGGTCAGGAAAAATATCCTCTGGCTTAACTCTTTCAAGCCTTAGCATCTTCCTTAGAGCCAGGGAGATGTGGTCTCAGTTTCAAGCTCCACCACTGCACAATCCACTGGGCAACCATGGGTGAGTCTAAATTTCTCCAGACTTCAAATTTCTCATCTGCAAATAAATCATAAAAAAAAATCTACAAGCAAATCATAAAACCTACCTCACTGAGTTGTCAGGAGGTTTCAGTAGGACAATGTAGATGGATCACTCTGGAACAGTGTTGGGCACAAAATGCCCTAAGTGATAAGTTAGCTTCCACTTGTCATCATCGTCACCACCATCACCACCGTCATGCCACACCACCAGCGGTCATCTGCCTCCTGGTGGGCGGAGGCCAGCAGCATCCTGGTGAAGGGAGTGGGCTCTGGAGGCAGACCACCTTGGTCTCAAATCTGGGCTCTAATGGGGACCAGATATTGATCTTGGGCAAGTTATTTACTCTCAGCTTCAGTTCCTTCATCTGTAAATGGGAATAATAAAAGCGTCTACCCAAAGGTGAGGATTAAATGAGATGATGCATGCCACTTGCTGGGGCTGGTGCCTGGCACACCGTAGAGTTCAATAAATGTGCAGTGAGGACCTCAGAAGTCCTTTTCTTACCCCTCTGCTTTTCTCTGCATTTCTCTTTTTCGGTGACAGATGTGATTGAGTAGGGAGAATGAAATCCAGTTCTATGGGTGATCAGAGTAGATGCCAAAAACCTTGCTATTCAACCAGAGAGACAAAGAAGACCCCCTTGAGCCAGCTCAAGGAGCCAAATCTGATTTCATCCAGCTTGTGGGAGCATTCTGCCTTTTAGGTTGCCGTACAGAAAATTAGTTCCCCTGAAGCTGTCCCCTTCAGAGTGGACCTTGGAGGATAAAGAGCTCTGAACAATGGCCACTCTTGTCATTAGCACTTCAGAGAGGAATGACAACAGGAAGTCACTCTCAGCTGAGCCCCTGCCTTCTAAGCTTGTGTCTCCCTCCAGGAACCTCACCATCTGCCCCTCTCCTTTATTCTCCTTTCCTTTTTCTTTTTCCCCTTTTCTGTCTTCCTGTTCCCTTCTGCCTCTCAGAACGAGGCACCACCCCTCCATCTTTTTCTCTCATAACTACCATAATAGAGGGTTCATGGAGTCAAGCATTTGTTTCTCTATCCATGAGACATTTGTGGGTGCATGCTCTCCCCAATCTCGTGTGACTGCGACCCCATGGCTATAGCCCACCAGGCTCCCATGACCATGGGATTTCCCAGGAAAGATTACTGGAGTAGATTGCCATGCTCTCCTCCAGAGGACTTCCTGAGCCAGGGATAGAGTCTGCTGCATTGCACAGGTTCTTCACCACTGAGTCACCAGGGCCCATTCTCAACAAGATGGACTAACAACCCCATGCCACACCACCAGCGGTCATCTGCCTCCTGGTGGGCGGAGGCCAGCAGCATCCTGGTGAAGGGAGTGGGCTCTGGAGGCAGACCACCTTGGTCTCAAATCTGGGCTCTAATGGGGACCAGATATTGATCTTGGGCAAGTTATTTACTCTCAGCTTCAGTTCCTTCATCTGTAAATGGGAATAATAAAAGCGTCTACCCAAAGGTGAGGATTAAATGAGATGATGCATGCCACTTGCTGGGGCTGGTGCCTGGCACACCGTAGAGTTCAATAAATGTGCAGTGAGGACCTCAGAAGTCCTTTTCTTACCCCTCTGCTTTTCTCTGCATTTCTCTTTTTCGGTGACAGATGTGATTGAGTAGGGAGAATGAAATCCAGTTCTATGGGTGATCAGAGTAGATGCCAAAAACCTTGCTATTCAACCAGAGAGACAAAGAAGACCCCCTTGAGCCAGCTCAAGGAGCCAAATCTGATTTCATCCAGCTTTCGTGGGAGCATTCTGCCTTTTAGGTTGCCGTACAGAAAATTAGTTCCCCTGAAGCTGTCCCCTTCAGAGTGGACCTTGGAGGATAAAGAGCTCTGAACAATGGCCACTCTTGTCATTAGCACTTCAGAGAGGAATGACAACAGGAAGTCACTCTCAGCTGAGCCCCTGCCTTCTAAGCTTGTGTCTCCCTCCAGGAACCTCACCATCTGCCCCTCTCCTTTATTCTCCTTTCCTTTTTCTTTTTCCCCTTTTCTGTCTTCCTGTTCCCTTCTGCCTCTCAGAACGAGGCACCACCCCTCCATCTTTTTCTCTCATAACTACCATAATAGAGGGTTCATGGAGTCAAGCATTTGTTTCTCTATCCATGAGACATTTGTGGGTGCATGCTCTCCCCAATCTCGTGTGACTGCGACCCCATGGCTATAGCCCACCAGGCTCCCATGACCATGGGATTTCCCAGGAAAGATTACTGGAGTAGATTGCCATGCTCTCCTCCAGAGGACTTCCTGAGCCAGGGATAGAGTCTGCTGCATTGCACAGGTTCTTCACCACTGAGTCACCAGGGGAGCCCATTCTCAACAAGATGGACTAACAAGCCACCGACAGGGCTTGCAAACAATCGCAATTGCTTCAGCAAATGCTTTTTCAGAAGAACTCATGAGACATGAAGTGCCAAATTGTGGCTGAGTGGGGCAGAGAAAACTAATTTACAGGAGCAGGTCCTGGGCCTGAGGCATGAAAACTGAGCCTTGACTTTTAAATAGTATAATTATTCTACCAAATGCAGTTCTTTGTCTTCATTCAAACAGCTGTGACTTGGATATGCATCTGTCTGTCACATAGAAACCATATTCTTTTTTTTGGCCACTTCTATTGGTCTTTTATTTATTTCCATCTTTGTTCTTTTTGGCCTGTGTGGGCCTCCCATCGCAGTGGCCTCTCTTGCTGCAGAGTACCAGCTCTGGGCACATGTGCTCCAGAGCTCCAACTCAGTAGTTGGGCACATTGGTACAGCCACTCCGCGGCACATGGATCCCAGGCCAGGGATCGAACTGGCGCCTCTTGCACTGCAAGGTAGTGTCCTTACCCACTGGACCACCAGGGAAGCCCAGAACCATATTCTTAAACTGATCAGTTGAGATGTTTTGGTCTTTTGGATAGCTCTCAATATGTCAGTGACCAGGACAAAAAGGACCTTCCCCTCCTGGGACTTCTTAATCCCAGTGAGCATATAAAGTGAGGTGAGTGGGCACTTGATCAGGATAGCCAGTAATAGGGCTCCTTACCCATAATATCTGTAGAGTGAGGGCCCTGTGCTTTATAATCGCTAGGGTTTATTCCTTGTGGTTAAGGTGAGGCTTTCAAAATAACCCAATGCCTTCTCCCCCATTGCTTTCTGCACCACCCGCCCCCTCCCTCCCCATCCCTCTCCCAGGCTAGAAATAGCAAGTAAGAGGAGAAGCATGGACTTGAAAGGCAGACCTCTCCCTACCCAACCATTGATTCGCCTTCACTCTCTCCAAATCAATGGCTGGAGCACTTTTTGAGTGACAGCTCACAGAGACAGTAGGTTACATTTAAGCCATTTGGGTTTTGAAGCCTTTCAAGTTTGTCAAAACAGTGCCACCCCCTGCTGTGTTGCTGGCATAATAACAGGCCTGCACAGGTCAAATCTTGACTCAACTTCCATGTTACCATTTGAACATATAGAGATTAAAGGAGAAAGAGTGGGAGAAGGGGAAGGGAGTTCTTCCTTCTTTCCTTTCTTTTTTTAAAAAATTCCTAGCAAATACAGGGTCCTTTTTGGCCCAGTTTTCCCTCTGACTCAATGCCGTGCACCAGTAAATCTGGATCTAAGAAGAGCCCGGTTTATCTTGGAGTATTAAGGGCTTAGCGAAGCAAAGAAAATTCACTCCCAGGGTTTAGAGGAAGTAGAAACGTATCCAGTTACCTCCTTCAGGGTGGGGACACTAAATGCCTTATTCACTGGCGTATGCCACAGATTTGCTCAGAGCCCGAGGTGCCATTGTTCAGGCGTGTCTAACTCTTTTGCGACCCCATGGGTGATAGCCCACCAGGCTCCTCTGTCCATGAGATTCTTCAGGCAAGAATGCTACTGTGGGTTGCCATTTCCTTCTCTGGAAGTAATGGCAGGTGCACATAAGTATTTGCTGAAGGGATCCGTGTTTTTACCACCACCGTCTCCACCCCACACCCCCACCTCATGCCACATGGGCTTCATCCTGCAGGTAGTGCTGTCGTCCAGTCAGCGCCTTGGGGTTCAAGGGTGCTGCTTTGGTCAATCCATCTTCATCTCCTATCTGAGTAGTTTTCAGTCTTGCAGCTGAAACCATTTGTTTGTCAGCCCTATACTTGCATGGGAGGACTCTTAGGGCCAAGCTTCCAGTTAGGGACCAGATGCAAAGATAAAAGGCATATGGGCGAGGCCCTTGAAGAGATGACTGTTTGGTCGAGGAGACAGGGATATGGATGTCAGAAATCAAGAGAATGAGCCTGGGAAGAGATGAGTAAAGATGGAAACAGGGACAAAAAGGACAAATCCCCAAGGCAACATCATCAAAGGTTTCAGAGAAATGAGAGGGGTCTAGTTTGTGGGGCTGGAGGTTAAGAGCATGGACCAGCAAAAGAACTATGAAAGGAGTATCTTTGGAGTTGTATATGTGGGTTGCTCAGAAACAAGCTAGTTAGGACCAGGATCTCTCCCTCTTCACACTACCGAAGAGGCTGCATCCAAACTTAGCTCCCCACTGAGCTGAGAACTGATGGCTTCCTTCATCTGGTAAGGAGAACTCTAACCAGTGCCCCTTCGGACATAAGTCAGATTGCATCAGTAACAGACCTGGGCTTTCCAGTGGCTCCTGATCACACTCGGAGTGAAGTACAGCGTCCTCATCATAGCACATGTGGCCTGTGCCTCTGGCTGCACCCTCAGCTTGTCTGCTCCTGATGCTCCCACACCCTGGGGATCTCTCCCTAGGGTCTTTGCCCTTGCTGTTTGCTCTGCTGAGAAAGCTCGTCCCATTTCTAACTTGTGCTGAGTCTTCAGCTTAAGTGGTACTTCCTCAGGAGGCTTTCTTGACCCTGAAGTAGGCAGAATGACACCTACTCCCCCACCCCCACAAGATGTCCACATCTGATCCCTGGAACCTGTCACCTTACATGGCAATAGCGACTTTTCAGGTGTGATTAAGAATTTTTTTTTTTGGCCTTGTCATACAGCTCACGGGATCTTACTTCCCCAACCAGGGATTGAACCTGTGCCCACAGCAATCAAAGTGCTGCATCATAGCCCCTGGACTGCCAGGGAATGCCCTGACTAAGGATCTTGAGATGGGGAGGTTATCCTGGATTATTTTCTTGGGCCTAGTGTCATCACAGGGATCCTTATGAGAGGGAGGGGGAAGGAGGACCAGAGTCAGAGAAGAGATGTGACAACAGACACAAAGGTTGACACGATTCCAGGAAAAGGTCATGAGCCAAGGAATATGGGTAGCCTCTAGAAGCTGGCAAAGGCAAGGAAACACCTCCTCTAGTGCCTCCAGACACCTAGACCTTAGCTGGGTGAAACTGATTTTGAGCTTCCCATCTATAACTGCAAGAAAATGCATAGGTGTTGTTTTCAGTCACTAAGTTTGTGCCGATTTGTTACAGCAGCGATAGGAAACCTCCATAACCACTTACACTAAAATACTCCCTTCCCCCTCATTAGTTCACAATTTAAACCAGGCATTTATCACAACTTGAAATCACTGTTTGTTTTGTTTTGGTCCTTTCGGCTGCTAGCCTGTAATCCCAAGAGGACAGTGTCCAGCACACTCGAGGATCTTGGCAGATATTTGTTGACAGACTACATGGGTTATGAATACTTGGCCTCATTTCCAGTCCCTTCACACTACCGAAGAGGCTGCATCCAAACTTAGCTCCCCACTGAGCTGAGAACTGATGGCTTCCTTCATCTGGTAAGGAGAACTCTAACCAGTGCCCCTTCGGACATAAGTCAGATTGCATCAGTAACAGACCTGGGCTTTCCAGTGGCTCCTGATCACACTCGGAGTGAAGTACAGCGTCCTCATCATAGCACATGTGGCCTGTGCCTCTGGCTGCACCCTCAGCTTGTCTGCTCCTGATGCTCCCACACCCTGGGGATCTCTCCCTAGGGTCTTTGCCCTTGCTGTTTGCTCTGCTGAGAAAGCTCGTCCCATTTCTAACTTGTGCTGAGTCTTCAGCTTAAGTGGTACTTCCTCAGGAGGCTTTCTTGACCCTGAAGTAGGCAGAATGACACCTACTCCCCCACCCCCACAAGATGTCCACATCTGATCCCTGGAACCTGTCACCTTACATGGCAATAGCGACTTTTCAGGTGTGATTAAGAATTTTTTTTTTTGGCCTTGTCATACAGCTCACGGGATCTTACTTCCCCAACCAGGGATTGAACCTGTGCCCACAGCAATCAAAGTGCTGCATCATAGCCCCTGGACTGCCAGGGAATGCCCTGACTAAGGATCTTGAGATGGGGAGGTTATCCTGGATTATTTTCTTGGGCCTAGTGTCATCACAGGGATCCTTATGAGAGGGAGGGGGAAGGAGGACCAGAGTCAGAGAAGAGATGTGACAACAGACACAAAGGTTGACACGATTCCAGGAAAAGGTCATGAGCCAAGGAATATGGGTAGCCTCTAGAAGCTGGCAAAGGCAAGGAAACACCTCCTCTAGTGCCTCCAGACACCTAGACCTTAGCTGGGTGAAACTGATTTTGAGCTTCCCATCTATAACTGCAAGAAAATGCATAGGTGTTGTTTTCAGTCACTAAGTTTGTGCCGATTTGTTACAGCAGCGATAGGAAACCTCCATAACCACTTACACTAAAATACTCCCTTCCCCCTCATTAGTTCACAATTTAAACCAGGCATTTATCACAACTTGAAATCACTGTTTGTTTTGTTTTGGTCCTTTCGGCTGCTAGCCTGTAATCCCAAGAGGACAGTGTCCAGCACACTCGAGGATCTTGGCAGATATTTGTTGAAAGACTAAATGGGTTATTGAATACTTGGCCTCATTATCCATCCCAGGTGCCTTCCTCTGAGCACACTGAGGTTGAAAGTGTCCCTATTTAATGGTGGAGCTTAGGACTGAACTCAGCCAGGTGCACATATTTCTCTGAAGCATAAGAAATAATCAGAGCTTTTAAGGAAATTAGGCAGGAAGCCCAATGATAAAACAGGCAGTGAGCCCACTGCACGTTCATCATCTGTTTCCTGCATCTCTGCTGCTCTCAGCTTCACCTAGGACCTTGCTAGAAATGCAGACCTGCAGGCCTCGCCTCAGACCTGCTGAACCAGAATCTGTGTTTTAACAAGATGCTGGCGAAATCCACACGCCCACTCCAGACTCAGAAAAGCTGCGCTGCACAAGTGGTTGGAGGTGGCGCTTTTCTGAAGGACGTGCCACAGGTGTGTTTGCCACAGGCAGGTCCAATAGCATCTGCCACCCCGTGGCCACAGCCTGAGCGAGCCCCTGACCCCACAGCGCTTTGCTGCCCCATTCCATCACCTGCTCCATGTACTGAATTCCCTAACTCTGCTGATGATACTCTCGGTCCCATCTCTCCACCCCCAGCCACCTGTCACGTCTATGGAGACAGGCAGACAGATATAGGAGGTTTTAACCTCCAGGACCAAATAAGAACCAGGACTAATCAGTGGAAGAAGCCCCTTCCCACCAATGACGGCTACGGCAGGCTCTGGCTTTGTTGAATCGCACCCTGCCTTATTCTTCCAGGGAGTGGAGGAGGTTAAAAACCACCAAGTCCTCTAGGCAACTGGGACTGTAGTTGGAGACTGGAAAAATATCAGAAACTGCCAAGAGTTGAGGGAAGGAATAAACAGATGGAGTGCCGGGGATTCCTAGGGCAGTGAAACTACTCTGTTTAATACCGTAGTAGTGGATATATGTCAGTATGCAAAACCCATAGAATAATTTTTTAAAACCCCATAGAATATGAACCCATGTATCAGTATAAACCCATGTATCAGTATTAGCTCATCAAATGTACCACACCAGTGCAAGATGCTAATAATAGGGGACACTGTGGGGGAGGGACACAGATGATGGGATATGTGGGAACTCTCTAGCCTTTTCACTCGATTTTTCTATAAGTCTAAAACCACTCTTAAAAAATTAAGTCTAGGGACTTCCCTGATGGTCCAGTGGGTAAAGAGTCTGCCTTGCAGTGCAAGGGGCACCGGTTCCATCCCTGGCCTGGGAAGATCCCCTGTGCCGCAGAGTGGCTGGACCAGCATATCCAATTAGGAGCCAGCGCTCTGGAGCACATGTGCCCAGAGCCAGTGCTCTGCAATGAGAGAGGCCACTGCAATGGAAGGCCCACACAGACCAGAGCATAAAGATGGATGAAAATAAAGAATTAATAAACCAATAAAAGAGGCTGAGATTAAAAAACAGTTAAGTCTACTATAAGTAATAATAGAAGAGGGAGTTAGGCTCTTAAGACTGGGAGATCTTAGGCAAGTTATTTGATCTCTCAGCCTCAGTTTACTCGGCTGTAATATAAGAAGGAAATGGCAACCCACTTCAGTATTCTTGCCTGGGAAATCCCATGGACAGAGGAGCCTGACAGGCTACAGTTCATGGGGTTGCAAAGAGTTGGACGTGACTTATCAGCTAAACGACAAGTACCCACCTCACAGGGCTATTGTGAAAGACAAGTTAATGTGTGAAGTGCCTGGTGTAGTTCATGGCTTCATGGAGTAAGCACACAGTAAGTGTTAGCCTTGGAGATTGGGCAGTAGTGATGCTGTTTTCTGTGAACACTCAAGGAACCTTGGTTTACAGGGATGCTGTCAGAATTTCCTAATTCGGGAAACTCCAAGGGGGCTTGCTTTGTTAAAGTGCCCGGAGTGGAGGAGGTTAAAAACCACCAAGTCCTCTAGGCAACTGGGACTGTAGTTGGAGACTGGAAAAATATCAGAAACTGCCAAGAGTTGAGGGAAGGAATAAACAGATGGAGTGCCGGGGATTCCTAGGGCAGTGAAACTACTCTGTTTAATACCGTAGTAGTGGATATATGTCAGTATGCAAAACCCATAGAATAATTTTTTAAAACCCCATAGAATATGAACCCATGTATCAGTATAAACCCATGTATCAGTATTAGCTCATCAAATGTACCACACCAGTGCAAGATGCTAATAATAGGGGACACTGTGGGGGAGGGACACAGATGATGGGATATGTGGGAACTCTCTAGCCTTTTCACTCGATTTTTCTATAAGTCTAAAACCACTCTTAAAAAATTAAGTCTAGGGACTTCCCTGATGGTCCAGTGGGTAAAGAGTCTGCCTTGCAGTGCAAGGGGCACCGGTTCCATCCCTGGCCTGGGAAGATCCCCTGTGCCGCAGAGTGGCTGGACCAGCATATCCAATTAGGAGCCAGCGCTCTGGAGCACATGTGCCCAGAGCCAGTGCTCTGCAATGAGAGAGGCCACTGCAATGGAAGGCCCACACAGACCAGAGCATAAAGATGGATGAAAATAAAGAATTAATAAACCAATAAAAGAGGCTGAGATTAAAAAACAGTTAAGTCTACTATAAGTAATAATAGAAGAGGGAGTTAGGCTCTTAAGACTGGGAGATCTTAGGCAAGTTATTTGATCTCTCAGCCTCAGTTTACTCGGCTGTAATATAAGAAGGAAATGGCAACCCACTTCAGTATTCTTGCCTGGGAAATCCCATGGACAGAGGAGCCTGACAGGCTACAGTTCATGGGGTTGCAAAGAGTTGGACGTGACTTATCAGCTAAACGACAAGTACCCACCTCACAGGGCTATTGTGAAAGACAAGTTAATGTGTGAAGTGCCTGGTGTAGTTCATGGCTTCATGGAGTAAGCACACAGTAAGTGTTAGCCTTGGAGATTGGGCAGTAGTGATGCTGTTTTCTGTGAACACTCAAGGAACCTTGGAAATTTTCTACACTGGGGAGCTGCTGCTCAGAATTTCCCTTCAACAGTCTTCAAATGGCAACTCTGTATAGAATGGATTGTCATCTGGAGATGTTAAGGCAGGAAGGTAGATTATTCCACAAGGACATGGCAGTAGAGATGGAAGAGAGGAAATGATGGAGGAGGTATTGATCGGTGGTGGACATGGAGAGGGCCTCAGGAGGGGCCTTGTGCGAAGACTGGACATGTGAGGTGGAGGCAGCCAGCATGGGGATCTTCATCTGCTGAAAGGAATGTCTGGATTCCTGAGATCAATTATACCTCTTCCTCCCTGACGAAAGGCAGTCTCTGGCTGCCATCAGAGAATCTTACGTAATCTCCTTGCTTCAAAACAGAAAGTGGCTTTTTACACAGAAATTTACCTGCCAGTTGCACTGCAGCCTTGACATTTTAAGTGGTACCTGCCCTTCCTGTCAGACTTTTCCAACAAATACAAAAGGAACTTCCCTACCAGGTGTTCAGCATTGAGCCAAGTGAGAACCCCTCCAGGGGTGGGGAAATGTTGCGCTTGCGGAGACAGACAGTGGGAGCACTAGTAACAAATGTTATTTTCAGCGATTACCTTGGGGCCCTCCCACCCAGTGTCCCGCGCATCTTCAGGAAGAAAGCTGGACAATGGATGGGTGCCTTCTCCGTGCCTCCAGCTGAGTAACTTGAGCAAATTGAAGCCAGCAAATAGAACAGCCTTGTAATCAGCATGACCAAGCTTCAGGGAACAGAAACGTTGACCTTTTAGATTTGAAAATAAATGGAAAAAAAAAAAAAGCTGGCATCAGACTCTCATAGGAGAAAGAACTGTAAAGGTCATGGGGACATATCTCATTGTCCCATGATTGAATCCCCTCTGTGACTTTGTGGCCATGGACTTCCCTGGCTATGGCTCAAGCATACTTCCTATAATAGGGGACTGGCCACTGAACCAGGGCTACCTGACTCACTGGAGGATTTAGAGCTGATCCACTCATTTAGCTGGAGAATTCAAAACCCAGATGAGAAAGTTTGCTTTCTCTAAGTCACCCGGTGAGCTGGAGGCTGACCTTCCGGGTCTTCTAGAGTGTAGTCCTGAGCATGTTCACTAGGCCGGACATGGTAGCTACAGTTTGGGTCATGAGGTCAAAACTCAGCCTCTGCCCTGAGTCAAGCCATTTTTCTTTTCAGGCTCCAGTTTTCTTGACCAAAACATTGAAGCAATAATAGTACCTATAATAGTACCTATAGCAATAATAGTACCTATAGTAATAATAGTCATATGGACTAATCTGGGATCATACATATCTGTAAACAACAAAACTCTGTAAAAGTAAAAGTAAAATAAAAATTAAAAAAGAAAAGAAAAAAAAAATAATAGTACCTAACTTACTAGGTTGTTCTAAGGATTAAAATGAGAAAATGGAAGCTAGTACTTGGCACTGTGCCTGGCATGTAGCAAGTAAACAGTACTATAATAGCCACTAAATATAATTAATACTGATTCTTTTTGTGTTTACCTGCAATCCCAGATGAATGTTAGGAAGTCATATTTACCATCCTGACTCTTTACTGCTCATCATCTGGTTCTCTTTGGATCCCCGAGTCTAAAGAGTCAAGATGGCTATGAACTTCCAAGAGGACATGCTTACAGGAAACAACTCAGGGTAGCCACACACCCACACACACACTTGTCTCCTAACCTCTCATCCCCTTGACTGTGCACAGTGCAGTCTTTGAGATCTCCTCTGAGATTTCCCTAAAAGCAGCTATCAGCACCTTGGACAAGTATATAAGGGAGTCCACATCTCCAGACGTCAGGGAGATGTCAACCTCTTGACACAGTGCCAGGGTGGCTAAGGTATTTGAGAAGAAGGAGTGCTGAGGGTTCTTCTTTTCCCCCTTGGGGCCAAATTCAAAGGGAAACTGTATAGACAAGGGAATAAAACAAACAAACCAAGAATAAAACCTCCCAGGTGGACAGCTTTCATTCTCCTCTTCCCACAGAAAGCCCACTGCTTATTAAAAGTTTGAGATGGAAAAACAAAGTTGGTAGCCCTTCCAAAGAAAGTAATTGGAACAAAGTAGGCACATTTCATGGGAATGGTTGATTTGCCAGCTCCCTCTCTGCAGCACTGTTACAATTACAGCTATTCTTGTGGACGCAATTCATTATGGACCCATTATTCTCAGGAAGCAAAGAAGAGCACAAATCAAAGATTTATCATCTGGCTGTGGTGCATAGAACACAGCAGGCTGCCTGCTGGGCACATCCTGGGCCGCAATCAGAAACCAGAGATCAGGGACAAATATACATTCCACTGAGCACCTCCATGCACTCAGATGAAGTGATGCTCTTTGCAACAAGAAAGAAGGCTGTTGACCTTCTGGGCAATTTCCAGTCAGCTGGCCAACAGAGAAAGAGCTGCTTCCTGGAGAGGAGGGAGATGGCACCCGAGGACGGAAGGCCATGGCCAGTGTGGAGCTTCCACTCGTCAGAGCTGTGCTAGACATCTTACATGTGTGGGAGGGGTCCCCACAAAACCTTGTTTCATGAAGATCAAGCCTGAGGCAGAGGTTCTTCCCGGCTCCCTCAGTGACAAAAGCCCCATTGTGACCAGCTTAAATACAAAAGGGAAGATACTGACTCGTGAAACTGAAATCTCCAGGGATAGATAGGTTGGCCTTCTGGTTCAGCTGGACCTGGGGCTTACCGCTGTCAGCCTTCATCACCGCCTCGGCTCTTCCTTTCCCTCTGTGTTGCTGTCACTCCCCGAGAGGCCTTTCTTCTTGATTGTTAGATGGGGGCCACGAACTCCCGGCTCTGTCCGTCCAGTCTAGCAAGGCTAACAAAGAGGGAACTTCTTTTCTTTAACAGTCCCAGGTCAGGTCCCAGCACTGACGGCCACCAGCCCACCCCTGGGTCATGTGATCACCGTCAGTCCAGTCAGTCTTTCTGACTTGAAGCTGGTGTTCTGGACTATGTGCAAAAGTCTATAGGAACCTCCATTCTTGCCAGGAGGTGAAGTTGTTTTGAGAAGGTGGCATCTGAGGAGTGTATCAGTCAGAAATATGGAGTTATAAATGACAGAGATTCCACTCATACTAGCTTAAACAGAAATATAGGAATTTTTTTGCTTTGTGTAACAACAGACAAACAAAAATATGGAGATATAAGATGGAACTAGAGACCCAGGCAAATCCAGGAAACTGGGTTGGCAGGACTCACTCTGTCTCTCAGCCCTTCTCTCTTCTGTGGGAGCTATGTGTGCACTCGAGGCTAATCTTCTCTTGGCTTAGCCACCCTGCTGGGAAAAGAGCATCATTTTTTCAGGAATTCCAACAAAAATTTCAGATCTGAGTCTTATCGTGTGCTCATCCTATGGCCAGAGATACCCTGATTGGCTGTCCTGGGGCCAGAGGAGCAGGTGGACTAACTTCACCAGAAGCAGGTAGCATAGAGAGGTGTTAGGTATACATGCTCAGTCATGTCTAATTTTTTGTGAACCCATGGACTGTAGCCCACCAGACTTCTCTGGCCATGGGATTTTCCAGGCAAGAATACTGGAGTGGGTTGCCATTTCCTTCTCCAGGGGACCTTCCTCACCCAGGGATCAAACCCATGTCCCTTGCATCTTCTGCATTGGCAGGTGGATTCTTTACCACTGGCACCACCTGGAAGCCCAGCATAGAATGGAGGAGGGTATTTATCAGCGTAAAAGAAGGTTGCTAGTACCAGTAGGAGGGATAGAACATTAGACTAATAAGACCAGTCAGGGACTGCACTAGGTATCTGTTGTGTTCAAGAAACCACCCCTGAAGCATAACTTAAAATGACTATTGGTTTAGCACAGGATTCAGTGGTTGGCCACTGGAACTCATTCAGCCGTCTGTGACCAGACATGGGGTCCACTTGGGACTGACTGGTCTAGAGCCCTTGGGGAGCCATCATCTCTGTTTCACAGGATTTCTCAGGCTCCCGGCAATCCCGGCTCCTTCACACGGGGGCAGATTTCCAAGAGAAACAGAAAGAGGGCAAACACGTTTCAGGCCTTTGCTTGCGTCACATTCCCTCATATCCCATTAACCCAAACCGGTCACATGGCTGAATTTGTCGTAGTATGGAGTTTTATTTTTGAAACAGGAACCTCCATTCTTGCCAGGAGGTGAAGTTGTTTTGAGAAGGTGGCATCTGAGGAGTGTATCAGTCAGAAATATGGAGTTATAAATGACAGAGATTCCACTCATACTAGCTTAAACAGAAATATAGGAATTTTTTTGCTTTGTGTAACAACAGACAAACAAAAATATGGAGATATAAGATGGAACTAGAGACCCAGGCAAATCCAGGAAACTGGGTTGGCAGGACTCACTCTGTCTCTCAGCCCTTCTCTCTTCTGTGGGAGCTATGTGTGCACTCGAGGCTAATCTTCTCTTGGCTTAGCCACCCTGCTGGGAAAAGAGCATCATTTTTTCAGGAATTCCAACAAAAATTTCAGATCTGAGTCTTATCGTGTGCTCATCCTATGGCCAGAGATACCCTGATTGGCTGTCCTGGGGCCAGAGGAGCAGGTGGACTAACTTCACCAGAAGCAGGTAGCATAGAGAGGTGTTAGGTATACATGCTCAGTCATGTCTAATTTTTTGTGAACCCATGGACTGTAGCCCACCAGACTTCTCTGGCCATGGGATTTTCCAGGCAAGAATACTGGAGTGGGTTGCCATTTCCTTCTCCAGGGGACCTTCCTCACCCAGGGATCAAACCCATGTCCCTTGCATCTTCTGCATTGGCAGGTGGATTCTTTACCACTGGCACCACCTGGAAGCCCAGCATAGAATGGAGGAGGGTATTTATCAGCGTAAAAGAAGGTTGCTAGTACCAGTAGGAGGGATAGAACATTAGACTAATAAGACCAGTCAGGGACTGCACTAGGTATCTGTTGTGTTCAAGAAACCACCCCTGAAGCATAACTTAAAATGACTATTGGTTTAGCACAGGATTCAGTGGTTGGCCACTGGAACTCATTCAGCCGTCTGTGACCAGACATGGGGTCCACTTGGGACTGACTGGTCTAGAGCCCTTGGGGAGCCATCATCTCTGTTTCACAGGATTTCTCAGGCTCCCCCGGGCAATCCCGGGCTCCTTCACACGGGGGCAGATTTCCAAGAGAAACAGAAAGAGGGCAAACACGTTTCAGGCCTTTGCTTGCGTCACATTCCCTCATATCCCATTAACCCAAACCGGTCACATGGCTGAACCCAGAGTCAGAACAGGAAGGCACAGGAAGTTACAGGCGAGAGAACAGGGATTCAAGAAGGGAAGGATTAACGGCCTTTCTTGCCATCTACCACCATTTCAAGGAGCAACAGAATAGTCTCTCCCACATAATAGACACACTCCTGTCTAATGAGTGACATGGTTAGGAGGAAGGGAGAACAAAGGCCTTCAGGAGAAGAAACAGCATCAGCAAAGGCTCAGAGGTAGCACATAGGGATCATTAGTGGTGAACACACAGAGGAAGCAGTGGCCCTTTGGGGCCATATCAGGGTAAGCTGCCTTGGGTGCTGAGTTTAGGGTTTAAGCTCCATTCTGTATTCTGGGGGCAGTTGTTGAAGGTATTTGAGTCATTCAGCAAGTCCCCACAGGGTTTTAAAGGGTAGCTGTAGGTGGACACTGCTCTGGAGGATAAAACCCCTGGGAAGGGGGAGGGACAGAGACATCCTCGAAGGCACAGAGACAGAGCAGCTGTGGTCTACTGTGCTCCAGTGGGCACCGCAGCTGAGTTTTGAGCTCATTTCGCTTGGCATATCCCAGATACCGCGCTTCCTGCAGCGCCCCTCAGGCTGTGAGAACTTGGAGACGCTCCGTATCCTGAGTGCCAGACAAATACTGCTTGTTTCCCATACTGGCTTGTGTGAGGCCACCCGCAACACCTGGGACCAGCTGGCTGCTGGTCCTCCCGCCCCAGATGTTTCTTAGTGGATCTCACTCCTCGGGAGTGAGGTTTTGGCTCAAAGTTTCTTGCTACTGCTCTGTCCTAAAATCCAAACTTCCCCTCACAGCTAACCTGTCCCAGTCTTTGCCAGCCCCTCCATGTGATGCCAGCAAATACCAAAGACCTGAGACCCAATTAGGCCTGTCAATTCTGTGCGGAACCTCCCCCAAGCCTAATCGCAAGCTCAGCAGGCTTCAAAAATGCCTCTGATGGGTTGTTACTCTCTCCTAATTTGCCTAAATATGCCTTTCAATAATGATGCTTTGCAGTGTGGACTTTCTAATGGTGTATTTTTGCAAACGAGATACATGCCTGCCCATGGCAACCAAAAGCAAATCCACAGGCCACAGGGTTGTTTTTTGAGAAATAATAAGCACCGTGTCTGTAGACCCTCATGACCCCCCACAGAGATCCTTAGAGCAGCACTGTAGGTGAACCGTGGCGTGGCTGTACCCACAGACCCCAGCTCACTGAGGCTGCCCGTGGCTCCTGCAGCTTCCAGGGGCACGATTTAGAAGCTGCAGGTGTCTGAACTGCTGCTGTGGCTGACTCAGACCCGGTTTCCACCTAATGGTGTCCTCTGGGACGGAAGGCACAAATCATAGCTTATAATGCAGGGTCTCGTTCTAAGCACTCTATGTATTTTAACTCATCCAGTCTTCCCAAGAACCCTTGGAAAAGGCACAGAAAGGCTTGTGGATCTGCTAAAATTCACTCAATGTTGATGATAATGCTTGTCTTCATAATTAAGTGCTCAAACTTAAACAAAACTGAAGCTAAAAATGAACCAGTGAATTTTTCAGCTTTTCATAAAAAGCGTTTAAGCAAATGGAAAATCCAATAGCTCTAATTAGAAAGAGCAGGAGAAAGCTCAAGCATGACCTCTGCCCTACACCTTCAGGGCCCCACCCACCTGCTTCCCCCTCTACCACAGATACATAGATGCCCTGCTTTGGGGTTCCCTGGAGGTGACCCACACCTATTCCTATCACATCCCTTCTAAGGTAATGCTCATAACTGTTCATGTTTCTTTCTCAGTAGACATGCACTTATCAGCACTTAGCACAGTGCCTGGCACACAGCAGATACCCCACACTTGGTTGAAGACCAAGACTTAAAAATCATTGGCTGGTGTTTGCCTCTATTCCCATAAGGAAAATTTGAGACAGCAGGTACTGCTGATTAGTTTCAAGTGGTAGTAAACTCAGAGAAGTTATATCTGTGGAATCCTGAGCTCAGAAGCCAAAGACTGGGAAAGCATGTGTGCTAGGCTGCACGTGGGAACAAGCCTGCCTGGCACCCCTGCCTAGCACTGGCACCGTGCCTGGGAGTGAAGGTGCACCCTGAGTCCTCATGCTGGGGGTCTGTGGCTGCCACTTGCTGTGGAGAGGTGTGACTGAGTTAGCCATGGTGCTTCCTGGAATCACTGCATCATGCAAAGGCTGCCAGGTGACAGCTGGCATCCTTGGCTGCTAGGGTGGACCAGGCAGCATGTGTTGCTCCAGGCACCCAGCTGGCTCTGTTGGGGAAGGATTGGTGAGGTTTGCCTTCCTCCTGCTGGATGTATTGGCTGGTAACACTGAGCAGGTGGGTGGGGGGTCGTCAATGACACTGGCTTAAAGATGATCGTTTTTTCCGCACTTGCAAGCTGGGGGTTGGAGTGGGCAAAGCAATCCTGTGGATTCCTGACATCCCTATCTGAGGTCTTCTGGTGCTCCATGCCTTCTGGGTAACATCCAAACAGCTGGTTTCAAGTTCCAGTTCCTTCCTCTGCTGCAAGGGGCAAGGTACCTGATTTCTCCGAGCCATGGTTTCCTCATTGGATAAAAAGGGGAGGAAGGGGTGAGAGAAACAGGAATAGACACCTGGCAAGGTTTTTATAAGATTCCGAGATGAAATATGTCACCTCCATACTTTAACTAAACACCTAAACTAGAAACCAATTCTCTTTGCAGTCTCTAGTGCTGATAACTCATCTAAAAAGTGTCCTCAGCCCCTCCCCATTACTCGATCCTGTTCTATTTTCTATGTAGCACTAACCACAGTCTGTTTTATTAAGCTCTTATTTAATGATTTGCTTGTAAAACATGTATTTAAAAATATTTGTTGGGGCTTCCCTTGTAAGTTCAGCTGGCAAAGAATCTGCCTACAACGCAGGAGACCCTGATTTGATCCCTGGGTTGGAAAGATTCCCCGGAGAAGGGAAAGGCTACCCACTCTAGTATTCTCGCAGTATTTCATGGCTCGTTCATGGGTCACAAAGAGTCAGCTGTGACTGAGCGACTTCCATTTCACTTTAGAACATTAATTAAGTCAATTCAGTGTTACACTGTATCTTCTTTCCTGCCTAGCACATAAGTCCCACGAAGGCACAAACTTTGGGCATAGTCTTGTCAGTTTCTCCACAATCCTGAGCTCAGAAGCCAAAGACTGGGAAAGCATGTGTGCTAGGCTGCACGTGGGAACAAGCCTGCCTGGCACCCCTGCCTAGCACTGGCACCGTGCCTGGGAGTGAAGGTGCACCCTGAGTCCTCATGCTGGGGGTCTGTGGCTGCCACTTGCTGTGGAGAGGTGTGACTGAGTTAGCCATGGTGCTTCCTGGAATCACTGCATCATGCAAAGGCTGCCAGGTGACAGCTGGCATCCTTGGCTGCTAGGGTGGACCAGGCAGCATGTGTTGCTCCAGGCACCCAGCTGGCTCTGTTGGGGAAGGATTGGTGAGGTTTGCCTTCCTCCTGCTGGATGTATTGGCTGGTAACACTGAGCAGGTGGGTGGGGGGTCGTCAATGACACTGGCTTAAAGATGATCGTTTTTTCCGCACTTGCAAGCTGGGGGTTGGAGTGGGCAAAGCAATCCTGTGGATTCCTGACATCCCTATCTGAGGTCTTCTGGTGCTCCATGCCTTCTGGGTAACATCCAAACAGCTGGTTTCAAGTTCCAGTTCCTTCCTCTGCTGCAAGGGGCAAGGTACCTGATTTCTCCGAGCCATGGTTTCCTCATTGGATAAAAAGGGGAGGAAGGGGTGAGAGAAACAGGAATAGACACCTGGCAAGGTTTTTATAAGATTCCGAGATGAAATATGTCACCTCCATACTTTAACTAAACACCTAAACTAGAAACCAATTCTCTTTGCAGTCTCTAGTGCTGATAACTCATCGAAAAAGTGTCCTCAGCCCCCCCCCATTACTCGATCCTGTTCTATTTTCTATGTAGCACTAACCACAGTCTGTTTTATTAAGCTCTTATTTAATGATTTGCTTGTAAAACATGTATTTAAAAATATTTGTTGGGGCTTCCTTGTAAGTTCAGCTGGCAAAGAATCTGCCTACAACGCAGGAGACCCTGATTTGATCCCTGGGTTGGAAAGATTCCCCGGAGAAGGGAAAGGCTACCCACTCTAGTATTCTCGCAGTATTTCATGGCTCGTTCATGGGTCACAAAGAGTCAGCTGTGACTGAGCGACTTCCATTTCACTTTAGAACATTAATTAAGTCAATTCAGTGTTACACTGTATCTTCTTTCCTGCCTAGAACATAAGTCCCACGAAGGCACAAACTTTGGGCATAGTCTTGGTCACTGCTATTTTCTTAGCACTTTAGGCAACGTCTGGCATATAGTAGGCATTTTAAAAATAGAGCTTCAATAGATGAATGTTGAGCGAATGAATGTAACTGATTTTGTAAACTCTAAAATCCTTAGAAGTTATGGATTATTATTACTATTAAGGTCAAACCAGGAACTGCAAATGAAACAGATACCCATGAGTTCTGTGTTCAAGAAACAAGCAAGAAGAGTCTACCAAGAGGATTCCTGGGGGTACAATGCCAAGGGAACCCTAACTAAAGTGCAGAGATGGACCTTGCCAGACTTAGCAGTCATCGTTATTACTATGGTCTCCATTGATTGCATGCTCGCTGACTACTTGGCACTGTATTAAGTGGAGGAAAAACTGTTATGACAAGAAAAACTATTTACTTGCTCTTTACATCATCTCTATATTTGTACACACTTACACATGTGTTTGAAGTTGAGTTCCTCTAGAAGTAGACCCTGAGACAAAGATCAGGGTGTATGTATCTTATTTTGGAGGTAATCTCAGGAAATGATGATAAGGGAGTGGATTAAGAAAAACAGAGAAGGGAAAGAAATCACTACTTGGTTTAATTCTGGGAGGATGACTGTCATGGAAAATTGGAGCTCAAATCTTTGGGGTCCTCAGGAAGACAGTGCAGGACATGTCTCAGAGTTGTTCATCTAAGGGATGAAGGATCTGAAGGCTCTATCCATTAACTCCTGTTCATCACCCAACAAAGCCAGCTCCCTGACCTTTCTGAACTGCCCGGGGACAAACCAAGCAAGGTCTTTAGACAAAAAGTCTCAAATGTGTTTGTGAAGAAGCAGAAGGCATGGCAGTTTGGGAACAGTGAGTTCCAAGGGGCTCTAGGTGGCTCAGTAATAGTGTCTGCCACACCATCACGGGGATGGACCTTGACCACTGTAGAGAGATATTGCTACGGCTCTTAGGTGTATCTGCAGACAACACTGAGTGATAGGCATAGGATACAAGAGTAAAGGGGACAGGCTAACTTCCTCTGACGACAAAGGGGCAAAGAGGAAGGTCTCAGAGGGAGCATGGGGTTTGGGAGCAGATGGAGGCTGATGACCAGATGCTCGTAAGACTGATGTTGCTTCTTGAGGTTATGGACTGAATTTGGGCATGGGTGAGTTGATGACATCAGATTCCTGCCTTGGGGGTAGTGCAGACTGGGTAAAGCAGTGGTGCATGGAGACGCCAACATCCAGGGAACATATGCACATTCTCATTTAATCCTCACTGTTGTAGCTTCCCTGTACTAGTCAACTATGACCACAACCATAGTGCATAACAGACTACTCCCTGAAAACCCAACAGCTTTTAATAAAAAAAAAAAAGATTTCATTTTCTAGTTCATGGGTCTGCAGACCAGTTTGGGAGGGGCTCATGTTCAAGCCACAGAAAGTCTCCAGGCTGATGATGGACTCCTGTCTGCTCCATGTGCCCCCTCATCCCCTGTAGACGTAAACATTCTAATGCTTATGTTCTTTCCATGGTAGGTCATAGATGTAAAAACCGACGAACCAGACCTTGGAAGAACATTTATAGCCTCTGCTCACACCAAGTCCTTAACATTCCGTTGGCCCAAGGAAATTCATGTGGTAAAATCCAACACGCATAAGGTAAGAGAATACACTTCTGAGCGCATGTGTACACGGCAAGGTCACATGGAAGAGTAAACGTGTGAAGGATCGAGAACAACAGTTTCATCTACCACAGCCCTGCCTTGCCCTGTGGCAAAGCCAAGGATTCAAATATTTATTTGTCTAAAGTCACAAGTGTGTGGAGCATTCATCTGGATTTGGCACACAGCTTTGTCTGACACCAAAACTTGTATGTGTAATATGTTCAACTCTGCTAGGTGCAAGGTGGCCTAGGCCCCACAGGAAGAGGGTCCTGGAGTTTGGCCTCAGGGGCTCCTCCTCCATCCAGTACAGCGCAAAAGGGGCTCTAGGTGGCTCAGTAATAGTGTCTGCCACACCATCACGGGGATGGACCTTGACCACTGTAGAGAGATATTGCTACGGCTCTTAGGTGTATCTGCAGACAACACTGAGTGATAGGCATAGGATACAAGAGTAAAGGGGACAGGCTAACTTCCTCTGACGACAAAGGGGCAAAGAGGAAGGTCTCAGAGGGAGCATGGGGTTTGGGAGCAGATGGAGGCTGATGACCAGATGCTCGTAAGACTGATGTTGCTTCTTGAGGTTATGGACTGAATTTGGGCATGGGTGAGTTGATGACATCAGATTCCTGCCTTGGGGGTAGTGCAGACTGGGTAAAGCAGTGGTGCATGGAGACGCCAACATCCAGGGAACATATGCACATTCTCATTTAATCCTCACTGTTGTAGCTTCCCTGTACTAGTCAACTATGACCACAACCATAGTGCATAACAGACTACTCCCTGAAAACCCAACAGCTTTTAATAAAAAAAAAAAAGATTTCATTTTCTAGTTCATGGGTCTGCAGACCAGTTTGGGAGGGGCTCATGTTCAAGCCACAGAAAGTCTCCAGGCTGATGATGGACTCCTGTCTGCTCCATGTGCCCCCTCATCCCCTGTAGACGTAAACATTCTAATGCTTATGTTCTTTCCATGGTAGGTCATAGATGTAAAACCGCGAACCAGACCTTGGAAGAACATTTATAGCCTCTGCTCACACCAAGTCCTTAACATTCCGTTGGCCCAAGGAAATTCATGTGGTAAAATCCAACACGCATAAGGTAAGAGAATACACTTCTGAGCGCATGTGTACACGGCAAGGTCACATGGAAGAGTAAACGTGTGAAGGATCGAGAACAACAGTTTCATCTACCACAGCCCTGCCTTGCCCTGTGGCAAAGCCAAGGATTCAAATATTTATTTGTCTAAAGTCACAAGTGTGTGGAGCATTCATCTGGATTTGGCACACAGCTTTGTCTGACACCAAAACTTGTATGTGTAATATGTTCAACTCTGCTAGGTGCAAGGTGGCCTAGGCCCCACAGGGAAGAGGGTCCTGGAGTTTGGCCTCAGGGGCTCCTCCTCCATCCAGTACAGCGCAAAAGCGCCCAAGTAACCAGGATCCCCTGTCTGCTCAAGGTCATGCCATGGGCCAGTGTCAAGGAGACCCTTGAACCCAATTCTTCCCTCCTTCCCCAGATAGAATTGTGTGCTCTTGGCTTTAAAATATCCCTGAGTGGGGTCCCTTCCCTGAGACATTTTACCCATTGCAATCTACCCAGAGGTTTTCAAAGCAGGCCCAGGAGACTCCGAGGTGACAAATAGTTCCGTTTTCACTTCCTGGAAATGTGTCATAAAGGCACCTATTCTGCCGCCCATATCTGTTAAAGGAAAGAGGGAATTCACACCATTCAACTCCCAGCTGTTGCCATGGAGCCCATCCAGACACCAACACAGGCGGCAACTCAGGCAGCTTTTGCAGTGGAATCAAAGAGGGGGAAAATAATCAGCAGGGGAGCAAACTCTTGTTTAAATGCAAATACCTTTGAGAGGCAGCAATTGAGGGAAAAGAGATTATGAAAACCCCAGTCAAGAGCATGGAGTTGGGACGAAGGCTGATAAGCCACGCGGGTCCCCCAGCGGGAGAGTCCCTGCTCCATCTCCCGCCAAAGTGGGAAATTCGCTTCCAGAAGCGATTTGCCAACAGTACGCATCCCAGCCACCCCTAACAAGGCTCTTAGAATGGAGCAGAGCGGATGTCCCGACGGGCGGCGAGCCCGTCAGAGCCGAGGGATGCTGATGGGAGGGCTGAGCTGGTTTGCACTAGAATTTAAAGTGAAGGAAATGAAGGTTGAGAATCGGGGCCCAAGAGGGAGGTTTCAGAAAGAATGTGGGTACTTTCTTTCGGGCTCCCCAGAGGGGAGCATGCATCTGGGAATGTGGATGGCGGGGAGCGTGTCTGAAAGCTCAGTGAGAGTCTGCAATGCTTTAGATCTTGCTAATAAGAATTATAGTATATTTTCACTTGCTAATCTTGTTCTTATTAAGAATAAAACTATTCATTTTTAGCTTTGAATGTGCTAAAGCTCAAGAATTTAACCACAAAGGAGATCGTATTTTATAATTATATGGTATCAAGGATGATGTTATCCTGTAGCCTTTTTGGGTGGCGGGGAGAGGGGCGGGCTGGCCACTTCTATTGGTCTTTCATTTATCTATTTTCATCCATCTTTGTGCTTTGGCCTCCGTGGGCCTCCCATCACAGTGGCCTCTGTTGTCACAGAGCACCGGCTCTGGGCGCATGCACTCCAGAGCTCCAGCTCAGTAATTGGGCACATCCGTCCAGCCACTCCGCAGCACTTAGGATCTTCCCAGTCCAGGGATCAAACCGGCGCTCCTTGCACTGCAAGACTGTGTCCTTACCCACTGGACCACCAGGGAAGCCCTCCTGTAGCCTTTTTAAAAAGAAACATTCCAACTAAAACTCATTCTGCATCTGATCTCAGGGAAAGTGGGCAGATGGGAAGCTTGGAGTGAGGGGGACCGCTGAGACAACCTGGAGTCACCCACCTCAAGCCAATTTGAAACCCCGTTGGATGCTGGATGTTAGCCAGGCGCATAGGTAGAGGTTCTGGGCATCTTCTCAAAACGCAGTTATCTGTCAGCAATGCAGGGAAGGACCTGGGAGAGGAGCACGGACCATGGTTCCAGGGCGGCCCTCCATTAGGCCTTGAGTTTCTAGAAGGATTCCAGTGAGTTGGCAAAAGTGCACTGAACTAGAGCCCAGCTAGAGTCCTGTCTTTAACATAATCAAGCCATGCAACCTCAGGGAAGTCATTGCGCTTTTCTTAGCCTTGGCTTCAGTTTCCACATCTCTACACCAGGGTGGCTGAGAGAGCTGTATTGGACACCCGGGGTTTTCCCCATCATCCCTTTAGCACTTAAAGGAGGTTACAGACTGAAGACCGATGAGTCACATCTTGGCTGCAGCCACAAGTTATTTGCCCATTGTTTTTAAAAAATAAATGTGAGCCAACACTTTGGATTAGGCAATCTCCCATAAAAACCCAGATTTCTGATTTCTCTTGGGAAAAAAAAAAAAATCAGAGCTGGCGCACTGACAGTAAGTGTTACAGTCAGCTAGAGTAAACTGACCCATTCAGAGAGAATGCGCAGTCTTTATTTGGGCTCAGTCCTCACGACTCCGTGCGTCCCAAACCCTAGGGCCAAGCCTCAAGTTGCCCATTTATCAGACAAACTGTGTTTTATCTTACTGCAATAGAAATTTGAAAAGCATTGAATATTTAATTCTCATAATGACTCTAAGCAATAGGCATTACTTTCATTCCCATTTTACAGATAAGGAAACAGAGACGTCTGTCTTGCTTTTCTGCCTAAATAGAACGATTCATGCTTCATGTTGATTTGCATTTGCTCAAGGCCACACAGATAGTAAGTGACACAGACCAGATTTGAGCTCATGCTTATAACTACTCTGCTATCTTGCTCTCTGCGTGCTCAGTCATGTCCAACTTTTTGTGACCCCATGAACTGTAGGCCGCCAGGCTCCTCTGCCCATGGAATTCACCAGGCAGGAATGCTGGAGTGCGTTGCCATTTCCTTCTCCACGGGATCTTCCCAACCCAGGGATGGAACCTGAGTCTCCTACATGGGCAGGCAGGTTCTTTAAACCACTACGCCACATGGGACACCCTTAAGCATGTTAACTTTATTCAGATCACAACACTGAGGTTCAGGGACTTGTCAGCCCACCTGAGTTGCTTTTTTCCACATCTCACTTGTTGCTAGAGATAAGAGACCTACATGAGGATCAAAGCCATGAAGAAAAAGACAAAGAAAAAGCGGAGTTGGAGGGGCCAGCCTGAGGAGATGACTCAGTTGGAGGTCTGCATTTTTTCTTTTTAATTTTTGGCCTCTATTTATTGATTTTTAAAATTTATTTATTTATCATCCATCTTTATTCTCCAGCCTGTGTGGGCCTCCCATTGCTGTGGCCTCTCTCCTTGCAGAGCACTGACTCTGGGCACATGTGCTCCAGAGTGCTGGCTCGTAATTGGACACACCAGTCCAGCCGTTCTGCGGCATGTGGAATCTTCCCAGGCTAGGGATCGAACCAGTGCCCCTTGCACTGCAAGGCAGACTTTTTACCCACTGGACCACCAGGGAAGCCCAGAGGTCTGCATTTTAAGAAGGGGAAATAGTTGGAAAGATTAAATGGCTTGCTTGTGGTCACATACTGCTTAAAATTATCAATGCTAGGACTAGATTCTGCAAATGAAGTGAGGAAATTAATTAGCCAGCCACGTATATTTTGGGCTCACAAATTCGCTTAGGTTGCAAGTGTTTGGATGTTGCATTTACAAAGGTATTGAGAGAGAATTACTGCAGAGTTGCCTCCATTTTCCCTTTTGCTCTTTTTTTTTAAGTTTTGTTTTTTGTTTTTTTTTTAATGTGAACCAATTTTAAAGTTGTTACTGAATTTGTTACAATATTGCTTCTGTTTTATGATTTGTTTGTTTGGTTTTTTTTTGTCCTTGAGACATGTGCCATCTAGTTCCTAGACTAGGGATCAAACCTACATGCCCTGCATTGGCAGGCAAATTTTTAACCACTGGACCACCAGGGAAGTCCCCTCAGCCTTTTGCTCTTGACAGCACTTGTCCCCAGAATCTTAGCAAAGAAGTCATGGAGCTATTTCACATAGTTTCCCTTCTGAAACATAGAATGTCGAAGAACAAATGTCATCATCTACGCCAATCATTTCATTTTACAGGTGAGAAAACTGAGACCCATAGTAAAGGGGCCTTGTCCAAGACTGTCGGCAGAGGGCTTGACAGGAACCGTCTGCTCCCCACATTTTGAGCTCCCGTTGCTTGGTGCCAGTGCTGCCATTCGTTCCTCACCTGCTCGGCTTGAGTTTCTTCTTGGGAAGCATTTTAATGATGTTGTTCAGAGGCTCTGCGCCTTGTTCCTCAGGGGCTCATGACGGTCTAAAAAATGTTCACAGCTGGATTAATAAGAGAAGCAGCACCTCCAAATTCCTTCACTTGCAGGAGGGCAGGCAAGGCAACTGTTTCTGTCTCCACATCCCAGATGCTCCCAGGAGGCCAAGATGGTCCTCGCTTTCCCGCCTGACTAGAATTATGTGTTGGGCATATAGATGTCTCCCCTCCAAGCAACTCTCCCTGACTCCTCACTGGAGTCAGCGCTTCCTCCTCTGAGCTCCATGGCAGAGAAGCTAGGGCAGAATAGTTATTGCTGATCCCATCAGCGATGTGAGACACTGCCTGAAGGCGGGGACCAAAGCTGACTCATCTCCGTCCCCAAGCTCCCAGCAACAATGCCCCTTGCCCGGCCGTAAAAGCAGTTGCTGCTGTTTATTCCAGGAGTGTAGCAGATCAAGTTCTGGACTAAGCACTTTATATGAAAATGTATTTTATCTCAGTGAATCCTCAAAACTGATCTCGGGTAGCCTTGGCCTGCAGTGGCTTGAAAACAAGAATCCAGTTTCTGCATAGAGATTGACGTCAAACCCCGAGCAGTGATAGCTGACGCCTTGCCACTGGGCCACCAGAGATCAGTGGCCAGTGATAAGGCCCTCGCCCAGCTGTGTTTGGGGCTTGAAAAATTGTTACTGAATTTGTTACAATATTGCTTCTGTTTTATGATTTGTTTGTTTGGTTTTTTTTTGTCCTTGAGACATGTGCCATCTAGTTCCTAGACTAGGGATCAAACCTACATGCCCTGCATTGGCAGGCAAATTTTTAACCACTGGACCACCAGGGAAGTCCCCTCAGCCTTTTGCTCTTGACAGCACTTGTCCCCAGAATCTTAGCAAAGAAGTCATGGAGCTATTTCACATAGTTTCCCTTCTGAAACATAGAATGTCGAAGAACAAATGTCATCATCTACGCCAATCATTTCATTTTACAGGTGAGAAAACTGAGACCCATAGTAAAGGGGCCTTGTCCAAGACTGTCGGCAGAGGGCTTGACAGGAACCGTCTGCTCCCCACATTTTGAGCTCCCGTTGCTTGGTGCCAGTGCTGCCATTCGTTCCTCACCTGCTCGGCTTGAGTTTCTTCTTGGGAAGCATTTTAATGATGTTGTTCAGAGGCTCTGCGCCTTGTTCCTCAGGGGCTCATGACGGTCTAAAAAATGTTCACAGCTGGATTAATAAGAGAAGCAGCACCTCCAAATTCCTTCACTTCGGCAGGAGGGCAGGCAAGGCAACTGTTTCTGTCTCCACATCCCAGATGCTCCCAGGGAGGCCAAGATGGTCCTCGCTTTCCCGCCTGACTAGAATTATGTGTTGGGCATATAGATGTCTCCCCTCCAAGCAACTCTCCCTGACTCCTCACTGGAGTCAGCGCTTCCTCCTCTGAGCTCCATGGCAGAGAAGCTAGGGCAGAATAGTTATTGCTGATCCCATCAGCGATGTGAGACACTGCCTGAAGGCGGGGACCAAAGCTGACTCATCTCCGTCCCCAAGCTCCCAGCAACAATGCCCCTTGCCCGGCCGTAAAAGCAGTTGCTGCTGTTTATTCCAGGAGTGTAGCAGATCAAGTTCTGGACTAAGCACTTTATATGAAAATGTATTTTATCTCAGTGAATCCTCAAAACTGATCTCGGGTAGCCTTGGCCTGCAGTGGCTTGAAAACAAGAATCCAGTTTCTGCATAGAGATTGACGTCAAACCCCGAGCAGTGATAGCTGACGCCTTGCCACTGGGCCACCAGAGATCAGTGGCCAGTGATAAGGCCCTCGCCCATCAGCTGTGTAGACAGGAATTCCACATAAAGACAGAAAGTAGTGAAGCAAAGTGTTTATCAGAAGGAAGTAGAGTATCTGTGCTTCCCAGGTGGCTCAGAGGGTACCACCCTCTGAGTGCAATGTGGGAGACCTGAGTCCGATCCCTGGGTTGGGAAGATCCCCTGAAGAAGGGACAGTACCCACTCCAGTATTCTTGCCTGGAAAACCCACGGACAGAGGAGCCTGGCAGCCTACAGTTCAAGGTAGCAGAGTCACACCTGACTGTGCTATTGACTGAGTCCCTTCGCTGTCCACCTGAAACTGCCACAACATTGCTAATCGGCTATACCCCAATACAGAATTTAAAATTTTTAAAAAATAAACAAATAAAATATTTTGAAACCTCAGGGGGAAAAAGTACATGTGGATAAACAGATTGGGGAGCTGAAAGAGTCTCTCTTTCATGGTAGTTTGAGTTGCTTTTATGGTGCAGTTCTTCTGGTTTCCTTCGGCCAGTCATGTGGATTTGCCTGCTTCTGAGCCTGTATTTAGTATGTCTCAGGGTCTTCTTGTGTGTCCGTGGACATTTCTTAGCCAAGATGGATTCTAGGGAAAAGGCTGAAGGGTAGGCTAACAGCACTTACTATGGGGTGATAGCTCCTCTCTTTTGATCTCCAAGGAGCCTCTCTACACCTATGTAGTCGGGAAGGTCTCCTCGACTTCAAGGAGGAGGAATATGTGGTCTTTTGTCTCTTATTTGGGCAGGGCTCAAGTCCTCTCTCACCCCTGCTGTTTTGGAGTATCTGTCCACAGGGGCTAGATAGCCTGGGGCCCACCCATCTGCTGCCTCCAAGCCACTTTGCAAGGAAGGTGTTCCTTTTATGGATGAGGACACTGAAAGTTAACCTGTTCACAGACTTTATTACAAAATTGTAAATTCAAAACGCCCCAGTTTGGTGTTGCTCTTCTTCCTTCTTCCTCCACCCTCTTTACTTCCAAAGCCTTCCCACAGACCCAGCTTTCTTCTGCCTCAGGGCTCAACCTGAGCAGATCCTTTCACCCAGTTAGTTGTCGGGTCAGCAGGGTTTCCTCAGTGCAGCCTCTCATCATTAAACAGCTCATGCTCTCTTGGAATTAGCTTTTATAGCTTCTCTGATTTTTGGTCCTGACATTTACCACAGTTTGTATATCCATAGTTCGTGGGATTACACTGTCTCCTCCATCAGTGTAAGCTCCTTAGGAACAGACTCCTTATCTATTCGGCTTGTCATTTTGTGTCTGGTACGTGATCAACTGCCCAACAGAAAGTAGGCACCCAGAAAACATTTCTGAAATAATGACCATCTGATTTCAAAGCACATGCCCTAATTACCATGCAACATAGAAAAAGCATATGTTCGTGAATGCTCCTATCAATGAGAGAATAGATGGGGGAGGTGATCAGTCACAAAGTACCAGCTAGGAAAGACTGGCTGCTTGGTTGGTAGGAAATATGAAGACCCAACAGGCTGCTGGGTCACTTTCAATAAAGCAGGCTTCTTTACTGGCAAAAAAAGAAAATAATTTCGTCTCCCCTTTCTCATTTTTTTTTTCATTAAAAGTGTTTTCTTGGAGTATAATTGACTTACAACTATGGAGAATAGTATAGAACTAAAAACAGAGTTACTATGTGTGATCCAGCAATCCTACTCCTGGGCATATATCTGGGGAAAACCATGATTTGAAAATATACATGCACCCCAGTATTCGTTGCAGCACTATTTAAAATAGCCACAAGATGGAAACAACCTAAATGTCCATCAGCAGAGAAATGGATAAAGAAAATGCAGTACATACATACAGTGGAATAGTCCTCAGCCATACTGGAGAGTGGAATAATGCCATTTGCAGCACCAGGGATGGACCCAGAGTGAAGTAAGTCAAAGAAAGACAAATATAGTACAATATCACTTATATGTGGAGTCCCACTTTCTTCAGTTACTGCTGGGACCGCAGACGATCAAGCAGGGTTTCCTCAGTCGCAGATTTTCTCAAAACGCCCCAGTTTGGTGTTGCTCTTCTTCCTTCTTCCTCCACCCTCTTTACTTCCAAAGCCTTCCCACAGACCCAGCTTTCTTCTGCCTCAGGGCTCAACCTGAGCAGATCCTTTCACCCAGTTAGTTGTCGGGTCAGCAGGGTTTCCTCAGTGCAGCCTCTCATCATTAAACAGCTCATGCTCTCTTGGAATTAGCTTTTATAGCTTCTCTGATTTTTGGTCCTGACATTTACCACAGTTTGTATATCCATAGTTCGTGGGATTACACTGTCTCCTCCATCAGTGTAAGCTCCTTAGGAACAGACTCCTTATCTATTCGGCTTGTCATTTTGTGTCTGGTACGTGATCAACTGCCCAACAGAAAGTAGGCACCCAGAAAACATTTCTGAAATAATGACCATCTGATTTCAAAGCACATGCCCTAATTACCATGCAACATAGAAAAAGCATATGTTCGTGAATGCTCCTATCAATGAGAGAATAGATGGGGGAGGTGATCAGTCACAAAGTACCAGCTAGGAAAGACTGGCTGCTTGGTTGGTAGGAAATATGAAGACCCAACAGGCTGCTGGGTCACTTTCAATAAAGCAGGCTTCTTTACTGGCAAAAAAAGAAAATAATTTCGTCTCCCCTTTCTCATTTTTTTTTTCATTAAAAGTGTTTTCTTGGAGTATAATTGACTTACAACTATGGAGAATAGTATAGAACTAAAAACAGAGTTACTATGTGTGATCCAGCAATCCTACTCCTGGGCATATATCTGGGGAAAACCATGATTTGAAAATATACATGCACCCCAGTATTCGTTGCAGCACTATTTAAAATAGCCACAAGATGGAAACAACCTAAATGTCCATCAGCAGAGAAATGGATAAAGAAAATGCAGTACATACATACAGTGGAATAGTCCTCAGCCATACTGGAGAGTGGAATAATGCCATTTGCAGCACCAGGGATGGACCCAGAGTGAAGTAAGTCAAAGAAAGACAAATATAGTACAATATCACTTATATGTGGAGTCCCACTTTTTCTTTCCAGTTACTGCTGGGAGCCATGGCTAGAACAACGATCAACTGCAAATGAACGAACAGGTCAGATCCTATCAGAAAGGAGTCTTTAGGAACATTTGTATTACTTCGTCCACACACTTTACACCCCACCTCCTGGAACAGCTATTTCATCAGCCCAGCCTCTGTAATCTTGTGAGTGATATATATATATATATGTGTGTGTGTGTGTGTGTGTGTGTGTGTGTGTGTGTGTGTGTGTGTTTATATATATATACATATATTTTTTTTTTTTCCAAATTGGGTTTTCAAACTTCCACTTAAAGGAAGATGAAGGGGGCTTCCCTGGTGCTCCAGTGGGTAACGAGTCTGCATTGCAGTGCAAGGGGCGCCAGTTCGATCCCTGGCCCAGGAAGATCCCACATGCTGCAGAGCAGCTGAACTGGTGTGTCCAGTTATAAGCCAGTGCTCTTGGAATGCATGTACCCAGAACCAGTGCTCTGCAGTGGGAGAGGCCACTGCAATGGGAGGCCCACAGAGGCCAAAGAATAAAGATGGATGAAAATAAATAAATAAATAACCAATAAAAGGCCACAAATTTTTGTTTTTAAAAAAAGGAAGCTGAAGGGAGGGAGGGTATAACCTGAGGTGACAGGAAAATCAATAGCAGGCTTTCAGGGCATTCTAGATGAAAGGCCCAGAGGCCACATGATAGCAAGGAAGGGAAGGGAGCTGTGCCGCAGGCCTCCCAGGTCTTCTCAGAAGAAGACCTTTGCCTGTGGGGTGGGAAGAAATCATGTGCTTCCCTTGCCCTGGGGGTGGAATAAATGGGCACACTCTCTCAGATGGAAGGCTCACAGAGTTACTAGTGGATAGTCCTCAGGCCAAAAAACTGGATCGTTGCAGCACTATTTAAAATAGCCACAAGATGGAAACAACCTAAATGTCCATCAGCAGAGAAATGGATAAAGAAAATGCAGTACATACATACAGTGGAATAGTCCTCAGCCATACTGGAGAGTGGAATAATGCCATTTGCAGCACCAGGGATGGACCCAGAGTGAAGTAAGTCAAAGAAAGACAAATATAGTACAATATCACTTATATGTGGAGTCCCACTTTTTCTTTCCAGTTACTGCTGGGAGCCATGGCTAGAACAACGATCAACTGCAAATGAACGAACAGGTCAGATCCTATCAGAAAGGAGTCTTTAGGAACATTTGTATTACTTCGTCCACACACTTTACACCCCACCTCCTGGAACAGCTATTTCATCAGCCCAGCCTCTGTAATCTTGTGAGTGATATATATATATATATGTGTGTGTGTGTGTGTGTGTGTGTGTGTGTGTGTGTGTGTGTGTGTTTATATATATATACATATTTTTTTTTTTTTTCCAAATTGGGTTTTCAAACTTCCACTTAAAGGAAGATGAAGGGGGCTTCCCTGGTGCTCCAGTGGGTAACGAGTCTGCATTGCAGTGCAAGGGGCGCCAGTTCGATCCCTGGCCCAGGAAGATCCCACATGCTGCAGAGCAGCTGAACTGGTGTGTCCAGTTATAAGCCAGTGCTCTTGGAATGCATGTACCCAGAACCAGTGCTCTGCAGTGGGAGAGGCCACTGCAATGGGAGGCCCACAGAGGCCAAAGAATAAAGATGGATGAAAATAAATAAATAAATAACCAATAAAAGGCCACAAATTTTTGTTTTTAAAAAAAGGAAGCTGAAGGGAGGGAGGGTATAACCTGAGGTGACAGGAAAATCAATAGCAGGCTTTCAGGGCATTCTAGATGAAAGGCCCAGAGGCCACATGATAGCAAGGAAGGGAAGGGAGCTGTGCCGCAGGCCTCCCAGGTCTTCTCAGAAGAAGACCTTTGCCTGTGGGGTGGGAAGAAATCATGTGCTTCCCTTGCCCTGGGGGTGGAATAAATGGGCACACTCTCCTTAAAAGAGGGGCAAGGATAGAGCCCCAAGCCTAATGCATACATATAGACTCACAGAAACTGGAGGCTGGGAGGCTGCTGAGAGATGGATCATCCTAGCCTGTCATTTTCTATCTGCCCAAAGCCCAGGAAGGTCCTACAGTAAGTCAGGACAGGGACTAGACTGCCCCCTGGGTTCCTCCTTCCCATACCAGGGGCTTTCCACTATGTGAAGAGAGTCCAGAGTGTGATGGGCACAATAATGGCCCCCAAAGATGTCAGCTCAGCTGGTAAAGAATCTGCCTGCAATGCAGGAAAGCCTGGTTTGATACCTGGGTCAGGAAGATCCCCTGGAGAAGGGATAGGCTACCCACACCAGTATTCTTGCCTGGAGGATTCCATGGCTTGTCCATGGGTCGCGAAGTGTCAGACACAACTGAACAACTTTCACTTCAAAGATGTCATGTCCTAACCCCAGAACCTATGGCTATGTTTCCTTACATGGGAATAGGCTTTGCAGATGTAATTAAGTTAGCATCTTGGGATGAGGAGGTTAGCCTGAGCTATCTGGATAGGGCAATGTCATCCCAAGGGCACTTATGAGAGGGAGGCTGGAGGGTCGGAGAAACAGATGCTATGACAGAAGCCAAGATAGCCCCAGGCAGCCTCCAGAGGCTGGAAAAATCAAGACAAGGGATTGTCCCTCTACAGTTTCTATGGAAAAACCATAGCCGCCAGCCTATTTTAGATTCCTGACCTCCAGAGCTGTTAAGTAGTAACTGTATTGCCTTAAGCCACTAAATTTATGACAGTTTGTCACAGCAGCAATCAGAAACAAATACATCCTATGATACCACTCAACTCACGAGTTAAGGGTGTAAATCCTCCCAGAGACAGGAAAAGTCAGGGAGTGCACCCTGACTTGAGTAGCAGTATATCATATATGAGCATGCTATGCTGAAAGAAGTCCAAAGACATCCCCAGGAGAATAGATAGATTCACCTAGTACACTCACGCACGGTGGACAAGCATACAACAGTTCAAAAGAACAAACTTCGGAAACGTGAAACGACATGCACGAGCTCCCAAACATGACATCAAAGAGAAAGAAACAAAGACACCAAAGACTAGGTACTGAATGACTCCAGCTGCAAAAATTCAAACACAAAGGGAATCTCTGATGATGAAAATCCAAATGGTGGTTCTCTTGGAGGGAGAGTTTCAAAGACTGGAGTGAGAAAAGAGCCCCCTGGGTCTGGGAGTGTCCCAGGCCAGGATCTGCTTCCATACGGTATTCATATGCAAAAATCCAATGAGCACTTAGGGTCTGGTCCCTTTCCTGTCAGTTACACTGCAGTTTCATCTCAAGGCCATGGTTGCTTAACTGCAAGACATGCCTCACAGAGCTGTGTTTGTAGAAAGTGTTTACCACTCTGCATGCTGCATAGTAAGTGTTTCCTACATCCTGGTGTTCATTCCTCAGGCGTGGATGCAGAGGTGATCTGGAGCCAGTGCCCACCTGCTCATGGGGGCTGATCGGGCGCATTCCTTCTCAACTCCACAGCCACATGTTACACTGGAAGTGCACAATCAGCCATGGCAGGAGTCTTTACACCACAGTGGTGGCCCAAATGACAAATGAGTGCCTTTTGCGTTGCCTGTTTGGAGAGCCACATACCACTGTGTGTTAATACATGGGTGACTCCTGACCCTCTCTGGACAGAGATTCACTTTAGGAAAGGGGAGAGAGGATGGGGACCTCTGGTGAGGAAAGCAGGACCCTCCACTTCCTCTCCACTCCTTCCTGGATCGGGAGGCTGGAAGGAACTCAAGAAGCCAGCCTTGAGAGACTTGAGAATGGGCCTCATGACTACCTCAGGGCCGCCCATCTGTGTCTCTTTTCTTTTCTCTTGCCCTGGGCTATCACCACAAAACCTGGCCTTTCAGAACCCATCTCCACTCAGTGTGTCCCTTGTGAGAGGCCTGGCCCACCTTCCCACCCATCCCCTAGCACCGGGGACCCATCCAACCAACCCCACTCCACCTTCAAAGTCACACTCCCTGTTCCTTCTTTGTCTGGGTCCAGCTGGCATCAGAAGTCTTTGAATCCACTCTTTTGTAAAAGGGTCCAAAGACATCCCCAGGAGAATAGATAGATTCACCTAGTCCCTGATGACTAAGTTCAAAAGAACAAACTTCGGAAACGTGAAACGACATGCACGAGCTCCCAAACATGACATCAAAGAGAAAGAAACAAAGACACCAAAGACTAGGTACTGAATGACTCCAGCTGCAAAAATTCAAACACAAAGGGAATCTCTGATGATGAAAATCCAAATGGTGGTTCTCTTGGAGGGAGAGTTTCAAAGACTGGAGTGAGAAAAGAGCCCCCTGGGTCTGGGAGTGTCCCAGGCCAGGATCTGCTTCCATACGGTATTCATATGCAAAAATCCAATGAGCACTTAGGGTCTGGTCCCTTTCCTGTCAGTTACACTGCAGTTTCATCTCAAGGCCATGGTTGCTTAACTGCAAGACATGCCTCACAGAGCTGTGTTTGTAGAAAGTGTTTACCACTCTGCATGCTGCATAGTAAGTGTTTCCTACATCCTGGTGTTCATTCCTCAGGCGTGGATGCAGAGGTGATCTGGAGCCAGTGCCCACCTGCTCATGGGGGCTGATCGGGCGCATTCCTTCTCAACTCCACAGCCACATGTTACACTGGAAGTGCACAATCAGCCATGGCAGGAGTCTTTACACCACAGTGGTGGCCCAAATGACAAATGAGTGCCTTTTGCGTTGCCTGTTTGGAGAGCCACATACCACTGTGTGTTAATACATGGGTGACTCCTGACCCTCTCTGGACAGAGATTCACTTTAGGAAAGGGGAGAGAGGATGGGGACCTCTGGTGAGGAAAGCAGGACCCTCCACTTCCTCTCCACTCCTTCCTGGATCGGGAGGCTGGAAGGAACTCAAGAAGCCAGCCTTGAGAGACTTGAGAATGGGCCTCATGACTACCTCAGGGCCGCCCATCTGTGTCTCTTTTCTTTTCTCTTGCCCCTGGGCTATCACCACAAAACCTGGCCTTTCAGAACCCATCTCCACTCAGTGTGTCCCTTGTGAGAGGCCTGGCCCACCTTCCCACCCATCCCCTAGCACCGGGGACCCATCCAACCAACCCCACTCCACCTTCAAAGTCACACTCCCTGTTCCTTCTTTGTCTGGGTCCAGCTGGCATCAGAAGTCTTTGAATCCACTCTTTTGTAAAAGGGAATGCAAAATGGTTTACTAATAATTACTGGTTAGTGATTCATCTGCTAAACTACTCTCTGTTAATATTGATTGTTTTCTGTTAATCTTTATTGATTGTAACCTATACTGAAACTGTCTGTAATTCACGAAAAGCCCCGCGACTATTATGTTGGGCGGGAATGCATAACTGTTCTGGGAAGCCCCTGAGAGATTATGGTACCTCTAGGTTGTTATGATTATGTGTTTTTCTTGTTCACTGTTTCCTGGTCATAAGACTAGTCAGTCCAGTATGACTAATCTTTGCTTGAGACAATGGAATGTGCAGGTGTGCAGGTACCAATTCCAATCAAAGAGGAGGGTCTCACACCATTGATTCTACCAGCCTTTAAAAATCGCCCTTTGCCTCAAGTCAGGGCCCTCTCAGGAAACCTTGTTCCTCATGGATGGTCACTGGCGACAGCCTAACAAACCTCTTTTCCATCTACCATGAGCAGAGTTGGGTGCTTTACTGACCGTACCTCAAAACACTTTCTCATCCTTAATGGATTAGTTCAAATGTCACCTCTTCCGAGAAGCCCTCCTTGAGTACACTCCATCACTTTCTGTCATGTTACTTGCCCCTGACCTGAGTGAAACTCTTATATGTGTGACTGCCTATTTATTTAGTGTCTGATTCCCAACTAGAGCATGAATTCCAAAGTATGTTCATGATCCCTATTCTATATATCAAGAAACTGCAGACCACAGAAATTAAGTAATGTACCCCTTGTCACAAAGCCAAGAAGTAGCAGAACTGAGATTTGAACCCACAAACTGATGTGCTTAGCTACTCTGTCATGATGGGCTGCCAGTAACCAGGGCTGTGTAGGCAACGGGTGAATCCAGGAGTGTAGTGGGTCAGCAGGGAGCATCACTGCCAGGCTAAGGAGTTTGACAGAGCATGACTGGAAGTTTAAAGTCTGACGTCCCAAGGCCAGTGAGTAACAAGACCCAAAGGAGGCATTGAAGCTGTGCATGCAGAATGTGCCTTTATTCACTTATTTATAGAGAATGAGAAATTAATCAAGGGCCCATGCTTTTGAACTGCTGGCACCTTTTCCTATAGCAGCAGGTCGGCGGCTGTGATGATCTGGTGCTGGGAAAGGAAGCCGAGTTCTCTGCTTTCCTCTAAGACTCCCAGGCTCCCCTCCACAGGGCCGTCCCTGAGCCAGGAAATCAGTCCTTTGGCCAAAAAAGCATCAGCTCCCCTCAAGAAAGCAGGGATTGGACGCGGGAGTGGGTGAAGGCAGCTGGTGTGGTGGAAAGAGTACTAGGGAGGAATTCTCAGTCTCGGTGGGACAGCACTTAGCATAGCACCTGACATGTACTGCTGTTGTGTAGCCACTGAGTCCTATCTGACTCTCGTTGACCCCGTGAACTGTAGCCCACCATGGTCCTCTGTCACCTACCAAGCACTCAGAAAATGCCTGGTGGTGGTGGTCCCAGCCCTGTGGGGCCTTCAGCAAGTCAGAGTCCTCTGTGTCCGCTTGGCTCGTATGCAGAAGACAGATGTGAGAGTTGCCCACAGAACCCTCCTCTCAGAGAAGCTGGGAGGCACCCAGCATGGTGGTAGAGGGTCATAAAAGCCTCTTCAGTGACTGTTGTGTCTGTTGACATTTAAGCTTTTAAGAATGTGAGTTGCTATTTCAACAGCCATCTGAAAATAAGATCAGGTGTCTGGGCAGGTGCCGAGCCCCCCTTACTGGGTCCATTCCGAGAGGAGACGCTGGCCTGGAGTGCCGGCGCAGGCTCCCTGATGCGGAAGGTGCTAGTGAGAGACCTGGTTTCTGAGTCCAGCAGGAAAGTTTAAATCCCAGCTCTGCTCCCTATTAGCTGTGTGGTGTCAAGTTCCTTCCTATCCCGGATCCTTGGTCCCTCCTCTCAAAAACTGCAATAATAATCGTACCTGTCTTGTATGATTGTTTGGAAAATTCCAAGATAAAATAGACAAGTAACTGACTTAGCCATTAGCATGAAAATGCCTTTTTTTTCCCCTTCTATTTCCATCTCTGGTTGGACCCAGTCAAATCCATCACCTCACCCATTTGGCAATGATCACTTCAGCAGATGCCAAACATTCTGGTCATTTAAAGCCCGTTTCTTCCCTCTTCCTAGTGTGGGTTGGCCTGATGGCTTAAGAAACAGGACCAGATGTGGGCAGGGGTTTGCACTGCTCCCTACACCTTGGAGCAATGCCCTTCTCCCTCCCTCTCTGATTCTAAGGTCCCTTCTTCCTCCTCTCCCTAGTGTCCAAGGTGGGCAGCTGCTGTGTCACACATCTGCCCTCCTGGGGGATGGGGGAAGGTACTCTGGCCTCTCAGGGGGTCAACAATTATCCATGATGGGCTGGTGGTCTCTGTGGATGTGATGGACCTTGTTTGTTTGTTTTCTTTAAAGATTTATTTATTTATTTATTTTGGTGAGGGTAGGGTGGGGAGTGAGGGGAGCAGGCGGGCCACTTCTATTGGTCTTTCATTTGTCAATTTTTCATCCATCTTTGTTCTTTGGCCCGTGTGGGCCTCCCATCGCGGTGGCCTCTGTTGTCGCAGAGCACCGGCTCTGGGCGCATGCGCTCCAGAGCTCCGGCTCGGTAATTGGACACATCGGTCCAGCCACTCCGCAGCACGTGGGATCTTCCCAGGCCAGGGATGGAACTGGCGCCCCTTGCACTGCAAGGCGGTGTCCTTACCCACTGGACCACCAGGGAAGCCCCGTGATGGACGTTGTTTTGATGGTGTATCTTTCTTCCTTAGAGTGGCGTTTAACTTCACTTACTGGGAGGTCTGCAGACTCCCCACTTTCCACCCTGGAGAGAGCCTGCAGAGTCTGCCACCCAGCAAATGTCCACCTGAGAGTGACCTGTTAAGCTCCCCTTCTTACAGAAGCCCCCACACTGCATAAGGGATTCCCCTGGAGTTCTGCCACCCCTGGCCCTTTAACTGAACTCTGGAGGAGTGTGGTACAAGGGAGGAGGAGGGAGCAAGACTGGGACTGGCTGGACCCATCTGCTGCCTTCCAGAGGGCCTTGTGAGGAAGGGAGGGAGGGGACTCTGTTAGAAGTCCTCATCAGAGTTGGGAGAAAGCAGTGTTGCTGGATTCTCTGTTCTGAACCTTAAACCCAGTTCTAGAGGAAAGACTATGTTCCCTCATCACCCCGTTATGCAGAGAAATGTTTACTGCAGCAAAGAGTAAGTGCCCATCTCAGTTTCCCTATTAGCTGTTTGACTCACCTTCCTGATTGCCTTCTCCTTGACCCCTTGCCCACACACCCCAATCTACTGAGCTTCCTCCAGCATTTCCAGCCTGCCTCTGGGTCCTGTCACATTCCATCCCTCCACCCACATTCTCCTTCTTCCCCTCGCTCTCTCCTTCTCATGGTTTATGGCTCAGCTGGAAGGAGACAGCCTCAGGGAAGTCCTTCCTGACCATCCTCACACGAGGCACCCCCACTAGGCATCCTAATGTTATAATAGAAGGCATTTTCCTCACAGGTTTATTTTTTCAGTCTCTGCCACTAGAATGCGCAGCAAGTCTCTTGAGTTCTTCCAGGACTTTGCTCCTGGCACAGTGACTGGGACAGAGGAATGGCTCAATACCTATTTGTTGAGAGAAAAACAAGAAATCAGCTGTCCTTTTTTTTTTTTCTAATTATTTATTTGACTGCACTGGGTCTTAGTTGCAGCATGTGGGATCTAGTTCCCTGAACAGGTATCAAACCTGGGCCCCACTGCATTGGGAACACAGAGTTTTAACCACTGGACCACCAGGAAAGTCCCTCAGCTGTTCCTTTGAAAGGCAATTTGCTGGTGACACTCCTGTATTTGGCGGCATTGGAAGGCCAAGGCCTAGAGGACTTGGAGCCTTCTGCTCTTCTCTCCAAAGAGGCAAGGAAACTCCTGAGCGATGGGCACAGGCTCCTCCTCGCCCTGCTTCCCACGATGCTCCCTCAGGGTGCTCACCAACAGCAGATTTTACGAGGCCTAGGGGAGCTAGGTGGAAAGAGAAAGAAAAAGAGAAACTCAAACCCAGCTCTATGAAGCTCAAAATTCACCACAGCCCGTTTCTGCCTTAAGGTTTGAGGCCTCCCTCCCTGTGGTTGGTGTTAATGGAGTGCATCTGAGAACAACCAAGATACTTGGGCTTGGGACCAAGTCTGAGGCCATTAATCAGCTAATAGGGGAGAAAGGACGTGTGGGCCAGCACTTGGACAGCTGTCAACCACCACCGGACTGTGCTGCAAAGCAGGTTCTCCTTCTCAATCCCTTCCTATGCCACCCCTGGGTCACGTGACATTTGCTAGGTCAGCGAAATTCTCAGAACCTGATCGGCAAACAGGAATTCATTCATTCCAAGAATATCTGCTGAGCACCCACTGTGTGCCAGGGCTAGAGACTTAATTCTTTCCATTTTCCAGTGGTTTTAAGAACTGCTGACTCAAAGGCTTCCGGGACTAGACAGGTAGTGGAATGAAAATGCATGGGGAAAACCACAATATGCCTGTCTGGTCTAAAGATGACAATTCCCCCAAAGTAAATTTATAAAAACTTGGCAGTTTCAATAAAAATATCTTCAGGTTTCTCCTGCAGCTGAACAAGTTGATTATAAAGTTCATTTGGAAAAACAACAAACACTAGTGAGAAAAGCCCTGAAGAAGAACAAAGAGTCAGAGCCAGTCCTACTAGGCACTAGGCTGCTAGTGCCTCTGTAAGGCAGGCTAGAGAGCCTCTATAAAATGACACAGAACAGGAAAGTCAGAGAAAGAGCCATTCATATGCAAATTTAATATTAGATAAAGACACCAGCTGAAATCAGAGGAAAATGACGGACTTCTAAATTATATTCAGATCATGTGGGATCTAGTTCCCTGAACAGGTATCAAACCTGGGCCCCACTGCATTGGGAACACAGAGTTTTAACCACTGGACCACCAGGAAAGTCCCTCAGCTGTTCCTTTGAAAGGCAATTTGCTGGTGACACTCCTGTATTTGGCGGCATTGGAAGGCCAAGGCCTAGAGGACTTGGAGCCTTCTGCTCTTCTCTCCAAAGAGGCAAGGAAACTCCTGAGCGATGGGCACAGGCTCCTCCTCGCCCTGCTTCCCACGATGCTCCCTCAGGGTGCTCACCAACAGCAGATTTTACGAGGCCTAGGGGAGCTAGGTGGAAAGAGAAAGAAAAAGAGAAACTCAAACCCAGCTCTATGAAGCTCAAAATTCACCACAGCCCGTTTCTGCCTTAAGGTTTGAGGCCTCCCTCCCTGTGGTTGGTGTTAATGGAGTGCATCTGAGAACAACCAAGATACTTGGGCTTGGGACCAAGTCTGAGGCCATTAATCAGCTAATAGGGGAGAAAGGACGTGTGGGCCAGCACTTGGACAGCTGTCAACCACCACCGGACTGTGCTGCAAAGCAGGTTCTCCTTCTCAATCCCTTCCTATGCCACCCCTGGGTCACGTGACATTTGCTAGGTCAGCGAAATTCTCAGAACCTGATCGGCAAACAGGAATTCATTCATTCCAAGAATATCTGCTGAGCACCCACTGTGTGCCAGGGCTAGAGACTTAATTCTTTCCATTTTCCAGTGGTTTTAAGAACTGCTGACTCAAAGGCTTCCGGGACTAGACAGGTAGTGGAATGAAAATGCATGGGGAAAACCACAATATGCCTGTCTGGTCTAAAGATGACAATTCCCCCAAAGTAAATTTATAAAAACTTGGCAGTTTCAATAAAAATATCTTCAGGTTTCTCCTGCAGCTGAACAAGTTGATTATAAAGTTCATTTGGAAAAACAACAAACACTAGTGAGAAAAGCCCTGAAGAAGAACAAAGAGTCAGAGCCAGTCCTACTAGGCACTAGGCTGCTAGTGCCTCTGTAAGGCAGGCTAGAGAGCCTCTATAAAATGACACAGAACAGGAAAGTCAGAGAAAGAGCCATTCATATGCAAATTTAATATTAGATAAAGACACCAGCTGAAATCAGAGGAAAATGACGGACTTCTAAATTATATTCAGATCATTGGAGAGCCATATAGAAAAAGATAAGCTTGCATTCATTTCTGTTGTACATTAGGCTACATCCCAAATGGATCAGAAATGTAAATGTAATAAAGGAAACCATACAAACACTAGAAGAAAACATTGTTGAATTTCTCTGTAGCCTGGGAATGGGGAAATCAATCCTAGGATTTACAATCCATAAACAATAGGGGAAAATATAGCTAAGTTGATTACATTCAAAAGAAAAAATTGAGCATGGCAAAAGTTGTTATGAGCAAAGTGAAAAGATAAACAACAAACTGGAAATAATATTTGCAGCTTAAGTCATGAAGAGATCATGTGTCTAATATATAAAAGAATTTCTAAAATTAGAGGCGTTAAAAACTAGCAAGCCTATAGGAAAATAGGCTAGGGAATTGTACCAGCAGTCCTCAGAAAAAGAGGTACAAGTGACTCTTAACCTTTTGAAGGATGCTCAGATTGCTCCTATTTGAGCCTCTGATTGCTCCTACTTAGAGAAATTTTTATAAAAAGAAAAGAAAAATGATTAAGACTACTAGGAAGTTAAATGCCTACCTGAAAAAAAATCAAAACTCTTTGCAGGAAGAAACCAAATCCCAGACTCAACAGCATATTATCCACAATAACCCTTCACACAAAAATTTTAAGAACTGCTGACTCAAAGGCTTCCGGGACTAGACAGGTAGTGGAATGAAAATGCATGGGGAAAACCACAATATGCCTGTCTGGTCTAAAGATGACAATTCCCCCAAAGTAAATTTATAAAAACTTGGCAGTTTCAATAAAAATATCTTCAGGTTTCTCCTGCAGCTGAACAAGTTGATTATAAAGTTCATTTGGAAAAACAACAAACACTAGTGAGAAAAGCCCTGAAGAAGAACAAAGAGTCAGAGCCAGTCCTACTAGGCACTAGGCTGCTAGTGCCTCTGTAAGGCAGGCTAGAGAGCCTCTATAAAATGACACAGAACAGGAAAGTCAGAGAAAGAGCCATTCATATGCAAATTTAATATTAGATAAAGACACCAGCTGAAATCAGAGGAAAATGACGGACTTCTAAATTATATTCAGATCATTGGAGAGCCATATAGAAAAAGATAAGCTTGCATTCATTTCTGTTGTACATTAGGCTACATCCCAAATGGATCAGAAATGTAAATGTAATAAAGGAAACCATACAAACACTAGAAGAAAACATTGTTGAATTTCTCTGTAGCCTGGGAATGGGGAAATCAATCCTAGGATTTACAATCCATAAACAATAGGGGAAAATATAGCTAAGTTGATTACATTCAAAAGAAAAAATTGAGCATGGCAAAAGTTGTTATGAGCAAAGTGAAAAGATAAACAACAAACTGGAAATAATATTTGCAGCTTAAGTCATGAAGAGATCATGTGTCTAATATATAAAAGAATTTCTAAAATTAGAGGCGTTAAAAACTAGCAAGCCTATAGGAAAATAGGCTAGGGAATTGTACCAGCAGTCCTCAGAAAAAGAGGTACAAGTGACTCTTAACCTTTTGAAGGATGCTCAGATTGCTCCTATTTGAGCCTCTGATTGCTCCTACTTAGAGAAATTTTTATAAAAAGAAAAGAAAAATGATTAAGACTACTAGGAAGTTAAATGCCTACCTGAAAAAAAATCAAAACTCTTTGCAGGAAGAAACCAAATCCCAGACTCAACAGCATATTATCCACAATAACCCTTCACACAAAAATTTCAAAACCTGTGAAGAAACAAGAAAAGGAGACCATCCCAGGAAAAATAGTAAGTAGTAATCAAAAGAAACAGGTGCAGAGATGACACTGATATTATAATTAGCAGAAAAGCTCTTTAAGATGTCTGTTAGAGATACATTTTAAGAATTATGAGAAAAATATAAGTATAGTGGATGAACCGATAGAGGAATATCAGTAAAGACATGGAAACTACAAAAAAAGGAAGCTCGAGAATTGAAAATATCTGAAATGAAAAATTCGAGGGAAAAACTGAAGCTTGGGCACTGCAGGAGAAAAGATTAACTGGCTTGGCTATACAACAATAGCCAAAGAGAAACAAAGAGTAGAAAAAAGCTAAAAAAAAAAAAGAGAGAGAGAGAGAGAGAGAGAAGGAACAGAGCCTCATTGGCTGTTGGGATAATATCAAACAGTCAACCATATATGTAATTAGGAATTCCGGAAGTAGAGGAGGTTTTTTTTTCTTTAATTTTTATTTTACTTTTAACTTTTACAGAGTGTTGTTGTTTACAGATATGTATGATCCCAGATTAGTCATATGTCATATGTATATCCGCCCCCATCCCACCCCTCCAGGCCATCACACAGCACCCCTGCAGGATCCCGTTTTCTCACAGCACAACAATAGCTATTTTTTTCACATATGGTAGTATAGGTTTTCATGCTACTTTGTAGAGGAGATTAAGATTGGAAAAGAGAAAAAAATTGAAAATATAATGATCCAAATTTGTTGAAAAATATCAATTACCTTCAAAGAACTCCATGAACTTCATGCAAGATAAACGCCGGGCACATATAAGCTACCTAACGGTCAAATTACTTAAACCAAAGATACAAAGAACATTTTTAAAATATCCAAGGCTGAAAGATATAGTATAGAGTGTAGAAAAATAGAAAACCACCCACTTTTTATTAAAAACAATGTGAGCCAGGAAAAAATATAAAGATATTCAAGGTGCTGAGAAATAGGAGGGGGAAACCATCCGATGACCTACAAAAATCAAAACTCTTTGCAGGAAGAAACCAAATCCCAGACTCAACAGCATATTATCCACAATAACCCTTCACACAAAAATTTCAAAACCTGTGAAGAAACAAGAAAAGGAGACCATCCCAGGAAAAATAGTAAGTAGTAATCAAAAGAAACAGGTGCAGAGATGACACTGATATTATAATTAGCAGAAAAGCTCTTTAAGATGTCTGTTAGAGATACATTTTAAGAATTATGAGAAAAATATAAGTATAGTGGATGAACCGATAGAGGAATATCAGTAAAGACATGGAAACTACAAAAAAAGGAAGCTCGAGAATTGAAAATATCTGAAATGAAAAATTCGAGGGAAAAACTGAAGCTTGGGCACTGCAGGAGAAAAGATTAACTGGCTTGGCTATACAACAATAGCCAAAGAGAAACAAAGAGTAGAAAAAAGCTAAAAAAAAAAAAGAGAGAGAGAGAGAGAGAGAGAAGGAACAGAGCCTCATTGGCTGTTGGGATAATATCAAACAGTCAACCATATATGTAATTAGGAATTCCGGAAGTAGAGGAGGTTTTTTTTTCTTTAATTTTTATTTTACTTTTAACTTTTACAGAGTGTTGTTGTTTACAGATATGTATGATCCCAGATTAGTCATATGTCATATGTATATCCGCCCCCATCCCACCCCTCCAGGCCATCACACAGCACCCCTGCAGGATCCCGTTTTCTCACAGCACAACAATAGCTATTTTTTTCACATATGGTAGTATAGGTTTTCATGCTACTTTGTAGAGGAGATTAAGATTGGAAAAGAGAAAAAAATTGAAAATATAATGATCCAAATTTGTTGAAAAATATCAATTACCTTCAAAGAACTCCATGAACTTCATGCAAGATAAACGCCGGGCACATATAAGCTACCTAACGGTCAAATTACTTAAACCAAAGATACAAAGAACATTTTTAAAATATCCAAGGCTGAAAGATATAGTATAGAGTGTAGAAAAATAGAAAACCACCCACTTTTTATTAAAAACAATGTGAGCCAGGAAAAAATATAAAGATATTCAAGGTGCTGAGAAATAGGAGGGGGAAACCATCCTGATGATCTAGAATTTTATATCCAGGGGAAAACCTTCAAAAATAAAAGCAAAATACAGACATCTTCAGAACAAAACCTGAAAGGATTTTTCATCAGTAGCTCTGCACTGTAAAATATACAAAAGTTCTTTAAATGAAACATGAATGTACTTGAAGAAATGAGGAGAGATGAAAATAGTAAATATGTATGCAGATATAAAAGATTTTTCTCCCCTTTTTTTAATTTTTGAAAATATAAGTGGTGTTTTAAAGCAAAAGTAATAATATGTTGTGGAGTTTATAACAATAATATATGGAAGTAAAATGTAATAATAACCCAAAGGATGGGTAGGGAGTAAATGGAAATATACTGTTGCAAGTTTTTTATATTATATGTGACTTGATACAGTATTAACTCTAAGTAGACTATGATAGGTTAAGGATGCACATTGTTTCCATAAGTCAACCAGACGTGAAGCAGAGGGGCCTAGCTAAACAGTCAGCAGAGGAGATTAAAATAGAAAAAAAAAATCCAAAGAATGCAGGAAAGGAAGCAGAAAGGAAGAACATATGAACAAACATAAAGCAAATAGCAAGACTGCACACATAAAGCTAAATATATCAATAATTATATTACTTCATATTAGCTATAAATAGACTTAACACTCTAATTCAATGGCAAACATTTTCAGATTGGATAAAAAGGCAAGACCCAAGCACATGCTATCATCAAGAAATGCTCTTTAAATACAAAGATGGAAAGTAAATACTGTGAAAAGATAGGTCATGCATTAGTAAGCATAAGGCTGGGGCAGGCAAAATTTCCTGGATAGGACATAGAAAGTACCATCCATAAAATACTGATAAATATATCTTCCTCAAAATCAAAACCTTTACTATTAGTTGTTAGGGAAATGTAAATTAAAACCATAATGAGATACAACAGCAAATCCTTCAAAAAGGTAAAATTGAAAAGGTGGACAACTTCAGATGCAGCAAGGGACGCCTGCACAAGAGAAAGAGTCAATCGACAGGTTAAATAGAGTTACCCTGTATCATACAAACCAGATAGGTAGCGCTCAGAGCTTATATGAATGCAAATTCAAATGAACAAAGAAAAAGAAATATTATGAGACAATTGGAAACAGGAACACTGAAAATTTAATAACACTGAGGAAATATTATTAATTTTAAATGTGGTAATGTGTTGTCTTTATTTTATTGAAGTGTAGTTGATTTGCAATGCTGTATTTGTTTTAGGCATGCAACATAATGATTCAGTATTTTTGCAGATTACATTACATTTTAGTTTATTATAAGATAATGGCATCCCTGGGCCATACAGTACACCCTTGTTGTTGATCTGTTTTATGTATAGTGCTTTGTATCTGTTAGTCCCATACCCTTAATTTGTCCCTCCTCTCCTCCCTTTCTCTGTTGGCAGCCACAAGTTAGTTTTTGATATCTGAGTCTGTTTTGCATATGCATTCATTTGCATTATTTTTTAGATTCACATATAAGTGATACAGTGATATCACTATTAAGTGATACAGTATTTGTCTTTGTCTGACTTATTTCATTCTTTTATGGCTGAGTAATATTCTATTGTATATATGTATATATACATATGTACCACATATCACATCTTCTTAATCCAATCATCTGTTGGGCACTTGTAGTTTTCAAAACAGTTGTTAGTTTTAGAAATGTATACAGAAACTTATATAGATGAAATAGCTGTAGAGAGTTTGAGGGATTGAGGGAATGATCAAGAAAAAAACACAGGACCATACAAAGCATCAGTGTGCAATGAGCTTTATTGCATGATGTTTGGACAGTTACATGAGAAGGGAAGTCCACCACAGCATGAGACCCTCCATAGCTTTGGGTGGAGTTGGGGGAAGGGAAGGCTCAGAGAATAAGGGGACCAGAGAGGCAATGTAGGTGTCTAGATTAAGTCCATTATTCATCGGTACAGTGGTGAGTCTCTGGATCAAGGAACCTGGGGGACAGCTTGGGGGTGTCATAGCCATCAAGCCCCATCTTATCAATGGTTAGCAGGGGCTGGGTGAGGTTTCCAGGGCATGCAAATCAGGTAGTCTCTAAAACTCTTCTTGTTTGAGATGTTTTAGAAATAATCCGATGTGTAAAATTTTGAGTTTGTCTTCTAAGCTAATTGATCTCAACCTTTAGTGAAGAAATAAACCTAGGAATCCATACACAGAGGCCATCTTTGACTCATTTATAGCAATACCTGAGAAGAAATTTTGGAAGAAAAACTATGACAAACCTAGACAGTGTATTCAAAAGCAAAGACATCACTTTGCCAACGAAAGTCCATCTAGTCAAAGCTATGGTTTTCCCAGTAGTCATATATGAGTGTGAGAGTTGGACTATAAAGAAGACTGAGCATCGAAGAATTGATGCCTTTGAACTGTAGTGTTGGAGAAGACTCTTAAGAGTCTCTTGGACTACAAGGAGATCATACCCATCAATCCTAAAGAAAATAAACCCTGAATATTCATTGGAAGGACTGATGCTTGAAGCTGAAGCTCCAATACTTTGGCCACCTGATGTGAAGAGATGACTCATTGGTAAAGAGCCTGATGTTGGGAAAAATAGAAGACAGATGGAGAAGGGGATGACAGAGGGTGAGATGGTTGGATGGCATCACTGAGTAAATGGACATGAGTTTGAGCAAGCTCTGGGAGACGGTGAAGGACAGGGAAACCTGATTTGCTGCAGTCCACGGGGTCCCTAAGAGTTGGACATGACTGAGAGACTGAACTGAACTGATAGCAATATATAACAGTGTATGATTTCAGAGATGTGCTTCAAAGTAATTTGGGAGAGTGGAAGTGGCTGAGAGTAATGAAATAAAATTGGTTATGATTGCTGATTGTTGAGGCTGGGTGATGAATACACAAGGGTTCATTAATATTCATTATGCTTTTGTTTAGGTTTGAAGTTTCTCTATAAAAGATTAAATATGCCATGGTTTTTGTGACCCAGGAAAGAAGTCACAGATGTCTCTCTTTAAACAAAATCTAGGTCTGAAAAGCTTTCCCAAGAGGTTTGACCTTCCCTGGGGCTTGAAAGATTGCTTTTCAGATTGCTCTCTCTGGTGTCCATTATTCATCGGAATTCAAGGAACCTGGGGACAGCTTGGGGGTGTCATAGCCATCAAGCCCCATCTTATCAATGGTTAGCAGGGGCTGGGTGAGGTTTCCAGGGCATGCAAATCAGGTAGTCTCTAAAACTCTTCTTGTTTGAGATGTTTTAGAAATAATCCGATGTGTAAAATTTTGAGTTTGTCTTCTAAGCTAATTGATCTCAACCTTTAGTGAAGAAATAAACCTAGGAATCCATACACAGAGGCCATCTTTGACTCATTTATAGCAATACCTGAGAAGAAATTTTGGAAGAAAAACTATGACAAACCTAGACAGTGTATTCAAAAGCAAAGACATCACTTTGCCAACGAAAGTCCATCTAGTCAAAGCTATGGTTTTCCCAGTAGTCATATATGAGTGTGAGAGTTGGACTATAAAGAAGACTGAGCATCGAAGAATTGATGCCTTTGAACTGTAGTGTTGGAGAAGACTCTTAAGAGTCTCTTGGACTACAAGGAGATCATACCCATCAATCCTAAAGAAAATAAACCCTGAATATTCATTGGAAGGACTGATGCTTGAAGCTGAAGCTCCAATACTTTGGCCACCTGATGTGAAGAGATGACTCATTGGTAAAGAGCCTGATGTTGGGAAAAATAGAAGACAGATGGAGAAGGGGATGACAGAGGGTGAGATGGTTGGATGGCATCACTGAGTAAATGGACATGAGTTTGAGCAAGCTCTGGGAGACGGTGAAGGACAGGGAAACCTGATTTGCTGCAGTCCACGGGGTCCCTAAGAGTTGGACATGACTGAGAGACTGAACTGAACTGATAGCAATATATAACAGTGTATGATTTCAGAGATGTGCTTCAAAGTAATTTGGGAGAGTGGAAGTGGCTGAGAGTAATGAAATAAAATTGGTTATGATTGCTGATTGTTGAGGCTGGGTGATGAATACACAAGGGTTCATTAATATTCATTATGCTTTTGTTTAGGTTTGAAGTTTTCTCTATAAAAGATTAAATATGCCATGGTTTTTTGTGACCCAGGAAAGAAGTCACAGATGTCTCTCTTTAAACAAAATCTAGGTCTGAAAAGCTTTCCCAAGAGGTTTGACCTTCCCTCTGGGGCTTGAAAGATTGCTTTTCTGGAGACCTTTCCAAAATTTTGGTGCTCTAGAAGAGCATCTAGGGCTTCCCAGGTGGTTCAGGTGGTAAAGAATCTGCCTGTAATGCAGGAGACTTGGTTTCAATCCCTGAGTTGAGAGGATTCCCTGGAGAAGGGCATGGCAGCCCACTGCAGTATTCTTGCCTGAAGAATTCCATCGCCAGAGGAGCCTGGTGGGCTACAGTCCATTGGGGTCACAAAGAGTTGGACATGACTGAGCAAGTAACACTTTCACTTACAGAAAGACATTTGAGCCTCTGGTCCCTCCACAGGGATTCAGCTGGAACCAGGAGAGTGAAAAGGATAGCAACAAACAGAGGACCAAATAGGACACGGGATTTGGGTAGTCAGGAAGGTGAAAGTAAGGAGGAAGCAAGATGCAAGTCCCACCCCCAGCCCCTCAGACCTGCCACCTACACACAAAAAGACCAACTTTTCTTTCATTTTTCTGTTCAGTTGCAAACCTAGGCAAGTGTACCATAGGAAAATATTCCTCCCAAGTAATTTATGAGCAGAAAAGTGGGTAAGAGTAATAAAACAAGATTGGCCATGAGTTGCTACTTATCGAGACTGGGTGGTGGGTATGCACTGGATTCCCTGATATTCTATATTTTGTATAAATTCAATACAAGCTATCTACTTGGTGTGGATTCAGTACAATACAAGCTATCCACTTCCTTACCAGTACTCTAACCTCATTTATAGAAGCTGCAGAAATGGCTATTCACACATTTTATCAGGAATATGTTTCACTGGGAGATCAATAAGCATTGGGAAAGAGAGGAGAGCTGATGAGAGAGAAGAGGAAGATTGAGGGAAGCAGCGCCACAAGTCACAAAAGCAAACAGAGAAGTCGCTATGTGTTCCCAGCTGGATACGGAGGGAAAGACAGAGGCAGGGGCATAATTGAGAGACACACTTCAGTGCAACAATAGAAATTACCCCATCTCCTCTCGGATCCAGAGCCTGACTCTTCAATCATCAGTAAGTAATGATGTGGAGCCCTGCAGGTGGACACTCAGATCTGGATTTGAGCGATCAGTCCTTTGATTTGTTTTCGTTAAGACTCACGGTATCCCTGCAGATCCTTCACTTCAAAGACCTGAGAGTTGGGAAGCTAAGGGCGGGCAACTACTGCACAGAGAGAAGGAAAACAACCAAAAAGGGGTTTTGGCCACAGGTGCCAAGGTGAATTTTGGCTTCCTGGTCAAGGCTTCTGGCTGTGGATGCAAACCTTAGCCTCACCACCTCCTCGCTGTGTAACCTTCAGCAACATTCTTAAATGCTTAGCACCTCTTCATCTGTTAAGCAAGGTTACTTACATTCCCAACTCAGAGTGAGGCTTAAAAGAGCTAACCTACATAAGGCGCTTTCTCCATTTAACTGTTACGAAAACATAAACAAATCACAGCCTCCACTGGAGAGGAACTCATAATCTATGAGCAGAGATCAAGCTAGGGATAGAAATGGCAATATTGGAGGCATAAATTCTGAATGAAAACAGAAATCAAAAAAAAGCCCCTCAGACCTGCCACCTACACAAAAAGACCAACTTTTCTTTCATTTTCTGTTCAGTTGCAAACCTAGGCAAGTGTACCATAGGAAAATATTCCTCCCAAGTAATTTATGAGCAGAAAAGTGGGTAAGAGTAATAAAACAAGATTGGCCATGAGTTGCTACTTATCGAGACTGGGTGGTGGGTATGCACTGGATTCCCTGATATTCTATATTTTGTATAAATTCAATACAAGCTATCTACTTGGTGTGGATTCAGTACAATACAAGCTATCCACTTCCTTACCAGTACTCTAACCTCATTTATAGAAGCTGCAGAAATGGCTATTCACACATTTTATCAGGAATATGTTTCACTGGGAGATCAATAAGCATTGGGAAAGAGAGGAGAGCTGATGAGAGAGAAGAGGAAGATTGAGGGAAGCAGCGCCACAAGTCACAAAAGCAAACAGAGAAGTCGCTATGTGTTCCCAGCTGGATACGGAGGGAAAGACAGAGGCAGGGGCATAATTGAGAGACACACTTCAGTGCAACAATAGAAATTACCCCATCTCCTCTCGGATCCAGAGCCTGACTCTTCAATCATCAGTAAGTAATGATGTGGAGCCCTGCAGGTGGACACTCAGATCTGGATTTGAGCGATCAGTCCTTTGATTTGTTTTCGTTAAGACTCACGGTATCCCTGCAGATCCTTCACTTCAAAGACCTGAGAGTTGGGAAGCTAAGGGCGGGCAACTACTGCACAGAGAGAAGGAAAACAACCAAAAGGTGTTTTGGCCACAGGTGCCAAGGTGAATTTTGGCTTCCTGGTCAAGGCTTCTGGCTGTGGATGCAAACCTTAGCCTCACCACCTCCTCGCTGTGTAACCTTCAGCAACATTCTTAAATGCTTAGCACCTCTTCATCTGTTAAGCAAGGTTACTTACATTCCCAACTCAGAGTGAGGCTTAAAAGAGCTAACCTACATAAGGCGCTTTCTCCATTTAACTGTTACGAAAACATAAACAAATCACAGCCTCCACTGGAGAGGAACTCATAATCTATGAGCAGAGATCAAGCTAGGGATAGAAATGGCAATATTGGAGGCATAAAGTCTGAATGTCTGGAGGGTGGAAAAGATAGAGTATTATGTGAAAACAGAAGAGAGAAACGATCGTTCCAATGGCCAAAAACAAGACATGCTTCCGGGGGTAGTGACATTTTAGCTGGACTGAGGATGGATAGAGTTTGAGCAGCAGAAGCAAGATGGCAAGAGTAAGAGAGGGACCTGGGGCAGAAGAGGTGTCCTGGCAGAGAGGGGGGTGTGTATGGAGAGGCGAAGACCCCTGTTTGGCTGAAGAGTAAGGTTCATAATGAAGGTGGAGGAGATAAAGCTGTGAAGGGGCTGGAGTTGGCCTCTGGGCTGGGCAGACATGTTCAAATTCACTTAGAAAGCTAGAGATTTTTATTTATTTAAGAAAATATTTATGTATTTATTTGGATGTGCTGGGTCTTAGTTGTGGCACTCGGGATCTTTGATCTTCATGGCAGCATATGAACTCTTAGGTGGCAGGTGAGATATAGTTCCCTGACCAGAAATTGAACCCATGCCCCCTGCCTTGGAAACGCAGAGTCTTAGCCACTGGACCATCAGGGAAGTCCCATAGCCAGAGATATCACAAAGGAGAGTTACAGAAAAAAAAACCCAAGAACTGGGAAATAGGGGTTTTAAGAGTGCTGGTGTTTTGTGGAGGCTGGGTGGTACACTGGTTTATTCAACAAAGGATGACTGAGCATCACGGGGTCCCCAGTCTAGGTGATGAGAACAAGGTCCCTACGCTTGTGGGCAAATAATAACTAGCTTGGAAACAAATCAGTGAGGCCATTTCACATAATGCATGTGTTGCAAAGAAAATAAAAACAAGAGCAGGGCCAATTTTGGCTTCCTGGTCAAGGCTTCTGGCTGTGGATGCAAACCTTAGCCAACCCCCGCTGTGTAACCTTCAGCAACATTCTTAAATGCTTAGCACCTCTTCATCTGTTAAGCAAGGTTACTTACATTCCCAACTCAGAGTGAGGCTTAAAAGAGCTAACCTACATAAGGCGCTTTCTCCATTTAACTGTTACGAAAACATAAACAAATCACAGCCTCCACTGGAGAGGAACTCATAATCTATGAGCAGAGATCAAGCTAGGGATAGAAATGGCAATATTGGAGGCATAAAGTCTGAATGTCTGGAGGGTGGAAAAGATAGAGTATTATGTGAAAACAGAAGAGAGAAACGATCGTTCCAATGGCCAAAAACAAGACATGCTTCCGGGGGTAGTGACATTTTAGCTGGACTGAGGATGGATAGAGTTTGAGCAGCAGAAGCAAGATGGCAAGAGTAAGAGAGGGACCTGGGGCAGAAGAGGTGTCCTGGCAGAGAGGGGGGTGTGTATGGAGAGGCGAAGACCCCTGTTTGGCTGAAGAGTAAGGTTCATAATGAAGGTGGAGGAGATAAAGCTGTGAAGGGGCTGGAGTTGGCCTCTGGGCTGGGCAGACATGTTCAAATTCACTTAGAAAGCTAGAGATTTTTATTTATTTAAGAAAATATTTATGTATTTATTTGGATGTGCTGGGTCTTAGTTGTGGCACTCGGGATCTTTGATCTTCATGGCAGCATATGAACTCTTAGGTGGCAGGTGAGATATAGTTCCCTGACCAGAAATTGAACCCATGCCCCCTGCCTTGGAAACGCAGAGTCTTAGCCACTGGACCATCAGGGAAGTCCCATAGCCAGAGATATCACAAAGGAGAGTTACAGAAAAAAAAAAAAAACCCAAGAACTGGGAAATAGGGGTTTTAAGAGTGCTGGTGTTTTGTGGAGGCTGGGTGGTACACTGGTTTATTCAACAAAGGATGACTGAGCATCACGGGGTCCCCAGTCTAGGTGATGAGAACAAGGTCCCTACGCTTGTGGGCAAATAATAACTAGCTTGGAAACAAATCAGTGAGGCCATTTCACATAATGCATGTGTTGCAAAGAAAATAAAAAACAAAATGCTGAGACCCTGACTGCCCTGGACAAGGGGATCAGCATTGATTGGCGGTAGGGTTTGGGAGTAGGAAGGAGTTCTCTGAGCTGAGACCTGAGTGGTGGAAAAGCTTGTTAACAAAGATCCAGGAGAACCGTGAGTTCAGAAGGTCTGAAGTAAGAGTTAACTATCTTGAACTGGCGGCAAAGGAAGCCACAGGCCAGTCTTCGCAGCCATGGGAAGGCGCTGGAATTTATTCTAAGAGAGGAGGGAAGTGATTCTGGGGTCCTAAGCCAAGGAGTGACATAATCTGTTGGGTGTGGTTACAAGTCAGCCCAGCTGCTGCATGGGGACGCTTCGTCAGGAAAGCATGGAAGCAGGAAGACCAGTGAGGAATCTGCCCCAGTGTCCAGGTCCAGGATCATGTGCCTGGGTCCAGGGAAGCTCTGGGGACCTCGACAGGGGGAGTTTGTGCATCTTCCCAACAAGGGAGCTGATAAATAATTTATGAGCGTCTGAGGTATCTTCTGCAGCCACAGTTAAGGTGCAGATCTGAGTACTTTACCAGAAGACATCCCTGGACATGCTGCTTGAGAGAAAAAAGGGATTTGCATAACTGCACATTCTATGAACCAAGCTATGTATTTTACATAGCTGTAAAAATACTACGTTTTACATAGTGTTTCTGATACAGACACTCTCATTTCTGTATCAGTTTATCTACATATAAAGAGACCCTTGACGATAACTTCTCGTGGCTCAGAAGTTGAAGAATCTGCCTGCAACGGATCTGGGTTTGAATGCCTGGGTTTGATGACAGACACTGTGAGTATATTCCCTGACCAGAAATTGAACCCATGCCCCCTGCCTTGGAAACGCAGAGTCTTAGCCACTGGACCATCAGGGAAGTCCCATAGCCAGAGATATCACAAAGGAGAGTTACAGAAAAAAAAACCCAAGAACTGGGAAATAGGGGTTTTAAGAGTGCTGGTGTTTTGTGGAGGCTGGGTGGTACACTGGTTTATTCAACAAAGGATGACTGAGCATCACGGGGTCCCCAGTCTAGGTGATGAGAACAAGGTCCCTACGCTTGTGGGCAAATAATAACTAGCTTGGAAACAAATCAGTGAGGCCATTTCACATAATGCATGTGTTGCAAAGAAAATAAAAAACAAAATGCTGAGACCCTGACTGCCCTGGACAAGGGGATCAGCATTGATTGGCGGTAGGGTTTGGGAGTAGGAAGGAGTTCTCTGAGCTGAGACCTGAGTGGTGGAAAAGCTTGTTAACAAAGATCCAGGAGAACCGTGAGTTCAGAAGGTCTGAAGTAAGAGTTAACTATCTTGAACTGGCGGCAAAGGAAGCCACAGGCCAGTCTTCGCAGCCATGGGAAGGCGCTGGAATTTATTCTAAGAGAGGAGGGAAGTGATTCTGGGGTCCTAAGCCAAGGAGTGACATAATCTGTTGGGTGTGGTTACAAGTCAGCCCAGCTGCTGCATGGGGACGCTTCGTCAGGAAAGCATGGAAGCAGGAAGACCAGTGAGGAATCTGCCCCAGTGTCCAGGTCCAGGATCATGTGCCTGGGTCCAGGGAAGCTCTGGGGACCTCGACAGGGGGAGTTTGTGCATCTTCCCAACAAGGGAGCTGATAAATAATTTATGACGCGTCTGAGGTATCTTCTGCAGCCACAGTTAAGGTGCAGATCTGAGTACATTACCAGAAGACATCCCTGGACATGCTGCTTGAGAGAAAAAGGCATTTGCATAACTGCACATTCTATGAACCAAGCTATGTATTTTACATAGCTGTAAAAAATACTACGTTTTACATAGTGTTTCTGATACAGACACTCTCATTTCTGTATCAGTTTATCTACATATAAAGAGACCCTTGGACGATAACTTCTCTCGTGGCTCAGAAGTTGAAGAATCTGCCTGCAAGGCGGGAGTCTGGGTTTGAATCCTGGGTTGAGAAGATCCCCTGAAGAAGGGAATGGTGATCCCCTTCAGTATTCTTGCCTGAAGAATTCCATGGACAGGGGAGTCTGGCCGGCTACAGTTTGTGGGGTCACAAAGAGTCGGATAGGACTGAGCGACTTTCACTTTCACTGGGAAAATACTCATCGAATTATTACCAGTGATTTTTCTGAGAAACAAAGCTTTTTGTTTGTTTTGCCTTTTTTATTATATTCTTTGAACTCTTCTGAGGTAGTATGTTTTCAGTAAGTGTGCGTCACTTATACAAATGCCTAGTAACTTTCGTCAATATGCATTTATACACACATACAGGAGAAGGAAAGAGAGAAGGGAGGGAAGAAGGAGGAAATTAAGAAAATAAAAGAAAGACAATCCATCTGTGCTGGAACCCTAACACATGACACACATACACACACACGCACACAGCACATCACAAGGGTGTGAAAGGCAGCCAGACCAACTCCAGATATGACTATCCCAGGACCATCACCAGAGCCCTGAAGAGTTCTCTTTGGAGAGCATGATTAATCCTGCTACAACAAAGCTCAGGCACCCAGAGCAAAGATCCTTCACTCCTTGAGAGGCCCGCTTTGAATTTCAGAAGCAGAAAGCAAAGATGATGCCTTTGAAGGCTCCCCTCCCCACCTGCCTCCATACACACTTGGAAGCCACCAAGCTGCCTTTACCCATAGCTGCCAGGGCATCCAGGGGCAGGAGGGAAGTGTCTGAGTGGAAACAAACCAGAGCATGGGGAGGGGAGGACAGAAGAGGCAGGGGAGAGGGGCGAGCAGGTGTCCCTTGGCATCAATGGCTACAATCTTCCCTGGCCCACCAGATGTGTTTTATTTGATCCACAGTGTCTAAAAGCTTTGAATTAGTTGCTAAGTTCTAAAAATTGGGAGCTTTTACGTAAGGAACTGAATTTCTGTTTGTTTATTTGTTTGTTTTTCTTGGAAAATTATGAAAATGCCACCCCTGGGCCTGCCTTCCCCCAGGGGAATCAGGTGGAGTGTCTGCTTCCCCTTTCAGGACGATGGGCTCCTGCTGGCCACCACCCAGTGATGTCTCCTCTCAGTTACTTCCCTGGGCCATGTAGACCTATGCCTTTGCTACCCCAGGTATTTAACAGCTCCGTTACTCTTTCAGCTCCGTTACTTCGCAAACCTGTGATGGAGGAACTATGTGCATTCTATGGAAGAGGAAACAGGCTCAATGCAGCGATCTTGTTTGAGATCACACAGTCTTTGTTACCAGAGCAAAGATTCAAAGCTGACCTCAGAATCTATACCCTAAGCAGTGAGGCAGAGTTCTAGAGTGAGAAATCAGTGAGTCATCTCCCAAGTTGCTGGTCACAGTCTCTTTAAATTTCATTTTTTTGAGAAAGAACTGGTCCTCTAGCCTCGGACAACAGTGAGCCCCACAGGTGGTAGGTGGCAGGTTCCTTTTTTTAATTATTGTATTTATTTATTTATGGCTATTCTGGGTTTTCACTGCTGCTGCAGGTATTTCTCTAGTTGCAGAGAGTGGGGGCCACTCTGTAGTTGAGGTGAGCAGTCTCCTTGTTGTGGTGACTTTTCTTGTTGTGGAACTCAGACTCTAGGGCACACGGTCTTCAATAATTGCAGCACATGGCTCAGTAGTTACGGCCCAGAGGCTCTGGAGCACAGGCTCAATAGTTGTGGCTCACAGGCTTAGCTGCTCTGCAGCATGTGGGATCTTCCTGGATCAGGGATCAAACCCGTGTCTCCTACATTGGCAAGCAAACTCTTCACCACTGAATTACCAAGAAGCCTGGCAGGTCCCTTTTGAGTTCAAAAGGATGTGGGCACAGTAGCAGGGAACCCAGAGTGTTTTCTACCTGTACAATGGGGAAGGTGAAGAAACCAAAGGGCTTTTACTGTGGACTGAGATGGAGGCCTGAGTGAAGGGGGTGGGCAGAACCTGATTGGGGTGGGGGGCATGAAGTCCCCATCCCCATTTCCATATTTGACCCAGAGTAGCTTGCCTTTTTTTTTTTTTTCTATGTCAGGGTTCTATTTTAAACCTCCTTTAGGCAATGGGGGATTTTGCTGTTCAAAAATAATTTGGAAAAAATTGACAGTTTGAGTCTGTGTCAGAAAGCTATAGATGACTATTTCATGTGTGGCTAGGAAGCTATCCCTGAGAACTGTCAAATGAGCCATGGCCAGCCTCTTATCGTCAGCTCTCAGGAGGGGCCTCCTGCTAGGTTCACTGCCCCCAACAGCTCCTGAAACACAACCCGCACTCCCAGGACGCCAAGCAGAGCCCAGAATTTGTTTGCGTGAATTTGCATAAAAAGCTTCCCTGAATGAGAGTCAGTGAAAGCAGGTGAGATTCACAGAGTCCCCCAGGGCAATGATTTTCTCTTTGAATTTTATTTTCTCTTGAGAAGCAAGCACTTTTCTCTGGCTTCCTCCAGCCACTGGACCTGCACTCCCTTCCTGTTCCTTATGCCACACATTCAGAGACACAGATGCACATGCATGCACACACATATACAAACATACATGTACACATGCACACACACATAAATTCTGACTTTTTGCGAACCCATGGACTGCAACACGCCAGGCTCCCCTATCCTTTACCATCTCCCTGAGTTTGCTCAAACTCCTGTCCATTGAGTCAATGATGCCTTCCAAACATCTCATCCTCTGTTGACCCCGTCTCCTCCTGTCCTCCATCTTTCACAACACCGGAGTATTTTCCAATGAGTCATCTCTTCACATCAGGTGGCCAAAGTATTGGAGCTTCTGCTTCAGCATCAGTAGTTACGGCCCAGAGGCTCTGGAGCACAGGCTCAATAGTTGTGGCTCACAGGCTTAGCTGCTCTGCAGCATGTGGGATCTTCCTGGATCAGGGATCAAACCCGTGTCTCCTACATTGGCAAGCAAACTCTTCACCACTGAATTACCAAGAAGCCTGGCAGGTCCCTTTTGAGTTCAAAAGGATGTGGGCACAGTAGCAGGGAACCCAGAGTGTTTTCTACCTGTACAATGGGGAAGGTGAAGAAACCAAAGGGCTTTTACTGTGGACTGAGATGGAGGCCTGAGTGAAGGGGGTGGGCAGAACCTGATGGGGGTGGGGGGCATGAAGTCCCCATCCCCATTTCCATATTTGACCCAGAGTAGCTTGCCTTTTTTTTTTTCTATGTCAGGGTTCTATTTTAAACCTCCTTTAGGCAATGGGGATTTTGCTGTTCAAAATAATTTGGAAAAAATTGACAGTTTGAGTCTGTGTCAGAAAGCTATAGATGACTATTTCATGTGTGGCTAGGAAGCTATCCCTGAGAACTGTCAAATGAGCCATGGCCAGCCTCTTATCGTCAGCTCTCAGGAGGGGCCTCCTGCTAGGTTCACTGCCCCCAACAGCTCCTGAAACACAACCCGCACTCCCAGGACGCCAAGCAGAGCCCAGAATTTGTTTGCGTGAATTTGCATAAAAAGCTTCCCTGAATGAGAGTCAGTGAAAGCAGGTGAGATTCACAGAGTCCCCCAGGGCAATGATTTTCTCTTTGAATTTTATTTTCTCTTGAGAAGCAAGCACTTTTCTCTGGCTTCCTCCAGCCACTGGACCTGCACTCCCTTCCTGTTCCTTATGCCACACATTCAGAGACACAGATGCACATGCATGCACACACATATACAAACATACATGTACACATGCACACACACATAAATTCTGACTTTTTGCGAACCCATGGACTGCAACACGCCAGGCTCCCCTATCCTTTACCATCTCCCTGAGTTTGCTCAAACTCCTGTCCATTGAGTCAATGATGCCTTCCAAACATCTCATCCTCTGTTGACCCCGTCTCCTCCTGTCCTCCATCTTTCACAACACCGGAGTATTTTCCAATGAGTCATCTCTTCACATCAGGTGGCCAAAGTATTGGAGCTTCTGCTTCAGCATCAGTCATTCCAATGAACATTTTGGGATGGTTTCCTTTAGGACTGATCTCCTTGCTGTCCAAGGGATCCTCAAGAGTCTTTTCCAGCGTCACAGTTTGAACGAATCAGTTCTTCAGAGCTCAGCTTCTTTATGGTCCAACTCTCTCATCCACACATGACTACTGGGAAAACCATTGCTTTGACTTTCAGACCTTTGTCAGCACAGTGATGTCTCTGCTTTTGAATATGCTGTCCAGGTTTGTCATAGCTTTTCTTCCAAGAAGCAAACGTCTTTTAATTTCATGGCTGCAGTCACCATCCTCAGTGATTTTGGAGCTCCCCAAAATAAAGTCTGTCACTATTTGCGTTTTTCCCCATCCATTTGCCACGAAGTGATGGGACCCGATGCCATGATCTTAGTGTTTTGAATGTTGAGTAAGGGGATTATTCCAATAGTAAAGAGTCAGGCATCACCATGGGATGGGGTGGAAGCTCTAAATGGACCCTCCCAGCAGCCTAACATGGAGATACTTGCCACTCAGAGACCTAGCCCTGTCAAGAAACCCAAACAGCTCTGTCCCTGGGCACGGAGGATGACGTAAACCTCCCTCAACGTGCGTGCCGTCTCCTGGCCAGATCAGGCACCTGGGGAGAGCTCCGTGGGGCTCCCTGCTGGTTAAGGCTCCAAGCCCACTTTTGTCTTCTGGACTGCATCCCTCACCTCTCCTCTCCTGTGTCATCTTGCCTGCAACAAGCCCAATATGTTCACCTCTTCCTGTGTCCCACAACCTGCTCCATCTCCTAGGTGTCTGCCCACTCCCCACTGCCCATGGTCCCTACACAGCTCTTGGCCATGTTCACTCCCCTTCAAACTGCTCCTTCAGCAATAGAAACCAGAACAATAACCAACATTTGCCAAACACCTACTATGTCTCAATAATGTTAGTCACTTCATTTCATTCTCACAGACAAAACCCCATGGAGCATTATTGCTGCCATTCTACTGATGGGGACACTGAGGGTTAACAGAGTGAAGCATCCTACTCAAGGTCAAACAATTCATAGTGAAAAGTTGGGAGTCATATTCAAGTCTGTCTTGTATAGTTCATGCCACTTCTGGCTGAACGTGTGAGTGTTAGTTGCTTAGTCGTGTCTAACTCTGCGACCCCATGGACAGCAGCCCACCAGGCTCCTCTGTCCTTGGAATTCTCTAGGCAAGAATACTGGAGTGGGATGCCATTTCCTACTCCAAGGGATCTTCCTGACCCAGGGATGGAACCTGGGTCTCCTGCTTCTCCTGCAGTGACAGGCAGGTTCTTAACCAAAAATGCCACCTGGGAAGGGCTACCTGGCATTATATTTCACATTTATTGAGTTGGCCATTATCAGTCTAGAATGTGGGCTCCATGGAGGCAGGAACTGCCTCACTTACCACTTCCTATATCAGTTTCTGGTACCTAATGGATATTCTTATATTTGTTAAGTAATAAGTGAATTGATGGCAAAATCAGCACTCTATTTCAAAAACAGTTTATTCGTTTTTAGTACAGCAATGTGCATGGGTTAAAAATCAAGAAATGCAAAAAGTGAAATTTAAATATTCTTCCTGGACACCCTGGTCCTTTCCTATATGGCTCTTATGTATCCCTCCAGAGATATTAGAATAGTCTACCCATATTTGTTCTTGCACAAGCATGTGTGTAATATACATGTGTGGTATCATACTATAGTATAGAAGCCACTCTTGACTTTTTCACTCATGTGTCTTGGAAATATTCAAATCATATACATCCACACACACACACATATCCCTATGCCATTAACTGCCGTGCCGAGCTTCATACCCCTTATGTGGGTGGGTTCCACGGAAGGGGGAGGTCCCCGGAAACTTTTTAAGGCTAGAGTAGTAAGTATGATCCGGCACCATGAGTGACCTAGAATTTTGGAGCAGGGATGGAATCTCTGAGATGGTCTGGTTTAACCCCGTCTTGTTACAAATAGGGAAGCTGAGGCCCGGGGATTGGGGATGGTGGGAACAGATAGTCCCAGAATCGCACAGGAAGTTAATTGCAGATCCGGGGCAAGAGCCAGACCTCTTGAAATCCCTGGACAGGCTCCTGCTACCTGAGTCGCCTCTCTGCTTGGCAAGCTCAGAAGACACGATAGCCAGTTCCCAGCAGAGAGAGCACCTGGTTGGGCTGTGTCCATGGCACTGCCCCCCCAGGCAGGCTGGGGTGAGAGTGATTATGTAGGTCGCTTGGTAATCAGAAAAGAGAGCTCAAGCCCTTTAAATGCTGGCTGTTTCATTTGGTCCCAGAAGACTGGATTAGCATCGATTGTCTGTGCTGAGCTGGTAGATAAAAGGCCCACACATAAAGGGAATACCCAGCCTGCAAAGATGAGCCAAAGCCTCTCACTCTCAGGACAGCTGGGCTTGGCAGCTGGAGTTTCCTGAGCCCACCAGCAGCTTCCAGAAGCCTGTGCCTTTCCTCCAGGTGATGAAAGTGGGGGCAGAGAGGGAAAACAAATCCAGAAGCACGGCTGGAGGAGCACAAATTCAGAGAAAGGAGTCTCTGTTGGGATGAATGTCTTATCTATAGGTGCATTCCCCAAAGCCTCCTCTCCCCATCCTATGCCTTACCCTATACACACACACACACACACACACACACACACACATACTATAAGCTCCTTGAGGGCAAGGGACCCAGCGCCTAGGACTTTGTTTACTCTGGTTCCCAGTACCTACTAGTGCCTAGTACTGACATGGTGGGTGCTCAATAAATATTTGTTAAGATAATCAACACCTGCACACACACATATCATTTCTGCACACACAGACATACACCATTCACTCCCTTCCTCTGGACTGTTGTTTAAACTGTTTCTACTTCCTTTTCCTGCCTGTGGCTGCAGATCCAGTCTTCTCCAGGAAACCTTCCCCATGACTTCAGCTCCAAGGGCCTCTACTTCCCCTAAAGCTCTTGTAGGTTCAATAAATAAAACACAAGCATCTTCCCTCCCTCATATCAGACATAGTCTGATGGGTTTGGATGATTTACAGGAATGATGGAACAGAGGGTTAAAAGCCAGACCATCACAGAAAACCTGTGTTGAAACTAATTGATACCAAACAGGTAACAATTAATTCTGTGTGGCCTTCTGTATAGAGGTAGGGTGGAGTAGTGGAGGGAGCATTGGGTACGTCATCACGGAAACTTGGGTTCAAATCCTGCCTCTGTTGCTGGCTAGCTTCCTGAACATGGATTAGTTGCTTCTCCGAGTGCCAGTCCTTATCTATAAAATAGCAGTTATAAGACCATCCTCACAGGACTGTGAATATAAAAAAAGAGTAAGCAGTAACATGTAACTGATAGGGACAGAGTAGAACAGGTAGGTGGTTGTAGAGTCCTAGTAGGGGACGGTAGGTAGAAGGGTGAAACCTGAGAAAGATTGGGAGGCCAGTGAGTTGACGATAACTCGGGAGAGCTGTTCCTCATTCAGTAAAACAGGCTTGACTGGGTATAAACAGCTGACAAAGGAGGAGCTGGCAAAGAAGGAACTAATGATGTATGTCCTGCATCTGTGTCTACTTGAGGGGAGGTGGTCTTCTACCATCCTATATATATGGCTGCCCACTCATTTGAAGGGAGAGCAGAGCAGAGCTTTCCTGCCTGCCCGCTTGCACCTCTTACAAGTACCCTGTCCTAATAAATTCTCTTCTTGTCTATCACTCTGCCTCTAGCTGAATTCCTTCTGCATTGAGGCACGAAGAACCTGAGCCTCAGTGGGTCCAGACGTTGGGTGAGTGCTGGACTAAGTCCTGGCTGCATGTGCTCAAGTCCCAGACGGGGTTTTGACTGGAACTGAGTCCTAACTACGTGGGTTCAAGTCCCAAGCAGGGTTTTGGCTGGGGCTAAGCCTTAGCCACGTGGGTTCGAGTCCCAAACCGGTTTTGGCTAGGTTCAAGTTCCAGCCGCATGGGTTCGAGTCCCAAACAGGGTTTTGGCTGGAATTCAAGCTCCAGCCATGTGGGTTCAAGTCCCAAGCAGGGTTCGATCAGGTCTGGGCCCTAGGTTTAAGTCTCAAATCAAGGTAAAACCCTTTCATAATCAGGCAAGAACAGTGATTTTTGTCTGTTTTGGTCACAAATGTAGCCCAGCACTTAGCCTGGTGTGTAGTCAGCGCTCGATCAACAGCTGTGGAGTGAATGAACATGTAGTCGTAAGGAAGGCAGCTATGCATTGTTAACCACTCATGGTGTGTCAGGAAGCGTGCTAAGCAGATGTGTGTTATCTCATCCAGTCCTCCCCCTCGTCCTGGAGGTAGCCCCATTTTTTAGATGAAAAACTAAGGCTAAGCCCAACCTCATAGCAATCTGTCAATGGGATTTAGTCCCTTCTTTGCCCAACATGCTGTTTCTCTCTTTCCTCCTGTTGTTTTATCTGCTCAATCAGTCCTCAGTTCTTCAGCCACTGCAGCCTCAGTCTTCTCCCTTGAAGATCCTGGCCTGGGACATCTGCTCAGGCTGCAGAATATACTCATCCCCGGACACAGAGGCCCATTTCCCCCGCTCCATTTTTCCCACTGGCTACAAAGCCACTGCCTGTGTTCTGGCTCTCGTTCTGGACTCTCCCCTCCTTTCATCACACCTGAACCCCAAGGCTTGGGCTTTTTTTTCCCCCTAGACTGAATCTCTGCTTGGAACACCCTTCCTGCCTTCTTCACTCAAACATGACAAGATCCCTCAGATTAAGGGTGACATTCTCCAGACACGCCTCTCTGATGCCTCTCGAACTATGGTGGCAATCCTCCTTCTGTCCCTGTGGCCCCTGCACCTTCCCCTGCTCCTTCACTCTGTATTGTTACTACCCATTCAACTGCCTGCCTCTGGCTACTCAGCCTTACTGACCCCAAGTTCCAATGTGAAACCAAGAGCCTTTTCCACCCGGCCTGCCGCTATACCCCACACCCTGCAGTGTCTGGCACAGAACAGGGCCCTCTGATGCTTTATGAGTGAATGGTCTGCTCTATGAGCTGCCAAGACCCACAGTTCTGCTTTTCTCTCTTTCCAGTCCAGTCTGCAGTCCTGCTAGCAATCCCTTCCTACTGATGAAGCCAAACTCTTGAATGTGGCTCTGCCTCACAAGGCCAGGCCAGTTTCCATCAACGCTGGGAATATTCTCCTTTACCAGTTTAGAGTTTTTCCAGGGTGATGGGAAAAAATCAGAAATGTCTTCCGGGAGGCGACATAAAGGTCATGTAGTGTAGCCTTCTGACAGTACAGATGGAAGTGGACTTGGTGAGGGGGCATCAGGGCAGGGGGCTGCCCAAGGTCACACAGTCTGTTTAGGGCAGAGACAGGAACAGAACTCAGGTCGACCAGTTCATCATGCAAAATCCTTTCTCCACAATTAGTCCAATGGTACCCACAAAGCCAAACCATGGAATTTTACACTCATAAGAATCAAGACCACACTTCGAATTTGAAGTTTTGAATGCCACCCTCATTATGTCTCCTGCTCTGTTTCCTAATGGGCAATGGGATAAAAGAGCATGGCTGGGGGGGCTTTCCTGGTGGTCCAGTGGGTGAAGAGTCTGCCTTGCAGTTCAGGGGCGCCAGTTTGATCCCTGGCTGGGGAAGATCCCACGTGCCCGCAGAGCGGCTGGACCGGTGTGTCCAATTGCGAGCCAGCACTCTGGAGTGCATGCGCTCAGAGCGTGTGCTCTGCTGTGAGAGACGCCACTGTAATGGAAGCCCCACATAGGCCAAATGGGACTTGAGCTGTCTTGCGCTGGCGTCAGTCCCGCTACTGATGTACAAGCTGTTTCCACACTGTTCTTCCCAGAAGAGTGAATTTGACTACAGCATTAGAGGAAAATTACCGGGAAGCAGTGGGAGCCTCTGAGGGTCTCTGAGCAGGAGATGACCTGGTTGGCCACAGCAAAGCCCCTGGGGAACTCTTAACTAACACATCTGGGTAAAGAAGCCTCTGGCTACTCAGCCTTACTGACCCCAAGTTCCAATGTGAAACCAAGAGCCTTTTCCACCCGGCCTGCCGCTATACCCCACACCCTGCAGTGTCTGGCACAGAACAGGGCCCTCTGATGCTTTATGAGTGAATGGTCTGCTCTATGAGCTGCCAAGACCCACAGTTCTGCTTTTCTCTCTTTCCAGTCCAGTCTGCAGTCCTGCTAGCAATCCCTTCCTACTGATGAAGCCAAACTCTTGAATGTGGCTCTGCCTCACAAGGCCAGGCCAGTTTCCATCAACGCTGGGAATATTCTCCTTTACCAGTTTAGAGTTTTTCCAGGGTGATGGGAAAAATCAGAAATGTCTTCCGGGAGGCGACATAAAGGTCATGTAGTGTAGCCTTCTGACAGTACAGATGGAAGTGGACTTGGTGAGGGGGCATCAGGGCAGGGGGCTGCCCAAGGTCACACAGTCTGTTTAGGGCAGAGACAGGAACAGAACTCAGGTCGACCAGTTCATCATGCAAAATCCTTTCTCCACAATTAGTCCAATGGTACCCACAAAGCCAAACCATGGAATTTTACACTCATAAGAATCAAGACCACACTTCGAATTTGAAGTTTTGAATGCCACCCTCATTATGTCTCCTGCTCTGTTTCCTAATGGGCAATGGGATAAAAGAGCATGGCTGGGGGGGCTTTCCTGGTGGTCCAGTGGGTGAAGAGTCTGCCTTGCAGTTCAGGGGCGCCAGTTTGATCCCTGGCTGGGGAAGATCCCACGTGCCCGCAGAGCGGCTGGACCGGTGTGTCCAATTGCGAGCCAGCACTCTGGAGTGCATGCGCTCAGAGCGTGTGCTCTGCTGTGAGAGACGCCACTGTAATGGAAGCCCCACATAGGCCAAATGGGACTTGAGCTGTCTTGCGCTGGCGTCAGTCCCGCTACTGATGTACAAGCTGTTTCCACACTGTTCTTCCCGCAGAAGAGTGAATTTGACTACAGCATTAGAGGAAAATTACCGGGGAAGCAGTGGGGAGCCTCTGAGGGTCTCTGAGCAGGAGATGACCTGGTTGGCCACAGCAAAGCCCCTGGGGAACTCTTAACTAACACATCTGGGTAAAGAAGCAATCAGCTGGAGTAGCAATCCTCATATCAGACAAAATATATTTTAAAGTAAAGAAGATTCTAAGAGATAAGGCAGGTCACTACATCATGATTAAGGGATCTATCCAAGAGGAAGACATAACAGTCATGAATAGCTACGCACCCAACACAGGGACACCTCAATACATAAGACAAATACTTTCAGACATAAAAGAAGAAATCAACAATAACACAGTAATAGTAGGAGACTTTAACACTCCTCTCACACCAATGAACAGATCATCCAAACAGAAAATTAATAAAGAAACACAAGCCTTAAATGCCACACTAGAAACTAGAAAAGATGGACCTCATCGATATCTTTAGGACTTTCCATCCAAAAGCAGAAGAATACACTTTCTTCTCAAGTGCTCACGGAACATTCTCCAAGATAGACCACATCTTGGGCCATAAATCAAACCTCAGTCAATTCAAGAAAACTGAAATAAGATCAAGCATCTTCTCAGACCACAATGCGATGAGACTAGAGATCAACTACAGGGAAAAAAGAAAACGCTAAAAACACAAACACATGGAGATTAAACAACACATACCTAAAAAAACAACTGATCACTGAGGAAATCAAAGGAGAAATTTTAAAATTCCTAGAAGAAAATGACAATGAACACACGACTGTGCAAAACCTATGGGATACCACAAAAGCAGTTCTAACAGGGAAATTTATAGCAATACAATCCTACCTCAAGAAACTAGGAAAATATGAAGCAGATGACCTAACCCTCTGCTTAAAACAACTGGAGAAAGAAGAACAAAAACACCCCAAAGCCAGCAGAAGAAGAGAAATTATAAAGACTAGAGCAGAAATAAATGAGAAAGAAACAAAAGAAACAATAGTAAAGATAAATAAAACAAAAAGCTGGTTCTTTGAAAAGGTAAACAAAATTGACAAGCCACTGGCCAGACTCATCAAGAAAAAGAGAGAGAAGAACCAGATCACCAAAATCAAAAATGAAAAAGGAGAGATTACAACAGATAATGCAGAAATCCAAAGGATTCTAAGAGACTATTATGAACAACTCTATGGCAGCAAAGCCCCTAATTTACAACACTCTGGGTAAAGAAGCAATCAGCTGGAGTAGCAATCCTCATATCAGACAAAATATATTTTAAAGTAAAGAAGATTCTAAGAGATAAGGCAGGTCACTACATCATGATTAAGGGATCTATCCAAGAGGAAGACATAACAGTCATGAATAGCTACGCACCCAACACAGGGACACCTCAATACATAAGACAAATACTTTCAGACATAAAAGAAGAAATCAACAATAACACAGTAATAGTAGGAGACTTTAACACTCCTCTCACACCAATGAACAGATCATCCAAACAGAAAATTAATAAAGAAACACAAGCCTTAAATGCCACACTAGAAACTAGAAAAGATGGACCTCATCGATATCTTTAGGACTTTCCATCCAAAAGCAGAAGAATACACTTTCTTCTCAAGTGCTCACGGAACATTCTCCAAGATAGACCACATCTTGGGCCATAAATCAAACCTCAGTCAATTCAAGAAAACTGAAATAAGATCAAGCATCTTCTCAGACCACAATGCGATGAGACTAGAGATCAACTACAGGGAAAAAAGAAAACGCTAAAAACACAAACACATGGAGATTAAACAACACATACCTAAAAAAACAACTGATCACTGAGGAAATCAAAGGAGAAATTTTAAAATTCCTAGAAGAAAATGACAATGAACACACGACTGTGCAAAACCTATGGGATACCACAAAAGCAGTTCTAACAGGGAAATTTATAGCAATACAATCCTACCTCAAGAAACTAGGAAAATATGAAGCAGATGACCTAACCCTCTGCTTAAAACAACTGGAGAAAGAAGAACAAAAACACCCCAAAGCCAGCAGAAGAAGAGAAATTATAAAGACTAGAGCAGAAATAAATGAGAAAGAAACAAAAGAAACAATAGTAAAGATAAATAAAACAAAAAGCTGGTTCTTTGAAAAGGTAAACAAAATTGACAAGCCACTGGCCAGACTCATCAAGAAAAAGAGAGAGAAGAACCAGATCACCAAAATCAAAAATGAAAAAGGAGAGATTACAACAGATAATGCAGAAATCCAAAGGATTCTAAGAGACTATTATGAACAACTCTATGGCAACAAACTGGACAACCTGGAAGAAATGGACGGTTTCTTGAGGAAGATTCATCTCCCAAGACTGAGCCAGGAAGAAACAGAAACTTTGAACAACCCAATCACAAGCTCAGAAATCAAATTTGTGATTAAAAACCTACCCAAAAATAAAAGCCCAGGGCCAGATGGCTTCACAGCCAAATTCTACCAAACATTTAAAGAAGAGCTAATGCCTGTCCTTCTAAAACTCTTCCAAACAATTGCACAGGAAGGAACACTTCCAAACACATTCTACGAGGCCACCGTCACCCTGATACCCAAACCAGGCAAAGACAACACAAAAAAGGAAAATTACAGACCAATTTCACTGATGAACTTAGATGCCAAGATCCTCAACAAAATCCTAGTAAAAGAATTCAACGACACATCAAAAAACTCATACACCATGATCAAGTCGGGTTCATCCCAGGCATGCAAGGATTCTTCAACATCTGCAAATCAATCAATGTGATACACCGTATCAACAAACTGAGAGACAAAAATCACATGATCATTTCAATAGATGCAGAAAAAGCCTTCAACAAAGTACAACGTCCATTTACGATAAAAACTCTTCAGAAAATGGGTATAGAAGGAACCTATCTCAACATAGTGAAAGCCATATATGAGAAGTCCACACCAAACATAATCCTCAACGGTGAAAAACTGAAAGCATTCCCTCTAAGATCAGGAACAAGACAGGGTTGTCCACTTTCACCACTACTATTCAACATAGTCCTGGAAGTTCTAGCAACAGCAATAAGAGAAGAGAAAGAAATCAAAGGAATCCAGATTGGAAAGGAAGAAGTCAAGCTCTCTCTTTTTGCAGATGACATGATATTATACATAGAAAATCCCAAAGACACAGTTACAAAGCTGCTAGAGTTAATCAAGGAATTCAGCAAAGTCGCAGAATACAAAGTCAACACACAGAAATCACTGACATTCCTATACACAAACAATGAAAAATCAGAAAATGAAATCAAAGAGGCAGTCCCCTTCACCATTGCAACCAAAAGAATCAAATATCTAGGAATAAACCTGCCCAAAGAAACAAAAGAACTGTACACAGAAAATTACAAGACACTCATGAGAGACATTAAAGAAGATTTAAACAGATGGAGAGATATTCCATGTTCCTGGGTCGGAAGAATCAATATTGTGAAAATGACCATACTACCAAATATAATCTACAGAGTCAATGCAATACCTATTCAACTACCATTGACATTTTTCACAGAACTAGACCAAAGAATCACACAGTTCATATGGAAACACAAAAGACCTTGAATAGCCAAAGCAATCCTGAGAAAGAAAAATGGAGCTGGAGGGATCAGCCTCCCTAACTTCAGACTCTACTACAAAGCAACAGTCCTCAAGACAGTATGGTACTGGCACAAAAACAGAACTATAGGCCAATGGAACAAGATCAAGAACCCAGAGATAAACCCACGCACCTATGGGTACCTTATTTTTGACAAAGGAGGCAAAACTATAAAATGGGACAAAGACAGCCTCTTCGACAAGTGGTACTGGGAAAATTGGACAGCTACATGCAAAAAAAAAAAAAAAAAAATGAAGTTGGAACATTCCCTGACACCATACACAAAGATCAACTCAAAATGGATTCAAGACCTAAATGTAAGACCAGAAACCATCAAACTGTTAGAGGAGAATATAGGCAAAACCCTCAAGGACATCAATCAAAGCAAGATCTTCTCTGACCCACCTACTAAAATGGCAGAACTGAAAAGAAAAATGAACATGTGGGACCTCATGAAACTTAAAAGCTTTTGTACAGCAAAGGAAATTACAAAAAAGCTCAACAGATACCCCACAGAGTGGGAGAAAATCATAGCAAATGAAATAACAGACAAAGAATTAATCTCCAAAATCTACAAGCAACTCAGACAACTCAGCACAGGAAAAACGAACAACCCAATCAAAAAATGGGAAAAACATCTAAAGAGATGCCTCTCCAAAGAGGACATACAGATGGCCCAAAAGCACATGAAACCTCAACCTCGCTCAACCTCGCTTATTGTTAGAGAAATGCTAATTAAAACTACAATGAGACATCATCTCACACCCTTCAGAATGGTCATCATCAACAAATCTGCAGACAATAAATACTGGAGAGGGTGTGGAGAAAAGGGAACCCTCTTGCATTGCTGGTGGGAATGTCAATTGATACAGCCTCTATGGAAGACAGTCTGGAGACTCCTTAAAAAACTAAAAATAGAAGCACCCTATGACCCAGAAGTCCCACTGTTAGGCTTATACCCTGATGAAATCAAAACTGAAAGAAGCACCTGTACCCCAATGTTCATTGTAGCTCTCTATACAATAGCCAGAACATGGAAGCAACCTAGATGGCCATCGACGAATGAATGGATACAGAAGCCCTGGTACATATATGCAATGGAATGCTACTCAGCTGTTAAAAGAAATGCAGAAGGGCTTCCCCTGGCGGTCTAGTGGATAAGGACACCGCCTTGCAGTGCAGGGGACACCGGTGTGATCCCTGGCCTGGGAAGATCCCACGTGCCACGGAGCGGCTGGACTGATGTGTCCAATTGCCAAGCCGGAGCTCTGGAGCGCATGCACCCAGAGCTGGCTCTCTGCGACGACAGACGCCACGGCAATGGGAGGCCCACAGGGGCCAAAGAACAAAGATGGATGAAAATGGAGAAATGAAAGACCAATAGAAGTGGCCCGCCTGCTCCCCTCCCTCCCCAACCCAATCCCGCCCAAAATAAATAAATAAATCTTTAAAAAAAAAAAAAAGAAATGCAGAAGACTCAGTCCTGATGAAGTGGCTGGCTCTAGAACCTATCATAAAAAGTGAAGTAAGTCAAAAAGAGAAAGACATATATAGTATACTAACACACACATATGGAATCTAGTAGGACGATCTTGATAACACATGCAGTGAACTCATGGAAAAACAGACAGAGCATAGACATAGGAACATTGTGGGGAAGAAATAGGGAGGGGGAGGCATGGAGGGAGTAACATGGAAACCTATACTGTCATGTGTGGAAAAGATAGCTCTTGTGATTGTGCTAAGGGAATAAGAGTGCTCACAAAGACATGGGGCGATGGTCGGGAGGGGTGGGATGGGGGGAACTTGGGGGGTGGGGACCAGGGATATACATATGACTTATCTGGGAACATACATGTCTGGAACAACAAAACTCTGCAAAACCTTTAAAATAAAGAATTAAAAAATAAAATAAAAAGAAGCAATCTTTTCACGTGGGGTTGTAACCTTACCCTCCGGCTGGGAGGCAAATGTCCCAGTATCTCTGTCTCTCAGGTAACAGGCTTCTCCCCTAAGGACTCTCATTTCACAAGCTTGGATTTCCTGAGGAGAAGTTTGAGCCAAGCCGAATGATTCCCCATTGAGTCATTAGCGTAGTGGCTAGAATCTCCATTCAGAGCTTTCATGAATAGATCTGTCCAGAGGAAAGGGGGCGTCTTGCTCTATACAATAGCCAGAACATGGAAGCAACCTAGATGGCCATCGACGAATGAATGGATACAGAAGCCCTGGTACATATATGCAATGGAATGCTACTCAGCTGTTAAAAGAAATGCAGAAGGGCTTCCCCTGGCGGTCTAGTGGATAAGGACACCGCCTTGCAGTGCAGGGGACACCGGTGTGATCCCTGGCCTGGGAAGATCCCACGTGCCACGGAGCGGCTGGACTGATGTGTCCAATTGCCAAGCCGGAGCTCTGGAGCGCATGCACCCAGAGCTGGCTCTCTGCGACGACAGACGCCACGGCAATGGGAGGCCCACAGGGGCCAAAGAACAAAGATGGATGAAAATGGAGAAATGAAAGACCAATAGAAGTGGCCCGCCTGCTCCCCTCCCTCCCCAACCCAATCCCGCCCAAAATAAATAAATAAATCTTTAAAAAAAAAAAAAAGAAATGCAGAAGACTCAGTCCTGATGAAGTGGCTGGCTCTAGAACCTATCATAAAAAGTGAAGTAAGTCAAAAAGAGAAAGACATATATAGTATACTAACACACACATATGGAATCTAGTAGGACGATCTTGATAACACATGCAGTGAACTCATGGAAAAACAGACAGAGCATAGACATAGGAACATTGTGGGGAAGAAATAGGGAGGGGGAGGCATGGAGGGAGTAACATGGAAACCTATACTGTCATGTGTGGAAAAGATAGCTCTTGTGATTGTGCTAAGGGAATAAGAGTGCTCACAAAGACATGGGGCGATGGTCGGGAGGGGTGGGATGGGGAACTTGGGGGGTGGGGACCAGGGATATACATATGACTTATCTGGGAACATACATGTCTGGAACAACAAAACTCTGCAAAACCTTTAAAATAAAGAATTAAAAAATAAAATAAAAAGAAGCAATCTTTTCACGTGGGGTTGTAACCTTACCCTCCGGCTGGGAGGCAAATGTCCCAGTATCTCTGTCTCTCAGGTAACAGGCTTCTCCCCTAAGGACTCTCATTTCACAAGCTTGGATTTCCTGAGGGAGAAGTTTGAGCCAAGCCGAATGATTCCCCCATTGAGTCATTAGCGTAGTGGCTAGAATCTCCATTCAGAGCTTTCATGAATAGATCTGTCCAGAGGGATCTCACCCAGAGTGTGCTGTGGTTCCTGGGCTTCTAGGAGGGGCAGTGAGGAGGGCCAGAGAAAGGCCCCACAGGACCACTTCTTGATCACCCCTGATTGCCAGGAGGAAAAAGAAAAAACATGGTCCCTGCAGGAGAGCTCAGTCTAAACTAGAGAGCACCATTGCTGTTTCTGCTGTCGGCCTGGGCTTCTATGGGCTGACGTGGGAAAACAGTCATGGCACGTGGAAGACAGTCCTGCTGCAGATGGGCTGCTTGTCCCTGGGAAAGTTTTCATCTCTCTGAGCTTCCTTTCCTTAACTGTTGAAGGAGGCACTTGGCCCAATTCAAATGCAAAATTACATTTGAACTTCCCTTTGCAGCTCACTTTCCAACTCTGACCAATTGCTAGTGGATTGCCAGATGGAGTAGGAGTGTGTTAAGAATGATGCTGAGGTTTCATCCAGGAAAACAGTACAGCTTTCTGTCAGTCTCTCTACCAGAGGGAGTTGCTTCACAGATGAGTTTCCTGGAGCTGCTGTAACACATTACCTAAACTCTGTGGCTTAAAACAGCACAAATTTCTTCTCTTATTGTTGTAGGATTAGAAATCTGAAGTCAGCTTCAGGGGTCTGGAACATACTGTCATGTGTGGAAAAGATAGCTCTTGTGATTGTGCTAAGGAATAAGAGTGCTCACAAAGACATGGGGCGATGGTCGGGAGGGTGGGATGGGGAACTTGGGGGGTGGGGACCAGGGATATACATATGACTTATCTGGGAACATACATGTCTGGAACAACAAAACTCTGCAAAACCTTTAAAATAAAGAATTAAAAAATAAAATAAAAAGAAGCAATCTTTTCACGTGGGGTTGTAACCTTACCCTCCGGCTGGGAGGCAAATGTCCCAGTATCTCTGTCTCTCAGGTAACAGGCTTCTCCCCTAAGGACTCTCATTTCACAAGCTTGGATTTCCTGAGGGAGAAGTTTGAGCCAAGCCGAATGATTCCCCCATTGAGTCATTAGCGTAGTGGCTAGAATCTCCATTCAGAGCTTTCATGAATAGATCTGTCCAGAGGGATCTCACCCAGAGTGTGCTGTGGTTCCTGGGCTTCTAGGAGGGGCAGTGAGGAGGGCCAGAGAAAGGCCCCACAGGACCACTTCTTGATCACCCCTGATTGCCAGGAGGAAAAAGAAAAAACATGGTCCCTGCAGGAGAGCTCAGTCTAAACTAGAGAGCACCATTGCTGTTTCTGCTGTCGGCCTGGGCTTCTATGGGCTGACGTGGGAAAACAGTCATGGCACGTGGAAGACAGTCCTGCTGCAGATGGGCTGCTTGTCCCTGGGAAAGTTTTCATCTCTCTGAGCTTCCTTTCCTTAACTGTTGAAGGAGGCACTTGGCCCAATTCAAATGCAAAATTACATTTGAACTTCCCTTTGCAGCTCACTTTCCAACTCTGACCAATTGCTAGTGGATTGCCAGATGGAGTAGGAGTGTGTTAAGAATGATGCTGAGGTTTCATCCAGGAAAACAGTACAGCTTTCTGTCAGTCTCTCTACCAGAGGGAGTTGCTTCACAGATGAGTTTCCTGGAGCTGCTGTAACACATTACCTAAACTCTGTGGCTTAAAACAGCACAAATTTCTTCTCTTATTGTTGTAGGATTAGAAATCTGAAGTCAGCTTCAGGGGACTAACGTCAAGGAATTAGCTGGGCAGGTTCCTTCTGGAAGTCTAAGGAGAAAAATCTCTTTCCTTGTCGTTTTCAGTGTCCAGTGGCCCACTTCTGTTTCTTGACCTCTGACCCCTCCCTCCATCTTCAAAGCACGCCATGCCAATCTCTGTTTCCATCATCGTATCCTCTTCTCTTCTGCAGTCAAATCTCCCTCTCCTATTTTTTAAAATATTTATTTATTTGGGCAGCATGGAGTCTTCGTTGTGGCCTGCAGGCTTCTTTCTAGTGTGGCATGGGGGCTCCGAGCACATGACCTCAGGACTTGAGGCTCATGGCATTAGTTGCCCTGTGGCATGTGAGATCTTAGTTCCCTGACCAGGGATCGAACCTGTGCTCCCTCTGTTGGAAGGCAGACTCTTAACCACTGGACCCCCAGGGAAGTCCCTGTGTCTGCCTCTTATAAGGACCCTTGTGATCACCCCAAAGCCCCACTCCCCAGATGATTCAGGATAATCTCTTCATCTCAAGACCTTTAGCTAGTCATATCTGCAGATGTCCTCTTGGCCTGTCAGGTAACACAGTCATGGGCTCTGGGGATTAGGACGTGGGTAACTTTCCGGAGCCCATCAGCTCACCTGCCACACCAGACACAGGGCACACATCGGAAATCCCTACAGTGTAGATCTGGAACTGGGATGAAATAATGGAATTATTCCAAGTTAGCATGTGAGGCCTTACGTATGGGAACTGTAACAGAGAAAGAGATTGCACGTGGCATTTTCTGTTTCGGGAGCCATACCGTATCCCTGGGAAACGTGGTCCTTTCCTTAACTGTTGAAGGAGGCACTTGGCCCAATTCAAATGCAAAATTACATTTGAACTTACCTTTGCAGCTCACTTTCCAACTCTGACCAATTGCTAGTGGATTGCCAGATGGAGTAGGAGTGTGTTAAGAATGATGCTGAGGTTTCATCCAGGAAAACAGTACAGCTTTCTGTCAGTCTCTCTACCAGAGGAGTTGCTTCACAGATGAGTTTCCTGGAGCTGCTGTAACACATTACCTAAACTCTGTGGCTTAAAACAGCACAAATTTCTTCTCTTATTGTTGTAGGATTAGAAATCTGAAGTCAGCTTCAGGGGACTAACGTCAAGGAATTAGCTGGGCAGGTTCCTTCTGGAAGTCTAAGGAAAAACATTTCTTTCCTTGTCGTTTTCAGTGTCCAGTGGCCCACTTCTGTTTCTTGACCTCTGACCCCTCCCTCCATCTTCAAAGCACGCCATGCCAATCTCTGTTTCCATCATCGTATCCTCTTCTCTTCTGCAGTCAAATCTCCCTCTCCTATTTTTTAAAATATTTATTTATTTGGGCAGCATGGAGTCTTCGTTGTGGCCTGCAGGCTTCTTTCTAGTGTGGCATGGGGGCTCCGAGCACATGACCTCAGGACTTGAGGCTCATGGCATTAGTTGCCCTGTGGCATGTGAGATCTTAGTTCCCTGACCAGGGATCGAACCTGTGCTCCCTCTGTTGGAAGGCAGACTCTTAACCACTGGACCCCAGGGAAGTCCCTGTGTCTGCCTCTTATAAGGACCCTTGTGATCACCCCAAAGCCCCACTCCCCAGATGATTCAGGATAATCTCTTCATCTCAAGACCTTTAGCTAGTCATATCTGCAGATGTCCTCTTGGCCTGTCAGGTAACACAGTCATGGGCTCTGGGGATTAGGACGTGGGTAACTTTCCGGAGCCCATCAGCTCACCTGCCACACCAGACACAGGGCACACATCGGAAATCCCTACAGTGTAGATCTGGAACTGGGATGAAATAATGGAATTATTCCAAGTTAGCATGTGAGGCCTTACGTATGGGAACTGTAACAGAGAAAGAGATTGCACGTGGCATTTTCTGTTTCGGGAGCCATGCCAGCCTCATTGAAATTCCACATCCCACTGCCTTCTCCTGACACTGTATCATTTACAATGCTCCCGAGGCTAGTACAGTGACTCATTATTATTAGTTAATGAAGCATCAAAGGCCTAAACCCACAGTCAGCGGTGGTGATAAAGAGTGAGGACAGAGCTGGACTGAAGGGAGCTCTGTTGCTGGGATGTAAACCGAAAGAGACAGAGGCCAGGCTATCCTCATGTCATCACTTCACAAACGTTTACTGAGCACTTAGAGGGTCCAGCAACGATATGAACAACATGAAAAAGGGCCACCGGTGTGGTCCTGACCCCCAAGAACTCAAGGCTAGTGGGGGAGAGCAGACAGGTACATGCATACACTATGACACCCGTGGAAAATGCTCAGAAGGAGGTGGGCGATCAGGAGCCCTGAGGATAGTCTCTGCTTCAAAGGTGCACGGAGGCCTCCCAGCAGAGGGACCAGTTGACCTGGGTCTTGAAGGACAACTAAATCTTCTGAAATCAGGAAAGGGTAAGGAAGGGGGCTTGGGCAGAAGAAACAGGTGCTGAGGGAAGCAGTGAGAAGGCGTGGGTTTTCATGGTGTCCTGAAGGCCATGTGGAGAGATTCTGGCAGGAGAAGAGGAGACTCTGGATGCCTTTAGACTGCAGCGGAGGCTGAGTGGTGACATTTGGCTGGTGATGGGGGCTGGCAGACAGACCCTGAGGGGGAGCCTGGCTTTGGAAGGCAGCTAAGCTCACCACTGTACCACCAATGCAGCGTTGGCTTTGGGAATAAAGAGCCAAACCTCACCCCTGCCTGAATGAATTCAGAGGACTGCAGGGAAAGGTTGACGCTGAAGCGGGGAAGATGGACTTGGATTCAAATCTCAGCTCTACTGCTCACTAGCTCTGGCGAGTTTCTTAACCCCTCTGGGCCTCAGTTTGCTCATCAAGAAAGCTGGAAAAACCCTCACCACCTATGAGGATGGGGTGGGGCGAGGGCCTTGCCTGTCTGGAACTGGGATGAAATAATGGAATTATTCCAAGTTAGCATGTGAGGCCTTACGTATGGGAACTGTAACAGAGAAAGAGATTGCACGTGGCATTTTCTGTTTCGGGAGCCATGCCAGCCTCATTGAAATTCCACATCCCACTGCCTTCTCCTGACACTGTATCATTTACAATGCTCCCGAGGCTAGTACAGTGACTCATTATTATTAGTTAATGAAGCATCAAAGGCCTAAACCCACAGTCAGCGGTGGTGATAAAGAGTGAGGACAGAGCTGGACTGAAGGGAGCTCTGTTGCTGGGATGTAAACCGAAAGAGACAGAGGCCAGGCTATCCTCATGTCATCACTTCACAAACGTTTACTGAGCACTTAGAGGGTCCAGCAACGATATGAACAACATGAAAAAGGGCCACCGGTGTGGTCCTGACCCCCAAGAACTCAAGGCTAGTGGGGGAGAGCAGACAGGTACATGCATACACTATGACACCCGTGGAAAATGCTCAGAAGGAGGTGGGCGATCAGGAGCCCTGAGGATAGTCTCTGCTTCAAAGGTGCACGGAGGCCTCCCAGCAGAGGGACCAGTTGACCTGGGTCTTGAAGGACAACTAAATCTTCTGAAATCAGGAAAGGGTAAGGAAGGGGACTTGGGCAGAAGAAACAGGTGCTGAGGGAAGCAGTGAGAAGGCGTGGGTTTTCATGGTGTCCTGAAGGCCATGTGGAGAGATTCTGGCAGGAGAAGAGGAGACTCTGGATGCCTTTAGACTGCAGCGGAGGCTGAGTGGTGACATTTGGCTGGTGATGGGGGCTGGCAGACAGACCCTGAGGGGGAGCCTGGCTTTGGAAGGCAGCTAAGCTCACCACTGTACCACCAATGCAGCGTTGGCTTTGGGAATAAAGAGCCAAACCTCACCCCTGCCTGAATGAATTCAGAGGACTGCAGGGAAAGGTTGACGCTGAAGCGGGGAAGATGGACTTGGATTCAAATCTCAGCTCTACTGCTCACTAGCTCTGGCGAGTTTCTTAACCCCTCTGGGCCTCAGTTTGCTCATCAAGAAAGCTGGAAAAACCCTCACCACCTATGAGGATGGGGTGGGGCGAGGGCCTTGCCTGTCTGTTTTCTGCCGTATACCCAGCATCTGGCTCATGTTTGTAAACTGAACGAATCATGTCTGGGGAAAAAGGAAAAAAATCCTTGGCAGGGTGCCTGATGAATAATAAACATTTAGTGAATGAGTCGATCATTAATTTTAAGAGAAAAAATCCAGTGATGATCTGCGCCAGCCCCCAGGTCTCGCTGTGCACTCTCTAATACTCGTAATAAATGCTCACCTGCTATGGTCCCTGAACCACGGGAAAGATCCCTGACTCTGAACTTTGGGGACAGTGGGCCTCCCCATTCCAGGCTTGGCTGTCACACATGTCCTGGTCTATGCTGTGTGGCTTCCTCCGAGTGACGGCTGTGCCTCATCCCAAGCAAGGTCCTGGAGCGCTAAGGAGGGACACTGGGCCACTGGCTTCTGGATGCGCGCCATGCCTTTTCCCTCCAGTCTCCATTGGCAACCCAACAGAAGCTGCAGAACTTTCCCTAGTCAGAAAAAGAACTTCGCCTTGGTAAGAGCATGGTCTCTGGACCCGTGTTACCACCCACAACGCTTCAGTGCCCTCATCCCTAACCAGGGAAATTCAGAGTGCCTGCATGGTGAGGTTGTGGGTGAGGATCAAATGAAATGAGACAGGTCAATAAAGCCCTGAGCACATGTAAGTGCTCTGTAGATAGAAGCCACCGCTATTACTATTGTTGTTGTTATTTTGAGCTTTTATTATGATTATTTTATTATGATTACTTCCATAAAAAGGTGGCTTTTGTGGAGACAAAAGTCTTATCTGCCTTGCTGACCACTCTGAACCCATCACCTATGACAGCATTTGGGATACAATCAGCAAATATTTGGAGAGTCAAGTCACGATCATACTTCTTGGAATCAAGGCTCTTCTTCCCTGCAGTGTGATCTCAAGAGCCCTCCTCTGGGCTCCCGTGGAACCTGGACAAAAGAATTGTCACAAGAGCTTCCTGGGTGCCAGGCAACCATCTAACGGCCTTATCCTCCATTGATTTTCTTGTCTCTACTCCCTTCCCCTTGTGAATTCCTTGAGGAGACAGACTAGGAGTTCTAGCCCAGAATAGATGCTCAACATTCGCTGAAAAATGGGTAATCAAGCAGCCCAGTAGTGAGGAAATTGAACCTCAAAGGATGAGCACACTCATCCAGAGCTGGAGCGGAGCCCTGGTCCCCAGCGGGCCAGACCAGCACTGATGACTCAGTGTGGACGTGTCTGTCGACACCCACGGATAGTGACCTAATTTAGCCAGAGGAGGAGAGAGCTGGGCGCTCCTGCCTCAACTCCACAGACATTGACTAATCAAGTGGGAGATTACCTATGTCACCGTGACGTGCTTTTCATTAAAGCCCAGCTCCATCACAGGTAGTCTTTGAAATGGTCCCTGAACCACGAAAGACCCTGACACTTGGGGAGTGGGCCTCCCATTCAGGCTTGGCTGTCACACATGTCCTGGTCTATGCTGTGTGGCTTCCTCCGAGTGACGGCTGTGCCTCATCCCAAGCAAGGTCCTGGCTAAGGAGGGACACTGGGCCACTGGCTTCTGGATGCGCATGCCTTTTCTCCAGTCTCCATTGGCAACCCAACAGAAGCTGCAGAACTTTCCTAGTCAGAAAAAGAACTTCGCCTTGGTAAGAGCATGGTCTCTGGACCCGTGTTACCACCCACAACGCTTCAGTGCCCTCATCCCTAACCAGGGAAATTCAGAGTGCCTGCATGGTGAGGTTGTGGGTGAGGATCAAATGAAATGAGACAGGTCAATAAAGCCCTGAGCACATGTAAGTGCTCTGTAGATAGAAGCCACCGCTATTACTATTGTTGTTGTTATTTTGAGCTTTTATTATGATTATTTTATTATGATTACTTCCATAAAAAGGTGGCTTTTGTGGAGACAAAAGTCTTATCTGCCTTGCTGACCACTCTGAACCCATCACCTATGACAGCATTTGGGATACAATCAGCAAATATTTGGAGAGTCAAGTCACGATCATACTTCTTGGAATCAAGGCTCTTCTTCCCTGCAGTGTGATCTCAAGAGCCCTCCTCTGGGCTCCCGTGGAACCTGGACAAAAGAATTGTCACAAGAGCTTCCTGGGTGCCAGGCAACCATCTAACGGCCTTATCCTCCATTGATTTTCTTGTCTCTACTCCCTTCCCCTTGTGAATTCCTTGAGGAGACAGACTAGGAGTTCTAGCCCAGAATAGATGCTCAACATTCGCTGAAAAATGGGTAATCAAGCAGCCCAGTAGTGAGGAAATTGAACCTCAAAGGATGAGCACACTCATCCAGAGCTGGAGCGGAGCCCTGGTCCCCAGCGGGCCAGACCAGCACTGATGACTCAGTGTGGACGTGTCTGTCGACACCCACGGATAGTGACCTAATTTAGCCAGAGGAGGAGAGAGCTGGGCGCTCCTGCCTCAACTCCACAGACATTGACTAATCAAGTGGGAGATTACCTATGTCACCGTGACGTGCTTTTCATTAAAGCCCAGCTCCATCACAGGTAGTCTTTGAAATGTCAATTTTAATTAAAACCCTAATCTTAAATATACCACAGGTTTAACCCAGCCAGAGCAGCTTCCTGCTGGGTGAACTTCTCATGCTTCAGTAGACAAACTTGTCTTCAGTAAAGAGGGCTTGTTTCAGAACATCCAGTGCATCCGGAAGCTTCACTCAGAAAAGGGCCTTGGCCACAATCCTCAACATCACTGACTCCAGGCTTCCAAAAACACAAGCCAGAGTGAAGACAGTCGGATGCCGGTTCCAGATCAACTGCCGATAGGGAACTGAGGCTCAGCCAAGTAGAATCAGAGCCCCGCCAGCATTTAAAGGGACTCTGGGGGTCATCCATCCAGCCCTTCTCAACTGACAGATGGGGAAGCCGAGTCCTGGAGAGAGGCGTGGACAAAGTCCTGTTTGTAGCCAGAAACCAACCTCCCAGCTCCGTGCCCTCCCCACTTACCATCTGGGTTTGGCTGACTTGTAGCTCTACAGCCCTGACCAACTCCATTTCCTTCGGAGCTTCAAGTTCCTTTTCTATAAAACTGAAGGGACTGGACTAGCAGTGGTCTCAACCTTGACTGCACATTAGAATCGCCTAGGGAGGCTTTGAAAATCTCTGTTTCTATCTCATTGGAGACTAATTCATCAGCGCCTCCAGCATGGGTCTTGGACATGAGTGGTTTATAAAACTCTTCAGGTGATTCCAAAGTGCATCCAGGATTGAGAACCAGCAGACTAGATAATCACCAAGTCTCTCTTTGGCTCTAACATTTTACACATTTAATGTTCCTCAGCTTGAATTCCTCTGAACCTCATACACTCCTGTGCTCCCCCCACATACCTACCCCACAACTGATCTGAGCAATTCTTTCTTCTACTCCAAGTCCCAGCTTACATGCGGCTTTGTTAGACTGAGTGAGGAAGGCATCCAGAGCTGGAGCAGAACCCTGGTCCCAGCAGGCTGAGTTCTCCCCCTTCTCGTAGTCTGAACCTCACTTAATAGTGATTACATGTTGCAGCTGTCGTAAGCAGAACCACAGCAGAAACTGTGTAGTGTACGCACTTTAAGACTGTCCATAATTATCCTCACCTCCTAGACCCCACACCACCCCCTTGAGTCTGGGCAGAACCTGTGACAATAGCAACCTGTGACAGACAATATGGCCAAGGTGAGAGGCTATCAATTCTATCACATAAAGTTACTTGGAACTGTTAAGTCTGTCACGCTAGGATACTGCCTCTCTAGCTGGCTGTGATGAACCAAGTGGCTATGTTGGGGAGACCAACAACTTCCTAACACGTCAGGGAGCTGTGGCTCTTCGTCTTAGCCTCTAGGGACCGAGCCCTGCTAGTAGCTACCTGAGCTTGGAAATGGATTCTTGCCCAAACCTTCAGATGAGATTCCAGCCCTGGCTGACATCTTGATAGCAATTTATAGATGGTTCAGCTAAGCCATACCCAGATTGCTGACCTCCAGAAACTTGGAGAACACAAAGGTGTTATTTGTTTGATTTTTAAAAATTTTGGCTGCTCTGGGTCTTTGTTGAGGTGCACAGCCTTCTCTTGTTGAGGAGCATGGGCTTTAGAAGTGTGAGATCAGGAGTTGTGGCGTGCAGGCTTAGACACTTTGTGGCATGTAAGATCTTAGTTCTTACAGCCAGGAATCAAACCTTCATCCCCTGCGTTGGAAGGCAGATTCTTAACCATCGAACCACCAGGGAAGTCCCAAATGTGTATTATTTTAAGTCACTAAGGCTGTGGCAATATTGTTCCATGGCAACAGATAATGTATACTCAGAGCTGAGTTGTCCAACTATTCAATACTATACCCTTGGCATCTAGCACAGCGCTTGGTACATGGTAGGTACTTATAAGCATTTAATGAATTAATTAACTAGCTAATCCGGATAATGACAATAATCCTTTGATTCCAACATTTGCCCAACCCTTTTCCCTTTCTTCCTCCTGTGTGCATGTGTGCTTAGTTACTTCACTCGTGTCTACCTCTGCAGCCCCATGGACTGTAACCTGCGGGCTCCGCTGTGGGATTCTCCAGGTAAAAATACTGGAGTGGTTGCCAGGCCCTCCTCCAGGGAATCTTCCCGATCCAGAGATCAAACCCAAGTCTTTTACCATCTCCTGCATTGGCGGGCAGGTTCTCTACCACTAGTGCCTCTTGGGAAGCCCTTCTTCCCCCGTGAGGAGCTAATAGCAGAAAATTCCATGTCATTGCCTCAAGCAAGGCAAGGTGGAGAGAAGAAAGCAAACCCTGTTATTATGATGATAACCATGATCCCGACTTAATGAAATCAACATGTGGTTAAATAACTGTTTGCTGAGTGTGAATTGTTATTTTTATTGATGGGCTATTTCCTTTACCTGATAAATGCAGTGCCGCACTCCAGGCAGGGGAGCAATCATGGCTTTATTGATCTGTAATCACTCCAAAGATGCACAGGATGCCACTGGCCACTGTGGGCTGGCCTTTGGGCGACACTGGCCCTCAGTTACTGCCACACCGGAAATCTCCTGCGCAGCCTCGGCTCTCAGATCTGCTCAGGTCTGCCGCTCAAGGCGAACTCCCAGAAGGCCCAGTTCTGCCTGGGCGTTGACCACCCCTTCTCATAGTCCGAAGAGCAGCGGAGACTTCCGAGAATTAAAAAGCAGAGAGCACAGCCATTTTCCCTGCTAAGGCTACTGTCAGCCTCACACTGCTCTGGCCAGCCTCAGGCTCAGGTGCAGCTCGGTGGGACGATCAGACTTCCCAAGGTCAAAACTTTAGAAGTGTGAGATCAGGAGTTGTGGCGTGCAGGCTTAGACCTTATGGAATCTAAACCTTTTTTAGGCACTAAGCCCGGAAGTCCCAAATGTGTATTATTTTAAGTCACTAAGGCTGTGGCAATATTGTTCCATGGCAACAGATAATGTATACTCAGAGCTGAGTTGTCCAACTATTCAATACTATACCCTTGGCATCTAGCACAGCGCTTGGTACATGGTAGGTACTTATAAGCATTTAATGAATTAATTAACTAGCTAATCCGGATAATGACAATAATCCTTTGATTCCAACATTTGCCCAACCCTTTTCCCTTTCTTCCTCCTGTGTGCATGTGTGCTTAGTTACTTCACTCGTGTCTACCTCTGCAGCCCCATGGACTGTAACCTGCGGGCTCCGCTGTGGGATTCTCCAGGTAAAAATACTGGAGTGGTTGCCAGGCCCTCCTCCAGGGAATCTTCCCGATCCAGAGATCAAACCCAAGTCTTTTACCATCTCCTGCATTGGCGGGCAGGTTCTCTACCACTAGTGCCTCTTGGGAAGCCCTTCTTCCCCCGTGAGGAGCTAATAGCAGAAAATTCCATGTCATTGCCTCAAGCAAGGCAAGGTGGAGAGAAGAAAGCAAACCCTGTTATTATGATGATAACCATGATCCCGACTTAATGAAATCAACATGTGGTTAAATAACTGTTTGCTGAGTGTGAATTGTTATTTTTATTGATGGGCTATTTCCTTTACCTGATAAATGCAGTGCCGCACTCCAGGCAGGGGAGCAATCATGGCTTTATTGATCTGTAATCACTCCAAAGATGCACAGGATGCCACTGGCCACTGTGGGCTGGCCTTTGGGCGACACTGGCCCTCAGTTACTGCCACACCGGAAATCTCCTGCGCAGCCTCGGCTCTCAGATCTGCTCAGGTCTGCCGCTCAAGGCGAACTCCCAGAAGGCCCAGTTCTGCCTGGGCGTTGACCACCCCTTCTCATAGTCCGAAGAGCAGCGGAGACTTCCGAGAATTAAAAAGCAGAGAGCACAGCCATTTTCCCTGCTAAGGCTACTGTCAGCCTCACACTGCTCTGGCCAGCCTCAGGCTCAGGTGCAGCTCGGTGGGACGATCAGACTTCCCAAGGTCACTTGGGGAATCGCTGATAGAGAGTGAGACTGCGTCACCGGGTAAGATCTCGCTGGCCTCTGCTCGATTTCAGAGAGGCTTATCAGGAATACAGCTGGCTGGCACTCTGATAAAATTCAAGTAAAGTGAATGTAACCAGGTCTCGAGAGTTAGCTCAAGGACTCCATGGAGACAGCTGAAAGCCCATTGCAGATCCCCAGGGAAAGCCTGCAGGGATTTTCTTAGAGACCCTTTGGCTGAGGCTGGGGAGACAGTGTGTGGTCAGAGGTCCCGGGCAGTGAAGGCTGTCAGGGCCTCTGCTCTCACCCTGGCTCTGCTGTGTGGCCTCTCTCTCACTCTCTTCCTGAGTCTCAGTTTCCTCACCGGCCTCTGATGATATCTCAGGCTGGTCATTGTTCCCACCCACCCAGGAAAAGTTCACTGCCCAAGAGCTGTGGAGCCATGTGACCTGCTCCTTCTTCCTGGACTGGCGAAAGGAGGCCACCAATGGGGTAGGGCCCCCCAGCAACCACGACAGCAGCCTGAACCCTTGTCCCCATTTTGCAGCCATGTGGCACGGTGCAACACGCTTGGCCCTTGAGGATATGATCTCTTTTCATACAACAATCAAGGAGACAGCTCCTTCCTGTTTTACAGTTCAGGAGACCGGACTTTTTAGGTCTCAGGACTCCCCTGGTGGTCCAGCCATTAAAGACACCACACTTCCATTGCAGGGGCCACAGGTTCAATCACTGATCAGGAACTAAGATCCCACATGCTGCACAGCGTGGCCCAATAAATGACTAATAGGAAATTTTTTTTAAAAAAAGGTCTCAAACACTGCTCATGTCATACAACACTCAGAAAAAGGACACTGGGAAATCTCCTGCGCAGCCTCGGCTCTCAGATCTGCTCAGGTCTGCCGCTCAAGGCGAACTCCCAGAAGGCCCAGTTCTGCCTGGGCGTTGACCACCCCTTCTCATAGTCCGAAGAGCAGCGGAGACTTCCGAGAATTAAAAAGCAGAGAGCACAGCCATTTTCCCTGCTAAGGCTACTGTCAGCCTCACACTGCTCTGGCCAGCCTCAGGCTCAGGTGCAGCTCGGTGGGACGATCAGACTTCCCAAGGTCACTTGGGGAATCGCTGATAGAGAGTGAGACTGCGTCACCGGGTAAGATCTCGCTGGCCTCTGCTCGATTTCAGAGAGGCTTATCAGGAATACAGCTGGCTGGCACTCTGATAAAATTCAAGTAAAGTGAATGTAACCAGGTCTCGAGAGTTAGCTCAAGGACTCCATGGAGACAGCTGAAAGCCCATTGCAGATCCCCAGGGAAAGCCTGCAGGGATTTTCTTAGAGACCCTTTGGCTGAGGCTGGGGAGACAGTGTGTGGTCAGAGGTCCCGGGCAGTGAAGGCTGTCAGGGCCTCTGCTCTCACCCTGGCTCTGCTGTGTGGCCTCTCTCTCACTCTCTTCCTGAGTCTCAGTTTCCTCACCGGCCTCTGATGATATCTCAGGCTGGTCATTGTTCCCACCCACCCAGGAAAAGTTCACTGCCCAAGAGCTGTGGAGCCATGTGACCTGCTCCTTCTTCCTGGACTGGCGAAAGGAGGCCACCAATGGGGGTAGGGCCCCCTAGCAACCACGACAGCAGCCTGAACACTTGTCCTCATTTTACAGCCATGTGGCACGGTGCAACACGCTTGGCCCTTGAGGATATGATCTCTTTTCATACAACAATCAAGGAGACAGCTCCTTCCTGTTTTACAGTTCAGGAGACCGGACTTTTTAGGTCTCAGGACTCCCCTGGTGGTCCAGCCATTAAAGACACCACACTTCCATTGCAGGGGCCACAGGTTCAATCACTGATCAGGAACTAAGATCCCACATGCTGCACAGCGTGGCCCAATAAATGACTAATAGGAAATTTTTTTTAAAAAAAGGTCTCAAACACTGCTCATGTCATACAACACTCAGAAAAAGGACACGATATGTCTCGACATACACCTTAAAACTTCACTGGGCTCCCCTGTCCTCACCTATAAAATAAGGCTGGTTCCCCAAGATCAGGGTATAGTTTCTAGAAAAGCAAAAGAATGAAGACTGGAAAGGCAGTTGCTGCTTTTGCATTTAAATTGCCTTGCTGTTTAACCATAAAGAAGGCTGAGTCCGGAAGAAGTGATGCCTTTGAACTGTGGTGTTGGAGAAGATTCTTGGTGAACTGCAAGGAGATCAAACCCATCAATCCTAAAGGAAACCAACCTTGAATATTCATTGGAAGGACTGATGCTGAAGCTGAAGCTTCAATACTTAGGCCACCTGATGTGAAGAGCTAACTCAGTGGAGAAGACCCTGATGTCGGGAAAAATAGAAGGCAGATGGAGAAGGGGATGGCAGAGGATGAGATGGTTGGATGGCATCACTGAGTCAATGGACATGACTTTGAGCAAGCTCTGGGAGATAGTGAAGGACAGGGAAGCCTGGCTTGTTGCAGTCCATGGTGTCACAAAGAGAGGGACATGACTGGGCGACTGAACTGAACTGAGCTGCCTTGCTGTGGTGACGCTAAAGGTACAGAAGGAAAAGAGAAAAAAGGAAGCCCTTTCTCCTGCCTAGGCCTGCTTGTCTCCTTCTAGTGCCATCTCTTGGTAGTTTCTAAGAGGGATCGACCTGATGGAAAGGAAAATGGCTTGCAGGGTCCCAGCCTTTGCATCACAAAGTTGAGATAAGAGTTTGGGTTTAAAGCACTGAGTCAACAGTTTAATAATCAGCACAGATGGGATTAACAAAAGGTGAAGGTAGGGGTTACCTTACAGAAGGGAGGTGGGGTGTACCTTGGAGGAACCACTTGGGGATGGAGGAGAGCCTCTTCCTAGGATGCATGCAATGTTAAATTCCTTAACAGGGTGGGCAGAGGCGCGGGTGTCTGGTTTATAAACCCCCCACCATGCTGTAACCTATATTCTTGTCCTTTGCTGTCTTCTTTTTCAGCAATAAAAGTGCTATAGAATTTTTTTACGGATAGCCCAGGGAGGAGAAGAGTGCTGCTGTATACTGGTAGGTCAGAACACACGTGCCTGAGTAGCAGTATTTGAGCCTAGCTTGACTAATCAGAGTGAGCGGTCGTCCTCAGAGCCGTGCACAACTTTCCAGGCAGAGACCAACATGGCAGAACCTAGCGGCTGCAGGCAGGGTGGCTGGAGGAAGGGGAGGGACCAGAGAAAGGGAGATAGCAAGAGGCAGGCTGACGTGGAAACTGTGGGCAGCAAGCAGGGTCACCCAGGAGCTCTCGTGCAGCTGAGGCAAAGTGCCCAGAGATGGAGCAGCCCCGACCCACTGGAGAACTGAGAGGAGGCACACAGCTGCTCGAAACACACCCCTCCTCAGTCCCAGCCTCCTGGAAAACATCTTCACATGCCAAGAGGTGGTTCTGAGACAGAGAAGCCATCAGATGGACTGGCTCCAGAGAGAGTCCCTGGGGTTCCTGAATCAATTCCAGTCTGGAGCTGGCAGAGGCTTCCGGAAGAAACAGAAAGGTCTGGTCTTGTGCCGTCTGGTTTCCCTCTTTCCTTCCTAATTTCCTTCCTCCAGCCTTTCCGTTCTTACCAATTCCTTACTCTTCCATCCTTCCGCCCTCCCTCTCACACATTAGCCAAACACGCAGTCAGATGCACCACCCATGTATATACATACACACACCCACACAGCCACCTCCTACACACACATTATTCATATCCACCCCCCAGGCACACAAACTGAAATACACATAACATAGGCAGGTTCATTCATATGTGTCTCAGATACAGTCTTCTTACACCTACAGAGCACCTTCAAGTTCATTCATCACAATCCAGAAGTCACTTTTTCAGCACAGATGGGATTAACAAAAGGTGAAGGTAGGGGTTACCTTACAGAAGGGAGGTGGGGTGTACCTTGGAGGAACCACTTGGGGATGGAGGAGAGCCTCTTCCTAGGATGCATGCAATGTTAAATTCCTTAACAGGGTGGGCAGAGGCGCGGTGTCTGGTTTATAAACCCCCCACCATGCTGTAACCTATATTCTTGTCCTTTGCTGTCTTCTTTTTCAGCAATAAAAGTGCTATAGAATTTTTTTACGGATAGCCCAGGGAGGAGAAGAGTGCTGCTGTATACTGGTAGGTCAGAACACACGTGCCTGAGTAGCAGTATTTGAGCCTAGCTTGACTAATCAGAGTGAGCGGTCGTCCTCAGAGCCGTGCACAACTTTCCAGGCAGAGACCAACATGGCAGAACCTAGCGGCTGCAGGCAGGGTGGCTGGAGGAAGGGGAGGGACCAGAGAAAGGGAGATAGCAAGAGGCAGGCTGACGTGGAAACTGTGGGCAGCAAGCAGGGTCACCCAGGAGCTCTCGTGCAGCTGAGGCAAAGTGCCCAGAGATGGAGCAGCCCCGACCCACTGGAGAACTGAGAGGAGGCACACAGCTGCTCGAAACACACCCCTCCTCAGTCCCAGCCTCCTGGAAAACATCTTCACATGCCAAGAGGTGGTTCTGAGACAGAGAAGCCATCAGATGGACTGGCTCCAGAGAGAGTCCCTGGGGTTCCTGAATCAATTCCAGTCTGGAGCTGGCAGAGGCTTCCGGAAGAAACAGAAAGGTCTGGTCTTGTGCCGTCTGGTTTCCCTCTTTCCTTCCTAATTTCCTTCCTCCAGCCTTTCCGTTCTTACCAATTCCTTACTCTTCCATCCTTCCGCCCTCCCTCTCACACATTAGCCAAACACGCAGTCAGATGCACCACCCATGTATATACATACACACACCCACACAGCCACCTCCTACACACACATTATTCATATCCACCCCCCAGGCACACAAACTGAAATACACATAACATAGGCAGGTTCATTCATATGTGTCTCAGATACAGTCTTCTTACACCTACAGAGCACCTTCAAGTTCATTCACTCAGCAAGTCAGAGAAGTTCCATTTTACTGAGAAAGAACTTAAGGCTCAGAGAGTTCGAGCAACATTTTCAAGGCCACGGAGCTGGGAAATATCAGAGTCTGGACTCACACTCAGGTCTGCCTGACTCTAATCGTACTTCAGCTGCACTCTGCTATCCCCATACATGCAAACACACACACACACACACAGAAGAATACTGCAAACACATCCATGTACTCTCTGTTTACATTCCTACCCACACACCCAAACATGGAAAGAAAGTTCACTGACACATTGCCAGTGGGGTCCAAGGAAGGATCTGTCTTTTTGAAAAATTTCTGGCTTGCTTGCAGCCAAGGCTTGTAAATTTTACACAGCCGCTTCTCAGAAACACCCAGATGACTTGGTTCAATAGGTTTGCTCTGACAGGTAGAAAGCAAAAGGTAGAAATTAACATTTGTGCTGTGTCTTTGAATTTTGCAGCCCTTCCAGCCTTGTCTCAGGTCGTCTTTCACTCTCACGGTCACCCTGTAGGTGGTCATGGGAGAAACCACTGTACACTTTTTACAAGTGAGGAAACGGGGAATCAGGGTGTTGGAGAGTAACCCAGGTGCCTCCAGCTCCTTAATTGTCAGGTGTCCCACTCCCCTTTGATGCCCAGCGACCACAGGCCAAGCTCCCTTTACCTTGCCTCCAGAAAGTCCAGTGCACATCATCCCAAGTGATGTTGTGGATGCCAAGAGGAATGTTTAAATATTCTAGCTGTCTCACCTGGCTGTCCCCTGTCACATCCCACCTTGAGCAGTTCTTTCCTCGCTCTTAGGTATCTCTGACTGCTCATAACCTTTGCTTTGGATTCCTGACTTTCTCCTTTTTAAAGAACTCAGTCCTCCCTTAATTCTCAAAGCATATCTCTTTGGATGCTTTTTTGACTATCAATAACAGAACACCCAACTCAAATAGGCTTAAACAAGAAAGAACTTTTTTCTATTTTATAACCAGAAGTTCCAAAGTAGGGTAGTTCCAAGGTGAATTAGCTCGGTGGCTCAGCAATATTATCAAGGACCTGGAGTTCTTTCCCCATTTCCCATCTGCCATCCTCATGTATTTTGGTTTTGTTCCAAAGGGAACTGTGCTTCCCCCTGGGTCACTCATTGGCTGAGACTGTTCCAGGCGCCGCTGGCAGTAACAACATCTAGCAAAGGAGAGGTCTTTTCTTTCCCCGTGTCTCTTTGTGTCACTGGACAGAATTTTGTCACATGAGAAAACTTTGGTGTGACTAGCACGTTCATAACTTGGACTATAAGGATGGCTTCACATGTGTGTACATGTGCCAAAATGTATCAAATTAACTATAAGCAATTCATCATTGAACAGTTGTTCCTCAGTATAGCTATTTTAGGGCTTTCCCAGTGGCTCAGGTGGTGACTAATCTGGGATTATACGTATCTGTAAACAACAGAACTCTGTAAAGGCAAAAAAGCAAAATAAAAAAAGAAAGAAAGAATCTGTCTGCAATGCAGGATACCCAGGTTTGATCCCCTGGGTTGGGAAGACCCCCTGGAGAAGGGAATGGCTGCCCACTCCAGAATCTTTGCCTGGAGAATCCCATGGACAGAGGAGCCTGGCGGGCTACAGTCCATAGGGTCACAGAGTTGGACACGACTGAGCAACTAACACACATAGCTATTTCAAAACTCTCTATTTAAGTAATGAATCTATATTGCAATGAACTGAAGGTTTGTGTCCCCCCATAATTTATACGTTGGAATCCTAATCCTAACGTGATGGTATTTAGAGGTGAGATATTTGAGAAATAGTTAGGTGAATAGTTAGGTGAGCTTGAGGGTGGAGTCCTCATGAATGGAGTTAGTGTCTTTTTAAGAAGAGGCCAGAGAACACAGCTAGTTCCTTCTGCCGTGTGAAGACCCAGCAAGAAATGGGCAGGCTGCCACATGGACGAGGGCTCTCACCAGAACTCACACATGCTGGGATCCTGATCTCACACTCTGAGCCTCCAGAACTGTGAGAAATAAATTCTGTTGTTAAGCCACCCATTCTGTGCTATTTTGTTATAGTAGTCTGAATTAAGACTTAGGTTCTCCTGGTAAAAGTTAAGCCATAAAATGTGTGTTAGTTACTCTGTCCATGGAATTCTCCAGGCAGAAATACTGGAGTGGGTTGCCATTTCCTTCTCCAGGGGATCTTCCTGGCCCAGGGATCAAACTCACGTTTCCTGAACTGCAGGTAGATTCTTTCTTGTCTGAGCCACCAGGGAAGCCCCAAGATGTAACATATCAGGCTAAGAGATCATTTTCCACTATCCTCCAGTCCTTCTAGGTATCAAATTAGTATGTATCTTCCCAAATCTTTCACTTTGTATTTATAAACATAATGAAAAAAATGTATCATGAACACAATGGTACCCCTCAAATCTATATAGTTTCAGCTACTTCTTTGTTGTTACTGTTTTTACACAAAGGCTACCTTGTATAATTATTTGCAGCTTGTTTTTTTTTTAACTTTTTATTTTATATTGATGTGCTGTTGCTTTTGTTCAGTTGCTATGTGTTGTGTCCAGTTCTCTGAGATGCCATGGACTGCAGCATGCCCGGCTCTCCTTTCCTTCACTATCTCCCAGAGTTTGTGAAGATTCATGTCCATTGAATCAGTGGTAAGATCTGTCTATCTATCTCATCCTCTGCTGCCCTCTTCTCCTTTTGCCTTCAATCTTTCTTAGCATCAGGATCTTTTTACAATGAGTCAGCTCTTCACATCAGGTGATCAAGGTATTTGTGCTTTAGCTTCAGTATCTATCCTTCCAAAGAATATTCAGGGTCAATTTCCTTTAGGTTTGATCTCCTTGTAGTACAAGGGACTCTCAGCGACTCTCAACTTGTGATCGTTTCAAGTGCACAGCAAAGGGACTCAGTCATACATACACGTGTATCCATTTCCCCCCAAACTCTCCTCCCATCTAGGCTGCCACATAACATTGAATATAGTTCCCTGTGCTACACAGTATGACCTTGTTGGTTATCTATTTTAAATATTGCAACTTGTTTTTTTTTTTCTTTGAACATAGTCCTTCTTAGAGGTCTTTATCCATCAGTATTTAAAAATTCACTTGGTTCTTGTTAACTTGCAACATACAGCTCTATCACAGTTTATTCAGACATACCTCTTTTTTTTTTTTGGCTACTTCTGTTGGTCTTTCATTTGTTTACTCTTTGGACTGTGTGGGCCTCCCATAGCAGTGGTATCTCTTGTCGCAGAGTGCCAGCTCCAAGCGCATGTGCTCCAGAGCTCCGGCTTGGTAGTCGGACACATCAGTCCAGCCGCTCTGCGGCACATGGGATCTTCCCAGGTCAGGGATCGAACCTGAGCCCCTTGCACTGCAAAGCGGTGTCCTTACCCACTGGACAACCAGGGAAGCCCCAGACATACCTCTTTGATGGTGGTTAGTTTGTTCCCAACTTGTCACTATCTGAAACAATCCTTGGCACCCCCACCCCCACCTCTTTGTGCAGAGTCCCATGACATTGATACAGGTCAATTAGGTTGATGCAATCTGAATTACCCTCCAAAGTGGCTGCATCCACCAGCAGTGGTTAGAGCACACATTTCCCCATATGCTCATCAACATTTGAAATGATCAATTTTCTTTAATTTCTTGTCATTGAATGGATTAGTCCTTGTTTTGATTTGCATTTGGGGGGAATTTTTCTCAGAAAAAGAGGTTCCTGAGTTCCATTCTGGAGCATTCTGATCTGAGGTTCAAGAATCTGTGTGATTCACAGCCTTCCTAGGCGACGCACAGAGAGGGTTGGGAGCTGCTTCCTGAGGGCCAGCTATGTCCCTTTCAGCTCTGCTGTTTTATGATCCTCAGACTCCTTCCTCCCCCTAAGCCCTTGATGTGCACCACCTCTGCCACTTACTATGCTGTTTCCTCCACGAGGGAAGTGCTTTAAGACAGAGGGAGTCCTGGCAACTATGGCCATTTACTAAGTTGACTCTTGGAGCCATGTTTCAGATATCACTCAGAGGAAATCCTGCCCTCAGAGAGAAGGAACTAACGTGTGCTAAGAACCTAATGGTTTCTGGGTAAGCAAACTGGATTTACTGAGCACTTAACTTCCACAAGTTCATTTAAACCTCACAACAACCTCAGGAAGTATCACTATCCCCTTTTACACATGAGGGAACTAAAGTTGAAAGAGACTTAGTCATTTCCCCAAAGGCAGACAGCTACCTCTGGCCCCTATTCCAGTTCTACTTTACCCTAAGTCTGTGCTCTTTGTGTCATATTGCTTGCCTACAAAGTGGGGCGTCCTAGTTTATAGGACACCCGGGGGCTTCCCTGGTGGCTCAGACAGTAAAGAATCTGAATGCAATATGGGAGACCTGGGTCCAATCCCTGGGTCAGGAATATCCCCTGGGGAAGGGCATGGCAACTCACTCCAGGATTCTTGCCTGGAGACTCACCATGGACAGAGGAGCCTGGCGGGCTGCAGTTCACGGGGTCACACAGAGGCAGACATGACTGAGCAACTGAGCATGAGCAGGAGAAAAAGACTGTAAGTTGTCAGTGGCTCCTACCACAGGTGCTCAGGATTCTGCTCACCTTGGCTCTTAGTTTTCACACCCTTCCTGTCTGAACTACCCATGTTCTTAACTCCTGGTGGTTTCCAGGAGGTGCAAGTATTTCATGGAACAAGGATTATTTTCTCTTAGCATGGAATAATTTATTTGATCCAATTCTGGAGAGTTTGCTCCTGAAAATATGGACTGGAGAATAGATGGTCTGTTGGTATGAAAGAGAATGATCAAGTTTTACCTGTAAACAACACTGCTGCTTCTGGGACCAATGTGCAAGAAGAAAATATAAAGGTAGCTTGTATCACTGGATTACAATCAAGTATTCAATTTATTGAGCTTTTTTTTAAGTCTGAGAAATTTCAAAAGAACATCATATATCAAATAACCAAGTATCCACCATCTAAAAATGACAATTCAAAAAAAAAATTTGTTGAATTTTTTAAACATAAAATAAGCAACAGGTTGCTCATCTAAAGACAATTTCATTTCCTCCCCGCATCCTCCTAGAAATTAGGATTATTCCTGCCAAATCCATTTAACATTTTTAGCTATTAATGTGTATTAAATCAGAAACAAATTAAAAATTAAAAATTGAGTATATAAATGGTCTTATCCTATACCTTTTACTCTGCTCCCTGCTTTTCTTATCTTTGTGCTATACCACTGAGAGCTCTTTAAAAGTGAAGAATCATGTCTTATTTAATCTCTGCATCCCTAGTGACTCTTTACATTTTGGAGGCTCAATAAATCAGAAAGGAAAGAAGGAAGGAAGGAGGGAATGGAGGGAAGGGGAGAGGGAGGGAAGGAGTTAGGAAGGATGGGTCAGACTCTTGAGTCAGAACCTCCTGTGTGCTCCCAGTTAGACATGAGGGTAATTAAAGAGACATTCTAAGTGTTCCATATTTCCCTGCCCCTGAGAACTGTTCGTGTCCCATTAGAGCAGGTTGCTCCTCCCTCCTCTAAGCTGCTCATCATCCTGTTCTCCCAGGATGTCCCAGGCAGGGTTTCGAGAAGTTCCAGGTCACACTGCTGCCTCATGTGCTCAGCTCCAGTGTGGTCCAACTCCTGCTGGTCATAAATCAACCAGCCAAGGCTGAAACCTGCATTCCTCTCTATCTCTCAAGACCCCTCAAGGATCTGCAGAATTAGCTGCCAGTTCAAACACTTGTCTTCCCTCCTTTCCTTCTTTGACTCTGTCTTTGTCAGCAAGGGAGGGCCTCTCTGGATGAATGTCTCTGCCTCTCTGAGTGTCTCCCTCTGCCTCTGATTCAGAATTATGCCTCTGCTTCCTTTCTTGAGCGCCTGTCCCTCCCTTGCCCTGATTCCACGAGCCCTGGAAGACCTGTAAACAACACTGCTGCTTCTGGGACCAATGTGCAAGAAGAAAATATAAAGGTAGCTTGTATCACTGGATTACAATCAAGTATTCAATTTATTGAGCTTTTTTTTAAGTCTGAGAAATTTCAAAAGAACATCATATATCAAATAACCAAGTATCCACCATCTAAAAATGACAATTCAAAAAAAAAATTTGTTGAATTTTTTAAACATAAAATAAGCAACAGGTTGCTCATCTAAAGACAATTTCATTTCCTCCCCGCATCCTCCTAGAAATTAGGATTATTCCTGCCAAATCCATTTAACATTTTTAGCTATTAATGTGTATTAAATCAGAAACAAATTAAAAATTAAAAATTGAGTATATAAATGGTCTTATCCTATACCTTTTACTCTGCTCCCTGCTTTTCTTATCTTTGTGCTATACCACTGAGAGCTCTTTAAAAGTGAAGAATCATGTCTTATTTAATCTCTGCATCCCTAGTGACTCTTTACATTTTGGAGGCTCAATAAATCAGAAAGGAAAGAAGGAAGGAAGGAGGGAATGGAGGGAAGGGGAGAGGGAGGGAAGGAGTTAGGAAGGATGGGTCAGACTCTTGAGTCAGAACCTCCTGTGTGCTCCCAGTTAGACATGAGGGTAATTAAAGAGACATTCTAAGTGTTCCATATTTCCCTGCCCCTGAGAACTGTTCGTGTCCCATTAGAGCAGGTTGCTCCTCCCTCCTCTAAGCTGCTCATCATCCTGTTCTCCCAGGATGTCCCAGGCAGGGTTTCGAGAAGTTCCAGGTCACACTGCTGCCTCATGTGCTCAGCTCCAGTGTGGTCCAACTCCTGCTGGTCATAAATCAACCAGCCAAGGCTGAAACCTGCATTCCTCTCTATCTCTCAAGACCCCTCAAGGATCTGCAGAATTAGCTGCCAGTTCAAACACTTGTCTTCCCTCCTTTCCTTCTTTGACTCTGTCTTTGTCAGCAAGGGAGGGCCTCTCTGGATGAATGTCTCTGCCTCTCTGAGTGTCTCCCTCTGCCTCTGATTCAGAATTATGCCTCTGCTTCCTTTCTTGAGCGCCTGCCTCCACCTTCCTGCCCTTCCCCCGTCTGTCCCCTGAGTCTAACTACAGCCATAGATCCACGAGCCCAGTTGGGCCATAGATCTCTCCGCTACTGCTGTTTTCTCCCTCTCGCTTTTAAGAAAGCTTTTTTATGGTGGCTTCTAGCGCAAGCAGCTGTTGGAGCTTGTTTGAGAAAACCTCAGGGAGCAGATGCTTTGGCAGTCCTTCTGATTCTCTTCCTTTCTTCTGCAATCTGAGATGGATTGGGGAAGAAACTCATTCATTCATTAACTCATTAAACCAATATTTATTGACCTCCGATTCTCGCCAGTCACCGAGGTGGACACTGGAATACAACAGTAGGTAAAACAGCCCTGGTGTGCTGCAGTTCATAGAGCTGCAAAGAGTCGGACATGACTGAACCACTGAACAACAAAAACAGCCCAGATACAAATCAAATAGCCACTTAAACATATAAATAATGTATACAAGATGGTGATCAATACTTTGAGAATACAGTCCACAGTGTTCGAATAGTGGTTCATTTGTGTTGAATGTTTATTACATAACTGCCACTATTGTAAATATTTCACAGACATTCATCTTAGCAAAAATATAGTACTACTTTACATCTGATGAAACTGAGAACAAGGAACGTAAACAGCTTGAGCATGGGCACATAGCTTGTCGGTGGAAGGATCAACATTCAAATATAACATGCGTTTAAGAGAGCAAGAGGAGGATAACCTTTCAGCAAGCCTCAGTTGCCTTTCATGGAGCAGTAGAATTTTCTTTCCCAAGATCGCATAGATAGTAGGAGGCATAAAAAGGATTAGAATCCAGCCTCCTGAATCCCAAACTAATCAGTTATAAGGTCAAATAGGTTGGAATGTGAAAGTTGACTCTGACTAAACTGTTAAGCCCCAAGAGACTTCTGAGATCAACTCCTGCTGGTCTAAATCAACCAGCCAAGGCTGAAACCTGCATTCCTCTCTATCTCTCAAGACCCCTCAAGGATCTGCAGAATTAGCTGCCAGTTCAAACACTTGTCTTCCCTCCTTTCCTTCTTTGACTCTGTCTTTGTCAGCAAGGGAGGGCCTCTCTGGATGAATGTCTCTGCCTCTCTGAGTGTCTCCCTCTGCCTCTGATTCAGAATTATGCCTCTGCTTCCTTTCTTGAGCGCCTGCCTCCACCTTCCTGCCCTTCCCCCGTCTGTCCCCTGAGTCTAACTACAGCCATAGATCCACGAGCCCAGTTGGGCCATAGATCTCTCCGCTACTGCTGTTTTCTCCCTCTCGCTTTTAAGAAAGCTTTTTTATGGTGGCTTCTAGCGCAAGCAGCTGTTGGAGCTTGTTTGAGAAAACCTCAGGGAGCAGATGCTTTGGCAGTCCTTCTGATTCTCTTCCTTTCTTCTGCAATCTGAGATGGATTGGGGAAGAAACTCATTCATTCATTAACTCATTAAACCAATATTTATTGACCTCCGATTCTACGCCAGTCACCGAGGTGGACACTGGAATACAACAGTAGGTAAAACAGCCCTGGTGTGCTGCAGTTCATAGAGCTGCAAAGAGTCGGACATGACTGAACCACTGAACAACAAAAACAGCCCAGATACAAATCAAATAGCCACTTAAACATATAAATAATGTATACAAGATGGTGATCAATACTTTGAGAATACAGTCCACAGTGTTCGAATAGTGGTTCATTTGTGTTGAATGTTTATTACATAACTGCCACTATTGTAAATATTTCACAGACATTCATCTTAGCAAAAATATAGTACTACTTTACATCTGATGAAACTGAGAACAAGGAACGTAAACAGCTTGAGCATGGGCACATAGCTTGTCGGTGGAAGGATCAACATTCAAATATAACATGCGTTTAAGAGAGCAAGAGGAGGATAACCTTTCAGCAAGCCTCAGTTGCCTTTCATGGAGCAGTAGAATTTTCTTTCCCAAGATCGCATAGATAGTAGGAGGCATAAAAAGGATTAGAATCCAGCCTCCTGAATCCCAAACTAATCAGTTATAAGGTCAAATAGGTTGGAATGTGAAAGTTGACTCTGACTAAACTGTTAAGCCCCAAGAGACTTCTGAGATAGGTAAAGAGGAATGTGGAGGTGGGAAATGGTGGGGAATGCACTCTTCCTGCTAAGATGGGCAGGTCGGGGCTGGAGCCTCTGACCCTCAGATGCCCTTGAGATGGTAAGCTCCTTGAAGGAAGGGCTGCCTTATCTTATGCCTTGCCCCGACCCCAGGAGTCTAACTCAGTGCCATAATCATTATTTATTGAAAAAATGTTGAATCAAATGTAATGAATTACGTGAAAAAGACAGAACAGATGGATGCTCCATGTTTCTTCCAAGCTAAGGGTTTATAATTCTGATAATGTTCATTTCTTTCTACTCACGAATGCCAGCCAGCAGTGTGGAGATACTCTGCCAGGTATCTAGGTCAGTTTCTTTAATCTGCATATCCATAATATATCCTCCCGTTTCATAAAACTCCCTTTGTATTATTTTTTTCAGCTTTTTGCTGATTCAATTAAGTGCTGAGTTTGATCTAGGAACCTTACGTCTTAAGTCCCTTTTGATAAAACAGGCCCCAGGGCATTTGTCTCTTTGAAGCCTCTTTATGAGTTTTGGAGCTGAGTAAAATGCCGACCACTTTCAGGATAATTACACTGGAGCAGACACATTGTCCCTGGAATCTGTCTCCCAGTCTGAGTAAACAGAGCCGGGTCCCCTTTATGCTGCTGTAATATGCACTGCCTCGTTCCTCATTTTTCTCTATGTCTGGAGTGCCACCTGTGGGTTATTTAATCTCTGGACCAAGGAGAAGGGAAGGATTTATTTGGGAAAACATCTTCCGCAGGACATTTGGCTCTGAGGGAGCCTTTGGCTGGGGCCTGCACTTGGCTTATGCTCCCACATTCAGTGGCTCTCTCTTTCCTACAAAGAGGATGGGGAAGTCAAGAGCTGCTCAGCAACCTTATGAAAGAGTGAGGAACCAAACACACCTGCCGGCTCGAGTCTTTGCATGTGTGTGCCATGCTCAGTCATGTCCGATTCTGTGGGACTGCAACCCCCGAGGGGTCTCTGTTCATGGAATTCTCCATTTCTTTCTCCAGGGACTCCTCTCACCCAGGGATCATAACACAAGTCTCCAGCATCTCCTGCATCGCAGGCAGAGTCTTGACTGCTGAGCCGCCAGGGAAGCTCCAGGAGTCTTTAGCCTGAATCAATTAAAGCAATGCCTGCTGTCTCATCTTTCTTGTAGGTGATGCGCTGGATAAGGACGCACACGTGGAACCCACAGAGATTTAAGTGTGGCAGAGGTAGAACTGGAATACACATCCCCTCTCTGCCACTTAAATTACCCATGTGACCTAAGACATGTGACTTGAGCTGGTGGCATCAGTTTTCTCATCTGCAAAATGGGAATGATAATAGTATTTCTTTCCAGTGCTTATTCTAGGAATAAAATCTGATAATATCTTTAGTGCCTACCTTGTGTCTGATAGATAATGAGGGTGATCTGTGAGTACTTTCACATTTGTGCCAGCACTTGAATGCACTTTTCTTGCTCTCCTAATAGAGGACCTGCATCAGAACCATGTTCTTCTCCTTCTCCTTTTTAAATTAGAATATAATTGCTTAACAATGTTGTGTTCATTTCTTCTGTACAACGAAGTGGATCCACCTCATGTACACGTATACCCCCTCCCTCTTGGATCTTTCTCCCATCCCCTGATTCCACCCCTCAAGTCATCACTGAGCACAGAGCTGAACTCTACACACTATATAGCAGCTTTCCACTAGCTATCTGTTTTACCCATGGTAGTATATATGTGTCAATCTCAAGTCCCTCAACTGGGGTATCACCCAATGCTCCCCACTCTCCCCTTCCCCCCATCATACAGAGTGAGGTAAGTCAGGAAGAGTCAGAGACAACTGGGTGACTGAGCTCAAGTCAGAAAGAGAAAAACACATGTCATATATTAACATGTATGTGTGGAATCTAGAAAAATAGAACAGATGAGCCTATTTTCAGGGCAGGAATGGAGACGCAGACACAGAGAGCAGACAGGAGAACTGTGTTCTTCTGACTTTCAATCCCATGCTCTTATTCTGGGCCACTCCGAAGGAGTTTCACTTGTTCTCTGTGACTCCCAGGACAAGGAGGCGGAAGCTACAGGAAGACAGCTTGGACTCAAGTTAGGGATATTTATTTTTAATGATCAGAGTATCTAAAAACATTTTAAAATGACTGCCTCGGAAAAGGAGTGTGTTTCCTCTCCCTGGTGGCACCCGGCAGAGGCTGTCCAGCCACCTGGAGAGGATGTTGTAAAGAGAATGGAGAAGTCAGACTTGGTGGCCTTCCAAGTCTGAGAGTCTGAGTTTCTCATCAGAACAGGAAGTGTCTATTTTTGCCAGCTCTCCACCCCCATACTCCTCATTATTTTTTTCTAGGAAAATCCCATGAGGCTTCTGAGTTCTACTCGCAGATCCAGCCCTCACACTTTTGCCTATTTGACTTAAGAACCTGGTTTCAGACTGCCCTGGCGGTCCAGTGGTTAAGACTCTGTGCTTCCAGTGCAAGGGGGACAGGTTCAGCCCCTGTTTGGGAAAGTATGCATGCCATGCAGTTTGATCAAAAAAAGAAAAAGAGAAACAGATTTCTTTGAGATTTAAAAGGTTGAATTTTAGTATTATTCCTGCCTCCTATTCTGTACATGATCTTAGGAAAGTAATTTCTGTAGCTGGTACCTGCCCAGCATCAACTCCCATTCTCTGGTACCCATTCCTCTACTTCCCTTTGGGAACCACGCTCCCCCTTACTCTCAGTCCGTGTGTCTCTAGTGAGATTATCTCATCTCCATGGTCGGCACATGACCCAAGTCTAACCAGGGAGTGTTCCAACTCTTCCCTGGCTACAATAATTAGTTCAGAATGTGCATCTGATACAATTTGGAGCAATCCAAATCCATGTTAAGACTTCTGCTAGAATGGTTGAGAAAGAGAGGCTCTTTCCCTAGTGTTTGCTAAGCCAGTTATATTCTAGCCTGGGTTTTCTGACTCTCCATAGGGACAGAACCTGCCTGAAAAAGAACTCAAGGCCAAGGAAAGCCAAGCTGGAAGTCAGTGAGAACAAATTCTGACCACATGATCTGCGTGCCCATATCTAACAGGACCTAAAGTTAGAACTACTTCTAGCATTTTTCAGTTATGCTGCCTGATAGATTTAGGTTGCATTTGATTTTTAAGTTTTTGGTTACTGAATCTGTTTCTTTATTTCTCAGGTACATTTGACTTGGATTCCTACCACCTGTAGCCAAGAGTTCCAAAGACACCTATCATAATGTGCTGGAGCAAGGATGGAAGGCTTCTTATACAGCATGAGTCTGGAGCTGCACTCTTCTCTGCATCAAGATATGCCTAGTAAGATTCGTGGTTGTTTACTCATGCAGTCGTGTCTGACTCTTGCAATCCCATGGACTGTAGCCCACCAGGCTCCTCTGTCCATGGGATTTCCCAGGCAAGAGTACTAGAGTGGGTTGCCATTTCCTTCTCCAGGGGAACTTCCCAACCCAGGGATCAAACCTGCATCCCCTGCTTGACAGGCAGATTCTTTACCACTGAGCCACCTGGGAAGCCCAAAAGCCTTGGTTAAAACTTCTAATTATTTTATGTATCACTCTGTTCAGAAGCCATCAGAATCTGAACCAGCGCCATCAACAGCTTAATTAGAGTGAAATCTGGGCCCACTTCAGTCACTGTCATAGTTCTCGCTTGTGCTCCATATGCAGTCTTTGCTGACATCTCCAGGAGCTGCCCCCCACTACTGCTTTTCAGTGGATGAATTTACCATTTGTCCACCAAATATTGAAAGTACCTTTTATGTGCCAAGAATTCTAACAAACTATGGTTGGAATACTATGATGTGTAAGATACTACGAAGCTTATGTTAAAACCAGGAGGCAGCATTTACAGTGAACTTTTGTAAAGTCAGCTCAATGTATCTGGTGCTTCACTCATTTTTTTAAACTCACAGTAATACTATATTAGTTTCCTATTGCTGAAGTAACAAACTACCATAAACTTAGTGGTTTAAAACACAGACTACAGTTCTGGATATCAGGAATTGAAGTGGGGTTTGGGGCTAAAACCCAGGTGTCAGCAGGGTTCTATTCCTTCTGGAAGCTCTCAAAGAGAAGCTGTTCACTTGCCTTTTCCAGCTGCTAGAAACAGCATGCACGCCATGGCTTGTTGCCCCTTCCTCCATCTTAAAGGCCAAAAGCACAGCATCTTCAGATCTCTCTCTCATTTTTCAGTTATGCTGCCTGATAGATTTAGGTTGCATTTGATTTTAAGTTTTTGGTTACTGAATCTGTTTCTTTATTTCTCAGGTACATTTGACTTGGATTCCTACCACCTGTAGCCAAGAGTTCCAAAGACACCTATCATAATGTGCTGGAGCAAGGATGGAAGGCTTCTTATACAGCATGAGTCTGGAGCTGCACTCTTCTCTGCATCAAGATATGCCTAGTAAGATTCGTGGTTGTTTACTCATGCAGTCGTGTCTGACTCTTGCAATCCCATGGACTGTAGCCCACCAGGCTCCTCTGTCCATGGGATTTCCCAGGCAAGAGTACTAGAGTGGGTTGCCATTTCCTTCTCCAGGGGAACTTCCCAACCCAGGGATCAAACCTGCATCCCCTGCTTGACAGGCAGATTCTTTACCACTGAGCCACCTGGGAAGCCCAAAAGCCTTGGTTAAAACTTCTAATTATTTTATGTATCACTCTGTTCAGAAGCCATCAGAATCTGAACCAGCGCCATCAACAGCTTAATTAGAGTGAAATCTGGGCCCACTTCAGTCACTGTCATAGTTCTCGCTTGTGCTCCATATGCAGTCTTTGCTGACATCTCCAGGAGCTGCCCCCCACTACTGCTTTTCAGTGGATGAATTTACCATTTGTCCACCAAATATTGAAAGTACCTTTTATGTGCCAAGAATTCTAACAAACTATGGTTGGAATACTATGATGTGTAAGATACTACGAAGCTTATGTTAAAACCAGGAGGCAGCATTTACAGTGAACTTTTGTAAAGTCAGCTCAATGTATCTGGTGCTTCACTCATTTTTTTAAACTCACAGTAATACTATATTAGTTTCCTATTGCTGAAGTAACAAACTACCATAAACTTAGTGGTTTAAAACACAGACTACAGTTCTGGATATCAGGAATTGAAGTGGGGTTTGGGGCTAAAACCCAGGTGTCAGCAGGGTTCTATTCCTTCTGGAAGCTCTCAAAGAGAAGCTGTTCACTTGCCTTTTCCAGCTGCTAGAAACAGCATGCACGCCATGGCTTGTTGCCCCTTCCTCCATCTTAAAGGCCAAAAGCACAGCATCTTCAGATCTCTCTCTCTCCCTCTCTGTCTCCCTCTGACTTAACCATTCTTGCCATCCTCCTGGAAGGATCCCTGTCATTCGTTATATGGAACCCACTTTCATAAATCCAGGACGGCCTCCCATGTCTGAATACTTAACTTTATTACATCTGCAAAATCCCTTTTGTCTTGTGAGGTAACACAGTTACAGTGTCTAGGGAGTAGGACATCTTTGTTGTTGTTGTTTAGTTCCTAAGTCATGTCTGACTCTTTGTGACACCATGGACTGCCACATGTCCAGCTTCCCTGTCCTTCACTATCTCCTGGAGTTTGCTCAAACTCATGTCTATTGAATCGATGATGCCATCCAACCATCTTCATCTTCTGTCGTCCCCTTCTCCTCCTGCCCTCAGTCTTTCCCAGCATCAGGGTCTTTTCCAGTGAGTTGTCTGTTCATATCAGGTGGCCTGAGTATTAGAGCTTCAGCTTCAGCATCAGTCCTTCCAATTAATATTCAGGGTTGTTTTCCTTTAGGATTGACTGGTTTGATATCCTTGCAGTCCAAGGGACTCTTAGGAGTCTTCTCCAGCACCACAGTTAGGAAGCATCAATTCTTCAACAACAGCCTTCTTTATGGTCCAACTCTCACAGCCATGCATGACTATTGGAAACACCATAACTTTGACTATATGGACCTTTGTCAGCAAAGTGATGTCTATGGTTTTTAATACACTGTCTAGGTTTGTCATGGGTTTTCTTCCAAAGTGCAAGCTTTTCTTCCATGGACATCTTTGTGGGGCCATTATCCTGGCCATAAAATACAAAGAAGTAGGTATTATTATTATCTCATTTTATAGAGAGAAAAATTAAGGTTTCAAGAAGTTAAGGTAACCCTTCTGATAACTAATGAGAGCCAGGGCCTTATTTCTTACCTGTGGGGCTCTGAATTGAAAGAGGACTGTTTTAAGCATAAAGAAGCTTAAGCACATGTTTGAAGTTTGGAGCTAAGATGGCGCCTACAGGAAGGGACATAGAAATGAAGGGAAGCTTAAGCGCATTGTTTAAAGAAGCTTAAGCACATGTTTGCAGCTAAGATGGCGCCTACAGGAAGAGGCAGGGCGTGATCTAAATTGTTAATTGATGGTCAAAATTTCTGATTGGTTCCCTTGGTTTCCGCGCTCATGAATGATTGCTTGGTCTTTAGCTTGATTGGTGTAATCTATAGGAAGTCCCGTGCAAAACCCCCTTCACTTGCCTATAAAAGCTGTGGATCTTCATTAATAAAGCGGAACTACTTAGATGGAACCCCTGTCGCGTCTGATTGTCCCCTGCCTCAGCCAGGGGGCTGCGGGGCGGACAGTTCAAGATTTGCCTTTCTCCGAGATCTCCCGGTTCAGCCGGGGGTAATCCCTGCTGCCTTACCTTTCTGCGGAAGGTCCCTGCATTACCCAGGGAGTCTAATCTGGAGTCCACTGCTTATTCCTTAATATTCTCCCTGCCAACCCAAATGATTGTGGTTTTCAAAGTCACACAGACCTGGGCAAGTCTCATAACTGTCCTGTGCCTTTTGTCATTTGCAGCATGGAGCTAATAGTTTTTTGGAGTTTTTTGTTTGTTTTTTTCTTTTTCCTTCCCCCAATCATGCCTCTTTTTTTTTTTTTTCATCCATCTTTTATTCTGTGGCATATGTGGACCTCCCATTGCAGTGGCCTTTCTCACTGCAGAGCACCAGCTCTGGACGCATGTGCTCCAGAGCACTGGCTCCTAATTGGACACACCGGTCCAGCTGTTCTGCAGCACGTGGGATCTTCCAAGACCAGGGATCGAACCGATGCCCCTTGCACTGCAAGGCAGACTCTTTAACCACTGGACCACGAGGGAAACCCTGTTTTGTTTTCTGATTGAAGTGTCACTGCTTTACAATATTATATTAGTTTCTGCTGTACAACATGGATCAGTCCTGTGTATACAATATCCCCTTCCTCCTGAGCCTCCCTCCCACCCCTCTAGGTCATCACAGAGCTTTGAGCAGACAACATCTTCCTGGACTATTAGTTTTATGTTTAGGAACACTTGAGGCTATGCATGTGGAACTCTATGCACTGTGGATGGCACACCATAGGTGCCCAATGTGTGGCCATCATTCCTAAAAACTGTTTTGCAAGGGCCTGAAGAGACACATTCAGTGCCCTCGAGTAGGGGTGGGGATCCTGCCCAAGGAGGAAACATACCCCTTTGCCTCAGGGGTGTTGTGTTTCCAAGGACACCCGAGAAGCTCAGGTAGCGGGAGCGTTTTCTGCTGGCTTCTGGAAAATGGGTGAGAAGATAGCTAGCCTGGTTTAGACACCTAGGGAGCAAGTCTAGGCCCAGACATAGCTGGAACGTGGGGCTGTCATGATGAGTTAGTGACCAGATGAGCAGATAAAGAAACCTGCCGCTCTCCCACTCTCCTTGACTACTCTCTCATCCACTTAACCATTGACGTGTCAGCTCATCTGCTTGAGCAAATGACTGGCTGGGCCCCACTTCGAAAGGATGCACTTGGGGAGTGACCATATGCCCCAGGCCCCTAGGACCTGGCTGTCAAGGGTGCCCCCTGCCCTTACTCCTGAGGCTGAGCTGAGCTGCTTTGCTGCCAGGGGCATCTGACAACCGAAGGACGGCAGAATTTATCACTGTCCTAACTTGTCCATTTGTCTTCAGCTCAGAGGATCCTGACAGGGGAGTTTCCAGGGACCACACTGAAGCACACACGCATTCTTGACAGAGACACATGGCAGCGATTACATGCAGCATTAGGCACAGTCACTGCAGCACGGTGGCTCCAAGTCCTCTCCCAAGCACAGCCTCAAACTGCCTCCATGGCCTCCTTGGCTTCCAACTCCTTTTCTAATCCAAGGGTGGGGAGAGAGAAAAGCAAGAGCCGGGAGCCACGGCATACAAGAGGCCTGAGACGGAAGTTGATTGAAACGCAGATTCCTGGACCCAGCTCTAAACTGGTGAATTGTAATCTCTGAGGTGGGAACCTAGGAAGAAGAGACAGGGCTCCTCTTCCCAGAAAAGATAGGGTTTCCCTCTGTTGGCCAGCTGAGGGGGGCAGCCTGGAATGGTCTTCCTCACCAGCTTCCTGCCCAAGGACACAAACACATTCCTGCCATTCTCAAGCAGATAACTCGAACCCAAATCACCTTAGAAAAGGGAGCATGTGGACACACCATAGGTGCCCAATGTGTGGCCATCATTCCTAAAACTGTTTTGCAAGGGCCTGAAGAGACACATTCAGTGCCCTCGAGTAGGGGTGGGGATCCTGCCCAAGGAGGAAACATACCCCTTTGCCTCAGGGGTGTTGTGTTTCCAAGGACACCCGAGAAGCTCAGGTAGCGGGAGCGTTTTCTGCTGGCTTCTGGAAAATGGGTGAGAAGATAGCTAGCCTGGTTTAGACACCTAGGGAGCAAGTCTAGGCCCAGACATAGCTGGAACGTGGGGCTGTCATGATGAGTTAGTGACCAGATGAGCAGATAAAGAAACCTGCCGCTCTCCCACTCTCCTTGACTACTCTCTCATCCACTTAACCATTGACGTGTCAGCTCATCTGCTTGAGCAAATGACTGGCTGGGCCCCACTTCGAAAGGATGCACTTGGGGAGTGACCATATGCCCCAGGCCCCTAGGACCTGGCTGTCAAGGGTGCGCCCTGCCCTTACTCCTGAGGCTGAGCTGAGCTGCTTTGCTGCCAGGGGCATCTGACAACCGAAGGACGGCAGAATTTATCACTGTCCTAACTTGTCCATTTGTCTTCAGCTCAGAGGATCCTGACAGGGGAGTTTCCAGGGACCACACTGAAGCACACACGCATTCTTGACAGAGACACATGGCAGCGATTACATGCAGCATTAGGCACAGTCACTGCAGCACGGTGGCTCCAAGTCCTCTCCCAAGCACAGCCTCAAACTGCCTCCATGGCCTCCTTGGCTTCCAACTCCTTTTCTAATCCAAGGGTGGGGAGAGAGAAAAGCAAGAGCCGGGAGCCACGGCATACAAGAGGCCTGAGACGGAAGTTGATTGAAACGCAGATTCCTGGACCCAGCTCTAAACTGGTGAATTGTAATCTCTGAGGTGGGAACCTAGGAAGAAGAGACAGGGCTCCTCTTCCCAGAAAAGATAGGGTTTCCCTCTGTTGGCCAGCTGAGGGGGGCAGCCTGGAATGGTCTTCCTCACCAGCTTCCTGCCCAAGGACACAAACACATTCCTGCCATTCTCAAGCAGATAACTCGAACCCAAATCACCTTAGAAAAGGGAGCATGTGGACACACTATGAAGGACTAATGAAGCACTTCCTGAGATGAACAAGAAGATGGAATCTCAGAGATTTTCATGATCGCACCCCTCAAGTTCTGCACTAAGGGTTGAGTCCTTGCCTATCCCTGCTGGGTATTTATCTGGCTTTTTCTTGCACATCTTCCTTGACAAGGGCTCATTACATATTAGGGTGGTTGATTCCATTCTTGGGCAGCTTGACTCTTAGAATAGTGGTTCTGATTAAAAAGGAACCTATCTCCCTGTGACTGTTCTTGCTTCTGTCTACTTTCCCAACCTTGGCCTTTCCCCAAGAGTTGCCTGTTTTCTGAGACTCTCCTGGGAAGTTGATTGAAATGCAGATTCCTGGACCCAGCTCTAACCTGGTGAATTGTAATCTCTGAGGTGGGAACCTAGGAACCTACATCAATAAGAACACCTGCTCTGTAAGATAAGTGCCATGGGCCCCTGAAATGAATTGGAAGGGTGCCCATGTACAAAGGATGTCCAGAGGGCAAGCTGGGAACCCAGAGTGCAAATGTCTTCAACTTGCCACACTCCAGCAAGGGTGGGGCTGACTGGGGAGGAAATCATACCAAACGTTCATGAACTAGCCTAGGAAATCAGAAATAGCCACCAACCCAGAGCACCCACCTGTACTAAAGGCTCTGGTGTAATTCCACCATATTCAGGCACTCCACTTAACAAGTAAGAAAGCTGAGGTTTAGGGGAATGACTAGCCCAAGGAAACACCTCTGAGCTTTGTCTGATTCTGAAGCCCTGCCCACTGTCCAGTAGCTTGATGAGAACACCAGATCTAAAGCTTCCAGGCCCAGGCCTCTTCCTAGACCTTAGTGAGCAAAGTTGTTGTCATGTAACTGTGGAACCTATGTTCACCCTCAACTCCGAGGAGGACGAGAATCTCTCTGGGTGCTTTTGAGGCATATACTGGGATACAGGCGAATCCCCAGGAAGGCGGGGCTACCTGGGGTTTCAGGTTGTGATGCTGACCCTTCCGTCAGGCAGGCCCTAGGGAGACTCTTTCCTGCCATTCTCAAGCAGATAACTCGAACCCAAATCACCTTAGAAAAGGGAGCATGTGGACACACTATGAAGGACTAATGAAGCACTTCCTGAGATGAACAAGAAGATGGAATCTCAGAGATTTTCATGATCGCACCCCTCAAGTTCTGCACTAAGGGTTGAGTCCTTGCCTATCCCTGCTGGGTATTTATCTGGCTTTTTCTTGCACATCTTCCTTGACAAGGGCTCATTACATATTAGGGTGGTTGATTCCATTCTTGGGCAGCTTGACTCTTAGAATAGTGGTTCTGATTAAAAAGGAACCTATCTCCCTGTGACTGTTCTTGCTTCTGTCTACTTTCCCAACCTTGGCCTTTCCCCAAGAGTTGCCTGTTTTCTGAGACTCTCCTGGGAAGTTGATTGAAATGCAGATTCCTGGACCCAGCTCTAACCTGGTGAATTGTAATCTCTGAGGTGGGAACCTAGGAACCTACATCAATAAGAACACCTGCTCTGTAAGATAAGTGCCATGGGCCCCTGAAATGAATTGGAAGGGTGCCCATGTACAAAGGATGTCCAGAGGGCAAGCTGGGAACCCAGAGTGCAAATGTCTTCAACTTGCCACACTCCAGCAAGGGTGGGGCTGACTGGGGAGGAAATCATACCAAACGTTCATGAACTAGCCTAGGAAATCAGAAATAGCCACCAACCCAGAGCACCCACCTGTACTAAAGGCTCTGGTGTAATTCCACCATATTCAGGCACTCCACTTAACAAGTAAGAAAGCTGAGGTTTAGGGGAATGACTAGCCCAAGGAAACACCTCTGAGCTTTGTCTGATTCTGAAGCCCTGCCCACTGTCCAGTAGCTTGATGAGAACACCAGATCTAAAGCTTCCAGGCCCAGGCCTCTTCCTAGACCTTAGTGAGCAAAGTTGTTGTCATGTAACTGTGGAACCTATGTTCACCCTCAACTCCGAGGAGGACGAGAATCTCTCTGGGTGCTTTTGAGGCATATACTGGGATACAGGCGAATCCCCAGGAAGGCGGGGCTACCTGGGGTTTCAGGTTGTGATGCTGACCCTGGGGATAGATAGCACAGACCCTCAGGGAGCAGTCCTGCTTCCCTAGGGAGCTCACTTCACCTGGTCACTCCCACAGTCAGGCCCATCTCAAACATTTGCAGGGCCTGAGCAAGGGTGTAGATAGAGGCCCACAGAGCACACATCTGAAGAGTTAGAGTTAGAAATTAGGGGGAACTTCTCCGGTGGTCCAGTGGCTAAGACTCCAGGCTCCAATACAGGGGGCCTGGGTTTGATCCCTGGTCAGGGAGCTAGATCCCACATACTGCAACTAAGACCCAGCATAAACAAATAAATATTTAAAATAAATAAATAAATATAAATAAAATATTTTTTAAAAGAAGAGAAATTAGGGCAACAAAATGTGAAAAAAATCACAGATTCTAACTTCCTCTCTTGATAACTATTCCTTCATGGTTGCCTGGAAGGCCTGGTTCAAATTTAGCATTCAAAGGAGCTCATCTCTAGAACTGGCCCCCAGTGTGGCTCCCGGAATGGCCCCCTTCTCTCCCTTTGCTTGATTCTGACCCACAACCCAAAGGCCTCACATATGTGTGTGAAGACCATAGCCTGCACACCCCAGCTCTGTCCACGTGCCCTGCAAACAGCTGCACCTTGGCCCGCTTCAAGCTGGAGAGAGTCATTTTGCTCTAATCACGGCTCTAGCTGATCATGGGAGCTGAGATGGGAGAGGTCCCCGGCTTTAGTGTGCCAGTGGGCCACCTGCAGGCTGCAGTCCTCAGTCTCAGCTGGAAACAGGCCTTGCAGAGGGAGCTGGGAGACAGCCCCTCCCATAGCAAATGAAGCACAGGGCAAGGAAATGAAGCCTTGAGCTATCACTCCAGCCTGTGAATGAGAGAGAGGGAGAGGGGGAAAGAAGAAAAGAGAATCTTCTACTTTAGGCAGAGAAGGAGGTCACCTAGATCATGAGATCATATCTGCTTCACGCCTCACCTGAAATGCGCTCATTCACTCCTCTTACCTTTGGATTTTGAAAAGAGTGATGCATTCAGGTTTTTTGATTGGGTTTGACGGATACAGGCGAATCCCCAGGAAGGCGGGGCTACCTGGGGTTTCAGGTTGTGATGCTGACCCTGGGGATAGATAGCACAGACCCTCAGGGAGCAGTCCTGCTTCCCTAGGGAGCTCACTTCACCTGGTCACTCCCACAGTCAGGCCCATCTCAAACATTTGCAGGGCCTGAGCAAGGGTGTAGATAGAGGCCCACAGAGCACACATCTGAAGAGTTAGAGTTAGAAATTAGGGGGAACTTCTCCGGTGGTCCAGTGGCTAAGACTCCAGGCTCCAATACAGGGGGCCTGGGTTTGATCCCTGGTCAGGGAGCTAGATCCCACATACTGCAACTAAGACCCAGCATAAACAAATAAATATTTAAAATAAATAAATAAATATAAATAAAATATTTTTTAAAAGAAGAGAAATTAGGGCAACAAAATGTGAAAAAAATCACAGATTCTAACTTCCTCTCTTGATAACTATTCCTTCATGGTTGCCTGGAAGGCCTGGTTCAAATTTAGCATTCAAAGGAGCTCATCTCTAGAACTGGCCCCCAGTGTGGCTCCCGGAATGGCCCCCTTCTCTCCCTTTGCTTGATTCTGACCCACAACCCAAAGGCCTCACATATGTGTGTGAAGACCATAGCCTGCACACCCCAGCTCTGTCCACGTGCCCTGCAAACAGCTGCACCTTGGCCCGCTTCAAGCTGGAGAGAGTCATTTTGCTCTAATCACGGCTCTAGCTGATCATGGGAGCTGAGATGGGAGAGGTCCCCGGCTTTAGTGTGCCAGTGGGCCACCTGCAGGCTGCAGTCCTCAGTCTCAGCTGGAAACAGGCCTTGCAGAGGGAGCTGGGAGACAGCCCCTCCCATAGCAAATGAAGCACAGGGCAAGGAAATGAAGCCTTGAGCTATCACTCCAGCCTGTGAATGAGAGAGAGGGAGAGGGGAAAGAAGAAAAGAGAATCTTCTACTTTAGGCAGAGAAGGAGGTCACCTAGATCATGAGATCATATCTGCTTCACGCCTCACCTGAAATGCGCTCATTCACTCCTCTTACCTTTGGATTTTGAAAAGAGTGATGCATCTCACTTGGAGATGATATCAGCTCCACTTCCATAGGTCAGTGATTACCAGAGCACTGGGAATCAGCAGTGGCAGGAGCAGCAGCAGCTTCCACTGTCATTAGATATCCCGATTCTTGGGCCCCAAATCTGAAACTCTGGAGGGGCACCCAGCACTCTGCTTCACAAGCCCTCCTGACAATTCCGGTGCTCATGGAAGGCCAAGAACCACTGGTGCAGGCCAAGCAGAGTCAGCGATTTTTTCCGAGCAGAGTAGCAGTCCGCGAGAGCCCGTTCATCAAGCTGTATTCATTCAGCAAACATTTACTGCGGGTCAAACGGTGGTAGGCACTGGGAACTCAAGAGACAGTCTCTGCCCTCAAGTTGCTCACAGTCAAACTCAGGAGCAGGCTAGTAAAAACCGTTCAATACACTTGCTTGTAGTAAGTGCTAACCCAGGGCAGATGGAGGGATGTTCCTGGAGGAGTGTCAGCTAAGACTTCTCAGAGGCTGCTCTGTGGAAACATGATGAGGCAGGCCCTATAGATGCGGAGCAGAGTACAATGACGTGTTGCTGTCTGCTTGACCAGGGTTCCATCGGCCTCCTCTTTAGCCCTCTTCTCGACTGCCTTTGGTCCACACAGGTCAGTCTTAGCAAAGGATCCTGCTAAGTCATCTTCGCACCCTTGAGATCTGATCAAATTCTTCATCCTTCACCCTTGATGTCTAAGCCCTTGGCCTGACTTTAGCAAGAATCCTGCTAGTCTGGTTTAACAAGAATCCCCTTACCTTTCATGTCTCCTCTTGGTAATTTTCCATCCATTGAGCTTTTGCTCTGCCTCACTGTCTATAATTCACGCTTGTGATCATGGGAGCTGAGATGGGAGAGGTCCCGGCTTTAGTGTGCCAGTGGGCCACCTGCAGGCTGCAGTCCTCAGTCTCAGCTGGAAACAGGCCTTGCAGAGGAGCTGGGAGACAGCCCTCCCATAGCAAATGAAGCACAGGGCAGGAAATGAAGCCTTGAGCTATCACTCCAGCCTGTGAATGAGAGAGAGGAGAGGGGAAAGAAGAAAAGAGAATCTTCTACTTTAGGCAGAGAAGGAGGTCACCTAGATCATGAGATCATATCTGCTTCACGCCTCACCTGAAATGCGCTCATTCACTCCTCTTACCTTTGGATTTTGAAAAGAGTGATGCATCTCACTTGGAGATGATATCAGCTCCACTTCCATAGGTCAGTGATTACCAGAGCACTGGGAATCAGCAGTGGCAGGAGCAGCAGCAGCTTCCACTGTCATTAGATATCCCGATTCTTGGGCCCCAAATCTGAAACTCTGGAGGGGCACCCAGCACTCTGCTTCACAAGCCCTCCTGACAATTCCGGTGCTCATGGAAGGCCAAGAACCACTGGTGCAGGCCAAGCAGAGTCAGCGATTTTTTCCGAGCAGAGTAGCAGTCCGCGAGAGCCCGTTCATCAAGCTGTATTCATTCAGCAAACATTTACTGCGGGTCAAACGGTGGTAGGCACTGGGAACTCAAGAGACAGTCTCTGCCCTCAAGTTGCTCACAGTCAAACTCAGGAGCAGGCTAGTAAAAACCGTTCAATACACTTGCTTGTAGTAAGTGCTAACCCAGGGCAGATGGAGGGATGTTCCTGGAGGAGTGTCAGCTAAGACTTCTCAGAGGCTGCTCTGTGGAAACATGATGAGGCAGGCCCTATAGATGCGGAGCAGAGTACAATGACGTGTTGCTGTCTGCTTGACCAGGGTTCCATCGGCCTCCTCTTTAGCCCTCTTCTCGACTGCCTTTGGTCCACACAGGTCAGTCTTAGCAAAGGATCCTGCTAAGTCATCTTCGCACCCTTGAGATCTGATCAAATTCTTCATCCTTCACCCTTGATGTCTAAGCCCTTGGCCTGACTTTAGCAAGAATCCTGCTAGTCTGGTTTAACAAGAATCCCCTTACCTTTCATGTCTCCTCTTGGTAATTTTCCATCCATTGAGCTTTTGCTCTGCTCACTGTCTATAAATTTCCAGCTGTCTGTTTCATCGTGAGTTGAACCCTGGCTCTCTCCCCTGTGGCAACAGTCTTCCTTATTAGTTTAACAAGGGTCAGAATAAGTTTTTCTTTAACCCCGGACAGAGCAGCAGGGACTCAGGGGAAGGAAAGACCGTGGTCCTCGGGATGCCCTCACATAAGACCAGAATGCAAGGGAGGAAGCGGAGGACCAGGAAAGAGGTGAGCCGGGTCTTGAAGGGAGCAGAGCCTTGGGAGGCTCTCCAAGAGTTTAGATTTGTCCTGAAGGTAGAAGGAGGCAAGGTGAAGTTAAAGGCAGAAGTGTAACTTGATTAAGCTTTCATCCTAGAAAGGTGTCCTGAGGTGCAAAAGAGAAGCAAGAGTTAGCTAGGCTGGTTTCTTCCCTGATGGCCCAGTGGCTGAGACTCCAGGCTCCCAGTGCAGGGGGCCCGGGTTCAGTCCCTGGCCAGGGAATTAGATGCCACATACCGCAACTAAGATTAAAGATCTTGACTGCCACAACCAAGACCTGATATAGCCAAATAAATAAAAATAAGTAAAAGAATTAGCTAGACTAACAGGTAGGGACTTGCACTGTAAGATCAAACCAGTTAATCCTAAAGGAAATCAGCCCTGAATATTCATTGGAAGGAACGATGCTTGAAGCTGAAGCTCCAATACTTTGATCACCTAATGCGAAGAGATGACTCACTGGAAAAGAACTTGATGTTGGGAAAAGTAGAAGGCAAAAGGATAAGGGGATGACAGAGGACAAGACGGTAGGATGGCATCACTGATTCAATGGGCATGAGTTTGAGGAGGCTTAGGGAGATGGTGAGGGATAGAGAAGCCTGATGTGCCGCAGTCCCTGGGATCACAAAGAGTCCGACATGACTGAGCAACTGAACTGAACTGACTGAATGGGTAGGGGGTCCTACAGGCAGAAGGACAGGTGTCTGGGTTCACCTGTTTGACTCTTCATAGGAATGCGGACCCAAATTCTTCAGGTTGTGGGAGAAGCCTCCCTAGGATGTAGCCCTGATAGGTGATAGATGACGGTAGGTCTCAGTGAACGGTGTTGGGTTCTTGATCTCCAGCAGAGAAGAATTCACATTGGGATCCAGGAAGACTCAGCGATGGTCACTCAGAGCTTTGTGCAGTGAAAAGTTTATTAAAGTAAGAAAGGATAAGGCAGAGCTTCCAGGACAGGCACTGGAAGGGGGATAGAACAGGACCCCCTTTGCTAGTTTAGGCATGACAATTTGTATTTTCCAGTTGGTTGTTAAAACAATAGCTTAAGCTTGTAAAGGCCTTGCAGTCCCACACCTGCAACATGAGATTAGCCAGGGGATAGTCTCCGGGCTAGGTGTGAAGGCCTTTCTAGGCCCACAGGGTCAACATAAAACAATAAACTTAGTTTGGGGTTGATCTTATCATAACAAACATTTCAGGTTAGAAAAGTACTTGTCCTTCTTCTTTTGTCCTTCACCTCCTCCTCCTTGGGACTCACTGACCTCCTTATCAAATCTGCCTATCAACTCCTTTCAGCCCTTGACACTCCTTTCAGAAAGCCCACTCTAGAACCAGTGCTATCAGAAAACCCCATGTTTCCCGCAAGAAGCCAATAGCCAGAGGCCTGCATGAGTGCCCGGGTGGCGTTCGGCAAGCTGGCAGGACAGGCCTAGGTGTGTGAGCCCAGACAAACGTGCAGTGAGGTCATCACTGTCTCGACTGGGGCGAGGGAGGAGGGCTTCCTGACAGCTGCTGGGAAACCGTTCTCCCTCAATTTTCATTTTATAGCTCCTTGTTCCCTCCCTGGTGGCGGAGACTGTGTCTCCAAAGAAGTCACGCTGACATTGCAGGCTGTCATTATCATGCCCTTCCCCGGCTGAGATTGCCTGGTCATCTCCCGCCTTTGGTGCTAAGTTTTTCTGCATTTATTCATTGCATAAATCCTTATCAAGCACCTGCTGGGTGCTACGGTGGATAGGGCTGAATTAGAAGAAAATGTGGGATGGTCCTTCTATCACCCAACTCATAAGTGACCCCACACAACTCATCAACAAATGTTTGTAGAGTAGCAACAAGGGATTGAGGTTAATGAGTGTTATTTAAAACCCCAAAGGTACCCACAGCAGAACTGCATATGGCAATGCATCTATCAAAGATTCTTAGGCAGAAGGAGGAAGTGAGCTAAATCCTCAATAATTATAAACAATAGAGAGTACCTAGAATTGATACATCAAGGAGCTCAGGAATAAAGCTTTGACAGGAATCACCTTTAAGGGGAACACTGGACAGGGGCATAGAAAAAAAAAACAGGACCCCCTTTGCTAGTTTAGGCATGACAATTTGTATTTTCCAGTTGGTTGTTAAAACAATAGCTTAAGCTTGTAAAGGCCTTGCAGTCCCACACCTGCAACATGAGATTAGCCAGGGGATAGTCTCCGGGCTAGGTGTGAAGGCCTTTCTAGGCCCACAGGGTCAACATAAAACAATAAACTTAGTTTGGGGTTGATCTTATCATAACAAACATTTCAGGTTAGAAAAGTACTTGTCCTTCTTCTTTTGTCCTTCACCTCCTCCTCCTTGGGACTCACTGACCTCCTTATCAAATCTGCCTATCAACTCCTTTCAGCCCTTGACACTCCTTTCAGAAAGCCCACTCTAGAACCAGTGCTATCAGAAAACCCCATGTTTCCCGCAAGAAGCCAATAGCCAGAGGCCTGCATGAGTGCCCGGGTGGCGTTCGGCAAGCTGGCAGGACAGGCCTAGGTGTGTGAGCCCAGACAAACGTGCAGTGAGGTCATCACTGTCTCGACTGGGGCGAGGGAGGAGGGCTTCCTGACAGCTGCTGGGAAACCGTTCTCCCTCAATTTTCATTTTATAGCTCCTTGTTCCCTCCCTGGTGGCGGAGACTGTGTCTCCAAAGAAGTCACGCTGACATTGCAGGCTGTCATTATCATGCCCTTCCCCGGCTGAGATTGCCTGGTCATCTCCCGCCTTTGGTGCTAAGTTTTTCTGCATTTATTCATTGCATAAATCCTTATCAAGCACCTGCTGGGTGCTACGGTGGATAGGGCTGAATTAGAAGAAAATGTGGGATGCCGTCCTTCTATCACCCAACTCATAAGTGACCCCACACAACTCATCAACAAATGTTTGTAGAGTAGCAACAAGGGATTGAGGTTAATGAGTGTTATTTAAAACCCCAAAGGTACCCACAGCAGAACTGCATATGGCAATGCATCTATCAAAGATTCTTAGGCAGAAGGAGTAAGTGAGCTAAATCCTCAATAATTATACTAAGAAGTCAATAGAGAGTACCTAGAATTGATACATCAAGGAGCTCAGGGAATAAAGCTTTGACAGGAATCACCAGGGGATGATGATTAAGAGCCCTCAGGTGTCTGGAGTCCAACGTCCATGATGAAATCCCATTTCTATTGCTTACTGTGTTACTTTGAACAGATGACTTAACTTCTCTACACCTTAGTTTTCCCACCTGTAAAATGGGCATAATGAAGGTACCTACTTCATGGGGCTATGGTGAGCACTTAGGGAATATAAAAGGTTTAGCACAGGGCTTGGCCCATGGCAAGTGCTGAATAATGTTAGCCAAGGCTAGCAGCAGAAACAGTTTCAAAAAGGTTGGTCTCTGGAGAATAGGGCATGGGTGGGGTTCTCCATGGTGTTATGGAGAAGGCAGTCTCTGTTTCTTATAAGTTCTCTGAACTATTTAATTTTGTGACCATATGTACATATCTCGTTGCTGAATATTAAATTTTTAAATACTCATACAAACTGGGTGATTACTATAGAAAACTGGATGTTGGCTGAAGTTTTCTGGCTTGAGTCTGCTCCCACCACATTCAAGCTCACCACCACCTCATTTTCAGCATCAATTTTCCTTATCCCCACCCCTCCTTGGTGCCTTGGTTTCCTTTTGTCTCCACTGTCAGACTAACACCCACTTTTTATTTATTTTTAATTGAAGGATAATTGGTTTCAGTATTGTGTTGGTTTCTGCCATACATCCACATGAATCAGCTTATCACCCACTCTTAACTGACCTCTGTAGCACTTGGTGTCCGTATTCCCTTGTTGCAGTTGCCACAACAAATACCACAGAGTGGGTAGTTTAAACACAGAAAGTTATTTTCTCATAGTTCTGAAGGCTTGGGAGCTCTAAGTATATGTTATCCTGAGAGCTAGCAATGTGGGATGGTCCTTCTATCACCCAACTCATAAGTGACCCCACACAACTCATCAACAAATGTTTGTAGAGTAGCAACAAGGGATTGAGGTTAATGAGTGTTATTTAAAACCCCAAAGGTACCCACAGCAGAACTGCATATGGCAATGCATCTATCAAAGATTCTTAGGCAGAAGGAGTAAGTGAGCTAAATCCTCAATAATTATACTAAGAAGTCAATAGAGAGTACCTAGAATTGATACATCAAGGAGCTCAGGGAATAAAGCTTTGACAGGAATCACCAGGGGATGATGATTAAGAGCCCTCAGGTGTCTGGAGTCCAACGTCCATGATGAAATCCCATTTCTATTGCTTACTGTGTTACTTTGAACAGATGACTTAACTTCTCTACACCTTAGTTTTCCCACCTGTAAAATGGGCATAATGAAGGTACCTACTTCATGGGGCTATGGTGAGCACTTAGGAATATAAAAGGTTTAGCACAGGGCTTGGCCCATGGCAAGTGCTGAATAATGTTAGCCAAGGCTAGCAGCAGAAACAGTTTCAAAAAGGTTGGTCTCTGGAGAATAGGGCATGGGTGGGGTTCTCCATGGTGTTATGGAGAAGGCAGTCTCTGTTTCTTATAAGTTCTCTGAACTATTTAATTTTGTGACCATATGTACATATCTCGTTGCTGAATATTAAATTTTTAAATACTCATACAAACTGGGTGATTACTATAGAAAACTGGATGTTGGCTGAAGTTTTCTGGCTTGAGTCTGCTCCCACCACATTCAAGCTCACCACCACCTCATTTTCAGCATCAATTTTCCTTATCCCCACCCCTCCTTGGTGCCTTGGTTTCCTTTTGTCTCCACTGTCAGACTAACACCCACTTTTTATTTATTTTTAATTGAAGGATAATTGGTTTCAGTATTGTGTTGGTTTCTGCCATACATCCACATGAATCAGCTTATCACCCACTCTTAACTGACCTCTGTAGCACTTGGTGTCCGTATTCCCTTGTTGCAGTTGCCACAACAAATACCACAGAGTGGGTAGTTTAAACACAGAAAGTTATTTTCTCATAGTTCTGAAGGCTTGGGAGCTCTAAGTATATGTTATCCTGAGAGCTAGCAATGCCAGGGGAAGCTGACTTCTGTTTTCCAATAAAAGTCTAAGATCAAGGTGCTGATAGGTCTGGTTTCTGCTGAGGTCTCTCTCCTTGGCTTGCAATGAACCGTCTTGTCACTGTGTCCTCCACACGGTCATTCCTCTGTGCGCCCATCCTGAGTGTCTCTCTGTATGTCCATATTTTCTCTTCTTAGGACACCAGTCATGTTGAATTTGGACTTACACTAAAGGTGTCATTTTAGCTTAATTAGAGGGCCTTGAAAGGCCCTGTCTCCAAATTCAGATGCTGAAGTACTGGGATTTAGGGGTTCAACATATGAATTTTGGGAGCATGCAATTCAGCCTGTAACAATGTCCTTGAGCTATTTTGCCTCTTAGGGCCCAGGACCCTGTTGCAATGATGTTATGAGGCTCAGAGTCAAACATTAGGTGTATGTCTTGAATAGAGAGGACCACCTGGCCTTGCAGATCGTGGCATCTGCCACAAGGTGAGTGATCCCAAGGGTTCCTAGAAATGTCCACATCCCTCTTGAAGCCCTTCATGCCTACTCAGATGTGCGACCACTCATAATATGAGGGTCCTGGGACTCAGGACAGTGGACTTTCCTGAACTCTGCCACTACTGTACTGTGATTGTGGATAAGCCACTTACCTTTTCTGAGCCTGAATTTCCTCTTCAGTATAATGAAGAAGTCATTTGATCCTTTTCCTGAGCCCCTGGGGAGTTCTGGCTTGAGTCTGCCACATTCAAAAGCTCACCACCACCTCATTTTCAGCATCAATTTTCCTTATCCCCACCCCTCCTTGGTGCCTTGGTTTCCTTTTGTCTCCACTGTCAGACTAACACCCACTTTTTATTTATTTTTAATTGAAGGATAATTGGTTTCAGTATTGTGTTGGTTTCTGCCATACATCCACATGAATCAGCTTATCACCCACTCTTAACTGACCTCTGTAGCACTTGGTGTCCGTATTCCCTTGTTGCAGTTGCCACAACAAATACCACAGAGTGGGTAGTTTAAACACAGAAAGTTATTTTCTCATAGTTCTGAAGGCTTGGGAGCTCTAAGTATATGTTATCCTGAGAGCTAGCAATGCCAGGGGAAGCTGACTTCTGTTTTCCAATAAAAGTCTAAGATCAAGGTGCTGATAGGTCTGGTTTCTGCTGAGGTCTCTCTCCTTGGCTTGCAATGAACCGTCTTGTCACTGTGTCCTCCACACGGTCATTCCTCTGTGCGCCCATCCTGAGTGTCTCTCTGTATGTCCATATTTTCTCTTCTTAGGACACCAGTCATGTTGAATTTGGACTTACACTAAAGGTGTCATTTTAGCTTAATTAGAGGGCCTTGAAAGGCCCTGTCTCCAAATTCAGATGCTGAAGTACTGGGATTTAGGGGTTCAACATATGAATTTTGGGAGCATGCAATTCAGCCTGTAACAATGTCCTTGAGCTATTTTGCCTCTTAGGGCCCAGGACCCTGTTGCAATGATGTTATGAGGCTCAGAGTCAAACATTAGGTGTATGTCTTGAATAGAGAGGACCACCTGGCCTTGCAGATCGTGGCATCTGCCACAAGGTGAGTGATCCCAAGGGTTCCTAGAAATGTCCACATCCCTCTTGAAGCCCTTCATGCCTACTCAGATGTGCGACCACTCATAATATGAGGGTCCTGGGACTCAGGACAGTGGACTTTCCTGAACTCTGCCACTACTGTACTGTGATTGTGGATAAGCCACTTACCTTTTCTGAGCCTGAATTTCCTCTTCAGTATAATGAAGAAGTCATTTGTCCTAAAAGACTTGCATCAATCTTCACAGTCCAGAAAGCTTGAGCTCCCATCTTCCGGTCTGAGAGACAGTAATGTGTGTCCAACTCTGCTATCTAGAGACTCCTCCATTCATGGAAAGACAAGTGCCTTCCCAACCCCGATGCTGTGAGATCTGGTGGTGTTGCCCAGCCTGCATCTGTCTGTCCCTCCTCTGGTTTTCCTTCAGGGCAGGGGTGAATCAGTGACCCAGACCTAGCCAATGAGACTCAGGCCTGGAATTTTTAGTGAAACTACTGGAAAACAGAAATCAGCTTCCCCTGGTGTTGCTAGCTGTCAGGATACTATAAACTTGGAGCTCCCAGCAGGCACCCTGTCACCTGGAGAGAGTAAGTTGCCTGGGGGCACAGAACATATAAAGAAGAACTGAGGTGAGAAAGTTTCTGCAGCTTGATGACATCTTTTAGACACCTGGATCTTGCTGTGCCTGAAGGCAAACTACCCTTGAGTTTGCAGCTAAATAAGGCAGTGCACTTCTTTTTTCTTTCTAAAAGAAATGTATTTTTATTGAAGTATGTCTATGTGTGTGTGCTAAGTTGCTTCAGTGATGTCCAACTTTTGCAGCCCTATGGACTATAGCCTGCCAGGCTCCTCTGTCCATGGGATTCTCCAGACAAGAATACTGGAGTAGGTTTCCATGCCCTCCTCCAGGGAATCTTCCCGACCCAGGGACCCAACCTGAGTCTCCTGCGGGGTTGTAACAATGTCCTTGAGCTATTTTGCCTCTTAGGGCCCAGGACCCTGTTGCAATGATGTTATGAGGCTCAGAGTCAAACATTAGGTGTATGTCTTGAATAGAGAGGACCACCTGGCCTTGCAGATCGTGGCATCTGCCACAAGGTGAGTGATCCCAAGGGTTCCTAGAAATGTCCACATCCCTCTTGAAGCCCTTCATGCCTACTCAGATGTGCGACCACTCATAATATGAGGGTCCTGGGACTCAGGACAGTGGACTTTCCTGAACTCTGCCACTACTGTACTGTGATTGTGGATAAGCCACTTACCTTTTCTGAGCCTGAATTTCCTCTTCAGTATAATGAAGAAGTCATTTGTCCTAAAAGACTTGCATCAATCTTCACAGTCCAGAAAGCTTGAGCTCCCATCTTCCGGTCTGAGAGACAGTAATGTGTGTCCAACTCTGCTATCTAGAGACTCCTCCATTCATGGAAAGACAAGTGCCTTCCCAACCCCGATGCTGTGAGATCTGGTGGTGTTGCCCAGCCTGCATCTGTCTGTCCCTCCTCTGGTTTTCCTTCAGGGCAGGGGTGAATCAGTGACCCAGACCTAGCCAATGAGACTCAGGCCTGGAATTTTTAGTGAAACTACTGGAAAACAGAAATCAGCTTCCCCTGGTGTTGCTAGCTGTCAGGATACTATAAACTTGGAGCTCCCAGCAGGCACCCTGTCACCTGGAGAGAGTAAGTTGCCTGGGGGCACAGAACATATAAAGAAGAACTGAGGTGAGAAAGTTTCTGCAGCTTGATGACATCTTTTAGACACCTGGATCTTGCTGTGCCTGAAGGCAAACTACCCTTGAGTTTGCAGCTAAATAAGGCAGTGCACTTCTTTTTTCTTTCTAAAAGAAATGTATTTTTATTGAAGTATGTCTATGTGTGTGTGCTAAGTTGCTTCAGTGATGTCCAACTTTTGCAGCCCTATGGACTATAGCCTGCCAGGCTCCTCTGTCCATGGGATTCTCCAGACAAGAATACTGGAGTAGGTTTCCATGCCCTCCTCCAGGGAATCTTCCCGACCCAGGGACCCAACCTGAGTCTCCTGCATTGACAGGCGGATTTGCCACTTGAGAAACCCTATTGAAGTATAGTTGATTTACAATATTGCGTTAGTTTCAGATATATAGCAAAGTGATTCAGAATATATATATAGATAGTATACTCTCATTTTACAGTAAATATATATGTGTATATATATACATATATATGTGTGTGTGTATATATACATACATATATATGAGTGGGTATATATATATATATATATATATAAGTGTGTGTGTGTGTGTATTTATACACATTTTTATGGGTTATTAGAAGATACTGAGTAGAGTTCCCTGTGTTATACAGTAGATCTTCGTTGTTTATCTATTTTTTATGTTTTCATATATAGTAGTGTGTATATATTAATCCCGAACTCTTAATTTATCCCTCCCTCCACCTCCCCCTTCCCCTCTGGAAACCATAAGTTTGTTTTCTATGTCTGAGTTTGTTTCTGTTTTGTAAATAAGTTCATTTATATCATTTTTTAGATTACACATGTAAGTGATATTATATGTTATTTGTCTTTCTCTGTCTGACTTACTTTTCTCAGGATGACAGTCTCTAGGTCCATCCATGTTGCTGCAAATGGCATTGTGTCATTCTTTTTTACCGCTGAGTGATATTGCATTATGGGCTTCCCAGTGACTCAGTGGTAAAGAATTCATCTGCCAGTTTAGGAGACTCAGGAGATAAAGGTTCCATCCCTGGGTTAGGGGATCCCCTGGAGCAGGAAATAGTAATCCACTCCAATATTCTTGCCTGGAAAATTACAAGGACTGAGGAGCCTGGTGGACCTGCAGCCCATGGGATCACAAAGAATTGGACATGACTGACGGACTGAGCACACACTATTTCGTTTTTTTAAAAAATAAAACATTCTTTTAGACACCTGGATCTTGCTGTGCCTGAAGGCAAACTACCCTTGAGTTTGCAGCTAAATAAGGCAGTGCACTTCTTTTTTCTTTCTAAAAGAAATGTATTTTTATTGAAGTATGTCTATGTGTGTGTGCTAAGTTGCTTCAGTGATGTCCAACTTTTGCAGCCCTATGGACTATAGCCTGCCAGGCTCCTCTGTCCATGGGATTCTCCAGACAAGAATACTGGAGTAGGTTTCCATGCCCTCCTCCAGGGAATCTTCCCGACCCAGGGACCCAACCTGAGTCTCCTGCATTGACAGGCGGATTTGCCACTTGAGAAACCCTATTGAAGTATAGTTGATTTACAATATTGCGTTAGTTTCAGATATATAGCAAAGTGATTCAGAATATATATATAGATAGTATACTCTCATTTTACAGTAAATATATATGTGTATATATATACATATATATGTGTGTGTGTATATATACATACATATATATGAGTGGGTATATATATATATATATATATATAAGTGTGTGTGTGTGTGTATTTATACACATTTTTATGGGTTATTAGAAGATACTGAGTAGAGTTCCCTGTGTTATACAGTAGATCTTCGTTGTTTATCTATTTTTTATGTTTTCATATATAGTAGTGTGTATATATTAATCCCGAACTCTTAATTTATCCCTCCCTCCACCTCCCCCTTCCCCTCTGGAAACCATAAGTTTGTTTTCTATGTCTGAGTTTGTTTCTGTTTTGTAAATAAGTTCATTTATATCATTTTTTAGATTACACATGTAAGTGATATTATATGTTATTTGTCTTTCTCTGTCTGACTTACTTTTCTCAGGATGACAGTCTCTAGGTCCATCCATGTTGCTGCAAATGGCATTGTGTCATTCTTTTTTACCGCTGAGTGATATTGCATTATGGGCTTCCCAGTGACTCAGTGGTAAAGAATTCATCTGCCAGTTTAGGAGACTCAGGAGATAAAGGTTCCATCCCTGGGTTAGGGGATCCCCTGGAGCAGGAAATAGTAATCCACTCCAATATTCTTGCCTGGAAAATTACAAGGACTGAGGAGCCTGGTGGACCTGCAGCCCATGGGATCACAAAGAATTGGACATGACTGACGGACTGAGCACACACACTATTTCGTTATATATATGGATCACATCTCCTTTATCCAGTCATCTGTTGATGGACATTTAGGTTGCTCCCATGTCTTGGCTATTGTGAACAGTGCTGCGATGAACTTTGGGGTGCATGTATCTTTGCAAATTAGAGTCTTCATCTTTTCTGCATATATACCGTTTCCTTCTTTTTCTCTTTATTTATTTGCTTATTGCCCACATCTTTCTTTGAACTGATATTCTGCCATTTTCTGAGGAGGATTCTTATTATTGAACATTGCTTATCTTTAAGAAAATCTTTCCCATATTCCTTCTTTTCTTATCAAACTCCTACACAGCCTTTAGGATCCACTCAAACATCTCCCTATGGCCTCTTCCATGGGCCTCCCAGAAAAATGAGAGTTTCCCCCTTCTGGGCTCTCATGGCAGCCTGTACATCCCTCCAATATGACACTTAGCAATTTACATCAAGCTTTCGCATAGTTGTTCAGATCCCTTTGTTTAAATGCTTGTTGGTCTTTCAACCCTCAGTGCCTGGATCCAGAGATGGCACACAGTTTGCTTTTGATGAATGAGAGAATGAATGAGTATGTAACCTGAATCCTTCTGCTGTGACATCAGCCCTCATTTGGGTTGCTCCGAAGAAATAGAAACCAATTTGTCACTCTGCTCTATGCGGATTAGTCACAGTTTAATCAACTACAGAGTGGCGTGATGTATTTACTGAGCTAAGTAAATGTTTTAAAAACACAATTCCAGTTTTAATGCTGAATTGTCAATGCTTTCATACACTTACCCCCAACTCCGTGCTACTCATGTGTCTTATGCTTACTCTGGAGGCCACATGGTGTGGTAGACTGGGAGGTCAGAGAGCTGGATCCTGGTCCAATGTTGCTGCAAATGGCATTGTGTCATTCTTTTTTACCGCTGAGTGATATTGCATTATGGGCTTCCCAGTGACTCAGTGGTAAAGAATTCATCTGCCAGTTTAGGAGACTCAGGAGATAAAGGTTCCATCCCTGGGTTAGGGGATCCCCTGGAGCAGGAAATAGTAATCCACTCCAATATTCTTGCCTGGAAAATTACAAGGACTGAGGAGCCTGGTGGACCTGCAGCCCATGGGATCACAAAGAATTGGACATGACTGACGGACTGAGCACACACACTATTTCGTTATATATATGGATCACATCTCCTTTATCCAGTCATCTGTTGATGGACATTTAGGTTGCTCCCATGTCTTGGCTATTGTGAACAGTGCTGCGATGAACTTTGGGGTGCATGTATCTTTGCAAATTAGAGTCTTCATCTTTTCTGCATATATACCGTTTCCTTCTTTTTCTCTTTATTTATTTGCTTATTGCCCACATCTTTCTTTGAACTGATATTCTGCCATTTTCTGAGGAGGATTCTTATTATTGAACATTGCTTATCTTTAAGAAAATCTTTCCCATATTCCTTCTTTTTCTTATCAAACTCCTACACAGCCTTTAGGATCCACTCAAACATCTCCCTATGGCCTCTTCCATGGGCCTCCCAGAAAAATGAGAGTTTCCCCCTTCTGGGCTCTCATGGCAGCCTGTACATCCCTCCAATATGACACTTAGCAATTTACATCAAGCTTTCGCATAGTTGTTCAGATCCCTTTGTTTAAATGCTTGTTGGTCTTTCAACCCTCAGTGCCTGGATCCAGAGATGGCACACAGTTTGCTTTTGATGAATGAGAGAATGAATGAGTATGTAACCTGAATCCTTCTGCTGTGACATCAGCCCTCATTTGGGTTGCTCCGAAGAAATAGAAACCAATTTGTCACTCTGCTCTATGCGGATTAGTCACAGTTTAATCAACTACAGAGTGGCGTGATGTATTTACTGAGCTAAGTAAATGTTTTAAAAACACAATTCCAGTTTTAATGCTGAATTGTCAATGCTTTCATACACTTACCCCCAACTCCGTGCTACTCATGTGTCTTATGCTTACTCTGGAGGCCACATGGTGTGGTAGACTGGGAGGTCAGAGAGCTGGATTCTTGTCCTAGGAAGGTGTGGAGCTCATCCTTATCTTGAAGGTGCTGGACCAAATCAGGAGTTGAACCTTCCAAGGCCCACAGGGTTAAGTGTCAACTTGGCCTCAGTGACCACTCCACTCCAGCTTCTTATGACTATGTAGGAAGATAGGCCCAGTGCTGCCAGATCTTACAACTTTTCAGAGAAGTTGGCAGTGTAGGTTTCTATATAAAATGAATGCCTTAAAAATATCATGTAGTACACACTGCTATATTTAAAATGATAACCAACAAAAACCTGTTGTATAGCACATGAAACTCTGCTCAATGTTATGTGTCAGCCTGGATGGGAGGAGAGTTTGGGGGAGAATGGATACGTGAATACATATGGCTGAGTCCCTTCACAGTCCACCTGAAAGTATCATAGCATTGTTAAGTGACTGTATCCCAATATAAAATGGTTTTAGTGTTAAAAAATAAAATGAATATTATGTTGACATAGGTTGTGAAGATCCAGGTAATCTCATACATTTCTGTTGGGAGTGCAAAAGACCCGATCCTTTGGTCAAAATGGTGAGGAATTTGGCAATATCTTTCAAAACAGATGCATTAACCCATTGGCCCAGCAAATCCTACTTCTAGGGATTTCCTCTGAAGATTCATCTCCACACTACGGAATAAAGTAGGCACGTGGTTATTCATTCTGACATTATTGTAATAACCCCAGATGGAAAACAGCTTCAGATGCCCTTTGGAGATTTGGGGGACGGTTGAATCTTGGTTTATTCACATACTGTGGAGTACTTTGCAATTGGAAAAGAAAAACAAAGAATGGGACATCTCTCTGTATCTCTACGGAAATATCACCAGGATCATTTACATGATAAAAGCAAAGTACAGCACAGTGAATAGGAAAGTGCTCTCCAAACTCAAACCCCAGCTGAGGACAGAGAGTTTTTGCAATGCCCACTGTAGTGACTGTCTCCCAACTCTTCCTGCAGCTGGAGGCCTGAGCTGTGTGTGTATTTCTGCATGTGTGTGCCCCCATGGTAAGCAGCAAGGACCTGTTTCCCGAGGATCTCCTATGGGGATGCACACTGTCCAGAGGGCCATTGGCAAGACCAGTGTCCCATTAGAGCAGCCCAGGGAATCATGCTAGTGTAACTTTGCAGAAAGACTATTGGACTGGATTCCAGCAGTATTAAGTTCTGATATCAGTTCTGCCCCGCATGAGGACCTTTATGCTTCCTCCCACCAACTAGTGTGATGACTTGCCCGTTAGACAAACTTAAATATCTGCTCAGTACCACTGCTTCTTATGACTATGTAGGAAGATAGGCCCAGTGCTGCCAGATCTTACAACTTTTCAGAGAAGTTGGCAGTGTAGGTTTCTATATAAAATGAATGCCTTAAAAATATCATGTAGTACACACTGCTATATTTAAAATGATAACCAACAAAAACCTGTTGTATAGCACATGAAACTCTGCTCAATGTTATGTGTCAGCCTGGATGGGAGGAGAGTTTGGGGGAGAATGGATACGTGAATACATATGGCTGAGTCCCTTCACAGTCCACCTGAAAGTATCATAGCATTGTTAAGTGACTGTATCCCAATATAAAATGGTTTTAGTGTTAAAAAATAAAATGAATATTATGTTGACATAGGTTGTGAAGATCCAGGTAATCTCATACATTTCTGTTGGGAGTGCAAAAGACCCGATCCTTTGGTCAAAATGGTGAGGAATTTGGCAATATCTTTCAAAACAGATGCATTAACCCATTGGCCCAGCAAATCCTACTTCTAGGGATTTCCTCTGAAGATTCATCTCCACACTACGGAATAAAGTAGGCACGTGGTTATTCATTCTGACATTATTGTAATAACCCCAGATGGAAAACAGCTTCAGATGCCCTTTGGAGATTTGGGGGACGGTTGAATCTTGGTTTATTCACATACTGTGGAGTACTTTGCAATTGGAAAAGAAAAACAAAGAATGGGACATCTCTCTGTATCTCTACGGAAATATCACCAGGATCATTTACATGATAAAAGCAAAGTACAGCACAGTGAATAGGAAAGTGCTCTCCAAACTCAAACCCCAGCTGAGGACAGAGAGTTTTTGCAATGCCCACTGTAGTGACTGTCTCCCAACTCTTCCTGCAGCTGGAGGCCTGAGCTGTGTGTGTATTTCTGCATGTGTGTGCCCCCATGGTAAGCAGCAAGGACCTGTTTCCCGAGGATCTCCTATGGGGATGCACACTGTCCAGAGGGCCATTGGCAAGACCAGTGTCCCATTAGAGCAGCCCAGGGAATCATGCTAGTGTAACTTTGCAGAAAGACTATTGGACTGGATTCCAGCAGTATTAAGTTCTGATATCAGTTCTGCCCCCAAAGCCATGAGGACCTTTATGCTTCCTCCCACCAACTACAACTGTTGTTTGCTGAGTCCTGAGAGACCATGATGGATCTGTTTGCCCAGTACTGAAACTCTAGCACTTGTCACAGTGCCTGACATGTATCGATTCTCAATGAATATCTACTGAGTGACTAAATGGATGATGGATATAGAGAAATTAGCATAGTGCTCAGGCACGGTTGTCTTCAATTACAGATGGCCGTAGCTTACTCAGTGTTACAATGGGGGTGGCTGTCGTTGTATGACTTTAGGCAGGCTGATGTAATTCCAAGCCTTGGTTTTCTCACCTGTGTTATGGATACAGTAATACCTATTCCCAGGTGTTGTTTTGAGTGTTAACAAGGTAACAGGCACACTCAGTGTATGGTTTGGCACATAAAAGATAATTAGCAGTGGTTATTACTAGAGAGAAACAGTGCAAAATAAATTGAAGAATCAGTCGCATTCCTGGACTGATGTTGAGAAGCAAAGGGCATTGCACAAACAGCCTCTCTTGCAGCTCCCCCGTCCTCTGACGTAGGGCGGCCATCCTTTCTGCAGAAAGTGCTGGTTGAACAGATACTATGTGCTGGGCACCATGCCAGCTGCTAAGAGCAGCAGCAAAAAAATGAGTAATTAATGAGTCTGAGTTTCTTTTTGAGGTGATGAAAACAGTTTAAAACTGATTGTGGTGGTGGCAACACACAGCTCTGGGAATATATTAAAATCCTCGGTGAAGTGTGTGGATAAATTGAATGGCATGTGAATTATCTCAATGAAGCTGCTGGTAAAAGCAGAGATATGCACAGTAAGGAAAGTGCTCTCCAAACTCAAACCCCAGCTGAGGACAGAGAGTTTTTGCAATGCCCACTGTAGTGACTGTCTCCCAACTCTTCCTGCAGCTGGAGGCCTGAGCTGTGTGTGTATTTCTGCATGTGTGTGCCCCCATGGTAAGCAGCAAGGACCTGTTTCCCGAGGATCTCCTATGGGGATGCACACTGTCCAGAGGGCCATTGGCAAGACCAGTGTCCCATTAGAGCAGCCCAGGGAATCATGCTAGTGTAACTTTGCAGAAAGACTATTGGACTGGATTCCAGCAGTATTAAGTTCTGATATCAGTTCTGCCCCCAAAGCCATGAGGACCTTTATGCTTCCTCCCACCAACTACAACTGTTGTTTGCTGAGTCCTGAGAGACCATGATGGATCTGTTTGCCCAGTACTGAAACTCTAGCACTTGTCACAGTGCCTGACATGTATCGATTCTCAATGAATATCTACTGAGTGACTAAATGGATGATGGATATAGAGAAATTAGCATAGTGCTCAGGCACGGTTGTCTTCAATTACAGATGGCCGTAGCTTACTCAGTGTTACAATGGGGGTGGCTGTACGTTGTATGACTTTAGGCAGGCTGATGTAATTCCAAGCCTTGGTTTTCTCACCTGTGTTATGGATACAGTAATACCTATTCCCAGGTGTTGTTTTGAGTGTTAACAAGGTAACAGGCACACTCAGTGTATGGTTTGGCACATAAAAGATAATTAGCAGTGGTTATTACTAGAGAGAAACAGTGCAAAATAAATTGAAGAATCAGTCGCATTCCTGGACTGATGTTGAGAAGCAAAGGGCATTGCACAAACAGCCTCTCTTGCAGCTCCCCCGTCCTCTGACGTAGGGCGGCCATCCTTTCTGCAGAAAGTGCTGGTTGAACAGATACTATGTGCTGGGCACCATGCCAGCTGCTAAGAGCAGCAGCAAAAAAATGAGTAATTAATGAGTCTGAGTTTCTTTTTGAGGTGATGAAAACAGTTTAAAACTGATTGTGGTGGTGGCAACACACAGCTCTGGGAATATATTAAAATCCTCGGGTGAAGTGTGTGGATAAATTGAATGGCATGTGAATTATCTCAATGAAGCTGCTGGTAAAAAGCAGAGATATGAACAGTAGACTTGAGTCTACCCCTTCCTACTTTAACTGGTCACATCACATTTCTGTTCTGTTCTGGAAAATAGGCATAATAATCAACGCCACTTCAGAGAGTTTGTGTGTTAGTCACTCAGTCGTGTTCAACCAACTCTTTTTGACCCCACAGACTGTATCTTGCCAGGCTCTTCTGTCCATGGCATTTTCCAGGCAGAACTACTGGAATGGGTTACCAATCCCTTCTCCATGGGAACTTCCCTACCTAGAGACTGCACCTGGTTCTCCCCACATTGTGGGCAGATTCTTTACCATTCAAGCCGCACTCAACAGATTCCAAGTAAATGAAAGTTTGGTGAGGATTCACAATAACCAATTCTAGGCGAATGAGAGTTTGTTTGGTGAGGATTGAAAGCGAGAATGTAAAGTGCTAACTTACAGCTGGAAATGCAATGAGAGCACCATCAGTGTTAGATAACAGCATCCCGTCCTCTTTATTAATATGTAAATGCTAAAACAGGCATCACACAAGCAGTGTGGGGAAAACTGCCCTAGTAATATGGACTCTTAGCTCCACGGCACGAGAGGAGGAAGCAGTCAGTGAGGAGGTAAGGGTGGAGCAGATGACATCTAAGCCGGGTAAGAATTCATCCACATGGAACAATGTGAAGGACAGTCCTGGAGAGGGAACAGCACGAACCAGGGCACTGGGGGTGAGACTCCAAGATGAAGGTTAGGAACTATGAGCAGTTTGCCACAGAGTCCAAGACCAGCAACTTGAACTTTATTGTGAAGACCCTGGGGTACCAGAATAGTCACTGCAGTGGGGAGGAGGGACTTTAAGAGCTGCTGGACTGAAGCAGTAGAGGAGTTAGGGGACTACTGCCACGATGCAAGTGAGAGACGATAAATGCTTTAACTTGGACGCTAAGATGAGGGTGTCAAGGCCAAAGCCCTTTTGATCACAAGGGATAGAGACTCATTCATAACTTCAAGGAAAGACAATACAGCAGGCAGCACCGCAGGAGCTCTAGAGCAGGGATCTGAATTCACACAGGCATCTCAGAAACCTGGACTTGAGTTAGGAAACCAGGAGCCGAGGTGGTGATTTTTCATGATTCTCAGCATCTCTGCTCCATCGTCTTCTTTTTTTAAAAAAACTAATACATGTCTTGTGTTATCGACCATTTCTGCTTTTCATAACTTCTCCCTGTGTGTTCCCCAAGAGTAATCTCCTCCCTGATGGCACCTGAATTTCCATCTTCAGGGACCATGACCAGCTGCCTTCTCTCTGTGACATTTGGTTCCAATTTCTGAGACAAGATCTGAAAGGCTCTGCTCATTCTTTCGATCCAAGTCGGGCACATCAAAGGCCAAGGGCCTGCCAATGGGTGAGGCTGGTCCATAAGGCAGAGAATTTGGCCATTTGAGGAGACAGCAGAGCTCTGATCACAGATTCTTCTTGCAGGCACCTGAAATGTGCCTCAGATAGTAGGTCTAGAGGGGAAAGGATACATTTAAAATTTATTAGGCAATAAAATCAGTGTTATTAGGTAATTGTCTGGATGTGGGAGGGGAGCTGAAGTGGAGGCAGGGATGGATGACATCAGGGGTTGGCCTGGGTAGCTGGGCGATCTCTCAGCACCCCTGTCCTCTCTGGCAGTGCTGGGCTCAGGCTCTCAGGAAGCTTCTGCCCCTGACTCAGTCAGGGTCTTGGCAGAGAAGATGCAACTCTTCCAGGCTGGGGAAAATGCAAGGCACATTTGCTGACAGCACACAAGGAAGGGTATAGGGTAACAAAAGGAACAGGGCCGTTCCCTGGGACCAGAAACAGTGGTGTGCTGTCAACAGTGGTGTGCTGTCCAGCCCTGGGCCTCACGTGGGGAGCAGAGGGCAGTTCTCAGGACCCAGAGAGGGTGGTCTGCCTGACAAGAGCTGTGGACTTTAGTGGTGGACACAGCCAGCCAGTGGCATCATCCCAGCAAGGAAGCTGGGAAAAGAAACACCCTGGCCTGATTCTTCTCCCTCCCTTTGGTGTGCTGCTGTGGCTCCCCAAGGGCCACCCCCAACAGGAAAACAGAGGGCAAGGAAGCCCACTGATGTATGGTAAACAGCCTCCCTGGGATGGGGAGGAACATGGGCAAGACATCCAGTCCTCCCTTCATGGTGGGACTAGAAGGGACCACTGCCTCCTGGGAAAGGTCACAAAATCCCAACACGACGGTCCTACTTTGCCTTGGGTAGATTAGGGATCAGTCCCTGGACTAAGCACTGCAGTAGAAGCAGAGAACTCACTCTGATTGGCTAAGCTAGAGGTTAAGGGTGGAGTCGGCTCTGAGCCAGTGTCCTCGCTGAGATGCTGGAAGGTAGACCCCCAACGAATAATCAGGGTTTTTTAACTGATCAGATAAAAAGAGCAGATGTTCACCGTTGCCCATAACGGAACTCATGAGGACTTTTGAACAAGGGTGGGAGGTGGGGGTAGGGGTTGGGGGTGTTCCTGTTGCACAGATTAAGGGGAAGAAACCAGGGTGCACTGGTGAATGAGTGAGTCCAGCAGTACAGGGATGGCATTCCCGCTCTGCAGCCTCAGTTTCCTAGCAGGGGCGAAAGTTAACATTCCGGGACTCCAATGCTCACCAGCAAGGTGTTAACCAACAAATTCAGTCTCTCATGAAGAATGCCGGTGTCACCAGTAAGGAACACCAAGTCACCAAATATTTTTGGCAAGTACACACTGCAGTATTTACTTTATTATTTATTTTTGGCTGCACAGGATCTTCTTTGCTGCAGGTGGGCTTTCTCTGGTTGCCAAGAGCACAGACTTCTTGATGCGGTGGCTTCTCTTGATGTGGAACACAGCCTCTAGTGGCAGAGGCTTCAGTGGTTGTAGCTCCTGGACTCATTAGTTGTGACTCGCCGGGCCTGAGAGCATTCAGGCTTTGGTTGTCGTGGCCCATTAGCTTAGTAGTTGTGGCCCACGGGCTTAGTTGCTCTGCAGCACGTGGAATCTTCCCGGATCAGGGATGGAACCCACATCCCTTGCGTTGGCAGGCGAGTTTCTATCCACTGTGCCACCAGGGAAGTTCAAGACCACCAAGGCTTGCTTTCGGAATTTGTGTCCTGCAGTTAGAGGCCTCACCAGACCCACTGAAGTCTGCTGGAAAGTGCCACCTAGTGGAACATTCAATGACATGCTGCTTAGACCAAGAGAAACCTTAGAAGACTTTCACAGCCGCAAGTCACAAGCAGAAGTTCCCTTAAGCCTGGCACACGATTGGAATCACCTAGGATTGGCTAAGCTAGAGGTTAAGGGTGGAGTCGGCTCTGAGCCAGTGTCCTCGCTGAGATGCTGGAAGGTAGACCCCCAACGAATAATCAGGGTTTTTTAACTGATCAGATAAAAAGAGCAGATGTTCACCGTTGCCCATAACGGAACTCATGAGGACTTTTGAACAAGGGTGGGAGGTGGGGGTAGGGGTTGGGGGTGTTCCTGTTGCACAGATTAAGGGGAAGAAACCAGGGTGCACTGGTGAATGAGTGAGTCCAGCAGTACAGGGATGGCATTCCCGCTCTGCAGCCTCAGTTTCCTAGCAGGGGCGAAAGTTAACATTCCGGGACTCCAATGCTCACCAGCAAGGTGTTAACCAACAAATTCAGTCTCTCATGAAGAATGCCGGTGTCACCAGTAAGGAACACCAAGTCACCAAATATTTTTGGCAAGTACACACTGCAGTATTTACTTTATTATTTATTTTTGGCTGCACAGGATCTTCTTTGCTGCAGGTGGGCTTTCTCTGGTTGCCAAGAGCACAGACTTCTTGATGCGGTGGCTTCTCTTGATGTGGAACACAGCCTCTAGTGGCAGAGGCTTCAGTGGTTGTAGCTCCTGGACTCATTAGTTGTGACTCGCCGGGCCTGAGAGCATTCAGGCTTTGGTTGTCGTGGCCCATTAGCTTAGTAGTTGTGGCCCACGGGCTTAGTTGCTCTGCAGCACGTGGAATCTTCCCGGATCAGGGATGGAACCCACATCCCTTGCGTTGGCAGGCGAGTTTCTATCCACTGTGCCACCAGGGAAGTTCAAGACCACCAAGGCTTGCTTTCGGAATTTGTGTCCTGCAGTTAGAGGCCTCACCAGACCCACTGAAGTCTGCTGGAAAGTGCCACCTAGTGGAACATTCAATGACATGCTGCTTAGACCAAGAGAAACCTTAGAAGACTTTCACAGCCGAAAGTCACAAGCAGTAGTTCTCTTAAGCCTGGTCACAGATTGGAATCACCTAGGAATGGCTGAGTCCTAGCCCCAGAGGCTCTGAATTAATTGGCCTGGGGTGCAGGGTGGGCATCCAGAGCATTCAAAGGTCACCAAGTGATTCTATGGGCAGCCAAGGTTAAGTCCACTGGGTTATAAAAATACCCTACCCTTTGTCTTACAGAAGTGCCCACAGGCAATGAATGACACATCTTCAAGAGCCTCAGACTTCTAGGAAGCCCCTTTCCACTGCACTCCACTATCTGTTTGTATTTTGCACAGCTTTCTTCTTTTACGCAAAAGTGAACAGCACCTATGCAGGAAGCCTTGGTGTGTGTTTTAGTGCCAGGGCCAGGAGGAGGATAGCTCCTTCTACATCCGGTGTTTGCATCTCATCCTCTGACTAATGCTCTGAGAGGTACCCACCCAATGACGCAGGATATTTACTCTTTGACTTGTATGGCCTTCTCCGTTTGCTCTCGGTCGTCATATTCTGTTATACTTGAGGCACCTTCTAAATCCACTGTCTTGATCCAATAGCAACCGTTTATAGTTGGCAGGGTAGCTTTAATTGGCATCTCAGTGTGGAAATGACAAAGTAGGCTCCAAGCGAGAGACAGGCAATTTTCTGTCTAGAGGTCATTTCAAATAGGCATCCTGCAAACCCTTTCTTTTTATTCAAACTGGGAGCTGAAATGCCACTAAATGCACACACTGGTCTGAACCACCACATCTGGGTCTCCTTCTCCCGTCCTACCTTGCAAGACTGAACCTCAGAATGCTAGAATTAAAAAGACCTCAATAAGCATCTGGTTCAATTGATTTATTTAATGCATCCATATTCTATATTTATTGAGACAGCTCTAACTCCTGCTACCACATATACTCTTGGATTCATTCATGATAAACATGATGCTCAGAGAATTTGAGTGACAGAGCTGAAGCTTCCAGGAAGGTTACGGAAAGATCTGGACTGATCCAGGCTTATCAGAACCATGTGCGGGAAATTTCAGCTCCAGGACTTGGGTTCTCTTGCTCTATATTTAGAAGTTAGAACGTTGTTAAATGACCAGACTCTTGGCTCCTTTGCAGTGCAGGTTTTAAAGAGGTGAGCATCTGATTGATTAATGGATTTCACCTAAGGAATGGCTAAAAGTCCTAGCCCCAGAGGCTCTGAATTAATTGGCCTGGGGTGCAGGGTGGGCATCCAGAGCATTCAAAGGTCACCAAGTGATTCTATGGGCAGCCAAGGTTAAGTCCACTGGGTTATAAAATACCCTACCCTTTGTCTTACAGAAGTGCCCACAGGCAATGAATGACACATCTTCAAGAGCCTCAGACTTCTAGGAAGCCCCTTTCCACTGCACTCCACTATCTGTTTGTATTTTGCACAGCTTTCTTCTTTTACGCAAAAGTGAACAGCACCTATGCAGGAAGCCTTGGTGTGTGTTTTAGTGCCAGGGCCAGGAGGAGGATAGCTCCTTCTACATCCGGTGTTTGCATCTCATCCTCTGACTAATGCTCTGAGAGGTACCCACCCAATGACGCAGGATATTTACTCTTTGACTTGTATGGCCTTCTCCGTTTGCTCTCGGTCGTCATATTCTGTTATACTTGAGGCACCTTCTAAATCCACTGTCTTGATCCAATAGCAACCGTTTATAGTTGGCAGGGTAGCTTTAATTGGCATCTCAGTGTGGAAATGACAAAGTAGGCTCCAAGCGAGAGACAGGCAATTTTCTGTCTAGAGGTCATTTCAAATAGGCATCCTGCAAACCCTTTCTTTTTATTCAAACTGGGAGCTGAAATGCCACTAAATGCACACACTGGTCTGAACCACCACATCTGGGTCTCCTTCTCCCGTCCTACCTTGCAAGACTGAACCTCAGAATGCTAGAATTAAAAAGACCTCAATAAGCATCTGGTTCAATTGATTTATTTAATGCATCCATATTCTATATTTATTGAGACAGCTCTAACTCCTGCTACCACATATACTCTTGGATTCATTCATGATAAACATGATGCTCAGAGAATTTGAGTGACAGAGCTGAAGCTTCCAGGAAGGTTACGGAAAGATCTGGACTGATCCAGGCTTATCAGAACCATGTGCGGGAAATTTCAGCTCCAGGACTTGGGTTCTCTTGCTCTATATTTAGAAGTTAGAACCTTGTTAAATGACCAGACTGGTAGAGAGAGCAATTTGGGTCACTAACACCAGTGTTAATGAGTTTCCTGAGTGCAGGTTTTAAAGAGGTGAGCATCTGATTGATTAATGGATTCATTTCCCAAATGTTTGTTGAGAATCTATTTGAGGCCAGGTACTGCATCAAGCATTGAGGGTATTTTGGGGAACAAAACAAACAAGCAAAACCAAGATGATCTCTTCCTCACGGGGCTCACAGTCCAGTGGAGGAGACAGATGTCAATCACTCTGTAACTGGAACACTGTGACTGTTAAGGAAAGGCATTACTAAGAGGTCACAGCCCTGGGGAGCTCAGTCTGTCCGGGGAGCTTAGGCAATGTTCTCTGAGAGTTTATGATGACCTTGACAATCTGGCAGAAGAGAAGGAGCAAGAAGACTTCAGGCTTGCACACACACACACAGAGAACTCCAACATTCGGAGTTTTCCTTAGAGTCAAGCAGATCTCTCTGTCACCAGCTTGGAAATTATATCATTATGGACTAACAATTATCATCTTTAACCTGTGAGGAAACTGAGGCTCAGAGTAGCTAAGGCAGTTGGCCAAGTGTTAGAGGTAGACTATGTTATCAGACCAGTGCCTCCTGACTTGCTGATCCATTCCAGGTTGACATCCCATCAGCTCAGCCTAGGCCAGACCAGACCGAGGGTAGAGCCCTGGACACATGGGGTCAACCACCCTAAGAAAGCCAGGGCCACGCCATCTAGAGGGAAGGATTTTTGTATCCTGCTCAGGAAGGCTGATGGCCTGCCCCTATCTTGTCCTCTCTCTTCCAGTTGACCCTTATGGCAGAAGGATGTCCTGGGGAGACTGAAAGATCTGCCTGTTGCTGATGACTAGAGGGAAACTGAAGAGTAAGCAAGACAATAAGCAGATCATAAAAGTAAAGGGAATAAAAGAAAAGGAAGTAAAGATGGGAAGATGTGGGGAAAGAGGAGATGCTTACCATTCATCACATGTGTACTTTCAATCCTTTCTATGTGCCAGGCATGTAGGATGTAGGGACAGAGCAAGAATCAGCCATTGAGGTCTCAGCCCCACGCAGCTGACATTCTGTTTGGGGGAGCTTAGTAATAAACAAGCCAACAAGCAAATACATAAAACTATCACTGAGAGGCATATGCACTATGAAGAGAATGGAGTAAGACATGGAGGAGAATCCTGTGCAGGTGGGTGGTCAGGGAGGCTCTCTGTGAGGAGGGGGTCCTTAAACGGAGGTCCAGAAGTTGAGAGGGAGCCACGATGGGGGAAGATCCAGGGGAACAGAGACAAGGGCTTGTTCAAAGGCTTTGGGGCTGGAATGAGTACAATGCACTCAAGGATGAGGAAGAAAAAGGGTGTGGCTGATTTGAGCATGAGGGAGGAGGAGACAGGATAGGCAGGGCCAGAGGGGAGGTGTTTGCCCTGTATTTGCAATGCTGTTCATCCCTCCCCGGTGTCTCTCTGGGTGCTGGACTTCTACTTCACTCACAGCTACTAGTCGCGTTAGGCCAGCGTCTGCCAGAGGCCTTTTATGCGCACTGTCTCACTTAATGCTCACAATAACACAGGGAACTCTGCTCAGTGCTATGTGGCAGCCTGGATAAGAGAGGAGTTTGGGAGAGAATGGAGACATGAATATGTATAGCTGAAACTGTCACAACATTGCTAATCAGCTACACTCCCATATAAAATAAAAAGCTAAAAAAAAAATTAATTTTATTTTTAAAATTTTATTGAAGTATAGTTGATTTACACTGTTGTGTTCATTTCTGCTGTGCAATTTCAAATCACTTTTCCAATTATATATATATGTGCATGTATGCATATGCACTTCCCTTTTTTGGTCTCTTCTATTTGTCTTTCATTTATTTATTTTCATCCATCTTTGTTCTTCTTTGGCCCGTGTGGGCCTCCCATCGTGGTGGGCTCTGTTGTCTCAGAGCACCGGCTCTGGGCACATGCGCTCCAGAACTCCGGCTCAGCAATTGGACACATCGGTCCAGCCGCTCCGCGACACGTGGGATCTTCCCAGGCCAGGGATCTAACCGGCGCCCCTTTCGCTGCAAGGTGGTGTCTTTACCCACTGGACCACCAGGGAAGCCCCCCGGCACGTGGGTTCTTTACCACTAGCACCACCTGGGAAGCCGTATTATTCTTGTCATTCAGTTATTAAGTCGTGTCTGACTCTTTGCAACCCCACGAACTGCAGCCCACCAGCCTTCCCAGTCCCTCACGATCTCCCAGAGTTTGCTCAAGTTAACGTCCATTCAATCAGTGATGCCATCCAACCATCTCATCCTCTGTCTCACTCTTCTCTTTCTGCCTGTGATCCTTCCCAGCATCAGGGTCTTTTCCAGTGAGTCGGCTGTTCATATCAGGTGGCCAGAGTATGGGAGCTTCATCTTCAGCATCAGTCCTTCCAAAGAGTATTCAGGGTTGATTTCCTTTAGGAGTGCCTGGTTTGATCTCTTTACATTCCAAGGGACTCTCAAGAGTCTTCTCCAAGACCACAGTTCAAAGGCATCCATTCTTCAGCATTCTGCCTTCTTTATGGTCCACCTCTCACATCTGTACATGACTACTGGGAAGCCCTATACATATTCTTTTTCATATTCTTTCCCTTGTGGTTTATCACAGGATATTGAATATATAATAGTTCCCTGTGCTATACTGTAGGACCTTGTTGTTTATCCATCTTATGTATACTAGTTTGCATCTGCTGATCCCAAACTCTCAATCTTTCCTTACCCTACCCCCTCCCACTTGGCAATCATAAGTCTGTTCTCTTCATCTGAGTCTGATTCTGCTTTTTCTCTGATATGTTCATTTGTGCTATATTTTAGATTCCACATATAAGTGACATCATATGGTATTTGTGTCCTTATTTTGCTTAGTATGGTACTCTCTCTAGGTCCATTCACGTTGCTGCAAATGGGATTATTTTGTTCTTTTTCACGGCTGAGGAATATTCCATTGTATATGTGTACTACATCTTCTTTATCCATTCCTCTGTTGATGGATATTTAGATTGTTTCCATGTCTTGGCTGTTGTAAATAGCGCTACTATGAACCTAGGGGTGCATGTATCTTTACGAATTATAGTTTTGTCTGGGTATGAACGCAACATTTCCTATTCAATTTCAGTTGATGACCAGATCAGTTTTCCCAGGAAAACAGTCCTAGATCACATGTCCCCAGTGGCATTGTCTTGGTGAGTGAGATAAAGCCCTGAGAGGCTCCCCATCCCTACCCTCAGGCCCCACCAGCTCATGCCTGGCACATCCCACATCATGTGATCAAAGAGTCCTGGGATTAAAGTTGGGTTTGTGCACTAGAGTTTCCAGTGAGGGCTGACCCCGGCTGGTGTGCACCTTTTTTTTTTTTCTTTTCTTTCAATCTTTATTTAGCTATTTGGCTGGATCTTTAGTTGCTGCATGTGGGACCTAGTTCCCTGACCAGGGATTGAACCCCAGCCCTCTGCATTGGGAACAGAATCTTAGCCACTGGACCACCAGGGAAGTCCCTGGTGTGCAGCTTTGATCAACAGGTCACTCAGATAAGACATAAGAAATGGCTCAAATCTGATTTTGTACAGACCCCTAGGAGCTGGAATGGTCGGGGAGAAGAGAGACACCGAAGATTTTCCCATTCATCAGTTCAGTTCAGTTGCTCAGTCGTGACCGACTCTTTGTGACGCTGTGGACTGTGGCCTACCAGGCTTCCCTGTTCTTCATCTCTCAGAGCTGCTCAAACTCAATCAGTGATGCTATCCATGCGGGTGGGGTGCTATACCTCAGGTGTTATACTTTACTCAGTTGGTGAGTACTCAACACTACTGTGCTCCAGGCCTGGAAGGAGCCACAGCATGGCTTCCTGTGGTTAAGCAGGAGCATGTGCTGCAATCCAGATGCCCTGGCTTCACCAGCTCTATGACCCAGGGAGAGGTGAACACCCTTTGGGCAAACTCCTCCACTTCGAAGGAGCACCCATTTTCTGATTCACAAAAAGAGAACTATGTGCCAGCAGAGACTGGACCTTACATAGAGGACAAAAACTTACAAAGTTCCTCCTTGCTTGGAGCTCACATTCTAGAGAGGAAACCAAAACGATCCCTGTTCTGAAGAAAATCAAGCAAAGATGATGGAGGCACTCTCTGATACTTCAGATCAGCTGGCTAGAAAAACTGTCTCTAAGGAATGCTTAATTTATTCCCTAGACTGGGGGGACAACCTATAGTTTTGTCTGGGTATGAACGCAACATTTCCTATTCAATTTCAGTTGATGACCAGATCAGTTTTCCCAGGAAAACAGTCCTAGATCACATGTCCCCAGTGGCATTGTCTTGGTGAGTGAGATAAAGCCCTGAGAGGCTCCCCATCCCTACCCTCAGGCCCCACCAGCTCATGCCTGGCACATCCCACATCATGTGATCAAAGAGTCCTGGGATTAAAGTTGGGTTTGTGCACTAGAGTTTCCAGTGAGGGCTGACCCCGGCTGGTGTGCACCTTTTTTTTTTTTCTTTCAATCTTTATTTAGCTATTTGGCTGGATCTTTAGTTGCTGCATGTGGGACCTAGTTCCCTGACCAGGGATTGAACCCCAGCCCTCTGCATTGGGAACAGAATCTTAGCCACTGGACCACCAGGGAAGTCCCTGGTGTGCAGCTTTGATCAACAGGTCACTCAGATAAGACATAAGAAATGGCTCAAATCTGATTTTGTACAGACCCCTAGGAGCTGGAATGGTCGGGGAGAAGAGAGACACCGAAGATTTTCCCATTCATCAGTTCAGTTCAGTTGCTCAGTCGTGACCGACTCTTTGTGACGCTGTGGACTGTGGCCTACCAGGCTTCCCTGTTCTTCATCTCTCAGAGCTGCTCAAACTCAATCAGTGATGCTATCCATGCGGGTGGGGTGCTATACCTCAGGTGTTATACTTTACTCAGTTGGTGAGTACTCAACACTACTGTGCTCCAGGCCTGGAAGGAGCCACAGCATGGCTTCCTGTGGTTAAGCAGGAGCATGTGCTGCAATCCAGATGCCCTGGCTTCACCAGCTCTATGACCCAGGGAGAGGTGAACACCCTTTGGGCAAACTCCTCCACTTCGAAGGAGCACCCATTTTCTGATTCACAAAAAGAGAACTATGTGCCAGCAGAGACAGGACCTAACATAGAGGACAAAAACTTACAAAGTTCCTCCTTGCTTGGAGCTCACATTCTAGAGAGGGAAACCAAAAACGATCCCTGTTCTGAAGAAAAATCAAGCAAAAGATGATGGAGGCACTCTCTGATACTTCAGATCAGCTGGCTAGAAAAACTGTCTCTAAGGAATGCTTAATTTATTCCCTGAGAGCTGGGAGGGACAGAACCATGGGCAAGAGGGTGGAGGAAGAGAATCAATAGCCCAGAAATTTTGCAAAGACCCTGAGACCATTATCAACCTGGCACATTTGAGAAATACAGTGGTAAGACAGATGTAATAGAAGGGAAGGAGCGAGTGCAAAATCTGAAGGTCAGGTCAGACCATGGAGGGCCTCAGGGGTTGTGGTGAGGATCCTCATAGATAATGAGCCTCTTGTTCATAAAAGGATCACTCTAGCTACTGTTTCTAGCGCTGCACTTGGTATTGTGGAAGTGCCTAAAACTGTTGCAACCCTGTGTTTCCCTCTAGGAATTTCCACTTGTGTCAAAGAGAGGATGTAAATTCAATTACAGAAACATGACTTCCGCTGCAGTATGAATACCGAAGGGCTACTCAGAACAGTTCACCATAGCCAAAAGGATGAAAACAGTCCAGATGTCCACCCATGGATGAATGGATAAGCAAAACATGTGTATGCATATAATGGACTATTATTCAATCTTAAAAGAAGGGTGCAGTTCTGACACATGCTACAGCATGGATGAACCTTGAAAACATTACGCTAAGTGAAACTAGCCAGACACAAAAGGTCAAATATGGTATGATTCCACTTATATAGTGCACCTGGAATAGGCAAATTAATCATAAAGACATCAGGGAGAGTGATGGGTGGTTACCAAGATTGAGGGGAGCAGGGTGGGGGGTGGGAACTGGGGACTCAGTGTTCAGTGGGTACAGAATTTTAGGCTGGGAAGAGGAAAATGCTCGAAAGTGAGGGTAAAAGCAGGAGCATGTGCTGCAATCCAGATGCCCTGGCTTCACCAGCTCTATGACCCAGGAGAGGTGAACACCCTTTGGGCAAACTCCTCCACTTCGAAGGAGCACCCATTTTCTGATTCACAAAAAGAGAACTATGTGCCAGCAGAGACAGGACCTAACATAGAGGACAAAAACTTACAAAGTTCCTCCTTGCTTGGAGCTCACATTCTAGAGAGGGAAACCAAAAACGATCCCTGTTCTGAAGAAAAATCAAGCAAAAGATGATGGAGGCACTCTCTGATACTTCAGATCAGCTGGCTAGAAAAACTGTCTCTAAGGAATGCTTAATTTATTCCCTGAGAGCTGGGAGGGACAGAACCATGGGCAAGAGGGTGGAGGAAGAGAATCAATAGCCCAGAAATTTTGCAAAGACCCTGAGACCATTATCAACCTGGCACATTTGAGAAATACAGTGGTAAGACAGATGTAATAGAAGGGAAGGAGCGAGTGCAAAATCTGAAGGTCAGGTCAGACCATGGAGGGCCTCAGGGGTTGTGGTGAGGATCCTCATAGATAATGAGCCTCTTGTTCATAAAAGGATCACTCTAGCTACTGTTTCTAGCGCTGCACTTGGTATTGTGGAAGTGCCTAAAACTGTTGCAACCCTGTGTTTCCCTCTAGGAATTTCCACTTGTGTCAAAGAGAGGATGTAAATTCAATTACAGAAACATGACTTCCGCTGCAGTATGAATACCGAAGGGCTACTCAGAACAGTTCACCATAGCCAAAAGGATGAAAACAGTCCAGATGTCCACCCATGGATGAATGGATAAGCAAAACATGTGTATGCATATAATGGACTATTATTCAATCTTAAAAGAAGGGTGCAGTTCTGACACATGCTACAGCATGGATGAACCTTGAAAACATTACGCTAAGTGAAACTAGCCAGACACAAAAGGTCAAATATGGTATGATTCCACTTATATAGTGCACCTGGAATAGGCAAATTAATCATAAAGACATCAGGGAGAGTGATGGGTGGTTACCAAGATTGAGGGGAGCAGGGTGGGGGGTGGGAACTGGGGACTCAGTGTTCAGTGGGTACAGAATTTTAGGCTGGGAAGAGGAAAATGCTCGAGAAATGGATGGAGGTGATGGCTGCACCACAACATGAATGCACTTAATGCCACTGAATGCTTCAAATGATTAATCTTATATTATGTGTATTTTACCACAATACAAATATTTTTAAAATGTCATAAGGCAATAACTATTAAAAATCACCATTAGATTTTTAAAAATTCTATTAAAATGCAATCTTCCCTTAAATTTTTCTTAAAGGGGGCTTCCCTGGTGGTCCAGTGGGTAAGGGCCTTGCAGTGCAAGGGGCGCGGGTTCGATCCCTGGCCTGGGAAGATCCCACATGCTGCGGAGCGGCTGGACCGATGTGTCCAATTACCGAGCTGGGGCTCTGGAGCGCATGCGCCCAGAGGCGGTGCTCTGCGATGACGACAGAGGCCACCGCGATGGGAGGCCCACACGGGCCAAAGAACAAAGATAGATGAAAAGAGACATATGAAAGACCAATAGAAGTGGCCCGCCTGCCCCCGCCCCATCCCCGCAAAAAAAAAAAAAAAAAGACAAAAAAAGTTTTTTTCTTAAAGGATTGGTAAACCTGGCTTGTGACAATGCCCGGATTTGGTGCCTTTTCCTCTCTTTGGTAGAACGGCTGGGGACGGGTCTCTTTTTATTTTCTGTTTAGTTTCTTTAATAGTTACTGTGATATTCAAGATTCCTGTTTCTTCTTGAGTTGTTTGGTAATGTATGTTTTCTGAGAAAAGTACTTTCATCTAAGTTTTCAAATTTATTTGGCACAAATGTTACTTGTAACATTTTCTTACTATTTTACAATTACAATTGTGATCTTTTTCATTTGGAAAAGAAGCCACAAAGCTAGGATCTAGGGAAGGAAGAATGGGTATTCCAGACAGAGGTAATAAAGCAAGTGCAAAAGCCAAGCAGCAGAAATGTGCCTGATGTGCCCTAAGGAACAGCAGGAAGGCCCCGGGGCTGGGCACGAGGAAGAGCGGAGATGGTGAGGCTGTTCATACGTGGCCTTGTAGGACCCTGAAGTTCTCCAGGAATCCAGTGGAAGAGGGGAAGCCACTGGAAGGATTTGAGCAGCCTGCTGATCTATCTGATATTTGTTAAACCTGGATTATTCTGGCCACAACTTCCTTAATCTGAATCTCACTTGCAAGCAAGGATAAGAGAAGCATGTACCTAAGAGGTAACTGTGAGCAGTGAGAGGTGATGTTTGTGGAGGGTTTAACAGGGTGCCTGGCATAGAGTAAGCATCTCAAGACAAGGTAAGCACCACTGTGACAAAGCCCAAGACAGAACCCCCCTAAGCAGGAGTTGTGAAGGACTTCCTGGAGGAGATGGCAGTTCAACTCGACACAGAAGGACAAGGTTTCCACCGACATAGATGGAGAAGAGGAGCAGGCTTTCTGGATGGAAGGAACTGCATGGTCCATTGCACGTGAAGGAAAATCTCCAGCAACGGCAGGGCAGGGCCACCAGGAGAGAAGGTAGAACTCTAGCAAGTCAGAGAGGCGCCTGGGCTCCAGAGCCTAGCTGATGGGAGTTTTGAAGGTTTTCTAGTAGAGGTCAAGGTTTGAGTTAAGACTGCAGAAAACTGAATTCCCATCTACCAGCCCTGAGCTGGAAGAACTGGGAGGCAGGAATAGTCAGGAGGCTGGACCACAGATGGGGCGGGGAAGGCGGGCGCTGCTATGGACTAGCCAGGCACAAGGGTTGGCAACCCTGAGGATTCAGACAGCGCATGTACGGGGTGGTAAAAAGGAAGGCGACTAAGAGGGAGCGTCGGCCCCAGACATCAGGAAGCAATTACTAATAAACGAAGAGCACTGTAGAAACCACAGGCATTGCCATCGGAGTCCGGCTCCTCGGCCGGCCGGCTGCAGCGCCCAGGCGGCCTCCGAGCCCTCCCCAGAGCTCGAGCCCTCATACTCGCTCATCTAATGCAGTTACGTGTTGAACGTTTCAACTCCCAGGCGTCAGGGCCCGAGAATCTGTCTTCCTGTCATCCCCGTGCCTGGCACCGTTTGCAGAGTAGCTGAACGGGAGATGGGAGCCCACAAGAGATCTCGCCCGAGAAACGGCTCGGTAAACTGACGGCCCGGAGGCACACGTGAGACCGGAGGGCATTCCCACTCCCAGGAGGCCGTGCTCGGGTGAGACGAGGTCCCGCAGAGACGCTCCGCTCACAGGCAAGTGGCGGGGTGGGTGAGGCTGCACTCCCCAGGCTACAGACGGCGATCACACCAGCCGCCAGGAGCTGAGAGGGAAGAAACCCAGGGGTCGCCCACAGAGCCGGGCGCGGGCCGCGCAGCTGCCGCCCCTTTTCCCATCTGGGAATACCGAGGCCCGGGGGCAAAGGAGGTCCGCAGGTTCTCCGGGCCGAGCCTCAGGGTGGAAAGCCACAGCCCCACTCCCAGGCGCGGAGTGTCCGGCCGAGCTCCAGCACCATTTGCATATCCCCGGGGATCCCGAAAAATCTCGGCTGGAGTCCAGAGCTGAGGTGGCCCGGCGGGACTTTGGGGTCCCCGGGAGCGCGTCCCAGCGCGCACCAGTTAGCGCCCAACTCTCCAACTCTGGGACTTTCGCAAAGCTCCCGCGGGCGGGGGAGCCGCCGAGGAGCAGGCCGCACCATCGCGGCCCGAGCGGGGGGAGCAGGCCGCCCGGGGCCTTCGCCGCTCCCGGACGAAGCGGAAAGAGCAGCGAGCAGGCGCCGCCCGGGGCTCACGGCTTTGGGCAGCACTCACTGAGGAGGCCGAGGCGGGACGCGCGGCTCGGCGGGGCTCGGGGGCGGTGGCGGCGGCGGCGGGGCGCCCCCCCGGCGGCGGCGCGGTGGTGGAGCCCGGCTCTCAGGCCGGCGAGCGGCGGAAGTGCCGCGGAGTTGGAGCGGGGCCGGCGCCGCGGCCGCTTCTCCTCGCAGAGCTGCTGCCGCCGCCGGGCGGACGGGCGGACGCGCGGAACTGGGGGCGGCGCGGCGGGGCCGGCGGGGCGCGGCGGGGCTGACCGGCCCCGATGAGGCGGAAGGAGAAGCGGCTTCTGCAGGCGGTGGCGCTGGTGCTGGCGGCCCTGGTCCTTGTGCCCAACGTGGGGCTCTGGGCGCTGTACCGCGAGCGGCAGCCCGACGGCAGCCCCGGGGGATCCGGAGCAGCGGTGGCCGCGGCGGCCGGACAGGTGAGTCCCTCGGTTGCCATGGAGTTGGGAACACGCTCTCGCCGAATTCACTTCTAGGCTTCGGCTGCTTCCTTCCCTCGCCGTCCGCTGTCTGCCTCCTCAGAGTCGGCGGCGCCGGCTCTGTTCTTCCCATTGTTTTAGATGGGAACACTGAGGCTCAGAGAAGGACGGACGTGTCCCCGCGCTTCAGAAACCGGACCAGAACTAGAAACTAGGACTCGGGATGCCTGTCGATTGCCATCATCTTTTCTGTTCCTGTCTGGTGTCCCATCACCTCTTTCAGCCGCCCTCTCTTCTGGACGATCGTGTCTGCGTCCCCGTATCCCAGGGTGACGCCTTCTTCTGGAGGTGCGGGCCCTTCAGTTTGGCGTCCAGGTCTTTTCTGCTCCCCGCTCCCTCCACACCTGCCGATCCCGGTGTTTCCTACTCTGGTCAGCCGGTTTCTTGTTTAGTCATTTGCCCAAGGAGACCCCAGGACCTCCTTCCTCTGCCCAGTACTCACCCGTTCCTTCTTTCCGAGGTCCTGTGGATTCCTTGGAGGATGCAAAGATCATGCTCTCCTTGGAGCGTCAGGCCCTTGGGGGATGGAGGCGGTTGAGGGAGACTTTGAGGGGCCTGCTGCCTTTGACTTTCCGGGAGTCTAGAAGTAGGGACTGTGACGGGAGCACCCAAATTCCTCAGAGGCCCAGTGCCCAGTGCCCCGAGGAGGGAACGTCAGATGCTTTCCCTGCCCCCTCTCAGAGTGCTACCTGTGACCCCTCCTGAACGTGTCCAGGATAATTACGTGTGGCGTTTCCTGCAGGCAAAACTGGGATCTTAGTTATGGTTGCCTCCTCTGAACTCAACTATGTGCATCTGTGTGTGTGAGAGAGAGACAGGCAGAGAGAGATAGGGACAGGCAGACAGAAAGATGAGTACCTATAGACTGATAGCAGAAACTCCACCACATCACTCCTACTCTTCTGCTCCTGGCTCAGTGGGTGCCAGTCAGGATATGTATGCATGAACTGTTCCATCCAGTGAGGCATTTTGGGTTTTCTTGTAGGATTTGCTTTGTCCCAGGGGAAGTAGATTAATTTGTGGATCCCAGTTGAATTTGATGGATGGTTGGCAGACAAGGGAAGAGGCTGGTTTCAGATGGTTTGCCCTTCTCTTCCCAGCTTCAGGCTGCTGTCTTATGTATAGAGGGCTCTTTACAACAGGGCAGACCAATTTGAGTCGGCGCCGGCTCTGTTCTTCCCATTGTTTTAGATGGGAACACTGAGGCTCAGAGAAGGACGGACGTGTCCCCGCGCTTCAGAAACCGGACCAGAACTAGAAACTAGGACTCGGGATGCCTGTCGATTGCCATCATCTTTTCTGTTCCTGTCTGGTGTCCCATCACCTCTTTCAGCCGCCCTCTCTTCTGGACGATCGTGTCTGCGTCCCCGTATCCCAGGGTGACGCCTTCTTCTGGAGGTGCGGGCCCTTCAGTTTGGCGTCCAGGTCTTTTCTGCTCCCCGCTCCCTCCACACCTGCCGATCCCGGTGTTTCCTACTCTGGTCAGCCGGTTTCTTGTTTAGTCATTTGCCCAAGGAGACCCCAGGACCTCCTTCCTCTGCCCAGTACTCACCCGTTCCTTCTTTCCGAGGTCCTGTGGATTCCTTGGAGGATGCAAAGATCATGCTCTCCTTGGAGCGTCAGGCCCTTGGGGGATGGAGGCGGTTGAGGGAGACTTTGAGGGGCCTGCTGCCTTTGACTTTCCGGGAGTCTAGAAGTAGGGACTGTGACGGGAGCACCCAAATTCCTCAGAGGCCCAGTGCCCAGTGCCCCGAGGAGGGAACGTCAGATGCTTTCCCTGCCCCCTCTCAGAGTGCTACCTGTGACCCCTCCTGAACGTGTCCAGGATAATTACGTGTGGCGTTTCCTGCAGGCAAAACTGGGATCTTAGTTATGGTTGCCTCCTCTGAACTCAACTATGTGCATCTGTGTGTGTGAGAGAGAGACAGGCAGAGAGAGATAGGGACAGGCAGACAGAAAGATGAGTACCTATAGACTGATAGCAGAAACTCCACCACATCACTCCTACTCTTCTGCTCCTGGCTCAGTGGGTGCCAGTCAGGATATGTATGCATGAACTGTTCCATCCAGTGAGGCATTTTGGGTTTTCTTGTAGGATTTGCTTTGTCCCAGGGGAAGTAGATTAATTTGTGGATCCCAGTTGAATTTGATGGATGGTTGGCAGACAAGGGAAGAGGCTGGTTTCAGATGGTTTGCCCTTCTCTTCCCAGCTTCAGGCTGCTGTCTTATGTATAGAGGGCTCTTTACAACAGGGCAGACCAATTTGAGCGCAGCCTGTTCTTTTGGTGAATGTTGCAAGCCATCCTGGAGGACCTGGTTACTCCTTCTGGGAGGTCTTCCTGTTTGGAAACTAACGCCCTAACTCTCTTCCTAAACCCCCAGTGCAAAGCCTGCCTGACAGCTGACTTGGAGCACTCCCTCTTTAAATGCTATACCCATGTGGGTTTTCCTGTGTGAAGTTCGTTCCCACTCTGTACCAGCATCAGGGGCAGGAGGTCAGCTGTCCTCAGCTTTACTTGTTCACTTGCTGTGTGTGTCCTTGACCACCTCCCGTCTCTCTCCCCGTGCCTCCCTTTCCCCATCTGTGAAATGTGGCTCCTGGTTGAGCTCCAGCTTTTTTGTGATACCATCAATGAGTCCGCATGGAGGACAACGGCCCCTTCTTTCTCCTTTCCTGAAGCGGGAGCCCCTCATAGCCTGCCTAGCTGTGAGGGCTCCGTCCTGGACTCTGCCCCAGATCAAGGGGGCTTTGTCTTGCCCAAGTGCAAACTCTCCTTTGGAATAGCTGTAGCCAGTTCTAAAATAGCTCCTGACATTCTGCCTCTGCCTGGAGAAAGCCCTCATATTTCATCTGCTGTGGATGCCAGAGACATCCTGATTTTCATTTTCTATAGACCCAGATGTGTAGAGAGAAGGTCAAGGTTAACTGCCGGTTTGGCCTGAGCTTTCAAAGTAAATTATTCACTTGCACAAGAGGGGATTGATGGAGTCAGGCAGCCTTTGGGGCAGAGAGAGAGGGGAGCAACAGCTGGCCGCTGCTTGGAGCCCTTAACTGAAATGGACAGAGAGGCTCATCTGGGAAGGTCTAGTTCTTGTTCATTTCTTTTGCTCTGAAATATCATGAAGAGGTAGAGGAGCTCGAAGTGGAAAAGGGGTTTGGGGGGGTGGTGGTAGGGGGTGCCAGCCGATGATCTTTGCTTTAAAGAAAATATCCTTGCCTCCTGGGAGCAGCAGAAGGGAGCTGTTTCCCCAACCAGCAGCTTTTCTAGGTGCTATAGGATTCAGCATTCGTCTGCTGCCTTTCAGGAGCACTCTGCCAAGTTTCCACACAGCCCCTTTGTGTTCCGCTCTCCTGCAGATGCACAGCGCTTGCTTGGCCCCCAGTCCCTTTAAATGGCAGCTGGCCTCGAGGGAGAAGGCTGACTTCTCAGAGCAGTCTCATCCCAGAGGGGTGGAACGTGCACAGACCGTGTCAGGCTGCTCTCTGGGGAGCCTGGCATCTCGAACACGCACAACTTCTTTCGACAGGGCTGACCAGTTCTGAGCTCAGCTGGTCACTCTCGTGATTGTTGAGATCATTCCAGAGCACCTTCTCCATCTTTCGAGGAGAAATTAGTAAGAGGCTCTGGAGGAAAGTTGGACAACAGGACTTTACCCAAATGAAAACTAGGTTTCCTGTGGGCTTGGGAGAAGTCTCTCTGATGGTAACCTGTCCACTGTTTTAGTCCTTCACCACTGGATTAACGAATACAGGATTTTAAACTTAGGGTTTATCATCTGCTAGAACCTACGTCTGTGAAACTCATGCTTGCTTATGCTGGGCGTTGCGTGGAACTGGATGGGGCAGCTGATTTGTAAAGGACACATAATGCCTCAAGGAGTTGAGTATTCATTTGGTCAGGCAGCTGGCTTCTTGGAAAGTTGCAAAACCAGGCAAGAAAAGCCAGTCTTGAAGCCATTTTTATTTTAGTATGGGGAGTGCCTTTCTCATTCCTAGTCCCAATCTGTTTAACATCTCGGTTTAATTCTCTGACCCATTTCATTATTCCAGGATTGGGAACTGGCTACTAAAAACCCATGTTAAAGAAATGTGATGCAGTCCCCTCCCATTTTGGAGCCATTTCTCTTGTGAAAATGACTTCATATGGCATTTCCCCCTAGTTCATATGGCATTTCCCCCATTTCTCTTGTGAAAATGACTTCATATGACAGTAGCAAACATGCAGTAGAAATTGGTGGGGTAATGGAGTACCAGTGACTTTAATCTTCAAATATGAAGAGTTTTCCTCACTGTGCCAGAGCTGAACTTTATTCTTAGAATATCCAGAGATCAATACTTCCCTGCCCCCGTCCCCGTTTTTTGTCTTCCTGGTGGCAGAGCCTTACCTATCAGAAAGTTAGGGACCATAGAAACATAGCCATGGAATGATTGCTATGGTCCTCCACAGAGCGGGCTGAAATCCTTTCGATGGCTAATCTCTACTCTGTCTGCTTGCCAAGGTGAAATCTGATGGCACTGGGGAAGGGCTGTTGATTTACCTGAGCAGATGGGACTTCCTGCGTTCTTTTATCATCCTAGGCTTGCAATCTCTCAGGGAGCCAAGCAGAGGAGGGTCTGAGAGTAGAGGCCCAGGTTCTATTTCACTCTGTTGCCATGCACTTGCTGTGTGATCTCAGGACAGTGGTTTAACCTCTCTGGGCCTTAGGTTCTCCATCTGGGAAGTGAGGCCTTAGATTCAGAAGGGGAAAGGTCAGTGTGTGTCAGAAGAGCGCTTCCCCTTCCCCTGCCAAGGCAGCCATTGCTAATCAGTCTCTGTCCCTCAGAGCCCAGATTTGGCCTCAACTGTCTCTCAGCACTGCTGCTTAAGTGGAGTTAATGGTGTGTTGAATCTCATCTGCAGTGGAGAGGATAGGTACTTTGTTAGGACTTTTTCAACTCCAGCGTCCTGGAGTTCTGTGAATTTGTTTGAAAGCTTGTATTGGAAAGACCTGGACAGGTGAAGTGTGTTTCAACAGGCCACTATATCTAACTTGTGATAATGCCACTGCTTAGGGGTATGTTCATACTCTAATGCCTTCTCTCGGACTGTGTTCATCCTTTTCATCTGTTGGCCCCAGTGACACGTAACAAATAATGGAATCAGAAGTGAAAAAGCAGAGGCCCACTTAAAGGATAACCATCTTGCTTGCTAATTGTACCTTGTCAGCTCTTACCGAGATGGAATCAAGATTGCATCACTAAAAAAATGCCCCGAGGCAAACTTGGCAGCAAAAAACTTGTCCCATGGGAGCTGAATGCTCACGACGGAGTTTGCAGTGGGCTCTGAATTTTGCATATATCTGACTGCATGCCATATATGGGGCTTCTCAGATGGCACAGTGGTAACGAATCCACCTGCTAATGCAGGAGATGCAAGTTTGATTCCTGGGTCAGAAAGATCCCCTGGAGTAGGAAACAGCAACCCACTCCAGTATTCTTGCCTGGAAAATTCCATGAACAGAAAAGCCTGGTGGGCTGCAGTCCATAGGATTGCAAAGAGTCAGACACGATTGAGTACACATACACACACACATACACACATGCCATGTATGTGTCAGAGTCAACAGAGGGAGGGCCGATGCCCCCAGGAGTCCTGTTTCACAGAACCACTGTCCTCACGTCCAGGGAAGGAGGCAGCCTATATGTGCCCGAGTTCCTGTGGCTGAGGAGTGCGTCATGACCTCCCCTCCCCAAAGTGTCTTAAGAGTAGAAACCACATCCTCTTCTAGCACATGGCTTAAGCCTTGGCACTCGGATAACAGTGAGAACGTGTTGGCTAAATGATCTGTGCATGTCAGAGCAGGAAGAGTGCTACAGAGGTTATCCAGGCCAAGCCCCTCCTATTGTAGGTATGGAAACTGAGGCCCAGGAGAGGGGAAATCAGTTCCCAGAAGGAGAACAGAGCCCAGTTCTTCTCCAAGTTTTTGCTCTAGTTCGTCGTGCTTAACATTTTCCCTTGACAAGGAAAAATTTTTTTCCTAATACTTGATCCTTCTCTACGATTATATTCCTCGTGAGCCAAGATTATCCATCTTGGTTTTGGAGGCCAGTGCTTATGGAGACTGATTATCTGCTGGAACTTACCTCTTTTTTTTTTTTTTTTTTTTTGCAGATCTATTTTTGTAAATTTTCTTTCCGTGTTTTCACAGTTTTAAAGTAAGTGAAGTAGATTAACTTTTAAAGTGGCTGTGGGGTCCAGCAGGGTTAGTAGAGGAATTAAAAGGGTGTGTAGCATGTGTCACCATTAGTGCTCCTGTGGCAGATAATCTAAGAGGCACGTCAGGTTCTGTCAGTTGAAGTTAACAGAATGAATGAAGTCATGTGGGCTGAGCCACATAAGGAACTATATTGCTTGTGCGACGTTGCTCGATCATGTCCAGCTCTTTGCCACCCCATGGACTGTAGCCCACCAGGCTCTTCTGTCCATGGGATTCTCCAGGCAAGAATACTGGAGTGGGTTGCCATTTCCTCCTCCAGGGGATCTTTGTGACCCAGGGATGGAACCTGCAGCTCCACTGTCTCCTGCATTGATGGGTGGGTTCATTACCACTGTACCACCTCAGGGAATATATTAGTTCCTGTCACTGCAGTGAACTTCAGGTGTGGTACGGCCTAGAGGCCCACATCCTAGACTGAGTTCCTAAGGTATCAGGGAAATGGTTGTGGCTCTTTCTGACCTCATACCCACACCGAGATCCTAGAAGAGAGTCTGTCTCTGCTGGTAGGTTCTTCATAAGAGAGCAGAAACTTGTTTCCTATATATGCTAGCAAGGCTTCTTGGTTATTACTGGCCCACTTTGGATGTCGCTTGTCAGGAGGATGAGCCATGCTGATTGACCTAACCCACTCTGGAGCTGGGGGTGTGGTCAAGCCACTCAAATCACAGGAAGAACAGTTTCCAGGGAGAAGAATCTGGATGCTCTTGTGGGGGAGGAGGGGAATTAAAACCTAGGGATGAAGCCAACAGATGTCCACTCCTGAATCCTGCTGACACAGTGTCCCAGGCAGTCATGGCTGGGGTGTCAGATCTGGGCCTCGAGGTGGAGCCTCTCTGCTGCCATGGGCTCAGTGCTGGTCGCTGAACCTGCAGTCTGGCGGTCCTCTCCTCATCCCAGCCCCACCACCTTCTGTTGAGAAGCACACTCTGCTGGCTTCAGTGTCCTCCTGGGGAAAGCCCGGGCACAGATGCTTCCAGCCAAGGGTAAGTCAAGGGTTAAGATGAGCAGCACTCCACACCTGCTTTTATTTAATCTTGTGAGTTCTGCCGCCGCCTTCCTTTCCCCTCACAGAGCTGTCTCTCTCCCCCTCCCACCCCTTGCCCCCCATTAAAAGACAGTTCATTGAAAATTTCTCTCAAGCTGAAAAAGAACTTCTGTCTCTCCAGCTTTCACTTTTTTTTCTGCCTGGCCCTTCTTAGTTGGAGGAGGCGGAGTGTTCATACTTTGGAAGCTAGAGGAAGCTAAACAATTCCGCTTGCTGTGATGGGTGGGTGTGTATTTATGACTGTGTGGCTTTCTCTCCATGTGTCTCTCTCCTCTCTTATCCTTGGTTGGTTCCTGTTTGCTGCCCTCTGCTGAGGATAGATAGGAGCGGAAAGGGGAGAAAACAGGCCCATTTCTTCCTTCTCTTGGGTTCTGAGAGAATTCTCAGCTTTAGGTGCTGTATTGTCTTCAGATTTCTCAGATGATAAAAGCCACAGTATGAAATGACACTGGCAAGCAAGGTGATGATGTAGATGATAATGAAGATAATAATGTTAATGATAATAATTAACAGCAGCTACCATTTATTTAGCACTTACTCTGCTGTGCATTGGACTAATAAGCCCTTTATCTGTACATCTTGTTAAATATGCACAATTATAAACAGGTGGGAGCCAGTGAAGGCGTGGAGACTCTCACAGGTGCAGATATCTGCCCAAGGATGCCCAGCCTCTGGTTGCAGAGCTGGTGTGTGAGCCCGTGAGTCTCTGACCCAGCACAGAGACAGGTCCAAGTCCCTGCTTTCCAAACCACCCCTCTGGCCCTTCTGCGAGGCTGCCATGGGAGCCCTGAGATCTGTGCCGAGGGGAGAGACCATGGCTCGAAGACTGAACTCCCTCAGTGGCAGAGGAAGAGCCCCCAAGGTCACTTGATGACCTTCACGCCACCCTCCTGAAAGCCCATTGGCAAAATGACCCCCCGGCCCCCTGGATTGAGACTCTGTCAGGCGGTGTACTGTAGGGCTCCAGCTTGGGAGCTACTCTGCCTGATTCAGATGCCCAGCCTGGGGCAGGTCACTGGACCTCCATGCCAGGGGTTCTTGACCTATAGAGTGGGCATCGTGTTTACTGTGGGGGGGTAGACATTCTGAGGGCTGGAGGAGTTACCATGGGTGAAACTCTGAGTATGAGGCCTGGCACAGAAAGCGCTCGGTGGAATGTGGCGCTGCTGCCAGTGGGCAGGGTCTGGCTCAGAGCAGGGAGCCATTGGCCTTCCTGTGGTGGAGGGAGGTAGGGGTTTGAAGGTGGTTAGGTGGTGGGCCTCATGGCACAGCCGTCACCAGTGGAGCAGGGCCAGGTATGCCTCTAGTTACTAGGGGGTGCAAGGGAGTCATGCCCACACAGAGTGCTCTGTTCACCCCACTCCTGACTTCTGGAATCTGAGGTAATCATTGGCCATGCCCACCCACTTCCTTATTTGGAAGAGAACACAGATCCTCTGCATCCCTCTAGAGGATGTTCTTTGCCACCTCCAGGACGTATTCTTTGGTGGCTCCAGCCCCCAGGAGTCACGCGCCCTGTCTTAGTTCCCCTGCGCCTTGGCTTTCTCTGCCCACTTAGAGCAGAGGCCCTTCCAGGAAGGCACAGTCTTGTCTGTCTTTGTGCGTCTCCCTCCCTGCCCCTGTCCATGTGTTCCCTGATCCTCTGGACCTCCACGCGTGCTGCTCCCTTGCCTCGTGACACCCTTCTTCTCTGCCACCTGGCCCTAAACCTGACTCACACCTGCTGGGGCAGCCCAGGATAGTAGTCTCTCCTCTGGGGTCTGGAGCCCCTTTAGAAAGTGTATCATACAGCATGTTAGCAGTTTTGATCTGTCCAAACAGTCTGCTCCTGAAGGTAGGAGCAAACCTCCCTCCCAGTCACCCTCTCTTGATTGCCCTAAGTATTTGCTGCAGACTGAGCAGCAGGTGAGCGAGCGAATGGTGTGCGGGTGCTAGGTGACTGCTGGCTGGGTCCAGGAAGCCTGGCCTCAGGGAACGGTTCTTCTGGAACTGCAGGGCTCTTCAGTGTCCCCGAGGAGCCTATTAACAGTGGAGGCTCCAGGGCTCGCACCCAGGGAGCCTGCTCGGGCTAGCCTGGGTTGGGCCAAGGAGCCCTGTATTCAACAGATCCTGCTGAGAGTCTTGCAGGGAAATCTCTCCACCCACATTCCCAGCTTGTCAGCACCCCTCTCCTTCCTTCCCACATGCTCACTCTGCTCCTTCTGGGAGCACTGTGCCTAGTTATCCCTGGGGAGTGCCCTTATCTGCACTTTCTCCGAGTTGCCAGGCAGGGTCTGGGCCCCAGAGCAGGAGCCATTGGCCTTCCTGTGGTGGAGGGAGGTAGGGGTTTGAAGGTGGTTAGGTGGTGGGCCTCATGGCACAGCCGTCACCAGTGGAGCAGGGCCAGGTATGCCTCTAGTTACTAGGGGGTGCAAGGGAGTCATGCCCACACAGAGTGCTCTGTTCACCCCACTCCTGACTTCTGGAATCTGAGGTAATCATTGGCCATGCCCACCCACTTCCTTATTTGGAAGAGAACACAGATCCTCTGCATCCCTCTAGAGGATGTTCTTTGCCACCTCCAGGACGTATTCTTTGGTGGCTCCAGCCCCCAGGAGTCACGCGCCCTGTCTTAGTTCCCCTGCGCCTTGGCTTTCTCTGCCCACTTAGAGCAGAGGCCCTTCCAGGAAGGCACAGTCTTGTCTGTCTTTGTGCGTCTCCCTCCCTGCCCCTGTCCATGTGTTCCCTGATCCTCTGGACCTCCACGCGTGCTGCTCCCTTGCCTCGTGACACCCTTCTTCTCTGCCACCTGGCCCTAAACCTGACTCACACCTGCTGGGGCAGCCCAGGATAGTAGTCTCTCCTCTGGGGTCTGGAGCCCCTTTAGAAAGTGTATCATACAGCATGTTAGCAGTTTTGATCTGTCCAAACAGTCTGCTCCTGAAGGTAGGAGCAAACCTCCCTCCCAGTCACCCTCTCTTGATTGCCCTAAGTATTTGCTGCAGACTGAGCAGCAGGTGAGCGAGCGAATGGTGTGCGGGTGCTAGGTGACTGCTGGCTGGGTCCAGGAAGCCTGGCCTCAGGGAACGGTTCTTCTGGAACTGCAGGGCTCTTCAGTGTCCCCGAGGAGCCTATTAACAGTGGAGGCTCCAGGGCTCGCACCCAGGGAGCCTGCTCGGGCTAGCCTGGGTTGGGCCAAGGAGCCCTGTATTCAACAGATCCTGCTGAGAGTCTTGCAGGGAAATCTCTCCACCCACATTCCCAGCTTGTCAGCACCCCTCTCCTTCCTTCCCACATGCTCACTCTGCTCCTTCTGGGAGCACTGTGCCTAGTTATCCCTGGGGAGTGCCCTTATCTGCACTTTCTCCGAGTTGCCAGCCAGTTCTCCCTGGGGGACTCTTGTATTTGTTGATAGTGGCACCGTGTCAGATGTAGGCAGCTCAGAGTCCGGGATCGGTATCCTGGATGGGGTGTGTGCTTTGCAGGTCACCTCGCAGCGGATCGCAAGGTCTCTCTGGGGCCCTAACGCTTCACCTTCCATTGGTGCCTGTGATCTGCTGCCCGTCCAGGATGTGTGCTCTGCCGTCCTGCTGTGGGGCAGGGGTGAGATGCCCAAAGAGGGGGCGGGTCCTGAACCCAGGGCCTTCCTGGGGAGGAGTTGCACCATGGAGACCCTCAGAGCCTCTCCCTTGAGCTAGAGAGGCAGCCCCCTGATTCCCAGACCCAGCTCTGCCTGCTCCTAAAATGAGCACCCCTTCATCATGTCGTGGTGATGAGTAAATTACATGAAAGATGAGATGACCAGAGAACTTCTGTGACACATCCAGGACCACATGGCTGGGAAGTGATGGAAACAGGATTCCAGCCCAGGGGTCAGCCTGGAGCAGTGCAGAGCGCACAGCCCGCGGCTTCCTCCTGCTGCCTCTCCACCCAGGAGAACTTGTGACCCTGGGGGACTCCATGCTCTTCTCCAGATATGAGGCTGCTGCAGGGGGAGGTTATGGTGAGAGCCCCGTGTGCCTAGTTCTCAGTAGCCTGGCCCTTGGATCTTGTGCGGCTCTGGAATGCTCTCCCAGGAGCCGGATGCCTCAGTGAGGGATTGCAGCGGGTCTCACGGCCACCTGGGAGCCTCACTCCTTGGCAGCTTCCCCAAAGCCCAGTTAACCAGGGTTGTGTGTTTGGGTTGGTCCTTGCCTCCTGGAGGAAGGAGGGCCAGGATTGTGGAGCAGAGGGTGGGCTGGCCTTTGGAGGAAGGGCGTTTCTTAAAGGGAACAGGTTGGAAACACCTCACCGGGGAGTGTGCGCAAGAATCCCTTCCTGCTGCTGAAGCACATTGTATGTGCTCAAATGAAAACTGTAATTTTTGCATGTATCCTCCTGAGTATTGATCAGAGTTCGCTGCTGACAGTTAAAATGTGTACGTGTGCTCACGTCTATTTGTGAAATAACCAGTTTCTAAATTTGGCACCTAACTAGTGAAGTTAGCAACTCTGTTTCTGGGACATCAGGAGCTTGGAGTTTGAATTCCTGGTTATTTTATTGGTAATAAACCTTAATGGCTGCCTCCTTCAGAGAACTTTTTATTGCTTTATTTCACCTTTTTATTATATTACTTTAAACAGAAAAGCAAAACCTTACATGATGCTTTACTAGAGGTTGCAAGCTGGTGGCCTATGGGCCCCATTAGTAGCCTAGAGAGATGTTTTGTGGGGTTCACCCAAGGCTTGCTTGGATGTCTTTATTTTTAAATGTTGGTAATGTTACCTAAACATTGAAATATTTAGCATTTTTAAGAATCCTCTTTTCTTGCTTTTGGGAAAGAATGGAAGAGTGTCCCATCACAAAAAGTGTCTGCATCTGGGTAGCAGCTGCCCCTCTGGAGAGAGCCCAGCTCTAGTGTTGGCCCCTGCCCTCGCCGTACTTGATGATCTCAAATCTGGCTTCTTCACTCTTCTGTGGAACCGTGCTGGCCTCTGGGGATATTTGAGTTTGGGAGCCCTGCTTCATAACCTGTGTTTGGTTCTCTGTCTCACGGTAGAGGCAGGACAGAGTTTATGGCCCTACTTGACACATGAGACAACTGCAGATTCAAAGCGTGTAAGTGTTGGGATTAGAGAACAAGTGAGCTGAGGCTGGTCCTTCAGTGGGTAAGCCTCATTCACTTTCCAGGGTGGCGACATTCATGTGGCTACTTGGAACTATAAAATGTGAGCCTTAGCCTCTTGAACAGACTCACTCAAGTTTCTGTCTGGAGGATTCCTGCTCCGAGTGAGCCCAGGAATCTCTTGCCTGGCCCCTCTGGGTCTCTAGCAGTTCTGACTTTGAGGTCCACCCTCGTCTAGTACAGTTTGCTGCAGCTGTGTCAGGGGCCGCCCCAGGTCCATTAGAACAGATGCGAGCACAGAGTCCGCTGTGTTTTCTGCCTGTGTTTCTTGGCAGGTCGGGGAACCCAGTATGTACACTCCTGTTGTGAGAGTGTGTTAGAAGTCTGTGAAATGAGAGGGAAGACGACTTTCCCAGAGAAAGGGCCTTTGGGAGGGGGCCCTGAAAGGCATCCAGGGGCATTTCTGGGAAAGGGAGCCTATGTGAGGACAGTTCAGCGGGACGCAGCCAGCCGTGTCTCTGAGTCCAGGGCCCTTTGCCAGTGGCTGTAGCTCCATCTGCTCCCCACCACACTCCCCTCCTGGTTCAGGAACCTTCCCTGAGTGGTTCCAGGTGGCTCCTGGGGGGCAGTGGAGGGTGGGGGTTGGGACTCAGTCGGCGTGGTGGCCACTGCTGGGCTGAGAGCTTGGTCTATCTTTCTGCCCTGGCTCCACAGCGGTCCCAGGAACCCTCATGAAGCATTGCCCTCTCACTGCCTGCTGCCCCCCGTGGCCGGCTCACCTCTCCACCGTTCTGAGGGCTCTTGTTGTTGTTCAGTAAGTTGGCCCCTGCCTTTTCGCCCATCACAAAAGTGTCTGCATCTGGGTGAGCTGCCTCTGGAGAGAGCCCAGCTCTAGTGTTGGCCCCTGCCTCGCCTTGATGATCTCAAATCTGGCTTCTTCACTCTTCTGTGGGACCGTGCTGGCCTCTGGGGATATTTGAGTTTGGGAGCCCTGCTTCATAACCTGTGTTTGGTTCTCTGTCTCACGGTAGAGGCAGGACAGAGTTTATGGCCCTACTTGACACATGAGACAACTGCAGATTCAAAGCGTGTAAGTGTTGGGATTAGAGAACAAGTGAGCTGAGGCTGGTCCTTCAGTGGGTAAGCCTCATTCACTTTCCAGGGTGGCGACATTCATGTGGCTACTTGGAACTATAAAATGTGAGCCTTAGCCTCTTGAACAGACTCACTCAAGTTTCTGTCTGGAGGATTCCTGCTCCGAGTGAGCCCAGGAATCTCTTGCCTGGCCCCTCTGGGTCTCTAGCAGTTCTGACTTTGAGGTCCACCCTCGTCTAGTACAGTTTGCTGCAGCTGTGTCAGGGGCCGCCCCAGGTCCATTAGAACAGATGCGAGCACAGAGTCCGCTGTGTTTTCTGCCTGTGTTTCTTGGCAGGTCGGGGAACCCAGTATGTACACTCCTGTTGTGAGAGTGTGTTAGAAGTCTGTGAAATGAGAGGGAAGACGACTTTCCCAGAGAAAGGGCCTTTGGGAGGGGGCCCTGAAAGGCATCCAGGGGCATTTCTGGGAAAGGGAGCCTATGTGAGGACAGTTCAGCGGGACGCAGCCAGCCGTGTCTCTGAGTCCAGGGCCCTTTGCCAGTGGCTGTAGCTCCATCTGCTCCCCACCACACTCCCCCCTCCTGCTTCAGGAACCTTCCCTTAGTGGTTCCAGGTGGCTCCTGGGGGGCAGTGGAGGGTGGGGGTTGGGACTCAGTCGGCGTGGTGGCCACTGCTGGGCTGAGAGCTTGGTCTATCTTTCTGCCCTGGCTCCACAGCGGTCCCAGGAACCCTCATGAAGCATTGCCCTCTCACTGCCTGCTGCCCCCCGTGGCCGGCTCACCTCTCCACCGTTCTGAGGGCTCTTGTTGTTGTTCAGGCAGTGCCGCCTGGGAAGCCTCTGTGTGTTCTTACTGTGGTCATTTTACAGATGGCAAAGCGGGGGCTCAGGAAGCATAAGGAACTTCTCGGGCCTGCAGAGGAAACAGGTGGTGGGACCCAGACTCAGACTCCTGACTCTCAAGCCTTGCTTAACCACCTCTTAAATACCCCATTTTATTGATGCCTGTGGCACGTCGTTTGACCTCTCCTGGCCCCCATTTCCTCACCTGTAAAGTGGGGATAATAGCTTCCCTGCACATGAGCCAAGGACAGGTACGAGGGCCTCATCAGCTTTCAGACGTGGAACTCTTCCAGCACCCCTCCCTTTGGGCTGTTGCCAGATCTTGCCATCTGCTGGGTTGGCTTTCCTGCTGAGGGTGTCAGAGTCAGCCCCACACGCACGTCTGGGGTGTGCCTCGCCAGGCCTCCCTGCCCCCAACCCGGATCCTGGCTGGGCTGCTGTTCTTCTCCCCACTCCCCTGGCAGTGGGAGAGGCCGTGGAGCCCTGCCAGAGAACCATAGGGCACTTTAAGAAGGCTGCCAGGTATTATAGGGACACTTGATAAGTGTTATCCTTATTGTTGAACTTGTGCTCTCTCTTGTTTTTCTCTGTAGCTTTTAAGGGGACAAAACTCTGGATGTGGATTTCCTCCCTCTGTGGTTTGAGGGGGCTCTCTTTGACTTTGGCTTCCCTGGTAGCTCAGCTGATAAAGAATCTGCCTGCAATGCAGGAGACTCTGGTTTGATCCCTGGTTGGGGAAGACTCCCTGGAGAAGGGATAGGCTACCCACTCCAGTATTCTTGGGTTCCCCTGGTGACTCAGATCATAAAGAAACCCACTGCATTGTGGGAGACCTGGGCTGGGAAGATCCCCTTGGAGAAGGGATAGGGTATCCACTCCCCTATTCTTTCCTGAAGAATTCCAAGCTTGTCCATGGGGTCGCAAAGAGTGGGACACAACTGAGCGACTTGACTTTCTTTTTCTTTGACTTTGGTTGTGAGTACACATCTTTCGCCCCCTCTGATTCTCAGCGTTCTCTTTTCTCTGTGTCTCTGCCTATTCCGCTGCCTCATCCCAAGCTGTCCCGCCTCTACTGGGTGTGACTCTCTGAGCAAATATGATGAGAGATGAGACTGAAGAAGCCCTCTGTGTACCAGTGTAGAATCCACAATCCCAAGGGACTGTCTTTCATCTTGCCCCTCTCTCTCAACTGCATCCCTGCCAAATGGTTCACTGTCTTTGACTTGAACACCCCCAGTGATGGGGAACTCACTACCTGGGGCTGTGCAGAGTCCTAGGTAATCTGTTGTGGATCAGGCTGGCCTAGAGGATTTGTCGAGTGTCCTACCCGTCTCTGAAGGTTCCTCTCAAATCTTCCCTTTCTCAGAAAGTCTTCTCTGACCTTCCAGTTAGAATTAATCTCTGTCTCTTGGAAATGCGTTTAGAATTTAATTTGTACAACTTGAGCAGCACGGATGTTGCCGTGCTTTGTTTTGCCATTTCTCTAGGCAGAGGGAAGTTACACTGAAGGAAGCTTTCACAGCATGGAAGCTGAGAGGGGTTCAGCTGCAGAGAAAGGGTCCCATAGAGCTGCCACGAGGGCCTCGGCTTCCTCCTGTCCCTAGAAGTTCCATCTCCAAACCAGTATTTGATGTATTCTTGCAGCCCAGAGAATATCTTAGGCTTTACAGGCCATACGGTCTCTGCCATGTCTCCCCAGACCTGTCATTTTAGTGTGAAAGGAGCTGAAGATAATATATAAATGAATGGGCATGCCAGTAAAACTTTATTTGCAGAATCAGCAGGCTGGTTGGCAGGCCCTGGCTTGCTGACTGCTGTTCTGGTCTCTTCCTATTGGGGGAAGTACCTTCAGTTGCTGTGTGACCTTGGGCAGGTCTTTCTTCCAGGACCTCATTTCCCATTAAATGGATGAATGGACTGCTACAGGCTGAATTGTGTCCCGCACAAAAGACATGCTGAAATACCAACCCCCAGACTCTCGGAATGTGACCTGCTTAGAGATAGGGTCATTGCACATGAATTTGGTTCAGATGAAGGTGTGCCTCAGAAAGGTGGCTGTTGCAATGCATGAGGCACCCGGTGCTGAGAGCATCAGGCTGGAGACTGTGAGAGTGGAGGGAGAATGAGTCCATTCATTTGTCTGCTGTGCCCTGCTGTGGACCAGCCACTGTGCCAGGAAGCGAGGCCACTGAGAGGCGTGACTGACAGCCCCTGAGCTTCAGACACTTATGGTGATAACTCCTTCCCAGATGTCTGTGGTCAGATACAGTCCTAAGTACCTTACATACATGATTGTTCTTAATCTCCATGGCAACTCAATGGCCAACACACTATAAACATCCCCATTTTATAGATGAGTTGAAATGTTGTACCTCGGGTCACCCAGCTTGTCGTGGTGGAGCTGTGGTCAGCCTGCGGGTTCCTGAGCTTTCACCACCGCCCTGGCCGAGGCCCTCAGGATCCAGTGGGGTCTCCCCCTGCAAGTGCAGGAACAGGGTTCTGCGTGAGCACAGGAGAGCCAGATGGGCAGAAGGGTGGAGCAGCAAAGGCTTCCTGCAGGAGGGACTCCTGACCTAAGTCTTTGATGGTGGGGCAGGGCTGGGGAGTGGGAAGGTGGGGAGTGCAAGGTTCCTAGCAGAGTGGAAGCACAGTCAGTCTCCCGGAGTTCAGTGTTGCTGGCCCCTAAAAAGTAAAGCCAGAGGTGGGCCTAGGTACCAGAGACTGGGATGTGGATGGGGCCAGGTCCATACAGCAGTTACCAGAGACATGAAGGGTATCAGGCAGAGAAATCATGCGGTCTGGGGTCTAGAGTTGAAAAAGACCCTGGAGCCATTTTGTCGACCTCTGATGTATATTTGCCCGTGGGACTCCGTGGGACAGGGAGCTCCTGGGACAGCACTGCAGGGCCAGGGCGCTCCAAGCATGGACAGACCCAGAAGGCTTAGTCTGTAGTTCAGCTGGCTTCAGGGCATGCAGTTCTCCTTCATCCAGCATATCATTAATCCTGCAGGTTCTAACTGATCCTGAATATGCCCACACTGACTCTATGCTAAACACTCGACATTCCAGAAGGAAATGCCAAGGTCTCTGCTCTGAGGTCTTAGGGACCTGCTGTACCTCTGGGCAGATAGTTCTGGGGCAGAAGGCTCTGAGCAGTAAGCCCAGCTGTTGGCATGAACCTGGCGCCCGAGGGCATGGGAGAGGATACACAGTAGCTTTGAGTTGATCTCTCCTAGCTCCCTCCCTACCTTGCCTGCAGGCTTAGAAGACCACGGGTTTGTCTCAGGTTGAATCTCAACTCTGCCCTTTACTAGCTGTGAGACCTTGGGAATGTTACTGAATTTCTTTGTCTTTCCTCTGTTATAATTCTAATGTAAATCAGGATTAAATTAATTCACATACGCAAAGCACTTGGAACATTGCCTGGCCATAAAACAGTGGTACCTTGATGCTGTTGTCATATCAGGTCCAGAATCTCTTAGCCTGACCCCTGGGGATGAGGCACATTTTGGGATTCACAATTATGTTATGATCAAGGTTTAGTCAAGGGAGAGAAACCACTCAGTGATCTGCACACGGAACTGTGACAGGAGATTGAGTAATGAAGGGCTGGCTATTACGAAGTAAAGAGAGTTCTAAATGTGTTGTAAAGAACGTGGAAATGGCAGATGAAGGAGCAGCCTCTAGCCCTTGGGCTGAGATAGAGCACCAGGAAACACCCCAGCCTCGCTCCCTTGGCGACAGAGCTGCCTCCTGGACAGAGGTGGAGCCCTCAAGGGAGAGCCGCCCCTCTCGCTGGGACCCCACTGTGCTGGGGAGGAAGCAGCTGGGCTTACTGAAAGACAGAGAAGTAGCAGAGGTGCCACACCAGTGGACCGTGCTGGGGCAGGGGCGGTGGGGTAAGCAGTTCACGGCGGTAAGCTCTTCTCAGTGAGTTGTCTCAGGAAACACATTCATCTAGCAAACTGCCCAAGAAAGTAGGTGTTAGTGGGGGAGTTGCTGGGTCCTGAAGCTGGGTGATGGAGAACATGTGCTTACTCCAGAAGCCTGGACAGAAGTTGTCATCCGAGCTGCCTGCCTGGCAAATACACCAAAATCAGGAAGAAAACAAAAACAAAAAGAATCTTCCTCTTGCAGTGTCTCACTAGCATCTACTGATCGCTATTAACATGGTGTTATCTGGCAGGGGAAAAATGTTTTAAGGGCCCAGATCTTTTTTTGCACAGCTATCGAAGAAGGTGGATGTGGAGTTGAGAGGCAGTAAATGGACCAGTGGCCAGCAGTCTTTCTGAATGGGGACAGTTCATACAGTGCACGCATTACCTTATGTCGAGCCCCAGCAGGGTCTCTGGCTGCTCCCTGTAGTCATAACATATTTTTTCCTCTGTGGCAACAATGTAAGAATATTCACAGTAAGTGAATATATGAAGACTATAAGTAGCCTCATGTCCATTCAGGTCAGGTTTTGTTATGAAACGAGTTATAAAAACAGCTTTTGGATTCTGAAGTCGAGGCTAAGGGATTGTTGACCCATATTATTTTTATTACCTTTCTCCACACAGCAGCCAGAGTGGTCTTTTGGAAATGTGGATTGTGCTCCTGGCTCTCCTGGGACCCATCAGTGGCGGCCTGGTGTTCAACCACTCAGTGATCTGCACACGGAACTGTGACAGGAGATTGAGTAATGAAGGGCTGGCTATTACGAAGTAAAGAGAGTTCTAAATGTGTTGTAAAGAACGTGGAAATGGCAGATGAAGGAGCAGCCTCTAGCCCTTGGGCTGAGATAGAGCACCAGGAAACACCCCAGCCTCGCTCCCTTGGCGACAGAGCTGCCTCCTGGACAGAGGTGGAGCCCTCAAGGGAGAGCCGCCCCTCTCGCTGGGACCCCACTGTGCTGGGGAGGAAGCAGCTGGGCTTACTGAAAGACAGAGAAGTAGCAGAGGTGCCACACCAGTGGACCGTGCTGGGGCAGGGGCGGTGGGGTAAGCAGTTCACGGCGGTAAGCTCTTCTCAGTGAGTTGTCTCAGGAAACACATTCATCTAGCAAACTGCCCAAGAAAGTAGGTGTTAGTGGGGGAGTTGCTGGGTCCTGAAGCTGGGTGATGGAGAACATGTGCTTACTCCAGAAGCCTGGACAGAAGTTGTCATCCGAGCTGCCTGCCTGGCAAATACACCAAAATCAGGAAGAAAACAAAAACAAAAAGAATCTTCCTCTTGCAGTGTCTCACTAGCATCTACTGATCGCTATTAACATGGTGTTATCTGGCAGGGGAAAAATGTTTTAAGGGCCCAGATCTTTTTTTGCACAGCTATCGAAGAAGGTGGATGTGGAGTTGAGAGGCAGTAAATGGACCAGTGGCCAGCAGTCTTTCTGAATGGGGACAGTTCATACAGTGCACGCATTACCTTATGTCGTAGCCCCAGCAGGGTCTCTGGCTGCTCCCTGTAGTCATAACATATTTTTTTCCTCTGTGGCAACAATGTAAGAATATTCACAGTAAGTGAATATATGAAGACTATAAGTAGCCTCATGTCCATTCAGGTCAGGTTTTGTTATGAAACGAGTTATAAAAACAGCTTTTGGATTCTGAAGTCGAGGCTAAGGGATTGTTGACCCATATTATTTTTATTACCTTTCTCCACACAGCAGCCAGAGTGGTCTTTTGGAAATGTGGATTGTGCTCCTGGCTCTCCTGGGACCCATCAGTGGCGGCCTGGTGTTCGGAGGTACAGCCTAAAGGCCCCTCCCCCACAGCCAGCCCCTCCAACCTCCAACCTCCACCCTCCGTTCGGCTGACCTTGAACCAGCCATGCATTCTCCTGAACAGACAGTCTTTCCACATGTTGTTCTCATTGCATGTCTTCCAGATGCCCCACCACACGCGCACGCACACGTGTGTACACACACACACACACACACACACACACACACACACACACACACACTTGTATGCATATGTGCAAAGGCTTGGCTAACAGGGCCCCACCCTTCAGATCTCAGCTTCATATCCCAACCTCAGGGGAGCTTTCTAAGCCAACACTCCCCCCACCACCAGCTCACCTGCCAACTCTCACCCTACTCAAGGCTTTTTTCTTTAAAGTTCCTTAGTTTGTGATGATGAAAATGATAATTATAACTAGTGAGTATTTGTTAGTATGTCTCCCTATGACACTGTGAGCGCCCTGAAAACAGTGGCTGTGTCTGCTTTCTCCCTCATTATTTTATCCCCCTGTTCATTTACACAATGCCTGCCGTGACATAAGTGATCCGTGAGAAAATGAGTGAGCAATCTTGGATTGGATGCTGAACCAGAAAAAAAAAAACAAAAGACATCATATAGGATCAACTGGCAAAATGTGGATATTGACTGTAGAGTAGAAAATAGTGTTGTGTCAGTGTTAAATTTCCTGATTTTGATGTTCCTAGTCATAGGAAATTCATAGGAAGTACATAGGAATACCAAAGAATTTAGGAATCAAGGATTTTTATGACCTCAACTTTCTCTCAAATGTTTCAGAAAAGAATTATAGACACAGATAGATGGGGAGGGGGAAGAAAGATAGAGAACAGTGGAAATTGGTGACAGCAAACGAGGATGGAAGCAGCATTGTGCTCTTCTTGTGTCTTCTCTGTAAGTTTGAAAGTATTTCAGAAGAAAATGTTTTAAAAATTTTGGTGACTAGAAGTAAACAAACAGAGGGGCAAAGGGTTGTTAGGAGGAGGGCCTCCTGTCCCCCAGGTGCAAACGCAGGAGGGCAGGAGGGGGCTGGATCCCTTTGGGGAGCTTTGAGGAGGCTTTGTAGCCAGAGCTGCCCTGGGCTGGGAAAGGACCATTCGGGATGGAGCTGGAGCCTGGGGGAGTGCAGTGCTCAGCCTTCCTCTGAGCCTTCCCTGTGGGGATTACAGAGCAAAAGCCTGAAAGCTAAAACCTGCCCACCTGGGCCTCCTGTCTGATTTCTCTTTTACTCTAGTAACAGTGAAGCGTTCATCCAAGCACGAGGATTGCTCCTTCTCCCCTAAAACTGTGCCTTTCCTGCTGTCTGCCTGCTGTTAAACTCACCACGTGGTTCCTGTTGGATTTTATATTGCCATATAACAAATTAATCTCAAAGTGTGGTGCTTGACACACCATTGATCACCTCACAGCTCCTGGGGCTTGGGAGTTAGGGCTTAGCTGGTTCTGGCTCACGGCACGACTCTCATGAGGCTGCAGGCCCCTGGAGTCTTGACTGGGGCTGAGGAGTCTGCCTCTGAGATGGTTCACTCCCCGACTGTTGGTGGGAGGCCTCAGCTCCTCAACACCCAGACATCGCCATGAGGAAGCTTGGGTGTCCTCATCTCAGGGCAACTCGCTTTCCCTAGAGTGGGCGGTCTAAGAGAGAGAGAGTAAGCTGAAAGCCACAGACTTTCATTCTTTTTTTAAATAGAATAATATACATATTTTTTATTACACCAAAAACATTTTTATTGGGTTACGCCCAATTAACAATTATGTGATAGTTTCAGGTGAACAGTGAAGCGGCTTGGCCGTATCTATTCTCCCCCAAACCCTTCTCCCATCCAAGCTAGTACATAATATTGAGCAGAGTTCCATGTGCTATACAATAGATTTTTGTTGGTTATCCATTTCAAACATGGCAGTGTGTACATGACTTTCCCAAAGTCCCCAAGCATCCCTTCCCCACCTGCAACCATAAGTTCATTTTCTAAGTCTGAGTCTCTTTCTGTTTTGTAAATAAATTCATTTGTATCATTTCTTGTTAGAATCCACGTAAAAGGGATGTCATATGATATTTTTCCTTCTTTGACTCATTTCACTCAGTATGACATTCTCTAGGCTTATTCATATTGCTGAAAATGCCCTTATTTCATTCTTTTTAGTAGCCTAGTAGTATTTCATGTTATACATACACACACCCACACACATACCCCCCACATCTTCTTTATCCATTCCTCTGTTGATGAACGTTTAGGTTATTCCCATGTCTCGGCCATTGTAAACAGTAGGAAGCCACAGACTTTCTATGACTTTGTCTCTGAACTTGCATGTTGTCACTGACACTTTATTCTGTTAGTTAGAAGTGAGTCTCTTAGTTCAGCCTATATGCAAAGAGAGAATTAGACACCACCTTTTTTTATTATGATTATTTTTCTTTTTCCCCATCATGCCTTTTTTTAAAATTTATATTTATTTTTACCTATCTTTATTCTTCGGTATGTGTGGGCCTCCCATTTCAGTGGCCTCTCTCGTTGCAGAACACTGGCTCTAGGTGCATGTGCTCCAGAGCGCTGGCTCCTAATTGGACACACTGGTCCGGCCGCTCCGCGGCATGTGGGATCTTCCCGGGCCAGGGATTTAATCCATACCCCTTGCACTGCAAGGCGGACTCTCTACGCACTAGACCACCAGGGAAGCCCTAGACCCCACCTTTTGAAGGAAGGACTGTGAAAGAAAACCATCGCACAGGTACTGAAGGCCCTAACTGTGTATTTGGCACTGTCGATGGCCGAAGGAATCTCTTTCCTCTGGAAGTTTACATCTGTTTGGGGAAGTATGGTGTGCTCTGAAACTGGTCATAAGAACCAAGATACCATGGCAAACCAAGTCAGAATGGAAAGCGAAGAAGGGGACAGCGGGGCCAGACCTTCGCCCGTGAGCAGTAGCTCCCTTGGTTCCTGACCCTGATGGTTGGTACCATGGTAGGTGATCATGGATATTGATGGTAGCATTTGGTCTTTTCACTGTGGGGGGCACTATGCTGAGTGGGACTGCCTTATAGCACATGTCCATTTGTGAATAGCATTCCTTAGAAATGTTCAGCAAGGCGGTCCTGATGCTGAGTACATCATTTACATTGTCTCATTCATCGCTTTGACCTTTCTTACAATGTTGCTGTTATTACCCCCATTTTACAGATGACAAGGGTAAACTTTAGAGAAATTAAGTGACTTCTGAAAGATAACACAGTGGCAAATGGCTGGGGGTTAAGATCACAGTCCCTGTAGGCTTAAATTCCAGCTTCAGCTTTAGAGCCTTAAGCAAGGGACTTTAACCTTCCTGCGTCTCAGTAACCTCATCTGTAATATGCCTGTAAAACGAATGTTCTCCGCTCACTGCCTGGCACGGGGTGAACATTAGCCACCTCTGCTGTCATTATCAGCTCAGATACTCAACTGTGCCATCCTCATGTTCATCCCGTCGGTTTGTTAGAAGGTTGGGATGAGAGATGTGGGTGGTAGCTACAGCAGGGATCGTGAATTTGAATGGAAAAACAACTTGTCCAGGCTGAACATGCCAGCAGGGCTTAAGGGACTGATTCTGCTGTTTCTGGTTTCTGCTTTATTTCCACGAGAAAGTGAATGATTTGAGAGGGGTACCTGCCTATTGCCTCCTCTTGTCGGAAGAGGGCCAGGTGGTGGCCAAGCTGGGTTCTAGGAGCTGGCTACTTTCTTTGGAAGTGTTTTCTCTGTTGAGAAGCAAGGAGCCACATATTGGATCTAAGTCAGTTTATATGTCTGTGCTGTGTGCCCTTGAGCCAGTTACGAAAACTTCTGGGCTCCAGAAGGTTGCTAGAAGAACTTGGCAGGCTCTCTACTCTAGAGTTCTCCATCAAGCAAGAAGATGGAGAGGGTGTGTTAAAAGCCATTAAACTCAGATGCTCCCCTTGGGGACTCTTCAGTCTCCTCTGCATCATTTGAGGAAGTGGGGCCGTTTTAAGTACTTGGAGTACAGAAAGGGCATTTGATGGGAGTCCCTTCCTGTATCCCTGCCACCCACGCCCTCTTCGCTAAGACATTCTGGAGGAAAATCAGTTTCAGCCCTAATTCTCAGGATTGAAACAGCCACCAAACAAAATCAAGAACGAGGTGATTCTCTTATTGAAAACCCAAGCCCAATACCCAACCCTGGGGACTTATCTTTTAGAATTCATCTCTTTTTTTTTTAATTTTAATTTTTATTTTGTAGGGGGTGGGTTGGGAGGGAGGGGTGGGCGGGCCACATCTATTGGTCTTTCATTTATCTATTTTCATCCATCTTTGTTCTTTGGCCCATGTTGGCCTCCCAATAAGTGACTTCTGAAAGATAACACAGTGGCAAATGGCTGGGGGTTAAGATCACAGTCCCTGTAGGCTTAAATTCCAGCTTCAGCTTTAGAGCCTTAAGCAAGGGACTTTAACCTTCCTGCGTCTCAGTAACCTCATCTGTAATATGCCTGTAAAACGAATGTTCTCCGCTCACTGCCTGGCACGGGGTGAACATTAGCCACCTCTGCTGTCATTATCAGCTCAGATACTCAACTGTGCCATCCTCATGTTCATCCCGTCGGTTTGTTAGAAGGTTGGGATGAGAGATGTGGGTGGTAGCTACAGCAGGGATCGTGAATTTGAATGGAAAAACAACTTGTCCAGGCTGAACATGCCAGCAGGGCTTAAGGGACTGATTCTGCTGTTTCTGGTTTCTGCTTTATTTCCACGAGAAAGTGAATGATTTGAGAGGGGTACCTGCCTATTGCCTCCTCTTGTCGGAAGAGGGCCAGGTGGTGGCCAAGCTGGGTTCTAGGAGCTGGCTACTTTCTTTGGAAGTGTTTTCTCTGTTGAGAAGCAAGGAGCCACATATTGGATCTAAGTCAGTTTATATGTCTGTGCTGTGTGCCCTTGAGCCAGTTACGAAAACTTCTGGGCTCCAGAAGGTTGCTAGAAGAACTTGGCAGGCTCTCTACTCTAGAGTTCTCCATCAAGCAAGAAGATGGAGAGGGTGTGTTAAAAGCCATTAAACTCAGATGCTCCCCTTGGGGACTCTTCAGTCTCCTCTGCATCATTTGAGGAAGTGGGGCCGTTTTAAGTACTTGGAGTACAGAAAGGGCATTTGATGGGAGTCCCTTCCTGTATCCCTGCCACCCACGCCCTCTTCGCTAAGACATTCTGGAGGAAAATCAGTTTCAGCCCTAATTCTCAGGATTGAAACAGCCACCAAACAAAATCAAGAACGAGGTGATTCTCTTATTGAAAACCCAAGCCCAATACCCAACCCTGGGGACTTATCTTTTAGAATTCATCTCTTTTTTTTTTAATTTTAATTTTTATTTTGTAGGGGGTGGGTTGGGGAGGGAGGGGGTGGGCGGGCCACATCTATTGGTCTTTCATTTATCTATTTTCATCCATCTTTGTTCTTTGGCCCGTGTGGGCCTCCCATCGCAGTGGCCTCTGTTGTCGCAGAGCACTGGCTCTGGGCACATGCGCTCCAGAGCTCCGGCTTGGTAATTGGACACATTGGTCCAACCGCTCCGCTGCCCGTGAGATCTTCCCAGGCCAGGGATGGAACCAGCGCCCCTTGTACTGCAAGGCGGTGTCCTTACCCACTGGACCACCAGGGAAGCCCTAGAATTCATCTCTTTTTCCTTCTCTAATGAATTGGCATTTGTCTTCTGTGCCAGTTCATTATGGAATTCATCCTAACGTTTCATTCACTGTGATCTCGGAAGCAGTGTGCACTCCCACTCACCCCACCACCACCACGCCCCATGAGAACAGCAGAACCTAATTGGAAGAAAAAGCCTCCTTCCTTTCATTTTCTCACTTTAGACTGAAGTGCTTCCTTTTTTGTAAACTTAAAAAAGGGACTAATTTTTTTAAAAAACTTGGATATGCGTGAACCAATTTTTAGAAAGATTCTTATGCATCTCAGTGTATCCATCACCCACACCTGAGATTCTGAATGAGTCTCCTCTGAATCATCAGGTGGCACAAGGTTATAGGAGGGGCGTCAGGCAGCTACCTGTACAGGAGGCTCCTTCTCCATGTCTCTCCTCCATTGTCTCCTTGTTAAACTGTACTGAAGGCAGTAAGATGAAAAGAGGAGAGGGTGAGGGACAAAGAGGAGGAGGAGGAGGGGATGGAGGAGGAGAAATGTCAGTGAGGAGCCTGGGGCTGCCAGAGATTTCTGCTCCCTAGCTGTCTGACTGTAGAGCAATTACCTAAGCTCAGAGCTCCCGTCCCATCTCTGAAATGGGGATAATGATAGCAGTTGCCATGTCCCCAGGCTGTGGCCATGCTTACCTGCGAGAATACACACAGGAAAAACGTGTGGTAAATCATAATCTTGTTGGGACTGAGAGAGGGCTGTGTACATGTGTATGTAACTTGTGTGATTTAAAACAAATTTTTTTATTAAAAAAATTTTTTTAAGGGTTGCTTTTATTTTTAGAAACAGAGTTTTAGTCAGGAGGGAACCTTAATAGTATTCAGTATGACGTATCACCCCGGGGAGGCGTTCTCTCCACAGCAGCCTTCAAAGGCAGTCATCTTGTCTTGGCTTGAATAGCTACAGGGATGCAGGGGCCACCACCTCTCCCTTTTCTTCTTTCTCTTTTTTGCCCCAGCCCTTTTGTTCTGCTAGGTACAGGATAGACCAGTGATGTTTCTTTTCTCTAAGACAGACAGCAAAAGAATGATGTCATGGTTAAAAAGGAATGAGATGGCCGTGGAGTCCATTATGCACATCTGCCGTCTGTACATGCGACTGCTGCAGGTACATTCGCTGCCCTCCAAACTGTCTGAATTGCTTGTTCAGGGGGGTCCCGTGTTCTCTTTACCAGAAGCAGTTGAGTTATGAGGACTAAGGTTGCAGCCCTGCAGCAGGGGGAGGACCAAGCAGGCCTGTCTCTACTCTGTGCTCTGAATTGTTTTCTCTTTTTCAGCTGGTGTTTTTATTTTTATTTTAAAAATTTATTTCTGTTTTCCCTTCATAGAGTTTTGTTGTTTACCACTATAGGCATAGGTATACACTTTTCCTTTGTTTACTGCATACAGTCACAGGTATGCACTTGACCCCTCCCGTTTGAACTTCCCTCCCATCTCCCTCCCCATCCCACCCCTCCAGGTTGTGGCACAGCCCCTGTGTAAGTTGCCTTAGTTCACATCACATTCACATCGGTTGTCTCTTTTACAGATGGTAATGTAAGTTTCCATATACCTCGCCCACTCTTCCCTCCCTCCAGTGTCCACAAGTCTGTTCTCTGTGTTTGATTTTCCGTTGCTGCTCTGCACATACCTTTATCAGTACCATCTTATTAGATTCCATATATATGTGTTAGTATACTATTGTTATCCTTCTGTTTCTGACTTACTTTGCTTTGTATAATAGGCTCTGAGTTCATCCACCTGATTAGGACTGACTCAAATGCATTTCTTTTTTGGTGGGAGATATTCCATTGTATATATGTATTGTAACCTCTTTATCCATTCATTTGTTGATGGACATCTAGGTTGCTTCCATGTTCTAGCTATTGTAAAAAGTGCTGCAGTGAGCAGTGGGGTACATGTGTCTCTTTCTGTTTTGATTTCCTCAGGGTATATGCCTAATAGTGGGATTGCTGTCATACAGTGATTGTATTCTTAGTTTTTTTTGTTTTTTTTTTTTTAGATTTATTTATTTTATTTATTTTGGGCGGGGGTCGGGTTAGGGAGGGAGGGGAGCGGGCGGGCCACTTCTATTGGTCTTTCATTTCTCTATTTTCATCCGTCTTTGTTCTTCGGCTCCTGTGGGCCTCCCATCGCGGTGGCGTCTGTTGTCACAGAGCACCGGCTCTGGGCGCATGCGCTCCAGAGCTCCGGTTCGGCAATTGGACACATTGGTCCGCTCCGCGGCACGTGGGATCTTCCCAGGCCAGGGATCAAACCGGTGCCCCTTGCACTGCAAGGCGGTGTCCTTACCACTGGACCACCAGGGGAAGCCCTATTGTTAGTTTTTTAAGGAATCTCCAAACTGTCTTCCATAGTGGCTGTATCAACTTACATTCTCACCCATAGTGTAAGAGGGTTCCCTTTTCTCCACACCCTCTCTAGCATTTATTGTCTGTAGATTTTTTTTTAAATGTCATTTTTAAAAGTTTTTTTTTTAAGAAATAAATTTTATTTATTTATTTATTTTTGGTTTTTCTGGGTTTTCACTGTTGTTGCAGGCTCTTCTCTAGTTACAGGGAGTGGGGGCTACTCTCTAGTTGAGGTGAGCAGGCTTTTTGTTGTGGTGACATCTCCTGTGGAACGCAGGCTCTAGGGCACACAAGCTTCAGTAGTTGTGGCACATGGGCTCAATTGTTGTGGCTCCGAGGCTCTAAAGCACAGGCTCAATAGTTGTGGCTCACAGGCTTAACTGCTTCACAGCATGTGGGATCTTCCCGGATCAGGGATCGAACCCATTTCTCCTGCATTGGCAGTCAGAGTCTTTACCATTGAGCTACCAGGAAAGCCCTATAGATTTTTTATGATGGCCATTCTGACTGGTGTAAGGTAATACTTCTTTTTGGTGGGAGTTCCAGTGTATTTTTTTTTGTTGATGGACATCTAGGTTGCTTCCATGTTCTAGCTATTGTAAAAAGTGCTGCAGTGAGCAGTGGGGTACATGTGTCTCTTTCTGTTTTGATTTCCTCAGGGTATATGCCTAATAGTGGGATTGCTGTCATACAGTGATTGTATTCTTAGTTTTTTTTGTTTTTTTTTTTTTGGATTTATTTATTTTATTTATTTTGGGCGGGGGGCGGGGTGGGGAGGGGGGGGGGCGGGCGGGCCACTTCTATTGGTCTTTCATTTCTCTATTTTCATCCGTCTTTGTTCTTCGGCTCCTGTGGGCCTCCCATCGCGGTGGCGTCTGTTGTCACAGAGCACCGGCTCTGGGCGCATGCGCTCCAGAGCTCCGGCTCGGCAATTGGACACATTGGTCCGCTCCGCGGCACGTGGGATCTTCCCAGGCCAGGGATCAAACCGGTGCCCCTTGCACTGCAAGGCGGTGTCCTTACCACTGGACCACCAGGGGAAGCCCTATTGTTAGTTTTTTAAGGAATCTCCAAACTGTCTTCCATAGTGGCTGTATCAACTTACATTCTCACCCATAGTGTAAGAGGGTTCCCTTTTCTCCACACCCTCTCTAGCATTTATTGTCTGTAGATTTTTTTTAAATGTCATTTTTAAAAGTTTTTTTTTTAAGAAATAAATTTTATTTATTTATTTATTTTTGGTTTTTCTGGGTTTTCACTGTTGTTGCAGGCTCTTCTCTAGTTACAGGGAGTGGGGGCTACTCTCTAGTTGAGGTGAGCAGGCTTTTTGTTGTGGTGACATCTCCTGTGGAACGCAGGCTCTAGGGCACACAAGCTTCAGTAGTTGTGGCACATGGGCTCAATTGTTGTGGCTCCGAGGCTCTAAAGCACAGGCTCAATAGTTGTGGCTCACAGGCTTAACTGCTTCACAGCATGTGGGATCTTCCCGGATCAGGGATCGAACCCATTTCTCCTGCATTGGCAGTCAGAGTCTTTACCATTGAGCTACCAGGAAAGCCCTATAGATTTTTTATGATGGCCATTCTGACTGGTGTAAGGTAATATCTCATTGTCGTTTGGATTTCAGCTGGTAGTTTTTCTAGCTCTGGGTAGATACGGATTTATCTGAGAAGTACGGTCTGTGGCAGTAATTGTTACCTTTTGTCCTTCCCTTCTTCACTTTGCCCTCTGAGATGGAAAGGCTGGGAGCAGTTGTGGAAAGCCCCTTGGCGTCAAGCGAGAATTTTCAGACCTTTCTGTTTGGGATGTGATGCTGAGGATGCAGGGGCTGGAGCTGGGAACACCTTAGAGATCATCTCCAGCTAGCACTTTGCAGACTGTGGAAGTCCACACCAGTACTTCAGGGTTTTGGTAAACATTGTTTGAAATTGTGTTGATTCTTTTTAAAGCTGTAATAGTAAGGAAAATAATTAAACCACTCATCTCTGTTTTATACTCCGTTTTTACATATGAAGGGTAACCAGCTTATTCTTCCAACATCTGTTTAATTGAAGAGAATCCTGACACTGTAGGGCAGCTTATAAAGAAAAAAATCTAGCATCCACTATATCAGAAAAGTTTTCTCAACACTGAGTAACTAACGTGAAATAGAGAAATGGTACCTTGAGGCAGATGTAAGATGCAAGCTGTTGTCTCTTAACTCTTGAGGTCAGATTATTTATGTTGATCAAAACAACCTCATTTGGCCTCACAGTAAAGAAATGTTAACTTCACAGTAAATAAGTGTTAACTTGAAATTTTTAAATTTATGATAAGGAAATGTAACTTCCTAGGCTTAGTAATGAAAGACTTTTCTCAGAAAACCTACCACCCTTTCAAAGAACATAGAACTGGTCTGCTCTTAGTCCATCATCATTTATTAAATTATGAGCAGGGCTTTTTGTTGTGGTGACATCTCAACGCAGCTTGGGTGTGGGATCTCAATTGTTGTGGCTCCGAGGCTCTAAAGCACAGGCTCAATAGTTGTGGCTCACAGGCTTAACTGCTTCACAGCATGTGGGATCTTCCCGGATCAGGGATCGAACCCATTTCTCCTGCATTGGCAGTCAGAGTCTTTACCATTGAGCTACCAGGAAAGCCCTATAGATTTTTTATGATGGCCATTCTGACTGGTGTAAGGTAATATCTCATTGTCGTTTGGATTTCAGCTGGTAGTTTTTCTAGCTCTGGGTAGATACGGATTTATCTGAGAAGTACGGTCTGTGGCAGTAATTGTTACCTTTTGTCCTTCCCTTCTTCACTTTGCCCTCTGAGATGGAAAGGCTGGGAGCAGTTGTGGAAAGCCCCTTGGCGTCAAGCGAGAATTTTCAGACCTTTCTGTTTGGGATGTGATGCTGAGGATGCAGGGGCTGGAGCTGGGAACACCTTAGAGATCATCTCCAGCTAGCACTTTGCAGACTGTGGAAGTCCACACCAGTACTTCAGGGTTTTGGTAAACATTGTTTGAAATTGTGTTGATTCTTTTTAAAGCTGTAATAGTAAGGAAAATAATTAAACCACTCATCTCTGTTTTATACTCCGTTTTTACATATGAAGGGTAACCAGCTTATTCTTCCAACATCTGTTTAATTGAAGAGAATCCTGACACTGTAGGGCAGCTTATAAAGAAAAAAAAAAATCTAGCATCCACTATATCAGAAAAGTTTTCTCAACACTGAGTAACTAACGTGAAATAGAGAAATGGTACCTTGAGGCAGATGTAAGATGCAAGCTGTTGTCTCTTAACTCTTGAGGTCAGATTATTTATGTTGATCAAAACAACCTCATTTGGCCTCACAGTAAAGAAATGTTAACTTCACAGTAAATAAGTGTTAACTTGAAATTTTTAAATTTATGATAAGGAAATGTAACTTCCTAGGCTTAGTAATGAAAGACTTTTCTCAGAAAACCTACCACCCTTTCAAAGAACATAGAACTGGTCTGCTCTTAGTCCATCATCATTTATTAAATTATGCCCCAGATACACTGGATATGAACACAGTATTTGCATTAGATGACCTACCTGTCGATAGCTACATTTATATTCTCATGTTCATGTCCAGGCAACTGCTTTTCACTAGTGAGTGGACCCTGGCAGATTTTTCCCTTCTAAATTTTGTGGACCTCTGAAAGAGAAAACTTCCCCTTGCCTGCCCTCAAGGGTGAGAAATTCTTTCCTCTGTCTAGCAGCAGGTGGTCCAGCTCTAATTATAAGGAGGTAACCTGTTACCTCCTGTCCAGTTTCCTTCTCATGTGCTCAGAGGCCTGGTGGGTAGTTCGCACATAAAAGCCACTCCAGCAGCCATGGAGCACCTGGGATGATAGATAGATCCTGCCCAGGCCTCCTGGAGGCTGAGCAACCCCATTTCCTTCCTCTTCCTTCTCTCACTGGGTTACTTTTCCACCCTCGAGGTCTGTCTGTCTGGCCTCCCTGTCCTCACTCCTCCCCATTTTCTGGCAGGCTCTGGGTGTCTGAGCCCTCCCCACTTTGCAGGCCCCTCTCTCAGCCTTTGTGAATCACGATGGCTCAGCATCCTGATGATGCCCATGGAGCTCGTGTTTGTATGTTCTGTTACCTCTGTGGAAAATGGGGCTCTTTATTACCCAGCCCTCCCACTCACAGGCTGTGTGTCAGGGCCAGGGGGCACGGTTGGGGGTTGGGGGTTGGAGGCACTGAGGGCCATGGGAACCAGAGGGTCTGCCACTTCTCCCCGGTGGAGTTGGTCTGTGCTGTTTAACCCTTCACCACCCCAGCCCTGTCTGATGGTGTATTTGCCTCCCCCACCCACCTGCCGCCCAGTGCTTTTATCCTAGGAAAAAAGGTAGGAGAGAAAGGAGATGGAGAGAGTTCTAACTTGCCTTATCAGTGAAAGTTGCCACCACCCCACCGTCAGCTCATCTCTCCTTCCCCTTGCACCCAAGCAGAACTGATTAGGGGATGTCTCCCTCAGGTATCACCCCCTTCCTCAAGCAGAACACAAGCTCCACAGTTGTGGGAACCTGGATTGAACCTTGGCTCTGTTTGTTATGGTTGTGTGAAACCTCAAGGAAGATGCTTCTTTTGAGCCTCAGTTTTCTCACCTTTAAAATGGAAATAGTTACCAACATCGCAGGCTTACAGTAAAGGTTCACCGTGAGATTGTGTATGGTCAGGAGGGCTGTGCCTGGTCCTTTGTAAAGGCTCAAAAACACCTGTTAACTTTTTGGTGTTAAGTTGGCATCTGGAGCCTGCTCTCCTTTCTACAAATAACATGCACGGTTTTAATTTACCTGTTTCACTCTGTATAGAAGTGTTGGGGGTAAGGCTGAAAGAAAGGGAAACATGCCATGGAATTTGTCCCCTCTGCTCCTTCTGCCACTTCTCCTTCCCGGCCTAGCCCTCCTGTTTGATCAGGAGCAGGACTGTCCCACCTCTCACAGCAGAGAAAGGCCTCGGTTGCACGCGGGCTGCTCATTCGGCCCTCTGGGAGCAGGCGTTTTCAGCCAGCTGTGCTGTTTCCTAGCAGGCTCTGGGTGTCTGAGCCCTCCCCACCTCGCGCAGGCCCTGCTCTCATTTCAAAAGCCCTCTCAGGACTTCAAGATGAAACACTTCCACCCTGGGCGAATCGTTTTCATTGAATTCTCCAGTTTGCTATCTCTAGCGCTGAAGAGAGACATTTTAATTAATTACAGTCCCAGTGGGCTCAGGAATCGATAGCAGTAAAGAGCCGTGGGATGAATTCCTAGCCTCTTGCTGTGCTCCAGCTCTCTCTCTGACCTTGCACCAGTCGTTCCAGCCCTCCGAGCCTCGGTTTACTCCCCTCTAAAATGGGAGTGCCTGTTTTTTCCAGGAGTGCTGGGATTCTCCAGAAAGGTATGGCAAGCAGAAGTGTTATAAACTGTAGAGTGCCGGTAATTATCGAGATTGTATTTATATTCGCATTAGGGATGTTTCTCTTCTGAGTCATTCTGGAAAGTTCTGGAACTTTCTGGCTTTTGCTTCTTGATGCCCCAAGACCAACTATCAGGTTCCATCTGCCTTGCCGAGCTTGAGAGAAGCTAGCAGCCCAGGCAGAATTAGGCAGGCGGGTGTGTAAAGAGGATCCTGCTTTGCCAGCCCTAAATTTCTCCCATAAGGAGGAGTGATCGTGCTGGCAGGACCTGGGGATAAGAAGCCAAAGCCTGCATATTCCTGAGAGTCCTGGTCCCTGACTATTCTGACAGTCACCGCTCTGGCCTTCACAGCCACCAGCAGAAGCCTTGCTTACTCCGGCCTCTTCTTCCCTCACTCTCTTCTTTTATTTATTTATTTGTTTGTTTGTTTGTTTTGGGGGGTGGGGAGGGGGTGGGGTAGGGAGGAAGAGGGGCGGGCGGGACACTTCTATTGGTCTTTTTTTTTATTTATCTAGTTTCATCCATCTTTGCTCTTTGGCCCGTGTGGGCCTCCCATCGCGATGGCCTCTGTTGTCACAGAGCACTGGCTCTGGGTGCATGCGCTCCAGAGCTCCAGCTCGGTAATTGGACACATCAGTCCAGCCGCTCCGCGGCACATGGGATCTTCCCAGGCCAGGGATCAAACCGGCACCCCTTGCACTGCAAGGCGGTATTCTTACCCACTGGACCACCAGGGAAGCCCCCCGCACTCTCTTCTATGCATAGCAGCCAGACTGATCTTTCTGATGACGTTCAAGCCTGGTCCTGTCCCTACCCTGCTCTGAGCGCCCCCACAGCTTCCCACAGTCTTTAGGAGAGAATTTCCCCTTCTTGGTGTGGAGGTCCAGGCCCTGCCAGCTCCTCTAGTCGCCATCTCTGCTCCCCCTCCCCCAGCTCCCTTTGGTCCAGCGTGGCCCACCCAGTAGCCAGACCCACATTCCCTACCTGGCCCCCAGGCCTTGGACATACTACAGTTGGGAAATTCCAGACAGGTCCTCCACGTGCTTTGGGTCTCTGCTGAGATGTCACCTCCCCTAGCAAGCCTTCCCTGACCCCCCTGCCTTCCTTAGTCTGGGGGGTACCCCTGGCACCCTGTGCTGCTGGGTGCCATGGCCCCAGGACAGTCGTCCCTTTCCTTGGTGGTTTCCTCTCCCCTCGCCTCCCCACTCTGACCGGTGCATGCATCCCTCGAGAGCTGTGCCTGTTAGAACTTGCTGACTACCATAACCCCGGGCCCTGGTGCAGCTCCTGGTATGGAGTGTGTGCCAAATCATGGCGTGAAAAGTGGCCTTAGAATGTGACCACCGGATGAGAAACCCAGGGCAGCAGGATCACCGGGCCACTTATCACACTCCATCTCCCTGATGCACCCCAGCCCAGGTGCGGAACTTCTGTGGCTGTGCCAGGAACTTGCATGTTTAACAGAGCACACACCAGGTGCTTCTGATGCAGGCTGGGGATCTTCTCAGGGATCTGTCCAAGCCTGAAAGAGAAAGGGAAGTGGAGCCAGAGCCAAAGAGTCAGGGACTTCGGCAAGATCTCAGTCCCCACCGCACCCCACCCAACCCCTCCCTCCCTCTCAGTCTCTCTCTCTATCCTTCCCTCTCTATCATACACAGACACGTGCACATTTCTGTGAGATGAAGTAGGTCCAATACGTTTTTTCACTCGCAGCATGTTGATCTTCAGGAAAGCCATGGGAAGCACAGGAGAGGGAATTTTTGTCTTTTGTCCCTGTTCTAGCCTTAGATCTAAACTAGGAAACCTTGGCATTATTTCCTTTCCATAAAAACTGCCTACCTCTGAATATGGGCTACCTATTTTTAAAATTCGAAACAATTACTTTCACTCCAAGATGTGTGTGAGTCTTTAAATCGTAGGCGATCTCTGATGTTTCATTTTTCCATTTCAGACAGGATTTGTAGAGAGTACGAATTATCTTGCCTCATACCACAAGGTCTATTTTTATCCACATGGGGATGCCGAGAGTGAACCGGGAGGACATGTTAATTATGGCTTAGAGGACCCAGTGCTGCTGCCCCTCTTTCAAGCTCGCCAGAGAGAAGCCAGGTAGCAACATGTGTTTGTAATTCATTCAGCCAGCTCAGAATGAAATGGGGAGGAAGACTCCACTGCATGGGACAGATAAAGTGGAGGACTCAGAGGAAAGCCCTGGGAATGCCAGCCATGGGCTGAGGAAGGGCTAAAGAAACTGGACTCTCAGGTTTTCATAGAAGAACCAGAGACTATGAATGCTTGAAGGGCTGGGATGGCTGGAGAGGACATGAAAGAAAGCAGAATCCGGACAGAGGTGGGAAGGGCCTCTCACTGGGGATCAGGAAGGACTTTCCAGCAGTGAAATCCTGCCTATGAGTGTCCTCAAAAGTAATGGGTTTTCTCATCAGGAGAAATGTTCCAGGCTGGAGCTGTCTTCTGGGCCTGTCACAGGGTGTCTCGGGTGAGGGCTGGTCTGGACTAGGTGAAGTCTAAGTCCCCTTCTGGATGACTTGAGAGCAGAGCCCACACACGTCCGCTCAGAGAGGCCCGTGAGGGGACGGCTCCCTGGCAGAGGCTGGGGGCAAGTGAGAAGGGGGCTCTCTCAGCTGCAGCCGGTCACTGGGGAATGTGGGGCCTGTGAGGCCAGGTCTTCAGGTTTTTTCAAAAGGAGACAAACTTGTGAATTTTTTTTTTTTTTTGAAATGGGCTCTCCTGCATTTTAAATATCCTGTGAGCTAAAGGAGCCATCTGTGCCTCTGGTCCGGGCCATGCCCTGCCAGCCATGGTGACCCCTCTGTTCCAGGGCTCTCGTTTAAGTGAGCTTCAGTCTGTGGTGGGGGAGGAGGGGCGTGAACTGAGTGTGGTGGACAGGGTAGGGACTCGCCGTCCAAGCCGCAGAGGAGGAAACCAGGACACACAGAGATTACGGGGCTTCCAGAGACACCCAGGACCGGGTAGTAGCTGCGAGCGAGGGCTAGAATTGAGTGAAGCAGAGTGAACGGGCTCGGTGAGGAGTGCCGTTTCATGGCTTATCAGTTCTGATGTTTCACTTTAAGTTTTTCTCTTAAAATAACGTTTGATGAAAGGAGCTCTGGGAAGGTGAACACTTCCTGGTGTAGAGTTGGAACCAGGGATCCAGCTTTCTGGGACATTTGCCTTCTCCAGCCTGCACCCCCTGGGGCACCACGTGTTGTACGGGGACTACATATAGGCACCCCCTGGGGGTGTGCTGTGCTTAGTCTGCATGTTGGTGCATGGGGCCTGGGGAAGCTCTGCCTTCCCGTCCCTCAAGGATCTGTGTCTTTAGGCATCCGGCCAGGCCTGAAATCTCCACTGTAACTACTTTCAGGAGAAGGCTTCGGGGCACCTACATATCTCTTTCAAAACACAGGCTGGAAAAGAAGAAAGTCCACAGGAATGCAACCTGACATCTGTCTCAGGCTCGAAGTATTGGACCGCCAGGGACTTGGGCATCGAATAAATTAGCTTTGCCACGAAGCCAACCTCAAAAAGCCAGTCATATCCAAACCACACTTAGGGCGCTCCCCACTGCAATCTGAGGCCTGTCTGCCTCGCTTCCTGCCTCTCTCAGTGCTGAGACAGCACTTTCAGGATGCCTTTCAGACCAACTGGAGGCTTTGCTCACTTTGCCAGTGAATGACTGGCGTGCTTTATTTTGTTGTTGTCCTGTTTTAAGTGAAGTGTTTTAAGCAGCAGTACTTTTTTCGTATGACTTTGTTGAAGTACAATAAAGTGCACACTTTAAAAGTATGTCATTTGATCAGTTTTCACATGTACATAAACCTGTGAAACAATCATAATCAACATTTCTATCATCCCCCCCAAGGGTTTCTCTGTGCCTCTTTCTAACCTGTCTCTCCCTCTGTCTCCACGCAACCAATGGCCTGCTTTCTGACTAGAGGAGCCTGCCTTTTCTAGAAATTTATGTAGAAGGACTTGCACAGTCTATGTTCTTTTTTCGCCTGCTGTTGTTTTTGTTTTTTTTTTAACTCAGTATGATGATACCGAGATTCATCCAGGTTCTTGTGTGTATCTGTGGCTTGGTCCTTCATTATCACTGAGTAGTACTCCAGTGCACATTGTCATTTGTTTCTGCATTCATCTGTTGAGAGATGTTTGAGTTGTTTCTAGCTTTTGGCTGTTATAAATCTAGCTCTTTTGTTGTTTTGGGGGGGGGGGGCTGTTTGTTTTTAATTAATTTTTGTTGGTGTATAGTTGCTTTATAAGGTTGCATTAGTTTCTACTGTACAGCAAAGTAAATCAGCTACATGTATACATGTATCCCCTCTTTTTTGGATTTCCTTCCCATTTAGGTCACTATAGAAGGTTAAGTAGCATTCCCTGAGTTATACAGTGGGGTCTCATGAGTAATCTATTTTATGGAAAGTATCAGTAGTGTATATGTATCAATCCCGATCTCCAGTCCATCCCTACCCCTTCCCCCAAATCTAGCTCTTTTGATCGTTTGTATATTAGCCTTTGCGTGGATATATATTTTTGTTTTCTTGAGTAAATACCTATAAAAGCAATAGAATGACTAGGTGGTGTGGGAGGTATTGTTTGATTTCTTAAAAAACTACCAAATTGTTTTCCAAAGCGGTTGTCCCATTTTCATTCCTACCATCTCTGTACGAGAGCTCTAGTTGCCCAGCATCCTTTGATGGCACCTGGAATGACCAGTGCTCCATTGTAGCTTTCCTCATGGGTGTGAAGACATGAAATAGACATTTCTCACATGTGATTTGCAAACTCTCATGAAGAACATTTCTTCATGTGTTTATTGGCCATTGTGTATCTTTCGTGAAGTGTCTATTAAAATCTTTTGCAAGTTTTTAATTGGGTTGTCTTATTTTTAACACTTTTTGAAAAAATATATATCCTAGGGGGCCTCCCTGGTGGTCCAGTGGGTAAAGACACCACCTTGCAGTGCAGGAGGTGCCTGTTCAATCCCTGGCCTGGTAGGATCCCACATGCCGCAGAGCAGCTAGACCGATGTGTCCAGCTACTGAGCCAGTGCTCTGGAGCACATGTGCCTGGAGCTGGTGCTCTGCAACGAGAGAGGCCACTGCAATGGGAGGCCCACACAGGCCAAAGAACAAAGATGGAAATAAATGGAAGACCAATAGAAGTGACAAAAAAAAAAAAAAAGAAACTGAGGCTTTAAAAACTTCAGTTAGTTCTCTAGTTTACACAGCTAGAATGTGGCAGACCTGGATTCAACCCCGTGTCTGTCTGAATCCTAAATCTGTGTACCTGGTCTTAGACTAAATTACCTCTCAAATAGAGCAGAAGACAGGATGTGTTAAGAATCATCAGAGAGTTGGAAATAGAGTGTTGTAGAATAAGAAGTGAAAGTCTTATTTTTGCCCCTGCACCAGAAAGCACCTTAGAAAAGTTCACAGTCGATTTGGGCCTTGAAGAATATACCCAGCCTCTGTAACAAAGATGGCAGAAGGGGAAAGAAACTTGAAGAAAACAGTGTAGGCAAGGACTCAGAGGTGAGAATGGTCCTGGCATCTATTGACTGAAGCCTAGCATTCTTCAAGAATGGTGAGAAAAAGAATCATGGAAATCAGTCCATCAAAGGCCTTAAAAATCAGGCCAAGATGTTTGAATTTGGTTCTGGAAGGCAATTGTGACCATTGAATCATACGAGCAGGAGCATGGCAGGTAGTGATTTTGTGGCGGCCATATGTCATGATGGGATGACGTCTAGATGGACCAGGATGTAGAAGAGGAATGAAAAGCGGTTGAGGACCTTGTGGTTCCTTCTTTAGGTACTGAGGGCTTCAACCATAGTACTAGGGCACTAACCATAGAAATGGACAGGAAGGGATAATTTCATACTTAACATTGGAAGCTCCCTCCCATCCATACGTGATTTTTATCTTGTCAACTTCTCTATAATCTGGGATTAATCTGACTCAGTCCCTTGCTGCCTCCTCCTTCTTTGTCCATCTGTATCTTGCATACTTCATTGCTCTCAGACACCAGCCAGGGAAAAGACACTCATTTGTCCTGTCTATACTTTGTTGGCTAATTCTGATAAGTGAATTGGTACCTGGGTGCCTGGAGAAGGCTGAAACTTTGGAGCAAATTGAAGTTTGAATTCAGTAACACAGTTAAATTGTGTTATTTATCCATTCCTTTATTCACTCAGCTAACCATATGTATTCATTTACCATTCTGATGTGTTTTGTCTAACACCATCAAGCAATTCTCCAGTTCTTAGTGGCACTGACTGTGTGTCCTACAAATTTAGCTCAATTCTGACACTTTTCTACACAGAATTAGTGTCAGGTCCCACAGATTAGGGGCTCAGTTCCACAAGACTACCCACTTCAGAGGCCAACCACAAGTCCAGGTTGTCATTGTGCTTCTGACTGCCTAGGTATGTCAGAGGGTCCCACTGATGCTTCCTCAGGCTCAATTAATTTGCTAGAGCAGTTCACAGAACCCAGAGAAATGTTTACTTAGGCTTACCAGTTGATTATAAAGGGTGTTATAAAGAATACAGGTGAATAGCCAGATGAAGATGTATATTAAGTGAGATCCAGAAGGGTCCTGAGTGGAACTAGGGTATAACCCCTCTTCTTCTGTTTGCCAACCCCTGGAAGCACATCAAATCTTCTTATTTAAGAGTTTTTACTGACATTAATCTGCAGCAGCCCCCTTCTCCTTCCCAGAGGTCCTTGTGACCAGTCCCATCCTAGTGCCATCTTCTTATTGGTAAGCTCAGTGTACTTGAATTTGGTTCTGAAAATGAATGCATACGAGCAGGAGCATGGCAGGTAGTGATTTTGTGGCGGCCATATGTCATGATGGGATGACGTCTAGATGGACCAGGATGTAGAAGAGGAATGAAAAGCGGTTGAGGACCTTGTGGTTCCTTCTTTAGGTACTGAGGGCTTCAACCATAGTACTAGGGCACTAACCATAGAAATGGACAGGAAGGGATAATTTCATACTTAACATTGGAAGCTCCCTCCCATCCATACGTGATTTTTATCTTGTCAACTTCTCTATAATCTGGGATTAATCTGACTCAGTCCCTTGCTGCCTCCTCCTTCTTTGTCCATCTGTATCTTGCATACTTCATTGCTCTCAGACACCAGCCAGGGAAAAGACACTCATTTGTCCTGTCTATACTTTGTTGGCTAATTCTGATAAGTGAATTGGTACCTGGGTGCCTGGAGAAGGCTGAAACTTTGGAGCAAATTGAAGTTTGAATTCAGTAACACAGTTAAATTGTGTTATTTATCCATTCCTTTATTCACTCAGCTAACCATATGTATTCATTTACCATTCTGATGTGTTTTGTCTAACACCATCAAGCAATTCTCCAGTTCTTAGTGGCACTGACTGTGTGTCCTACAAATTTAGCTCAATTCTGACACTTTTCTACACAGAATTAGTGTCAGGTCCCACAGATTAGGGGCTCAGTTCCACAAGACTACCCACTTCAGAGGCCAACCACAAGTCCAGGTTGTCATTGTGCTTCTGACTGCCTAGGTATGTCAGAGGGTCCCACTGATGCTTCCTCAGGCTCAATTAATTTGCTAGAGCAGTTCACAGAACCCAGAGAAATGTTTACTTAGGCTTACCAGTTGATTATAAAGGGTGTTATAAAGAATACAGGTGAATAGCCAGATGAAGATGTATATTAAGTGAGATCCAGAAGGGTCCTGAGTGGAACTAGGGTATAACCCCTCTTCTTCTGTTTGCCAACCCCTGGAAGCACATCAAATCTTCTTATTTAAGAGTTTTTACTGACATTAATCTGCAGCAGCCCCCTTCTCCTTCCCAGAGGTCCTTGTGACCAGTCCCATCCTAGTGCCATCAGGGAAGGGGATGTCCCCTTATTAGCGTAAGCTCAGTGTACTTGAAGGACTTCTTATGAATGACAAAGGACACTCCTATCACTATGGAGAGATTGCAAAGATTTTAAGAACTTTGTGCCAGGAACCTGGAACAAAGACCAAATGTATTTCTTATTATGCCCCAACCATCCATTCATCCAAACATTTACTTATTTAGCAAATTTTGTGTGTGTGTTTGTGTGTGTGTATAGATATATATAGATATATATATATAGATATATATTTTTTTTTGGCCACTTATATTGGTCTTTCATTTATTTGTTTTCATCCATCTTTGTTCTTTTGGCCTGTGTGGGCCTCCCATCACAGTGGCCTTTCTTGCTGCACTCGCTCTGGGTGCATGTGCGCCAGAGCTCCAGCTTAGTAGTTGGACACATCGGTCCAGCCGCTCCACAGCACATGAGATCTTCCCAGACCAGGGATCGAACTGGCACCCCTTGCACTGCAAGGTGGTGTCTTTACCCACTGGACCACCAGGGAAGCCCCTCTCCTCTCTCCTCCCACCCCCACCCCCCCACTCTGGTCTTTTCTTGCCTTCTTTTGGGGTTTTTTCCTCAGTTGTCTTACCTTTTCATGTTTTTTTTTTTTTTTTTCATTTCCCCCTTGTCTTGCCTTCTTTGTTTTTTTTTTTTTGACCATTTTACCTTTTTCTTCTCGTCTACTAAAAAAGTCCAGTGTTCTGTTTCTATGCTTTGACTAGTAAACCAAGAAATTTTAACCTGTATTTTGAGTCTAAAATTAGTCAATATACTTACCCTACTCTCACCCAGGGATCTTAGTGAACTCCTCAGCTTTGATCACCCCCTCTTCTAACTTAGCTGCTATTGTTGTCATGTATTATTGTTACTTTTTAAATTTTTGGCCTCTTTTTTAATTTTCCATCCATCTTTGTTCTTCAGCCTGTGTGGGCCTGCCATCTCAGTGGCCTCTCTCCCTGCAGAACATTGGCTCTGGGCGCATGTGCTCCAGAGTGCCAGCTTGCAATTGGACACACTGGTCCAGTTGCTTCATGGTATCTGGGATCTTCCTGGGTCAGGGATTGAACTGGTACCTCCTGTACTGCAAGGTGGATTCTTTACCTACTGGACCACCAGGTGTCCCGACCGTGGGCTTCGTCAGTGCAGACCTAGGATTCGTCAACGCAGGCCCTAAAGGGGGGGAGTGGGAATTGAGAGGACAAGAGACACGAGAAACGGAGACAAGACAGGAGTCTGATCAAGTCTCGTTTTATTGCGGAAACAAGGGGATATTTATACTACACAGAAACAGGAAGGAGCTACTCATAAGCCAATCATGTAAAAGGTCAGATGCACATGCGCTTCCGACCCCATAGGAATGCAAGGGAAGCATGCACTGATCACGAGCACGGAAACCAGGAACAACCTATCAGAGCAATATGCACACGCCTTAAACCACACCCCCCTACATCCACCAGGCGCCATCGTTGTGCAAACATGACGATGCTCCTAAACTGGAGGCTGCAAAGTGCGGCCAGGGCTCATGCGTGAAAGGCTCCGCTAGGCGCCATCTTAAGTGGCTCATTGCAGCATTCACGTATAGGAGGCTATAGGATGTGGCCAGGCCGCCCTGCAGTCCCGGACAACCAGGGAAGCCCTGTTGTCATGTATTTTAGTTATTATTTTTAATTCCATAAGACTGTAGTCTTACTGTTTTATGCAAAGCTTTCAAAATGGAATCACTTTTCTTCTACCAGAAGCATATTGTTTTAAATTTCTTTAAGCATGAGTATGTTGATGGCAAACTCTGGGTTTTGCTTGAGAATATCTTTATTTTGCTCCTGTCCTTGCTAGGTATACAATTCTAACTTGACAGTTGTTTACCCTCATATATTTAATACATTACACTATTGACTTCTAGATTCTTTTATAGCTGTTGAGAAGTCAGGGGTCATATAATGATTATTCCTTTATATTAAGTCTATTTTTTTCTCTGGCTACTTTTAAGATTTAGTCTCGTTTTGATGTTCTACAGTTTCTCTGTAATGTCGATTTTTAGGAACAGTTTTATTAAGATATAATTGGCATAGAGTAAATGGCACATGTTTAAAGTGTATAATTTGGTAAGCTTTGACATATGTATGTACTTGTGAAATCATCACCACATCAAGATAATGAACATATCCATCATTCCACAAAGTTTCTTCTTCCCTTTGTGTTTGTAACCCTTCCATCTTCCTGTTCCCTGGGCAACCACTGATCTGCTTTCTATCACTGTACACTAGTTTGTATTTTATAAAATTTTGCACAAATGGAGTCATACAGTATATAATCTCTTTTTTTTAAGCTGGCTTCTTTCACTGAGCATAATCATTTTGAGATTCATCCTTGTAACTTGCATAATAGTTTGTTTCTTTTTTATTGGTCAATGATATTCCTTTTTATGGATACGCCAGTGTTTATTGATCCATCTACCTGTTGGTGGATATTTATGTTGTTTCCACTTTGGGGCTAGCACAAGTTATTTGTGAACATCGATGTTCAAGTCTTTATGTAGACATATACTTTTATGTCTCTTAGGTAAGTATGTAGGTGTGGGATGGCTGGATTGTATGTTAAGTGTATACTTTTGCCCCACTCCTCCCCCATATCAGTAGGTCCCATGTCTTCTGTGGGTTCAACCAACTGGATTGAAAACTTTTTTTTTTTTTTAATTCCAGCTAGTTCTAAAAAGCAAAACTTGAATTTGCCATAGACAGACTTGCAAATATTTACATAGCATTTGCATTGTATTCCATGTTAGGTGTTGTTAAGTAAACTAGAGATAATTTAAAGTATACGGGATGATACTGTGCCATTTTATAAAAGGACTTCAACATCCATGGATTTTGGTATCCTTAGGGAATCCTGGAACCAGTTCCCTACAGATACGGAGAGTCCACTTTATTTAATTTCTTAGAAGTTGTGGTGGGGGCTTCCCTGGTGGTCCAGTGGGTAAGGGCTCCGCCTTGCAGTGCAAGGGGTGCCAGTTTGATCTCTGGCCTGGGAAGATCCACATGCAGCAGAGCAGTTGGACCAATGTGTCCAACTACCGAGCCGGAGCTCTGGAGCGCATGCCCCAGAGCCGGTGCTCGGCAACGAGAGAGGCCACTGTGATGGGAGGCCCACACGGGCCAAAGAACAAAGATGGATGAAAATAGATGGATGAAAGACCAATAAAAGTGGCCAAAAAATAAATGAGTAAGTAAGTTGTGGTGGTTCCATTTTGAGTTCTCAGCAGCAGCATTTAAGAGTTTTAGCACCTCCACATCCCTGCCAGCAGTTAGTATGATCAGTCTTTTCAAGTTTAACCATTGTAACAGGTAGGTAGAAGTATCTCAGGTTTGTTGATCTGCTTTCTATCACTGTACACTAGTTTGTATTTTATAAAATTTTGCACAAATGGAGTCATACAGTATATAATCTCTTTTTTTTAAGCTGGCTTCTTTCACTGAGCATAATCATTTTGAGATTCATCCTTGTAACTTGCATAATAGTTTGTTTCTTTTTTATTGGTCAATGATATTCCTTTTATGGATGCGCCAGTGTTTATTGATCCATCTACCTGTTGGTGGATATTTATGTTGTTTCCACTTTGGGGCTAGCACAAGTTATTTGTGAACATCGATGTTCAAGTCTTTATGTAGACATATACTTTTATGTCTCTTAGGTAAGTATGTAGGTGTGGGATGGCTGGATTGTATGTTAAGTGTATACTTTTGCCCCACTCCTCCCCCATATCAGTAGGTCCCATGTCTTCTGTGGGTTCAACCAACTGGATTGAAAACTTTTTTTTTTTTTTAATTCCAGCTAGTTCTAAAAAGCAAAACTTGAATTTGCCATAGACAGACTTGCAAATATTTACATAGCATTTGCATTGTATTCCATGTTAGGTGTTGTTAAGTAAACTAGAGATAATTTAAAGTATACGGGATGATACTGTGCCATTTTATAAAAGGACTTCAACATCCATGGATTTTGGTATCCTTAGGGAATCCTGGAACCAGTTCCCTACAGATACGGAGAGTCCACTTTATTTAATTTCTTAGAAGTTGTGGTGGGGGCTTCCCTGGTGGTCCAGTGGGTAAGGGCTCCGCCTTGCAGTGCAAGGGGTGCCAGTTTGATCTCTGGCCTGGGAAGATCCACATGCAGCAGAGCAGTTGGACCAATGTGTCCAACTACCGAGCCGGAGCTCTGGAGCGCATGCCCCAGAGCCGGTGCTCGGCAACGAGAGAGGCCACTGTGATGGGAGGCCCACACGGGCCAAAGAACAAAGATGGATGAAAATAGATGGATGAAAGACCAATAAAAGTGGCCAAAAAATAAATGAGTAAGTAAGTTGTGGTGGTTCCATTTTGAGTTCTCAGCAGCAGCATTTAAGAGTTTTAGCACCTCCACATCCCTGCCAGCAGTTAGTATGATCAGTCTTTTCAAGTTTAACCATTGTAACAGGTAGGTAGAAGTATCTCAGTGTTGTTTTAGTTTGCATTTCTCTGAGATAACCAGTGATGTTGAGCATATTTCCATGGGCTTATCTGTCCTGTGTATATCTTCTTGGTAAGTGCCTGTTAAATCTTTTGCATATTCTTTAAAGAAGATGGGTTGTTTGATTTCTCATTATTGAGTTTTGAAGAGTTCTTTATGTTCTGGATACAAAGTCGTTTGTCCAATACATGGTTTGTGGTATTTAGTCTGTGTAAGAAGTGGTAGAAATTTTAAATTTTGATGCAGTTTGATTTGTCAGTCTGTTCCTTTATCGATCATGTTTTTGGTGTCATATCTAAGAAATATTTGCCTAACCCAAAGTCACAGAAGCTTTTTTTGTTTCCTTAGATTTCTTTCTAGAAAGTTTTATAATTTTAGGTTTCAAATTTAGAGCTGTGACCTATTTTGAATTAATTTTTATATGTAGTGTGAAGTATGAATCAAAGTCTTCTTCATCCACCGCCTCGTCCCCCTGTCCCTCTCCCGCCTCTACTCTCACATATTGATAGCTTGTTGTTCTAGTGTTATTAGTTGAGTAGACTATCTTTGCACTTCTGTCAAAAATCAGTTTTTTCATGTATGTGTGGGTCTGTATCTGTACCTTCTATTCTGTTTCATTCATTCATTGTTTCTTTGTTTTTTTAATGCCAGTATCATATGTACCACATGTCTGGATTGTTGTCACTTTATAGTTTGTCTTGAAATCAGGTGCTAATTATCCAATCTTGGTTTTTTCCAACGTTTTTTTGGCTATTCTAGGTACTTTGCATTTTTAGATGTGTTTTAGAATCAGTTTTCCAATTAAACTATAAAAGAGCATGCTGGGATTTTTATTGGGATTTCATTGAATCCATTGATCAGCTTTATAAAAAGGAACATCTTATCAATAGTTATTACTTTGTATATGTATAACTCTGTGGATTGAGTTTATTTCTCTTAGCAATGTTTTTTTGTTTGCATCTTTATATCTTTTTAAGATTTATCCATAGAGTTTGATAATTTTTGAAATTCTCATGAATATTATTTTTAAAATTTCAGTTAATGGCTATTCATTGTCAGTATTTTGAAACACGGTTTTTTTTTTTTAATATATTGTCTCCTGCAAACTTGATAAACTAGCTTATTATGTCTAAAGCTTTTTGTGTAGATTACATTTAGATTTTCTACTTACAGAGTCATGTCTTTTGCAACTCTTGTCAATGTAGGTGGCTTTTATTTCTTTTTCTTGTGTTATTACACTGGCTAGAATCTCCAGTACAGTGTCGAATGAAAGTTGTGAGAGTGGATATCTTTATCTTGTTTCTGATCTTTGGGTGAAAATATTTAGTCTTAATGGTGACGTTATATACGATGTTAACTGTAGGCTTTTTGTAAATGTCATTTATCAGATTTATGAAGTTCCTTTCTAGTTCTAATGTCTTAATTTTTTTTAATTAGAAAAAGATGTTGGATTTTCTCAAAACATTTTTCTGTTTATAAGTCCTTTTTATTTACTATAACATGTTAAAGACAGTCTGATAATTTATGCATTTTTTGTTGGGTCTAATTTTGCTGTGTGTTTTTTTCACTGCTTTTTTGGTACCTTACTTTGGTATACATTTTGTGTGTTTTACCACAGACTTGTATTTTATGGAACATTTTCTGTGGGGCTTCTTTAAAGAAAGTTTGGTATTTGGTTCTGCCATATATGTTGTGGGATCACTTTACACTTAATTCTCACTTTGAAATTTTTGTGCCTCACAGGTCCTCTGATATGAACCACAAACTTGTACGAGGACTGGCTTGTGGTAACAGATTCTTAAGAGAGATTCTCTCCCACCTCATTTACTCGGTAGAATTTGAGCCAGTCCTCTAGTAAGATGAGTTCATTTCTAGTCTATTTTTATGCTGAGTCTGTAGGGAGTTCTAGCTGAATGTGATTGCTAGTATAGAGTGATCTCCTGTCCAACTCCTCACCTGGTGTGGCCTCTGACTTTGTGGTTCGTCCTATGACAAGAGGATATGCAGATCAACACTGGTGTTAACCTGCTTTAGTAAGTGCCATCAGACAAAAACCAGTTTCACTTTTCCACTTACCTATGCATTCCTATTTTCATTAGATTTATGGTTTCTGATTATTTCTTGCAAACTTGCCAATACATTTTAAAAATACATGATTTTGTCTCTTTTGCTGCTTTTTTATTCTATCTCTCTGGTTGTTTTCAGCTAGTAGTTTGGTCAGAGTATCTAGTTCACCATATTCCTGGAAATGGAAGCTGAGACTCAGACATTTTATGTTGTGCTGTTAGAAATTGTTTCTTCTGTGGGATTAATTGCCTCGATGTCAGTTTTTGTTTTCACTTCCTTTGATAAACACTAGAAAGCCAAGGAGGAAGCATTTTGCCTGTACTGTGGTCTGTACACCATGGTGTTAAGACCATCTAATGACCCCTGGGTTTCACATCGTTCCGTTTACTAAGTCATCTAAGCCAGTAGAGTTGAGGTTTTGTTTCGGGTTTACTAAGTATGTATTATAGATTTTGATTTTCTTCAATGTCTTAATTTTTTTTAATTAGAAAAAGATGTTGGATTTTCTCAAAACATTTTTCTGTTTATAAGTCCTTTTTATTTACTATAACATGTTAAAGACAGTCTGATAATTTATGCATTTTTTGTTGGGTCTAATTTTGCTGTGTGTTTTTTTCACTGCTTTTTTGGTACCTTACTTTGGTATACATTTTGTGTGTTTTACCACAGACTTGTATTTTATGGAACATTTTCTGTGGGGCTTCTTTAAAGAAAGTTTGGTATTTGGTTCTGCCATATATGTTGTGGGATCACTTTACACTTAATTCTCACTTTGAAATTTTTGTGCCTCACAGGTCCTCTGATATGAACCACAAACTTGTACGAGGACTGGCTTGTGGTAACAGATTCTTAAGAGAGATTCTCTCCCACCTCATTTACTCGGTAGAATTTGAGCCAGTCCTCTAGTAAGATGAGTTCATTTCTAGTCTATTTTTATGCTGAGTCTGTAGGGAGTTCTAGCTGAATGTGATTGCTAGTATAGAGTGATCTCCTGTCCAACTCCTCACCTGGTGTGGCCTCTGACTTTGTGGTTCGTCCTATGACAAGAGGATATGCAGATCAACACTGGTGTTAACCTGCTTTAGTAAGTGCCATCAGACAAAAACCAGTTTCACTTTTCCACTTACCTATGCATTCCTATTTTCATTAGATTTATGGTTTCTGATTATTTCTTGCAAACTTGCCAATACATTTTAAAAATACATGATTTTGTCTCTTTTGCTGCTTTTTTATTCTATCTCTCTGGTTGTTTTCAGCTAGTAGTTTGGTCAGAGTATCTAGTTCACCATATTCCTGGAAATGGAAGCTGAGACTCAGACATTTTATGTTGTGCTGTTAGAAATTGTTTCTTCTGTGGGATTAATTGCCTCGATGTCAGTTTTTGTTTTCACTTCCTTTGATAAACACTAGAAAGCCAAGGGAGGAAGCATTTTGCCTGTACTGTGGTCTGTACACCATGGTGTTAAGACCATCTAATGACCCCCTGGGTTTCACATCGTTCCGTTTTACTAAGTCATCTAAGCCAGTAGAGTTGAGGTTTTGTTTCAGGGTGCTTAAAACACCTGTACTCCACCACATCTGGAGTCAACTTCTTATTGTATCCTTCCATGCCATTCTTCCTGAGGACCTATTGCTGACCAGCTTTGTTGTCTTCTCCTTGTCTGAAGATGACAGGGATGGGCTGGATCTGTAATTCCCAGTCACTGGTCCATAGTTGTGGTTTCAGGTGTTAAAAGTTCCGTCAGTCCAAGGCAAAATGAAAAAGGAAATGGGGAGAGAGCAGTGAGTTTATCAAAAAGGTCATTGTGGTGGCGCTCCTGGTAAAGAACCCAGCTGCCGATGCAGGAGATGTAGGAGACACAGGTTCAGTCCCTGGGGTCTCCTCCCAGCCTTTTGGGTTTGGGTAGGGGAATCTTTTCAAGTCCATCGAAATCTAAAGTCAAGGAATTGTCAGGGTAGATAACTTTTCTTTTTTTTTTTTAAGATTTATTTATTTATTTTGGGCGGGGTTCGGGTTGGGGAGGGAGGGAAGTGGGCGGGCCACTTCTATTGGTCTTTCATTTCTCTATTTTCATCCGTCTCTGCTCTTTGGCTCCTGTGAGCCTCCCATCGTGGTGGCGTCTGTCGCTGCAGAGCTCCGGCTCTGGGCGCATGCGCTCCAGAGCTCCGGCTCGGTGATTGGACACATCGGTCCAGCTGATCTTCCCAGGTCAGGGATCGAACCGGCGCCCCTTGCACGGCAAGGCTGTGTCCTTACCCACTGGACCACCAGGGGAAGCCCCAGGGTAGATAACTTTGAACAGCTTCAGCTTTTCCGTTTTATAGAGGGGGAGAGAGAATGACTTTCTTTTTCTTATTAGCTGTAAAGTTTGGGTTTTGATGACTAATTTGTGGTTTTGCTTTTTACCATGGGCATATTAGAATGAGAGGGAAGCGTGCTCTCTGGTGAGGAATGAGGCCACGGTGGGGCAATACCTTGGTCCATCGTCTCAAGGTCAGGCATGTGTTTGCCAGCTTCTGTCTCCTGTGTACACCTTTTAGCTCTCTGAGATACAGGTTAAGTCCCTTGACCCCTGGGTTTCACATCGTTCCGTTTACTAAGTCATCTAAGCCAGTAGAGTTGAGGTTTTGTTTCAGGGTGCTTAAAACACCTGTACTCCACCACATCTGGAGTCAACTTCTTTGTATCCTTCCATGCCATTCTTCCTGAGGACCTATTGCTGACCAGCTTTGTTGTCTTCTCCTTGTCTGAAGATGACAGGGATGGGCTGGATCTGTAATTCCCAGTCACTGGTCCATAGTTGTGGTTTCAGGTGTTAAAAGTTCCGTCAGTCCAAGGCAAAATGAAAAAGGAAATGGGGAGAGAGCAGTGAGTTTATCAAAAAGGTCATTGTGGTGGCGCTCCTGGTAAAGAACCCAGCTGCCGATGCAGGAGATGTAGGAGACACAGGTTCAGTCCCTGGGGTCTCCTCCCAGCCTTTTGGGTTTGGGTAGGGGAATCTTTTCAAGTCCATCGAAATCTAAAGTCAAGGAATTGTCAGGGTAGATAACTTTTCTTTTTTTTTTTTAAGATTTATTTATTTATTTTGGGCGGGGTTCGGGTTGGGGAGGGAGGGAAGTGGGCGGGCCACTTCTATTGGTCTTTCATTTCTCTATTTTCATCCGTCTCTGCTCTTTGGCTCCTGTGAGCCTCCCATCGTGGTGGCGTCTGTCGCTGCAGAGCTCCGGCTCTGGGCGCATGCGCTCCAGAGCTCCGGCTCGGTGATTGGACACATCGGTCCAGCTGATCTTCCCAGGTCAGGGATCGAACCGGCGCCCCTTGCACGGCAAGGCTGTGTCCTTACCCACTGGACCACCAGGGGAAGCCCCAGGGTAGATAACTTTGAACAGCTTCAGCTTTTCCGTTTTATAGAGGGGGAGAGAGAATGACTTTCTTTTTCTTATTAGCTGTAAAGTTTGGGTTTTGATGACTAATTTGTGGTTTTGCTTTTTACCATGGGCATATTAGAATGAGAGGGAAGCGTGCTCTCTGGTGAGGAATGAGGCCACGGTGGGGCAATACCTTGGTCCATCGTCTCAAGGTCAGGCATGTGTTTGCCAGCTTCTGTCTCCTGTGTACACCTTTTAGCTCTCTGAGATACAGGTTAAGTCCCTTGACACTTGCATGCTTGCCTTTGCATTCCAGAATCCTAGAAACCCAGGGTTTTGCACCTATCAGCGTTTCTGCATACTTTAGATTGTGGATTAGCTTCACCCCAGAGAGCCTGTTAATTCACATGGCCTTGCAGTATGTCAGCTCAAAGAAATGCTGTAGGCATGGGTGGCTCTTTGCCCTCAGGGGAGGGAGAGCCACGGGGTTCAGCAAATAGCACAGTGACCTGTGAGAATCTTTAAGGCACTTGGAAGAAACTGAAGGAAGACTATTTTAAGGAGATTTTTATAAAATGTGACAGTATTAGAAAGCCAGGTCACAGGTAGGTTCAAGGTCCAGTTCTGTCTTTCATTGCTGTGTGGCTTTAGGCAAGCTGCTTAATTTCTCTGGGCCTCTTGTTTTCATCCTTAATAAAAAGAAGAGCCTGCTATCTGTCCTACCCTATGTCTGATTGTTCTAAGGTTATTTGGCTATTGTATATAATTTGGTTATTATAAATGATACTAAGGGTTGTAAAATGGCCAAATGCCAATAACATTTATTGATTTATTCAACACACTTATTACTAAGTGCCTGCTATGTGCCAGACATGGTTCTGTGGGGTGGGAATGAAAAATGAAAGTGTTAATCATTCATTTGTGTCTGACTCTTTGCAGCCCCCCCAGCCTGTAGCCCACAAGGCTCCTCTGTCCATGGGATTCTTCTGGCAAAGATCATGGATTGGTTGCCATTTGCTTCTCCAGGGGATCTTCCTGACCCAAGGATCAAGCCTGGGTCTCTTGCTTTGCAGGCAGATTCTTTACCATTTGAACCACCAGCAGAACCCGGGAGATGGGAGTGCACGGGTTCAAAAGCACTCCCTGCTTTCAGGAAGCTTGCATTCTAGTGGGAGAAACAGATGATAAACAAGCAAACATATTATAGGACAGTGGTGGTGAGTGCTGTGAGGAAAGTAAGTAGTTGGTGTGACAGAGTCAGGGGAGGGAGTTAGAAGAAGTTGCCATGAAGAAGTGATGACTAAGTGGCCTGAAGCTGGGAGAAAGACAGGAAAAGGGTTCCAAGCAGAAGGAACAGCAAGGACAGGGATTCTGAGGCCACAGAGCTGGCTGACTTGAACACTGGAAAGGTGTGCATTGTGGTTGGAGGACTAGGACTTGTACTGGATACATGGCGGTTTTACATGATGTGAAGCCCCCTTCAGCTTCCTTTCATGTTTTTCTTCCTATTTTTCAAGCTTATTTGTCTTGGGGAACAAAAATTAATTTACAGATACGTTCTGGATACTAAAAATCATTCCTAAAAATATCTTTAGAATAGAAGAGAGAATACTCTGCGGTAGAGTGTAGGCTGTGGAGTCAATCACCCCTCTGGTTCTCCCAGCTTTGCCACTTAGAAGCTCTCTGAGCTTGGACAAGGTGCTCAAACTTTGCAGGCCTCAGTTTCCTCATCTGTAAAATGACGATGGTAAACCCTGAGCTCCATCCCTCAGAGGAATGTCATGAAAATAAAATATTTTATTTTAGAGGAAATGATAAATATGAAAATGCATGGAGTATTGAAAGCGTTATTCATGGGAGACAGGATGTCTCGCCTCCCACTTGGCCCTCTGTACCCAGGGCTTGTCAGGCTGTTGGAAACAGTCAGCTCAGATGCACTGTGCCTTGGATGGGGCGAATTAATGCTAGCGCGCAGGTGGGAAGCCCGTTCCAGGGCTGTGTCCTTCAAGTGCTGCGGCAGCGGTATTACACGGAAGAAATGAATAATAAATGAAGGGCTCTGGAGTCAGACTGCTCCTGAGCAAGTTTTCTGGGCCGAGGAGACTCAGCAGAAAGGACACAAGACCTCCCTGTGTTGTCCCTGCAGAGATGACCGGCTCTCTGCTGGCAGCCCTGGCAGAGCCAAGGCTCCCGACTCTGAACACAGTGTGTGGCCGCCCTGGATGGAAGCCTGGCTCTTGCCCAGGGATGTCCAGCAAGTTTTCGGCAGCGTTTAGATGGAACCGCGACTCCAGAGTGCCGCCCCAGAGCTCCTGGCACCACCACACCCTGTGTGGGCCTTCTGAGAGGCTCACTCAACAGCACGTGGTGTCGAGCACCTTCCATTCTGCACTGTGCCAGCCCCAGGGATGCCAGGTGACAGGGCCCGCCCTCGTGCTGTTAAGTACCGTATTGGCAAGAGGGTGACAGAAGTGCTCTCATGGGGCTAGAAGAGGGTGCCGTGGGAGCACACAGCAGGTGTCAAACTCAGATTTGTTTTCGCTTTGGGGGGCCCAGGGGAAGCTTCCTGGGAGAAGTGCTGTTTAAGCGAATGCCCAAGGATGAGTAAGCCAGCTACGAATGTGGGATGAGGAGAGGATTCCAACCAGAACATCCCGCCCTTCTCACCAGGGCTTGGCCTTGAGGTATGGAACAGTGAGGTTGAGACTGGAAAGGGTGGCTGGGAGTCTTAGAATAAAGATGTATTCATGGTGAGGAGTTTGGATTTTTATCCCCGTGGCAGTGGGGAGCCACTGGAGGGTTTACATGGTCAGGTTTGCATTCATCATGGGTCAGTGCAACTGCTGTATGGAGACTGGCCAGGATGGTGACTGTGGTGCCAGAGGGGCAGCCATTTGTGAGCTGTGAAACCCAGGCAGGGGACAGTGGAGAGAAGACACAATCAAGAGACAGACGTCTGAAGGTTGAAGTCAGCAGGACCTGGGATGGTGCCTCACTTCTTGGGCAGTTTACTTTCTCCTGTGTATCTTTTGCCAACATCATGCACCGTGGTACCAGCATCAAGTTTATTCTGTGAAGCTTCAGGGCCCCTTCCCTCCATGGCCCTGGGAGGGCCTGGCAACATGCTCCATGCTCACATGTTCTCTTAAAGTTTGCAAAAGCAAGATGGTTTAACACCTAGTTAAGATTACCGTCTTGGGCTTCCCTGGGGGTCCAGTGGGTAAAGAGTCTACTTTGTGGTGCAAGGGGCACCGGTTCTATCCCTAGCCTGGGAAGATCCCACGTGCCACAGAGCGGCTGGACCGGTGTGTCCAGTTAGGAGCCAATGCTCTGGAGTACATGTGCCCAGAGCCAGTGCTCTGCAGTTAAGAGAGGCCCACACAGGCCTAAGAATATACATGGATGAAAATAAATAAATAACCAATAAAAGAGGCCAAAATTAAAAAAAAAAAAATCTCAAAAAAAAAAAAAAAGACTACCGTCTTGCTCACCTCTGACTCCCCATTTTGGCCTATGACACTGAGGTGACCACAGGCACTTTTAGGATCCTGCAGTGAGAAAAACTGAGGTGGGATTACATCTTGTTCTTGTTCAGTCACTTAAGTCATGTCCGACTCATTTGTGACCCTGTAGCCTGCCAGGCTCCTCTGTCCTGGGAGTTCTTCAGGCAAGAATAATGAAGTGGGTTGTCATTTCCTACTCTGGGGTGTTTTCCTGACGTAGGAATTGAACCTGGGTCTCCTGCATTGGCAAGCGAATTCTTTACTACTGAGCCACTAGGGAAGCCTCGGACTACATCTAGCAGCATATGAAAAAATAAGACGTGTGCTGGCATCATTTCATGTTCTTTTTCTTAAAGAGCCTCTCCTCATTCACCCCTACCCTCACCCCCCACCAAACATTAGCATCATGTCCCATAAAACTGCATCTGCCCTGGACGGTGGCTGTGATTGTTCCTACCTATGCCCTTACAGGCCTGGCAGCAGTGGCAAGAGCCAGAAACCCTGCTCCAGGTAAAGGGAAGGGTCACAAGACTAAGTGACTGGTACAGATATCAAGAGCACTGACGTGGAGATTGCCACGTGGACTTCTTTTTCTTTCTGTAGTTGCATCTTGGGCAGAAACATGATAGTGTTTACTCTGCGCCAGGCTTTATTCTAAGCACTTCACATTGTGACGCATGTCATTCAGAAACAAGTTTATGAAACTGATAGTGTTGCCTCTGTTTTGCATGTGAGGCTAGTCCTGGTTAGCACTTGGAATCTGAACCCTTGGAGTGCACCATCAGAATCTGGCCACACGGGCTGCGACCCAGGGCCCTGTGGTTAGAAGCATCCCATGTTCGAAGGGCCTTGCACTTGGTTCATTGCTCTGTTCTTGCCACTTTGAAATTCTTAGCTGTTGTTGTTTTATACTATATTCATTTTTTACAGATATTTATCTACATGTTTCTTTATTTGACTGGTCCTAGTTGCAACATGTGGGGGTTTAGTTGCAGCATCTTGAATCTAGTTCTCTGACCAGGGATCACACCCGGGCCCCTACATTTGGAGCACGGAGTCCTAGCCACTGAACCACTAGAGAAGTGCCAAAATTCTTAATTTTTGAGCAGTGGTTTCCATGTTTTTGTTTTGCCTTGGGCAGAATGATTAGTCCTGGGCAGGGGCCATGCTCTTAAACTCTCATTGCACTATTCAGGATATGGAACAGGCGGCCTCATAAAGTAGTGTATTCCGTGTCCTTGGAGGTATTCAGATAGAGGCTGGATGACTCTTTGGCAGGAATTATTTAGAGGGGACCTCGGGGCCAGATGGAAGGAGTAGGGGTGGGAGGTTGAGGTAGACAGCCTTTAGCGTCTAAGTTCCTCTGAGCTCTGAGATTGTGTGTTTCTGTAACTTTCTTTTCTACAGCTTTATGAAAGTCAGAAAATAGAGGAAACAGGCCCTGAGGGAAATGATCTAATGCAAAGAATTTTGTGGAAAAGTGGGACAGTTCCCAAAGGAATGAAATTCGTGGAAGGACACAGAACCTGGAGACGTGTCCTTAGACAGCTGGCTGTGGCCCTGGGCCACGGTCCCTCACAGCCCAGCACAGGCCTGCTTCTATCCCCGTGCTCGTCAGAAATGTCCCTGACCAGCTGCACATAAACCGGATGAGCATGAAGTGGGGAACCTCTTGGTCTTAGTGAGCCTTGGTGTTCCCTACAGGTCACGGGCAGCTAGCAGCAACCTGGAGACTGTCCTGGGCTGCGCTTTATTCTAAGCACTTCACATTGTGACGCATGTCATTCAGAAACAAGTTTATGAAACTGATAGTGTTGCCTCTGTTTTGCATGTGAGGCTAGTCCTGGTTAGCACTTGGAATCTGAACCCTTGGAGTGCACCATCAGAATCTGGCCACACGGGCTGCGACCCAGGGCCCTGTGGTTAGAAGCATCCCATGTTCGAAGGGCCTTGCACTTGGTTCATTGCTCTGTTCTTGCCACTTTGAAATTCTTAGCTGTTGTTGTTTTATACTATATTCATTTTTTACAGATATTTATCTACATGTTTCTTTATTTGACTGGTCCTAGTTGCAACATGTGGGGGTTTAGTTGCAGCATCTTGAATCTAGTTCTCTGACCAGGGATCACACCCGGGCCCCTACATTTGGAGCACGGAGTCCTAGCCACTGAACCACTAGAGAAGTGCCAAAATTCTTAATTTTTGAGCAGTGGTTTCCATGTTTTTGTTTTGCCTTGGGCAGAATGATTAGTCCTGGGCAGGGGCCATGCTCTTAAACTCTCATTGCACTATTCAGGATATGGAACAGGCGGCCTCATAAAGTAGTGTATTCCGTGTCCTTGGAGGTATTCAGATAGAGGCTGGATGACTCTTTGGCAGGAATTATTTAGAGGGGACCTCGGGGCCAGATGGAAGGAGTAGGGGTGGGAGGTTGAGGTAGACAGCCTTTAGCGTCTAAGTTCCTCTGAGCTCTGAGATTGTGTGTTTCTGTAACTTTCTTTTCTACAGCTTTATGAAAGTCAGAAAATAGAGGAAACAGGCCCTGAGGGAAATGATCTAATGCAAAGAATTTTGTGGAAAAGTGGGACAGTTCCCAAAGGAATGAAATTCGTGGAAGGACACAGAACCTGGAGACGTGTCCTTAGACAGCTGGCTGTGGCCCTGGGCCACGGTCCCCTCACAGCCCAGCACAGGCCTGCTTCTATCCCCGTGCTCGTCAGAAATGTCCCTGACCAGCTGCACATAAACCGGATGAGCATGAAGTGGGGGAACCTCTTGGTCTTAGTGAGCCTTGGTGTTCCCTACAGGTCACGGGCCACTGCAGCATTTAGGGCAGCACAGATGGGCTGTTTCTGACGCCACAGTGACACCTGTCCTGGGGCCGCGCTCTTTGCGGGACTGCTGCCTGGAGATGGGAGCACTGACCACCTCCGGTTGGGGTGACCTTGGGGGACGACTCCCCCAAGAGTTCTTCAGCTGTGCTTTCTGGAGCCCTGGGGCACATGTGTGTGACTGAGGGTGGCGCTGGGAATGGGAGGAACAAATGGTTTTCTAGGTGCTCTCTCTTGGCCTCTCAGTTCTGAGACCCTGAGCTAGTTAGCTCATGTCTCTGAGCCCCAGTCTCTGCCTCCATACAGGGGACACGTGAGGAGGCATGTCACGCTTGACCGGCTCCATTTATCCCCGTGTTTTCATTAACAACACAGTTTGTACAGTGCCTTCAAGGAGCTTTTCACATATGTGACCTCACCAAATTTTCCTAACAGCCAGAAGGTCATGTGGCCTTATTTTATTGATCAAGGCACAGAGGCTACAAAGTCAGGCCTGGAAGGTCACAGTTGCATGGAAATAGGGACCCTTTGTGTTCTCTAAAACTTGTGTCCTTCTGTTCATTGTGCAGATGACAGGGCCCCACAGGCTGACATCTACATGGTCCCAGGCCTCTTTGAGCACACAGTGACGGGCGCTAGGGTTCACCAGCCCTCGATGTGCTCCATCCTGAGGGTGCTGTGGCTGGAAGGGGACTGGCAGGGTCATCTGGATCCCGAACTCTAAAACTAGACCCCGCGTGCTCACAGCTCCAGTCTGTCACTTACCAGCTTAACCTCTTTGAACCTGAGTTGTCATGTGTGTAATATAAGGACTGCCAAAGACCTACACAAAGATCCTGTGAGAATTCAATGAAATAACCCACACAAGATGCTCAGCCCAGTGCCTGACCTAATACATCTTAACTGTCGTCTTTGCTATTATTACAGTCATTAGCACTTTCACACTAAACATCAGCATCTTCAAATGAGCTACTTCCCATATTTTCCCTGTATACATTAAGCATGTTTTTAACAAACTTGTTTTTAGGCCTGAAGGGGTAGGTTCTTCTGGTTTTCTTTTTAGCATCTGTTAGAAGTATTTTTAAAAACTCTGCCTGAATTCACGAGGAGCCCCTGTAAATTCACTTGAAAACAGATCTCATCACTAAAAACTCACAAAACACCGTCTTGAGAATGGAGGAGTCTGCTGTAATTTATGGTATCCACTTGTGACTGCCATTTGGCACCTTGCAAGCTGCTGCTGCCATTAGCCGTCTCTTTTGAGTATTTATGGTCTTGCAGTTGGAGCACTTTGATGCTCATAACAGAAACAGGGTCACATTTAGAAAGTGGACCCTATGCCAAGCTAGAGAATGAGATCCCCCTGGGAAGCTGATGAATAGGGCTGCCCAGGCCAGGGTGGCCTGCCAGCCCGGCCAAGCTGTGCTGTTTCCACATACCCCCACTGGAGACTGTCTTTGTGTCTCAGGCTTCAGCCTGCCAGGCTCAGGCTCTCTGCTTGGCAGTGACCTGGGGCTGGGGCAAAAGACATGTAGCTAAGCACCAAACCGTTTTCCCCGTGGTTGCCCTTCACAGCCTTGAGGTTGGACAAGACAGAGCTAGGACTTGGCAGGAATTTCTCCATGGCCCTCAGCTGGTTCTTTACATCCAGGTAGTGAGAGAGCTTGGGATAGTTGTTGGAGAGGAAGTGTTAAGTGTGACACCAACCAGCACTTTACCCTGGCAGTAGGCGCTACTTTGAGCCTCGGTGCTTCTTGTGCTCACTATGGAAAGATTTGGTTGTCGTGACCTCTGAGGACCATTCTTCCAGATTCCCATGACATGCTCCTGCGTTTTCGACTTTTGACAACTTTGGTCTGTCATTGTTAACCTCTTTGAACCTGAGTTGTCATGTGTGTAATATAAGGACTGCCAAAGACCTACACAAAGATCCTGTGAGAATTCAATGAAATAACCCACACAAGATGCTCAGCCCAGTGCCTGACCTAATACATCTTAACTGTCGTCTTTGCTATTATTACAGTCATTAGCACTTTCACACTAAACATCAGCATCTTCAAATGAGCTACTTCCCATATTTTTCCTGTATACATTAAGCATGTTTTAACAAACTTGTTTTTAGGCCTGAAGGGGTAGGTTCTTCTGGTTTTCTTTTTAGCATCTGTTAGAAGTATTTTTAAAAACTCTGCCTGAATTCACGAGGAGCCCCTGTAAATTCACTTGAAAACAGATCTCATCACTAAAAACTCACAAAACACCGTCTTGAGAATGGAGGAGTCTGCTGTAATTTATGGTATCCACTTGTGACTGCCATTTGGCACCTTGCAAGCTGCTGCTGCCATTAGCCGTCTCTTTTGAGTATTTATGGTCTTGCAGTTGGAGCACTTTGATGCTCATAACAGAAACAGGGTCACATTTAGAAAGTGGACCCTATGCCAAGCTAGAGAATGAGATCCCCCTGGGAAGCTGATGAATAGGGCTGCCCAGGCCAGGGTGGCCTGCCAGCCCGGCCAAGCTGTGCTGTTTCCACATACCCCCACTGGAGACTGTCTTTGTGTCTCAGGCTTCAGCCTGCCAGGCTCAGGCTCTCTGCTTGGCAGTGACCTGGGGCTGGGGCAAAAGACATGTAGCTAAGCACCAAACCGTTTTCCCCGTGGTTGCCCTTCACAGCCTTGAGGTTGGACAAGACAGAGCTAGGACTTGGCAGGAATTTCTCCATGGCCCTCAGCTGGTTCTTTACATCCAGGTAGTGAGAGAGCTTGGGATAGTTGTTGGAGAGGAAGTGTTAAGTGTGACACCAACCAGCACTTTACCCTGGCAGTAGGCGCTACTTTGAGCCTCGGTGCTTCTTGTGCTCACTATGGAAAGATTTGGTTGTCGTGACCTCTGAGGACCATTCTTCCAGCCTCCTGATTCCCATGACATGCTTGCCTGCCAGATTTTACAGGACTTTTGGACAACAGAATTTTAGGGTCTTTAGAGGAGGGAGGGAATCTCATCTAAGTTGCAGTTGAAAAAAAAAAAAAAAGTCAAAGGACTTGCCTGATCCCGTGGCCAAGACTCTGCCCTCCCAATGCAGGGGGCCCAGTTCAATCCCTCGTCAGGGAACTAGACTCCACGTGCCACAGCTGAGACTCAGTGCAGCCACATAAATAAATATTCTTTTAAAAATCAAGATACTTACTGTGTATGAAAAGGAATACCACATCCATCCTTCTGTAAGGCATTAGCGTGCTTGTGAAAGCTTGTCCATCATGAGAGTCTCCAAGCCCTTGGACGGGTCTCCTCCTAAACGCATTTCTCCCACTGTAAGATCCTCCCGGAGACCATATCACATGGTTAAATCTCCGTGTTTCCTTAGGCTCCTCTTAGCTGTGATGGTTTCACAGACTTTCCTTGTTTCCGATGACCTTCAGAGTCTCTAGGAGTCCTGGTTGGGGATTTCATAGAATCTCTTGGAATTTGTCTCATGTTTTTCTGATATTTAGACGGGGGTTATGGGGTTTTGAAAGGAAGTCCGTAGAGACCTGAAATTCTATTTTCATCACATATAATCAAGGGTACAGCCTTCCCACATGACTTAATCACTGCTGGTGTTGACCTTGACACTTAGCTGAGGGATGGCTTGTCAGATTTCTCCACGGTAAAGTTACTCCTTTTCCCTCCTTCCTAAGCCGTGTTCTTGGCAGCGGGGTCGCTGTGTGTAGCCCTTGCCCTCCTCTTTTTGTTTCATTACACTGTTGACTTCTCCCTACGTGCCTGGCCCAGTGTTAGAGACCAGAGGTAGGGAAGGATGGAGGATGGGGCCTCTGCCCTCAGGGATGGCAGGGTCTAAAAGGCAAAGCAGGAAGTAGATTTGCAGTCACAAGCCTCTGTGCAGAACAGAGCTTTCCCGCCTGCCTGTTCACCTCTTACAAGCACCCTATCCTGATACATCCTCTTCTCGCCTATCACTCTGCCTCTCACTGGATTCCTTCTGTGTTGAGGCACAAAGAACCTGAGCCTCAGTGGGTCCAGATGTTGGGTGAGTGCTGGATTAAGTCCAGGCCACGTGGGTTCAAGTCCCAGACAGGGTTTTGGCTGGGTTCAAGTCCCAGCCACATGGATTCAAGTCCCAAGCAGGGTTTGATCAGGTCTGGGCCCTGGGTTTAAGTCTCAATTCGAGGTAGAACACTTTCTACTGGCGCAGCGACAAGCTTCCACAGGGACACAAAGGAAGTTCCCTCACACCAGGCTTTCCTATTTTGTTTCTGCGCTTTAAGTGAATTTTCCTAATTGCCCTCCATCTCCTTCAACCATAAAATCTTAAGTGTTAAAAAAAAAACAAAAAAGAGGCCGGCTTATTTCCTTTCCAGACTTACCCTATGACTCCTGGATGTTATTTTTCTTAAGCATCTGCATCACACTTCCCTGCTGAAAGCATTTTTTAGTCATTAATTAGTAACCTACATTAATATGCAGATTGAATTAATCTATTTCAGGCAGAAGTTTGTCTTGAGGAAGCAAAATAGCTCAAGTGTTATTCCTCCCCACCTGCACCTTCTCTCCCCGCTACCCCGCCTCACCCTCTGTCCCAATCGTTATTAGGATTATTGCTGTGATTATTAAACGCTGATGGGGCACCACAAGTGGCTTCCACGCCTCCCAGAACTCAGGGGAGAGCGTGTCCCTGTGTCTGGACTCGGGGCTGTGTGGAGGCTGCCGTGGGGGACTCATTAGACTGAAATTGGCCTCATAAATAGTCATCCTCAGGATACGGTTTCAGCACTCCTGCTTTTATTTTAGTTGCACTAAGCTGAATTCCTGTTGGGCTCTGTTATTGTCTGAAAAGGTTTTTACCTTTAAAAAAATGAAAAAGTGAATCTTCCATAGTATACCTACCATTTATTGAACTCATACTATGTACCAGAAGCCGGCACACCTTATATTTGATTCACGACACCATCCTGGCAGCAGTTCTGTGGTTTTCCTGCCTGTAGAAATGAGGTGAGGCTCAGTGAAGTGAAGCTCAAGGCTGGTAAAGTCAGAGCTGGGACTGAACCTTAGACTGTATGGCTCCAAAGTCCTCCCTCTTCAGGCCTGTCTTTGGTCGCCTGTCAAGGCCTTCCCAGCCCCTCCAACCCCCTTGCTCCCCACCCCCACCCCATCGCCATGTCCTTCCTCCTCTTCTCATGGTGTCAAGTGGGGAAGGCTTTCTAAAGGGGTCTCGTTTCTGCCTCATTAGAGCTCTTCAGGCCAGGGGCTGGCTGCATCCCCACTACGGAGGCAGGGCTGGCTCTAGACCCTTCTGCTTGCCCAGCTCAGAGGCACCGTCCTGGACAGGATACACCTGTCATCACCAGCCACCTGTGGAATATAGTCTTTTGGCTCCTGCTGCGGTAGTACGTGTAAAAGTTCCCTCCTTGCTACCAGGAGCCCATGTTCTCCTGGGCAACAGGATGCCAGGAGTTCCAGGTGTCTCATTAGTTGGGCACTTGTTTCTAGCCGTGGAGTAGTAGATGTCTGTGCTTTAGTAAGCAGTTACTACATGCCAGACCTGCTAAGGGATGGGCATCCCTGACTCTTGTTCTTTCCTCACATCCTCTCCAGGAGGTGAGTTTGTTGGAATCCCCATAGACCAAGTAAGGAAAAAGAAGCTCAGAGAAGACTGAATTGCTTAAAGGCGATGTGGAAAAACTTTTGTCCAAACCCAAATCTAGCTGAATCCAGAGCTCCTTTTTAAATTACCTTTAGTGCTTCCTTTTAGTGGTGCCTGTCTGTGTGTATGTGTATGTGTGTGAATGCATGTCCACACATAAATGTCCGTATGAAAGCTTACACTTACATATATCAGGTACAGGAGGAGATCAGTGAGGGACACAATTCTGAACAGGATGTGTCCCTCTTGTTCTGGACCTACCGGCTGATGGGGTGACAGATCCTCAAATACCCTTCAAATGTGACTATGATAAATGCTGCAGAGCAAGTCCTGGTTCTGGGTGGCCTTGGGCAAGTCTCTCAAGCCGCAGTTTCCCCACCTCTGACATGGTGAGAACATCTCACAAGAGTAGGATATGGTTTAGAAGGGCAGAAGCACGTAATGCACTTGGTACATGGTGAGACCAGTGAATGGTAGCTCTTCCTGAAGAAGCGTTAGCAAGACCTAATCACAGGGTCAGGTGCTCTGTAAGGGTCAGCTAGGTGTAATTTGGGGACCTCTCAGTCTGTCAGTTTTGTGTCAACAGCGAGATGTTTGGATGCTTAAGGACATGGACCATTTCTGGTATTAATAGTTTTTTGAGTCCTGGGTTGAATGTGAGCCTCCCCAGCCCAGAGGATAAATGCTCACAGGTTGACTGAAAACAATGCTATTTTGTGGTTCTGGAACAGAGTCTGAGAAGTTGTGAAAAGTCCTGCAGGGATAATTGTCCGTATTTCATTTAGGAATCTCAGGTGTTGACAGGAGCCCAGCCCTGTGGGTGAAGAGAGGGGTTCAAGGCCAGGTACACTGAGATTTATGAAACCATCACGAACGTTGTTTCCCTGTGTGCAGTAGAGTTAGACTTGGGGTTGAGTCCCTCTGGGGTTGAGTCTACTTCTTAGCTGCATGACCAGGGCCAGGTATGGCAGAGCCTCCAGTGTCCTCAGCTATAATTTGAGGGGAAGATACTTGCCTTGCAAGATTGTGGAGTTCAAGTATGATAATGCCTAGAATGTATTTAACCCAGCTTTCAGGGCAGAGCAGAGCTTTACTGCTCAGGAAATGGCTGGAGATGTTAGTTCAGGGGACTCCTTGCCAAGAATCTGAGCCCCATAGAATTCTGTCTGATGGATGGGCTATGCCAGGCACGTGTCATTCTCACTCATGACTGCAGTTCTTTCTAGAAATGCCCATGAAAAGAATGTTTTTGCCAGTTAGATGAGGCTCCTGTGGAGAGGCCCCACCCTGGCCCATTCCTGAGGAGTCTGGGCTTGGAGTTTGTCAGTTCCTTGGAATGCTGGGCCCCTGCTGGGGAGCTGGCTGCAGGCTTAGCCAGCCCAGAGTTCTTGGTCTGTGGGAAGAGACATTTCTGGGGAGAGGGAGGATGCTGATCTATATTTTGAATGCTGCAAAAATACAGATAAGCTTAAACACAAAAGATAATCCCCAGTGATTATGCCCATCCAGAGATCACCACAGTTATATTTTAGCATCTGTCCATTCACATTTGGTTATTGTTGTTGTTATGTGTCTTAGTTCAGGATGCCATGACAAATTACCAGACACTGGGTGGCTTATAAACAACAGAAATTTTTTCTTGGAACTTCATTGGTGGTCCAGTAGTTAAGAATCCACCTTGCAATACAAGGGTTGCAGGTTCGATCCCTGGTCAAGGAACAAAGATTCCACATGCTATGGGGCAAATAAGCCCATAAACCACAACTAGAGAAAGCCCGTGTGCCATAACAAAGACTAGTGCAGCTATTTTAAAAAACAGAAAGGGCGACGGGTGGTGGGGAGCTTTTTTTCTCCCAGTTTCTGGGCTGGATGTCTGAGATCGGGGTACCAGCACCATCAGGTCCACAGTTTGGGCATGGGAAGTCTACAGTCATGGTACCAGCACAGTCAGGTCCTGGTAAGGAGCCTCTTCCACAGTGTAGACTGTGGACATCTTCTGTCCTCACACAGAAAGAGAACCAAGGCGGTGGTATTTGGAGGAGGGGCCTTTGGGAGCAATTAGGCCATGAGGTTGAATGAGTTAGTGCCACTCTTGAGATGCATTTAGACAGCACTACTCCTTTCCCAGAGGATGTTTGAGAAAACATAATCATTTTGTCCAGTGCTCACTCTGTGGCAGACACTATTTAATGAATTAACTGTATTAACCATTTTAACTCTCACAACGATCCCATAAGGTTAAACTATTATCGGGGGCTTCCCTGGTGGTCCAGTGGGTAAGGACACCGTCTTGCAGTGCAAGGGGCGCCGGTTTGATCCCTGGCCTGGGAAGATCCCACGTGCTGCAGAGCGGCTGGACCCATGTGTCCAATTACCGAGCCGGAGCTCTGGAGTGCACGCGCCCAGAGCTGGTGCTCTGCGACAACAGAGGCCACCGCGATGGGAGGCCCACACGGGCCAAAGAACAAAGGTGGATGAAAATGGACAAATGAAAGACCAATAGAAGTGGCCCGCCTGCCCCCTTCCCTTCCCACCCCACCCCCCCAAAATAAATAACTAAATTAATTAAAAAAAAAAAACTATTATCAGCCCCTGTTTTACAGATGAGAAAACTGAGACACAGTGTGGTTGAGGATTTTGCTCAAGGTCACACAGCTCCTGAATGCTAGAATCCAGAGTCTAGCTCGTATTGTCTGATTCCAGGTCATGCTTTCTTTTTTTTCTCCTTATTTTTAATTTTTGGCCTCTTTTATTTATTTATTTATTTATTTATTTATTTATTTATTTATTTATTTATTTATTTTCAGCCATCTTTATTCCCTGGCCTGTGTGGGCCTCCCATTGCAGTGGTCTGTCTCATTGCAGAGCACCGGCTCTGGGCACATGTGCTGCAGAGCAGTGGCTCTTAATTGGACACACCGGTCCAGCCGCTCTGCTGCACGTGGGATCTTCCCAGGCCAGGGATCAAACCAGTGCCCCTTGCACTGCAAGGCAGACTCTCTACCCACTGGACCACCAGGGAAGCCCTGGGTCATGTGTTAATAACCATAAGGAACATTGCCTACTTTGGTTAAATCTCAAAGCAAGGGAAGGTTGTTTAGGTGGGAGAGCTCTGCCGACTCCAGGAACACTCAGGTCCTCCTGGCAAACAGTCCTAAGTTAAAGAGCACCTGGGCAGAAACAGGAGTCGTTTCAGTGAATACAGTGTCACCTGTCCGTCGCCTGCATGAACTGCTGAATGCTCAGGAGGGAGAAAGTGGGGAAAGCCAGAGTCGTCCCTGCTCTCTTCTCATTAGTGGCACTTAAATTTCTGAAGTGCTCCGGCTCTGAGCTCTAAAGGGTGCTTAGGGAGCTTCTAGTATATAACCCTCACTTTACAGACAAGGATCAGCGACCCAAACAGGGAAGGTGGTTGCCCAGCAAGTGAATGGCAGTGCCAGGAAGCAGAAGCCATGTCTCCAGCCCAGGGCAGGACCGTGCAGGCAAGTCCTTAGTTTCCATTGCCACCTTCCACACTGGCTTGGGGGGTGAGAAGGCTTGTTTTCTCCTAAACAGGGGCAGTGATGGGGGTCTTTTCGCCCATCCTAGGAACTGAATGGCCATCTGGTGGTGGATGGATCACATAGTTAGATACCCTGCAATATGGTCTGCCGCATCCTTGATGGTCCCCACATCTGGCCCCTTCCCTGTCTTTGCAGGTTCAGCCCCACTGCCATGGTGTGTTCTGCCTCTCATCTCGTGTCCCTGCGCCAGCACCCAAGTCTTTGAATGGGTCTCCTAGCCTCCAGTCCCCCTTCCAGTCTGCTTTCTGGGCTTATAGTCCAGGGAGCTCTCGAGATTGCAAAGACGAGCCACTCTGATTCCACTACCTTCAGGGTTGAGTTCCACCTCCTGGGAAGAGCTCACAAGGTCCCTGGAGATTAGCACCTCATCTTTATCTTACACCTGGGCGCCCCCCAAGTCGGCCACATGTTCTACATCTAACTACTTTTGAGACACAAAAACTGTGGACTTTGTACACCACTGTGCTCTGTTCTCTGAGCCAGGGATGCCGGATCTCCCTCTCCCTGGCAAGGCACACTCATCTTTCCAGAAGGAGCCCAGAGCTGCTGTCTCCTTGAAGTCTTGTTCTTGGGCGCTGACTGCCCCTGCTTTGTGCCTGCTCGGGCAGCTGCACCTGCTTCTTTCACAGTACCGGTTCCACTTTACTGGACTTGGAACTCTACTGGATGTGGAACTTTATTGGACCAAGCAGGACTCGGTCACTAGGGGGACAGGGGGACAAGGCGATGCGGAGAAGGCCAGTGACAGTGACGCGCTTAGCCGTGTGCTAGGCCCAGTGTAAGCCCCGACTCGGGTTATCTCATCTCAACCCCACCCCAGGTGTTGTCCCTGCAAACACGCTAAACACGCTGTCCTCCCTTCACAGCTGGGAAACCAGCCCAGAAAGCTGAGGACTCGCCCACAGTGCCACAGAGGACAGGTCACCTCGCTGAGGTTGGCACCCATGCAGTCTGCTCAGAGCTCCTGCTTTCGTTATTCTGGACCGCAGTTGTTGCGGTTTCTGGTTTCCATCACTGGGTGAACGGGTTTTGGGCCGAGGCAAGTCCTTAGTTTCCATTGCCACCTTCCACACTGGCTTGGGGGGTGAGAAGGCTTGTTTTCTCCTAAACAGGGGCAGTGATGGGGGTCTTTTCGCCCATCCTAGGAACTGAATGGCCATCTGGTGGTGGATGGATCACATAGTTAGATACCCTGCAATATGGTCTGCCGCATCCTTGATGGTCCCCACATCTGGCCCCTTCCCTGTCTTTGCAGGTTCAGCCCCACTGCCATGGTGTGTTCTGCCTCTCATCTCGTGTCCCTGCGCCAGCACCCAAGTCTTTGAATGGGTCTCCTAGCCTCCAGTCCCCCTTCCAGTCTGCTTTCTGGGCTTATAGTCCAGGGAGCTCTCGAGATTGCAAAGACGAGCCACTCTGATTCCACTACCTTCAGGGTTGAGTTCCACCTCCTGGGAAGAGCTCACAAGGTCCCTGGAGATTAGCACCTCATCTTTATCTTACACCTGGGCGCCCCCCAAGTCGGCCACATGTTCTACATCTAACTACTTTTGAGACACAAAAACTGTGGACTTTGTACACCACTGTGCTCTGTTCTCTGAGCCAGGGATGCCGGATCTCCCTCTCCCTGGCAAGGCACACTCATCTTTCCAGAAGGAGCCCAGAGCTGCTGTCTCCTTGAAGTCTTGTTCTTGGGCGCTGACTGCCCCTGCTTTGTGCCTGCTCGGGCAGCTGCACCTGCTTCTTTCACAGTACCGGTTCCACTTTACTGGACTTGGAACTCTACTGGATGTGGAACTTTATTGGACCAAGCAGGACTCGGTCACTAGGGGGACAGGGGGACAAGGCGATGCGGAGAAGGCCAGTGACAGTGACGCGCTTAGCCGTGTGCTAGGCCCAGTGTAAGCCCCGACTCGGGTTATCTCATCTCAACCCCACCCCAGGTGTTGTCCCTGCAAACACGCTAAACACGCTGTCCTCCCTTCACAGCTGGGAAACCAGCCCAGAAAGCTGAGGACTCGCCCACAGTGCCACAGAGGACAGGTCACCTCGCTGAGGTTGGCACCCATGCAGTCTGCTCAGAGCTCCTGCTTTCGTTATTCTGGACCGCAGTTGTTGCGGTTTCTGGTTTCCATCACTGGGTGAACGTGGGCACCATCCTCTACTGCTGGCCGGAGAGAGCACCTGAAGGGGAGAGAATGCCCTGATCTTATTGTCCCGTATTAGAAGTCAAAGTGTTTCAGGCTCAGGGCTCCAGATAACTTGTTGGGAGGTATTGCAGACACTGGGAATGGTGAAGCATGGTTCTGAAATAGTTCGAAGTGCTATTGGGCTATTTGGGCATTGAAGCTTTGCCTTCTTTTCCAATGCTATGGGAAAGGCTCTGGACAGGGAGTCAGACTCGTTTAGCCTCTGCTGCTTCCCAGCCATGGGACTCTTAAGTAAGTTGCTTCATGTCCCTGGGCCTGCACTTGTCCCCACTGCATAATAAGGTTGTTGGGCTGGTCCTCCTGCACATGAAAGTCACCTGGAGGGCTTCTTCAAAGACAGATTTCTGGGACCCACTCCTAGAGTTGTGATTCAGTCAAGCAGCTGGTAGGGCCTGGGAGTTTGCATTCCTAACTGCTTCCTAGGGACTGCTTCTGCTGCTGGAGTGGGGACTGTACTTTAAGCTGTCCTTTGATGCTGTCTCTGTCCCTTGAGCTTACGGCTCCATTCCCATGGACAGGCAAATGAACTCTCTCATATTAATACCAGAGAAATTCAGTACAGCAACACAGAACATCAAACCAGTGAAAGGGGGTGGCACTTTGCCAGGCCCTTCTCCCGGGGATCTTCCCAACCCAGGGATCAAACCCTGGTCTCCCGCATTGCAGGAAAATTCTTTACCATCTGAGCCACCAGGGAAGCAGGGGTTGGCACTTGGAAATGACAGCAGGGTACAATGCACCCTGCCCTTCCATCCTCTTCTCCTCTTTTTTAACCCTTCCTAACCACCAGAGACCCCAAGTCCAGATCCTTTGGAATAACTTGTTTCCATGTGTGGTTTGGGGAATGGATGGATCATTGGAGGACTCCGACATACCAGCTATTGTCAGGGCTAAGACACCTGCCCTGAGCAGCTGATAGGTTGAAAACACCCAGCATGGGCATAAGCTCCTTATATCCTAGGGGCTCACCAGCTTGAGAGATCAAACTTCTAATAGGGTAGCCTAGGCTAACCTTCCACCTTGTTCACAGTGGCCTGAGCTTTGCCACTGGGGCGAGGAAAAGAAAATCTTTCTCTTGCTCTCCTCTAGGATACCATTGTGGCCCCCTTGGCCTTCAAAGGTATATAAAGGAATGCTTTTCTCCTGACCACACTTCAGGCATGAGCTGCATCACGCGTCTCTGTGACCCTGTGCCAGGAGTCTGATGAAGAAATTCCAGGGAGACAAATGGAGATTACATGGAAATCAATCACGCGCAGCTGGTGTTCTCTGTGGGCAACTGTTCAATTTTATTTCCTTTTCATTTTTCTCCCCATTCCCTGGGATCAGCTCCTTTAAGGGCTTGACACCAGCTAGACTTGTGTGATTAAGTGGTAAACTTAAGCTGGCTGCTGGGACCTTCTGCGTGTTTTTGGAAACTGATTCTTCAGGGCAGCCAACCAAGACTCAGGGTCATGAGTCTTATGGACCACTAAGAACATGGGGAACTGTTTAAAGTTATTTCTCAAAGTGGACTTTTTTGTGATTTCCCCTTACTACTTATTTATAATTTTGGCTACATGCAGCTGCATGTAATGATACGGAGTTTCATTATCTCTCATAATAAGAACCCTAAAAACTGTGAGATTAATTAATTTGGTGTCACGGCAACATCATCTGAGTTTTGTATTCCTGCCCCTCTTTCTGCTTTGCCATACTCAATGTGTTCCCCAGAGGTTAAAGTTCCTCATTGTCTCACGATGGCTGCTGTAGCTCCATCTAGCACCCGCAGACACAAAAACCTGCTGGATGGATAACTAGGCAAAAAAGTCAGAGTTCTGTTAGAGGGAAGAAAGGGGTTGGTATGAGAAACCATGGTCAGAAACACCCTTTCTCTCCTGCCTAAGACTGAGTACAGACATCTTGTTCTGGCATAATGAGACTTACACAGTATGTCCTCAATTTATAGTTCTTAGTTTTCTTTCCTACTCTTCTCTTTGTAAAGCCACTGGGCAACCAAACAGGACGAACATTTGCTATTGCCAGAATTTGCCGTACATCTCATTTCTACCTCCTTGCTTTTGCTTAGACTGTGTCCAGTATCTGGAATACACCTAGTCTGTGATCCCTGTCTCTCAACACAACACATGTCAAGGGATGGATATAGAAATGGAGCCCTGGGAGTCCCATGGTGGTCTAGGGGTTAGAACTCAGTGCTTTCACTGCCGTGGCCTGGCTTCAATTCGTGAGATTCCACAAGATGTGCAGCGAGGCCAAAAAGTAGAAAGAAATTGAGATGTTCTCTTCTTCTTTCCATCCTTGTCTTTTAAAAGCAGTCCTTTATTGCAAAATAAAATACAAGATACAGAAAACCACACACAAAAAACTGGCAGACTTAATGAGTTACTATAACATGGATGCCCTTGCAGTGACTGCCTGCCAGAATATAGAACATTGCCAGTCCCTCCAGAAACCCCTTCTTGTGCCCAATTCAATCATGATTTCCTCTTGCTCTCTAAGAGTAACTTTACTTTTACAGAAATCACTTCTCTTCATTTAAAAAATAGATTTATCACACCAGTGTACATCCCTAGCAGTTTAATCTAGCAGTTTAGTGTTATCCGTTTTTAAATGTGAGGTTTTTTGTTGTTGTTGTTAACTTTTTATTTGTGTTGGGGTATAGCCGATTAACAATGTGGCAATAGTTTCAGGTAAATAACAAAGGGTCTCTGCCATATATACTAAATGTGATGTTTTTGAAGTCTTTTTTTAAGTTATTATTTATTTATTTTTGGCTATTCTGGGTTTTCACTGCTGCCACAGGCTCTTCTCCAGTTGCAGGGAGTGGGGACTACTCTCTAGTTGAGGTGACCAGGCTTCTTGTTGCGGTAACTTCTCTTGTGGAACTCGGACTCTAGGGCACACAGGTTTCAATAGTTGCGGCACATGGGCTCAGTAGTTGCAGCTCTGAAGCTCTAGAGCACAGGCTCAGTAGTTGTGGCTCATGGGCTTAGTTGCTCCGCAGCATATGGGATCTTCCTATGTCAGGAATTGAACCCGCGTCTCCTGAACTGGCAGGCGAACTCTTCATGACTGAGCTACCAGGGAAGCCCTGAAGTCTCTTTTAATCTACAGTTTTCTCCTTCAATTCTTTCTCCTATTTATAATTAATCTATTAAGAACCCAGGCTGTTCAGGTTTCTAACAGTCTGAGATTTGGCTAATTGCACATTTGTGGTTCAAGTTATCATGTTCTCAGTTTTATTTTCTGCAAATCAGCAGTATCCAGAGCCTGGATCAGCCTGATGTTGATTCCTCTGGCAGGATTACAGGTGATACGTTTCGTCAGGAAGCACATCATTTCTCTTTGTACAGTAAGTTCCCTACATACAAAAGAGTTCCATTCTGAGAGCACACTCATAAGCCTAATTTGTTTGTAAGTTCAACAAAGTTAGCCTAGGTACCCACCTAACACAACGGATTATATAGTATTGTTCTTTACTAGGTTTATAATACTTATCATACAAATAATACGTTAAAAGCAGACACAAAAGTCAAAAAAATGTTTTAAATCTTATAGTACAGTATCTTGAAATGTATAGTAGGAATGCAGCATGACAGATGGCACTTCTTAGCAGCAACAGCTACGTCACTACTGTTTCTACGCCTGCTTCTGGGCATCCTGGGCTTCAAATCAAGATAGTTTGCCTTCATAAAGCAATAGGGAAGTTACTTTCAGGGTAGATTGTTATCATGGCAAACATTTAGACGAGAAAATGTTTGTTTCCTCTCCTCCTCCTTGGAAACCACTGACCTCCTTGCCAAGTCTGCCAGTCACGTGAACTAACTTTCACGTGTATACCAGACATGAGACAGTGTGCCACATGCATGTGACAATGTGTGCCAGACACAGGAACTAACTTACCTGACTAGACATGCAGACACACATTCACATCTTTGAAAGTTTGCGCCTTGAAGATTCATATGTCAGGGACTTAATGGTATTCTAAATCTATTGTTTCTTCCTCATTTATTCAGTGGGAGTCTCTTCAAATTGGACCCTGAGTCCTGTGGCATTCCCACTAATCTCTGTATAATGTATGTTGCAGATTCATTTGCCACATTTCCTCTCTTGGATCTAGAATTAGTTGTCATTTCTCTGAGAAGCCCATTGGTTTCTTTTAGTTAGACATGATATTTTAAGACCATGAGATGGAGACTGGAGGTGCTCTTTGACATTGGACTTTGTCCTGATCTTTTCACTGAACAGGGGTGCATGATTATAGATATGCTTATATTTATATTTTGTTTACATTTAAAGATAAAATACCCCTTGATGTTGTGTATATTTATGTTTTACTTTATTTTGGGGGAGCTATGCCATATAGCATGTAGGACCTTAGTTCACCAACTAGGGATCGAACCCAAGCTCCCTGCAGTGGAAGCACAGAATTTTAACCATTGGACCACCATGGAAGTTCCTATATATGTTTAATTTAAATGAAAGATTCTAGAGCCCTTACATCTGTCATCTCTTTCTTCACATCAAAACCCAAGTTTTCAATGACACAACGGATTATATAGTATTGTTCTTTACTAGGTTTATAATACTTATCATACAAATAATACGTTAAAAGCAGACACAAAAGTCAAAAAAATGTTTTAAATCTTATAGTACAGTATCTTGAAATGTATAGTAGGAATGCAGCATGACAGATGGCACTTCTTAGCAGCAACAGCTACGTCACTACTGTTTCTACGCCTGCTTCTGGGCATCCTGGGCTTCAAATCAAGATAGTTTGCCTTCATAAAGCAATAGGGAAGTTACTTTCAGGGTAGATTGTTATCATGGCAAACATTTAGACGAGAAAATGTTTGTTTCCTCTCCTCCTCCTTGGAAACCACTGACCTCCTTGCCAAGTCTGCCAGTCACGTGAACTAACTTTCACGTGTATACCAGACATGAGACAGTGTGCCACATGCATGTGACAATGTGTGCCAGACACAGGAACTAACTTACCTGACTAGACATGCAGACACACATTCACATCTTTGAAAGTTTGCGCCTTGAAGATTCATATGTCAGGGACTTAATGGTATTCTAAATCTATTGTTTCTTCCTCATTTATTCAGTGGGAGTCTCTTCAAATTGGACCCTGAGTCCTGTGGCATTCCCACTAATCTCTGTATAATGTATGTTGCAGATTCATTTGCCACATTTCCTCTCTTGGATCTAGAATTAGTTGTCATTTCTCTGAGAAGCCCATTGGTTTCTTTTAGTTAGACATGATATTTTAAGACCATGAGATGGAGACTGGAGGTGCTCTTTGACATTGGACTTTGTCCTGATCTTTTCACTGAACAGGGGTGCATGATTATAGATATGCTTATATTTATATTTTGTTTACATTTAAAGATAAAATACCCCTTGATGTTGTGTATATTTATGTTTTACTTTATTTTGGGGGAGCTATGCCATATAGCATGTAGGACCTTAGTTCACCAACTAGGGATCGAACCCAAGCTCCCTGCAGTGGAAGCACAGAATTTTAACCATTGGACCACCATGGAAGTTCCTATATATGTTTAATTTAAATGAAAGATTCTAGAGTTTTTTCCCCTTTTCTCTATTACATCTGTCATCTCTTTCTTCACATCAAAAACCCAAGTTTTCAATGACATAAGAGAGAGTAGAATTTGGCTTTTTGTCTCATCTCATAAACACAGCAGTATCAGAACAATAATCTAATGCCACTAAAAGATGATTACTGAAAACACTAAAATCTTTTTGCATGTACTCTCCATTCTCTCCCCATTGTTTTATAGTTGTCCTATATCTGTATTATACTACTCTTTCCCTCTTAACTCTCATTTAATCTTAATTCTGTGGTAGTTCGTTGGTAGCTCAGTTCATCATCAGCCTATACGTTGACATCCCTTTAGTCGTATTGATTGTCCAAAGCCTATTTCCTATTAGATTATTTAGGGAGGGTTCATGGGAACAGGAACAGTTTTTCTCAAGTTCTTAAATATTGGTAACATTTGTGCCCTCCACACTCGTCAGTTTTGTTAAATATAAAATTGTTAGTTCACATTTTCGTTCCCTGAATCCTCTGAATGTGTTACTCCAGTTTCTTCTGGCATCAAGTGTTACTTTCAAAAAGTCTGGGGATAATCTAATCTTTTCCTATATGACTATCTTGTCCCTCTTTTTTTCCTTACCCTCTTTTTTTCCTTAAGTAACCAAAAGTCTAGTCCCTCCCTTTCTCCCTTTCTTCCTTCCTTTATCTCAGTAAATTTACTGGATTATACACCTTAGTATTGGTTATCCTGGCTTGATATTCTTAGTTATGAAGTTTGCTCTTTCAGTATGTACTTTCAAATCTTCCTTTTTCTTAAATTTTAGGAAAATTTTCTTGAGTTATAGTATTTTTTTCTATTATCTTGTTTTGGTTTTCTTTTTCAGAGACTCCTCTTATCTATATGTTAGATCTTCTTTCCTTATATTCATACTTTGTAACTTTCTCCTGATTCTTTTTTGAAAAGTTTTTTCTGTATTTAAAATTTTTCTTCTTTTTACTTATTTAAGGCATTAACTATTGTAGGGTTTTTTTTCAAATTGTTATTGTTATTATTTATTTCTTCTAGTTTAATCTCTTTTCTGAAATGACTTCTTCTTTTATTGCTAATTCTTTTCTGTTTTTTTTTAACCTCATTTTTGAGTCTTTCTAATTTAGGTTATTCTTTCATATCTTAGAGCATTTTGTTAAGGTATTTTAAACTCACTTTTTATACTGGATTGCAGTTTTGATCTATTTTATAAACATTTTTCAAGCATGCTTTATTGCACATAGAAACTGCTGTCCTGTTTCCTGTTCTTTTTTTAGATAATAATTTAACATAATATTTGACATCAGTATTTTGCTGTTGTTCATTTGGTGAAATTTGTCTTCTTGAACTTTCAGAATAAGGTGGGGTTTAATAAAGCATTTCTGACTTTATAGACCTTCCTCTCTCTCTTTGTCTCTTGGTGTGTAGTATTAAAAAATGTGGTAGCTTTCTTTCTTAGAGTTCCTGACTCTGTTTCCCTCTCCCACTGTTATCTGAAACTCCACTTTCCTTTATCACCATTGTTCCTGTCCTGCTCAGTTTGGACTCCACTCAGCAATTTCTTCTCATTGCAGGTTTGGATCTGCCTTGACAGATCAGCTTCAAGAGTTCATAGGAGCCAGACTGTTCCAGCCTCATCCGACCTGTGGACTGTGGCCCTCCCATGCTTGCCTATTATTCAATTGGGCAGAAACCCTCCAACTTTTCGCTGCCATTCTCACATTGGGGCATTGTCCTTTTGGCTGTTTGCTGTCCACCCTAGGACTGGCAACCACCATTCACATTGCTTTCTTCGTCCTCTTACACAGACAGCAATAACATGTAAGACTGATACTTATTGGTGGTTTGTTGTCACTCACCCACTTATATTTAAGGGTTTGTGGAGATGCCTTGGGAGCTAATCTGGTTGTTAATTGTTGTTCCGAGGGTTTTGTTGTCTGTTTGCTTTGTGTGATTCTGTGGGGGTCAGAGATAGCGAAAGAACCATGCCGTGTACGGCCATCTTTCTTCTTCATCACTTTAGTTCCTCCACTGCCTCTTAGGGACAGAGTAGATGCTCATAAATGTTGAAGTCACACAGAGAATTGTTCCGATTGGTAGAAGACATTTTTACCTGGAGCTGTTGTTTTATGTAGCCCATTTGGTAGCAAAATTTCTGTGGAGTGTTTCTTTTTTTCCTGTCTTCAGATAGCTTTTATGAATAATGAATTCCTAAAAGTGATAACATCAAGTCAGGAATTATTTACTAGCATCAGTGCCCCTCTGGGAAAAAAAAAAATGTAGCCCTAGGAAGACAAATAAGCTTTTATGTCAGGTGGTGATTCTTATCATTTGATACTGACTTTCTAAAGCCTATGGTTACCACATCACAGCTCTCTGAATTTATAAATTAAGGTGACTTGGGCTGCAAGTTACAGGAAGTCAGTTCAAAATAACTGAAACAGTAAAGGGTTCAATATATTGCAATAACAAGGAGTCCAGTGTTCAGGCCACTTCAGAGCTAGCTAGTTTAACAGCTTCAGTCAGCCTCAGTATGTCTGCTCTTTTTCCTCAGAGACAAGAGATTCCTGCAAGAGCTCCTGCCAGGAGCATAGAAGACAGTGTTTTCTCCCTGTCACCTTTTGATCAGTGAGGAAAACTTTCCCAACCCTTGCCTCTAAGGCCAACAGAACCCCTCAGTTGGTTCCGTCCTTGCACCATAGTAAGGAAAATTGGACCACCAAGATTGGCCCAGATTCACCAAGATAGATTTCTTGATTATATGAAGGAGCTATGGTAACTGTAACAGAATTAGGGTTCTGTCAGTGTGGCAGAAGGGGAAAAGACTCTTAGATAAGCAGTTGCAGTGCTTGCTACATTGAGGTATGTCATGATGGATGAACTAGTCTACCATGGGCATGGGCCAGAGATATGGTGTCCTGGCCTTTTATTTGTTGCAAAAGTGCTTTCTCATCTCTTGTCTCTATTGTTGATGTACACTTGATCTAAGCAGATAGGGATTATCATCCTTGTTTTATAGTAGTGACACTGAGTCCCAGAGTAGCAAATTGACCCACTCAGCCAAGGAGTGACAAAGCAGGGCTTCCTGATGACATATCCAGTATGCATCTACCTTCCCATGCTTTCCAGTTCTGATTGTGGTCTTTTCCCAGAGGCAGGAAAGGGAATTTGGGGAGGGTACCTAGGCCAGGCCTTGTCTGTATCATAGTCTCATCAAGACCTTACCCTACAGGAAGTTTTTTTTTTCAAAACAATACCTTAGCAAAATTTCTGTGGAGTGTTTCTTTTTTTCCTGTCTTCAGATAGCTTTTATGAATAATGAATTCCTAAAAGTGATAACATCAAGTCAGGAATTATTTACTAGCATCAGTGCCCCTCTGGGAAAAAAAAAAATGTAGCCCTAGGAAGACAAATAAGCTTTTATGTCAGGTGGTGATTCTTATCATTTGATACTGACTTTCTAAAGCCTATGGTTACCACATCACAGCTCTCTGAATTTATAAATTAAGGTGACTTGGGCTGCAAGTTACAGGAAGTCAGTTCAAAATAACTGAAACAGTAAAGGGTTCAATATATTGCAATAACAAGGAGTCCAGTGTTCAGGCCACTTCAGAGCTAGCTAGTTTAACAGCTTCAGTCAGCCTCAGTATGTCTGCTCTTTTTCCTCAGAGACAAGAGATTCCTGCAAGAGCTCCTGCCAGGAGCATAGAAGACAGTGTTTTCTCCCTGTCACCTTTTGATCAGTGAGGAAAACTTTCCCAACCCTTGCCTCTAAGGCCAACAGAACCCCTCAGTTGGTTCCGTCCTTGCACCATAGTAAGGAAAATTGGACCACCAAGATTGGCCCAGATTCACCAAGATAGATTTCTTGATTATATGAAGGAGCTATGGTAACTGTAACAGAATTAGGGTTCTGTCAGTGTGGCAGAAGGGGAAAAGACTCTTAGATAAGCAGTTGCAGTGCTTGCTACATTGAGGTATGTCATGATGGATGAACTAGTCTACCATGGGCATGGGCCAGAGATATGGTGTCCTGGCCTTTTATTTGTTGCAAAAGTGCTTTCTCATCTCTTGTCTCTATTGTTGATGTACACTTGATCTAAGCAGATAGGGATTATCATCCTTGTTTTATAGTAGTGACACTGAGTCCCAGAGTAGCAAATTGACCCACTCAGCCAAGGAGTGACAAAGCAGGGCTTCCTGATGACATATCCAGTATGCATCTACCTTCCCATGCTTTCCAGTTCTGATTGTGGTCTTTTCCCAGAGGCAGGAAAGGGAATTTGGGGAGGGTACCTAGGCCAGGCCTTGTCTGTATCATAGTCTCATCAAGACCTTACCCTACAGGAAGCTTTTCCTCTTCTTTTTTTTAAATAACAGCTTTATTAGGGAGTACTTAAATAAATATACCATACTGTAAAGGTCTCCATGTTAAAATGTGCGCTTCAGTGGGTTTAGTACAGTTACAGATGGGTACATCCATCACTACTAAAGCCTCCGTTTCTTAGTAACCTTTGTAACTTTGCCTCTGGAGTGTCAGTCTCCCCACTAACAATGGCCCCCTGAAGTCTCACAGCTACTCGTTTCCCTTGGGAAACAGACTCAGATTCCTGAAGGGGTTCTGGAGCCCCCTTGCATGAGTAATGCCTGGCTATGGAAGGGAGCTGACCAGGCTGGGGAGACTTTAGGATCCACCCATCCACCACTCATCTGATGGGGCATCTGCTGGAAACTCAATGGCTGTCTAGAGCTACTGTGCTGTGTTGCCAGTTCTTCTGGTAACTCAAGAGAAGCTGGACGTTTGGATCTTTAAGAGAAGTTTCTGAATTTCTAGTAGCTGTCAACATATGCTTTGTTTGTTAAAAGCACTGTGTGTTATGCCTTGCAGATTGGAGATGACCTTAGGCCTCTAGCTTTTGAGACTTCTTTTCTTTGACTTTGTCTCATTTTAGTTAATCTGTTTTCATTTTAAAATTCATTTATTGTTAATATCTATTTATTAATTGTTTCATATCACCAAGTGAGTGAGGTTTTCCTGGTGTGTCACAGGAGCCAGCCAAGAACCAGGTAGGTACTGGAAGTTCCATCAGTGGAGTATAACTGTGCTCATAGATGTGAGGTGCAAACAGCCCCGTGAGAGAGCAGGGTTTTGTGACAATATGATTTTCATAGTTGTCTTTGAACACCAGCAAACTGTTGGATGAGATGGCTTGGTTTCCAAAACCCTTATTTCGTAGTCAGCCACTTTTGTTTCTGATGTTAGCACCTATGTATGGGCTTCACCAGCTATCTCCCCAAAACCAGCCCAGAGAGATTTAGCCATTGCCCAAGGCCTTTTACCTGGAACATACAGAGAGTCCTGTAACTGAATACTGTCTGCTGACTTTAAAACCAATGTTCTGTTGACTTCTTTATGCTTTATGATTGTACTTTTATCTGAGTTAAGCTGCCTGATGCTAGATCCTAAATTTGAATTTTCAAGGTTAGCAAACCTCACTTCATCTCTACCTTCCTAATATCTTCTGTTTTTTAAAGCATGCTTTTATTAGGACTCCTTCAGCTGCAAGTGACAGAAACTCTTCTTATACCGGCTTAAATATGAAAGGAAATTTATTGGATTATGTACTGAAAAGACTGGGGATGCACTGCCTTAAGGCATGGCTGAATCCTGGGTTTCCGTGTCTGTAGTACTCTGTTCTTAATGTGGGTTGCTTCTCCCCAGACCAGCTCTCCCCTTCATGGCAACAAGAAGCCTCCAGCAGCTCCAGGCTTCCTCCTTGTAGCTTGGCAGCTCCAGCAGCAAGAGAAAGGCTCTCTCTTGATCCTCGTCGTCTTAGTCACTGAGCCACCCTCTTGTGTCCACTGTAGTTTATCACTTGTCTCTAAGGTTTTCTTTGTAGTCAGGAAAATACCATACTGTTGTTTATCAGTCAAGTCTTTACTCACGGAGCTAAGGGAGGCCAACCCCCAAAGCCTTATGTGGACAGTGGGAGAGGGCTGATTCCCCAAGGTCAGTGTAGGTTCTAGAAATGCAAAGAATGAAACCTGGGATGGTCCAGTGGGTAAGGACACCACCTTGCAGTGCAAGGGGTGCCAGTTCTATCCCTGGCCTGGGAAGATCCCATGTGCCGCAGAGCGGCTGGACCGATGTGTCCAATTACTGAGCCAGAGCTCTGGAGCGCATGCGCCCAGAGCCGGTGCTCTGTGACAACAGAGGCCACTGCGATGGGAGGCCCACAAAGGCCCAAGAACGAAGATGGATGAAAATGGACAAATGAAAGACCAATAGAAGTGGCCTGCCCGCCCCCCTCCCTCCGCAAACCCCCCTCCAAAAAAGAGAATTCTGGCTTTCCAAGAAAGAAGGGTTCAATACAGAATATTTTTAATTATTTTACTTTTACAGAATTTTGTTGTTTACAGATATGTATAATCCCAGATTGGTCATATGTATATCCCTGACCCCCTCCCTCGTCTACCTTCCTCCCAAGCACCCCCATCCCACCCCTCCAGGCGTTCGTACAGCACCCCTGCAGGATCCCCTATTCCCACAGCACAATCACAATAGCTATCATTTTTACATATGATAGTGTAAGTTTCCATGTTACTCCCTCTATGCCTCCCACCCACTGTTCATTCCCCACAATGTCCACATGTCTGTTCTCTATGTCTGTTTTTTCCATCACTTCTCTGCATGTGTTATCATTACCATCTTACTAGATTTCATATATGTGTGTTAGTATACTATACTTGTCTTTCTTTTTTTTACTTACTACAGCACTTCAAAAACAGGTAATCTGTTATGAGCATTCAGATATTCGCTTTTTTAAAAAATAAAAGAACCATTGGGACATTTGCCAAACCCACACCTTTCGTAATAGAAAAAAAAAAGGCAAGCTTTGTTTTCTCATGCATAGCTATTATAAGTACGGTATAGATTTCTTAGGGTCTTAACACAACTTCTTAGCAAAGCAATGCTTCATTTATCTGGCTTCATTAGGGAGTGAGGTTTTCAGGATGAGTGAGTTGTCCAGATATGTTTATGGTTTTAAGATTTAAGTCTGTAAAAAAAACACAAAAAACCATTTCTTAAAACAGAAGATGCTGCTACAACAAACATAAATGTTTTCTAAGCTGTTTTGCTCCATGCTTCTAGAAGTTAGAGTATATATCAGTAGGTATGAGAAGAAACACAGACTAAACATGACCTTTCTTTTCGGGACATGATTTGGTGGTGGTGGAGGTCAGGAGGATGACAATATTTATGTGATAGTAACTGTGAGTACCTTATGAAATGGAAGGTTAAATTCTCAGGAATTTTTCTAATGAAACCTGGACTGATGTAATTGCTAGTTGACTTCCACCTCTCCTCCCTACATCTCCCTTTCTCCCATTCACATCCATGTGTCTTTAGTGAGGAGACCTCTAATATGTTTGGAGACTGTTTAGGTTCTTTGCCTCTTCACCCATGTCTCTAGGCTGCCTTTTTCTTCTTCAGTGCATATTGTATTGTCTCGAACTGTTCTTCATTACTGCTTGGTCTTGGAAATAATTGAGCATTACCAGGGGAGACCAGGTAGTCAAAGCTTTTTTTTTTTTTTTTTTTAAAGATTTATTTATTTATTTTGGTGGGGGTGGGGTGGAGAGGGCGGGGAGCGGGTGGGCCACTTCTGTTGGTCTTTCATTTGTCCATTTTCATCCGTCTTTGTTCTTTGGCCTGCCTGGGCCTCCCATCGTGGTGGCCTCTGTTGTCGCGGAGCACCGGCTCTGGGCGCCTGCGCTCCAGAGCTCCGGCTCGGTAGTTGGATGCATCGGTCCAGTTGCTCGGTCGCACGTGGGATCTTCCCAGATCAGGGATCAAACCAGCGCCCCTTTCACTGCAAGGCGGTGCCCTTACCCACTGGACCACCAGGGAAGCCCCAAAGCTTTTAAAAATGAATAACATTGAAATTCACACATATAGCTAAATTAATAAACTTGGCAAGATAGGAGTTCTTTTATTTTTCTGTAAAATAAATCCAAGTGCTATAGGCCTTGTTCAGTGTGGACTCATATTGGGAAGAGATTTTGATGTCTTTGTGACTCCAACCACCAGTGGCCTGGCTATTCATGACTCTTCAAAACTCTTAACTTTGATCATGAAATTGAATTATTCTTGGTACCTATTGAGGCCTGTCTCTGTCATAGTTGGTGACAGAAGTCCAAAAGTTCAATTGTGTCTCCCTTGAATGGTGGTTTTTTAAATTTTATTTAGGGACTTCCCTGCTTAAGTGGTTAAGAGTCTACCTTCCAGTGCAGGGGACGTGGCTGGGCAACTACATCTCACATGCCACAACTAAGACCCAAAGCAACCAAATAAATAAATATTTTTAAAACTTCAGTTCAGTTTTTTATTTTATTCTTTATTTTGAAATAATTTCAGATTTACTGAGAAAAAAGTTGCAAAAATGACCCATTGTACCTTTTACCCACCTCAGGAATTTTCTAATGAAACCTGGACTGATGTAATTGCTAGTTGACTTCCACCTCTCCTCCCTACATCTCCCTTTCTCCCATTCACATCCATGTGTCTTTAGTGAGGAGACCTCTAATATGTTTGGAGACTGTTTAGGTTCTTTGCCTCTTCACCCATGTCTCTAGGCTGCCTTTTTCTTCTTCAGTGCATATTGTATTGTCTCGAACTGTTCTTCATTACTGCTTGGTCTTGGAAATAATTGAGCATTACCAGGGGAGACCAGGTAGTCAAAGCTTTTTTTTTTTTTTTTTTTAAAGATTTATTTATTTATTTTGGTGGGGGGGGGGGGAGGGGGGAGCGGGTGGGCCACTTCTGTTGGTCTTTCATTTGTCCATTTTCATCCGTCTTTGTTCTTTGGCCTGCCTGGGCCTCCCATCGTGGTGGCCTCTGTTGTCGCGGAGCACCGGCTCTGGGCGCCTGCGCTCCAGAGCTCCGGCTCGGTAGTTGGATGCATCGGTCCAGTTGCTCGGTCGCACGTGGGATCTTCCCAGATCAGGGATCAAACCAGCGCCCCTTTCACTGCAAGGCGGTGCCCTTACCCACTGGACCACCAGGGAAGCCCCAAAGCTTTTAAAAATGAATAACATTGAAATTCACACATATAGCTAAATTAATAAACTTGGCAAGATAGGAGTTCTTTTATTTTTCTGTAAAATAAATCCAAGTGCTATAGGCCTTGTTCAGTGTGGACTCATATTGGGAAGAGATTTTGATGTCTTTGTGACTCCAACCACCAGTGGCCTGGCTATTCATGACTCTTCAAAACTCTTAACTTTGATCATGAAATTGAATTATTCTTGGTACCTATTGAGGCCTGTCTCTGTCATAGTTGGTGACAGAAGTCCAAAAGTTCAATTGTGTCTCCCTTGAATGGTGGTTTTTTAAATTTTATTTAGGGACTTCCCTGCTTAAGTGGTTAAGAGTCTACCTTCCAGTGCAGGGGACGTAGGCTGGGCAACTACATCTCACATGCCACAACTAAGACCCAAAGCAACCAAATAAATAAATATTTTTAAAACTTCAGTTCAGTTTTTTATTTTATTCTTTATTTTGAAATAATTTCAGATTTACTGAGAAAAAAGTTGCAAAAATGACCCATTGTACCTTTTACCCACCTTCCCCTCATGTTAACATCGTTCATAACCATAGCACAGTTATCTGTAGACCATGCAGCAGTGTTAATGAGTCTGTAGACCTTATTTGAGCCCCACCATTTTCTCCTGCTCTTATCTTTTTTCTGTTCCCAGATCCCACAGTACATTTAGCTGGCACATTGCCATAGTCTCCTTCAGTCTGTGGTATTTCCTCAGTCTTTCTGTTTTTCGTGACCTTGACCTTTTTGAAAGGAGTCGCCAATTATTTTGTAATCCGTCCTCCCATTTGGGTCTGTCTGATCCTCTCCTGTGGTTAGTTTGACACATTTGAACAGAAGTACCGCAGGAATGACATGTGCTCTTCTCAGCACATCCAGTCAGAGGCACGGTCTGTCTTATTCCCAGTGATGTTAACACTCCTCTAGGGCTAGGTTACTATTTTCCCCTTTGGAATTAATGAGCCTCATTTAGGAAGATACTTTGAGACTATGTGAATGTCCAACTTCAGATATTTTTCTTCAGAGGGTATTTTATGTGAAAGTCTAGCATAGAAGATAGGTAGCAGTGACTTATTTTTAGTGAGGTGGACATGGGTTGAGGGGTAGCTGCCTCTGCCCGCCTTCCTCCCTAACCTGACTCCCTCTTCAGAGCTCCCTCACATACCCGGACATTCTTTCAAACTCATCGTTCTTGACTGTGGTTTTTGACTTTGGATTTTTACGACGTGTACACACTGCCATAAGCCCCTGCATTCAGAATATTCTGGGGACTTCTCTGGTGGCCCAGTGGCTAAGACTCCTGGCTTCCAATGCAGGAGGCCTGGGTTCGAGCCCTGATCAGGGAGCCAGATCCCGTGTACTGCAACTAAGACCCAGCACAGTCAAATAAATAAGCATTTTTTTTTTTTAAAAAAAAAAAAAGAACATTCTGTAAGAGGGTACGCTTTCAAGATGAAGTTAGCCAAGTTATATTTAACTCACATAGCATGAGGCATTAGCAGACATTCATTTAGCACCTCTGTGTACCAATTGCTATACTAAATCTTGGGAGTAGAAAATTCATAAAACACAGTCCCTGTGTCTTTTCTTTTGGAACAGAGAGAACTTCATAATCTAGACTCATGGAAAAAATGTGAAAGGAGAAAACAAATAATAAAATCAGATTTTTAGTTGGGGGAAAGATACTTGAGGATTTGGGGCTTTGTTTTGAGTGAGTGCAGAGGCCGCTTTGACCTAATCAGCCTTCAGGTCTTGTTCAAAAGTATACTTTCTCCCTGAGAATCATATGTACTTTGGTGAGAGAGAGTTCTAACCACCCCTGCCCAAAAAAGAGCCACTGTTTGGTCCTTTGATTCTTCTTCCATATTTGAAAGACTCCAAATTCCCGTCCTTCATGGATAAGATATTTTAGCTGTCCATAATTACATTATTATTCCAGACGCTGTTGGCACGGTTCTTGCTGAGGAGAGAGGATTAGGCTGAGGAGGTTGGAGTGAGCCTGCAGCCCAGTCATCTGCCCCACACCTTTCCGCTGAAACGAAGGTTTCTGCCTGAGCCTCTGTTACTTAATTAGTCTCTTTTCTTTGTGACAGTGGGGCGCCCCTTTTAAACGAAGTTTATGACATGAGTTTCAAAGATTTTTAGATTTGAGGTAGGACAGTGACTTATTTTAGTGAGGTGGACATGGGTTGAGGGGTAGCTGCCTCTGCCCGCCTTCCTCCCTAACCTGACTCCCTCTTCAGAGCTCCCTCACATACCCGGACATTCTTTCAAACTCATCGTTCTTGACTGTGGTTTTTGACTTTGGATTTTTACGACGTGTACACACTGCCATAAGCCCCTGCATTCAGAATATTCTGGGGACTTCTCTGGTGGCCCAGTGGCTAAGACTCCTGGCTTCCAATGCAGGAGGCCTGGGTTCGAGCCCTGATCAGGGAGCCAGATCCCGTGTACTGCAACTAAGACCCAGCACAGTCAAATAAATAAGCATTTTTTTTTTTAAAAAAAAAAAAAGAACATTCTGTAAGAGGGTACGCTTTCAAGATGAAGTTAGCCAAGTTATATTTAACTCACATAGCATGAGGCATTAGCAGACATTCATTTAGCACCTCTGTGTACCAATTGCTATACTAAATCTTGGGAGTAGAAAATTCATAAAACACAGTCCCTGTGTCTTTTCTTTTGGAACAGAGAGAACTTCATAATCTAGACTCATGGAAAAATGTGAAAGGAGAAAACAAATAATAAAATCAGATTTTTAGTTGGGGGAAAGATACTTGAGGATTTGGGGCTTTGTTTTGAGTGAGTGCAGAGGCCGCTTTGACCTAATCAGCCTTCAGGTCTTGTTCAAAAGTATACTTTCTCCCTGAGAATCATATGTACTTTGGTGAGAGAGAGTTCTAACCACCCCTGCCCAAAAAAGAGCCACTGTTTGGTCCTTTGATTCTTCTTCCATATTTGAAAGACTCCAAATTCCCGTCCTTCATGGATAAGATATTTTAGCTGTCCATAATTACATTATTATTCCAGACGCTGTTGGCACGGTTCTTGCTGAGGAGAGAGGATTAGGCTGAGGAGGTTGGAGTGAGCCTGCAGCCCAGTCATCTGCCCCACACCTGGCAAAGGAGATTATGCCGCTGAAACGAAGGTTTCTGCCTGAGCCTCTGTTACTTAATTAGTCTCTTTTCCCTTTGTGACAGTGGCAGGAGCCAGGACCCACCCACTTTTAGACAAATGCAAATGCTTCTAACAAAGTTTATTAATCATTCCTCTCCAACACATCTCAAAATTGTTGAAACCGCTCCAGTCACCGGCAATTCAAAGGTGGAAAGTTTCAAAGGCATGTTTCTCCAGGGAGGAAGCTAGTAAATACCATCTCTTTAAATTCTGTTTAACATGAAGCATTTATTGACTGCTCATGATGGTTCTGCACAATTTAATGCTCTTTTAAGTGAATATTACTTCGCATCACCACCAAGTGTGGCCTTGTGGATCTGCAAATTTGGATGCTGATCACAACCAGAAGTCAACGTATAAAGCGGTCACAGTTTAATTAAGTGATAATAGATCTTATGTGGTGTCAGGTTAAAGGGAACGTATAAATATTGCTTTATGAACCAGCTTCTGCAGACAGTAGGCACCGAGCACCCTCTCCCTTCTCTGTCTCCTGGGATGAGTTACGGCATGTCCCTGTTAACTGCACTGGAATGTGAGGTGGGGTGAAGCGGGTGACCCGCTATTAAATAGCCACATCCAGCCAATCAGCCTTAGAGAATTTGACTTCAGAGGTCAGTAAAGATTCCTGACACTGTTAATTTTATTTTATGAGGCACCATTGAAACACACTAATTCTTGCCTTGTTTCTGGGTTTTGATGGACAAAAGGAAGAGATGACGATGTGAAGGCTGCTTTGCACTGGAGAGCAAGCATGTTCAGCATGTTCACGTCATAGATTGGGGACCTGGCAAGGGAAAAGGGAAAGTTCTAACCACCCCTGCCCAAAAAAGAGCCACTGTTTGGTCCTTTGATTCTTCTTCCATATTTGAAAGACTCCAAATTCCCGTCCTTCATGGATAAGATATTTTAGCTGTCCATAATTACATTATTATTCCAGACGCTGTTGGCACGGTTCTTGCTGAGGAGAGAGGATTAGGCTGAGGAGGTTGGAGTGAGCCTGCAGCCCAGTCATCTGCCCCACACCTGGCAAAGGAGATTATGCCGCTGAAACGAAGGTTTCTGCCTGAGCCTCTGTTACTTAATTAGTCTCTTTTCCCTTTGTGACAGTGGCAGGAGCCAGGACCCACCCACTTTTAGACAAATGCAAATGCTTCTAACAAAGTTTATTAATCATTCCTCTCCAACACATCTCAAAATTGTTGAAACCGCTCCAGTCACCGGCAATTCAAAGGTGGAAAGTTTCAAAGGCATGTTTCTCCAGGGAGGAAGCTAGTAAATACCATCTCTTTAAATTCTGTTTAACATGAAGCATTTATTGACTGCTCATGATGGTTCTGCACAATTTAATGCTCTTTTAAGTGAATATTACTTCGCATCACCACCAAGTGTGGCCTTGTGGATCTGCAAATTTGGATGCTGATCACAACCAGAAGTCAACGTATAAAGCGGTCACAGTTTAATTAAGTGATAATAGATCTTATGTGGTGTCAGGTTAAAGGGAACGTATAAATATTGCTTTATGAACCAGCTTCTGCAGACAGTAGGCACCGAGCACCCTCTCCCTTCTCTGTCTCCTGGGATGAGTTACGGCATGTCCCTGTTAACTGCACTGGAATGTGAGGTGGGGTGAAGCGGGTGACCCGCTATTAAATAGCCACATCCAGCCAATCAGCCTTAGAGAATTTGACTTCAGAGGTCAGTAAAGATTCCTGACACTGTTAATTTTATTTTATGAGGCACCATTGAAACACACTAATTCTTGCCTTGTTTCTGGGTTTTGATGGACAAAAGGAAGAGATGACGATGTGAAGGCTGCTTTGCACTGGAGAGCAAGCATGTTCAGCATGTTCACGTCATAGATTGGGGACCTGGTAAACCAAGGCCCAGAAGGAGAGGGACCCGGCTCTTGGCCCCATCTGGCAGCGTCACTTGCTGCTGGTGAAATCAAGAACCTCAGGGTTTTTACTCAAAACCTAAAGTCCCCGTCTTCTGGGCTCTTCAGGAGATGAGGCCCCTGGGCACCGGAGTTCGTTCATTCCATAGCCCTGTGTTCAGCACCAAGGGAAAAAATCTTCCATTACCCTCCTCCCACCAGTTAGGCAGGGCCCAGGCCAGAGCATGCTTCTGACCTGAAGCGCGTGGCTCCCTCCACCTTGGTCAACCAGAGAGCCGTGGACTCAGAGCTGTGCTGTCTGTGAAAAGATCCTGAGGAAGACCATGAGCCCAGGTTAGAAGCCTTGCATAGATTCCCCAGTACTCTCAGCTTAGCAGTGCTCATACTGTGTTGTTGCTTACTTGTTCTCTCCTTTACAACTGAATGCTCGGGAGGAGAATTTCCTCCGTACTCGACTTGCTATGGTGCCCCCAGTGCCTGACACGGAACATGGTGGACCCCTAGAATGAATGAGGGAACTCGCCAGATACGAGTCTGCATCTGCAAAATGGAAGTAACTTGACCCCTTTCTACCCTCTGTGGGGACAAGCAACATGACATATGTAGAAGAGCCACGAGGTGCCAAAGAAATGGGAAGAGACAGTTCCTGAGAGATACTGGAGGTCATGTGACAGCGCAGGCTGTGGCTGTATTGCATTTAGCTCCTAGAATTGAAAGACACCCCTTCTGAGTCCTTCACCCCACCCCAGCCCCAATCTTATAGATGCGGGAAGGCCACAGACAGGTCCAGTTACCTCCAGCTTCGAGCAGGCATCCAAGGCTAAGTCAAGACCTGGCCCCAGGTTCCCTGACTCCATTCTCTCAGCTCAGTGCTCCAAGTCTTCATTCCTGCTGGAGAAGCTGTGGAGTATTTAATTAGCTGGTCTGTGATGTGCTGCACGTCAGAGCTCATTACCGTGGTGGGGCTGGTGGGTGTTCCTCTCCAGAGCCAGCCCCTGTTGTAGTTCAGCGGGCCCAAATAACTCCAGCACTCGAGGCAGCCCAGCTGCACAGGTATCCCGGAAGGCCACGTGGAGGTGGGCGCCCAGATCCCCCAGCGCCCTACAGATGCAGCCTCCTCCATCTCAGCCTGACCTACTGCCCTTCCCCTGAGCTCCCTGTTGAGGCCGAACAGAAGCCTTATGACGTTCAGAAACACTTCCCAGTAAAGCGGCACGAGCTCATTTTGCTCAGCACTGAGCTGGGCTCCAGCCAGATGTCTTAGCAGGCTAGTGTGGTTCCTTCCCCAGAGACTGCGTGCTCAGTGCCCCAGGCTGTCAGAGCAGTAGACAAGAGACAGGTGTGCCAGGACCCACCAGAATCAGGGGTGAATGCTTTCTCTGGACTGGACTCTGTTTTATTCCTTTATTTTAATGTTAACACTAGGAAAGGCAAAAGGAGATTGGTGATTGGTCCAGATAAAAGAAAACAAAAAAGACATAGAAAGTAAACACAATGCAGAATCCGTGATTCAATCTTGACTTGAGGACAGCTTGGCTATACCAGCAGTTTGGATACAGACATTGACAAGTGTTGGTAGAGAGATTAGAACTTTTATTTGATGCTGGTGAGACAGAAATGATACAGCTACTTTGGAATACAGTCTGCAGTTCCTTCAGAGGTTAGACATACAGTCACCGTATGATGCAGCCCTTCCTCTCCTAGGTGTATACCCAAGAGAAGCGGAAATGTACTTCCACACAAAAACTTGTACACGTATGTTCATAGCAGCCGTATTCGTAGTAGACAAAAGGTGGAAACAACTCAGAGGTCTATCAAATTATGATTGGATGTACAAAACTTGGTGCATCTGTACTATGGAATGTTGTTCAGCTGTATAAAGGGGTGAAAGTACTGAGTCATGCTAACTGAAAGAAACCAGACACAAAAGGCTATATATTCTATGATTCTGTGTATATTAAATGTCCAGAATAGACAAACCCATAGAAGTAGGGCATAGGAGAGTGGTTTCTGAGGGCTGAGGAGGGAAAAATATAAAGGTTCCAATAGTGGTACAGATTTTTTGTGGGAGGTGGGTGATGAAAGTGATCTAGAATTAGACAGTGGGGAAGAGAGCACAGAGTCGTGAGAATACCAAAGCTTACTGAACTGTACACTTTAAAGGTGCAAATTTTATGTTATAAAAAGTAATTGGGAGGCAGTGGGGAAATGTGAGTAGGGAGTGTATATGAGATCATAATTTATATCAGCATCGCAATGTATTAACATTTGTGGTTCTATGAGAGAATGGTCTTTTGCTTGAGAGATGCATGCTGAAGTACTTGGTGGTCAAGCATCATGACGTCTGCAGTCTACTTTCACATGATTCAGCAAAAAATGCATAAAAGATAGATAAGCAAATGTGGTCAAATATTAATAATTAGTCAACATAAGTGAAGGAGGTACCTGTGTTCTTACTATTGCTTGCAACTTGTTTGTTAAAATTGTTCAACCTAATAGAGGTTGGTGAACAATATTTTTAAAAGGCAGGGCGGTGAAAATGTTAGAATTCCCAGAGGCTTAGAAGACTTTTGGGCTGTTCTGCTTGACCCTTTGCCTCTGTCCAAGATGAGGCAAAACAAAACCTGGCCTTAGTCTCCCTCACGGGAATGAACTCCGTATCTGAGCAGCACAGCCGCCCAGTTCAGCTGTTCTTAGGGAGTGCCTGAAACCCAGACCAAAACTCTGTAGGTCCACATTTTTGGCTGTTAAAGAAGAAGCCTTTCGATGACCTCCTGTGAGCCAGAAAGACAGCCAAGGGGGCCTCTGCTTACAGCTCCCTTCCCTGACCTCATTCTGAGTGAAGTTGAGTTTTCTCTCTCTCCTCCGTGGGAAACACTAAATTGCCAGCAAGCATAACTTCTGAAGAGAAGGGGTTCTCAGTGAGTTTTCCAGACCTGACATACTCTTCTCTTGTTGGCAGTATTTAAATTTAGGGAAGAATGTACAGAAGCTTGTCAAATCTTTTGTTTCTTGTCCCATTCTCCCAAGTATGAAAACAAGCACCAGGGTCTCAGGCAGTGTTTAGACTCAACTCTTCTAGAACAAATGGTGAGACCCTCACTGAGAACATCAGACCTGCACAGGACCTTGGCATTGCCTCATGTCTTCGAGACCTTGTACAAACAAAATCCACCACTCTCCCATCCAAGAAATAGAGTCCAAAGTGCTTGCAAAAAAAAAAAAAAAAGCCTTTAAGCAACAACTGCTTTTACAGTCTGCAGGCTGATTTTTCAATGTGCAGATTTGCTATGAATTTATAGAGTGTTTTGATTCTAAATTCACAATGTGCATCTTTAATGACTCCAAGTTGGGATAATTTCATGCTGTTTATATCCTAGCAGCAATGGTTTATGCATATTTCCCAAGTTATTACCCTCCTAGGAAAAGAGTGAACAACCTCCTTTTACAAAAGACAGTCCCGTATGTCCTGGTTTAGTGCCTGTCTCTTCAGAGATCATTTTGCCTTGAGATGTGAGGAAAGCATGACAGCTGTTGAGGGCACCCACCCCACTTTGCAGGCAGGTGAGTTTGTGGGTTACCCGGCTCCCAGATTGTCCTGTGTTTGAAAATCACCAGTAAGGCATTTTTCAGTCTCCTGGACTTTTTCTGTTGAGACGTTTCTCAACCTTATTTCTGGAGGGAAAAAAGTTACCCACCTCCCTCCACTCCCATCAGGAAAGAACTTTGTTATTGTACAGTGAGAGCCTTTAAAAAGTGGTCTGAGGATTTTCTTTTGGGGAGCTCAATCTGAGGAAGTCATCAGAAGAAATGTGGGGCATATAGGATGTTTTTAAATTCTTCAGCTGTTCTTAGGGAGTGCCTGAAACCCAGACCAAAACTCTGTAGGTCCACATTTTTGGCTGTTAAAGAAGAAGCCTTTCGATGACCTCCTGTGAGCCAGAAAGACAGCCAAGGGGGCCTCTGCTTACAGCTCCCTTCCCTGACCTCATTCTGAGTGAAGTTGAGTTTTCTCTCTCTCCTCCGTGGGAAACACTAAATTGCCAGCAAGCATAACTTCTGAAGAGAAGGGGTTCTCAGTGAGTTTTCCAGACCTGACATACTCTTCTCTTGTTGGCAGTATTTAAATTTAGGGAAGAATGTACAGAAGCTTGTCAAATCTTTTGTTTCTTGTCCCATTCTCCCAAGTATGAAAACAAGCACCAGGGTCTCAGGCAGTGTTTAGACTCAACTCTTCTAGAACAAATGGTGAGACCCTCACTGAGAACATCAGACCTGCACAGGACCTTGGCATTGCCTCATGTCTTCGAGACCTTGTACAAACAAAATCCACCACTCTCCCATCCAAGAAATAGAGTCCAAAGTGCTTGCAAAAAAAAAAAAAAAAAGCCTTTAAGCAACAACTGCTTTTACAGTCTGCAGGCTGATTTTTCAATGTGCAGATTTGCTATGAATTTATAGAGTGTTTTGATTCTAAATTCACAATGTGCATCTTTAATGACTCCAAGTTGGGATAATTTCATGCTGTTTATATCCTAGCAGCAATGGTTTATGCATATTTCCCAAGTTATTACCCTCCTAGGAAAAGAGTGAACAACCTCCTTTTACAAAAGACAGTCCCGTATGTCCTGGTTTAGTGCCTGTCTCTTCAGAGATCATTTTGCCTTGAGATGTGAGGAAAGCATGACAGCTGTTGAGGGCACCCACCCCACTTTGCAGGCAGGTGAGTTTGTGGGTTACCCGGCTCCCAGATTGTCCTGTGTTTGAAAATCACCAGTAAGGCATTTTTCAGTCTCCTGGACTTTTTCTGTTGAGACGTTTCTCAACCTTATTTCTGGAGGGAAAAAAGTTACCCACCTCCCTCCACTCCCATCAGGAAAGAACTTTGTTATTGTACAGTGAGAGCCTTTAAAAAGTGGTCTGAGGATTTTCTTTTGGGGAGCTCAATCTGAGGAAGTCATCAGAAGAAATGTGGGGCATATAGGATGTTTACTTAAACTGAAAATACTTCTTTATTTTAGTAAAATACGTGTAACATGAAGAATTTTAATAGTGGAAAATTGGAAGCAGTTAAACATTCAGCAGCAGAGGACGTGATTCATCCATGTATTAGAATATAATACACTCTTTGAAAACATTTTCAAAGAACTTTTAATAACAGGAAATTTCTCTTGACACAATGATAGGTGAAGAAAGCCAGTTTCAGACCTCCAATTAGGTCTTCAGATTTCAGATTTCAGACATGTGCATTGAAATAAGATAAAAAGGGTAATCACAAAATTATTAACAGTGATTCTTATTGGCTAGTGGAATTGTGGAGGATTTTTTTTTGATTAATTTTTTTTATTTTGAGATAATTGTAGATTTTACATGCAGTTGTAAAAATATTTCTAAAAGATGTTGTGTGCACTTTACCAAGTTTCCTGTGAGGGATTTAATTTTTTTCCCCTACTTTTCTCTTTTTCAAGTAATCTACAAAGACATGCATAAAAGATCTATAATCAGGGAACATAAAATTAAAGAATTTTTTTTTTTTTTAAATATTCGTTCTTCTGAAGAAGCTTGCTCCCCTTTCTCTGTATGCCATGAGCCCTTTGCCTGGCCTTTCAGTCCACTGTAGGTCTCAACACCTGCTAATAGTGTAGTTAGTTGGATCTTTGCTTCTGTATGAGCTTTCATACAGTGAGTTAATGTTGTAGACACAAGACATGCCTTACAATAGCATCATGTTTACTCAAACTCTCTGGAGAAGTGAGGACAGAAACACAGTAATTTTATATTAAAATAACGTTAAAATAAGACATCCGTATTATACAGTGGAAAGTCAGACTTGAGACTCAAGATGAATATTTAAGACAAAGTCAAGTCACTGTTTGAGAAGCACAGCTAGTAGCTGTCGAAGAAATGCCTCTTGTGTTTAGTGGTGCCATCTGCTTCTTCCCCTGGCTTCTTCTCCCAAGGGGGTTGTCAGGGACACATAACTGTAGGAACTCACCAGAGCAGTGAATGATAGGAATCACTCTCCTTAACTGAAATAAAAGCCATTTAGATGTTCTCTCCGCCCCAAGGCCACGTCTTGCTGAAACACACACTACCAGGGAGTTGGGAGCCTGGGGTTGAATTCTCGACCCCAGTATTGACCCCTGTGGGAGCCTGGCAGGACATCACGTCTCTCGGCCTCATTTTCTTCACCAGCAGAATGAGCTGTTCAGACTAGACCATTGCTCAGGGTCCTGTAACTCCTAAGGTGCTAAGGTCCGTCAGCCTGCGGCATGTGTCTTTACCAGGCTTCCAAACTCCTTTCACTTAATAGAAAGTGCACAATGAACCTGCAGAGGATTTTAGCATCTTCAGAAGTTAGTCTTCATTGATTTGAGTATTTCTCTGCCTCTTTGATGAACCTACCCGTCAACACTTCTCTTTTGTCATTTTTTTTAAAAAGGCTCAAGAGAAAGAAGGCTATAGACACTGATTAAGAGACTATCCCTCTCCCCCCGACACCCCTACTTTCTGTCCCCTAAAGATTATCTTAGGGATGTCAAAAGCAATTTTTATAGGTAGGTTGGTCTTTTACAAGAGATGTGTTTACGAAGCATGAAATTAACAATTTTGCACAGTGCCAAATAATTGCCTATAATATGGTGACTTTTGTAGTAAGTTTGCAGCTTGAGCAGTTACAAGCAAGGTCAGATGGTACATGCAGTAACGCAATTAGCAGACCTCATCACCAAAGCAAAGTTAGCCGAGAACCTTGTGAGGGAACATGTTCTCCTCCTAAGGAGCTCACCCATGAGGTCATTTCAGATGTTGGGAATTTGCAGTGCACCAAACATTATAATGTTACAGAGCCACCATACTCCTGGAGCTTTAGACTCCTACAAACCTACATTCAAGGCCAAAAAGGTTCACCAAGGAAGGTCCAAGCACTTTGTTACTCACAGGAGGGTAGGCTTCACAACTTAGACTAAGCATCACATTAGAATTAGGGAGTACCAGATGGCTATTAAGCTCAATAAATGTTAGCCTCTCTGGGGAAGAGACAGTAGAGCAGACAAGTTTAGGCCAGTAGCTTGCACATTCCAGGGGCAATTTAGGATATCCTTAAGTTCATAATGATGGCAAGAGAATATTAAGTTCTATATTTAGGAAAACCCATTTAAAGAAATATGTTAGTGTGTGATCTTAGACATGCATTCTAACTGGTAGTGTTAGGCAATATATTAGATCAATCCTGAAACATCAGTCTTGTGACCCCACAGAGATCTGTTTTGCACTTACAAGTTACACCTCAGCCTGGGTCTCAGGAGCATCCAAAAGGGAGTGTGAAGTTGGGAGAAAATGGAATTATTGAGAGATTCTCAAGGAACTTGGCTAAAATTCATTTGGGAAAATATAGAGAACCTGAGGTGCTCTCAGCTTATTGTGGCTCAGATCCAGGCCTGTGGAAAGAAGAAAACTCTCTCTTCCTCTGTGTTCATCCCACTGGCAGAATGTGGACTCCAAAACAAACAGAGCAAATGGCTGTTTGAGATGTTCTCTCCTGCCTGCGTGCTGTGCTAAGTCACTTCCGTCGTGTCCAACTCCATGGGACCCCATGGACTCTAGCCCGCCAGGCTCCTCAGTCCACAGGATTCTCCAGGCAAGAATACTGGAGTGGGTTGCCATGCTCTCCTCCAGGGGATCTTCCCAACCCAGGGTTTGAACCCACATCTCTTATGTCTCCTGCATTGGCAGGTGGCTTCCTTACCACTAGCACCACCTTGGAAGCTCTACGGCCTAGCTGGAGATCAAGTTGCACAAAGCAAAGGGTGCACGCCTGAGAGACATGCAGGCCTGGGTTTACCACTTGCTGCATCTCCAGCTTTGGACAAGTTACTAAACCCTCATAAAATCCTGGCAACTGTCTGCAACTTGGAGATCATACTTGCGCCTATCTACTAGGGTTGTTTTGAGCATACAATGAGGTGAGGCACCGAGAGGGAATTATCCCAGAGACCAGCACATAGTATGCACCCATCATCCAGCCAGTCATACCACTGATTCTGCTAACATTTACTGAGCACCTATGTGTGTCTTCTCCTGTGCCAGGTGTGAGCAAGGTGTTCTGGTGAGCTCCTGCCCCTCCAGAGCCTATAGCCCAGGCTCAGATATGTGTGAATTGAGTAACCACTATAAATGAAGATCTCTTTACTAACTTGGTGCTCTGAAGGATGGGACTGTACTGTTTTCCAGAAACCTAGACTGAGAAGTCAGGGAAGACTAGTTGCTTGGTAGAGCAGGAACAGGGTGTGACAGGTGTCTCGAGGACACAGCATGTGCGAAGCTGTCATGGTAGGAAAAGAGAGGTGCCTCTGAAGCCCTTAGGGAAGGGATCAGAGCTCCGAGACCCAGGGAAGCATGGGCAGTGTGGGCAGGAGAGGTGGGCAGAGGCCAGGCTGTGTAGAACCTTGGAAGGCTGTTAAGGAGTCTGGTTTCATCTTAAGAGGTGTAGGAAGCCACTGATGGTTTTTAAGCCAGGGCTCCAATACTGTTAAGCTCAATAAATGTTAGTTATTATTGTTCCTTTCTGGGAACTTTCATTCTCCATCCCAACAGTGTTCATTCTCTTACAGAATCCTGTGAACACGATTTTAAAAAGCCAACAAGCCTGTGGATCCATTTGATGATCTGAGAGCAGGATCTGTGATGTGCCAGAGCCACTTGGTGCCTTAGCATGTGCTTCCTCCTCTGGGTAGGATTGGAAGGGCATTCCAAGCAGCTGGCATGCAGGACAGAAGGGTAACACTGTGAGAACCGGGGCAGGGCCAAGGTGGATGTGGCTGGGACCACAGACTCTACAGGCTGAAGTGGATAAACTTGAACAGCTCACGCCAGGCTGCCTCCAGGCCTCCGACAGTGGTGGATACAGGCTTGTGGAAGGACAGCAGTGCCAGAGAGGGAGGCCAGCAAGGTGACATTGGCCTTATAGAGCTCAGGGCTGAATTGGCAGAGGGCAAGGGGCTCTGGACTCTGGGTCAGAAGACCAAAGGAGACACCCCAGGTGAAGGTGGGCCCTTGTCTGAAGGAAGAAGAGTCTGGGCTCTGGAACTCGTATACAAAGTCCAAGTGTTGGACCAACATGAGAATGTGGATGTGGGCTAGGTGGCACCGAGAGGGAATTACCCACATAGTATGCACCCATCATCCAGCCAGTCATACCACTGATTCTGCTAACATTTACTGAGCACCTATGTGTGTCTTCTCCTGTGCCAGGTGTGAGCAAGGTGTTCTGGTGAGCTCCTGCCCCTCCAGAGCCTATAGCCCAGGCTCAGATATGTGTGAATTGAGTAACCACTATAAATGAAGATCTCTTTACTAACTTGGTGCTCTGAAGGATGGGACTGTACTGTTTTCCAGAAACCTAGACTGAGAAGTCAGGGAAGACTAGTTGCTTGGTAGAGCAGGAACAGGGTGTGACAGGTGTCTCGAGGACACAGCATGTGCGAAGCTGTCATGGTAGGAAAAGAGAGGTGCCTCTGAAGCCCTTAGGGAAGGGATCAGAGCTCCGAGACCCAGGGAAGCATGGGCAGTGTGGGCAGGAGAGGTGGGCAGAGGCCAGGCTGTGTAGAACCTTGGAAGGCTGTTAAGGAGTCTGGTTTCATCTTAAGAGGTGTAGGAAGCCACTGATGGTTTTTAAGCCAGGGCTCCAATACTGTTAAGCTCAATAAATGTTAGTTATTATTGTTCCTTTCTGGGAACTTTCATTCTCCATCCCAACAGTGTTCATTCTCTTACAGAATCCTGTGAACACGATTTTAAAAAGCCAACAAGCCTGTGGATCCATTTGATGATCTGAGAGCAGGATCTGTGATGTGCCAGAGCCACTTGGTGCCTTAGCATGTGCTTCCTCCTCTGGGTAGGATTGGAAGGGCATTCCAAGCAGCTGGCATGCAGGACAGAAGGGTAACACTGTGAGAACCGGGGCAGGGCCAAGGTGGATGTGGCTGGGACCACAGACTCTACAGGCTGAAGTGGATAAACTTGAACAGCTCACGCCAGGCTGCCTCCAGGCCTCCGACAGTGGTGGATACAGGCTTGTGGAAGGACAGCAGTGCCAGAGAGGGAGGCCAGCAAGGTGACATTGGCCTTATAGAGCTCAGGGCTGAATTGGCAGAGGGCAAGGGGCTCTGGACTCTGGGTCAGAAGACCAAAGGAGACACCCCAGGTGAAGGTGGGCCCTTGTCTGAAGGAAGAAGAGTCTGGGCTCTGGAACTCGTATACAAAGTCCAAGTGTTGGACCAACATGAGAATGTGGATGTGGGCTCGCCATCCTTTCTCCTGCCAAAGGCCAGGTTGGTCCCCAAATCGAGGCAGCCTGGCTGAGGCTCCCAGTAGGGATCATGTGATCCCAACACTCAGAACACATGGGACACATCTTGTGACTGCATTCCATCTGGGGGCTCTTATCGGCTACCTGATTCAAAACTGGAGCTCCCAGAATCTGCTGCCTTAACGAAACTTGTGTTTCACATCTTTTGGCCTTTATCTGCTAATCAGTTTCCTGTGATGAATCCCAAAGCTGAGGTGGGAGTATATATTCCTCATGCCAGACTCCTGTCTAGCTCCAGTCTAGTTGTGGGACTGGATAACCAGTCATAGACTTACCCAAATTCAGCATCATTCTGCCCAAGAAGAAGGGCAGGAGCAGACTGGAGGTGGACTGGATCCACAGGCTCAGCAGGCTTTTTAGAGATAAGAGGCAGATGGGTGGAGCGATTTCCTCACAGGTCTCATGGGCGACCCAGTTCAGAAGACAGTGAGGACTGCCTCCACACGTGCCGCCCTTCCTAGAGATGCTCTCGTGTCTGTGACCTCCTTTGAGCCTCCGCTTGCTGATGGAGTAGCCTGGGCGGTTCTCATCCTCCCCGTTCAGATGAAGAAACTGAGGCCTGGTCCTGCAGGCTCACATGTGACATCACGGCTCCTGGACCATCAAGTGGCCAGTTGGGGTTCAGCTGCTGAGCGTGGCTTGTGTTGCTCAATCTGAATCTTAAAAGAGAAAGAGAGAAGGAACTTGGACTAGGGCCTTGATGGAGACAGGAGCCTGGACAAATATTTAAGCCCAGTAAATGGGGGTGAGGCTATGTGTAAAGCAGACAGTGCTTCATGTGGGGTTAGCTGTGGGGTCAGGGCCTTCTTGGATAATTATGGTGTGTTCAGACTTTCCAAGTCCAAGGGCATTCATGGGTGTGTCTGGTGTCCATGTCTGTCTGGTGAGGATGCTCAAGTTAGTATGTCTATAAACTTTGCGTTCTTTGAGCCCTGGCATTTTGGGTTGGTCAAAATGTGCATTCATGTTTTTCCATAAAATTGTGCAGAAAAACTGGAATGAACTTTTTGGTCAATCTAGTTTTTTAGACTCTGGCCCCCCATAAGTGCCACAGGTCCAGTCACCTGTGACTCTGTTAGGAGACTAAGATGCACACCAAGAGGGGGAAGGAAGAGCCAGACTCGCAGGTAGAATCCTCTGCACATTCATGGCAGTCGACAGGGCATGTTCTTAGGGAATCAGCCTCTGCAGTGAAAACAGGAGAGGCTGCTGCCCTGCCCACTCTGCCTCCTTCTCATGGAATTTTTAAAAGCAAGAGAGTTGAAATGCAGCTCTTCCTACCGGAGAGAGCTATTTTCTTCGGTCTCACACCTGCCTTTTGAAAAACCCAAATAAAATATCTTGTAATTTTATGCCTTGCCTGGCACTGCTTTTCTCTCTCCTGAGCTGAAGTTTCTTGGCAGGTGGATGACATCCACTACCAGCCTGTCTTTTCCCACCCTGGTGCCCAGTGGCCCTCCTGTGGGCATCTTCCCAGCCACACTGGCCTCCAGCACTGCCTGCCCATAGGACTTCAGTCATTTCACCAAGAAGCCACTCCCCCCGCTCCAGTCTCCTTGTCTATTCCAGGGGCACAGGGAGGTCTGAGCCCCACTGCAGAAGAGCCGCGCCAGTCTGATTAATGAAGGTAAATAGGGGCATGATCGGCAGTGGCTTAAGCTCCAGGCAGGTAACCTAGGCAACAGCAGGAGGCTGCACCTCCGCTGACAAGCAACGTGGGATCAGTTTCTTCACACATCCGTGGCCTTCTCTCCTGTTCAGAGTCCAGTTTGGGAGCCTTGAGAAGGAGCTAGGTGTTGGATAACGGGGCAGGGTGTGGGTGGGGGATTGTTGATAGTTCTGCTGGGTTTACTGGGGGTGTTCTGTCCCCACAGGAACATGATGTGGACAGTGTAATTGGCAGGCGTGATGTCAGAGGCCTCGGGGTCAAAGGCAGCTCCCAGCTTTAGGAATTTGAAGTCCCTCCTGAGCCTTGGGTTAGCCAGCTCTGTGCTCCTGTCTCAGCTGCCACTTCGTCATTAGTTTCCTCATCTGTAAAATGGGATGACAGTCGGAGTGCCACCTTCCAGGCTTGGTGTGAGAGTGGGACTTGTAAATTGCCTAGCAGAGTGTGGCACGTAGGAAGCCCTCTAAATGTTGGCCCTCTGGGTTTCCTCTCAGGGAAAAGAAGCTTGCTGTCTCTGTCAGAATTCTAATGGACTCTTTACTACCAGGAAGGAAATGGGCTTAGCCTAGAGATTGGTTCAGGATGGGAGGCAGATAGGAAAGGCCACAGATGGACATTGCCAGAAGGCGCAGGAAGCAAACAAGAAGGGGTTGGGGGCAACTGCCTGAGAGCCAAGAGACCCGTAGAGAGGTCCACAGTGCACCCAGAGGGCCAGGGAGGCTGTGGGCAGATCTCTTGAGTCTGAGAATAAAGAGATGTTGCCCCTCATAAGCCTTTGGTTCCAGCCTATGTTCCTGTCCAGCAGCCCCAGTGGCTGGCCGAACAGCCCCTTCTACAAGGTGCTGTTCTGGGCCTGAGCACAGGCCAGTTGAAACCATGATTCTGGTTATGTCTCCATCATGTGAAACAAAGACCGTAGGGAAATACAGTCACCTGAAAAAGACATGAAATTTTCCTGTTCAGTGAGGGAGGCCAGAAGACTCATTCTGTATGGTTTCTGAAACTGTAAGTGGATTAGGTAGAGGGTTTGCAATCTAGGGAAACATTTAAAACTTTTTCGAGTTATAAAGGAACAAGGGAATGCCAGGAGCTTAATGTCCAGCATAGCCATGGCTAAATAATCTCAGACAAGCCAACCTCAGGGGTTCAGTTTCCTTATTAAAATTTCAGGGAGGAATGCTCAGTAAATGGTTAATCGTGCTTATCTCTAGGGAGTGGGTCTAAGAGTTGGGGGTGGGAAGAGATTGTTATTTTTCATTGTATACCCTTTTGACTTTTTGAGTCTCTCACTTTGTACCTTTATTATTTTTATAATTGCAAATCAAATTATAGGGTTTGATTTTTAAAAATGCAGTGAAGGGTTGGCTTGAATCATTAGTTTTCAAACTTGTTTTTTAGCGGTGGAACACTTGTCACATAAGCTTACCCAGAAGCCTAGTGAATATAGGACAAAGAAGGAATTGGAACCCTTCTGGCCAGGCCTCCCCTGCCTCCAGCTCCCAGCTGCTGCATCTCTACGGGATCCATTGAATGTAGTTTGGAAATAACAGGTCTAAATGATTTCTCTCAGCACCTCCCCCCCAACCCCCCGCCGCCTCCCCAGCCCTGTACTTCCCCTTCTGTTTAGTGATAAAGCTGGGACATCCTAGGCCTGGTGTACAGGCTGCTGCTTTTTTTTTAAACTTTATTATTTATTTTTTAATTGGAGGATAATTGGTTTACAATGTTGTATTGGTTCCTGCCACACAGCAGCTTGAATCAGTCATAATTATGCATACATTCCCTCTCTCTTGAGCCTCCCTCCCACTCCACAGCCCCATCCCACCTCTCTAGGTCATCACAGAGCGCCAGGCTGGGTGTGCCTGTGAAAATAGACTAGCTGTCTATTTTCACTACATAGCTGCAGACATGCCCCACCCCTCTGAGCTGTGTGCCAAGTGAGGGTCGCTCAGACTCTGGGGAACAGGAAAACAGATCACCCTTAGATGTGTTGAAATGATAGAGAAATGTTGTTAACAGATGGATTTTTCAGCTCTCATGGGTAGATCTGAACCTGGGGCTTTGGTAGGCAGGATCCTTAAGGGGATGGTGAAATGATATCAGGTGGGAAAAAACTCATTCACCTGGTACAAACAAGTGTGATTAGGCATGTAGACCCCCTGCTTGTTTGCACTGTGAGCTTGGCGAGTTACTTAGCTTCTCTGAGTCCCTTGGAGTACTTGTGCTACTTCCTAGGACTCGTGAAAGGACCCCATGACATTGTAGGTCTCAGTGTCTGGCATAGTGCCGTCCACACAGTACGTGTTGCTCCTAGACACATCAGGAAATGGCCTTCCTACCTCTTCCTGTGTATTAGTTAAATCTGTAACCTCTAGGACCTCAGTTTCCTTACCTGCAAATTAGAGGTGCTCAGGAATTGCAGATTGGTGGCCCTCCAGAGCAAATCTAATGTGCAGATTTTCGTTTATCCAGGTACTATGTTAAAAATCAAGAAACAGTCTCCAGACTCTCTTTTAAAAGTGGAACATCTGTCTCTTTGGCACTCTAGCTGTCACCTGGAGCTGGATTGGCCCCGCCGCCTCCCCTTACACGGGCAAGCAACGGTTTGCCTTTTCAACAGACTCAGTCCTCTGTTGCCTTTCACCTGTAGGCAGTTGAGTGAACAAAGCCTAGGCTAGAAGGTTTCAGAAGTTCTCTGCTTTTATCATGGCTCTGCCACATGCTCATCCCATGACCCTGCTTATATTCCTTCATCTCCCTAGACCATTATGTTGCCATCTGTGAAATGAGTGAGTTGAGCTTCCAGCCTCGACTTTCTTTGAATGTTCTCTTTCGTCCATAAACTTTTACTGAATCCCTCCTATTTCCAGGAGTTTTACCGGGTATTTGGGAGAATGCAGAGAGGAATAAGAATGGGTTGTAGCCCAGAGATCTTTCACAGCGGGGCTGCCCCCAGGGTAGACTGTAGAATGGGGCCAGTGCACACTGTGATAAACACAGACATTGAAGATAAGCATTTAGAAACTTTTAAGGCAATTGGACTTTGCCATGACAGCCAAGTGCATGCTCAGCGGATGGGTTTTGTTGAAAATAAATCAGTTCATGTGTTGTTGAACATAAATCAGTTCATGTGTTGTTGAACTCATGGTGAGTTACAGGAGGCACAAGCTGCCTACTCATTCCAGCTCCTATTGCTACTTAACACACCACCCCAACCCTTCATGCATTAAAATAACAGCAGTCATTTATTTGCTCACAAATCTGCAATTTGAGGAGGACTGGACAGCAAAACAAGGCGCCTCTGCTCCACACGGTGCCTACAGGCTGTGCCGGGGCTGGCGGCTCCACTTCCACATGGCTCGCTCTTGGCTGGCAAGCTGGTGCTGGCCATTGCCTTTCCATGAGAGTGCTTCTTCAGAGCAGCATGTGTGGGCTCCACTGGCCAGTATCCTAAGAGAGCTAGGCGGAAGTGCATGGTCTTGCTATGGTCTAGTCTCAGAAGTCATGTTGCTTCTCATCTGCCAGACTCTATTGTTGAAGTATTCATGAACTTCTGCCCAACTTCAAAGGGAGGGGACCTGGATCCTTGTGGAAAGATTCTAGAACAGGTGGGACATAAAATTTTGTTGCAGCCGCTTTTGGAAAATAGAACCAGCCACACTCTATGCAGGTGTATTCACTTTGTTTTCTGTTGCTTTGTAACAATGAATACAAACTTAGTGTCTTCAAATGATACACATTTGTTTGCTCAAAATTTTATAGGTCATGAACCCAAGTTGATTCAACTGGGTTCTCTGCTCAGGGTCTCACAAGGCCAAAATCAAGGTGTTGCCAGTCTGGGCTCCTATCTGGAGGCACTGAGAAAGAATCCACTTCCAGGCTCATTCAGGTGGTTGGCAGATTCCATAGCTTGTGGTTGTAGGGTTGGGGTCCCCATTTCCTTTCTGCCGTTAGCCAAGTGTTGCTCTCTGTTCCTGGAAGCCACACATGTGGCCCCTGGATTTTCAAAGCCAGAAATGGCACATTGAATTCTTTTCATTCTTTTAATCACTTTGACTTCTTATACTGCCAGGTGGAGAAAACTCTTCCTTTTTGTACAACTAGATTATGTCATGCTAGGTCATCTCCTTTTGCCATATAACAGAACGTAATGAGAAGGGTAATATCTCATCCTGCTCCCAGGTGCCACCCACAGTCAAGAATGAGGATGACTGGGAGGCGTTCTTAGGATTCTGCCTACACGTGGCTTGGTGGGTGATGAATTAGAAATTAAAACAAAGTGGTTCTTCATCACAGGTAGTTTGAAAGCTCTGGTGTAGAACACAGTGGAGAGGAACGACATGGATGCAAGTGGATGTAACTTGAGACCTCAGGGGTAACTGCCAACAGAAGGGTGGAGAGAGCCCAGTGAGAGGTCAGTGGGAGGGAAGATTATTGTGTATGGAAGGGGATAGAATTAGGGTTTCTTGAGGATGTGGCATTTGAACCAAGTATAGTAAGACAGGTGTGATTGGGCTCTTTTAAAAAAATAGGATGGCAGACTTCCCCATGGTCCAGTGGTTAAGAATTCACCTGCCAGTGCAGGGGACACGGTCTTGGAAGATTCCACACGCTATGGGTCAACTAAGCCTGTGCACCACAACCACTGAGACCATGAGCCATAACAAGAGAAGCCATCACAGTGAGAAGCCTGCACAGTACAACTAAAGAAAGCCCGTGTGCAGCAATGCAGTGCACCTCCCAAAATAAAAAATAAGCAAAAATTTTAATAATAGAGTGGAGACTTCCTGATGGTCATTTGGTTAAGACTCTGTGCTTCCCCTGCAGGAGGCATGGGTTTGATCCCTAGTCAAGGAACTAAGATCCCACATGCCTCACCGAGTGGCCGAAAAAAAAAAAAAGGTTGGCAGGATTCCAATAGTTGTATTTCTATTTGCACTGTGGGTGCAAACACAGAGCTGAACTGAATCTTCTGAATCCTCTCTGAAGTCATTTTCTCTCTTTTTTGTGACCATAAACAATGCTGCATAACAAACTAGCCGAAAGCTCAGTGTCTTCAGACAGCCATCATGTACTACTGCTTACGGGTCTGTAGGTCGGCTGGGTGGTTTCTCTGGCCTCAGCTGGGCTCTCTGTTGCATCTCTGATCAGCCGTGGGTTGGCTGGGCTCTCATAACTTTGGTGGTTGGCCGGCTGGCAGCTAGTCCAATAAACCTTGGTTTTCTTCACATGTTTCCTCTTCCACCCACCCCACACCTCCTTCTACATACTGGCCTGGGCCTCTGCCCTGAGAGGAGACAGAAGAACAAAAAAGAGGGTAAAAGAGTGCTGGTCTTAGAGGCTTTGACTCAAGACTGGCCCTGTCAGCCTCCCTCTGTTGTTCAAAGCCAGTCACCAAGCCCACCCAGATTCAGAAGCTGGGGAAACAGACTCCCAACTCTTGATGGAGGAACCAGAGGATCCCACACAGGAAGGGACAGAGGATTGTGGCCACTTTTCCACCTATACCACACTCATCCTGAGAAGCCTTTCTAAGTCCTTTAGATGAAAATAGCAAGGGCCCCCCCTTCCACCTGCAGATCCATTGTTTCTCAAGCTAAACAAAGGCTCTTGGTGAAATTTATGTATGAGAAATCACTTGGAAAATGTATAGTGGTCCATTAACCAGAGTTGTAAGAAGCCAGGCTTCTAAAACTGTCTGCAGTCTTCTCTGTGAGTAGAAGACAAAAGAGAAAGCTTTCTGGGCAACCTTCATTCACCAACCCCTATTGTAGTCATCTTTATGAAAGTCAAAAATAAGCAAACAGGTTGGGTGCAGTACAAAAAATAGCAATGCAGTGCACCTCCCAAAATAAAAAATAAGCAAAAATTTTAATAATAGAGTGGAGACTTCCTGATGGTCATTTGGTTAAGACTCTGTGCTTCCCCTGCAGGAGGCATGGGTTTGATCCCTAGTCAAGGAACTAAGATCCCACATGCCTCACCGAGTGGCCGAAAAAAAAAAAAAGGTTGGCAGGATTCCAATAGTTGTATTTCTATTTGCACTGTGGGTGCAAACACAGAGCTGAACTGAATCTTCTGAATCCTCTCTGAAGTCATTTTCTCTCTTTTTTGTGACCATAAACAATGCTGCATAACAAACTAGCCGAAAGCTCAGTGTCTTCAGACAGCCATCATGTACTACTGCTTACGGGTCTGTAGGTCGGCTGGGTGGTTTCTCTGGCCTCAGCTGGGCTCTCTGTTGCATCTCTGATCAGCCGTGGGTTGGCTGGGCTCTCATAACTTTGGTGGTTGGCCGGCTGGCAGCTAGTCCAATAAACCTTGGTTTTCTTCACATGTTTCCTCTTCCACCCACCCCACACCTCCTTCTACATACTGGCCTGGGCCTCTGCCCTGAGAGGAGACAGAAGAACAAAAAAGAGGGTAAAAGAGTGCTGGTCTTAGAGGCTTTGACTCAAGACTGGCCCTGTCAGCCTCCCTCTGTTGTTCAAAGCCAGTCACCAAGCCCACCCAGATTCAGAAGCTGGGGAAACAGACTCCCAACTCTTGATGGAGGAACCAGAGGATCCCACACAGGAAGGGACAGAGGATTGTGGCCACTTTTCCACCTATACCACACTCATCCTGAGAAGCCTTTCTAAGTCCTTTAGATGAAAATAGCAAAAGCCCCCCCTTCCACCTGCAGATCCATTGTTTCTCAAGCTAAACAAAGGCTCTTGGTGAAATTTATGTATGAGAAATCACTTGGAAAATGTATAGTGGTCCATTAACCAGAGTTGTAAGAAGCCAGGCTTCTAAAACTGTCTGCAGTCTTCTCTGTGAGTAGAAGACAAAAGAGAAAGCTTTCTGGGCAACCTTCATTCACCAACCCCTATTGTAGTCATCTTTCAATGCCTAGCTCCAGTGCGCTCTGCAGAACTGTCCCAGAACAATTATTTTGGGAGAATAATTCTTTTCTCAAATTCCAGTAGCAGTGTTTAGAATGAAATGATTTCAGATCTGCTCTTTGACAAAGACAAAAAACCATGTCTTTTATGATACTCCCTGAAGCATCTAACCTAGTGCCAACAAATAGTAGTTGCACAATAAATGATTATTAGATAAATAGATGAATGAATGGATGGATGAGGAAACAGACGGATGGCAGATGTTTTAGCAGTTGACTGAAACTTGCTTTTAGCTGAATCTGATATTACCATAAACTTTTATTTGCCTGCTTCCAAATAAGCATGTCAACTTGAAATCTTTTCTTGTTGTTCCGTATCTACATGCTTTAAAGAAAAACTCAGAAAACTGATTGAAGAAGGGAGGAACCCTGTTGTGTTCTCCCTCATAAACCCTGTCATTATTAGCATAGCATTTTAAACTGAGGTCCATGAGTTCCCAAGGATATTAATCATTCTCTAGCTGGGGGTGGGGAACAGGGGGAGGAGTTCTCATCAATTTGTGAAATGCTGGGTTAAACAGGCAGCTTTCTTTTGTGAGACTTCACAGAGCCTTTAACATGCTAATATACATCTAATGTACCTCCCTACATTAGATGTATTCCCTTGTAACTCATCTGGTAAAAAATCCACCTGCAATGTGGGAGACCTTGGTTCGATCCCTGGATCAGGAAGATCCCCTGGAGAAGGGATAGGCTATCCACTCCAGGAGCCTCCCTCTGTTGTTCAAAGCCAGTCACCAAGCCCACCCAGATTCAGAAGCTGGGGAAACAGACTCCCAACTCTTGATGGAGGAACCAGAGGATCCCACACAGGAAGGGACAGAGGATTGTGGCCACTTTTCCACCTATACCACACTCATCCTGAGAAGCCTTTCTAAGTCCTTTAGATGAAAATAGCAAAAGCCCCCCCTTCCACCTGCAGATCCATTGTTTCTCAAGCTAAACAAAGGCTCTTGGTGAAATTTATGTATGAGAAATCACTTGGAAAATGTATAGTGGTCCATTAACCAGAGTTGTAAGAAGCCAGGCTTCTAAAACTGTCTGCAGTCTTCTCTGTGAGTAGAAGACAAAAGAGAAAGCTTTCTGGGCAACCTTCATTCACCAACCCCTATTGTAGTCATCTTTCAATGCCTAGCTCCAGTGCGCTCTGCAGAACTGTCCCAGAACAATTATTTTGGGAGAATAATTCTTTTCTCAAATTCCAGTAGCAGTGTTTAGAATGAAATGATTTCAGATCTGCTCTTTGACAAAGACAAAAAACCATGTCTTTTATGATACTCCCTGAAGCATCTAACCTAGTGCCAACAAATAGTAGTTGCACAATAAATGATTATTAGATAAATAGATGAATGAATGGATGGATGAGGAAACAGACGGATGGCAGATGTTTTAGCAGTTGACTGAAACTTGCTTTTAGCTGAATCTGATATTACCATAAACTTTTATTTGCCTGCTTCCAAATAAGCATGTCAACTTGAAATCTTTTCTTGTTGTTCCGTATCTACATGCTTTAAAGAAAAACTCAGAAAACTGATTGAAGAAGGGAGGAACCCTGTTGTGTTCTCCCTCATAAACCCTGTCATTATTAGCATAGCATTTTAAACTGAGGTCCATGAGTTCCCAAGGATATTAATCATTCTCTAGCTGGGGGTGGGGAACAGGGGGAGGAGTTCTCATCAATTTGTGAAATGCTGGGTTAAACAGGCAGCTTTCTTTTTTGTGAGACTTCACAGAGCCTTTAACATGCTAATATACATCTAATGTACCTCCCTACATTAGATGTATTCCCTTGTAACTCATCTGGTAAAAAATCCACCTGCAATGTGGGAGACCTTGGTTCGATCCCTGGATCAGGAAGTTACCCTGAAGAAGGGATAGGCTACCCACTTCAGTATTCTTCGGCTTCCTTTTATGGCTCAGATGGTAAAGAATCCGCCTGCAATGCAGGAGATCAGGGTTCAGTCCCTGGGTTGGGAAGATCTCCTGGAGAAGGGAAAGGCTACCCACTCCAGGATTCTTGCCTGGAGAATTCCATGGCTTATCCATGAGTCATAAAGAGTTGGATACAGCTGAGCAACTTCACTTTCACTTTAATGTATATCCAAGAGACTATTATAATATGTAAGAATTGAAAATAGGAAGAGTTACCTTTGTGGGGGAGGCAGGACTGGGATGCATTGAGGAAGGATATATAATTTTTTTTATTGTGATAACATATAATGTTTATCACTTTAACCATTTATAAGGTGGCAATTAAGCAACTTGCTGGCATTAAATACATTCATGGTGCTGTGTAACCATTACTACTACACCAAAAACTTTTCATCATCCCCAACAATAACTCCATGTATACAAGAACAACCCCTACCCCCAGCGTAGTACCTATATTCTGCTTTCTGACTATGTGAGTTTGTCTATTCTAAGTGCCTCTGTTGACTAAAAGAAATGCTCAACATGAGAGCTGTCAGTCAAGTTTCATCTGGGGCAAAATGAGGACTATAGCCTGGGAGATAGTATCTCAGATGGCTCTGAGGAACCACTCTGAACTGGTGGGGGCAAGAGCAGTGTACGTGTGATTATGGTGAAGGGGAGCTCATGTAATCAAGTACATTTTTGGAGAAAGGTTCTGATAATCTAGTGTCAACTTGAAATCTTTCCCTTGTTGTTCCGTATCTACATGCTTTAAAGAAAAACTCAGAAAACTGATTGAAGAAGGGAGGAACCCTGTTGTGTTCTCCCTCATAAACCCTGTCATTATTAGCATAGCATTTTAAACTGAGGTCCATGAGTTCCCAAGGATATTAATCATTCTCTAGCTGGGGGTGGGGAACAGGGGGAGGAGTTCTCATCAATTTGTGAAATGCTGGGTTAAACAGGCAGCTTTCTTTTTTGTGAGACTTCACAGAGCCTTTAACATGCTAATATACATCTAATGTACCTCCCTACATTAGATGTATTCCCTTGTAACTCATCTGGTAAAAAATCCACCTGCAATGTGGGAGACCTTGGTTCGATCCCTGGATCAGGAAGATCCCCTGGAGAAGGGATAGGCTATCCACTCCAGGATTCTTGGGCTTCCCTGGTGGCTCAGATGGTAAAGAATCTGCCTGCAATGCAGGAGTCCTGGGTTCTATCCCTGGGTTGGGAAGATCTCCTGGAGAAGGGAAAGGCTACCCACTCCAGGATTCTTGCCTGGAGAATTCCATGGCTTATCCATGAGTCATAAAGAGTTGGATACAGCTGAGCAACTTCACTTTCACTTTAATGTATATCCAAGAGACTATTATAATATGTAAGAATTGAAAATAGGAAGAGTTACCTTTGTGGGGGAGGCAGGACTGGGATGCATTGAGGAAGGATATATAATTTTTTTTATTGTGATAACATATAATGTTTATCACTTTAACCATTTATAAGGTGGCAATTAAGCAACTTGCTGGCATTAAATACATTCATGGTGCTGTGTAACCATTACTACTACACCAAAAACTTTTCATCATCCCCAACAATAACTCCATGTATACAAGAACAACCCCTACCCCCAGCGTAGTACCTATATTCTGCTTTCTGACTATGTGAGTTTGTCTATTCTAAGTGCCTCTGTTGACTAAAAGAAATGCTCAACATGAGAGCTGTCAGTCAAGTTTCATCTGGGGCAAAATGAGGACTATAGCCTGGGAGATAGTATCTCAGATGGCTCTGAGGAACCACTCTGAACTGGTGGGGGCAAGAGCAGTGTACGTGTGATTATGGTGAAGGGGAGCTCATGTAATCAAGTACATTTTTGGAGAAAGGTTCTGCTAATCTAGTGCAGAGGAACATGTCACTGTTAATACTTTTAGTGCTTTTCTAGATACGAAGAGATGCAAGAATTAGGCTTGTGAAATCTTCTGAAAATATTTAACTATCTGAAGACCCTGTTCTGCCAGTTTTTCCCAGAGCACAGAGAGCCTCATTCCTGATCTCCACCTTGAACTCCTTTCAGGGTGTGTTGAAGGTCAGTGGCTGCAATGGCTATTGACTTCATCCTTGTGGAGGCAAATGGCAAGTGTCAATTTTCAGTTGGCACCTCATGTAAGTGGAATCATACAATATGTATCCCTTTATCTGTTGATGAACACAAGTTATTTCTACCTTTTGACTGTGGTGAATAATGCTGCTGTGAACATTGGCATAACAAATAGCTATTTGAGTCCCTGCTTTCAGCTCATTTGGATACATACCTAGGAGTGGAATAGCTAGGTCATGTGATGTCTCTATGTTTTAATTCTTGAGAAACCACCAGACTCCTCCACAGAGGCTGTACCATTTTACATTCCCCCTAGCAGTGCATGAGGGTTCCCGTGTCTGTCAACACTTGTCTTCCAATATTTTAAATTATAGTTCTCCTGGTAGCCGTAAAGTGGTATCTCTTCATGGTTTTGATTCGCATTTCCCTAATAACTAATCATGTTGAGCTCCAAGAGTCCGTTATTCATTCTGAGTATAAGTCCTTTATTAAATGTCTGTTTTGCAAATGTATTTTCCCATCCATGATTTGTTCTTTGAAGAACAAAGACTTTTCATTGTAATGAAATTCCAGTGTTCCCATATTTGACATTGTTTGTGTCCTACTTAAGAAACCTTTGCATTGCCTAAACTTAGATCACTAAAATTTGCTCACGTATTTTCATCTACAAATATTATAGTTTGGCAATCTGCCTAATACTTTAGGATCACTAAAATTTGCTTTCTGACTATGTGAGTTTGTCTATTCTAAGTGCCTCTGTTGACTAAAAGAAATGCTCAACATGAGAGCTGTCAGTCAAGTTTCATCTGGGGCAAAATGAGGACTATAGCCTGGGAGATAGTATCTCAGATGGCTCTGAGGAACCACTCTGAACTGGTGGGGGCAAGAGCAGTGTACGTGTGATTATGGTGAAGGGGAGCTCATGTAATCAAGTACATTTTTGGAGAAAGGTTCTGCTAATCTAGTGCAGAGGAACATGTCACTGTTAATACTTTTAGTGCTTTTCTAGATACGAAGAGATGCAAGAATTAGGCTTGTGAAATCTTCTGAAAATATTTAACTATCTGAAGACCCTGTTCTGCCAGTTTTTCCCAGAGCACAGAGAGCCTCATTCCTGATCTCCACCTTGAACTCCTTTCAGGGTGTGTTGAAGGTCAGTGGCTGCAATGGCTATTGACTTCATCCTTGTGGAGGCAAATGGCAAGTGTCAATTTTCAGTTGGCACCTCATGTAAGTGGAATCATACAATATGTATCCCTTTATCTGTTGATGAACACAAGTTATTTCTACCTTTTGACTGTGGTGAATAATGCTTCTGTGAACATTGGCATAACAAATAGCTATTTGAGTCCCTGCTTTCAGCTCATTTGGATACATACCTAGGAGTGGAATAGCTAGGTCATGTGATGTCTCTATGTTTTAATTCTTGAGAAACCACCAGACTCCTCCACAGAGGCTGTACCATTTTACATTCCCCCTAGCAGTGCATGAGGGTTCCCGTGTCTGTCAACACTTGTCTTCCAATATTTTAAATTATAGTTCTCCTGGTAGCCGTAAAGTGGTATCTCTTCATGGTTTTGATTCGCATTTCCCTAATAACTAATCATGTTGAGCTCCAAGAGTCCGTTATTCATTCTGAGTATAAGTCCTTTATTAAATGTCTGTTTTGCAAATGTATTTTCCCATCCATGATTTGTTCTTTGAAGAACAAAGACTTTTCATTGTAATGAAATTCCAGTGTTCCCATATTTGACATTGTTTGTGTCCTACTTAAGAAACCTTTGCATTGCCTAAACTTAGATCACTAAAATTTGCTCACGTATTTTCATCTACAAATATTATAGTTTGGCTCTTATATTTAGGTCTGTTACCCATTTTGAGTTGATTTTTGTAGATACTGTGAAGTAAAGGTTGAGGTTTACTTTTTGGCTCATGGCTACCTAATATTTTTTTTTGGATACCTAAGTTTTTGCCACTATTTGTTGATAAGACTTGCCCTGTTGAATTTCCTTAGTACCTTTGTTCATATTCAACTGATTATATATCCGTACTGTCCACTCCATTCCCATTGATCACGTCTTTCATTGCTCTAGGATCACACTCTCTTGGTCACTGTAGCCCTTGCAATTAGGACATAGGAAATTCTCCAACTCTGTCCCTGTTTTTAAAAAAATCCTTTGGCCACACTGTGTGGCATGTGGGATCTTAGTTCCCTGACCAGGTATCAAGACTGTGTCCCTTGCATTGGCTGCTCAGAGTCTTAACCACTGGACCACCAGGAAAGCCCCTGCTTCTTTCTTTCTCAATTGTTTTGGCTGTTCGTCTAGGTCCTTTGCCTGTCAGTTTTACATAGATGGCATTGAGTCTCCAGATCAATTTTAAAATGATTGACACCTTAATGTATCAAGTCTTCTGATCCATAAACCTGATGTATCTCCCTATTTATTTAGATCCTTGATGTCTCTCAGCAGTGTTTTGTAGTTTTCAGTGACTAGGTCTTGCATAGTTTCATTGAATTCATCCCTTAAGTATTTAACATTTGATGCCATTGCAAATGATACTTTTATTTCCATTTCCATTTCATTGCTGATATTTATAAATACAATTGATTTTCATATGACAACTATATATCCTGTGTCATTGCTGAATTCATTCTGTTAATGCTTTTAAAGATTCCGGGGAGTTTTTAGTATGGACAGATACTATCAAATAATGGAGACCTAGAAAGACCAGGGACCTGCTTGCTGTCTCACTTTCATACATGCAGAGCTGGGGATCTGTAACCTGGGTCTACTGGATCCTCCTTCATGATCCTCTCCACCATATCCAGTTCCTTCTTAGGAGTTCAGGCCTCAAGAGAAGGAGTTTGTATCCATTAAGATTAGATTTGAATGAAGTTTTTTTTCTCTCACTTAAAAGTCTGGAGGTTTGTGTCCCAAGGCTGACTTGACAGTTCTGCTCCAAAAACCCTCAGGAGCATAGGCTTTTCCTCACAAAGAACTTCCTCAGCCCTGGGCTGTGGACCTCCATCTCATAATCCAATATGGTGGCATTTGCATGCTAGACAGCAAGGCAGAGAAATAAGGAGGGAAATGGTGCACACTGCTGATCTCTCCAGGTGGTTCCATGGACGACTACACAACACCTGTGCTCACGTCTCCCTGGGTAGAGCCCAGTCGGGCCACACCTAGCTACGGCCATGTCCGGAAAATCCCGCCTTACATCCGGCAGTCATATTCCCAGCTGAAATTTCTGTCACTGTGGAAGAGAAAGAGAACAGCTGCTGGGGGAGTATACAGCAATTTCTGCCACAACCTAAAGGTTAGGAATCCAGAAAGGAAACAGTTTGAAAATTGTTGGCCAGAAAGTAGTCGATCTAAGAAAGACTTGAAACATTTTATTCTAGTCAGAGTCGAGGATTATAACCTGGGAAGAGCATCTCAGAAAGCTCTGACAGCTGTTCTGCCCATTAGAAATCAAGGCACAGATAGAAGTGTTTTTAAGACAGAGGGCTGTACATTGACAGTGTATATAATCTAAATGTAAGTGGCATCCCAGTAGGTTATATGACCCCTGCAAGGTCAAGAAGGAATGTTATTTTTTTTTTAATTTTATTTATTTATCTTTTGGAGAGTGGGGTGAGGAGGGAGGGGGATGGGCGGGCCACTTCTATTGGTCTTTCATTTCTCTATTTTCAGTCATCTTTGTTCTCTGGCCTGTATGCGCCTCCCATCACGATGGCCTCTATTGTCACAGAGCACCGGCTCTGGGCGTATGCGCTCCAGAGCTCCGGCTCGGTAATTGGACACATCGGTCCAGCCACTCCATGGCACGTGGGATCTTCCCAGGCCAGGGATCAAACTGGCACCCGTTGCACTGCAAGGCGGTGTCCTTACCCACTGGACCACCAGGGGAAGCCCGGAATGTTATCTTTTAAGGGGCTGTTTTATTGATGCTGGGAGAATGTTGCTGTTTATGGCTGAGCAGGTGTTCCTGACGATGGGGGAGAAGTGGTCCACGCGGAGACACACTGCACAGTGTGGGACAGGGGAGGCCAAAGAGCAGAGATTTATTTTTTCTGTATAAATTTTTCTTGTCTTGCTATAAAATATGAATTTCATTTCACAAAATAAAAAGAGGGAAAACATAGAAGAGTTCAAAGTTGGTTGCATCTTTTACAGATCACTTTAGGATCAGATAAACCAGCTCTCTTTAGTTTTATAGTCTGTTAAGTTGACCTGAAGCCGTTTAGTCAGAGGATAACCTTAATCCGCAGAACTCCTTATGGTACTGAGTCCTTGTGACTATATTAGACAGGTCTAATCATGAATGACCTTCCTTCATCTAGAAAAGATAAAACAAAAGACATCTTCTTATCCAGTCAGTCAACAAAAACTGCTGTCTCCTATGTTCATGGACCCCATGTTTTGAAGAGAGATATGCAGTAGTGAGATAAATCCCGGAATGAATGTGAAATCACAAAGAAGTAATAAGGATGCTTCAGGAGCACACTCGGGGACTAGGAGATAGCCAGGGAGGTCAGGGGAGGCTCGCCTGAGGGTGTCGGTCAATTTCTGTAGGAGAGGCTACTTTCATAGCAGAGTGGTGTGCTCTGAGAAAACCACCCTTTGTGCCTTGGTGGTTGCACGTGTGTGTCCTGCCTGGGGTGCTGTGTGTGGAAGAGACCCTTATCTGAGAACAAGGATGCTGGAGTGAGAGCAGGATGGGGGTGAGGAGGTGGGGCTGTTGCTCAGGAGGGTTCAGAGAGCCCTTTGTGGCTTACAAGGGAAGTGAGAAGAGGAGAAGAGTTCAGAGGTTCCAAGGTGGCAGGTGGAGGAGGCTAGGATCAGGGTCCAGTCAGAGACTTTCCTTGTGGGCCAGGAAGGAGCCCAAAGATACTGGGAGAGCCCAGAAGGAATTTTCTACTAACGGTAGTCATCTGTATGGAGGAAGAAAGCTTTCTGTCTTGCAAGCCCGTCTTAGGGCCCATCCATGGGCCATAGCAAAGAGAGGGTCCAGTGGACCATTGGCGGAGGTAGATCTTTTAAGGGGCTGTTTTATTGATGCTGGGAGAATGTTGCTGTTTATGGCTGAGCAGGTGTTCCTGACGATGGGGGAGAAGTGGTCCACGCGGAGACACACTGCACAGTGTGGGACAGGGGAGGCCAAAGAGCAGAGATTTATTTTTTCTGTATAAATTTTTCTTGTCTTGCTATAAAATATGAATTTCATTTCACAAAATAAAAAGAGGGAAAACATAGAAGAGTTCAAAGTTGGTTGCATCTTTTACAGATCACTTTAGGATCAGATAAACCAGCTCTCTTTAGTTTTATAGTCTGTTAAGTTGACCTGAAGCCGTTTAGTCAGAGGATAACCTTAATCCGCAGAACTCCTTATGGTACTGAGTCCTTGTGACTATATTAGACAGGTCTAATCATGAATGACCTTCCTTCATCTAGAAAAGATAAAACAAAAGACATCTTCTTATCCAGTCAGTCAACAAAAACTGCTGTCTCCTATGTTCATGGACCCCATGTTTTGAAGAGAGATATGCAGTAGTGAGATAAATCCCGGAATGAATGTGAAATCACAAAGAAGTAATAAGGATGCTTCAGGAGCACACTCGGGGACTAGGAGATAGCCAGGGAGGTCAGGGGAGGCTCGCCTGAGGGTGTCGGTCAATTTCTGTAGGAGAGGCTACTTTCATAGCAGAGTGGTGTGCTCTGAGAAAACCACCCTTTGTGCCTTGGTGGTTGCACGTGTGTGTCCTGCCTGGGGTGCTGTGTGTGGAAGAGACCCTTATCTGAGAACAAGGATGCTGGAGTGAGAGCAGGATGGGGGTGAGGAGGTGGGGCTGTTGCTCAGGAGGGTTCAGAGAGCCCTTTGTGGCTTACAAGGGAAGTGAGAAGAGGAGAAGAGTTCAGAGGTTCCAAGGTGGCAGGTGGAGGAGGCTAGGATCAGGGTCCAGTCAGAGACTTTCCTTGTGGGCCAGGAAGGAGCCCAAAGATACTGGGAGAGCCCAGAAGGAATTTTCTACTAACGGTAGTCATCTGTATGGAGGAAGAAAGCTTTCTGTCTTGCAAGCCCGTCTTAGGGCCCATCCATGGGCCATAGCAAAGAGAGGGTCCAGTGGACCATTGGCGGAGGTAGCACCTCACCTCCCACTCAGCAGTTAGATTGGGGGACTGAGGCAAGACACAGGGAAAGGTCCTAGCGGTTTGGTGAGGGAACGGCAGTACCAGAGGAAGGGACAGCCCTCAGTCATCCTCTGCTTCTCCGTTTCCCCCTACTGGGGGACCTTTGCAAGCAGCGAACAGCAAGGGAGCCTGAAGAAATCAGTCATTAGACTACAACCTTTTGGGAATTCCAGATAGGCATAGTAGATGGGTCCCATCCTTTGACCAACGCTGGTTGACTGTTAAGGGCCACTTGGAGCACTGGGTTGAGAAGGACTCTCAGAGTCTGGGAACCATAAGGAAAAGAATAGGTTAGTGATGCCTGCCTTCACCCTAGTGTGATTGCAAGGAAGAAACGGGATGATATACGTAAAAACGCTTTATAAATTCCAAAGTGCTATTCAAATAATAACTGATAATGGTAGCTATGATTTTTAGTGCTTCCTAAATACCAAACACTGCTAAGAGCTTTATTTCTCACAATAACCTTTGCATTAGATGCTGTTAATGTCCGGGATTTTACAATTGAGGAACCACTGCTTGGAAAAACAATGCAGTTTGCCTAAGGTCGCACAGTTAGTAAATGTAGGACTGTGACACAAGCCTCCATGTTTCTGACTCCAAAGCAGATAGAATGTAGGGGATGATGATGATTCATAATACTATTAATAGAGCAACTATTTTATTACGTGGGAGCTGAGCCCTAATTCCCCAGTGAACGGGATGTGTTTGCAGACATTTTTCGGCCTGTGGAAGGGTTGGAACTTGCCTTCTGTTCAGCTTACCAATTTTGCCTGCCTTTCTTCTCACCCATCTCCATCTACTCTGCAGAGCAATGTAATGACCTTCTGTTATGCTCTGCTCCCCAAGCCTCTGAAAAGAGCACTTTTTAGAGGGCTGCCTGTGGTTGTTGAGGACCCCTGGTGAACAGGGCATGGAAGGATGACTCACTTGAAAGCTCTAGCTCCCCAAGCCTCTGAAAAGGGCTTTCTGTCTTGCAAGCCGTCTTAGGCCCCACAGGGAAAGGGTCCAGTGGACCATTGGCGGAGGTAGCACCTCACCTCCCACTCAGCAGTTAGATTGGGGACTGAGGCAAGACACAGGGAAAGGTCCTAGCGGTTTGGTGAGGAACGGCAGTACCAGAGGAAGGGACAGCCCTCAGTCATCCTCTGCTTCTCCGTTTCCCCCTACTGGGGGACCTTTGCAAGCAGCGAACAGCAAGGGAGCCTGAAGAAATCAGTCATTAGACTACAACCTTTTGGGAATTCCAGATAGGCATAGTAGATGGGTCCCATCCTTTGACCAACGCTGGTTGACTGTTAAGGGCCACTTGGAGCACTGGGTTGAGAAGGACTCTCAGAGTCTGGGAACCATAAGGAAAAGAATAGGTTAGTGATGCCTGCCTTCACCCTAGTGTGATTGCAAGGAAGAAACGGGATGATATACGTAAAAACGCTTTATAAATTCCAAAGTGCTATTCAAATAATAACTGATAATGGTAGCTATGATTTTTAGTGCTTCCTAAATACCAAACACTGCTAAGAGCTTTATTTCTCACAATAACCTTTGCATTAGATGCTGTTAATGTCCGGCATTTTACAATTGAGGAACCACTGCTTGGAAAAACAATGCAGTTTGCCTAAGGTCGCACAGTTAGTAAATGTAGGACTGTGACACAAGCCTCCATGTTTCTGACTCCAAAGCAGATAGAATGTAGGGGATGATGATGATTCATAATACTATTAATAGAGCAACTATTTTATTACGTGGGAGCTGAGCCCTAATTCCCCAGTGAACGGGATGTGTTTGCAGACATTTTTCGGCCTGTGGAAGGGTTGGAACTTGCCTTCTGTTCAGCTTACCAATTTTGCCTGCCTTTCTTCTCACCCATCTCCATCTACTCTGCAGAGCAATGTAATGACCTTCTGTTATGCTCTGCTCCCCAAGCCTCTGAAAAGAGCACTTTTTAGAGGGCTGCCTGTGGTTGTTGAGGACCCCTGGTGAACAGGGCATGGAAGGATGACTCACTTGTGCACACCATGCTTTCATGAGATCTTCCCAGGCACAGGGATGTGGGGAGCAGCGGGCCAGTGTGTGGTAGGAACAGTTAGCCGTGACAATGATATGTGTAGTGTGGTTGGCAGTTTGCAGAACACTTTTTCTCTCGGTTTTTCTCTCCAAGCCTCACTTTTGTCACCTACGAAGTGGATGAAATGACAATAATAATACAGCAAAGTCTCATCTTTCAAAAGGGTTAGGTTATAAGAAACTCACCACTTCAGGTGAAAGTCACATAAAATGGGAACCAGCCTTGAGAATTGCCCTTGGCATATAAAGACAAACCGCCACTCAAAAGTCTAATTTAGGCAGTTTCTCCTCCAGTATGAAAACTGATGACTATTTCCTCTGGTTGGAGTCAACGTGGTGCCTTCTAAGGTAATGAAATTTTTTATCTCCTAAGAGTAGACTGGCTCAGCACCACAGTGCTCACAATAACAGAGGCCAGAGAGAATTAGGCCCCAGGGACACCATCCATGCTACAAGCTTGCTGAGCAGGAGAAAGGATGGCCAGCCTCCCCAGATAGGGTTTCTTTGTCTTTCTTTTGGACCACGTGTCACTGAATTCCTGAAGGTTTTTTTTTTTTTTTTTTTTTTTGACCACTTCTATTGGTCTTTCATTTATCTGTTTTCATCCATCTTTGTTCTTTGGCCTGTGTGGGTCCCCCCATCGCAGTGGCCTCTGTCGCTACAGAGCCCCGGCTCTTGGCGCACGCACTCCAGAACTCCAGCTCAGTAGTTGGACACATCGGTCCAGCTTCTCTGCGGCATGTGGGATCTTCCTGGGCCAGGGATCGAACCGGCACCCCTTGCACTGCAAGGCGGTGGTGTCCTTACCCATTGGACCACCAGGGAAGCCCCTGAAGTTTTTTTTTGTTTTTTTTTTTTTAATATTTATTTGGCTGCATTGGGTCTTAGTTGAGGCACGTGACCTTCATCACCTTAACGTATGTGGGATCTCAATTTCCTGACCGGGGATCGAACCTGTGTCCCCTGCATTGGTAGGCAGATTCTTAACCACTGGACCACCAGGGAAGTCCCCCTTGAAGTTTTTAAATATATATCTGGTACTGTTTCATTAGGTCTGATTTCCTAACATGTGTCTATGAACAGGATTAAAACTTGAAAATAACGTGTGATAAAGCAGACACCAGGCTGGTAAGGGGAAATCTGGACTCAAGACCCCAGGTCAGCCCCACCTGTATTCCTGGTATCATGGACCTGTGGACCTTCAAGATGAACTTAGCACCCAAGTGTCCAAGTCTTTAGGCCACATTTCTTTACTACAGACCTGTAGGACCCTCCTGACTTTTTTTTATGTTGTGAGTACATATTTTTTCCGTCTCTGGGCCCCCTCCACTCCTCACTTCAAGCTGGACAGTTGGCCCTTGGCATATAAAGACAAACCGCCACTCAAAAGTCTAATTTAGGCAGTTTCTCCTCCAGTATGAAAACTGATGACTATTTCCTCTGGTTGGAGTCAACGTGGTGCCTTCTAAGGTAATGAAATTTTTTATCTCCTAAGAGTAGACTGGCTCAGCACCACAGTGCTCACAATAACAGAGGCCAGAGAGAATTAGGCCCCAGGGACACCATCCATGCTACAAGCTTGCTGAGCAGGAGAAAGGATGGCCAGCCTCCCCAGATAGGGTTTCTTTGTCTTTCTTTTGGACCACGTGTCACTGAATTCCTGAAGGTTTTTTTTTTTTTTTTTTTTTTGACCACTTCTATTGGTCTTTCATTTATCTGTTTTCATCCATCTTTGTTCTTTGGCCTGTGTGGGTCCCCCCATCGCAGTGGCCTCTGTCGCTACAGAGCCCCGGCTCTTGGCGCACGCACTCCAGAACTCCAGCTCAGTAGTTGGACACATCGGTCCAGCTTCTCTGCGGCATGTGGGATCTTCCTGGGCCAGGGATCGAACCGGCACCCCTTGCACTGCAAGGCGGTGGTGTCCTTACCCATTGGACCACCAGGGAAGCCCCTGAAGTCTTTTTTTTTTTTAATATTTATTTGGCTGCATTGGGTCTTAGTTGAGGCACGTGACCTTCATCACCTTAACGTATGTGGGATCTCAATTTCCTGACCGGGGATCGAACCTGTGTCCCCTGCATTGGTAGGCAGATTCTTAACCACTGGACCACCAGGGAAGTCCCCCTTGAAGTTTTTAAATATATATCTGGTACTGTTTCATTAGGTCTGATTTCCTAACATGTGTCTATGAACAGGATTAAAACTTGAAAATAACGTGTGATAAAGCAGACACCAGGCTGGTAAGGGGAAATCTGGACTCAAGACCCCAGGTCAGCCCCACCTGTATTCCTGGTATCATGGACCTGTGGACCTTCAAGATGAACTTAGCACCCAAGTGTCCAAGTCTTTAGGCCACATTTCTTTACTACAGACCTGTAGGACCCTCCTGACTTTTTTTTATTTTGTAAGTACATATGTCCGTCTCTGCTTCCACTTCCTGTCTAAGCTGGCGGCATCCCTGCCTCCACCACTGTGATGGGAGCCTCCTCCCCTCATTCTTCACTTGGCTGCAGAAGGGCTTTCCCAGTACACCCTGATCGTGCCACCTCCTCCTACAAAATACTTGATTTCCAAACGCTTCTGGGGAAGAACAGAATCCGCATTCCTGCCCACTTCTCATCTGCACCAGGCTTCCGCTCCTTCTCCATCTAACAGACCCTGCTCTCCTTTCAGTCCTTCTTGTGTTTCACATTTGCCCAGTCACAGGGCTCTGCACATCCTCTGGCTGAAATGCTCTGTTCTCCTCTCTCTGCTAAGTTAATCCTCCTCACACTCTGCCCACTAGTCCTGTGTGGATGTGAAAGTTGGACCATAAAGAAGGCTGAGTGCTGAAGAATTGATGCTGTCAAACTGTGGTGCTGGAGAAGACTCTTGAGAGTCCCTTGGACTGCAAGGAGATCACATCAGTCAATCCTAAAGGAAATCAACCCTGAATATTCATTGGAAGGGATGATGCTGAAGCTGAAGCTCCAGTATGTTGGCCACCTGATGCGAAGAGAAGACTCATTGGAAAAGAGCCTGGTGCTGGGAAGGACTGAGGGCAGGAGAAGGGGCGACAAGAGGACGAGATGGTTGGATGGCATCACTGAGTCATTTGACATGAGTTTGAGCAAGCTCCAGGAGATGGTGAAGGACAGGGAAGCCTGGTGTGCTGCAGCTCATGGGGTTGTAAAAAGTTGGACATGAGTGAGCAGCTGAACTGAACTGAACTGATCCGTTTCCTCAGGGAAGCCTTTCCTCACTTTGCTGTCTGGATAAGACCTTCCTAAGCTAGTCTGAAAGAAGGGGACTCTCTGCACCCTGTAGCCTTCTTTTCTGCAGAGGCCACTATAGGTATTGAAATTTTTTTGTGGTTCTGTATTAAAGTCTATATTCCCTGCAGCCCCACACACACACTACTGTAAGCTCTATGAGAGCTGGCCCCTTGTCTGTCCTGCTCACAAATGTATTCTTTATACTTAGCACAGACTCTGGCATGTACTTGTATTCATCCAACATGTAAGTGGATGGATGGATGGGTGAGAGACCTAGATGAACACTATCAAGTTATCAGAGTTTTGTTGTTGTTTGTTTTCTCAGCAGTAAGCCCTTTGGAAATGTCCTCTGAAGAAAATGGTCCAAGCTGCAATCTTTCTTTTAGAATGAAAGAGAACAGTTACTGAAGGCTCTGTGTGCCCTTTAGATAATAGGTATTACGAAATATCTTGGCTCCTTTTCTCTCTGCTGTTTAGAAAGTCTTTTAATAAGCTTTCACACCCTCCATAGCAAATGACCTTTCCCAGAGCCATCTGTACAAAACAAAACGGTGAATTGGACCCGGTGGGTTGCTTCTACCCTTGAGAGTGCACCTTTTAAGCAGTGGTTCCTATTTGTGAATGACCTTGCCTTCTCAGGAAATGGGGCCCCTCCAAATTTCAGATTCCAACATCCTGGTGTTGAGACCACAGAGTTATTGGAGTGAGGAAAATCCACCCGCCTGATTCCTGGGTGGATCAGCAGGATCGCCTGACGTGGGCCCAGCCGACTTGGTCCATCTTGTAGTTGCTGGCTCATACTTTCTCTGTCCTTTCATGAACAGCACCCTTGAGGAATGATTGTTTTCTCATGCTGCTTGGTCCTGGTTGTAGTGAAAGGTATTGTTTTCTCAGAGCATCAACTACTACTAGGTGAGGGCAGGAAGTAAGTAGGTCAGCTCATTTTCGTCTGACTTGTGGAATGCTTGAGAGTGGTCCTCAGCCTGAAGTGGGGATACTTTTCCTCTGAATGAAAATGAAATCATCTTTCTCTGTGCATTTCTCCCAGGAAGAGAGGGATTCTGAGACTAACAGGTGGAAAAGTAACCATCTTTTTTTCTTGGATCTCTTCTGGAAACCGTTTCTTGATTAAAGACCTTTTGTGGCTCCCATCTGCCAAACAACTCAGTGTAAGGCCTTCAGATTCTTGTCCAGACTAACCCCAGCCCTAACCCTAACCCTCTTTGTTCCTGACTCTTTTTTGCATCCCACTTCCACCAGCCAAATCAGTTCCCTACTTTTAAGGGAACAGGCCTCTTACTTTCTAACCTCCTTCTCTTGCAAGTGCTTCCCTTCCAGCTGGACTCTGTCCTTCCATCGCTACCAGTCAGCATCCTAGCCATTCTCTCAGGCAATTGTCAAAGACCTTGCTTCTGCAGGAATCTCTCTCTGATGGTCTTAGATAGAATTTAACCTTTGGCTCTTGTAAATACCTATAGGATTCATCTATATAACTTTGAAGGCATTCACATGACAATGTAGGTTTTTTTTTTTCTTTTCTTATATTCATGGCGTTTTTTGAGGCCAAGAATGATCTTATTTCTCTTTATTTCCCCCACAGTTCTTTGGACATAGAAGATCCTTAATTCCTCAATGGACTCATCCTCTTTTATGAGAGGAATGAAGAAATAAAAACTATTCAGGTTATGTCCACAAAATTCATGAAGGAAATACGTTTATCCAGCTGTCCAAACTCCCTTGCTTATAGTCACTTTATGCTTTTGGCAAAACGAAGTCCTACCTGGCCCTCTTTGAAGAGTTGCCTTGAAAGCAACATCGAAGAGAATGCTCCACTGTATGTCTGTGTGTGAAGGTTATTAGAATAATCTACTTAGCAGATAAACAAATGTTTGGAATTATATAGAATCATTTAAGCCTCAAAGCAAAATCATTCCAGCATCTTTGTATGGTTATTTGAGAGGAGCATTTCAAGAAGGGAAGCGATCCTAAAATTTGCAGAAGAAGCTAATCCATTATAGTCCTCAGACCCTAGATGAAGCAGATGCTCTGCTCGGTTTTCCTTTCAGCCTTGCTGTTTTGAGCATACATGCCCTTGTTTTGAAGACACCAGTCAGCTTGAGATTCCCTGAGACTAAAAACAGTGCATTTCTCCCAGGAAGAGAGGGATTCTGAGACTAACAGGTGGAAAAGTAACCATCTTTTTTTCTTGGATCTCTTCTGGAAACCGTTTCTTGATTAAAGACCTTTTGTGGCTCCCATCTGCCAAACAACTCAGTGTAAGGCCTTCAGATTCTTGTCCAGACTAACCCCAGCCCTAACCCTAACCCTCTTTGTTCCTGACTCTTTTTTGCATCCCACTTCCACCAGCCAAATCAGTTCCCTACTTTTAAGGGAACAGGCCTCTTACTTTCTAACCTCCTTCTCTTGCAAGTGCTTCCCTTCCAGCTGGACTCTGTCCTTCCATCGCTACCAGTCAGCATCCTAGCCATTCTCTCAGGCAATTGTCAAAGACCTTGCTTCTGCAGGAATCTCTCTCTGATGGTCTTAGATAGAATTTAACCTTTGGCTCTTGTAAATACCTATAGGATTCATCTATATAACTTTGAAGGCATTCACATGACAATGTAGGTTTTTTTTTTTCTTTTCTTATATTCATGGCGTTTTTTGAGGCCAAGAATGATCTTATTTCTCTTTATTTCCCCCACAGTTCTTTGGACATAGAAGATCCTTAATTCCTCAATGGACTCATCCTCTTTTATGAGAGGAATGAAGAAATAAAAACTATTCAGGTTATGTCCACAAAATTCATGAAGGAAATACGTTTATCCAGCTGTCCAAACTCCCTTGCTTATAGTCACTTTATGCTTTTGGCAAAACGAAGTCCTACCTGGCCCTCTTTGAAGAGTTGCCTTGAAAGCAACATCGAAGAGAATGCTCCACTGTATGTCTGTGTGTGAAGGTTATTAGAATAATCTACTTAGCAGATAAACAAATGTTTGGAATTATATAGAATCATTTAAGCCTCAAAGCAAAATCATTCCAGCATCTTTGTATGGTTATTTGAGAGGAGCATTTCAAGAAGGGAAGCGATCCTAAAATTTGCAGAAGAAGCTAATCCATTATAGTCCTCAGACCCTAGATGAAGCAGATGCTCTGCTCGGTTTTCCTTTCAGCCTTGCTGTTTTTGAGCATACAGCTGTTTTTCCATTGTTTTGAAGACACCAGTCAGCTGGACCAGACACACAGGTGTCCTCCCTGAGCAGGAGTTGCCGACTCCGCAGGGTTGGGATTAGAGTATGGGCTTTACCAGACCTTTCTCCGTGGGCAGGATACCCTTGGCTCACTTCATCGCTTTCTTCCCTCCCTCCAAAGGATGCCAGACACACTAAGTAGTGATTAAGCAAAAGATTAAAATTCCATTTGTGTGTGTGTGTGTGTGTGTGTGTGTGTGTGACTGTTTGAACACTAATCGACTCTTTCAGTGGAATGTTAAGTAAAAGCACACAGCTACCAGAAGCAGTTATTTAGAGCAACCAGTCAAAACCCATTTCCAATTTACTGTTTAATGTGATTTCCACAGTCATTCTGCCAGCTTCTTCCACACATTCTCCCACACCACCCTTGCCCTCTGCTCCTTCCCAGCCCTTCTGCTTCCTATAGCGAAAGGACATCTAGAAATAGCGGGGAAGGAAAGCAGCAGCAGATCGTTGCTGGAGGAAAAGCATCACAGGTTTTATAGACAGACTTGTGAGTCTGTGGAATTAAAGAAACTTAAAATTGCCTCTGGACTGAAATTCAGGCATGCCTTTTTTGCATAACATTCAGTGATGGCCATTGCATAAGAAGCCCTGTCTTTTGAGAAACCCTGTGAGCATTTTTTTTTCTGGTTGCAAAAGGTCTTTGGCATTTGTTTCTGTTGTAGAATGTCACTCTTAACGAAGAACTTTTTTCTTTTCTTAAGAACAGTGAGTTTCTACATGGGCACATGACCTCCTGTTAATAAGGAAACTCTAAATCCTGTTATCAGCAGTAGCCAGTTGAATTGGCTCAGGTGTTCAACAGGTTTCCTCTGCAGGGCTCACAGTTTTATTATTAGATTCCCATCCCTGTCCTTTCCGCCTCAGACATGGCCATCACATATACCGGATCATAAACTTTCTCCAGAAATAGCCTATTAATAGTAGCACTTCTTTACCGAGGGGCCTGTTTGGAATTATATAGAATCATTTAAGCCTCAAAGCAAAATCATTCCAGCATCTTTGTATGGTTATTTGAGAGGAGCATTTCAAGAAGGGAAGCGATCCTAAAATTTGCAGAAGAAGCTAATCCATTATAGTCCTCAGACCCTAGATGAAGCAGATGCTCTGCTCGGTTTTCCTTTCAGCCTTGCTGTTTTTGAGCATACAGCTGTTTTTCCATTGTTTTGAAGACACCAGTCAGCTGGACCAGACACACAGGTGTCCTCCCTGAGCAGGAGTTGCCGACTCCGCAGGGTTGGGATTAGAGTATGGGCTTTACCAGACCTTTCTCCGTGGGCAGGATACCCTTGGCTCACTTCATCGCTTTCTTCCCTCCCTCCAAAGGATGCCAGACACACTAAGTAGTGATTAAGCAAAAGATTAAAATTCCATTTGTGTGTGTGTGTGTGTGTGTGTGTGTGTGACTGTTTGAACACTAATCGACTCTTTCAGTGGAATGTTAAGTAAAAGCACACAGCTACCAGAAGCAGTTATTTAGAGCAACCAGTCAAAACCCATTTCCAATTTACTGTTTAATGTGATTTCCACAGTCATTCTGCCAGCTTCTTCCACACATTCTCCCACACCACCCTTGCCCTCTGCTCCTTCCCAGCCCTTCTGCTTCCTATAGCGAAAGGACATCTAGAAATAGCGGGGAAGGAAAGCAGCAGCAGATCGTTGCTGGAGGAAAAGCATCACAGGTTTTATAGACAGACTTGTGAGTCTGTGGAATTAAAGAAACTTAAAATTGCCTCTGGACTGAAATTCAGGCATGCCTTTTTTGCATAACATTCAGTGATGGCCATTGCATAAGAAGCCCTGTCTTTTGAGAAACCCTGTGAGCATTTTTTTTTCTGGTTGCAAAAGGTCTTTGGCATTTGTTTCTGTTGTAGAATGTCACTCTTAACGAAGAACTTTTTTCTTTTCTTAAGAACAGTGAGTTTCTACATGGGCACATGACCTCCTGTTAATAAGGAAACTCTAAATCCTGTTATCAGCAGTAGCCAGTTGAATTGGCTCAGGTGTTCAACAGGTTTCCTCTGCAGGGCTCACAGTTTTATTATTAGATTCCCATCCCTGTCCTTTCCGCCTCAGACATGGCCATCACATATACCGGATCATAAACTTTCTCCAGAAATAGCCTATTAATAGTAGCACTTCTTTACCGAGGGGGCCTGACTTTATATCAGACACTGAAGTTGATGTGTTGTGTGGATGAGCTCCTTTCAGCCTCTCAATAACCTGGTGATTTTCTCTATGAACCAGTCCAGGAAACTGAGGTCCATGTCAGGTTTTACAACTCTGGAATAAGAATGCTCAGAGTCATCCAACTAGACTTCCTGCCCCGTTGATGAGCAGTCATTCATGCAGTCGTTCACCTGATACTTCCTGAGGGCCTAGGGTGTTGACCTAGGAACGCACAGGGACAAATCAAAACAGACGTGACCCTGCCTTCAGGGAGCTCACAGTCTAAACCACAAAGACAACAGCCAGATCTGGTCTGGTCTTTGGGGCTGACAAACTAGGGGATTTCAGGCAAGTCTGCTCTGAACTATTAGCCTCAGGTTTCATATCTGACAGAGACAGCTGGATTTTGGCATATGGTTTCCAATCTTTACTGTGAATTGCAGGGAGAATGTGTTTAAAGACGTATTCCTTCCTGGACTCCTGTGCCCAGATATTTTGATTTCATAAGTTGAGGGTGAGGTCCAGGAAATTGTATCTTTTTTGTTTTGTTTTACATTTTTTTGTGGGGGGTGTGGATTGGGGAGGGAGGGGGGCGGGCAGGCCACTTCTATTGGTCTTTCATTTATCTGTTTTCATTCATCTTTGTTCTTTGGCTCCTGTGGGCCTCCCATTGCAGTGGCCTCTGTTGTCGCAGAGCACTGGCTCTGGGCACATGCACTCCAGAGCTCTGGCTCGGTAATTGGACACATGGGTCCAGGTGCTCCACAACACATGGGATCCTCCCAGGCCAGGGATCGAACTGGCGCCCCTTGCACTGCAAGGCAGTGTCCTTACCCACTGGACCACCAGGGAAGCCCAGGAAATTGTATCTTTATTGAGGACTTGGGTCTCCCAAGAACTGTCCTTTGAGAGAGACTGATCTGGCTGTAAACCCATTAACCTACACAGGATCATTGTTATCACCCCTGAATCCCCAGTGCCTGGCACAGAGTTTAGTTCAGTTCAGTCACTCAGTCATGTCTGACTCTTTGCAAGCCCATGGACTGGGGCGTGCCAGGCTTCCATGTACTTCACCATCTCCCAGAGCTTGCTCAAACTCGTGTCCATTGACTCAGTGATACCATCCAGCCATCTCCTTCTTCTGCTGTCTTCAGTTTGTCCCAGCATCATGGTCTTTTCCGGTGAGTTGTCTGTTTGCATCATGTGGTCAAAGTATTGGAGCTTCATCTTCAGCATCAGTCCTTCCAATGAATATTCAGGATTGATTTCCATTAGGACTGACTGGTTTGATCTCCTTGCAAACCAAGGGACTCTCAAGAGTCTTCTCCAACACCACAGTTTGAAGGCATCAGTTCTTTGGTGCTCAGTCTTCTTTATGGTCCAACTCACACATCCATACCTGACTTCTGAGAAAACCATAGCTTTGACTAGAGGAACCTTTGTCAGCAAAGTGATGGCACAGAGTAGATCTCGATAAATATTTGATGAAAGTTAGAATGATCTGTTCATGAGGTTTCCATGGATGGATATCATAAACTCCTGAGTGCAATTTTCATTAAGATTCTAGTGGCCGCTTGGGCTCTGAATACTCAGTGCCTTCAGGGTTGAAACCAACTCCTTCTTCAGCCAAAACCTCAGACCTGTTATGGGAAATCTTTTTCTGTGTGGTGCTTCCCTGGTAGCTAAGCTGATACAGAATATGCCTGCAATGCAGGAGACCATGGTTTGAATCCTAGGTCAGGAAGATCCCCTGGTGAAGGGATAGGTTTGAGACCTATATCAAGATGATTTGATGAGATGTCAATTTACAGTAGATCCTTAAAATCCTAAAGGAGTTGGTCCCCATGTTCTGTGTGTAAATTCTGAACATGCTCCCCATACACAGTTTGTGATTTTCTTGGTTCATCTGAAAGTACTTTTTGGCCAGGTAGTGCTGTCTTTTATTTCCAAACAGGAAAATCAAGCTTCTCCAAGTCCACGCTGCAAGCTGTCTCCATTAAAACCCAGCATGAGAATCAAAGAATATGGCTCTTATCCTCTGGCCTGCTTTTATGCCCTTGGTTAGGTAGCTTGACCTCTTTGGACCTCAATTTTCCCACCTGTAAGATGGGAGAGAGGTGGACTAATTGTTTCTGAGAAGCTGCGTAGCTTGGATGTTTGAGAACTCCCTACTAACTACGTGTTTAGACGTGCAGAAGCCCCTGTGTTGGCAAGCTCCAAAGGCCTCTTGGTTTAGCAAAGAAGGAAGAACTAACGAGATCACCTAAAACAAGCCCTCTCTGCAGATCATTCCAGAGGGATATGCGTCATTCAGATAAAGGCAGTGAGGTGGTAGAAGCTGTCAAATATCCAACTCCCAGAATTTTGGAATCTGAATTCTTTACCCTGTTAAGTTCAACAGTTCACTGTTCATTTTGATAACCAGTTTCAGGGGAGTTGATCTCTATACAGTCACAGCTGTGAGAGTCCGCCCCATCATACCCCATTCCCAGGAACGTGAGAAGGCTTCCACAAATGTACAGATGAGGCAGTGTCCTTTCTGGAGTCTTAGGCTCTTGAAATACTCTTGGAGAGGTCACCTCACCATTGCTACTCAGTATTTTGGGGGGATCAGCAGCATTGGCATCATCTGGGAGCTTGATAGGAATGCAGAGTCTCAGGACCAGGCCTAGGCCTCTTGCATCAGAATCCATGTTTAACAAGATCTCCACCTGCTTCTTGTTGTTCAGTCGCTCAGTCATGTCCGACTCTTTGTGACCCCATGGACTGCAATACTCCAGGCTTCCCTGTCCTTCACCATTTCCGGGAGCTTGCTTAAACTCATGTCCATTGACTCAGTGATGCCATCCAACCATCTTGTCCTCTTGTCCCCGCCTTCTCCTGCCCTCAGTCTTTCCTCGCATTAAGCTCTTTTCCAATGAGTTGTCTCTTTACATCAGGTGGCCAGAATATTAGAGCTTCAGCTTCAGCATCAGTCCTTCCAATGAATATTCAGGGTTGATTTCCTTTAGGATTGACTAGTTTGAGCTCTTTGCTGTCCAGGGGTTTCTCAAGAATCTTCTCCAGCACCATACTTTGAAAGCATCAATTCTTTGGCACTCAGCCTTATTATGGTCCAGCTCTCACATCCATACATGACTATTGGAAAAACCATAGCTTTGACTATATGGACCTTTGTCAGCAAAGTGATGTCTCTGCTTTTGAATACACTGTCTAAGTTTGTCATAGCCTTTCTTCCAGGAAGCAAATGTCTTTTAATTTTGTGGCTGCAGTCACTGTCCACAGTGATTTGGGAGCCCACGAAAATAAAGTCTGTCGCTGTTTCCATTATTTGCCCATCTATTTGCCATGGAGTAATGAGACTGGATGCCATAACCTTTGTATTTTGAATGTTGAGTTTTAGGCCAGCTTTCTCGCTCTCCTCTTTCACCTTGATCAAGAGGCTCTTTAGTTCGTCTTCGCTTTCTGCCATTAGTACACATGATTGTATTGCACGGGACAATTTGAGAAGCACTAGCCCTAACCCCATGCTGGCCTCCCCTCCTTCATATCCTGATGAACAGGTAGGCTTCCTCTTCCTGGCCTCCTCTACAGTCTTCTTCCAAGTGTCCATGTTTCTAAGACCAGCCCACTTTTTGGAATTCCTTCCCTGCCTTCAGCTAACCCCTCAGGTGTTCAGTAACTCCTGCCCTTGCCTCTCACACTAACCTCAGGGCCTCGCAGAACAAGATGAATCCTCCTGTGTCTCCCATGGCTTCTCATTTCCTAGTCCACGTGCAAGACAGTCTCTAATCTTCCTCATGTATATCTGTATGTGGCCTCCCACTGCCGACTCACTGGGGCCAGGAAGATAACAAGTGAGAGGTGAGAGCCAGGTAAGGAATGGTGGGGACAGTGGCAGATTGGAGATCCAGGCAATGCCTAGTGCGGCAGCTGCTGGTGCTGGCACAGATGTGCTTTGGAGTTTTCAGGAGAAGCCAATGAATCTTGATAAAATGATAAGTCCTTCTATTTTTTTCATATGCGTGCATACATGCATACATGCGTGTACTCTGTCGTGTCAGACATTTTGTAGCCCCGTGGTCTGTAGCCTGCTAGGCTGCTCTGTCCATGAAATTTTCTAGGCAAGAATACTGGAGTGGGTTGCCATTTCCTCCTCCAGGGTATCTTCCCAACCCAGGGATGGAACCCATGTCTCCTGCATTGGCAGGCAGATTCTTTACCATGGAGCCACCTGGAAGCCCTGATTTGTTTCTGTTTTTGTTTTCATACTGACAGTTGAAAAAGAATCCTCAGAAATCACCAGAGTGTGTTTGCCAGTGATCTAAGGTTTTGTGACCTTTGATGACGAGCATCTGCTCAGCTTGGACACGGTAGTTCAGGTGTCATCTAACCAGCACAGAACAGGCAGGATTATGGCCTCCTAAACTCTAGACCAGTACTTCTGAAGGGGAAGTGTGCATCAGAGCCCCTTGGAGAACTTGTGAAAACCCAAATCGCTGGGCCCTACATCCTGTTTCTTCTGCTGCTTCCTGGGTGGGGCTTGTTTCTGACAAGTTCTCAGCTGCTGTAAGTGCCTCTGGTTCACGCTTTGAGAACCACTGTAGATTGGTTCCTCCCATTAAGGCAGCCTGGGTTTGCAGAACCTCTTTAGTTCCATCAGTGACCTAACAATCCTTGAAGTTCTCAGTTTTGGGGTAGCAGAAGATGGAAAAGAAATTGAGGGGTACGTCTGGAGCTCCTGCCCTAACCCCTCAGGTGTTCAGTAACTCCTGCCCTTGCCTCTCACACTAACCTCAGGGCCTCGCAGAACAAGATGAATCCTCCTGTGTCTCCCATGGCTTCTCATTTCCTAGTCCACGTGCAAGACAGTCTCTAATCTTCCTCATGTATATCTGTATGTGGCCTCCCACTGCCGACTCACTGGGGCCAGGAAGATAACAAGTGAGAGGTGAGAGCCAGGTAAGGAATGGTGGGGACAGTGGCAGATTGGAGATCCAGGCAATGCCTAGTGCGGCAGCTGCTGGTGCTGGCACAGATGTGCTTTGGAGTTTTCAGGAGAAGCCAATGAATCTTGATAAAATGATAAGTCCTTCTATTTTTTTCATATGCGTGCATACATGCATACATGCGTGTACTCTGTCGTGTCAGACATTTTGTAGCCCCGTGGTCTGTAGCCTGCTAGGCTGCTCTGTCCATGAAATTTTCTAGGCAAGAATACTGGAGTGGGTTGCCATTTCCTCCTCCAGGGTATCTTCCCAACCCAGGGATGGAACCCATGTCTCCTGCATTGGCAGGCAGATTCTTTACCATGGAGCCACCTGGAAGCCCTGATTTGTTTCTGTTTTTGTTTTCATACTGACAGTTGAAAAGAATCCTCAGAAATCACCAGAGTGTGTTTGCCAGTGATCTAAGGTTTTGTGACCTTTGATGACGAGCATCTGCTCAGCTTGGACACGGTAGTTCAGGTGTCATCTAACCAGCACAGAACAGGCAGGATTATGGCCTCCTAAACTCTAGACCAGTACTTCTGAAGGGGAAGTGTGCATCAGAGCCCCTTGGAGAACTTGTGAAAACCCAAATCGCTGGGCCCTACATCCTGTTTCTTCTGCTGCTTCCTGGGTGGGGCTTGTTTCTGACAAGTTCTCAGCTGCTGTAAGTGCCTCTGGTTCACGCTTTGAGAACCACTGTAGATTGGTTCCTCCCATTAAGGCAGCCTGGGTTTGCAGAACCTCTTTAGTTCCATCAGTGACCTAACAATCCTTGAAGTTCTCAGTTTTGGGGTAGCAGAAGATGGAAAAGAAATTGAGGGGTACGTCTGGAGGAAAGATTGCTAACCAGCCCTGGACTGACCAATCCTGATGTCTAGAGGTAGAGAATTTACCTTGGGCACATCCCTGAACCATTTCAAGACTCAGTTTCTCTGACTGTGAAATAGGGCGGTGGCCCCAGGTCAGTTTTTTGAGTATATGTGTTTGCTTGTGAAGAGATTTGATGGCTTTTAACAGAGGACCTTTGAAAATGAAATCCCACCTAGCACCCCAGGCTAGAAAACAGGCAGATGCATTGCTGGTCTGACTGAAGTGGGTGTCAAGCTCTTACTGTCTGTCTCCACTTTCCCAAGGCAGCACTGAGGGATCTCCTGCAAAAATATGGCTGAAACCTGCTAAAGGGACTTCCGGCTCAGCTCCTGTAATTCCTAAGACCCTGAGAACTGTTTTAAGTCATCTGACCTTTGTTTTTGCAGTTTTCTTTCCCTCCCTAACCATGACCTCTGGTGTGTCCATTTTTAGAATTTTCTCCCTGCAACTTAGAGAGGTCTGTTGGAGAAGGAATGCCCAAGATTGTTATTATCATTAGAGCTGTTGTAGGGATATTGAGCCCTTGTGGAAAATTCGCTAACGCGAGCATCAGCCAGAGACTTAGTAAACAGGCTTGAGGATGATTTTATTCCAGTGGCTTCTTGTTAGTGGTAATGTTCCAGCACACCACACAGTCAGGGCCTTGGTAGGTAATTATGGAGGAAGTAGGACTAGTGGATTCTGCATGCCACGGAGGCATGAACAGGTCTGCGGGGTTTTTAATGGGCAATGTGATGGGGAGAGCTGTTTTTATTTAGGTGAACACAGAAGATACTTAAACAGCCATGTAGAGTCATGTCACCTGGGGAAGACTCTGACTGAGCCCTGGGGCCAAATCTTTAGACCTTACTCTTGGCATGGGAAGACCTCTGGCACCTTCTGATGACCCAGACGCTGGAATGAAGTCTCTGGGGAACTGCTTCCCAACGGGCCCACCAGGTGGGCTCGCCTCTCAGAACACAATAAATGCCTTCAGTTCCAGCCGCTGGGAACTGCTCTCCTGGGCTGCTGTATATTCCTGTTTTCTTTCAGTCATCCGAGTGCTTGTTCAGACTTTCCACACACATTTACCAGCTGCTCCCCATCTCTGGGACTGGGACTGGGACTGGGCCTTCTTGAGGACTGCGGAGATGCCTGTGACCCAGCCCTTCCTCCTGTGCTCAATGCTCCTTGAGCCCAGCACAGCTGCCCCGCTCCACCCACGCCTGGAAGTCTGTGCCCAGGCTGTGTGCTCTGCCTGTCTCCCAGCTTATCTAAAGTCCAGCCCAAGGGCCCCCGTGTCCATGAATCCTTGCCCATTTCTCCCAGGTGGAAGTGAAGTCCTCTAACATTTCCTCAGGACCTCTCACCCCAGGTTCATTTCCTCTGCCGAGTCCAGTGTGGAACCACTAGCCAGCTGTGACTCTTGAGCACGTAGAATGAGGCTGACCTGAGATGACCACAAGGGTGACATACACACTGGATTTTAAAGACTCAGTACAAACAAGGACAAAAAAAGAACATAGACTTAACTCCACACTTTTTCGCACTTCCTGTTGAAATAACCATGCTTTAGATTACCAGCCCCCAACCTTTTTGGCACCAGGGACCAATTTCATGGAAGACAGTTTTGCCATGGACTGGGTGTGTGGGGGAGGGGATGTTTGGAGGTGATTCAAGCACAGTACATTTATTGTGCACTATTTCTAATCTAGTTGCTGCCATTAGATTAGATAGGAGGTACTATGGTCCATGACCTGGAGGTTGGGGACCCCTGTTTTAGATGGAGTATATGGACCTAAATAAAATACAGTATCAAAACTCACTTCACCTGGTTTTAAAAACATTTTCTTAGTGTGATACTAGAAAATATAAAGTTACAGACTCAGTTCATCTTGAGGGCTCACACTGTATTTCTTTTTTTTTTTTAAGAGTTTTTTTTTTAATTTTTAAATTTATTTTTATTCTTTATTTTAAGGGTTTTACAGAGTTTTGTTGTTCACATACATATGTTCCCAGATGCATGTCTCTGGGGAACTGCTTCCCAACGGGCCCACCAGGTGGGCTCGCCTCTCAGAACACAATAAATGCCTTCAGTTCCAGCCGCTGGGAACTGCTCTCCTGGGCTGCTGTATATTCCTGTTTTCTTTCAGTCATCCGAGTGCTTGTTCAGACTTTCCACACACATTTACCAGCTGCTCCCCATCTCTGGGACTGGGACTGGGACTGGGCCTTCTTGAGGACTGCGGAGATGCCTGTGACCCAGCCCTTCCTCCTGTGCTCAATGCTCCTTGAGCCCAGCACAGCTGCCCCGCTCCACCCACGCCTGGAAGTCTGTGCCCAGGCTGTGTGCTCTGCCTGTCTCCCAGCTTATCTAAAGTCCAGCCCAAGGGCCCCCGTGTCCATGAATCCTTGCCCATTTCTCCCAGGTGGAAGTGAAGTCCTCTAACATTTCCTCAGGACCTCTCACCCCAGGTTCATTTCCTCTGCCGAGTCCAGTGTGGAACCACTAGCCAGCTGTGACTCTTGAGCACGTAGAATGAGGCTGACCTGAGATGACCACAAGGGTGACATACACACTGGATTTTAAAGACTCAGTACAAACAAGGACAAAAAAAGAACATAGACTTAACTCCACACTTTTTCGCACTTCCTGTTGAAATAACCATGCTTTAGATTACCAGCCCCCAACCTTTTTGGCACCAGGGACCAATTTCATGGAAGACAGTTTTGCCATGGACTGGGTGTGTGGGGGAGGGGATGTTTGGAGGTGATTCAAGCACAGTACATTTATTGTGCACTATTTCTAATCTAGTTGCTGCCATTAGATTAGATAGGAGGTACTATGGTCCATGACCTGGAGGTTGGGGACCCCTGTTTTAGATGGAGTATATGGACCTAAATAAAATACAGTATCAAAACTCACTTCACCTGGTTTTAAAAACATTTTCTTAGTGTGATACTAGAAAATATAAAGTTACAGACTCAGTTCATCTTGAGGGCTCACACTGTATTTCTTTTTTTTTTTTAAGAGTTTTTTTTTTAATTTTTAAATTTATTTTTATTCTTTATTTTAAGGGTTTTACAGAGTTTTGTTGTTCACATACATGTATGTTCCCAGATCAGTCATATGCATATCCATGGTCCCCACCCACCCAGATCCCCCCGTCCCACCCCTCCAGACCTTTGCCCCAAGCCATTGTAAGCACTCCTATTCCCTTAGCACTGTGACACTAGCTATCTTTTCCACACATAACACTATAGGTTTCCTTGTTACTTCCTCCATGCTTCCCCCTCCCTATTTATTCACCACGATGTCCCTATGTCTATGCTCTGTCTTTTTTTTTTTTTTTTTTTCATGAGTTCCCTGTGTGTGATATCAAGACCGTCCTACTAGATTCCATATATGTGTGTTAGTATACTGTATTTGTCTTTCTCTTTTTGACTTACTTCACTTTTTATGATAGGTTCTAGAGCCAGCCACTTCATTAGGATTGTGTCTTCTGCATTTCTTTTAACAGCTGAGTAGTATTCCATTGTATATATGTACCAGAGCTTCTGGATCCATTCATTCGTCGATGGACATCTAGGTTGCTTCCATGTTTTGGCTATTGTATAGAGAGCTGCAATGAACATTGGGGTACAGGTGCTTCTTTCAGTTTTGATTTCATCAGGATATAAGCCTAATAGTGGGATTGCTGGGTCATAGGGTGCTTCTATTTTTAGTTTTTTAAGGAATCTCCAGACTGTCTGCCATAGAGGCTGTATCAATTTACATTCCCACCAGCAATGCAAGAGGGTTCCCTTTTCTCCGCACCCTTTCCAGCATTTATTGTCTGCAGATTTCTTGAAGATGGCCATTCTGACGGGTGTGAGGTGATATCTCATTGTAGTTTTAATTTGCATTTCTCTAATAATAAGCGAGGTTGAGCATCGTTTCATGTGCTTTTGGGCCATCTGTATGTCCTCTTTGGAGAGACGTCTCTTTAGGTCTTTTTCCCATTTTTTGATTGGGTTGTTCGTTTTTCCTGTGCTGAGTTGTCTGAGTTGCTTGTAGATTTTGGAGATTAATTCTTTGTCTGTTGTTTCAAAGAGTTTTTTTTTAATATTTATTTTATTTATTTATTTTGGGGGGGTGGGGAGGGAGGGGGACGGGCAGGCCACTTCTATTGGTCTTTCATTTATCTATTTTCATCCTTCTTTGCTCTTTGGCCCATGTGGGCCTCCCACCGCAGTGGCCTCTGTTGTCGCAGAGCGCCAGCTCTGGGCGCATGCGCTCCAGAGTTCCATCTCGGTAATTGGGCACATGGGTCCAGCCACTCCGTGGCACATGGGATCTTCCCAGGCCAGGGATCGAACCGGCACCCCTTGCACTGCAAGGTGGTGTCCTTACTCACTGGACCACCAGGGAAGCCCTCACACTGTATTTCTGCTGGACAGCTTTCTCTTTTCCGTGAAAGGAGTGTCTGTCCATCTGTTTTCTGTCCCATGGGTTTGTGAGTTCCAGGAGAGTGGGCCCTGTGTGTCATCTTTCTGCGCTTAGCACACATGGCTGGCACGGGGTGGGCCGGACTAACCAAGCTCTGCTGAGGGACTCAGTAACTGACTCAGTCGTGACGTTCATCCCTACTAGGTGAGGTGCTTGCTGGGTCTCTGTTATTAAATGCAGTTCCCCTTTTCTTCTTTTTCACAGTTTTTGTCTTTTTTTTAAGGGCTCACACAGTCGGCTCAAGAAGAGCTTTTTATTTGGATATGGGCAGAAGCTGAAGGACTGGCATGACCAAGAAGCCATCAAGAGGGATGCTCAACGCACAGGTACGGAGGGAAGGTGTCTGCGGGCGGGTCCCCCTGAGAGTGTTTTCACATGTACGTGTGGGTTTGTGTTTAGCAGGGGCCTCTGTACCTCCTGCTGACTCCCTGTCCATTTGCTGTCATCCCTCCCTGTGACTCCCAGGATCCCCGCCCCCGCCCCCCCCTTTAGCTGACCCCTTTCTCCACAAACATCACCAGACGCACTGCCCTTCTGGAGGATATGTTAGCCCTAAAATGAGGAGTAGTAATAATAAGAACCCACATTTATTGAGCACCTGCAATGAACAAGCCCACCATCCACACTTTACACATGTTCCTGAAACCCCTAACCAACCTTCATAGCCCATTTGATAAAAAGGAACCTGGAGCTCAGAGAGGTGGGGTAGTTTGCCTACAATCACACAGTGAAAGAGAAGCAAGCTTGGGTCTTGAAGCCAGGTCTGGAGGGCTGAGTTGTTCCCTCCCCAACATCACAGCCACAAGGTTGAGTGAATCTAGTGGGCTCCCGCTAAAGCTTTCTTTGCCTGATTAGCCTTTGGAACAACTGCTGTTCTACTACGTAGTTGGGAAGGGGTGAGGTGTACAGAAATTCTGTGGAGAGTCATCTAAATAAATTCCAGACTTCTGGAGCCTCCGTTTCCCCTCTGTCCACAGGGCTCATGCCTCCTACTTTGATAACCTCAGGGGATTGTTGTCAAGGTGACAAGTATAGTTTTACAGTGCAGGAAAGAAATATAAGGGGTTGGTATTTTATTCATTTTTATAGCAGAGATTCCCAACACTATTGATTTTTTTTTTAATGTTACACTATGACAAAACCAGATTACAGGAAGGCTCCAAATAGAGCCGATACAATAACTGATGGTCAGGAAAATCCAAAGACTTATCTGCCAGTGATTTAAAATGACTGGGTTGGAGTGCTGCTTAAATGAAGCAAGGAAACTGTTGAAAAGAGCTAATTTTCCAGGTACTTATACCGAAATTATTAGAACATCGGGCTGACGAGCCAGAGCAGAGTAAGCCGTGGTGACATTGTAAGAACAATAGTCACCAGCACATGTTGAACGCTCACTGTGTGCCAGGCACCTTGCCCTGCAGTGCCCCCCTTAATCATCACGCTGATCCTTCTCATCCCAGTGAACACAAAGGGTGAACTCTGAGACCCAGAAGGCTGAAGGCGTTCCCCAGATAACAAGGCCAGGAGCAGCGGGGCTGGGCTTCCAGCTCCACTCCGCGCAGCTCCAGGCCCTGAACTCGGAGTCCCTCACCACACTGCCTGCTCCACCAGAGCTTCCCTCCCAGCTCGACCAGCTGCTTCTGCTCTTCTCTGTCTGCTTGTTGTGTCTGTGTCCCTTGCGCGATCGTGCTGGGCACTGGCCAGTGGCGTCTTATCACACAGCCACCCAAGTTACAGGTGACGGAGTGCTCTCTGTCATCGGACTGAATCAGAGCAGGCACTATCCCGGGCTCCACCTCTCTGCTTGCACCGTCTCATCAAGCTCATCTTGACAGCATTTACTCTGCAAAGAAAAAGGGGCATTGCTCAGGCCATGGGCTCCAAAAGATGAGATGATTTTCCATTAGCTGATTCTACTACTGTTTATTCCACACCCTCACCAATGACAGGTGCTTGGACTGTTATTGCAGGGGTTGGGGGACCTCCCCACATACCACCTGCACCCCGGAAGCCCAGGGATTAATTTTTCGGAGCATCAGGGACTCTTTCCCCAGAGGGCTTTACAGAGAGAGGAACAGAGGAACACTGGTGCTGAATCCACCCAGATCCTTGACTCAAAACCACACTTTTCAGGACATTCAGGCCTAGGCAAGGCAGATTATTAGTTTGCTGGCTTAAAAAAAATTAAAGCATCTTTGATCATTTGTGGTGATTTTGATTTACATATAAAGTTTGCCTTGCCTGGAGAGGAATCACAATATTTCCTCACATGGTTAATAGGGTCTATCTTTACTAGAAAGCTCTCATTTCTGCAGCCTCATGTTTGACTTTTTCAGGATGGTGTGGGTACCAGATAGAAACAGACTTCACTTCATAGATGTAGCGTGACTTACTCAAGTTGGGTCAGCTCCTAGGCAGGTGACCTGGCCTCTCATCCAGGTGGGTAGACTTCAGGGTCAGGATGTGGGGGAAAGCTTGGGCTTTGGAGCCCAGATATCTGTTTTATAACCTTTCTGAGTCCCGGTTTTCTTTTTCATTATGCTTTTCCAGGTACTTATACCGAAATTATTAGAACATCGGGCTGACGAGCCAGAGCAGAGTAAGCCGTGGTGACATTGTAAGAACAATAGTCACCAGCACATGTTGAACGCTCACTGTGTGCCAGGCACCTTGCCCTGCAGTGCCCCCCTTAATCATCACGCTGATCCTTCTCATCCCAGTGAACACAAAGGGTGAACTCTGAGACCCAGAAGGCTGAAGGCGTTCCCCAGATAACAAGGCCAGGAGCAGCGGGGCTGGGCTTCCAGCTCCACTCCGCAGCTCCAGGCCCTGAACTCGGAGTCCCTCACCACACTGCCTGCTCCACCAGAGCTTCCCTCCCAGCTCGACCAGCTGCTTCTGCTCTTCTCTGTCTGCTTGTTGTGTCTGTGTCCCTTGCGCGATCGTGCTGGGCACTGGCCAGTGGCGTCTTATCACACAGCCACCCAAGTTACAGGTGACGGAGTGCTCTCTGTCATCGGACTGAATCAGAGCAGGCACTATCCCGGGCTCCACCTCTCTGCTTGCACCGTCTCATCAAGCTCATCTTGACAGCATTTACTCTGCAAAGAAAAAGGGGCATTGCTCAGGCCATGGGCTCCAAAAGATGAGATGATTTTCCATTAGCTGATTCTACTACTGTTTATTCCACACCCTCACCAATGACAGGTGCTTGGACTGTTATTGCAGGGGTTGGGGGACCTCCCCACATACCACCTGCACCCCGGAAGCCCAGGGATTAATTTTTCGGAGCATCAGGGACTCTTTCCCCAGAGGGCTTTACAGAGAGAGGAACAGAGGAACACTGGTGCTGAATCCACCCAGATCCTTGACTCAAAACCACACTTTTCAGGACATTCAGGCCTAGGCAAGGCAGATTATTAGTTTGCTGGCTTAAAAAAAATTAAAGCATCTTTGATCATTTGTGGTGATTTTGATTTACATATAAAGTTTGCCTTGCCTGGAGAGGAATCACAATATTTCCTCACATGGTTAATAGGGTCTATCTTTACTAGAAAGCTCTCATTTCTGCAGCCTCATGTTTGACTTTTTCAGGATGGTGTGGGTACCAGATAGAAACAGACTTCACTTCATAGATGTAGCGTGACTTACTCAAGTTGGGTCAGCTCCTAGGCAGGTGACCTGGCCTCTCATCCAGGTGGGTAGACTTCAGGGTCAGGATGTGGGGGAAAGCTTGGGCTTTGGAGCCCAGATATCTGTTTTTATAACCTTTCTGAGTCCCGGGTTTTCTTTTTTCATTATGTAATTTTATATATTTCTTTATTACTTATTTATTAGTTAGAACTGGACATGGAACAACGAACTGGTTCCAAATTGGGAAAGGAATATGTCAAGGCTGTATATTGTCACTCTGCTTATTTAATTTATATGCAAAGTACATCATGTGAAATGCAAGGCCGGATGTATCACAAGCTGGAATCAAGATTGCTGGGAGAAATAGTAACCTCAGATATGCAGATGGCACTACTTTAAAGACAGAAAGTAAAGAGGAACTAAAGAGCCTTTTGATGAAAGTGAGAGTAGAGTGGGAAAGCTGGCTTAAAATTCAGCATTCAGAAAACTAAGATGATGGCATTTAGTCCCATCACTTCATGGCAAATAGTTGGGGAAAAAATGGAAGCAGTGACAGATTTCAGTTTCTTGGGCTCCAAAATCACTGCAGGTGGTTATTACAGTCATGAAATTAAAAGACCTTTGCTTCTTGGAAGAAAAACTATGATAAATCTAGATAATGTATTCAAAAGCAGAGACATCTCTTTGCCAGCAAAGGTTCATATAGTCAAAGCTATGGTTTTTCTAGTAGTCATGTATGTATGTGAGAGTTGGACCATAAGGAAGGTTGCGTGCCGAAGAACTAATGCTTTCAACCTGTGGTGCTGGGGAAGACTTTTGAGAGTCCTTTGGACAGCAAGGAGATCAAACCAGTCAATCCTAAAGGAAATCAACCCTGAATACTCACTGGAAGGACTGATGTTGAAGCTGAAACTGTAGCACTTTTGCTGTCTGATGCAAAGTTTGCCTTGCCTGGAGAGGAATCACAATATTTCCTCACATGGTTAATAGGGTCTATCTTTACTAGAAAGCTCTCATTTCTGCAGCCTCATGTTTGACTTTTTCAGGATGGTGTGGGTACCAGATAGAAACAGACTTCACTTCATAGATGTAGCGTGACTTACTCAAGTTGGGTCAGCTCCTAGGCAGGTGACCTGGCCTCTCATCCAGGTGGGTAGACTTCAGGGTCAGGATGTGGGGGAAAGCTTGGGCTTTGGAGCCCAGATATCTGTTTTTATAACCTTTCTGAGTCCCGGGTTTTCTTTTTTCATTATGTAATTTTATATATTTCTTTATTACTTATTTATTAGTTAGAACTGGACATGGAACAACGAACTGGTTCCAAATTGGGAAAGGAATATGTCAAGGCTGTATATTGTCACTCTGCTTATTTAATTTATATGCAAAGTACATCATGTGAAATGCAAGGCCGGATGTATCACAAGCTGGAATCAAGATTGCTGGGAGAAATAGTAACCTCAGATATGCAGATGGCACTACTTTAAAGACAGAAAGTAAAGAGGAACTAAAGAGCCTTTTGATGAAAGTGAGAGTAGAGTGGGAAAGCTGGCTTAAAATTCAGCATTCAGAAAACTAAGATGATGGCATTTAGTCCCATCACTTCATGGCAAATAGTTGGGGAAAAAATGGAAGCAGTGACAGATTTCAGTTTCTTGGGCTCCAAAATCACTGCAGGTGGTTATTACAGTCATGAAATTAAAAGACCTTTGCTTCTTGGAAGAAAAACTATGATAAATCTAGATAATGTATTCAAAAGCAGAGACATCTCTTTGCCAGCAAAGGTTCATATAGTCAAAGCTATGGTTTTTCTAGTAGTCATGTATGTATGTGAGAGTTGGACCATAAGGAAGGTTGCGTGCCGAAGAACTAATGCTTTCAACCTGTGGTGCTGGGGAAGACTTTTGAGAGTCCTTTGGACAGCAAGGAGATCAAACCAGTCAATCCTAAAGGAAATCAACCCTGAATACTCACTGGAAGGACTGATGTTGAAGCTGAAACTGTAGCACTTTTGCTGTCTGATGCAAAGAGCTGACTTATTGGAAAAGATGATGCTGGGAAAGGTTGGACCCAGGAAGAAAAGAGGGCAACAGAAGATAAGAGGGTTGGATAGCATTACAGACTCAATGGACATGAGTTTGAGCAAACTCTGAGAGACAGCAAAGAACAGGGAAGTCTGGCATGCTGCAGTCCGTGGGGTCACAAAGAGTCAGAGATGACTTAGTGACTGCACAACAACAGATTTATTTATTTCTTGATTATTTATTATTTTTGCCTAGACTGGGTCTTTGTTGTCACACGTGGACCCTCTCTAGCTGTGGAGAACAGGGGCTACTCCCCAGTTGCGGTGTGTGGAGCTTCTCATCGTGGTGGCGGCTTCTGCTGTGGAGCACGGGCTGCAGAGCGCACGGGGCTGAGCAGCTGTGGCACACGCAGCCAGTCACCCCACGGCATGTGAGATCCTCCCAGACCAGGGACTGAACCTGTGTTCCCTGCATTGGCGGGCAGACTCCTGGCCACTGGACTGCCAGGAAGTCCCGAGCCCCATTTTTTCTGTCTGTAAGCTGAGGGCTCACATGTCCACCATGCCAGCCTGTTGTGGAGGTTGCAGCAGGACAGAGCTGCAGTGCACGGCACAGCCCTGACTGAGTCTTCTTCCCTTCCCCTCTTTAGCCCTGCAACATCTGGAGGAACACTGTATCAAGGGTAAAGTCTTACCTTCGTGGTTTAACCACATTTTCCCTCTTCTCTTCCCCACTCCATTTAATTGGCGACACTGATTTTGCTCTTTGCTCCTAGGATACGGAGAACAAGGGCGGCCCTTCCCATTGACCTATGCTGAGCAAGTGGATCAGGCGTACCGAGAAAATGGATTTAACATTTACGTCAGTGATAAAATCTCCCTGAATCGTTCTCTCCCTGACATTCGGCACCCAAAGTGAGTGTGACTTCTCTCATCTTCTGGGATCTAAGGATTTTTGCCCTTGGCTCTTGTTGAGAATTAATTAAAGAAGCAGATTCGTAAAACACTGCTGAAGGAGATTCCCTCCTGTTAGCCAGGGCATTTGTGCACAGATTCCTGTGATCAGGTTCTCCTGGAATTTAGAGCTGGCGCGGCCAGGGGACAGTACTTGCTCCCCAGAAGAGTTGGTCTCCTTCCTTTTCTCACACATTGAAAACGAGAACCGATGTCTCACATCGTTTTGAGAGAGGACGTATCATCATGATGATAAAGATAACATTGGCACTAAGATTCTTTGAACAGGTGGCACGTGCCCAAGCACTCTGTTTACATCATCTCAGTTCCCTGGGATGCAGGTCCCGTGATGATGCCCATGATAACGGACGAGGAAACTGAAGCTTAAAGGTGTAGCTCACGTAGGGCCGCACGGTGACTAAGAAGCCGAGCCAGTTCTTGAGCTCCTCTGGCTCTTTGGTCGTCCTGCCTCCCCTTTTCACTAGGAGTGTTGTGGTCACGGTGACTCTAATGGAGCAGCACCGGGAGGGCTGTCCAAACACAGGATGTTGAGCCTCCCCTGGGTGCATCCTGACCCAGAAGATTTGGGAAGGGACCCAAAACTTCATCACAAGTAAGCTCCCGTGTGATGTCCCTGGGGCCCACACCTTCAGAACCACTGCTAACAGATTTCACAACTACTTACAAGAGAAAAGAGACTCGCAGACTTAGAGAATGAACTTATGGTTGCTGGGGGGGAAGGACAAGGGGAAGGGATAATTAAGGAGTTTGGGTTGGACTTGTACACCCTGCTGTATTTAAAACGGACACCCATCAAGGTCCTACTGTATTGCACAGGGAGCTCTTCTCACTGTTCTGTGGCAACCACATTTTCCTCTTCTCTTCCCCACTCCATTTAATTGGCGACACTGATTTTGCTCTTTGCTCCTAGGATACGGAGAACAAGGGCGGCCCTTCCCATTGACCTATGCTGAGCAAGTGGATCAGGCGCGAGAAAATGGATTTAACATTTACGTCAGTGATAAAATCTCCCTGAATCGTTCTCTCCCTGACATTCGGCACCCAAAGTGAGTGTGACTTCTCTCATCTTCTGGGATCTAAGGATTTTTGCCCTTGGCTCTTGTTGAGAATTAATTAAAGAAGCAGATTCGTAAAACACTGCTGAAGGAGATTCCCTCCTGTTAGCCAGGGCATTTGTGCACAGATTCCTGTGATCAGGTTCTCCTGGAATTTAGAGCTGGCGGCCAGGGACAGTACTTGCTCCCCAGAAGCGTTGGTCTCCTTCCTTTTCTCACACATTGAAAACGAGAACCGATGTCTCACATCGTTTTGAGAGAGGACGTATCATCATGATGATAAAGATAACATTGGCACTAAGATTCTTTGAACAGGTGGCACGTGCCCAAGCACTCTGTTTACATCATCTCAGTTCCCTGGGATGCAGGTCCCGTGATGATGCCCATGATAACGGACGAGGAAACTGAAGCTTAAAGGTGTAGCTCACGTAGGGCCGCACGGTGACTAAGAAGCCGAGCCAGTTCTTGAGCTCCTCTGGCTCTTTGGTCGTCCTGCCTCCCCTTTTCACTAGGAGTGTTGTGGTCACGGTGACTCTAATGGAGCAGCACCGGGAGGGCTGTCCAAACACAGGATGTTGAGCCTCCCCTGGGTGCATCCTGACCCAGAAGATTTGGGAAGGGACCCAAAACTTCATCACAAGTAAGCTCCCGTGTGATGTCCCTGGGGCCCACACCTTCAGAACCACTGCTAACAGATTTCACAACTACTTACATGAGAAAAAGAGACTCGCAGACTTAGAGAATGAACTTATGGTTGCTGGGGGGGAAGGACAAGGGGAAGGGATAATTAAGGAGTTTGGGTTGGACTTGTACACCCTGCTGTATTTAAAACGGACACCCATCAAGGTCCTACTGTATTGCACAGGGAGCTCTTCTCACTGTTCTGTGGCAGCCTGGATGGGAGAGGAGTTTGGGGGAGAATAGATACGTGTGTATGTAGGGCTAAGTCCCTTTGCTATTTACCTGAAACGATCACATTGTTAATAGGTTATACTCCAATACAAAATAAAAAGTGGAAAAAAAATAGTTTCTTCATAAAGGCAGTACTGAGCAGCAGTGGAGTAAGAAACTGTTTTGCTCAGGGAATAAAGAATTAGAGGCCAGGAAAAGACAGTAACAGCTAGCACTTACTAGGTACTTACAGTGTGCCAGGCATTGTTCTAAGCCAGTACTTCTCAAAGTGTGGTTCCCAGCCCAGCAGAGCTTGTTAGACATGAAGACTTCTGGATCCCAGCCCAGGCTTACCGAATCAAAAGCTCTGCGTAGAGACCCAGCCATCAGTGTTTTAACAAGCCCTCCAGGTGATTCTGATGCAAAGCTCAAGTTTTGTCTATACAATCTTTTTTAATTTTCTTTTCCATTATGCTTTATCACAGGAGATTGAATCTAGTCCCCTGTGCTATACAGTAGAACCTTGTTGTGTATCCATTCTCAATGGAATAGTTTGCTTCTTACCAGCCCCAGAACCAAGCGTACTTTAGAGTGGGTTAACTCAGCCCAGCCTTCCCAGAGTGCTGGGAGACAGGTACCTTTACTGTCACCGTTTTACAGATGAGGCATTGAGGCCAAAGGAGTTAAATAATTAGCACTAAGTGACACAGCCAGTAAGAGGTGGTGCCAGAATTTGCACGTGGGGAGTCTGACCTGGAACCTGTGACTCAGGGCAGCACCGGGAGGGCTGTCCAAACACAGGATGTTGAGCCTCCCCTGGGTGCATCCTGACCCAGAAGATTTGGGAAGGGACCCAAAACTTCATCACAAGTAAGCTCCCGTGTGATGTCCCTGGGGCCCACACCTTCAGAACCACTGCTAACAGATTTCACAACTACTTACAAGAGAAAAAGAGACTCGCAGACTTAGAGAATGAACTTATGGTTGCTGGGGGGGAAGGACAAGGGGAAGGGATAATTAAGGAGTTTGGGTTGGACTTGTACACCCTGCTGTATTTAAAACGGACACCCATCAAGGTCCTACTGTATTGCACAGGGAGCTCTTCTCACTGTTCTGTGGCAGCCTGGATGGGAGAGGAGTTTGGGGGAGAATAGATACGTGTGTATGTAGGGCTAAGTCCCTTTGCTATTTACCTGAAACGATCACATTGTTAATAGGTTATACTCCAATACAAAATAAAAAGTGGAAAAAAAATAGTTTCTTCATAAAGGCAGTACTGAGCAGCAGTGGAGTAAGAAACTGTTTTGCTCAGGGAATAAAGAATTAGAGGCCAGGAAAAGACAGTAACAGCTAGCACTTACTAGGTACTTACAGTGTGCCAGGCATTGTTCTAAGCCAGTACTTCTCAAAGTGTGGTTCCCAGCCCAGCAGAGCTTGTTAGACATGAAGACTTCTGGATCCCAGCCCAGGCTTACCGAATCAAAAGCTCTGCGTAGAGACCCAGCCATCAGTGTTTTAACAAGCCCTCCAGGTGATTCTGATGCAAAGCTCAAGTTTTGTCTATACAATCTTTTTTAATTTTCTTTTCCATTATGCTTTATCACAGGAGATTGAATCTAGTCCCCTGTGCTATACAGTAGAACCTTGTTGTGTATCCATTCTCAATGGAATAGTTTGCTTCTTACCAGCCCCAGAACCAAGCGTACTTTAGAGTGGGTTAACTCAGCCCAGCCTTCCCAGAGTGCTGGGAGACAGGTACCTTTACTGTCACCGTTTTACAGATGAGGCATTGAGGCCAAAGGAGTTAAATAATTAGCACTAAGTGACACAGCCAGTAAGAGGTGGTGCCAGAATTTGCACGTGGGGAGTCTGACCTGGAACCTGTGAGCCATCAGGTCATTCCATCTCTCTGAACTCAGGCGGTAGAGTGTAAGAATAAAAAATCTTGGTTGCGTGTTTGGCTGCTTAGCAAATGCTTGCTGGCCCCTTGCGTCTTTCAGCTCTTGCAACAGTACTTTGAGGCTGGCATTACTATTGTGACCGTCTCCACTATATAGATGAGGAAAGCACACAGCTGGAAATTCCCACCCAAAAGGTGTGCTGCTTGCACAGGACTGGGCCCTATTCGCAAGGATTTCTTGCACTGAGAGGACAGAGCAAGGGGCCTTGCAGGGCTTGTCTGGGGGGTTGCAATTCATCTCCTGGTCTTCACTGTCAAGCCCGGGATTTTTTTCATCTAAGTCTGAAAGTGCAGTTCAGGTATTATGGATGTTGCTGGATTCAGAACTGTGACCTGACTCCAAGGGTCAGAAATTCAATTTATATGTTTAGCCCCTTGCAGAGTTCAGAATTCTGCACTAATGTCATCTTTCTAAATCTGGGAAAGGAGTTCACATGGGAGCATTATCCTCTCACCTCAGCTACTGCTCTGTGGTTCTGTAGACTCTCAACTTTGGCTGTATCTGGGGTGATTTTTTAAAAATACAAAAGTTGGGACCCCGCCCTGCCCACTGGAGTCTGAATCTCTGAAGGAAGAGCCAAGGTCTCAGGGTTTTCTGAAATCCCAGGATGAGATTCTCACACGTAGCCAGGGTTGAGAACTGCTGGGATGAAATAAGGATCATTTTTTTTACATACTGAGATTTATACTGAGAGAGAGTGTACATCTACTCATTCATCTGTTCATCTAGTAAGTGGGTATTCATGATCTGTGTACCAAATCCTGTGCTGAATACCAAAAACACAATGATAAATGAGCCCTTATTGCTGCCTTGGGGAAAGAAGTGGGGGCGGAAGGCAGAAGCACGTCATTACACTACAGAGGAGAACCAGTGATGGGTTGGGCATAGGCTACTTTGGAACCCCAGAGGGTAGCCCCCTTCCTTCAGCAACCTTTGCAGGACCTTATTGCAAGTAGAGGACTAGGCAAGACAGTGCCCATTCCTCGGCTTGAGGAGTGAGTCTCCCAGCTGTTAGAGGGAAAGTCAGGGTGGGGATGGTCCCCCTTGTTTCCCATGCAGTGCTCTCTCCCAACAGCCCAGAAAAAGAAAACTCTTCATACTTGAAGAGTCCTAGGACCCACAGAGAGATCTGTGAACAGAGTTCAGGAGGAACTATAAACCTGAGTGAGAACAACTTTGCATTTTTCTTTGTATGAACCTCTCAAAGAAATCTGGTGTTCCCTTTAGTCATGAACGTAGGTCACGAAGCACCTGTGATATTGTCATGGAAAGAAATCATTTCCTTTCCCATCTCTTTGCAGGTATCTTGAAATGTCATAGACACTCATCACTGCTTTGGGATGAAAGTAGTTTCCAGAACTTCCAATAGATTTTGTCATGTAATGTGTTCGTGAAGAAATACATTTATGATGCCATTTCAGATGTCTTTCTTATTTTGATAACTGTATATCAGTCTAACTGGTTTCCTTTATGAGCTCATCTATCTTATTTTATTCATTGTAGACATTGTTCTGAGAATTGAACGTAGCTTCACAAGCCTGGCAGAGAGATTCAGGATCTGGGTTTAAGGGGAGGAAGCCCAGTTCTGGCTTGCTGTGATTTGAGCCTAAGGCCCCTATATTACCAACCTACTCACCCAGTCAGTAGCCAAGTTATGACCAAAAAAAAAGTCAAAGTCAAATCAGTAAGTCGTGTGTGACTCTGTAACCCCATGGATGAGCCATGGAACTCTCTAGGAAAGAATACTGAAGTGGGTAGCCTGTCCCTTCTCCAGGGGATCTTCCCAATCCAGGGATCGAACCCAAGTCTCCTGCATTGCAGGCAGAAATCCAAGGCTACACACACACACACACACACACACACACACACACACACACACACACACACACACACACACACACCCTTTTTAGAATCTTGTTGTGGAAGCTGACTTTTCATAAGTGAGTTGACAGATTTCTTGAAGAGCTTTTCTTTTTTTTCCAGGGGAAGTGGAGTGGGCGGGAATCTTTCCTGCAGTTTGACAGCAGAAATGTGTGAGGAAATTAGAGCAGTCGAGCCACTCAGTCCCTCCGGTTTCTTTTAGCTTAAACAACTTTTTCAGCAGGAGCCGAGGTTTATGTTTGCCTTCTCCTCCTTCAGACTGAATTTTGGCAACAGCATGTCAGGAACAGAACTGAGGGGCTGTTTGTTTGTGGCGGCTGCATTTGCTTCCTCCAGAAGCTGCACGAGGGAACGTACGGCCTGAGAGAACAGAGGCGGGGAAGTCCGGCCCCACTGGCTGGGTTTGCATGAGGGAGGTGACTGTCTGGCTCTGACCAGGCCTGCCCTCTGCACCTCCTGCCAAGGGAGCAGGGACAGAGGATGGCTGGTGGCATGACCCACTTTTTTCTCCCCTGAGGGGGCCCTGCTAGGCTGCTTGGCCACTGTACACAGAGCCCCCTCCAGGGCACAGAGCAGATGGCAACCGAGTCCAAATTGCTGGAAGTGTCTTGGGCCTAAAGATTCCTGGGGGAACCCCTTCTGATGGGTGATCAGCTTCTTCTGTGCAAAGGTCGTCCATGGTGGGGATGAAAGTAGCTGACAATCCTGACCTACATTTTCCAGTCCATGAGTCCAGCCTGTAGTGATGAACGAACCGAATGGCATCTTTGTTGCAATAAAAGGCCCAAGTCTACCAGGTTCCATGTTCCATGCTCCTTTCTGCTTTTTGTTTAATTAACATGCTTAGTTTATGGTAAATGTGTTCAGTTTCCTCAGAAGAATTGATAAGCCCATATTATTAACATTAACCTGGATGCTCTTGAGTACCTTGACATCGCCACCAGGCTACAAAGGCAGTAAGGGAGGGAGCTGTAGTCTATTACCTTTGACATACATTTATGTCATACATTTATTTATTTATGCACTCACGAAAAAAAAAAAAAGCTTGCTGATACAGAAAGTTTACATCAACCACAGTTATGACTGCAGTAGTTGTAGTAATAATAATAGTGCCCCAATATGAGTGTACATGTAGGCATAAAAATTCCTTTTAGGGGCCAAGATATAACAGGAACCAGGTTTACCTGCCCGCCTGAAACAACCAAAAAAACCCAAAAGTAGATTATATGAAATGATGTTTTTTTAAACTGTGGACATCAGGCAGTGAAGGACAGTACTCTCTAGGAGATGGGAAGCAAATGAGCAAATCCTACAAGGACGCCCAGCTTCTCTAGAGTTTCCAGGCCAGGGTGTAGGAAGGTCCCCAGGTGGAGCCCTGAGGACTTCCGGAGTTGAAGAGATGGAGCTGAGTCCAGGGTTCTCTGGACAAGGTGCTAGAGGGGAGAGAGCTATACAGAGACTGAGCTGCAGAGATCTACAGATGCCCTGAGTACTGAGCAGACTGTGCTGATGGGTGAGGGAAGGCTGGGAAGGGAGCTGCCTGGGAGGAGGAGGAGCAGAGGAAAGCGTGCTGGCTCACCCAGGGCCAGGAACTGTGCCTCTTCCCACCACTCAGACTGGAACTGGGTCTCAGACTTAGATGAGTTTTGTGTCAGTGGGGACTAATTAGCCCTCAACTGAACAGTGCTCTGGGCCAGTCTTAAAAGGCATAAATTATGCCCCCAAAGGATAAAACTGTTTCCAAGTAACTGCATCCCGGGACAAAACTTGAGAAACTGTAACAAAATATTCAGCACCAACCAAGGCAAAATATGATCAAAGGCTATCAGATATTCAAAGGGAGTAGAGAAAGGGGCCCATAATGAGGACAATACTTGATCAAAACTGACCTCAAGTTGATACAGATTTTAGAATTATCAGAGGACATTGATTATCACAATATTCCATGTATTTAAAATGTTAGAGCCATGGAAGATGTAAAAAGACTCAAATTCAGGCTTTTTTCATAGCTCAGTGATAAAGAATCCATCTCTGATGCAGGAGACACGGATTCAATCCTGAATCTGGGAAGATCTCACATTGCCCTAGAGCAACTAAGCTTGTGTGCTACGGCTGTTGAGCCGGTGCTCTAGAGCCTGGGAGCCATGACTACTGGAGCCTGTGCTCTGTAACAAGAGAAGTCACCGCAATGAGAAGCCCAAGTACTCAAGTTTAGTCCCCAAGTGCCACAGCTAGAGAAAAGCTCACACAGCAACAAAGACTCAACACAGCCAAAAATAAATTTTTTTTTTTTTTAAAAAGACTCAAATTCTAGAAATGAAACTAGCAATGTCTTAGATGAAAAATACAGTATAGGGGATGAATGACAGAACAGGTATTTCAGGGGGAAAAAATTAGTTAAGCTGAGAAAAGACATTACTCAGAATAAAAAGGGAGAAAACACATTTTTTAAAATGAGAAAAAAATTGATGAATATTGATAGCATTAAACAATTGAATATTCATGCAATCTGAGTCCATGAAGAAGAGGAGGGAAATAATGGCCCAAAGTCCTCCAAACTGAATGACAGCTATGAAACTGTAGATCTAAGAAGCCCAATAAAACCTATCCCCAAGAAGCATGAATAAAACACCACCAAGACATCACAATAAAATTATTAAAAACCAACAGTAAAGAAAGTAAAATTTTAAACAGCCGGAGAGATAAAACTTACCGTAGGCAGAGGACTAAAGATAAGGATGACAGAATTTTCACTGGAAAAAAATGCAAGCAAAAGCATAGCATAGCAACTGTTTTAAAGTACTGAAAGGTAGAACTCTGGCAGCCTGAAATTCCCTGCCCAGTGATAATACAAAAATAAAAGCAAAAGAAAAACTTCTCAGACATTACGAAAAAAAAAAGGGCTGAAAGAATTCATTACAACAGTCATATACTACAAGAAACATTGAAGGAAATCCTTTAAGAGGGTAAGATATCAGATGGAAATAGGGACCTTCCTTCCCAAAGGATGAAGATCCCTGAAAGCCTCCATAAATTTAATAGGATTCAAGTGATACAACTTATGTTCTCTGACCACAGTGGAATTAAATTTAGAAACCAATAACAGAGTAGTCTCTTAAAATTTCTAATTTGTTTGGAAACTATGTAACTAACTTAGAAATAACAGATGGGTCAAAGAAGAAATCAAAAGGAAACTTAGAAAGTATTTTGAATTGAATGATAATGGAAACAGAATACATATGAATTTATGAGATGTCACTGAAGCAGCATATGAGGAGAAATTTGTAGCATTAAATGCTTATATTGGAAAAGAAGAATGGTCTCAAATTGATGATGTCAGCTTCTACTTTAAAACCTAGAAAAAAGAATAAGTTAATCTGCAATAAACAGAAGGTATGTTTTTAAAAGATCAAAGCAGAGCTCAATGAAATAGAGAATAGAAAACCAATAGAAAAAAAAAAATCAATGAACCCAAAAATTGGTTCTTTGAGATGATCAGTTAAATTGACTGACATCTAACCAGACTTATAAGGGAAAAAAAGAAGCAAATTACCACCGTCAATAATGAGAGAGGTAACAATAACTACAGATTCCTCTTTTTTTTTTTTTTTTGGCCACTTCTGTTGGTCTTTCATTTTTTTCCCTCTTAGTTTTTTTGTCTGTGTGGGCCACTGCGTTGGCCTTTCTCACTTTAGAGCAGTTGGCGCATGCACTCCAGAGCTCCAGCTCGGTAGTTGGACACATCGGTCCAGCCGCTCTGGGATGTGGGATCTTCCCAGGCCAGGGATCGAACCAGCAACACATCATAAACCGTTTTAAAGTACTGAGCAGAGGACTAAAGATAAGGATGACAGAATTTTCACTGGAAAAATGCAAGCAAAAGCATAGCATAGCAACTGTTTTAAAGTACTGAAAGGTAGAACTCTGGCAGCCTGAAATTCCCTGCCCAGTGATAATACAAAAATAAAAGCAAAAGAAAAACTTCTCAGACATTACGAAAAAAAAAAGGGCTGAAAGAATTCATCACAACAGTCATATACTACAAGAAACATTGAAGGAAATCCTTTAAGAGGGTAAGATATCAGATGGAAATAGGGACCTTCCTTCCCAAAGGATGAAGATCCCTGAAAGCCTCCATAAATTTAATAGGATTCAAGTGATACAACTTATGTTCTCTGACCACAGTGGAATTAAATTTAGAAACCAATAACAGAGTAGTCTCTTAAAATTTCTAATTTGTTTGGAAACTATGTAACTAACTTAGAAATAACAGATGGGTCAAAGAAGAAATCAAAAGGAAACTTAGAAAGTATTTTGAATTGAATGATAATGGAAACAGAATACATATGAATTTATGAGATGTCACTGAAGCAGCATATGAGGAGAAATTTGTAGCATTAAATGCTTATATTGGAAAAGAAGAATGGTCTCAAATTGATGATGTCAGCTTCTACTTTAAAACCTAGAAAAAAGAATAAGTTAATCTGCAATAAACAGAAGGTATGTTTTTAAAAGATCAAAGCAGAGCTCAATGAAATAGAGAATAGAAAACCAATAGAAAAAAAAAAATCAATGAACCCAAAAATTGGTTCTTTGAGATGATCAGTTAAATTGACTGACATCTAACCAGACTTATAAGGGAAAAAAAGAAGCAAATTACCACCGTCAATAATGAGAGAGGTAACAATAACTACAGATTCCTCTTTTTTTTTTTTTTTTTGGCCACTTCTGTTGGTCTTTCATTTATTTCCATCTTAGTTCTTTGGCCTGTGTGGGCCACTGCAGTGGCCTCTCTCACTTTAGAGCAGTGGGCGCATGCACTCCAGAGCTCCAGCTCGGTAGTTGGACACATCGGTCCAGCCGCTCTGCGGCATGTGGGATCTTCCCAGGCCAGGGATCGAACCAGAGCCCCTTGCATTTCAAGGCGGTATCCTTACCCACTGGACCACCAGGGAAGCCCCAGAGTCCATTACTGTTAAGAGAAAATAAAACTATTCTAAACCACTTTATTCCTGTTAATTCAGCAACTTAGATGAAATGATGACCTCTTTGAAAGACACTAATTATACAAGCTTACTCAAGAAAAAATGATCCATTTCAATAGCCCTGTATCTAGTAAAGAAACTGGCATTGTATTAAGAACCTTCCCACAAAGAAAACTCCGGGCCCAAATAGATTCCTCGGTGAATGCTACCTCTCAAAATTAAGAAGTCATACAAATTCTACACAACTCTTTCAAAAAATTGAAGAGGATGAATTACATTCCATCTCATTGTGGAGCCAGCATTATCCTGATACTCAAACCAGACACAGACAACACAAAAAAGAAAATTATAAACCAATATCTCCAGTGAATATTGGTGTAAAAATCCTCAATGAAATATTAGCAAACCAAATTCAACAGTACATCAACAGTATCTGTGTGATCTAGTGAGATTTATTCCAGAGATGCAAAGATGGTTCAATATCCACATATCAATCAACATGATACACATTAATAAAATGAAGGATAAAAACTGTATGATCATCTCAGTAGATGCAGAAAAACCATTTGACAAGATTTAACACCCCCATTTATAATCAAAACTCTCAAGAAAGTGGGTATAGAAGGAAAGTATCTCAACATAATAAAGGTCATATGTGGGCTTCCCTGGTGGTCCAGTGGTTAAAGAGTCCGCCTTGCAGTGCGAGGGGCACCAGTTCAATCCCTGGCCAGGGAAGATCCCACGTGCTGTGGAGCAGCTGGGCCAGTGTCCAATTACAAGCCAGCACTCTGGAGCACATGCACCCAGAGCCAGTGCTCTGCAATGAGAGGCTGCTGCAATGGGAAGCCCACACATGCCAAAGAATAAAGGTGAATGAAAATAAATAAATAAATAACCAATAAAAGAGGCCAAGATTTTAAAAAATTTTAAAAGGGTCATATGTAACAAATGCACAACTAATATTATACTCAATAAGGAAAAGTTAAAAGTTATCTCTAAAATCAGGAACAAAACAAGGGTACCCCCTCTTGCCATTCTTATTCAGCATGTCATTGAGCCCTAGACAGAGCAATTAGGCAAGAAAAAGAAATAAAAGGCATTTACAATGGAAAGGAAAAAGTAAAATTGCCACTATTTCCAGATGATATGATTTTATATATAGAAAATCCTAAACACTCCACACACACACACACACACACACACACACACATGAAAAAAACTCTAGGAATAATAGAATTCAGTTGGAAATGGATTTGTTATTATGGTTTTCTAACCATTTCAGTATCCACAGCATCTAGATAAAAGGGTAGGAATCAGGAAAAGGGGGAGCATTGAGGATCTGGCTTCTTTGGCCCAGGACAGCCAGCAGCTGAAGTCCTGTTGAGGGACCATCAGCTTCCTCCCATGATCAGACCTTGGTGTTGCTGGGGCTTGAGAACCAGAAAAGCCTGATAATAGACAAAAAAAGTTAAAACCATACTCAGTAAATTTGGAAACCCGAAATATTAGCAAACCAAATTCAACAGTACATCAACAGTATCTGTGTGATCTAGTGAGATTTATTCCAGAGATGCAAAGATGGTTCAATATCCACATATCAATCAACATGATACACATTAATAAAATGAAGGATAAAAACTGTATGATCATCTCAGTAGATGCAGAAAAACCATTTGACAAGATTTAACACCCCCATTTATAATCAAAACTCTCAAGAAAGTGGGTATAGAAGGAAAGTATCTCAACATAATAAAGGTCATATGTGGGCTTCCCTGGTGGTCCAGTGGTTAAAGAGTCCGCCTTGCAGTGCGAGGGGCACCAGTTCAATCCCTGGCCAGGGAAGATCCCACGTGCTGTGGAGCAGCTGGGCCAGTGTCCAATTACAAGCCAGCACTCTGGAGCACATGCACCCAGAGCCAGTGCTCTGCAATGAGAGGCTGCTGCAATGGGAAGCCCACACATGCCAAAGAATAAAGGTGAATGAAAATAAATAAATAAATAACCAATAAAAGAGGCCAAGATTTTAAAAAATTTTAAAAGGGTCATATGTAACAAATGCACAACTAATATTATACTCAATAAGGAAAAGTTAAAAGTTATCTCTAAAATCAGGAACAAAACAAGGGTACCCCCTCTTGCCATTCTTATTCAGCATGTCATTGAGCCCTAGACAGAGCAATTAGGCAAGAAAAAGAAATAAAAGGCATTTACAATGGAAAGGAAAAAGTAAAATTGCCACTATTTCCAGATGATATGATTTTATATATAGAAAATCCTAAACACTCCACACACACACACACACACACACACACACACATGAAAAAAACTCTAGGAATAATAGAATTCAGTTGGAAATGGATTTGTTATTATGGTTTTCTAACCATTTCAGTATCCACAGCATCTAGATAAAAGGGTAGGAATCAGGAAAAGGGGGAGCATTGAGGATCTGGCTTCTTTGGCCCAGGACAGCCAGCAGCTGAAGTCCTGTTGAGGGACCATCAGCTTCCTCCCATGATCAGACCTTGGTGTTGCTGGGGCTTGAGAACCAGAAAAGCCTGATGTTTATAAATATTCCCAGAAACAGGGAATCTTCTGGAGTGATGATGTAAGCCTGAGCAGGGAAACGGCAGGGATATAAAAGAGTTGAGGCTTCCTGGCCCAGAAAGCATCACCAGTTGTGCATTCATGGGACCTCAGGGGATCGGGGGAAGCTGTTGGCAGAGCTGCTGTCTATGGTCTTGGACTCCTGCTGCATGGACCCTATGAATGCATCTACAGCTGATTAAATAAGGAGTTTAAGGTGTGTGTGTTAGGGCTCCTTTCTCACTCCTCCATCCCCAGTCTATAGTCCACATAAATGCAGCCTGCTTCTACTCACTTAACTGAAATGATCAAATGTCAGACCCTGCCTTGAAGAGATCTCAAGGCTACTAGTCAATTGAAACTACCTCTGTAAGTCATTCATTCATTAATTCAGTAAGTATTTATTGTGTACCTACCACGTGTGCTTCTTGTGTGGGGTAGTCCTTGGGAGAAACAGCAATGAACAAAATAGGCAAAATTTCCTTCCGTCTTAGAGCTTATATCCTGCTAAGCAGGGGAGACCATAAACAAAGAAATGAACATACTAATTTTCCTGTGATGTAGGGAAAGAAAGAAGCTCGATAAGAGGTAGAGAAAGTGATGGGAATAGGGTGAATTTTGTTTCAGTGCTCAGGGACCCTTTCACCAGTAAGATGACATATCAACGGAGAAATTAAGAAGTGAGGGGCCTAGCAGGACAGTTAGCTGGGGCAAGAGCCCTGCAGGTGGAGCAAGCAACACGTGCAAAGGCCCTGAGGCCATCCTGCGTGGCCGCGGTGCCCAGTGCGCCAGGCGGAGAGGGATGACAGGCACGGCTGGAGGCATGTCAGGGTCATGGTGGGCTCTGTTGTTACTGCTTGGTCACTACGTCGTTACTGACTCTTTGTGACCCCACGGTCTGCGGTCCACCAGGCTTCCCTGTTCTTCACCAACTTCCAGAGTTTTCCAAACTCACATCCATTGAATCGGAGATGCCATTCAACCGTCTCGTCCTGTCGCCCTCTTCTCCTCCTGTCCTCAATCTTTCCCAGCATCAGGGTCTTTTCCAGTGAGGCGGCTCTTCACATCAGGTGGCCAGACTGTTGGAGTTTCAGCTTTTGGTGGGACTTTGGCTTTTACTAAAGTGAGTACAATGGGAAGCCTTGGAGGGTTTTGAAACAAGAGCCCCATGATCCGATTTTCATTTTCCAAAGATCTCTTTTGTTTGCTATGTTAGAATAGGCTGAGGTGGCCGAGACAGGGAGACTAGTTAGGGGTGTATTACAGTGATGTTGACTCAGACCACAGTGGGAGCAGAGATGACCATTGGCTGCATTCTAAACATACCTTGAAGATGGAGATGACAGAATTTACTTACAGACAGAATGAATATGAGAAAAAGAAAGCAGCCAAGAATAACACTGAAGTTTTGGGCCAGACTGGCTGGGGAGATGGAGTTGCCATTTACAGAAGCAGAGACTGGGAAGAGCAGGCTTGGGGGAAGTCAAGATTTGTATTTCAGTCAAGGTTGAGATGTTCTTAAAACATCCAAATGAGCATGTCAAGTGGGGAGATGAATAAATGACACCGCTGCTGTTGTGAAAAATGGAAATGGTGATAGGATCCTTTTCTGATTGTACTATATATTACATGGTGGTTTAATTAACTCACTTTCATTGCATAGCAAGAAAAGCCTGAGGCATAACAGACAATAAATCTAAAAATGACCCGAGGTCGGCCATGGTCTGTGGTGCGGCATGTAGGGTGAGAGTTTGGGTGGTGAGGGTGGAGCACCCCTCTGCCACCTAAACACAGTGGCTGTGAGTGGCTGGGGTCTGTGCCCTGCCCCCTGCACCCCCACAGTGCCAGGAGCTATGTCAGACCCTCTGTACAGCAGTGACAGGCTTGGAAGATATATTTAGTGCGTATTAGCAGTTCTTACCGTTCTTATCATGATTTGTGTGGTGGAGTAAGCTCGCTTGACACTTTCGTAATGGAGTACTTGAGTGTAAGATTAGCGCCCCAGAGATTCTCAGGATGAGAGCGAGCCGGACTCCTGGTTGGGACTTTCCAGCTGGGTCTTTTACTCAAACTCTCGTCCTGTCGCCTCTTCTCCTCCTGTCCTCAATCTTTCCCAGCATCAGGGTCTTTTCCAGTGAGGCGGCTCTTCACATCAGGTGGCCAGACTGTTGGAGTTTCAGCTTTTGGTGGGACTTTGGCTTTTACTAAAGTGAGTACAATGGGAAGCCTTGGAGGGTTTTGAAACAAGAGCCCCATGATCCGATTTTCATTTTCCAAAGATCTCTTTTGTTTGCTATGTTAGAATAGGCTGAGGTGGCGAGACAGGGAGACTAGTTAGGGGTGTATTACAGTGATGTTGACTCAGACCACAGTGGGAGCAGAGATGACCATTGGCTGCATTCTAAACATACCTTGAAGATGGAGATGACAGAATTTACTTACAGACAGAATGAATATGAGAAAAAGAAAGCAGCCAAGAATAACACTGAAGTTTTGGGCCAGACTGGCTGGGGAGATGGAGTTGCCATTTACAGAAGCAGAGACTGGGAAGAGCAGGCTTGGGGGAAGTCAAGATTTGTATTTCAGTCAAGGTTGAGATGTTCTTAAAACATCCAAATGAGCATGTCAAGTGGGGAGATGAATAAATGACACCGCTGCTGTTGTGAAAAATGGAAATGGTGATAGGATCCTTTTCTGATTGTACTATATATTACATGGTGGTTTAATTAACTCACTTTCATTGCATAGCAAGAAAAGCCTGAGGCATAACAGACAATAAATCTAAAAATGACCCGAGGTCGGCCATGGTCTGTGGTGCGGCATGTAGGGTGAGAGTTTGGGTGGTGAGGGTGGAGCACCCCTCTGCCACCTAAACACAGTGGCTGTGAGTGGCTGGGGTCTGTGCCCTGCCCCCTGCACCCCCACAGTGCCAGGAGCTATGTCAGACCCTCTGTACAGCAGTGACAGGCTTGGAAGATATATTTAGTGCGTATTAGCAGTTCTTACCGTTCTTATCATGATTTGTGTGGTGGAGTAAGCTCGCTTGACACTTTCGTAATGGAGTACTTGAGTGTAAGATTAGCGCCCCAGAGATTCTCAGGATGAGAGCGAGCCGGACTCCCTGGTTGGGCAGGTTGTGAGCCGGCAGCTGTATAGGGAGAGCAGGGGGCAGACAGGGGCTGCAGCCTGAATGATCTGTGAGCTGGGAAAGGAAAAAGCCCGGTGTCTTTGTAGCATCACTGATTCTTCAGGAAACTTCAGTCCTGAAATTAAATTTCTCCGTTCTGAACAATAGTCTTTCTTCCAAGACAATAGTTATTGATCCATCAGAGCTAATATTGGGATTTAAAGGTGCTCATAAGTCTTAAAATGAAATGGCAGCCAATAACATTTCTCAAATTGACTTCTGTAATTTTAAAAACAGATTTGCGTGAATTCAGCCCTTGTGTTGAAATTACAGAGATAAATGGGTTATACACAAAAATGGCTGCCTGTCAACTGAAAATCAAATGGCCTGTATCGCCTATGATTTATGTTGGGCGAAAACCACTCCACATCCACGTGAGCTGTTGTGTGGTTTGTGTTCTTTTATCATTTCTGCAGACTGATGCATCTTCTAAGTCTTCTTGAAACGGATGCTACATCCTCCCTGTATAACAACAACGCCTGCCATTTATCCCACGCTTGCAGGCCAGGCCCCGTGCAGAGAGCCCCACCAGCCTCAGCTCACTTGTGCCCACTTTGAAGTTTGACGTAATAGTATTTTCCTTTACGTGTTAATGTCATCTTGTCATTTACAGAAGCTCTGCCACAACTCTTTGGTGAGATCCCGGCCTCTCTGAACTCATGGGTGTCTAACAGGGATGGCTGGCTCCACTTCACATATGCACACACTGGAGTTTAAATCTAAATGACCCGAGGTCGGCCATGGTCTGTGGTGCGGCATGTAGGGTGAGAGTTTGGGTGGTGAGGGTGGAGCACCCCTCTGCCACCTAAACACAGTGGCTGTGAGTGGCTGGGGTCTGTGCCCTGCCCCCTGCACCCCCACAGTGCCAGGAGCTATGTCAGACCCTCTGTACAGCAGTGACAGGCTTGGAAGATATATTTAGTGCGTATTAGCAGTTCTTACCGTTCTTATCATGATTTGTGTGGTGGAGTAAGCTCGCTTGACACTTTCGTAATGGAGTACTTGAGTGTAAGATTAGCGCCCCAGAGATTCTCAGGATGAGAGCGAGCCGGACTCCCTGGTTGGGCAGGTTGTGAGCCGGCAGCTGTATAGGGAGAGCAGGGGGCAGACAGGGGCTGCAGCCTGAATGATCTGTGAGCTGGGAAAGGAAAAAGCCCGGTGTCTTTGTAGCATCACTGATTCTTCAGGAAACTTCAGTCCTGAAATTAAATTTCTCCGTTCTGAACAATAGTCTTTCTTCCAAGACAATAGTTATTGATCCATCAGAGCTAATATTGGGATTTAAAGGTGCTCATAAGTCTTAAAATGAAATGGCAGCCAATAACATTTCTCAAATTGACTTCTGTAATTTTAAAAACAGATTTGCGTGAATTCAGCCCTTGTGTTGAAATTACAGAGATAAATGGGTTATACACAAAAATGGCTGCCTGTCAACTGAAAATCAAATGGCCTGTATCGCCTATGATTTATGTTGGGCGAAAACCACTCCACATCCACGTGAGCTGTTGTGTGGTTTGTGTTCTTTTATCATTTCTGCAGACTGATGCATCTTCTAAGTCTTCTTGAAACGGATGCTACATCCTCCCTGTATAACAACAACGCCTGCCATTTATCCCACGCTTGCAGGCCAGGCCCCGTGCAGAGAGCCCCACCAGCCTCAGCTCACTTGTGCCCACTTTGAAGTTTGACGTAATAGTATTTTCCTTTACGTGTTAATGTCATCTTGTCATTTACAGAAGCTCTGCCACAACTCTTTGGTGAGATCCCGGCCTCTCTGAACTCATGGGTGTCTAACAGGGATGGCTGGCTCCACTTCACATATGCACACACTGGGCCGCAGGAAGATGCGCTCTCCGCTCCAGTCCACATGGCCCGTGGAAGGCACAGGAGACTCACACCTGGACCCAGGCTGTGCTCCTTCTGCCAAGACCCATTCCTCTTGGAGAAGGAAGGAGACATTTTTAAATTTGAATCCTTTGTGTGTGAAGGTTCTTGGACCAGGGGTAGTGAGCAAGGTTGGGTAGATTTTAAATGGATGCAGCCCAGACATTACTTGAGTTTCTGTTCTCTCCCTCTGCTGAAGCTAACAGATGCTTGTCCAAGAGCAGATAAATGGCCCTCCGTGAAATTGGTTACAGAGATGAGTTTGATGTCTAAGTGGTATTGGCCTTGAAAGAATTTAAGGAAAAAGAGAATAATGACTGGAAGATAAAGACAATTATCAATCCTCTCCCTTCATTAAGATGCTATCAAGGGCATCATGATAATAAGACAGGCAAAGCAGCTCAGCTTAGGAGCACTGTTACATAGATTCGAACAGAACTCCCTCCCGGTTATAAGCCCCCTTCTTCACATGTTTTTTTGGGGGGATGAATTCAACAATACCACCATCCACCCAGGCACCTCCAACCCGAAATCTGCCCAGTAGAGAATGTTAACAGTTTAGCATCCTGTATATTTTTCCTTTGTTTATGCAACATATATAGACATAGCAGGAGGTTTGGGGGTTTAGGGTTAACGGTTCTTCCCCCACAAAAATGTGATTGTACTGTATGTATTGTATTCTGCACATAGCTTTTTCACTTAAGGTCACATCTCTAAGACATTTCTTTTTTTTTTTCCAAGACATTTCTAATAGCTGTGTAATATTATTACTCAGGAACCTCGTCACTTCACCCATTCCTCTATTGACAGGCATATATATAGCTTGTTTCCATTCTGGAGACCTAGGCAAAAACATCCTTGAACATGTGTTGTTACAGTTTGGTTCCTTCTTTTCTCCTCTCAAGAATCATGAAGAATCTTGATATTAAAGACTGTTTCCTCCTTACCACGCTCGCCCAGCCTCTGGCCTCTAATGGAAGATGTGCTCCTTATGGTCTGTTATTTCATGATAATAGTTCCAGGCGTCTTGGCCTCACATATCATACTGATAACCAGAGTTCCTCCTCCCTGCTGTCAGTTCGTGTTTAAAGTTTGAGTGCATGGTACACACGGCATGTTGTATCTGTAGAAGGACCAGTTTAGCCTGTGGGAGAACTGTGTGAAGAAATTGTTGGATTCTGCTGTGTGCTTTCAAAAAAATTGATTGTTGTTGTTTTTACACCTGTCTCGAAACTAGATCTGATCCGAGCAAAGAGTTTTCCAAAATGTGAATTCAAAGGGAGAAGCCAAGACTGCACAAACCAAGATCCTTTAAATATTGCTTGTGTCTGAAGTCTCTGGTAGAGGTTGGGGTAGGCACAACACCACTGACAAACTGGTGGTTACGAGGTGCATAATTAGCACTAATAACTTTTGTGCTTCTCTAACTGTGAAGAGGCGGGAAGAGCAGGTGGGTGCAGCCTCCTTTGAATGGAAAAAGACCCTCTTATGAGACGTCAGCCTCAGCACACGTTGTCACTCATTTTCCACTTCCTCTGGTCCCAGTCAGACTGTGTTAAAGAGAAACCCACGCCTGTCTCACCCCACCAGAGAGGGAGAAGAGGGCTGGGAGCCGAGCCCTGCTGCCTTCCCAAGGGATGGCTCACTGTCGGTATGCTGGGAGAGGCCCCAGACCTGCCTGTGGAGGGACGATGGGGATGAAGGACAGGAGCTTTTCACACTCCACCTACTAAGACCCAGTTTCTTCCTTTTGTTCCAGAGCCTGGAGCTATTTATAACTTCTGCTAAGCTTCTTGGGGGCTCCAGAGCCCATAAGACATAGTCTTCCTGAGAATGTTGTATCATAAGGGACTGTCTTTTATACCAGATAGAGAAGGGAGGACTTCAGAATTTTGAACTGAAACCATGTGCTGGAAAATGACCTCCACTGTAGCCTCAGGGAGCTGGAAAAATCGTATTTCTGAGCCAGATGCTGTAGCAGGTGCATTTGCATATGGCATCTCTTTTGCTCCTTGGGACAGCCTTAATAGGCAGGAGTTACATTCCTGTTTCACCCATGTGGAATCTGAGGCTTGGGAAGGCCATGATCTTCCCAAAGTGACCCCCTGTTAAGAAACAAGGGTGAGATTTAAACCCAGATCTGAAGATCCCTTCAGCTTGTGTCCTTCCTTGCCATACCTGCGGTTTCCCCTTAGAAAGTGCCCACTATTTTATATATGGGTATACTGTCTCACTCTGTGACCCTGGGAATGTCCCTCCCCATGATGGGCCTCAGTTTAGCCTGTGGGAGAACTGTGTGAAGAAATTGTTGGATTCTGCTGTGTGCTTTCAAAAAAATTGATTGTTGTTGTTTTTACACCTGTCTCGAAACTAGATCTGATCCGAGCAAAGAGTTTTCCAAAATGTGAATTCAAAGGGAGAAGCCAAGACTGCACAAACCAAGATCCTTTAAATATTGCTTGTGTCTGAAGTCTCTGGTAGAGGTTGGGGTAGGCACAACACCACTGACAAACTGGTGGTTACGAGGTGCATAATTAGCACTAATAACTTTTGTGCTTCTCTAACTGTGAAGAGGCGGGAAGAGCAGGTGGGTGCAGCCTCCTTTGAATGGAAAAAGACCCTCTTATGAGACGTCAGCCTCAGCACACGTTGTCACTCATTTTCCACTTCCTCTGGTCCCAGTCAGACTGTGTTAAAGAGAAACCCACGCCTGTCTCACCCCACCAGAGAGGGAGAAGAGGGCTGGGAGCCGAGCCCTGCTGCCTTCCCAAGGGATGGCTCACTGTCGGTATGCTGGGAGAGGCCCCAGACCTGCCTGTGGAGGGACGATGGGGATGAAGGACAGGAGCTTTTCACACTCCACCTACTAAGACCCAGTTTCTTCCTTTTGTTCCAGAGCCTGGAGCTATTTATAACTTCTGCTAAGCTTCTTGGGGGCTCCAGAGCCCATAAGACATAGTCTTCCTGAGAATGTTGTATCATAAGGGACTGTCTTTTATACCAGATAGAGAAGGGAGGACTTCAGAATTTTGAACTGAAACCATGTGCTGGAAAATGACCTCCACTGTAGCCTCAGGGAGCTGGAAAAATCGTATTTCTGAGCCAGATGCTGTAGCAGGTGCATTTGCATATGGCATCTCTTTTGCTCCTTGGGACAGCCTTAATAGGCAGGAGTTACATTCCTGTTTCACCCATGTGGAATCTGAGGCTTGGGAAGGCCATGATCTTCCCAAAGTGACCCCCTGTTAAGAAACAAGGGTGAGATTTAAACCCAGATCTGAAGATCCCTTCAGCTTGTGTCCTTCCCTTGCCATACCTGCGGTTTCCCCCTTAGAAAGTGCCCACTATTTTATATATGGGTATACTGTCTCACTCTGTGACCCTGGGAATGTCCCTCCCCATGATGGGCCTCAGTTTCCTCACCTGTAAGACTAAGAGAGATTCAGACCCTTCCAACCCTCATACTTAGTCATTCTCATTTGACTTTTCACATTGAAGCTGTGAACACAGCCTGGGAACAATGCCTCTGCCTTGTTCCTCAATTCTGAAAGATGCTGACTTCTACCACCCCTAGGATATACAAGCCAGGTCCCAACCAGCCCCATCTGGTCAGTGCAAACCCCAAATTGTCGTCTCTCTGGTGGAGTAAGGCACGTTGGGTTAGGTGCCATGAGAAGTGGCTAAAAATGCTGTCCATTTCTAGAAGAAGATTGTGTATCTAAAATTACAAGCACTGGGAGCTTTCAAACAGTGGAGTTACTCCACAGGATTTTCTAAATGATCATTCCTTAAAAAAAAAAAAGACACCCTGTAATCGTGGAAGAACAGCTTGGTGTAGTGTGCAGAGCACAGTGGTGGTGAAATGCCGTGGTGTACAGGTTATCGCTCATGGTCTCATGGTGGCCTGGTTGGCACAGTATTGACAGGGTGTCGCTAATCATTCGAAACACTAAGAGTGTGCCCAGCAGTCTCAGTGTCCATGACCTGGGAGCCCAGATTTCCGTCTTAGTGATATTTCTGGAGTTTAGATATCCTAATCCTGTAAGAGTCCATTCTTTCTAAAGTTATAAAGAAAAAAAGGACACTACCTCTAGTTATAGTGGAAGGTCTGGATGCTTGTTTTTTTGCCCCAGGGAGTAGACTTGGGAATAGGATGGAGTTCCTTGGCTGCAAGGTTACTTCAGTTAATGGGGAATCACCTGGAAGGAGGCAGGGGCCATATAGGGAAGCGGAAATGTGGGGAAAGCCAGCGAGGCTCTCCGGGAGGAGCAGGGAAGCTGCGGCACTGCCAGGGTTCTCAGGGTCTGAAATAGGGAGGTCTTTGCAAATTCCAGCCACCAGGTTTCCTTCAGAGCTCAGCAGCAGAAATTTCTGGATCCCATTGTTAAGTGTGTTAGTGTCTCAGTCCTATCTGACTCTCTGCAACCCCACGGACTGTAGCCCTCAAGGCTCCTCTGTCAATGGGATTCTCTAGGCAAGAACACTGGAGTGGGTTGCCATGCCCTCTTCCAAGGGATCTTCCCAACCCAGGGAAAGAACCCAGGTCTCCTGCATTTCAGACAGATTCTTTACCACTAAGCCACCTGGGAAGCTTCCTGCCCCACCCCGCCTTTGTTAGGAGGCCTTAGGCTTTCTCTGTTGTCGGCTCCTCTCACTGTCTTTGGGTCTGCCTTTCCGTTCATCAAGGTTATGTCCCCACAAACGAGAATGTGACTGACCTGCTGAACCCCACTTGAACACAAATTTCTTGCTAAACCACTGACGAGTCAGTGGACTGGCTGCCCTTGGACTGAGGCTCTGCTTCTGCCTCCAGGCGGTGGATAGTGTCTCACGTTAGGGAATTAAATGTTTTTATTTTTAATTGGAGAGTAATTACTTTACAATAATGTACTGGTTTCTGTCATACATCCACATGGATCAGCCATAGGTATACAAATGTCCCCTCCCACCTCCCGCCCCGTCCCACCTCGCCAGGCTGTCATGGAGCAGCCGATCTGGGTTCCCTGAGTCATACAGCGCAATTTTCACCAAAGACTGTATCATTCAAACAATAAGAGTGTGCCCAGCAGTCTCAGTGTCCATGGCCTGGGAGCCCAGATTTCCGTCTTAGTGATATTTCTGGAGTTTAGATATCCTAATCCTGTAAGAGTCCATTCTTTCTAAAGTTATAAAGAAAAAAAGGACACTACCTCTAGTTATAGTGGAAGGTCTGGATGCTTGTTTTTTTGCCCCAGGGAGTAGACTTGGGAATAGGATGGAGTTCCTTGGCTGCAAGGTTACTTCAGTTAATGGGGAATCACCTGGAAGGAGGCAGGGGCCATATAGGGAAGCGGAAATGTGGGGAAAGCCAGCGAGGCTCTCCGGGAGGAGCAGGGAAGCTGCGGCACTGCCAGGGTTCTCAGGGTCTGAAATAGGGAGGTCTTTGCAAATTCCAGCCACCAGGTTTCCTTCAGAGCTCAGCAGCAGAAATTTCTGGATCCCATTGTTAAGTGTGTTAGTGTCTCAGTCCTATCTGACTCTCTGCAACCCCACGGACTGTAGCCCTCAAGGCTCCTCTGTCAATGGGATTCTCTAGGCAAGAACACTGGAGTGGGTTGCCATGCCCTCTTCCAAGGGATCTTCCCAACCCAGGGAAAGAACCCAGGTCTCCTGCATTTCAGACAGATTCTTTACCACTAAGCCACCTGGGAAGCTTCCTGCCCCACCCCGCCTTTGTTAGGAGGCCTTAGGCTTTCTCTGTTGTCGGCTCCTCTCACTGTCTTTGGGTCTGCCTTTCCGTTCATCAAGGTTATGTCCCCACAAACGAGAATGTGACTGACCTGCTGAACCCCACTTGAACACAAATTTCTTGCTAAACCACTGACGAGTCAGTGGACTGGCTGCCCTTGGACTGAGGCTCTGCTTCTGCCTCCAGGCGGTGGATAGTGTCTCACGTTAGGGAATTAAATGTTTTTATTTTTAATTGGAGAGTAATTACTTTACAATAATGTACTGGTTTCTGTCATACATCCACATGGATCAGCCATAGGTATACAAATGTCCCCTCCCACCTCCCGCCCCGTCCCACCTCGCCAGGCTGTCATGGAGCAGCCGATCTGGGTTCCCTGAGTCATACAGCGCATGCCCACTGGCTGTTCTACATGCAGTCATATGGATGTTTCAGTGCTGTTCTCTCAAGACTGTCCCACTCTTTCCTTCCCCTATTGTGTCCACAAGTCTCTTGTCTGTGTCTTCTCTGCTGCCCTGCAAATATAAATGTGTGTGTGTGTGTTCTTTTAATATAGTTCCCTTCAGAGTGATTGGATTGCTCTTTTTCAAAGTTGACTCGAAAAGATTCTTTTTTTTATTTTGAAAAGATTTTTGAAATACTTCTCTTCGATTTTTACTTTTTTTTTTTTTTTTTCTTCGTTCTAGTGCTCCAGCATGAAGCCCTGAGGGTGCCTCTTAAGGGCCAGTATATTAGATTCACCTTCCATGCCCAAGGGCTCAGAATCCTTCAGGAGGGATTCAACTGGGGCTGCTCAGTCACAGATGAGTGCCCCCAGGGCCTCCCACCCTGCGCCTCAGGCCTGGCCCAGGCCCCTTCCTCCTAGTCAGCGAGTGATTCTCTTCCTGCCGCCAGAGAGAGGCTGCCTGGGAAACGGGTTCTGCCTCTGTCCTGCAGAAGCCATCCTCAGGTCCCAAACAGATGCATGTGGCCACCGGGGCTCAGATATTATTCAGATACATCAGCCAGAGTCTTCTATTGGATTGGCAAAAAAAAAAAAATGCTTGGTTTTAAGTAAAACTAAAAGACACATTTTTCATTTTCATCAGGAAGTGTATTGAATGACATATTTACTCACCAGATGAACTTCTTGGCCATTCCAATAGTTACAAGTGACAGAAGCCTCCCTCAGACTGAAGAGAAGAGAGTGTTGACTCGTGAAGCTGAAAAGGCCAGGAGCAAACCCTGGCTGCAGCCACAGCTGGATCCAGGTCCCTCAGTGATGCCGCAGGAACCTCTGACTCTTGGCTCTGTTTTCTGTTCTGCTAAGTTCATTTTAAGATAGGAAACAGTCTGTATGGTGGCCTAAGGCAGACCAGACTTCCATCCTTCCACATTCCTTTACAGAAAAAAAGAGCTTCCCTCCCTCCCAGCTGTCTCGGCCACAATTTGCTCTGGTTTGCAGGTGCCCAGCCCTGAACTAACCATGGGCTAGGGAGCTTTGGTGCTCTGATTGGCTGAGCCAGATTCTCTTGCCCACCCTCAAGGCAAGGCAGGACGTCCCTCAAACCCTGTGGAATTGCAAGCTGGGAGATTCCCCAAGGAAAATCAGGATGCCTTTACCAGAAGAAGAAGAAGGAATACAGAGCAGACATGCCAGACTTGCCCTTTGTCCAGCTCCCTTATCAACATAAGAGGAACTTGGGATCCAGGAAGTAGGGACTTGGAATGTTACATGGCAGAGTGAAAACCAGAAGCCAGGACTTCAGACTCCTACTTAGTTCCCTCAGTTTGGGGTTTTTTTTTTAATCTCTTCATTATTCTTCCTGCATATGTAGTTAATAGGCTAGTATCCCAAGTATATTGACCTCTCTGCCTTGTTTCTTCCTTCCTGTAACAAGAATAATAATAGGTCCCTACCTTGTAAGAGCACTGTGACAATGAAATAAGTTAATGCATATAAAGTGCTTACCACCTTGCCTGACATAGTGGAAATCCTTAGCGCATATAGTCTGTTACCATAATTGTCATCTTCCATCTTATTTGTAACTGCTGTCAGTGCTCTGTAGTTTTCATTTTCATCAGGAAGTGTATTGAATGACATATTTACTCACCAGATGAACTTCTTGGCCATTCCAATAGTTACAAGTGACAGAAGCCTCCCTCAGACTGAAGAGAAGAGAGTGTTGACTCGTGAAGCTGAAAAGGCCAGGAGCAAACCCTGGCTGCAGCCACAGCTGGATCCAGGTCCCTCAGTGATGCCGCAGGAACCTCTGACTCTTGGCTCTGTTTTCTGTTCTGCTAAGTTCATTTTAAGATAGGAAACAGTCTGTATGGTGGCCTAAGGCAGACCAGACTTCCATCCTTCCACATTCCTTTACAGAAAAAAAGAGCTTCCCTCCCTCCCAGCTGTCTCGGCCACAATTTGCTCTGGTTTGCAGGTGCCCAGCCCTGAACTAACCATGGGCTAGGGAGCTTTGGTGCTCTGATTGGCTGAGCCAGATTCTCTTGCCCACCCTCAAGGCAAGGCAGGACGTCCCTCAAACCCTGTGGAATTGCAAGCTGGGAGATTCCCCAAGGAAAATCAGGATGCCTTTACCAGAAGAAGAAGAAGGAATACAGAGCAGACATGCCAGACTTGCCCTTTGTCCAGCTCCCTTATCAACATAAGAGGAACTTGGGATCCAGGAAGTAGGGACTTGGAATGTTACATGGCAGAGTGAAAACCAGAAGCCAGGACTTCAGACTCCTACTTAGTTCCCTCAGTTTGGGGTTTTTTTTTTAATCTCTTCATTTTTCTTCTTGCATATGTAGTTAATAGGCTAGTATCCCAAGTATATTGACCTCTCTGCCTTGTTTCTTCCTTCCTGTAACAAGAATAATAATAGGTCCCTACCTTGTAAGAGCACTGTGACAATGAAATAAGTTAATGCATATAAAGTGCTTACCACCTTGCCTGACATAGTGGAAATCCTTAGCGCATATAGTCTGTTACCATAATTGTCATCTTCCATCTTATTTGTAACTGCTGTCAGTGCTCTGTAGTTTGAATTTTTCATCATTTACTTGATATTTTCCTATTGATGGACATTCACTTTATTCTTCCTCTTCACCATTTCCAAGTGTGTTAAGGGAACACCCCCAACCATGCCTCTTTGTTCTCACGCTTTGCACATCTAACTAACTTTTGTCCTGTCGGGGTTGGGACCTCATCAAACTGAACCAGATGGCAGAAGTGCTTGGGCAAGGGCGGGATATTTTGCACTCAGCTCATAGTCGTCGGGTTTGAAATGCACAGGGGCCTCCTCTACGGTGTCTTCTGAGACCAGAAATACTGAGCCATGAGGATATCACGATTAACATCGTGTGACAGAAGTGTCACAAGTCCCTGCCTGACCCTCCATGAGGGCTTCACTCTGCCCACTCCTTCCCCCAGAGGGCCTCTTTGAGCCATCTCAGGAGGCCATGCTGTTTCTGAGAGCTCATGGGGACCGAGAGCCATTAAGTTGGTGTGCCATGTGCCATGTTGTAGAAAGAAATATATGTTCAGAGAAGAGTGTGGAGGAAGACATGCCCTACATGTTTCATGGAGGTCAGCCCCTGGTGTCAGGGTGTAGCCAACCTTAGTGGTTGTCTTCTAGCCTTTCTGCATTTCCCAGCCCTTCATACTGAGCACTGACCACTTTTGTCATCAGGAAACATATTATAAGCATTATTTTAAGTAAATATGCTCTAGGTTTGAATCTTGAACCCAGGTCACTTTCGTCTTGGGGCTCCATTCTTCCCAGATGAAGAACAGTAGGTTAGCACTGCCCAGTTTATCTCACTCCCAGGAGTTGGTGCAGCTTAGAGACAAAACGAGTGCGCTCTGTAGAAAGGAGTGTGCTCTATAAACCCTCAGGCACAATGAACCAGGGGAAGACAGAGGTTATTACTGTCATATCAGAGCCCAAACCAGCCTCTTTGCATTGGGATCAATGCCCCAGTTTCCCCTTCCTGGAGACCACTCTCTGAAGGCATTAGGCCAAATGGTGCTTCCTGTTTATCACACACAAGAAGACAAGGTGTACTCTATGACCCAGTGTTGAGATCCTAAGACACAGCATGCAGCCAGGTCTTAAAGGGGACAGCTAAGGTGAGGATGTCACTGGGATGGCTGGTGGCCTTCTCTTCTCCTATTGATGGACATTCACTTTATTCTTCCTCTTCACCATTTCCAAGTGTGTTAAGGGAACACCCCCAACCATGCCTCTTTGTTCTCACGCTTTGCACATCTAACTAACTTTTGTCCTGTCGGGGTTGGGACCTCATCAAACTGAACCAGATGGCAGAAGTGCTTGGGCAAGGGCGGGATATTTTGCACTCAGCTCATAGTCGTCGGGTTTGAAATGCACAGGGGCCTCCTCTACGGTGTCTTCTGAGACCAGAAATACTGAGCCATGAGGATATCACGATTAACATCGTGTGACAGAAGTGTCACAAGTCCCTGCCTGACCCTCCATGAGGGCTTCACTCTGCCCACTCCTTCCCCCAGAGGGCCTCTTTGAGCCATCTCAGGAGGCCATGCTGTTTCTGAGAGCTCATGGGGACCGAGAGCCATTAAGTTGGTGTGCCATGTGCCATGTTGTAGAAAGAAATATATGTTCAGAGAAGAGTGTGGAGGAAGACATGCCCTACATGTTTCATGGAGGTCAGCCCCTGGTGTCAGGGTGTAGCCAACCTTAGTGGTTGTCTTCTAGCCTTTCTGCATTTCCCAGCCCTTCATACTGAGCGCTGACCACTTTTGTCATCAGGAAACATATTATAAGCATTATTTTAAGTAAATATGCTCTAGGTTTGAATCTTGAACCCAGGTCACTTTCGTCTTGGGGCTCCATTCTTCCCAGATGAAGAACAGTAGGTTAGCACTGCCCAGTTTATCTCACTCCCAGGAGTTGGTGCAGCTTAGAGACAAAACGAGTGCGCTCTGTAGAAAGGAGTGTGCTCTATAAACCCTCAGGCACAATGAACCAGGGGAAGACAGAGGTTATTACTGTCATATCAGAGCCCAAACCAGCCTCTTTGCATTGGGATCAATGCCCCAGTTTCCCCTTCCTGGAGACCACTCTCTGAAGGCATTAGGCCAAATGGTGCTTCCTGTTTATCACACACAAGAAGACAAGGTGTACTCTATGACCCAGTGTTGAGATCCTAAGACACAGCATGCAGCCAGGTCTTAAAGGGGACAGCTAAGGTGAGGATGTCACTGGGATGGCTGGTGGCCTTCTCTTCTCCTTCCCGCCACCCCCGTACCCACTCTGCTGTAATTGAGGAAGAGAAATGGGGCTTTTCCCGTGAGCTCTCAGCAGGGAGGTGGCCTGTGGGCATGTCTGTGGAACCCTGTTTCCTGCTGGATACTAGAAAGATTCATTTCAACATGTCACATAATTTTTTATTTAAACCAAGAAACTCTACTAAGCTGGGGCCAAACTAATGACAACCACCTGTGGCAAAATGCTGTTTTGTGTTTATTTAGGAAATAAATGTTTGGATAGAGGAAGGAAAAAAAAGAATAACTCCTCCCACATCACCCCCAAAGAAAGCACACGGTCAAGGCTAAGCCTTTTATTAAGTTCTGCATAATCTTTAATTCCAAGATTGCATTAAATTAGAAGTGAGTTTGGTCTATTGTGGCACTGTCTACTTCCCTTAGTACATGATGGTGTGTCTGCCCACAGGCTGTGGGGCCCAGCGCTCTGGTTCAAGAGAGCCCCAGCTCTCTGCTGGGTAATAGCTCTACTGTATTTTACCCTATGGACTCCAGACAGTTTATTACAGCTAACCCCCCTCCAGCCCCACTTCAAATCGAGCGAGCCTCCTGTGAAATGGGATGGAAGGCAGAACTTTTGCAGAAAACTAGATAGCGCCTGAATTTCTTGGCCACAGAGGACTCAGACAAATTAAGGGAAAGGGATTTTTAAGAAAAGGTGCTTTCCTTTACTGGTAAAGGCCAACATAATGAGATTGAAGAAGGCTCCCCCAGAAGGCCGGCTGAAATGATCAAACGAGTTAGAGAGGTGGAGGAAGGGGTGGAGAAAGGCTGTGTAGGGCCTCAATAAAAGCAGTCCAGCCAGGAGGAGGCACAAGAGGAGGTTTGAAAGACGTCCAGAGATTGCAGGTAGAAAGAGAGACTGACCTGACCATCAAAACTGGACTGCCAGAATTAGGGGCACCCTGTCCATGCAGCTGAAACTGGGCTCACAGCCAGATGCCGCAGGTTCAGTCCAACCCCTTCCCGCCCCCCAGCTTCCCTTGATGCCTCCAGCAGAAGGAGGCTTTAAAGCTAAGGAGCCCGTGGACCCTGACCTGTTTTTTCCTCCCAGTGTTTCTTTCTGAAAAGTATCAAACGTACAGAAAACTCGAAAGAATTGCACACAGAACACTCATGCTTCCTCCGTCTAGATCCTGCAATTAACACTCCTTTAATGATTTATCACATACACATCTATCCCCCTCTCCATCCACCAACCCCTTTCTGTCTGTCTACTTCTGGCTGTGCTGGGTCTTCACTGTTGCACGTGGCTTTCTCTGGCTGTGGTGAGTGGGGATACGCTCTAGTTGCTGTGCACAGGCTTCTCACTGCAGTGGCTTCTCTTGTGGCAGAACATGGGTCTAGTGCACCTAGGCTCAGTAGTTGTGGCACACGGGCTTTGTTGCCCCATGGCACAGGAGATCTTCAGAGATCAGACCTGTGTCCCCTGCATTGGCAGGTGTATTCTGAACTATTGGACCACCAAGGAAGGTCCCCCCTTTTACTTCCTGATACATGGCAAAGTAAGTTGAGAGGAGATCCTGACCCACTGGGACAGAGCGTGGCAGTAGGATATGAAAGGAGACATTTTTATTTATTTATTTATTTTTAAGTAGGGTTTTTTTTTTTTTTTTGGCCACTTTTATTGATCTTTCATTTATTCATCTTTGTTCTTTGGTCTGTGTGGGCCTCCCATCACAGTGGCTTCTTTCACTGCAGAGCACCAGCTCTGGGTGCATGCACTCCAGAGCTCTGGCTCGGTAGTTGGACACATCGGTCCAGCCACTCTGTGGCACGTGGGATCTTCCTAGGCCAGGGATTGAACCGGCGCCCCTTGTACTGCAAGGCGGTGTCCTTACGCACTGGACCACCAGTGAAGCCCCGAAAGGAGACATTTTTGTTGTTATGTTTATTGTCCTAAATGTCAAAAATTTCTCCCTAAAACTTCTTACTAAACATAGATGCAGAAATCCTTAGCAAAATACTAGAAAACCAACAGTCAAGGATTATATAAGCAACATATAAGGATTATACACCATGACTAAGTAGAATTTTATTTTATTTTATTTTATTTATATTTGGCTGTTTTGGGTCTTTGTTGCTGCACACTGGTACCCATGAAGGGGCTGCCAGAATATTCTCATCGAATCAGGTCAGGCCTCTACATCCACTCCCAGTTTACAGGAACCACTGTGGTATGGACAGAGGAACATGTTGAGAGACACCACTGCAATGCAGGAAGCAAAATGCAGACCGTGGGAAATGCTCTAGGGCAGATGACCAGGTTTCCTAAACAAAATAAATGGTGAGGGGAACAGAGAGTAGGGCACACATCAGCTAAAAGCACTATGTCGGCCTTGTCTTGATCCGGATTTTTAAAAACCAGCTGTAAAAGACCATCAAGGAAGTTTGAACATCAGCTAGATATTTGCTGATACAGGTAACTACATTAATTCTTTGGAGTGCTACCATGATGTTAATATGCTAGAGAATTAATGTAGTTACCATGATATTAAAGGCCCATGGGAACAGAACTTTCCACTCCCAGGCTCCCCATAGGGCTGGTAGAGAGCAGAGGAAACCCAGTTTATTCTTTCAAGTTCATGAATATATGGTTTATCCTCCATGGAGAGGAATGTGCCTGAGTTCTCTGGGCAACATGAGAGCTGAACCTGTCTTCTCCCTGTCTCCCGTGTCTTCCTCTAGCTGCAAAAGCAAACGCTACCTGGAGACGCTCCCCAACACCAGCATCATCATCCCCTTCCACAACGAGGGCTGGTCCTCCCTGCTCCGCACCGTCCACAGCGTGCTGAACCGCTCGCCCCCCGAACTGGTCGCCGAGATTGTGCTCGTGGACGACTTCAGTGACCGAGGTAGGGCCCCTTTCCCTCTGCTTCCCACCCGCCGTGCTCTGGTCAGCGGCTTGCCAAGGGGTGGCAGGTTTTCCCTTCTTCGGCAGCACCAGCGTGTGGACCATTTTGTACTGATTGTGTACTGATGCTTGCTCCGTGCCTTAAACCTGGCACCAAACACACGTTATCTCCATGCGTCCTCATGAACCCTTGAAGTAGGTTCTGTTTTTATTCTGTTTGTGTCAACGTAGAAATGCATTAAACTGCAAATAACAGAGAATTTTAGATAATAGCTCAAACAAGGGGTTTATTCATTTATTCCTTCATTTCATAAAGAGATCTAGAGTTGGTAGAGCTGCTCAATTCCGCCGTTGGAGAAGCAGGCATCTTCTCTCTTTCTGCTTCCTAACCCTCATGGTCATAAAATGGGAAGTCTGCCTTTCAGGCAGATAGAAGGAGGAAGGACAAAGAGAACAAAACTTCTTCCTTTGAACACTTCATCTTCTATTGTTGTTATTGTTTTAATTAATTTGTTTTTTTAATTGAAGGATAATTGCTTTGCAAAATTTTGTCATTTTCTGCCAAATATCAACATGCATCAGTCATAAATATACATAGATCCCTACCCTCTTGAACTTCCCTCCCGTATTCAGCAAAGTCTCCCCATACACTTGGGCCAGAACTCTGACATTTGGGCACCCGTATCTGCAATACTGGCTGGGAATATAAGTGTTCTGATCCGGGGCCTCTTTAGTAGAGGCAGGAAAGGAGATGTGGATTAGTGAAGGCATCGGGGCAGCCCCCCTACAGTATCTGCCACCCCATCATAGAGATTCGAAAGCTGAGGCTCAGAGAGGTTAAGTGATGTGCCCTTGGTCACATGGCTCTTGGGTGGTGATGCGATGACCAGCTGCGTGTTCGTGACCTCTAGACCACACTGAGGAACCTCTTCACTGTGATCTTGCCTGTGGGTTTAAGAGACACAGAGGTGGAGCCACAGATGAAACCCAAGAAAAATTTGCCCTCCAGCCAGTGGTCTTAAGTTTATTCTTGGCATCAGAGCTTTTACAGCTTCCAGTAAAATCAAGTGAAGCCCTTTCCTTTTCTCACCTTTTAGTAGAGGTGCTAATTAGCAGTGAAGAGAAGGCGTCTAAGAACATTGCACAATAATCAATGTTGAGTTGCTTGCCCCCCATTTTAATACTGCAGCCCTACTTACTTGGCGTATGTGTGTGTGTGTGTCTATACATTCTCAACCAGACACCCGTATCTTTTTTTTTTTAATTTTGGCCTCTTTTATTGGTATTTTAATTTATTTTCATACATCTTTATTCTTTGGCCTGTGTGGGCCTCCTATCGCAGTGGCCTTGTTGCAGAGGACTGGCTCTGGGCACAGGCACTCCAGAGCGCTGGTTCCTAATTGGACACACCGGTCCAGTCACGCCATGGCATGTGGGATCTTCCCAGGCCAGAGACTGAACTGGTTCCCCTTGCACTGCAAGGTGAACTCTTTACCCACTGGACCACCAGGGAAGCCCAGACACACATATTTTGAGCTCAGTTCTTATTGCCTCTGTTCTCCCCTAACTCTTGACATACACTCATTCTCTGGGGAACCTTTACTTTTCCTTCTTTAACTTTATCACAGCAGAATTAAAATACAAGTAAGTGTAACGTGTGAGCTTTTCCAAAAAATGCATCAGTCATAAATATACATAGATCCCTACCCTCTTGAACTTCCCTCCCGTATTCAGCAAAGTCTCCCCATACACTTGGGCCAGAACTCTGACATTTGGGCACCCGTATCTGCAATACTGGCTGGGAATATAAGTGTTCTGATCCGGGGCCTCTTTAGTAGAGGCAGGAAAGGAGATGTGGATTAGTGAAGGCATCGGGGCAGCCCCCCTACAGTATCTGCCACCCCATCATAGAGATTCGAAAGCTGAGGCTCAGAGAGGTTAAGTGATGTGCCCTTGGTCACATGGCTCTTGGGTGGTGATGCGATGACCAGCTGCGTGTTCGTGACCTCTAGACCACACTGAGGAACCTCTTCACTGTGATCTTGCCTGTGGGTTTAAGAGACACAGAGGTGGAGCCACAGATGAAACCCAAGAAAAATTTGCCCTCCAGCCAGTGGTCTTAAGTTTATTCTTGGCATCAGAGCTTTTACAGCTTCCAGTAAAATCAAGTGAAGCCCTTTCCTTTTCTCACCTTTTAGTAGAGGTGCTAATTAGCAGTGAAGAGAAGGCGTCTAAGAACATTGCACAATAATCAATGTTGAGTTGCTTGCCCCCCATTTTAATACTGCAGCCCTACTTACTTGGCGTATGTGTGTGTGTGTGTCTATACATTCTCAACCAGACACCCGTATCTTTTTTTTTTTAATTTTGGCCTCTTTTATTGGTATTTTAATTTATTTTCATACATCTTTATTCTTTGGCCTGTGTGGGCCTCCTATCGCAGTGGCCTTGTTGCAGAGGACTGGCTCTGGGCACAGGCACTCCAGAGTGCTGGTTCCTAATTGGACACACCGGTCCAGTCACGCCATGGCATGTGGGATCTTCCCAGGCCAGAGACTGAACTGGTTCCCCTTGCACTGCAAGGTGAACTCTTTACCCACTGGACCACCAGGGAAGCCCAGACACACATATTTTGAGCTCAGTTCTTATTGCCTCTGTTCTCCCCTAACTCTTGACATACACTCATTCTCTGGGGAACCTTTACTTTTCCTTCTTTAACTTTATCACAGCAGAATTAAAATACAAGTAAGTGTAACGTGTGAGCATTGTGTGTATAAACAGGGACCTGTCCTGTGTTTGTTTTACTTCACATTCTGAGAGTTGGGTTCTCCCCATTGGTCTTGTTCACCACACATCCTCAGCTCCTTAGGCATACAGTAGGTGCTTTATACATATTTGACACATCAGTGATCAGACCTCCTTTCCTCTGCCCCTCAGCACTTCTGCCATGGTTACAGTAGCATCTATTTTTTTGGGGGGGTGGTGTTGGCGTGGGGAGGGAGAGGACGGGCGGGCCACTTCTATTGGTCTTTCATTTCTCTATTTTCATCTGTTGTTTGGCTCCTGAGGGCCTCCCATCGCGGTGGCCTCAGTTGTCGCAGAGCACCAACTCTGGGCGCATGCGCCCCAGAGCTCCGGTTCGGTAATTGGACACATCAGTCCAGCTGCTCCGCGGCACGTGGGATCTTCCCGGGCCAGGGATCGAACTGGCGCCCCTTGCACTGCAAGGCAGTGTCCTTACCCACTGAATCACCAGGGGAAGCCCAGTAACATCTATTATATGAGATTTATTTGTCCCCAGAGAGAGATCTGTGAGGTTCCCTCATTTCTGTGCCACCATTCTGTAGCAATAGTTACAGCTTTGTTCCTGGCCCTGTCACTCAGTAGCTCTGTGACCTTTATCCAGTCCTTAACCTGTCTGTGCTCCAATTCCTTCATCTATGAAATGAAATCTACCTCTTAGGTGGCCATGACTACTAAATGGGTTAATACATGTAAAGTGGTTAGGACACTATGTGGCACAAAGTGAACATTAGAAATTAGCATTTAACCCTGATACTACCATTATTGTTGTTAACATTCTTTGTGGCTGATTTGTCAGAGGAGGAAGTCAGGGATACAGACATGAAGGTATGGTCTGCCCCTTTCTGTGGTTAAAAGGACTTCCGCACGTTGTATAACACTAAACAAATGAGCTATTGCCCCACCTTCGGCCTGAATTGTCTCCCCATTCGTTCACCGTCTCAGGAACCACTCCTAAGCCATACCTTTGTATTATCTCAGTTACCCTTGAGGACAGTCTCTGAGAGAGACCCTAGCCTGGAGCATGTGCCTCTGAGCAGGAGGGGCCCAGGGATGCCCCAGGGGCACAGGGAGGGCTGTAGAGAACCTCTCAAGTGCAGGTGGGGTTCACATACCTCTCCTGGCAGGGTCTGTGATTCATGAAAAACTGTTCACTAAGAGGAACTCCACTGCTTAAAAATAGTTGAAAATCACAGATGTAGCTCGACCTCTCCTTGTACTGATGGGAGGCTGAGCCCTGGAGCAGTGGACAGAGTTCTCCGAGAGCACACGGCCAGCTGGCTGCAGAGGAGGGACGAGAATCTTGGCTCCCCATACAGCCTCACCCCTTCACCTCACCTGTTGTGTGAAACAGACTTGGGAAAGAAAAGGTAAATTTTATACAAATGGCATTCACCACATGCATCTGTTTCTCCAGAGACCAAAAATATTCATCAAATGCAGCACCATTCAGTCCAGCTGCTCCGACGTGGGATCTTCCCGGCCAGGGATCGAACTGGCGCCCCTTGCACTGCAAGGCAGTGTCCTTACCCACTGAATCACCAGGGGAAGCCCAGTAACATCTATTATATGAGATTTATTTGTCCCCAGAGAGAGATCTGTGAGGTTCCCTCATTTCTGTGCCACCATTCTGTAGCAATAGTTACAGCTTTGTTCCTGGCCCTGTCACTCAGTAGCTCTGTGACCTTTATCCAGTCCTTAGCCTGTCTGTGCTCCAATTCCTTCATCTATGAAATGAAATCTACCTCTTAGGTGGCCATGACTACTAAATGGGTTAATACATGTAAAGTGGTTAGGACACTATGTGGCACAAAGTGAACATTAGAAATTAGCATTTAACCCTGATACTACCATTATTGTTGTTAACATTCTTTGTGGCTGATTTGTCAGAGGAGGAAGTCAGGGATACAGACATGAAGGTATGGTCTGCCCCTTTCTGTGGTTAAAAGGACTTCCGCACGTTGTATAACACTAAACAAATGAGCTATTGCCCCACCTTCGGCCTGAATTGTCTCCCCATTCGTTCACCGTCTCAGGAACCACTCCTAAGCCATACCTTTGTATTATCTCAGTTACCCTTGAGGACAGTCTCTGAGAGAGACCCTAGCCTGGAGCATGTGCCTCTGAGCAGGAGGGGCCCAGGGATGCCCCAGGGGCACAGGGAGGGCTGTAGAGAACCTCTCAAGTGCAGGTGGGGTTCACATACCTCTCCTGGCAGGGTCTGTGATTCATGAAAAACTGTTCACTAAGAGGAACTCCACTGCTTAAAAATAGTTGAAAATCACAGATGTAGCTCGACCTCTCCTTGTACTGATGGGAGGCTGAGCCCTGGAGCAGTGGACAGAGTTCTCCGAGAGCACACGGCCAGCTGGCTGCAGAGGAGGGACGAGAATCTTGGCTCCCCATACAGCCTCACCCCTTCACCTCACCTGTTGTGTGAAACAGACTTGGGAAAGAAAAGGTAAATTTTATACAAATGGCATTCACCACATGCATCTGTTTCTCCAGAGACCAAAAATATTCATCAAATGCAGCACCATTCCCAAACTCTAATAAGAGAGAGAATGCTGTCCCATTTCACAGACGAGAATGAGAACTGAGACCCCAGACTGTTGCCTTTTTTTCTCAATGAATAGGGCATGGAACCCAGAGAAAACTCTTACCTCCTGCTCCTCAGTCCTATACATTAACTGTCAGATTTTGTAACCTGTGTTCTTCAGAAAAGCACTAATTCTTCTTGTTTCAAGAAGGAATTCTCAAAGCAGCTTGGGGAGAAAATTTACACAGCAGTGATTGTTTTAAAAATGAGATTTAGGAGAAACAACTTCAGCATTATAGAGAGGCCTGTCTAAAGTGCAGCAAATGTGGGCCATCGTGAAAGACAGATCTCTCTGGGCCACGTGAGCAGAGGCAGTTCCCTGGAGTTGAAATTCATAGATGCTAACTACGGGCTCACTTGGCACTTGCCTGGCAGAAGGCATTTTCCTCTTAAATGAGCCTCTTCCAAGATCCTCAGGGCAACTAATTGTAATTCAGCTGAGGGTCGAGACCTCGGGTAGAAGACAAAATTGGAGCAGATGAATTCTTGAAATAAGATCCAGAGCTTTGTGCAGGCAGCACGGGGGACTAGGGGGAAGGCCGACACTGACGTTAGAATCATCCCGGCCCTCAGACAGAGTGCTGTGGAGTTTACAGGGGCCTCCGGAGGCTTCTCAACGTGGGCGCTTCCCTGAGGATTAGGAAGACCCAGAGGTGTTTCTGCACTGATGGGAGAGAGCGGGGAGGGGGCAGGGGGCAGGCCCGCCTCCAGACTGCACAGCCCGCATAGGAGATCTTTATTCGGAAAAACAGAAGGGGTCTTTGTTCATATTTTTCTTTCTATTCTCCTTCCCCTCCCTATTCTCAAACAGTATTGGTTTTCAAAAAAAAAAAAAGGTATGTAGGCACGGAAAGGATTATTATCTTTGAATGAACTGTGGGCCTCCTGAAATGGTGAGCTGCATTAAAACAAGGCCGTGATATGATCTCAGTGACATCAGTTCCCCAGCTCAGCTCCCCTGCAGCCAACAAAAATGTACACAGGACAGGGCTCCTCAGAGGAGGCTCTTAAGCCTTTGCAGGGCTATGGACAGGTTGTTGGCAGTGCTTGGTGCTGGAGGGTGTGTGGACACAGCAGGGCCCGTTAGTGTGTGTGATAGATACGCCCACCACCGAGACCAGGCTCCAAGGTCCTCTTTCCACCCTGGGCTGTGGAACTCTTACTTGCGCTGTCCTGGCCAGTTCTGAAGACACAGCCGGGAGATCTGTTCACCCCAGCAGATCTGCACTGCAGCGTCCTCTGTTGACACGGGCCCATGAACGTCTTCGTTGTTCGCCATCCCTCTCACAGCCCTGGTTTGCTCCCCCAGGACCACTGCAACTGTCAAGGTGGCGTTCCCACTTTCACTGGGCTATTTGGGTTCTTCTCACCTTGAGTTTTCTGCTGCTTGTTTTGTTGTTTCTGTACCTTTGTCCTGATTTCATTGATATTCATATATTCAGCAAAATTCATGAAATGACTCTGTGCCCATCGCTGCAGTAGGTGCTGGGGCCACAATGAGAGTAAAATAGACTTTTCCTCTTAAATGAGCCTCTTCCAAGATCCTCAGGGCAACTAATTGTAATTCAGCTGAGGGTCGAGACCTCGGGTAGAAGACAAAATTGGAGCAGATGAATTCTTGAAATAAGATCCAGAGCTTTGTGCAGGCAGCACGGGGGACTAGGGGGAAGGCCGACACTGACGTTAGAATCATCCCGGCCCTCAGACAGAGTGCTGTGGAGTTTACAGGGGCCTCCGGAGGCTTCTCAACGTGGGCGCTTCCCTGAGGATTAGGAAGACCCAGAGGTGTTTCTGCACTGATGGGAGAGAGCGGGGAGGGGGCAGGGGGCAGGCCCGCCTCCAGACTGCACAGCCCGCATAGGAGATCTTTATTCGGAAAAACAGAAGGGGTCTTTGTTCATATTTTTCTTTCTATTCTCCTTCCCCTCCCTATTCTCAAACAGTATTGGTTTTCAAAAAAAAAAAAAGGTATGTAGGCACGGAAAGGATTATTATCTTTGAATGAACTGTGGGCCTCCTGAAATGGTGAGCTGCATTAAAACAAGGCCGTGATATGATCTCAGTGACATCAGTTCCCCAGCTCAGCTCCCCTGCAGCCAACAAAAATGTACACAGGACAGGGCTCCTCAGAGGAGGCTCTTAAGCCTTTGCAGGGCTATGGACAGGTTGTTGGCAGTGCTTGGTGCTGGAGGGTGTGTGGACACAGCAGGGCCCGTTAGTGTGTGTGATAGATACGCCCACCACCGAGACCAGGCTCCAAGGTCCTCTTTCCACCCTGGGCTGTGGAACTCTTACTTGCGCTGTCCTGGCCAGTTCTGAAGACACAGCCGGGAGATCTGTTCACCCCAGCAGATCTGCACTGCAGCGTCCTCTGTTGACACGGGCCCATGAACGTCTTCGTTGTTCGCCATCCCTCTCACAGCCCTGGTTTGCTCCCCCAGGACCACTGCAACTGTCAAGGTGGCCGTTCCCCACTTTCACTGGGCTATTTGGGTTCTTCTCACCTTGAGTTTTCTGCTGCTTGTTTTGTTGTTTCTGTACCTTTGTCCTGATTTCATTGATATTCATATATTCAGCAAAATTCATGAAATGACTCTGTGCCCATCGCTGCAGTAGGTGCTGGGGCCACAATGAGAGTAAAATAGACATCTCTTCTAAGGCTCACACCCAGCAAGGCGGACAGGCAGGAAGATTGTGAGACTGTTACAATGTGCCGCTTGGTGGAGGTCCAGGCCCTGTCCAGCTCAGAGAGAATCGAGGAAGACTTCCCAGAGAAACTTCCAGCTGAACTTGATCCTAAGGGATAAGTAGATACTGCCCCTTGGGGCAGGGGAGAAGGTAGAATGTTGCAGGCAGGGGGAACAGCGTGAGCACAGGCTAGGAAGCAAGGCAGAAACATGGAAAGTGCAGGAAGAGCCGTCAGTAACCTCATCACCTGAGGCAATTACTGTTAACATTTGGGCTTCTCCCAGTGGTTGTTTGTAAATAGGCCTTATCTTTTAGAGCAGTTTTAGGTTCACCTTGAAATTAAACTGAAAGCACAGAGAGTTCCCATCCACCCTTCCACCTACTCTACACATACCCCCACACTCACTCTCACGTGTCCTACACCTGCATCAGAGGGGTACATTTGCCGCAATGGATGGGCTTGTGTCAACACGTCAGTATCACTCAAAGCCCGATTTACATTAAGGTGCACTCTTTGTGTTATATGTTGTATGTTCTGTGGGTTTGGGCAAATGTATAATGACATGTATCTACCATTATAGCATCATACAGAGTAGTTCGCTGCCCTAAAAATCCTCTGTGCTCTACCTTTTCATCTCTCCCTTCCTCCTAACCCCTGGCACCCACTAGCCTTTTTTACTGTCTCCCTAGTTTTGCCTTTTCTAGAATGTCTACTACAATTGGAATCCTACAGTATGCAGTCTTTTCAGATTAGCTGCTTTGACTTAGTTATATGCATTTAATGTTCCCCCATGTCTTTTTGTAGCTTGTAGCTCATTTCTTCTTAGTGCTGAATAATAGTCCATTGTCTGAATATACCACCATTTATTTATCCATTTACCTGCTGAAGGACATCTTGGTAGCTTCCAAGTTTGGGCAGTTATGAATAAAGCTAGCATAAACATCAATGTACGGGTTTTTGTGTGTTCAGCTCACTTAGGTAAATACCAAGAAAGTAAGTGCTGGATCAGATGATAAGGGTATGTGTGAGAAACTGCCAGACTGTCTTCCATAGTGCCATTGTGCATTCCCACAGCAGTGAGTGAGAGTTCCTGTTGCTCCACCTCTGTGTCAACATTTACTGTCATCAGTGTGCGGAAACCTTGCCACACTCACAGGTGTGCGTGTAGTGGTTTCTCACTGTTTGACTTTGCACTTCCCCTGTGACATTTGCTATTGAGCAACTAACCTGCCCTCTGAATGTCTTCTCTGGTTCCCAGTTCCTATTCATTTCTGTTTCCTTTTTCTCTTTTTTTGACAGATGGAGGTGAAAAATGTGGGACATTTTATTAATATTCACTTTTAAAAGCTTTACACCTTTGGTACACCAAGGGGCATGGGGTTTTCCTGAACAAGTGATTCTTAGGGTCTGGGTCCTAAGTTGTAGTATGTGTTTGTTAAGTCCTTTAAAAACTTGTGATCTTGGTCCTGGGCTGGTAAGGATGTGGCAGGTTCTTCTTCCTCAGAGAAGTATGCCTCAATGATGCTCAGAGCAGTCAGGGTGATGTGTTGGTTCTTGTAAAGTTGCAGAGCCTCAATATTATCAAGCCCACCGAGTTCTTCTATCAGTAGACACATGTTCTCCTTCTGAGAGATCTCTGCTGCCTGGAGGATGAAAAAGAGGACGTCGGGGATGATGATAATGGTTTTGTTGTCTAGGATGGTGATAAGATTTATTAGTGGCTCCAAGACTTCTGCCTGGACAGGTTGGATCAACTGCTCCATGGAGCCCCCAATTGTGAAGTTCACCACTGTCCATACAGCCTCTTTCTGGACTTTAAATTCTCCCAAGATGTTGAGTTCCAAGTTCCAAACATAGTCTGCTTTGACTTAGTTATATGCATTTAATGTTCCCCATGTCTTTGTAGCTTGTAGCTCATTTCTTCTTAGTGCTGAATAATAGTCCATTGTCTGAATATACCACCATTTATTTATCCATTTACCTGCTGAAGGACATCTTGGTAGCTTCCAAGTTTGGGCAGTTATGAATAAAGCTAGCATAAACATCAATGTACGGGTTTTTGTGTGTTCAGCTCACTTAGGTAAATACCAAGAAAGTAAGTGCTGGATCAGATGATAAGGGTATGTGTGAGAAACTGCCAGACTGTCTTCCATAGTGCCATTGTGCATTCCCACAGCAGTGAGTGAGAGTTCCTGTTGCTCCACCTCTGTGTCAACATTTACTGTCATCAGTGTGCGGAAACCTTGCCACACTCACAGGTGTGCGTGTAGTGGTTTCTCACTGTTTGACTTTGCACTTCCCCTGTGACATTTGCTATTGAGCAACTAACCTGCCCTCTGAATGTCTTCTCTGGTTCCCAGTTCCTATTCATTTCTGTTTCCTTTTTCTCTTTTTTTGACAGATGGAGGTGAAAAATGTGGGACATTTTATTAATATTCACTTTTAAAAGCTTTACACCTTTGGTACACCAAGGGGCATGGGGTTTTCCTGAACAAGTGATTCTTAGGGTCTGGGTCCTAAGTTGTAGTATGTGTTTGTTAAGTCCTTTAAAAACTTGTGATCTTGGTCCTGGGCTGGTAAGGATGTGGCAGGTTCTTCTTCCTCAGAGAAGTATGCCTCAATGATGCTCAGAGCAGTCAGGGTGATGTGTTGGTTCTTGTAAAGTTGCAGAGCCTCAATATTATCAAGCCCACCGAGTTCTTCTATCAGTAGACACATGTTCTCCTTCTGAGAGATCTCTGCTGACTGGAGGATGAAAAAGAGGACGTCGGGGATGATGATAATGGTTTTGTTGTCTAGGATGGTGATAAGATTTATTAGTGGCTCCAAGACTTCTGCCTGGACAGGTTGGATCAACTGCTCCATGGAGCCCCCAATTGTGAAGTTCACCACTGTCCATACAGCCTCTTTCTGGACTTTAAATTCTCCCAAGATGTTGAGTTCCAAGTTGCTCACAAGCTCAACCATTCTGGGCAGGACCCCCATGTCTACCACCTGACTGATGTGTTCATCGCAGCCATCAGTGAGGTAGAACAGGGCCCAGCAGGTGTTTGAGAGGACCTCTCTGTCCGGGTGCCCCAGGAGGGGGAAGAGAGCAGGTCGCATCTGCTTCACCATGTGATTGAAAAGGTTTTTGTTCCGGCACAGGTTGGACAAGGTCCAGGCAATGTTCCACAGGAAAGGGACTGGTATACTTGATGAAGCCAGGGTCAGCAGATGTGGAATGGCATCACTCGAGAATACATCGTCTCTGAATTCTGGTCCATCACCTGCGATGTTACCAAGGGCCCACACGGCCTGTTCACACACAGCCATGTGAGAGGACGGCAGGAGCTCAACCAGGGGCTGGATGGCGCCTCTGTCCACGACGGCGCGAGTCAGCTCCGAGGCCCCCGCAACAATGTTGGTCAGAGCCCAGGCCACCTCGAACTGCAAGTTGGGGAGAAGGGACGGCTTCAAGAGCTCCACCAGCCTGGGAGGGAGTCCTGCGTCCACAGTCAACCTCAGAGGACGGTTCCTCTCCCGGGACAGCATTTTCCTGGCTGCCTGGGTGGCCTGGAAACCCAGTTCTGCATCTGAGGCATTGACACGATTGATGATCTCCTCCAGAGTGAGGCTAGCCTCTTTGGTCTCGTCTTCAGAAGTCTCTGGGAGACATCCGTGATATTCCTCCTCTTCAAGGCCTGCTCATCCTTCTTGGCTTTCCAGAGCTCCAGGCTGACTTCCATCCTCTGCTGCTGCCTCACAGATGCGTCTTTGCCCCAATTCTTAAATTTCTTCAGTCTCTTTTCTGGAACATCCAAAATAGGCATGTTGACTGGAAGAAGTAGAGCACCTTCAAATCAACTATCCCTGGGGAATCCCCCACAGTTCAGTGGTTAGGACTCAGCGCTTTCTTGTATTAGTGGCTAGGGTGGTGATAAGATTTATTAGTGGCTCCAAGACTTCTGCCTGGACAGGTTGGATCAACTGCTCCATGGAGCCCCCAATTGTGAAGTTCACCACTGTCCATACAGCCTCTTTCTGGACTTTAAATTCTCCCAAGATGTTGAGTTCCAAGTTGCTCACAAGCTCAACCATTCTGGGCAGGACCCCCATGTCTACCACCTGACTGATGTGTTCATCGCAGCCATCAGTGAGGTAGAACAGGGCCCAGCAGGTGTTTGAGAGGACCTCTCTGTCCGGGTGCCCCAGGAGGGGGAAGAGAGCAGGTCGCATCTGCTTCACCATGTGATTGAAAAGGTTTTTGTTCCGGCACAGGTTGGACAAGGTCCAGGCAATGTTCCACAGGAAAGGGACTGGTATACTTGATGAAGCCAGGGTCAGCAGATGTGGAATGGCATCACTCGAGAATACATCGTCTCTGAATTCTGGTCCATCACCTGCGATGTTACCAAGGGCCCACACGGCCTGTTCACACACAGCCATGTGAGAGGACGGCAGGAGCTCAACCAGGGGCTGGATGGCGCCTCTGTCCACGACGGCGCGAGTCAGCTCCGAGGCCCCCGCAACAATGTTGGTCAGAGCCCAGGCCACCTCGAACTGCAAGTTGGGGAGAAGGGACGGCTTCAAGAGCTCCACCAGCCTGGGAGGGAGTCCTGCGTCCACAGTCAACCTCAGAGGACGGTTCCTCTCCCGGGACAGCATTTTCCTGGCTGCCTGGGTGGCCTGGAAACCCAGTTCTGCATCTGAGGCATTGACACGATTGATGATCTCCTCCAGAGTGAGGCTAGCCTCTTTGGTCTCGTCTTCAGAAGTCTCTGGGAGACATCCGTGATATTCCTCCTCTTCAAGGCCTGCTCATCCTTCTTGGCTTTCCAGAGCTCCAGGCTGACTTCCATCCTCTGCTGCTGCCTCACAGATGCGTCTTTGCCCCAATTCTTAAATTTCTTCAGTCTCTTTTCTGGAACATCCAAAATAGGCATGTTGACTGGAAGAAGTAGAGCACCTTCAAATCAACTATCCCTGGGGAATCCCCCACAGTTCAGTGGTTAGGACTCAGCGCTTTCACCAGGTTCAATCCCTGGGAGAGCTGGGATCCTGGCAAGGAGCTGTGCACCTGTTTTCTTTTTCATATCCTCCCAATCCCTCTCTAGTTGCAGCCCAGCTGAAATCATCTATGTCAGTAAACCTGGTGTGTATGCTTCTGGGCCACCCTGCATCACAATACTGACATGCGGTGACGAGAGCTGATACTTGTTGAGCATCTGTGCTCAGTGCATTCACTCACTCATCACCTCAACACTAAGGTGGCTTCTGTCATTCCCAGTGGATTCAATGAGTTTAAACCCCCTTTTCTACTTAAAATAGGTAATATCTTATCCCCATTTTACAGACGAGAAAATGGTGATACAGAGGTTAGGTAAATGGATGGTCTGCTTAGATTCTTGAGGCAGAGCTTTGATTTAAAACCATACATCCTGCGAGGGAGAGGATGGGGACATGTGTGTGTGTGGCCGCGCTCCTTTGCTGTCTCCACATTGTCGATGAGCTCTACTCTAATATAAAATAAAAAGTTACATTTTTTAAAAAAGAAGCATCCAAATAAAAAGAAGTTTAAAATCTTCATAAAACCATGCATCCTGATACTAGAACTTTAGCCCCTCATCTTTACATGCTTCTTTTCTTCCCCTTTTAATGGGATTGTACTGTGCACATTGTTCTTCTCTTTGTCCCCGTTAATGCATCACACACACCGCTCATGCCAGTAGCTACAGGGCTCACTCATCTGTTTTCCACTCTCTAGGTAATAATCCATAGTGTGAACCTATGTTTAGTCCCTTTACATCACGCTTCGTGTAGTGGACATCCAGTCATATTTCACTTGGTATCCAGGTTTCTTCCACTTCCGTTTTCTACCCGCATTTCCCCTTGTCATTATAAACTGATTATCATATCTCTGCTCCTCTGAGTCAGTTGTGAGGTAGAGACAGAACTCGCACGACCCCAGGATATCAGATGTCTTGTTGGAGAAGCTGATCCAGAGAGCACGCATGATCTGTCTCCACCACATTCCTCCTGAACTGACAGATGCAGATTCAGGCTGAGTGGAAAGGAGCTGCGGGCCTCCCTGGCATAGCAGCCTGTGCCCAACAGCTCACCACAGGCAGAAGCATAAATGAACAGGAGGTGTGGGGCAGCATGAGAGTTCATACTTTGGCCTGCCCCATGTCCTCTCCCCTGGCCACCCTAGAAGTACAATATTGGGAAGCAGCTCCATCTTACAGATGACAAAACAGAGGCTCTGAGAAATTGGTGGGAGGTGCCCCAGACTGCTTACTTGCCCTCAGAGGAGTCTCCTCCTGGGTAGTCATCCCATTTGACAGGAGGGATCCGTCTTCCCCACGATGGGCTCCATAACCTTAAGAATCATACTCCTCATGTATCAGTCCCTAGGGTCATCTTACCACTGAGAAAATCCACAGGTTTCTTATCTTCTTCTCTCTTCATATAACATCCTGAATGCTTCTCTCTCAGACTCCAAAGGAGAAAACTGCTAAGATGGTTAGAGCTGTTAGAGAATATCAATTAGTTTATAAAGAGAGAAATCTATAAACCTTTTGGTGGATATCTGGCAAGAACACAGCATGCAGGAGTTGATGTGTTTATAGGATATTTTGTGCATCTTAAAAAAATAGGGTTTTGTGAATCAAGCCCTGTATAAATGATTTACTGGAATAGCAAGAAAAAAATCAAATAAATAGCTCAGATTGCCTCTGAAGCATCAAAAGCTCTGATGTTTGGGAAAGAAGGGTTTCTGTAGTGGAAAATAGCTGCATTATATTTTCAGAAAGGTGACGCTTCTATTGAGGTGGGCGAGCCTCTACATTTTAAAAACTCAACATAGCAAACCTGTGCAAAATTGCTGATGGTCTCCTGATTTTCTTGTGAGGATTAAAGTCTCACCTTTTCCGCTGTTTTGCTGTCCCCTTAAAAACGTAATGGGGGAGAAGCAAAACCCAACAAAGCAAGTGATTGGAAGACCTTGGAATAAGGCCCTGCTTCTGTCACAGTCAGCCTTCAGAAAGCTTCTGGGCCTTTGCGCCAGCTTAGGTCTGCTATGAATTGTTATTTGCTCAGAGTCTAGAGGGAGATGAGGTTTGAGGCTGAAATAAAAGAGGTTCCTTAGTACCAAACTTGATCGAGTGCAAACCAACCAAGTCCTTTTCCTGTCCTTTCAGCTCAGTACATGAAGGGCTGAAAGGACTAGTTGTCTTCCTAACAGAGAAGAAGAAGCCGTAAGTAACATCAATAATAATCATGTTGCTTACCCCTGGGCAGCACCTGCCGTGTGCCAGGCCCTGTTGTGAGCAATTTAGACACATTATACCTAATCTTTTTGGGAGCCTTTTAGATGCCAACATTGGCCTAATGGAAAATTTACATTTAGTAGAAAATTCAAAACCCAAGGACAAGGAATTCCTCTCCTCTCCATATCCCACCCTCTAAATAAAACAGCTTTTTGGTGAAAACAGCATCTGCCAGGTAAAGAGATGAAATGCTCAGCCGTGACATTGGATACACGTTAATGTGTCTGAGGAGCAGGTTCTCCTGTTTCCATTCACAGTAAATGTAAGTGGACGGGTCTGGGGCCCAGCTCAAGTGGATCTGCTTGCTGCTTGAAAGGCCAATACTCTGAAGACGAGAGATGGTAGAAGAGGACAAGCTACTTTATTCAGGAAGCTGGCAGCCTGGGAAGATGGTGGATGGATGCCCTAAGAGCACCTTCACGATGACGGCTAGGAGATCAAAGGTTTGAAGGCAGCGTGAGGGAGGGAGCTACAGGATGCACGGTCGACCTGTGCCCCATTCTCAGATGGATTGGCGTCAAGAGGAAGCTTTAGGCATCACCCCCTTTGGATTTCAGCTGATCTGATTGTACCTAAGCGGTTTTCTGGTGGGGATCTGCTTCTTGGGAGAACAACTTAGGAATGTGTGTCAGACCTCTATCTATAGCTTTCAGGAGATGGGAGCTCAGTGATTCTGTGGCAGTTTTATAGTCTAAATTGTTACCAGTGTCTTGGCCCAACAGGTCATTCTTATTTTCTACATCTTCACAAATCCTAATCATTAACTCCCGAGTCAGCCTTTTGAGACTCAGAGGAGGCCTGGGAGACTATAGCTTTTCCACAAATAAGACGCAGGTGGAGGACATGGGGTGTTGAGGGAGTTGTCTGTCCAGGGAACACCCCATAGGATCCTGTTTGGCTCCATAAATAGTAGCCAGCTCCTCTAAATATCGGTTCCATCAGGTAAATGAGTCACATCAGCCAAAAAGTCAGCATTAGCCCGACCCCAGGCCCCATGGGCAGCTGTGAAATGGACTCATTGCCAAAAGATCCTTCAGGAATTCTTCCCAAGTTCCTTGCAGAACTTACAGCCCCCGAATGGTTCGGTCACGTCTTGATCAGGCAGTCACAGTTTCAGAGCCAATTTTGGTTTGATTTGAATCCAGAGACACCTCAGATCTGTAAACACTGGAGACTTAAAATGTTACCGGTTTTCACAGCCAAAAACAGGCAGTGCTTGACAGTTCTGAAGATCAGGAAGGGCAGATCCACACATTTCCATGTCTCCTATTTATTCCAGACATTAAAGGAGAAGATCGCAGCACTGTCAGTCAGACTTGTGTGGGGCAGTGCAGGTTTCATCTCTCTTTTGCTTTCTTTCTTCTCCTGCTTTCTGAGCTCAAATAGAAGAATCGCGTGAAAACAGCTTTTGCATCATTGTGTAGAATAGAGAAGCAGGTATATGAAGGCCACAGGAACATTCTTTCCTCTTGGGCTATTTAGATTCTGGTTTCTGTAAAGTACGAACAGAGGCAGACTGCATTTTTCAACCATTGAGATCCTGTACACACTCAGGTTCTCTCCAAGAAAGACCAAGCAACTCACTCCTCCCAGAATGCTAGAAAGAAATAATCTTGTTTGCTTTATAAGTGCAGACCTCCTCAGAGAGGCCCACATTGTTTATGAACAGCCAGGAATCTTAAAGTAACTAATAACTCCTCCTGTCTGCTGGGTGTCCTCTCTTCCTATGCCTATTAATGAATGGGATTTATTGGGTGTTGCTAATAATATGTAGTGAGGATGAGAACAGTTGGAATTATAAGGCTGTTTTCTGCCCAGTCCTCTCAAAAATTTTTTTGCCCGTGTGCTGTCAGAATATATGGTCTAGAATATTCTAAATAATAACTGCACTTCAATCTCTGCTAATGGAAAACTCAAACTTCCAATTACCTTCCCAGAAACCTCCACAGTGACCAGCAGAGTTGTTTTAACCAGACGGGAGGAAAGATCTGCCCTGACCTTTCCCAGAAAACATGTTTCTGCTGCCTTACAACAGAAGAAGCAGTACTTTAACTCATGAGTGAGTGAAGGTGACCTATAAATAGGCCTTCCTCCTGAGCAGAGTGGACGCTCGGTGTTCTCTATTGTAAACACAGAACCCTGTCTTTGCAGCCTTTCCAGCTGAAGGAAGGCAGGTGTAGTCAGTTTGGTAGACTGCTCCTCACCTGCCATTCATTCCTGGTGATCCTGAAGGGACAGCTAGTCAGTAATAGCGCCCAGCCATGACAGTGGCTCTAGTCCACCCGGCCAGTGCTGTCCATCCCCACGGCCATGGTGATCTGTCCAGGAGCTGGCCTGTCGTGCCAGCTGAGCCCCCTTGCACCCCTGTGCTCTTCCCTCCTGTGAGCCAGTACACTGTCTTCTTGTGTAAACTAGTTGGTGGTGGGTTTCCATCACTCCCAACCCAAAGCCATAACTAGCATCCTCCCTTTTGAGGTGAGGTCAGGTCAGGTGAGGATCAAGTGAGCTAATGCAGGGCCCGGCACACGGTCAGTGTTCAGAAACCGTCCTCGTTAGTGATGCTATTGTGGTGGGGAGTGACTATCACTGTTCACTGAAACAGAGGGTGATGAGCGCCCAGCTGCCCCACCTTCCTCAGAGTCTTATTATAGGGATTAGTTGACATTAGAAATGTGAAAGAGCCTAGAGAGCTGAAAAGTGCCATGAGGACACAAAGGAGGATGCTGACTGCCACTGAAGGAAGGAACCCTGAGGAGAAGCCCCCAGTCTGGTGGCCAAGAAGACCGTGACCTCCAAGGCAGGCAGCCCACACCTGGAGTGTGTCCCCCAGAGTGCATGGTTCCAGCTGGGTTCAAACTCTAATCCTTGTCAGCACCAACTGAGGAGCTTGTTAAAACACAGCTAACCAGGGCCCACTGCCAGAGATTGTGATTCAAGGGCTCTGGGGTGGACCTCAATAATCTGCACTCCTTTAAAAAATTTTTGTGTTTGTTTATGGCTGTGGTAGGTTTTGGTGGCAGCATACAGGCACAGTAGTTGTGGTGTGTGGGCTCAGTTTCCCCACAGTATATGGGTTCTTAGTTCCCCAACGGGGGATCGAACCCGTGCTTTGTGACCACTGCTTTGGAAGGCAGATTCTTAACCACTCGACCACCATGGAAGTTCCCTCATCCTCACTCTTAACAGGCACCTCAGATTATTTTAATAGAGTTACAGTGTTGCTCAGATTTGGAAAACACTGGATTATAGGAACAAAAGACCATATATCACAAATCCATGCTTTGTGTTGCAGTTGGATGTTGACATCTTTGAATGCAGACCCTGGATTATCATAGCACAAAAAGGCACAGCCCTTATGGGAGGAGCTAAGTTAAGATGCCTTCGGCCTTGGTCAGACCCCTGTTTTTCAGGATGCCTTGTCATAAATAATTGCCTCCCTGTAACAGGCCTCTGTGGATTTATGGTCCCACATTTAATTTCAACTGGTATTCATTAATCCTGATGATCTCCTTTAAATTATTAAACAGTCATATTCCAATTTTGAGGGCACTAATTATATCCTTGAGAGGCTGTTATTATCTGGATGATCACACGCACTCTGCCAACGCCAGACTGTTTTCTCCTCACTCAACAGAATTTTAGACTTTTTCAGGATTTTGTCAGTTGCTGAGTATGTGTGTTTCAGATGGCAGGATCTCACCGCTGAGGAGTTAGGAAATATTAGAACAGGGGTTCTCAGATTTTGGAGCACATAAGGATCCCCGTCCAGAAAGTGGGATTAGCATGCAGGTTCCCAGGCCCCACCACAGCAAGCACGTCAAGGCTGCAATCCGCACAGACCCTGGACTGTGTGTCATAACCAGCTCTCTGGGGATTCGGATCCAGTCAGTCCAGGGACCCCCCCCCCCCCATGGGAAACCTGAAGCCCAGAGGGGAGAAAGCTCTTGTTCAGAGCCCCGCCGCAGAGCCACGAGCTCCGTCTCTGGCCCCTCATAAGGACCGAATGAGATAATAGATGTGAGAGCGCGTTGGAAAGTCGTCAGCACTCTATAAATACAAGGAGGCACAGTTTTTTTTCAAGCCAGGCTGGCTTTGTGACAGAAATGGCTTGGTACTTTCTCTCTGAATTACCATAATCACCTGTTTGAAGCCCCAAGCAAGCCCATAACTCTAAATTCAACAGGCATGGAATAAATTCCTCCAGAAATGTCCAATAAAGGTTTTCTGATGTGAGTATGGGCTTGTATCCCTGTGGCAGGTCCTTGGTGAGAAACTCCCTGCCTTTTCCATGGCTGTCCTGTCTGCTCTGAGGTAGATCAGCATCTCTAGCCTGGGGTGCCTGGCGAAAGCCCTGCTTTTCAGCACATGGATTTTGGGTTTTCCTGGAATGAGTCAATCTTAACCAGTGAACATTTTGCCCCCAGAAGTACTTCCTCCATAGGCGCTCACTTATAACCGCTGTCATGGCTTTAGATATAGAGAAGCTCAAAGCAAGACACTCGGATTTGGTTCTCTCCGTTTAGGGTCCTCATTTGCTTACGTTTGCTGCAGTGACCAGTAAGGCCTGACCAGCCATTCTGGGGGCCACTTCTTTGCACCTGGGCCGCGTCTGTCCTGCTGTGCACAGTCATCTGGATAGCTCGTACAAAGGGCTTGCATCGTGTTGACTGTATTCAGAGGCACTAATTATATCCTTGAGAGGCTGTTATTATCTGGATGATCACACGCACTCTGCCAACGCCAGACTGTTTTCTCCTCACTCAACAGAATTTTAGACTTTTCAGGATTTTGTCAGTTGCTGAGTATGTGTGTTTCAGATGGCAGGATCTCACCGCTGAGGAGTTAGGAAATATTAGAACAGGGGTTCTCAGATTTTGGAGCACATAAGGATCCCCGTCCAGAAAGTGGGATTAGCATGCAGGTTCCCAGGCCCCACCACAGCAAGCACGTCAAGGCTGCAATCCGCACAGACCCTGGACTGTGTGTCATAACCAGCTCTCTGGGGATTCGGATCCAGTCAGTCCAGGGACCCCCCCCCCATGGGAAACCTGAAGCCCAGAGGGGAGAAAGCTCTTGTTCAGAGCCCCGCCGCAGAGCCACGAGCTCCGTCTCTGGCCCCTCATAAGGACCGAATGAGATAATAGATGTGAGAGCGCGTTGGAAAGTCGTCAGCACTCTATAAATACAAGGAGGCACAGTTTTTTTTCAAGCCAGGCTGGCTTTGTGACAGAAATGGCTTGGTACTTTCTCTCTGAATTACCATAATCACCTGTTTGAAGCCCCAAGCAAGCCCATAACTCTAAATTCAACAGGCATGGAATAAATTCCTCCAGAAATGTCCAATAAAGGTTTTCTGATGTGAGTATGGGCTTGTATCCCTGTGGCAGGTCCTTGGTGAGAAACTCCCTGCCTTTTCCATGGCTGTCCTGTCTGCTCTGAGGTAGATCAGCATCTCTAGCCTGGGGTGCCTGGCGAAAGCCCTGCTTTTCAGCACATGGATTTTGGGTTTTCCTGGAATGAGTCAATCTTAACCAGTGAACATTTTGCCCCCAGAAGTACTTCCTCCATAGGCGCTCACTTATAACCGCTGTCATGGCTTTAGATATAGAGAAGCTCAAAGCAAGACACTCGGATTTGGTTCTCTCCGTTTAGGGTCCTCATTTGCTTACGTTTGCTGCAGTGACCAGTAAGGCCTGACCAGCCATTCTGGGGGCCACTTCTTTGCACCTGGGCCGCGTCTGTCCTGCTGTGCACAGTCATCTGGATAGCTCGTACAAAGGGCTTGCATCGTGTTGACTTACCCTCATCCTCCTCGCCACACCCACCACTGCGGTCGGCCTCTGCCTTCATCTTCCTGGGACGCCCTCCAGGCTTCTGAAGACCCTGCATATGCCCCCACCCCCAGGTTCCTTCCACTGCAACATAAATTCCTAAAAACTGCTGTACAGTAAATTCAAGAACAGACACTCGGTTCTGTTCACATTTCAACCCTTATTTTAAAATATTTCTTCCACACTCCCACAGATCCTATCTCTCAGCGAGCTCTCCGCACGAAAAACCTTGAGTTCAGGCTCTGCGAGTTACCAACATACACAATATATTTTTAAACTTGGAAGAAACCAAGGCTTTCCACGGATGGAAGAGAATCTTGTGTTCCCAGGCAGCAAGACTGCAGAATTCAGGGAATTCCTTCCCTACCCTCAGGACTCTTCACCCAGACTGTGCATTTTTGGGATGGGGGAGGAAGACCCTCCGGGCACGTAGTTGGTGACTACTTCATGACCAAGTGCTGGCGGGGCACAGCCCCACGTCTGTCTGGTGCCTCCAGGAGGCAGGCGCACAGTCCCTGCCCCGGGTCCAACCCGTCGCAGTTGGCAGGACGAGCCATTGTGCTCCAAGGGCCAGGCTGCAGCAGCAGGTACAGACACCGGACTTGTCATTTGTTTTTTTTTTTTCCTTCACTAACTCAATATGCAAGCTCTTCCCTGCAGACATTTCAGTGCAGTCACTAGTGTAGTCAAGTATCCACCTCCTTTTAACATTTTGCTCATTACTAACACAGTATGTACACTACACTCTCAACAGGCGTGAGCAACCGTTTCAGTCATCTTACAAAGGCATTCTGCCTTACAACAATTTCTTTGGATGCTCGCCAGTGTCTGTAGCTCACTTCATTACACAAGCCCACCTTGCCGGGAGTAGGAACCAGATTTTATGACCACCAGCTCCTGTACAGACACAACATAAAATGATGCATGTGCAAATTACAGTTTTCCAAAAGCTAGATGCAGCATTTTAAGTTGTTTGGGCTTTGGACCCTTGGGCCCTAAGCACCCTAGATTAAGAGTCAGAGAGTAAGGTGGCACTGACAATCAGTTCAGTCACTCGGTCATGTCTGACTCTTTGTGACCCCATGAACTGCAGCATGCCAGGCTTCCCTGTCCTTCACTGTCTCCTGGAGTTTGCTCAAACTCATGTCCATTGACTCAGTGATGCCATCCAACCATCTCGTCCTCTGTCATTCCCTTCTCCTCTGTCTTCTGTTTTTCCTAGCATCAGGCTCTTTTCCAGTGAGTCGTCTCTTCATACCAGATGGCCAAAGTATTGTAGCTTCAACTTCAGCATCAGTTCTTCCAATGAATATTCAAGGTTGATTTCCTTTACGATTTACTGGTTTGATCTCTTTGTAGTCCAAGGGACTCTCAGGAGTCTTCTCCAGTGCCACAGTTCAAGGGCATAAATTCTTTGTTGCTCAGCCCTCTTTATGGTCCAGTTCTCATATTCGTACAGGACTACTGGGAAAACCATAGCTTGGACTATATGGACTTTTGTCAGCAAAGTGGTATTTCTGCTTTTGAATACACTGTCTAGGCTTGTCATAGCTTTTCTTCCAAGGATGACATTGAACTAGTACTTAACCTTTCTGTGCCTCAGTGAGTAATGGGATGCTTTCTTAAAGAGTTGTGCAGATTAATTGAGATGTTGCTCATAGAGGGCTTTGAACAGTGACTGGCTCAGAATAACTGCAGGGTAACCATGCCATAATCATTAACCTGGATGCTGTAACATTCCTTGATTATGAAACTCTGTGTTCATCTATTCCTTCTTTTATGTTTTTTCATATTCCTTTGTATCTGCAGCTTATGGACCCTAAAACTTAAGCTGTCATTATTAATGTTAATAATAATGTCTGAAAACAAAATAATTGCCACAGTTTGTTAACACACTTTGTATGTGCCAGAAAGTGCTATTTCATGATCTCAGTGAGTCCTAGGAGATTGGCATGATTATCATGATATTACAGATGATAAAACTGAGAATTAGAAAGATTCAGTTTACACAGCAAGCAAGTGGCAGAGTCGGGAATCAGGTACATCTGGACCCAGAAAACTCATATAATTTTAAGTTGTTTGGGCTTTGGACCCTTGGGCCCTAAGCACCCTAGATTAAGAGTCAGAGAGTAAGGTGGCACTGACAATCAGTTCAGTCACTCGGTCATGTCTGACTCTTTGTGACCCCATGAACTGCAGCATGCCAGGCTTCCCTGTCCTTCACTGTCTCCTGGAGTTTGCTCAAACTCATGTCCATTGACTCAGTGATGCCATCCAACCATCTCGTCCTCTGTCATTCCCTTCTCCTCTGTCTTCTGTTTTTCCTAGCATCAGGCTCTTTTCCAGTGAGTCGTCTCTTCATACCAGATGGCCAAAGTATTGTAGCTTCAACTTCAGCATCAGTTCTTCCAATGAATATTCAAGGTTGATTTCCTTTACGATTTACTGGTTTGATCTCTTTGTAGTCCAAGGGACTCTCAGGAGTCTTCTCCAGTGCCACAGTTCAAGGGCATAAATTCTTTGTTGCTCAGCCCTCTTTATGGTCCAGTTCTCATATTCGTACAGGACTACTGGGAAAACCATAGCTTGGACTATATGGACTTTTGTCAGCAAAGTGGTATTTCTGCTTTTGAATACACTGTCTAGGCTTGTCATAGCTTTTCTTCCAAGGATGACATTGAACTAGTACTTAACCTTTCTGTGCCTCAGTGAGTAATGGGATGCTTTCTTAAAGAGTTGTGCAGATTAATTGAGATGTTGCTCATAGAGGGCTTTGAACAGTGACTGGCTCAGAATAACTGCAGGGTAACCATGCCATAATCATTAACCTGGATGCTGTAACATTCCTTGATTATGAAACTCTGTGTTCATCTATTCCTTCTTTTATGTTTTTTCATATTCCTTTGTATCTGCAGCTTATGGACCCTAAAACTTAAGCTGTCATTATTAATGTTAATAATAATGTCTGAAAACAAAATAATTGCCACAGTTTGTTAACACACTTTGTATGTGCCAGAAAGTGCTATTTCATGATCTCAGTGAGTCCTAGGAGATTGGCATGATTATCATGATATTACAGATGATAAAACTGAGAATTAGAAAGATTCAGTTTACACAGCAAGCAAGTGGCAGAGTCAGGATGGAAACTCAGGTACATCTGGACCCAGAAAACTCTACTATTATTTATTATTGCCTCTGTGATGGTAGGAGTAACATGAAAGGATTTCATGCTTATATTTCCCTATTTTACTTATGAATTCATTCACTCTTGACTCCTTGACTTTGAAAATCAGGGGGCAGGTTGACCTGGGGTGGAATACTCACCTATCAGAAAAATAGATGAGAAACTGGCCACTTTTTCTGCCTTAATCCCCACATTTGATCTGCTGAGGAGTTTTCCCCCTCTAAAGCAAAGTGTGATTTTCTTTCTCTTCAACCTTCATGCCACTGGAAAATTTTAAATTATTCAAGACATTGAAGGTTTATTATCTGCTGCAAGGCTGTAATGTAATTGCAAGGTATCATTTAAAGAGCTGTCTGTCTGTATGAGCCACCTTTTTCTGAATACCTGCTACTGCACAGAGCAAGAAGATATATATTTATCAGTGGTGGTTTGTAACTGCCTTAGATCAATCCTATTATTCTTCTTCCACGGCCCAAGCCCCAAAATAAATGTCTGGTGATGCACGGAGCATTAAAATCATTTGTGTATCATCAGTGGTTTATTTCTCTTCTGTCATTTGCATCTTGATGGACAGCCATGTGTTTGTGGGATTTTATTTTCATTACAGTCTTTGATCACATTGCTCTGTATAATACCAGGTTGGCTATTAACCACCCCAATTAGAGAATGCCTTTCAAATATTATATCACCCCCAAGTTGTGCTATTCACACCATGTTCATCATAAAGAAGTAAATGCCAGCTTCTGTCTTCGTTTTTCTTTTGACACCTATTTCCAGATAGAGAGGTGGCCTTTCCCAGTGTTAATCATCAGCAAGAAAGAAAATATCTTCATGTGGGGGTGGATGGGAAAAATACATCAGTTTTCTCCTCCATAAATGTCTCATCAATTCAGTGGCATTATGGAGTAAAAAGTTCATCAAGTGACTTTTCCAGGTATTGATATGGAACAAATAGACCAGCCTTGGTTCCAGCCCTGCCAGTAAATAGCTTTGTGACCTTGAGCAAATTACATCATCTCTTTGGGCTTCAGTGTCTGCATCTATAAAGTACGGATGACTTCTCACATCCTGTCAAGTTTTTCATCCTAGAACTTTCAGATGACTTTCCTCACCCCTTCCATAGAGTTTAGAGTTAGAGTTTGATGCCTGATAGTTGTCTTAATAGAGTTATTGCCTCTGTGATGGTAGGAGTAACATGAAAGGATTTCATGCTTATATTTCCCTATTTTACTTATGAATTCATTCACTCTTGACTCCTTGACTTTGAAAATCAGGGGGCAGGTTGACCTGGGGTGGAATACTCACCTATCAGAAAAATAGATGAGAAACTGGCCACTTTTTCTGCCTTAATCCCCACATTTGATCTGCTGAGGAGTTTTCCCCCTCTAAAGCAAAGTGTGATTTTCTTTCTCTTCAACCTTCATGCCACTGGAAAATTTTAAATTATTCAAGACATTGAAGGTTTATTATCTGCTGCAAGGCTGTAATGTAATTGCAAGGTATCATTTAAAGAGCTGTCTGTCTGTATGAGCCACCTTTTTCTGAATACCTGCTACTGCACAGAGCAAGAAGATATATATTTATCAGTGGTGGTTTGTAACTGCCTTAGATCAATCCTATTATTCTTCTTCCACGGCCCAAGCCCCAAAATAAATGTCTGGTGATGCATGGAGCATTAAAATCATTTGTGTATCATCAGTGGTTTATTTCTCTTCTGTCATTTGCATCTTGATGGACAGCCATGTGTTTGTGGGATTTTATTTTCATTACAGTCTTTGATCACATTGCCTGCGTATAATACCAGGTTGGCTATTAACCACCCCAATTAGAGAATGCCTTTCAAATATTATATCACCCCCAAGTTGTGCTATTCACACCATGTTCATCATAAAGAAGTAAATGCCAGCTTCTGTCTTCGTTTTTCTTTTGACACCTATTTCCAGATAGAGAGGTGGCCTTTCCCAGTGTTAATCATCAGCAAGAAAGAAAATATCTTCATGTGGGGGTGGATGGGAAAAATACATCAGTTTTCTCCTCCATAAATGTCTCATCAATTCAGTGGCATTATGGAGTAAAAAGTTCATCAAGTGACTTTTCCAGGTATTGATATGGAACAAATAGACCAGCCTTGGTTCCAGCCCTGCCAGTAAATAGCTTTGTGACCTTGAGCAAATTACATCATCTCTTTGGGCTTCAGTGTCTGCATCTATAAAGTACGGATGACTTCTCACATCCTGTCAAGTTTTTCATCCTAGAACTTTCAGATGACTTTCCTCACCCCTTCCATAGAGTTTAGAGTTAGAGTTTGATGCCTGATAGTTGTCTTAATGAGTTTCAGTTATTAGATACAGCATTACCCTGAAGAACAGCTGAGGTCTAGAGAAGTATTTGCTCTTGCACAAATGACCCAATGGCTCTGTGTTCAGGAACCCAGGTCTGGTATTTGTATCTTTTCCAAGTCTTCTCTCTTGCTGCAGGACTCTTAGATGATTTTTACTTCTTTTCACCTCCACTGTGTCTGTCTCTAGGAGTCTTGTCCCCTTTTAATGTGCTGTCTCAAATCAGCTTTGGAATCAAAAATCTAGTTATTAAAGTTAATTAGAATTTTATCTAAAATGGGGGTTAAATAGGTCCTAAGTGGGTTGACTGAAGGCTCTCACCAAAGCCATGATCCATGGGCATCATGTTCAGTGGCCTCAGAGAGGGCCACTTTAATTCACATTTAATTCTAAATGGGGACCTCCTTCCTAGAGGAGGTGTCATTACCAGATGAAGAGGGTTTCCTGATGGAAGGGAACCGCATAAGCAAAGCACAAAGGCAAGATGGTCTGTCAGCAGTTGATTGATAATAGAGATAATGGGGAGACTGCCTTTGAGTGAACAACCTCTGTGCTTCTCTGCTGAGCTGGGAGCTCAATATTTCCATTGGGATGTAGTCTGACTGAAGATTCCACATACAAAATGCAGTCTGGGAGATTATAAATTTTTTTTGAGGATTTATCCTTCTTTCTTTATTTTTCTAATTATTTCTAAATTATGACAGTATGATAACACATTTACAAGACACTTGGAAAATACAGAACAAGGTTACATATAGTTCCACTATGTATTGCAATTACTTTTTTAAGTAGTTTGGGAGATTGTAATTTAAATTCTGAAATATCAGAACTTCAGACATTTTAGAAATTTCACTGTGTCAGTATTTGTGGGTCTTTGTGACCTTGGAGAACAAATAGACCAGCCTTGGTTCCAGCCCTGCCAGTAAATAGCTTTGTGACCTTGAGCAAATTACATCATCTCTTTGGGCTTCAGTGTCTGCATCTATAAAGTACGGATGACTTCTCACATCCTGTCAAGTTTTTCATCCTAGAACTTTCAGATGACTTTCCTCACCCCTTCCATAGAGTTTAGAGTTAGAGTTTGATGCCTGATAGTTGTCTTAATGAGTTTCAGTTATTAGATACAGCATTACCCTGAAGAACAGCTGAGGTCTAGAGAAGTATTTGCTCTTGCACAAATGACCCAATGGCTCTGTGTTCAGGAACCCAGGTCTGGTATTTGTATCTTTTCCAAGTCTTCTCTCTTGCTGCAGGACTCTTAGATGATTTTTACTTCTTTTCACCTCCACTGTGTCTGTCTCTAGGAGTCTTGTCCCCTTTTAATGTGCTGTCTCAAATCAGCTTTGGAATCAAAAATCTAGTTATTAAAGTTAATTAGAATTTTATCTAAAATGGGGGTTAAATAGGTCCTAAGTGGGTTGACTGAAGGCTCTCACCAAAGCCATGATCCATGGGCATCATGTTCAGTGGCCTCAGAGAGGGCCACTTTAATTCACATTTAATTCTAAATGGGGACCTCCTTCCTAGAGGAGGTGTCATTACCAGATGAAGAGGGTTTCCTGATGGAAGGGAACCGCATAAGCAAAGCACAAAGGCAAGATGGTCTGTCAGCAGTTGATTGATAATAGAGATAATGGGGAGACTGCCTTTGAGTGAACAACCTCTGTGCTTCTCTGCTGAGCTGGGAGCTCAATATTTCCATTGGGATGTAGTCTGACTGAAGATTCCACATACAAAATGCAGTCTGGGAGATTATAAATTTTTTTTGAGGATTTATCCTTCTTTCTTTATTTTTTTTCTAATTATTTTAAATTATGACAGTATGATAACACATTTACAAGACACTTGGAAAATACAGAACAAGGTTACATATAGTTCCACTATGTATTGCAATTACTTTTTTAAGTAGTTTGGGAGATTGTAATTTAAATTCTGAAATATCAGAACTTCAGACATTTTAGAAATTTCACTGTGTCAGTATTTGTGGGTCAGTGGCAGCAGAGTGTTTGAAATCAGAGCTGGTGCAAATGATGCTTCCCTGAGGGCTCAGACGGTAAAGAACCCCCTGCAATGAGGGAGATCTGGGTTCCGTGTATCTCAGGTCACCAGAATTATCAGTTACAGAAGGACCCTAAGCCACAGATGCTCCTGAGTCCCTAGAGCCATGCTAGTGTGGTAGCCACTAGACACACGGAACTCTTTACATGTAAGTTAATTAAAATTCAATAAAAGTTAAAAGTCCAGTTCCTCAGTCACACGGGACACGTTGCAGGTGTTCAGTGGCCCCACGTGACTAGTGCCACCACATAGGACAGCACACAGAACAGCATCCGACAGTGGTACTGGATGGTGACCCTCTGGACAGCCCAGAGTGAAAGGACAAAGACAGTAAGGTTCCCTGCAGAGCAGGAGTGGGCGGAGGGCAGGGGAGGGCGAGAGGCGGAGCTCTCTACAGATGTCAGGCTTTGCCCTGTGCTTGGACTTCTCTGGTACCTCAGGCAGTAGAGAGTCTGCCTGCAGTGAAGGAGTCTCAGGAGATGTGGGTTCCATCCCTGGGCCAGAAAGATCCCCTGGAGAAGGGAATGGCTCCTCACTTCAGTTTTCTTGCCTGGAGAATTCCATGGACAGAGGAGCCTGGCGGGCTACAGTCCATAGGGTTGCAAAGAGTTGGACACGGCTAAGTGACTAATGCTTTTCACTTCAGCATGTCCAGGGCCTGTGCAGGATCCTGGGGCCACAGTCCATGCCTCAGAAGTCCTCTGTAACCCGTGGAGGGAAGTAAATTTACTCCTCCTCTGCGGGTGGGAGCTTTGACAGTTTATATCAGAACTCCTTAAAAATATCCTTTGAGCTAGCAGTGCCATCTCTAGAAGGTTTTCTCAGGAAACAAAGATGTGCACGTAGATGTATGGACACGTGTGTGTGTGTTCATGACAGTATGATAACACATTTACAAGACACTTGGAAAATACAGAACAAGGTCATGTTTGAGAAACGTAGTTTGGGAGATTGTAATTTAAATTCTGAAATATCAGAACTTCAGACATTTTAGAAATTTCACTGTGTCAGTATTTGTGGGTCAGTGGCAGCAGAGTGTTTGAAATCAGAGCTGGTGCAAATGATGCTTCCCTGAGGGCTCAGACGGTAAAGAACCCCCTGCAATGAGGGAGATCTGGGTTCCGTGTATCTCAGGTCACCAGAATTATCAGTTACAGAAGGACCCTAAGCCACAGATGCTCCTGAGTCCCTAGAGCCATGCTAGTGTGGTAGCCACTAGACACACGGAACTCTTTACATGTAAGTTAATTAAAATTCAATAAAAGTTAAAAGTCCAGTTCCTCAGTCACACGGGACACGTTGCAGGTGTTCAGTGGCCCCACGTGACTAGTGCCACCACATAGGACAGCACACAGAACAGCATCCGACAGTGGTACTGGATGGTGACCCTCTGGACAGCCCAGAGTGAAAGGACAAAGACAGTAAGGTTCCCTGCAGAGCAGGAGTGGGCGGAGGGCAGGGGAGGGCGAGAGGCGGAGCTCTCTACAGATGTCAGGCTTTGCCCTGTGCTTGGACTTCTCTGGTACCTCAGGCAGTAGAGAGTCTGCCTGCAGTGAAGGAGTCTCAGGAGATGTGGGTTCCATCCCTGGGCCAGAAAGATCCCCTGGAGAAGGGAATGGCTCCTCACTTCAGTTTTCTTGCCTGGAGAATTCCATGGACAGAGGAGCCTGGCGGGCTACAGTCCATAGGGTTGCAAAGAGTTGGACACGGCTAAGTGACTAATGCTTTTCACTTCAGCATGTCCAGGGCCTGTGCAGGATCCTGGGGCCACAGTCCATGCCTCAGAAGTCCTCTGTAACCCGTGGAGGGAAGTAAATTTACTCCTCCTCTGCGGGTGGGAGCTTTGACAGTTTATATCAGAACTCCTTAAAAATATCCTTTGAGCTAGCAGTGCCATCTCTAGAAGGTTTTCTCAGGAAACAAAGATGTGCACGTAGATGTATGGACACGTGTGTGTGTGTTCATGACAGTGTCGTGTGTATAGCAAAGCTATGAAAATAGCCAGAAGTGTGCTGGGAAAAGATTACAGCCAGCTGGGGTGAAGGTGGGAGCCCTCATCTGTAGCGTTTGCTGATGTCTGTGGTGTAAAACTTCCACCGTGGCTGATTTCAAGCTCCCAAAATAACACACACTTGAGAACACTCATAGTTGCCTCTCATGAGTCCGCACAGCCCACCCAAGCACCCCACTGGCAAATAGCCGACATGTCTGAAAAAGGCGCCTGATTAAATAAATCAGGGAAGAAAATGCCGCGGAGCTACTGAAATCAGTGGTTCTCAAATTGCACTAAGCGTCAGAATCACCAGGAGGGCTTATTGAAACCTCCTGGGCTGGGCCCCACACTTCGAGTTTATGATTCAGCAGGTCAAGACCTGACTGAGAAGTTCTATTTCTAGGAAGTTCCTATGGGAGAGTGGTCCTGTTGGCCCTGAGTCACCTAGAGAACTGCTGTTACATAGAAGAAAATTTGATGACATGGTTGTCACCAAAAAGATTCATTTGGCAAATGAAAATTATGTGAAAGTATGTATGTATAGTAATAATTATAATAATAGCTACATTTATGGAGTCCTTAGAATGTGATTAACACTGTGCTGAGTATTTAAGTTGCATTGTCATATTTAATTCTTTAAATATTTAACTATTTAACTTTGTAGAATATTTAACTATACTACAAAGAAAGTAATGTTAATATTATCCGTATTTTATGTACAAGGAAACAGACTTGGAGAAGTAAGGAATCTTCTCTGGAGTCACATGTCTGATAGAAGGTGGGGCTGGAGTTTGAACTTAGAAGCTGACCTTGGGGTCTGCCCCTGGACCGAGTGCGCTGCCTTGTGTACATTCACTCTTGACTCATCTGTGGTGTGGCCATTCACCACTGCAGCACCACCCAGCACCTGTGGTTATTTCTAGATGAAGACATTACAGGAGATTTCTGTGTTTTTCTTTGCACTTCTGTGTATTTTTCCAAATTGTCTACAGGGCAATATTTTTGTAATCAGGAAAAACATCCCACTTAGTAAACATAAATGAGAAAGACCTTACCCGTAGTCTGAGGTCCACACACCTGGCCCTTGGCATCCTTTAGGCTGGGCACTTCAATTCTTCTGTACCCATCGTCTTTCTTGTCTCTGCTCAGCCGTCAGCACCTGTTCACCACTTTGGGGTTTACAGAGTCTCCACTCTGGGGAGCTGGCCAGATCCTCACAGCAGGCCTCTGGGTCAAGTCATCAGACTGCTTCCGTTTTATAGGTGAGTCGGCTGAGGCTTATTAAAGTGAGGTGACTTGTCCAAGGTTACACACCTAAATACAATAGCTTTCCCTTCAGTTATGGCTCGTTTATTTTCTGAGTCCTACTCCTAAATCACAGTGACATCTAGTAGTTCCCATTTGTGGTTTAATCACTAAGTTGTGTCTGACTCGTATGACCTCATGGCCTATAGCCAACCAAGCTCTTCTGTCCATGGGATTTTCTGGGTAAGAAAACTTCTCCAGGGGCTCTTCCTGACCCAGGCATTGAAACCAGGCCTCCCACATTGACAGGTGGATACCTTCTGAGCCACCAAGGAAGCACTTACTTTATGTTAAAGAGTTCCTTATGTTATTTCAGTTACAACCCTAGAAAGAAGATGTTACTGGCACTTTTTAGGGATGTAGAACAGACTCAGAGGAGCTAAGTGCCATTCACAAGGGTACAAAGGCAGTTTTATGATTCCAAAGTTATTTGATCCATTTGGAGAACATTTATAAAACACCTACCATATAATGTTCATCAGGTACCTAAATTTCTGACACTGGCCATTCTCGGCCTGACTTTGCACCCAGAGCCTCTGCCTGGCAGGGCTCAAGTGGGAAGACTTGCTCTGCCAGCCCTGGGCTCAGACCACTCTTTTTTTTTTAAGTCTCTTCATTTGTTTTGGCTTTCCTGGGTTTTCATTGCTACACACAGTCTTTCTACAGTTACAGTGAGTGGGGGTTGCTCTCTAGTTGCAGTGTACAGGCTTCTCATTGTGGAGGCTTCTCTTGGTGTGAAGCGTGGGCTCTAGATGTAGGCTTAGTTGCCGCCTTAGAATGTGGGATCTTCCCAGAGCAGGGATCAAACTCATGTCCCCTGCATTGGCAGGTGGAGTCTTAACCACTGGACCACTAGGAAAGTCCTCAGGCCACTCTTAAGCAGCCTGCACTCCACCCAGCAGCTCTGGGAGGAACTTCTCAGAGTGCTGACAGCCTCTCCCCAGGGAGACACAAAGGTCCCCTCTGTAGGGGTTTTCACCCGAGAAGCCCGGCTTTCAACTGAGTGCTTAGTGTGTACACAGCACACTCAGTGAAAGTGGTTTGTACCCGTGTCACAGTAATTTTTCAGAGCAACACTTTGAGGTGGGGCTAGAAGGATCTGCATTTCTCATGTGCAAACCCTGAGGCTGGCAGAAGGGGAGTGACTTGCCCAGCATCACACTGCTTGTCCGGGTAGAGCTGGGGGCTTCCCGGGGCTGGGTGGGCCACTGCTCCTCACCACTACTTTTTCCATGACGCTGCCTGCCCCTAGAGCCTTGTCTGTCATTCAGCCACCAGAGTGGAATTGGCCTTGGACCTGTCACTGGCACATGCCACTTTTTTTAGTTATGCCAATTACACGCCTGTTCATGCAGACACCTGTTTAGTGGCACTTAATGCTGGGAGGCCTTGTCAGTGGCTGGTGTTCGTTGGATGAAGCCCAAGTTGAATGGCAGAGACACCAGTGAGAGTGTGAATGATGGGTTGACCACCAAGTACAGTGGCGGAGAGCTCTGAGCCCTGCCAAATGCCGGAGCACCGTCAGTGCAGCCGCCGAGCTGCAGCACTCCCTGGATTTTCTGGCAAAGTCTAGAGACTGAACTTCCAGACTTCGCTGGCGGGCCACTGGCTAGGACTTCACCTTCCAATGCAGGGGTGCCGGTTCTACCCGTGATCAGGGAGTTAAGATCCCACATGGCTCGTGGCCAAACAACCTAAACCTAAAACAAAAATAATAATGTAATAAAGTCAATAAAGACTTTTTTTAAAAAGTCCATATCAAAAAAAGAAGGGGGCACAAACTTCCATAGCGGCTCCTTGGGGAATTTTGTTCCCTTTTGGGGGCTGAAGAAGCCTCTGATCACACCAAAGCTGTATATCAGGACATAGTTATAAATAGCAAGGAAGAAATTTCACAGGGCTCCCAACTCAGGAAGGCAGAACTGTGAACTTTTTTAAACAGAAGGGAACTTTCTTTTGTCATAAGCGCGGTGTCCTATGAAAGCGATCCTTGGATCCGGGGAGCCTCACTGGCTCTGACCTCCGCCTCCTCTCCGGAACCTGCCTGTACCTGAGCCCAGGCCGGGTTTTAGCTCTGGGGAGTGGTGCGGGCTGTGGGCGCTCACTCAGCACGTGTTCTTCCAAAGGGGTTATTTGTAACAGGACCGTGGCTTTGCTAGCAGCTTTTATTTTTGTTTTCTGGTGTTGGTTATGGTTTCCATCTCCAGGGGCAGGAGGCCGTGGTGTTGGGTTTCGTTTTGTTTGGGGGAGAGGTGGGATGAGGGGCGGCGAGAGGGACGCAGCAGTTAAGAATAAAGAAGGGACAACAGTGACACTGCCACCACCAAGAAAAGTAACCTTTTATTCTGGAATGTTGTTTTATTGTGGTAAAAGTCCTGCAATATAAAGCAGACTATTTTAACCATATCTGACCATACAGTCCAGGGGCACTAAGCACATTCAGGCTGTGGTACACCTCTTCCCGTCATCGTCTCCGGGATTTTCCATTTTCCTAAAGTGAAACACTGTCCCCATCAAACAGTAAGTCCCCATCCCCCCACCACCCCCTCCCCCCACCCCGACCCCTCATCTGCACTGTCTAGATTCTTGATTTGTTTTGGCTGCGTCCGTCCTAATTGCAGCACTCTGTCTCTTCCTTATGGCACGTAGGCCTCTCTCTAGTTGAGGCTTGCAGGCTCAGTAGTTAGGTGCAGGGGCTCAGTTGTCCCGCGACACGTGGAATCGTGGTTCCCCAACCAGGAACCAAACCCCTGCGTTGGCGGGCAGATTCTTAACCGCTGTCCCACCAGGCAAGTCCCGACTGCTGTACTTTCAGACTCTGTGAATTTGACTGTTCTAGGTACCTCATATCAAAAAGAAGGGGCACAAACTTCCATAGCGGCTCCTTGGGGAATTTTGTTCCCTTTTGGGGGCTGAAGAAGCCTCTGATCACACCAAAGCTGTATATCAGGACATAGTTATAAATAGCAAGGAAGAAATTTCACAGGGCTCCCAACTCAGGAAGGCAGAACTGTGAACTTTTTTAAACAGAAGGGAACTTTCTTTTGTCATAAGCGCGGTGTCCTATGAAAGCGATCCTTGGATCCGGGGAGCCTCACTGGCTCTGACCTCCGCCTCCTCTCCGGAACCTGCCTGTACCTGAGCCCAGGCCGGGTTTTAGCTCTGGGGAGTGGTGCGGGCTGTGGGCGCTCACTCAGCACGTGTTCTTCCAAAGGGGTTATTTGTAACAGGACCGTGGCTTTGCTAGCAGCTTTTATTTTTGTTTTCTGGTGTTGGTTATGGTTTCCATCTCCAGGGGCAGGAGGCCGTGGTGTTGGGTTTCGTTTTGTTTGGGGGGAGAGGTGGGATGAGGGGCGGCGAGAGGGACGCAGCAGTTAAGAATAAAGAAGGGACAACAGTGACACTGCCACCACCAAGAAAAGTAACCTTTTATTCTGGAATGTTGTTTTATTGTGGTAAAAGTCCTGCAATATAAAGCAGACTATTTTAACCATATCTGACCATACAGTCCAGGGGCACTAAGCACATTCAGGCTGTGGTACACCTCTTCCCGTCATCGTCTCCGGGATTTTCCATTTTCCTAAAGTGAAACACTGTCCCCATCAAACAGTAAGTCCCCATCCCCCCACCACCCCATCCCCCAACCCCGACCCCTCATCTGCACTGTCTAGATTCTTGATTTGTTTTGGCTGCGTCCCGTCCTAATTGCAGCACTCTGTCTCTTCCTTATGGCACGTAGGCCTCTCTCTAGTTGAGGCTTGCAGGCTCAGTAGTTAGGTGCAGGGGCTCAGTTGTCCCGCGACACGTGGAATCGTGGTTCCCCAACCAGGAACCAAACCCCTGCGTTGGCGGGCAGATTCTTAACCGCTGTCCCACCAGGCAAGTCCCGACTGCTGTACTTTCAGACTCTGTGAATTTGACTGTTCTAGGTACCTCATATAAATGGAATCAAACAGTATTTGTCTGTACCTACTGCATATTAGGAATGCCTAAAAATAACCTTTTAAAAATATCCCACCACGTATAATTTAATCATTAGCCAAATCCCCGGCCAAGGGTTCTTACTGGGGAGGCGCTTTCCATCCCCTCTGGAGGAGTGGAACAGAGTCGCTGAGAGACCTTTTCTCATTCCCTCCAGTGCCCCTCATGCCTGCTCCCCAGAGGGAACCTGGCTGTGGGGTCACAGAGACCCTAGGCTGGAGTGAGCAGCATCCTCTGGGTGGGCTGCTGGGTGGGAGAGGTGGAGGTCACTGAGCCAGGCCGTTTGTGCCTTCCCATGGCTCCACAGTCTCCGCTGGGCCCCGCCATGGGCCAGGTTTCCGGTGGGACTTCAGGATTAGCTCGATGAACTATGAGACACAGTCCTTACCCTGAAGGGCTGGGGTCTCTAGGCAGACGCAGCCTGTGCCACCAGGAGAGAATGGGCAGCAGGCACTGGGGGTTCAGAGGTGAGGGGCTTCTTCCCACTCACCGTCTTCTCCTGATGGGCTGGCCACCCTTCTGGATCAAGCTCCAGGAGCCCATCGCCTGTCCACAGATAAGACGGAGAGGATCCATACCCCCTGTCTGCCCTGCTCCTGAATCCCTCAGCTGGCACCTGCCCACCAACTCCCCTTCTCCCTCCCGTCTTAGTTACCTCTGCATCCTGGGACCCTGCACAGGGCCAGGCACACAAGAGCTCCATGAAATATCTGTGGAGCTAACAGATACAAGAGCATCCTTGCCTGCTGAATCAAAACACACCAGTGTTCGCTCTCTTCTCTCACTCTCTTCTCTGGGACACCATGGGTTGAAACGTGCGCTAAACTGTGTTGCATGCATTTAATTACTGACAACTCTTAAAACAGCAATGCCTGTGAGTGATTTTCTCTTATTTTACAAGTCAGACCAAATGTATGGTTATTCTTTGCCTTACTTAGCCCACTGTCCTCTATTAAATGGGACCTAAGCTATGATTAAAGGATTGTGAGTCCAAGGCAGTGAGGGTGAGCTTTCAAAGGAGAAATTAGGCAGGAAGGGAGACGGCTGTGGCTTCCACAGCACGGTGACCTCCAGGTGAGCATGTGCGCTCCCCCAGTGTGGGGCAGGAGGAGCTCTCCCTTGGGTTACAAGGAGCAACCTCTTGGCGTGGTCCATGAACAGGAGAGAGGAGGGGAGATTCTTCTACCTGACTGTGTCTGTCATCCCATTTCCCAGGGGCCAAATTCAAACTAACTTTCAGCCCATTGGCAGTCATTCAGAAAGCCAGATTTCATTCTCTGTTGTGATTTATGATGTTTCATCTAAGTCTCCATGTGACCTGCTGTGGGTGCAGCGGGGGTCGGAAGAGGGAGTGGAAAGGGGCAGAGGGGAGGAAGGGGAGGGGAGACGGCCAGCAAATCTTTATATTCATGGCACTTGCGTGTCTGCTGTCCCTGTGCTGTCCTGGGTGGGAGGACAGACAGTGGCATCACCGCTCTGAGGGCTCTGGGCGTGGGCATCGGGCACGGCCCTGGGTATGTCCATGTGGTCCTGTCGCTTCATGAACATCCTCTGTCACAGGGTTGTCATCGCAACTCCAAGTCCACCTGATAAATCGGGCATTGTTTTTAACTTATCTCTTTCTCATTTCCCCGACCAGACCATTGAGTGGTAGTGATACCATCAGTGGATGGTGCTGAACTGTGGCACGTGCATGATGGGCGTAGGATGCTCCTTAGAGACTGCATTTTTTTGCTGGCATACACAAGAGCTCTGCATCCTGGGACCCTGCACAGGGCCAGGCACACAAGAGCTCCATGAAATATCTGTGGAGCTAACAGATACAAGAGCATCCTTGCCTGCTGAATCAAAACACACCAGTGTTCGCTCTCTTCTCTCACTCTCTTCTCTGGGACACCATGGGTTGAAACGCGCTAAACTGTGTTGCATGCATTTAATTACTGACAACTCTTAAAACAGCAATGCCTGTGAGTGATTTTCTCTTATTTTACAAGTCAGACCAAATGTATGGTTATTCTTTGCCTTACTTAGCCCACTGTCCTCTATTAAATGGGACCTAAGCTATGATTAAAGGATTGTGAGTCCAAGGCAGTGAGGGTGAGCTTTCAAAGGAGAAATTAGGCAGGAAGGGAGACGGCTGTGGCTTCCACAGCACGGTGACCTCCAGGTGAGCATGTGCGCTCCCCCAGTGTGGGGCAGGAGGAGCTCTCCCTTGGGTTACAAGGAGCAACCTCTTGGCGTGGTCCATGAACAGGAGAGAGGAGGGGAGATTCTTCTACCTGACTGTGTCTGTCATCCCATTTCCCAGGGGCCAAATTCAAACTAACTTTCAGCCCATTGGCAGTCATTCAGAAAGCCAGATTTCATTCTCTGTTGTGATTTATGATGTTTCATCTAAGTCTCCATGTGACCTGCTGTGGGTGCAGCGGGGATCGGAAGAGAGAGTGGAAAGGGGCAGAGGGGAGGAAGGGGAGGGGAGACGGCCAGCAAATCTTTATATTCATGGCACTTGCGTGTCTGCTGTCCCTGTGCTGTCCTGGGTGGGAGGACAGACAGTGGCATCACCGCTCTGAGGGCTCTGGGCGTGGGCATCGGGCACGGCCCTGGGTATGTCCATGTGGTCCTGTCGCTTCATGAACATCCTCTGTCACAGGGTTGTCATCGCAACTCCAAGTCCACCTGATAAATCGGGCATTGTTTTTAACTTATCTCTTTCTCATTTCCCCGACCAGACCATTGAGTGGTAGTGATACCATCAGTGGATGGTGCTGAACTGTGGCACGTGCATGATGGGCGTAGGATGCTCCTTAGAGATGCACTGAGCACATGCTTTCTCTCTGGTGCTCTGTGCGGCTGCCCTGGGACAGAGCAGGGCCGGGGGCTGGGGGTCAGGGCCACGTGTCTGCCTCACAGGGCAAAACCCAACATGCCAAGAGAGTGAGACCCAGAACCCAACCTGCCTGGAGGATCTCAGCACCCCTCCCCCACCGCCCCCAGTTTTCTCTCTCCCGCTCCTGCTCGTCATTCCCTTTCTGTCTCCTTGAATTCCTCGTCACCTTCCAAGTCCAAAGGGATCAGGTCCTCCCACCTCTGTAAAGGCTTCCCTGGTGCTCTGGCCCAGTCTGGACTCCCCTCCCAGGGTCCTGGAGTTTGCATGCCAAGCCTGCAAGGTGGACGCTCAGTGTCTGGTCCCTCCTGCTCCACGCCTAGCACCTGCCCCTCCAGCTGGAGAAGGAGCAGTTGAAGGGCAGAGGTACAGTGAGGGTGGGCCTGCTCAGAAACCTTGTCAACTGTGTGAGCACCTGCTTAAAAATGATGTGTTTGGGGACTTGCCTGGGGGTCCAGTGGTTAAGACTCTGGGTCCCAATGCAGGGGGCCTGGGTTCGATCCTTGGTCAGGGAACTAGATACCACATGCCATAACTAAGACCCAGTGGAGCTGGAGCCAAATAAATAAATAAATAATGATATGTTTGAGGCAACAACTGCTGTTGAGTGTCCACGAGTTGACCTGGGGGATATCCTAACTTTTCTGAGCGAGAGCCTGCAATCTGCTCCCTCCTCCATCCAGCGTGAGTAGGTTGGTGTGCTGTCACTGTGCAGAGGAGGTCACTGAAATGTGGAGGATAAGTGATGAGCACATCGCACATCCAGACGCCATTCCCCCATTTCCCCTCTCATTGCAATCCAGTGATGTTGGCCACAGGGAAGTAGCCAAATTTTAGAGATGAGGAAACTGAGTCCCAGAAAGGATAAATACAGGCCTAGAACAGGGTCACTCAGGCCTAGAACTGGGTCCACCCTGCCTCCCAGCCCCTTGTTCATCAGTCGCAGACCTGGGGCCATCGTCAGGCACCTGGCTGTAGGACTCAGGGACTCTTCATTTCCCAACAGGCTCTGTTCTCATGTAGTTTTTAAAGAGATTTTTTTTACTATTTATTTTTATTTATTTGTTTTATTTATTTGCTGTGCTGGGTCCTTTAGTTGCGGCACACAGGATCTTCCGTCTTTGTTGAGGCACACGGCATCTCTAGTTGCACCATATGACCGCTTAACTGCAGCGCGTGGGATCTAATTCTCTCACCAGCGATCACACCCAGGCCCCCTGCATTGGGAGTGCAGAGTCTTAGCCGCTGAACCCCCAGGGAAATCCCCATTCTGATGCTCAGAACAGGAAAGGACTCTGAAGTTAAATTCATTGCATCTTCTAGAGGAATCATGAAGGTGTCTCACACTAAGAAGTTGACTTCTGCATTTATAAGGCCTGCAGAGTGTGCCCACCCTTTCTCCTGCACCTGCTGGGAACCCTGCAGCCACGCACACCTCTAGATTGCTGCCAGGATATGAGGGGAAAATGCCCTCTCCCCCAGTTGCCCTGACTGCCCCTTGAGCTCTGTGTCTTCGCAATCCACACGGGAGAGGACCTGTGCGGGGAACCCTTGAAACCTGAATCAACTGATGCTTCTTTCAGGGAAAGCAGGGAGATCCGGCAGGCAGGCAGAGTGCAGGGTTCAGGGTGGAGGGGAGAAAGGCTCTAGGAGACGAATGCAGGGCCTGGGCCCCGGGATGGAGCCCAGCTTATTGAGAAACAAGTCCTCAGGCCTGACGGTCACCGACTCAGCAGTCACCCAGTGATCCCTGCCCCTCCCTGGGTCACAATTTCACCCTCTTTGAGGTGAGAATAGCCTATATATGTAGTTTTCCAATTTTTTTTTCTTTTTTCAATAATAAAACATGTTTTTTTTAAAAAAGAGTTATGTAAGTTTCAGGCACACAGCATTCTAGTTCAGTGTCTGTATGCAGAGTGATTTCCATCACAAGTCTAGTTACCATAGAAAACTTTTTTCAAAAGAAACTTTACCCAAGACATGAAAGTGATTTTTTTTCATTTAAAAATTGCAAATAATGTTTTACATATTTGAAAGACAGTAAAGTATGGTTTCTTCCCCTTAAAGATGTGAGGAAAACCTGGGTTCGATTCCAGAGCTCCAGGACCCACGAGTGAAACCCTCTCTGGTTTCTCAGCCCTGGAGCCCACGGGGAGGAGGGCCGGCGGGGGTGGTCCCAGTAAAGTGGAGCTTCAGCGGCTGAACTTACAAGGGCCTTGGGATCCGAGGGACCCCTTGAGCTTGAGGTCATTGTTTCTCAAGCTGGGGTTTCGTGGATCCAAGAGTTAGACACGTTTTTCCTTTTGAGTTTTCATTTAAAGTATTATTTTAGCAACTGTAAAGATGCTTCTCTTTGCCATGAAAATTTACACTGCAAATCAGAAACCTTGGTTTCCTTGGTTAGTATTTCTCAGACACATTCTTGCATATGTTTATGGAAGAGGCCTTGTTATATTTTTCTTTCCAAAGGGACGGTTCATTCCTTAAATTTGAGAAACATTGGCTCAGTGCATGGCAGAAAAACTGCCGAGTGAGCTCATTTTGACAGGGAGAAGGGCCTGGTGTAAGAACAGCAAGGAGGAGAGGACGCAGAGGGGGCCGCAGGACAGAGAGAGCGCAGGAGGGCGAGGGCTGCCAGTCAGCCTGCACGGCTGGGCTGCCCCTGTTGAAGAGCAGAGCCGAGCAAAACATCTGTAATCATACGTTTTCTTTCCCACTGCTTGGAAGTATATAGATTCAGTTGTTAATAGTGTCCTGAGCGTTGGAGTTACACCTGGTTTTTATTGTCTCTTTATTCCTGATCCATTAAACTCCTCTGGTGTTAGAGAACTCCACTTGGTAAATGACTACTCCTTTGCTCTACGTCATAAACTTCCAGCTTGGAAGGGTTTATGTTCCTTTCCATGTGCTGGATACAGCCCCATAGATCTGCTTGTTTGGCCTTCAAAATGATTTTTGTTTTTAAATCTGATTGCAAATTACCAATATTTAGAAGTTGGGAGAATTTCCATACAAACCTGGTACTCCAGGCCACCTGGAGCTTCCTGGGTGGCACAGTGGTAACAAACCAGCCTGCCAATGCAAGAGCCCCAGGTTCAATCCCTGAGTTGGGAAAATCCCCTGACATAGGAAATGACAACACACTCGAGTATTCTTGCCTGGAAAACTCCATGGACAGAGAAGCCACGGAGTTGCAAAGAGCGGGATACAACTGAGCACCCCCACATCCTTCCAGGCCTCCTGATACCATATCTGGGCCCACCTTCCCAGGTGACCCCAGCTGGGTTTGTGGGTTTCCTTCTGGTCCATTTCACACACATCCCTCAGGAGCCAGGCCCCCGTCTTCTCTCCATCCTTGGCCCTTTAAGCCTTCCATAGGGTCCGCTCCCACTGTGAGCTGAGGTGGGGACTTACATGAGGCCCAGGGTGCTCCAAAATTTAGCATTTAGGGGCAGTGAGTGGGTGGTGAGAGAAGGTTTTGAGACCCTTTTGTTCAGTGCTTTGCAAGAGATGAATGGGGCCTCTAAAGCAGAGTGTCTGGGGAAGCTTCCTCTGCCTACATCCCCAGGAAGTACTGAACATTAGACCAAAAGCATCAGAGAGTGTTGGTACCCCTACCTAGCAGTGCATATTTCTGAAAAGGCCGAGTGGGAAACAGTCTTGACTATTCTTCTCCTGAGATGAAACTCACAGAACCCTGGGATAGAGTTGGGTTTAGGGTAGTCAGGTGCCCTCTGGCCTTGATGAAGTAGGAGAAATGGAATTTGAAGTGTTGAAGGCAGTGTCTTTAGAAAGGGAGAGCTGGGGTCTCCTTGGGAGCTGCAAGGCCGAAGCCCTCTTGCCTGGGTTTTGGCGTGGCTCTAGTAGTGCTGAGGCCAACAGTGTTGATGCGCAGTCTGTCGCAGGCCTGGGGCTGGCTGATGTTTATTGCTTTAGATCCATTAAACTCCTCTGGTGTTAGAGAACTCCACTTGGTAAATGACTACTCCTTTGCTCTACGTCATAAACTTCCAGCTTGGAAGGGTTTATGTTCCTTTCCATGTGCTGGATACAGCCCCATAGATCTGCTTGTTTGGCCTTCAAAATGATTTTTGTTTTTAAATCTGATTGCAAATTACCAATATTTAGAAGTTGGGAGAATTTCCATACAAACCTGGTACTCCAGGCCACCTGGAGCTTCCTGGGTGGCACAGTGGTAACAAACCAGCCTGCCAATGCAAGAGCCCCAGGTTCAATCCCTGAGTTGGGAAAATCCCCTGACATAGGAAATGACAACACACTCGAGTATTCTTGCCTGGAAAACTCCATGGACAGAGAAGCCACGGAGTTGCAAAGAGCGGGATACAACTGAGCACCCCCACATCCTTCCAGGCCTCCTGATACCATATCTGGGCCCACCTTCCCAGGTGACCCCAGCTGGGTTTGTGGGTTTCCTTCTGGTCCATTTCACACACATCCCTCAGGAGCCAGGCCCCCGTCTTCTCTCCATCCTTGGCCCTTTAAGCCTTCCATAGGGTCCGCTCCCACTGTGAGCTGAGGTGGGGACTTACATGAGGCCCAGGGTGCTCCAAAATTTAGCATTTAGGGGCAGTGAGTGGGTGGTGAGAGAAGGTTTTGAGACCCTTTTGTTCAGTGCTTTGCAAGAGATGAATGGGGCCTCTAAAGCAGAGTGTCTGGGGAAGCTTCCTCTGCCTACATCCCCAGGAAGTACTGAACATTAGACCAAAAGCATCAGAGAGTGTTGGTACCCCTACCTAGCAGTGCATATTTCTGAAAAGGCCGAGTGGGAAACAGTCTTGACTATTCTTCTCCTGAGATGAAACTCACAGAACCCTGGGATAGAGTTGGGTTTAGGGTAGTCAGGTGCCCTCTGGCCTTGATGAAGTAGGAGAAATGGAATTTGAAGTGTTGAAGGCAGTGTCTTTAGAAAGGGAGAGCTGGGGTCTCCTTGGGAGCTGCAAGGCCGAAGCCCTCTTGCCTGGGTTTTGGCGTGGCTCTAGTAGTGCTGAGGCCAACAGTGTTGATGCGCAGTCTGTCGCAGGCCTGGGGCTGGCTGAGCACTCACGCACATGATCGTATTTCATCCTAACACCCTAAGAGAGGAGGTTCTGTATGACCCCTAGTCAGAGGAGGAAACAGAGGCTTGGAGAAGTGTAGGGGACATGGCAGCACTGGTCTGTAAAGATCCGAACACTGAACCTAAGTCTGCCTGGTTCTGTGCTGTACGTTCTCCCGCTCCTAGCACCGAGTCCTCTTCCGTTTTTCACCTCTGCCAGTACTGATGATATTCCCATTCTCTGCGTCTTTAAGCATCCTCTTATAGAAACAGCCCTGCCTGGCAAACAGGAAAGGGATTACTATCCCCATGTGACAAGAAAGTGAGGATTTAAGGCCGAGAGAGGGAAAGCGACCTTTGTGGGGCCACACAACCAGTCCTAATCCTGGTTCCTCAGAGCGTCCCCAGGACCCTCTCCCTGCTGATCATGGCCATACTCTCCCCCACAGTCCTACCCCTTCAGAACTTGTTTCGGCAGGCTTCTGACTCACTGGCTGAGCAGTTGTCAGAGTTGGGTCCCCCCTCCCCTGCTTTCTGCCTGTGTGTATGAGCTTGCCACCAAGAGCCTTATTAATCATCCGGAGCTGAAGTTTACCAAGAAAAAATATGCCAGAGCGTGACAGGCCATTAGTATTTGTGTTGTAAGGAAACCAGTACTCATCTTAATTGGTGCACACTTCGGAGCAGAGCTGGGCTGTGTTCTGAAGGCTTGTCTCCTCCTTCATATACCATTAACACGTCAAAAGCCACGGAAACGTGCCTCCCTCACCACCGCAGTACACAGAGGCAGCTCTTACCCCTAAACCCAAGGCTGGTCAGATTAGGTAAACTTCTTCAGTCAGACCCGCTGGGCGAGGGTGTCTGACCCGAGGAGAGATTTACGAGGTTGGTGGATGAGCCCTGTCTTTGGGGAATTCAAGCCCAGTCTCATGGTTTGGATGGTGACCAGATTTCCCTCCTAAGACACAGGTGGCCCTGAGGCCCTGAGCGGCCTCGGGAAGGGGCGATTAGTCCTCCTGCCCGGTTCTGTTCTTCTCAGCCCTTATTCAGTGACCCTCACCACACCCACAGCCTAGTAAGGCTTTGTGGTTTTTTCTTTCTTTCTTAGAATATTTACTTTTCTTTAAAAAACATGCAAGCCCTCTCCTTCCTCACTTTCCCTCACTCTTGGAGGGACAGGGCCTGGCCTACTCTATGAGAGTCTTCCTTTTGAGTATCACCCCAGGCCAAGATTTTGTCCAACTTCACTTTTACCTACTTTGTATTATGACAAGAGTAGCTGTCTTTCTAAATAGTTATTTTATTGTATCAACTATGTCATTTAAAGTCAGCTCTCCCCTATCTCCACCCCATCCTCCTTCCTGAGAGCCTCACCATTCTAAACAGAAACTACTGAGGGGACAGAATTTGGGAATTCCACTTCAGAGGGCACTTTGGAAGTATCCAAAAAATTTTAACATGCACGTCCCATAATCTAGGAATTCCATTGCTCGGTGTCTGTCCTAGAGAAACAGTCACAAGGCACATATAAGAATGCTGATCACAGACTCTTTATAATAGCACCAAATTGGAAACAACCTGAGTGTGCATCACTGAGGGCAAGCAGCATAAACTGTGATGTGCCCCTGATATGGAATGTGATGCAGCTATTAAAAGCAAGGTGCAGGGTCCAGATAACATAATCAGACCTGTAACATGTATTAGAAAGTGAATCAAAGCAAGCTATAGAACCATTTATTTACAAACACACACACCTCTCACACAAACAAAAGCCATACTTTATGTTTTCAATGTGTATGCATATGTCTGAGTAAACACATAGAAAAAGACATGGAAGGACATACTCTAGACTGCTAACAGCAGTGACCTATAAAACAGGGGAGTGAACCAGGATCAAGTATCATAGCAAAAGAACTGAAACTTTCTTTGCCTGCTCGTATTTGCAGGTTTTTTGTTTCTCTAACAAGGAGCATATGTGTACTGTTTCTCATTTAAATGAAAAACAACACTGTCTTAAAGAAAATGCTTGACCCAGCAGTTTATTTCCTGCAGGATTCTAGGGGGTTCAGCATGTTCCCTAACCAGAAGAGGGGACAGAGATGTGTCTTCATTCTTTATAGGCTGAATTTGCACTTCTTGGCAAAGTCTCCATTTGATACTCATACATATATAATTTAAGAACTGCCCCCTTTCATTTGAAAAAATCATTCATGACTTTTAACTAAGAAAATTTACCATTGGTAAGAAGACAGTGGATGCTGCTTAGTTGTCTGGATACTTGACAGGTTAAGGCCCTGCTTCCTTTGCACGAATGCTTTCTTCCTAGTCTGTCCTTCTCCAGCTCACCACCCTGATGATTTCACTGCAACTCTCTTTGGGAGGCCGCCCCTCCCTTTGGTCCCAACCTGAATCCAGCCCCGAGGTGCTGCTGCTCATCTCTGCACCCACGTCCACTGTGAAAGGAAAGCACAGCATGGCGGTTAGGAGCACATGCTCCGCAGTGACACCAACCTGGGTCCAAGCCCCTGCTCTGCCACTTCCTGGCAGGATCCAGAACACTTCAGCTCTCCAAGCCTCCGTCTCCTCATCTGTAAAGGGGATGACAGCCCCACCTTGTAGGGTGATCACGAATGTTCTGTGGGATGGTGTGAATACTTGCAGGATGCTTGGCGCCCTGTCTGGTGCAGAATCCTTCTCCCCATGGTCAACTGTGGATGTTCTTCTTGTAACATAAATATCTTCCTCCATAGACCTGAGGCCTCAGCTTGGTTGTCTTGACTTTTGATCTGCTCACACCCTCCCTGGCAGATATTGGAGGCTCTGTTAAAGGTTATTTTGCGCTGAACTGTGCAATAAAGAAATGTGGAGAAATGGTGTTCTGGACCATGGGGATTTTCTACTAAGGGGACATAGAAGCTCCAACAGATGTAAAATATTTAAAAAATGGCCGCCTAGATAGCAGGTTAATTGATGCTATTCGTTGATTTTCACATATCTGATTTTCCACAATTTGCAGGATGACGTATGTACCTTTCAAAATGTCCCCCCTGCCTAGATGCAGGCAGTGGTCAGCAACAGGAACAGGACCACCAGTGAGGGAAAGGCAGGCCTGAAACAGACCCAGACAGAGAAGGCACTGAGGAGCCAGAGTCCTTGTCGGCAAGCTGCCGATCATACCACCTGGTTGCTGGGGGATGCCAGGCATTCATGACCCTGCAACCCAAATGGCCATCTTGGTCTCTGCGTGGAAACAAGATACCTCACCAGGGCTGAGCACCTCTTGCCACAGCCGGCCTAGGCCTTTCTCTTTGGTCTTGAGCTTATGATACCAGGGATGTGAGCATCTCTTTCTGCTGTGCCCAGCAGCAAGCATTGGAGGAGTGCGTGTGTGTGTGTGTGTGTGTGTTTGAGCACAGGTCAACAAATCAGACTCCATGCACCAAACAACTCACACACACCCAGATGACTGGCACTATCTGTCCAACACTGCTCTGAGTTCACAATGTACAAGCTCCCAGCCCACGTTCCTCAACTAGACCCACCCATAGAGTTCCCTTGGAGGCAGCATTCCAGTTTTCTGGCCCTTGACACACAAACAGAACATTGAAAATGAAAGTTGCTCAGCCAGGGCGGGGAGAAAATGACAGGTTCTGATCACATAGACCAGAGCTTATGGAAAGAAAACCTCATTCTCTCCAGGCTGATTACTGAGTGCATCTCAGAAGGAGCCACTGGGTAAAAGGATCAGGTCCTCAGAGCTGGAGGTCCTCAGAGGTCAGCTCCTCACCACTCTTAGAACCTTTTGTGTGGACAGGCCAGCTGTATCAGCAGGCCAATCAGCTGGGATCCATAGAATCACACAGGCCCAGGGCTGGAGGGAACCTTCAAGGCCATGTTCTCTTTCTCCAGCATTTGAGTCCTGTCTGTGGTTTGCATAGCAAGTTCAGCCTCTGAATTCTTCCACTGATGGACAACTCACTGTCTTATGAGCAATCTCACTCCTTTACTGAACACACTTTTATTAGAAAGCTCTTTCCTTACTTTGAGCTGAACTCACACACTCTGTGAATGCTGTCTTCTGGTTCTAATCCTTTCTTCTGAAGACAGACAGCAGGGGGGTCAGAAACACGTTCCCCCTGCCTAGATGCAGATGGTCAGCAACAGGAACAGGACCACCAGTGAGGGAAAGGCAGGCCTGAAACAGACCCAGACAGAGAAGGCACTGAGGAGCCAGAGTCCTTGTCGGCAAGCTGCCGATCATACCACCTGGTTGCTGGGGGATGCCAGGCATTCATGACCCTGCAACCCAAATGGCCATCTTGGTCTCTGCGTGGAAACAAGATACCTCACCAGGGCTGAGCACCTCTTGCCACAGCCGGCCTAGGCCTTTCTCTTTGGTCTTGAGCTTATGATACCAGGGATGTGAGCATCTCTTTCTGCTGTGCCCAGCAGCAAGCATTGGAGGAGTGCGTGTGTGTGTGTGTGTGTGTGTGTTTGAGCACAGGTCAACAAATCAGACTCCATGCACCAAACAACTCACACACACCCAGATGACTGGCACTATCTGTCCAACACTGCTCTGAGTTCACAATGTACAAGCTCCCAGCCCACGTTCCTCAACTAGACCCACCCATAGAGTTCCCTTGGAGGCAGCATTCCAGTTTTCTGGCCCTTGACACACAAACAGAACATTGAAAATGAAAGTTGCTCAGCCAGGGCGGGGAGAAAATGACAGGTTCTGATCACATAGACCAGAGCTTATGGAAAGAAAACCTCATTCTCTCCAGGCTGATTACTGAGTGCATCTCAGAAGGAGCCACTGGGTAAAAGGATCAGGTCCTCAGAGCTGGAGGTCCTCAGAGGTCAGCTCCTCACCACTCTTAGAACCTTTTGTGTGGACAGGCCAGCTGTATCAGCAGGCCAATCAGCTGGGATCCATAGAATCACACAGGCCCAGGGCTGGAGGGAACCTTCAAGGCCATGTTCTCTTTCTCCAGCATTTGAGTCCTGTCTGTGGTTTGCATAGCAAGTTCAGCCTCTGAATTCTTCCACTGATGGACAACTCACTGTCTTATGAGCAATCTCACTCCTTTACTGAACACACTTTTATTAGAAAGCTCTTTCCTTACTTTGAGCTGAACTCACACACTCTGTGAATGCTGTCTTCTGGTTCTAATCCTTTCTTCTGAAGACAGACAGCAGGGGGGTCAGAAACACGACTTGAGCTGCAGAGTCAGAAAGCCTGGTCTTCTCATCTACCCATTGTTGACCGGCCACAGTTATCCATCTCTCCCAACCTTAGTCTCCCCATCAGGCGAAATGGCACTGCCCCTCTCACCTGAGTCAACTGGTGGACCAAGCGAGATAGTAGGGAAAATGTTGTGATAGATCTGCATATACTGGTATAAAGAGATAACTATGATATATTGTTAAATGGGGAGAGAAAGGCAGATTTTAGGATAAATAGGTAATAAGCACAAAAACATTGGAAAATTGGGTGAGAAGTACAGCAGACTGCTAAGAATGGCCATCTTTAAAAAAAAAAAAAAAAAAAGGAATGGCCATCTCTTGTGGATGAGACCAGAGGACTTGTCATTCAGATGTTACCTTCCTCTACAATGGCTTAAAAAAAAAAGGTCTTTTTTTTTTTTTTACAGTGAATGCATCATATTTAAAATCACAAAAGAAAATAGTGAAAACATTTTCATTTTAGAAAGAAAAAGATAAAACATGCTGAAGGCTTTACATCTAAAAATGGAATCCACCTCTCTCAGTTGTGGTGTTTCTTTCCCTTTGGTCTGCCTGAGTCACTGAGGCGTGTCCTAATAGGATTCTGTATAAGTATCCACCTACAGGCAATGGCCTTGCACATCAACCAGAGAAATCAGTGACTTCTTTAGGTCCTGCCCTGATCTGCCTCAGGGCCTTTGCATCTGCTGCTCCCTCTTCAGCACCTTGTCATCAGTTTGTGTTATACTGATGGGTGGTCACATCTGAAACACCAGCCGTCTCACAAACAGGCTTGGATGTAATGGGCAGAGACATACCCATCCATTAAGCTAGAGGATGAGTAGGAATTTCATGAGTGGTTGGTTCACTGATAAATACCAGCTTTGAAGATGGCATTTGCTTCCTGATGCTACGTCCGGTGGTTAGAGACACATGAGTGAATACCTGGATGACAGAGCCCCCCAAACACGATTGATGTCTTCCCTTGGGTGACACTTTGAGTCATCTTGGTGACATGGATTTTTAAAACTAAGAGCCACAAATGACAAGGAAAACATATCCAGCCAGGATCATTCCCCAGACATCTGTCAGCACCCGCCACATCGCAGGTGCTGTGAGGGGCGGGAAAATAAATTACTCTCAGGCCTGCCCTCAAGAAGCTTGTTGCTGGGCAGAGAGACACGAGTCCTGAGCCCAGGCGGGCATGGAAAGCGGGGCATGTGCTCCTCCCAGCGGCCTCAGGAGAGCATCGCTCACACAGATGCTGATTCGGGAGCACTGTGAGCTGAGCCTGGAGGGGAGAACAGAATGCTCTGGGACAGAGCAGCAGAGAAGGATGCTCTGAGCTGCAGGATATGTAAGAGTAAAGGAACATGGGCAAGAAAATGAGTCAAGGGGTGTCTGCAGAGAGAGGATTGGCTGCAGGTTTGAGGTGGGAGACGGCCCCAGAAAGGTGGGCCCTGGACGTTGCTGGGAGGCCTGACGTGTCACCAGATGACCTTGGTCAACCTGTGCTGCTGCAGCAACGTGGATGGGAGGAGAGGGGAGGGCTCAAGGACAAGATGACCCTTGTGCCCAGGTTAGTTCCCGATGGGGACGTTTCTGTGAGTTGCTGAAGGTCCCGCGGTTCTAGCATCCTCCAGTGCCAGCCAGCGAGGAAGCAGGGAGGAGAGAGGCCAGATGAGTTGTTTCAGCAGAGGCTCCCAGAGGCTGGTTTGGGGTTTAGGGCTGGGCAGCAGCCATTACGGTGGTCAGGAAAGCTCTGGTGTAGGCTCAGCTTCCTCTCCCGTGCACCGAGCAGGAAAACCTCCCCCAGGGGAAGGCCCTTGCCCTTTAACAAATATGAAACTGACAGGCTGACATGGTGGTTAGAGAGAAAGAATTTTTTCTTCATCTTCTTCTTTAATAACACCTTAAACGATAGACATGGAAACCAGCATCCGAAATGAAACACAAGTTGCTGTCCAACACCTGACAGCCTGACATAATTTAAGAGGAGCTACCAAGAACCCACAGCCGCAACTGCCCATGAACCTGCTGCCCCGGCTGGGCTCCAACTGGGTGAAAAAGCGGCGATAGCCAAGTCCACGGGGACCCAGCCTTCTCTTCTGTCATGTAGCTGATTGGCGGGGAGTAGCTCTCAGAAAACAGGGGAGGCCATAATTAACTGGAGAGTGGTAGTTCCTGGTGTATCTTTATTCATCATCTGATTATTACATAGATTTATGGCCCTCCCACCCACTGAAAAGGGACCAATGCATTTAGTTGAAATTAAAAGTGCAGATAAGCTGCCTGTTTAGATAATAGCATCTCTTTTTTAATAGATTACTCATCTTCTCTGAAATAGGAGAGAGGAGTTAATTTGGGTGATGAAGTGCTTTCTATTTCTGGGAGCTGGCTGGTGGATGTACTCGCTTAAGGAAGGAGTGTAATTCATTCTTAAAATCACCAAAAGCATGTTCAGGCCAAATACCTGTGCCCCTGAGGAATGGGGTAATTTGTCATGTGATTCTGAGGAGCAGAGGGGCTTGTGGTTTCAAAGCAAATGTTTGGGGAAGGTGTACAATTTGTCTTTAGGTTGGAGGTCACATTCTCATTCATTTTCTGAAAAGAGCCAGAGAAATACAGGCAGATCTCAGTGATATTGGTAGTTCAGTTCCAGACTGCTGCGATACAACGGATATCACACGAATCTTTTTCGTTTCCCCGTGCATCTAAAAGTTATGTTTACCCTATACTGTAGTCTATTAAGCGTGATATAGCAGTGTGTCACAGTGTACATACCTCAATTAAAAAAAATTCTTTGCTGCTAAAAAATACTAACCATCATCTGAGCCTTCAGTGACTCCTATTAGTAGCATCAAAGATCACCAATCATAAGTCACCATTACAAACATTAAAAGTGAGAAAGTTTGAAATATTTTAAGAATTGCCAAATAGTGACCCAGAGACATGACGTGAACCAACGCCTCTGAAAAAATGGCACTGGTAGACTGGCTTGACATAGAGTTGCCACAGACCTCCAGTATCTACGAAGCTCGATACATCAAAGTGCAATAAAATGAGATTTGCCTATAAACCTAACAAATTAAGCCATCAGACCGCTGACTATAAAGGAGAGAGAGAAGAGCCAGGTTAGGGCTTGGATTCACCCTCGCTCTGTGCTCGTGGGCAGTGACAGACCCTTCTTGAGTCTCAGCTTCTGCATCTGTAAAGCAGGATTAACCCTCATAGGGTGACCGTGAAGGACACGTGTAGGGGGAAGCCAACCAGGTGCCTCGGCACTCTGCGCCTGGTGGGTGTAAGCCCCAGTCTGCTGCTTCCTGGCTTCTGGTTTCTGGCTTCTGCTCAGGGACCCACTCTGTTTCCACTCTGGATGGAGAGCCCCTGGATGTGTCCCTGCATGCAAAAAGATTAGGGAGGCCTCAGACGTCACTGAACACTTGACGGAAGAGGCAGAGGAGGAAGGTTTACATCCCGGACTCCGTAGCCGCCCAACAACACTCTCGCTGCGGCTGTTTAGTCACTATATCATTTCTGACCTTTGTGACCCCATGAACTGTAGCCAGCTGGACTCCTCTGTCCATGGGATTCTCCTGGAAAGAACACTGGAGTGGGTTGCTGTTTTCTTCTCCAGGATATCTTCCTGACTCAGGGATCAAACCTGGGTCTCCTGTTTGGCAGGCGGGTTCTTTACCACTGAGCCCTCAGGGAAGCCCACAGCTCTTATTAGACCTATCCCTTTCCTTCCACAGCCTCTGGTCCACACCACTGGTACACTTTGCTTTCACTCTTCCCAGCACACAGACGCCCAGCCTCACAGGTTCCCTTCTCCTCCTCCCAAAGGTTCTGCCCAGAAGTTCATTTTGCTACTGGAAGGTGCCCATACACATTTCCCCCAGCTCCTGCTCCCCTGTTGCCCTCTGCTCTGCAGCAGAGCAGCTTATACCCGTACCTCTCCACTGTGGGTTCTCCTGCCTCCCCAAGTATGCCACGGTGCTGACTTTTTCAGGAATACATGTATGTCGTGGGGAGATTTGCTTGTGGGGATTGGAACTCCACCAGAAGTTATCCAGTGTTTTAGGAAATTACATCAGTAGCAGCACTGCTCATGGTATCTACATTGCTAACCCACATGCCTGCACTCCTCTGTGAAATGAAACAATGTGTTCAATATATGACATTTGGAAGAACAAGTACTTGGCTACTTAACTGTCTTCTTGTAGCCATCTCAGGCATTTGTGTATTGAAAACGTGTTACTTTTTAATTTCTTCTGGATATCATAGTTGGGGCATCATACAGAATTTTCCCCATTTGGGTGTTAAGCACATTTTGTTATTTATGAATTTTATTTCAGGATATTAAAGGAGGTGGGGGCATATAGAACAACTGTCACATAGAGGAAAACAGAGTAGGAGAGGGTTGAAACCCCTGAATCAGGAGATGAGTCAGCGTGTTGTCAGTGCCATGTTGGCTTTGCCCTGGTTCCCATAGATCTCCTGTGTCTTTGATCTTTTCCAGCTGCTTGATGCAGTAGGCCCATAGATGCAAAAGCTGTAAGACACACATCTGCCTAGCAGCTGTTAGGGTGAGGGGAAAGACACCTAAAATGTGCTCTCTGAAGGTTTTGGTAGAAGGAATTTGGCCACTGAGAGTAACAGCTTTCTCCAGCTATGTGGTGTTCCAGAGATCTCAAATAAGCACACGGGAATCCTGGTAATGCCCTGTTGAGGTAAGCAGTGCAGTAACTGTCCTGCTTATAGAACTGGACCCTGGGAACGTTTCCGTACCTTCTCAGAAGCATAATAACAGTGACAGCATGGGGCTGTTGTACAAAGAGCACTAGCCTCAGGCTGGGGCCGTGGCCCAGGACCTCAGGGTCAAGTGAGGCATCTTTTTCTAACACTTTAGATTCCAGGCTGTGCCTGGGTCAGGGTTTTTCACAGGGTGGTAGACTCATTGGAGAGGCATGAAGTCGGTGTCTGAAGTCATGACCAACTTCTTTTTGTTTCTGCTCTGGGTCTTCATTGTGGTGGGGGGAGGCTTTCTCTAGTTGCAGACATTGGGGGCTCCACCCCACCAGAGGACCAGCTCTACCACCACCACCCCCGCCCTCTCAGATACCAAAACCCATGGATGCTCAGGTCCTTTATATAAAATGGCTTAGTATTCACATGTAACCTACATACAGCAGAACACTTTAAATCATCTCTAGATTACATATAATGCCTAATACAGTGTAACGCTATCTAAATAGTTGCCAACACTCAGCAAATTCAAGTTTTGCTTTTAGAGCTTTCTGGATAATTTCCTGAATATTTTCAATCCGTGGTTGGTTCCATCCCCAGATGCAAAAACCACAGATACAGGGGACCACTGTATGATCACAGGCACCTGGATTTGTTTCCCTGAGGTCACCATCTGCCTTAAGTTAGGTCAGTGTCTCAGATGTCTGCCCACATGGGAATCACTTGTAGAGCTGGTTCAGTTCCAGATGAGCAGACCCCACCTGTCTGATTCCGTTGGTCTGGAGTGAGGCCCAAGAATCAGCCTTTCTAGTAAGTTTCCCAGATGCTACTACAACTGTCTGTGGTCCCACTTAGAGAATCACCCTGTTAGATCAACAGAAAGGAATGTGCCTGGCAGAGTTCCTGACACACAGCGGGAGGACAGTAAGTGCTTTCTTGATTAAACTCAGCTAGGGACTCCCATGTCGGTCCAGTGGTTAACACTCCACGCCCCCCATTGCAGGGGGCATGCGTCCAATCCCTGGTTAGGGAACTAAGATCCTGCATGCCATGCAGCACAGCCAATAAATAAATAAGTAAACTAAACTGAAACTCTCTGACAGGAAGGCCTTGACTAAGGGATAGTTGCATTTAGCAGTGCAGGAAAGGCTGGCCGGCAGTGAACCGTATGCTTGTTAAGTGGGCGGATTGTATGGAATGTGAATTATATCTCAATAAAGCTATTGTTTATTATTATCAAGAAGCAGCAGAGTAAGGGGGAAAGAAAGAAATGATTTTTTTTCTTCAAAAACACACATGAAAAGTGTGCTATGCCTTCGAATGTGTTCTAAGAGGACCTGTGTCAAAGGAGAATGAAAAAGGCCTTCCAGCTAATTTGGAGGCCCCTTTCAATTCTGCTGCTCTCTGAACTTCCTCCTGGGACTCTGAGCCAGAAACAGCGTGTCTTTCCTAAAAGGCTCATTTACTTTCCTTTTCCAAACAGTAAATGATGTTTAAACGTCTATACATTTCTCCTGCCGCAGCCCATCCTGCTGTAAACATAGCTTTCCTTCCTGATCTCTCTTTTTAATTTTTCTGTTTATACTTAGCTGTCTGGAAGTTTTCCAAGCAAGTGAAAGCCCTGGACAACCCCAGGGGCAGGAGATAGGGTTGAGGTTGTAGAACTGGGAGCCGGTACCCACCTGGCAGAATGGAGAGACCAGGGACGTGGGAGGTGTCATTTCATGGTTAATAAAGCCAACTTTGGGATTAGAAAACCTGGTCTGATTGCTGGCCATCACCTGAATGTGAGTGAAAACATTGGGTCTGAGGTTTGTAATATAGGCTCCTGATATCCTTGTAGTGAGGCCCTGGTTCAGTTCCAGATGAGCAGACCCCACCTGTCTGATTCCGTTGGTCTGGAGTGAGGCCCAAGAATCAGCCTTTCTAGTAAGTTTCCCAGATGCTACTACAACTGTCTGTGGTCCCACTTAGAGAGTCACCCTGTTAGATCAACAGAAAGGAATGTGCCTGGCAGAGTTCCTGACACACAGCGGGAGGACAGTAAGTGCTTTCTTGATTAAACTCAGCTAGGGACTCCCATGTCGGTCCAGTGGTTAACACTCCACGCCCCCCATTGCAGGGGGCATGCGTCCGATCCCTGGTTAGGGAACTAAGATCCTGCATGCCATGCAGCACAGCCAATAAATAAATAAGTAAACTAAACTGAAACTCTCTGACAGGAAGGCCTTGACTAAGGGATAGTTGCATTTAGCAGTGCAGGAAAGGCTGGCCGGCAGTGAACCGTATGCTTGTTAAGTGGGCGGATTGTATGGAATGTGAATTATATCTCAATAAAGCTATTGTTTATTATTATCAAGAAGCAGCAGAGTAAGGGGGAAAGAAAGAAATGATTTTTTTTCTTCAAAAACACACATGAAAAGTGTGCTATGCCTTCGAATGTGTTCTAAGAGGACCTGTGTCAAAGGAGAATGAAAAAGGCCTTCCAGCTAATTTGGAGGCCCCTTTCAATTCTGCTGCTCTCTGAACTTCCTCCTGGGACTCTGAGCCAGAAACAGCGTGTCTTTCCTAAAAGGCTCATTTACTTTCCTTTTCCAAACAGTAAATGATGTTTAAACGTCTATACATTTCTCCTGCCGCAGCCCATCCTGCTGTAAACATAGCTTTCCTTCCTGATCTCTCTTTTTAATTTTTCTGTTTATACTTAGCTGTCTGGAAGTTTTCCAAGCAAGTGAAAGCCCTGGACAACCCCAGGGGCAGGAGATAGGGTTGAGGTTGTAGAACTGGGAGCCGGTACCCACCTGGCAGAATGGAGAGACCAGGGACGTGGGGGGAGGGGTGTCATTTCATGGTTAATAAAGCCAACTTTGGGATTAGAAAAACCTGGTCTGATTGCTGGCCATCACCTGAATGTAGATTGTCTGAACCTAAATCAGATTGGCACAGAACTTTTCTGAGCCTGTTTCCCCTTCTGTGAGATAGTTCACAGGGCCGACTTTACAGAGTTGTAAGAAAGAAGTGAAACGGTGTTAGATAACAGCACTTAACACTGGGCCTGGACACACAGTAAGCACCCAGCAGAAACTGACAGTGACAGCGAGGATGGAGATAAGGCTCTCACTCGTGTTAACAGTTGTGTTTGGCTAGAAGCCCCTGAGTATCAAAACACAGGACACAGGAGGACAGTTTTGCCTGCTGGGAGCCCTCCCCTCTTCCGAATGGATTGGCAGAGCCTTAGAATACAGTGTCGAAGACTTATGAGTGAATAAATCAATCCTGGATACAGATGAGCTGTGGCACTTTAATAGCTAGAAGCCCAGCGGAGCTGAGACGTGACAAAACCCAGAAGCCCTCCGAGTCCCAGACGCCAGGCCGAGTGTATGGAAGGCAGCCTCTCCCCCATGGCCTCTTTGTTACTGACAGCACCCCCGCGGCCAGAGGACCAACAGGGACACAGGAACTTGACTGATTCGTGATTTCCTCCTCACTTCCCCTGCCCCTTTCTCCTCCTCTTCTTCTCCCACCCTCCTCCCCCTTCTCCCCTTCCCTCTCATCCTCCTCCCTTGGGGTCCCATCCATAGGACCCTCTCCCGCATGCTGGTTGTCCTGCCAGTGCTGGAGGCAGAGAGTTCCTTTGTTTTTGGTCCCCTCCTCAGGAGTTTCTGCAAGACTTGATGGCATCAGACTTTGAAACTCCGGATTCTACTTGGGGATTAATTTCATTACACACAGAAGCAAAGCAAAGATTCCTGAATAAACTGAACTGGATTTGAGTCGAGTCTTCACCACCTACCTGGCTACCTGTGTAACCCTGGGCCAGAAACTTCTGAACTTGACTTCTCTCGTCTTGAAATGAGGATGATGAACCGTGACCTGCTTCCCTTCACAGGAGAATCAGATCACATCACATCAAATCAGATGAAACGACAGAAGAGGAAAGCGTGAGGATTCAGCAGGGATGTGCAGGGGCCCCTGGCCCCACGCTAGGCATGAAGACTTCCGAATAAACAGATCAGTTTCGGAATGAAGCCTAGAATGAAGGGAGGCAGAGTTGGTCGGTCCACGGGGATGAATCATGACCTGGGCTGAGCAGCATGAAGGGCAGGGTCTGGGATCATCTGCTCTGGTCTGGCAGGTCAGGAAGGGCTCTAGCGAGGAGCTGAGATGTGGCCTGAAGATGAGCAGGAGATAACTAGGAGGTATGTGAAGAGGCCTGAATGTCGGCAGTCCAAGCAGAAATAGACGCTGAGGCAGAAGGGGTCATCGTGGAATCTTTGGACACTGGAAAGATGACATGTTCAGGGCTATGGGGAAGGAAGGCTAGAGAGGAGGCTGCACCAACCACACGCAGCCCGTCATCCTTGGAAAGGATTTTGGACCTTCTTCCAAGAGCCACAGGGAGCCAAGGAAGGGTTTTAAGCAAGAGAGTGGAAGGGTTCCAAGGTACCGTCTGCCTCATTTCCAAGAGGCCATGTGACTGCTGCTTGCAGACTGAAGACAGACAGGGTGGACACAGGGACGGCAATCATGGCTACTTCAGTTGGCCACGGACCACAGTGGTCCAGACAAGGGGACAGCAGTGGCCTGGATCGGGGCCACATTCTTGCTGTGGTGATGCCTGTGTGTGAGGCATCGCCCTTCTGTCTCCGTGTCCTCAGGCTGTAGCAACAAGGCACCACAAACCAGGTAGCTTAAAACAACAGAACTTTCACCCCCCACAGTCCGGGAAGCTAGCCGTCTGAGAGCATGGACTCAGCACGGCCACACACTCTGCAGGTTCTCGGAAAGGATCCCCCCTCACCTCTCCCTGGCTTCCAGCGTTGCCAGTGCCCTCAGTGTTTCTTGGCATGAGACACTTCACTCCAGCCCCTGCCTCTGAGATCACATGGCCTTCTCCTTGTGTGTTCAGACCTTTTCGAACTTGACTTCTCTCGTCTTGAAATGAGGATGATGAACCGTGACCTGCTTCCCTTCACAGGAGAATCAGATCACATCACATCAAATCAGATGAAACGACAGAAGAGGAAAGCGTGAGGATTCAGCAGGGATGTGCAGGGGCCCCTGGCCCCACGCTAGGCATGAAGACTTCCGAATAAACAGATCAGTTTCGGAATGAAGCCTAGAATGAAGGGAGGCAGAGTTGGTCGGTCCACGGGGATGAATCATGACCTGGGCTGAGCAGCATGAAGGGCAGGGTCTGGGATCATCTGCTCTGGTCTGGCAGGTCAGGAAGGGCTCTAGCGAGGAGCTGAGATGTGGCCTGAAGATGAGCAGGAGATAACTAGGAGGTATGTGAAGAGGCCTGAATGTCGGCAGTCCAAGCAGAAATAGACGCTGAGGCAGAAGGGGTCATCGTGGAATCTTTGGACACTGGAAAGATGACATGTTCAGGGCTATGGGGAAGGAAGGCTAGAGAGGAGGCTGCACCAACCACACGCAGCCCGTCATCCTTGGAAAGGATTTTGGACCTTCTTCCAAGAGCCACAGGGAGCCAAGGAAGGGTTTTAAGCAAGAGAGTGGAAGGGTTCCAAGGTACCGTCTGCCTCATTTCCAAGAGGCCATGTGACTGCTGCTTGCAGACTGAAGACAGACAGGGTGGACACAGGGACGGCAATCATGGCTACTTCAGTTGGCCACGGACCACAGTGGTCCAGACAAGGGGACAGCAGTGGCCTGGATCGGGGCCACATTCTTGCTGTGGTGATGCCTGTGTGTGAGGCATCGCCCTTCTGTCTCCGTGTCCTCAGGCTGTAGCAACAAGGCACCACAAACCAGGTAGCTTAAAACAACAGAACTTTCATCCCTCACAGTCCGGGAAGCTAGACGTCTGAGAGCATGGACTCAGCACGGCCACACACTCTGCAGGTTCTCGGAAAGGATCCCCCCTCACCTCTCCCTGGCTTCCAGCGTTGCCAGTGCCCTCAGTGTTTCTTGGCATGAGACACTTCACTCCAGCCCCTGCCTCTGAGATCACATGGCCTTCTCCTTGTGTGTTCAGATTTCCTTCTTGTAAGGGATCCCAGACATTGGATGAGGACCCGCCATAAACCATCTCAACTTGATTGCATCTGCGAAGACACTGTTTCTAAGTAAGGTCCTATTTGTAGGTACCAGGGGTTAGAACTCCAGTCTATCTCGTGGTTGGGGGAGGGCAATCCAAGACCTGCCCCTTATTGCATAGACCTGGGCAAAGTGACTACACCTTTTGGTGCCAATGATTCCTCATCAGTGCAGCAGGAGTACTAAGCATGGCCTGCCTTGTGGAGTGTTTGTGAAGATTTCCTGAGTAACTTCACGCAGGGTGCTTGGGTTGGTGCCTGAGTACGTACTAAACATGTGGGGACCATAATTTAAGTAATGGCCCCGTAGATCATTGTGCTTCCGATCCAAAGTCATCACCTTCAAGGGAATCACACCCTCAGACTTGCAGATCCTCTAACTCAGCAGTCCCTGGCCTTTTTGGCACTGAGGGATGATTCCCATTCAGAGCACGCCACCTAGATCCTGCACATGCGCAGTTCACAGTGGGGTTCCCGCTCCTAGGAGACCCTTCAGTGCCACCAGTGCTGACCTGCCCGGAGGTGGAGCTCAGGCGGTAATGCAAGCCTTGGGAAGTGGCTGTGAACAGAGGAAGCTCCACTGACTCACCTGCCACTCTCCTCCTGCTGTGCGGCCCGGTTCCTAACAGGCTGTGAACCTGTACTGGGGATTGGGAACCCCGACTGTAGCTCATACCCGCTGCTTAGACTCTGTCTTGGTTTGGGTTTCCTGAAGCAGATCCTGAGACAGGACTTGAGTGCACACAGTTTATTTGAGAGGAGATTTTAGGAAACACCAACAAGAGAGTGGGGAAGTGAGAATAGGAAGGGGGAGGCAGCCAGGAAGGGCACCGGGGCAGGCCGCCACAGTGAGCCCACTGGAAGCCAGCACAGAGCACATGCTTGGGGTTATTCCACCTAAGGGGCAAGGGGGCTGGGGTGGTTATCCACATAACCACGGTGCTTGACCCAGGTCCACCATGTGGACATAGACCCCCCCAGGCGGCAGCAGGTGCTGGCAGGTAGAAGGCAGGCAGGCAGAGAACAAAACACTGAAGGGGTGTGGGCACACAGAACCCACTTGTGAGCACTCCCATCCAGCAGACACCTGCTGAAAGCCTTACACTGATGGGGGCTCCCCTTCAGGATCAACCGACCCTTGTTGGATGGCTGTGACTCATCATATTAGGGATTGTTGTTCAGCCGCCCAGTCATGTCCGACTCTGCGATCCCATGGACTGTAGCACACCGGGCTTCCCTGTCCTTCACCATCTCCCAGAGTTAGGTCAAGCTCATTGAGTTGGTGATGCCATCCTACCATCCCATCCTCTGTCGTCCCCTTCTGCTTCTCCCTCAATCTTTCCCAGTATCAGGGTCTTTCCCAGTGAGTTGACTCTTCGCATCAGGTGGCCAAAGTACTGGAGCTTCAGCTTCAGTTCTTCCAATGAATATTCAGGGTTGTTTTCCTTTAGGGCTGATAATAAGGGCAAACACAATTCTGTTTTGCTTTACAATTAGAGCAGCCCTTGGAAAGGGAATGCTGCATCTGTGGCCGAGGGCGGCTGCCCCATCTGCTGCAGGGCAGACATCTCCCAGCCCTGGCACTGTCACGCTGAGCCAGGATCTGGCCTCAGAGGCTTTCTTAACACTGCTTTAGCTATCCATTACAAACCTGTGAGTATAGGCAGTTCTGTGAAGCCTGTTTGCCGTCTCTGCCCTAGGGCTTATGAAGCCAGGGGGAGCCTCAGAGTGGAAAACGCCATTTCCCAGAGTCACTGTATGATTCTGGGCGAGGCACTTAGACTCTGTCTTGGTTTGGGTTTCCTGAAGCAGATCCTGAGACAGGACTTGAGTGCACACAGTTTATTTGAGAGGAGATTTTAGGAAACACCAACAAGAGAGTGGGAAGTGAGAATAGGAAGGGGGAGGCAGCCAGGAAGGGCACCGGGGCAGGCCGCCACAGTGAGCCCACTGGAAGCCAGCACAGAGCACATGCTTGGGGTTATTCCACCTAAGGGGCAAGGGGGCTGGGGTGGTTATCCACATAACCACGGTGCTTGACCCAGGTCCACCATGTGGACATAGACCCCCCCAGGCGGCAGCAGGTGCTGGCAGGTAGAAGGCAGGCAGGCAGAGAACAAAACACTGAAGGGGTGTGGGCACACAGAACCCACTTGTGAGCACTCCCATCCAGCAGACACCTGCTGAAAGCCTTACACTGATGGGGGCTCCCCTTCAGGATCAACCGACCCTTGTTGGATGGCTGTGACTCATCATATTAGGGATTGTTGTTCAGCCGCCCAGTCATGTCCGACTCTGCGATCCCATGGACTGTAGCACACCGGGCTTCCCTGTCCTTCACCATCTCCCAGAGTTAGGTCAAGCTCATTGAGTTGGTGATGCCATCCTACCATCCCATCCTCTGTCGTCCCCTTCTGCTTCTCCCTCAATCTTTCCCAGTATCAGGGTCTTTCCCAGTGAGTTGACTCTTCGCATCAGGTGGCCAAAGTACTGGAGCTTCAGCTTCAGTTCTTCCAATGAATATTCAGGGTTGTTTTCCTTTAGGGCTGATAATAAGGGCAAACACAATTCTGTTTTGCTTTACAATTAGAGCAGCCCTTGGAAAGGGAATGCTGCATCTGTGGCCGAGGGCGGCTGCCCCATCTGCTGCAGGGCAGACATCTCCCAGCCCTGGCACTGTCACGCTGAGCCAGGATCTGGCCTCAGAGGCTTTCTTAACACTGCTTTAGCTATCCATTACAAACCTGTGAGTATAGGCAGTTCTGTGAAGCCTGTTTGCCGTCTCTGCCCTAGGGCTTATGAAGCCAGGGGGAGCCTCAGAGTGGAAAACGCCATTTCCCAGAGTCACTGTATGATTCTGGGCGAGGCACTTAACTTCCACCCTAGCTCCTCCTCTCTGGGTAGAACGGATAGGCTAACAGAAAGGAGGCAGAGATGGGGTCTGGTGCAGCTGGGAGAGCTGGCTCGCTTACAGTCAGGCCAGGATGGGTTTCAGACCTTGGCTTCATCATTTATAAGCTGTGTTCCTTGGGCAGGTCACGCCACCCACTCTGAGCCTCACGGTGTCTTTCTGCACAAGACAGGACCACAATGCCCCATTGTAGTGGTGATGTAGGTGACAGAGACAGCTTAGACAGAGAGTACACATGCGTGCAGGGCCTCGGGGATTGGCCCCTATCATCATCACATCATCCTCATAACATCGTCATCTTCACCTAATGTCCCTTCCAGCTCGGAAATTCTTGACTTTATGGAATGTCCTCATCCAAGATGGCAGCGTCATGAAATAAGGCAACAGGCCTGATTTTGTGTAAATGTTCTTTCTAATAAGGACAGGAGGAACATAATTGCCCCTAAATAATTGTGCGACTTTGCCACAAGCTGTCAGAAGGCCTTAATTGGTCCGTCTGTAATGACTGCGGCCATCTGCGTGCGGGCTGATTTAGCAGTGGGACTCTGCGGAGTGGGGGCCCTCATGATTAGAGCTGAACGGGGCCATATATTGCCATCTGATGGGAGTAGTGGCATGTGGTATAGGAGATTGGCTCATCCTCGTGTTAACGACCCACCAGTTGAACTCAGCCAAGAAGAAGCACTGGTCACAAGGCAATGACTATGGATTTTTTCCCCTTCTTTTTTTTTTTTTATAAATAGTGTTCCTGCCCTAACAGCAGCCTATCTGGAGCGTGGTCATGCCTCTTGCTATCTTGTCTTGCTTCCCGAGAAAGTCTCTTCAGGAAAGATTTAGTCCCTTGGCAATTTTTGACTTCCAAGATGGAAAAGGGCTGGCACTGTGACTTCTTAACACTGCTTTAGCTATCCATTACAAACCTGTGAGTATAGGCAGTTCTGTGAAGCCTGTTTGCCGTCTCTGCCCTAGGGCTTATGAAGCCAGGGGGAGCCTCAGAGTGGAAAACGCCATTTCCCAGAGTCACTGTATGATTCTGGGCGAGGCACTTAACTTCCACCCTAGCTCCTCCTCTCTGGGTAGAACGGATAGGCTAACAGAAAGGAGGCAGAGATGGGGTCTGGTGCAGCTGGGAGAGCTGGCTCGCTTACAGTCAGGCCAGGATGGGTTTCAGACCTTGGCTTCATCATTTATAAGCTGTGTTCCTTGGGCAGGTCACGCCACCCACTCTGAGCCTCACGGTGTCTTTCTGCACAAGACAGGACCACAATGCCCCATTGTAGTGGTGATGTAGGTGACAGAGACAGCTTAGACAGAGAGTACACATGCGTGCAGGGCCTCGGGGATTGGCCCCTATCATCATCACATCATCCTCATAACATCGTCATCTTCACCTAATGTCCCTTCCAGCTCGGAAATTCTTGACTTTATGGAATGTCCTCATCCAAGATGGCAGCGTCATGAAATAAGGCAACAGGCCTGATTTTGTGTAAATGTTCTTTCTAATAAGGACAGGAGGAACATAATTGCCCCTAAATAATTGTGCGACTTTGCCACAAGCTGTCAGAAGGCCTTAATTGGTCCGTCTGTAATGACTGCGGCCATCTGCGTGCGGGCTGATTTAGCAGTGGGACTCTGCCGGAGTGGGGGCCCTCATGATTAGAGCTGAACGGGGCCATATATTGCCATCTGATGGGAGTAGTGGCATGTGGTATAGGAGATTGGCTCATCCTCGTGTTAACGACCCACCAGTTGAACTCAGCCAAGAAGAAGCACTGGTCACAAGGCAATGACTATGGATTTTTTTTCTTTCTTTTTTCTTTTTTTTTTTTAAATAGTGTTCCTGCCCTAACAGCAGCCTATCTGGAGCGTGGTCATGCCTCTTGCTATCTTGTCTTGCTTCCCGAGAAAGTCTCTTCAGGAAAGATTTAGTCCCTCAATTAGGGCAAATTGATTTCTTCTCTCTACAGAGCCACCGTTCCAAAGAGAAGTGGAAAAGGGCAGGAGCAGCCATATTAATCTTTGTGAGCGAGCGAGAGGCAGCCTAGAGTATTTTTCAGCCTTCCAGCCTCAGGTTATATCTGGAGTTAATCTTTCCTCTGTATATCGTTTAATTGCTCCGAATTGCAGGGTGCCAGATAACACAACAAAACACACCTCCTCCCAGTCTTTAAGTTTCTGGAGACTTAAATCAAGTGTTTGGAGCAGTGTATCTCTAGTGCACTCGCACCAAAGTGGTTTTAAGTGGGGTCCTAAGATGACCTCAGGTGGCTCCAAGACTGCACTAAGGAACATCGACTCATAGGAAGAGCACAGTTTCTCTTTTCAGCTCTCTCTCTTTCCACTGATTACCTCTGAAGGAAGGTGTCGGTTGGTTGCTCATACCTCTCCTTTACAGAGAGGGCAGCAAGAAGATCTGGCTGAAATCTAATGATATTGCTTTCTTCATATTTGTTTGGGTTTTCTAACTCATTAGCTCCTTATCATAAGTGGCACTGGTTTTCCATTTATAGTGTTCATTTCCTTTTAAAATAAATTTAATTAAATAATTAGTTTTAACAAAAAAAGGGAGTTGATTTTAATAAAGAAAATCTGAAGTAAATTATAGTAAGGTAGGTGGAAGTGGCAAAAACCATGCGAGTTATATGTGATGATGAGAGCTTGGGAAAACACAGCTAAAGAGGGAGAGAGCCTCGGGCTTCTACAGAGAGCCCAGCAGTTTCCTGGCTGTATGACCTCGGGCAAGTCTCTGAGCTCTGAGCCATCAGTTTTCTCATCTGTAAAATGGGAAGAACTATAATGCAGAGTACAATTTTATGAATCGGGAGAGAAAATATGTGAAGCTTCTTTGCAAGTCGTAATCTGCCTTGCCAATGAAAATGGTTCATTTCTATTCAGGGTTAGAAAAGTCAAAGGTTCAGAGGGTTTGTTTTTGTTGTTGTTGTTGTTTTTGCCACTTCCATTGGTCCTTCATTTATTTCCATCTTTGTTCTTTGTCCTGTGTGGGCCTCCCATCGCAGTGGCCTCTCGCTGCAGAGCACCAGCTCCGGGCACATGCGCTCCAGAGCTCTGGCTCGGTAGTTGGACACATCAGTCCAGCCACTTTGCGGGACATGGGATCCTTCCAGGCCAGAGAACGAACCGGCGCCCCTTGCACTTCAAGGCGGTGTCTTTACCCACTGAACCACCAGGGAAGCCTGTTCAGAGGGTTTTGGATGGAGGAGTCAGGGGTACCTGGCTCTGCTGTTACCTGTGGCATCTTCCCTTCAGTGGACTTTTTCTGTTTATAAAATGAAGAAACTGAACTACTCTAGTGCTTTCTAGGCCGGCTGTGCATCAGAATTACCTGTGAGTCAAGTAAACCAAAGATCCTGATGCTGCCTTCAGTCTCCCAAATCACAGGGAGCATCCAGGCATCTGTATTTACAGCCAGCTCATGGGTGATCCGGCCACACCCCCTGAACTGGAGGGCCCTCCAGCTCTGATCGAATGAATTCAGAGCAGGGTTGTCTGCCTTCCTTAACCCAGCATACTCTTTTTCAAGGCTCGTTCATATTGTTGCAATAGCTCGTTCTTTTTTATTGCTGATAGTATTTCCCCTGTAAGGATATACTGCCTTTGATTGATCCACTCAGCAGTTGATGTGTATTTGGATGATTTGACTTTCAATTTGGGGATATTATGACCATTGCTGCTATGAACAAGTTAGTGTATAAGTTTTTGTGTGGATATACATGGTCTTTTTAAAAATTTTTACTTATGGATTTATTTTTGGCTGCATCAGGTCCTGGTTGCTGCATGTGGGCTTTCTCTAGCTGTGGTGAGCAGGGGCTTCTCATTGCAGTGGCCTCTCTTGTTTCAGAGAATGGGCTCTAGGGCACACAGACTTCACTAGTTGTGACACATGGGCTTAGTTGCTCCATGGCATATGGAATCTTCCTGGACCAGGGATCAAACCCATGTCCCCTGCACTGGCATGCACATTCTTAACCACTGGGCCACCAGAGAAGTCCAACGTGTATATTCATTTCTCTTGGATATATACCTAGGAGTAGAATTGCTGGCTTATATGGTAACTGTGTTCAATTGTCCCAAGTAGCTACACCATTTTATTACATTCATACCAACAGTATCTGAGAATTCTTATTTCTCTACATCCTTATCTTACTTTTTCATCATAGCCATCCTAGTGGATGTGAGGGCTTCGCTGGTGGCTCTGATGGTAAAGAATCCACCTGGAGTTCAGGAGACCTGGGTTTGATCCCTGGGTCAGGAAGATCCCCCAGAGGAGGGCATGGCAACCCACTCAAGTGTTCTTGTCTTCAGAATCCCATGAACAGAGGAGCCTGGTGGGGTACTGTCCCTGGGGCCTCAAAGAGTCAGACACAACTGAGCAACTAAGCATGAACACGAAGGGATGGGAAGTATTGATCATTTCTTGTTATGATTTTGATTTGTACTTCCCTGGTGACCAGTGATGTTGAGCATCTTTTCATGTGTTTATGGCCATTCATATATATCTGCTTTTGAGGTATATGAATGCCTATTCATATTCTTTACCCATTTTTTAAAGTAGAGGTAGAATTCACATAGCATAAAGGTAACCATGTTAAAATATATGATGCTCATGTTAAAGTACAATGCATAATTCATAACATTGTCACTCCAATACGGGCATGGGTCCGATTTCCTGTAAGGATATACTGCCTTTGATTGATCCACTCAGCAGTTGATGTGTATTTGGATGATTTGACTTTCAATTTGGGGATATTATGACCATTGCTGCTATGAACAAGTTAGTGTATAAGTTTTGTGTGGATATACATGGTCTTTTTAAAAATTTTTACTTATGGATTTATTTTTGGCTGCATCAGGTCCTGGTTGCTGCATGTGGGCTTTCTCTAGCTGTGGTGAGCAGGGGCTTCTCATTGCAGTGGCCTCTCTTGTTTCAGAGAATGGGCTCTAGGGCACACAGACTTCACTAGTTGTGACACATGGGCTTAGTTGCTCCATGGCATATGGAATCTTCCTGGACCAGGGATCAAACCCATGTCCCCTGCACTGGCATGCACATTCTTAACCACTGGGCCACCAGAGAAGTCCAACGTGTATATTCATTTCTCTTGGATATATACCTAGGAGTAGAATTGCTGGCTTATATGGTAACTGTGTTCAATTGTCCCAAGTAGCTACACCATTTTATTACATTCATACCAACAGTATCTGAGAATTCTTATTTCTCTACATCCTCTATCTTATTTTTTCATCATAGCCATCCTAGTGGATGTGAGGGCTTCGCTGGTGGCTCTGATGGTAAAGAATCCACCTGGAGTTCAGGAGACCTGGGTTTGATCCCTGGGTCAGGAAGATCCCCCAGAGGAGGGCATGGCAACCCACTCAAGTGTTCTTGTCTTCAGAATCCCATGAACAGAGGAGCCTGGTGGGGTACTGTCCCTGGGGCCTCAAAGAGTCAGACACAACTGAGCAACTAAGCATGAACACGAAGGGATGGGAAGTATTGATCATTTCTTGTTATGATTTTGATTTGTACTTCCCTGGTGACCAGTGATGTTGAGCATCTTTTCATGTGTTTATGGCCATTCATATATATCTGCTTTTGAGGTATATGAATGCCTATTCATATTCTTTACCCATTTTTTAAAGTAGAGGTAGAATTCACATAGCATAAAGGTAACCATGTTAAAATATATGATGCTCATGTTAAAGTACATGATTCATTGGCATTTATCACATTCATAACATTGTGCACCCAACACCTCTATCTGGTTTTAAAATGTTTTTGTCACCCCCAAAGGAAAGAATCCACCTGCCAATACTGGGGCATGGGTCCGAACCCTGGTTCAGGAAGATTCCATATGCCATGCAGCAACTAAGCCCAGCTAAGTCCCTCCTCATTCCCCTCTTCTCCAATTCATAGTAGTCAGTGATCTGCTTTCTGACTCTGAGTCTGTTTATTCTGGAATTTTATACAAATGGAATGATAATAACGTGACCTTTCGTGTCTGGCCTCCTTCACTTAATACAGTGATTTCTGGGTTCATCCACACCGGGGTGTGTGTCAGTACACCATTTCTTTTTGGCTGAGTAACATTCCGTTGTGTGGATGTATCCCATCTTTATCTGTTTATGAGGTGGTGGAAATTTGGTTCAGCATTTGGCTGTTGTGAATGATGTTGCTGTGAATGTTCAAGCAGTCCAAAGATTTTTTAGCTCTTCTGGATTCCTTGATCCTTTGCATTTCCATAAATGTTTGGATCAGCTTGTCAACTGTCACTTTCTGCAAAGAGCCAACTGTGATTTTTGATCACATTGAGTATATAGATCAACATAGGAGGTATTGCCATCTTAACAAGATTAGGTCTGTCTTTCCATTTATTTTGATTTTCATTTCTTTCAACAATGTTTTGTAGTCTTCAGAGTATGCAGTTTATACTTACTTTGTTAAATTGTAAATGGTATTTTTACCATTTTAATTGCATTTTCAATTTGCTTTCTTAAAATGGTACCAGAACAGAGGAGCCTGGTGGGTACTGTCCCTGGGGCCTCAAAGAGTCAGACACAACTAAACTAAGCATGAACACGAAGGGATGGGAAGTATTGATCATTTCTTGTTATGATTTTGATTTGTACTTCCCTGGTGACCAGTGATGTTGAGCATCTTTTCATGTGTTTATGGCCATTCATATATATCTGCTTTTGAGGTATATGAATGCCTATTCATATTCTTTACCCATTTTTTAAAGTAGAGGTAGAATTCACATAGCATAAAGGTAACCATGTTAAAATATATGATGCTCATGTTAAAGTACATGATTCATTGGCATTTATCACATTCATAACATTGTGCACCCAACACCTCTATCTGGTTTTAAAATGTTTTTGTCACCCCCAAAGGAAAGAATCCACCTGCCAATACTGGGGCATGGGTCCGAACCCTGGTTCAGGAAGATTCCATATGCCATGCAGCAACTAAGCCCAGCTAAGTCCCTCCTCATTCCCCTCTTCTCCAATTCATAGTAGTCAGTGATCTGCTTTCTGACTCTGAGTCTGTTTATTCTGGAATTTTATACAAATGGAATGATAATAACGTGACCTTTCGTGTCTGGCCTCCTTCACTTAATACAGTGATTTCTGGGTTCATCCACACCGGGGTGTGTGTCAGTACACCATTTCTTTTTGGCTGAGTAACATTCCGTTGTGTGGATGTATCCCATCTTTATCTGTTTATGAGGTGGTGGAAATTTGGTTCAGCATTTGGCTGTTGTGAATGATGTTGCTGTGAATGTTCAAGCAGTCCAAAGATTTTTTAGCTCTTCTGGATTCCTTGATCCTTTGCATTTCCATAAATGTTTGGATCAGCTTGTCAACTGTCACTTTCTGCAAAGAGCCAACTGTGATTTTTGATCACATTGAGTATATAGATCAACATAGGAGGTATTGCCATCTTAACAAGATTAGGTCTGTCTTTCCATTTATTTTGATTTTCATTTCTTTCAACAATGTTTTGTAGTCTTCAGAGTATGCAGTTTATACTTACTTTGTTAAATTGTAAATGGTATTTTTACCATTTTAATTGCATTTTCAATTTGCTTTCTTATTTGCTAGTCTGTAAAAATACAGTTGATTTTAAACTCCAATCTGTATCCTAAAGTCTTTCTAAGTTTATCTGTTCTAGTTTTTTGTAGATTTCTGAAGATTTTCTGTATAAACAATCATGTCATCTACAGTCCTTCCAATCTTTATGCCTCCTATTTCTTTGTCTTACCAACTGTACTAACTAGGAATTCTAGAACAGTACTGAAGTGGAAAGAAAGTGGATAGCCTTTCTTCCAATCATAGGAGAAAAGCATTCAGTATTTCACCATTAAATATGATATAAACTATAGGTCTTTTTGTAGCCACTGGAGTTTTCAGGAAGGGGCCTAACCCTGATTAAAATCGAGAGACACTAACATTAAGGCTGGCACTTTTAGTAGAAAGAGAATGTCTTTGAGATTTATTTATAACAGCTTTTCCAGGCATGGGCCAGAAGCCAGCTACATTAGAATAAACAGAAAGAGGAGCTAGTTGTCATGTGTAATAAGAACATCTAGGAGTCTAGCTGCTTCAGGCACAGGGTGATCTGGAGAATCAGAATGTTGTCAGGATAATGTCTCTTTGTATCTCTTCATTCTCTTCGTACTTGTTGACTTAGGCCTCAGCACATCTTCCTGCCACCTCCTTTTGCTAGCGATGTCACGAGTAGCTCTCGATGGAGGGCCACCCAACCTAGCAACTCCAGGAAGAAAAGAGGGCTTCATTGTTCAATCGTTCTGAAAAAAATGCTCAGGATTGATTGTTTGGACCAACTCAGGTCCCATGTCCATCCCTGAACCAATCACTGTGGCCAAAGGAATGGAATGCCCTGATCAGTCAAGCCCAAGCCACACGCTCCTCCCCCTGGGAACAAGAAGATGGGGTCAAGCCCACCCAAATCTGAAGAACTGAGAAAGGGAGGGAAGAGGTAGTTTCCCAAAGAAAAGCCCAAGTGCCAGAAAGTGAGGGAATGGGTCCGAGCCAGACATAAATCACAGCAGCCAACTCCCTCCTGCAGGAGGTCTTTCTGTGTTCCAGGTCTGGCACTAACGCTGGACCTCTTGAAACGTCCGTGTCTCCCTTTGCAATACATAGGTGGTCATTCCTACCCTTGTTGGCCCCATCTGAAAAGTCCAGTGACAGAGTACCCGAAGGCACTGTCTAAACTGTAAAGTGTGGTGCACATGTAAAGAAGGGGTCACAAGCATGATTGCTCAGTTGCTGTTCTTACCCATCTGTCCACCTGTTCTCTTCTCTCTCCCTTGCAGAACACCTGAAGAAGCCTCTTGAAGACTACATGGCCCTTTTCCCCAGCGTGAGGATCCTCCGAACCAAGAAACGGGAAGGGCTGATCAGGACACGGATGCTGGGGGCCTCGGCTGCCACTGGGGATGTGATCACGTTCCTGGACTCGCACTGTGAAGCCAATGTCAACTGGCTGCCCCCCTTGCTCGGTAAGGGAGGCTCGCAGGGTGAGGCAGGGGGTCTGGAGTGCACAGTGGCCACCGGCCCCACCTTCTGCAGGGAGTCCCCTACAAGGCTTCCCTTACCAACCTGGGGTGCACTCAGCACAACACCAGGTGCCATGAGGTTGTCAGATCTTCAGGAGCACTCAAAGTGACCTTAAACATTCATGCGGTCCTGTCGCTTCAGTTTACATAAGAGGAAGCTGGGACTTTGAGAGAAGTGACTTGCCCACATTAGCGTTAGTGACCTGGCTGCTTCTCCAAGGTTACTTCAGGTGTTACTGGAAAGGCAGTCAAGGCTGCCTGCTGCTAAGAGCTATATTACAGAGGACTTCGTCCTGTCATCTCGGAAGAGTGGCTGTTCCCTGCACACTACTGTGAGCTGGGACGGCTATAAACTTTATCTCCAGTCCTCATAAAACCATGCCAGGTCCAAAGTGTCCTCTTTTTATGGTAGAAGAGACTGAAGTTCTGAGAGACTGAGTGTCTCACTACTTCCCTTGAGCTATAAGTGTCAAAGTCCCCATCTCTCTGACTCCAAAGTGTGTCCTCTTTCAGGATTCCACTGTGTATCTCTAAATTCACTTCTGACAGCTCTCAGGGAAGGGCTCCAGACACAGGGCAGCATGATCCAGGAGTCATCCACACAGCCAGGAGACCTGAACCCAGGCTGCCAGACAGTAAGGTGCCTGGTTGGTGAACCAGGTCTGAATCCAGAGACATGAGCTTTGAGGAAGGCAGTGAGAGACTCCCAACAGGCAGATGTTGAAGAGGAAAAGTCCTAGAGGGACTGGTGGTCAGGTGAGGGACAGGGATGGAGACAGATTGGGGAAGAGAAGAGTGAACGCCTCAAAAATGGGATGAGTGCAAGACTTCCCTGGTGGTCCAGTAGCTAAGGCTCTGCACTCCCAGTGCACAGACCTGGGTTCAATCCCTGGTCAGGGAACTAGATCCCACATGCCACAACTAAAAGATCCTGCATGCCGGATCCTGCATGCAGCAACTAAGTTTTGGATGCAGCCCAATAAATAAAGGAAATTAATTTGCAGGGCAGAAAAGGAGATGCAGACATAGAGAACAGACTTGTGGACACAGTTGGGAAAGGAGGTACAAAATGAGAGAGTAGCATGGAAATATATGTATTACCATTTGTAAAATAGATGGCTAGTGGGAATTTGCTGTATGATGCAAGGAGCTAAACCCAGTGATCTGTGACCACCTTGACAGGTGAGAGAAGATGGGAGGTGGGAGGGAGGTTCAAGGAGGAGGGGACATGTGTATGCCTATGGCTGACGCGTGTTGATGTATGACAGAAGCCAGCACAATATTGTAAAGCAATTATCCTTCAACTAAAAATTTAAAAAGGAGAAGAAAAAAAATGGAGGGATATGGTCGTCATAAGAGAAAGCCTAAAGGAGCAAAGAGGACTCAAGACTAGGGCGAGCTTGAGCATGTATCAGAATCACCTAGAAAGCAGAGTGCTGGGCCCAGCTCCAGAGTTGCTGGTTCAGGACATTGGGGTGGGCTGATTCCTAACGACCCCGATGATACCAGTGTGGCTGGTCCGGGGACGACGCTTCAGAGAGCACTAGTCAGGCCCCCATTCAGAAGGAAGGACAGAAAGCAGAACCCACACAGTTTAATGGGATGTGTGCATGCGTGCCAAGTCTCTTCAGTCGTGTCCGACTCTTCACGACCCCATGGACGGTAGCCTTCCAGGCTGCTCTGTCCATGGGATTCTCCAGGCAAGGAGACTGGAGCAGGTTGCTGTGCCCTCCTCCGGGGGATCTTATCGACCCAGGGACTGAGCCCACATCTCTTACAGCTCCTGTCAAAGGCGGGTTCTTTACCACTAGCGCCACCTAATGGGATAGCCCATTTAATGGGATAACTCAGCAAATTCATTTCCTAACACAGATTTTCTTATTTTACCGACCCTAGGATCCCACTGGATTAGGAAAAGAATATAACCACACTAATGGGATGAGTGCAAGACTTCCCTGGTGGTCCAGTAGCTAAGGCTCTGCACTCCCAGTGCACAGACCTGGGTTCAATCCCTGGTCAGGGAACTAGATCCCACATGCCACAACTAAAAGATCCTGCATGCCGGATCCTGCATGCAGCAACTAAGTTTTGGATGCAGCCCAATAAATAAAGGAAATTAATTTGCAGGGCAGAAAAGGAGATGCAGACATAGAGAACAGACTTGTGGACACAGTTGGGAAAGGAGGTACAAAATGAGAGAGTAGCATGGAAATATATGTATTACCATTTGTAAAATAGATGGCTAGTGGGAATTTGCTGTATGATGCAAGGAGCTAAACCCAGTGATCTGTGACCACCTTGACAGGTGAGAGAAGATGGGAGGTGGGAGGGAGGTTCAAGGAGGAGGGGACATGTGTATGCCTATGGCTGACGCGTGTTGATGTATGACAGAAGCCAGCACAATATTGTAAAGCAATTATCCTTCAACTAAAAATTTAAAAAGGAGAAGAAAAAAAATGGAGGGATATGGTCGTCATAAGAGAAAGCCTAAAGGAGCAAAGAGGACTCAAGACTAGGGCGAGCTTGAGCATGTATCAGAATCACCTAGAAAGCAGAGTGCTGGGCCCAGCTCCAGAGTTGCTGGTTCAGGACATTGGGGTGGGCTGATTCCTAACGACCCCGATGATACCAGTGTGGCTGGTCCGGGGACGACGCTTCAGAGAGCACTAGTCAGGCCCCCATTCAGAAGGAAGGACAGAAAGCAGAACCCACACAGTTTAATGGGATGTGTGCATGCGTGCCAAGTCTCTTCAGTCGTGTCCGACTCTTCACGACCCCATGGACGGTAGCCTTCCAGGCTGCTCTGTCCATGGGATTCTCCAGGCAAGGAGACTGGAGCAGGTTGCTGTGCCCTCCTCCGGGGGATCTTATCGACCCAGGGACTGAGCCCACATCTCTTACAGCTCCTGTCAAAGGCGGGTTCTTTACCACTAGCGCCACCTAATGGGATAGCCCATTTAATGGGATAACTCAGCAAATTCATTTCCTAACACAGATTCTTATGAAACTTTAGTATTTGATTATATACTTCTGACCCCAAGAATCCAGGATCCCACTGGATTAGGAAAAGAATATAACCCAGATTTTTCTGGTAAACTGTTTTTATTTCATTAAACCAAGCTCTGAATATGCCTCTCATGACTGTAAGAGAACAAAAATATACCTCACTCTAAATCCCCTAATTTATAGTCCTGAAGGAACATCCCATTTGGTGGGTCATTCAGTGACTCAGAAAGAGAATGAAGTGGTGGGCACGATGCTGTGGTTGTGGTCCAAATAGCCTTAACTCTGTTTCTATGGAAATATACGAGGGTAATGTTCATAATCTACAGGCGTACATGGAAGAAACATTTTTCCTCCCCACCCCTCTTTCTCCAATAGAAGTGTGAACCGGTGATGTAGATTTAAAAGTCTGTCCCTGCTAATGTGAACAACTGACCAAGTGCACCCTGGCTCCTGTGTCTGTAGCCACGAACATGCCCAGTTCACTCTGTCTTCTCTGGGGAGGAGGCATTTCTGAGGCTGAGAAGGATTCAGCCCTCCGTCCCCAAAGGAAAGCCACTGCCATGATCATTTTCCTCATTTCTGTCACTCCCATCACCACCATCAGCAGCATCCTGCCTCTTCAAGTCACTCATCTCTTCAGGCCACAGGCACGTTTGAATGTCAGTTACATGGTAACACAGATGGGCCAGGCATTGTTATCCACATATTGCAAATGAGAAAATGGGAGGACAGAGAGAATGAGGGGGATGCTCAGCCTTCCAGCTCCTGCTTCTGACCTGCTTTCTGCAGTCCTGGAGACAGAGGATGTCAGCAAAGAGCCTGTCACCTGCTGGAGGCTGGGCTCCTCGTGGCCCCCTCATCGCACTTGGTCTTCACAGAGGCTCCACGTCATAGGTGCTGTCTTCCTCCGTTTCACCAGCCAGGAAGCCAGGGTTCAGAGCATCAGATAACCTTTCTCGAGGTTATACTGTTCATAGGTAACAAAACCAATGCTTGAACCTGGGCATTCTGTCTCCAGATGAGGACCACACTGTGGAATGCTGCTTCTCTGATACCGCCACCTTTAGCTCCCACCTCCCACATCAGCCCGCGTCCAGCAGAGCACTGTGTCCCCAGCCCACACCCTGTCAGGCCCTGTCAGGCTCCCCATTCTGAGTCCTGACTTGACTTGTGGCCCAGCATGCAGGTCCCCCTTCACCTGCCCCTCAGCCTGCCTGTCCCTGAACACCCCCTGGTGGCCCCAACACCTCCTGGCTGCCGTCAGAGCACAAATGGCCCCTGTGAGAGAGGCCAGCTTGCATCTCCCAACAGTCAGAACTACTGAAACGGAAGCGGACTATACCATGAGCTCCTCAGGGCTAGAGGTATGCAGGCAGGGCCTGGTGGACCTCTGTCCTGCAGGAATTCTGCCTGCAAGGTGATTCAGGGGGACAAATAGTGGTCTTAAGTGGTTCTATGTCCCTTTCAAGCCAGAAAGAAGCGGACTCTACAAAAATTCACTCTCTGCCCTTCAGTGTGCCTTCTGCAGAAGCCATGACTACAGTCAGGGGATTGGGGCAGAGGATCTGCCACGAGGGGCTAGTGGGTTATGATGGGTGCCTGGCTGCTTGGGCCAGGAGTCAAGTTCAAGGCTTGGAATGGGGAGCCTGGTAGGGCCAGGGCAGGCTGGCAGCTGCCTCGGGTCCAGGCTTCATCGAGCTACAGTAGACTTTTCTTCCAGGACAGAAAGCGGAAGTTTTCTAAAATGCAAGACATGATCTATAGGTGGGTCATGAAATTGTATGTGTGTGTATTTGTAGTGAAGAAGAAAGAACACTGAATCACTGAATGTCAGGGTGCATTCTAGGTGATGAGGGAAAGTACTGCTTTGGAAATATTTCAATCGTCCTGCATCAGTGTGTGCATTTGTGCAGTGCACTGGCATGTCCCCAGGGTGCTTCTAACTGTGGCACATGGTCATAAAAGTTGAAAAATGGTGCTTTTGACACTGTGGCTCCAAGTGCAGATCTGGAACCAACAGCGTCAGGAGCACCCGAGGCTCCCTCAGCCCCACCCCAGGGCGGGCCAGCCCCAGGCCCACTGAGCCAAGCTCTGCTGGAGCTTGGATCTGCCTTGTGGATGGGCTCCTAGGAAATTTTAAGGAAGCTGAAGAATCTTCCCATGGTTGAAAAAATGCTTGAACCTGGGCATTCTGTCTCCAGATGAGGACCACACTGTGGAATGCTGCTTCTCTGATACCGCCACCTTTAGCTCCCACCTCCCACATCAGCCCGCGTCCAGCAGAGCACTGTGTCCCCAGCCCACACCCTGTCAGGCCCTGTCAGGCTCCCCATTCTGAGTCCTGACTTGACTTGTGGCCCAGCATGCAGGTCCCCCTTCACCTGCCCCTCAGCCTGCCTGTCCCTGAACACCCCCTGGTGGCCCCAACACCTCCTGGCTGCCGTCAGAGCACAAATGGCCCCTGTGAGAGAGGCCAGCTTGCATCTCCCAACAGTCAGAACTACTGAAACGGAAGCGGACTATACCATGAGCTCCTCAGGGCTAGAGGTATGCAGGCAGGGCCTGGTGGACCTCTGTCCTGCAGGAATTCTGCCTGCAAGGTGATTCAGGGGGACAAATAGTGGTCTTAAGTGGTTCTATGTCCCTTTCAAGCCAGAAAGAAGCGGACTCTACAAAAATTCACTCTCTGCCCTTCAGTGTGCCTTCTGCCAAGAAGCCCTGACTACAGTCAGGGGATTGGGGCAGAGGATCTGCCACGAGGGGCTAGTGGGTTATGATGGGTGCCTGGCTGCTTGGGCCAGGAGTCAAGTTCAAGGCTTGGAATGGGGAGCCTGGTAGGGCCAGGGCAGGCTGGCAGCTGCCTCGGGTCCAGGCTTCATCGAGCTACAGTAGACTTTTCTTCCAGGACAGAAAGCGGAAGTTTTCTAAAATGCAAGACATGATCTATAGGTGGGTCATGAAATTGTATGTGTGTGTATTTGTAGTGAAGAAGAAAGAACACTGAATCACTGAATGTCAGGGTGCATTCTAGGTGATGAGGGAAAGTACTGCTTTGGAAATATTTCAATCGTCCTGCATCAGTGTGTGCATTTGTGCAGTGCACTGGCATGTCCCCAGGGTGCTTCTAACTGTGGCACATGGTCATAAAAGTTGAAAAATGGTGCTTTTGACACTGTGGCTCCAAGTGCAGATCTGGAACCAACAGCGTCAGGAGCACCCGAGGCTCCCTCAGCCCCACCCCCAGGGCGGGCCAGCCCCAGGCCCACTGAGCCAAGCTCTGCTGGAGCTTGGATCTGCCTTGTGGATGGGCTCCCTAGGAAATTTTAAGGAAGCTGAAGAATCTTCCCAGGGAAAGGTCTGGAGAAGGGCCTCCCTTCCTAATTATTCAAGGCTGTGTAAGGGGCTGTGTGAGCATCTTTCCCAGAAGGAAATGAATCTGTTTCCATCGCAGTGCTGAGCATAAGCGGCACCTGTGCTAAACACCTTCCAACATGACTGGATCCAGCACTCCTGTGACCAAAGCCTCTTCTCCCCATTTCACAGGGCAGAACACTGAGGCTTGGGGAGGTTATTTATGTAGCTGCCCCAGGACCCTCATGTGGATGTCAGGGTAGGCTGGGAACCCTGGTCCATATTGCCTAAAGCTTGCGCTCTGTCTTCCTCATGGATTCTCAAACTCGAGCATTCAGAAATCACCAAGGAGATGTGTCAGACGTGACTAAGCTGCAGAGCAAGGTCATGCACATAGCTGCTTTCTCGTCCAGCCTCCCTAATGGGCATCTCTTGACTTCTTCAGACCGCATCGCTCGGAACCCCAAGACCATCGTGTGCCCGATGATCGATGTGATTGACCACGATGACTTCCGGTACGAGACGCAGGCGGGGGATGCCATGCGGGGCGCCTTTGACTGGGAGATGTACTATAAGCGGATCCCCATCCCTCCAGAACTTCAGAAAGCTGACCCCAGCGACCCATTTGAGTAAGTACGAGGGACCTGGGCCAGTCCCAGTGGCTGACCCCACAGAGCCCTCCCTGGTGTGCATGGCACTTAGGATCACTGCCTCCCCCAAAAGTCCCTCCCGTTGCAGGGGGCGACAGACTTGTGCAACCAGAAACTCTGTCCCTCCGAGCTTGTTCCAGAGCCTTGGCTCACAGACCACCGAGGTGGTCACCTCTGCTTTGCCAGCCCCAGGACTGCCAGCTGGGGTGGCAAGCCTAGCACCCAGTCGTAGTCATTGTCATCGCTGTCACCGTCATGGTCACCACCATTCTGATGTTGTTCAGTTGCTAAATCTCGTCAGACTCTTTGTGACCCCGTGGACGGCAGCACGCCAGGCTTCCCTGTCCTCCACCGTCTCCGAGAGCTTGCTCAAAGTCATGTCCATTGACTCAGTGATGCCATCCAACCGTCTCGTCCTGTGTCGCTCCCTTCTCCTCCTGCCCTCAGTCTTTCCCAGCATCAGGGTCTTTTCCAGTGTGTCAGCTCTTCGCATCAGGTGGCCAAGGTATTGGAGCTTCAGCTTCAGCATCCATCCTTCCAATGAATAGTCAGGGTTGATTTCCTTTAGGATTGGCTGGTTTGCCCTCCTGGCAGTCCAGGGGACTCTCGAGAGTCTTTGCCAGCACCACAAGTCACCACCATTTACTGCACGTTTTCTAAGTGCCAGGCGCAGTGCTGAGCGCACTATATGCTGATCCTTTTAATCCCAACAGCCATGTGTAGTATTTCCAAATGAGGATGCCAGGGCTCCAGGAGGAGCCTTCCAGATCACTGCTGTGAAGGGGCTCAGGCTCGGTGCCATGCAGATCTGGCTGCTTCTGGAGCCAACTTTCCCATCAGTTACAGCCTCTTGAAGTATTATGGAGATAACAGCTTGTCCCCGGCAGAAGTCTGGGGCACGAGAACTGGACCTATCACATCCTGGAATGTGAGCACTAAAGGGAACCTCCAGGTCACGGGCATCAGCCCTTTGTAGAAGAGACTCAGCCCTAGGACAGGGAGGGGCTTCTGCAGGCACACTGTGGGCTAGTGGCCAAGCCAGAAACATAGCCCAGTCCCTCTCTGATTCCCCCAAGCTTCAGAAGGATCTTTTCTCCCACAACGGGCTCAGCATCCTGACTGTCTCATGAACCCCTCCCGCCAGAGGTAAGGGACGATCTCAGGCACAAAACCAGAGTTCAGCCTTTCCTGCTGGATCGGTTTCCTGATCAGTTTCCTAGTACCACTGTGGTAATAACTTACTCCAGGCTTATTGGTCTATCAAAACAACACAGACTCACTGTCTTAGAGTTCTGCTGGTCAGAAGTCTGAAAAGGTCCAACTGGACTAAATCGCAGCATCGGCTGTGCTGAGCTTCCTCAAGATGCTCCGGGGAGGGATCCATTTCCACACCCTTTCCAGCTCCCAGACTCTTTGTGACCCCGTGGACGGCAGCACGCCAGGCTTCCCTGTCCTCCACCGTCTCCGAGAGCTTGCTCAAAGTCATGTCCATTGACTCAGTGATGCCATCCAACCGTCTCGTCCTGTGTCGCTCCCTTCTCCTCCTGCCCTCAGTCTTTCCCAGCATCAGGGTCTTTTCCAGTGTGTCAGCTCTTCGCATCAGGTGGCCAAGGTATTGGAGCTTCAGCTTCAGCATCCATCCTTCCAATGAATAGTCAGGGTTGATTTCCTTTAGGATTGGCTGGTTTGCCCTCCTGGCAGTCCAGGGGACTCTCGAGAGTCTTTGCCAGCACCACAAGTCACCACCATTTACTGCACGTTTTCTAAGTGCCAGGCGCAGTGCTGAGCGCACTATATGCTGATCCTTTTAATCCCAACAGCCATGTGTAGTATTTCCAAATGAGGATGCCAGGGCTCCAGGAGGAGCCTTCCAGATCACTGCTGTGAAGGGGCTCAGGCTCGGTGCCATGCAGATCTGGCTGCTTCTGGAGCCAACTTTCCCATCAGTTACAGCCTCTTGAAGTATTATGGAGATAACAGCTTGTCCCCGGCAGAAGTCTGGGGCACGAGAACTGGACCTATCACATCCTGGAATGTGAGCACTAAAGGGAACCTCCAGGTCACGGGCATCAGCCCTTTGTAGAAGAGACTCAGCCCTAGGACAGGGAGGGGCTTCTGCAGGCACACTGTGGGCTAGTGGCCAAGCCAGAAACATAGCCCAGTCCCTCTCTGATTCCCCCAAGCTTCAGAAGGATCTTTTCTCCCACAACGGGCTCAGCATCCTGACTGTCTCATGAACCCCTCCCGCCAGAGGTAAGGGACGATCTCAGGCACAAAACCAGAGTTCAGCCTTTCCTGCTGGATCGGTTTCCTGATCAGTTTCCTAGTACCACTGTGGTAATAACTTACTCCAGGCTTATTGGTCTATCAAAACAACACAGACTCACTGTCTTAGAGTTCTGCTGGTCAGAAGTCTGAAAAGGTCCAACTGGACTAAATCGCAGCATCGGCTGTGCTGAGCTTCCTCAAGATGCTCCGGGGAGGGATCCATTTCCACACCCTTTCCAGCTCCCAGAGACTGCTCTAGAGAAAACCCCGAGGCTGGGAAAGATTGAAGGCAAAAATAAGTAAATATTTAAAAAATCCAGTGTAAAGAAGGAGGAGGAGAAAGAGGGGTGAGGAGGAGGAAGAAGAAGAGAAAGAAGGAGAAGAACTGCCCCCACCCAGGCCACCCCTGAGTCCAGCTACCTCAGCGTCTGGGGTGGGGATCCGGGCATCAGCTCCTGGGGGGACAGGGTTGAGAGCCAGTGGCCCAGACGCCTGCCCAGGGACTCTCCATCCTTTATACCCTCCAGTTCCTTCCAGAAGTCTCTCTTCTGTATTGCACCCAGAGGAAACCCAAGTTTTGTCCAAGGTCACAAAGAAATCCTGACCGTTTTCTGCAGTCCTTCCCTGGTAGCTCAGCTGGTAAAGAATCTGTCTGCCAACCGCCTTGCAGTGCAAGGGGCGCCAGTTCGAGCCCTGGCCTGGGAAGATCCCACGTGCCGCGGAGCGGCTGGACTGATGTGTCCAATTACTGAGCCAGAGCTCTGGAGCGCATGCGCCCAGAGCTGGCGCTCTGCAACAACAGAAGCCACCGCGATGGGAGGCCCACAGGAGCCAAAGAACAAAGACTGATGAACATAGAGAAACGAAAGACCAATAGAAGAAGTGGCCCGCCTGCTCCCCTCCCTCCCCAACCCGACCCCCGCCCAAAATAAATACATAAATAAATCTTTAAAAAAAAAAAAAAAAAGAATCTGTCTGCCATGCAGGAGACTCCGATTTGATTCCTGGGTCGGGAAGATCCCCTGGAAAAGGGAAAGGCTACCCATTCCAGCATCCTGGGACCTCCCTGGTGGCACAGCTGGTGAAGAATCTGCCCTAGGTTGGGAAGATTCCCTTGGGGAGTGGAAGGGCTGCCCACTCCAGGATTCTTGCCTTGAGAATCCCACAGCTCATCCGTGGGATTGCAGAGTCAGACACGACTGAGCAGCTTTGACTTCACTCCCCCACCATGCCTGGCCAGTGGGTGTGCTGCAGACACAGCGCCAACTACTAGACATCAAAACAACACAGACTCACTGTCTTAGAGTTCTGCTGGTCAGAAGTCTGAAAAGGTCCAACTGGACTAAATCGCAGCATCGGCTGTGCTGAGCTTCCTCAAGATGCTCCGGGGAGGGATCCATTTCCACACCCTTTCCAGCTCCCAGAGACTGCTCTAGAAAACCCCGAGGCTGGGAAAGATTGAAGGCAAAAATAAGTAAATATTTAAAAAATCCAGTGTAAAGAAGGAGGAGGAGAAAGAGGGGTGAGGAGGAGGAAGAAGAAGAGAAAGAAGGAGAAGAACCGCCCCCACCCAGGCCACCCCTGAGTCCAGCTACCTCAGCGTCTGGGGTGGGGATCCGGGCATCAGCTCCTGGGGGGACAGGGTTGAGAGCCAGTGGCCCAGACGCCTGCCCAGGGACTCTCCATCCTTTATACCCTCCAGTTCCTTCCAGAAGTCTCTCTTCTGTATTGCACCCAGAGGAAACCCAAGTTTTGTCCAAGGTCACAAAGAAATCCTGACCGTTTCTGCAGTCCTTCCCTGGTAGCTCAGCTGGTAAAGAATCTGTCTGCCAACCGCCTTGCAGTGCAAGGGGCGCCAGTTCGAGCCCTGGCCTGGGAAGATCCCACGTGCCGCGGAGCGGCTGGACTGATGTGTCCAATTACTGAGCCAGAGCTCTGGAGCGCATGCGCCCAGAGCTGGCGCTCTGCAACAACAGAAGCCACCGCGATGGGAGGCCCACAGGAGCCAAAGAACAAAGACTGATGAACATAGAGAAACGAAAGACCAATAGAAGAAGTGGCCCGCCTGCTCCCCTCCCTCCCCAACCCGACCCCCGCCCAAAATAAATACATAAATAAATCTTTAAAAAAAAAAAAAAAAAGAATCTGTCTGCCATGCAGGAGACTCCGATTTGATTCCTGGGTCGGGAAGATCCCCTGGAAAAGGGAAAGGCTACCCATTCCAGCATCCTGGGACCTCCCTGGTGGCACAGCTGGTGAAGAATCTGCCCTAGGTTGGGAAGATTCCCTTGGGGAGTGGAAGGGCTGCCCACTCCAGGATTCTTGCCTTGAGAATCCCACAGCTCATCCGTGGGATTGCAGAGTCAGACACGACTGAGCAGCTTTGACTTCACTCCCCCACCATGCCTGGCCAGTGGGTGTGCTGCAGACACAGCGCCGTGGCGTGATATTTGAAAGAGACCAGCTTGGGTGGCTGCTCATCCATTCATTAACTCCAAGCCCTTGGGCAGAGTATAGAGCACGCCTGAATTTCAGGTTTCTCCTTGTGAAAAGAGGGCTAGTCAGGGCTTTTTGAGAGCTGGGGATAATGTTGGTAAGGTGAGTGGCACCCACTGGATGCTCAGGACTGCCATTATTATCGCTGTTGAACATGACAGAAAGCAGACCAGCCTGGAGGAGAGGCCTCCCTCTGGAGGCGAAGCCTGGTGCGTCCAAAATGCCTCAAAGCTCACATCCTACCTGTTCCCCGGCCCATGCTGCTGGCTTCTAGATGCGGCGTCTGAGGTTCAGTTTTCCGTGAAGCTCCAAGTCAGAACCATGCTCTGCCCCTCTAGGCATTACAGCTCCAGCCAGAAAAACCCAAACCCCACAGCCTTCATAAGCGAGAGGAAAGTTGATACTAACAACACCTTACTTTCCCATAGAACTGAATACTTTCCAACTATAGCAGCTGTGTGAGCTAGGGAGAGTAGCTATACGTTCTTGTGTAGATGGGAGAACAGGCTGAGAGAGGTAAATCAGTGCTGTCCTGTAGAAATGCAGTGACTCACACGTGTGCTTCTGAAGTGTCCTCACACGCACCTTTGTATGTATATAGTATATGATGCAGCTACAAGGCCCTCAGGGGAAAGACATTATAATTTCACTTCACCAGTATTCTTAGGTTTTAACCACGTGATCCTTCACTGAGGTTCACTGGTTAAAATGTAGCATTTTTATAGGCAAGGAAGAAGAAAGCCAGAGGCCTTGCTCACTCTGCTGGACACGGGGGCTGTGTTTACGGAGCAAGGGGGACAGCAGCATCCGAGAGCAGGACACACAGCCAAGACGTCCGCATCTTCACACCTTCTTCTTCTTCCCGCAGGTCCCCCGTGATGGCCGGAGGCCTGTTCGCAGTGGACCGAAAGTGGTTCTGGGAGCTGGGCGGGTACGACCCCGGCTTGGAGATATGGGGAGGGGAGCAGTACGAGATCTCATTCAAGGTGAGCCAGCCCGGGAAGTCCCCTCGTCCTTGGCGGGGTGTCCCCAGCAGTGCTGGAGACTGGGTACACTGGGGAGGCCTCAGGTTCTGCCGCCCGTCTGCTTCTCAGGTGAACAAGTCAGGAGCCACCGGCCACTACCGATTATGGGGGAGGGAGTGGCGGGGGAGGGGAGATCAGGCCAGAGGCTCACCTGAGCCACGGATCTGCTGGTGTGGGCCTTGCGTCGTCCCTTCTTAGACGACAGTGTTGACATACAGCCTCACTTCCGCTACAGAGCGGTGTGGCACCCACTGTCCAGGACCCTTTTAGCTGAACATGACAGAAAGCAGACCAGCCTGGAGGAGAGGCCTCCCTCTGGAGGCGAAGCCTGGTGCGTCCAAAATGCCTCAAAGCTCACATCCTACCTGTTCCCGGCCCATGCTGCTGGCTTCTAGATGCGCCTGAGGTTCAGTTTTCCGTGAAGCTCCAAGTCAGAAGCATGCTCTGCCCCTCTAGGCATTACAGCTCCAGCCAGAAAAACCCAAACCCCACAGCCTTCATAAGCGAGAGGAAAGTTGATACTAACAACACCTTACTTTCCCATAGAACTGAATACTTTCCAACTATAGCAGCTGTGTGAGCTAGGGAGAGTAGCTATACGTTCTTGTGTAGATGGGAGAACAGGCTGAGAGAGGTAAATCAGTGCTGTCCTGTAGAAATGCAGTGACTCACACGTGTGCTTCTGAAGTGTCCTCACACGCACCTTTGTATGTATATAGTATATGATGCAGCTACAAGGCCCTCAGGGGAAAGACATTATAATTTCACTTCACCAGTATTCTTAGGTTTTAACCACGTGATCCTTCACTGAGGTTCACTGGTTAAAATGTAGCATTTTTATAGGCAAGGAAGAAGAAAGCCAGAGGCCTTGCTCACTCTGCTGGACACGGGGGCTGTGTTTACGGAGCAAGGGGGACAGCAGCATCCGAGAGCAGGACACACAGCCAAGACGTCCGCATCTTCACACCTTCTTCTTCTTCCCGCAGGTCCCCCGTGATGGCCGGAGGCCTGTTCGCAGTGGACCGAAAGTGGTTCTGGGAGCTGGGCGGGTACGACCCCGGCTTGGAGATATGGGGAGGGGAGCAGTACGAGATCTCATTCAAGGTGAGCCAGCCCGGGAAGTCCCCTCGTCCTTGGCGGGGTGTCCCCAGCAGTGCTGGAGACTGGGTACACTGGGGAGGCCTCAGGTTCTGCCGCCCGTCTGCTTCTCAGGTGAACAAGTCAGGAGCCACCGGCCACTACCGATTATGGGGGAGGGAGTGGCGGGGGAGGGGAGATCAGGCCAGAGGCTCACCTGAGCCACGGATCTGCTGGTGTGGGCCTTGCGTCGTCCCTTCTTAGACGACAGTGTTGACATACAGCCTCACTTCCGCTACAGAGACGGTGTGGCTCCCGTCGGGGCACCGAGCACGCCAGCAGGGAGGCAGAGAGAGCGAAACGGTTGAACAGGACCTGTAGGCTGGCAGGAAGCTCTGCTCTGAGAATGGTCCCTGGCCTCACAGAGGCCGGCTTGCCCTTGGTGTTTCCTGGCCACCTCTCTGTTTTCCCTCAGTATCTGTCACTGCTGGAGTTTGATGTAGAGACCAGGGGCTAAGAGCTCAGTTATGGAGTCAGAAAAGCCTAGGCTCCAATCCCAACTCCTCTACTCAATAGCTGTGTGACTTTGGGCAAGTTAGAGGACCTTTCTGAGCTTTGTTTCCTCATCTAAGAAGATAGTAACGTTACCTACCTTACAGAGCTTTCATGAAGATTAAATGAGATATTATCTAGAAAGTGGTGAGCACCTGATCTGAGGACACAGCCACCAATTAATACTGGTAGAAATTATTAAAAGAGTCTGTGAATAAATATTTACAATACTGTATTAGACCAGCATGTGTGCTGTCAGTGGTAGTAAAGGAGATGATGGTTACTAGTTAACTACCCAAACTCCTGAGGCCACCTTCTCCCCCTTTCTGTTCAATTTTTGTGTTGATCTCAAGTGAAGAACACAGGCCCGATCCCTCTGCAGGGAAGGCTAGCTTGTCCTGTGCCTCTGTGGTCGGCCATGGCCTGCTTCTAGTCCCCCTAGAACTCTTGGTAAGATAGATCCCCAGCCCATGAGGAAAGGCCAGCCCTGTGTACACACACCCCTCACCTCCTCCAAGTCAGGTGTCCACTCCCTCAATGGAGGACCATCATCACACCCGACAGGTAAGGCTTCGGTGCTGGGGTTAGATTGCCTGGGTCTGATTCTAGCCCTGCTGCTTTGTACCAGCTGTGTGACTGTGGACAGAGAATTGTTATGTCACTGAGCCTCAGTTTCTGCTTCCATAAAATGGGTTTTGTGATACTCTAACCTTCAAAGGGTTGTTGAGATGATTAAATAATACTGTTCTTGGTAGGTGCTTATTAATAAATATCCTAGATTAATGAAGTAATGAGAAATTATTTTTCATTATCATCATTGTCACTGCCACTAGGTGAACAGTTCAGAACCAGAGGATGTAAATCCTTGATTAGCAAGAAAACAACATAGTTTCTACTGAAACATTATTTTTATTTGAAAAAACAGTCTATGTCCATTTTACCTTCAGACTTCCGAAGTTGTTGCCTATAAGGTGGCCAGCCCCCTAAATAAAACTGATATTAAAGTCCAGAGGTGATATTAAAAATATTTAACCACCATGATGGTACAAGCACCGGCTGGTCAGAGCAATGCCAGGTGTTGGCAGCCATGCCTCCGCTCTGGTGTGCAGCCAGGATCGGAGCCGACAAGACCCTCTGCAGAGCCCTTACTTAATCCTCACAGCAGCCCCAAGAGGGTACTGTCGTTATTATACCCATTTCACAGGGAGGCAAGTGGAACTCAGACCAAGGTCCCACACAGTTGGAATGAACAGAACCAGGACCTGAACCCAGGTCTGCCTGACTGCAAGGCCCATGCTCTGACCTGCCGTGTTGGCTAGGCCTCTGCGGGGATGTGAGGGCCCTTGAGAGGAAAACCAGCCTGAGCAGCTTCTGTGCAGTCCCTTACTTTCCTCTCAGGTTTTGCCTCCTCCTGGGGTTAATTTACTAGACTATTCTGCAGCCTCTCCGTGAAGTGAATTAGCAACAGTGACACTTGTGGTAAAGGACCCACCTGCCATTGCAGGAGACACAAGAGTTGTGGGTTCGATCCCTGGGTCGGCCATGGCTCTTAGTCCCCTAGAACTCTTGGTAAGATAGATCCCCAGCCCATGAGGAAAGGCCAGCCCTGTGTACACACCCCTCACCTCCTCCAAGTCAGGTGTCCACTCCCTCAATGGAGGACCATCATCACACCCGACAGGTAAGGCTTCGTGCTGGGGTTAGATTGCCTGGGTCTGATTCTAGCCCTGCTGCTTTGTACCAGCTGTGTGACTGTGGACAGAGAATTGTTATGTCACTGAGCCTCAGTTTCTGCTTCCATAAAATGGGTTTTGTGATACTCTAACCTTCAAAGGGTTGTTGAGATGATTAAATAATACTGTTCTTGGTAGGTGCTTATTAATAAATATCCTAGATTAATGAAGTAATGAGAAATTATTTTTCATTATCATCATTGTCACTGCCACTAGGTGAACAGTTCAGAACCAGAGGATGTAAATCCTTGATTAGCAAGAAAACAACATAGTTTCTACTGAAACATTATTTTTATTTGAAAAAACAGTCTATGTCCATTTTACCTTCAGACTTCCGAAGTTGTTGCCTATAAGGTGGCCAGCCCCCTAAATAAAACTGATATTAAAGTCCAGAGGTGATATTAAAAATATTTAACCACCATGATGGTACAAGCACCGGCTGGTCAGAGCAATGCCAGGTGTTGGCAGCCATGCCTCCGCTCTGGTGTGCGGCCAGGATCGGAGCCGACAAGACCCTCTGCAGAGCCCTTACTTAATCCTCACAGCAGCCCCAAGAGGGTACTGTCGTTATTATACCCATTTCACAGGGAGGCAAGTGGAACTCAGACCAAGGTCCCACACAGTTGGAATGAACAGAACCAGGACCTGAACCCAGGTCTGCCTGACTGCAAGGCCCATGCTCTGACCTGCCGTGTTGGCTAGGCCTCTGCGGGGATGTGAGGGCCCTTGAGAGGAAAACCAGCCTGAGCAGCTTCTGTGCAGTCCCTTACTTTCCTCTCAGGTTTTGCCTCCTCCTGGGGTTAATTTACTAGACTATTCTGCAGCCTCTCCGTGAAGTGAATTAGCAACAGTGACACTTGTGGTAAAGGACCCACCTGCCATTGCAGGAGACACAAGAGTTGTGGGTTCGATCCCTGGGTTGGCAAGATTCCCTGACGTAGGAAATGGCCACCCACTCCAGTATTCTTGTCTGGAATATTCCTTGGACAGAGGAGCCTGGGGGGCTACAGCCCATGGGGTCGCAAAAAGTTGGACATGACTGAGTGACTGAACACATACACACACATCAAAAATAGGTTTGCTCTCCCAACCAACTCCTGTCCATCAGTAGGAGCTGCCCCAGTTCTGTGTGAATGTGTATGGAGGCTGCCTCTGAGCTTATCAGAAAAGGAGTGGTGATTGATTAGTGATGTCTGCATGGGCACAGGTTTGGTGAATGATGGCGTATACATCATTTATATGGACTTCCCTGGTGGCTCAGATGGTAAAGAATCCACCTGCAATGCGAGAGACCTGGGTTCCATCTCTGGGTTGGGAAGATCCCCTAGAGAAAGGAATGGCAACCCACTCCAGTATTCTTGCATGGAGAACCCCTAGGTACAAAGGAGCCTGGTGGGTTGCAGTCCATGGGGTCACAAAGAACCTGACATAACTGAGTGACTAAGCATACACACATCATTTATGTAGTAGCCCTAGTCCATGCAGTCTGGTTTTCCAAGCATCACTTCTTTACAGGTACAGTAGAATCACACATAAGGAACTAGAATTTTAACTTCACAGTTCCTCAGTGCGTCAGTTAAACAAACTTAATTCATGAAGTTTCCTACTCAGTTTTTCCCAGAAATGGGCACATCAGTGTTCTGAGTTCTCACCAGACTGTGAACTTCAATAGTATAGCAATTTTCGCCTGTTGTATTCCAAGAACTGAACAGATGGCCTGATGGGGAGAAGGCACCCAATAAATAATGGTTGGATGACTTCTCAGAGCAGGTGTGTCACTGCCTGGACCAGCTTCCTTGGTCAGTAGTCCCCCTTCAGAACGTCCCTGTCTCCCCACCCTGTGGAGGGTAGTGACGGGAGAGAAGGGCACAGAGAGATTTCTAAACCCAAAAGGATCTCATTCTGTGCCCGTCTGATGATGTTCACCAGGCATTTATGGAAGAACAAATGGTATTCTCCCCCCTCAGTTTATTTACAATAGACTCAGTAATGAAGTCTCTCATCTGGGAGGTGGAGGAAGTCTGGCTCTTGTTTCCATTTGATCCAATTATCTCCTCCACTCCGGAGAGGAAATGAGACCATGTAACGAGGAATGCCCTAGGTCTGGGAGGGAGACCCTTCTCCCTCGGCTTTCTCTCAGGCTTTGAGGGCATGAGTTCCTGGAGCTGGCGGCTGCCCCTTTGCCAGTGCACTGTCTCCTGGGCAGGCTTACCCACAGCTCTGAGGGCACAGGGGAGCTGCCCCAGTTCTGTGTGAATGTGTATGGAGGCTGCCTCTGAGCTTATCAGAAAAGGAGTGGTGATTGATTAGTGATGTCTGCATGGGCACAGGTTTGGTGAATGATGGCGTATACATCATTTATATGGACTTCCTGGTGGCTCAGATGGTAAAGAATCCACCTGCAATGCGAGAGACCTGGGTTCCATCTCTGGGTTGGGAAGATCCCCTAGAGAAAGGAATGGCAACCCACTCCAGTATTCTTGCATGGAGAACCCCTAGGTACAAAGGAGCCTGGTGGGTTGCAGTCCATGGGGTCACAAAGAACCTGACATAACTGAGTGACTAAGCATACACACATCATTTATGTAGTAGCCCTAGTCCATGCAGTCTGGTTTTCCAAGCATCACTTCTTTACAGGTACAGTAGAATCACACATAAGGAACTAGAATTTTAACTTCACAGTTCCTCAGTGCGTCAGTTAAACAAACTTAATTCATGAAGTTTCCTACTCAGTTTTTCCCAGAAATGGGCACATCAGTGTTCTGAGTTCTCACCAGACTGTGAACTTCAATAGTATAGCAATTTTCGCCTGTTGTATTCCAAGAACTGAACAGATGGCCTGATGGGGAGAAGGCACCCAATAAATAATGGTTGGATGACTTCTCAGAGCAGGTGTGTCACTGCCTGGACCAGCTTCCTTGGTCAGTAGTCCCCCTTCAGAACGTCCCTGTCTCCCCACCCTGTGGAGGGTAGTGACGGGAGAGAAGGGCACAGAAAATTTCTAAACCCAAAAGGATCTCATTCTGTGCCCGTCTGATGATGTTCACCAGGCATTTATGGAAGAACAAATGGTATTCTCCCCCCTCAGTTTATTTACAATAGACTCAGTAATGAAGTCTCTCATCTGGGAGGTGGAGGAAGTCTGGCTCTTGTTTCCATTTGATCCAATTATCTCCTCCACTCCGGAGAGGAAATGAGACCATGTAACGAGGAATGCCCTAGGTCTGGGAGGGAGACCCTTCTCCCTCGGCTTTCTCTCAGGCTTTGAGGGCATGAGTTCCTGGAGCTGGCGGCTGCCCCTTTGCCAGTGCACTGTCTCCTGGGCAGGCTTACCCACAGCTCTGAGGGCACAGGGGAGCCCAGCTGTCTGCCTGAAATGCTGGGTATTCTGTGTCAGCCAGAGTAGGGCATTTCCAAAGGGCCAGATTCTCTCTTATCTTCTTGGTGACAGAGAAGACAGACCGGTCTGAGAGGCATGAGTGTATTTTCAGAAATTAAGATAAATTGATACGTGCCATCAGGACTGATGGATTAATAATTTTACTCCAATTTCAGATGAGACCATCTATCCTGATGGGAAAGTCCTAGAAAAGATGTTACAAAGGCTCTGAAATTTCTAGAAGAGTCACTTACTCTTTGTATATATATGTGTGTGTGTGTGTATGTGTGTGTATATATATATATATATATATTATATATATATATATATATATGCCTCTTTTATTGGTCTTTCATTTATTTATATTCATCCATCTTTATTCCTCAGCCTGTGTGGGCCTCCCATCACAGTGGCCTCTCTCATTGCAGAGCACTGGCTCTGGGCACATGCGCTCCAGAGCACTGGCTCATAATTGGACACACCAGTCCAGCTGCTTTGCAGCATGTGGGATCTTCCCGTGCTAGGGATCGAACCGGCACCCCTTGCACTGCAAGGTGGACTCTTTATCCACTGGACCACCAGGGAAGCCCCACTTACTCCTTTTTTCTTTGTTTTCTCACTCTTAGTCAACAGAGCTGTTGTTTGCAAATGGCACAGTCACATTATGTGGAGGGTAGTGACGGAGAGAAGGGCACAGAGATTTCTAAACCCAAAAGGATCTCATTCTGTGCCCGTCTGATGATGTTCACCAGGCATTTATGGAAGAACAAATGGTATTCTCCCCTCAGTTTATTTACAATAGACTCAGTAATGAAGTCTCTCATCTGGGAGGTGGAGGAAGTCTGGCTCTTGTTTCCATTTGATCCAATTATCTCCTCCACTCCGGAGAGGAAATGAGACCATGTAACGAGGAATGCCCTAGGTCTGGGAGGGAGACCCTTCTCCCTCGGCTTTCTCTCAGGCTTTGAGGGCATGAGTTCCTGGAGCTGGCGGCTGCCCCTTTGCCAGTGCACTGTCTCCTGGGCAGGCTTACCCACAGCTCTGAGGGCACAGGGGAGCCCAGCTGTCTGCCTGAAATGCTGGGTATTCTGTGTCAGCCAGAGTAGGGCATTTCCAAAGGGCCAGATTCTCTCTTATCTTCTTGGTGACAGAGAAGACAGACCGGTCTGAGAGGCATGAGTGTATTTTCAGAAATTAAGATAAATTGATACGTGCCATCAGGACTGATGGATTAATAATTTTACTCCAATTTCAGATGAGACCATCTATCCTGATGGGAAAGTCCTAGAAAAGATGTTACAAAGGCTCTGAAATTTCTAGAAGAGTCACTTACTCTTTGTATATATATGTGTGTGTGTGTGTATGTGTGTGTATATATATATTATATATATATATATATATATATATATATATATGCCTCTTTTATTGGTCTTTCATTTATTTATATTCATCCATCTTTATTCCTCAGCCTGTGTGGGCCTCCCATCACAGTGGCCTCTCTCATTGCAGAGCACTGGCTCTGGGCACATGCGCTCCAGAGCACTGGCTCATAATTGGACACACCAGTCCAGCTGCTTTGCAGCATGTGGGATCTTCCCGTGCTAGGGATCGAACCGGCACCCCTTGCACTGCAAGGTGGACTCTTTATCCACTGGACCACCAGGGAAGCCCCACTTACTCCTTTTTTTCCTTTGTTTTCTCACTCTTAGTCAACAGAGCTGTTGTTTGCAAATGGCACAGTCACATTATGAGAGTTCTCCAGATTGGCAGTTAAACTCTTCCCAGTAGTGGTCAGATAAATACCTGTAGCCTGGCCTATACCCACCTCCACCTCACCATTCCTTGCTTTCTCTCCACCCTCCTCCTCATTACTTAGTCTAGACTCTTAGCAACAGGGAACCAAAATCCTGGTCAGTCTGACTTAACCAAAAAAATCAGACTAGATTGTCCCACACAGCTGAAATCCCAGGGTAGATGCTCGAGGCCCAGCTGGGCCATCTCTTTTAACCTATCTCTTTTAGGCTCCACTTCCCTTAGTCCCTCACCTCTGCTTTCATCTGGATTGGCTTCCGTCTCAGACGAGCTGCTCAGTGGGAAGAGTCTGTTTCCCATGATTCCTATGTAAGTCCCCAAGTCGAGTCTCACTGGCCTTCTGGTTCCTTGCCCAATTCCTTAGCAGTCTTGGGATTAGTCAGCTGCTGTCTGAGTCTCATTAGTCACATGCCCATCCTGGAGCCAAAAAGATGGGATGGGCGGGTTCCCCAAAAGAAAGTTCAGGCATTGTGTGCAGAATGGAGGCGGGACAGGGCAAACCACAGAGGTCTGCCTCACCCAGCCATTCAGAACTTCTCAGAAGCCTCAGGCTCACATGCCTGGCCATCTCTGGGGACATGCTCTGTTCATTCTTCCTGAATGCCCTTCCTTAGTCTGGTCAACCTCCACTCATCCTTCTGGGCTCAGCTTATCTTTCAGCCTCCTCGCAGCCTTCCCTGAGCTTCTCGTGATGAGTAGGGGCCATCCCAATGTCACTCCCAGCATGGCTCCATGCCTCCTGTTGACATGACCCGAGGATCGGTCTATCTTCCCCCACTGCACTCTGAGCTCCCTGGAGGCAGGGAGGGGTCTTGTTCATCTGAGTACCTGTTTCTGGCCCATCACAGGTGTTTTAAATACTTGTCAGTGGATCAATTTCCATCTGATACCCTTCCTTCATCCTGCCAGACTTACAACCCCAGACCATCCCTAGACTTACATCGCCATCTTTGGGTTCTGGTGGCGTAGTCCCTAGACTTACATCGCCATCTTTGGGTTCTCAGCGAGAAGGCAGGGCCCTGGCTTCTCATCTCTACTCCCCGTCCACCTGGAGACTGGGCCATCCCTTGACCTCTCTAGCCCTCACACCCCAAATGATGCTGGTAAGAGTTTTCCTTCCTACCGAAGATAGGCTCAAATAAGATGCCCTAGAGAAAGCCCTGGCCTTCGGTGAGCATGAGAGTGGTTTGGATTAGAGGTGGGGTGGCAGGAGGAGCCAGAAGGGGACCACACGGTGTCCGCGGGGGGCTGAGATTGGGATATTTTCAACTCTGAGGTCCCGGAGAGAAGTCTCCACATGACAGGGTACCTGAGCTGGGGTGAGAAAGACGTGGACTTCGGGACAGTGAAAGTGGATATATCTTTTGTTAGTAATTTGGTAAAAATCTGTTACATTTCAAAGAAAGCACATTCTTCAACCTAAAAAAGTCTTTGACCCTCAGAAGTTTAGCCAAGAGAGACTGAGCAAAGATGAGGTAGGAGCTGTTTGTTGAAATGTTACTTACCATAGGGGAAGACTGAAAATGACCTAAATGTATGTCCTTAGGGGATAAGTAAGCTAGAGCACATCCCAGCAGTGACATATTATGTGAAAGAAGTTAGATGCGCCCAAAATTAAATTTGAAAAGATCTGAAAAAATGTGTGTGTGTATGTATATATATATATATATATTAATATACACACATGTGCATATATATATATATACACACAGACACTTATGTTTAATCTTCCAAAATATGACAAATGCAGGGCTTCCCTGGTGGCTCCATGGTAGGGTCTGTCTGCCAGTGCCAGGGACACGGCTGCACCGGGAAGATCCTACATCCCAAGGGACAGCTAAGCCCCAGGCCACAGCCACTGAAGGCTCTAGAGCCGGTGATCCCAACCCGAGAAGCCTCCGCTTAGAGAAGAGCAGCCCCTGCTCCCCACAGCTGGAGAAAGCCTACGCACACCCGCGAAGCGTCAGCACAGCCAGAAACAGATAAATAAATCTTTTAAAAATATATATAACCACTGCAGACAAACAAAAAGAAAACTGAGAAAAGTATCTTTCCACCAGCTCGTGTTTACTGAGCACTCACATGTGGTGACGTGTGGGACCTGTGCCCCTCTATTTTACAGATGAGGAAACTGAGGCTGGGGTTAGATTACTTCCCTAACATCACACGCTTGGAGCGGGGATTTCCGCCGTGTTCTCCGACTTCAGACTGAGCCTCTGCCCTGACGCCCTCTGACCACGGTGCCTCGTAGGTTCCCCACCCCCTCAGGGCGTCGGGGGCAGAAGGCTGCAGGGTGGCTCTCCCTTCCTACTCGTATGTCTCTGTGGCAGAGTGTGTTCATCACCACGCAGATCTCTTCTAGAATCAGGAGAAAATTTAAGATTTAAGAATAAGGAGAAACTGTTACTTCTGTTCAATCCTCTCGGAACTCCAACCTCCCAGGGCTTTCCACATGACAGGGTAAGCTGGGGAGAAAGACGTGGACTTGGGACAGTGAAAGTGGATATATCTTTTGTTAGTAATTTGGTAAAAATCTGTTACATTTCAAAGAAAGCACATTCTTCAACCTAAAAGTCTTTGACCCTCAGAAGTTTAGCCAAGAGAGACTGAGCAAAGATGAGGTAGGAGCTGTTTGTTGAAATGTTACTTACCATAGGGGAAGACTGAAAATGACCTAAATGTATGTCCTTAGGGGATAAGTAAGCTAGAGCACATCCCAGCAGTGACATATTATGTGAAAGAAGTTAGATGCGCCCAAAATTAAATTTGAAAAGATCTGAAAAAATGTGTGTGTGTATGTATATATATATATATATATTAATATACACACATGTGCATATATATATATATACACACAGACACTTATGTTTAATCTTCCAAAATATGACAAATGCAGGGCTTCCCTGGTGGCTCCATGGTAGGGTCTGTCTGCCAGTGCCAGGGACACGGCTGCACCGGGAAGATCCTACATCCCAAGGGACAGCTAAGCCCCAGGCCACAGCCACTGAAGGCTCTAGAGCCGGTGATCCCAACCCGAGAAGCCTCCGCTTAGAGAAGAGCAGCCCCTGCTCCCCACAGCTGGAGAAAGCCTACGCACACCCGCGAAGCGTCAGCACAGCCAGAAACAGATAAATAAATCTTTTAAAAATATATATAACCACTGCAGACAAACAAAAAGAAAACTGAGAAAAGTATCTTTCCACCAGCTCGTGTTTACTGAGCACTCACATGTGGTGACGTGTGGGACCTGTGCCCCTCTATTTTACAGATGAGGAAACTGAGGCTGGGGTTAGATTACTTCCCTAACATCACACGCTTGGAGCGGGGATTTCCGCCGTGTTCTCCGACTTCAGACTGAGCCTCTGCCCTGACGCCCTCTGACCACGGTGCCTCGTAGGTTCCCCACCCCCTCAGGGCGTCGGGGGCGGAAGGCTGCAGGGTGGCTCTCCCTTCCTACTCGTATGTCTCTGTGGCAGAGTGTGTTCATCACCACGCAGATCTCTTCTAGAATCAGGAGAAAATTTAAGATTTAAGAATAAGGAGAAACTGTTACTTCTGTTCAATCCTCTCGGCCCACCCACCTCCCCGCATACCTCCCAGGGCTTTCTTAGGGCCATTTGCAAGTTCATGGAGGCGATTCCCCCAAGGGCGGCCTACAGAGAAGGGAGTCACAGGGAGGAAACGCTAGGGAAGGACGGGGCCCCCTGAGTACGGGGTTGGGGTCGGCTCCAGGAGAGCGAGATGGAGACCTTCTGAGGGTCCCCTGGGGCTGGCTCACTTGAGCAGGTGACAGAAGGCCACACGCAGGGATGAGCAATAGCCTCGTTCCCAGTGGGGACCTCCCACATCTGAGCAAAGGCAGGAGGCCTCCGAGGTGGGAGCGGGATGTTGCTTAGTCCAACAGTGACGCAGTCAAAGGCCAACCCAGTCCCAGACTTTCTTGGGCAGATTTAGAAAGCTCCCAGGCTTTCCTTCCGTAGAGCTCACAGCATCACCAGGAGGATTAAGTGAAGCAGGCTGTATGAAAAGGACGCAGGACCCACACCAGACACCAGGGAGGACTGCTGCTGGGACCTGATGCCCCAAGGGCTGGCAGGTGGCAGAGCCAGGGCCGAACCCAGGTGTCCTCTCAGCCCAGTACTCAGTCTCGTTCCACCTGAAGGAAGGGGCAGCCTAGAGGGAGCCCCAGAAGTCAGGACCAACCCCGAGGGGTTAAGCTGCCACCTGGGAAGGCGTCCGGGGCCCCCAGGCAAGCCTGCCGTCACTCCTCCCCATTCCTCCCACTGCCCCATCCAGCCCCCTCCGGCTCCGACCGGCTGCAGCATCGCTGCCGGGAACCCAGCGCTGGCTCCGTCCTCCGCTGGATTATCCGAGGATGCTGGGAACGTGCTCTGCTACGCCCAGAGTTTTCCTCCCGGCCATGTGTACCCAGACTTTCTAAAAGCTGTCTGCCGGGAACAGGGAAGGCATTCTGCTCCTGACTTTGAGCCATTTGAAATTCCGTGAGTGTTCCCCGTGGGCGGAAGTGCAGGGTGGCTCTCCCTTCCTACTCGTATGTCTCTGTGGCAGAGTGTGTTCATCACCACGCAGATCTCTTCTAGAATCAGGAGAAAATTTAAGATTTAAGAATAAGGAGAAACTGTTACTTCTGTTCAATCCTCTCGGCCCACCCACCTCCCCGCATACCTCCCAGGGCTTTCTTAGGGCCATTTGCAAGTTCATGGAGGCGATTCCCCCAAGGGCGGCCTACAGAGAAGGGAGTCACAGGGAGGAAACGCTAGGGAAGGACGGGGCCCCCTGAGTACGGGGTTGGGGTCGGCTCCAGGAGAGCGAGATGGAGACCTTCTGAGGGTCCCCTGGGGCTGGCTCACTTGAGCAGGTGACAGAAGGCCACACGCAGGGATGAGCAATAGCCTCGTTCCCAGTGGGGACCTCCCACATCTGAGCAAAGGCAGGAGGCCTCCGAGGTGGGAGCGGGATGTTGCTTAGTCCAACAGTGACGCAGTCAAAGGCCAACCCAGTCCCAGACTTTCTTGGGCAGATTTAGAAAGCTCCCAGGCTTTCCTTCCGTAGAGCTCACAGCATCACCAGGAGGATTAAGTGAAGCAGGCTGTATGAAAAGGACGCAGGACCCACACCAGACACCAGGGAGGACTGCTGCTGGGACCTGATGCCCCAAGGGCTGGCAGGTGGCAGAGCCAGGGCCGAACCCAGGTGTCCTCTCAGCCCAGCACTCAGTCTCGTTCCACCTGAAGGAAGGGGCAGCCTAGAGGGAGCCCCAGAAGTCAGGACCAACCCCGAGGGGTTAAGCTGCCACCTGGGAAGGCGTCCGGGGCCCCCAGGCAAGCCTGCCGTCGCTCCTCCCCATTCCTTCCACTGCCCCATCCAGCCCCCTCCGGCTCCGACCGGCTGCAGCGTCGCTGCCGGGAACCCAGCGCTGGCTCCGTCCTCCGCTGGATTATCCGAGGATGCTGGGAACGTGCTCTGCTACGCCCAGAGTTTTCCTCCCGGCCATGTGTACCCAGACTTTCTAAAAGCTGTCTGCCGGGAACAGGGAAGGCATTCTGCTCCTGACTTTGAGCAGCCATTTGAAATTCCGTGAGTGTCTCTGCCTGTGGGCACCTGCCCCTCCCACTCTTCCTCCAGGAAGACGGCTCGGAGGCCCGAGAGCCACCCGTGGTCCACCGCTCCTTCACCACCACACACCCGTCTCTTCCAGCTTCCATCTTATATCGCTAAAAAATGGCAATAACTTCTTCAGAGATTTGTTAGAAAAACTAAATGGTATAAAACATGTGTTTGGCCTGGGGACAGACAAAAGGAAGGCAGTCAGTGAGCAGTAGCTGTTTCGGATCGGAACATTCATGTTAAAAGAAAAAAAAAAATGCAGAACAGCCTGGGTAAAGTACAGTGGCTTTGGAATCAGACCATCTGGGTTCTGGTGCAAACTCTACCAGCTAGTGGCTGTGTGACCTTGGGAAAGTGACTTAACCTCTCTGGATCTCTTCATCGGTCAATTGGCAATAGAATGGCCTTTACTTCATAAGGTGGACATGAGCATGCTCTTAGTCAAAACGTGTTAAAAGCTTAGCTCAGCGTCTGGCGCATTATAAATAATCAATTATGATAGCTGTTAATGCCAGCATTGTGGTCTATGTGTTTGGGCTGCGGTTACAGGAAGATAGGAGTGGAAGGAGCTTTGAGGCTGGCGATACAAAGGCCAGAGACCTTGGCTCCAGGCCCAGCTCTGGAGCCAGCTCCCAATGAGGCCTGGGACAGATCACCTGCCCTTTGTGCTCAACCTTTATTTCCCCACGGGAAGGACACTAATAGCCCCAAATCACAGGGCTGTCTAGAGACGCGGGGTGAACTGGCAGGCACCACTGTCCTGAGAGACGCCGTCACTCATCCAGCACGTGCTCGTTCTCAAAGTGTGGAGCCCAGCCGCACCGGCAGCACCGGCGGGGGGAGCCTGTTAGACGTGTAAATTCCCAGACCCCACGCAGACCTGCTGAGTCAGACATTGTAGGGGTGGGCCCAGCAGTCTGTTGGAGCAAGCCCCCCGGGTGCTGCTGATGCTCGCTCGGCACTGAGAGTCATGGCTGTTGAGCAGGGGAGGTCCTGTACAGAGTGGGTGCTCAGGCCGGGACTGCAGGCACACTGGCTGGCAGGCTGGTTCACAGGGAACAGCACCTTCACCCCGCTGTCAAGGCCTATATCATTGGGTCCACCTTTGGCGGCCAGTTTCTGTTCCATCTCTTCCAACAGGGTTTTAGAGCAAGGCTGACCAATGACCAGGCTGTGTGTGAATGAAGGAACGTTTGTACTGGGTTGGATTGTTTATAGAAAGAAAAGCACACGTGCCCCACAGAGCAGAAACATGAGTGCCCTGCAGCCGGTTCCCACAGCACCCGGGGGGTGGGGTCAGAGTTGACCGGAGCAAGGGGCAGGGGCCTTGACTGCAAGCCCAGGGGGACACCTTGTCCTGCAAACAGTCTGAGTACCAAGAGGGGTCTTTGTGGAAGACCATGTAGGGTCAGGACCAGGCTTTAGCAAGATCAAAGATGCCGTCTCAGATCTGCCTGGTTCTGGGGCCCCACCCTGGATGTCACTCTGGGCTCTGCCGCTTGTGGGCTGAGGAGCCCCAGGGGAAGCGCTGGAGCTCACTAGCCTTGCTTTCCTCACATGTGAGAGGCACGCCTGTGCATCCCCCACTGGGTGATGGTGAGTTGGGTCTATTTCAAATGTGAGCCAAAACCCAACAGATCCTGCAACCTGATTCACTTAATAAAGGGAAAGAAAGCCCGAATGTAAGGCAACTACCCCCCATTTTTTGGCCAAGTTGACAATAAAACCCCAGAATATTGCTGATACCATCAAATATTCAGTTTACTAATTCAGATACACATATGCTTAAATGTATATTATTGATACATAACATAATATATTAACCTAGAAGTAAATTTAAATGACTCTTTAAAAGAATAAAGTTGGCTTTGTTCCTACTCTTTTACCAACCATACCCAGTAGCCATTACAAGCATCTAAAACTAACATGAGTGAAACCCTTTCATGCTGGTAAGACTTCCAAAAATAGTATCTTATTGTTCAGAGCAGCCTAATAGGAACTTCTGGGAGACAGGGATCCAACCTCATCCCTTCCTTGCTGAGGGGAATTGCATGGCATACTTGTGGCGGGCACCACCAGCAGCGCCGGCTGACATGCCCAGGTGTCACTGTTGGGGTTGCTCAGAGTCCTATGAGCCTCAAGATGACCTCAGTCCAGCCTCATCACAACTCTAGGAGGGAGGCGCAATAATTCATCCCATCCTGCAGATGAGGAAACTGAGGCTTTCAGATCCACAAAACTTGCTTAAGACTCAGAACTGTGCTCCTAATGGCTCCCCTGTGTTCTTTCTGGCTCGCAGGTAATGTGTAATAATTGATGACAATTGTTCTCTTAATTGCATAAGTAAGACAGCAGCTCTCACGTACACCAGAATAAGGGTTTGGACTTCACTGGGGTCCTCAGCTGGGCTGCCAACAGCACAAGCCATGGCTGGCTTCTCCCTTCCGTGGGCAGGTAGGAAGCCCGTCCATTCCTGCTAGGTTTCCAGGCAGCCATTCCCTGAGAGAGAGGTTTCTCCCCATCCCCGCTCGCTGGCAAGACGGCCCTTCTGCCAGGCGCTCTGCAGGGCCCATTGTGTCTCCCTGATGCTCATCAGCACTCGTTCCTCTCCCCCTCAGCTTAGGAGATAAGAGCGAGTAATTGTCTTTTATAGACACTGTAATGAAGCCTGTCATCACACAAAAGAAGTTTGCTAATAAAGTAAATCAAAGCAGCAATGAGAATGAATGGGGAGCAAGCTCTATACAATTAGATTTGTACTTGTCTAGTGGCACAGTGCCTCCAGGAAGAGGCCGGTGGTGCAGAGGAACAGCACCGAGAAACAGGCTGGCAGAGGGCCTGTGGAAATCCCTCACAGCAGAATGAGGCTCCCTGAGCAGGCATGGAGTGGAGGCTGGGAAGGGCACGGAGTGGGACAGAGGTAAGATGGTTGACCACAGAGAATGGCCATGAGATGTCATCTCAGCGGCCCGTCTTTGTCCCCGTCCAAACACAAGGGGGTCCCGGCCAAACGTGAGAGCAGCTGCTGCCGGCTCTGTGGTGCCTCTCCTCTCTGCCACCAGCGGGGCTCTCCTGCCAGGATGGGTGTTACTTGGAGGAGAGGACGGCCCCCTTGGGCAGCCAGGCGCCGTGGCTGTGCCCCACCTGCCTGGTCCTGTCTTTCTCCCGGTCAGTTTGAGGTTCTACTACCAAGTCCATCAGAAAAAAACTACATCATCTCTTTGAGCTTCACTTTCTCCATTTGGGAAATCACGCCATAGGATAAAAAAACACAATCATACTGGGTGAAAGGGCAAATACGGCATCATCTCTCACCCTTTCACAGAGGAATGAGTAACACTAGTCAGGTTTGCTATGGCCAGGCATCAAGCCCAGTGCCCTTCATGGCTTGTCTCAGGCCTTCTCGGCGGCCTTGCAAGGCAGCAGTGACCCTCATTCCCAGATCGCTTGGCTGCTCCCAGTGGTGGCGCTGCGGTTGGAACAGCGTGTCTGTGGTGGTGGCTGTGGGTCTGGGATGTCCGCTGCCTTTGCTGTAAAGGCGGGCAGGTGGGGGGCCTGAAGGTACACAGGAGGGGACCTGGGCCACAAACTGAACCTGGTCTAGGACCAGCTCCGGCCATCCCCCGAGCCCAGCACAAGTAATGATACAATTCAGCGCCTCCAGCTTCTATCATGTCCCTGGATGGAAAGTCCACTCCAGCCTTGGATCTTGCCAGATAACCAGCGACACTATGGAGGTGGCGCCTGCTGTGTGTGGGGTGGCCAGAGGGACTTCTTTTTGTTGTTGTTTTTAACGATCTGTTTATTTTATTTTCTGGCTGTGGTGGGTCTTCATTGCTGCATGCAGACTTTCTCTAGTTGCAGCGAGCAGGGGCCACTCTTTGCTGTGGTGCTCGGGCTTCTCATTGAGGGGACCTCTCTTGTTGCAGAGCACAGGCTGTAGGCGTGTGGGCTTCCAGATCCACAAAACTTGCAGCACAAGGGCTCAGCAGTTGCAGCTCCTGGGCTTTAGAGCGCTGGCTCGGTAGTTGTGGTGTGGTCTTAGTTGCTCCACTGCCTGTGGACCAGGGATCGGACCAGTGTCCCTTGCATTGCAAGGTGGATTCCTAACCACTGGACCACCAGGGAAGTCCAGAGGGAGTCCTGAAGGGCTGAGTGTACCCAGAGCTGCACGGGTATTCCTAGGGGACACGGGGTTTGGCAGCAGCTTTCACTGAACAGATGTGCGTCTCTCGGAAAGTAGTTCACATTCCAACTCAGCTGTCAGTTACTCGAGTCCAGGGCAGGGAAGCCGTGGAGAAAACCCCTCATCCAAACCCAGGACCCTTCCTGGGCTCTGGACATCCTGAGAATCCGAGGGCATTCTGGACGCCTGAAACCTCTCTGTAACTCAAGGTCACTCTTGGGAACCTTCAGGCTGACAGCCAGTGTGGTCAGAGCCAAAGAAACCCGAGGTCACAGAAGAGAGAAGGATTTGGAAGTGGATCATCCATCTGCATAAAGGAAAGTTTCCTGCCAGGCAGAGCTGGAGACACAGCCTCGTTAGCTAATGCGAGTTTAATATGGAGTCAAGAGAGCTGGATGCCGGCCTAGTCAGCTGCCCAGGAGTCTTCAAGAAATGAGCCGGGGGCTTCCCCTGGTGGTCCAGTGGGTAAGGACACCGCCTTGCAGTGCAAGGGACACCGGTTCAATCCCTGGCCTGGGAAGATCCCACGTGCTGCGGAGCGGCTGGACCAATGTGTCCAATTACCGAGCCGGAGCTCTGGAGCGCATGTGCCCAGAGCCGGCGCTCTGCAGCGACAGAGGCCACCGTGATGGGAGGCCCACAGGAGCCAAAGAACAAGACGGATGAAAATAGAGAAATGAAAGACCAATAGAAGTGGCCCGCCCACTCCCCTCCCTCCCCAACCTGAACCCCGCCCAAAATAAATAAATAAATAAATCTTTAAAAAAAAAAAAAAGAATTGAGCTGGGGAAGATGTCCCCCACCTTCTCTGTGTCCCGCCTCCCACAAGTCAGGGGCAGCCCAGCGGCCACCCGGGCAATATCCGCCTGACAAGAGCATCGCTTCCACAGCAGTCACTCAGTATAAAGGAAGAGTTATTGTTATAGGATGCTGGCGCCTGATCAATAGCTGCTGCTTTGAAAATAAACTCTTTGGCTTGGCCTTGACATTAATCTACCATCAGGAGCCCATTATCTCGAGACCAATGTTCTGTTCTATTGACTTGCTCGATTTTTTTTCTCCCCCAAGATCAGAATATAATTGCGTTTCTCCAAGCAGCATTTCCACTAATTGCAGCCCCATGCATGCCCATCCCCTTGTGGGTGATGCCTATTTCCTTCCTGGGGCAGCTTTCCCTGGCGGGGGGTGGATACCACAGCATCCCATACCTCCATCGGATGCATCCAGCCAGTTACCTTGCTTGGACATCTGTAAAGCACACATCACCGTCTGAAACCTCTCTGTAACTCAAGGTCACTCTTGGGAACCTTCAGGCTGACAGCCAGTGTGGTCAGAGCCAAAGAAACCCGAGGTCACAGAAGAGAGAAGGATTTGGAAGTGGATCATCCATCTGCATAAAGGAAAGTTTCCTGCCAGGCAGAGCTGGAGACACAGCCTCGTTAGCTAATGCGAGTTTAATATGGAGTCAAGAGAGCTGGATGCCGGCCTAGTCAGCTGCCCAGGAGTCTTCAAGAAATGAGCCGGGGGCTTCCCCTGGTGGTCCAGTGGGTAAGGACACCGCCTTGCAGTGCAAGGGACACCGGTTCGATCCCTGGCCTGGGAAGATCCCACGTGCTGCGGAGCGGCTGGACCAATGTGTCCAATTACCGAGCCGGAGCTCTGGAGCGCATGTGCCCAGAGCCGGCGCTCTGCAGCGACAGAGGCCACCGTGATGGGAGGCCCACAGGAGCCAAAGAACAAGACGGATGAAAATAGAGAAATGAAAGACCAATAGAAGTGGCCCGCGCACTCCCCTCCCTCCCCAACCTGAACCCCGCCCAAAATAAATAAATAAATAAATCTTTAAAAAAAAAAAAAAGAATTGAGCTGGGGAAGATGTCCCCCACCTTCTCTGTGTCCCGCCTCCCACAAGTCAGGGGCAGCCCAGCGGCCACCCGGGCAATATCCGCCTGACAAGAGCATCGCTTCCACAGCAGTCACTCAGTATAAAGGAAGAGTTATTGTTATAGGATGCTGGCGCCTGATCAATAGCTGCTGCTTTGAAAATAAACTCTTTGGCTTGGCCTTGACATTAATCTACCATCAGGAGCCCATTATCTCGAGACCAATGTTCTGTTCTATTGACTTGCTCGATTTTTTTTCTCCCCCAAGATCAGAATATAATTGCGTTTCTCCAAGCAGCATTTCCACTAATTGCAGCCCCATGCATGCCCATCCCCTTGTGGGTGATGCCTATTTCCTTCCTGGGGCAGCTTTCCCTGGCGGGGGGTGGATACCACAGCATCCCATACCTCCATCGGATGCATCCAGCCAGTTACCTTGCTTGGACATCTGTAAAGCACACATCACCGTCTGAAAGCCCCTGTCATAGGTATCTACTCCCACAGAAAAAGAAAAAAAAAGATCTTAAATAAGCAATAGGCAGTTCTTGTCGCAAAGTCTGTGAGAGTCAGGGATTTGGGAGTGGCTGGGTGAGCTGGTTCTGCCTGGGTCTGTCACACGGTGTATCGGCCAGGGCTGTGATCATCTGAAGGCCTGACTAGGGCTCAAGGTTCCACATCCAAGCTGGCTTATTTATATGGTGCGCCTCTTAGAGGAGACCTCAGCCCCTCGGCCTGGGCCTCTCCACGGGGCTGTCTGAGGGTCCCCACAGTGTGGCAGCTGGCTGTCCGAAAGCAGATGATCCTGGGGAGCAAAGTGGAGGCCACAGTGTCCTGCACGGCTCTCATTTCTGTGTCCTGTTGATTACACAGGTCGGTCCTCATGCGGCTCATTTGGGAGGGCACTGCCTAAGGGTGCAAATACTGGGCGCAGGGGTCACTGGGGGGCATCTCAGAGACTTGTCACCACACTCCGTCTCCATGAGAGCAGGGGCCTTGGCCAACTTATTCACGGGCCTGTGTGCCCAGCGCGGTGTTTGGCATGTGTCAGGCATTCCACAAATACTAGCCAAATACGATGAACCCATGACTGCAGTATCTCACACTGCGGTGACCAGGTGCCGGGCCTTGCGCTGAGCTCCTCACCTGCTATATCGCATCCTGAGCCTGGCTCACGTCATCCTTTACAGATGAGGAAACCGAGCGCCTCAGAGAAGCTCGGTGCTGCCCTCCAAGTTACAGAGCTGGACAGTGGCCAAGCCAGGATTCGAAGCCAGGATTGCCAGGAGGGGGCTTTTTAGGCTGGGCCTCCTGGAGGGTTGACCGTACTCGTTAAGAACTCTCACGCTGCCGTCGGACCAGGGCTCCCACGCAGGGGATCTCTGTAGTGCTGGTTGTGGGGCGAGATGCAAGGAGAAGCTCCAGCTTCCACGCTGCAGGCAGCCGCGCCCAGCCGCAGGCTTAGAGCCAGCCTGCAGGGGAGGCAGGGAGGCAGGCGACCGCCCAGGGGGACCCAGCAGGAGGCCTCCAGCCCCAAGAGGAGCTCAGCAGCTCGTGCCAGAGTCAGCAAGTACACAGCCTAGGCCCCACCTCGCCCCTCTCCCGCGTGTGGATAACAGCACGATGTCATCACCCAGTCCTCTTGGAGCCCTCCACGTCCCCTGTAATTCTTACCCGTACCCAAGCTCAGACTCTGGAGAGAGCCCAGGCTGGGTTTACACTCCTGGCTCCACCACGTTACGAAGCTGCGACCTTGGAGACGTTTTCTAGCTGCTCTGAGTCTCTGTTTCTCCAGCTGTAAAGTGGAGCTCTGTTACGACCTCCTGTGTGGGTTTTCCGAGGAGGCTTTGTGCAGCAGTGCGGGCAGAGCCCACGGCGGAGTGTGCGGCCGTGGGTCAGCCCTCGAGGCCCGCCGCTGCTCTTGCTGCTGTCGTCCTCGCGTGTTTTCCTGCGTCCCTGGTTCCGTGAACAGGACTGTGGCACACAGTAAAGCTGATCCTGGCGATGGATGCCCGAAGGAACGCTCGCCTTGGAGGAGGCTGTGACCTGGGGGCAGAAACACCGTCTCTCACTTCTCACCTTGCAGGTGTGGATGTGCGGAGGCCGCATGGAGGACATCCCCTGCTCCAGGGTGGGCCATATCTACCGGAAGTACGTGCCCTACAAGGTCCCTGCTGGAGTCAGCCTGGCCCGGGTAAGCTGGGGGCTTCCCTCGGGGGTGAGGGGTTGGCCCACAACCATCAGCACAGCAGAGGCCCCCCGTGCCCTGAGCCTAGTGGTCCCTAGGTGGGACACCCCACTCCCACCCTCCGGGTGAAACCCAACTTGAAAGAGCTTCCTTAAGGGAATCCCCTGGAAGTCCAGTGGTTAAAACCCTGTGCTTTCACTGCTGAGGACATAGGCTCAAGCCCTGGTTGGGGACTCAGATCCTGCAAGCCACACTGTGCAGCCAAAATACATAAATAAATGGAAAATGTTGAAAACTTACTTAATGCTCTGCTTAATCATGTATGAGCTCTGAAACCTTGGGAGGCTTGCTCTTAGGTTCTATTTACTCCTTTGCTGCAAGGAAGCTCCTTTTTCCAACCCTTAGTGTGGCCAGAAGAATGGAGGAAATGATTCATTTTCTTCAAGTGTGACCAGAGAGGTGATTTTAGGTGGCAGACACAGGAACATTTTCATTTACATGTATTTAAATGAATGTAGCCAGTTCATGATTTCACAAACATTATGGCTTAGTATAAAGTGAAAGTTGGTGAAAAGTTAGACTAGGGATGATTGAAAGAAACAGGTAAAATTTAATAGAGGTGAAGTGGCATGTTTGGGAAAGCCTGAGATGGTACTTAGGGCTTCTCAGGTGACACTAGAGCCCGCCTAGTGCCCCTGGGTAAAGAAGCCGCCTGCCCGTGCAGGAGACGTAAGAGACTAGGATTCAGTCCCTGGGTAAGGAAGACCCGCTGGAGGCAGGCCTGGCAACCCACTCCGGTATCCTCACCTGGAGAATCCCCACGGACAGAGGATCCTGGCGGGCTATAGTCCATGGAGTCACAAAAAGTCAAGACACAACTGAAGTGATTTAGCGCCCACATGCATGAGATGGTGCTTAAAATCTCCAAACACCGTGGTGGTTAATAAATGTTAGTGTCCTTCTCTTTTCCTCACCCTCTGTCCATTTTCATATCAAAAATTCTGTGTCACCCTGTTTAAAATGGTTTGTATCAATGACTGCTCTAATTAGTGGCCACTATCTACAAATGGAACTAGCCAGAAATTGTTTTGTATTATTAATATTTCACTAAATCATGATAATAAATTGTAAAATATTAAGAGTCTTGAAAAAAAATCAAGGTGGCTATGAAACAATGATGAAGGTTGGAGGAGGATGCCCAGAGAGTAAAGAGAGCCGGGCGGTTTGGGGGATCTGGAAAGGTCACTGGGCTCAGGAATCCCCTGGAAGTCCAGTGGTTAAAACCCTGTGCTTTCACTGCTGAGGACATAGGCTCAAGCCCTGGTTGGGGACTCAGATCCTGCAAGCCACACTGTGCAGCCAAAATACATAAATAAATGGAAAATGTTGAAAACTTACTTAATGCTCTGCTTAATCATGTATGAGCTCTGAAACCTTGGGAGGCTTGCTCTTAGGTTCTGTTTACTCCTTTGCTGCAAGGAAGCTCCTTTTTCCAACCCTTAGTGTGGCCAGAAGAATGGAGGAAACGATTCATTTTCTTCAAGTGTGACCAGAGAGGTGATTTTAGGTGGCAGACACAGGAACATTTTCATTTACATGTATTTAAATGAATGTAGCCAATTCATGATTTCACAAACATTATGGCTTAGTATAAAGTGAAAGTTGGTGAAAAGTTAGACTAGGGATGATTGAAAGAAACAGGTAAAATTTAATAGAGGTGAAGTGGCATGTTTGGGAAAGCCTGAGATGGTACTTAGGGCTTCTCAGGTGACACTAGAGCCCGCCTAGTGCCCCTGGGTAAAGAACCCGCCTGCCGGTGCAGGAGACGTAAGAGACTAGGATTCAGTCCCTGGGTAAGGAAGACCCGCTGGAGGCAGGCCTGGCAACCCACTCCAATATCCTCACCTGGAGAATCCCCACGGACAGAGGATCCTGGCGGGCTATAGTCCATGGAGTCACAAAAAGTCAAGACACAACTGAAGTGATTTAGCACCCACATGCATGAGATGGTGCTTAAAATCTCTGAACACCGTGGTGGTTAATAAATGTTAATGTCCTCTTTTCCTCACCCTCTGTCCATTTTCATATCAAAAATTCTGTGTCACCCTGTTTAAAATGGTTTGTATCAATGACTGCTCTAATTAGTGGCCACTATCTACAAATGGAACTAGCCAGAAATTGTTTTGTATTATTAATATTTCACTAAATCATGATAATAAATTGTAAAATATTAAGAGTCTTGAAAAAAAAATCAAGGTGGCTATGAAACAATGATGAAGGTTGGAGGAGGATGCCCACAGAGTAAAGAGAGCCGGGAGGTTTGGGGGGATCTGGAAAGGTCACTGTACAGCTCTGCCTATTGGAGACCCCTCACCCCTGAAGATAGCTGCTGACAGAGACCCCCGCCCCCCACCCCTTGAGAACCTGTTTAGCTTCAGTCAACACAGCTTCCTTGTGCCCAGGCCACTACCTCCCTCTGCCTTGTCACCTGGCACTCAGCGACGGGCAGAATGGCAGCCCTCCAGGCCTCGGAAGAGCCTTTGCTTGTTCTGTGACTTAAAAGGAAGGCCAAGAGGCTCGGAGCAGCGGCGGTCTCCCCAGGTCCATCCACGGGTAGGATGCTGGGCTCTCTAAGCCGCCCGCTGGTACTGGGACCGGCTTTGAGGGAAGAGAGAGCCTGCAGTGCCGTCTCGTGGTCGAAGACTGCAAAGACAGCCGCACCAGCTCTCCACACTTGGGACAGTCTGGTTCCACGTGTGTGGGAGTTCTAGTTCAGCAGGAGAGGCAGGAATCATGTTTCGTCTGCCAGACAGGAAAACGACAGAGTTGCTCGTAAGCCCAAGACTGCGAACTCTTCCATCTCCTAGGGACCGTTTACCTTGGACCCCTAAAAACCACTCCCAAAGCATTCCAGAGCTGTGCTGTAAATATAAGACTCACCCGGGAAAGACACTCCTTCCGTTTATTGACCATAGATCAGCTGTAGTAATGCAGAGACTTCCTGTGAGCCAGGCGTTGTGCAAAGCTGGCATCTTACATGCTTACTTCTCTTAGTTCCCACTTGGTTTTCATCCTCACTGGAGAGAGGAGGACTGTGAAATGTGTAAAGACACAAAGTGACTAGAGCCAGAATTCAGACCCACTTGGGTCTGACCCGTGCACGGCGCAGAGCGATTGTCCTTTAAATAGAGACCGCAGTTGTTACTAGCAATGTGTGTTGGCATCGGTGTTAACAAGACTGGGAAGTCGCTTTCAATGTCTTATCTGAATTCTGTGTTTTAACATTTCAACTTCTTTTTTTTTTAACCTGTCAGTACTGAGGCAGTCTAGTGACTTTAAACCAGTTAAACAGTTTGAGTGGTGCCCATGTCAGTTGGCAAAAGACTCAAGATTTTGGGCTATGAAACAATGATGAAGGTTGGAGGAGGATGCCCACAGAGTAAAGAGAGCCGGGAGGTTTGGGGGGATCTGGAAAGGTCACTGTACAGCTCTGCCTATTGGAGACCCCTCACCCCTGAAGATAGCTGCTGACAGAGACCCCCGCCCCCCACCCCTTGAGAGCCTGTTTAGCTTCAGTCAACACAGCTTCCTTGTGCCCAGGCCACTACCTCCCTCTGCCTTGTCATCTGGCACTCAGCGACGGGCAGAATGGCAGCCCTCCAGGCCTCAGAAGAGCCTTTGCTTGTTCTGTGACTTAAAAGGAAGGCCAAGAGGTTCGGAGCAGCGGCGGTCTCCCCAGGTCCATCCACGGGTAGGATGCTGGGCTCTCTAAGCCGCCCGCTGGTACTGGGACCGGCTTTGAGGGAAGAGAGAGCCTGCAGTGCCGTCTCGTGGTCGAAGACTGCAAAGACAGCCGCACCAGCTCTCCACACTTGGGACAGTCTGGTTCCACGTGTGTGGGAGTTCTAGTTCAGCAGGAGAGGCAGGAATCATGTTTCGTCTGCCAGACAGGAAAACGACAGAGTTGCTCGTAAGCCCAAGACTGCGAACTCTTCCATCTCCTAGGGACCGTTTACCTTGGACCCCTAAAAACCACTCCCAAAGCATTCCAGAGCTGTGCTGTAAATATAAGACTCACCCGGGAAAGACACTCCTTCCGTTTATTGACCATAGATCAGCTGTAGTAATGCAGAGACTTCCTGTGAGCCAGGCGTTGTGCAAAGCTGGCATCTTACATGCTTACTTCTCTTAGTTCCCACTTGGTTTTCATCCTCACTGGAAAGAGGAGGACTGTGAAATGTGTAAAGACACAAAGTGACTAGAGCCAGAATTCAGACCCACTTGGGTCTGACCCGTGCACAGCGCAGAGCGATTGTCCTTTAAATAGAGACCGCAGTTGTTACTAGCAATGTGTGTTGGCATCGGTGTTAACAAGACTGGGAAGTCGCTTTCAATGTCTTATCTGAATTCTGTGTTTTAACATTTCAACTTCTTTTTTTTTTAACCTGTCAGTACTGAGGCAGTCTACTGACTTTAAACCAGTTAAACAGTTTGAGTGGTGCCCATGTCAGTTGGCAAGACCAAAACTGACTCAGTCAGACTCTCCTGACTTCCTATCACAGTATCTAACGAGCCTTGCTTAGTTCCAGATCATATTTCACATGTTTGCCCAGTGTTTTATCAACCAGATCCTTCTAGAGCATTATTTCCTAGAACATGGTACTGATTGATTTGAGAAGAGACATTCTAAAAGCCCCAAGACAGCCAGGTGAAGAGGGAAACTAGAGTCATACTAAAGGGGTACAGACTGGAAGGACAAACAGCCGGGCAGCAGTGAAGCCTGGAAGGACAAACAGCCGGGCAGCAGTGAAGCAGCAGTTCAGGAAGGAAGGATGAGGTGGTCCAGCCTGCCTGCCTCAGGAGCCAGAGTGTGCATGCATACTGGGTCGCTTCAGTCGGGTCCAACTCTTTGTGATCTCATAGTCTGTAGCCGGCCAGGCTTCTCTGTCTGTAGGATTGCCCAGGCAAGAAAATGGGAGTGCGTTGCCATTTCCTTCTCCAGGGGATCTTCCCAACCCAGGGATCAAAGGAAGTTGCTAGGGGTAGAGATAAGAGGAACACACAGCCCACTAAAATCCCAGAGTCCTTTTCATGGCTCTAGCAAGGGAAGCAGTCATAGACATACATGTAAAATTCCTTTCTCTGGTCCAGTAACCGTATAAAAGTTCAAGATCTGGGAGAAATGACTTCTAAGCCATGTTTGGAAATGCAATATTCATTAAAATAGTAATTTAAGGGCTTTGCTGGTGGTCCAGTGGGTGGAAAGTCTGCCTTGCAGTGCAAGGGGAACCAGTTCGATTCCTGGCCTAGGAAGACTGCACGCGCCTCGGAGCAGCTGGACCAGTGTGTCCAATTATGAGCCGGCGCTCTGGAGAACATGCGCCCAGAGCCCGTGCTCTGCAGTGAGAGAGGCCACTGCAAAGGGAGGCCCACACATGCCACAAAATAAAGTTGGATGGAAATAAATGACTTACAGGCAAAAACAAATAGTAATTTAAGTAGCTGTTAAAATTAGAATATTATTTGAGTTGATCCTTTAAAAAGAACCCTGGTGAAGAAGGGAGTGTCAAGCCCTCTCCAGTATTCTTGCCTAGAGAATTCCATGGCCAGGGGAGCCTGGCAGGTCCATGGGGTCACAGAGAGTCAGATACGACTGAGCGACTAACACAACACCCTGGTGAATTTCAGCACTTTTCCTCGGTCAGATTGGCCATCCTTGCCTGTGGTCGAAGAGGAAACTACAGTGGCCCCTCATCATCCCTGTGGCTTCAGATCATCAGACAGCGAGCCAGAGGACCTGGGTGGCAGACCAGGAAAAGCAGAGCGTTCAGATGTGCTGGCCCCTCTAGCCTCAGCTTCCTCTAGGCACAGTTGCTTTTTGTTGTTGTTGTTTGGTTTTGTTTTTCTGTTCTGGGGGGAGCCACACTACACAGCTTGTGGGGTCTTAGTTCTCTGACCAGGGATTGAACCTGGGCCCTCAGGAGTGAGAGCATGGAGTCCTAACCACTAAACCGGTAGGGAATTCCCAGGGCACAGTTTTAAATTAAACTCAGCCTCTGCTGTGCAGGGACCTGGAGGGGTAACAGTGTTCCATCACCAGCCTCTTCAGTACTCCAGAAAAAATGAGGCAGCAGCAAGACATTTCATAGTTTCCTACTCCCAAACTCAAGAGCCAGCAAAAGTGAGGAGTTGGTAAATTTGGGCTTCAGTACCAAGGCCTCCCTCCTATGGGCTTTCTTCTCCCTTACTCAGTCATCAGCAAACTATTTTTGTGTGCCCTATGAATTAAGAATGGTTTTTACATTTTTAAATAGCTGAGGTGGAGGGGAAAATCAAAATAATAATATTTTGTGACACGTGAAAAATCAGATTTCAGTGTCCATAAAGTTCGATTGGCACACGGTCACGCCCGTGCACGTATGGAGTGTCTAGGGCTGCTATGCAGCGACGTCAGAGTTGAGAACACATGGTCTGCCGTGCCTGAAATGTTTACTGCCAGGCCCTTTCTAGAAAACATTTGCTAACGCAGCTGTGCCTCCTGCTTCTAGGGCAGTCATTTACACTGAGATGTGAGGAGTGGCTGACCACAAAGGGACTAACTCACTTTTACTCTTCGGAAGGAATACAGGCAAAAACAAATAGTAATTTAAGTAGCTGTTAAAATTAGAATATTATTTGAGTTGATCCTTTAAAAAGAACCCTGGTGAAGAAGGGAGTGTCAAGCCCTCTCCAGTATTCTTGCCTAGAGAATTCCATGGCCAGGGGAGCCTGGCAGGTCCATGGGGTCACAGAGAGTCAGATACGACTGAGCGACTAACACAACACCCTGGTGAATTTCAGCACTTTTCCTCGGTCAGATTGACCATCCTTGCCTGTGGTTGAAGAGGAAACCACAGTGGCCCCTCATCATCCCTGTGGCTTCAGATCATCAGACAGCAAGCCAGAGGACCTGGGTGGCAGACCAGGAAAAGCAGAGCGTTCAGATGTGCTGGCCCCTTTAGCCTCAGCTTCCTCTAGGCACAGTTGCTTTTTGTTGTTGTTGTTTGGTTTTGTTTTTCTGTTCTGGGGGGAGCCACACTACATAGCTTGTGGGGTCTTAGTTCTCTGACCAGGGATTGAACCTGGGCCCTCAGGAGTGAGAGCATGGAGTCCTAACCACTAAACCGGTAGGGAATTCCCAGGGCACAGTTTTAAATTAAACTCAGCCTCTGCTGTGCAGGGGCCTGGAGGGGTAACAGTGTTCCATCACCAGCCTCTTCAGTACTCCAGAAAAAATGAGGCAGCAGCAAGACATTTCATAGTTTCCTACTCCCAAACTCAAGAGCCAGCAAAAGTGAGGAGTTGGTGAATTTGGGCTTCAGTACCAAGGCCTCCCTCCTATGGGCTTCCTTCTCCCTTACTCAGTCATCAGCAAACTATTTTTGTGTGCCCTATGAATTAAGAATGGTTTTTACATTTTTAATAGCTGAGGTGGAGGGGAAAATCAAAATAATAATATTTTGTGACACGTGAAAAATCAGATTTCAGTGTCCATAAAGTTCGATTGGCACACGGTCACGCCCGTGCACGTATGGAGTGTCTAGGGCTGCTATGCAGCGACGTCAGAGTTGAGAACACATGGTCTGCCGTGCCTGAAATGTTTACTGCCAGGCCCTTTCTAGAAAACATTTGCTAACGCAGCTGTGCCTCCTGCTTCTAGGGCAGTCATTTACACTGAGATGTGAGGGAGTGGCTGACCACAGCCTAAAGCACTAACTCACTTTTACTCTTCGGAAGGAAATCGGGATTGCAGAAGGGAAAACATGATACGAGAAAACCCAGAGAATTAAATGCGAGGGAGGGTATTCTGGCAATGGTCTGGGGTCGGAGGACGATGTTTAGGAGCAGAGGATTCCACCGAACCCTGATGTTTTGCTCTTCCAAGCCAAGTAAGAAGCTGTCAACATGTGGAATCTGCACGGCCAGTAGAAGGAGGGGGTCGTCATCACAGTTGCAAAGAAGAATTCACTTTTCCTCTCTCTCCAAGTCTACTCATAAACAGGATATTTCCTCATTTGTTGCTGCTCTGACTCACGAGTAATATGGTTGCCATTTTTTTTAATCTTTGTGCTTTGTAATAAAAGTGTCAACAACCTTAACACCTCAAAGGATTGTTAAAAAGTCCCCTGCTGAGGGAATTTTACCTTCTGATTGCAACTTATAATTCATTTTTACCAGCCAACTTGGACAGAACTCTCAGTTTAATCTGACAAAATCCAACTCAAATTGGGTTAAGCAGTGAAAGAAGCTACTGAGTCATGTAAATGGAAAGCCCGTGGTAGTTCCGGCTTCAGACAAGGCTGGATTCAGGAACTAAAAGAATGAACGTGTTCCTGGCTCTAACCCTCAGCACTGCCTCAGGCTGGGTTGACCTCAGCCTTGGACAGGGTTTTAAAACCGCCCAGCAGCTCTCCCTGGCATCTTGCCCATTAGATCTTACCCCAGCAGTTCTGGCACAAATGCCTCTTGATTGTGATTGGCTTGATCCATTCATAGGCTCATGGGCTGACCAATCCCTGTGAACCCACTATCTATATTCCCATTGGCTAGGCTGGGTCACGTGCCTTTCCCTTAGCCGCCTGAGATAATAGGCACGTGTGGGCCCCAAAGGAAATTGAATGGGAGGCGATTTCTAGAAAAAGGGGGCGCCCAGGATTGGCAAGAAAACCGGCAGCCGTGTATTTACTCAACCATAAGCTATAGAGTTCTTAAAATGTGGATAAATAATAAATGGAAATATAGAAGGTTTAAAAATACAGTGTATTGGGCTTCCCCTGGTGGTCCAGTGGGTAAGGACACCGCCTTGCAGTGCAAGGGGCGCCAGTTCGATCCCTGGCCTGGGAAGATCCCACGTGCCGCGGAGCGGCTGGACTGATGTGTCCAATTACCGAGCCAGAGCTTTGGGGCACATGCGCCCAGAGCTGGTGCTCTGCCACAACAGAGGCCACCGCGATGGGAGGCCCACGCGGGCCAAAGAACAAAGACGGATGAAAATAGAGAAATGAAAGACCAATAGAAATGGCCCGCCCGTCCCCCTCCCTCCCAACCCCATCCCCCAAAAAGATAAATAAATAAGTAAATGTTTAAAAAAAAAAAATACAGTGTATTTAAAAATACCTACGGTCATGATACTACATAAAGTAAGATAGGTTCACCTCAACCTCCCGGACCTTTTTGCACCACCCCCTGCCCTCCTTGGCCCTTGGGGGAGCCTGACCTTGCACCTGCCGGTCTCCTCCAGAACCTGAAGCGAGTGGCTGAGGTGTGGATGGACGAGTATGCAGAGCACATCTACCAGCGCCGGCCCGAGTACCGCCACCTCTCTGCTGGGGACGTGACGGCCCAGAAAAAGCTCCGCAGCTCCCTGAACTGCAAGAGTTTCAAGTGGTTTATGACCCAGATCGCCTGGGACCTGCCCCTGTTCTACCCTCCTGTGGAGCCTCCTGCTGCAGCCTGGGGCGAGGTGAGTCTGAAGGCTCGGGGCAGCCGCATAGATGGGGCTGGATTCAAAATGCACCTGCGGGGCCCACAATTCAGAGAAAAAAGTGCCACTAACACAACATTATAAATCAACTATATTTCTTTTAAAAGGTTGATCCATTCATAGGCTCATGGGCTGACCAATCCCTGTGAACCCACTATCTATATTCCCATTGGCTAGGCTGGGTCACGTGCCTTTCCCTTAGCCGCCTGAGATAATAGGCACGTGTGGGCCCCAAAGGAAATTGAATGGGAGGCGATTTCTAGAAAAAGGGGGCGCCCAGGATTGGCAAGAAACCCGGCCGCCGTGTATTTACTCAACCATAAGCTATAGAGTTCTTAAAATGTGGATAAATAATAAATGGAAATATAGAAGGTTTAAAAATACAGTGTATTGGGCTTCCCCTGGTGGTCCAGTGGGTAAGGACACCGCCTTGCAGTGCAAGGGGCGCCAGTTCGATCCCTGGCCTGGGAAGATCCCACGTGCCGCGGAGCGGCTGGACTGATGTGTCCAATTACCGAGCCGGAGCTTTGGGGCACATGCGCCCAGAGCCGGTGCTCTGCCACAACAGAGGCCACCGCGATGGGAGGCCCACGCGGGCCAAAGAACAAAGACGGATGAAAATAGAGAAATGAAAGACCAATAGAAATGGCCCGCCCGTCCCCCTCCCTCCCCACCCCATCCCCCAAAAAGATAAATAAATAAGTAAATGTTTAAAAAAAAAATACAGTGTATTTAAAAATACCTACGGTCATGATACTACATAAAGTAAGATAGGTTCACCTCAACCTCGCGGACCTTTTTGCACCACCCCCTGCCCTCCTTGGCCCTTGGGGGAGCCTGACCTTGCACCTGCCGGTCTCCTCCAGAACCTGAAGCGAGTGGCTGAGGTGTGGATGGACGAGTATGCGGAGCACATCTACCAGCGCCGGCCCGAGTACCGCCACCTCTCCGCTGGGGACGTGACGGCCCAGAAAAAGCTCCGCAGCTCCCTGAACTGCAAGAGTTTCAAGTGGTTTATGACCCAGATCGCCTGGGACCTGCCCCTGTTCTACCCTCCTGTGGAGCCTCCTGCTGCAGCCTGGGGCGAGGTGAGTCTGAAGGCTCGGGCCAGCCGCATAGATGGGGCTGGATTCAAAATGCACCTGCGGGGCCCACAATTCAGAGAAAAAAGTGCCACTAACACAACATTATAAATCAACTATATTTCTATAAAAATTATAAGGAAAGAGAAAAGGCTTGCCATCATCTAAAAAGAAAAAAATGCCAGTAGAGGTCTAAAATATAAAATTTTCTCTTTTCTTTGGTTGATCTCTGTTAGCCTTGGGGAGGTGGTTTTTGTTTCCTATTTGATGTTATAAGAAAAAATTAAAGCTTTAAACTATTAACATGAATTTTACTATTCATCTCTATATCCTGGAGTGCCAGTTTTAAAGACAAAGAGAATATTTAACTCGTGCACAATTGGTGGAATTTTGCAAGCCGTATTTCAGACCTCATCTGTGCACATGTATTTCTTACCAGAGCAGTGGAAACACTGTGCAGAGCTAACTCAGCTATTTGTGTTTCACTGCTTGATAATGTACCCGACCTATCAACACTCTCTACCTTGGTCTTACTGAGGAGCGAGAAAGAGGGGAAGGGAAAGGAACTGTGGGTTGCCCCTCCTTCCGTTTGCTCCTGTGCTATTTGCTGCTTAAGTAGTTGGGTCATCCAGGGAATGAACACAAGGAAGAACATAGACTTCCCTGGTGGCCCAGTGGTTAAGACTCCACCTGCCAGTACAGGACACACGGGTCCGATCCCTGGTCTGGGAAGATCCCGCACGCTGCAGGGCAAGTGAGCCTGTGAGCCACTACTGAAGCCCAGGCGCCCTTCTCGCGTGCTCCGCGGCAAGAGAAGCCGCTTCCGTGAGAAGCCCACGTACCGCGATGAAGACCTGGTGCAGAAAGGAAGGAAGGAAAGGAAGGAAGGAAGGAAAGGAAGGGAAGGAACGAATGAAGGAGGGAAGGAACGAACGAACGAACGACACGATTGGGTTTCCAGTTCATCCTGTGTCTTAGACACATGCCTCTTTGTGCAGCTGAAGCTGGTTCTGCTGGGAAGAAGGCTGTAGCCTCTGGGACTGGCCGGCGCCCCCACTTAGTTGCAGCCGTGGCACCCTCAGCCTGTCCTCGCTCTGAGTCGTGCCCCTGTGCCTGTGGGACCCTGGATTCTGTGCTGCAGGGACTCAGAGATGCCGCGTGTGACCTCGGCAGAGCCTGTGTCACCTCGGCCCACGCGCATGCTCTGTTATCCGTGAGAGTTCACCTACAGGTCCAGAGATAAAATTACCGGCACGTCTAAGACAGTGACAGCAGAGCCTTAAACCAAACACAGACTCTGAGCGAGGGACCCTGGGCCGCTGCCCTGGTCACACGTCCACGAAGCCAGTCCTGCTGGAGGAGGCCGACCGTCCATCACCACGTCCTGCTCCTGGGTCTCTAGTTGAGAGCACCCGCTCACTCGGATGGATATGAGGAAGCTTGTGGAGGGGGAGCATAATCAGTGGAGCTCCTTCTGTTGTGACAGAAGTCCATTTTAAAGTGAAAAATGGGGGCTAGTGATTCTCATAGGAATCTTGGGTAGCTGTGAGTTCGGCTGCAAACACCTGGATCCGGGGGCTCAGATGACGACAGTCTCTTTCTCTCCTCCTTAACTCCACTTCCTTGTGTGTTGGCCTCACACTTGCTCCCAAAACTTCAGGCTAAGAGAACCCCCACCAGGATGGAAACACCTCTTTCCCAGTGGAGCCAGCAAAGGTTCCAGGGTTGAAGTCTTACTCTAGGGTCCTGCACAAGTCACTGTGGCCACTGGAGGAAGAGGGCACAAGGGTGGGTGAGGTTCTGGCCCCGGGACGGGCCAGGGGGCCCTGGCCCCAGAAATCCGGGCCTTGTCACCACGCGAGAAGAGAAGTGTGTTGGGCTGCAGAAACACCAGGCGGCACTTGTTCAGACGCACCAGCCAGGTAGACGAACCGTTCCTGCCTGAGCCGTCGGCCTGTCCCCACCGGACACTGGCACTGGCACACCAGCGTTTTCTAGGTGAGGTTCCTCCTGAAGTCCCTCGTGAAGCTCCTTGCGTCTTTGCAACTGGGTTGGCTTTCTCTCCTGTGTTAGTTCATGTCCATCAAGAAGCAGACGTCAAGATGGGATTGGGCGTGCACGAGACCGACTGGGGCAGCACCTGAGAGAAGTGAGCGGGGAGGTGTGAGAGTGGCCAGACCAGCCGGGCTGCCCTCTGGAAGGAGGAGGAAAGAAACGAGGGCTGAGGGAGGAAGCCCCAGCCTGCAGTGAGGCTCTGAGGAAGTCTTCAGGCCACATCAGCTGCCAGAGGAGTCCAGCTCCCCCGGGGACGGGCCCGCCTCCCACAGGCACTGCTGGAGGCAGCCCAGGCAAGCATGGCCTCCACTCAGACACAGCGGTGGGCGCTGCCCTGGTCACACGTCCACGAAGCCAGTCCTGCTGGAGGCCGACCGTCCATCACCACGTCCTCCTTGGTCTCTAGTTGAGAGCACCCGCTCACTCGGATGGATATGAGGAGGCTTGTGGAGGGGGAGCATAATCAGTGGAGCTCCTTCTGTTGTGACAGAAGTCCATTTTAAAGTGAAAAATGGGGGCTAGTGATTCTCATAGGAATCTTGGGTAGCTGTGAGTTCGGCTGCAAACACCTGGATCCGGGGGCTCAGATGACGACAGTCTCTTTCTCTCCTCCTTAACTCCACTTCCTTGTGTGTTGGCCTCACACTTGCTCCCAAAACTTCAGGCTGAGAGAACCCCCACCAGGATGGAAACACCTCTTTCCCAGTGGAGCCAGCAAAGGTTCCAGGGTTGAAGTCTTACTCTAGGGTCCTGCACAAGTCACTGTGGCCACTGGAGGAAGAGGGCACAAGGGTGGGTGAGGTTCTGGCCCCGGGACGGGCCAGGGGCCATGGCCCCAGAAATCCGGGCCTTGTCACCACGCGAGAAGAGAAGTGTGTTGGGCTGCAGAAACACCAGGCGGCACTTGTTCAGACGCACCAGCCAGGTAGACGAACCGTTCCTGCCTGAGCCGTCGGCCTGTCCCCACCGGACACTGGCACTGGCACACCAGCGTTTTCTAGGTGAGGTTCCTCCTGAAGTCCCTCGTGAAGCTCCTTGCGTCTTTGCAACTGGGTTGGCTTTCTCTCCTGTGTTAGTTCATGTCCATCAAGAAGCAGACGTCAAGATGGGATTGGGCGTGCACGAGACCGACTGGGGCAGCACCTGAGAGAAGTGAGCGGGGAGGTGTGGAGAGTGGCCAGACCAGCCGGGCTGCCCTCTGGAAGGGAGGAGGAAAGAAACGAGGGCTGAGGGAGGAAGCCCCAGCCTGCAGTGAGGCTCTGAGGAAGTCTTCAGGCCACATCAGCTGCCAGAGGAGTCCAGCTCCCCCGGGGACGGGCCCGCCTCCCACAGGCACTGCTGGAGGCAGCCCAGGCAAGCATGGCCTCCACTCAGACACAGCGGTGGACGCAGCACACGGCAGCCAAGCGGCCAGGCAGCCTGCAGCTGGACACTGGAGTGGGCCTTCTCTCTGCCCCCGCACTCCCCTCCACACCACCCTCGTCTCAGTGAGACCCTGTTCCTCTTTGGATCCTCCCATTCACCTGCCCCAAGGCCCAACAGCCAAGACCCTACACCTTTTCCAAGGTGGTCTTCAAGGTCAAGTCTCTACATCACCTGGAATGAGGGTAACATTTGATCCCTGGGCCTCATTTGGTCAGATCCTCTGGCAGAGCTGGTGAGGGGAGTCCTTTCCACACCCCACTCCCTCCAGGCCCGACCCCCACCCCGGGACTCTGCAGTCTCAAGCTCAAGGCCAGGCGGGCTGGAGCTGCTCTCTGCATTCCCTTATTAAGAGGTTCCCGCCCACAAGCCCAGGATGAGCATCAGCAGGACAATTCAGAGCTCAGCCCACAGACTTCCTCTACCTTAGCTCCTGCCTCCCACCCCAGCGGGGGGCCCCCCTGGGTGTCTCCAAGCACCTCACTGGTTCCCTCTTGGCTTCTTTCTTGTCCAGATCCGCAACGTGGGCACAGGGATGTGTGCGGACACGAAGCACGGAGCCCTGGGCTCCCCGCTGAGGCTGGAGAGCTGCATCCTGGGCCGTGGGGAGGCCTCCTGGAACAACATGCAGGTAAGGGCTGCTCCTCAGATTGGCTGGGCTCTCCATGCTGTGCTCAGAGCCTGCAGTGTTCGCATGGTCAGGGCTGGCAGGGAGGCCAGGGCAACCGCAAGCCCAGGGGTCATGTTGTAAGAGGCCCCTGGACTCTTTGCCAAGAGGAATCCTGCATAACAGTCAGGACTGTTGGTTACAAATGACGGACACCCAGCCCCAAGAGCTGTCCGCGGAAAGGGAGTTCTGGATCGTGTCACTGAAGTCTCGATGATGTCATCAGGGTCTCTCCAGGGCCCCAGCTCAGATTCCCTCTCTCTAGGCTTCATTCTTAGCCTGACCGTCTTCCCATGTGGTGGCAGGAGTGACCACTGGCAGCTCAGGTGGCCAGTCCCCCGGCAAGTCCCTTCCAAGAGTTCCAGAAAAGCCCTGGGGCCCTCACAGGCTGGGTGAACTGAGCCAGTGGTGATGGAGGTGTGATACGGTCCTCTTCCCGAGCTGGGTCACGGGCTCACTGCTTGGGCCTGGGGTGTGGTCAGCCTCATCAAAGGATAGGGATATGTAGGAGAGAGGGTTGCTGCCCAAGGAATTTCCTGAAGGATGTAATCGGAAGAGTGAAGCCGACTGTGGAGGGGGACGAGCCACTCACAGGAACCTGCGTGTAGCTTCCCCCGGTTCCTTCCTGCAAGCTGTTCACCCAGTGTTAACTCACACGGCATCCGAGTCTTCGTTTGAGGACAGGTGGTTTATGGTCTCCGTGGTGGGGGTTTTCTGGCATTTGGGGAGTGTGCACTGAGCTAAGCCTGTGGTGTGGGTCCTCTGCTCAACCAGAACTCAGGAGGGTCTCACGGCGTCCACACCGAGACCACACGGCTCCACCTCCCAGAGGACACGGCACCAGCCTCCAGGATGTATCCTTTCTTGAAAACCTTTCTTACTGGATAGTGGCTCTCATTGACTAAGGGCTTCCCCCATAGTGCTAGAAGAATCCACCTGCCAATGCAGGAGATGCAAGAGACTTGGGTTCGATCCCTGGGTCAGGAAGATCCCCTGGAAAAGGGCATGGCAATCCACTCCAGTATTCTTTTTTTTTTTTTTCCCAATTTTTGGCCTCTTTTATTGGTTTTTTATCCATTTATTTTTCATCCATCTCCATTCCTTGGCCTGTGTGGGCCTCCCACTGCAGCGCCCCCTCCCCTCGCAGAGCGCCGACCCCAGGCGCATGCTCCAGAGCACTGGCCTGCAATTAGACACACCGGTCCAGCCGCTTCACAGCACATGATATCTCCCCAGGCCAGGGATCAAACCGGTGCCCCCTGCACTGCAAGGCAGACTCTCTACCCACTAGACCACCAGGGAAGCCCCCACTCCAGGATTCTTGCCTGGAGAATCCCATGGACAGAGGCGCCTGGCGGGCTACAGTCCATGGAGGGGGTCACAACCAGCTGGGCACAACTGAGCGGGCATGCATGCCACACAGAGCCATGAGGGTACCTTGAGGGTGCTGGATGTGTGCACTGGGGCTTTCCAGGTGACTCAGATGATAAGAATCTGCATACATTGCAGAAGTCCTGGGTTTAATCCGTGGGTTGGGAAGATCCCCTAGAGCCAAGAATGGCAACCGACTCCAGTATTCTTACCTGGAGAATCCCACGAACAGAGGAGCCTGGTGGGCTGTAGTTCATGGTGTCACAAAGAGTCGGACACAACTGAGTGACTAAACGACAGCAGCATATATTCACTGCCTTGATGATGATGACGGTTTCACAGGTCTAAACTGACAAAATGTGTCAAACTGTACACTTAAGACATGTGAGACGTATACCGTTTATTACATGCCAATTAATCTTCAGTAAAGCTGCTGGGGAAATACTATGTGAACCTGGTTTGGAACCTGATTCAGATAGACTGACTGTGAAAAGAAATGTTGAGGCAGCCCTAAACCATTTGAATTTGAGCTATTTGGTGACACTGAGGAGTGTGTGGTAACTTTCCACTCTTATCAGGGCGTTTACTGAAGTCACAATACCTGAAATGATATGATGTCCAGAATTTGCTTTGAAAGAATGTGAGAGTCATTGACTAAGGGCTTCCCCCATAGTGCTAGAAGAATCCACCTGCCAATGCAGGAGATGCAAGAGACTTGGGTTCGATCCCTGGGTCAGGAAGATCCCCTGGAAAAGGGCATGGCAATCCACTCCAGTATTCTTTTTTTTTTTTTCCCAATTTTTGGCCTCTTTTATTGGTTTTTTATCCATTTATTTTTCATCCATCTCCATTCCTTGGCCTGTGTGGGCCTCCCACTGCAGCGCCCCCTCCCCTCGCAGAGCGCCGACCCCAGGCGCATGCTCCAGAGCACTGGCCTGCAATTAGACACACCGGTCCAGCCGCTTCACAGCACATGATATCTCCCCAGGCCAGGGATCAAACCGGTGCCCCCTGCACTGCAAGGCAGACTCTCTACCCACTAGACCACCAGGGAAGCCCCCACTCCAGGATTCTTGCCGGGAGAATCCCATGGACAGAGGCGCCTGGCGGGCTACAGTCGATGGAGGGGGTCACAACCAGCTGGGCATAACTGAGCGGGCATGCATGCCACACAGAGCCATGAGGGTACCTTGAGGGTGCTGGATGTGTGCACTGGGGCTTTCCAGGTGACTCAGATGATAAGAATCTGCATACATTGCAGAAGTCCTGGGTCTAATCCGTGGGTTGGGAAGATCCCCTAGAGCCAAGAATGGCAACCGACTCCAGTATTCTTACCTGGAGAATCCCACGAACAGAGGAGCCTGGTGGGCTGTAGTTCATGGTGTCACAAAGAGTCGGACACAACTGAGTGACTAAACGACAGCAGCATATATTCACTGCCTTGATGATGATGACGGTTTCACAGGTCTAAACTGACAAAATGTGTCAAACTGTACACTTAAGACATGTGAGACGTATACCGTTTATTACATGCCAATTAATCTTCAGTAAAGCTGCTGGGGAAATACTATGTGAACCTGGTTTGGAACCTGATTCAGATAGACTGACTGTGAAAAGAAATGTTGAGGCAGCCCTAAACCATTTGAATTTGAGCTATTTGGTGACACTGAGGAGTGTGTGGTAACTTTCCACTCTTATCAGGGCGTTTACTGAAGTCACAATACCTGAAATGATATGATGTCCAGAATTTGCTTTGAAAGAATGTGAGAGTCAGGAAAAGAGGATGGGGGGAAGCTCTAATAAGATTCCCTCTGTGTTGGTAATCCTTGAAACTGTGTTGTTGGGATAGGTGTCATCAATGTACCTTTTATATATTTTTTTTTCTTTAACCCTAAATACCAAAATTACCATTTCAACATGGAATTGAAGGTATTTTTTCCTGAATGAAGCTTTATTTTGGGTATAAGACAACATTTGGCTTTAACCAATGAAAATATAGCAATTGTCACTTGCTCTGAGTATTTAAAAAAAAAACAAAAAAACCACTGTTTTAGAAGCTTAGTTTTTTTAAAAAAGGAATAAATATTTTTATATCAAGTATACTTTTTCTGGCCCCCTGTGTTTACAATTTCCCATAATTACAAAAAAAGTGAATCTCTGGGGCTTCCCCTGGTGGTCCAGTGGGTAAGGACACCGCCTTGCAGTGCAGGGGGCGCCGGTTAGATCCCCGGCCTGGGAAGATCCCACGTACTGCGGAGCAGCTGGACCCATGTGTCCAATTACCGAGCCGGAGCTCTGGAGCGCATGCGCCCAGAGCCGGCTCTCTGTGACAACAGAGGCCACCGCGATGGGAGGCCCACAGGAGCCAAAGAACAAGACGGATGAAAATAGAGAAATGAAAGACCAATAGAAATGGCCCGCTCATCCCCCTCCCTCCCCACCCCACCCCTCAAAAGATAAATAAATAAAATTTAAAAAAAAAAGTGAATCTCTGGTCTTCCCCGGTGGTTCAGTGGATAAAGAATCCGCCTTGCAGTGCAAGGGGCACCAGTTTAATCCCTGGTCCGGGAAGATCCTACGTGCTGCAGAGCGGCTGGGCTGGTCCAATTGGCTGGGGTGGTCCAGTTCTGAGCCAGTGCTCTGGAGTGCATGCACCCAGAGCCGGTGCTCTGCAACAAGAGAGGCTGCTGCAATAGAAGGCCCACACAGACCAAAGAATAAAGATGGATGAAAATAAACAAATTAATTAATTAAAAATTTTAAAATGTTAAAAAAAAATGTGTATACCCTAGCTCTGCTGTTCGCATCACCATGTCCCTGTGTGTACAGGTCTTCACCTTCACCTGGAGGGAGGACATCCGGCCTGGAGACCCCCAGCACACCAAGAAGTTTTGCTTCGACGCCGTGTCCCACACCAGCCCCGTCACCCTCTACGACTGTCACAGCATGAAGGGCAACCAGCTGTGGAAGTACCGCAAAGTGAGACCGGATGTGGTGGGGGTGGGCGGGGCGCATGCTTGATTTTTTTTTTCTAAAACATGCCTCCCTCCTTTTCCCCAGAACCCCTCTCTCATACATTTGTTCCACAGACCTATCCAGCTCTCCAGTCATAGGAGATCAGAAATCTAGCTTTAGGATCTTTTATGTTGGCAACTGATTCCTTTCCTTTTTTTTCCATTGGCTCACGTTATGAACCAATGAACTATGAACTATGACTAGAGATGGGCACTGATTAGGGTCCCAGCCCAGAAGTGGCATGCGTGAGTTTTGCCTGCATCTCAGCAGGCAATGCTCAGGCCCTTGGCAAGCTGCGAGGGAGGTGGGCAGTGTCCACGGTGAGGTCAGAGGAGGGCCTAGCAAGGCTGCAAGCTGTGCCCGCTCCTCCGCCTCCCTGCCCTCTTGCTGTTAGTGCTGCTGCTGCGTGTCCACTCTCCCAGCGCGGCCTGGCTGACCACCTGCCTGTCCCGCAGGACCAGACCCTGTACCACCCTGTCAGCGGCAGTTGCATGGACTGCAGCGAGAGTGACCACAGGATCTTCATGAACACCTGCAACCCCTCCTCGCCCACCCAGCAGTGGCTGTTTGAACACACCAACTCCACAGTCTTGGAAAAATTCAATAGCAACTGAGCCCTCGCATTCCCATGGTGAGCCTGGCAGGGTCCCCTCCGACACTCCCTGCAGCCTCCCGCTCCCGAGGGAGGTGGGGCTTCCGAGGCTCCCCTTCCCCCAGTCCTGTACGAGGTGCTGACCAGCCAGGTCAGGGCCCAGGGGGCACTTGAAGCTGGGCTGGGCGTCTACCTGACCCTGAAGGCCCCAAGTGGTGGAGGCGGGAAGAACAGACACCACGAGGCGCCCCGCTCCAGAGCAGAGCCCGTGCACCCCTGGCGGCATTGTGGAAACCCAGGAGAGCCTTTTCAACGTTGACACCATGTTCCCTTGAGCGGTATGCGGGGGGAAGGCCACGGCGGCCCTAGGCCACCCAAAACAGGGTCCTCCAAGGCTGCCTGACCTTCAGCTGGCTCATCTGTGACGGCCCTTTAGTGAGAGGCACAAACTCTGTCTATAAGCGCCAGCTTTAAGCTCCAGGGCCATTCATCTGCAACAGAAGGGCAGGAGTCTTTCTCGGGGACGCTGGTTTCAGCCTTTCCATTTCTGCCCGGCTTGGGGTAACTACAGTTACTGCCCAGCCTCTGGTCTCTGTCCTGACCCCAGGAGATGCAGTCAGAAGCCAGGCCTAGGGCCTACTGAGTGCTCAGTACTGACCGCTTGCCACCTGCCAGGCCTGGGGCAGAAGCTTGACCCGAAGGTCCTTCTTTGCCACCGGGACAGACTGGATGTCTCCCTGGCTCTCGGGGTACTCGAGATCCCCCAGTTCAGTCCTCTCCAGGCTAGAGGACAGCCAGCCACCAGCTTTTCAGGACTGGGTTTCAGACGGCTTTGGGCCTGAGGTGCAGGCCCAGCAGAAGACCTCCAAACTAGAAATCCCAACTGACTTTCCCTCCTCAGTGCTTCCATCTCTCCCCCACTCTCGGCCAACTGCCTGCCTCGCCAGAAGAGCAGAGGGGTGAGGTGCTGGCCTCACCCAGTCCGGAGGCCTCCAGGCTGGACCGTGGGCACCAGGCCTACCCCCCACTCCTCGTGGTTCTGGGTCTCCTACGGAATTCTAGAGTTTTTAAAGTACTCCGTACTTCGATCACAAACTAGAGTGCCACACAGGATTCCGGTATTCCAGTATGGATTTCTGGAATGCTGTGATTAAAGGAGCCAACCAACTGGAAAACATTCACGGCAGCCCCCAGCCTGGAGACAGTCTGTGAAATCCAAGGTTGGTGGTGTTGGGCGGGGTCCTGGGGAGCCCGCGTCCATCGGCTCATAGCAGGGGCCTGGGTGTGACGCGGTCCCAGCCCAGGCCTGAGGAAGCCCTGCCGCCTTCCGCCGTGGGCACAGCTGCAGTGGACACCCCCGTGTCCCACAAACAGATGTGCACTCAGCTCTGTGACAGGCCCTGTGTGTTTACCTTTTGGTTTGTTAATTACGTGTCAGACTCCCAGAGGGCTTCCAAACTAATAGGAAGTGTTTCTGTAACCAGCCTGCCACCCACTGATTCAGAAATGGAAATCTCAGTCTACAGCCCGTGGCTCCTGCCAGCTAGCCCAGGAAGTCCTTCAAATCAGCGTTCCAATTAGAGTCGAGCCTCTCGATTGTGTTATTTACCAGTGAAATAACGGAGACATAAATCTGGGAGCAGAGCCACAAATCTGCCTTTGAGATGCTGACTGATCTCGTCAATTATCCGGGGAAGGAAGTAAACCCTCCCAGCCCTCCCTCCCCCTCTCCTCCCACCCGGCGAGGAAGCAGGCAGCAGGCAAAGCCTCACTTCCACCTTCTGCCTCAGCACAGGCCCCACTCTGGCCCCCTGTCCGCAGGAGAGGCAGCCCCGTGCTTCCAGAGCTTGCTTGTCCATCTCCGGTGTCTTTTTCCAAGTGAGTGCTATACCTTTAACAGTGGCCCTCTGTAGGAAGGAGTCAAGAGATGAGGCCCCTTCCAGAATCCAGGAAAGCAGGAGTTTTGACAGCTTGTGAGAACTGAGTTAGGATTCACCATCAGAGAGTAATGCAGCATCATTAAATTTAAAAAAAGAAAAAAAAAAACGTGCCTTTTAAAAAGAAAAAATGCAAATGTACAGCCAGTCCCTAAACTTGAATCATTTCCTAGTGCCTTGCTGGATGTAAAGAAGAAGGGGTCGGGGGACATTTTTGGTGGTGTGTGCAGCCCCTGTTGGAAGAGTGTGTTTCCTGATGTCTGATTTCAAGCAGGAGGCGTTGGGCCTCGAGCAGATCGGAGACTGCAGTGCCCCCTAAGGGCCAGAGGGTCAGGGTTATTCCATTCAGTGTGAGTAACACCCTGAATTTAAAGAACTGCTGGGTGGATCATTCATAATTCATAGCCAAGAAGGGTCTCCGCCAGCCCTGGGTCAGGGCCCTGCTTAGAAGCCATGCCTGCCCCCAGAGACTAGATTTGCAAGAGATCCCATCCCAGCAGGCGACTGTGTTCTCTGCAAGACCAGGATGCACGTGGAAAGCAGGAGCAGCGCCAGGCGGTCCTCACGCATTCTCCTTTCCATCCTTTGGTTCTCCTTCTGAGGCTGGCTTTGTACCCTCAGCTAGGGACGGGCAGGTCCTCTGAGCGCTCTGGCGTTTGTAACTGCTGAACCCACCTCTGTAGGTGCCGAGATTTAACATAGCCTGTAATCAGGGAAGGAAGGAGAGAAGTCAGTTTGTTAACTGACCAACCAATTGCACATACAAGCTCATTCATTGTTTTGTCTTTGGTTTGCAAAACCACCTGTCTCAAGGATCCAGGTTCCCGCTCCACCCCAGCTGATGCTCCAGGAGCCTGTGAAGGTGCTGTCAGCTGGGTGATGGGTGGGAATGTGGAACCCTTCTTGTCTAAAGCCTTTCTTCTGAGCACGAGGTCAGAAAACAGGGTGTGGCTAGAAAGGATCGTGCCTGTGTGGCCCATCAGCAGCCTTTCCAGAGGCGGGACTCCAGGAACGTTTCAGAATGTAGAAAGCATCTTCACTGTAAGCACAAGGCCAGGGAGGAAGTGCTAAGTGTGCAGGTATGTGGGAGAAAAGCCATTGCACCTTGTGCTTCCAGCTGGAGCATTCGGCTTTTAAAACCTTCCAGGAACTCTCAGCTTCCCACTTTCTGAACAAAATAACTCAGAGGCAGAAGGGAGTGCACCCGCAAGAGAGATCTGATGCGGGATGCACCCTTAGGACCTGGGGAGAAAGAGCGGTTCTTTTGAAGATGTACCATATGGATTCCCAAAGTCCACATTATATCTGCCACCTGTTGAATCTCTTTTTCTCCTTAAGAAATAAGTGATGTCCTTGAAGATGGGTCTGTATTTTTTGTGCACATCTCTATTTTTCTAGTCGCTGAAGTTTCAAAGGCATGGTGAAGCACTTTACAGAAGTAACTGAGAAATCTGGACACCTTGCTTCAGGGATCCCTGGTTTGCATAGATTGGATGATCTGTGTAATTCTTAGGAGGCAATGCATTGTTAACTAAGTTTTATGAAGATTTTTGAATATGGGAGAAGGGCAGGGAGTAGATCTAGTTCTAGATATCTTTTCTGCTTTCAGCTGATGCTTTTTTGTGTGAAAATCCAAGTAATAATTTAGTTCAAACTGGATCTGGAGCCTAGGCCCACCGTGACCTCTGGGGTGGGGGTTGGACCTGTATTCCAAGCGACAAGGTCTTTGTGACATCCGCTCCCAAATGGCTTTGGTTCAGGTGTGTCAGCCAACAGGGCTGCATTCCTGCTCTGTTTCAGGCGTGAAGGCAGATCCCAAAGGGACTGCAAGCGGGGTATATCTGAGAAGTCAGATGTGGGGTTCCCTAGAGAAAGCTCAAGGCTGCCAGCCTCTCATCTCCTGCCTGGAAAAGTGAGCCTTTGTGATGACCCGACTTATCATGTACAACTGTGATTGTGACTGTTGTTTAGTAAACCTCCAGACTTTTCTCTAATGTGGTCTCTGGCTAATTCCTTGTCTGCGCCTTTCTGCGATCCCTCATTCCCGTGTATTCATCAAGCACCCACTCGGTGCCCTTGGCTTCTATCGGGTATTGAATAAATTCCCCACAGCCATCATTCTAGAGAGGAAGACAGACCTCAAACAGCTCACCATGTGATTTCAAATGTGAATGAGGCCATGAAGGGTACAAAACAAGGTATTTTAGAGACTGTGGTAGGGAGCAACATGAGGCAGAGTAGTCAGGGAGTGCCTCTGTGAGAGCTGAACAAGAGGAGGGAGTATGACCAAGAGACAGTTTGGGGAGGAGCATTCTGAGCAAAAGGAACAGCTGTGCAAAGGCCCTGAGACAGGAAGGAGTTCCTGAGTTGAAGGCACAGAAAGGAGGTAAGCTCACAGACTTAGGCCAGGTAGCCCACAAAGGATCTTACAGGCTAAAGCCAAGAGTGGAGGATTTCAGTGACAACATGAGGCAAGCTTAGCTTATTTCCTGCGCTCACCCACGAGCCACAAGTCCTTGCTTACCAAAGCGTTGTGATGCTTTGGAGTATTCAATTATGTAATACCATTGGTGGAAATAACCCTGGCTGGCCCTGCTCTGCAGGAGACTGAGTGAGATTTTGTGCAAATCCTACTCCCTGACTAGGTCTCAGCCTTACCCAGTGATGTGAGTTTTTCCACCGGGCTTGCAGCTCTGCCTGCACTGCTATGGTTGGTTGAGCCTTGGAGTGGGACTGCAGGAAACTTATGACAGAAGCTACCCCGGTGCTGCTGTTGTTCAGTGCCCACTAGAGGGCGCAGTGGACCATGGCTTGGAGAAGGCTAAGTAACAGGAGATCTGATCACCTGGCCACTGCGCAAGTTTGAGCCCTAGAGCAAGAGAGTAGACACTGTCTATCATCATTTGCATTTCTTGTTTGTTTAAAAAATCTTTCATAAACCCCCATGATTTGTAAACGTTTTAATGGTTTCTTTAAAAAGAATTTACTAAGAAATATGGCTTCCGTGGTGGTCCAGTGGGTCTAGAGTCCGCTTTGCAGTGCAGACAGCACCGGTTCGATCCCTGGCCTGGGAAGATTCCGCGTACTGTGGAGCGGCTGGACCGGTGTGTCCAATTGCAAGCCGGCGCTCTGGAGTAGGAGCTCTGCAGTGAGAGAGGCCACTGCATTGGGGGGCCCACACATGCCAAGGAATAAAAGGATGGAGAAAAATAAATACAAATTAAGGAAAGAGTCACGATGGGCGACAAAGGAAAAAAAAAAATAAAAAGAATTTACTAGAAAATAAAGCAGGGACTCCCCTGGTAGCTCAGATGGTAAAGAATCTGCCTGCAATGCAGGAGAACCGAGTTCAACCCTCCAGTCAGGAAGATCCCCTGGAGAAGGGAGTGGCTACCTACTCCAGTGTTCTTGCCTGGAGAATTTCATGGACAGAGTAGCCCTCCAGTCCATGGCGTCACAGAGAGTCCAACATGACTGAGCGACTTAACACTTTCACTTCCCTTTGTTTTTCAAAGGGAGGGAAGAACATTCCAGGTGCAGGGACAGCCTGGCCAAAGACCCTGTTGTAGGACTGTGACAGGGATGAGGGCCCGTGAGGCTGGAGCAGAGTGGGAAAGAATGAGGAGCGCAGAAGGAGGGGATAAACCAAGTCGGAGTCCCTGGGGGCCGTGTTACAGGGTCTCTGATCTTTATTTGGAAAGTTGTAGGAACCATTAAAGGGTTAGGGATCAGCCTTGCCTTGACTGACATCTAGAGCCAGGACTGAGTTGCTCTAGATCCTGGACAGATACTAGGCATCTGGCACCTGCAGAGTGACCGCCAAGTCCAGGGCAGCTGGCCCTCACGTGTCTAATCATCCATTTCAGCTCCTCATCCTCCCAAGCCTACAGACAAACAAGTGGAGAATCCAAGTGAGTAGAACACATACCCAGACACCGAGTGGGAGCTCCTTTGGCTTGGAGAAGGCTAAGTAACAGGAGATCTGATCACCTGGCCACTGCGCAAGTTTGAGCCCTAGAGCAAGAGAGTAGACACTGTCTATCATCATTTGCATTTCTTGTTTGTTTAAAAAATCTTTCATAAACCCCCATGATTTGTAAACGTTTTAATGGTTTCTTTAAAAAGAATTTACTAAGAAATATGGCTTCCGTGGTGGTCCAGTGGGTCTAGAGTCCGCTTTGCAGTGCAGACAGCACCGGTTCGATCCCTGGCCTGGGAAGATTCCGCGTACTGTGGAGCGGCTGGACCGGTGTGTCCAATTGCAAGCCGGCGCTCTGGAGTAGGAGCTCTGCAGTGAGAGAGGCCACTGCATTGGGGGGCCCACACATGCCAAGGAATAAAAGGATGGAGAAAAATAAATACAAATTAAGGAAAGAGTCACGATGGGCGACAAAGGAAAAAAAAAAATAAAAAGAATTTACTAGAAAATAAAGCAGGGACTCCCCTGGTAGCTCAGACGGTAAAGAATCTGCCTGCAATGCAGGAGAACCGAGTTCAACCCTCCAGTCAGGAAGATCCCCTGGAGAAGGGAGTGGCTACCTACTCCAGTGTTCTTGCCTGGAGAATTTCATGGACAGAGTAGCCCTCCAGTCCATGGCGTCACAGAGAGTCCAACATGACCGAGCGACTTAACACTTTCACTTCCCTTTGTTTTTCAAAGGGAGGGAAGAACATTCCAGGTGCCGGGACAGCCTGGCCAAAGACCCTGTTGTAGGACTGTGACAGGGATGAGGGCCCGTGAGGCTGGAGCAGAGTGGGAAAGAATGAGGAGCGCAGAAGGAGGGGATAAACCAAGTCGGAGTCCCTGGGGGCCGTGTTACAGGGTCTCTGATCTTTATTTGGAAAGTTGTAGGAACCATTAAAGGGTTAGGGATCAGCCTTGCCTTGACTGACATCTAGAGCCAGGACTGAGTTGCTCTAGATCCTGGACAGATACTAGGCATCTGGCACCTGCAGAGTGACCGCCAAGTCCAGGGCAGCTGGCCCTCACGTGTCTAATCATCCATTTCAGCTCCTCATCCTCCCAAGCCTACAGACAAACAAGTGGAGAATCCAAGTGAGTAGAACACATACCCAGACACCGAGTGGGAGCTCCTTTGTGTTGCTGGTACACTTGCTGGGAATATACTCAGAGAATGTAGCAATTTTCTCAAAGGTTTTCCTTCTTTTTTTCTCCTTGGGTGGTTGGGGTTGGGGTTTGGGGACTTCCGGCATTTCGTAAGGGCTCAGAACATATTTGACAAGTGGACGAATGGATGAATAATCCAGTTTCAAATGGCACTCACAGCCCATGGATCCTAGAGAGAGTTCCCTTATGTTTATTATATGGTATGTACCCCTGAACAAGTCCCTTCTCCTCCCTGGGCCCCAGGTTCTCCTCACAACCATGAGAAAAAGGGGAACAAATTAGATAAAGGTCAGCCTGGAACCCTCTAGTTCTCCAGATCTCGCATCTCATATTTTGCAATGGCCCAGATCTTGTTAAGCATTTATTTTCCAAGTTCAGTGAGGAGAGGGGAGTGGAATTCCCTCCCTGTTCTATTATCCACATCTCCCACCCTCGTGTTTCTGGGCCTCTGGGCCCGAGAGTCAACATCCAAAGCTTGCTTCCTGCAGCTGTTCACAGCTCTGCCAGTCTCTGGCCTCAGGCAGCTGCCTCCTCTTTTGTTCCCCCGCTCTGCCTGGGCTGCCTGGCTCAGCAATACCTGGTGTCCCAGACCGTGCTCAGGGCAGTCCGCAGCTCTTGCCTGCAAGTCTGGCTTGGTCTGGGGCTGGCAGGTGACAGCCCTGGGCACACTCCCCACCCACTCTCACTCACAACACAATGCCATAGAAACAAAGGAACACACGGTGAGCCCTCAGATAAAGCAGGTTTCTTAGCAACTTTACAGCCTTTGTTCATGAGCTCCTTGGAATTGAAGCAGCGTCTGCTCTCCTGCCAGCTCTTTCCTGGGGATGGGGAGAAGGGGATGGCAGGTCTGCCTTTCCTGGAGCTGAGAGCTCAGCAGCCCCACCATTGGCCTGTCAGTCAGCCTGGGAGGTGGAGGCCTAGATGCCGAATTTGTCCAGATTCCAGGAAAAAGTCTTCGCTCCTGTTTCTTCACAGCTGCAGTGCAGACCTGTACTGAAACATGTCCTGCGGGCTGGTGGTCATCCATGGTCTGTGCCCAGAGTGGTAGATCCCAGCTCTGTCCTCGGCCTGGGAAGGACAGAGGTGAATGAGGGACCACCTGCAACCTCATGCACATCTGGATGAGAACAAACAAGACCCAGATAAGTGAGGAGAAAAGTCACTTGATTCCCACTACCTCATATACAGGTTGCAGCTTCCACTGGGATCTTAGTTGCCTGACCAGGGATCAAACCTGCGTCTCCTACATTGGAAGTGGGGAGTCTTAATTACTGAACCGCTAGGGAACGTTCCCTGGCTACAGTTTTGAGGCCACTTGTAGACCTGTGGACGTGAAGAAAGACTGGTCACCAGCATGCACGTTCCCAGCGGAGGTCAACTTGGCACGCCCACTGTAAATGGGAGTCCTTCTTGCTGTCTTAGTCTGTTGCCACCTTCCCTACATTTCTGTGTTTTTGTTTGTCACCACTGTGCACATCCACAGGTCTATAAGTGGTCTCAGAACTGCAGCCAGGGGTCCAGTGATTAAGACTCCACACTTGAAATGCAGGAGGTGCAGGTTAGATCGCTGATCAGGGAACTAAGATCCCACACCCCCACAGGGCACAACTAAATTAGTTCATTAACTAATTCATTTAAATAGCCTTTAAAAAGTGCCCCAAGTTTCGGTTTTGAGGTTCCGAGTACGTTTTAGTGAGTAGGAGAATTGGCCAACACAAAATTAGTGAATGAGCATAATTTTAATTATTCATTATTTTATTCCTTCGTGTGAGTGTTTGATGTCTTTCTCCTCCACACTGGACTTCATGAGCATCAGGCTCTTGCTGTACTGGTCACCGCTTTGTCCCCAGCAATTAGCAGAACTGATTCGGACTTCGGAAATTGTTGAGCCACTGATGAGTCAAATACCTGGCTCTGGAATTTTAGTTTTGTGAGACTTATTAACACTTGTTATTTATGTCGTCATTAGTTGTGTATTTGGTTAAGGCCTAAATGAAGCAGCTTTCTAGGCCTTTTTCCTGACCACACTCACAGAAGACGGATAAATAAATCAAAAGTGAATTTTTCTCTCATCGGCACTAGAATTTCTCAGTGAGTCCAAGAGTCCAATAATTATATGAGACTATAATTTCCTAGTCTCACTTGATTTGTTCCTTAGAAACTTGCTGGTGACCTAGCACTGACGAAGTGAGAGGGGTAAGGGAACATCTGCCTTCCCCATGACAGAGCGTACCCAGGCCCCAAGTCCACACCTAAATTCATTTCTGAAAATGTCAGAAGTCAGATCACACCTGCATTTCTGGACACAGTCCTTGATGATATATATGCAGTCTTGGCTGATGTTATCTTCAGTTCACACTGGATCTTAGCCACAAGGCTGAGAAGCAATATATCTTCAGTTTGACTGTTTCCCTTCACAAATCAAAACACAGGCTTAAGAATATCTGGTGGAGGCTAAAGATTCATCCTTTTCAACAAGTCTAATTACTCCTGTATCAATTATAAAGAGTTAATGATATACATTCTTGCTGGTTAGAACAACTGTACTGAGCTGTAATTCACCCATTTAAAAGTGCAGAGGTCAATGTTCTTAGTATATTCACAAAGTTGTGATGCCATCAGCACTTCCTAAATCCAGAAACTTGTCCCCCTGGAAACTACCCCATACTATTGTGAATAACACAGCTATGAACATTCATGCACAGGGTTTTGTGTAAATGTTTGCTTTCATTTCTAGGGTAGACGGCTAAAAGTAGAATCGCTAGGTCATATGATAATTCTATGTTGAACATTTTGAGGAACTGTTTTGCCACAGTGGCATCGCCATTTTGCATTTACACCAGTAACAGACGCAGGTTTCAATTTCTTCAGATCCTCGCCAACATTTGCTAGTGTGCAATGTCTTATTGACCACAGTCATTCTAGTAGGTGTAAAGTAATAACTTAGTGTGGTTTGTATTTACACTTCCCTAACAATGAATGATGTTGGGTATCTTTTCATGTGCTTATTGGCCATGTGTATACCCTCTCTGGAAAAGTATCTATTCAAATCCTTTGTCCACGTCTTAATTGGCTTTTTTATTATTGAGTTGTAAGTATGTATTCTGCAAAGAAGCTCTGGATATATGTAACTTATGAACATTGTCTGTCATCCTGTGGATTGTTACTTTCACTTGATAAGGAAATACGACAAATCACTACTGTTAGCACTTTTGTTTTTCTGTTCACAGAATTTTCCGAGAATAAGGTACAATAAAATAATCAGGTATTTTCCCAGCTAGGTAGATGGATCTGGAGACCACCCATGCAGAAACCAAACAGTCGGCAGATAAGCAGTGCCACCTTGCCATCTTGTCATGTCATGTCTCCTTCCCTAACACGCAGAAATCTGAGCTCAGTGGGAAGGAAACTTAGAGGTGTTAGCACAGCACGTAACATATGAAATCATCACTACTGCTTATTGAGCACTTTGAACAAATATTGACTGCGTCTCTACTCTGGTAGCCACCAGAATTGGAGACACTATTGTAAGCAGTGGGGCAACACCGACAAATAACCCAGACATGGCTCCTGCCTTCATGGAGTTTCTGCTGTAATAGGGAGACAGCCACACAACAAAAATAATAACAGTAAAAGAGATTAATTACATATTATATAAGACACTGGGTAGAGAATATTAATGGGCAGGGGAACCAACTGCTCTTAATCAGGGTAGACTGTCTGGGAAGGTATTTAAATTAAGGCTTGAAGGAGGGAGCCAGCCATACAGCAGAAGGCAGAACAGCATTCCAGGCAGAGGAAACTGCCAATTCAAAGCAGGAAGAAGCTTGGCTTATTTGAGGAACTTAAAGAATAACAGAGCTGAGAGCAGGAGTGGAGCAAAGAAACGGCAGGGGGCGGTGTCAGGATGCACTGGGAAGCTGAAGACCGGGCTCCAGGAGGGTGTGGTGCGGTCTGGGTTTGTGGAGATGCTCCCTAGAGAAGGAGTGATTGAGGGACTTGCTCAGAGGTCAGTGAAACATTTGAGGCAAAAGATGACGCTGGGCTTAGCTGAACTGCTGGCCACAGAAATTAAAAGGGACTGATTGTGAATATCTATCGGGTAGTAGGAGCGGATCTATTCAAATCCTTTGTCCACGTCTTAATTGGCTTTTTTATTATTGAGTTGTAAGTATGTATTCTGCAAAGAAGCTCTGGATATATGTAACTTATGAACATTGTCTGTCATCCTGTGGATTGTTACTTTCACTTGATAAGGAAATACGACAAATCACTACTGTTAGCACTTTTGTTTTTCTGTTCACAGAATTTTCCGAGAATAAGGTACAATAAAATAATCAGGTATTTTCCCAGCTAGGTAGATGGATCTGGAGACCACCCATGCAGAAACCAAACAGTCGGCAGATAAGCAGTGCCACCTTGCCATCTTGTCATGTCATGTCTCCTTCCCTAACACGCAGAAATCTGAGCTCAGTGGGAAGGAAACTTAGAGGTGTTAGCACAGCACGTAACATATGAAATCATCACTACTGCTTATTGAGCACTTTGAACAAATATTGACTGCGTCTCTACTCTGGTAGCCACCAGAATTGGAGACACTATTGTAAGCAGTGGGGCAACACCGACAAATAACCCAGACATGGCTCCTGCCTTCATGGAGTTTCTGCTGTAATAGGGGAGACAGCCACACAACAAAAATAATAACAGTAAAAGAGATTAATTACATATTATATAAGACACTGGGTAGAGAATATTAATGGGCAGGGGGGAACCAACTGCTCTTAATCAGGGTAGACTGTCTGGGAAGGTATTTAAATTAAGGCTTGAAGGAGGGAGCCAGCCATACAGCAGAAGGCAGAACAGCATTCCAGGCAGAGGAAACTGCCAATTCAAAGCAGGAAGAAGCTTGGCTTATTTGAGGAACTTAAAGAATAACAGAGCTGAGAGCGAGGAGTGGAGCAAAGAAACGGCAGGGGGCGGTGTCAGGATGCACTGGGAAGCTGAAGACCGGGCTCCAGGAGGGTGTGGTGCGGTCTGGGTTTGTGGAGATGCTCCCTAGAGAAGGAGTGATTGAGGGACTTGCTCAGAGGTCAGTGAAACATTTGAGGCAAAAGATGACGCTGGGCTTAGCTGAACTGCTGGCCACAGAAATTAAAAGGGACTGATTGTGAATATCTATCGTAAGTAGAAGAAAGTGCCTTGATAATGGGTTGGCTTGGCGTAGGGTGAGAGAGACGGAAGGTCAGAGGTGATTGATGCTGGCTAGAGTTTATGGGTTTGCGTGTCAGAAAAAGTTATTGTGAACATCATAGCCTGCCTTGCCTCCAGAGTATTCCAATCAAAGACCTGAATGTTGTTATCTGGAGTTCAAAAAGAGGCCTTAGCTAGAAAATAACATTGGGGGTTATTGATCTGATTTTAAATACCTGGGAGTAGGTTTGGGTATGGAAAAGAATGTTATATTACTGATTCAAGCAATCCATTTAAAACCCCAGTTTTTCTTAAAGACTAAGTTCAACTCATGCATGTTCTTATTCTACCATAGATCTAGTAATTTTTATATAAAAATAAGAACAGTCACTTTCACCTGTTCTGTGATTACTATTAATTCTTATGTTTAGTAGATTTAGCCCTCCTTAAACATTTAACAGACTTACAGCCTTAATTAATCAAATTTCCTCAGACATCTCGGACTACAATTACAAATTTAATATGCCTGACTTTCTCAAACATCTGAAATGCCCAACAGGGAAGACTTACAAATCTAAAAAGCCAGATATTCCTAAGCACTTAAGCAAATGTTGTAAATTAATTACCTAAACTTATAAAAGCTAGATTCTCTGGGCCATTTCAAGAATCTTCAGTCCTACATAGAGCAGAACAAGGCCACAGAAGTTTCTCTCCTGTATTCATTCCTGCAATATCTGTTTACTTGTATCTCCTTTCTAGAGCTACAGATTTACTCCTCCAGCAAGGAGATCAAAATTCTTTCCAAGTATTACTATTTGGAACTAATCTATATAATAATACAAGGAGAGTTTATGATAAAGTTTTTGTGTGTGTTTGTCTTTTCTTGGGAGGGCTGGGGAGAAGCAAAAAGGATCACTTTATTGCTTTGCCAGGCAAAGGGAGACATACCAGGCTTCTGTCTCAAAAATCTATGTCTCAACCCCAGAGACTCTGATGAGGGCTTTCTAACAGTGGGTCAAATGTGGGGTCTGACAAGATGACGGTGTGAGCAGGGCTGGAACTCCTTGAATTTCCTCCCACGAGGTTGGTTTCCTAATCCTGATGCTCTTCTCCAGTTTCTTTCATCTTGCCTCAGGTGGTGTCTTAGCTGCTCCTCAACTGTTCCATTCTGCCCTTTGGAACTCAGGGAAGGTCAAGGAGGCTGGAATCTTGCCTGGCAAAGTGCATCGCTTCTGTTCTCTGCCCTGTAATCCAGGCCACCCAGGTTAGCTGTTCCTACTTTCATGCAAGCAGGTGATTCTCCTTAGTGCATGGTAACCTTCCTCCATCCTCACAGACAGCAAGGTTGTATGTCTCTGATCCTTCTATATTAGTCATGTCTTCCTTGAAGAAAGACGACAAAATGGTATGTAAAGGATAGTTAAAAGCCTGAGCCATGGCCCTCCAAATACACAGAGGCTGGGGGTAATTACGGGAGAAACCACACAGTAATCTGAATGGAGAAAGGTGAATGTAAAGATGTATTAATTAGGGGCTTCCCCTGGTGGTCCAGTGGGTAAGGACACCGCCTTGCAGTGCAAGGGGCGCTGGTTCGATCCCTGGCCTGGGAAGATCTCACGTGCCGCAGAGCGGCTGGACCGATGTGTCCAATGACCGAGCCGGAGCTCTGGAGCGCATGTGCCCAGAGCCGGTACTCTTCTAGAACCGACGCCACCGCAATGGAAGGCCCACAGGAGCCAAAGAACAAAGTCGGATGAAAATGGAGAAATGAAAGAAAAATAGAAGTGGCCTGCCGGCTCCCCTCCCTCCCCAACCCGACCCCCGCCCAAAATAAATAAATAAATATTTTTTTAAAAAAAGATGTATTAATTATAACAGGGCACTATAGTAACAAGGCATTCCCCAGTAAGATGTAAAGAGAATTCTAAAGAACATAGGAAATACAAAAGAGGGGACACACGTATACATATAGCTGATATACTAGGTTGTACAGCAAAAACTAACACAACATTGTAAAGCAACTATACCCCAGTAAAAATTAATTTAAAAAAGGAAAAACTACACTTCAACAAATAATTTTAAAAGATGGCCAAATAAATGATGACCAGTAGTATAGCATAGTACTCTAATAAATACTTTAAAGAAAAATAGAATAGCAGATATAAGGAGCAAACAATACTCCTAGGGCTGAGATAAAGCACCCAAGAGAAAGAACCCTATTCCCTTCCCCAGCCAGAAGGGTGGTGCCAGGAGAAGCTGGGCAAGAAACTGTACCGAAGCAGCCTGGCTCTGGGCGCAAATACTATTTTGAAATATACATAGGAAATGTAGGAGCTCTTATCCACACCAATCAAGTTTGAAATGGGTATCACACACTGTCTTGCACAGATAAGCAGCTGTTTTGCGTGTGTTATGTATGAACTTTCCTGCTAGAAGCTATACTCTTTTTTAAGGCAAGGACTGTATTTCATCTTCCTCCTGTGGCCAAGCCTGAAATGAGCATACTCACTATATGCTCAATAATTTACTTTAGACTATATGAACTCTGAGGGAAGAATCTTATTTAACTTGCCCTTTTTTCCATTCACTTTTCACTCTATTTTTTTCCTACTGTAAAGGGGAAAAAATGCTTACTGGGAAAAATGTAAAGGTGGAAAGAAAAAAAAAAAAAAGGAGAAAACTATCCTATTTCCACTCCCCAAAATAATTACTGTTGATACTCTGTGTATGTCTTATGTACAAACAGACGTTTTCCTTTTTAAAAAATCAGATGTACACACAGCGTATCCCATACACAATATTATGTCCTGTATTTTAAACTTAACATGAAGCACTTCTCCAATCATCAACTCTTGGTTGAAGAGTCAAGGGTGAATCATTTTATTTAGAAAATGTTTACAGTGGTGTTGAAACTACCTTAAAGGTTAGATGCAGATGACTGCAAAATATCTCATTCTGAAGATGTTAGGTTGTTGATTTAACCATTTCCTATGTGGAACTTTTTGGTCCTTTTAAATTTTTTCCAATTATAAATAATCCTTTAATGAACATTGCTGTGCTTAAAATATTTTCCGGGAGGCCAATTTCCTAAAATGGCTCTGAAATTACAAGGCTACAAGGTACACACACGTTTGAGACCACTGAGGAAAACTGATGATCACAGGGCATCTGTTTCTAACATGGAAACTGGTGTCTTTCCGTTTTCGGCAAGACACAATCCAGAAGCCTCCTCAATGCCTCCTAGTACTACCAAAATAGGCACACGCGCGATCTAACACTCCCTGTCCCCTCCACGGCCCTCCCCAGGGAAGATGCACCCACCCCCTACCCCGGCCCTAAAAGACTTCGTGACAGCCTGATCCTGGGCGAATCCCTCCGGGCCTTTGGCTCTCACTTGTCCCCAGGCCACCCAGTGGAAAGGTGGCCTGACTAGGCGTGCTAGAGCAGATTTCCCCACGGCCCCGGGTGTGTGCGTGCCGTTCTGGGCTCCGAACCCCAAGTCCTGGGCTCTGCAGGGCGCGGCCACCTCGCGAGTAAACCCGGAGGCTTAAAGCAATAGAAGCCACAGCTTACAGGGCTCCAAGGAGGGCCCAAAATACGGCAAACCCCTCTCCACGCCGAGATTGGCCCAGCCTTTTTCTGCATCTCCTCCGCAGCCCCTCCTCTTCCCCGCGGTTCACCCAGTCCACCCTCCAGACCTAATCCCGACTTCCGATCCTTCCCAACAGAAGGGTTACTCAAGCCCCTCTGGTCCCCGTCCCTCTCCCCTTCTCTTTCCGCTCCGAACAAGCCTATCGCAGTCTCCCCAGTGGGAGGTCTCCGCCATCCCTAAGCTTCTGATCACCTTGCAAGACTCGCCATCAGATCTCCACCACTTCTTCTGCACGTCTTTCCACGTATCTGTCCCGCTTGTCCCTCTGTCTTCCCCGCCATGACTGTCTTTCTATCCGGCTTCTAGCCCACGGATCTGCGGGTCCTCTGGCTCTGGTCCTTCCGTTTCACCCAACCTGAACCTCTCATGACAGTACCTCTCTCCCCTTTAGGTCCCCCCTCACAAGCCCCTCCGCGTCTCTGTCCCTCTGCGCCTCCGCCCACGTCTGTACTTCTGTCCCCCGAAGGTGATCCTCTGTTCCTGGAGTCGGGCCCTCTGTATGCTGATTAAATGGACTAACAATTTTTGTGCTGTGCTTAAAATATTTTCCGGGAGGCCAATTTCCTAAAATGGCTCTGAAATTACAAGGCTACAGGACACAACGTTTGAGACCACTGAGGAAAACTGATGATCACAGGGCATCTGTTTCTAACATGGAAACTGGTGTCTTTCCGTTTTCGGCAAGACACAATCCAGAAGCCTCCTCAATGCCTCCTAGTACTACCAAAATAGGCACACGCGCGATCTAACACTCCCTGTCCCCTCCACGGCCCTCCCCAGGGAAGATGCACCCACCCCCTACCCCGGCCCTAAAAGACTTCGTGACAGCCTGATCCTGGGCGAATCCCTCCGGGCCTTTGGCTCTCACTTGTCCCCAGGCCACCCAGTGGAAAGGTGGCCTGACTAGGCGTGCTAGAGCAGATTTCCCCACGGCCCCGGGTGTGTGCGTGCCGTTCTGGGCTCCGAACCCCAAGTCCTGGGCTCTGCAGGGCGCGGCCACCTCGCGAGTAAACCCGGAGGCTTAAAGCAATAGAAGCCACAGCTTACAGGGCTCCAAGGAGGGCCCAAAATACGGCAAACCCCTCTCCACGCCGAGATTGGCCCAGCCTTTTTCTGCATCTCCTCCGCAGCCCCTCCTCTTCCCCGCGGTTCACCCAGTCCACCCTCCAGACCTAATCCCGACTTCCGATCCTTCCCAACAGAAGGGTTACTCAAGCCCCTCTGGTCCCCGTCCCTCTCCCCTTCTCTTTCCGCTCCGAACAAGCCTATCGCAGTCTCCCCAGTGGGAGGTCTCCGCCATCCCTAAGCTTCTGATCACCTTGCAAGACTCGCCATCAGATCTCCACCACTTCTTCTGCACGTCTTTCCACGTATCTGTCCCGCTTGTCCCTCTGTCTTCCCCGCCATGACTGTCTTTCTATCCGGCTTCTAGCCCACGGATCTGCGGGTCCTCTGGCTCTGGTCCTTCCGTTTCACCCAACCTGAACCTCTCATGACAGTACCTCTCTCCCCTTTAGGTCCCCCCTCACAAGCCCCTCCGCGTCTCTGTCCCTCTGCGCCTCCGCCCACGTCTGTACTTCTGTCCCCCGAAGGTGATCCTCTGTTCCTGGAGTCGGGCCCTCTGTCCAGCTGGGGTCCTGCTCGGGCCGGGAGAGTCTGCGGCCCGGCTCCCCTCCCTCACCCAGGGAACTCTTCCCTCTTCCACTTTCTCTACTTTGAACCCATCCCAGCAGAGTCCAGGAAGTAGCCAGGCGCCAGGGACTGGCGGCGATGGCGCCCAATGGAACGTGCCAGCGGCGGCCGAGGCTCCGCCCACAGGGGAAATGCGACCAATGGGTTCGCGGAGGCGGGACTTCCGCTGTCCCGCGGAGGGCGGGGGGAGCGAACTGTTGTGGTGCGGCGCGTTGGGCGGGCGGCGGCCGGGCGGCCCAGGGGCTGCCTCGGGACTCGGGGCGCAGCCCAGCGGCTGCACGAGTGGGGCGGGCCGGACGAGTCGCGGGGCCCGGGCGCCGCGGGTTCGAGGCCGGGCCCCGCGCGGGGAGGCCGCGCCACCCTGGGGGAGCTGCCCGGCGGCGAGTTTGCCGGGCTGCCGAAAGAAGGCGGGAGCCGGCGGGGGCTCTCCGAACCCCCTGGCAACCCGGGCCCGGAGTCCTCGGGGAGCAGTTGCTTCCTGGGACGCCCTCCTGCACGTCCCCGCCAAAGGGTAACGGTTCAGGGCCCCCGGCAGAAAGCGCCTCAGGGTGACTCCCGGCGGGGCCCTGCAAGCCGCGGGAGACGACCCCGGGGCCGCGAGCAGGGAGGAAGGGGCTCGGCGGAGACGCGGGCCGGAGACGGAAGGAGCCGGGGCGCAGCGGAGCGGAGCCCGGGCCTCCCGGGCGCGGGGCCGAGCAGCGCCTCGGCTGGAGACTGACTCTGGGACCCTCGAGTGCGGGGGCCTCGGCGACCTGCCCCGCGGGGAGCGCGGCCGCGGAGTGGCCTACGGGGAGCCCTCCCTCCGAGGGGCCGGCCCGGGGCGAGGAGATGAACGGCTTTAGCACCGAGGAGGACAGCCGCGAAGGGCCCCCCGCCGCCCCCGCCGCCGCCCCGGGCTACGGCCAGAGCTGCTGCCTCATCGAGGACGGCGAGCGCTGCGTCCGGCCCGCGGGCTAAAACCGGCGTCCCTCTGCGCCTCCGCCCACGTCTGTACTTCTGTCCCCCGAAGGTGATCCTCTGTTCCTGGAGTCGGGCCCTCTGTCCAGCTGGGGTCCTGCTCGGGCCGGGAGAGTCTGCGGCCCGGCTCCCCTCCCTCACCCAGGGAACTCTTCCCTCTTCCACTTTCTCTACTTTGAACCCATCCCAGCAGAGTCCAGGAAGTAGCCAGGCGCCAGGGACTGGCGGCGATGGCGCCCAATGGAACGTGCCAGCGGCGGCCGAGGCTCCGCCCACAGGGGAAATGCGACCAATGGGTTCGCGGAGGCGGGACTTCCGCTGTCCCGCGGAGGGCGGGGGGAGCGAACTGTTGTGGTGCGGCGCGTTGGGCGGGCGGCGGCCGGGCGGCCCAGGGGCTGCCTCGGGACTCGGGGCGCAGCCCAGCGGCTGCACGAGTGGGGCGGGCCGGACGAGTCGCGGGGCCCGGGCGCCGCGGGTTCGAGGCCGGGCCCCGCGCGGGGAGGCCGCGCCACCCTGGGGGAGCTGCCCGGCGGCGAGTTTGCCGGGCTGCCGAAAGAAGGCGGGAGCCGGCGGGGGCTCTCCGAACCCCCTGGCAACCCGGGCCCGGAGTCCTCGGGGAGCAGTTGCTTCCTGGGACGCCCTCCTGCACGTCCCCGCCAAAGGGTAACGGTTCAGGGCCCCCGGCAGAAAGCGCCTCAGGGTGACTCCCGGCGGGGCCCTGCAAGCCGCGGGAGACGACCCCGGGGCCGCGAGCAGGGAGGAAGGGGCTCGGCGGAGACGCGGGCCGGAGACGGAAGGAGCCGGGGCGCAGCGGAGCGGAGCCCGGGCCTCCCGGGCGCGGGGCCGAGCAGCGCCTCGGCTGGAGACTGACTCTGGGACCCTCGAGTGCGGGGGCCTCGGCGACCTGCCCCGCGGGGAGCGCGGCCGCGGAGTGGCCTACGGGGAGCCCTCCCTCCGAGGGGCCGGCCCGGGGCGAGGAGATGAACGGCTTTAGCACCGAGGAGGACAGCCGCGAAGGGCCCCCCGCCGCCCCCGCCGCCGCCCCGGGCTACGGCCAGAGCTGCTGCCTCATCGAGGACGGCGAGCGCTGCGTCCGGCCCGCGGGCAACGCCTCCTTCAGCAAGAGGGTCCAGAAGAGCATCTCGCAGAAGAAACTCAAGCTGGACATCGACAAGAGCGTGAGTCCGCCCCCGGCCGGGTACCCGCGCCGGGCGGCTCTCGGGCCGCTGCCCCGGGCTGCGGGCGGGACGCGGGGGCCCTCCCCGCCCTGGGCCTCGCCGCCCTTTATCTGCAAACTGTGGAGGTGGACTCGGGCTTGCCAAGGCCGCTCAGCGCAGACGGGCTCTAACTAGGACTGTGCCCAGATCCGAGGGGTTGAGGACGGGGACGGGTGGCTCCGAGGACCCTTCCAGCCTGGGAAGGTTTGACACCAGTTTTTAGCGCGTTTAATCGGTGTAGATGGGGAACCAGGAAGAGGTGGGCTTGTTTGGTTGGCGCGCGGAGGAGCAGGTGATGAAGGGACTCGGATCTTCTCCAACTTCTCCCTCCTTCCCGGGTCCCTGCTATTCCTTCAGAAAAGGGAAGTGGCAGGTCCTTTCCTGACGGCGGCGGCCTCGGCTTCTTCAGAGGGTCGCCGGGCTCCCCGCTTAGCCGGCAGCTGTGGGGAAATGGGATTTTCAAAGATGTGGCAGAGATATGGCCGCGACCCGGTTTCGGGAGGTGGGTTAGGCGGTCAAAGTGACTGGAAGAAGAAAATACCCACTTGTATAGGGTTAACTTCTTTAGAAAATGCACGGGCGGGTGGGGGTGGGGAATTTCAATTTGAATAGAAAACTTTTCCGGTGCCTGGTCACCTCTCCTAGTCGAGTATTCCAAAGAATCTGAAGACGCGCCTGTTGTCAGCCAGTTAAGAACTTGGTTTAACATCTGTTGCTGTAAGCCTAAAGTGGCTGCCAGGTGATTAGGCCTTGGAAATGAGTTAGGAGGGTGTTTGATATTTAGGTGGACCAGCTAGAAGATGAGGTGGTTAATGTCCCTTCTCTTTTAGGACCAAAATGTCTCCACTTTGGGGGGAGATCAGACATTGCTTCTTAAACTGAAGGGACAGCCACTTTTTCCACTGTGATGTTACAGCTGAAACTGAGGCCCAGAGATAGGAAGCCATAGTACCAAAGTCACACAGCCCCCAAGAGGCTGGTTAATTTCTTGAATCTGTTGTCTGATTTACTTCCTGGTCTCACACATAAGCCTTAAGTCTTTAATTAAAAAAAAAAAAAAAAAAAATTCCCCGCCTTTTCTTCTACACTGTTCACTCTCACACCCAATTTTTTTTTTTTTTTTCCAAATTACATTAGCAGCTCTTGAATGGAAAGATACTATTTTTAAGTGGTTGGGGGTGAGTTGATGGCTTTCTTACTAGAAGGTAATATTTTTCCAGTCCTTAAAAAAAGAAATTCTGACTTTTAAACCCACCTTCTGAACAATTGTGGGCTCCATTTTCCCAGTGACCCCACTGGAAAATTGATCGACTGTTTGATACACACTGCCTAGAAAGGAGGCAGCCTCAGCCTGGTGCTGGAGTCCCCCCAAGGTAATGCTTTCTGAAAGAGTAGGACTTCAAGGCGGATTCACTCGGTAAGGAACGGGAGGGGGGGAGCAGGTGATGAAGGGCCCATTCTCAACTTCTCCCTCCTTCCCGGGTCCCTGCTATTCCTTCAGAAAAGGGAAGTGGCAGGTCCTTTCCTGACGGCGGCGGCCTCGGCTTCTTCAGAGGGTCGCCGGGCTCCCCGCTTAGCCGGCAGCTGTGGGGAAATGGGATTTTCAAAGATGTGGCAGAGATATGGCCGCGACCCGGTTTCGGGAGGTGGGTTAGGCGGTCAAAGTGACTGGAAGAAGAAAATACCCACTTGTATAGGGTTAACTTCTTTAGAAAATGCACGGGCGGGTGGGGGTGGGGAATTTCAATTTGAATAGAAAACTTTTCCGGTGCCTGGTCACCTCTCCTAGTCGAGTATTCCAAAGAATCTGAAGACGCGCCTGTTGTCAGCCAGTTAAGAACTTGGTTTGACATCTGTTGCTGTAAGCCTAAAGTGGCTGCCAGGTGATTAGGCCTTGGAAATGAGTTAGGAGGGTGTTTGATATTTAGGTGAACCAGCTAGAAGATGAGGTGGTTAATGTCCCTTCTCTTTTAGGACCAAAATGTCTCCACTTTGGGGGGAGATCAGACATTGCTTCTTAAACTGAAGGGACAGCCACTTTTTCCACTGTGATGTTACAGCTGAAACTGAGGCCCAGAGATAGGAAGCCATAGTACCAAAGTCACACAGCCCCCAAGAGGCTGGTTAATTTCTTGAATCTGTTGTCTGATTTACTTCCTGGTCTCACACATAAGCCTTAAGTCTTTAATTAAAAAAAAAAAAAAAAAAAATTCCCCGCCTTTTCTTCTACACTGTTCACTCTCACACCCAATTTTTTTTTTTTTTTTTCCAAATTACATTAGCAGCTCTTGAATGGAAAGATACTATTTTTAAGTGGTTGGGGGTGAGTTGATGGCTTTCTTACTAGAAGGTAATATTTTTCCAGTCCTTAAAAAAAGAAATTCTGACTTTTAAACCCACCTTCTGAACAATTGTGGGCTCCATTTTCCCAGTGACCCCACTGGAAAATTGATCGACTGTTTGATACACACTGCCTAGAAAGGAGGCAGCCTCAGCCTGGTGCTGGAGTCCCCCCAAGGTAATGCTTTCTGAAAGAGTAGGACTTCAAGGCGGATTCACTCACAGTTTGTTTCAAGGGGGGTGTTGTAGAGTCATTTCTGAAAGGGATTCTGTTTCATTCTCACAGGCTTGGGCAGAAATTCAACTCTAAGTAACTTCTGTGTTACAAGAATTTTTAGCTGCTGCAGAAAGTGAAACAGAAAAAAAAAAAAAAACACTAGAGCCTTTTCTATCACCCCCCTTCCTCCACCCCCAACTCCCCAAAGGCCACTGGCTTTGATGAAAACCAATATGCACTTGAAAATGGTTAAGGAGGAAAAATGACTGTTTATCTTGTAAAAGAGTCCAACCTTTTAAAATACCACCACCTTAAATCCAACTCAGGCAGTTTAACTCCTTCCATGTAGACACTGGCCATGTTCTGTGATTTATTAAGATAGAACATGGTTTCAAACATTCCTCCCATTGACATATATCTGCCTTTTTTTCTGGAGGAGAGAACAAGTGAAGAACAGCATAAGGAAGATGTTGCCGTAGGAAAGGACACATGTCAGGGGTTAGACTGTCTGGATGACCTTGGCCAGGTCATTTTCTCCCTCTAGGTGGCTTCAGCTTTTTTTTCCAGAAAATGAGATGGGAGCCAGGGGGTTTGCACTGGTGATTGCTGAGTTCTTTTCCATCTAGGATTTCATTGACCTGGCCTCCTGACCTGAAATCTTCCAGCCACAGCTTTAGGAATAGTGTCTTCTAACAGAGAGTCTATGACTCTCTGAGTCTGAAGAACAGCTGAGTCTCTCAGGCTTTACATGTGGAACCAGCTAGCATGCAGGATGTAGGATTGCTGTAAATGTTCTTTCTTCCCTGACAAATACTCCTCCAGCCGTCTGTCCGTCAGCTAGACAGGATTCTTTGTGTCTCGAAGCCCTTTGATGGACTTGACCCTGGTAAAGCCCTTCCAATTTGTAGCCATGGGTGAACGTGGCTTTTACTGACCTAAGCGGCTTTTGAATGCAGGGGGCTGCCTGTGCTGGTCCAGTGGCATTCACTGGATACCTGCTGTCTGCAAGACCCCATCCCAATGTAAAGGTAAAACTACTCATGACTCACTCAGCTAGCCACATGAAAGTGCTGATTCATCTGAATAAAAAAGTTTCCATTATTTTCTCCATACATAGAAAGGCCTGAATTAATTACACTGTTTCCTATCATCTTACTTTCATCTTGGTGTTTGAGGAATAAACTGAAATTCAGAAGTCTCTCGGGAACATCTGTGCAACATCTGGTTGAGTGTCAACAACCCCAAGTCATTGACACAGGCATCCAGTTTGTTTGGTTCTAGAAATAAACCCCTTTTCCCCTCCACCCTAACTCCCCAAAGGCCACTGGCTTTGATGAAAACCAATATGCACTTGAAAATGGTTAAGGAGGAAAAATGACTGTTTATCTTGTAAAAGAGTCCAACCTTTTAAAATACCACCACCTTAAATCCAACTCAGGCAGTTTAACTCCTTCCATGTAGACACTGGCCATGTTCTGTGATTTATTAAGATAGAACATGGTTTCAAACATTCCTCCCATTGACATATATCTGCCTTTTTTTCTGGAGGAGAGAACAAGTGAAGAACAGCATAAGGAAGATGTTGCCGTAGGAAAGGACACATGTCAGGGGTTAGACTGTCTGGATGACCTTGGCCAGGTCATTTTCTCCCTCTAGGTGGCTTCAGCTTTTTTTTCCAGAAAATGAGATGGGAGCCAGGGGGTTTGCACTGGTGATTGCTGAGTTCTTTTCCATCTAGGATTTCATTGACCTGGCCTCCTGACCTGAAATCTTCCAGCCACAGCTTTAGGAATAGTGTCTTCTAACAGAGAGTCTATGACTCTCTGAGTCTGAAGAACAGCTGAGTCTCTCAGGCTTTACATGTGGAACCAGCTAGCATGCAGGATGTAGGATTGCTGTAAATGTTCTTTCTTCCCTGACAAATACTCCTCCAGCCGTCTGTCCGTCAGCTAGACAGGATTCTTTGTGTCTCGAAGCCCTTTGATGGACTTGACCCTGGTAAAGCCCTTCCAATTTGTAGCCATAGGTGAACGTGGCTTTTACTGACCTAAGCGGCTTTTGAATGCAGGGGGCTGCCTGTGCTGGTCCAGTGGCATTCACTGGATACCTGCTGTCTGCAAGACCCCATCCCAATGTAAAGGTAAAACTACTCATGACTCACTCAGCTAGCCACATGAAAGTGCTGATTCATCTGAATAAAAAAGTTTCCATTATTTTCTCCATACATAGAAAGGCCTGAATTAATTACACTGTTTCCTATCATCTTACTTTCATCTTGGTGTTTGAGGAATAAACTGAAATTCAGAAGTCTCTCGGGAACATCTGTGCAACATCTGGTTGAGTGTCAACAACCCCAAGTCATTGACACAGGCATCCAGTTTGTTTGGTTCTTGAATGTCTCCTCCAGCTCAGCCCTGGTGCTTATGTTCTTAATAAAAGCACATCCTTCTCATCTTCGCTGCTCTTGCCACCTTTGCTTACTATTATGCCTCCAGTCTGCGTCAGAGATTCAGCAGCGGCATCCAGCCTTTTTTACGTGGTCTTTGGTCTGTGAGATGCTATAGCTCTTCTACTTCTTTGTGGCTCCAGGGAGTGCTGATGCATGAATTACAAACTGATACATAGAAATAGTTCTCCAGAGAGTGGTCATGGTACAGTAGTAGCTATTGTCAATGTAAAACTAGGAAGGCCTGTCAATCATTAATGCAGGGCCTGCTTTCCTGCCCCCAGGGAGAGTGCCTTCCATCCCTGGGTAAATCCCTGACTCCTGTAGGTCTGAAGATGCAGGGGAGCTCTGCCTTGTTGGAAGGGAAGTCCAAGCTGTTCTCACACCCCAACCCCCAGTTTCTCACGATGCTCCTACACAGGCAGTCACTTCCACCTAAGTGACACAGTTTCTTCAGAGCCTCTTCACACCATCAGTCAGCCTCATTTGAGACTCAAGTCTTGGCTTTTCCCTCTGGAATGCTTCCTGTCTACCTGCAAGTCCTCCCTTCTGATCAGGGATCCGCCCCCTCCACTCGCGGAAGGAGCCTTGCCCTTTGCTGGTCTATTTGTTGTGTTTATTATTCAGGGGGAACATGGTTTACACTGCACTGCCTGGAGTGATATTAGCGTTCTCTTTGAGGGGTTCTCATTGTGCAACTCAGTGGGGAACTTGTGGAAATGATGGCTTGCATCTGGTTCTTCCTCCACTGTCTGGGATGCCTCACAAAGGAGAGAAACCCCATAATTTGACAGATACCTGTTGTTTCCATTGAATTGGCACCTCTGACTTTAATTTGCTTCCCATCAGGTAAGACACCTGTATATTTGTGATTTCCACAAAAATTTCATTCAGAGTGTACGAAATAAACACTCCTTCATCTTCTCTCTTGAGGAATAAACTGAAATTCAGAAGTCCTGTTGGGCAACATCTGGTTGAGTGTCAACAACCCCAAGTCATTGACACAGGCATCCAGTTTGTTTGGTTCTTGAATGTCTCCTCCAGCTCAGCCCTGGTGCTTATGTTCTTAATAAAAGCACATCCTTCTCATCTTCGCTGCTCTTGCCACCTTTGCTTACTATTATGCCTCCAGTCTGCGTCAGAGATTCAGCAGCGGCATCCAGCCTTTTTTACGTGGTCTTTGGTCTGTGAGATGCTATAGCTCTTCTACTTCTTTGTGGCTCCAGGGAGTGCTGATGCATGAATTACAAACTGATACATAGAAATAGTTCTCCAGAGAGTGGTCATGGTACAGTAGTAGCTATTGTCAATGTAAAACTAGGAAGGCCTGTCAATCATTAATGCAGGGCCTGCTTTCCTGCCCCCAGGGAGAGTGCCTTCCAGCCCTGGGTAAATCCCTGACTCCTGTAGGTCTGAAGATGCAGGGGAGCTCTGCCTTGTTGGAAGGGAAGTCCAAGCTGTTCTCACACCCCAACCCCCAGTTTCTCACGATGCTCCTACACAGGCAGTCACTTCCACCTAAGTGACACAGTTTCTTCAGAGCCTCTTCACACCATCAGTCAGCCTCATTTGAGACTCAAGTCTTGGCTTTTCCCTCTGGAATGCTTCCTGTCTACCTGCAAGTCCTCCCTTCTGATCAGGGATCCGCCCCCTCCACTCGCGGAAGGGGCCTTGCCCTTTGCTGGTCTATTTGTTGTGTTTATTATTCAGGGGGAACATGGTTTACACTGCACTGCCTGGAGTGATATTAGCGTTCTCTTTGAGGGGTTCTCATTGTGCAACTCAGTGGGGAACTTGTGGAAATGATGGCTTGCATCTGGTTCTTCCTCCACTGTCTGGGATGCCTCACAAAGGAGAGAAACCCCATAATTTGACAGATACCTGTTGTTTCCATTGAATTGGCACCTCTGACTTTAATTTGCTTCCCATCAGGTAAGACACCTGTATATTTGTGATTTCCACAAAAATTTCATTCAGAGTGTACGAAATAAAAGGAAGAGGAAGACAAGTGACGATGGTGGAGATTCTCCTGAGCACGACACTGACATTCCTGAGGTAAAGGTCCAGGTCTTCACCTTGAGAGCTGGGGGAGTAGATTCTAACCCGATCTGTACCTCTGGCCTGCTCTGAGGAGTAACTTAGTCCCCAGTGTGTGGTGGTGTTGTATGTGGAGAGTGAATCGTAGCGTGGGAGTAATGTGGAATCTGAGGGCTGAAAGCTTCCAAATCAACTGCTGACAAACTGACAGGCACAGACACTCAGGGTCACACGCTTAGTCTGGGAGCCCCAGCCCAGTGCCCCCTTCGGTGTCTGCAGTGCCTTTCTTCAAGAAGCCCCTGAGAAATACTTAAATGCAACCCCAATGCCAAGTTTTTCAAAACTTTGTTTTTGCCCTTAAAGTTGGAGACTGGGTGTGCTGGATTCCACTCTGTTTCCTGGTCTGCAAAATGAAGGTGTGAGTTGTCGGGTCACACAGCACCGATCTTCTGTCACTCTCTGATTCCTGGTCCAGGCTTGTTCCCGAAGATCTGTTCCAAGGTCACTTACACTGGCACAGGGTTTCTCAGTAGGGACACTATTGATATTTGGGGCCAGGTAGTTCTTTGTGGTGGGGGCTGTCCTGTGTATCATAAGACGTGTAGCAGCATCCCTGGCCTCTGCCCACCAGGAGCCAGGCACGCCACCCCTCAGTGTGTCCAGACGCTGCAGGTGTCCTCTGGGGTAGAACTGTTCTGCGGAGGTCCATCGCCGCTGAGCCCTGGGCTTCTCAAACCAAAAGGCCGCCTTTCCTTCAAGGTGCCAGTGTCTATTAAGCAAGACTACAGGAAGGAATATCGAATTTTCTATCTAAATTGTTTTCACTTAAGACTCAGTAAAAGAAGAAGCATTTATGATCTACATTGAATATTTGATGCATGAATATTTCATAAGGCAACCGCCTGTTAGCACTCAGAGTGAAAATGACTGTGTAGGAATAGAAAGAGTAGGCGGGCCTTTGTCTGCAGATGCGGAGGAAGCCTTTGAAAAGACGGCCCTTTCCCCTGCCCCTCGCAGTGTCCCCTTTTCTATCATTGGTTTACAGTATCTTTTTAATCCTCTTAGCATTATTACTGTTATTTTATGAAGACATGGATGTATTCACTATCAAAATACTTTTCACACACACACACACACACACAAAGATTTGAGGAATGTTTGAAAAGAATGATGGACTTTGGTCCCTCATATGATCATTCATTTTGTTTTTTAAGTGCTCTCCACCTGCCTGAAGCAAGAACATCTCTTTTAGAGGCAGGTAAAGGCAGCCCGACTTTCCGGGCCTTTACTATTTCATGACTGTGTAGCTTTCCTCTCTTCCTTTGTTAGAAAAAAAGAAAAGAAGGGAGGGTGCTGTCCCCTCTGGTACCCAGTCATCTGCAAGACCCCAACCGTAGCCTGCTGAGGGGGACATCTGCTCCAGTAGCTTTCAGCTTTTTCTCAAGAGCTGCTAAGGCTCCTCACACCCGAAGGCTGAGCCCAGGGGAGAACTACTTGAGAACACCAGGACTTCCTGCTTTCCTCCACGCTCCTCTCTCCGCTCTGCGCCGAGCTCTGGCCTGACCTCCTCCAGGATGTCTGTCTGCTTTCCTCTTTGCTCGCCTTGCCTGCTGCCCCCTCCAGCATCAGCACCCCTTGTCATTTCTGTATTATCGCTGACGCCGCCATCCCCTCACACCCCAGTCAGTCTCCCTACAAACCACCACAGATCCATTGTCCTGGGACAGCAGCCTCCATCTCCCACCCAGGGTCACTGCTTCTGCTTGTCAAGACGTGCTACCACCGGTCTCACTCTCTAAACCCACCAGAAGTGCCTCTAACCCACTTGCCATGTGTTTCTTTCCTGGCTTTCTGAGCTCACGGCCTTCTCTCTAGTTCCTTACTCTCTGTTCCTCTCTTCCTTTCTAAACTCTGCCTGTCCTTATAAGCTTCACCACCTCCATCAGCCCTCCAGCACCACCCCTCCCCAGCACTGTTGTTTCTGTCCTCCCAGCCAGTGATTAGTCCTTAGTGGACCATTTCTAAGCCTTGTCTGTGGTCCTTTCCCTCCCCACCCCTAGCTAGTGTACAGCTAGGCACAGAGTGGGTGCTCAGTGAGTCGTGGTAGCTCAGGTGATGGAGCATGTGTTTCTCCTCTTCTCTCTAGGTTGATCTGTTCCAGCTGCAGGTGAACACTCTCCGACGATATAAACGACACTACAAGCTGCAGACCAGACCTGGCTTCAACAAGGCCCAGTTAGCAGAAGTAGGTAGACAGAGCTGCCCTCTGAAGAGGCAGTGCCTGTGCCAGCACTGTGCTGCTGACTGGCCTTCATTCCCCTGTGTGTCTACACATAATCCCTCCACATCTCGGGAAGCAACTTCCTCTTTGGCACAATTTAGAATCCCCCAGCTTTAGGCCTAGAAAGCCCTGATTTCCATAAAGAAACCAGGACACAGAGGAAAGAAAGGACTGTGTAGCTTTTCTCTCTGCCTTTGTTAGAAAAAAAGAAAAGAAGGGAGGGTGCTGTCCCCTCTGGTACCCAGTCATCTGCAAGACCCCAACCGTAGCCTGCTGAGGGGGACATCTGCTCCAGTAGCTTTCAGCTTTTTCTCAAGAGCTGCTAAGGCTCCTCACACCCGAAGGCTGAGCCCAGGGGAGAACTACTTGAGAACACCAGGACTTCCTGCTTTCCTCCACGCTCCTCTCTCCGCTCTGCGCCGAGCTCTGGCCTGACCTCCTCCAGGATGTCTGTCTGCTTTCCTCTTTGCTCGCCTTGCCTGCTGCCCCCTCCAGCATCAGCACCCCTTGTCATTTCTGTATTATCGCTGCGACGTCGCCATCCCCTCACACCCCAGTCAGTCTCCCTACAAACCACCACAGATCCATTGTCCTGGGACAGCAGCCTCCATCTCCCACCCAGGGTCACTGCTTCTGCTTGTCAAGACGTGCTACCACCGGTCTCACTCTCTAAACCCACCAGAAGTGCCTCTAACCCACTTGCCATGTGTTTCTTTCCTGGCTTTCTGAGCTCACGGCCTTCTCTCTAGTTCCTTACTCTCTGTTCCTCTCTTCCTTTCTAAACTCTGCCTGTCCTTATAAGCTTCACCACCTCCATCAGCCCTCCAGCACCACCCCTCCCCAGCACTGTTGTTTCTGTCCTCCCAGCCAGTGATTAGTCCTTAGTGGACCATTTCTAAGCCTTGTCTGTGGTCCTTTCCCTCCCCACCCCTAGCTAGTGTACAGCTAGGCACAGAGTGGGTGCTCAGTGAGTCGTGGTAGCTCAGGTGATGGAGCATGTGTTTCTCCTCTTCTCTCTAGGTTGATCTGTTCCAGCTGCAGGTGAACACTCTCCGACGATATAAACGACACTACAAGCTGCAGACCAGACCTGGCTTCAACAAGGCCCAGTTAGCAGAAGTAGGTAGACAGAGCTGCCCTCTGAAGAGGCAGTGCCTGTGCCAGCACTGTGCTGCTGACTGGCCTTCATTCCCCTGTGTGTCTACACATAATCCCTCCACATCTCGGGAAGCAACTTCCTCTTTGGCACAATTTAGAATCCCCCAGCTTTAGGCCTAGAAAGCCCTGATTTCCATAAAGAAACCAGGACACAGAGGAAAGAAAGGACTTGCTTAAAATCACATAGCAAGTTGGTAGCTTGAAATCTCGTGACTCCTGGTTCTAAGTCCTGAGAGCTATTTTGTTTGCTCATTTGTTTGAATCTTGTTTTGCAAGATTCTTTCTGTCCTGTTCCATTCTGCACATGAGGTGTGTCTGATTAATCATCCCTAAACCTTCAGTCATGTTCCATAGGAGCTGTTTTTCTTTCTTCGTTTTTTTCCCTTGATTTTTTTTTTTCTACTCTGGTATTGGTAATAGAAGTATTTATTATAATGAATGGAACCCAAGAATGTTTTCTCCTGCCCTGAGTCCTTATCTAACTCAGGGCATGGAATAGGACTGGGGCTGCTCCATTGGCCATTATTTTAATATACTAACAGCCTGCCTTGATACCTCTGTCCTGTTGGCATTTATATGGGTATCCTCTCATCCTTCTTTTCTTTTTTCTTAAAATATTTATTTATTTATTATTTTGGCGGGGGCGAGTTGGGGAGGGAGAAGGGCAGGCGAGCCACTTCTATTGGTCTTTCATTTATCTATTTTTCATCCATCTTTGTTCTTTGGCCCGTGTGGACTTCCCATCGCAGTGGCCTCTGTTGTCGCAGAGCGCCGGCTCTGGGCACATGCGCTCCAGAGCTCCGGCTCGGTAATTGGACACATTGGTCCAGCCGCTCCACGGCACGTGGGATCTTCCCAGGCCAGGGATCGAACCGGCACCCCTTGCGCTACAAGGCGGTGTCCTTACCCACTGGACCACCAGGGAAGCCCTCATCCTTCTTTTCTAAAAGTGTCTTTCTGTCTTTTATAGAAAACATGGAAAATGATGAAAAATACAGTCCTGCCACCCAGAGGCAACCACTCTAGTTCTTAGTCTCTGACTCCCTTTTTATTTTATTTTACTTATTTTTTATTTTTTGGCGGGGGGGTGGAGTGGGGAGGGAGAGGGGCGGGCGGGCCACTTCTATTGGTCTCTATTTATCTATTTTTCATCCATCTTTGTTCTTTGGCCCGTGTGGGCCTCCCATCACGGTGGCCTCTGTTGTCGCAGAACACTGGCTGTGGGCGCATGCGCTCCAGAGCTGCGGCTCAGTAATTGGACACATCGGTCCAGCCGCTCCGCGGCACGTGGGATCTTCCCAGGCCAGGGCTCGAACCAGTGCCCCTTGCGCTGCAAGGCAGTGTCCTTACCCACTGGACCACCAGGGAACCCCTGACTCCTTTTTATTTGTCCTAGAGCCCTCTGTCCATTCAGAGATATCCTTATGGGCTCATATCCCAGTTGGTTTTTGATCTTTACATGAGAGCTTTCTTGCTGATCCATCATTTTTTCTTAAACCTATCCTTCACCAGCATCCAGGTAAAACATAGAAGCACATAAGCCTTTCCTACTTCAAGACCAGTGATCACCCCTGGTGGGAAGGATGGGATGAGGTAGGGCAAGAGGAAATGACTTTCCAAGTATTGGGAGTACAGGGTATATGATAGATTTTCCTTCACATCTGATGTCTTTCAAGAGGCAGCTATGTACTATTTAGATGATGTTTTGGGTCAAACACTTACAGTTGACTGTTTATTTGATACAATTTTAAAAAGACACTTTCCTGCCCCAGTTCCAGGGCCTGAGAGGTTATGGTGGCCAGCTGGTCAACCAGAGCAGTTCCGGCCCCTTCCTCCACACGAATGACCTTGAGACTAGACAGTTGGCTGCCTCTGAAACAGATCTGCATCTTGGGAGTGCTGTGGGTTAAAAACGTTGCTTTGGAAGCCTGGAAACCAACCTGGGGAGGAAGGGCATTCTGCGTTCCGGAGCACTACAGGGAGTCCCTCCTGGCTCTGGAAGCAGCTGACCGCTTCCGTTTTGCACAGCTGAGAGTCTGTGGCCCTGGTTGATACATGGCTTAATGAACTCTCTTTTCTTCCCCCGTGTAGACCGTCAGCCGACACTTCAGGAACATACCTGTGAATGAAAAGGAGACCCTTGCCTACTTCATCTACATGGTGAAGAGTAACAAGAGTAGGCTGGACCAGAAGTCAGAGGGTGGCAAGCAGCTGGAGTGATGCTGAGGCACACCTTGAAGGAATGAAGTATATGCTTAATGCCCAGGTGATATCTGCTACATTTAAGCCCATAGAGACTGTTAAATTTTATTGTAAATAAAAAAGTTTGAATGGTGAATACTGTAAATCTTTTTGGACAGGATTATATGCTCATGATTCAGCATGTTTATGCACAGACTGTCTTTTAAGGCAACTACTGGACTGAAAGACAAGATTGGATAAAGAATGAGAGGAAAACAGTCCATCGCCACGTTCAACAAAGCATTAAGTCAGTTCTGCTGGACGTGCGGGATGACAGATATTTTGGTAGTCACCTTGTAATTCCACGCGGCCACGTGTGAGGTGTGGCCCTAGACCAGCAGAGAGGTACGGCTGGCAGAGAGGTGCGTGAGTAGATGTCTGCCGGGGACGTAGACAACCGGCTTTGTCGCTTATCAGCAAATCCGTTTGACCCTGGTCCCTCGCCGGCTCTGTTCTCACACAGTGGGCACCCAGGCAGGATTTGCTGGCTCATCCCGCTGTCACTAACAGAGCCAGCCCTGGGCTCCCACCTCTAGGTATTGAGACCTCTGCCTTCCTGTTGCTCACCCCCTCACGTCTAGAGTGTGAGCAGATCCGGATGCACCAACCGGAGGCTTCATTCAGGTCAGATGAGGACTCCAGGGCAGTCTTCTTTGCCAAGCTGTCTTTGTGGAGGTGCCAGAAGCCCTGATGCAGAGCCCCTCCTGGGAGCCGTGGGCCTCTCTGCAGCGCTTCACGCTTCAGGTTCAAGGGATGTACTGGGGCTTCAGCCGTTCTCCTGGGCCAGAAATGCTTTGACACATGGAGATATTTAGTGGTTTGGGGTTCATGTTTTCAAAAGTGCTCATCCTTAATTCATAACCACAAGGAAGCTGCCAAGGACCAGGTGGTTTCTGCTGCAAAGTTCAGCTCTGAGATAAAAAGTCTGACCAGCTTTGACCTCCTTGGGGGTCCACAGCAAATCATGGGTTTGAGCAACACAGGTCAGTGCCATCGGATGTTCATCTTTGTGAGCAATTTACCTCTTTCGGGGGAAGATTGCTAAAGTGTTATTGTAAGTAGTAACAATTATGTATTTTTTTTTCAAAACCTCAGATTCCTCTATATAATTATATCAGAGCCAAAGTATCCTTTGAAAACAAAGCTTTATATCCAAAAGTATGCTTTTGCAAAATTTTCTAGTCAGTGCGTTGGGGGGCAGAGAGTGTGGACAGGGAGTGGGAAGAAAAGAGAAGAAAGGACTCAGATTCTAATTTCTGACCACCTTGTGGTTAAAGGTATTGCTTTCTTATTCAGTTTTCATTCTGAGTTCTTTCTTAAGCCTTAAAAAATGGAAGCAGCGGGGACGGCCTGGCCTGGCAGTGTGTTTTAGTGTCTCACAGACGGCTTCATCCGTGCATCCACACAGAGAAGTCAGGACAGCCCCCTCACACGCCCAGCAGGGTGATGGAGTGGCCAGAGGGGTCGGTCCACGGAGTGCACTTCCCACGGACAGGGCCCGGGCCCTTGTTCTCAGTACACCACCTTGGGTTCCACTGTCGCCCAACTTTCCCCCGTGTTCACGATGCATGTCTAGCAGATGGCAGCCTTTCAAGCTGTGCATAAATGAATGTCCATAGAGCATCCTTAAGCCTGGGAGGGAATCTTACTTTCATAGACCTGGTCGGGGATGGCACTTCTGGGGCTCTCAGCGTGTTCTCAGTTGTGCAGAGTCACTAGGTGTTTAGAGAGTCTTACTACTCACAGCTGAAAGCTCTTGATGTGCGGGCGTCAGGAAGGTGCTAAAGGAGATTATGTTTTTCCTAAGAAGCTGAGTTAGAAAGTCTTTGAAGGCATCAGACTCCAGACTCTCTTTGTCTGGGTGTTTTCACGTCAGACTGGTGATGGGGGACAGATAGGATTAAGGCATTGAGAGCCTGCTCTCTGGAAACGTCCCTTCTCATTGAAAAGAAAAAGGTGTATCTTTCTGAAGTTTGAACCAGAATTGTGGACGTGGAGGTCACGTCGCTATTTCTTGAACAGCGGATCTGTGTTCCCAGTTGAGAGACAGCTGTGCACTTCTGCACAAGAAGCTGTGGTGTTAGACACCATCTGTTCAGGTGTGTCTGTGCGTGCTTTTGTTCCCACGTGAAGCCTGGGGAAGCTTTCCCCTCAGCCAGCCACCGTGCACCCTCGAGTCCCATGCCGACTGACTTCTAAGGAGAGGGCCTTTGGAGAGTGGAGGTTGTGGGTATCTTTTCAACCTTAGAAAGCGTGTCGGGTGTGAGGAAAGACAAAAACTCTCTGAACTTTTATTTATCTATGTGCAGAAACCTATTCTTTTGTCAGACCACTAAGCCACTTGCCTTAGCCTCTTCTGCAGTTTCCCATGGCCTGATCTGGGCAGGAGACGTCTGCCTGGGAGAGGCGACCGACCCTCCGGAGCAGCGGTCCTGGCTGTGGGAGCAGTGGGACTGGGGCGACCCTCCGGAGCTTCCCCTCCTCGTGCTGCAGCGGCTTCATCCGTGCATCCACACAGAGAAGTCAGGACAGCCCCCTCACACGCCCAGCAGGGTGATGGAGTGGCCAGAGGGGTCGGTCCACGGAGTGCACTTCCCACGGACAGGGCCCGGGCCCTTGTTCTCAGTACACCACCTTGGGTTCCACTGTCGCCCAACTTTCCCCCGTGTTCACGATGCATGTCTAGCAGATGGCAGCCTTTCAAGCTGTGCATAAATGAATGTCCATAGAGCATCCTTAAGCCTGGGAGGGAATCTTACTTTCATAGACCTGGTCGGGGATGGCACTTCTGGGGCTCTCAGCGTGTTCTCAGTTGTGCAGAGTCACTAGGTGTTTAGAGAGTCTTACTACTCACAGCTGAAAGCTCTTGATGTGCGGGCGTCAGGAAGGTGCTAAAGGAGATTATGTTTTTCCTAAGAAGCTGAGTTAGAAAGTCTTTGAAGGCATCAGACTCCAGACTCTCTTTGTCTGGGTGTTTTCACGTCAGACTGGTGATGGGGGACAGATAGGATTAAGGCATTGAGAGCCTGCTCTCTGGAAACGTCCCTTCTCATTGAAAAGAAAAAGGTGTATCTTTCTGAAGTTTGAACCAGAATTGTGGACGTGGAGGTCACGTCGCTATTTCTTGAACAGCGGATCTGTGTTCCCAGTTGAGAGACAGCTGTGCGCTTCTGCACAAGAAGCTGTGGTGTTAGACACCATCTGTTCAGGTGTGTCTGTGCGTGCTTTCGTTCCCACGTGAAGCCTGGGGAAGCTTTCCCCTCAGCCAGCCACCGTGCACCCTCGAGTCCCATGCCGACTGACTTCTAAGGAGAGGGCCTTTGGAGAGTGGAGGTTGTGGGTATCTTTTCAACCTTGGAAAGCGTGTCGGGTGTGAGGAAAGACAAAAACTCTCTGAACTTTTATTTATCTATGTGCAGAAACCTATTCTTTTGTCAGACCACTAAGCCACTTGCCTTAGCCTCTTCTGCAGTTTCCCATGGCCTGATCTGGGCAGGAGATGTCTGCCTGGGAGAGGCGACCGACCCTCCGGAGCAGCGGTCCTGGCTGTGGGAGCAGTGGGACTGGGGCGCAGCGCTTGTCCTGGCTGCCTGCGTTTTCCACCTCCGCTGAGGACTCGTGCTTCCCTCCATCCTCGTGCTGCAGCGCGGCCTTCTCTCCTCTGGTGCTCCTGGGCAAACCTGGAAGGCGCAGTCCAAAACGGCTTTGTCTTAGAGAGGGCGCTCCTGCCTCGCTTCCGTCCCACAGCGGTTCCCTCCTGTGCCCTGAAGCGCGTCACATGGAATTGTCAGCATCTTCCCATCCGTGCTGCTTCCTTTTAAGGTTTTTAAAAGCCAAACGACAAACAGCTTATTTCAACAGTCTCTTAGGTTGGTCACAGCATGTGAAGGAGATCACAGCCGAATCCCTTGAGAAACTGCAACCAAAGGATTCAAGTCCAGGGGTGTAAAAGGGAGAGGAATTTCATGTATGCAATGCAGCCCCTAGGTCGTTGGATGTTCCTGTCATAGCTAAAGAGTCACAGCTAGTCTTCCAGAGAGCAGATATGAATAATTGTTTGCAGCTGGAATGTTGCACCTGACCTTTTCACTTCAGCTGTTTGTTTTGTGGGAATGTTTTGTGAACATCCTGGAGGGCACCTGTAGGACAGGAAGGAGAAAGCAGGAGCGGGAACTCACTCAGGGGCCAGCCCTGTATCCCAGAGTTGTTACTGCACAGAAGCCACCTGAGGACTCTGTCATTACAGCGATAAGATTCAAAAGGTGGGAAAGTCATCCCGTCCAGTCTCCCATAGGTGCTGACGTTCTGCCTACCACCATCTCACCAAGGTTTGAGCGGTGTGGGCTTAACCACCTCTGAGGACAGAGAACTCACTACCTCTTGGGGAAGCCTGGTCTGTCTTTGTAAACCTCTGGCTTTTCTATGTTCTCTGTAATTTTCATCTTAGTCTCTGCCCAAGGGGGGCCAAGTTAGTTGGCCAAGGACTAATTGCTGGCACCATCCTAGGGCCAAGTATCTTTGGGGAAAGAACAGCTAGCAGATAAACACTTTGGTGCCCCAGCTGTTCTTCCCCCCGAGTATTATAGTCTATTTAGTTCCTTCTTGGAGATGTTGAGGAGCCCCAGTTACACTCCCTTGATCTTGCTAAAACTAATGGAGGAGGTCAGGGGAGAAGGGAGTGCTGTTAGGCTGCTAAAAAGTACCTTAAGACAAAAGAGGGCTTAGTTTTGTGCTGGCCTCACAAAAACTGTTGCTCACATCACTTAGCAAAAGTTTGAGCTTGAAGATTTTAAACTATGATCATGCTCGGTCTGGAGCTGAAATGTTATGGCTGCCGAGGACTTATGCCGTAAGATTCCTGCGAAGCGCGTCACATGGAATTGTCAGCATCTTCCCATCCGTGCTGCTTCCTTTTAAGGTTTTTAAAAGCCAAACGACAAACAGCTTATTTCAACAGTCTCTTAGGTTGGTCACAGCATGTGAAGGAGATCACAGCCGAATCCCTTGAGAAACTGCAACCAAAGGATTCAAGTCCAGGGGTGTAAAAGGGAGAGGAATTTCATGTATGCAATGCAGCCCCTAGGTCGTTGGATGTTCCTGTCATAGCTAAAGAGTCACAGCTAGTCTTCCAGAGAGCAGATATGAATAATTGTTTGCAGCTGGAATGTTGCACCTGACCTTTTCACTTCAGCTGTTTGTTTTGTGGGAATGTTTTGTGAACATCCTGGAGGGCACCTGTAGGACAGGAAGGAGAAAGCAGGAGCGGGAACTCACTCAGGGGCCAGCCCTGTATCCCAGAGTTGTTACTGCACAGAAGCCACCTGAGGACTCTGTCATTACAGCGATAAGATTCAAAAGGTGGGAAAGTCATCCCGTCCAGTCTCCCATAGGTGCTGACGTTCTGCCTACCACCATCTCACCAAGGTTTGAGCGGTGTGGGCTTAACCACCTCTGAGGACAGAGAACTCACTACCTCTTGGGGAAGCCTGGTCTGTCTTTGTAAACCTCTGGCTTTTCTATGTTCTCTGTAATTTTCATCTTAGTCTCTGCCCAAGGGGGGCCAAGTTAGTTGGCCAAGGACTAATTGCTGGCACCATCCTAGGGCCAAGTATCTTTGGGGAAAGAACAGCTAGCAGATAAACACTTTGGTGCCCCAGCTGTTCTTCCCCCCGAGTATTATAGTCTATTTAGTTCCTTCTTGGAGATGTTGAGGAGCCCCAGTTACACTCCCTTGATCTTGCTAAAACTAATGGAGGAGGTCAGGGGAGAAGGGAGTGCTGTTAGGCTGCTAAAAAGTACCTTAAGACAAAAGAGGGCTTAGTTTTGTGCTGGCCTCACAAAAACTGTTGCTCACATCACTTAGCAAAAGTTTGAGCTTGAAGATTTTAAACTATGATCATGCTCTGTCTGGAGCTGAAATGTTATGGCTGCCGAGGACTTATGCCGTAAGATTCCTGCAAATACTGTCTGTACACCTTGGTTTTATGAAGAAAGCAAAGCTTAGGAACTTGGAGGAACCCTCTGTCTCAGTGTCAGAGAGGTGCCATATATTCAAGCTGGAACGTCCTTTAAAGCTGTCATTGCCCAGTCACTGATTTTTAAGAGACAGGGAATGGAGATTTGAAAAGACGTGCCCGAGTGCCATGGCATTGTCTGGAGCAGCCTCCCGTCCTCCTGGCCCACCTGGCCCCCATTCGTTTGCCAGTTCGCAGTGTGGCTGGGAGCCAGTCTGCAGGGAGCTGCCCTCACATCCTTGAGCCCTGGCCACTGGGCAGAGGTTTCCCAGACCAGCCTGGCTTTGGGGGACTACGAACCAAACTGCAGAACTCAAGATTGTTGAGACAATCAGGACTGGAAGGGCAGGCAGTTGAGTTTTGCAAATCAAATGGGAGGGGAGATCAGAAGAAGCCTATAATATAAGAGCAAGGTTCCAAAGCCCCTGCAGGAAACCTGGTGGTGTCCTAGAATCTAAGATCTCACGAGATGCACTTGCCTTTCAGGTGAGTTATTCCGGTGACCCTGACTTGAGCAGACACAGCCTGTGGCCCTGCCATTCGCAGCCCCGTCCCTGTTAGAGAGGCAGTTGAACTGAGGGACAGGTGAGCTCAAGATTCTGCCCCAGGAGGCATGGTGCCCTAGGGGTGCCTTTGTCTTCCTTTGATTTTATTAGAGACTGTTTTCAAGTTTATGGTTAGGAAGGATGAAGTCGATCCCATTTTTTTGAGGTGGAATTCAGCCGGGGAAAGTGGGAGCTTTTTGTATGGTAGGAATGTCTACGATCACTCATCTCATCTAGCTTGCATCTTCAGACACAAGCCCTTCAGTGGCTTTCCTTTGATGAACACATCTTTGCTGATGGCAGAGGCTTGTGCAGGATCCCTAGTTCACATGTCTGTTACCTATTCTGCTCATCAGAGTGTTTGAGGGGTGCACGTTGTTTTATTTTTTTCCATTTTGTAACTGCCTTATCGAAAAGCAAGTGCCCTTCCATTCCAGGCCTCCTCATTGTACGTGTTTCCTGCCAATTGGGGGGATCATTTGTATTTTAATTTTGTAATCTATGGCTCTGTACTGTTGAAAGGCTCTCAATTCTGTGAGGTCTCCTTAGTATGTATATGACTTTTCATGTTGCAATACTACACAGATGGGATGGCCCGACTTTTGCTCTTAATAAATGATCTGAATGAGAACCAAGAGAGACAGTCTGTTTTCCCTTTGAATGTCCGCATGGGGCTCAGGTGCCATCGCCTGCGCTCTCGGCCCCTGGCTGTGGGACAGGGACTAGTGACAGCAGTCTACCCCACTCGGCACACCTCCCCGCCCTCTCACTCACTCCTGTGCAGGCTGTCGGTGGCTGGGCGGCCCGGGTCAAGCCCGAGTGCTGCCCAGCAGGGCATGTTCCCCGGCCCCAGGGCTCCACTCTGGTCTTCGGTTACACATCCGTAGTATCCATTTACTGGATGGACGGTTGCAAGCTTGAAATGCCTGCTTAGGGGCCGAGGGAGTTGCAGACTGGAAAATCCAGGTCCCTTCTAAGGGTAGCCACCACTGAGCCCCAGCCTGCTTTTGCCACATGGGAATATAGACTCTGAAATTTTAAACAGAAACCTACAAAGTACGGTTCCTCCCCTCAGCACCCTCAGCCTCTCCCATTCCTCTCATATGTAAATAATGTAGAGGGGGTGTCTTAGGGGGTCACGGGCGTGGGGAGTCTTGCCTGTCCCTGAGAGCCAGCCCGCAGGGTCAGCAATGGGCTGTTGCTAAAGCGTGCCATCTTTCAGAGGACCCTGAGTCATCTTCCTTCAGAAACCAAAGGAAAGTGCAGTCTTTGTGCACGCGGCCTCTTGATCTGGGTATAACGTGAGTGGTTCCTCTTCTCTGTCTGCTGCCCTCCCTATCTTCCATGTGTGACTGCTGAGGGCTGCCTCTGACACCTCGCACGCTTAGCCTGCAAGAGGTGCTACACTGCCAAGCTTCCTCCAAACTGGCTGAGTCGCCCTGCTGGATTGACCTGTGAGGATCCACAGACAAAACCCCTCGTTCGCACAGATTTGAGGGTGCACTTTTTACCATTTTGTAACTGCCTTATCGAAAAGCAAGTGCCCTTCCATTCCAGGCCTCCTCATTGTACGTGTTTCCTGCCAATTGGGGGGATCATTTGTATTTTAATTTTGTAATCTATGGCTCTGTACTGTTGAAAGGCTCTCAATTCTGTGAGGTCTCCTTAGTATGTATATGACTTTTCATGTTGCAATACTACACAGATGGGATGGCCCGACTTTTGCTCTTAATAAATGATCTGAATGAGAACCAAGAGAGACAGTCTGTTTTCCCTTTGAATGTCCGCATGGGGCTCAGGTGCCATCGCCTGCGCTCTCGGCCCCTGGCTGTGGGACAGGGACTAGTGACAGCAGTCTACCCCACTCGGCACACCTCCCCGCCCTCTCACTCACTCCTGTGCAGGCTGTCGGTGGCTGGGCGGCCCGGGTCAAGCCCGAGTGCTGCCCAGCAGGGCATGTTCCCCGGCCCCAGGGCTCCACTCTGGTCTTCGGTTACACATCCGTAGTATCCATTTACTGGATGGACGGTTGCAAGCTTGAAATGCCTGCTTAGGGGCCGAGGGAGTTGCAGACTGGAAAATCCAGGTCCCTTCTAAGGGTAGCCACCACTGAGCCCCAGCCTGCTTTTGCCACATGGGAATATAGACTCTGAAATTTTAAACAGAAACCTACAAAGTACGGTTCCTCCCCTCAGCACCCTCAGCCTCTCCCATTCCTCTCATATGTAAATAATGTAGAGGGGGTGTCTTAGGGGGTCACGGGCGTGGGGAGTCTTGCCTGTCCCTGAGAGCCAGCCCGCAGGGTCAGCAATGGGCTGTTGCTAAAGCGTGCCATCTTTCAGAGGACCCTGAGTCATCTTCCTTCAGAAACCAAAGGAAAGTGCAGTCTTTGTGCACGCGGCCTCTTGATCTGGGTATAACGTGAGTGGTTCCTCTTCTCTGTCTGCTGCCCTCCCTATCTTCCATGTGTGACTGCTGAGGGCTGCCTCTGACACCTCGCACGCTTAGCCTGCAAGAGGTGCTACACTGCCAAGCTTCCTCCAAACTGGCTGAGTCGCCCTGCTGGATTGACCTGTGAGGATCCACAGACAGCACTCGTGATGAAAGAATGAGCCCACATCTTCCTGTACCATTAGCACAGAAGTTCTACTGGGAACCAGCCATCCTTCTTTCAGAACAGACCTTTAGAATACTGAATGTCAGATCAGCTGAGGTCCAGCCTTTTGGAAAGGTAGCACGTGCCATCTCCCACTCCCATCAGAATCCCCAGTGAACGCTGTTACAACGCCAATTTCTGGGCACCATCCCAAATTCTCAGTGTGAAAAGCTCGGGGTTGAATTCCATGAATGTGAAGTTTTACAAATAAAAGACTTAAGCTCACTGGAGTTGAGAAGTACAAAAGTGGTCCAGCAGTTTCCTAATTCAGCAGCTTCCACCTCATCAGGAATATTGGTTAGGTTCCTAGTAAGACCTACTGAATAAGAATGAGATAGTAAGGATTCACCAAGAAAATTCCCCTGGGGAATGTAGATGACCCTGCATGTAACCACCTAAGGCCCAGGAAAGGAGAGAAGCGATGTTCAACCTCAGGCAGTTCAGAAAGGTCAGAACCTGCGCAAATACAGTGACATGGACAGCCATGAAGACACTTTTAAGATGAATCATTGGAATAGATAGTCTTCCATCTGGAGGGAAAAAAATGAAAATAATCCAATGCCTGGCATGTAGGAAGACACAAAAAATGTCTGGAATTGAATCTTCCATTTATTTAACAGTTTTTTAGTTTGTAATGATCTTCCACATCTAGATATAATAATAGCCATCGACTGCAGTGTGCAGGCCTCCGTGGGTACTCAGATGGTAAAGAGTCTGCTTCCAGTGCAAGAGATGCAGGTTCAATCGCTGGGTCAGGAAGATCCCCTGGAGGAGGGCATGGCAACCCACTCCAGCGTTCTTGCTGGAGAATCCACGGACAGAGGAGCCCGGCAGGCTACAGTCCACGGGGCGGCCAAGAGCTGGATACAACTGAAGCAGCTGAGCACGCACACACGCACTCCATGTGTATGCCAGGCAGCCCATGACTCATTCTGTGTGCACTGGCGCAGCCAGTCTCACTGCAGCCACGCCAAGTAGGAACTGTTATCAACCTGAGTTTCCACAGCTGTGAACGCAGGCTCAGGGAGGTCGAGGAACCGCCCGTGACCGCGAGAGCTAGGGGCACTCCTGGGAGCGAGTCAAGGATCAAGGACCTGAGGGACTCTCGTCAGCCCCACCACCAGGAACTCAGGGGCACCACGCTTGGCTGCTGTGCAGCTGCAGCAGCTCCCCTTGTCCTCCTCAACTGGATTTGCTCCACTTTAATGAGGGCTTCCTCAAAGTCACTAAGACTCTAGTTAGGAAATTTAATATAGGGTTTAATGGAGGTTAACAAGGTACATCCAACTTTCCAGCCAGGCTTTAACTTACCAGCGCTGAACAGAGATTAACGAGCCCAGGAGGTGTAACGGCACCTGCATGATTTAATGGGGTTAATGAAACTGTCAGAGGTTGACCGAGAGGGGACAGAGCTGGAGCATGCCTCCGTTAACAAGGCATTCTGCTGAAGGTCAACAGACATGTATTAAAGAGCGGTCGCCGGCTCCACGGGGTAGCAAGGAAAAGAAGACCACAGCCAGCGTGCCAGCCATGGTCAGCCCTGGTTGGTAGGATTGGGAATTGTCTTTTCTGTGCTCTTTTTTTTTTTTTTTTTAATTTTTATTTCCTGTGCTCTCTTGGTGTGGTCTAAATTATTTATGATGGGCATGAACTGGTCTCACCAAAACTGTAAAAGAGCAAAGCAGATTGTCTCAAGTATTCTCAGAGCATTTCCTCTCCCTTGGCATTGTCTGTCACATACTCCTAAAACCTGTAGAAAACAGGAAGAGAAGTAAAAACAGCCATGGTAGTGCCATCTTAGACTAAGGCAGCATCTGAGTGCTGGCTAGGGCTGTCACATGTAACCTCTGGGGTTTTGTCACAGACTACAAAACAGGAGTGTGCAGAGTCACACTGGTCAGGGGGACAGTGAGTTCTCCTCTGCCTCTCAGATTGGTGTAGTTTTTTTCCCTGAGCACTTGCTATGCCACAGGCCCAACTTTAAGCTCTTTAAGTACTATTCTTCTCTATTTGATATATGAGGAGACAGAAGCTTAGAAAGGTGAAATGGCTTGTACCAGGGCACCAGAGAGTGTGGAGTGGGAGTGAGTCAAGCACAAATCTGTCTGACCCCAGAGTCCACTGTACCCAGCTGCCTACTATTTGGATAAGCTAGAATTTCATGGAGGCATTGTTTAGAACAGTGAAGAACTACCAAATGTGTCAAATAACAGGGGACTGTTTTTTATTATTATTATTTTACTTTTTGCTTTTACAGAGTTTTGTTGTTTACAGATATGTATAATCCTAGATTAGTCATATGTATATCCCTGACCTCTTCCTCCCTCACCCAGTTCCCAGTCCCTCCGTCCTACCCCTCCAGGCCATTGTACAGTTAGGGGACTGGTTTTAAAAGTACTACACTTAGGGGCTTCCCTGGTGGTCCAGTGGGTAAGGACATCGCCTTGCAGTGCAAGGGGCGCCGGTTCGAACCCTGGCCTGGGAAGATCCCACGTGCCGCGGAGCGGCTGGACTGATGTGTCCAATTACCGAGCTGGAGCTCTGGAGTGCATGTGCCCAGAGCCGGCGCTCTGCGACAACAGAGGCCACCGCGATGGGAGGCCCACAAGAGCCAAGGAAAAAAGATGGATGAAAATGGACAAATGAAAGACCAATAGAAGTGGCCCACCCGCTCCCCTCCCTCCCCAACCCGAGCCCCGCCCAAAGTAAATAAATAAATAAGTCTTTAAAAAAAAAAAAAGTACTACACTTATGTCAAAATTGTAAAATATTTGTTGACATAGAAAGACATTACTATCAGTTTAGAAATACCAGATATGTGTATATATATGTGTGTGTACATATGCATATTATATGAGTGCATACACATGTGTACATATCTGTATATCATATGTACACAGTTGACCCTCCACATCCACGTTCCAACCCTCCATCCAGTTCCAAATCAATACAAAGGGCCAACTGTACCGTGCCATTTCATATAAGGAACTGGAGTGAGCATCCACGGATTTTGGTATCTGTGGGGATCCTGGAACCGTCCCCTTATGGATCCAGAGGGATGACTACATACTGTGTGTGTGTGCACACCTTTAAATGTACACGCATTCCTGAATATCTGACTAGGGGCATACCTGTAGACATATCAAGACAGCTCTCTACCCATTCATGTACAGCCATCCTGTTGCTGTATCTGTGGTTCAGAGTAAGGGGGAAATGGTCAGGAAGAGAAGAGCCTTCTGAAAATCAAGGGAGCTTCCTGGAAGAAGAGGCTCCTCCACAGGCCCCTGAGGAAAATGGAAGGTTTGACAGGAGACAAGGGTGAGGGAGCATCCAGTCCAGTGCAGAAAGCCTCACACGCTGGAGCAAGGAGCTTGTACTTTGAAGTCACCAAACCTGCTATCGTGAAAAACCGAACAACAAAACGTGGCCAAAAAGATGTTTGAGTGTCTGCCATGAGCCAGGGGAATCTGGAAATGGATTCTGCCATCCGGGAGCTGGGAATTTCAGAGGAGTTCACACCCAGAAAAGGGTGGAAAGCCGTCCTTCCAGTGCTGAAATCCTAGGATCTGTGAGGAAGCCTCAGAGCCCCCAAGGTCTGATGAAGGCATAAAGAGCTCTGCGGTCTTGGAGAAGCCAGTGAGGCTTAGCAAGCATGATGATTTTAATTAAGCTGGGGTGGCAAAAGAGACTTCCGGACGGCTCATGGCCACCAGCAAGGTCGGACTGCGCTCAGCGTGCAGACGGAGAATCCCTGTGCGCAGCCAGACCCCTCTGAGCATCCCGCTCAGGAGCACGGGGCGCTCAGCAATGGCCAGGCCCCAGGGAGAGCCGTGCAGGCCACGGGGCAGGGGCCAGACTCAGCTATGTCCGCAAGTCACTGCCTGAAGTGAACCGGTCTGCTGAAGCTCAGTGCCACCCAGAGAACAAGAACCTAGAGACCTCAGCTTGCCTACTGAGGTTTAGCTTGACTAAGTGAAACAGCTTGGCTGAGCCTGTTTAAACAGTCCAAGGAGGGCCTGCCGTTTCCAGTGGTAAGTGTGTTTTCTTTGCAGTTGCTCGTTACCATCTTCAAAGCCGTGCTATTCGCGTTCCTATGTGGGAATATTTCCAAAGCTTAACATGAACAAGTGGTCAGGATTGCCTGGGGCCATGGTAGCTTTTACTGGTTAAACACCTCCTAGGTGCTGAGCACTGGGCTAGAACTTGTCTGTGCACAGCCATGACCCTCATGCACCTACAGAGAAGCTGTCACCATCCCTAACTTTCAGATGCGGTAATTGAGACCTAGAGAAGTTTACAGCTTACCTTACAAAAAACAAGGATATGAACCCACGCAGTCTGACCCTCCATACATCATGCAACCTCTGCCACAGAGAGAAGTAGAATACTGGCCGTGGCGGGGGAGATGGAAGAGTAGTAAATGCTGTTAGAAAACCTCAGGATCCCAGCAGTCTAGGGGTAAACAGCCCTCTGCATTCCTCTAGCCCAGAGCAAAAGTGACAGAAGGGGACAGTTACCAAGAGAAGATCATGTTTTTTCAGCCCAGTGAACGTGGCCAAACAGATGTTTGAGTGTCTGCCATGAGCCAGGGGAATCTGGAAATGGATTCTGCCATCCGGGAGCTGGGAATTTCAGAGGAGTTCACACCCAGAAAAGGGTGGAAAGCCGTCCTTCCAGTGCTGAAATCCTAGGATCTGTGAGGAAGCCTCAGAGCCCCCAAGGTCTGATGAAGGCATAAAGAGCTCTGCGGTCTTGGAGAAGCCAGTGAGGCTTAGCAAGCATGATGATTTTAATTAAGCTGGGGTGGCAAAAGAGACTTCCGGACGGCTCATGGCCACCAGCAAGGTCGGACTGCGCTCAGCGTGCAGACGGAGAATCCCTGTGCGCAGCCAGACCCCTCTGAGCATCCCGCTCAGGAGCACGGGGCGCTCAGCAATGGCCAGGCCCCAGGGAGAGCCGTGCAGGCCACGGGGCAGGGGCCAGACTCAGCTATGTCCGCAAGTCACTGCCTGAAGTGAACCGGTCTGCTGAAGCTCAGTGCCACCCAGAGAACAAGAACCTAGAGACCTCAGCTTGCCTACTGAGGTTTAGCTTGACTAAGTGAAACAGCTTGGCTGAGCCTGTTTAAACAGTCCAAGGAGGGCCTGCCGTTTCCAGTGGTAAGTGTGTTTTCTTTGCAGTTGCTCGTTACCATCTTCAAAGCCGTGCTATTCGCGTTCCTATGTGGGAATATTTCCAAAGCTTAACATGAACAAGTGGTCAGGATTGCCTGGGGCCATGGTAGCTTTTACTGGTTAAACACCTCCTAGGTGCTGAGCACTGGGCTAGAACTTGTCTGTGCACAGCCATGACCCTCATGCACCTACAGAGAAGCTGTCACCATCCCTAACTTTCAGATGCGGTAATTGAGACCTAGAGAAGTTTACAGCTTACCTTACAAAAAACAAGGATATGAACCCACGCAGTCTGACCCTCCATACATCATGCAACCTCTGCCACAGAGAGAAGTAGAATACTGGCCGTGGCGGGGGAGATGGAAGAGTAGTAAATGCTGTTAGAAAACCTCAGGATCCCAGCAGTCTAGGGGTAAACAGCCCTCTGCATTCCTCTAGCCCAGAGCAAAAGTGACAGAAGGGGACAGTTACCAAGAGAAGATCATGTTTTTTTTCAGTACCTCCTGTCCAAAGAAACAGAAGAAAAAAAATATATATATATATACATATATGTGATATATTTTAGACTTCACGTAGTAGGGAGACACAGATGGCAAAGCCCTAATATCCCTTGTTGACTGCTTTTGAACTCTGGCACTCGAGAAGGCTCTTGAGAGTCCCTTGGACTCCAAGAAGATCAAACCAGTCCATCCTAAAGGAAATCAACGCTGAATATTCATTGGAAGGACTGATGCTGAAGCTCCAATATTTTGGCCATCTAATGCGAAGAGATGACTCATTGGAAAATACCCTGATGCTGGGAAAGATTGAAGGCAAATGGAGAATGAGGTGGTTGGATGATCTCAGCAACTCAATGGACATGAGTGAGCAAACTCCAAGGGATAATCAGGGACTGGGAAGCCTGGCTTGCTGCAGTCCATGGGTTGCAAAGGGTCAGAAGCTACAGAGCAACAATAACTTCCCTTGGGAGTTAGCCTCATGCCCAGGACTCCTGGTTCTGTGAACTTCCTGTGCTTCCTCTCTGCTCCCCTCAGCTTCCAAAGGACCTTAGAAAGAGTGTGTGTGCCCTTGGGGCTCTGGGGTCCCCGCCTAGAGTGAGAATGAGTGAGTGATGCTCTACATTGAACTGGCCACCAGGTGGCGCCCTCCCCTTAGTCAGTGGCAACCCCAGGCCACCTGGGAAGGCTCAGGGCTATTTTCTGTCCCTCCTCACAAGCGGCTGTATTCAGTAAATACCTTGATTCATATCACTGCGAAAACCTAGACAGTCAAAGCAGAAAGGGATTTAGTTCTCTGGTCCCAAGCCCTCATTTTACAGATGACACCAAGTCCCAGAGGGAGCAAGGAAGTGCCCAAGGTCACACAACAGGCTAAACCCCACTTCTTGACTGCTGGGTCTAGGGCCTTTCCCACTAGAATGCTGTTTTCCCTCCCTCCCGAACACCTCCCACACCCGACCTGTGACTGCCAGAGTACGGCCCTGAGCCAGAGGTGGCTCAGCGTCCCTGCCATTCGCTGCCTTCCTAACCAGGCCCTGGAGCCAACCAGCTGCTACAACAGAGGCAGATTTAATAATAGCTCATATATATATCATTCCTACTCTGGGCCAGTCTGCAAGCTTCCAATTGGTTATTTAATCATGACTGGGTCTTTGCAATGTCTCTGCAGTTTATTCTGCTTTTCTGTTTACAGAAGACTCAGAGAGGTTAGGAAACCTGCCCACACAGCTCATCTCACCAGCTCATCTGGCTGTGAGTGCGGGCCCAGGTGCCAGCTCCAGCCTCCGTTGACATCTGCCTGGCTTCTTATGCCCTATTGTCCATTTCAGAACTGTCAAAGACCTTGTCCCCTTTTTGCCTGACAAGAGCTCACTGGGGTGAGGAAAGGTATCATTAGCTCATCTTAGAGACTAGAAAACTGGGGCCCAAGAGGATGATTGATCTGCGATCACCTGACCTATGCCAAATTTCCATGAACAGCAGGACATTCTAGAGGACTGTCCACACTTCACAGTCCAACCTACAGCCCTGCTCGTGTCCCTGGAAATCTCGGACCTCAGTGGTCAAAACCGCAGGATTGGGAGGCAGCCGAGACTGGGTCTACCTGGCATGTACAAGTCATGTGACGGTAAATAAATTACACGCACACCCTCTGTGGTTGTCGGGACGAGTGAGTGAGTCCACAGAAGTTGAGCACTGCTGTTGGGTACACAGGAAGCATGCAGTAAATGGTGGCTAATTGTTGATATGATTAACTAAAGCTCCATATTTAATATTCCTGCTACATGATCCATTAGGCCTGCACCATCCAAATGGTAGCCACTACCCATGTGTGCTGATAATTTTTTTTTAATTTTTATTTTACTTTTTTTTTTAAAAAAAATTTATTTTACTTTTAACTTTTACAGAGTTTTGTTGTTCACAGATATGCATGTTCCAAGATTAGTCATATGTATATTCCCCCCCATCCCACCCCTCCAGGCCATCATACAGCACCCCTGCAGGATCCCTTTTTCTCACAGCACAATGACAGAAGCTATTTTTTTCACACATGATAGTATAGGTTTTCGTGCTACTTCCTTTATGCCTCCCACCCACTGTTCATTCCCCACAATGTCCATATGTCTATTCTCCATGTCTGTTTTTTCATCGCTTCACTGTGTGTGTTATAATTACCATCCTACTAGATTCCATATATATATATATTAGTATATTGTACTTGTCTTTCTCTTTGTGTGCTGACTTTTTTTTTTTTTTTTGAGGGGTGGTAGGGAACGGGCGGGTGGGCCACTCTATTGGTCTTTCATTTATTCAGTTTCATCCATCTTTGTTCTTTGGCCCGTGTGGGTCTCCCATTGCGGTGGCCTCTGTTGTCGCAAAGCACCGGCTCTGGGCGCATGCACTCCAGAGCTCCGGCCCGGTAATTGGACACATCAGTCCAGCCGCTCCGCGGCACGTGGGATCTTCCCAGGCCAGGGATCGAACTGGCGCCCCTTGTACTGCAAGGTGGTGTCCTTACCCACTGGACCACACTGCAAGGTGGTGTCCTTACCCACTGGACCACCAGGGAAGCCTGTGTGTGCTGACTTTTGAGATGTGTTTTAACATGTGTAAAACACACAGCACTTTCATTTAGCATGAAAAAGTGTAAAATACCTCAGTAATAATTTTTATATTGACTACATGTTAAATTATATTTTAGGCATATTGAGTTAAATACATGTATCAATTTTAATGACAAATTTAATATTAAATGTTGCTTTGGCCAAAAAATTCATTTGGATTTTTCTGTACCATCTTAGGGAAAAACCAGAACAAGGTTTTTGGCCAACTGATATATCTAATATATATTTAATATATTATATGCAATATATTACATTTAGTAATAAATTCACCTGTTTCCCTTTATTTATATGTTTGTTCCATTTATATATATTTGATATGTATATAATATTTTAGTATATGTAATGATAACATTCACCTGTTTCCCTTTTTTCTTAATGGGGCTACTAGAAAAATTGTCATTACGTACATGGCTCCCATGGTGACTTGCGTTAAAGAGAAATGTACTACTGTATTTTTTTTTTTTAAGATTTATTTATTTATTTATTTTGGGCGGGGGTCAGGTTGGGGAGGGAGGGGAGCTGGCGGGCCACTTCTTTTGGTCTTTCACTTCTCCGTTTTCAGTTTTCATCCGTCTTTGTTCTCCGGCTCCTGCGGGCCTCGCATCGCGGTGGCGTCTGTTGTTGCAGAGCGCTGGCTCTGGGCGCATGCGCGCCAGAGCTGCCGCTCGGCAACTGGACACATCGGTCCAGCCGCTCCGCGGCACGTGGGATCCTCCCAGGCCAGGGATCGAACCGGCGCCCTCTGCACTGCAAGGCGGTGTCCCCATCCACTGGACCACCAGGGGAAGCCCTACTGTATTCTTATATTAAGAATACTATACCACTTAGTGCTGCCTTGGACACTTTCAGAACCTCAGCTGCCTCAGCCTGCCTGCCCCTCGATTTGTCTTAATGATGCAGGATACAAGGACTTTGAACCAGAAATCCACTCACTGACTGTGTGCCCCTGGGCAGGTCTCTGCAACCTTCATGTTGATCTTTCCAAAAAAACAAACCAGAATAAATCCTCAGTGCCCCACAAGGATGAAAGAAAATATTAAAAATAGCTCTGCCATGGACACCATGCAAAGTGCTCTGCACACCTTCTCTCTGTCAGCCCTTCCAAGCCCCAGGAAGCTGGGGCGGTGATCGCAGGCATTTTGTAGATGAGGAGACAGAGGCTCAGAAGCATCGGTCACTTGTGCGGAGTCTCCTGGCCTCTGTCGGGTTCTGTGCCCTGCACTGGAAGGAGGGGGGATAAGTAGCCAAGTGGGAAAGAAGACTTCCCTTGTGACCTTGGAGAAGTCCCTCCCTTCTGTGGGCCTCAGTTTCTGCTTCTGACAGAAATGTTTGGATGGAGGGTAAAGATCTTTGGGGTCCCAGTGTGATGGGATGCTTTGACCATTTCGGGGAACGTAAGATTTCTGGGATGCCTCTAAAGTCCGATGCTTCCGTTGTCCATTCTGTGGGGATAAATGTGCATTTCTGTTTGTTTTAATAACATTTGTGGGAGCTTTATATAGTGTCTATGTCTGCTTACATTAGACGCTGTGTATTATAGTTAAGAGTCTTTCACTAGTTCCCATATAAACCTTGTTTTTTATGGCTTTGGGAGAGCTCAGCTGTAAAAACTCCCTTGGCTGAAAAAATATATTTTGTTTTTCAGACAAATTAGGTTTAAATCAGGAGGCTGGTTTCAGACACTTTAGAGCCTGTGTATTTTTTCTTAGCACTTTTCATTTTTAAAATGAGACTGGCTGATTTCTCGGTTTCGTTTCTTTTATGAAGATTTAGCAAGACCAGAGCCTTTTCTAGTAGAGCCCAGGGCCTGCCGACTGCCAGCTAGTGCAAGCTCAGTCTTTAACAGTGGTGTGATCCTGAGCCGCCGTGTCCCTCTTGGGGTCTTCCTTTCTCCTTCCGCCAGTGGGGAGCATAATTTCTGCTCTTCTCCCTTCTCATGTTTGTAAGTACACAGATGTTGCTTGTAAGAAGTGAAAGTACGAAGGGAAGGTGAATGCACTACACAAACATCAAAGGCTGAAGCAGGGAAGAACGTGCTGGTTTTCACCAGCAGAAAGCAGGTTCCCAGAATCAGTGTTACAGTTAGGAAAGAGCCTACAGGTCCAGGAGCCCAGCCCTTCCTCATTTTCTCAATGGACAAAGGGTGAAGGTTCCAGGGGAAGACTGGAGTTAGAACCTAGATCCCTTCACAACCCTCTCTTTCTTTACTTACTTTGGAGACCAAAGCAGATCAGACTAAGAGAGGCTGTATTTGGACACACACACACCCTGGACGTGCTCCAAGATGGGGGAAAGCCATGTCCCTGGAGGCAGCCTGACCTGCCCTTTGATCCAAGCCCAGCCTGCCTTTGACTGTCTAGGTGACCTTGATCAGAGTTCTTTACCTCTCTGAGTCTCCACTGCCTGAGTGTTAGCCTCCCACAATCCTCTTGAGGCCTGAATGAAATACTGCATGCTAAGGGCTTAAGTAATTTCCTTCATAAAATTTAACTTGTTATTTTTCAATAACAAGACTACCTTTACTGTGTGGAAGGAATACTAAACCCTTCAAGACAAATATTTAGTATTGTATGTTAATTGAACATTTGTGGGAGCTTTATATAGTGTCTATGTCTGCTTACATTAGACGCTGTGTATTATAGTTAAGAGTCTTTCACTAGTTCCCATATAAACCTTGTTTTTTATGGCTTTGGGAGAGCTCAGCTGTAAAAACTCCCTTGGCTGAAAAAATATATTTTGTTTTTCAAACAAATTAGGTTTAAATCAGGAGGCTGGTTTCAGACACTTTAGAGCCTGTGTATTTTTTCTTAGCACTTTTCATTTTTAAAATGAGACTGGCTGATTTCTCGGTTTCGTTTCTTTTATGAAGATTTAGCAAGACCAGAGCCTTTTCTAGTAGAGCCCAGGGCCTGCCGACTGCCAGCTAGTGCAAGCTCAGTCTTTAACAGTGGTGTGATCCTGAGCCGCCGTGTCCCTCTTGGGGTCTTCCTTTCTCCTTCCGCCAGTGGGGAGCATAATTTCTGCTCTTCTCCCTTCTCATGTTTGTAAGTACACAGATGTTGCTTGTAAGAAGTGAAAGTACGAAGGGAAGGTGAATGCACTACACAAACATCAAAGGCTGAAGCAGGGAAGAACGTGCTGGTTTTCACCAGCAGAAAGCAGGTTCCCAGAATCAGTGTTACAGTTAGGAAAGAGCCTACAGGTCCAGGAGCCCAGCCCTTCCTCATTTTCTCAATGGACAAAGGGTGAAGGTTCCAGGGGAAGACTGGAGTTAGAACCTAGATCCCTTCACAACCCTCTCTTTCTTTACTTACTTTGGAGACCAAAGCAGATCAGACTAAGAGAGGCTGTATTTGGACACACACACACCCTGGACGTGCTCCAAGATGGGGAAAAGCCATGTCCCTGGAGGCAGCCTGACCTGCCCTTTGATCCAAGCCCAGCCTGCCTTTGACTGTCTAGGTGACCTTGATCAGAGTTCTTTACCTCTCTGAGTCTCCACTGCCTGAGTGTTAGCCTCCCACAATCCTCTTGAGGCCTGAATGAAATACTGCATGCTAAGGGCTTAAGTAATTTCCTTCATAAAATTTAACTTGTTATTTTTTTCAATAACAAGACTACCTTTACTGTGTGGAAGGAATACTAAACCCTTCAAGACAAATATTTAGTATTGTATGTTAATTGATGATTATTGGGATTATTTCTTATTCCTTAATTTATACCTACATTGCCGAGTGCAAGATGGTTGTTCAATTAATGCGTGTTGAATAAACAGTGTACTGAAAGTACAGTGGCCACTGGAGAAATTAGAAGAAAATTTCAGCTTAACTTTTTATGGCAAGAGTAATACTTATTCACTGTATAAAATACATACATATATATTTGCAGCTTCCCTGGCGGCTCGGATAGTAAAGAATTTGCCTGCAATGCAGGAGACCCAGGTTCGATCCATGGGTGGGGGAGGATGCCCTGGAGAAGGGAATGACTACCCACTCCAGTATTCTTGCCTGGAGAATCCCACGGACAGAGGAGCCTGGGAGCTACAGTCCATGAGGTCTTTTCAGGAGGAAAAGACAAAATTATCCTTATTCCCACAATTCAGAGGTAAGGTGTACATATTTTGGTGTATATTTTTTTACTTCTCCATGAATGGTATTTATGTATTTTTTAAATGTAAAGCGGGTCACTATTGACAGTCTTTAATAACATGAGAGGGTTTTGTTCTCCCTCCCGTACATCAGGAACAATCTCCGTATCAATTCCATTTTCCCCCCTAGGGGCTGAGTAGTAACCCACCAATGGATTTATTTAGCCAGTTCTGTGATTATAACTCTCCTTAAAGGATTATAAAGATCCTTTTATCCTTTTCGGTCTTTAGTAGACTAGTTCTGTACTTAAAGCTTTATAACATCAATATTTCCTCACAACAGACTCCTGGAATTTACTTTGAACTTAATGATCATACCCTGCCCCCCTAATTTAAAAAAAAAGACGATGCCCTTAATTCAAATTAATAATGATACCTTCTGCCACACCCAGGTGGAGGTAGGTTCCCCCACAAATGGCTTTGAACCCTGGGAGAGAATGAGAAAGGAAAAGGCAGGCTCCAAAGCTATTTCATGGAGCTGGAGCTAACGATGGAGGAGAGGTTGAGAGCCGGGTGCGGGAGAAGGAGTGGACCCCCCCCCCCCAATCTAGATCCATTGGCGCAAACTGGTTTGTGACACCCGGAGCAACCCTGTTCTGCCCTGGGGTCTCTGCTTTTGCAGCTAAGAGTGACGGTTGGAAACGTGGCTCAGGCGTTCTAGGCGATGGAGTAAGTCTTGGGAAAACTGGGAGGGCATCCCGGTGATCCCCGCAGTGGGCACTGGCTGGCCCCGCGTCTCAGCTCCTGGCGGTGCTAGGGCTGAGATCAGGACCAGACAAGGTTGGGACCTAACGAGAAGTTCCCCTTGCGGCCTTCTCCAAGAGGGTTTGAGCCCAGGCCGGATGGGGTGTTCGGAGACCTGCGCGCGGTACCGCTCCGTACCCCGCTCTCCTTTCACTGGCCGGGGCTACAAGAAAGCGGGACCGGGTGCGCATTCTTCCCGTGCCTGGGATACTTCGTGGTGCTAAAAATAGTCGCGGGGGCGGGGGGTGCTCTGCGTACGGCCAGGGAATGCTCTGCAAACTCAACTAGAGTTCTGGGATCAAATCCAGAACAGGTCCCCTCCGTCCCAGGGCACCTCCGTCGGCTTGCTCTCTGAGTCTCAGCTTCCCTGTGCGTGTCTGGATCTGTAACGCGCTTCCCAGCTCTTGGAAAGCAAATCAAAAAAGGAAAACTCTATTTTTCTTTTCTGCTCCTCCCTGCGGGGCCTTGGGGCCTCGGGCCGGGTACTGAGGCCGGGACAGCTTATTACCGTGAGGTGTTGCCCTAGTTAAATCGCGGGCCTGTTTGATCTGGCAGCGGGGTCGCGAGAGGGAATAAAGAAAAAAGTAGGGGAGCCAGAGTAGAGAGAAGCTCACACCTCCGCCGCCGTTTCCTCGCGCCCATAAAACACCTTTTATTAACTCCTTCGCGTCCGAAAAGGCCCGCGTCGCAGCTCAACCCTGCCACGGTGTTTACAGCCCAAACTAATGGGGCCCGATATTCACCCCGAGGCCGGGACGAGGCGCCTGGGACAAGCCTGGCCCCAGCGCTGCCAGGGTCTCCTTTCTAGGCCCCAAGGCCGGGCCTCCAGCTCCGGATGCGGAGCGGGAAAGCGCCGAGGGACCCGCGCGCGCGTCCTGGCGCCTGGCTCGCTTGCAGCGCGCGCGCGCGGGCGCCGGGACCTGCCCGCACCGCAGACCTTGCGCTTCCTAGAGCGATCTTGAGAGCTGCCTCACACACAGTTGCACAGAAACCAAACTGGTTGTCTGTGTACTGTTATTCAGGGACACAGAAGCGCCAGCATTTACCCGCCCCAGTTCAGCCCAGCACGCACCCGAGCCTTGACACATGCACCCACTTTTATTCACCCCACCCCTAGCCATGGATGCGCACGCGGAGGCTCAGAAACCGCTCTCTGGCAAGGCGCCCAAGTACCCGAATTAGCCTGCACTCACCGCCCACCCCATCGTTTTGCACAAATTCATACACTTGCACAAATACTTGCTGAGTGTTTTGTTGCTAGAAAGAAATGTCTCACTTTGGCCGTGAACACTCACGAGCTCCGTTCACTCACGTCTGAAATCACGGCTGCTACGCCTCGCAGCCTGCGTACGGCCAGGGAATGCTCTGCAAACTCAACTAGAGTTCTGGGATCAAATCCAGAACAGGTCCCCTCCGTCCCAGGGCACCTCCGTCGGCTTGCTCTCTGAGTCTCAGCTTCCCTGTGCGTGTCTGGATCTGTAACGCGCTTCCCAGCTCTTGGAAAGCAAATCAAAAAGGAAAACTCTTTTTTTCTTTCTGCTCCTCCTGCGGGCCTTGGGGCCTCGGGCCGGGTACTGAGGCCGGGACAGCTTATTACCGTGAGGTGTTGCCCTAGTTAAATCGCGGGCCTGTTTGATCTGGCAGCGGGGTCGCGAGAGGGAATAAAGAAAAAAGTAGGGGAGCCAGAGTAGAGAGAAGCTCACACCTCCGCCGCCGTTTCCTCGCGCCCATAAAACACCTTTTATTAACTCCTTCGCGTCCGAAAAGGCCCGCGTCGCAGCTCAACCCTGCCACGGTGTTTACAGCCCAAACTAATGGGGCCCGATATTCACCCCGAGGCCGGGACGAGGCGCCTGGGACAAGCCTGGCCCCAGCGCTGCCAGGGTCTCCTTTCTAGGCCCCAAGGCCGGGCCTCCAGCTCCGGATGCGGAGCGGGAAAGCGCCGAGGGACCCGCGCGCGCGTCCTGGCGCCTGGCTCGCTTGCAGCGCGCGCGCGCGGGCGCCGGGACCTGCCCGCACCGCAGACCTTGCGCTTCCTAGAGCGATCTTGAGAGCTGCCTCACACACAGTTGCACAGAAACCAAACTGGTTGTCTGTGTACTGTTATTCAGGGACACAGAAGCGCCAGCATTTACCCGCCCCAGTTCAGCCCAGCACGCACCCGAGCCTTGACACATGCACCCACTTTTATTCACCCCCACACCTAGCCATGGATGCGCACGCGGAGGCTCAGAAACCGCTCTCTGGCAAGGCGCCCAAGTACCCGAATTAGCCTGCACTCACCGCCCACCCCATCGTTTTGCACAAATTCATACACTTGCACAAATACTTGCTGAGTGTTTTGTTGCTAGAAAGAAATGTCTCACTTTGGCCGTGAACACTCACGAGCTCCGTTCACTCACGTCTGAAATCACGGCTGCTACGCCTCGCGGAGGCCTTACTACGCGCTGGGACTGTGTTCCGCAGCCCCTCGCTGCCCCCCGCCCGTCCACGGGGCTCCGTCTGAGTTCCTGCACCAAGGCTCGAGCAACTGTAGGTTCAGAATGTCACCTAAGAGAACCTATTCCCCAGGGCATTCCCCTCTTTCGAGCCATCCTGCACTCCCGTCGCCCTTCACCTGTGTGAACGGACCCCCTTCCCAATTACACCATTGTGCCCCAGTGTGTCCACTGACCCACAGACAGGCCCCAAGGCTGATCCACCGAACCCCTGGCCTGTCCTCTGTGGGGCTAATTAGTTTTCAATTTCCCTTCTGTGGGCTCATTACAGCGCTCTTGTTCCTCCCCTCCGTTATCTTCCAAGGAGAACTTTTGCTCTTTATTCCAGGAGTAAATTCTTTATCTGCTCCCTTCCTTTGATATAATTTGCACTTTGGTTTGACATTTATCAAAAAGAAAAAAGGAGAAAAAGAAGAAGTAGGAAAAGAGAGTGCTCCGTTTACTAGAAAAGATGGAGCCGGTGGGGAAAGCCGCCAAGATACCACACAGGCTTCTGCTGATTTCAAAATATCTTTTATTCGTCAAGAGCATAGATACTGCTTTGGCAAAAGGAGGGGACGGTGAGTGGTCACATAGCACTGAGGTAGAAAAAGGGTGGAGGGGGGGATAAACAAACACCTGAGCACAGCAGGAGTGGTAGGTAGTTTAAATACATAAAAACTTTTCAACATAGGGAAAAGTTTTTATTTACAAAGAAAGGAAGGAAGGAAGAAAAGAAAGAACAAGAACGGAAGAAGGAAGGAAAGAGCCATTTCCCTTGGAACTAAATAGGAAGTGCAGCGACAAATAAAATAAAATAAAAACACCACTGTTTGGGGAGGAACAACAAATAACCCTTCATCTTCCTGGTTTGGTTCTCTTTCCCTGGCAGAAAACTTGATTCCTCTTATTGCATTTTAATTAGGTAGGAGAGAGCGCTCTCAGAGGGTTTTGATGCAAAGCCGATTGGGGGCCGAGGAAGAAAGGCAGATGGGGTAGTGGGGAAGGCGTTAGGGGTCCTAAATTCGCCCCAGAAGGGTTCGAAGGATATGTCCTAGCGCGCTTGGGTCCCGAGCTCCTTCCTTCTTGAATCGTGCAGACCTGAGCCGCCCTCTCGGTTGCCGTGGGAGTGGGGATGGTTTTATATATATATATATATAAAATTCTCTTTCTCTTCATGTGTTAAAAACAATTTCAAATGACATTGCACGTGCGATTGAAGTGTGTACTTGCAGCCGGCGACCAGCCAGCAGGCAGTAGAGGCAAGGCGGCAGGATGCTCCCCATGAGCCCATGGCCTCCAGAGCCCGGCACCGGCCTCCGCCTTCCGCCTTCCTCTCCTCCCGGGGCTCTCGGTCGGGCAGCCGCGGCGGGGTCCTCGGCGCAGGCCTCGGCTCACGGGTTTAACTCCAGAGCCCAGACTTGCTGCGGCCAGCCTGTGCGCCCTTTAATCCTCTTCTCGCCTGGGCACAGGGCAGGAGGCAAGCCTTCGTGCTGCTGCTGCCGGAGGACACACAAGAAAAGAGGCGAGAGACAAGTTTAGGAAAAGAGAGTGCTCCGTTTACTAGAAAAGATGGAGCCGGTGGGGAAAGCCGCCAAGATACCACACAGGCTTCTGCTGATTTCAAAATATCTTTTATTCGTCAAGAGCATAGATACTGCTTTGGCAAAAGGAGGGGACGGTGAGTGGTCACATAGCACTGAGGTAGAAAAAGGGTGGAGGGGGGGATAAACAAACACCTGAGCACAGCAGGAGTGGTAGGTAGTTTAAATACATAAAAACTTTTCAACATAGGGAAAAGTTTTTATTTACAAAGAAAGGAAGGAAGGAAGAAAAGAAAGAACAAGAACGGAAGAAGGAAGGAAAGAGCCATTTCCCTTGGAACTAAATAGGAAGTGCAGCGACAAATAAAATAAAATAAAAACACCACTGTTTGGGGAGGAACAACAAATAACCCTTCATCTTCCTGGTTTGGTTCTCTTTCCCTGGCAGAAAACTTGATTCCTCTTATTGCATTTTAATTAGGTAGGAGAGAGCGCTCTCAGAGGGTTTTGATGCAAAGCCGATTGGGGGCCGAGGAAGAAAGGCAGATGGGGTAGTGGGGAAGGCGTTAGGGGTCCTAAATTCGCCCCAGAAGGGTTCGAAGGATATGTCCTAGCGCGCTTGGGTCCCGAGCTCCTTCCTTCTTGAATCGTGCAGACCTGAGCCGCCCTCTCGGTTGCCGTGGGAGTGGGGATGGTTTTATATATATATATATATATAATTCTCTTTCTCTTCATGTGTTAAAAACAATTTCAAATGACATTGCACGTGCGATTGAAGTGTGTACTTGCAGCCGGCGACCAGCCAACAGGCAGTAGAGGCAAGGCGGCAGGATGCTCCCCATGAGCCCATGGCCTCCAGAGCCCGGCACCGGCCTCCGCCTTCCGCCTTCCTCTCCTCCCGGGGCTCTCGGTCGGGCAGCCGCGGCGGGGTCCTCGGCGCAGGCCTCGGCTCACGGGTTTAACTCCAGAGCCCAGACTTGCTGCGGCCAGCCTGTGCGCCCTTTAATCCTCTTCTCGCCTGGGCCCAGGGCAGGAGGAAAGCCTTCGTGCTGCTGCTGCCGGAGGACACACAAGAAAAGAGGCGAGAGAGACAAGTTTAAATGTTTCTGCTCCGCTCGCCCAAGTCGGATAAGCGTGGGGAGTGGGGTGAAAGACGTTGGGAGCAGTAACTGGGAGTCTTTAAATAAGTGACGAATGTTTGTTTGCAAAATAGGCAAACAGGCTCATAAATTTGCCTTTATGCGCCAAGTTCCCGGGGGACCGGGCTGGGCTGGGCAGCTTCTGGGGGGTTGGTAATGAGAATTTTCTGCGGCTGGCGAAACTGTGGCTGGTAGGTTTGGCGTTATGGCGCCCGAGGGTGGACGGCAGAATTTGGAGTGGGCGGGATGGTAATCAACAGCTTCCTCAATCGCTCGCGGACCTGCACCCGCGAGACATCCACCGGCTTTCCGACCTAGCTTAGCACCTGGGCATGAACACCGGGTTGGGTCCCTCCAACCGGATCTGGGCGCTCAGAAGGCTGCGCGAAAGAGGGAGGGGGTCGACCTGCCCTAGCATCGCCCCTTTCAGCGGCGGGCAGGGCGTGGGGATACGCCCAATAACTACTTCCAACCAGGCATCGCCGGGGCCTGCATCTCTTCCAGCCCTAGGCGGTGGTTTAGAGGCTAGATGACCACGGTTTTCCCAGTCGCCCCAGGTGGTTTACCACAAAATCCTGCGGGTCACAGAAACCCAGGAGGCTCGCTAGTCAACTCCAACGCTTAGTGGTCCCCAGCGCACCCACCTAGAGAAACTAGTTCAGTCCCTCGGCCTGGAAATCGTTGCCTTCAGAGGTCGCCCCATGCCCTGGCCCAGCGAAAGCGAGCTCCAGAAATTGCTACTGGAGAGGGTCCGGAAAGGCTTAGTAAGCACTGCCATCTCCAAGGCCAAAAGAAGTCAGCGACTCGCGAGCCAGTGTTCATACACAAACCCATCAAGGTGGCCCTAGGAACCCGCCAAGAGGAGTGCGAACCGGTGAAACGCCCTCCGCACAGGAATAAACGGACTTGCTTTACCCAAGTAAACAACTCCCCAGGCAGGGGGCTTCCACATCCTGTCCCGCTCTGGGCCTCAGTTTTCCTGTCTGTACGAGGATAAAGTATACCAACCTCTCCAGCAAAGACCTTTTGGCCCTTCGTGCTGCTGCTGCCGGAGGACACACAAGAAAAGAGGCGAGAGACAAGTTTAAATGTTTCTGCTCCGCTCGCCCAAGTCGGATAAGCGTGGGGAGGGGGGTGAAAGACGTTGGGAGCAGTAACTGGGAGTCTTTAAATAAGTGACGAATGTTTGTTTGCAAAATAGGCAAACAGGCTCATAAATTTGCCTTTATGCGCCAAGTTCCCGGGGGACCGGGCTGGGCTGGGCAGCTTCTGGGGGGTTGGTAATGAGAATTTTCTGCGGCTGGCGAAACTGTGGCTGGTAGGTTTGGCGTTATGGCGCCCGAGGGTGGACGGCAGAATTTGGAGTGGGCGGGATGGTAATCAACAGCTTCCTCAATCGCTCGCGGACCTGCACCCGCGAGACATCCACCGGCTTTCCGACCTAGCTTAGCACCTGGGCATGAACACCGGGTTGGGTCCCTCCAACCGGATCTGGGCGCTCAGAAGGCTGCGCGAAAGAGGGAGGGAGTCGACCTGCCCTAGCATCGCCCCTTTCAGCGGCGGGCAGGGCGTGGGGATACGCCCAATAACTACTTCCAACCAGGCATCGCCGGGGCCTGCATCTCTTCCAGCCCTAGGCGGTGGTTTAGAGGCTAGATGACCACGGTTTTCCCAGTCGCCCCAGGTGGTTTACCACAAAATCCTGCGGGTCACAGAAACCCAGGAGGCTCGCTAGTCAACTCCAACGCTTAGTGGTCCCCAGCGCACCCACCTAGAGAAACTAGTTCAGTCCCTCGGCCTGGAAATCGTTGCCTTCAGAGGTCGCCCCATGCCCTGGCCCAGCGAAAGCGAGCTCCAGAAATTGCTACTGGAGAGGGTCCGGAAAGGCTTAGTAAGCACTGCCATCTCCAAGGCCAAAAGAAGTCAGCGACTCGCGAGCCAGTGTTCATACACAAACCCATCAAGGTGGCCCTAGGAACCCGCCAAGGGGAGTGCGAACCGGTGAAACGCCCTCCGCACAGGGAATAAACGGACTTGCTTTACCCAAGTAAACAACTCCCCAGGCAGGGGGCTTCCACATCCTGTCCCGCTCTGGGCCTCAGTTTTCCTATCTGTACGAGGATAAAGTATACCAACCTCTCCAGCAAAGACCTTTTGAAAAGAGCAGCTGAGCTCATATGCATACAGTCACGTTCAGGTCAGCTTAAGTAACGAACTCCTACAACATTCTTAATCTGGAGAACCTAGGAGTGAATCAGGGCCCCTCGAAAGTGTAGGTGAAATATACTGGTGTGTGCATTTTCTCAGGGCCTGAAGCTTCCAATGGACTCTTAAAAGGGACCCTATAATCCTGTCCGAGAAAGGATGAGGTTCTGTCTTCATTCACAATCTGACAAGCACTGTCCTCATTACAAATGAATTCAAATATGAATCTGCCTCCTTCCACGCGCACGATCTCCCAGTGCAGCCATCTCGTAACTCCGCGCAGCCTCTCAAAATCTCGCGCACCGCCACGCAGACTCCGTCCGCTGCGTACTCGGTACTCACCGCGTACTGCGGTGCTCACCGCGCCCGCGCCGTAGGCTAGGGCACACAGCTCCCCGGACTCACCAGCTCTCTTTTCCGCTTGCTCTCGCGGCCGCCATCCGCCTTCTTGAGTTCGGCCTTGAAGGCCTCGGGGTCGCCGGCCTGCGCGTCCTTGGCCAACACGTCCATCAGGTAGGCGATGTAGCTGGTGGCGAGGCGCAGAGTCTTGATCTTGGAGAGCTTGGTGTCCGCCGGCACATTGGGGATGCATTCGCGCAGCTCCGCGAACGCGCTGTTAATGCTCTCTGTGCGTCTCCGTTCCTTCTTGGGTCCAGAGCCTTTCCGCCGGCCCAGACGGCCGCCGAGCGCCTCCAGCCGCCCGGGGCTCTGGCCGGGCCTGGCGTCTGGACCGTAGGAGGCGGCGGCTGCCGCGGCCGCGGGCGGTGGCCCGCCGGCGGGGAAGTCCGGGGCGGCGTCAGCGGGGCTCAGTAGCCAGCTCTGAAAGTAGGGCCGCTCCTGGTGACAGCGCGAGGCAGGGCCGAAGAGGAAGGGCTCGTGGAGCATGGGGTGCGCGGGGTGCGGGTGGTGGTGGTGATGATGGTGTGCGTAGCTGCCCACGAGGTTCATGTTGGAGCGGCCCCTGGCCTGCGCCGCCAGCCCGGTTAGCGCCGCCCCATGCGCCCCAGAGACTGCCGGCGCCACCCGTGGGCTCTGGGGCGGCGCTCTGGTAGGCACGAGTTTTGACAGATTCTGGGGCAAGGCTGACGATGACACGCGAGCCCGCCGCCGTCTTCTTGCCTGCTTCGGTCGCAGGCGAGGGCCAAGATGCTGAGAGATCAGTTTAACCCTTCTGCGGCCTCCCCTTCAGGGTCTGGCTTATATAAGGCCGGGGCTTTGATGTCAACCTCTCCCTGGAGCCAATGGCAGGGGGGCGGGGAGGAGGAAAGGGGACTGGCCATCCCTGGTTTGCAGCTCAACTGGCAGCCAGTGGACGCTAGGCCGCCTGCGGGGACAGGGAGGCGGGCCCCGTCTCCGCCCCTCCCCCCAGTTCCTGACTTGGGGCTGCATAATTAGGGCACTAGCCTGTCGACGCCCAGGATGCCGTCTGCCACCCCCTCCCCGTGTGCCCAAGACAAGGATTCCTGGAGCAAAAAGGCCTTCACCTAGATTTTACAGACAGGGAAACTGAGTGCAGACAGGGAAACTGGGGTGCGGAAAAGGTTCTCATTTCTAGACCGTCCAGAATCCAAACTAGGACTTCCAGAGGTCCCCAAGTCCTGAGCTCCATCTGCCCCACCTGGCCTCAGAGCCAGAAAACGAGAGGGCACGCTGGCGGCAGGAGAGGCTCTTCCCTCGGACGTCCCCGGCCTTCGTCGCCGGCGCATCCAGCCCCCTGCAGCAGGTCCTGCAGCTGGTAGAGCAGCCTCCCTCCAAATCTACTCGAGGAGGGTCGGGGACAGGAGGCGGGAGGAGGTGGGTGGCGAGTCGGGGAGGCGGGCTCCGAGCCCACAGGCATTTGCGAGTTTGCTGCGGGCTCCTGCGCGGGGGATCACTCTCCTGGCCTCGCCGCGCCTGATCTAGTCTGGAGGCCGGCCTGCTCACGTAGGGGCAAGCCTCCTCTCCGCAGAACTCGAACGGAGGGCCGGGAGCTCGGCTACGCTGGGCTGCTTCACTCAGGTCACCGCCGCTTAAGAATGTTCGATTCTCGGCGCCAAAGGTCACACAGAGGGAAATCAGCGTTTGGCGGTGAACGCACCGCGAGGAGACCACCGCCTCCAGACTCTCCGCCGGGCTCACTTTGTCTAAGAGCTTAGACCCTGTCCTAGCCGCTCAAACCTCTGCGATGTTCTCTCCCGGCTAGGGCTCTGGTGCTCGTCGGCTTCTGTCCGCAGCGGCCTTTCTCTGGGCCGGGGTTGGAACCTGGGAATCCCAGGATGGCGGAGCTTGCCAGTGGAGCTCTCTGTCTCACCTCTCCATGGGGAGCTTCCCAGCTGAGGTCCTCCTCCCAGGGCGCCTTCAGCCTCACCAGACTTTCCCAGCCAAAGGGAAGAGCGAAAGGGCCCTTCTCTGAAAAGCAATGTGAAGCGAGGGCGACAGGAGAAGAAAATAAATGTCTGCTCTTCTGAGAGGGCAGATTCACTCCTTTACCCATTTCTTCAAGTATTGACTTGTACGGTAAATACTGACCCCTGCCCTGTGCGGTGACCCACTTAGCAGCCCAAAGGTAGAGGCAGAAAGGTCAACTCGCTCATTGTACAGATGGAAAGAGTGAGACTCGGAGAAGATGAACGGTTTTCCTTGGGCTCGGGTAGCCAGTGGGTACACGGTATTCCTCTACTGTCCAGACAGAACGGGGGCAGGGCAGGGGGGAAGCAGATCGACGCTTTGTCCGGAGCCGGTGCCCCCTGTGGGAGCTCAGCAGGGCTCTGGGCCCTAGAGGTGCGTGGGGGCAGGGAGGTCCTTGTTTCCTGCCTGAGGCGGCTGGAAACCCGCCGCTCTCCCGGGCGCCTGGCGCCAGCAGCGCTGGGGTTGGGCCGAGCGCGGAGCCGGAGGCTTGCAGGGAGGGAGCACCCGGCGCCCAGTGGAGCCGCGGCTCCGCGGGGTCCCGCGCCTCGCTGGCCTGGGGCCCCTCGGGAGTGCGGGTGTGCAGGTAGAGACAGTAATGACTCTGTGGAGAAGGACCTCAGCGGACACACAGGTAGCCGTGGGCCTAATCCAGCACGAGCTCTCAGGCCCACCATTACACATGCCCAGGACGGGCACAGACTCACAAAAGCGTCCCTTGCATACACGAAAGCCCAGGCCTTGGTGAAGACGCCACCAAGTATGCACTTCTTCTGATAACCCGTTTTCACCCATGCGACACACGGAGTTAGGTATTCTGTGCATTCCTAGGATGTGACACATTCTCTGTCACCCACGGGGCACGCATCTACCGTCAGAAGTGTTCCAGCTCTCGGCCCCGCCCGAGCCTCCATGCAGGCAGGCGTACAGATGTCATTACTGCAGGGAGACATCCGGTCCACACAAATATCACAGCTGAAGGGCTTGACACATGCCCTCTCCGTCATCCGTGTGACCAGGCGCAACCAGGTTGTGCCCATTTCTCAGCGCCCCACAGCTGCATTCACAGCCCAGACTTCTGAAAGCCCCGTGGCACATCGCAGGCGGCCTCAGTTCCCACAGACACTCCCAAGCACATGGCCACAACGACAACTCTATGTGCACGAGTGCTCAGAAACGGAAGTTCTCACATGGTCGTCCCTTGCACAAGGTCACACAAATTCTAAACCCTGAGACCAGTTGACAGCCATTCTGTGGGCCCTACGCAGTCAGGAACCCTGGAGATGAAATTGAACAACGGTGTGCACATTACCACAGCCCCCTCGCCCCCCAGGTAGGTACACACAGTGACCCCCACACTCACAAACTCAACTCCGGCATCCACCTTCACGGATTCTGAGCTTACACAGATCACTCAGGACCCATGCATATCCTCCAAGTACCCAGCCTGGTTAGTGTGATAGGGAATGCATGATCAGCACTGGATGATGAATCCCAGTCTCACGAGACACCTTGAAGGGCCCCCAGATCCCCTGGCAGTCCCCCTGCAGGGTGCTGGTGGTCACCTGGGCCCCAGAAAGCACTGCTCTCTACCCCAGTCAAGAGGTCGAGCACCGGCTCTGGGAGCCTGGCCATCTAGGACACCTGGGGCTCCAGGGTGGGCAGCCCCCAGCAGCCGGGATGCCAGGGGGATAGCCTGTTGTAGACCACGGAAACGGACCGTTCAGCGGACACACAGGTAGCCGTGGGCCTAATCCAGCACGAGCTCTCAGGCCCACCATTACACATGCCCAGGACGGGCACAGACTCACAAAAGCGTCCCTTGCATACACGAAAGCCCAGGCCTTGGTGAAGACGCCACCAAGTATGCACTTCTTCTGATAACCCGTTTTCACCCATGCGACACACGGAGTTAGGTATTCTGTGCATTCCTAGGATGTGACACATTCTCTGTCACCCACGGGGCACGCATCTACCGTCAGAAGTGTTCCAGCTCTCGGCCCCGCCCGAGCCTCCATGCAGGCAGGCGTACAGATGTCATTACTGCAGGGAGACATCCGGTCCACACAAATATCACAGCTGAAGGGCTTGACACATGCCCTCTCCGTCATCCGTGTGACCAGGCGCAACCAGGTTGTGCCCATTTCTCAGCGCCCCACAGCTGCATTCACAGCCCAGACTTCTGAAAGCCCCGTGGCACATCGCAGGCGGCCTCAGTTCCCACAGACACTCCCAAGCACATGGCCACAACGACAACTCTATGTGCACGAGTGCTCAGAAACGGAAGTTCTCACATGGTCGTCCCTTGCACAGGGTCACACAAATTCTAAACCCTGAGACCAGTTGACAGCCATTCTGTGGGCCCTACGCAGTCAGGAACCCTGGAGATGAAATTGAACAACGGTGTGCACATTACCACAGCCCCCTCGCCCCCCAGGTAGGTACACACAGTGACCCCCACACTCACAAACTCAACTCCGGCATCCACCTTCACGGATTCTGAGCTTACACAGATCACTCAGGACCCATGCATATCCTCCAAGTACCCAGCCTGGTTAGTGTGATAGGGAATGCATGATCAGCACTGGATGATGAATCCCAGTCTCACGAGACACCTTGAAGGGCCCCCAGATCCCCTGGCAGTCCCCCTGCAGGGTGCTGGTGGTCACCTGGGCCCCAGAAAGCACTGCTCTCTACCCCAGTCAAGAGGTCGAGCACCGGCTCTGGGAGCCTGGCCATCTAGGACACCTGGGGCTCCAGGGTGGGCAGCCCCCAGCAGCCGGGATGCCAGGGGGATAGCCTGTTGTAGACCACAAGGCGCCAAGGCTCCAGACCCGCCTTCTGGGAGACCCCAGTGGGCTCTGAAGTCCAGCCTGGCTTAGGTGCGGGTGGCAGGAGAGTGGGGACGCGGTAAAGGTGTTCCCTCTCCCCTTCCCGGGAGACATGTTGTGGGAGGTCTGGGACCCAGCTGATATTTTTCTAAGCTGAGAGGCAAGAGATGTCTGGAAGTCTGGCTCTCCTAGCAGCCCACGGTGTTCCTTTCCCTCTCTGAGCCTCAATTTCCCCATTTTCAGAAAAGGGGGACAGGATTGATAAGTCTGGATTCCAGTGATTCCCAGCTCCGGGCTGTTGGCCGCACCTCAGCTCTGCTTCCTCTCTCCCCAGCTCTCTTCTGACCTAGCACTTGGCTCTGGGGCCTCCCTAAGGAGAGGACTCTAGTTTCCCGGGCCCACGACCACAGTGCAGGAGTCTGCCGCACTGGAGTGGCCGTGGGGCGTCCCACCTCCCTCCCGCATCCCACGGTGCTCACCTAGACACATCTTCAGAAGGTCTGGCATTCTGAGCCCTTCGTTCTCCAGGTATGCTAGGGAGGTCGTGCGGGAACCCTCACCCCACGTTACAGGATCTTAAGCACACAGAAGTTAAAACCAGGAGCGTTTAGGAAGAGTCTCGCGGAAGAATCGTGCCCACCCACCCGGACTGAAATGCCTCGTGGCCATTCGTCCCGTGCCAGTGTGGACCTCAGCATCCTCCTTTTTTTTTCCACCTCTGTAAATTGGGGTGCGGTAATACCCGCCGCAGAGGGCGGCTTTAAGATGAAGCGAAATTATATAGGTGAAGCTCTTAGCACGGTCCTAGTAAGCCAGGGTAAAGAGTGGTCCGATTTTAGGAGGACAGTATTAATTCAGTTTCGTCGCTCAATCATGTCACAAAGAATTGGACACTACTGAGCGACTGGACTGAACTGAACTGAATTAATTCCACAGGGAAAGTTACGCGCGTCACTGCCTCGCCCCGGTGAGGGCGGGAATCCAGCATTTCCCCTGCAGGGCTCTGTTCTGAACTGACGGCTCCCGTGTCTGACCGCATCGAGTCTCCTTCCTCCCGCCTTCGACCCTCCAGAACCTCACTGTTTGGAAGGAGGCCGGAGGCCAGGGAGACCGAGCATTGCCAGGTGCGCGGGTCCTGTGGCCAGGGTCCTGAGTTCACTTCTCGACCTCACCCAGCCACCTCTCATTTGCTGAAGTGTTTGGGGGCGTAGTTCCCGCCTCCTCCAGGACTCACTTCTCTCATCTGTCCTGTGGACCGGCTGTGCTCAAGCCTCGGACGCTTGGGTGTCCTCCTCCAGCCTGATCTGCCTCCCCCTGGCTCCCGCCCTCCGGGGACCCGCAGGCCTGGACGAGCCCGCGCCTCGGCGCCTACCGCAAAACCGTCTCCCGCTGCGTCCCGTGACCTTGACGCCACCAGCAATCCCCGCACCGGACCCCTTATCTAAATAGGGCCGTAAATCAAGGACCTGTCAGGGCCCGGGTAATTACAGGAACTCCATAAAAAGGACCCGGCCGGCCGCCTGTTTATATTAGCGCGGTGTAAAATATTCTCGCTGTCTTGGGGAATCGCGTCGCGCAGTAACGCGCCATAAATCAGCCCGTGGACCATTTACCCCTCAGCTTGAGTACGCAAATCCCTTAAACATCTCTCGGCCGCATCTAGAGCGTCTAGGACTTTCCAATCTGGCCCAACCTGCTCCAGGGGCCAAGCCTTGGGGTGGGGGTGGGAGTTGGTGTTAGGGGAACGGTCTGGGCCAGGAGGAGAGGGAAAGTGGGTGGATACCCTGTACAAGCTCCTGGGTTGAGAGGCTTCCTTGCCTTCCCCAGTATGCGAGTGTAGCAGGACTACCACGATCTCGTGTTAGGACCTGCTGAGAAACCTGCCCAGAGAAGGGAAGGGGCTTCCTCAACGACATCCAGCCGATGACTGGCAGAGACGGGCCCTAGACACCTAGGGAATTCAGTTTCGTCGCTCAATCATGTCACAAAGAATTGGACACTACTGAGCGACTGGACTGAACTGAACTGAATTAATTCCACAGGGAAAGTTACGCGCGTCACTGCCTCGCCCCGGTGAGGGCGGGAATCCAGCATTTCCCCTGCAGGGCTCTGTTCTGAACTGACGGCTCCCGTGTCTGACCGCATCGAGTCTCCTTCCTCCCGCCTTCGACCCTCCAGAACCTCACTGTTTGGAAGGAGGCCGGAGGCCAGGGAGACCGAGCATTGCCAGGTGCGCGGGTCCTGTGGCCAGGGTCCTGAGTTCACTTCTCGACCTCACCCAGCCACCTCTCATTTGCTGAAGTGTTTGGGGGCGTAGTTCCCGCCTCCTCCAGGACTCACTTCTCTCATCTGTCCTGTGGACCGGCTGTGCTCAAGCCTCGGACGCTTGGGTGTCCTCCTCCAGCCTGATCTGCCTCCCCCTGGCTCCCGCCCTCCGGGGACCCGCAGGCCTGGACGAGCCCGCGCCTCGGCGCCTACCGCAAAACCGTCTCCCGCTGCGTCCCGTGACCTTGACGCCACCAGCAATCCCCGCACCGGACCCCTTATCTAAATAGGGCCGTAAATCAAGGACCTGTCAGGGCCCGGGTAATTACAGGAACTCCATAAAAAGGACCCGGCCGGCCGCCTGTTTATATTAGCGCGGTGTAAAATATTCTCGCTGTCTTGGGGAATCGCGTCGCGCAGTAACGCGCCATAAATCAGCCCGTGGACCATTTACCCCTCAGCTTGAGTACGCAAATCCCTTAAACATCTCTCGGCCGCATCTAGAGCGTCTAGGACTTTCCAATCTGGCCCAACCTGCTCCAGGGGCCAAGCCTTGGGGTGGGGGTGGGAGTTGGTGTTAGGGGAACGGTCTGGGCCAGGAGGAGAGGGAAAGTGGGTGGATACCCTGTACAAGCTCCTGGGTTGAGAGGCTTCCTTGCCTTCCCCAGTATGCGAGTGTAGCAGGACTACCACGATCTCGTGTTAGGACCTGCTGAGAAACCTGCCCAGAGAAGGGAAGGGGCTTCCTCAACGACATCCAGCCGATGACTGGCAGAGACGGGCCCTAGACACCTAGGAGAGACCTGGGTTCCACGGCAGCTTCTGTCTCCTCATATTTCCCCCTTTCCTGAAATGAGGAGTAGCCTGACCAGGGAAGGTCCAAGTCACAAGCTCGTTATCATTTTACCTTCCAGAACCCCTGAGCTTCCTTCACTGGTGGACAGAATTCTATGTGAATGCTACTCTAGGGCGCGGTTGGAGCGGGTGTGGGGGTGGGGGTGGGGGTGGAATTCTGCTCCCTAGTGCCGTTCCCCCCTTGTTTTACAGGTGCCAAAGCAGACCTACAGTGTGGGGCGACACAGCTAGTAATGGAAGACTCTGCTGCTAAAATAGTCCCTTCTGGCTTATCTTCCCACACTCTTCCCTAAAGAAAAAGAGAGATTGTGCCTGTGTGTGCATGGGGGTGGGGGTGGGGTTGGGGGGCAACCCTGTCCATTCTTAGGCCTGTAACAGTCTCAAAATCACAAAATCTATTTAAGGTAAACCTGATGCTGGCCCGCTGTCTAATGGATAACACGAATCAAGCTTATGGAAAAAGAATATTAAAATTTCCACGTTTTCCCTCGGGTCTGGGACCCCGGAATTCAAGGGGGAATTAAACATTTTCCTGCCCCATTCCCTTTCTCTTCCGAAGTCCGTAAATGACAACGTGTTTACACAAGTTTTTATGTCGTCTGAGCTTCGTCCCGGCTCCGCTTCCTCCTCTGTGTATTTTCCGCGCAGAGAGATGTCTGCTTCAGGACACGTTCAACCTAAACAGAACCCCGTCTGATTGGAAAATGTATTTATTTGAAAAATCGTAACTCACAGCTTTGGTGAAAACGGCACCCAAATTTATGGGTTGGCTTGGGGCGCGGCGGTCGTAAATTACAAAGCACTGGGCAGTCCCTCCCCCTGTCCCCATCGAGTCCCCGCCGCGGCACAGTCGGGCCCTCGCGGCCCCGGGAGACGAGCCCCCATCCCCGCTCCACCCTCGTCAGCCCCTCGGTTCCAGTCCCGTGCTGTGGCTTTGTGGCATGTGAGCGGTCAGGTGGATTTCATTCTGGTTGCTTTCCGGAAATTTCCTTCAGGGTAGCCTCATGGCGATCTGTATCAGGTGGCCCCAGAGAAGAAGGGCTTCCTCAACGACATCCAGCCGATGACTGGCAGAGACGGGCCCTAGACACCTAGGAGAGACCTGGGTTCCACGGCAGCTTCTGTCTCCTCATATTTCCCCCTTTCCTGAAATGAGGAGTAGCCTGACCAGGGAAGGTCCAAGTCACAAGCTCGTTATCATTTTACCTTCCAGAACCCCTGAGCTTCCTTCACTGGTGGACAGAATTCTATGTGAATGCTACTCTAGGGCGCGGTTGGAGCGGGTGTGGGGGTGGGGGTGGGGGTGGAATTCTGCTCCCTAGTGCCGTTCCCCCCTTGTTTTACAGGTGCCAAAGCAGACCTACAGTGTGGGGCGACACAGCTAGTAATGGAAGACTCTGCTGCTAAAATAGTCCCTTCTGGCTTATCTTCCCACACTCTTCCCTAAAGAAAAAGAGAGATTGTGCCTGTGTGTGCATGGGGGGGGGGGTGGGGTTGGGGGGCAACCCTGTCCATTCTTAGGCCTGTAACAGTCTCAAAATCACAAAATCTATCGACGGTAACCCTGATGCTGGCCCGCTGCCTAATCGATAACACGAATCAAGCTTAGGGAAAAAAGAATATTAAAATTTCCACGTTTTCCCTCGGTCTGGGACCCCGGAATTCAAGGGGAATTAAACATTTTCCTGCCCCATTCCCTTTCTCTTCCGAAGTCCGGAAATGACAACGTGTTTACACAAGTTTTTATGTCGTCTGAGCTTCGTCCCGGCTCCGCTTCCTCCTCTGTGTATTTTCCGCGCAGAGAGATGTCTGCTTCAGGACACGTTCAACCTAAACAGAACCCCGTCTGATTGGAAAATGTATTTATTTGAAAAATCGTAACTCACAGCTTTGGTGAAAACGGCCCCCAAATTTATGGGTTGGCTTGGGGCGCGGCGGTCGTAAATTACAAAGCACTGGGCAGTCCCTCCCCCTGTCCCCATCGAGTCCCCGCCGCGGCGCAGTCGGGCCCTCGCGGCCCCGGGAGACGAGCCCCCATCCCCGCTCCACCCTCGTCAGCCCCTCGGTTCCAGTCCCGTGCTGTGGCTTTGTGGCATGTGAGCGGTCAGGTGGATTTCATTCTGGTTGCTTTCCGGAAATTTCCTTCAGGGTAGCCTCATGGCGATCTGTATCAGGTGGTCGGTGAACAGTGTTTTGTTGTGCACCCGTCTATTTTAGGCATATCAGGTTTTTTTCGTTAACTGCGTGCTGGTAGGTTTCGTAGTGGTGGGTTGATTGTAGCCAGTCCCCAGTCGACTCATGGTGTGCCAAGTTGTTTCATGCCCGGAGGTTTCTCTCCGGTCAGTGTCATGAAGGTCTGTTTCACCGCCTGACTGCTGCTTCCCAGGTCAGGGAAAGTTTTCCCTTTCAGTCCAGGCTGATTTCCGCAGGAGGATCGAGTCCACCCACTCCACCTGGTTCCGCGATCCTGCGGTTGGCCTGCGCCCGCGGCGGGCTGGGGCAAGGCTGGGACTGCGAGCGCGTCCTGGAGGGCAGGCGCCGCGGCCGCCCGAGGCTGGGGAGTCCTGTAGTCCAGGCGGGACTGGACGCCTGGGCCTCCACCAGCTTTCTCCCGGAAACACCGCGCTGAGCCGTATCCCTCCGTCTCTCTCTCTTTTTTTTCCTCCTCAAATTTATGGTCAAGCGCCACTCTGGCAGCGTACCCACGGGGAGCAAGGCGAGCTCTCCCAGCTTGTCTGTCCAAGCGCTGCCGTCTCTGAGAGAGGAGTTTGACAACTCACTCAAAACGTTTGCCTTTTGCGCTCCTTTCTTCGGAGGAGGCAGAAGAACGCGCTGTGAGCAACGCAGTTCAGCGCACGAACAGCCGAGCGCACGAACAGCCGCGAGGTCGTTCGGGCGTCCGGGAATCCGAGGTGGTGCGGTAACACCCCAACCAGTTCTGCCGCGGCCACCTGCCTGCTAGCCGTCCGCTTGCCAACCCTCAGCCTATATGCAGTAGCGTTGGGTGAAAGAAATGCAGCACCTTTCTTCAGTTGGATCACCCTAGTCCGTCGAGCTTGGGGCGCGGCGGTCGTAAATTACAAAGCACTGGGCAGTCCCTCCCCCTGTCCCCATCGAGTCCCCGCCGCGGCGCAGTCGGGCCCTCGCGGCCCCGGGAGACGAGCCCCCATCCCCGCTCCACCCTCGTCAGCCCCTCGGTTCCAGTCCCGTGCTGTGGCTTTGTGGCATGTGAGCGGTCAGGTGGATTTCATTCTGGTTGCTTTCCGGAAATTTCCTTCAGGGTAGCCTCATGGCGATCTGTATCAGGTGGTCGGTGAACAGTGTTTTGTTGTGCACCCGTCTATTTTAGGCATATCAGGTTTTTTTCGTTAACTGCGTGCTGGTAGGTTTCGTAGTGGTGGGTTGATTGTAGCCAGCCCCCCGAGGACTCATGGTGTGCTGTTGTTTCATGCCCGGAGGTTTCTCTCCGGTCAGTGTCATGAAGGTCTGTTTCACCGCCTGACTGCTGCTTCCCAGGTCAGGGAAAGTTTTCCCTTTCAGTCCAGGCTGATTTCCGCAGGAGGATCGAGTCCACCCACTCCACCTGGTTCCGCGATCCTGCGGTTGGCCTGCGCCCGCGGCGGGCTGGGGCAAGGCTGGGACTGCGAGCGCGTCCTGGAGGGCAGGCGCCGCGGCCGCCCGAGGCTGGGGAGTCCTGTAGTCCAGGCGGGACTGGACGCCTGGGCCTCCACCAGCTTTCTCCCGGAAACACCGCGCTGAGCCGTATCCCTCCGTCTCTCTCTCTTTTTTTTCCTCCTCAAATTTATGGTCAAGCGCCACTCTGGCAGCGTACCCACGGGGAGCAAGGCGAGCTCTCCCAGCTTGTCTGTCCAAGCGCTGCCGTCTCTGAGAGAGGAGTTTGACAACTCACTCAAAACGTTTGCCTTTTGCGCTCCTTTCTTCGGAGGAGGCAGAAGAACGCGCTGTGAGCAACGCAGTTCAGCGCACGAACAGCCGAGCGCACGAACAGCCGCGAGGTCGTTCGGGCGTCCGGGAATCCGAGGTGGTGCGGTAACACCCCAACCAGTTCTGCCGCGGCCACCTGCCTCGCTAGCCCGTCCGCTTGCCAACCCTCAGCCTATATGCAGTAGCGTTGGGTGAAAGAAATGCAGCACCTTTCTTCAGTTGGATCACCCTAGTCCGTTCTGGGAGATTAAGACCTGGAGGGAGGTAGCACGGGGCAGAAGTGGTGACGGACAGCGAGCTTCTCTTCGGCCGGGGCTCCCTTAATACGGAGGGCTGGGGGGTAGTGAGGGGATATCCCTCCTTCTCCAGGCCTGCTTCCTCCCGATCTAAAATGCCTTCACTCTACCAGGGCTTGGGAACTGCACATTCTCCTGCGCCCCCGAAAAGCGCTAGAGCCAGAAGTGGACTTTGAGAGTTGCTTGGAGTCGTCGGTATTAATCTCGGAAAATCTACGTTAAGCCTTTCCGCACTGGGTAGAGGGGAAGAGATCAACGGCCGGTTACACTTAACTGGTGAACATTCCGGGGCTCCTCAACTCTTCTTTCTGCCTAAAGGCACTCAGAAACGGAGCTTGTGGGCAATAAACGGTATCATTATTAATCTTATTATTTTAAACCGGGCCAGACTACATCTGTCATCTTTCCCATAATGGTCAATTGTAAACACACTTTACAAGAGAAAAACAAAAAGGAGGCTTTAATGCTGATGCTGGAAAATGCTTAGCACTGGCGTAGCTGTGGAATTGGCAGGCTCTCCCGTCCCTTGGGAGAGAAGTTAAGCGCTTAGTGTTTCTTTCTTTCTTTTTTTTTTTTGCTCTTTCCATTGAGTGTCTAAATCTCTCAGGGGTCTTTCTTTGTCTCTTTAATTTATCAACAGAGAAGTCCTTCCTTTAAAAGTCAGGGGTGATTCGATGGGCCTCTGTTTGGGAAGTGAGCGGAGTAGGAACCTGCAAGCTTGGCAAATCGAGTCTTGATCACTTCCACGGCCACTGTTCACCTTTGCACCAGCCTGGTTCCCACTTTCAGCCTCTTTCTGCCTTACTGTTGCTCTTGTTACAGCAGAACCTTACTGTGGAGCAAGGGAGGTGAGAGAGAGAAGTGAATGATGGAAAAAACCAGAAATCAATAAAGAAAAGCAAGCCACAGCAGAACAGGGGAAGAATGCTTTGCTTTTACCTTATTATCAAATGTCAGACTGGGTTTGCTTCCAGAAAGTCTAGGTTTGCCCACCTTTCCTGGTGTGAACATCTCTCCCTAGCCAGGTGGACACCCCTGTTACCTCATCCCCACCCCCCACCCCTACCCCGCGGGACACAAGATTGTCCTTATGAGCTTACCCACACCATTCAGAGCATGGAGCAAAGAACAACAACAAAAAAGTCACAGTGAAACCCAGCTCCCAAACTCAAACCAACTGCTGCCAGTTATGAAATTCATTTTCATCCACGTAAGCGAGCCCCAACCCCACCACAGTCTATTTTTTAAAACAACAACAAAGGTGACAGAAGAAAGGGAGACCAGAGAGGAAAGCCTAGAAACCAGAGCAGAAATTAATTTAATTACCTCTTTCCCCCTGCCATAAATTCTGCAGAGGAAATCAAATCTTTCTGTGCATGTGTGTAAAACCCGATCAGTCTGTGGAACTCGCCAAAACCCATTACGTCTTAAACTGAGTATCCTAATTGGATGAATCTGAATGTACCAGGCGACCAGGCATCAACTGAGCTGGGATTTTCCAATGGCATTCTCCACGGAGCCAGAGAGGATAAACATCGGTTGGAACCACACACTCATCAGCTTGTCCTCTGAGAAGGGGAACCTGGGCACAGAGGCATCCTAACATTTTGCGTCTGATTGTAATGGAATATTTCTTGTAAACAGTCAAGGGTCTCTCCCGGCCACTCACCTGACATGTTTCTTGTTGTTTAAGTTCCGATCTGACAGATGATAATAACCTGGAAAAGGGAGAGGTTGTAAATGCTGAGGACTGTAAGGCCCAGCAATGTAAAGGGCGCCTGCTCAATGAAAGCTGGGACAGAGCTGTGATTTGTAGGACCCCAAAAGCGTGTCAGGCCACTCAGACAAGCAGGGAGGCCGGCAGGGAGAGGGGACGAGCCCTCAGGAAGGGAGAAGTGCACAGAAAGGAGAGCTATGGGCTGCTCGTTTTGTGTTGCATGGAGATGGCCCCCTCCCTCATACCTTTCCCCACATCGCACTCTGCTCTCTCAGGGACACGCTGATTTATAGCACCTGTTAAACACAGAATGGACGCATTAGCTGTGGCACTAGATGGGAAAAAAAAAAAAAAAACACCAGAGTTGACTTAATTCCAATAAAAGATACAAGTGTTTGTTTTCATGAACATAGTCCATTAATTTCAACTTCTGGAGCCAATTTTTTTTTTTTTTTTAAGAAAAATCATTGCTGTTTTCTTTGCGACATGAGACTCATCCTAGTAGGCATTCCTTGTGGAAGTTTAGTGGGTCTCCTTGTTGAGCAGGTTTCTAATGCAGGGAGGGGAGGGCATCAGATGGGATCTGCATTCTCAATGAAGTTCTTTAGCAAACTCGGATGCAGGAGCCAGCTTTTAGACTTACACCCTTCCAGTAGAGACTCAGGAATAACCTATGTACTGACAGCAATTCTTTGTCTTGTTAGCTGTGGGACTAGCAAAGTTAATATTATATACACAATTAAAAATACCAATGTCTACTGTGGAAAATTTAGAAGATATTTGAATATTTAAGACATATAAGATAGATTTTCTTCCTTTAGGAAGAAAAATCAGAATTTTCTTGATCCTAACAGGTTATTTAAGCTCCTTGGGCCGTAAGCTTTCTCCATGGAATCCTAGAGATCCCTAAAGAAGACAAGGCTTGTGTGCTCTCATGTCCTAACTCTTAGCACCCAGCACACAGAAAGACCACCAAGAAATATTCACCAAAATAATTGGTTAAACAAAGCTGTAGGATTAGGTGATCTCTAAAGTTACTTCCAACTGTAGCATTCTATTTTTTCATTCTCTGCTCTAGGGGAAAAATGGAATTGCATAAACTGAGATATATTTGTCTCTGGGGCTCTTGACATTTAAACATGTGTGTGTTTCTTCTCCATGTCTTGTCACTTGATCTGACAGCTTTCTGTGAGCACTATCTGATGCTAGCGTAGGGCTGTCCTTGCCTGAGGCAGCCCGGCCATCACCCTGAATTAAAACTGAGTGGGGCGGTCCCTACCTTGTGCCCAACAGAACAGCCGGTCTAGATTTTTGAAGACACCAGCAAAATGGCACAGACAGCCTCAGGACAGAGCTAGTGGGGTGTCTGCCATTCACCAGTGTGTGATGCTTAGAACTTCCTTGGTGGTCCACAGTGGTTAAAACTCTGCACTTCCACTGCAGGGGGTACAGTTCAGCCCTCCGTTGGGAAGCTGAAACACTGGGGAACTGAATAGTGCAGTGCGGCCCCAAACAGAAAAACAGATCTGTGATTCTTTCCTGGAACTCTGAGGCAGGCCCTTCTCCTTCTGTCAAACGGTGCTAATGGCAATGGCAGTGGCCTTAAGTATTTATTGTATGCCATGCACTCTACCCAGACACTCACTGAATCCTCCAAAAGAACACTTCTGGTTTCCTTGGCTCTAGAGTTCTTGCTTTTAACCACTACAACGACATGTATGCCAGGGTGGGCAAGGGTATAGTTCAAATGCTAAAAGTACTTAGATTTCCCTAACAGTATTGTAAACCTTTTTAAAAATTTTTATACAGTTTTTAAAGGCTACCTTGCATTTACAGCTATTACAACATAGTAGCGCCATTCACCTTGGTGTGAGCCTATCCGTAAGCCCACCGTAAGCCCCACGATTGTATCGCCCTGCCCCATCCCTGGACTCCTCACCCACTTTGTAACTGCTAGTTCTTTCTCTGTGAGTCTGCTGCTTTTTTTGTTGTATTCACTACTTTGTTGTATTTTTTTGGATTCCACGTGTAAGTGATATGATACAGTATTTAATTGGAGGATAAGAGCTTTACAATGTGTTGGCTTTTTGCCATACAACAATGTGAATCAGCCATAAGTATACATATGGCCTCTCTGTCTTGAATTTGGCTCATATTCCCTACCCCAAGTATCTATCTTTTCTGTCTGACTTTTTTCACTTAGTATGATGCCTTTCAAGTCCATCCATGTTGCTGTAAATGACAATATTTCATTCAGTGATTCTATTTTTTCATTCTCTGCTCTAGGGAAAAATGGAATTGCATAAACTGAGATATATTTGTCTCTGGGGCTCTTGACATTTAAACATGTGTGTTTCTTCTCCATGTCTTGTCACTTGATCTGACAGCTTTCTGTGAGCACTATCTGATGCTAGCGTAGGGCTGTCCTTGCCTGAGGCAGCCCGGCCATCACCCTGAATTAAAACTGAGTGGGCGGTCCCTACCTTGTGCCCAACAGAACAGCCGGTCTAGATTTTTGAAGACACCAGCAAAATGGCACAGACAGCCTCAGGACAGAGCTAGTGGGGTGTCTGCCATTCACCAGTGTGTGATGCTTAGAACTTCCTTGGTGGTCCACAGTGGTTAAAACTCTGCACTTCCACTGCAGGGGGTACAGTTCAGCCCTCCGTTGGGAAGCTGAAACACTGGGGAACTGAATAGTGCAGTGCGGCCCCAAACAGAAAAACAGATCTGTGATTCTTTCCTGGAACTCTGAGGCAGGCCCTTCTCCTTCTGTCAAACGGTGCTAATGGCAATGGCAGTGGCCTTAAGTATTTATTGTATGCCATGCACTCTACCCAGACACTCACTGAATCCTCCAAAAGAACACTTCTGGTTTCCTTGGCTCTAGAGTTCTTGCTTTTAACCACTACAACGACATGTATGCCAGGGTGGGCAAGGGTATAGTTCAAATGCTAAAAGTACTTAGATTTCCCTAACAGTATTGTAAACCTTTTAAAAATTTTATACAGTTTTTAAAGGCTACCTTGCATTTACAGCTATTACAACATAGTAGCGCCATTCACCTTGGTGTGAGCCTATCCGTAAGCCCACCGTAAGCCCCACGATTGTATCGCCCTGCCCCATCCCTGGACTCCTCACCCACTTTGTAACTGCTAGTTCTTTCTCTGTGAGTCTGCTGCTTTTTTTGTTGTATTCACTACTTTGTTGTATTTTTTTGGATTCCACGTGTAAGTGATATGATACAGTATTTAATTGGAGGATAAGAGCTTTACAATGTGTTGGCTTTTTGCCATACAACAATGTGAATCAGCCATAAGTATACATATGGCCTCTCTGTCTTGAATTTGGCTCATATTCCCTACCCCAAGTATCTATCTTTTCTGTCTGACTTTTTTCACTTAGTATGATGCCTTTCAAGTCCATCCATGTTGCTGTAAATGACAATATTTCATTCTTTTTTATGGTTGAGTACTGTTCTATGTGTTTATCACCACATCGTCTTTACCCGCTCATCTGTTGGTGGACACTCAGGTTGCTTGCATATGTTGCAATGGTAGACAGTGCTGATGTGAACATTGGGGTGCATGTATCTTTTTGAATTAGCATTTTCGGTTTCTTGGATATATACCCAGGTGTAGAATTGCTGAGTCATATAGTGGTTCTATTTTTAGTTTTTTGAGACACCTCTATCCTGTTTTCAACAGTGGCTGTACCAATTTCTATTCCCACCAACATGGTACAAGAATTCTCTTTTCTCCATATCCTCCCCAACGTTTGTTTGTTTTTGTTTTTGTTTTTTTGAAAATGGCCATTCTGACGGGTGTCAGGTGATAGCGCATGGTGGTTTTGGTTTGCACTTTTTCTGATGATTAGTGATGTTGAGCATCTTTTCATATGCCTGTTGGTCACCAGCATTTCCTCTTGGCAAAAATGTCCTCCAACAGTATTTTAACACTAATTTACTCTCGTGAAAGAAGACTATGACCTGCCACCCAAACAATGCAGCTCTGTCTCTCCCTCAGCCACAAACACTGCACACTAAGAATCCTTCCTGCCGCACAGAGTCCATGTCCATTAGTTTTAATAGTGGCCCCAGGTGGGCGCCAGGTTGCATCTAAAGAGACGATTTGTCATAATGGGGTTACGGCCTGTGAGAGGAGGAGCCACATCTGTTCCACTCAGCACTTAGCACAGTACCTACACACAGAAATTACTCAGGAAATATTTGTTGAATAAATGAACGGCAACTTGCTTAACAGAGACAATTCTCAGGAGATGTCTCGGGCTATATGATCACCCAGACGTTAACCTTACCATACAGCCCCATCACTTGATGTCTCCTTAGGAAGCTGTGGTTGAAGGAACAGTCTTTTAGGAACAGAGCCAGCAGATGGAATTTCTAAAACTCTCACCCAAATTAGTAAAACAGAACTAAAATAGATTTTCCGCCTTAGCTAAGTCCCTTGCTGCCTCTCTCCTAGGGAAGGGCATGTTTTATGATCTCAGCTCTGTGACCTGCCTTGTATGATCCCAGGCTCTAGATTGTCCCCGTGGATCATCCTCAAGGTCTGAGTGTTTGCATGGTCCTAAGTCATGGGTCTATTACCAGGTCCAATGGGGCACGGAGTCGGATCTCAGCCAAGTTCATTGGAACGATTGGAAGTTTGCCTCCAGGCCTCTATCCCAGAAGTCATGCTCTGTATCTCCTCCCATTTATACTCTCAGAATGCATTTTCAGGGAAAAGGTGAATATGATCTAATGGTGAGTAAAAAGGAAGATGTAAAATTAAACCTACTGCAGGACTTGGCCCGTGGTCCAGTGGTCAAGACTCTGCACTTCCACTACCGGGGTGCAGGTCCAGTCCCTGGTTGGGGAGCTAAGATCCCACATGCCACACGGCAGAGCCAAAAAATAAAAAATAAAATAAATGCAAACATATTAGGATTGTTTTCAAAATAAGAAAGAATTTATTTTTAAGACAAAATAAATAGCATGAACGGACATCTAAATGAAAGTGAGTGATTTCACTGGGTTTTATAAAAGAGAAAGATGCACTCAGGTGTCAACTGAATCCCAGAACCATCAGATAGGCTCATGAAAGAATTCACCCTAAAATAATTGTTTGTGGTGGAATCACTGAAATTATGGATGATATTTTTGCTTTTCCTCAATTTCATAACTGTATTGTTTGTTGTATTTTATAATTCATACTCCAAACTAAATATGCAACCTAAAATATAACTCCTATAACACGAGACCAGTCAATCAGAAAATGTTCCAGTTCTACTTTGGCAACAAAAAAGTACATTGCATCTAAAGAGACGATTTGTCATAATGGGGTTACGGCCTGTGAGAGGAGGAGCCACATCTGTTCCACTCAGCACTTAGCACAGTACCTACACACAGAAATTACTCAGGAAATATTTGTTGAATAAATGAACGGCAACTTGCTTAACAGAGACAATTCTCAGGAGATGTCTCGGGCTATATGATCACCCAGACGTTAACCTTACCATACAGCCCCATCACTTGATGTCTCCTTAGGAAGCTGTGGTTGAAGGAACAGTCTTTTAGGAACAGAGCCAGCAGATGGAATTTCTAAAACTCTCACCCAAATTAGTAAAACAGAACTAAAATAGATTTTCCGCCTTAGCTAAGTCCCTTGCTGCCTCTCTCCTAGGGAAGGGCATGTTTTATGATCTCAGCTCTGTGACCTGCCTTGTATGATCCCAGGCTCTAGATTGTCCCCGTGGATCATCCTCAAGGTCTGAGTGTTTGCATGGTCCTAAGTCATGGGTCTATTACCAGGTCCAATGGGGCACGGAGTCGGATCTCAGCCAAGTTCATTGGAACGATTGGAAGTTTGCCTCCAGGCCTCTATCCCAGAAGTCATGCTCTGTATCTCCTCCCATTTATACTCTCAGAATGCATTTTCAGGGAAAAGGTGAATATGATCTAATGGTGAGTAAAAAGGAAGATGTAAAATTAAACCTACTGCAGGACTTGGCCCGTGGTCCAGTGGTCAAGACTCTGCACTTCCACTACCGGGGTGCAGGTCCAGTCCCTGGTTGGGGAGCTAAGATCCCACATGCCACACGGCAGAGCCAAAAAATAAAAAATAAAATAAATGCAAACATATTAGGATTGTTTTCAAAATAAGAAAGAATTTATTTTTAAGACAAAATAAATAGCATGAACGGACATCTAAATGAAAGTGAGTGATTTCACTGGGTTTTATAAAAGAGAAAGATGCACTCAGGTGTCAACTGAATCCCAGAACCATCAGATAGGCACATGAAAGAATTCACCCTAAAATAATTGTTTGTGGTGGAATCACTGAAATTATGGATGATATTTTTGCTTTTCCTCAATTTCATAACTGTATTGTTTGTTGTATTTTATAATTCATACTCCAAACTAAATATGCAACCTAAAATATAACTCCTATAACACGAGACCAGTCAATCAGAAAATGTTCCAGTTCTACTTTGGCAACAAAAATAATAACAGTAACATTTATTTGGCATTCATAGCATGATAGGCAAGGAATTAAGTACTTTTCATGGGTTATCTCAAGTATATCCAAAAAAGTGCTGTTTTCATTCTCATTTTGCAAATAAAGAAACTGAGACACAGAGAATTTAAGTAACTTGTCCAAGGTTCTCCAGCTAGTAAGAGGCAGAGTTGAGATTCTTTTGAACCTGCTGATTCTCCAAACACATTTATGAAAGGATGGAAAAAAGAGGAAGGGAGAGAGGAAGAAAAGACATGGAAGGAAAAATCTGTTCTCTTGGTAAGAACAGCTGGACCAATGAAATGGATGTCTGAGGTACTTGCTGTCTAACTGAGCATAGGGATCACTGCAGGGGGTAGTCAGAAGAGCAGAGCCTCAGCTTTGCCTCAGATCTACTGAATCAGAATCTGCATTTTAAAAAACATTCTGAGGGATTGTTTGGGAATTGTTGGCATTCCAAGTTTGGAAAGATGTGTGTGTGTCTGTGTGTGTGTGCTCAGTTGTGTCTGACTCTTTGCAACTCCATGGACTGTAACCTACCAGTCTCCTCTGTCCACGGAGGAATTCTCCAGGCAAGAATACTGGAGTGGATTGCCATTTCCTACTGCAAAATATAGAATCCATTTATGTTTGTGTGGACTGGTACCACCTTGTCAGAAATGGGGACAGAGCTGTATGGATCAGTGTTTGTCAAAGTCCAAGTGATGTCTGTTTCATGGACGGAGAAAATGCCTTTAATGAATTGCTATCAGAAATTTTAAAAAAAGAAAAAAGAAAAATAGAATAGAAAATGTCAGAGTACATCTCATACCAGGAAGGGTAAATATTATTACATGAAACTTCTATCTCAAGGGTGTGTGTGTGTGTGTATGTCTGTGTGTGTGTGTATGTCTGTGTGTCTGTGTGTGTGTGAACTGAATCTTGAGGCATGATGTCTGTCTTATGTACTCTCTGTCAAAAAATGTTTTAGCAACGGGTCTTCACACCGTGACCGTAGGCAGCCATGAAATTCCAAGCTGACATTTAGAGGTGAGGAGGGGTCTACTTCCTGTTTCTGATAAATGTAAGAATTCCAAAGGAAAGAGCTGGGTGAACAGGAGGAAGGATAGATGGTTCACAAATTGCCTATCTTCTTGTCCAGATGCAGGAACATAGGCCCAGAGAGGGGAGAGGCTTGCCCAAGGTCACACAGCGGATGGAACCTTTCGGCTTTGGCAAGGGGAGCCTAACATCATGTCTTTCATTCCTTTTTTGTCCCCAACCATGAAAGACCTGGGAGGCTGAGGGGATCTGGCCAGGAGGCCAAGCAGTCTGGGGGACATGACTGTGGAATGTGTTGGGGAAACAAGACGCCTTCTCTTGCAGGCCCAACAAGCCAACAGGCCTATGTGTGGTCAGAAAAGGTCCTGGTTATCTGCCGCCGCCTCTGTTTCGTTTGGTCTGTCAAGTCCAGCAGCAAAGTGGCCCAAACGTGTGAGGTTTGATAAAAGAGGGAAGGTAAGAGGAGGGAGGTGGCAGGACGTCAGGGACCAGAGCTCAGGAGAGGTTCCAGAACCTCCACTTCTGCATTTCCTCTCAAAAGGCTGGGAAAGTCAGAGGACCCTCCTCTTTCCCTCCACACCCTCTCCTCCCTGGGAGACTGGCTGAGACCCCAACTTCTCTTGGTCAGGGGCTGGGTCTTCTCATCTCAGGTGGAACAGCATACACTCTTAAAACTTGGAAACTGGGTCAGGGGATTTAGATTTTTTAAAAAGAAATCTACTCTCTTACACTTCCTTTTATTTTTTAATTAAAAAAATAGTACAGAGAACTTGGGAAAGAGAAGAAAACATGTAATTCTACCGATCCCAAATAACTGTTACTATAATGACATGCGTGATTTTCAAAGGGGTCCATAGAAATCTGTCCTCTTCATTCTTCTCACGTGGTGATGGGTTGGGAGCATTTCTTTCCTTTCCTTTCTTTCCTTTGGTCAATGAATATTATTTACATGATCAAATATTTGATAAGAAAGAATTGTTGTTACCTGTTTATTTTAGATATGACAATAGCTTTGTGCATATTCTTTAAAAAAAAAAAAAAAAGTCCTCTTAGAGATACATTCTGAGCATTTTCTAAGTCAAACGTCTGGCATGCCCTTCAAGATAATACAGGAGGCGTAACTGACTCTGCTGTATCAACAATTACAATACAAGGTTTTTGCAGTATTTCTCTGTAATACTAGTTTTTTACCAATTTGGGTCACAGATCCCTTGAAAATCTTGAACAAGCTATGAATCCACTGCCCCCCAAAATCCACACTCTTATACCATACCCACAATTTTAGGAGGTTTACAGCCCCTTGAGACCCTCTTCATGTACCCAGGTTAAGAGCTCCTGACCTACAATGTGATTTTTTTTTAAGACTTAAGAGTATTCACACAGATATATCATAACTCACTTAACCAGCCCCCCTATTCTTGGGAATTTTAACAGTAATTTTAAGTATCATTAATAAAACATTCTGTGACTTACGTCTTTGCATGCATGTAAGGACAAATTCCTGAAGGTATCCAAGGATATGTCTGTTTTAAAGACTTCTTACAACATATCATGTTATCCACAGAAAATAGTATATAGTCAATGTCTGAACATCAGTTCCTGGCCCCAGAGTCCTGCCATCTGGAAGCAACCTGGCTTAGGTGGCCAGCGACGTGTTCTTGGGGACTTTGTCCTGTTTTCTGAATCTCAGTGTACCCATATGCAAACGTAGGGGGTTAAAGCAGCTGGCCTCCAGGATCTCCCACTCTATTCTGGGATTCTTCCAACCCAGGAAACCTGCTAACTCTGCAAGGTCCTCACAGGCCCTGTAATTTCACCTTTGCGCATAGAGAAGATTCCACATGTTCTAACCCTGCTCCCTGTGGGGCCAGGCTTTAGCAGGTTTCTGAGTCAGGCTGAGGGTTGGAATCTTGACTCTAACCAAGGGGAACTGTAAGAAAGCGAGTTCACCTCTCTGTGCAGCAGCTGAGGCTGCTGGTTGGATGTTTGTTTAATATCTGAACCTACCTCACGGGGTCAAGGGAGGATTAATTGAGGCAATATACATTCAAGTGCTAAGAACACTGCTCAGAACATAGAAAACACTCACCAAGTAATATTATGACATCTCAGACTCAGCCAGCAGCCCTGCCCCCACCCAAGACTTCTCCTCTGCCCGCAGGGTGAGGTATGAGCTCCTCAGAGTGGAAGGCAGCCTTCGGCAGCACCTGTCTACACTTGCCCTATGACCTGCCTCCCCTCACGTCACACACTCTGTGGTTAAAGCCAACTGGAACAATTCCTACGTCTACCCCTTCCCACCCTCATGCCCCAGCTGCTCCCTCTTGGTGTCTTGGCTAGAATTTTCCTCCCCACCACCAAAGCATCCCCTCTCTGTGCCCTCCAGGGTGGTCAGGGCTCAGGTCAATTCTTGCCTGGGCCAGACTGAGCACCTAGGTTTCCCAGTCTGTACACTCTCCTTAGAGACCCGACGGCCTCTCAGGCCCACCAGCTCTGGACAGTTCAGTGGTTCCAGAATGAGACCTGGACTGTCCTTCCCGTGGTTTCTGGCTTCCTTTATGCTCAGCTGATGTCCCTCCCTGGAAATCCCTGTATGTCACCTCAGCACCATGGCCCAGCCGCCATACCCCACAGACCTCGTGGACAGCCAGCGAAGTCCGAGCGGCACCAAGGCGGGGCTGGCAGGTCATGGCTGGAATTTGAGAATCCAGGGTCAGAAGCCTACGGAGCCAGCAGGCCCCTTCCATCCCAGCCTGGGGCCCTCGGGGCCACCACTTGCCTGCTGGGACACTCCCTTCTCTCACCTGAGGGGTGTGATGTGGGTCAGAAGGACTCTGGAGATGACATTCTGCAGATTCAGGGCTGTCCGGCCCAGGTTGGAACCTAAGTCTCAGCCCAGGGTGACCTTGAGCCCAGGTTCGCCCCATCCCAAAATGAGGGGACCTGGTGTTCTCAGGAGACTTTCAGACCTGACCGTTCAGCCCCAATATGCCAAGGCCACATCATCTGAAGTGCTGTTTCCAACACTTCTTCAAGTAGCCATAATTGGAAGTTACAGAACATATCATACAGGCTTTCACATGGAGGAACTTGAATTTTGCCTCCTCTGTCCCTTTTTGTTTATTGTGTGGGGCTAGGGATGCGTTTTCTGCTCATTTTAGGTCCTAAAAATTCCCACAGTCTCTTCCAGCTACTAAGGATCGCCTCCGTTCAGCCTCCCAGATTGTCAGATGTCCTCATGGACTCATCTACCCCCACTGCAGTCTGGGTTTGTCACAAGCCCGTCGGAAGCTGCTGTCGGGGAGGGGGCGTATTTGGTCTCCTCTCTTTATCTCCTGCTTCAGGCATCTCCCCTCCGGCTCCGCTCAGAACTTGACAGGCTAGACTTCCGACTTCCCAAGGTGGAGCAGTGGGGATGAGAGTGCTTCGGACTGGACAGGCGTCCGCCGCAGACTCCCTCGCGGGGCCTTTCCCTGGGTCCTGTGGAGACTCGCTCCGCCCTCCCCGACGTCCCTGACGCTGCTCACCTGCAGGCCCTTGACAAGGTGAATACATCTCTAGACCACCTGGCGGCTCTTCTCGGCTGGCGGAGGCCTCCCCAGCACCTCTGCTTGCTGTCCGGGAGTTCCTGTTGGCAGACCCTGAATGAAGCCCTTGCTGGCTCCCTCTCTAACTGTCCCACGTGAGTGTCCCCTCCCCGACAGACCGCAGACTCTTTGCTCCCATCAGTTCTGAGAGTAAGCTACCCCGTGCAGACTTGACTCCTGCGTACCACGGTCAAAACAGTCCACTAGCACAAAGGTTGTCCTTTAAATGGGACGGGCAGAGGTCAAGTGCCGCTTACTGTGTCCGCTAAGACACCTTTTGAGCTTTCAGAGTAGTTACTCATATGACTGCCCCTCCTATCTTGAGATGAAAGGGCAAGTGTCCCCTGTCACTCCTCCTAGAGGGGAATCACACCAGCCTCCCTGTTCAAAAGTTGCCCCTTTCACCTCTGCACCTCAATCCTTTAAAACCCACCCACAGTGTGGATGAGGGATTGTGGACAGTCCGTTTTTGTCTACTCTGTAAATGGAATAACATGGGCCACATCTTTGAAGTGCTGTTTCCAACACTTCTTCAAGTAGCCATAATTGGAAGTTACAGAACATATCATACAGGCTTTCACATGGAGGAACTTGAATTTTGCCTCCTCTGTCCCTTTTTGTTTATTGTGTGGGGCTAGGGATGCGTTTTCTGCTCATTTTAGGTCCTAAAAATTCCCACAGTCTCTTCCAGCTACTAAGGATCGCCTCCGTTCAGCCTCCCAGATTGTCAGATGTCCTCATGGACTCATCTACCCCCACTGCAGTCTGGGTTTGTCACAAGCCCGTCGGAAGCTGCTGTCGGGGAGGGGGCGTATTTGGTCTCCTCTCTTTATCTCCTGCTTCAGGCATCTCCCCTCCGGCTCCGCTCAGAACTTGACAGGCTAGACTTCCGACATCCCAAGGTGGAGCAGTGGGGATGAGAGTGCTTCGGACTGGACAGGCGTCCGCCGCAGACTCCCTCGCGGGGCCTTTCCCTGGGTCCTGTGGAGACTCGCTCCGCCCTCCCCGACGTCCCTGACGCTGCTCACCTGCAGGCCCTTGACAAGGTGAATACATCTCTAGACCACCTGGCGGCTCTTCTCGGCTGGCGGAGGCCTCCCCAGCACCTCTGCTTGCTGTCCGGGAGTTCCTGTTGGCAGACCCTGAATGAAGCCCTTGCTGGCTCCCTCTCTAACTGTCCCACGTGAGTGTCCCCTCCCCGACAGACCGCAGACTCTTTGCTCCCATCAGTTCTGAGAGTAAGCTACCCCGTGCAGACTTGACTCCTGCGTACCACGGTCAAAACAGTCCACTAGCACAAAGGTTGTCCTTTAAATGGGACGGGCAGAGGTCAAGTGCCGCTTACTGTGTCCGCTAAGACACCTTTTGAGCTTTCAGAGTAGTTACTCATATGACTGCCCCTCCTATCTTGAGATGAAAGGGCAAGTGTCCCCTGTCACTCCTCCTAGAGGGGAATCACACCAGCCTCCCTGTTCAAAAGTTGCCCCTTTCACCTCTGCAACTCAATCCTTTAAAACCCACCCACAGTGTGGATGAGGGATTGTGGACAGTCCGTTTTTGTCTACTCTGTAAATGGAATAACATGGGCTTGCACCTTGCTCAGGGAAGTGGCATCTGTTATATCGCGGCCTCTCAGCTGCCACTTCCATTTTAATATCTTATTGCACTTATGATAACCATTGTTTAATCGCCACATTGTGTCGGACTCTTGGAAATCCTATGGACTGTAGCTCATCTGACTCCTCTGTCCGTGGGACTCTCCAGGCAAGAATACTGGAGCAGGTTGCCATTTCCTTCTCCAGGGGATCTTCCTGATCCAGGATCGAACAGCCAACCTTGATTGATGCTTACTATACATGGGGCAGGCTCAGGGCGGACCGTCTGTGGTGAATTTTCTTTTCTTTTTTTTCAGTGTTCTGTATTCGCCTCTCCTTCCACAAACAGCATCCTTTGCCTCTCCCTCGTATGTGGGCTGCTGGGATGGACAGCGGATGCTCGTGGTGCCCTCTCCCAGCTGCTGTGAGTGCTGGACGCTAATGGCTCACAGCTGCCTTCTTGTGAGGGAATATTGCCCCCAGGTGAATTGCCTGGTGCTGCTGAGAGGTGGCCACAAGACAGCCTGTAGTCCATGGCTGACTGACCTACTGTAAACCCAGCCTCCTCGGCCTCAAGAGGGGACGAGCTATGGTGTAATCCACGCTCCAGTACTGCCCTTGGGATCAGCTGACACTCGACTTCTCCTGAAAAGACATCTGCAAGCACCTTCTGCCTCTCCCCACTTCTGCTGCGGCCCTGACGGCACTCTCTCGGCAGATGTGCTGCACTGGGCAAGAATCCACTCCTCAAGCTCTGCTTCAGGGGAGCCTCGCATAACACAGGTGGGAACCTGACCGGAGGCAGGCCCGTCTCCCAGGGCGCTGGGGAAAGGCTGAGGGTGAAAAAGTTAGTTAGCTCTTTGCTGTTGCAGTGCAGGCTGCCTGACCAGGTCGTCTGTTATGCCTGCTGTTTTGATTTCTGGAGCTTCTCTGGTTCTTCAGTTCTTTCGTTTTGTTTTTTGGATTCTGGGTATTCCGCATCCTTCTGTGCTTTTATGCTCACTCTTTCGCCAAATTCCCCTTCCCTTAGATTCTCTCCTCGCAACTCAATCCTTTAAAACCCACCCACAGTGTGGATGAGGGATTGTGGACAGTCCGTTTTTGTCTACTCTGTAAATGGAATAACATGGGCTTGCACCTTGCTCAGGGAAGTGGCATCTGTTATATCGCGGCCTCTCAGCTGCCACTTCCATTTTAATATCTTATTGCACTTATGATAACCATTGTTTAATCGCCACATTGTGTCGGACTCTTGGAAATCCTATGGACTGTAGCTCATCTGACTCCTCTGTCCGTGGGACTCTCCAGGCAAGAATACTGGAGCAGGTTGCCATTTCCTTCTCCAGGGGATCTTCCTGATCCAGGATCGAACAGCCAACCTTGATTGATGCTTACTATACATGGGGCAGGCTCAGGGCGGACCGTCTGTGGTGAATTTTCTTTTCTTTTTTTTCAGTGTTCTGTATTCGCCTCTCCTTCCACAAACAGCATCCTTTGCCTCTCCCTCGTATGTGGGCTGCTGGGATGGACAGCGGATGCTCGTGGTGCCCTCTCCCAGCTGCTGTGAGTGCTGGACGCTAATGGCTCACAGCTGCCTTCTTGTGAGGGAATATTGCCCCCAGGTGAATTGCCTGGTGCTGCTGAGAGGTGGCCACAAGACAGCCTGTAGTCCATGGCTGACTGACCTACTGTAAACCCAGCCTCCTCGGCCTCAAGAGGGGACGAGCTATGGTGTAATCCACGCTCCAGTACTGCCCTTGGGATCAGCTGACACTCGACTTCTCCTGAAAAGACATCTGCAAGCACCTTCTGCCTCTCCCCACTTCTGCTGCGGCCCTGACGGCACTCTCTCGGCAGATGTGCTGCACTGGGCAAGAATCCACTCCTCAAGCTCTGCTTCAGGGGAGCCTCGCATAACACAGGTGGGAACCTGACCGGAGGCAGGCCCGTCTCCCAGGGCGCTGGGGAAAGGCTGAGGGTGAAAAAGTTAGTTAGCTCTTTGCTGTTGCAGTGCAGGCTGCCTGACCAGGTCGTCTGTTATGCCTGCTGTTTTGATTTCTGGAGCTTCTCTGGTTCTTCAGTTCTTTCGTTTTGTTTTTTGGATTCTGGGTATTCCGCATCCTTCTGTGCTTTTATGCTCACTCTTTCGCCAAATTCCCCTTCTTAGGCCGGCCACCAAGGAATTGTATAGACACGGCCTGATCTCTCTAAGCACCTGCGGCAGCTGAGGCTCAGAGAGGTTTAGTCACTTGCCTTAAGTCACACAGTTAGTAAATGTTATTACTAGGAGCCAGGCTTTGAGTTCAGGTCTGTTTAACAGCAAAGCCCTGCTTTTAATCATTGTGATGTGCCATCTCCTTGTGGAAGAGCAAGCTGGCATGAGCCACAGCCCCACACACCTCTTGGTTAGGTGAACATGCAAATGAGTGAGTCACCTTGCTCCTCCAGGCAGTGGGCAGTGCAGGCTGAGTCCTTGCGCTTGGGCCTTCAGTTGGAATTCAAGCTCAGCCTGGAGTCAGTTAGGCCAGTTACTAAGCTCTCTGAGCCCCAGTGTCTTCATCGGCTCAGTGGTGGCCATGATGTCTAGGTAGGATTGTTGGGGGATTAAAGGAGGTCTGGAAGTGAAGTGGCTGGCCGGGTGCCCAGTATGTAGCAGGTACTCAGGAAATGGTGGCTGCAGTAATTGCTGTTGTCACTTGCTGTCACACAGGGGTCACTTGAACATATGTCAGCCAGTGAAGGGCCAGAGGAGGCCCATGGTGAGGGCTTGGTCCTGAGCGCCTAGGCTTCTCTTGGGCCTTCTGTCCTTATTCCAGGTAGACTGTGATGGATCCCCCAAGGGCCTGCAGAGTGTCACAGGCCTGCAGCGGCCAGGCAGGTGACATGGGTGACTGGATTGGCCCACGTGAGGCTGCCGGGAGCCAGAGGGCAGTGTCTCGTCATATGGAGGCAGCAATGCTCAGGGTTGGCTGGTTGTAGCCGTTTGGGAATTTTGGCCCGAGACAGTCAAATCTTGGAACTTTCAAGAAAAGCAAAGAGTCTAGGTTATTTTGTAGAATTTGCCAGTATCTGAAGGTTTTAACTTAAAGCAAATTTTTTTAATGCTGATTGGGCCAGACCCAGTCCACCTGCGGCTTGGTGTAGCCTCCGTTTGCAACTGTGGGTGAAAGGCTTTGATCAAAGGGCTGTGTGAAAGCAAAAACTGCCTTCTCCCCAGATCGGCAGATTTCACCTCCAGAGCCTGAAGGTGGGGCTGCTTCTAGGGGCTGCTTCTGTCTTTGACTGGCTTTAGGCCCTCCTTTCGAAGGAAGCTCTGGCTTCTTAATGAGAGTTGAACCCAGGTGATGAAGAGCCGCTTTCTGCACTTGAAGGAGCTATGTGTGCCTCCTTCAAGGGTGAGGGTGAGATTTCATGTTCACCAACAGTGCGTGGAGAGGAAAGAAGGCTGGGGTGGTGTGTGCTGCAGGGGAACACACGTGGCACGGCTCCAGCTCACAGCTCAAAACTGGAGCCCAGAAGTTTCAGAGTAGATTTTTTTTTCCATTTATTTCCATTCTTAGAAGGCAAGAAAAACAACTCAATGTTTATTGAGCAAATCTAAAAAGAAGTGAAATAGAGTCAGTTTTCTCTCCTAGGGATGTTCATGAAATATTGTCAAAGAGAAAAATAAATTGCAGGCTAGTGTATAGGATTATTTGATTTCTGTAAAAGCAACAATACAAATCCCCCAAAGACTGGATGCCAGGGTGTGCGTGTCTGTCTGTAAACCACGGCAGCCATGTGGAGTGATCCCCACTGACTGTTAACACTGGTGACCTCGGGGTGGGGATGAGGAAGCGCTGGATGACCACCTCTCACGTGCCTACATTTTGCATGTCCATGTGGCCACATCATCTGGCTTGTGGGGTCTTAGTTCCCTGACTAGGAATTGAACCTGTGGCACGGCAGCGAAAGAGCCTATTCTTAACCAGTGGACCAGTGCTGAATTCCCTCATGTGCATGCATATGTATTCTGTCCTCTCACTTGCTTTAAGTAAGTCTGCACTGCTGGTGTGATCTGAAACTCATACGATTATGAAAAAAATTTAAAAATACAATTACAGGGGTGCCTACGTAGACTGAGTAGAATCCCAACTGTAGAGCCATCTCATTTGCCCCATAATTATTTTTTCCTTTTTCTTTTAATTTAAGGATAATAGCTTTAGTTTTGTTGTTTACTGCCAAATATCAACACCATAATTATTTTTTATTAAGGTGTAGTTTATTTTCAATATTGTTAGTTTTAAATGTACAGCAAGGAGATTCAATCGTGCATTATATAGTATACATCTATATTCTTTTTTTTTTTCCAATTCTTTTCCATTAGAGGTTTTTGCAAGACATTGAATATAGTGCCTTGTGCTTCCATCAAATCTGTGTTGTTTATATATTTTATATAAAGTAGTGTATATCTGTTAATCTCATATTCCTAATTTATCCCTCTCCCACTTCCCCTTTGGTAAACATGAGTTTGTTTTCCAAGTCTGTTAGCCTGTTTTTATTTTTTTTTAAAGACTTATTAAAGATTTATTATTTATTTATTTTGGGCGGGGGTTGGGTTGGGGAGGGAAGGGAGCGGGCGGGCCACTTCTATTGGTCTTTCATTTCTCTGTTTTCATCCGTCTTTGTTCTTTGGCTCCTGTGGGCCTCCCATCGCGGTGGCGTCTGTCGCTGCAGAGCGCCAGCTCTGGGCGCATGCGCTCCAGAGCTCTGGCTCGGTAATTGGACATATCAGTCCAGCCGCTCCGCGGCACGTGGGATCTTCCCAGGCCAGGGATCGAACTGGCGCCCCCTGCACTGCAAGGCAGTGTCCTTACCCACTGGACCACCAGAGGAAGCCCAGCCTGTTTCTTTTTGTAAATAAGTTCATTTGCATCATTATTTTTAGATTCCACATATAAGTAATATCATATGATATTTGTCTTTCTCTGCCTGAGTTTACTTAGTATGACACCCTTTAGGTCCATCCATGTTGCTGCAAATGGCATTACTTCATTCCTTTTTTATGGCTGAGTAATATTCTGTTGTATATATGTACTATATCTTCTTCATCCATTCCTCTGTTGATGGGCATTTCGGTTGCTTCCGTGTCTTGGCTACTGTAAATAGTGTTGCAGTGAATGCTGAGGTGCATGTATCTTTTCAAATTATTGTTTTCTGTGGATATGTGCATAGGAGTGGGATTGCTTGGTTGTGCCTGCATGCATGCTAAGTTGCTTCAGTCATGTCCAACTCAGGCTTAGTTGCTCCATGGCATGTGGAATCTTCCCAGACTAGGGATCAAACCCGTGTCTTCTGCATTGGCAGGTGGGCTCTTAACCACTGGACCACCATGGAAGGCCCCAACATGGCCGTTTTAACAGTATTAATTCTTTCAATCCAAGATCGTGGAACATCTTTCCATTTCTTTGAATCATCTTCAGTTTCCTTTATCCGTGTCTTGTAGTTCTCAGCATGCAAGTCTTTTACCTCCTTGGTCCATAGTTTCTTTTGTCAGTTACACTGCTGTACACATTCAGTATAGAAAAATCAGCAGGTGCTGAAAAGTAAAAAAAAAAAAAAAAAATTGAAATTACTAGAATTCCCACCCAATAACTTTCTGGAGCGTATCCTTTAGACTTTCCGCTCATGAGGACAGCTTTCTGCATGCCAGACCCCGTGCTGACACGTGGGAACCACAGTGCTAATTCTTGCCCCATGATGCGGGTCCTCCCAAGTCACACTCAGGACCCAGGGGTGTCCCAGCCTCATCCCAGAGACTCTGGGCCAGTGGAGGGGGACCAGGCCTGGGAATCTGAATTTAGCACACTCCTGGGAATGCTAAGGCAGGTGCTCTTTGGACTGCACTTGGAGTCGGCCAGCTGTGCTCCAGCCTGGTCATCGCCAGTGAGCAAGACAGAGGCCCACAGAAAAGGCACTTGCCCAGGGTCACCCAGCCTAGAGAGCAGGGCCCAGACTCCCCCACCCCCAACCCTGTTTGGAGAGCCCTCTCTGCTGGGCTCCTGCTGCTTTCCTCATGCCGACAGATGTTATTGTTTTCTTATGCCTCCAATTAAACAAAAATTCCTGTCAACAGGCGACAGGCCTAATGCAGGGAGGCATTAACCAGACTCGCAACCCGACCCGGGCCAGCTCCTGGGGGTAAAGCCCAGGCCCTCTGTGGGCCTCCCTTGCCGGCTGCCTCCCGACCAAGGGCCCCACTGAGGCACTGGCGCGCTTTGCAGCGGGGCCTTTGGACACATGGAGGAAGTTGCCTCCTCACCCAAGAACAGGGCCAGCAGAAGTGGAAGGAACTGCTAACATCATTCCTGTGTCTCTGCTTCCCATTCCAGGCGCAGAGGCCCTGGGGAGGGGCCAGCTGTGGCCTTCCCCGTCCTCCCTCTGCGCACCTCCCTGAGTCCTGTGTGGGGCCACGGCCCCTGAGGGGGAAGCGTGGACTCACACCTCCAGGGGAGCATTTAGGGGACAAGCTCCAGCTCCTTCAGGTTGAGACAGAGTAACCGAGGCCAGGGGAGGATGGAGGTGCCACCCAAGGCCACATAGACTGAAACCCTGTCCTCCGGGTCCCTGACAAGCACTCGCTGCACAAGGAAGCCCGTCACCATGGCCTATTTTAGCTCTTCTTAGAATTACCACTGTTATTTTTACTTTTCATTGTGCTCTGCTTCTCATTTTTAGAGTTGAAACTCCACAAGAGAGGGACGTCTCATGCATCCCTCATTCCCGGCGACCAATGCCGTGGTGCTCAATATTTATTAACTGAGAGAGCAAATGAAAGACCTCATGTATCGTGAGCTGTCTGACAGGTGGGATGCAAGTGCGGGCTGGGTTTTCATCCATGGCTGATGCTGTCAAGGTGGCATATGGCTTAGTCTTTAAGAGGAATGAAGAATCTCTGCTTTGTTCCTGTGTGACCCGGGGTGGGGTCGCTATACCTCTCTGAATCTCACTTTCTCCATATATATACTGAGGGCATTATACCTGATTCATAAGGCAGCTGTGAGGACTGTATGAGATGGTGTGATAAGGAATTCAGCGGGAGTCTGACAGATAGTGAGCATTCCACGATCATTAATAGAATCCCTTCCCTGGAAGGCCAGGTGTCACTCATGGCTCCAAGACCTGTTCTGGTGGTCAGTCCCTGAGTCTGACACATGGACTCTTGCGTGGCACACATTTTTGCCTGAGTATCCTCCTCTGTGCCTCCCAACCACTGTCTGCACTTAGCGCCTGATTTGTGTTCTCCCTGAGCCCCGAGCCTCTGGGCTGGGGATGGCCGTGTTGCTGGCAGCGTGAAGGGGCAGACAGAGCGGGCCTGGGCCCAGGCCTGAGGGTGTGCTCCCTCAGTGCATGGGGCGGCACTGCGTGTTTTACAGTGAGAGTCATCAGGGAGGGCTTCCCTGAGGAGGCGGGATTCCACCTGCACCTGGCCAAGTGGGCAGATTTGGGAAGGGAGGAAAGAGGAAGGATAGGCTGGAAGAATGGCACAAGAGAAGGCCTGGAAGAAAGGGTGCGCACATTCATTCACCCATTTCATGAGCACCTAGTGTATAGCAGGCCTTGGCAGGCTCCTGTGCTGGACATGACCTCTCAGTCTTGTCCAGAAAGACTGAGGAGTGGGACAGAAAAATCAGCAAACACAGCACAGAAAGAGAAGCAGGGGTGCACAGTGCTTCCTGAGGGTCACTGCTGGGGATCAAGGAAGTTTTCCTGGAAAAAGCCACACTGAAGCTGAACCCTGAAAGGAAGGGGTGGGGAGTGCAGGACCAGTGCTCCAGGCAGAGGGAACAGAGTGTTCAGAGGCCCACCACAAGAGAGAGGGCTTTGAGTTCAAAGACCTGAAAGGCATCCGTGAGGCTGGGAGTTAGTAACTGACAAGAGGGAGTCCTGGTCTACTTCCTGTTGATATGGAGTTGCCTATTTTGGATATTTCATATAAATGGGATCATACGATCGTGGCCTTTGGATCTGGCTTCTTTCCCTTCGTATCATATTTGGAAGGCTCATAGCAGAGCAGCTTAGGGACACGGACCTTAGGGAAGACACTCAGAGCAGAGCAGACCAGTCAGCAAAGCGCAAGCTGCCAGACGTAGAGAGGGAAGCACCTGCTCCTGTCAACCAGCCCTGGGCACGTGGAAGGCGGTAAGGCAGCCTCTGAGACTGTGGAAGCCTCCTGGGGGCCTCAGGATCCTCATCTACAAACATGAGGGGGGTGGGTGTCCCCGGGCTCTTCTGGTCACAGTGAGCTAGAGTAACCTCCCAATGGATAGGAGTCTGTGAGCCCCAGAAGCCGGGAACGTGAGGAGGGCTGGTGCTACTGGGATGCTTTGGGCCCCTCGGGGCTTGGGGGGCAATAGAGGAGCAGGGAGGCACCCCTGGGCTTAGGCCTAAGAACCTGCTCTCCCTTGCCATCCTTTTTCCTGGGACTGGCGTGTCCTGAGTGTGTGCCAGGCCCTCGGGGATCTGGACAGGGCTTTTCGTGGGAATTTTGCTCAGTCAGAGGGTGAAGGCTGGAAGACCTCTCCTTGTGCTTAGTGGCACTTCTGGACTTTTCTGGGCCGAGTCAGCAATGGAGCCTGGGAGGGGAAGAGATGCCCCGCCTCAGTAGTGGCCTCCTGCTCCTGGCGGCGGCGGCGTTGCTGCTGACTCTGGGGGGTCAGGAGTCCAGGGTGGGAGTCTCAGCTCACAGTGACCTTGGGCGAGTCCCTTCCCCTACACAACCCGCAGCCTGCCTCTGTGAGGGTGCAGACAGCCTGGTCCACAGTCCCTCCTCGTTGCAACCCTGCCTCCAGGACTGCAGGCTGCTAGATCACTACAGGAAAGGAGACATGTGCCTCGGGGGCACTGAGACCCGAGCAAACTCAAGGTGGGACTCATGGCTTCACATACAATCTGGTGATAGAGTATGGTTTTCTCTGAAAATGAAGTCATCTGAAAATAGCATAGTTTATAACTCTGAAATGTCAGATCTTCTGTTAAAGTAAACTATAATGTCATTATCACATCTGTGTCAGGCAACTAATGCCACAGTAATGCTGAGTAACAAAGCAAACCAAGCTCAGTGACATAGAAGGCAAGCATATGGTTCTTTATCATGAGGGTGGAGCTGCCGGGTTTGGTCAACTGGGTGGGGCTTGGCCACAGGCTGCTCTTGGGCTCAGATCTGTTCTGCAAGACTCTTATTCTCTTGGGGCCAGCCAGCTGTCCTAGGACATGTCCACACCTTGAGGACAGGAGATAAAGGGCAAGCCCAGCCATGCAAGCTCATCTCACCATCCTGCTGGGGCATGCTCACCAGCATCCATTGGCTAAACCAACTTCAAAGGATAGAGAGAGATTGCCCCTCCCAATAGGAGGAGCTGCAGAATTCCCCATAGATTCAGGGAAGGGTGAAGAATTGGGCCCATTTCTGCCATTAGCCAAACCCAGCGTCCTCCACAGGAGACCAATGAGGTATTTATTTATCTGTTGGTTTATGTTTCTTAATGAACTCTAAATTTATTGCCATCATTTATCCTTATTAATATACCTTTTCCCTCCTCCTATTTGTAGGCAGTGGGAGCCTCTTCAGTTTAGCATGGCCCCAGTAGTCTTCAGAGACTTCCTTGCTCTGTAGTATTAATTAACATTTATTACACATACAAACAAAAAAAGTTATTCCACAATCATCTTGTACATTTCTGCCTCTGGCCTAGAGTTAGCCTATTAATTATTTTTTTTGAAAGCTGTACAGTTGTAAGGTTTACAAGTCCAGCCATTCTTTAAAGTACAGAGTGTACGGCACATGTCCAACCTCCAGCCCGTCTCTCAAGGTCGCCCATGAATCTTCCAAGTCCCAGGCCTGAATGCTGTCTGTGCTTAATTAAGTAGAGATGATATGCATCTTAGTTTTTAAACACAAAACAGTCCCTCCTCGTTGCAACCCTGCCTCCAGGACTGCAGGCTGCTAGATCACTACAGGAAAGGAGACATGTGCCTCGGGGGCACTGAGACCCGAGCAAACTCAAGGTGGGACTCATGGCTTCACATACAATCTGGTGACAGAGTATGGTTTTCTCTGAAAATGAAGTCATCTGAAAATAGCATAGTTTATAACTCTGAAATGTCAGATCTTCTGTTAAAGTAAACTATAATGTCATTATCACATCTGTGTCAGGCAACTAATGCCACAGTAATGCTGAGTAACAAAGCAAACCAAGCTCAGTGACATAGAAGGCAAGCATATGGTTCTTTATCGTGACGGTGGAGCTGCTGGGTTTGGTCAACTGGGTGGGGCTTGGCCACAGGCTGCTCTTGGGCTCAGATCTGTTCTGCAAGACTCTTATTCTCTTGGGGCCAGCCAGCTGTCCTAGGGCATGTCCACACCTTGAGGACAGGAGATAAAGGGCAAGCCCAGCCATGCAAGCTCATCTCACCATCCTGCTGGGGCATGCTCGCCAGCATCCATTGGCTAAACCAACTTCAAAGGATAGAGAGAGATTGCCCCTCCCAATAGGAGGAGCTGCAGAATTCCCCATAGATTCAGGGAAGGGTGAAGAATTGGGCCCATTTCTGCCATTAGCCAAACCCAGCGTCCTCCACAGGAGACCAATGAGGTATTTATTTATCTGTTGGTTTATGTTTCTTAATGAACTCTAAATTTATTGCCATCATTTATCCTTATTAATATACCTTTTCCCTCCTCCTATTTGTAGGCAGTGGGAGCCTCTTCAGTTTAGCATGGCCCCAGTAGTCTTCAGAGACTTCCTTGCTCTGTAGTATTAATTAACATTTATTACACATACAAACAAAAAAAGTTATTCCACAATCATCTTGTACATTTCTGCCTCTGGCCTAGAGTTAGCCTATTAATTATTTTTTTTGAAAGCTGTACAGTTGTAAGGTTTACAAGTCCAGCCATTCTTTAAAGTACAGAGTGTACGGCACATGTCCAACCTCCAGCCCCGTCTCTCAAGGTCGCCCATGAATCTTCCGAAGTCCCAGGAATCTTCTGAACGCTGTCTGTGCTTAATTAAGTAGAGATGATATGCATCTTAGTTTTTAAACACAAGATATAAGCTCATTGCTTTATTATTACAGGATAACTTAGAGTTACTTTTTACAGCATACAGTGATCGCGATGGCTAGCACTGAGGCAGCGCTGGCCGCGTGCTGGGCAGGCTGCCGCGGCATCTCCCGCGCCCTGCGCTGCCATCTCCAGGGCACGAGACCTACGCGCTGTACGGTGGTCACATTTGACCAGGTCAGGGCTTCTCCAAGAAAACTCCAGGACTCTGCCTCATACAAAGTGAGCATCTCCTGTTTTAATAGTTATGGTGTGCATACGTTCCTACATTAGAGAAGAAATAAAGCGAGGGTGACGGGGAGCCAGCAGCACCCCGGGACTCTTTGATGGGAGTTGCTGCTGCCCTTCCTGCGGCTGAGTCTCTTTGGGGTCGGGCGGCCCCTGGCCGTCTCTGAGCAGCAGGTAACTGGGATCGCTGGTTCCTCATCCCGTCCCCACTGCTGCCTTTCCAGGTAGTTCTGGGCAGGTGCCTCTATCTCCCTGCATCTCTGCTTCTTCACCTACTGCAAAGACCCAGCCTCCAGGCGAATTCTGCAACTTTGATTAGAATCAAGACATCCCCAAGCGTCACAGACTCTGAGGCGCCATCAACTCCTTTCCTCCTGCGGACAGGGCCACTGAGGCCCCGAGAAGGAGAGGGCTGGCCTACGGCCACACGCTGAGTCACACGGCCCAGCCGTCCGTATCCCAGCCCTAACTGCCGGAGGTGGTTGCGCTCCAGGGGCCAGAGCGGTGGGGTGGGCAGCCCCCGTGCCTGGATCTGTTTGGATAAAGGAGAGGATGTGTTCCTTCTGAACGCAATCAGAATTAAGGGATGAGAGAAGATTCCAGGGAAAAAATGAATAAAAATACACATTCAAACAGTTCAGAAGAATAGACTGTGAAAAGTAAGCCTCCCGCAGTAAGCCCCCCTCCCATCCCCACCTGCCCGTCTCCCCCTCCAGAGAGACCCGTGGCAGGGTCTCCTGAGTAGCTCTCCAGAGAGACTCTGGGTAGCGGCAGAGGGCTGCCTGTGTCTCTCTGTGTGTGTATGTCCTGAAACGCTGATGTGCTCAGAGTTTCAATTTGTGGTGATAAGAGCATTCTTGAGCAGGATAGCGATGATGGTTGTGCAGCCACATGAATGTCTTCCACGTGGCTGAACTGTGCAGTGAAATGGCTAAAATCATAAAGCTTATATGTCTTTTACTACAGTTGAAAAAAATGTACCCGCTCTCCGCACTTTCCTCTTTTTCAACTACTGGTGTGTCTTGTAGGGTGTTCCACCGTCGCCCCACGTGGTGGTCTGCTCTTGGTTACTTTGGCTGAGCTGGGAACCTCGTCTCCCTGCAACTCTCCTCCCTGTAGGATGTCTGGTTGGAGTCAGCCAGAAGAGGGTTTTGTGAGACTCTGGAAGGGGGGAGAGAAGAGGCCGTCCCTCTCCAGGCTGTGGCAGTCAGAGGCCCCAGGAGTGGCAGCTCCTCCTCATGACCAGCTCGTCCCACCAGTCGGACCCACCACCTGGACGATGAGGGCGGGACAGAGAGACGTGGCTGCCCAGAGGCGTCTTCCCCCCGGTTGGCCTGCTTGCTGGTTCCTCAGACCGGGGGGCACCTCTTGTCCACCAGGGTCCCTCCTGAATCACCACGGCCCCCATCCCCCTCCCCATAACAAAGCCTTATTCCAGAAATCACAGTGCTTTTGTTTTCCTGAGGGAACCCCGGCCCTGTTACCCACGTTCTGCCTTGTTCTTTTTATCTTTAGCGGTGAACAGACATACCGGGAAAGGTGCCTCCTTAAGCGTTCCTGAGTGTGCAGTGCACTTGGGTGAAGTACGGCCTTGTCGTGTAGCCCGTCTCCAGAGCTCTCTGCATTTCCCAGACCTGAAGCTCTGCACCCATTCAGGGCCACACCCCTCCTCCACGTGCCAACGACCACCACTCTCCCTTCTGTCTCCGTGAACCCGACTCCTCCAGGTCCCTCCTACGAGGAGAATCACACAGAATCTGATGCTGTCCCCACGGGCTCCTCACGTGTGGCGGGTGCTGGAGTCTCTTTCCTTATTAAGACAAAATCCTAGCCCACCCTCGGCACCAACCACACTCCGCTGTCCATCCGTCCACGCGGACACGCGAGTCGCTTGCCCCTCTTGGCTGCTGCCGTGAGCACTGTTGCCACCTCCTTCTTGACAGCTGCTCTGGAGGAGAGCTGCGAGGCTGGGAGCACGGGCCTCAGAGCCAGAGGGGCCCCAGTGTAAGTCCTGCCTCCATCTTGGGGACACAGCGGGCCCACTGGACGTGTGCACTGGACACTGACTGAGCGCTGGTACCCTCACGACGGCCGTCTCTAGGAGAGATTCTCCTTTCAAAACTGGAGCCACAGAAGTCCCTGGTGATCCAGTGGTTGAGAACCCACCTGTCAATGTCTGGGAAGATTCCCCATGCTGAGAGACAACTAAGTCTGTGACCCCAACTGGTAAGCCCGTGCCCTAAACCCAGGAGCCACAAGTACTGAGCCCTCACACCACAACTAGAGAAAGCCTGTGCACAGCAGTGACGACTCAGCATAGCCACAAAACTAAGTCATGAATACTAGCCACAGCTCTCCCCTTGGGTCATCCCATTCTCAGCAGTCCAAGGGATCCCCACTGTTTCCGAGAGCTTCTGGTGACTACGGGCTTTCTCAGTCTCGTGTTCACACTGTGAGCATCCAGGCCTGACCCTTGGTGCAAGCTGCCGGGGGTGTGCACACGCCTGCCCTACCCATGAGAGCTCCATGGGGGCCAGGTTAGAGGTGGGGTGACCAGGTCACTTGCCTCTGGAATGTTCCCTCAAGCCTGAGGAGCCTCTGGCTGCAAAAGCAGGACCTTTTTCTCTGCTTGCCTGTTCTCTCCTTTGCTCGTCCACATTCTGGGGTTGAGGGCTTTGGACCAGGAGTCAACCCTCTGGCCTCTGGCCTCCCCCTGCGGCGGCTCATTCTTGAATTCAGAGAAGCCCCATCCCTTGATGGGCCTCTGTTTCTTCTCTGTAAGATGTAGAGATTGACTGCATTTGAAATGCTCCCGAGAACACCCAGGCTCTGATTTTCATCTGGCTCCTTCAGGCCACATTTATTTATCCTCCTACCATCTATCCATCCCCCAGGAACTTTTCTCTAGATTTTCACCTTCATCTTCTCATTCCAGTTGGCGTGCTGGCACATGGCAGCATGTCCAGGGTAGGGCTTAGAAAGGGAGCATCACTCTTGGGTTCCATCCTCTTACGCAGAGGTTTTCAGTAGGGTGGGAGAGAGTGTTCCCCAGGGCACACTTGGGGGTATCTGAAGACATTTTTGGCTGTCATAGCTTCTGGGGGGTGGGAAGGGAGGTGTTGCCACTCTGGGAATCTAATGAATAGAGGCTAGGGACGCCGCCCAACACACCATGGTGCCCAGGACAGCCCTCACAGCAGGGAGTAACCCAGCCTGTAACGCCAGCAGAACTAAGATTGAAAGTCCTGTTCTAGAGACTGATGCTGTGAATATTTTACTGAATGCAGGTTTATTTTCCCTAAAATATCCATGACTGTGCAAATATAAATGCATGCATTTTTTAAACTGAAATGGGCACAAATTGCAGTTTAGCTTGTTCCTTTACTAAAATGAGCGGCATTTAGCATCCAGTTGCCTGCACTGGCATCCTGACCTTACCCTTACCAGTCACCTGACCTAACCCTGTGCTCCTTCGTTTCTGCCTCTGTAAAGCGGGGATGGTAATACACAAAGCAAAAAGCAAAGGCACGGTGTTAGCCGCTTGTTGTTCCTGCTGTTCTCCTGTGTTTGTGAGGAAGAGGGAGCAGCCTCCCTGTGCCCACTGTCCATGTGAGGAAGCCGAGACTTGGCATCTCCCACCGGCTCGAGGCAGGCAGGCTGCCCAGGCAGTCAGTGGCAGGGTTAGGCTGGAGCCCAGAGCTCTTTCTAGCTTAGCCTCACGTCGGGTGAAAGTATGTGTTTTGCTGTTGTTTTCTGTTTGGTTTATTCTGTTTTGTTTTGGTGAGTGGAGGGGGCAGGGTCCTGTGGGGTCCCCCCCCCAGGGTGGGGGACAGTCTGTCCCAGGCCTCAGGGCGGGGTCCAGCCCTGGCTGCTCCAGCCGCCTGCGGGGCTCAGCCTGGCTCTCCTCTAGGCTGCAGCAGGCCCTGCCTTATCTCCAGACGCCTGTTATCTGCACACCCATCTGTGGACAAATGGCCAGCCGGCTGGCTCCTGGTCACCCCCCCAGGAGGGGGCCCTCCTCTCAGGTCTGTGTCTGGCAATTTGGGCTGGAGCCCAAGGTGGGGGGTCTCACAATGGAGGCGGCCCAGCCCAGTCCCACCCCGAGCTTTCAACCCCAGAACCAAGAGCTGTTCATTCTGCTCGCAGGCCAGGAATCCAGGCCAGAAAACTCATCCTGTCCCACCAGCCCTTCTCTAACTGGTTTTAGAATGTGGGTAGGGGCCAAATTGTCATTCCCATTGAGCAGATAGGGAAACTGAGGCTTGGGAGGTGTGACTTGGCTCAGGTCACACAGCAAAAGGCGGTGACATTGCTGGGCATAGAACCAGGCCCCCAGCTTCCATTCCGGCCTGGGAGAAGGAGGGCCCACAGTCCCCCAGCTCCCAGCCCCTCTGCCATGGAAGCTGGGTGGCTGGAACAGAGAAACTTCCTTTCTGGGCCTTGGTTTCCTCACTTCTCAAATGAAGACAGAAGCAAAGAGAGGAATGGGCCTGCCCTCAGCTTCCAGGGGCCAGGGGAGCAGCGGGTGGAGTGAAGCCTGCGGGCCTGGGTTCAAGTTCCACCTTCCCCACTGAGTCTCAGCGTGATTTTGGACCGTCAGCCAGCTGCCTTGGTTTCCCCATATGAAAAATGGGAAAGACCCCCACCTCACCGAGTGGTGAGGGTAAAACGAGTTAATCTGAGGAAGCACTTGGAGCCGTGCTTGCACGTGAGCGTTTATCCATAAACGTGCGTTGCTGTTCTTTGGGGAGCTGGCGTCTTCTTTCTGAAATTGCTCTCGCTTTCACTACTCCTGTAGCACAGCTGGAGTACAGCAGAGTGTCGGTCGCGCTGGGCCGCCTGCATGACCTTGGGCCACTGACCTAACGTCACTGAGGCTCTGTCTTCTCTACAGCAAATCGGGGCAGTGAGGGGCAGCACTTCTTTGTGGCCGCAGAGAGAGGCTTGGTCAGAGCGTGGCCCCAGCGGGCAGGGTGGGGCAGGGCTCTGGCAGGGACCACAGCGAGGGGCGTCTGCGTGTCCGTGTCCGCTGGAGACAGCCTCTGGGCCGTTGTTTACAGAGCCCATCTCTCCTCTGATGGATGCAGCCGGCAGAAGTCTGTTTGCTACCTTCTCCTGGAAACATGAATCAAGATCTGTTTGGAGAACACGTGGACTCCTCTGTCAAACATTCTGCCCATGCTGGGGCCTCAGAGCGCCAGGGGAGCCGAGAGCAGCGTGTGTCCCGAGTCGTCCCCGGGGACACAGTGGAGGGCCAGAGCCCGAGCCTTCTGGCCGGGCCTCAGCAGGACGGCCTGGGCTCGGCGACCCCCGAGACCGACGCCGTCCCTGGCCTCAAGCAGCTCTCTAGAAAGCAAGATAAGGCCCGCACTCGACCAGAAACAGGGAGGGGGAGATAAGGTCCCATCTGCTTCTGCTCTTGTCCTCTCTGATCTTGCACAGCTGCGCCAGAGTGGCCTTTTACACACCGAAGTCTCCGCCACTCAGTCCTCACCAGCCACCAGTGGCTTCCTTGGCAGTGGAGTAAAAATCAGGTTCCTTACAAATGGCCTCGGGCCCAGGGATCTCGCCCCTGCCCTCCGAGCTCCCTCCTGGGAGCTCCGTCCTCCGGCTCCTGCTTTCCCGGACCCTCCAGCAAGCCAGCCACGTGCTGACCCAGCACGTCCCCTGCCTCCCTTGAGCCTGTGGCAGTCCCCTCCCCAGAGGCTCCCCGTCACCCTGCTGTCCTGACACCTTTCTGTGCAGGATGGCCCCCGTCAAGCTGGGATTGTATGTGTATTGGATCGTTGACTGCTTCAGTCTCCTCGTCTCCAGAGGAAGAGACAGTGTCTGTTTTACACACAGCGCAGCGCGGGCCCCGACACAGGGCTTGCTGCAGAAGGCTCTGAACCAAGAGTTCTCTAGTGGACGAGCAATTGAGCATGAGAAAGCTTCGTCTCAGAGACCCGGGCAGTTGTACCCACAAGGACCATCAGAGGCTTCTTGGAGAAATGGCACTAAAGCCCAGTCTTTTTTTTTTTTTTTTAATTTTTATTTATTTATTTATTTATTTATCTTTTGGGGAGTGGGGTGGAGAGGGAGGGGGACAGGCGGGCCACTTCTATTGGTCTTTCATTTCTCTATTTTCATCCGTCTTTGTTCTTTTGGCTCCTGTGGGCCTCCCATGGCGGTGGCCTCTGTTGTCGCAGAGCACCGGCTCTGGGCGCATGCGCTCCAGAGCTGCGGCTCGGTAATTGGACACATCAGTCCAGCCGCTCCGCGGCACGTGGGATCTTCCCAGGCCAGGGATCGAACCTGCACCCCTTGCACTGCAAGGCAGTGTCCTTACCCACTGGACCACCAGGGGAAGCCCTAAAGCCCAGCCTTGATGAGTGGGATGATTTTGACTGGGGGAGATGAGAAAGGGAGAGGGGTCTCACTGGAGCTGTGGGGTGGGCCCTGGGCTGAGGACAGCTCGCGAGAGAGCAACACTGCGGTGCTGGGCCGTGGGCTGCCAAGTCATCCGCGTGGGCCAGGTCACTTCAACCCTCTGAGTCTTATGTCCTCTACCTGGAAAAGCGGGGGGTGATACCTGCGTCACAGAGAGAGCAGTGAGAAGTAAACGAGATGATGTATGGAAAGCCCTTAGTCAGAGCTCAGTCAGTGATATCACGATTACAGATTTTATTTCACCACCATTCCAATCTGAAGAAGGAGGTGTTAAACTGTCGGCACTTTTTCTATATTACATTAATTTGATTTATTTTTGATGCTATATATATTTGAAATTGAAAAAATTTCATATGTATAGAAAAGTTGGGAGTACATAGACATTTTGTCCCCTGAACCACTTAAGAATAAGTTGATAATATGATGCCTTACTTCCCCTGAACACTTTGTGTTTATTATTTCCAGCAAATAGGGACCACCTCCTGCACACTGTAATACAGCGTCAGGGCTGGTGGAGGACCACCGACACACTCCGGCTGTGGGCTCCTCAGACCCTCTGAGACTGTGTCCTGCCCTAGAATCACACATGGCAACGTTTGTGTCTCCCCATCTCCTTCAGCCTGGGACAGTCCCTCAGACTTTCTCTGACGCTCACAACCTTGCCAACTTCCAAAGATTACGGGCCACTTGTTTTGTAGCATGCCCCTTAACTGGGTTTCATCAGATGATTCGAGTCAGGTTTTGCAGAAGGAACACCACGGATGTGATGCTGTTTCTTTTGTCTGTCTGTCTGTCTGTCTCTCGCTGTGTGTGTGTGTGTGTGTGTGTATTATACAGATGGTATCTTTCTGTGCTTTCTTTCATTGCTGCACAGCTTTCAGCTCTGCTGAGTCTTCATTGCTGCACCTGGCTTTCTCTAGTTGCAGAACATTGACTGCTCGTTACAGTGGCTTCTCTTGTTGGGCTCTAGGCACGCGAGCTCAGTAGCTGTGGTGCATGGATTTGCTTGCCCTGCAGCATGTGGGATCCTCCCAGACCAGAGACTGAAACCATGTGCCCTGCATTGCCAGGCATATTCTTAACCACTGGACCACCAGGGAAGTCCTGCATATTTTGTTGTTGTTGTTGTTTTTATATTTATTTGGGGGGAGGCAGGTTGGGGAGGGAGGGGGTGGGCGGGCCACTTCTATTGGTCTTTCATTTATCTATTTGTATCCATCTTTGTTCCTTGGCCCGTGTGAACCTCCCATCACGTGGCCTCTGTTGTTGCAGAGCACCGTCTCTGGACACACGCGCTCCAGAGCTCTGGCTCGGTAATTGGACGCATGGGTCCAGCTGCTCTGCGGCACGTGGGATCTTCCCAGGCCAGGGATCGAACCAGCGCCCCTTGCACTGCAAGGCGGTGTCCTTACCCACTGGACTACCAGGGAAGCCCCTGCATATTTTTTTAATGTAAGAAAAGTGAGGAGATGAGTAAAGGGGAGAGAACAGTGTTAACAATGGCCTCTGAGTGGAAAACACGGAGCTGGAAGTGTGGCTTGCACTACTGAAAGTCCTCTCTGCTGCAAGTATGTCCTCATTCACTAGAAATTTATTGAAGCTGAGCCTGACCAGAATGATGCCTCCTGGCCAGATGTAAAAGACTGGAAGCAGATAGGGTCCAATTGAGAAGTGCTTTTCAGTTCCCGCAAGGGATGAGGGTGCTGGGCTCCCAGCTTCCTCCAGGTGGCGCACAACTCTCTGGGGAAAGGAGGGAACCCCGCTGAAAATGCGAGGGAAGAAGGGAGGGTTTTACTGAGGTAAGCTCTGCCTATCCAGGCAGGGTCCAGCAGAGGAGTCAACACTGCCCCCCTATACTCTCCCTGGAAGTGGGATCAGTATTCATTTATTCCTTCATTCACATGCAAGTGTTTTTCAGTGCCTCCTTCCTGCTCTTCCCATCTGAAGGTCACAGCTCAAAGCAAGGGAGGGCAGGGTTGTTGAATCTGGAGCTTAGGATACCTAGGCTCAGGCCCCGACTTACTGTGAGACTTTGAGCCCGTTTCTGAGTTCCAGCAGCTTTTTTTTTTTTTAATGAGGGTGTCTTCTTGGCTAGATGGGGGTCCTCATTCGTCACCCAACCCTGCATGCCCACCCACCTCCATCTTGCACCCACCCCTCAGTCTGTCTGGCCCTCTACTCCAGGCTCCTCCTCTCTCCCATAGGAAAGCCACCAAGGTGTGGGGTTCAAGTGTTCACAGGCAGCTGAGAATGAAGCTCGAAAGGACCTGAGGTAGCTACATGTGTTTACGTGGTGGGGGAGGGACTGGCTTAGCCAAGAAACATCTAGCCCCAGAGCGGGGGTGGTGGAAGGAAGGAGGAGTTGGAAGCTTTGGCAGCGTTCATCTTCCTCAGCCCGCCCCAGAGTGCTGCCCTCCGGCTTGCTCGCTTGGAAACCGCAGCACAGGGTGTCTGGGGCCTGACCTGTGCTCTGTTTCCCCCTTGGCCCTAAACGGTGTCCCCTGGGGCTATGCCTGACCTCTCTGTGCCTCAGTTTCTTCATCTGTTAAATGGGAGCCAACCACACTGTTCCCAGTGGAAGCTGGTAGCCACACTGCTGATTACAATGTTCCCATCTGCTCTTGCTCCTCAGAGCAGAACGGAGATAAGGAGTGGGGCGCCCTGACTCACAGGAAGAGCATGCAGGAAGAAAAGGCCCCCTCCCCCTGGCTGTCCATCACAGATCAGGGGCCCTCTGGTGCTTTTCTGTGTCACCTAATAATTCTCAGCCACAGAGAACAGCTTGCAGTGTCCAAAGACTCCAGTATTTGTGGCCTCCTGTGAGCCTCAGCTCTTCCTTGATGGTGTGTGCGTGTGCACACGCACGTGTGTGTGCCTGTGTGTGGAGTGGGGTGAGGACAGGACAGGTTCGAGAAGAGAGCTGTAACTTGCCTGAGATCAGACACCCCGAAAGCAACAGTCAAGCTGTAGAGGAGTCAGGCAGGCCGGGGTTTGACTCCCAAGCCAAATCAGTTTACCTCTCTGAGCCTCAGTGTCTTTATTCATCCAATGGGGATGCCTCAGATTGTTCTGAGGGCTGAATAAAGCAAGGAGCACGAGATGCAGGGTGCCTCCTGGTTTCGGTCATTTTCAGAGTGAGAACACACTTTCCCTGGTTCTAAGGACCATCTCTAGGGGAGGGGCTTTCCTTTTCTCACCCACTTCCCGTCTCACTGACATGGCCCCTCTGCCTCCACTGTCTTCTCTCACCGCAGCCCGTCCCGCTGTCTTCCTGGCTCCGCCCGTAACCAGCATCGGGTCAGGGACGGCTTGTGCTGTTCTCTCACTCTGCTCAGGCTGTGGAAACCAAGCACCAAAGTACTTAGGAACAACAGAAATTTATTTCTCATGGTTTTGGAGGCCAAACATCCAAGATCAGGGTGCCAGCAGAGTCAGGTTCTGCTGAGACACTTCCTCCCTGCTTCTCCCTGTGGCCCCTCACGCGGTGTAGCCCTGGGCCCCCTCTGTAAGGGCACGGATGCCATTCATGAGCGCACCACCCTTACTTAGGACCTTGTCCCCTCCCGAAGGCCCTGCCTTCTAGTACCATCGTGTTGGGGTTTCAGTGTATGAATTTGGGGTCGGGGATGGGGGGACGCACACTGTCCATCCAGCACAGCCTCATTCACCCCTGAGCCCACCGCACAGCCCCTTACCCTGGGTAGAAACAGTGTGCGGCTGCCCTTCAGCAGGCTGACCGCTGCAGCTCCTCAGAGCAGAACGGAGATAAGGAGTGGGGCACCCTGACTCACAGGAAGAGCATGCAGGAAGAAGGCCCCTCCCCTGGCTGTCCATCACAGATCAGGGGCCCTCTGGTGCTTTTCTGTGTCACCTAATAATTCTCAGCCACAGAGAACAGCTTGCAGTGTCCAAAGACTCCAGTATTTGTGGCCTCCTGTGAGCCTCAGCTCTTCCTTGATGGTGTGTGCGTGTGCACACGCACGTGTGTGTGCCTGTGTGTGGAGTGGGGTGAGGACAGGACAGGTTCGAGAAGAGAGCTGTAACTTGCCTGAGATCAGACACCCCGAAAGCAACAGTCAAGCTGTAGAGGAGTCAGGCAGGCCGGGGTTTGACTCCCAAGCCAAATCAGTTTACCTCTCTGAGCCTCAGTGTCTTTATTCATCCAATGGGGATGCCTCAGATTGTTCTGAGGGCTGAATAAAGCAAGGAGCACGAGATGCAGGGTGCCTCCTGGTTTCGGTCATTTTCAGAGTGAGAACACACTTTCCCTGGTTCTAAGGACCATCTCTAGGGGAGGGGCTTTCCTTTTCTCACCCACTTCCCGTCTCACTGACATGGCCCCCTCTGTCTCCACTGTCTTCTCTCACCGCAGCCCGTCCCGCTGTCTTCCTGGCTCCGCCGTAACCAGCATCGGGTCAGGGACGGCTTGTGCTGTTCTCTCACTCTGCTCAGGCTGTGGAAACCAAGCACCAAAGTACTTAGGAACAACAGAAATTTATTTCTCATGGTTTTGGAGGCCAAACATCCAAGATCAGGGTGCCAGCAGAGTCAGGTTCTGCTGAGACACTTCCTCCCTGCTTCTCCCTGTGGCCCCTCACGCGGTGTAGCCCCTGGGCCCTCTCTGTAAGGGCACGGATGCCATTCATGAGCGCACCACCCTTACTTAGGACCTTGTCCCCTCCCGAAGGCCCTGCCTTCTAGTACCATCGTGTTGGGGTTTCAGTGTATGAATTTGGGGTCGGGGATGGGGGGACGCACACTGTCCATCCAGCACAGCCTCATTCACCCCTGAGCCCACCGCACAGCCCCTTACCCTGGGTAGAAACAGTGTGCGGCTGCCCTTCAGCAGGCTGACCGCTGCAGCTCCTGCTAAGCGCTTTTTGTGCCTCTCCTCCCGACTCACCGCCGTCCAGGCAGGAGCTGTTACTTTCATCCTTATCCTGAGGACAGAACGGGAGTTCCCATAGAGAGAGAAAGTGGCCAGCAGGTCCAGCTTTAGGGTGAGGCAAGAGGAGCACCCATGGCGCAAAAATGTTGCTATTTACGGTTGCTGGGAACACTGGCCACGTGAGATCCAGGCTGGCGGTTTCATGGGAGCCATCAGCTCCTTCTGACTCTCAGTCCCTCCTTTCAACATCCAGGACTGTGCTACCCCGACCCATGACCCACCCGCACCAGCCCCCGAGGGCTTTCCCCGGCTCAGCGGGGCGACCCCATGCGAACCTTCTGCAAGCACTGTTGCTCAGCTTATCAGTGACCAGTGCCTGCGCATCAGAGAGAAGCAACCACACCTGCACGTATGGCAGCCCTGTTTTGGCTGTGTTTATAGGAAGCGTGGTCTTCACGCCATTTCTGTTTCTGTGGACCGCGTCTCAGCCCACGGCGCAAACGCAGCAGAAACCTCCAGGCCTGCTCAAGAGACAGCCCGAGGAATGCCTTCCTCCAGCGGCCTCTGAGGGAGCAAGCTGCTTCACAGGGAATTTTGAGGGTCAACTTGCCCCTTCCCTGTCTCCCGCCTCATATGGACAATAACAGCTCCTCTTACTGAGTCTTCCAGATCACTCCTGCAGGTTCTAGTGGGATGCAGGATTTGACTTCAGGGCGGCATTTAGCCTAAGGTCATAACCTCATCCTCTGCCTCCGGCCAGAACAAAGAGACCAGCTAGCTAGAGCCTGCCCGGCAGACCCCTCACCAGGGCCTCCCTTGCTGGACTTAGAGTCAAGGACCCCAGTTCAAGGCTGCGGGCAAGGCTCTTTCCCTCTCTTGGGCCTCTAATTGCCCACCTGTGAAATGGGCCGTATTCTGACCGTCCTGGGCTTATGGGGCAAAATGTGAGAAATCACCATGGAAAGCATGGCTGTGCACTGCTTACCACAGACATACATAGAGCTGGGCCTTTTCTGGAGTGTTCCTGAAGGAACAAAGGAAAGGGCACTGGCCAGGGAGTCCACTGGCGTGGGCCTGGAGGGTGAGTCCCAGCTCCCATGTGCACTGGCAGTGCGCTCCCAGGCAGCTGCCTGTTTCCCCCTCTACGACAGGGTGGTGTGTGTGGCAGGCCCTTGCTGCACGGGCGTGGAGGGTATGAGACACAGGCACACGTGAGGAAGGAGACCCCGGTGGTTAAGATCGCAGGCCTCAGATCAGCGGGGCTTGGACTCAAGCGCTGCCTCAGCCACTTACTAGCTGTGTCCCCTCAGGTAAGTTGCTCAATCACTCTGAGCCTCTACTTCCCCATTCATAAACTGGGGAGAATGATCATTCACACTCAGAGCAACGTTATGAGGATTAAATTAGGCAAAGCAGGGAAAGTGTTCAGCACAATGATGGAAGTGGAGAGGGAACCTGGGGACAGCTATGGGATGTTGAAAATGTAAGCAACTTTGCCTCCTTGAATTTTGTCTCCTCACCTAAGTGATGCCAGGCAGCATGGACAGAGATCGAACTCAAACAGCAGAAGGGGTCCAGTGATTCTCAGCTATATGTCGATGAGAATGGTGCCTTTCTATCCATAGCCCTCTACCCCTTCTCTGCTTAATGGAGAAACAAAGAATGTTGGGCACAAAGTCTACTCATCAGCTGTGCAACCTTGGTTAAGTTGATGAACCTCTCTGTGCCTTGCTTGCCTCATCTGGAAAATGGGATGATAATGCCTGTCACTATGGATGTTAATGTATTTAAAGTGCTTTAAGCAGTGTCTGCCTTCAAGTGAAGAGAGTGCTAAACATCGATGAGCTTTCCTTTGAATTATTTTGAAATAGGAATCCTTGTTTTCTCCAGGTCCCCTCACCAGGGCCTCCCTTGCTGGACTTAGAGTCAAGGACCCCAGTTCAAGGCTGCGGGCAAGGCTCTTTCCCTCTCTTGGGCCTCTAATTGCCCACCTGTGAAATGGGCCGTATTCTGACCGTCCTGGGCTTATGGGGCAAAATGTGAGAAATCACCATGGAAAGCATGGCTGTGCACTGCTTACCACAGACATACATAGAGCTGGGCCTTTTCTGGAGTGTTCCTGAAGGAACAAAGGAAAGGGCACTGGCCAGGGAGTCCACTGGCGTGGGCCTGGAGGGTGAGTCCCAGCTCCCATGTGCACTGGCAGTGCGCTCCCAGGCAGCTGCCTGTTTCCCCTCTCGACAGGGTGGTGTGTGTGGCAGGCCCTTGCTGCACGGGCGTGGAGGGTATGAGACACAGGCACACGTGAGGAAGGAGACCCCGGTGGTTAAGATCGCAGGCCTCAGATCAGCGGGGCTTGGACTCAAGCGCTGCCTCAGCCACTTACTAGCTGTGTCCCCTCAGGTAAGTTGCTCAATCACTCTGAGCCTCTACTTCCCCATTCATAAACTGGGGAGAATGATCATTCACACTCAGAGCAACGTTATGAGGATTAAATTAGGCAAAGCAGGGAAAGTGTTCAGCACAATGATGGAAGTGGAGAGGGAACCTGGGGACAGCTATGGGATGTTGAAAATGTAAGCAACTTTGCCTCCTTGAATTTTGTCTCCTCACCTAAGTGATGCCAGGCAGCATGGACAGAGATCGAACTCAAACAGCAGAAGGGGTCCAGTGATTCTCAGCTATATGTCGATGAGAATGGTGCCTTTCTATCCATAGCCCTCTACCCCTTCTCTGCTTAATGGAGAAACAAAGAATGTTGGGCACAAAGTCTACTCATCAGCTGTGCAACCTTGGTTAAGTTGATGAACCTCTCTGTGCCTTGCTTGCCTCATCTGGAAAATGGGATGATAATGCCTGTCACTATGGATGTTAATGTATTTAAAGTGCTTTAAGCAGTGTCTGCCTTCAAGTGAAGAGAGTGCTAAACATCGATGAGCTTTCCTTTGAATTATTTTGAAATAGGAATCCTTGTTTTCTCCTCAGGTCAGCATTGCAGGGGACGGGGCTTGGCTGACTCCCTGGGGGCTGTAGAGAAGCCACAGAGAGTCAGAGAGAACCCCGAGGCCTGGCCCTGCCACATGCTTCTCCGCGGTCAGGACCCATTTCCCCTTTGGCAGGATGAGGGGGGCGAGACCAGGAACATCCCAGACTTCTAGCTCTCAGGGTGGCTCGGTCCCCATGGAGGACTCCGAGGGGCCCGCTTTACTTCCTGGCCTCCGGGAGCTCTGGTGGGCCGGGTGCCCACCTTGGTGGCCCCCTGTCTCTCTCGCTCCACAGCACCGGCCCTGAGAGAAAGCAGACCCCGCCCGGGGTGGTCACATGGGCTGACCCAGCCAGGCCTGGTCGGAAGGCTGTGGTGGGGACCGGGACGAGGGCGTGGGGCCCGTGTGGGCACAGACACATGAGCGCTCACACGGACAGACGCGCTCACATGGCAGGCACTCGTGCTCTGGCGCGGGCACAGGCCACACGGCCCACGGCGGGGCCCGCTGCCGCCCTGAGCGGCCAGGCCAGGCCCCCACCCTCCTCCATGGGCAGGGCCTGGCCCAGGCTCTGCACGCCGTGGCCCTGGGCAGACAGCTGTTGCTCGATTGAGCGTGGGGAGGCCTCGTGCCTGTCCTCAGCCGGCCCCCACGCCTCGGTGTCCTATGGCGCAGACCCTCCCCTGCCGGAGGAACGGGAGGGTTGTGGTAGTTCCCAGATAAGCCAGGCCGACGTGGATCCATGCACCGTTCGTCTCAGATGCGCAAAATGTGGCTTAGATGAAATGTAACCAGTGGTTACCATGCAATAACAGATGTAATTTTTTCCCCTTATTTTTAGAAGGTTCTTTTCCAAAGCTAAATTTAAATATAAAGGTAATCAAGGTTTTTAAAAATAGCTCTCTAAATAAAAAAAATTTTTTTAACTTTAATCAAGTTAAATTTTTTTTTCAATTTTTCTTTTCCTTTTTACTTTTACAGAGTTTTGTTGTTTACAGATATGTATGATCCCAGATTAGTCATATGTATATCCCCGCCATCCCACCCCAATAATAATATGGGTAGAAGTGAGGTAGGACAACACCTTGATTCCTCACCGTATGGGACACTCTTGACCCCATTCAGTCCAAAGTCCTCATCGCCATCTGACTATGAGGGCAACTGAGGTCCGACTCAGGAACGGGCCTTTCCCGAGGCGAGCCCTTGGCTGGGGACCCACAGAGCAGGGCTCTCGGCGTCGCCTCTGTTCATGTGATCTTGGGCTAGTCACCTCGTCCCCAACTTCAGATCTCTCCACTGTGAATCAAGGAGGGGGATTCCTGGCGGTCCCTGGTTAGGGCTCTGTACCTTCCCTGCTGAGGGCCCAGGTTCAGTCCCTAGTCAGGGAACTAAGATCCCATAAGTTGTGTGGCACAGCCAAAAAAGAACTAAAAATTAAATCAAGTAGAAACTTATCCCGGCCTGGGGGCGGGGACCCAGCCAGGCCTGGTCGGAAGGCTGTGGTGGGGACCGGGACGAGGGCGTGGGGCCCGTGTGGGCACAGACACATGAGCGCTCACACGGGCAGACGCTCACATGGCAGGCACTCGTGCTCTGGCGCGGGCACAGGCCACACGGCCCACGGCGGGGCCCGCTGCCGCCCTGGCGGCCAGGCCAGGCCCCCACCCTCCTCCATGGGCAGGGCCTGGCCCAGGCTCTGCACGCCGTGGCCCTGGGCAGACAGCTGTTGCTCGATTGAGCGTGGGGAGGCCTCGTGCCTGTCCTCAGCCGGCCCCCACGCCTCGGTGTCCTATGGCGCAGACCCTCCCCTGCCGGAGGAACGGGAGGGTTGTGGTAGTTCCCAGATAAGCCAGGCCGACGTGGATCCATGCACCGTTCGTCTCAGATGCGCAAAATGTGGCTTAGATGAAATGTAACCAGTGGTTACCATGCAATAACAGATGTAATTTTTTCCCCTTATTTTTAGAAGGTTCTTTTCCAAAGCTAAATTTAAATATAAAGGTAATCAAGGTTTTTAAAAATAGCTCTCTAAATAAAAAAAATTTTTTTAACTTTAATCAAGTTAAATTTTTTTTTCAATTTTTCTTTTCCTTTTTACTTTTACAGAGTTTTGTTGTTTACAGATATGTATGATCCCAGATTAGTCATATGTATATCCCCGCCATCCCACCCCAATAATAATATGGGTAGAAGTGAGGTAGGACAACACCTTGATTCCTCACCGTATGGGACACTCTTGACCCCATTCAGTCCAAAGTCCTCATCGCCATCTGACTATGAGGGCAACTGAGGTCCGACTCAGGAACGGGCCTTTCCCGAGGCGAGCCCTTGGCTGGGGACCCACAGAGCAGGGCTCTCGGCGTCGCCTCTGTTCATGTGATCTTGGGCTAGTCACCTCGTCCCCAACTTCAGATCTCTCCACTGTGAATCAAGGAGGGGGATTCCCTGGCGGTCCCCTGGTTAGGGCTCTGTACCTTCCCTGCTGAGGGCCCAGGTTCAGTCCCTAGTCAGGGAACTAAGATCCCATAAGTTGTGTGGCACAGCCAAAAAAAAGAACTAAAAAATTAAATCAAGTAGAAACTTATCCCCATACTGCTTGCCTTCCAAGACGGGTGTGAGGATCGCAAGACGGAGGCTGGAAGGGGAGAGCCAACACATTTAGGGCCCTGCTTCCCTGGTGGCTCAGACAGTAAAGAGTCTGTCTGCAATGTAGGAGACCCAGGTTCAATCCCAGGGTCAGGAAGATCCCCTGGAGAAGGAAATGGCTACCCACTCCAGTATTCTTGCCTGGAGAATTCCACGGACAGAGGAGCCTGGGCTACGCTCCCTGGGGTCACACAGAGTTGGACATGACTGAGAGACTCACACTTCCACTTGTCGCTCCACCAGCAGCAGAGTCGAGCCCACAGCCCAGGTCTGCAGCCGTCTGCTCAGGGCCGCACACAGCATGAGGAAGGGAGGGGAAGGGGCGGGTTCCAGAGACAGGCAGGAGGTTGTCTACCTCTTTATTCACACCCTCAATATTTTTGTTTTAATTGGAGGGTAATTGCTTTCAATGTTGCAGTGGCCTCTGCCGTACCTCAGCTCAAATGAGGCATAATTATATCTGTGTCCCCTCTCTCTTGAGCCTCCCCCGATCCCATTTCACCCCACCAGGTCATCACGTCAACATTTTTTTTTTTTTCGAGTACCATGTGTGGGATCTAGTGCAAAATAGTGGGACGGTAAAGGGAAGCTGGGAGAGGCAGAAATTAGTCCCAAAAGTATATACTGATAAATAATGTTATAAGTGCAGCAAGGTGTAGGTTCATGATGTGAGGAAGGAGATTTGTTCTGGTCAGGGAGGTCAGCATAGGCTGACCAGGAATGATGATCAAACTGAGGTTAAAGAAGAGGAGGAGTTAGCTTGACAGAAGGGATGGAAACGTGCTCCAGGCCAAGGAAACAGCCAGTGCAAAGGCCCTGGGGTAGGAGCGAGGAGGAGCGCCTGGGTAATTTAGCATGGTTAAGGCTCGAGTCCCAGGTGACGTTCCTCAGCCCAGTGATGCTGCGGAGCTAGGCTGTGCAAAGCCTGCCGCACTCAAGGGCCGGTTAGGATTGGGGCTATAGCTGGAAGAGCAGTAGAAATCCATTAAAGGCTTTTAAGCAGGGAGTGATATCCATTTTTGATAAGCTCACTGGCTGCAAGTCAAGTGTGAAAGAAAAGAACATGAGGGGTGACTTCCTTTACAGAAACCAGAACATGCAATAAAGTCACTCAAATCAGATCAGTCTGATGTATCAAGAAAGCCATAGACAAGTGGATCCGTGGAGCATGGTAAATAAGCCACAGTTAGATCCCAGGATAGCGGTGCTGCTGTTGGACCAAAGAGGCGCCTCGTCTCAGCGGAGACAGGGATAGCTCATTTCACAGACGGCGCTGGCCCAGTAACGGAGCCCACCGAGACAAATAAACATCATCCCCCTCTCTTACTGCATCTCAGGTGGATCCAAAAATTCACTGTAAGAATGAGAGTAATATAAGAGGGACCCCAGGAGACTGTGTGTAAGGCAGAGCAGGGGTCAGCTGACTGCCGCCCGTGGATCACGTCCGTGCTGCCCCTCCCTCTTGTTTTTGTTTTAATACCAGCTTCATTGAGACCTAATTCATGTAGCGTAGAGCTCACTCATTTTGGAAAAAATAGCTAATTATTTGGCCCCTCCGAGGGGAAAGTTATGTCTGCAAATAGTATGAGTCTCATTTTACTGTTGAAAAGTAATTGCTATTTATTTTTTTTTATTGCCGAGAACTTCAACATGTAGCATCATGAGTTAAATTCCAAATTCCCATCTGGATGTTACCCTCAAAGATCAGTGCTCTCATCATTTCATGTGTATTTAATGTGACAGTTTTTCAGGACGGTCTATGTTCATTTCTGTTCTTTAATATTTAAAATTGCTTTTTAAAAAACTATTTATTTTTATTTTTTGGCTGTTCTGGGTTTTCACTGCTGCTGCAGGCTTTTCTCTAGTTGCAGGAAGTGGGTGCCACTCTCTAGTAGAGGTGAGCAGGCTTTTTGTTGCGAGGACTTCTCTTGTTGTGGAACTTGGGGTCTAGGGCACACGGGCTTCAGCAGTTGGGGTACATGGGCTCAATGGTTGCAGCTCTGAGGCTCTAGAGCACAGGCTCAACAGCTGTGGCTCACGGACTTAGATGCTTCGCAGCATGTGGGATTTTCCTGGATCAGGGATCGAACCCCTGTCTCCTGCATTGGCAGGTGAACTCTTCACCACTGAGCCACCAGGGAAGCCCTATAATTGCTTTTAAACAAACACATTCTCAGTTAATTCTACCCAAATAAAGTGTAAAATTCAGTAGTTTTTAGTATTTTCGTAGATATGTGCCACCATCACTAAAGCCAATTTTAGGACATTTTCATAACCTGGAAAAGAAACTCTGTAACCCTTAGCCCTCCTCACCTCTCCTCCCCCAGCCCTCGGCAACCATCAGTCTACTGTCAGACAGAAAGTAGATTTGCCTGTTCTGGATAGAAATGGAATCATGTAGAATGTGTAACTGATTTCCTTTGGCACCGTGTTTCTAAGGTCCCCCCACACTGCAGCCTGGATCAGGACTTGTATAGCAGAACACGATTCCGTGGCATGACTGTTACCCATTGGTCAGGGGGTGGATGGTGGAGTTGTTTCTACCTGTCGGCTCTTATGACGAGTGCTGTTAGAACATTCAGATTCGTGTTTTTTGGTGGACCTATGCTTTTGTTTCTCTTGGGTAGATACCTAGACGCAGAATGGCTGCTGCCTGCTTTTGTAAACAGCGTTTCATGGGGCCGTGTTTGTTGATGTGTGGCCTGTGGCTGCATTCTTGCTCCAGCAGCAGCGTTGAGTAGTGGCGATAGTCTGACCGCATCTGAACCACACACCACTCGGCCTTTTACAGGAAAACTGTGGTAACTCCTGAGCAGGGGAGGCCTCTCCTTTCAAAGCTGAAAATGAAGAAGCTATATAGGAAAAGAGATATTATTTAAAAATTCAATTTGACTATATATATTTGATATGTAAGATACATATATATATCAGACTATATGATTCGTATAAATGCTCTACTTCTCAGTGATAAATAGATAAATAAAATGTGATATAGCCATACAATAGAATATTAGTTTATTATCTAATATAACATTATATATTATATATTAAATAATACGTATATATATCATCTTTAGTATGCCAAAAGATACTAAAAATAAAGTCTGGGGGCAAAACAAAAACAAAAACAGCCCTTGAAAAAATAACTAACATTAACAGAAAAAGGATTCCTATCTTATATCAGAGTTCTAGTAGGAGGTGGGCAGCACACCCAAACCGAGTCGTTTAAGGAGGGGAAGTATGGAAGGAGCGCTGGCGAAGGTGTGGGCGGGAGGCACCGCGTCAGGCAGAGGCAGGAGAGCTGGTCTCACAGGGCGTCTCCCTAGGGCCCAGGCCCAGTGGGAGGGGCGAGGAAGGCTGGGAATAAAATACCCTGGCCTCTCTCTCTTCCTGCCCAGTGACCTCCAGCTGTGCCTGCCTCTGCCGAAACCCAGCAGAAGCTGAGGAGCTCTTTCTCGTCCCTGTGGTGTGAGAGGCACAGAGCAGATGGAGAAAAGCAGACAGCGTGGGTCTGGAAGGGGAGAGGGAAGACAGCCCACAGGCAGATCCAAAGGCGAGAGCGGCCCGACAGAAAGCAAAGGGATGATGCAGTAGCTAGAGACTGAACAAATTAGGTGGTCCAAAAAAAGATGACGGCAGGGGTCTGAGCTGGTCGTCAGGCAAGCCTGCCTAAGTCTGTCTCGTGGCGATTGACCTAGATTCGTGTTTTTGGTGGACCTATTTGTTTCTCTTGGGTAGATACCTAGACGCAGAATGGCTGCTGCCTGCTTTTGTAAACAGCGTTTCATGGGGCCGTGTTTGTTGATGTGTGGCCTGTGGCTGCATTCTTGCTCCAGCAGCAGCGTTGAGTAGTGGCGATAGTCTGACCGCATCTGAACCACACACCACTCGGCCTTTTACAGGAAAACTGTGGTAACTCCTGAGCAGGGGAGGCCTCTCCTTTCAAAGCTGAAAATGAAGAAGCTATATAGGAAAAGAGATATTATTTAAAAATTCAATTTGACTATATATATTTGATATGTAAGATACATATATATATCAGACTATATGATTCGTATAAATGCTCTACTTCTCAGTGATAAATAGATAAATAAAATGTGATATAGCCATACAATAGAATATTAGTTTATTATCTAATATAACATTATATATTATATATTAAATAATACGTATATATATCATCTTTAGTATGCCAAAAGATACTAAAAATAAAGTCTGGGGGCAAAACAAAAACAAAAACAGCCCTTGAAAAAATAACTAACATTAACAGAAAAAGGATTCCTATCTTATATCAGAGTTCTAGTAGGAGGTGGGCAGCACACCCAAACCGAGTCGTTTAAGGAGGGGAAGTATGGAAGGAGCGCTGGCGAAGGTGTGGGCGGGAGGCACCGCGTCAGGCAGAGGCAGGAGAGCTGGTCTCACAGGGCGTCTCCCTAGGGCCCAGGCCCAGTGGGAGGGGCGAGGAAGGCTGGGAATAAAATACCCTGGCCTCTCTCTCTTCCTGCCCAGTGACCTCCAGCTGTGCCTGCCTCTGCCGAAACCCAGCAGAAGCTGAGGAGCTCTTTCTCGTCCCTGTGGTGTGAGAGGCACAGAGCAGATGGAGAAAAGCAGACAGCGTGGGTCTGGAAGGGGAGAGGGAAGACAGCCCACAGGCAGATCCAAAGGCGAGAGCGGCCCGACAGAAAGCAAAGGGATGATGCAGTAGCTAGAGACTGAACAAATTAGGTGGTCCAAAAAAAGATGACGGCAGGGGTCTGAGCTGGTCGTCAGGCAAGCCTGCCTAAGTCTGTCTCGTGGCACGGCAGAGCTTTGTGTCTCTCAGGCTGAAACGCCTCTTGCTGCGGGGAAAGTGGGGAGGGCGGGGCCCTTACACCGCTGGTGGAGGTGGGAGGCAGGAGGGGTGTCTGGAAAGCAGCGGTCACACGCCTGGGGATCTACCCCATAGGAACACAGACCCTCGTAAGGGTGGGCTGATGTGCAAGAATATTACAGTGCATGCCGTCATACGTAGTTGCCATACTTAGCTGTCATAGTTAGTTTTTAAAAATCCATTTGTTTGGCGGTGCTGGGTCTTAGTTGTGGTGTGTGGGGGCTTCTTTCTGGCTGTAGTGCACAGGCTTCTCTTCTCGAGGGATGTGGGCTTCTCTCGTGAAGCGTGAGGTCTAGAGTACACGAGCCCAGTCGCTGTGGTTGGTGAGCTTCGTTGCCCTGCTGCATGTGGGATCTTACCCAGCCAGGGATCAAAGCCACATGCCCTGCACTGGAAGGCAGATTCTGGGCCACTGGACCGCTAGGGAGGTCCCTATCCTCTTCTGAGTAGCCTTTCTCTGATGTTTGGGGACAGGCCTGGGGTGGAATTCCACCTTCCCAATTTAGGAACCTCAAAGTTGCTGCTGGAGCGTGGCCAACCCAGGAGGCTCCACCAGTCAGATTCTCCCAGGGAGATTTCTTTCATTTTGTGTGGGGCAGAGGGCCAAACAAGAAGTCCAGCTCTGGTGGCGGCAACACCAGGGGCTGTCTCCAAGGCTGAAAGGTGGAATTCTAGGTGAGGAGTGACCTGGAGTGGGGTGAGGAGAAGACTTAGTGAGACCTCACCTGGTGAATTCACCAGAGTATTCTGTGGTGCAGTGTATGACTTTGATCCCTGAAACTGAACCTCCAGGTCAAATAGGATGAGCTGTCATCATTTCTTAGAATCTGACCTAACGTTTTCTGCAACATTGATCCTGATGGTAAGAAACCGGAAGCAGAAAATGACCATCAGCAAGGCAGCAACCAAATAACCACATTCATCCACACAATGGAATATTAGGCAGCCCTTAAAAAGAGTGAATTAGAGCCATTCTAGCTGACTTGGAAAGATACTTGATATCTACAAAGTAATGTTGGGTGAAGAAGGCAAGGAGCAGAAAACTATAATATGATCCCATTTTTTAAAAAAAGAAATAGTGACAAATAACACTCTGTATATGCAAATGCAAATACAGGTACATGTGTAGAATTTAAGGAGTCTGTTTAGGATTGAATGGGTCAAAAAAACACAGGACACACACTGGACTGTTGGCTTAGAGGGTCGGGTGCCATGGTGAGGAGAGGAGATGGAAAAAGAAGGACTAAATGAAAAAGGAAAGAAAAAGAAAACTGTACTGATTGTGAATAACATGTATTTCTGATCATCTTAAGGTATTTACATGGAATTATGTGTGTATATATTTGTATGCTGTAGAAGGAAATGGCAACGCACTCCTGTACTCTTGCCTGGAGATTCCATGATCAGCAGAGCCTGATGGCTACGGTCCATGGGGTCACAACAGGCAGACATGACTTAGCCGCTAACCCACCACCACCCTATTTGTAGGCCTGTGTATGTATTGTGGGCATGTGCATAAAGAAACCCAATATAAAAGATTTTTAAAACAAAAAGTCACTGGCTACAGTATTAGGACAGCCAGGTGACAGGGCGGCTGGGTGGGAGGCTATGGTTCTCTTTTCCTTGGCTGCACCCCTCAGCAGGTGGGATCTTAGCCCCTGACCAAGGACCAAACCCACATCCCTTGCATTAGACATGTGGAGTGCTAGCCACTGGACCACCAGAGGTTATGCCTTTTAATAAGCAAGGGGAGAGGGTGGCTTCAACCAGGACCTGGCAGTGAGCACAGAGACAAAATTCACGGGCTTGAGACACGCCCAGCAGATAAATGGCCTGGACAGGGAACGGGTGGATTTGTGGAGTGGCGCTTGAAAGAAGATTCTTGGGCTTCCCTGTTGACTCGTGGTAAAGAATCTGCCTGCCAGTGCAGGACAGACGGGGTCAATCCCTGATCTGGGAAGATTCCACATGCCGTGGAGCAACTAAGCCCATCCATCACAACTCTTGAGCCTGTGCACTAGAGCCCAGGAGCCCCAGCTACTGAGACCGCTGACCCTAGAGCTCGTGCTTCACTGCAGGAGAAGCCACTGCAGTGAGACACCTGCGTATCACAGCTGGACAGTAGCCCCTGCTCACCGTGACTAAGAACGCCTGCGCCCAGCAAGACCTACCGCAGCCTGCAAGTAAATAAATAAAATCATATCATTATATATAAATGATTTTATATTATGCATAAAGAATATCCTCAGGTTGCTACTACCTGGGTGATCTTGAATTCCTCCATTCCCTCACCCTGAAACTAGGTGAGGATACCACCTATTACCCAGCACTGTGGGGACAAAAGGAAGGAACATACGAAATGCCCAGCAGAGTGTGCCCATCACCCTCTTTCATCTCCAAGTCACTCGACCAGGAAGCAGCCATCTGAAAGCCAGAACTTGTTTGGAACAGTCTCGTTGTCACCTCGGCGTATGTTCTGGGAAGTCACCCTGGGGAGGCCGAGGGCCAGGGCAGCTCGGGTCGTCAAAGCAAGGAGGGGTGTGGAGGAAGCCCAGAGCATGATGGGAGATGAGGGTCCCGCCTCTTTGTTGTTGCAGAGCCCAGGCCGCTCTGGGCAGAGCCTGGGCCAAATGAGCTGGGCAGATACATGGAATTTCAAACAGGACGAAGGGGACATTTCCATAAAGGGTGCTCCTGGGGCTTCCCCGGTGGTCCAGTGGGTAAGGACACCACCTTGCAGTGCAAGTGGTGCCAGTTTGATCCCTGGAGCGCTGGACCGACATTTCCAACTACCGAGCAAGCGCTCTGAAGAGCATGCTCCCAGAGCCGGTGCTCTGCACGGAAAGGCCACTGCGATGGGAGGCCCACACAGGCCAAGGAACCCAAAGAGCCGGTGCCTGACGAATGGCCTGGACAGGGAACGGGTGGATTTGTGGAGTGGCGCTTGAAAGAAGATTCTTGGGCTTCCCTGTTGACTCGTGGTAAAGAATCTGCCTGCCAGTGCAGGACAGACGGGGTCAATCCCTGATCTGGGAAGATTCCACATGCCGTGGAGCAACTAAGCCCATCCATCACAACTCTTGAGCCTGTGCACTAGAGCCCAGGAGCCCCAGCTACTGAGACCGCTGACCCTAGAGCTCGTGCTTCACTGCAGGAGAAGCCACTGCAGTGAGACACCTGCGTATCACAGCTGGACAGTAGCCCCTGCTCACCGTGACTAAGAACGCCTGCGCCCAGCAAGACCTACCGCAGCCTGCAAGTAAATAAATAAAATCATATCATTATATATAAATGATTTTATATTATGCATAAAGAATATCCTCAGGTTGCTACTACCTGGGTGATCTTGAATTCCTCCATTCCCTCACCCTGAAACTAGGTGAGGATACCACCTATTACCCAGCACTGTGGGGACAAAAGGAAGGAACATACGAAATGCCCAGCAGAGTGTGCCCATCACCCTCTTTCATCTCCAAGTCACTCGACCAGGAAGCAGCCATCTGAAAGCCAGAACTTGTTTGGAACAGTCTCGTTGTCACCTCGGCGTATGTTCTGGGAAGTCACCCTGGGGAGGCCGAGGGCCAGGGCAGCTCGGGTCGTCAAAGCAAGGAGGGGTGTGGAGGAAGCCCAGAGCATGATGGGAGATGAGGGTCCCGCCTCTTTGTTGTTGCAGAGCCCAGGCCGCTCTGGGCAGAGCCTGGGCCAAATGAGCTGGGCAGATACATGGAATTTCAAACAGGACGAAGGGGACATTTCCATAAAGGGTGCTCCTGGGGCTTCCCCGGTGGTCCAGTGGGTAAGGACACCACCTTGCAGTGCAAGTGGTGCCAGTTTGATCCCTGGAGCGCTGGACCGACATTTCCAACTACCGAGCAAGCGCTCTGAAGAGCATGCTCCCAGAGCCGGTGCTCTGCAACGGGAAAGGCCACTGCGATGGGAGGCCCACACAGGCCAAGGAACAAAGATGGAAATAAATGAAAGACCAATAGGAGTGGCCGAAAAAGAAAAAGAGTGCTCCTGGAAGACTTTTGGGAGATGACTTTTGAAGGATCAGTGGAATTTAGACATGTAGCCATGGGCAAATTCTTTTTTTTTTTTTTTGTCTTTTCTTTTTTTGAAAAAAGGGAAATTCTTCCCATTCTTAGAGGATCAATTCAAAGGCTGCTTCCTGCTTACTGGATCCTGCTGGTTGGAGTTATTCATATTTTCCCAACACCCCTATTGACAGAATTATTAACGGTGCCCAATGTCTTCTTGTCTAACTGGGAGGGTCGAGTTGCCTGGGGACAAGGGTGGCATCTTCAGGGCCTTCAGGGCCTTGCCCTAGTGCCAGGCAGCCTGCAGCTCCACTTAGTATTCAAAAAACTGTGTGCTGAATGAAGGAAGTGTAACCAATCTTGCAGCTAATTTTTATTTGACTGTCCATGTTTTGGGTGAAATCTGTGTTTTTTACTTTCCTCTGTTCAAGAACCCAGCCAGGGCTTTCCTGGTGGTCCAGTGGGTAAGGAGTCCACCTTGAAGTGCAGGGGGCACCAGTTTGGTCCCTGGCCTGGGCAGATCCCACGTGCTGCAGCGTGGCTGGATTGGTGTGTCCAATTGCGAGCCAGTGCTCCAGAGCACATGTGCCCAGAGCCGGTGCTCTGCAACAAGGGAGGCCCACACAGGCCAAAGAATAAAGATGGATGAAAATAAATAAATAACCAATAAGAGAGCCTCCCCACCCCCTAAAAAAGCACCCAGCCAAACATTTCCCGGAACTTTATTTCCCAGGTCAGGCTATGAAAATGTGTTTCTCAGAAGCAAGGACAGAAGTAGCTTGTGCATTAGGCCTTCACCGTATGTCAGGTACTTTACAAAATGCTCTGTAAACTTCATCCATAGAACTCTCAAAACAGTTTAAGCAGAAGCTTTTTTTTTTTCTCTCTCTCTCTCTCTCTTTTTTAAACTGTGCCTATTTCACACCTAGGGATACTGAGATTTAGCCAGTTGAAGACAAAGCAAAGGCCAGCAATTTTTGCCGTAAGGGCAGAGGAAAGTCAGAACCCCAAACCCTCGAGTGTTGTCCCTCACGTACACATAGCACCCCAGAGGCATGCTCATGTGTGAAGAATTTCCCAATTTGTAAAATTAGAGACCGGTCCTGGTAGCCTTCGACAGCACCGTGGGCCCCAACAAGCCGTGGACTCAATCCGAGGAACATAAGGACGGTCATTGAAACTTGAGGCCCAGGGACTTCCCTCGCCTTCCAGTGGGTAAGGCACCACCCTGGCAGTGCAAGGGGCACGAGGTTGATCACTGGTTGGAGAACTAAGATTCCACGTGCCTCAAACATAAAAAAAGCGATTCTACATGCTATGTGGGAAAAAGAAATTTAAAATAAATAAATAAATGTGAGGCCCTGGGGACCCTCACTTGGTACTTGAGAAAACAGGCGTGGCAAGAACCTGTGACTGACGCAAAACATGGGATCCTGGTGGGTGGAGCTGGGTGGCTGGCCCGTCTCCTTTGCTCCCCACTCTGCTCTCGGGCTCCAGGCCTCTGCATCTCCCGGTTCAGCTCCCTGACTGTGGTCTGCATGGTGGCAGCAGCTTCGTGGCTTGCTGTACATCGACCCTCGGGTCCTGGAGGAGATGGAGGGTCTTCCTCCTTGCCCCCTCATATAATCCCTGCTTTTTATAAAGAGTATTAAGTGCTGCATCTCAGACACTGTGCTAAGCACTGGACACCCAAAAGTGCTGTCACCTTCAGTAAAATCCCATGAGGCAGGTGCTACCATTCCCATTGAACACACAAGGCGTGGAGGCTCACTGGTGGAGGGGCTTGCTGGATTTCCTTAACCAGCGAGCAGAGGTACTGGGATTGATCTTAGGTCTACCTGACCCAAAGCCCAGCTTCCTCAGCGACCTGCACAGCACCCATGGCTTCAGGAGAGCTGTGGCGGCGAGAGCTGGAGGGCAGCACCACTGGGACCTTGGAATTTAAACGTCTGTTCCTTTCCCCAACGGCTTTAGGGGCAAGACACTCTTGCTTGTGGCAACTCTAGGCTGGGGTGAGCAGAGAAGGGCACACCAGTAGATGTAAAAGTTGCTCGTACTTAAATACACCATTCCTTCTTCCCTCTCTCTTCTCCCTCTTTCCCTTGGTTAAGAGCCAGGCTTTAAATTCAGGCAGACCTGAGTTAAAATGTTGGTTGAGCAACTGACTAGTGGTGGGGCCTCGGACAAGCCTTGACAGCACCGTGGGCCCCAACAAGCCGTGGACTCAATCCGAGGAACATAAGGACGGTCATTGAAACTTGAGGCCCAGGGACTTCCCTCGCCTTCCAGTGGGTAAGGCACCACCCTGGCAGTGCAAGGGGCACGAGGTTGATCACTGGTTGGAGAACTAAGATTCCACGTGCCTCAAACATAAAAAAAGCGATTCTACATGCTATGTGGGAAAAAGAAATTTAAAATAAATAAATAAATGTGAGGCCCTGGGGACCCTCACTTGGTACTTGAGAAAACAGGCGTGGCAAGAACCTGTGACTGACGCAAAACATGGGATCCTGGTGGGTGGAGCTGGGTGGCTGGCCCGTCTCCTTTGCTCCCCACTCTGCTCTCGGGCTCCAGGCCTCTGCATCTCCCGGTTCAGCTCCCTGACTGTGGTCTGCATGGTGGCAGCAGCTTCGTGGCTTGCTGTACATCGACCCTCGGGTCCTGGAGGAGATGGAGGGTCTTCCTCCTTGCCCCCTCATATAATCCCTGCTTTTTATAAAGAGTATTAAGTGCTGCATCTCAGACACTGTGCTAAGCACTGGACACCCAAAAGTGCTGTCACCTTCAGTAAAATCCCATGAGGCAGGTGCTACCATTCCCATTGAACACACAAGGCGTGGAGGCTCACTGGTGGAGGGGCTTGCTGGATTTCCTTAACCAGCGAGCAGAGGTACTGGGATTGATCTTAGGTCTACCTGACCCAAAGCCCAGCTTCCTCAGCCACCTGCACAGCACCCATGGCTTCAGGAGAGCTGTGGAGGAGACGAGAGCTGGAGGGCAGCACCACTGGGACCTTGGAATTTAAACGTCTGTTCCTTTCCCCAACGGCTTTAGGGGCAAGACACTCTTGTTTGTGGCAACTCTAGGCTGGGGTGAGCAGAGAAGGGCACACCAGTAGATGTAAAAGTTGCTCGTACTTAAATACACCATTCCTTCTTCCCTCTCTCTTCTCCCTCTTTCCCTTGGTTAAGAGCCAGGCTTTAAATTCAGGCAGACCAGAGTTAAAATGTTGGTTGAGCAACTGACTAGTGGTGGGGCCTCGGACAAGCCATTTCACCTCTCTAGGCTTCAGCTACCTCATCTGCAGAGTTGGGACACTGACCGAATTTATCTCATTGTTGTGTAAATCAGGAGATGTGCATAAGAGGCTCAGCCACAGTGCTAACTACACAGCAAGTGCTCAGTAAATAGGAAGCTATTTATTATTATAGCCTTTTCTGTTCCCAGTTCTTCCCCTACATAGATGAGTGACCTTGGACAAGACCCTTCTCTCTGGGCCTCAGCTTTCCAGTTTGTAGAGGCAGTATGTTTGACTAGGTCAGTGTTTCCCCAGCTGTGGTGTGCCAGTGGTAAGCTGGATAATTTACATGATATAAAGTGAACATGTGTCATTTTAGGTTATGAATAAATTTTAATGTATAAGAGGAAAAAATAAAGCTCGAATACCAGGCGCGTGACTTCATGGATATTGTTTGGAATGTAGCTCAAGTGAAAAGGTAATGATTTAAACACTGTTAAGTAAATAATAGATCAGGTGGTGTGAGGATGTGGCAGAAGTCGAGAAGGGGGTCCTTGAACAGCCGGCCGTGGGCAAGACCGGGCCAGATGATCTGGCTTTGATTACCTGGCTGCCCGGAGAAACGGGCTCGTGAGTGACTTGTCAGAGAGTTCCCTCTTTCCCCATTATATTTTTAAGCAGCCAGGTTTCTGTAAAGCCCCGCTGCCAGGAGTTTGTACACATTGCAAAAATGATGTAAATAACTCATCCTGGGACTTCAAACACGCCACCTCAGATGTATGGTGGGAGATTACAGGTTCCTAAGACACAGCCCCTCCATCATCCCCATGGCTTAGAGGCTTGCTGGAGAGGGGAGATCAATGCTTTGATTTTATGAGCAGCGGGGCCACGTGACCCAGCCCCAAATCCTTTGCTTTATGGGTTGTTTACACATTCCTGGTGAGAAACGGTTTACATTCTGGGCCCTGAGCACACTCCTAAATCAGCTGCTGGGTTCTTGGTGTTGGGGGTGAAAGAGATCTGTGTGTCGGTGGGCACCAGGAGGCGAAGGGGAGGACAGAGGGGCGGGCTAGAGGAGGGGGCCCCCGGGTTTCCTGCCAGGGGCACCTGGGTCCCCTTTCTGCATCAGTGGAGGGCGCTGTGCGGGGCCTGACGTGGAGGGCCCAGAGGGGTGCAGATGCGCCATGGCTCCAGGTGCGCCGGGCTCCACTCCACATGGGCACACGTTAGCTCCCTGGGTTCCCACGGCAGTCCTTGGAGGCTGGAATTATTCTTGTTTTCAGATGAGGAACCAGAGGCTCAGAGAAGTGAGGCTGCTTGTTTCGCTTGCACAGCTGGCGAGTATCCTGGAAGGATTCAGACCCACTCTGGCAGAGGCAAAGGCTGAGGTCTCACCTCTACGTCTTCTTGCCACTGGGGCTCCCTAGAAGCCGCCTGGGCTGGAATCTAGGAAGTGGCTCCTGGCTTGGAGATGGAGGATGAGGAGGTGACTTTTCTTGTCTGGATTTTGCCCCTGACTTGGCTCAGCCACCATCTGAGAAGCACCTGCCACAGAGGTGACTCTAAGGATCCAGTGCACATGACGCCCAGAATCATGTGGCTGAGCTCCAGGTACCCAGGGGTCCCGATTTGTTCCTTCTCTCCCCATCCTTCCCCTCCCCATGCATACTCCCCGCTTCCTCTTCCTCATCCTGGCCCCCTTCCCCTGCTGTTCCCTCCACCCTCGGAAGGTCCTCACTGTGCCTCGGTTCTTCTTATATCTCTCTCTGTGGTTTCCACCCACTGGCCCCAGCTCTGCCCTGTGTAAATGCCGGGGCTTCTCCTAAGAAGGCCTAGGAATGACCTTGCATCTTTTCCAAACTTCTCAATGCCTTCAGCAATTCCCCAAACCACATGGGTTCTAGCTCCCTCCTCAACCTCCTGAAGTCAGAACAGAGCGATGACCCAAAGTTGGAGAGTGGACTTAGCAGCAGCCTGGGTTAAGGAACCTTCTCCTGCTGGATTGAAAGGCAGCTAGGTCTTGGGGAAATCATGCAGGTTCTGAGGTACATGGGTTGCAGACCTGTTCTGATACTGGATCGTCTCCTTCAAAGCACTTAAGTGTTGGGGTGAAAGAGATCTGTGTGTCGGTGGGCACCAGGAGGCGAAGGGAGGACAGAGGGCGGGCTAGAGGAGGGGCCCCGGTTTCCTGCCAGGGGCACCTGGGTTCCCTTTCTGCATCAGTGGAGGGCGCTGTGCGGGGCCTGACGTGGAGGGCCCAGAGGGGTGCAGATGCGCCATGGCTCCAGGTGCGCCGGGCTCCACTCCACATGGGCACACGTTAGCTCCCTGGGTTCCCACGGCAGTCCTTGGAGGCTGGAATTATTCTTGTTTTCAGATGAGGAACCAGAGGCTCAGAGAAGTGAGGCTGCTTGTTTCGCTTGCACAGCTGGCGAGTATCCTGGAAGGATTCAGACCCACTCTGGCAGAGGCAAAGGCTGAGGTCTCACCTCTACGTCTTCTTGCCACTGGGGCTCCCTAGAAGCCGCCTGGGCTGGAATCTAGGAAGTGGCTCCTGGCTTGGAGATGGAGGATGAGGAGGTGACTTTTCTTGTCTGGATTTTGCCCCTGACTTGGCTCAGCCACCATCTGAGAAGCACCTGCCACAGAGGTGACTCTAAGGATCCAGTGCACATGACGCCCAGAATCATGTGGCTGAGCTCCAGGTACCCAGGGGTCCCGATTTGTTCCTTCTCTCCCCATCCTTCCCCTCCCCATGCATACTCCCCGCTTCCTCTTCCTCATCCTGGCCCCCTTCCCCTGCTGTTCCCTCCACCCTCGGAAGGTCCTCACTGTGCCTCGGTTCTTCTTATATCTCTCTCTGTGGTTTCCACCCACTGGCCCCAGCTCTGCCCTGTGTAAATGCCGGGGCTTCTCCTAAGAAGGCCTAGGAATGACCTTGCATCTTTTCCAAACTTCTCAATGCCTTCAGCAATTCCCCAAACCACATGGGTTCTAGCTCCCTCCTCAACCTCCTGAAGTCAGAACAGAGCGATGACCCAAAGTTGGAGAGTGGACTTAGCAGCAGCCTGGGTTAAGGAACCTTCTCCTGCTGGATTGAAAGGCAGCTAGGTCTTGGGGAAATCATGCAGGTTCTGAGGTACATGGGTTGCAGACCTGTTCTGATACTGGATCGTCTCCTTCAAAGCACTTAAGCTCTGCATCTCCCTTTTCTCCTCTGTGTAACAGAAGTAATAAAGACAACTAGGTTTTTTTTTACTGCCCAGCAACCTTCTGTCTGGTACCCCAGCTTCCTACGGGGCACTGTTTCTCTTCCACCCTCAGCCCATGTGGTTTAGGGGCAATTCCACTGGCCGCTCAGTGACTCAGCTACCCACTCGTCCCTCAACCTTGTCTCCAGTGATTGGTTCAGGGGTGTGCCCATGACCCAGTTCCAGCCAATGGACAGGCCAGCTTCAAAGGACAGGGGCTGTCTTTCTTCAGTAGGCATAGAGCTGTGAGACTGTGCAATATAAGGTCGTATTTGTTGTTTTGCTCTCATGAAGGAAAAGTATGTCTGAGAATGGAACACCCCCCAGGGCAGAGTGAGGCCAGGAGATGGAGATCTTATTTGAGGGCCTGCATTAAGCTGAGCCTGAAGCCAACCTCTTCTGACTTTCGATACGCAAGCCAATACATACTTTGTAGATTGTCTACAAAAATGGCCACATTTCCATACCGCTCTCTATATGCATGTTCTTGTAACATGGCTTTGAAGCAGTTCACTTCAAGAGGTGGACTCTTCTCCCCCATTCCTTGGATCTGGGTTGGTCTTGTGATTTGGGCTGGCCTACAGAACATGGCAGAAGTGACAGTGGGCCAGTTCCAAGCCCAAGCCTCAAGGGTCTTGTGCACTTACACCTGCTCTTGTGAACCTGAAAAGCACCTTGGGCTAGCCTGCTGAAGGACGAGAGGCACGTGGAGGAGAGCCTGCCATCCCAGTCAAGAGCATCCTGGGTCAGCCCGAGGCCTGCTGACTGGAAACACACAAGAGAACTCAGCCAAGATCAGCGGAGCTTACATTGAAATTGATCCTGGAGGGACCAGAAGACCTGCCCAGGGCTCATGAGCAATTAATTATTTTAAGCATTGCATTTGGAGGCAGTTTTTGCAGCCATCCTCCTAACTCGAACAGAGCGATGACCCAAAGTTGGAGAGTGGACTTAGCAGCAGCCTGGGTTAAGGAACCTTCTCCTGCTGGATTGAAAGGCAGCTAGGTCTTGGGGAAATCATGCAGGTTCTGAGGTACATGGGTTGCAGACCTGTTCTGATACTGGATCGTCTCCTTCAAAGCACTTAAGCTCTGCATCTCCCTTTTCTCCTCTGTGTAACAGAAGTAATAAAGACAACTAGGTTTTTTTTTACTGCCCAGCAACCTTCTGTCTGGTACCCCAGCTTCCTACGGGGCACTGTTTCTCTTCCACCCTCAGCCCATGTGGTTTAGGGGCAATTCCACTGGCCGCTCAGTGACTCAGCTACCCACTCGTCCCTCAACCTTGTCTCCAGTGATTGGTTCAGGGGTGTGCCCATGACCCAGTTCCAGCCAATGGACAGGCCAGCTTCAAAGGACAGGGGCTGTCTTTCTTCAGTAGGCATAGAGCTGTGAGACTGTGCAATATAAGGTCGTATTTGTTGTTTTGCTCTCATGAAGGAAAAGTATGTCTGAGAATGGAACACCCCCCAGGGCAGAGTGAGGCCAGGAGATGGAGATCTTATTTGAGGGCCTGCATTAAGCTGAGCCTGAAGCCAACCTCTTCTGACTTTCGATACGCAAGCCAATACATACTTTGTAGATTGTCTACAAAAATGGCCACATTTCCATACCGCTCTCTATATGCATGTTCTTGTAACATGGCTTTGAAGCAGTTCACTTCAAGAGGTGGACTCTTCTCCCCCATTCCTTGGATCTGGGTTGGTCTTGTGATTTGGGCTGGCCTACAGAACATGGCAGAAGTGACAGTGGGCCAGTTCCAAGCCCAAGCCTCAAGGGTCTTGTGCACTTACACCTGCTCTTGTGAACCTGAAAAGCACCTTGGGCTAGCCTGCTGAAGGACGAGAGGCACGTGGAGGAGAGCCTGCCATCCCAGTCAAGAGCATCCTGGGTCAGCCCGAGGCCTGCTGACTGGAAACACACAAGAGAACTCAGCCAAGATCAGCGGAGCTTACATTGAAATTGATCCTGGAGGGACCAGAAGACCTGCCCAGCTGACTCATGAGCAATTAATTATTTTAAGCATTGCATTTGGAGGCAGTTTATTATGCAGCCATAGTTGATAGGTTTCCTTGATTTGTTTATATTTGTTCCGATTGGTTTTCCTGTCACTTTATATATATATATATATATATATGTTTATTTGGCTGTTGGGGTGCACGGGATCTTAAGTTGCAGTGCATGGGATCTTTTAGTTGCAGCATGTGATATGTGGTTCCCTGATCAGGGATCAAACCCAGGCCCCCTGCAATGGGAGCACTGAGTCTTAACCACAGGACCACAAGGGAAATCCCTCTTGTCATTTTTATTTTTATTTGGGGGGGGGAGGGATTGGGGGTGCGGGCCACTTCTATTGGTCTTTCATTTATCTGTTTTCATCCATCTTTGTTCTTTGGCCTGCGTGGGTCTCCCATCGCGGTGGCCTCTGTTGTCGCAGAGCACCAGCTCTGGGCACATGCGCTCCAGAGCTCCGGCTCGGTAATTGAACACATGGTCCAGCCGCTCCGCTGCACGTGGGATCTTCCCAGGCCAGGGATCGAACGGGCGCCCCTTGCACTGCAAGGCGGTGTCCTTACCCACTGGACCACCAGGGAAGCCCCCTCCTGTCATTTTTAATCAGAAAATTCCAAATGATAGAACTCTAACACCCATCTCATAGGACTGCTGCGAAGATTAGAAATGACATCGTCAGAGTACCTGACACACCTGAGGTGCTCAGTAAGAGACAGCCGTTGTCGCTTAGTCTCTGCTCACTCTACCGGGTGCATCCTCCTCCACGTGCGCCAACCAGAGGCAGAACATTCTCTGCTACAGTGGAGGGCAGGGCCAGGGAAGAAGACCGACGTGTTCTACAGGTGGCCGTGCCCTGTGGTACCCTAATTCCTCGGTCATTCTCTTCCCCTCACAGAAGCATCCGGACTGGTGGAGGCTCCATCTACTGGCACATCTCAGTGCTTTACCTCACGGTGGCAAGCACAGAACCCAGCCCCCAGGACTAGCGCTGCTACCTACAAAGAGAAACCACTACCACCATGCCTGCCAGTGTGGCTGCGTTTTTGAGATGCATGGGTGTTCTGTTTCTCCTGTATATACTTAATAAGTATATACCTAATACTTAAAAGTGTATTATATGTTTAATAAGTCTTCAGGGAGTCCCCTGTTAATTTCAGTGGATATTATCCAAGATCCCTAGGGTTACAAGTTTACAGAAAGAACTCACAGTGCAATGAAACAGAAAACAATTCACTAATGGAACTCATATTATAAAAAGTTAGGTACCTTTCCCCCCATGCCTCTTTTTGTTTTTGTTTTTTGTCCTCACATGCCTCTTTAATACAGATTTCTATCTCCACCCATTGCACTGACTATTTCTCCCTGGTCTTTATAAAGACACAAAATAATAGGACAAACAGGTCATTGAGTGAAATTGTAAATATTGTAAAAAAATGTACAGATGTCACAGCATCAGTGAAAATGATGGTCTTGAACTACTCAAGCCCTTGCAGTGCTGTAGACCACCTGGGGCACAGCAGAGTTAGACCAGTCTGCTCTGAAAAAGAGGAACTGACCTAGGGATTTCAAAAGAGAATGGTTTGACTCTTAGAGGATTATTAGAAATTTGGGGGGAAATTGATAAAACCCTTGAATATTTTCACAATAATGATTGTCTTTGTAAATCACACTGAGACAAAAGTAAAGTGAAAGACATTGTCATAACTTGATTAGAAGTTATGGGAGTGGGGGTGGTCTTCAACAAGATTTGTCTATTTACATGATATTGTATATTAGTTATAGTTCAATCAACTTTACCTATGATTCAACAACTCTACTTCCCACCTGTATATCCCTGAGCAAAGTCGTTTGCCTCCCTAAGGTTTAATTTTCTTCTTTATAAAATGGGGATTAAAAATAGCAGTCACTTGGAGGATACGATGAAGGTTAACTGGGAGAGGATTTTAATAAAGAGGGAGTACCTGGGGCCTGGCTCGGGCTGAAAGCCCAGGATAGGTTAGTCACTGCTGGTAGCACATTGTTCACTATGGGTTGGTTTTTGTTTAGCAACAAATGTTTGGTGATCACAAAAGCTGTATGTGTGTACTGTTCAACAAATCCTTTTTTAAAAGACCCAACACTCTGAGAACCCAGAGATCAACCCACGCACCTATGGGCACCTTATTTTTGATAAAGGAGGAGAAACTATAAAATGGGACAAAGACAGCCTCTTTAATTCAGTGGATATTATCCAAGATCCCTAGGGTTACAAGTTTACAGAAAGAACTCACAGTGCAATGAAACAGAAAACAATTCACTAATGGAACTCATATTATAAAAGTTAGGTACCTTTCCCCCCATGCCTCTTTTTGTTTTTGTTTTTTGTCCTCACATGCCTCTTTAATACAGATTTCTATCTCCACCCATTGCACTGACTATTTCTCCCTGGTCTTTATAAAGACACAAAATAATAGGACAAACAGGTCATTGAGTGAAATTGTAAATATTGTAAAAAAATGTACAGATGTCACAGCATCAGTGAAAATGATGGTCTTGAACTACTCAAGCCCTTGCAGTGCTGTAGACCACCTGGGGCACAGCAGAGTTAGACCAGTCTGCTCTGAAAAAGAGGAACTGACCTAGGGATTTCAAAAGAGAATGGTTTGACTCTTAGAGGATTATTAGAAATTTGGGGGGAAATTGATAAAACCCTTGAATATTTTCACAATAATGATTGTCTTTGTAAATCACACTGAGACAAAAGTAAAGTGAAAGACATTGTCATAACTTGATTAGAAGTTATGGGAGTGGGGGTGGTCTTCAACAAGATTTGTCTATTTACATGATATTGTATATTAGTTATAGTTCAATCAACTTTACCTATGATTCAACAACTCTACTTCCCACCTGTATATCCCTGAGCAAAGTCGTTTGCCTCCCTAAGGTTTAATTTTCTTCTTTATAAAATGGGGATTAAAAATAGCAGTCACTTGGAGGATACGATGAAGGTTAACTGGGAGAGGATTTTAATAAAGAGGGAGTACCTGGGGCCTGGCTCGGGCTGAAAGCCCAGGATAGGTTAGTCACTGCTGGTAGCACATTGTTCACTATGGGTTGGTTTTTGTTTAGCAACAAATGTTTGGTGATCACAAAAGCTGTATGTGTGTACTGTTCAACAAATCCTTTTTTAAAAGACCCAACACTCTGAGAACCCAGAGATCAACCCACGCACCTATGGGCACCTTATTTTTGATAAAGGAGGAGAAACTATAAAATGGGACAAAGACAGCCTCTTTAACAAGTGGTGCTGGGAGAATTGGACAGCTACATGCAAAAAAATGAAATTGGAACATTCCCTGACGCCATACACTAAGATCAACTCAAAATGGATTAAAGACCTCAATGTAAGACCAGAAACCATCAAACTCTTAGAGGAGAATATAGGCAAAACCCTCAAGGACATCAATCAAAGCAAGATCTTCTCTGACCCACCAATTAAAATAGCAGAACTGAAAAGAAAAATGAACATATGGGACCTTATGAAACTTAAAAGCTTTTGTACAGCAAAAGAAATTACAAAAAAGTTCAACAGACACTCCACAGAGTGGGAGAAAATCATAGCAAATGAAACAACAGACAAAGAATTAATCTCCAAAATCTACAAGCAACTCAGACAACTCAGCACAGGGAAAATGAGCAGCCCAATCAAAAAATGGGAAAAAGATCTAAAGAGACGCCTCTCCAAAGAGGACATACAAATGGTCCAAAAATACATGAAACGATGCTCAACCTCGCTTATTATTAGAGAAATGCAAATTAAAACCACAATGAGATACCACCTCACACCTGTCAGAATGGCCATCCTCAACAAATCGACAGACAACAAATGCTGGAGAGGGTGTGGAGAAAAGGGAACCCTCTTGCATTGCTGGTGGGAATGTAAATTAATACAACCTCTATGGAAGACAATATGGAGATTCCTTAAAAAACTAAAAATAGAAGCACCCTATGACCCAGCAATCCCACTATTAGGCCTATATCCTGATGAAATCAAAACTGAAAGAGGCACCTGTACCCCAATGTTCATTGCAGCTCTCTATACAATAGCCAGAACATGGAAGCAACCTAGATGTCCATCGACAAATGAATGGATCCAGAAGCTCTGGTACATATATACAATGGAATACTACTCAGCTGTTAAAAGAAATGCAGAAGACTCAGTCCTAATGAGGTGGCTGGCTCTAGAACCTATCATAAAAAGTGAAGTAAGTCAAAAAGAGAAAGACAAGTATAGTATACTAACTCATATATATGGGATCTAGTAAGATGGTCATAATAACACACACAGTGAACTCATGAAAAAACAGAGAATAGACATAAAGACATTGTGGAGACCGAACAATGGGAGGGAGTAACATGAGAACCTATACTGTCATGTGTAGAAAAGATAGCTATTGTCATTGTGCTAGGGGAATAGGAGTACCTACAACCACTTGGAGCAATGGTCTGGAGGGATGGGGCGGGGGGGGAACCTGGGTGGGGGGAGGGTCAAGGGATATGCATCTGATTGATCTGGGAACATACATGTACAAAAATAAATAAATAAATAAATAAATTAATTAATTAAAAAAAAAAAAAAAAAGACCCAACACTCACACATACATAAAACCCTGTAAAAGTGTTGACCTCCTCTTTATATATACACATGCATTCAAAAAGAAAATCATGTCCATACCGTGCATACTGGGCCGACTTCCTTCCTTCCTCTAGCAGCGAATTGCACAGAGTTCCCAAAGGACTGTGGCTCTTAAGTGCCCATTTTGGTCCTGCTTTGCTGGGAGGGGGAAAGGAACACTGAACTGGGTCACAAAGAGAGTGGCCTAGTGGCGCCCTTTGGGTAGCAGTTGGCCTCTCCCAACCCTCCCTGGGGATACTGGTGGAAAGGAGCTCCCAGCTCCGGCGCCCACCCTCTTCTCACGCCTTCCCTGCTCACCCCCAGGCACCCACCCCTCCGCTCCCCCGCCCTGCCTCTGCCAGGTGTCAAATGGGGGGAATTTCAGTCTGGAGTGAATGTTTACAGCTTACTTGAAACCCTTAAAAATAAAAATTCATCATAAGCTGACAGATCCTTAAATTTAACTGCGCCAATGGTGCCACTATAGTATTTAAAGCTCCGCTTGAATGGGTGTTCTATCAAAACCACATGGGCTCCCACCTGGCTCCTGCCCTGGGACGACGGCTGAATTTGAGGAAATGCTGGTGGGATGTTTATTTGGACTGAAGGCACAGATCCTGCTGACTCTGGGTTAACCTCTTTCTTCCAGGGACTTTCGTGTTACTTGGTAGCCTTTGGTCTCGAGTTCTCAGTGTCCTCTCTGCACTCATACAGAGGAGACACAGAGGGGCAGAGTGAGCAGTGGGCAGTGTGGGCTTCGGGCTTGGAATCTTGCCGGAATCTTGGTTGGAATCTTGGCTCTCTGACAAGTGATGTGACCTTCAGAACCTGACCTAACTTCTCTGTGCCTTGGTTTCCCTATCTGTCAGATGAGGAATGGTGACAATAGTTCTTCCATACTGCAGACTCTAAATGAGGAAACTTCTAATAATCACTGGAATAGAGTATGTCCTCAGTTAATGTATGTGTATGTGCTCATGTGTGATATTTAGGTACAATAGTAACTGGAGTAGAGTATACCCTCAATAAATGTATGTGTGGCTTATATGTGATATTTTAGGTACAGAGGATAGAGTTAATATAATTCCTCACCATCAAACTGGAATCCAGATGGCTTTTGCCCCACAAAAAATACCGCCTTCAACATAGTAGAGCATGTCCTTTATGGACTTCTGTGAAAATTTTGTTAGACTCTATAGTAGGAATGAAATAATCAGATAATATGAGTGCACTCCGGATTTAATGGGCATCCCTGGTGGCTCAGACAGTAAAGAATCTGCCGGCAATGCCAGAGACCCAGGTTCAATCCCTGGTTGGAAAGATTCCCTGGAGAAAGGAATGGCTGCCCACTCCAGTATTCTTGCCTGGAGGGTTACAGTCCATGGGGTTGCAAAGAGTCGGACACAACTGAGCAACTAAGCTCCTGGCTTGACTAAGAACCGCGAGCTGCTAACTCATACCTTTGGCCGATTTTCTATTAAGGGTTGTTTTCTTGTCAGTTATCAAGAGCTCCTTTTATTCTTGCTAGATTTTGACCGTGCGGTTTATCTTCCTTCAGTCTGTCATCTCTTTACTGCATCTATGCTATTTTCCATTTTAAAATTCTTAATTTTGATATATTTATATTATTTTTCCATATGTTGAATGCTTTTTAGCTTTACATGATTTCTATTGAATTATATACACAAAAATGCACAGACTTTAAGAGCGTAGCTAGGTCAGTTGGGAAAGTATTTACACACATGTAACACTACCACATAAGATATAAAACATTTCCATTACCCCAGAAAGTTCCCTCTGGCCATTCAATCCCCTCAAAGGCAAATACCATTCTCATATTCATCACTCTAGGTTAACTTCACCCATTCCAGAACTTTATATAAGTGAAATCACACATTTCATGGCTTGTTTCTTTCACTCAATATGTTTTTCAAATTTATTTGTGTCATTGCATGTATCAGTAGTTTGCTCTTTTTTATTGATGAATCGTATAACATTGTAAGAAATTCTTCATTCACCAAATTACAGATGTCCTCAGTTAATGTATGTGTATGTGCTCATGTGTGATATTTAGGTACAATAGTAACTGGAGTAGAGTATACCCTCAATAAATGTATGTGTGGCTTATATGTGATATTTTAGGTACAGAGGATAGAGTTAATATAATTCCTCACCATCAAACTGGAATCCAGATGGCTTTTGCCCCACAAAAAATACCGCCTTCAACATAGTAGAGCATGTCCTTTATGGACTTCTGTGAAAATTTTGTTAGACTCTATAGTAGGAATGAAATAATCAGATAATATGAGTGCACTCCGGATTTAATGGGCATCCCTGGTGGCTCAGACAGTAAAGAATCTGCCGGCAATGCCAGAGACCCAGGTTCAATCCCTGGTTGGAAAGATTCCCTGGAGAAAGGAATGGCTGCCCACTCCAGTATTCTTGCCTGGAGGGTTACAGTCCATGGGGTTGCAAAGAGTCGGACACAACTGAGCAACTAAGCTCCTGGCTTGACTAAGAACCGCGAGCTGCTAACTCATACCTTTGGCCGATTTTCTATTAAGGGTTGTTTTCTTGTCAGTTATCAAGAGCTCCTTTTATTCTTGCTAGATTTTGACCGTGCGGTTTATCTTCCTTCAGTCTGTCATCTCTTTACTGCATCTATGCTATTTTCCATTTTAAAATTCTTAATTTTGATATATTTATATTATTTTTCCATATGTTGAATGCTTTTTAGCTTTACATGATTTCTATTGAATTATATACACAAAAATGCACAGACTTTAAGAGCGTAGCTAGGTCAGTTGGGAAAGTATTTACACACATGTAACACTACCACATAAGATATAAAACATTTCCATTACCCCAGAAAGTTCCCTCTGGCCATTCAATCCCCTCAAAGGCAAATACCATTCTCATATTCATCACTCTAGGTTAACTTCACCCATTCCAGAACTTTATATAAGTGAAATCACACATTTCATGGCTTGTTTCTTTCACTCAATATGTTTTTCAAATTTATTTGTGTCATTGCATGTATCAGTAGTTTGCTCTTTTTTATTGATGAATCGTATAACATTGTAAGAAATTCTTCATTCACCAAATTACAGATGTCAGAGCTGTTTCTAGCTTTTAGCTGTTGTGTATAAAACCGCTCTTAGCATTCATATACAAGCTTTTTGTATGTTTGTGTGTATGTGTATGTATAAATAAATGACAACCCACTGCAGTATTCTTGCCTGGGAAATCCCATGGACAGAGGAGCCTGATGGGCTATAATCCATGGGGCCTCAAAGAGTCAGGCATGACTGAAGCAATGTAGCATAAATATGTGTGCATATATATTTATTTATGTACAAAATCTTTGTTATATAAAAATATATTCTAACATATATATTCATTTCATATTGAGAAATGATATTGCTGACTCATAGAGTAGGTGTATTTTACCTTTAGAAGAAACTGCCGCAGGGTTTCCCAAAGTGGTTTTACCATTTTACACTCCATTCAGAAATGTAAGAGAGTTCCAGTTGTTCTGTATCCTCACCAGTATTTGATATTGTCCATGTTTTTAATTTTAACCATTCTGGTATATAGTAGCTCATGTTGGGTTTCATTTGCTTTTCTGTTATGTCTAGTAATGTTGAATACCTTTTTGTGTGATTCTTGGCCATTCTAATATCTCTTTGTTCATTAAACAAAAAAACCAAATTACTGATATATGTAGTGACAGAAATAAATCTGAAAAACATGTTAAGTGAAAGAATCCAGCCATAAAATGTGTTATTCCATGCACATGAAGTTCTAGAATAGAAGAGACTTACCTACAGTAATGAACATGAGAACATGCTACTTTGTAGCATGTGTACTGGAGTCTTTTCCCCTTTTTGTTTTAAATTGGGTTAATTATCTTTTTACTGTTGAGTTGCAAGAATTTTCATATATATGTAATATTTTGGATGCAAGTCTTTTGACAGATGTATGCATATTGAAAATATTTCCTCTCATCTATGGCATATCTCTTCATTTACTAACGATGTCTTTTGATGAACGAAAGTTTACATTTTTCATTTGTTTTTTTAATTGAAGGATAATAATAGCTTTACAGAGGTTTTTTTCTTTTTTTGGTTTAGTTTTTCTTTTTTTTTTTTTTACAGAGTTTTGTTTCATAGGAAAACGTCAAAGTGGTTGTATCATTTTGTTTTCCCATCAACAGTGAGAGAGAGTTCCGCTGCTTCACATCCTTGCCAGAATTTGGTGGTATCAGTGTTTTGGATTTTGGCATTCAGATAGGTGTGAGGTGGTATGTCATCATTGCTTTAATTTCCAACTCCCTACTGACATAGGATGGTGAGCATTTTTCTTCCATTTGTGTATCTTTTTTGTTGAAGTGTATGTTCAGGTCTTTGGCCATCTTTTTTAATCAGGTTGTTCATTTCCTTATTGCTGAGTTTCAAGTGTTCTTTGTATATTTTGGATAACAGTTCTTTATGGTTTTTTTTTTAATTCAGAATGATTTATATTTAAGCCCTGTATTAGTATGTACACTTAGAAGTGCACATGCCGTATTTTATGTACATGGATTAGATAGTTTTTTGAGGGCCTACTATATGCCTCCTGGAAAATGATTTTCTCCAAAAATACAGTGTGGAAAACAACAGATCACTTTAGGAGACTAAAGTTGTACATGGCTACGCCGAATGGGGATAGGTTTTCATAATGAGGAAGAGTATCCTTACCCTCTCCTAACTCTGAGCTCTGTGCTAGGGGATCACTGCAGGACAGAAGACTTTGTTGATTAATCAAGGACAGTACTTCACGGTACTAGTTCCCAGACTGTGCAGAAGAGAAGGGAAAAACCACAGACAAAAGGCACTACAGTAATTGGCTGTATACCTTGTGTACCCACAGCATCTTCCTCCACCCAGCATGGAGATGTTCTGATCACTGAAAAAGTGATGAGGCTCTCACCACTGACTTCTCTGGAGTGAACCTGATCCCCTTGCCCTACTACAGCATCCGAAAGGCCTCTGTCTTCCCAGCTTGAGGCCCTCTCCACTGCAGGAGTCAGGCACAGGCCAGAGGTGGAGAAGGGCTCTCAGGCAAGAGGGGAGGCTGGCCTCCTTGGAGGCTTTCTGTGAACCCACTGAGCAGCTACCCATCAGCTACGTCCAACCTGTTATCTGCTCATTTGAAAACTCTGCAAGAAAGCTCTACATACTCTGCTTTAACTTCATGTCCATTTTTTTGGCATCGCTGATGAATGCCCTGCAATTTGCCATAGATCTATAGTTTATGTGCTTCACATCCTTGCCAGAATTTGGTGGTATCAGTGTTTTGGATTTTGGCATTCAGATAGGTGTGAGGTGGTATGTCATCATTGCTTTAATTTCCAACTCCCTACTGACATAGGATGGTGAGCATTTTTCTTCCATTTGTGTATCTTTTTTGTTGAAGTGTATGTTCAGGTCTTTGGCCATCTTTTTTAATCAGGTTGTTCATTTCCTTATTGCTGAGTTTCAAGTGTTCTTTGTATATTTTGGATAACAGTTCTTTATGGATTTTTTAATTCAGAATGATTTATATTTAAGCCCTGTATTAGTATGTACACTTAGAAGTGCACATGCCGTATTTTATGTACATGGATTAGATAGTTTTTTGAGGGCCTACTATATGCCTCCTGGAAAATGATTTTCTCCAAAAATACAGTGTGGAAAACAACAGATCACTTTAGGAGACTAAAGTTGTACATGGCTACGCCGAATGGGGATAGGTTTTCATAATGAGGAAGAGTATCCTTACCCTCTCCTAACTCTGAGCTCTGTGCTAGGGGATCACTGCAGGACAGAAGACTTTGTTGATTAATCAAGGACAGTACTTCACGGTACTAGTTCCCAGACTGTGCAGAAGAGAAGGGAAAAACCACAGACAAAAGGCACTACAGTAATTGGCTGTATACCTTGTGTACCCACAGCATCTTCCTCCACCCAGCATGGAGATGTTCTGATCACTGAAAAAGTGATGAGGCTCTCACCACTGACTTCTCTGGAGTGAACCTGATCCCCTTGCCCTACTACAGCATCCGAAAGGCCTCTGTCTTCCCAGCTTGAGGCCCTCTCCACTGCAGGAGTCAGGCACAGGCCAGAGGTGGAGAAGGGCTCTCAGGCAAGAGGGGAGGCTGGCCTCCTTGGAGGCTTTCTGTGAACCCACTGAGCAGCTACCCATCAGCTACGTCCAACCTGTTATCTGCTCATTTGAAAACTCTGCAAGAAAGCTCTACATACTCTGCTTTAACTTCATGTCCATTTTTTTGGCATCGCTGATGAATGCCCTGCAATTTGCCATAGATCTATAGTTTATGTGTTTCAGAGCAAATGGGACCAAGAGATTTTTTTTATTGTAGCACTTATGTATTTTTTTTTAAAGGTTTTTCTGTTTGTTTGTTTGGCCACTTCTATTGGTCTTTCATCATCCATCTTTGTTCTTTGGCTTGTGTGGGCCTCCCATCACAGTAGCCTCTGTTATCGCAGAGCACCGGCTCTAGGCGCATACGCTCCAGAGCTCCGGCTCGGTAGTTGGACACATTGGTCCAGCCGCTCCGCGGCACGTGGGATCTTCCCAGGCCAGGGATCGAACTGGCACCCCTTGCACTGCAAGGCAGTATCTTTACCCACTGGACCACCAGGGAAGACCCTGTATTTCTCTTTTTTTATCAAGCTTTTTATTTTATATTGGAGTAACTTCCCTGGTGGCTCAGGCAGTAAAGAATCTGCCTGCAGTGCAGGAGACCTAGGTTTCATCCCTGGGTCAGGAAGATCCCCTGGAGAAGGGAAATGGCTAGCCACTCCAGTGTTTTTGCCTGAAGAATTCCAAGGACAGGGAAACTTGGAAGACTACAGTCCTTGGGATTGCAAAGAGTCGGACACAACTGAGCAACTAATAGTTTCACTTTCATAGCCAGTTAATGGTGTGATAGTTTCAGGTGAACAGCAAAGGGACTCAGCCATACATATGCATGTGTCCATTCTCCCCCAGACTCCTCTCCCATCCAGGCTACCACAGAACATCGAGCAGAGTTCTCTGTGCTGTACCGTACGTCCTGTTGGTTATCCATTTTAAATACAGCAAGCAGTGTGTCCATGTCCATACCAAACTCCCTAACTATCCCTTCCCCCATCCTTCCTTCCTGCAACCATAAGCTTGTTCTCTAAGTCTGTGTCTGTTTCTGTTTTATAAATAAGTTCATTTGTATCATTTCTTTTCAGATTCCATATTTAAGGGATATCATATGGTATTTCTCCTCTTTCTCTGACTTCACTCAGTGTGAAAATCTCTAGGTTCATCCATACTCTGCTTTAACTTCATGTCCATTTTTTTGGCATCGCTGATGAATGCCCTGCAATTTGCCATAGATCTATAGTTTATGTGTTTCAGAGCAAATGGGACCAAGAGATTTTTTTTATTGTAGCACTTATGTATTTTTTTTTAAAGGTTTTTCTGTTTGTTTGTTTGGCCACTTCTATTGGTCTTTCATCATCCATCTTTGTTCTTTGGCTTGTGTGGGCCTCCCATCACAGTAGCCTCTGTTATCGCAGAGCACCGGCTCTAGGCGCATACGCTCCAGAGCTCCGGCTCGGTAGTTGGACACATTGGTCCAGCCGCTCCGCGGCACGTGGGATCTTCCCAGGCCAGGGATCGAACTGGCACCCCTTGCACTGCAAGGCAGTATCTTTACCCACTGGACCACCAGGGAAGACCCTGTATTTCTCTTTTTTTATCAAGCTTTTTATTTTATATTGGAGTAATTTCCCCTGGTGGCTCAGGCAGTAAAGAATCTGCCTGCAGTGCAGGAGACCTAGGTTTCATCCCTGGGTCAGGAAGATCCCCTGGAGAAGGGAAATGGCTAGCCACTCCAGTGTTTTTGCCTGAAGAATTCCAAGGACAGGGAAACTTGGAAGACTACAGTCCTTGGGATTGCAAAGAGTCGGACACAACTGAGCAACTAATAGTTTCACTTTCATAGCCAGTTAATGGTGTGATAGTTTCAGGTGAACAGCAAAGGGACTCAGCCATACATATGCATGTGTCCATTCTCCCCCAGACTCCTCTCCCATCCAGGCTACCACAGAACATCGAGCAGAGTTCTCTGTGCTGTACCGTACGTCCTGTTGGTTATCCATTTTAAATACAGCAAGCAGTGTGTCCATGTCCATACCAAACTCCCTAACTATCCCTTCCCCCATCCTTCCTTCCTGCAACCATAAGCTTGTTCTCTAAGTCTGTGTCTGTTTCTGTTTTATAAATAAGTTCATTTGTATCATTTCTTTTCAGATTCCATATTTAAGGGATATCATATGGTATTTCTCCTCTTTCTCTGACTTCACTCAGTGTGAAAATCTCTAGGTTCATCCATGGTTTTATTTCATTCTTTCTTTTTTCCCTTTCTTTATGACGACTGAGTAATATTCCATTGTACATTTGTACTACATCTTCTTTATCCATTCCTCTGGGACAGGATTTTTAAATACTCCACACCCAGGGAAATCAGTTGGTTGGTTTGTTTCTGGCAACTACTGGCCTCTATGATAGACCAGCAGAACATAAGACTACTTTCTTCTCTATAGGAAAGAAGTCTGTGTCCTGGGTACCCTTTCCTGGCCTGGAAGGTGTAGGTTGTCTGCTTCAGATAAGGCCAGCAGAAGAAAGCTATGTCTGTATAATTTCCTCTGAAGCATCAAAGTTAGGCAGAAGTAGAGTAGATACTGAAAAACCACCTCCCACATGGTCTGATGGGCTGATCATCTGCTTATCAGCTCTGAAATCTCACACAGGATTCAAAATCCGGCTCCACTATACATGAGCTATGCGATCTTTAAGTCTCAATTTCTCTGTGACTTTGTTTCCTCATCAGTCATTGGGAGATTATGCTCTGAGCCATAGGAAACCTCTTATTAGATCCTAGCCATTCTTCTTCAGGCCAGAGAAACAGAGTAGATAATAGTTTTTTATCACGTGTCTCTTTTCCAGTTATTTTCTCCTAGACCATGGCTTCTTTTTTTTTCATAATTAGGATTTTATTGGTTATTTTAAGGATCAATACACAGACATTTTGATTTGTACACAATTCTTCACATATGTACCAAAATCTTAAAAACTATGTAGTTGTGGTTCTTCTTTTAACAGTTATTCCAGTGGCGTTCCACCTTAAAATTTGGAGGCAAATTTTCCTTAATAGGATATCAGGTACTGGTATCTTCAAATATTGATATGCTGTTACACCCTACGTCCCATGGATTCACTATTAATATCAGGTACACTACATACTCACATGGTCAGACGCTCACAGCACATGAAAAAAGTTACCAGGAAAACTGGACTACCATGACCAAGATGTTATAGATGGCACAAACTTCTGACCAGGAGAGCCAACATCAAGGAGTGAGGTTTGCTATAGAATTCTACCAGAACAATATGGGAATTGAAGTAGTTTAAAGTGTTCAAGACACAAATGCCCAAGTAACTCCAAACTGCCCTTTAGTATCCTCTGTATTATAGGATATAAAAGCTCCCCCCATCTATGGAACGTTAAGCTGACACCCCAGCCAATCAAAACCTCCCATTTCAATATTCCACTATTTTCTGGTTGTACCAAAAAATAAACAACCAGCAAATGATTTCACTTCTTAAAAAAAGCTTTTGCACTTAAAAATGGGATGAGGTAGGATTCTCTCCTTTTTAAAAATGTTTCTAGAGTTACTAAAAAACTTGCATTTACAAAATAATTGATAAAAATATTCCTCTGGATTGTACAAAAAGGGAGACAGGGATCCCTGCCAGGACCGGGCGTGTGGTATTAATCAGACTTGGCTTCTTCTCTTCATCAGAGGCTGGGCTCGCCTCCTTTTTAGTCTCTGCAGGTAGGTCTTCTTTCGTCTCTTTGTTGGCCACTTCTGCCTGCTTTCCCTTTGCTCCTCTTTCGTTTGCACTTTTTAGTCTGAAGATATATCCTTTCTCGCCGCCTTATTTGGCTTTGTTTCCACTTTTGCAGGAGCTGGTTGAGCTGACAACCTCGCTGATCTCCTCTTCGGCTCTTCCTTTGCCGCCCTCTCGGCGGAGCTGACCTTCCTCTTGGGCATCTTGGCGGCGGGGCAGGGGAGAGCCAGGTGCCTGCGGACCGCGGGGCGCCCAGAGCCTTTCGCAAGCGAGTTGCCTGCTGCAGCTCTTCCCCCCGCCCGAGCTGCTGCGACCGGCTAGACCATGACTTTGTCTTCTCATTCTCTTTATAAATCCTGCCTGCTGAGATCTCTGCAAGAGATACTTTTCGACTCCAAGGTTGAAAATATTCTCCTGTCTCTTCCCAGAGACTTTGCAGTTTTAGGTTTTGCAAATAGCTCTTCGATTCATCTGGAATTGATTTGGGGGTATAGTATGAGGTAGGAATTGAAATTCATTTTTAAAAAATATTTTTTCATTTTACTTTTACAGAGTTTTGTTGTTTACAGATATGTATGATCCGAGATTAGTCATATGTTTATCCCCCCCATCACACCCCTCCAGGCTTGTTGTACAGCACCCCTGCAGGATCCCCTTTTCTCATAGCATAATGACAATAACTATTCTTTTCACATATGATAGTATAGGTTTTCATGCTACTTCCTTTATACCTCCCACCCACTGTTCATTCCCCATAATGTCCATAGGTCTATTCTCCATGTCTGTTTTTTCATCGCTTCACTGTGTGTATTATCATTACCATCCTACTAGATTCCATATATATGTGTTAGTATATTGTACTTGTCTTTCTCTTTTTGACTGACTTCACTTTTTATGATAGGTTCTAGATCCAGCCACCTCATTAGGACTGATTCTTCTGCATTTCTTTTTATAGCTGTGTAGTATTCCATTGTATATATGTACCAGAGCTTTTTTATCCATTCATTCGTCGATGGGCATCTAGGCTGCTTCCATGTTCTAGCTATTGTCTAGAGAGCTGCAGTGAACATTGGGGTACAGGTGCCTCTTTCAGTTTTGATTTCATCAGGGTATAAGCCTAAGAGTGGGATTGCTAGGTCCTATGGTGCTTTTATTTTGAGTTTTTTAAGGAATCTCCAGACTGTCTTTCACAGCATCTGTATCAATTTACAGTCCCACCAGCAATGCAAGAGTGTTCCCTTTTCTCTGCACCCTCTCCAGCATTTATTATCTGTCGATTTGTTGATGATGGCCTTTCTGATGGGTGTGAGGTGATATCTCATTATAGTTTTGATTTGCATTTCTCTAATAATGAGCGAAGTTGAGCGTTGAGATTCATTTTTTCCCTCCCAGATATCTAGTTGTTCCCACAGGTATGTTGAAGTCTTTTCTTCCCCATTGAATTACCTTCTAACTTCTGTGGAAAATCAATTGACTGTAAATATGCATAGATCTGTTTCTGGACACTGTTCTGTTTCATTGATCTTTATATCTATTTTTGATTATAGTGGCTGTATAGTCAGTCTTAAAATCAAGTAGAATAAGTCCTCCAACCTTGTTCAAAAAAAAAAAATTTGGGGGTATAGTATGAGGTAGGAATTGAAATTCATTTTTAAAAAATATTTTTTCATTTTACTTTTACAGAGTTTTGTTGTTTACAGATATGTATGATCCGAGATTAGTCATATGTTTATCCCCCCCATCACACCCCTCCAGGCTTGTTGTACAGCACCCCTGCAGGATCCCCTTTTCTCATAGCATAATGACAATAACTATTCTTTTCACATATGATAGTATAGGTTTTCATGCTACTTCCTTTATACCTCCCACCCACTGTTCATTCCCCATAATGTCCATAGGTCTATTCTCCATGTCTGTTTTTTCATCGCTTCACTGTGTGTATTATCATTACCATCCTACTAGATTCCATATATATGTGTTAGTATATTGTACTTGTCTTTCTCTTTTTGACTGACTTCACTTTTTATGATAGGTTCTAGATCCAGCCACCTCATTAGGACTGATTCTTCTGCATTTCTTTTTATAGCTGTGTAGTATTCCATTGTATATATGTACCAGAGCTTTTTTATCCATTCATTCGTCGATGGGCATCTAGGCTGCTTCCATGTTCTAGCTATTGTCTAGAGAGCTGCAGTGAACATTGGGGTACAGGTGCCTCTTTCAGTTTTGATTTCATCAGGGTATAAGCCTAAGAGTGGGATTGCTAGGTCCTATGGTGCTTTTATTTTGAGTTTTTTAAGGAATCTCCAGACTGTCTTTCACAGCATCTGTATCAATTTACAGTCCCACCAGCAATGCAAGAGTGTTCCCTTTTCTCTGCACCCTCTCCAGCATTTATTATCTGTCGATTTGTTGATGATGGCCTTTCTGATGGGTGTGAGGTGATATCTCATTATAGTTTTGATTTGCATTTCTCTAATAATGAGCGAAGTTGAGCGTTGAGATTCATTTTTTCCCTCCCAGATATCTAGTTGTTCCCACAGGTATGTTGAAGTCTTTTCTTCCCCATTGAATTACCTTCTAACTTCTGTGGAAAATCAATTGACTGTAAATATGCATAGATCTGTTTCTGGACACTGTTCTGTTTCATTGATCTTTATATCTATTTTTGATTATAGTGGCTGTATAGTCAGTCTTAAAATCAAGTAGAATAAGTCCTCCAACCTTGTTCAAGATTAATTTGAGTATGTGAGGTTTGTTTACATTTCCATATAAAATTTAGACTTAATTTACACTTTAAAAAATTCTGCTGTAAGTTTGCAATTGGGTTGAAATCTATACATACATTTGGAGAAACTTAGTGTCTCAACAGTATTGAGTTCTCCAATCTGCAAACATGGTCTAATTCTACCTTTATTTTTATTCAAGTCTTTTTGATTTCTTTTATCAGCATTTTGTAACCTTTAGTGTGGAGGTCTTCCACATCTTTTGACATATTTATGGGTTTTGGAACTATTATAAATAATATTATTTTTCACTTAAACTTTAAAGCTTTTCAAATTTTTATTTATTTTTATTTATAGCTGTGCCTGGTCTTCATTGCAGCTTATGGGCTCTTCTTTCTCCTCATTTAGGACCCATTAATCTTCTCAGTGGCTCTATCCATCCTCTACCCTTTTCTAACCAGAAAATTCCAAGCCTAAATTTTCCTCACTCCCATTTCAGTCATTCAATCACAGTCAGTAAGTATGTATCACACATCTATGAAACCCTAGGTACTGGAGGTATGCTGATAACAAAACAGAGTCTTATGCTTGGTCATCTGCTAGTGGGGAGATACAGATAATAAATATAACAAGCAAATTACATGGCCTGTTAAAAGATGACAAGTGATATGGAAGAGATGAAACTAGAGTGGGCTGACGGGGATTGGGAGTAGTGGGCGAGAGATGGGGAGACAGTTTGCAGTTGTACGAAGGAGGGTCAACACGCTCTCACTGAGCAGGAGACACTCGAGTAGACTCGATGGACGTGAAGGATGGAAGGGGAAGAACATTCCAGGCAGAGGGACCAGCAGAGCCTCTAAAGCAGGAATTATCCTGGTATATCAAAGATGGGAAAGGTCAGTGCGGCTGGAGCAGAGTGAGTCCTGGAGAAAAATAAGGAGATGAGGGGGTAGATGAAAGGCTGTGCAAGAACTGGTGAGGTTTTGTAAGGACTTTGGCTTTTATTCCGCTTTTGGAGATTTTGAGCAAAGGACGGACAGGGTTAGAGTGTAATTTCTGAGAATCACAGACACTAGAAGCTGGGGTTCACCCAGGAGTCTGTTGCAGAAATACAGCCAAGGGGTGCTCAGGGCCCACAGCAGAGGCTAGCCGTGGGGCCAGTATGAAAGGGTCAGAGTTTCAGCCTGTGTGAAGGGAAGTCAATATTTTCATGGAAGAGGGAGAGTGTCTTCTGCTGGCCCTTCTAGATTCAGCTTCTGGCTCTCCCCACCTGCTCTGGGCCCTGGGACGCTGAGCTCCAGGAACTCCATCCAGAATCTTCTTTGTCCTGCTTCCCATTGGATTTGGTCAGAGGTGTTTCCCATTGGGTTTGGCCGAAAGGAGTCCTGGCAAGGGACCTGAGGGAAGAAGGGAGAGTAAGTCAAGGTATATTTCCTCAATGTCCTCCTTCTGGACTTGGCTGAACCCTCTACCAAAGGTACACCTCTCATCAGGCAGCCGCCTCAGAAAAGCCACTCCTCAGGGGTGAATCATGGTTCCTCCCCTTGCCCAGCAGACCTGCGCGGTGACCACCCCCTGCTTCTGGCAGCCCCCGGATACAACGCTTTGTGGTGGCTTTTTCTTAACCCTGCCCGTTAACCTGTGGATAGTTCTTTTATTAAACTCCCCTCAAAGCACCCATTCTGAGTGTGCTGCCTGATTCCTGCAGGGACATGACTGGATGCTGGCCATGGAGGAAAGTGGGATTAAGGACGGCTCCTTTGACTGCAAGGACCAAGGATATGGAAGAGATGAAACTAGAGTGGGCTGACGGGATTGGGAGTAGTGGGCGAGAGATGGGGAGACAGTTTGCAGTTGTGAAGGAGGGTCAACACGCTCTCACTGAGCAGGAGACACTCGAGTAGACTCGATGGACGTGAAGGATGGAAGGGGAAGAACATTCCAGGCAGAGGGACCAGCAGAGCCTCTAAAGCAGGAATTATCCTGGTATATCAAAGATGGGAAAGGTCAGTGCGGCTGGAGCAGAGTGAGTCCTGGAGAAAAATAAGGAGATGAGGGGGTAGATGAAAGGCTGTGCAAGAACTGGTGAGGTTTTGTAAGGACTTTGGCTTTTATTCCGCTTTTGGAGATTTTGAGCAAAGGACGGACAGGGTTAGAGTGTAATTTCTGAGAATCACAGACACTAGAAGCTGGGGTTCACCCAGGAGTCTGTTGCAGAAATACAGCCAAGGGGTGCTCAGGGCCCACAGCAGAGGCTAGCCGTGGGGCCAGTATGAAAGGGTCAGAGTTTCAGCCTGTGTGAAGGGAAGTCAATATTTTCATGGAAGAGGGAGAGTGTCTTCTGCTGGCCCTTCTAGATTCAGCTTCTGGCTCTCCCCACCTGCTCTGGGCCCTGGGACGCTGAGCTCCAGGAACTCCATCCAGAATCTTCTTTGTCCTGCTTCCCATTGGATTTGGTCAGAGGTGTTTCCCATTGGGTTTGGCCGAAAGGAGTCCTGGCAAGGGACCTGAGGGAAGAAGGGAGAGTAAGTCAAGGTATATTTCCTCAATGTCCTCCTTCTGGACTTGGCTGAACCCTCTACCAAAGGTACACCTCTCATCAGGCAGCCGCCTCAGAAAAGCCACTCCTCAGGGGTGAATCATGGTTCCTCCCCTTGCCCAGCAGACCTGCGCGGTGACCACCCCCTGCTTCTGGCAGCCCCCGGATACAACGCTTTGTGGTGGCTTTTTCTTAACCCTGCCCGTTAACCTGTGGATAGTTCTTTTATTAAACTCCCCTCAAAGCACCCATTCTGAGTGTGCTGCCTGATTCCTGCAGGGACATGACTGGATGCTGGCCATGGAGGAAAGTGGGATTAAGGACGGCTCCTTTGACTGCAAGGACCAAGGTTTACCAGGTCCTCTCTTCCTGGACCACTCTGTGCCCCAGAACTGATCAAGGTGACCTGGGGGGTCGTCTTGAAAGTACCTGAACTGCATAGAACTTCTAAAGAATAAAAGGTAAGAGGAAACCCAGCTGTATTCTACCAACCACAGGCCTTCCAGACGAAGCCTGGTGTAGAAAGAACCCCCAACTAGGTGTCAGGAGGCTCCCTGGTTTGGTCTCTGTGGAAAAACTCCCCGAATAACTGTTAGCAAATTCCTTGACAGCTCCATGCCTCAGTTTCCTCATCTACAAAACTAGTAACAGTGAAACCTGAGTCTTGTAGAGGAAGATCCGATAACCATGCTGAACTCATAGACTGCACTCTGGTGTGTGACCTTGGGAGCCGTGACTTGTGTGAGAGCCTTGTGGTTCCACCTGAGGAGGGAGTTCCTGAGGGAGCTGCTGAGCCTCGGTGACCTCATGTGTAAAGTGAAAATAGTATGAGCGTGGGCTCCAGGGCAGGGGTGTGGAACTTAAGTGAAATGAGGACATGCTTGGCGAGTGAGTGTCCAGTGTTCTTTAATTAACATATATGTACATTATTTTCATCTCCCCTTCTGCAAAGTGAGAGAATTGAACTCAACATAAAACACATAAATAACTTTCTTTGTTGATGCTATATCTAGGTGTGTGGGGGTGTGGGGGAGTTGAAAATTTTCTTATGTGGCTTTTCAAAATTATACAAAAATGTGTACATGCTAGAACAAACATTCATCTATCCAACTATTCAACTACCAGGTTGAAAAATCAACTTTACCAGGGTAGTTTATTTATGTCACATAATGGTTTTCAGTGATTTTAAATTTTAAATAATTTATATCATATTATGAATTCATCTGCAACTTCTTTCCCCCCAACCCCCAACAGTGTTTGGGAGGTTGTCCATTTCAGTACTGTGTCTCTTCTTAAACCCTGCCCGTTAACCTGTGGATAGTTCTTTTATTAAACTCCCCTCAAAGCACCCATTCTGAGTGTGCTGCCTGATTCCTGCAGGGACATGACTGGATGCTGGCCATGGAGGAAAGTGGGATTAAGGACGGCTCCTTTGACTGCAAGGACCAAGGTTTACCAGGTCCTCTCTTCCTGGACCACTCTGTGCCCCAGAACTGATCAAGGTGACCTGGGGGGTCGTCTTGAAAGTACCTGAACTGCATAGAACTTCTAAAGAATAAAAGGTAAGAGGAAACCCAGCTGTATTCTACCAACCACAGGCCTTCCAGACGAAGCCTGGTGTAGAAAGAACCCCGAACTAGGTGTCAGGAGGCTCCCTGGTTTGGTCTCTGTGGAAAAACTCCCTGAATAACTGTTAGCAAATTCCTTGACAGCTCCATGCCTCAGTTTCCTCATCTACAAAACTAGTAACAGTGAAACCTGAGTCTTGTAGAGGAAGATCCGATAACCATGCTGAACTCATAGACTGCACTCTGGTGTGTGACCTTGGGAGCCGTGACTTGTGTGAGAGCCTTGTGGTTCCACCTGAGGAGGGAGTTCCTGAGGGAGCTGCTGAGCCTCGGTGACCTCATGTGTAAAGTGAAAATAGTATGAGCGTGGGCTCCAGGGCAGGGGTGTGGAACTTAAGTGAAATGAGGACATGCTTGGCGAGTGAGTGTCCAGTGTTCTTTAATTAACATATATGTACATTATTTTCATCTCCCCTTCTGCAAAGTGAGAGAATTGAACTCAACATAAAACACATAAATAACTTTCTTTGTTGATGCTATATCTAGGTGTGTGGGGGTGTGGGGGAGTTGAAAATTTTCTTATGTGGCTTTTCAAAATTATACAAAAATGTGTACATGCTAGAACAAACATTCATCTATCCAACTATTCAACTACCAGGTTGAAAAATCAACTTTACCAGGGTAGTTTATTTATGTCACATAATGGTTTTCAGTGATTTTAAATTTTAAATAATTTATATCATATTATGAATTCATCTGCAACTTCTTTCCCCCCAACCCCCAACAGTGTTTGGGAGGTTGTCCATTTCAGTACTGTGTGAGGTCAGGTTGTATGAATTTGCCCCAATTTATTCATGCATTCTCCCATGGATGGATATGTACGTTGTTTCCACCTATGGAATTCTAAGCAATGCTGCTCTGAACATCCTGATAACTGGTCCTGTGCCCACATACACGTTTCCAAGTCTGAGTTGTGACTCAGATGCTGGTCTGAGCTCCAGCCCACATGGGGGAAGGGCAGGGAGGCTGCACTGGGGTTGCGGGTGGGGAGAAGGAGTCCAGGAGCTGACTCTTATTTAACAGGTCCTGAGGCTTTGTAAGTAACAACTCTTAGATTTTGAAGACGTAGGTGTAAATGAAGCAGACCCATATGGATTACATTTGCCTTGAAGGACACAGAATTTAGACGGTGAAGGCGGTGCTCCAGAGAGATGGTGAACGCGGTCTGGAGGTTGTCTCCTTCAAAGACCTATACTTCCCTGTCACTCGGTTGTGTGTAGGGGAGCACACGCTAGCTGCCCCAGGTGCCCTTCCCACAGCCCAGAGGAATCCAGTAGCCAGTGCAGGCCCAGGCTGCCGGAGGGGGGCACTGTGGAGCCTCAGAGCCTCTGGATGCTTAGTCCTAGTTTCTTGGACACTGCTCTGCTGTGTAGCCTCGGGCCAGATGCCCTACTTCTCTGGGTCTTAGATTCCTTCCTTACCAATGAGAGGCCTAGTAATTAAGAGCTCAGGTTTGAAACTGCCTTCTAATCTCTTTTTGGCTGTGAGACCTTGGACAAATTACTACTCAGCCCCTCTGTGCCTCTGTCTCCTCATCTGTAAAATGAAAATATTAATAGTATCCACCACATAGGTAGTTGTGAAAAGTAAATGAGCTACCAGGTGCCTGGCTCTTAGAAAGCACTCAACTGGTATCATTTTTGTTTTTTTCATTATGGTCCTTATCAAAGATTGGTCCAAATCTGATTTTCTCTGGTGCTCTCAATCAGAGATGATAAAAGTGAGCCTGAGAAATGAGGACTGCCTAGTGGCCGGATGTTTTCTGCTCCTGTAGCAACTACATCTCCACTTGATGTTTATCGGTTCCATACTGGGTTAAATGTGACCTATGTATACATGTGCTTTGGCTTCCCAGGTGGTACAGTGGTAAAGAATTTGCCTGCCAAGTAGGAGATGTGGGTTCAATCCCCAGGTGGGAAATACCTTCTGAGAAGGGAATGGCAACACACTCTGGTATTCTTGGTTGGAAAATCCCATGGACAGAGAAGCCTGGTGGATTACAGTCCCTGGGATCACAAAGAGTTGGACATGACTTAGCTACTAAACAGCAACACATATGCTTACAGAATGGATCATGCTGAGCTATAATCTGGGTTTTTGTCTCCTTCACTGGGCCATATGTGCACTTCCCTGTTGATAATATTCATCCCCATTTGTCTGTGTCTGAGCTGGTACACAGCAGAGCAGCATTTACTGATGCTTATTGTGCTCCAGGCGGCATGCTAAATGTTTTCTATGTGTGTCCGATTTAATCCTCAAAACAAGAGAACAAATTTGGTTCATTATCACCCCCATTTTACAGCTGAGGAAAATGAGGCTTAGAGAGGCTACATAACCTGCTTAAAATATCCGTCAAGTCCAGACCCGCCGACTCCTGCCCGTAACTGCGGTCCCGCCCCCAGGCACTGTCTGGAGTATTGAAATCCATCACCATCTGACCCTTGGCCCCTATTCTTAGACACTTAGTTTTTTTTCCCCACCCCTGGCTTCTCACTCTTATCAACAGCATAGGATGAACATTCTTGTAGAAAGATCTTTGCCCACATCGGGATTGCTTCTTTGGGATACATTTCCAAAGTGGATGAGACGGTTTGGGGGGCTTTTGTTTTGGAGATGAGGAGAAACAGAGGCCCCCCGGCTGGACAGGAGGGAGAGGCGGGAAGCCCTCTAGGAGGTTGGCCCAACTGGAAAACCCAGATGCCTGACTAATCCTCAGTGCACGCTGCTTCCATTTATCTGAGGAAAGATTGCCCAAGCTCCCCAGGCTTACCCTGAAGTCCTTAGGAATCTAGGGTTGTTTTTTTTTTTTTCTTTTTTTCCATCCTGGTTTTGCTAACTTGGCTGAAGTCCCTGCTCAGTGGATCAGCTACAGAGCACAGTTACACCACATACACATTCTCTCTCTCTCAAACATTCCTCCAGGAATCAGGCATGAGGGAGACACTTCTTGCTGGAAGAGGCCAGCCTCTGTCAAGTGAGGGATACCTTACTCAGAAGGAAAATTTCCTGGGAAAAAAAAACTGTTCACCAGATAAATCTGAACTGGCCTGGTATTGTTCTACAGACTCTAAGAGCTTTATTCCTTGCAACAATGACATGTTCATTGTTTTTTAAAATCTTTGAGAAATCTATAAATACATTTGAAGATGTGAAAGCATTTAAAACTCTCATTCCGGACTGGGTGGTATGGTTAGTGTTTTTCTAATGTTGGGTATCAGGCTAGAACGCAGGTTCTGACTTAGGAGGGCTGAACGGGGCCTGAGAATCTGTATTTCCAGCGGCAGCCCAAAAATTTACTGATGCTTATTGTGCTCCAGGCGGCATGCTAAATGTTTTCTATGTGTGTCCGATTTAATCCTCAAAACAAGAGAACAAATTTGGTTCATTATCACCCCCATTTTACAGCTGAGGAAAATGAGGCTTAGAGAGGCTACATAACCTGCTTAAAATATCCGTCAAGTCCAGACCCGCCGACTCCTGCCCGTAACTGCGGTCCCGCCCCCAGGCACTGTCTGGAGTATTGAAATCCATCACCATCTGACCCTTGGCCCCTATTCTTAGACACTTAGTTTTTTTTCCCCACCCCTGGCTTCTCACTCTTATCAACAGCATAGGATGAACATTCTTGTAGAAAGATCTTTGCCCACATCGGGATTGCTTCTTTGGGATACATTTCCAAAGTGGATGAGACGGTTTGGGGGGCTTTTGTTTTGGAGATGAGGAGAAACAGAGGCCCCGGCTGGACAGGAGGGAGGCGGAAGCCCTCTAGGAGGTTGGCCCAACTGGAAAACCCAGATGCCTGACTAATCCTCAGTGCACGCTGCTTCCATTTATCTGAGGAAAGATTGCCCAAGCTCCCCAGGCTTACCCTGAAGTCCTTAGGAATCTAGGGTTGTTTTTTTTTTTTTCTTTTTTTCCATCCTGGTTTTGCTAACTTGGCTGAAGTCCCTGCTCAGTGGATCAGCTACAGAGCACAGTTACACCACATACACATTCTCTCTCTCTCAAACATTCCTCCAGGAATCAGGCATGAGGGAGACACTTCTTGCTGGAAGAGGCCAGCCTCTGTCAAGTGAGGGATACCTTACTCAGAAGGAAAATTTCCTGGGAAAAAAAAACTGTTCACCAGATAAATCTGAACTGGCCTGGTATTGTTCTACAGACTCTAAGAGCTTTATTCCTTGCAACAATGACATGTTCATTGTTTTTTAAAATCTTTGAGAAATCTATAAATACATTTGAAGATGTGAAAGCATTTAAAACTCTCATTCCGGACTGGGTGGTATGGTTAGTGTTTTTCTAATGTTGGGTATCAGGCTAGAACGCAGGTTCTGACTTAGGAGGGCTGAACGGGGCCTGAGAATCTGTATTTCCAGCCTGCTCCCAGGTGAGGCCAAAGCCACTGATCCATGGCCACGTCTCCACACAGTGAGGGGCACAAGATATATTCGTTAAAATAGAGATTCTTCTGTGGTGGGGCCTTGTAACTTCAAAATGCTCCAATTCAGAGCAAGGGGTCTTACAATTGTTTGGTCAGAGTCTCTGGTGACAAGTGGGGAGGGAGACTGTGGCCCCGTGTGGGGATGGGGCAAGCCCAAGGCCAGGGAGCTGGAGCCAAAGCATGGTTGGGGGCTGCAGGCTTCTTTGGTTTCTACGCCACTTAGTCAGTTTCGACTGTAGGACCAGCAAATACTCTTGAGACTGGCTGTGTGTAAGGAGCAAGGCCACCAGGCAGCGCAGACCCCACACCAAGCACTATCTGATGCTTTACGTGCATATACTCCTGGAAAATCCTCACTTTGGCCCCTCACAGTGCATTGTCATCTCCATTATACCTGAAAAACAGAGGCTCAGAGAGCCGAGCCACCTGCCTGAAGTCACACAGCACGTGAGAGCAGAGCTGGCATGGATTGCCCCGTGGGTCCCATGTGTGAGATCCCCCAGCACTGTTTCCCGAAGTCCTCCTTCAGCTCCCACCTTCAGGGTCTCTCCCTTACTGTGTTCAAACAATGCTCAATTCTGTCAAGAGAAACCAGTCTTGCTTGAATGAAACTGAGAAATGAAGGCTCCTCTTGTCCATGGGATTCTCCAGGCAAGAATATTTGAGTGGGTTGCCATTCCCTTCTCCAAGGGAACTCCCCGACCCAGGGATCAACCCTGTCTCCTGCATTGCAGGCAGATTCCTCACCACTGAGCCATCAAGGAAGATGGATATAGATATATAGATATATAAACACATATTTATAGATATGTATACACACAGACACATAGTTAAAACCCAATGAACTGCAGCTCACCAGGCTTCTCTGCCCATGGAATTTTCCAGGCAAGGATTCTGGAGTGGATTGCCGCTTCTTTCTCCAGATCTCATTTAAAACTCTCATTCCGAGGGGTTAGTGTTTCTAATGTTGGGTATCAGGCTAGAACGCAGGTTCTGACTTAGGAGGGCTGAACGGGGCCTGAGAATCTGTATTTCCAGCCTGCTCCCAGGTGAGGCCAAAGCCACTGATCCATGGCCACGTCTCCACACAGTGAGGGGCACAAGATATATTCGTTAAAATAGAGATTCTTCTGTGGTGGGGCCTTGTAACTTCAAAATGCTCCAATTCAGAGCAAGGGGTCTTACAATTGTTTGGTCAGAGTCTCTGGTGACAAGTGGGGAGGGAGACTGTGGCCCCGTGTGGGGATGGGGCAAGCCCAAGGCCAGGGAGCTGGAGCCAAAGCATGGTTGGGGGCTGCAGGCTTCTTTGGTTTCTACGCCACTTAGTCAGTTTCGACTGTAGGACCAGCAAATACTCTTGAGACTGGCTGTGTGTAAGGAGCAAGGCCACCAGGCAGCGCAGACCCCACACCAAGCACTATCTGATGCTTTACGTGCATATACTCCTGGAAAATCCTCACTTTGGCCCCTCACAGTGCATTGTCATCTCCATTATACCTGAAAAACAGAGGCTCAGAGAGCCGAGCCACCTGCCTGAAGTCACACAGCACGTGAGAGCAGAGCTGGCATGGATTGCCCCGTGGGTCCCATGTGTGAGATCCCCCAGCACTGTTTCCCGAAGTCCTCCTTCAGCTCCCACCTTCAGGGTCTCTCCCTTACTGTGTTCAAACAATGCTCAATTCTGTCAAGAGAAAACCAGTCTTGCTTGAATGAAACTGAGAAATGAAGGCTCCTCTTGTCCATGGGATTCTCCAGGCAAGAATATTTGAGTGGGTTGCCATTCCCTTCTCCAAGGGAACTCCCCGACCCAGGGATCAACCCTGTCTCCTGCATTGCAGGCAGATTCCTCACCACTGAGCCATCAAGGAAGATGGATATAGATATATAGATATATAAACACATATTTATAGATATGTATACACACAGACACATAGTTAAAACCCAATGAACTGCAGCTCACCAGGCTTCTCTGCCCATGGAATTTTCCAGGCAAGGATTCTGGAGTGGATTGCCGCTTCTTTCTCCAGATCTCACCTCTAGCAGTGCCCTGTAAGAATTCCATTTTCTTTCGTCTCTCCAGCCAGACATCTCACACTGCACTATGCTACCGCTCCACCTGGGCCAGGTGGCATCAGTCAGGATTGGCTTCCTGGAAGAGGCACTTGAACCAGGTTTCCCATCTTGGGAGGCCCAAGCCTGTGGCATCTCTCCTTCAAGCTCCTTGTGTCCCCGAGGGTGCCATCCTCTCTTCTCCTGGAGCGGAGGGGGACGGGTGCTGGAAGTTGGTCCTCAGGCTGCCTGGTGCCTGCTGGAACATGTCCCTCTCAAAGAGATGACCCACCAGCCTATTTGCCTAATGTGACCACTTCGGAAAAATTGTTTGTTCTCATCCTGCTAAAAACAGCATCAAAGTGACTTCCGTCTAGACTGTGCCAGGATCGATTATCGGATCCCTGACCTGATCGAAACCACAGAGTGACATAGTCATTTACCGTAATGCAATTAAAGCAAAATATAATAACGTATCCAGGCTAGGGACAAGACCGAGGCTCCCTGGAAGGTGGGAGGAGAAACCAGCTCTGGATAATTTCTTCTCCGCTCCAAAGAAGTGAGTTTAGACTTTTCCGGCCTCTGTCTCCAGGGCAGCCTTGGGCTCTGGACTGTCCCTTGCTCTGCCAAGGGGGACCTGGTGAAGGTGGCCTGGAGATGGGGAATAGGAGGGAGCAGACTTGTGCTGACATGCGGGCGGGAGTGGGGTGAGCACAGTCCAGGAGGAGGGAGCCGAGGAAGAGAGGAGGGAAAAGATGACGGAGAGGGCAGGAACTGGATACAGCTGGCTCGGTAATTCCCAGAATCTCTGACAAATCCTCAGTCCCAGGGAGATCAGAGTAAGCCTGATGGGTCTTCCCGGAGAACAGCAGTGGGCGAAGTTAATCCAGCAAGGCACCAGGGAAGGGGGTGCCTTTCACTTCTCAGGGAGCCGCAAGAAGAAGGAAGATCAATGCAAAAGTCTTGGCCTGGTGGTCAGACACTGCCGGGCCTGCCTTGTGGTTCCTGAGTAATGCCCCTGGGTTCTGGAGACGAGCCGTGCCCCCAGGACAGGCGGGGAAGCCCTCTCGTGGTTAATGGGGTGCGCCAGGTGCCGCCGCGGGGCTGCCAGTGCCACAGACCAGGGGCGTAAACAACGGAAACGTGTCCTCCCAGTCCTGGAGGCTGAGGAGTCCACTCTTGAGGTGTAGGCAGGGTTGGTTCCTTCCCTGGGCGGTCGGGGAGGGGTCCCAGGCCCTCTCTCCCGCATGGATGGCAGTCTTCTTGCCGTCTTCTGTCTCCGCCTCACTGTGTCCAAATCCCCCCTCCTCATAGGGACACGGGCTGTATCGGATGAGGGCCCACCCGAGTGCCCACATTTTAAATCGATTACCTCTGAAAAGACCCTGCGTCCCACCAAAGCCATATTCTGGGCTGCTGTGGGTTTGGAGTTAAGCGTTATGAATTTTAGGGAGTGTATACAGTTCACCCCCTAGCACTTTCCGAGGGGAGCCCCCGTCCGCTGCTTCCGTGCAGGGCTGAGAGAGGAGATGGGGCTCGAGAAGGCCCCATGCTCTGCTTCCTGGCCTTGGGAAACCGAGTGCCCTCCAGGTGCCTCTCGCTCTGTGAGTGGGAGTGGAAATTAAACCCTGCCCCTTCCTCTGGGTGGAACGGATCCAAAGAAGTGAGTTTAGACTTTTCCGGCCTCTGTCTCCAGGGCAGCCTTGGGCTCTGGACTGTCCCTTGCTCTGCCAAGGGGGACCTGGTGAAGGTGGCCTGGAGATGGGGAATAGGAGGGAGCAGACTTGTGCTGACATGCGGGCGGGAGTGGGGTGAGCACAGTCCAGGAGGAGGGAGCCGGGGAAAGAGAGGAGGGAAAAGATGACGGAGAGGGCAGGAACTGGATACAGCTGGCTCGGTAATTCCCAGAATCTCTGACAAATCCTCAGTCCCAGGGAGATCAGAGTAAGCCTGATGGGTCTTCCCGGAGAACAGCAGTGGGCGAAGTTAATCCAGCAAGGCACCAGGGAAGGGGGTGCCTTTCACTTCTCAGGGAGCCGCAAGAAGAAGGAAGATCAATGCAAAAGTCTTGGCCTGGTGGTCAGACACTGCCGGGCCTGCCTTGTGGTTCCTGAGTAATGCCCCTGGGTTCTGGAGACGAGCCGTGCCCCCAGGACAGGCGGGGAAGCCCTCTCGTGGTTAATGGGGTGCGCCAGGTGCCGCCGCGGGGCTGCCAGTGCCACAGACCAGGGCGTAAACAACGGAAACGTGTCCTCCCAGTCCTGGAGGCTGAGGAGTCCACTCTTGAGGTGTAGGCAGGGTTGGTTCCTTCCCTGGGCGGTCGGGGAGGGGTCCCAGGCCCTCTCTCCCGCATGGATGGCAGTCTTCTTGCCGTCTTCTGTCTCCGCCTCACTGTGTCCAAATCCCCCCTCCTCATAGGGACACGGGCTGTATCGGATGAGGGCCCACCCGAGTGCCCACATTTTAAATCGATTACCTCTGAAAAGACCCTGCGTCCCACCAAAGCCATATTCTGGGCTGCTGTGGGTTTGGAGTTAAGCGTTATGAATTTTAGGGAGTGTATACAGTTCACCCCCTAGCACTTTCCGAGGGGAGCCCCCGTCCGCTGCTTCCGTGCAGGGCTGAGAGAGGAGATGGGGCTCCGAGAAGGCCCCATGCTCTGCTTCCTGGCCTTGGGAAACCGAGTGCCCTCCAGGTGCCTCTCGCTCTGTGAGTGGGAGTGGAAATACTGCCCCCTCTGGGTGGAGAAGGACACTGCCTCCCGGTGCCTCGCTTCCGGTCTTCACCAGACTCTCTGAGCTGGGAAATATCTCTGGGAATCCTATGTGTTCTCTCCTTTGCCAGACTCGGGTTTCCAGAGAATTGAGAGCCACTTCCTACCCTAGAAAGTACGACTCTGATGCCCTGTCTTCTCCTCCTTCCTCTCCTTCCTCCACCCCCTCCGTTTATGAATTCCCAGAGACTATCCTTATTTTATTGTTTGTGGACGTTGGCTGCCCCTTGTCACAGATTTCGTTGAGCAGACGGTTGTCATGAGTGCTTTACCGTCTCTGTCTCATTTTACCTTCCTGGTAACCCTATAGAGTATGAACGATGGCTATTCCCATTTTATAGATGAGTAAACTGAGGCTCAAAGGGTTGGAGCAGGCCCCAGAGGACAGAGATGGGGGAAATGTTCAGAAGTCAGATCTCAGCTCCGTAGGAGCCAGGCCTTCCTCATGGGCTCTCTGGAAGGTGGGGAGGTCCCACCTAGGAACCTGCCTGGGAGGAAGATCATGGGCCCTTTGAGTCTTGGGCTGAAAGAACTTTGAGGAGTTGCCAAGTCCAAATGCCTCTTCAGGGCCCCGTGCAGGAGCCCCTCTTTAACACCTTGAAGGCTCAGCCGTGGAGCGTCCTGAGGGGGCGTAGGGACTCTGACAGATGCTCCCAGACCAGCATGCCTGTTGGCCCGCCAGCAACACAGCAGGCCCTCAACACATGTGACGCACAAATGATGGGCAGCTATATTCGTCACAAAAATAGCTGCCTCTGGTACAAGATGATCATCCACCAGGCTTGGGTGAAGATTTTGGCCTACAGTTTTCCTTTTTCCTTTAATTCTTTTTTATTTTATTTATTTATTTTATGCTATTCTGGGTTTTCACTGCTGCTACAGGCTCTTCTCTAGTTGCAGGGAGTAGGGGCTACTCTCTAGTTGAGGTGAGAAGGCTTCTTGTTGCGGTGCCTTCTCTTGCTGTGGAACTTGGGCTCTAGGGCACACGGACTTCAGCAGCTGCGGCTCCAAGGCTCTGGAACACAGGCTCCATAGTTGTGGCTCACAGGCTTAGCTCCTCCACAGCATGTGGGATCTTCCCGGATCAGGGATGGAACCCATGTCTCCTGCATCAGCAGGCGAACTCTTTACCTCTAAGCTACCAGGGAAGCCCTGGCCTACAATTTTCTTGTTTCAGTTTCTCCTCTTGCAAACCCTGTGGGATAGGTATGATTATTACTGTTTTTCTTTTTCTTTCTTTTTTTTAAGCCCTGGTTTTACAGCTAAGAAAGTTCAGACCCAGGAGGGTTTAGTAACTTGCCCGTCTGCCTGGCTCCGAAACTCTGAGTTAGTGGATCTCAGACCCTGCCGACTGTAGGGGGCATATTCATTTAACTCTTCCAGCAACCTCCCAGCACACAGTAGGTGCTTAATAAATACTTAACGAATTAGCAAACTGATTCATTTCCTCAGACCTACTCCACTGAGGTAGACATGTTAACTTAACAGCAACATTTCTTGGGGCCCCTAAGAGTCCCTCAGCCCAGTGCCTGACACACAGTAGGTGCTCAGTAAATATTTGTGGGATGAATGGCTCTCTGGCCCCTAATGTGAACAACTCTGCCCATAAATTTCAGCTCCGGAGACTTTGAAGTTCCCCCAGGGAACAGCTGCTTTTCTTGTTATCAAGGCCCTCCCTGCCCCCCTCCCAACCCCTCGCCTCCCGGCCTCCTGGGCCCATCCAGGCCAGGGACCTGGGGCCGCCAGAGCCAGGAGATAAGGATGATGGATGGCCAGTCGCCTGGCTCCACTGAAGCCTGGGGTTTCCTGGGAGTGGGAGACAGTCTAGCGACTCCAAAGCCCCTCGGAATTCAAGTGGAGAGAGCTCAAGGAGGGGTGGGGGCAGCGTCCCAAGTGGCCCTATCTCCTCCGAGATGCTGGATCCGACAGCAGGTTTCAGCACCCCCGGCCACCTTGATCTCCTTCCATGTTGACAAGGCTTCCTTTCAGCATGTGCTGAACACCAGGACTCATCATTGGAGCGTCCCTCAGGCGTCCGGAGGATGGCGTCCACCCTCCACCCCACCCCCGCGTCCCCCGCTGCATTGGCTCCAGAATCTGCAGGCAGCGCAGGCTAGCTTCCTGCTTTGTGATCTGGGCTCTACTGTTAATGAAGTCTTTGGCAAAATAAGAAATTAATTGATGCTTTGTACCCCTTAAACCTACATAATGTTATAGGTCCAATGTATTCAATACATTGTGTATTTATTTATTTACTTTTGGCCGTGCTGGGTCTTTTCTCTCGTTGCGGCCAGCGGAGCTGCTCTTCTGTCGTGGTGTGCAGGCTTCTCACTGTGGTGGCTTCTCTTACTGTGGAGCTCAGGCTCTAATGTGCATGGGCTTCCACAGTTGCAGTCCCCCAGCTTTAGAGCACAGGCTCAGTAGTTGTGACACATGGGCTTCGTTGCTCTGTGGCATGGGAGAGCTTCCCGCATCAGGGATTGAACCTGTGTCTCCTGCATAGGCAAGCAGATTCTTCAGTACTGAGCCACCAGGGAAGCCCTCGATGCATTTTTTAAAAAAGAAAAGAAGAAATCACAATGTCTAGCCTTAGTTTCCTCTTCTGTACCATGAATCTTGAGATGTTTCCATTCAGCAATGCCAGATGAGATTTTAAATAGAGTAGCTCAGGGGGCGTTGGCTGTTGCACTGAACACACGGGTGCTGCCTCGACAACAAAGCTGGCTCGGTCTCAGATCCAGGTAGTAACAGTCGTCGGTTTGTTTCATTCAAAATCTCTGATCCCAAAGCCAAGAAGCTTCCTAGCTTTGGGCAGATCATAGAGACTGAACATGTTAGACAGCGAAGGACGCTGTGAGACTGAAACTTGTAAGTTTCTTTTTGTCCTTCCTGTCTCTCTGGACTTAGATTTCTTTTATAAAGAGGTACCTTCAATCCTGGACGACTCCCTCTTTCCAGAAGCAACACATTCACTGGGAGATGCACCTCCCAAGCCCTCCTCCTCAGTGCATTTTCCTTGATCTGTCCACCTGCAGCCAGATATCTAGACTTGTCCTGTGGGAGGTGGGGATTTAAATCAAAGGAATCCGCCTACCCAGGCCTTGGAACCCCTTCTACCCTCCGCCCTGTGGCCGGGGACCTGTCCACGCCGGGCATGAGGGCCCATCTCTTGCTCCTAACTGGGGTTCGGCTCACGGCAGGGGGCAGCCTTTCAGGTGGGCTCTGAGAGGGCGGAGACCTGGTCCGTCTTGTGAACTGGTGATTCCCAGTGTCTCACACGGCCTGGCAGGCATCACTCAGTAACTGTGAATGAAAGAAGAGAGGAATGCACGCATGGTTTAATGCATGCAAACCACCCTCTACCGGCAGCTGCTTTTAACTTCCACGCACCAGCACAGCTGGTGCGTGATGAACATTCCTGAACATGACCCCCACCCTGTGCTCACTTCTGAAGAACAGTAACTCGTGGGGCTCCTGCACCCTAAAGAGCACAACTTAACATTGTCTCCAGCATAGGCAAGCAGATTCATCAGTACTGAGACACCAGGGAAGCCATCGATGCATTTTTTAAACAAGAAAAGAAGAAATCACAATGTCTAGCCTTAGTTTCCTCTTCTGTACCATGAATCTTGAGATGTTTCCATTCAGCAATGCCAGATGAGATTTTAAATAGAGTAGCTCAGGGGGCGTTGGCTGTTGCACTGAACACACGGGTGCTGCCTCGACAACAAAGCTGGCTCGGTCTCAGATCCAGGTAGTAACAGTCGTCGGTTTGTTTCATTCAAAATCTCTGATCCCAAAGCCAAGAAGCTTCCTAGCTTTGGGCAGATCATAGAGACTGAACATGTTAGACAGCGAAGGACGCTGTGAGACTGAAACTTGTAAGTTTCTTTTTGTCCTTCCTGTCTCTCTGGACTTAGATTTCTTTTATAAAGAGGTACCTTCAATCCTGGACGACTCCCTCTTTCCAGAAGCAACACATTCACTGGGAGATGCACCTCCCAAGCCCTCCTCCTCAGTGCATTTTCCTTGATCTGTCCACCTGCAGCCAGATATCTAGACTTGTCCTGTGGGAGGTGGGGATTTAAATCAAAGGAATCCGCCTACCCAGGCCTTGGAACCCCTTCTACCCTCCGCCCTGTGGCCGGGGACCTGTCCACGCCGGGCATGAGGGCCCATCTCTTGCTCCTAACTGGGGTTCGGCTCACGGCAGGGGGCAGCCTTTCAGGTGGGCTCTGAGAGGGCGGAGACCTGGTCCGTCTTGTGAACTGGTGATTCCCAGTGTCTCACACGGCCTGGCAGGCATCACTCAGTAACTGTGAATGAAAGAAGAGAGGAATGCACGCATGGTTTAATGCATGCAAACCACCCTCTACCGGCAGCTGCTTTTAACTTCCACGCACCAGCACAGCTGGTGCGTGATGAACATTCCTGAACATGACCCCCACCCTGTGCTCACTTCTGAAGAACAGTAACTCGTGGGGCTCCTGCACCCTAAAGAGCACAACTTAACATTGTCTGCTTAGGCTAGAGCTTTCATTCTGAGCACAGCGAGCCCAGAGAGGGCTGACCACTCGCCCCTGGGTCACTAGCACGTTAGGAGTTGTAGAGCCTCGGGGGTAATTTGAATTTCTCTGCCATCTCAACCTCTCTTAGTATCTACACTTTCTCTAACCCCCAACTCCAGCCTGTCTCCCTCAGGAAGGTGACTTTAGGGACAGAAGGTCTGATTCACTGGGCACAGGGAAGGCATCTGCCTCCAAAATCAGGGAGGCTTCACCCTGAGGTTCTTGTCCCAATATTGAATTGCTGAAAGATCTGCGCAAATCACGCTTCCTTCCTGGGCCTCAGTTTCTCTAGTCTGACTAATAATTCTTGCCTAACTCTAGAAGTGAGGATGACGAAAAAGAGTTTGTGAAATAAAGAAGAGAATCTAAGAAAGGGCTAGTTCTGTTTACAACGTAGAAGTTTTTTTTTTCTTTTTAGCAATCATTTATAATTTTTTTAATAATAATTCTTTTTGTTTTACTTTTATAGAATTTTGTTGTTTACAGACATGTATGTTCCCAGATCAGTCATATGCATATCCCTGGCCCCCTCCTAGTCCCCCCCATCCCATCCCTCCAGGCCATCACACTGTGCCCCTGTAGGATCCCCTATTCCCACAGCACAATGACAATAGCTGTCTTTTTCACATATGATAGTATAGGTTTCCATGTTACTCCCTCTACACCGCCCACCCACTGTTCATTCCCCTCAATGTCCAAATGTCTGGCTCCCCCCCTGGCCATCTCTTGCTCCTAACTGGGGTTCGGCTCACGGCAGGCAGCCTTTCAGGTGGGCTCTGAGAGGGCGGAGACCTGGTCCGTCTTGTGAACTGGTGATTCCCAGTGTCTCACACGGCCTGGCAGGCATCACTCAGTAACTGTGAATGAAAGAAGAGAGGAATGCACGCATGGTTTAATGCATGCAAACCACCCTCTACCGGCAGCTGCTTTTAACTTCCACGCACCAGCACAGCTGGTGCGTGATGAACATTCCTGAACATGACCCCCACCCTGTGCTCACTTCTGAAGAACAGTAACTCGTGGGGCTCCTGCACCCTAAAGAGCACAACTTAACATTGTCTGCTTAGGCTAGAGCTTTCATTCTGAGCACAGCGAGCCCAGAGAGGGCTGACCACTCGCCCCTGGGTCACTAGCACGTTAGGAGTTGTAGAGCCTCGGGGGTAATTTGAATTTCTCTGCCATCTCAACCTCTCTTAGTATCTACACTTTCTCTAACCCCCAACTCCAGCCTGTCTCCCTCAGGAAGGTGACTTTAGGGACAGAAGGTCTGATTCACTGGGCACAGGGAAGGCATCTGCCTCCAAAATCAGGGAGGCTTCACCCTGAGGTTCTTGTCCCAATATTGAATTGCTGAAAGATCTGCGCAAATCACGCTTCCTTCCTGGGCCTCAGTTTCTCTAGTCTGACTAATAATTCTTGCCTAACTCTAGAAGTGAGGATGACGAAAAAGAGTTTGTGAAATAAAGAAGAGAATCTAAGAAAGGGCTAGTTCTGTTTACAACGTAGAAGTTTTTTTTTTCTTTTTAGCAATCATTTATAATTTTTTTAATAATAATTCTTTTTGTTTTACTTTTATAGAATTTTGTTGTTTACAGACATGTATGTTCCCAGATCAGTCATATGCATATCCCTGGCCCCCTCCTAGTCCCCCCCATCCCATCCCTCCAGGCCATCACACTGTGCCCCTGTAGGATCCCCTATTCCCACAGCACAATGACAATAGCTGTCTTTTTCACATATGATAGTATAGGTTTCCATGTTACTCCCTCTACACCGCCCACCCACTGTTCATTCCCCTCAATGTCCAAATGTCTGTTCTCTATGTCTGTTTTACAATAGCTTCACTGCATGTGTTATCAACATAGAAGTTTAAAGAAAATAATTTTCAGAGTAAAAGATATAACAGGTTTCCACTATTGTAAAAAATGAAAAAAATTATAGATACAACATATATATGTATGTGAATAAGTTTGTATAAATCTAGAAAAACTAGAGAGGCAAGAAAAAGACTAATAATTCCTGAATAGTCAGCAAGAGACAGAAGAACATAAACACTATTTTCACGTTTTGTCTGAAGCTGGAGTTACTGCTGGACTTTAAAATTTCATTTTTTGTATTGTATTATTTTGTTTCAATCTTTTTTTTTCCTCTTTTTTCCAAACCCACTCAGTGCACCCACTGCTTTTTTTTTTTTTCTTTTTTTGGGTGTGTGTGTGTGTGTGTGTGTGTGAGAGAGAGTGGGTATGTTCATTTCCTTCACTGAATTCTATTGAAGCTACTAATCTTATCAGTAAGACTGAATATATTCAAGTTTACATAATTTTTTTTTTCTTTTTCCTTTTAAACCACACATTTTATTTTGGTATAAACTTCTGGTTCCCCATTGGCCTTTTAAGGTTCTGTGGGGGTTTTGTTTGTTTTTATTATTTTTGCTTTGTTTTTCTATATTTTTCTATACACTTAGCTCTTTTAATTTTTTAAAAAATTTTCATTTGTACTACTACTTCCTCTATAATTCTTTGCTTTCTCTGAAGCTCCTTTCCTATAGCACTAAATTCTAATACATACAAATCTTTATCTCCCTATATTTAACTTTGCAATATTATTCTATATTTCTCTTCTATCCTCCCTTTCTCTTTTTCCCTTTCCCCACCCTATTTCTTAGTCTGTTCTGTCCTCATTGCCTTATCCCCAACGGGGACCCTGCTCTAGCATTATTCTCCAATTGGTGCTCTACTTAGTTTGGTTATTAACTGGTGGATATCATTCTTGGTTTTCTCTATTCGCCATGGTAACGTATTGTACTGTATTTTTGATTGGAATGCTTGGGTTATGTTACAGCTGTATATGTTTATGTGTATAATTCAATACGCTAGATAGTACTTGCATAATTTTTTAATTGCCATTTGTCAAAGGTATACCTTCTGTTTCTCATTTGCATATATATGTTTTAATATCATTTAATGCCATAACAAACCAGCCGTGAAATCTTCATTCCCTGGTCAGGCAACAAGCCCCGGGGTTTTAAGGAGGGAGCACTGACTCCAAAACTCTACAATACTAGAGAACACCTAACACTAAAGAGCAGTATACAAGTGAGAACGCCAACAAAGGTAATCACTTGTATGCAAATCCTAACATCACCCAATCACCAGCATCACCCAGAATAAGAAGCCCCATCCAAACAACAAACACCAACAGATGTAACTCAAAGTCTGGGAAAAGGAAATCCCAAACAGAGTCAGTTTAAAAAATTAATAATAACAATGAAATGGCAGAGAAATACCACACAAGTGAAGGAACAATCCACAAACACACAAGATCAAATCAATGAAGAGAATTTGGACAAACTTTCTGAAAGTGATTTCAGAAGAATGATAGTAAAGATGATCAAAGACACTGAAAACAGAATTTCAGAGAAATTGCAAGATACAACTAACACACTGAATAAAGAAATACAAGAACTTACCAAAAAAGTAACAGAGACAAACAACTCAATTGCTGAACTGAAAAACACTGTAGAAGGAATCAAGAGCAGAGTATCTGAGACAGAAGACCGGATAAGTGAGCTGGAAGATAAAATGGTGGAAGTAACTGCTGAAAAATAGACTCTAGCTCAAAGAATGAAAAGAGCAGAGGATAGCCTCAGAGACCTCTGGGATCATATCAAACGCACCAATATTCGAATTATAGGGGTTCCAGAAGAAGAAGAAAAAAAGAAAGGCTATGAGAAAATTTTTGAAGAGATTATAGTTGAAAATTTCCCCAACATGGGAAAAGAAATAGTCCATCAAGTCCAAGAAGCGCAAAGAGTACCATATAGAATCAATCCGAGAAGAAACACACCAAGACACATATTAATGAAGCTAACACAAATTAAACACAAAGATAGAATTCTCAAAGCAGCAAGGGAAAAGCAACTAGTGACATATAAGGAAACCCCATACGTTTAACAGCTGATCTTTCAACAGAAACTCTGCAGGCCAGAAAGGAATGGCAGGACACATTTAAATGGCTAAAAGAGTGTTTTTTAACAATAGGATAGTACTTGCATAATTTTTTAATTGCCATTTGTCAAAGGTATACCTTCTGTTTCTCATTTGCATATATATGTTTTAATATCATTTAATGCCATAACAAACCAGCCGTGAAATCTTCATTCCCTGGTCAGGCAACAAGCCCCGGGGTTTTAAGGAGGGAGCACTGACTCCAAAACTCTACAATACTAGAGAACACCTAACACTAAAGAGCAGTATACAAGTGAGAACGCCAACAAAGGTAATCACTTGTATGCAAATCCTAACATCACCCAATCACCAGCATCACCCAGAATAAGAAGCCCCATCCAAACAACAAACACCAACAGATGTAACTCAAAGTCTGGGAAAAGGAAATCCCAAACAGAGTCAGTTAAAAAATTAATAATAACAATGAAATGGCAGAGAAATACCACACAAGTGAAGGAACAATCCACAAACACACAAGATCAAATCAATGAAGAGAATTTGGACAAACTTTCTGAAAGTGATTTCAGAAGAATGATAGTAAAGATGATCAAAGACACTGAAAACAGAATTTCAGAGAAATTGCAAGATACAACTAACACACTGAATAAAGAAATACAAGAACTTACCAAAAAAGTAACAGAGACAAACAACTCAATTGCTGAACTGAAAAACACTGTAGAAGGAATCAAGAGCAGAGTATCTGAGACAGAAGACCGGATAAGTGAGCTGGAAGATAAAATGGTGGAAGTAACTGCTGAAAAATAGACTCTAGCTCAAAGAATGAAAAGAGCAGAGGATAGCCTCAGAGACCTCTGGGATCATATCAAACGCACCAATATTCGAATTATAGGGGTTCCAGAAGAAGAAGAAAAAAAGAAAGGCTATGAGAAAATTTTTGAAGAGATTATAGTTGAAAATTTCCCCAACATGGGAAAAGAAATAGTCCATCAAGTCCAAGAAGCGCAAAGAGTACCATATAGAATCAATCCGAGAAGAAACACACCAAGACACATATTAATGAAGCTAACACAAATTAAACACAAAGATAGAATTCTCAAAGCAGCAAGGGAAAAGCAACTAGTGACATATAAGGGAAACCCCATACGTTTAACAGCTGATCTTTCAACAGAAACTCTGCAGGCCAGAAAGGAATGGCAGGACACATTTAAATGGCTAAAAGAGAATAATCTGCAACCAAGAATCCTCTACCCTGCAAGGATCTCATTCAAAATTGATGGAGAAATCAAAAGCTTTACAGACAAGCAAAAATTAAAAGAATTTAGTTACACCAAACCAGTCTTACAACAAGTGTTAAAGGGACTTATATAGACAAGTATAAAAGGAGAAGATCCACAAAACAAACCCATCATAACATCTAAGAAGATGACAATAGGATCATTTGTATCAGTAATTACTTTGAATGTCAATGGACTAAATGCCCCAACCAAAAGACACAGAGTGGCTGAATGGATTCAAAAACACGACCCATACATATGCTGCCTCCAGGAAACTCATTTCAGACCTAGAGACACTCATAGACTGAAAGTGAGAGGCTGGAAAAAGATATTCCATGCAAATGGAAATCAAAAGAAAGCTGGAGTAGCAATCCTCATATCAGACAAAATAGATTTTAAAGTAAAGAAGATTCTAAGAGACAAGGCAGGTCACTACATCATGATTAAGGGATTGATCCAAGAAGAAGACATAACAATCATAAATAGCTATGCACCCAACACAGGAGCATCCTAATACATAAGACAAACACTTTCAGACATAAAAGAAGACATTGACAGTAACGCAATCATAGTAGGAGACTTTAGCACTCCTCTCACACCAATGGACAGATCATCCAAACAGAAAATTAATAAAGAAACACAAACCTTAAATGCCACACTAGAAGAAATGGACCTCATTGATATCTTTAGGACTTTCCATCCAAAAGCAGAAGAATACACTGTCTTCTCAAGTGCTCACGGAACATTCTCCAGGATAGACCACATCTTGGGCCACAAATCAATCCTCAGTCAATTCAAGAAAACTGAAATTCTATCAACCATCTTCTCGGACCACAATGCAGTGAGACTAGAGATCAACTACAGGGAAAAAACCACTAAAAACACAAACACATGGAGATTAAACAACACGTACCTAAAAAACCAATTGATCATTGAGGAAATCAAAGGAGAAATAAAAAAATTCCTAGAAGAAAACGACAATGAACACACGACAGTGCAAAACCTATGGGATACTGCAAAAGCAGTTCTAAGAGGGAAGCTTATAGCAATTCAATCCTACCTCAAGAAACTAGGAAAATCTCAAACAGACGACCTAACCTTATGCTTAAAACAACTAGAGAAAGAAGAACAAAAACACCCCAAAGCCAGCAGAAGAAGGGAAATCATAAAGATCAGAGCAGAAATAAATGAAAAAGAAACAAAAGAAACAATAGTAAAGATAAATAAAAAGCTGGTTCTTCGAAAAAGTCAATAAAATCGACATACCACTGGCCAGACTCATCAAGAAAAAGAGAGAGAAGAGCCAGATCACCAAAATCAAAAATGAAAAAGGAGAGATTACAACAGATAATGCAGAAATCCAAAGGATTATAAAAGACTAGTATGAACAACTCTATGGCAACAAACTGGACAACCCAGAAGAAATGGATAGTTTCTTAGAGAAGATTAATCTCCCAAGACTCAACCAGGAAGAGATAGAAACTATGAACAAGCCAATCACAAGCTCAGAAATCGACCTTGTGATCAAAAATCTACCCAAAAATAAAAGCCCAGAGCCAGATGGTTTCACAAGTGAATTCTACCAAACATTTAAAGAAGAGCTAGTGCCTGTCCTTCTAAAACTCTTCCAAACAATTGCACAGGAAGGAACACTTCCAAACACATTCTATGAGTCCACCATCACCCTGATACCAATGCCAGGCAGAGACAACACAAAAAAAGAAAATTATAGGCCAATTTCACTGATGAATCTAGATGCCAAAATCCTCAACAAAATCCTAGCAAACAGAATTCAACAGCACATCAAAAAACTCATTCATCACGATCAAGTTGGGTTCATCCCAGGCATGCAAGGATTCTTCAACATCTGCAAATCAATCAATGTGATACACCGTATCAACAAATTGAGAGACAAAAATCACATGATCATCTCAATAGATGCAGAAAAAGCCTTTGACAATGAACACACGACAGTGCAAAACCTATGGGATACTGCAAAAGCAGTTCTAAGAGGGAAGCTTATAGCAATTCAATCCTACCTCAAGAAACTAGGAAAATCTCAAACAGACGACCTAACCTTATGCTTAAAACAACTAGAGAAAGAAGAACAAAAACACCCCAAAGCCAGCAGAAGAAGGGAAATCATAAAGATCAGAGCAGAAATAAATGAAAAAGAAACAAAAGAAACAATAGTAAAGATAAATAAAAAGCTGGTTCTTCGAAAAAGTCAATAAAATCGACATACCACTGGCCAGACTCATCAAGAAAAAGAGAGAGAAGAGCCAGATCACCAAAATCAAAAATGAAAAAGGAGAGATTACAACAGATAATGCAGAAATCCAAAGGATTATAAAAGACTAGTATGAACAACTCTATGGCAACAAACTGGACAACCCAGAAGAAATGGATAGTTTCTTAGAGAAGATTAATCTCCCAAGACTCAACCAGGAAGAGATAGAAACTATGAACAAGCCAATCACAAGCTCAGAAATCGACCTTGTGATCAAAAATCTCCCCAAAAAATAAAAGCCCAGAGCCAGATGGTTTCACAAGTGAATTCTACCAAACATTTAAAGAAGAGCTAGTGCCTGTCCTTCTAAAACTCTTCCAAACAATTGCACAGGAAGGAACACTTCCAAACACATTCTATGAGTCCACCATCACCCTGATACCAATGCCAGGCAGAGACAACACAAAAAAAGAAAATTATAGGCCAATTTCACTGATGAATCTAGATGCCAAAATCCTCAACAAAATCCTAGCAAACAGAATTCAACAGCACATCAAAAAACTCATTCATCACGATCAAGTTGGGTTCATCCCAGGCATGCAAGGATTCTTCAACATCTGCAAATCAATCAATGTGATACACCGTATCAACAAATTGAGAGACAAAAATCACATGATCATCTCAATAGATGCAGAAAAAGCCTTTGACAAAGTACAGCATCCATTTATGATAAAAACTCTTCAAAAAATGGGCATAGAAGGAACTTATCTTAACATAGTGAAAGCCATAGATGAGAAGCCCACAGCGAACATTATCCTCAATGGTGAAAAACTCAAAGCATTCCCTCTAAGATCAGGAACAAGACAAGGGTGTCCACTTTCACCACTCTTATTCAACATAGTCCTGGAAGTTCTAGCAACAGCAATAAGAGAAGAGAAAGAAATCAAAGGAATCCAGATTGGAAAAGAAGAAGTCAAACTCTCTCTATTTGCAGATGACATGATATTATACATAGAAAATCCCAAAGACACTATTACAAAACTACTAGAGTTAAACAGCGAATTCAGCAAAGTCGCAGGATACAAAATCAACACACAGAAATCACTGGCATTCCTATACACAAACAATGAAAAATCAGAAAATGAAATCAAAGAGGCAATCCCCTTCACCATCGCAACCAAAAGAATCAAATATCTAGGAATAACTAGAAAAACTAACAGCAGTTACCCAGTGAATGTTAATTGTCACTGTCTTCCTCTGGAGTTCATAATTGCAGAGGAAGTAAGAAGGCTATTAACATTTTCTTGCTACACTCCGTTTGGTTTGATTTTGTAAAAGCTTGACAAAACAAAAGATATATTTACGCATTAATTATGTAATCTGAAAAAAAATCAAAAGAGAAAAAATAAATGTTGCTGACAGGAAAAAAATTAAAGCACAAGCCAAGAATAATCTGAAAAACTACAAATAATTAAACAACGAAAAGGTCACATCTTTTCCTTGATTAAATAGATACAAATTAAAATAACAGTGAAATGTCTTTTTTTTTTTTTTTTTGAAATGTCTTTTTGTGTGTGTGCGTATCAAGCTGCGGAGAGCGATAGGACAAGACAGCTGAAAAGGTTTTGCTCCTGCTTAGGCAGAGGGTACTCATCACGGGGATTAGACCCCACGCCCCTCCCGGTGATGGCACGGCCATCCTGTCCTGCCTCATTGTGCCCTGAGAGAGCCATCCCGAGGACAGGGGAGACGACAGGACAGCGGCACTGCTTCCTTAGCCCCACCTCCGCCCACCACTGCCCTCGCCAGGGCCACTCCTCCCTCATCAGGCAACAAAAATTGCATCAGATCAAATTGAGAGACAAAATCACATGATCATCTCAATAGATGCAGAAAAGCCTTTGACAAAGTACAGCATCCATTTATGATAAAAACTCTTCAAAAAATGGGCATAGAAGGAACTTATCTTAACATAGTGAAAGCCATAGATGAGAAGCCCACAGCGAACATTATCCTCAATGGTGAAAAACTCAAAGCATTCCCTCTAAGATCAGGAACAAGACAAGGGTGTCCACTTTCACCACTCTTATTCAACATAGTCCTGGAAGTTCTAGCAACAGCAATAAGAGAAGAGAAAGAAATCAAAGGAATCCAGATTGGAAAAGAAGAAGTCAAACTCTCTCTATTTGCAGATGACATGATATTATACATAGAAAATCCCAAAGACACTATTACAAAACTACTAGAGTTAAACAGCGAATTCAGCAAAGTCGCAGGATACAAAATCAACACACAGAAATCACTGGCATTCCTATACACAAACAATGAAAAATCAGAAAATGAAATCAAAGAGGCAATCCCCTTCACCATCGCAACCAAAAGAATCAAATATCTAGGAATAACTAGAAAAACTAACAGCAGTTACCCAGTGAATGTTAATTGTCACTGTCTTCCTCTGGAGTTCATAATTGCAGAGGAAGTAAGAAGGCTATTAACATTTTCTTGCTACACTCCGTTTGGTTTGATTTTGTAAAAGCTTGACAAAACAAAAGATATATTTACGCATTAATTATGTAATCTGAAAAAAAATCAAAAGAGAAAAATAAATGTTGCTGACAGGAAAAAAATTAAAGCACAAGCCAAGAATAATCTGAAAAACTACAAATAATTAAACAACGAAAAGGTCACATCTTTTCCTTGATTAAATAGATACAAATTAAAATAACAGTGAAATGTCTTTTTTTTTTTTTTTTTGAAATGTCTTTTTGTGTGTGTGCGTATCAAGCTGCGGAGAGCGATAGGACAAGACAGCTGAAAAGGTTTTGCTCCTGCTTAGGCAGAGGGTACTCATCACGGGGATTAGACCCCACGCCCCTCCCGGTGATGGCACGGCCATCCTGTCCTGCCTCATTGTGCCCTGAGAGAGCCATCCCGAGGACAGGGGAGACGACAGGACAGCGGCACTGCTTCCTTCAGCCCCACCTCCGCCCACCACTGCCCCTCGCCAGGGCCACTCCTCCCTCATCAGGCCTAAATCCCCCTTCTTCTGATAAAAGCGGTCTGGATCCTGTGACAAAACCAGAAAGGACTGCGAAGGTGCCTTGTACATGCAGACTGTCCCCTGCTCCCACATGAATTGCTACGTCCAGAGCAGAGAACACCCCTTGTGGGATCTGTGGTCATCTGTGTGGAGCCTCTGCCTCTGGGCAGAGCCACCTACCAAAGCTTTATTATTTTTTCCAGTTTCAAATGTTTATTTTGAAGATATTATACCCACGTGGTAACTGGAGTTGAACAGAAATTTTAAAAGCAGACAGATTTGTTTGGTAAGATGATATAGTATTAAAATTTATTATATCAAAATGACATTATGGGGCTTCCCTGGTGGTTCAGTGGGTAAGGACACCGCCTTGCAGTGCAAGGGGTGCCAGTTCGATCCCTGGCCTGGGAAGATCCCACGTGCCATGGAGCAGCTGGACCGATGTATCCAATTCCCGAGCCGGAGCTCTGGAGCGCATGTGCCCAGAGCCGGTGCTCTGCAATGACAGACGCCACCGCGATGGGAGGCCTACACGGGCCAAAGAACAAAGATGGACGAAAATGGACAAATGAAAGACCAATAGAAGTGGCCTGCCTGTTCCCCTCCCTCCCCCCCCACCCCACCCCCACCAAAATAAGTAAATAAATAAATCTTTAAAAAAAAAAAAAAAAAAAAACGACATTATGGGCTGAAACTAATCTCAAAAGATAAAAGATAAAAAAAAAAATCTGTGATTTTATTTAACATTGACTGAGCATGCTAGCTGCTGGAAACAGGTCAGAAAGGAAAACACAGGCATGGGAGTTTCTGCCCTTGGGCTACCTATTCTTCAGTGGTTTGATGTGACTCTGGCTTACACAGAGAAAGCAACTGAGGAGAAAGGACTCTCAGATGGGACAAGTCTGAGAAGAGCTGCAGGAGGATGTGCAAAGGCCCTGGGGCAGGCGCCTCGAATCCACTGAGCTCACTGGAGTTGGGGAGGAGGCCACCAAAAGATTTCTAGAGTCGTGGGAGGCGTGGTCTAAATTACCAGAGGCCATCCCGAGGCCCAGGGGAGACTGACAGGACAGGCGGCACTGCTTCCTTCAGCCCCACCTCCGCCCACCACTGCCCCTCGCCAGGGCCACTCCTCCCTCATCAGGCCTAAATCCCCCTTCTTCTGATAAAAGCGGTCTGGATCCTGTGACAAAACCAGAAAGGACTGCGAAGGTGCCTTGTACATGCAGACTGTCCCCTGCTCCCACATGAATTGCTACGTCCAGAGCAGAGAACACCCCTTGTGGGATCTGTGGTCATCTGTGTGGAGCCTCTGCCTCTGGGCAGAGCCACCTACCAAAGCTTTATTATTTTTTCCAGTTTCAAATGTTTATTTTGAAGATATTATACCCACGTGGTAACTGGAGTTGAACAGAAATTTTAAAAGCAGACAGATTTGTTTGGTAAGATGATATAGTATTAAAATTTATTATATCAAAATGACATTATGGGGCTTCCCTGGTGGTTCAGTGGGTAAGGACACCGCCTTGCAGTGCAAGGGGTGCCAGTTCGATCCCTGGCCTGGGAAGATCCCACGTGCCATGGAGCAGCTGGACCGATGTATCCAATTCCCGAGCCGGAGCTCTGGAGCGCATGTGCCCAGAGCGGGCACTCTGCAAAGACAGAGGCCACTGCGATGGGAGGCTCACACGGGCCAAAGAACAAAGATGGATGAAAATGGACAAATGAAAGACCAATAGAAGTGGCCTGCCTGTTCCCCTCCCCCCCCCCCCCCCCCCCCCCCAAAAAAAAAAAAAAAAAAAAAAAATCTTAAAAAAAAAAAAAAAAAACGACATTATGGGCTGAAACTAATCTCAAAAGATAAAAGATAAAAAAAAAAATCTGTGATTTTATTTAACATTGACTGAGCATGCTAGCTGCTGGAAACAGGTCAGAAAGGAAAACACAGGCATGGGAGTTTCTGCCCTTGGGCTACCTATTCTTCAGTGGTTTGATGTGACTCTGGCTTACACAGAGAAAGCAACTGAGGAGAAAGGACTCTCAGATGGGACAAGTCTGAGAAGAGCTGCAGGAGGATGTGCAAAGGCCCTGGGGCAGGGCGCCTCGAATCCACTGAGCTCACTGGAGTTGGGGAGGAGGCCACCAAAAGATTTCTAGAGTCGTGGGAGGCGTGGTCTAAATTACTCAAGTAGACTCTGAGAAATACTTTACTAGAGGGGAGAGGAAGAAGTGAGATGACGATAAGGAGAGACAGTAAACAGGCATCAGATGCCGAACAGCAAGAACAGGTAAGAGCTGGTGAGGACCAGACAGAGCCGAGGGGCCCGGTGCTGCAGACCTGTGGCTCGCGCAGGCTGGTCTCCAGCTTTCCCCCTGTGCAGTGGTGCTTGACTCCTGGCTTAGGAAATGGTGCTTCTTAAGACAACAGAGAAGAATCTGAAGTGGAACTTGACTGAAGCTCAGAGCACAAGGTTTGTTTTAAGTCCTGGAGTGGCTCAATCTCTTCCTTCAGTGGCCGCTGCCTCTCTTCAGATTCTCAGATTTGATTCTCTGTTGCTGCTTGAAAACTTTCTAATGTGTCTTCAAACAATCTACAGTCAAAAAGTGAAGTCCTGCTTTCTTCAGGGTCTGATTCTGATGTGGTCTCATCCATGAGTCTTTCCTGAATCCAATGAAGTTTGTCTAATATTTCTTCAAATAAAGTGCCAAGAAGCCCTGCTTCTTTACATTTGCTAAGAAAAGCAGCTTTCACAGTTACATCTGCGTGTCTGCCATCCGCCATGCTTTCCGGCGGGCCTGATGTGGATGGCACAGGATCTGGTTCCTTGCCAGATTCAGTTTTATCTTGAAAAAGCGATCCAGTGATGTCTGGGTGGTAGCTCTTTTTTTTCCCATCTCGGAGGACTGGGGAGCCCTGGACTGCATGCCGAACGGCTGCGGCAAGCTTTGTGTACCATTCTCTGTTCGGGTCCTGTGCTTGAAGTAAAGATATGATACGACTGCCCTCTCCCCAGTATGGTCACGCAACGAAAGCGCAACCGCTGTACGTGATGGCCTGCTGAGAGAGGTTTTCTCCGTCCTCTTTCTTTCGCTCTGTACACTGGCTTGGGCGAGCCCAAGAGCTCTTTTGACCAGTGAGGAGAAAGGACTCTCAGATGGGACAAGTCTGAGAAGAGCTGCAGGAGGATGTGCAAAGGCCCTGGGGCAGGGCGCCTCGAATCCACTGAGCTCACTGGAGTTGGGGAGGAGGCCACCAAAAGATTTCTAGAGTCGTGGAGGCGTGGTCTAAATTACTCAAGTAGACTCTGAGAAATACTTTACTAGAGGGAGAGGAAGAAGTGAGATGACGATAAGGAGAGACAGTAAACAGGCATCAGATGCCGAACAGCAAGAACAGGTAAGAGCTGGTGAGGACCAGACAGAGCCGAGGGGCCCGGTGCTGCAGACCTGTGGCTCGCGCAGGCTGGTCTCCAGCTTTCCCCCTGTGCAGTGGTGCTTGACTCCTGGCTTAGGAAATGGTGCTTCTTAAGACAACAGAGAAGAATCTGAAGTGGAACTTGACTGAAGCTCAGAGCACAAGGTTTGTTTTAAGTCCTGGAGTGGCTCAATCTCTTCCTTCAGTGGCCGCTGCCTCTCTTCAGATTCTCAGATTTGATTCTCTGTTGCTGCTTGAAAACTTTCTAATGTGTCTTCAAACAATCTACAGTCAAAAAGTGAAGTCCTGCTTTCTTCAGGGTCTGATTCTGATGTGGTCTCATCCATGAGTCTTTCCTGAATCCAATGAAGTTTGTCTAATATTTCTTCAAATAAAGTGCCAAGAAGCCCTGCTTCTTTACATTTGCTAAGAAAAGCAGCTTTCACAGTTACATCTGCGTGTCTGCCATCCGCCATGCTTTCCGGCGGGCCTGATGTGGATGGCACAGGATCTGGTTCCTTGCCAGATTCAGTTTTATCTTGAAAAAGCGATCCAGTGATGTCTGGGTGGTAGCTCTTTTTTTTCCCATCTCGGAGGACTGGGGAGCCCTGGACTGCATGCCGAACGGCTGCGGCAAGCTTTGTGTACCATTCTCTGTTCGGGTCCTGTGCTTGAAGTAAAGATATGATACGACTGCCCTCTCCCCAGTATGGTCACGTACACGAAAGCGCAACCGCTGTACGTGATGGCCTGCTGAGAGAGGTTTTCTCCGTCCTCTTTCTTTCGCTCTGTATCTTGATTTGCTCTGCTCACTGCAGTGATAATGGAAGACAGCAGACAGAGGCTCCACTGATGGCAGATCATTCTGAGGGTCAGCATGTTGTTGACAAAACATTTGATAAATTCCTTTAAGTCCATCAGCTTGTAGAACTGCGTGGTCATGCTTGGCACAGAAGAAGTGGTAATTCTTGGAACAGGATTTTAAATCACATCCCACGGTGGTTCCTTTTCCTCCACAAAATGTGCGTTTCAACTTCCTTCCTCTCTTGATTTCTTTCTTTACTGATCCACATCAAAATTTCTATCATGATTACAAGGACTATGATCTTCACATTCCACAAGTGCTGAGGAATACAGCACACAGTTTTCACGAGCAGCTGCATTCTCTGCCTGTGCAAAGTACAGGATGACACTTGAGCTCTTTGGGGCAGAGCGTGCATGTCTTTGTTGCAACCTTTCTGCAACCTGGAAGACACCAGTTGGGAACAGGACTGGGACCCATGCAGCCTAGCCTTGGACAAGATGGCACCGCCGGTCGACTCCAAAAGGCTTTACTGTGATGTGTTTTTAAAGTGAGGACACACTGCCATACTAGGAAGAGCCATTAGCAGTCATCTGGTCCAATACCCCCAATTTATAAAGGGTAACTGAGGCTTAGGAGGGCTTAGGAGAAGCCCTAATCACCCCACTGATTGGGTGGAGCTATGTCTAGAACCAGAGTCTCTGGACTCCCAGTTCAGTCCTCTTTCGGCTCAGTTTCCTATCTTTACTTCATGGGTTGAACCTGTTTGTTTGTTTGTTTGTTTTTGTAAATTTTTTGGCCACCTTTATTGGTTTTTCATTTATTTATTTTCATCCGTCTTTGCTCTTTGGCCTGTGTAGGCCTTCCACTGCAGTGGCCTCTCTCGCTGCAGAGCACCGGCTCTGGGAGCATGCGCTCCAGAGCTCTGGCTCGTAGTTGGACACATTGGTCCAGCCGCTCCATGGCACGTGGGATCTTCCCAGGCCAGGGATTGAATTGACGCCTTGCACTGCAAGGTGGTGTCCTTACCCACTGGACCACCAGGGAAGCCCCTGATGGCCTGCTGAGAGAGGTTTTCTCCGTCCTCTTTCTTTCGCTCTGTATCTTGATTTGCTCTGCTCACTGCAGTGATAATGGAAGACAGCAGACAGAGGCTCCACTGATGGCAGATCATTCTGAGGGTCAGCATGTTGTTGACAAAACATTTGATAAATTCCTTTAAGTCCATCAGCTTGTAGAACTGCGTGGTCATGCTTGGCACAGAAGAAGTGGTAATTCTTGGAACAGGATTTTAAATCACATCCCACGGTGGTTCCTTTTCCTCCACAAAATGTGCGTTTCAACTTCCTTCCTCTCTTGATTTCTTTCTTTACTGATCCACATCAAAATTTCTATCATGATTACAAGGACTATGATCTTCACATTCCACAAGTGCTGAGGAATACAGCACACAGTTTTCACGAGCAGCTGCATTCTCTGCCTGTGCAAAGTACAGGATGACACTTGAGCTCTTTGGGGCAGAGCGTGCATGTCTTTGTTGCAACCTTTCTGCAACCTGGAAGACACCAGTTGGGAACAGGACTGGGACCCATGCAGCCTAGCCTTGGACAAGATGGCACCGCCGGTCGACTCCAAAAGGCTTTACTGTGATGTGTTTTTAAAGTGAGGACACACTGCCATACTAGGAAGAGCCATTAGCAGTCATCTGGTCCAATACCCCCAATTTATAAAGGGTAACTGAGGCTTAGGAGGGCTTAGGAGAAGCCCTAATCACCCCACTGATTGGGTGGAGCTATGTCTAGAACCAGAGTCTCTGGACTCCCAGTTCAGTCCTCTTTCGGCTCAGTTTCCTATCTTTACTTCATGGGTTGAACCTGTTTGTTTGTTTGTTTGTTTTTGTAAATTTTTTGGCCACCTTTATTGGTTTTTCATTTATTTATTTTCATCCGTCTTTGCTCTTTGGCCTGTGTAGGCCTTCCACTGCAGTGGCCTCTCTCGCTGCAGAGCACCGGCTCTGGGAGCATGCGCTCCAGAGCTCTGGCTCGGTAGTTGGACACATTGGTCCAGCCGCTCCATGGCACGTGGGATCTTCCCAGGCCAGGGATTGAATTGACGCCCCTTGCACTGCAAGGTGGTGTCCTTACCCACTGGACCACCAGGGAAGCCCCTGAATCTGTTTTTTAATTCTAGTATATCAAAATCAATTATCTCTCTGGTTGTGGCAAAAAAAATCCTACTTGTTTGCTTGGAGAAGGAAGTAGTCCTGAGATATTATACATTCACAGTGTAGATCACGTACTTAAAAGGAGAAAAGATATAGTTCTGACAGTTATAATAAATAGCATTAATAATAAACTGTGAGGAGTTTTCTGGTGGTCCTTCTGTGCCTAAGACTCTGTGCTTCAATGCAGGGAACCCAGGCTCTGTCCCTAGGGAGCTAGATTCCATTTACCACAGCTAAGAGTTCAAATGCTACATCTAAAGATCCCTGTGTTGCAAGGAAGATCGAAGATCCCACATACTACTATGAAGACCCAGAGAAGCTAAGTAAATAACTACTTAAAATAACAATAGTAAACTGTAAACATCCATCAAGAAGTAATGGAGTTAAGTCATTTTAAATAATAATTAAAATCCCCTGATTATATTGCAATATATAGATGCAGACACAAGGGATTTCTTTTATTACATTTTATTTTTTCTTATTTTTGGCTGTGCTGCCATGCACAGTGAAAAAGCAGAGTCCTAACCACTAAGTGGCCAGGGAGTTCCCTACAGAGCACTGTTACTATGCTTGACACATGCCTTTGTCTTTGTTTTACTCAGCTCACCCCCTTGACCAGAAAGATCTGCTCAGGGGGAGATGGAGGAAAGGTGGAAGGAGCACTAGGTAGTAATCCAGTTTCTATTTATCACAGAATTCATGTCAAGTACTTACCTACCTGCCTAAAAATGTGCCTTGGTGTTAAGTGTAGGGCCAGGCAAACTTTTTTGGTCAATAGCCAGAGAATAAGTGTTTCAGACTTTGAGAGTATATGATTCACCCATAGCTGTACTGTGAAAGCAACCACAGGCAACACATAAATGAATGAACATTAGTGTGTTCCAATAAAACTTTATTTGTCAAAACAGGAAGTGAGGAAGATTTGGCCTGTGGACTGTAATGTGCCCTCTCTCTCTCTCTTTCTCTCTCTCTCTCTCTCTTTAAATTTTGTTTATTTATGCATTTTTGGCTGTGCTGGCTCTTCGTTGCTGTGTTTATCTAGTTGCAGTGAATGAAGGCTCCTCTCTAGGGGCGATGCTCAGGCTTCTCATCGCAGTGGCTTCTCTTGCTTCAGAGCATAGGCTCTGGAGCACACAGGCTTTAGTAGCTGCAGCATGTGGGCTCAGTAGCTGCAGCTGTTCTGACAGTTATAATAATACATTAAAACTGTGAGGAGTTTTCTGGTGGTCCTTCTGTGCCTAAGACTCTGTGCTTCAATGCAGGGAACCCAGGCTCTGTCCCTAGGGAGCTAGATTCCATTTACCACAGCTAAGAGTTCAAATGCTACATCTAAAGATCCCTGTGTTGCAAGGAAGATCGAAGATCCCACATACTACTATGAAGACCCAGAGAAGCTAAGTAAATAACTACTTAAAATAACAATAGTAAACTGTAAACATCCATCAAGAAGTAATGGAGTTAAGTCATTTTAAATAATAATTAAAATCCCCTGATTATATTGCAATATATAGATGCAGACACAAGGGATTTCTTTTATTACATTTTATTTTTTCTTATTTTTGGCTGTGCTGCCATGCACAGTGAAAAAGCAGAGTCCTAACCACTAAGTGGCCAGGGAGTTCCCTACAGAGCACTGTTACTATGCTTGACACATGCCTTTGTCTTTGTTTTACTCAGCTCACCCCCTTGACCAGAAAGATCTGCTCAGGGGGAGATGGAGGAAAGGTGGAAGGAGCACTAGGTAGTAATCCAGTTTCTATTTATCACAGAATTCATGTCAAGTACTTACCTACCTGCCTAAAAATGTGCCTTGGTGTTAAGTGTAGGGCCAGGCAAACTTTTTTGGTCAATAGCCAGAGAATAAGTGTTTCAGACTTTGAGAGTATATGATTCACCCATAGCTGTACTGTGAAAGCAACCACAGGCAACACATAAATGAATGAACATTAGTGTGTTCCAATAAAACTTTATTTGTCAAAACAGGAAGTGAGGAAGATTTGGCCTGTGGACTGTAATGTGCCCTCTCTCTCTCTCTTTCTCTCTCTCTCTCTCTCTTTAAATTTTGTTTATTTATGCATTTTTGGCTGTGCTGGCTCTTCGTTGCTGTGTTTATCTAGTTGCAGTGAATGAAGGCTCCTCTCTAGGGGCGATGCTCAGGCTTCTCATCGCAGTGGCTTCTCTTGCTTCAGAGCATAGGCTCTGGAGCACACAGGCTTTAGTAGCTGCAGCATGTGGGCTCAGTAGCTGCAGCTGTTTAGAGCACAGGCTTGCTAGCTGTGGCGCCCGGGCTTTGTTGCTCCACAGCATGTGAAATCTTCGCAGACCTGGGATCGAACCTGTGTCTCCTGCACTAGCAGGCAGATTCTTTACCACTGAACCACCAGGGAAGCCCTGTAGTTTTCCAACTCTTGAGTAAGAGTTTGGCTTGGGAGTCAGGCCTGAACTGGAATCTCAATTTTGCGGCTTCTTCATTGAGACCTTGAGCAACTGGAATCTAATTATTTGAGCTTCATCTGTAGAATGAAGGTAGTTGCCCCTGGTCACTCAGGGGAACACCATTCAGCTCAGGCATTTGTAGGTGCTCAGTAGATGAAACCTAACTGGGTAGGACACAGCCCACTGTGTGGAAGAGCCCTGGCTCCCATCCTATATCAATGGCCCCGATCAGCCATTAACCTTGGCCAGGTACGCCGCTTAACAGCACCAAACTCTGTTCCCTCCCCCTTTCAAATGGGATGAGAAACACATTTCTTGCCAAGATTTTAAAATATTCTTACTTAACTCTCACAACGGCCCCTGTGTTTGTTACTGTCTCCATTTTATAGAGAGGAAACTGAGTCACAGAGAGGTGAAGGGCCTCTTAATGGTAAAAACCAGGTGTTAAAACAGGGGCTGTCTGACTTGAGAGGCTGAGGCATTTCTCTCCACTCAGCTATGTTGCCTGGCTAGAAAATGGGACGAGAAGAGGCTTAGGCTTCATCAAGTCCTCAGTGCATACAGCCACGGACTCCTGTATCACCACCTGGTGCCTGAGTCTCCTCCCAGCATCCCTGTCCGTCCTCTACTTGCCCATCACCAGCACATGGGGGCTCAGTACTGCCCAAGGCAATCCATCTCCTCCTTGGTCAGCATTGACTGTGATAATAGGATCTTGAACTGAATGGGCCTCTACTACTTAATGGGCTCTCAGTTCCACTAAGAGGCCACATTCTCTCTGAGGATCCCCAACTCTGCCGCCTTCTTCGACAGGATGCATTCCCAGGATCTGAGGACAGCTCTACACCTCCTGACTTCAGAGCCCAGCTCCTGCAATTGCGCCTCCTCCCAGGAGACATGGCACAGAGGCCCCTGGCCTTCCTACTGCCCCACCCTGGGATAGCTCCAGTGTGTCTCTGCCCCTGGGAGACAGCAGAGCCCAGAACTGCGTTCCTGCCTGGGGACTGAGCTGTTTGTTGCTCCACAGCATGTGAAATCTGAGACCTTGATTCTCCTGCACTAGCAGGCAGATTCTTTACCACTGAACCACCAGGGAAGCCCTGTAGTTTTCCAACTCTTGAGTAAGAGTTTGGCTTGGGAGTCAGGCCTGAACTGGAATCTCAATTTTGCGGCTTCTTCATTGAGACCTTGAGCAACTGGAATCTAATTATTTGAGCTTCATCTGTAGAATGAAGGTAGTTGCCCCTGGTCACTCAGGGGAACACCATTCAGCTCAGGCATTTGTAGGTGCTCAGTAGATGAAACCTAACTGGGTAGGACACAGCCCACTGTGTGGGAAGAGCCCTGGCTCCCATCCTATATCAATGGCCCCGATCAGCCATTAACCTTGGCCAGGTACGCCGCTTAACAGCACCAAACTCTGTTCCCTCCCCCTTTCAAATGGGATGAGAAACACATTTCTTGCCAAGATTTTAAAATATTCTTACTTAACTCTCACAACGGCCCCTGTGTTTGTTACTGTCTCCATTTTATAGAGAGGAAACTGAGTCACAGAGAGGTGAAGGGCCTCTTAATGGTAAAAACCAGGTGTTAAAACAGGGGCTGTCTGACTTGAGAGGCTGAGGCATTTCTCTCCACTCAGCTATGTTGCCTGGCTAGAAAATGGGACGAGAAGAGGCTTAGGCTTCATCAAGTCCTCAGTGCATACAGCCACGGACTCCTGTATCACCACCTGGTGCCTGAGTCTCCTCCCAGCATCCCCGTCCGTCCTCTACTTGCCCATCACCAGCACATGGGGGCTCAGTACTGCCCAAGGCAATCCATCTCCTCCTTGGTCAGCATTGACTGTGATAATAGGATCTTGAACTGAATGGGCCTCTACCTACTTAATGGGCTCTCAGTTCCACTAAGAGGCCACATTCTCTCTGAGGATCCCCAACTCTGCCGCCCTTCTTCGACAGGATGCATTCCCAGGATCTGAGGACAGCTCTACACCTCCTGACTTCAGAGCCCAGCTCCTGCAATTGCGCCTCCTCCCAGGAGACATGGCACAGAGGCCCCTGGCCTTCCTACTGCCCCACCCTGGGATAGCTCCAGTGTGTCTCTGCCCCTGGGAGACAGCAGAGCCCAGAACTGCGTTCCTGCCTGGGGGACTGAGCTGTCACGAAGGTGAGTCACGCGTGCCCATGATAACATCTACTCAGCCAGCCTGGAAGGCAGGTGCTTCTCACACCAAAAGGGATGGGTTTGGGACACGGAGGAGCCTGTTCCGTCCAGGCACAGGGAGTGGAGGAACGTGAAGAGAAAAAGGCTCCCCTTTCTGAGAACACACGTTTGAGAAAGGAAGATCTTGGCCTGATGCTTCTAGAAACGGGGTCCTCAGGAAACTGCATGGACAGGTGGGGAAGGAAGGACTTGCCAGGAAGGGGCAAGGCCATTGTGGAAACAAGTGTGTGCTTTCTGAAGCTGAGCAGATGGAGAAGACTGATGATACTAATGTCATCATCCCGTGGGTACTGAGCTCCCTGACCACGGGGGAGGGCCCCTGGGCTGGAGCCAGGACCCCTAGATTCTATTCCCAATCCTGCTGTGAAACTCCTGTGACAGGGGCCAATCAGATCTCCCCTCTGGAGCTCAGCTGACCGGTCCGTGGGATGACTGGGGTGGGCTCCCTCAGCCTCTTGCAGAGACAGTGTGATGCAACGGTAGGAGCTCAGAGCTCTGGGCTCCTGAGTCCATCTGGCTCGGCCTCTTTCCAGCTGTTGGACTGCAAACAAGTTACTTAACCCCTTGAGCCTTGCCTTTCTCCTCTATAAAATGAGATAATGACGAAGCGCTCCCCGCGCCTGGCCCCACTCCGTAAACAGGGGTTGTGGCGGGGGTTATCTAAGGGCGCTTCCTCCTCAGCGTTCTGAGATTCCACAAGTGGGAGTGGGAGATGTGGGCGCAGAGTGGGGCGAGGCTGTTGACAAGACCCCGAATGACCCCCGGGTCCAGCTTTGAGGGCCTCTGGAGCTCTGGCACCTCCACTGCCTGCACATGTCCTGCACGACCCTCCCGCCAGGCCTTGGCTCTCTCTGATCTCTCCCTAGTCCAGAGGCCCCTGGCCTTCCTACTGCCCCACCCTGGGATAGCTCCAGTGTGTCTCTGCCCCTGGGAGACAGCAGAGCCCAGAACTGCGTTCCTGCCTGGGGGACTGAGCTGTCACGAAGGTGAGTCACGCGTGCCCATGATAACATCTACTCAGCCAGCCTGGAAGGCAGGTGCTTCTCACACCAAAAGGGATGGGTTTGGGACACGGAGGAGCCTGTTCCGTCCAGGCACAGGGAGTGGAGGAACGTGAAGAGAAAAGGCTCCCCTTTCTGAGAACACACGTTTGAGAAAGGAAGATCTTGGCCTGATGCTTCTAGAAACGGGGTCCTCAGGAAACTGCATGGACAGGTGGGGAAGGAAGGACTTGCCAGGAAGGGGCAAGGCCATTGTGGAAACAAGTGTGTGCTTTCTGAAGCTGAGCAGATGGAGAAGACTGATGATACTAATGTCATCATCCCGTGGGTACTGAGCTCCCTGACCACGGGGGAGGGCCCCTGGGCTGGAGCCAGGACCCCTAGATTCTATTCCCAATCCTGCTGTGAAACTCCTGTGACAGGGGCCAATCAGATCTCCCCTCTGGAGCTCAGCTGACCGGTCCGTGGGATGACTGGGGTGGGCTCCCTCAGCCTCTTGCAGAGACAGTGTGATGCAACGGTAGGAGCTCAGAGCTCTGGGCTCCTGAGTCCATCTGGCTCGGCCTCTTTCCAGCTGTTGGACTGCAAACAAGTTACTTAACCCCTTGAGCCTTGCCTTTCTCCTCTATAAAATGAGATAATGACGAAGCGCTCCCCGCGCCTGGCCCCACTCCGTAAACAGGGGTTGTGGCGGGGGTTATCTAAGGGCGCTTCCTCCTCAGCGTTCTGAGATTCCACAAGTGGGAGTGGGAGATGTGGGCGCAGAGTGGGGCGAGGCTGTTGACAAGACCCCGAATGACCCCCGGGTCCAGCTTTGAGGGCCTCTGGAGCTCTGGCACCTCCACTGCCTGCACATGTCCTGCACGACCCTCCCGCCAGGCCTTGGCTCTCTCTGATCTCTCCCTAGTCCAGAGGCCTCTTCTGCTGCATCTGCTCAGTCATGCTCCCCCCCCCAGGGCTCTGCTGAAGAGCCATCTCCCTCCGGAAGTCTTCCCTGATCTCTTCCTCCTCCGATATCCTACAGACTCTCTTTTTGATTTTGTGGTTGTTTAATGTTTCTTTATCTGGCTGCGCTGGGTCTTAGCTGTGGCGTCCAGGATCATCAGTCTTCATTGTGACATCCAGGATCTTCAGTTGTCGCATGTGGGATGTTTTTTCCCAACCAGGGATCAAACTCAGGTTCCCCGCTGTGGGAGCACACAGCCTGAGCCACTGGACCACCAGGGAAGCCCCCAGATTCTCTTGTTGAAACCCAAACTCTGGTGAGTAAAGGTGAGCTGCAGACAGGGCCAACTTATTCACTGGACATGGTACCGAGAGCCCACAGTACATCCCAAGGTTCCCAGAAGTGTTTTAGCATCTTTTAAATGAGAAGGGAACATGAAAATAATGACTATATGACAATGAATTCAGCCTGGATTATATTCATCTTTGGGCTTCCCTGGTGGCTTAGCTGGTCGAGAATCCACCTGCAGTGCAGGAGACCTGGGTTTGGTCCCCAGGTTAGGAAGACCCTCTGGAGGAGGGCGTGGCAGCCCACTCCAGTGTTCTTGCCTGTAGAATTCCATGGACAGAGGAGCCTGGCAGGCTACGGTCCGAGGGGTTACAGAGAGTCAGACACAACTGAGCGACTAAGCACAGCACACATATTCATCTTTGTATCAACACAGGGGTACTTCAAACACGTTTGTGGTAGAGGAAGTGGCTCATGAAGGCAGAAGTGCCCAAGGTCCATGAAAGTCCGAGTGTGGCCTGACTGCAGGGCTGTCTCTGTGCCCCGCTGCGCATCCAGATCGGAACACATCTCTGCCCCAAATGGCGAGACTGGAGCTCCATGAGGGCAGGAATAGGGTCATCCTGCTCGTCACCACAGCCCCAGTGCCCAGCACACAGTAGAAGCGTAGAGTATGTCTGGCAAAGGAGTAGCATCAGGAGGTCGTGCGCGTGCGCATGTGCCTCCAGCAGTCGGACAGGAGTCTTTCCTAAGTGCCTCTGTCTCTGTCTGCAGACTGTGACTCAGAAAAACCGAGGCCAGGCGCTTAGCATCATAGATTCTTAGGAAGTGAGAGTAGGTGGGAACATTTATTCATCCCAAAGGCATTGCCCGAGCGCTGATCAGTCCTGTGCAGTCTGGGCTCAGGACCCTGGAGACCACCGCCAGAGCTCTAGGGGCAGGTCCTCAGAGGAACTTCCAGGGCCCTAAGAACCCCTGAATGTGTACATAAAACTTGGAATCTGCACCCATAAAGTGTCCTTTCTAGAGAGACACTCCAACGTCAGACTGCCGAACGGCCAGCACCTTGAAAATGCAAAGAACCACTAGTTACAGTCTGTCCCCCAACAGACTTTCTCCTGGGTTGGGGAAATTGAGACCTAGGGCAAAGAAATGACTTAAGGTTATGCAGCTAGTTGAGGGCAGAGATGGGTTCCTCTAAACGTGATCTCTCCACAAGAAGACCCCTTCATTTGTTGGTAGAGGTAGATGGAGAAGGGCAGGCAATCGAGTTGACTCTGTGGGTTTCTGGATTCCAAGGAGCCCCCCTTCTAAACTCCAATCCCCCTGCACCCGCACACCTCCACACACACACTCCCAGCCATCTTTCACATCCCCCAGGTCCGCGCATCGAAGGCGTGGTTTGGAGCCTCAAGCTAGAAGCAGATAACCTCTCCTATGTAAACATCGAGTGGGTGTCTGGGGCACAGGAATGTGGAAATTGATACTTTGCCCTCAGAATACTGGACATTTTCAGCCAAGACAGCCTTAAAGATTCTGTGACATCTCAGATGAGTGCCTGAGGTCCTTGGAGTCTCCATCGCTGTTCCCCAGAGGCTTGCTCACTGTCCGTGACTTCCGCAAGCACAACAAAGCAGGCTTCTCAAGCGGCCAGGCTCCCACACCCGCTCTGCACGTGCCTTTGTCCTGGCCCCACACCTTCCATGGCTTGCAGCCCACAAGCCAGAGATTGCCGGCTGTGGGCTGACCCTTCCTTCAAAAGGGTGTTAATGGAGGAACCTCTGGGAGATTTTACGTGGAGACAAGTGGTTTGAATTTAAAGGGAGGGCACAGGGGAGCTAATTAAGAAAGCCTACTTGTGCAAAAAAGATATTTGTTTTATCTTACTTTTTTTAGAGAACTAAATCCTAGAAAAACAGAAAAAAAGGGAAAGTATTATTTGCTTAATCATGTCCCACTCTTTGTGACCCCGTGGACTGTAGCCCACCAAGCTCCTGGATTCTCCAGGCAAGAATATTGCAGTGGGTTGCCATTCCTTCTTCCAGGGGATTTTCCTGACCCAGGGATCGAACCTGGGTCTCCCGCACTGAGGGCAGACTCTTTACCACCTGAACCACCAGGGAACTGAGCTTAAAATTAAGCCTCACGTTTTCTCCTCTGCAGCTACAATTTGTTTCCAGGTTAAAAAAAAAGAAAACCTCCACAAATTTGGTCAAAAGAATCAAGGAGAGGACTTCCCTGGTGGTCCAGTGACTAAGAATCCGCCTGCCAATGCAGAGGATACAGGTTCGATCCCTGATCGGGAAAGATCCCACGTGCCACAGAGCAACTGGGCCCATGTGCTGCAACTACTGAGCCCGTGTACCTAAAGCCCATGCTCTGCAACAGGAGAAGCCACCACAGTGAGAAGCCTGAGCACAACTAGAGGGTAGCCCCTCCTCACTGCAACTAGAGAAACCCTATGTGCAGCAGCGAAGACCCAGCACAGCCAAAAAAAGAATCAAGGAGAAATGTACTGAAGTTCTGTCCAAACCTGGGGACCGGAAAATATGGCAGACAAGCCCCTTGTAACTCTGGGCACTGAGGGTTTGGTCTCAGTGCTGAGCAGACGGAGGGACGCAAGCACAGGGATGCCTGGAGAGTGGGATCCCACCATCCATCCGCAGTGTTAAGAGCTGTTGCCAATGTTTGGAAAGGGAAAAATGTGATTCCCACCGCCATCTTTGTTCAACCTTCTAGTCGCTATTTGCCAGTTCTGCTTCACCTGGGAGAAGCCCAGGGATGACTCCAGATGTGTTTGGAGTGGAATTCATTTTGGGGAATGGAGACTGTGCTGTTGACTTACATGGCATGCTAAGCATGGCCAGCTGCCCCTGCACGTGCCTACACGCACCCACACGTGCACACACACTCAAGGACAACCTCCCCAGACGGCCCTTCAGTTTCCTCCAAACTTACAGAGACCTTGGCAAGCTCTTCTCTTCCAGAACCTCCTAAGTTCAGCTCCTCATCAGAATTACTCATGCAGATGAAAATCTCCTCCAGTCTTTAGGGGAGAAGTCACAGGCCCCTCACACTGACCGCAGAGGATGCCAGAATCGAGTGTTTCAGAGTCAGAGGCACTATACACCCTCTCACAGGGCCATGGTGAGAATTCAGGGCCTGTTGCTTGGCCCAGAACATAGTGAACACTCAGCAAATGTTTGTTGAAGCCCAGGATGTGAGGAAAGGAAATATTTTGAGGGTGTTGCTTCCAGCCAACACTCCTTCCCCAGAACAGATCTGAGACTTTAACGTGTTGGGGGCCCTTATGACTTGGCTTTTTTTTTTTTTTTAAGATTTATTTATTTATTTACTTTGGGCGGGGGTCAGGTTGGGGAGGGAGGGGAGCGGGTGGGCCACTTCTATTGGTCTTTCATTTCTCTGTTCTCATCCGTCTTTGTTCTTTGGCTCCTGTGGGCCTCCCATCGTGGTGGCGTCTGTTGTCGCAGAGCACCGGCTCTGGGCGCATGCGCTCCAGAGCTCCGGCTCGGTGATTGGACACATAAGTCCAGCCGCTCCGCAGCACGTGGGATCTTCCCAGGCCAGGGATCGAACCGGCGCCCCTTGCACTGCAAGGCAGTGTCCTTATCCACTGGACCACCAGGGGAAGCCCTGACTTGGCTTTTGAGAGGGTCAGCTCAGTACCATCATAAATGGTTTAAGGGGTCATTTATTCAGTGACTAATTCAACTAGTATTCAGTGGTTATGTTACCGATTTTATGTTGTTCCATCACTAAATCGTGTCCATCTCTTTGCAACCCCATGGGCTGCAGCACACCAGGCCTCCTTGTCCTTTGCTACCTCCCAGAGTTTGCTCACATACGTTTCCATTGAGTCGGAGAGGCTATTTAGCCACCTCATCCTCTCCTGTCCCCTTCTCCCCCTGCCCTCAGTCTCTCTAAACCTGTATAGTCCTAGACTCCAGGTTAGGGAATGTCTGAGAAGTCCACGTTCTCTACTTACCCTAAGGGATGGCCAGTTGGCCTCTTGAATACTCCGGCGATGGGCCTCCCCCACTGATGCAGTGAGGAGTCACTCTAGGACTGGGCTGAAATCTGCCCTCCTGAGGTGTCCAGCCCCCACTGACCCACCTCTCTTCTTCAGCGCTTCTGAGTTCTGTGGCTCCCCTTCCCCAGGGGCCCCGAAGCTCTGTGGAAACAGCTCTGCTGTCTTTCCCCACCCCACTCCCAAACTCTGAGTCTTTTCAGGCCCGAGGTGGAAGTTTCTGGAAAAGAAAAGAGAATCCTCCCATGTAGCTGTGGTTCAGATGAACTCCCAGGATGTCTGTGCCTCCTGTGTTTCTATCTGGCGGCCTGAGTTGTCCCCAGATCCAGAGTCATGGGCTCCAGGGCCCCATCACCCCGCAGCACTGGGAAGCCAGCGTCCCCAGGTCTGTGCCCCTCCCTCTTGTCCAGTTCTCTCAGGCCATGTCCAGCTGAGAAACTTTCCTTTTCAAGAGAAGGAAGAAGGAACGACTCTAAATGGGGTCAAGAGAACCACGTTCCCCCAGGGGCAAATGGTAACCTTAGGAAAGGCCCTCTCTGGATTGTCTCCCCTTTTGTGTAAAGGATTGAGAGACCTTGGGGCATGCTTTCTGAAAGTAAAATTCAGACACAAAGGGATGTGATATCTGAGTAGAGGCACCTGACACTGCCAGGCCTGAGTTGCTGTGGCTACCACTTTCTCCGTCTCTGAAGCTTTCACCAAAGGGGGCTTGCAGCTGTAGCTTTTCCTGGAGGGGTCGTCCCCTGCTTTTCGCAAGGCTGGGCCCTCCCATCCTCCAGGCCTCTTCTTAAACATCACCTTTGGAAGGCCTCTCCTGGCCACCTCCAGACAGGCCGGTCCCCTACACCCTGTTTCTCTCCTCCAGCACTGGTCATTGTCAGAGGTTATTTTATTTCGTGGTTATTGGTTTGTAATACCTGTCTCTTGGTAAATGTCAGCCCATGAGGCCAGGAACCCTGTCTTGTTTTACTGCTGCATCCCTACTCCCCAGCACAGAGTCAGGTGCACGTATGGGCTCAGTACATGTAGAAGGAATGAACAAGTGAATGAATCCATGAATGAGTCCCCGGGCCTGGTTGGCAGCGCCCTATGGACCATGCTCTTCTGTGCGCCTCTGCCTTCTTCTCCCTCCTCTTCTGCCTTCCTTCTCCCCTTCCCTCCTTCCTCCTTGTCCTGCCCTTTCTTTGCCCTCATCTCTCTTTTTTTTTTTTAATGTGGATTTTGGCCTCTTTTATTGGTTTGTTTATTTATTTTCATCCGTTTTTATTCCCATTGCAGTGGCCTCTCTTGTTGCCGAGCACCGGCTCTGGGCGCATGCGCTCCAGAGCACTCGCTCATAATTGGACACACCAGTCCAGCCACTCCACAGCACGTGGGATCTTCCCAGAGCAGGGATCGAACTGGCACCCCTTGAACTGCAAGGTGGTGTCCTTACCCACTGGACCACCAGGGAAGCCCTCATCTGTCGTTTTAATTCCAGTTTACAAGTATTTTGGTCCTGTCCTTCCTTCTCCTCCCATCTGTCCACTTCACATGGTGCCTCAAGGCCAAGGTGTGCCTCGCCGCCGCCACCTCCAGGAAGCCCACCACGATAGGGATAACACACAGAGCCCTCTGCCCTTCCAAACGTCTCAACCCCATGTTGACCTGGTGCCCTGCCATTCACCATGGCCTTCCACGGTTGGCTTCTGGCCACCCCACCCTGGAAGAAGCAGAGTACCCATGTATAAAAACATAACCGAAAACACCCCATGCCTGGTGTGTAGTGTTACTAGACCCATTTTCCTGACAAGGTAACTCTGGATCAGAGTCTCTGCTACTCTGTGCAAATATTAATGCACAAGCGAGTAAGTGAGTGGGTGTGGGTCAGCCTCTGACTCCAAGTCCCCTGGCCTCCCCGTGCTCTATGAACTCCAGCCCTAAACCGAGAATAATAATACAATGGATACCTGTAGGTGCACTCTGTGGCCCAGTCTTTGAGGCCTTATTGTCTGTTGTTCTGTTTATTTCTTAGACCTCAAATCTGAAGCATCAAGTTGAGCCCCCTCCCGTGCCCATGACCTGTTACCACCATTGATCCCTGCTCCTGAACTTTACATATTTATTGTCTCTATTCCTTCTCATCCTCATGGCCCATTCCCATCCCCCAACCACCCCCCTACACACAAACATGCGCAGCACATACAATAGCGAACGTTCTATTGGTTTAAGCTGCCCATTGTTAAAAAATGAAATATGCCTGGTTGTTTTGTGCGTATGTATGTTTATTGTGATAAAAGAGATAATATAAAGCTTACCATTTTGGGCTTCCCCTGGTGGCCCAGTGGGTAAGGACACCACCTTGCAGTGCAAGGGGCACCAGTTCGATCCCTGGCCTGGGAAGATCCCATGTGCCACGAAGCGGCTGGACTGATGTGTCCAATTACTGAGCCGGAGCTCTGGCGGCGTGCGCCCAGAGCCGGTGCTCTGCGACAACAGAGGCCACCGTGATGGGAGGCCCACAGGAGCCAAAGAACAAAGACGGATGAAAATAGATAAATGAAAGACCAATAGAAGTGGCCCGCCCATCCCCCTCCCTCCCCACCCCAGCCACCAAAAGATAAATAAATAAAATTTAAAAAAAAAAAAAGTTTACCATTTTAACCATTTTCAAATGTACAAGTGAAAATATACAATTAAACAAGTTACAATTAGGCTCAAGAGGGAGGCGATGTATGTATAATTATGGCTGATTTGCATTGCTGCACAGCAGAAACCAACACAACATTGTAAAGCAGTTTTCTCCCAAGTAAAAATAATCTTTAGGAACAGTGTCTAAACTGTACAATTAAGAATGTACACCAAGTGCATGCAGATGCTGTGTAACCATCACTACTGTTAGTCTCCACAGCTTTCCCATCAGGCCAAGGAAGCTCTGTCCTCATGAGTACTCATCCCGTGCTCCCCTCCCCCTGCCCCGGTGACCACTGTCCTACCTTCTGTCTCTATGAATTTCTAGATAGCCTATTCTAGATAGCTCGCGGAAGTGGAAGCATACAATTTGTACCTGGTTTACTTCCTTTAGCACAGTGTTTTCAAGGTTTACCCATATTATAGCATGTATCAGAACTTTATTCCTTTTTATGACTGAATAATATTCTACTGTATGTATAGACCACCTTTTGTTTCTCCATGAATCTACTGACAGATCTTTGCCTTTTTCCCATCTTTTGGCTCTTGTGAGTATCACTGCAGTGAACACTGGTGTATGAGCATCTGCTGCAGTTCCTGCTTTCAATTATTTGGGGTTATGTGTCTAGGAATAGAATTGCTGGTCAGACTAGATTTCAGTGTCTAAGTCTTTTAAGAACTGCCAATGGTCACTCACAGCAGCTGGACCATTTTACATTCCCACCAGCAATTCACAAGGATTCAGATTTCTCCTCATCTTTGTCAACACTTACTATTTTCCAGGTTTGATTTGGTTTTGGTTTTTAAAATATAGGCAAACTGGTGGGTGTGAACTGATACCTCACTATGGTTTCAGCTTGCATTTCTCCGATGACTAATGATGTTGAGTACGTTTTCAAGTGCTTATCAGCCATTGGTATATCATCTTGGAGAATATTTGGGCCCTTTGCCTGTTTTTCAGTTTCATTATCTTTTTACTGGTGAGTTTTATCAGTTCCTTGTATGTTCTGTATATTAATCTTTTATCAACTATATGATTTGCAAATATTCTCTTCCCTCCCCCTCCCCACCGCCGTGGGCTTTCTTTTCGCTCTCTTGATGATGTATTTTGACATACAAAAGGTTTTAATTTTGATCAAGTCCAGTTTATCTTCTTTTATATGTGCCTTTCCTATGCTTTTGGTGTTATATTTTAAAATAATTGCCATGCAGATTTTCCTCTGGTGGTAATCTTCTAGGAGTGTTGTGATTTCAGCTCTTAAATTTAGGTCTTTGATCCATCTCAAGTTAATTTTGGTACACAGTGTGAGGTAAGGCGCCAACTTCCTTCTGCTGCATGTGGCTATCTGTTTTTCCCAGGACCACTTGTTGAAAAGACTGTCCTTTTCCTGTTGAATGATCTTGGGACCTTGGAAAATCAGTTAACGGTATATACAAGGGTTTATTTCTGGGCTCTCTTTTCTGTTCCATTGGCTTCTATGTCTATCTTCTTTGCCAGTACCACAACTGGTTTTGATTATTGTGACTTTGTAATGTGTTCTGAAGCCAAGAAGTGGGAGACTCCCAGCTTTGTTCTTCTTTTTTATGATTGTCTTTGGCTATCTGGGGGTCCTTTGAAGTTCTATATGAATTTGAGGATGGGCTTTTCTATTTCTGTATCAGAAAATACCCTTGAAAAAAAAAAAAAAAAAAGAAAATACCTTGAGATTTGTATAGGAATTGCCCTGAATCTGTATGGGTTCTGTGTCACTGCTGTGTCTTTTTTCACTCTGCTTTCAAGACCCACCCGTGTGGCTGTGTGAACGCTGGGCCTGCCTGTGTCATCACCAGCTTCTGCTGCTCACTTATGGCTACCCACCCTCTGGCCTTTGAGAGACAGATGGCTCCTCCCGGTTTCCCAGGCGTGCCACATAGCTGACTCATGAGAACCTCTGTGATACCCTTGCGCACCACTCCATGTGACGTCACTTTGATTCACTAACATTTACAGACCCTTTACTAGATGGCAGGTGCTGTGTACACCGTCTCTCATTCTGCTAGTATAATAACAACTCTGTGGAAAATGTATCAATATTATTGCCATTTTACGTATGAGGGAACAAAGGCCCAGAGAAGACTCACTTAAGAAATATCAGGGCCAAGGCTTCCCTGGTAGTCCGGTGGGTAAGGACACCACCTTGCAGTGCAAGGGGCGCCGGTTCGATCCCTGGCCTGGGAAGATCCCACGTGCTGCGGAGCAGCTGGACCAATGTGTCCAGTTACCGAGCCAGAGCTCTGGAGCGCATGTGCCCGGAGCCGGTGCTCTGTGACAACAGAGGCCACTGTGATGGGAGGCCCACATGGGCCAAAGAACAAGATGGATGAAAAATAGATAAATGAAAGACCAATAGAAGTGACCCACTCACTCCCCTCCCTCCCCAACCCGCTCCCCCTCCAAAAAAAATAGAAATATCAGGGCCAGAATCTGAATACACCCTAGCACCCTCTGACATGAAGGCCTGAGTTACAATCCCCTCAGCTCCCCTCCATGCTGACTGCAGGCCAGCTGCCCAGTGCACCTGGATCCCAGAGACGGGAAGGCACCAGCCCAACCTCACCCACAGCAGCTGAAGTAGCAGGGTGAAGCCCAGAACCCAAGCGGTGTGACCCCTGCCCGCCAGGGTGCTGCAGGCCAGCGGTCAGGAGAGGGGTCACAGTGCACACATCTCCCTCGGCGAAAGGCCCTTCTGGCAGCCCATAAATCCGGCTGGACCCTGCTTATCCTGTTTACTGGATTAGCGGACTGGGCGTCTCCCTATAAATCATCCAGGGTGATTTACGGGGAGGCCCTGGAAGGTCTGAAGGCCCGGCTGACGCGGGTCCCTGGAGAGGGGCAGAGAAGTACCGCCCCCGTTCCCAGGGAGGCCTGGTGGCAGGGACCTCTGGCTCCACAACCCCCACCCACGTTCCCCTTCCAAGCTGCTCCTCTTCTTGCAGGCTCCTGATCAAGTTTAAAAGTTCCAAAGGCAAAGCTTCTGGTGCTTTTAGGGCCCGTCTCCATCAAATTGTGCCAAGTAGGAATGATAAAATAGGTTAGGCAAACTGCGAAAGAACAAAGAAACCAAGCTGTGAGGGAACTGAAGTTGTGAGCTCTGTTGGGTGAAACGCAGTGCCAACCTAGACTGTGGGAAGGCGCCCATCCACCTTCACTTAATATGAGTTATCGTTTTACACCACAACAGCCCTAAAAGATGGGTCCTGTGATGAGCCCCGTTCAACAGACAGAACTACTGAAACACAGAGGGGCGAACTAACTTGATCAGGGCCAAGGTCACCAACATGAATCCCAGTAGTGAAGGTGAGATTCAAGCCGGGCAGTCTGCCGCCGGAGCCAGAAGCTTAGTTCTTCCTTCTTCTCACTCAGTGCACAAGGCGCGGAGACGGTTGACTAAGGTAATAAGTAGTGCAGCATTTAAGAGATGGGCCTTGCAGTTGGAAAGGCCAAGTTTAGGTCCGTGCTCTGCCACTGACTAGCTTGTGACGTGCACGAGTCATTTTAATTCTCTCTGCCTCCGTTTTCTCTCATCTGTAAAATGGGCTGATAATACCAAGTCTCTCCTAGGAGGGCAGGTCCCCTTGTGTGTTTTGAGTAATAAATAGCACATTAAAAATATGCTTTTCACCATGCCAAGCATGTAGTTAAGCATTCAATAAGTGGTAGCCGATAGGTGGATCCATTTTTACCCTGATCTTGAGTTCATGAACCAGTGGTAGAGACTCAGATTTATACACAGGATGGAACATCAGAGGGCAGAATGAAGATCCAAACTAGAAGGGGCGATGAGCTCTAATAGGAAGGACCAGAAGCCTCGTAGAGGAAGAGGCCGGAACCAGAGCTGTGAAACCAGCCAAGATCTCCTAAAACTATGACAGTGGGGAAACACTGAGAGAGCTTCCTCAGTAAAAGTGCATGGTGAGTGTGGAGGACACACTTTCCCACTGCCATCTCCTACATGAATGGTTTGCACTTGTCTCTCTGTATCAGTAGAGATGGTGTCTGATTCTTCATGAAGACTCCCCCATGCCTCTGCCCACCTGACTGATAACAGATCCCCAGTACAGGTTTTATTTGCTGGATGGGTCGGCGGAGGGATAGATGATGGATGTATGAATGAAAGAATGGGAGAGGTGAATGGATGGATGGATGGATGGATAGATAGAAGGGTAGATAAACAGAATGACTAGACAGGTGAATAGGTGGTTGAGTGGGTGGGGGGATGCATGAGAGGATGGCTGAGAGTCAGGTAGATGAATATTTGGCTTCTCTGGTAGCTCAGTCAGTAGAGTGCCTGCTGTTCAGGAGACCCAGGTATGATCCCTGGGTTAGGAGGATCCCCTGGAGAAGAACAAACCAAGCCCCTCCAGTATTTTTGCCTGAAAACTCCCATGGACAGAGGAGCCTGGAGGGCTACAGTCCATGAGGTCACAGGAGTTGGACACGACTGAGCAACTAAACCACCATCAGTGAGTTCCCACCTCTGGGCCTTTGCCTTAAGGGATCTCTCTGCCTCCATGATATTCCCTTGGCCTAGCTCTCTCATTTCATTTAAAGATCTGGCCAAACATCACCTCCTCAAGGAAGCCTTCCCTGACTGCCCAATCTAGACTAGAACCTTCTTTGAGTATGTGCCCTCCTATATTTTTTAACAGCATTTATCACCCTCTAGCTTATTAGATATTTATTTGCTTGTTTGTTCTCTCCTGTCAAAGTTAAGTTTCGTGGGAGCAGTTGCTTTCTCTGCTTGCTCACTCTATTGTCAGCGCCTAGCACAGAGCCTGGCACGCAGGAGGCCCTCAATATACATCTGTTGAATACGTTGACCAGTGTAATAAACAGCTAGGGGGAAATATGGGGTATGGTCCTGGAAATCTCTGAAACCGCTTGGCAAAGTCAAAAAAGTCCTCCACCAGTGAGAATGCTGCTATTTTATCTCATTTGTTCTCTCACAATTTACACGTCAGAAAGAACTTTCTCACCCATATCTCATTTGCTTTGAAGTAGGCAGGAAATATACTTAAGCCATTGATTTTGTTTTTTTTTTTTTTTTTCACAATGAAAAGGTCTTTGCAGATCACAAAGTGGTGTCAATTTTCCAATCAAAGGGTAAGAAAAATAAAGTGAAATTCTCCGCATGAACCCGTTACCCTCCCTTTGCTCTGAGATATTGACTGTGGAGTCTGGGGCAGCCAGAGTGGGGCCTTGGAGGACTGCCCTGGGGATCCAGTGGTTAAGGCTTCCAGCGCAGGGGGCGCGGGCTTGATAGCTGGTCAAGGAACTAAGATTCCGCATGCCACATGGTGCAGCCAAAAAAGAAAAAGGAAAGAAAGAGCTGTGACTTTCCCTCTGAGTCTTTATCCCTCTGACTCTGGAGCCCAAGCTCCTGCCTTGTTCCTCTCACACCCTTCCCTGGGTCCCTCCTCCTCAGGCCCAGCCCTGTCTGGCCGCCACACTCTCTGCCGGGGCCTTGGGCTTCTACCTGACTGAGAAGAGACCTTGGCCCAAAGGGGCTGCCACTGCCCCACACCTCTCCTCAGGACTTCCCTGCTTCTTCATGTGCTTCCTTTCGACCATGCCTCCCTCTGCCACCCACCCAGCCGCTTCTCCCTCCCCTGCTGCAAACTCTACACACACATTCTCCAGCCTTCCCCTTCTCCAAAGACAACTCTCTCCAGTTCTTCTTCTCCTTCCAGCTACCATGTCCTCTTTCTCCTTTATTTCACCATCAAATTTCTTGAGGCCAAAAAGGATTCCGCGTGTCCTTTCTAGCCAGTGACCCCATAAATGACTTGGTCATTGAACAGACCTGGATTTCAGCCCTCGCTCTGCCTCTGGGTTATGGTGTAACCCTGCACAAATCACAGCCCTTCTCTGACCAGACACTGGCTGCTGCCTCCCCAGCCCTAGTCCAGTGCTGGCAGCTGTGGGCTTACCATTCATTGTCTGCTGGGTGGGAAACAAATGCGCTCACTTCCTTCACAAGGAGCCGTGCCTCCCATCACCCTTTGCAGCTCAGGCCCTCACTATCAGTGATGGTTTTGTGTTTGTTTTTTTTTTTAATTGGGGGAAATATACATAACAGAAAATTTACCATTAAAAAAATTGCCATTTTAGCCACGCAGCACCACGAAGCACATCACGTTTTTGTGCAACCATCTCTGCCATCCGCCTCCAGGATTTCTTCATTAACCCAGGCTGAAGCTCTACTCCTGTGAATAAGAGCACCAACCCTCCCTCCCCTTAGCCCCCGATCACCACACAGTCTGCTCTCTCTCTGTGATTTGAGCACTCTAGGTACCTCATGGAAGTGGAATCATGTAATTTTTGTCCTTTCTGATGGTTAACTTTTGAGGTCAACGTGGCTTGTCTGTGGTGCCCAGTTGTTGGGTGATGTTGCAGTGAAGGTATGTCTTAGACATGACTGATGTTTAGATTGGACACTTTGAGTAAAGTGGACACCCCTCCATAATGCCGGTGGGTCTTATCCAAGGAGAGAAATGTATGTATCTCCCATTGGTTCTGTTTCTCTAGAGAATCCCGACTGATACACCAGCCCTGCTTCTCTACGTAGACCTTATCCCGTCCTTTCTCAGCATAGACCCCACCTCCGCCAGGAAGCCATTTGGTGCATTCTCTTGTGGAATGCTTGCCACATGGCCTCACAGAGGAAGTTGCATCCTTGTGAGCAGGGACCGTTTCTGTTCCTTGCTTCAAACATTCATTCCATTCTGCTCTTTCTCAGTGACGCTGGAATAGCTGGGCTTTGTGGGTGTGGCCTAGTGTTTGTGGAGTTTGTTCCATTTGGGCAGTGGCCCCAGGGCGCCTCATAAGGAAGCTCACCCCTGTCTTAGGCACATCTGTCTCCACCCGCTAGCACTGGGCTTGGGGCAGAACCCCAGGCAGGAGGCTAAGCTCCACCCCATTCTCCCACACGGCCTGGGACGCTACCCTCAGCCGAGAGCCGGAAGAGGCCTTGGGCCCACCTGCGTGAAAGAGGCCCTTGCCCTCCCAGACACGGGCCGGCAGCTAGGTGGAGGCACAGCACCTGCCCCATTCCTCCACTGTGCCCTGAAGGGAGCCTCGCATTCCCCAGGAGGAAGGCCAGGACCCAGTGATGGTTTTGTGTTTGTTTTTTTTTAATTGGGGAAATATACATAACAGAAAATTTACCATTAAAAATTGCCATTTTAGCCACGCAGCACCACGAAGCACATCACGTTTTTGTGCAACCATCTCTGCCATCCGCCTCCAGGATTTCTTCATTAACCCAGGCTGAAGCTCTACTCCTGTGAATAAGAGCACCAACCCTCCCTCCCCTTAGCCCCCGATCACCACACAGTCTGCTCTCTCTCTGTGATTTGAGCACTCTAGGTACCTCATGGAAGTGGAATCATGTAATTTTTGTCCTTTCTGATGGTTAACTTTTGAGGTCAACGTGGCTTGTCTGTGGTGCCCAGTTGTTGGGTGATGTTGCAGTGAAGGTATGTCTTAGACATGACTGATGTTTAGATTGGACACTTTGAGTAAAGTGGACACCCCTCCATAATGCCGGTGGGTCTTATCCAAGGAGAGAAATGTATGTATCTCCCATTGGTTCTGTTTCTCTAGAGAATCCCGACTGATACACCAGCCCTGCTTCTCTACGTAGACCTTATCCCCGTCCTTTCTCAGCATAGACCCCACCTCCGCCAGGAAGCCATTTGGTGCATTCTCTTGTGGAATGCTTGCCACACATGGCCTCACAGAGGAAGTTGCATCCTTGTGAGCAGGGACCGTTTCTGTTCCTTGCTTCAAACATTCATTCCATTCTGCTCTTTCTCAGTGACGCTGGAATAGCTGGGCTTTGTGGGTGTGGCCTAGTGTTTGTGGAGTTTGTTCCATTTGGGCAGTGGCCCCAGGGCGCCTCATAAGGAAGCTCACCCCTGTCTTAGGCACATCTGTCTCCACCCGCTAGCACTGGGCTTGGGGCAGAACCCCAGGCAGGAGGCTAAGCTCCACCCCATTCTCCCACACGGCCTGGGACGCTACCCTCAGCCGAGAGCCGGAAGAGGCCTTGGGCCCACCTGCGTGAAAGAGGCCCTTGCCCTCCCAGACACGGGCCGGCAGCTAGGTGGAGGCACAGCACCTGCCCCATTCCTCCACTGTGCCCTGAAGGGAGCCTCGCATTCCCCAGGAGGAAGGCCAGGGTACCCCAGGGATTCCCATCAGGCCTGGGATCTCACAGCAGGACGACTCTCCTGCTCCCTGAGGCCTGATGGAGGCCATTAGGAGGAGGAGGAGGACGGGCTACCCCTCAGGACCGGCTCCCAGCCCCCCGAGGCTGGCCCGGAGAGTGGTTGGAAGCCGGGTTGGGAGCAGAAGGTCTGCTCTTGCTTAGCAGTTGTGCTGCCTGGGGAAAGCCACCTCCCATCTCAGACTATTTTCCCACCTCTGAAAGGAGAAAGGTAATGCTCATCTCAGGGGTACTCACAGGACCAAATGAGCTGACACACAGAGCACCTGGCTCATAGCGATCACTCCATAAATGAGAGATACCGCTGTTGGTGCTGTTGTTTTATAACTATCCGTGTGACTTTTGGCAAGGAGCTTAGCCTTTCTGTGCCCTGTTTCCTGATCTGTAAAATCCAGGATTAAAATCACGATAAGTGCTCCCCAAGGTGGCCATGGAGGTAATAATCCCCCCGTACAAAACAGCTATTATTAGTCATTAATATTTATTAGTATTTTTGTTGTGATGTGGGCTGACCAACCAGGGCAGCCCCTCGATCCCTCCAGCACAGAGGCAGCTGAGGCTGGGGCAGCGGAAAAGCCTCGCTGGAAGCTCCCTCCCCACCCCCACCCCGCAGGCCCCTTTGAAGTCCCCCGGGGCCCCGGGGCCGTGATAAATGTCCCAGCCCTATAGGTTATGACTTGCTGCCAGATTTGACATTAACCATCATGCCCTGGCCGGGTGTTTGAAGAAAGTGGCTAAATGCTGCTGGGGCTGATGAGGGAGATAGCAGCCGAGGCTGGTCTTTGAAAGCCCCCTGGCCGCCCTGGCGAGAATGAGCGAGGAGGCCGGCTCCGCTCCAGCTGTTTAGTCTACCAATCACGGTGGTGACATGGAGTCTGTGCCGTCGTGGGGGGGCGCTGCCGGCGCTGGGCGGAGAGGGGCCGCCTCGCTGCTGAGGCTCCCACCCCATTCTCCCCACGGGATTCCAAAATCCAGGGGCCCTGGGGGAGCTAGGTGGAGGCACAGCACCTGCCCCATTCCTCCACTGTGCCCTGAAGGGAGCCTCGCATTCCCCAGGAGGAAGGCCAGGGTACCCCAGGGATTCCCATCAGGCCTGGGATCTCACAGCAGGACGACTCTCCTGCTCCCTGAGGCCTGATGGAGGCCATTAGGAGGAGGAGGAGGACGGGCTACCCCTCAGGACCGGCTCCCAGCCCCCCGAGGCTGGCCCGGAGAGTGGTTGGAAGCCGGGTTGGGAGCAGAAGGTCTGCTCTTGCTTAGCAGTTGTGCTGCCTGGGGAAAGCCACCTCCCATCTCAGACTATTTTCCCACCTCTGAAAGGAGAAAGGTAATGCTCATCTCAGGGGTACTCACAGGACCAAATGAGCTGACACACAGAGCACCTGGCTCATAGCGATCACTCCATAAATGAGAGATACCGCTGTTGGTGCTGTTGTTTTATAACTATCCGTGTGACTTTTGGCAAGGAGCTTAGCCTTTCTGTGCCCTGTTTCCTGATCTGTAAAATCCAGGATTAAAATCACGATAAGTGCTCCCCAAGGTGGCCATGGAGGTAATAATCCCCCCGTACAAAACAGCTATTATTAGTCATTAATATTTATTAGTATTTTTGTTGTGATGTGGGCTGACCAACCAGGGCAGCCCCTCGATCCCTCCAGCACAGAGGCAGCTGAGGCTGGGGCAGCGGAAAAGCCTCGCTGGAAGCTCCCTCCCCACCCCCACCCCGCAGGCCCCTTTGAAGTCCCCCGGGGCCCCGGGGCCGTGATAAATGTCCCAGCCCTATAGGTTATGACTTGCTGCCAGATTTGACATTAACCATCATGCCCTGGCCGGGTGTTTGAAGAAAGTGGCTAAATGCTGCTGGGGCTGATGAGGGAGATAGCAGCCGAGGCTGGTCTTTGAAAGCCCCCTGGCCGCCCTGGCGAGAATGAGCGAGGAGGCCGGCTCCGCTCCAGCTGTTTAGTCTACCAATCACGGTGGTGACATGGAGTCTGTGCCGTCGTGGGGCGGGCGCTGCCGGCGCTGGGCGGAGAGGGGCCGCCTGCGCTGCTGAGGCTTCCCTGGCTGGCTCTCCTTTGTTCAGTGGGGGTGGATGCGTGTGCACTTTTCAGACTTCTCCAGTAGGAGGAGAGACGTGGAGAGGAAAGAGAGTGGACCCAGGTTTGGCCACGGTCTTGCTTCCCCTCTTTCTCCGCTAGGAAAGGGGAGCAGGTATAGTGAGAGGCTCACATCCCAGGCTTTGGAGTCAGCCAGTCTCCTGGCGCTGCCTCATCTTCCCAGTGAGCCTTTGGGAAGGATGCTTGACGCCCCTGAGCCTCAGTGTCCTCATCTGTAAAGTGGGGCTGCATAGCAACAGCTCCTTCCTAGAGGCTGGTATGGACTACAGAAGCCAGCATAATGTGTAGTGCGTCTTGCACGGAATCAGGTACCCCACAGGGGCTCAGCAGATGGGAGCTGACCACCAGGATTGGTTGGGGACACAGAAAGCGAGAGTCACATTTCCTTTGTAGCCCCTAATGTGGGTCCAGAAACTTCAACCCAGCTGACAGTTCACTCTGCCTTTCTCCACGGATTTGTTCTTTCAAACAACTTTCATCTGAAGCAGAGAAGCATCATAACTAGAAATAATAGCTCCCAGAACACGTGCTACATGCCAGGCACTGTGTAGAGCACTTCACATGCCACAGCCAGCCTGGGAGAGAAGCATTCAGTGAGATAACAGTGAACAGAGCCCAGCACTTAGCACGTTCTTAATAAACAGTAGCTGCAGTGTATTTTGAGCACCTACTCTGCGCCAGTCCATGCCAGCAGCGGGAGACCCAAAGTTTAGCAGAGAGGGGCTCTGCTTTCAAAGCACCATTGGGACAAGCCAGGTTAGGTTAGGCCACAATAACCAACGTCCCTGTACTTGGGGCAACAAAGACTTCGTTTGCACTCAAGCAGTGTGTCCAGCACGGGTGGCCGGGCGTTTCACGCCGTCGCTCAGGGACAGTGACTGGTGGACCCTCCACCTGGAGGTGCATTTCCCAGATCACCAGTGAACCTCACGCTCACTTGTAACGTCTGTGTCGCCAGCATTTCTTTTTTCTTAAATTGACGTTTATTGATTAATTTTGGGCTGTGCTGAGTCTCCACTGCTGCGCTCAGGCTTTCTCCAGTTACAGTGAGCAGGGGCCACTCTCTAGCTGTGATGCTCTGGCTTCTCATTGCGGTGGCTTCTCTTGTTGCAGAGCACGACTTGAGCGGGTGTGGACTTCGATAGTTTGGGCGCACCGACTTAGTTGCTCTGGGGCACGTGGGATCCTTGTGGACCAAGGTTCGAACCCGTGTCCTCTGCACTGGCAGGCAGATTCTTAACCACTGGACCCCCAGGGAAGTCCTGCCAGCGTGTCCTTTGTCACAGTAAATCCCCTGTGGGTTCTGTCCCGCCTGAGAAATGCCAGGAGGAAGGAGAGAAAGGCCGTCCCCAAGCGCATGGCCCCAGAGGGGGGCAGATCTGTGACCAGCTCCCCGCGAGCTGTGCTCTCACCAAGCTCTGTGGGAGCGCCGGAGAGGCGGCTTGGTGGAGAGGGCTACGGAGGCCACGCTGCACAGGCGACCGAGAGCCGAGGCCTGGGTCCAGAAACTTCAACCCAGCTGACAGTTCACTCTGCCTTTCTCCACGGATTTGTTCTTTCAAACAACTTTCATCTGAAGCAGAGAAGCATCATAACTAGAAATAATAGCTCCCAGAACACGTGCTACATGCCAGGCACTGTGTAGAGCACTTCACATGCCACAGCCAGCCTGGGAGAGAAGCATTCAGTGAGATAACAGTGAACAGAGCCCAGCACTTAGCACGTTCTTAATAAACAGTAGCTGCAGTGTATTTTGAGCACCTACTCTGCGCCAGTCCATGCCAGCAGCGGGAGACCCAAAGTTTAGCAGAGAGGGGCTCTGCTTTCAAAGCACCATTGGGACAAGCCAGGTTAGGTTAGGCCACAATAACCAACGTCCCTGTACTTGGGGCAACAAAGACTTCGTTTGCACTCAAGCAGTGTGTCCAGCACGGGTGGCCGGGCGTTTCACGCCGTCGCTCAGGGACAGTGACTGGTGGACCCTCCACCTGGAGGTGCATTTCCCAGATCACCAGTGAACCTCACGCTCACTTGTAACGTCTGTGTCGCCAGCATTTCTTTTTTCTTAAATTGACGTTTATTGATTAATTTTGGGCTGTGCTGAGTCTCCACTGCTGCGCTCAGGCTTTCTCCAGTTACAGTGAGCAGGGGCCACTCTCTAGCTGTGATGCTCTGGCTTCTCATTGCGGTGGCTTCTCTTGTTGCAGAGCACGACTTGAGCGGGTGTGGACTTCGATAGTTTGGGCGCACCGACTTAGTTGCTCTGGGGCACGTGGGATCCTTGTGGACCAAGGTTCGAACCCGTGTCCTCTGCACTGGCAGGCAGATTCTTAACCACTGGACCCCCAGGGAAGTCCTGCCAGCGTGTCCTTTGTCACAGTAAATCCCCTGTGGGTTCTGTCCCGCCTGAGAAATGCCAGGAGGAAGGAGAGAAAGGCCGTCCCCAAGCGCATGGCCCCAGAGGGGGGCAGATCTGTGACCAGCTCCCCCGCCGGAGCTGTGCTCTCACCAAGCTCTGTGGGAGCGCCGGGAGAGGCGGCTTGGTGGAGAGGGCTACGGAGGCCACGCGGCACAGGCGACCGAGAGCCGAGGCCTGGTGTTTGGAGCAGGGGATGGTTCTTTCTGACACATGGGGGCCTAGGCGCCATGGCTGATCTCCTAGGATCCAGGAGCCCCCGGCAACCGCACAGTCTTATATGTGTGCACATTTTTGTGTGTTTATTTTCTAAGAAGAAAGTCGTACCTTGCGTCATTGAGACTTGGGTCACCAGGTTCGAGGTCTTTCTGCTGACATGAACCTTTCTAGCACAGTGCAACAATCCTAAAGTGTGACCTTCAAACCACCTGCCACAGACAGCCCGGGTGGTGGACAGAAATGCATAGTCCAAGGCCCAACCCTGACCACCTAAATCAGAAGCCCTGGGGGGGAGGCCCAGCAATCTGCATTTTAACCAGTTCTCGAGTTACCCTGAAGCCTGCTGGACTTTGAGACTCTTTTTGCCAGAGACAGCCCCCCCTCCGGCCCAGTCAGGCCGTGAACAAGGCACAGTGAGGGTGAACAGGACCCCGCGCTCCTGGAGGGGCTTTCCCGGTGGCTCAGCCATACAGAAGCTGCCCGCAATGCAGGAGACCCAGGAGATGCAGGGAAGACCCCTGGGTCGGGAAGATCCCCTGGGGGAGGAAATGGCAACCCACTCCAGTATTCTTGCCTGGAGAATTCCACGGTTAGAGGAGCCTGGTGGGCTACAGTCCATGAGGTCGTGAAGAGTCAGACACTGAGGGGCTGAACACACAAACACACACACACACACACTGGGGGGGCCTTCACAGTTTGCAGAGCCCAGCCAGGTACCCTACCTGGTTCACCCCTCACAGAGACAGGCTGGAGTGGAGGAGCCAGGCACACAGGAGGCGTTCAGAGCCTGTCGCTGAGGAGAGGAAGACTGGAAGTGAAAAGGGTGCAGGAAGGACAGAATGGCCTAAAATATACCCTCTGGAATCCGATGGCCTTAGGTGCACACCCTAGTCTTGCTGGTTCCTAGCCAGCCAATCTCAGCCGACTCCACGCCCTCAGGACCCCAGCCTCCTTGTCTGTCCTTGGGAAGGACGGCTCTCACCCACCCCAGGGGCCGTGCTGGCACCCGGCACATGTTCTCTAGGGTGGCCAGAGGGTAGCGCCTGTCTTAATAGTTGTGCTGGGTCTCCAGAACCCTCCAGAGGTGAGCAGAGGAAAGACCAGAGTTCTGCTCTGAGTGCTAGAGGTCGGACCCAAGCCCAGGCAGAGTCCGTCACTTTCAAGCCCAGGGTCGGGTCCTCCCGGCTCGCGGTATCCTGGCCAGACAGAGCTGAGGCTGCAGTGTGGTGCTGACTGTGTCTGGCTGATCTCCTCCGCGAGACACACGCTCACACACACACACTCACCCCTCTGTTGCCCACCACCCCTGCTGAGGCCCCCACTGACACGGGTAGGACTCAGGCCAATGGCCGAATCGCTGGTCCCCAGCGCGGGGAAGAACCTGGCAAGTGGTTCTGAGATGGGCCTGGGCCTCCCCCGTTGGTGCTGACGCTGCAGGTCTGGGTTGGGCCGGGAGCTGCGTTTTAAACACGCTCCTGGGGATTCCAGTCCTCATCACAGTGCGTGGGTCCCTGAGCCCAGGTGGTTCAGATGGGCAGGTTTGGGTGTCTGACAGGCAGATGGGGACCACACAGGACCTGTCCCCAACAGTGAGACTGCCCCACGGTGAGCCCTTCCCTGCCCACCCATCTCCACGAAACCCTGGGCTAACCCCTGCCCTTGAGACTGGAGGCGAGGAGGAAGGGCGGCAGTATTTCGGGTGAGCTGGGGAGTGAAGGGGCTCCCCTGGTGGGTCAGACGGTCAAGAGTCTGCCTGCAATGCAGGAGACCTGGTTTCCATCCCGGAGTTGGGAAGCTCTCCTGGAGAAGGGAAGGGCTACCCACTCCAGTAGCAATGCCTGGAGACCTCCATGGCTCGCCCATGTGGTCCCAAAGGGTCAGACACGACTGAGGATGGGAGCGAGAACTGACTGGCAGTCAGGAGCCCTGCTGCAGAGATGCTTCTGCTCCCCCTGTAGCTTTCAGGCTCTGGGTTTCTCTTCTGGCCGTGAGGCTCCTGCCCTCACGCAGCATTAGAGGGGGCATGAGCCAGGCCGTTAAGGAGACTTACCCCACCACCACCCAGGACCCCTTCTGAGGCCACGCACCTAATTCTGCCTTCTCTTCTCTAAGGAGGGCCCCATGAAATCCACTCAGGCCCCTGCCCGAGACAGGGCTGGGAAAGGACCCACTGCATGCCGCGGGCCCTCACCCAGGAAACGCACCTCCTGAGACGGGCGAGGCACAGCTCCCTGAGGTGCTCCTGGAGCGCCCTTCCTCTGCCTCCTTGGGTTTCTCCACTTGCCTCCGGGGCAGAGGCCCGCCTGGGGGTTTATCAGCCAGAAGTGGCAAGGCCGACTAATCAGAGGCTGTTTCAGGCCCAGAGGATTAACTCTGCAGACCCGGGCTGTCCGGGTCAGGCGCCCTGGCTACCAGCTCTGCCCCGGGGCTCTCAGCGTCAGATTGCTTGTGGCGAGTGGCGAGAGGTAGAGGGGAGGCTGATTTCAGGAGAGCCACCTCCAAACAGAACACCTCACTTTCCTGCTGGGGACCCCCCAGGGGGAGTCCTTGACTCTAGAATAACTCTAGAATAAAGCCAGCACTGCAGCCCTGCCCAGCTCTCTGAACTAAGCCGCAGGGCCCTGCCTGCCTTCTTTCCCTACCAGACAGCGCCCACCCCACCCTCGCTTGCACCCTCCTGTTCTTCCCCTGGGTCTGAGGCACTGGCTCCTCCTGTGTCTGGAACCCACTTCTGAGATCTTCAAAGGACTCCTCTTCTAGGTCTCTTCTCAAAAGTCGAGCCCCAGGGCTTCCCTGGTGGTCCAGTGGATAAGGACACCACCTTGCAGTGCAAGGGGCGCCGGTTCCATTCCAGGCCCGGGGAGATCCCATGTGCCGCAGAGTGGCTGGACCGGTGTGTCCAATTACCGAGCCGGAGCTCTGGAGCGCATGCGCCAGAGCCGGTGCTCTGCCATGAGAGAGGCCACTGCAATGGGAGGCCACACAGACCAAAGAATAAAGATGGATGAAAATAAATGAAAGAGACCAAAAAAAAAAAAAAAAAGCCGTACCCCGAGGGGCCCTCCCGCCCCAGGGTCCCCCTAGCATCCCTCTTTTATATTTTTCAATCAGACAGAGAAATCTGTATCACATGCATATCTGCTGCTTCTGTCATGAGAAAGGGAGCCTAGCGTCCATCCACTGTGCATAGGACAGTGCCTGGGACCTGGTGGGGACTCAGGAGCAATGTGCAGGGGAAAGGATGTGACTAGGGACTTGTCCAGCCACTGTCGTAACCTCAGGGCAGGGTGTGGCCAGAGAGATGGAGGACAGCTCGGCCGGAGCCCTCAGGAGCCCACGAGACAGCAGCAGCCGGCTGAGTGTCTTTGGAAAGGCAAGCGGCAGCTACTGGTTCCGCTGCAAAAGCTCAGGACCAGCGTGGAGGAGGAGGCGCCAGGATGGCCCTGTGTTAGGACACGAGGGAGGGTTGGGAGGGGGTAGAAGTTGTGGGGAGGGGCTACAAGATGGCCTCTGGACCGCCTTTTCAGAGGCAGGTAGGAGCGGAGGCATTCCTGGGCGCCAATGGTCAGGAAAGCCTTCCCAGGGAAGCGGAGTAGGGACCAGGGTGCACAGGGACATCTGGGCAGGAAGGCGGGGCAGCCGTGGGCATCACAGGGAAGGCTGAGCACGCCCCCCTGCCCTCAAGATTCAGGGAAGCCCTGGAGAGAGAGGGCTGGGACTGCCTCAGATCCGCTGGTGCTCCTTCCAGACACCTGTGCCTCCCGTGATCCCATCTCCTCGTCACAGGCAGTTCTGCCCCCCAGCTCATCCGCTGACGTTGGAGACCAGTTCAAAGCCTGCCTCCAACCCACTCCCAGCAAGACCTGGGGCAGCTCTCAACCCCCGCCTCTCCCATTTGTGCCTGGACCTCTGAACTGGGCTTGGGCCCTGGATCTGCCACTCCAGAACTGAGCAGTAGGAAAGTTATCCAAAGAGAATCCCCAAGTCTCCGATTGCTCACCGGTAAAGAGATGGAAAACAAGATAGCAGGAGGGCTGAATGGCTCCTGCGGGAAGGGCCCCAGCGCAGTATCTGGCACACAGCAAGCACCCTTTGAGTGTTCCTAGATGTCTGCTCTTTCATTCATCCAACCCCCAGGCCCCAAACCCCACGGCCTGCGGGCCGCCCGCCTAGCCCTGGCCTCTCGCGCCACCTACTGGCCCCAAAGCAGAAGGACACACCCCGCAGTCGCCGAATGGAGGAGGCAGGAGCCGCGAGCGCCAAGTCCCAGGTCTGCCTAGACTCCCGGCGGCGCTTCGCACACAGGCCCTGCCCCTCTGTGGACCTCAGCGTCCTCATCGGTTAAATAGGGATGGTGGCGTCCCTTGGCCCCCACATCAGCTTAGTTTGGGCCTCCGACAGTCTATGTGGGCAGAGGGGAAATGCTTTCCTTGGAGCACTGGCTCAGCGTGAGCTCAGAAGGCCGGTCTCCAAAGCAAACGTGGGGTTCCTGCGTAGAGAGGGTCACGCCCCATTCCCCGCCGGGAGGAACAGCTGCAGGGCAAGTGACTGTGGGGCGCAGGAGCCAGTCATCTGGGGTTTAAGATGGGTGGAAGACTGGGTCTCTCTCCTCCCCGAGGCAAGATCCACAGCTGCTGGTCCTGACCCCATGGCTCCGACAGAACCAGGGACAGTCCATGCTCTAGAACCACTGTCACCTGTCACAGGTGCGGGCGGGCACACGCACACACGCACGGTCTCCCGCACCTAGGACGTTCGTATCCTTTCCTACCTGAACCTGTTTTCTCTTTCTCCCTTAGCACTCCTCCTCCCCACGGGGTCAGCTGCCAGAGTGCACAAGGTACCTGTTTGGTCACCTTGTACCCCGGGCTCCCGGGACTAGCACACAGCAAGCTCTCCACCCGCACGTGGAGAGCACACGCACGTCTCTCTGATTTACTCTCCCCACTCGCGCTCACACCAAACGCCTGGCCACAGAAGCAGGCGAGCCCGCCAACTGTCTAGGGTACACACACACATTCCAGAGCAGAAATGTGCATGCCCCTTGCACGCGGCGAGAGCATCTGGCTCCCATGCCAGCCTCCAGTACTGAGGGCCCATCCCGGCCCTTCTGAGGCCATGGGGGGAAGGAGTGGGGAGGGGCCCCAGTGACTGACCACAGGCCGAGGTTTTACCTACCCGTAGATGGGGTTTCCCCTGGAGAATCCCAGTTCCTCACCCCAGCGCCTCCTTTCTTCTCACTGGAGCGTGCCTCCCCACCCTCTGCTCCCCCCAGTCCTTAGTTTGTTGTTGCTGTTCAGTTGCTAAGTCGTGTCCTGCCAGAAATCCATGGGATTTTCCAGGCAAGAATATTGGAGTGGGTTGCCACTTCCTTCTCTAAGGGGATCTTTTCTGTCCAGGGACTGAACCCGCATCTCCTGCCAGTGGAGATTTCTTTACCACTGAGCCACCAAGGAAGCCCCACTGGGTGGTCAAGTACACTTGAACATTTGTACTTTCTTGACATCAGTGACTTCCTCTGTGAAATGGGACTAATAATAGTACTTACTTCCCACTGGAATAAATGAGGATGGAAAGACCCAATACATTAAACCCAATAGCACCAAGCCTGGCACTTGTAAAATGCTCAGAAAATGAGAGTTACTGTTATACTTGTTAAAGAGTCTTTGTTATTGGGATGCCTTTGAGACAAAACAGCAGGGCAGGACTGGGCTTCCAGAAGCCTCTACCTCCAGATTAAGAACCCCCATATCTCTAGTCTAGTCTTGAATTCCAGACCCTTTTCTCCTGATGGCTGTCAAGTATTGTAAAAGGAAAGAAGGAAGGAAGAAAACAACAACTTTATTGAGATAAAATTCACATGCTCTTTTTTATTTTTTAAATTTTGGCCTCTTTTACTGGTCCTTCATTTATTTATTTTCTGTCTTTACTCTTTGGCCTGTGTGGTCCTCCCATCACAGTGGCCTCTCTCATTGTAGAGCACCGGCTCTGGGTGCATGCGCTCCAGAGCTCCGGCTTGTAATTGTAAGCACCAGTCCAGCTGCTCCGTGGCATTTGGAATCTCCCGGGGTCAGGGATTGAACCAGTGTCCCTTGCACTGCAAGCTGGTGTCCTTACCCACTGGACCACCAGGGAAGCCCCACATACTCTTTTAAAGTGTCCGCTTTGGTGAGTTTTGCTATATTCAGAGAGTTGTATGTACCACCATCACCCCATCTTTTTCTAGAACATTTTAATCACCTCAGCAGCCTCAGACCCATTTCCTGCAGTACCTGCCAGCCCTTGGCAACGACTAATCCATATCTTGTCTTTATGAATTTATCTATTTTAGACATTTTGTATAAATGGAATTAGACAGTAAATGATCTTTTGTGTCTGACTTCTTTCATTTATCATGCCTTCAAAGTTCATGCGTGCTGTAGCTTGGACAAGTGCTACATTTCTTTCTTCTTCTTCTTCCTTTTTGGTGAATACTGTTCTGTCACATGCTATGGTGGTGGCACTGGTTTAGTCGCTAAGTCGTGTCTGACTCTTGTGACCCCATGGCCTGTAGCCTGCCAGGCTCCTCTGTCCATGGGATTCCTCAGGCAGGAATATTGGAGTGGGTTGCCATGTCCTTCTCCATAGTTTCTACCCATCGTATGACAATACCACATTATATTTATCCATTTATCGCTAGATGGACATTTGGAGTTGCTTCCACTGTTTGGCTGTTGTGAAGAGTGCAGCTGTGAACTTGGGTGTACAAATATCTGTTTGACCTTTGAAAACAGCAGGGCAGGACTGGGCTTCCAGAAGCCTCTACCTCCAGATTAAGAACCCCCATATCTCTAGTCTAGTCTTGAATTCCAGACCCTTTTCTCCTGATGGCTGTCAAGTATTGTAAAAGGAAAGAAGGAAGGAAGAAAACAACAACTTTATTGAGATAAAATTCACATGCTCTTTTTTATTTTTTAAATTTTGGCCTCTTTTACTGGTCCTTCATTTATTTATTTTCTGTCTTTACTCTTTGGCCTGTGTGGTCCTCCCATCACAGTGGCCTCTCTCATTGTAGAGCACCGGCTCTGGGTGCATGCGCTCCAGAGCTCCGGCTTGTAATTGTAAGCACCAGTCCAGCTGCTCCGTGGCATTTGGAATCTCCCGGGGTCAGGGATTGAACCAGTGTCCCTTGCACTGCAAGCTGGTGTCCTTACCCACTGGACCACCAGGGAAGCCCCACATACTCTTTTAAAGTGTCCGCTTTGGTGAGTTTTGCTATATTCAGAGAGTTGTATGTACCACCATCACCCCATCTTTTTCTAGAACATTTTAATCACCTCAGCAGCCTCAGACCCATTTCCTGCAGTACCTGCCAGCCCTTGGCAACGACTAATCTATATCTTGTCTTTATGAATTTATCTATTTTAGACATTTTGTATAAATGGAATTAGACAGTAAATGATCTTTTGTGTCTGACTTCTTTCATTTATCATGCCTTCAAAGTTCATGCGTGCTGTAGCTTGGACAAGTGCTACATTTCTTTCTTCTTCTTCTTCCTTTTTTTGGTGAATACTGTTCTGTCACATGCTATGGTGGTGGCACTGGTTTAGTCGCTAAGTCGTGTCTGACTCTTGTGACCCCATGGCCTGTAGCCTGCCAGGCTCCTCTGTCCATGGGATTCCTCAGGCAGGAATATTGGAGTGGGTTGCCATGTCCTTCTCCATAGTTTCTACCCATCGTATGACAATACCACATTATATTTATCCATTTATCGCTAGATGGACATTTGGAGTTGCTTCCACTGTTTGGCTGTTGTGAAGAGTGCAGCTGTGAACGTGGGTGTACAAATATCTGTCTGAATCCCTGCTTTCCATTTTTTAGTGCATCTACCTAAAACAGTGGAATTACTGTATCATATGGTGCTTCTGTGCTTAATTTTTGGAGGAGCTTCCTATCTGTTTTCCACAGGGCTCCATCTTACATTCCCACCGGCAACTTAAGAGGGTTACAGTTTCTTCTCATCCTCCCCTCCACCCCGCCTCGTTTTCTTTTTGGCTAAGGTGATCCTACTGTGTGTGAAGCTGTCTCTCAATTGGTTTTGATTTGCATTTCTTAGATGATGTTGAGCATCTTTTCATGTGCGTATCAGTCATTTCCTATCTTTTCTGGAGAAGCCTCTCTCCTGGTGCCGGTGCCCCGCTTTTACTATAGCTTTGTAGTATAATTTTAAATCAGCCGTGTGAGTCCTTCAGCTTAACTTTTCAAGCTTGTTTTTATAATCTGACTACCTTGAGCTTCCACATGAGTTTTAGAGTCAGCTGCTCTGAAACCTGCACTGAATTTGTGGATCAATTTGGTGGACTGTTATTCATGAACATAGCCTATCTTTGAGTCTCCAATTCATTTCAGCAGTATCTTGCACTAGTATTAAATTTACTCCTCTTTCAGTTTTTATGGTGCTATTATAAGTAGAATTGTTTTCTTAAATTCCTTTTCATCTTTCTCATGGCCAGTGTATAGATTTTCGATTGTTGATTTTCGACAGTTGTTTTTCGACAGTTTATTTTCGACTGTTAAAGAGAAAAAAGTATATCTGAAGAGTCTGTCAAAATAATGATTTCCAGGCCTGCCTCCATGTCTGTAGTGAGGCCGGAATTCTGCATTTTAATCCTCACCCACAGCAGTATGCTTTAGGAAGGGCTGACCTGATCCTGTCTGATATCACAACTAATCTCCTTTCTGGGCTTTTCTTTCTTTTTTTAAATAATTTTATTTATTTATTTTTGGCTGTGTTGGGTCTTCATTGCTATGTGGGCATTTCTCTAGTTGTGGTGAGCAGGCTTCTCATGGCTGTGGCTTCACTTGTTGCAGAGCACAGGCTCCAGGGCGCTCAGGCTTCAGTAGCAGCTCGTCATGGGCTCGATAGTTTTCGATTCTTGGACTCTACGCACAGGCTCAGCAGTTGTAGTACACGGGCTCAGGCTCAGTCACTCCTCGGTATGTGGGATCTTCCCAGACCAGGGATCGAACCTGTGTCTCCTGCATTGACAGGGGGACTTCACCACTGCGCCACCAGGGAAGCCCTGTGTATACATATTTCTGTCTCTCTCTATATAGATATGTATTCTAGATAGAATATATTCTAGATAGAATATATAGGTGTATATTCTATATCTATACATATATTTCTATTTCTGTATGTAGAAAATACGTAGATATTTCTGTATCCATATAGAGAGACTTTTTAAAAATTAAACTTAAAAACTGTTGTATGTATCTTTAATTAACGTATTTATTTTTGACTGTGCTTGGTCTTCATTGTTGTCGAGACTTTCTCTAGTTGCTGCTCTCTCCTTGCGGTGCACAGGCTTCTCACTGCAGTGGCTTCTCTTGTTGGCTCTAGGGCACAGGCTCTAGAGCGTGGGCTCAGTTAGCACCCACGCCTAGTTGCCCCACAGCATGTAGGATCTTCGCGGACCAGACACTGAGCCTGTGTTACTTCCATTGGCAGTGGATTCTTAACCCCTGGACCACTAGGGAAGTTCTTCTGCCCAGTTTTTTTTTATTATTGGTGTGTATGTTTGTGTGTGTGTGTGTATTTAGCTGTATGAACTATTTGTATATTTTGGAGATTAAGCCTTAGTTGATTGTGTCATTTCCAAATATTTTCTCCCCATTCTGAAGGTAGTCTTTTGTCCTTTCAACTTATGAACGTAAAAACCCACAAAAGCCTATGAATGCAGTTTCTTGTAAAATAATGATTTCCAGGCCTGCCTCCATGTCTGTAGTGAGGCCGGAATTCTGCATTTTAATCCTCACCCACAGCAGTATGCTTTAGGAAGGGCTGACCTGATCCTGTCTGATATCACAACTAATCTCCTTTCTGGGCTTTTCTTTCTTTTTTTAAATAATTTTATTTATTTATTTTTGGCTGTGTTGGGTCTTCATTGCTATGTGGGCATTTCTCTAGTTGTGGTGAGCAGGCTTCTCATGGCTGTGGCTTCACTTGTTGCAGAGCACAGGCTCCAGGGCGCTCAGGCTTCAGTAGCAGCTCGTCATGGGCTCGATAGTTTTCGATTCTTGGACTCTACGCACAGGCTCAGCAGTTGTAGTACACGGGCTCAGGCTCAGTCACTCCTCGGTATGTGGGATCTTCCCAGACCAGGGATCGAACCTGTGTCTCCTGCATTGACAGGGGGACTTCACCACTGCGCCACCAGGGAAGCCCTGTGTATACATATTTCTGTCTCTCTCTCTATATAGATATGTATTCTAGATAGAATATATTCTAGATAGAATATATAGGTGTATATTCTATATCTATACATATATTTCTATTTCTGTATGTAGAAAATACGTAGATATTTCTGTATCCATATAGAGAGACTTTTTAAAAATTAAACTTAAAAACTGTTGTATGTATCTTTAATTAACGTATTTATTTTTGACTGTGCTTGGTCTTCATTGTTGTACGCAGACTTTCTCTAGTTGCTGCTCTCTCCTTGCGGTGCACAGGCTTCTCACTGCAGTGGCTTCTCTTGTTGGCTCTAGGGCACAGGCTCTAGAGCGTGGGCTCAGTTAGCACCCACGCCTAGTTGCCCCACAGCATGTAGGATCTTCGCGGACCAGACACTGAGCCTGTGTTACTTCCATTGGCAGTGGATTCTTAACCCCTGGACCACTAGGGAAGTTCTTCTGCCCAGTTTTTTTTTATTATTGGTGTGTATGTTTGTGTGTGTGTGTGTATTTAGCTGTATGAACTATTTGTATATTTTGGAGATTAAGCCTTAGTTGATTGTGTCATTTCCAAATATTTTCTCCCCATTCTGAAGGTAGTCTTTTGTCCTTTCAACTTATGAACGTAAAAAAACCCACAAAAAGCCTATGAATGCAGTTTCTTGTAAAAACTGAAAATACTGCAGGTGAGCCCTAAATCCTCTTCACAGCCAGCCCCACAGTTGGATGTGTTTTTCCCAGATTTGTTTCAATGCATTTACAGACATACCCGACTAAAGCATTTTATTTTACCTGTGGTGTCATACTGTGCAGATTGGTTTAGAACTCGATTTTTCACTGCCTGCCTGCCTAGAAAACCCCATCTGTGGCAATACCCACCACATTCTGTTCACCCACCGCACAGCGGAGCAGAGCATGCCCAGACCCCCCTGTTGGTGACGTTTCTCCTGCCCTCTTGTTCTGCACGTCTCCGTCCCTCACACTGGATTGTCAGCTCTTTGAAAGGAATACACAGGCTCTGCAGTCAGACCCCCCGGGCTCAGATTGCAGTTCTGCCAAGCCGGGCAAGCTTGGGCAAGCTCCCCGCTCTCCATCTCATCTGCCAGACGGGGGCAATGATAACTGGGACCTCACAGGACTGGTCCGAGTTACAGCATAGAAAGCACTTAGCCAAGGTGCCTGGAACACAGCAGGCGCTCAGATAGTGCTTATTCGGTGCATCACCAGATGAAGGTGGTAAGCTGCAGGCCCCTTTGCTTCCCTCAGAACATAGCCCCTAAGAGCAATGAAAAGTGCCATGGCTAGAGGAGGTTAGGAGATAGATGGACTGAGGAGGCCTATGTTTGCCACAAGCCGGGGAGCCCCTTGGGATCCACCCATAGATCTGTTAAATGAGCCGTGCCATGGTTTTTTTGTTTGTTTGTTGTTTTTTTTTAGGGGCACTTCTATTGGTCTTTCATTTATTTCCATCTTTGTTCTTTGACCTGTGTGGGCCTCCCATTGCGTGGCCTCTCTCGCTGCAGAGCACTGGCTCTGGGCTCAGGCTTGCCAGAGCTCCAGATCGGTAGTTGGACGCACTGGTCCAGCCACTCCGCGGCATGTGGGATCATCCCAGGCCAGGGATCGAGCCGGCGCCCCTTGCACTGCAAGGCGGTGTCCTTACCCACTGGACCACCAGGGAAGCCCCTGCCATGGGTTTTGTCCTGCCTCTAGTGGAGTCCTGGGACTGACTGTCAGTCAGGGAGCCAGTGCTTGCCTAGTGGCAAGAGAGCCAGCCTCAGAATCAGGCGAATTCCAGGCAGAAATCGGGTCACATCTTGGTTCTGCCACATACCAGTTGCTTCAAGCTTGGGAAAGTCACTGAACCTTCCTGAGCCTCAGCTTCTTCCACGGTGGAATGGGAAATGCGGTGTTTCCTTGGAAGGACGTCATGACGATCACGTGTAAGGTGTGCCTTGGTGCCTACTGTATCGACGATGCTCCATTCTGTTTGGGCTCTGGACGCAGCTGTGCCTGAAGCTGTTTTTGTTCGGTCCCTAAGTCATGTCCATCTCATTGTGACCCCGTGGACGGCAGTAGGCCGAACTCCCCTTTCCTTCAGTGTCCCCCAGGGTTTGCTCAAACTCATGCCTGAAACTATACCCATCAACTTCTCTGGTAACTGAGCCAGTAAATAATGTTGGCTTCAGTGCATCAGGGTTGAGTTTCTGTCCTTTTCAGCTCAAATAATACAGGTAAGCCACAGAGTTACTGTTGTAAAGCCCCCTATTCCGATTCACTGTTCACTTCCCAGCTCGAATGTAACCCTGAATGAAGCCAGGAGACAGATGCATATACAGGCCATCACTTGAGAATACAATGAGGTCAGTCTTTCCCATCTCTCAGCCTGGCCTTGGGGGACGTTCTCCACGCAACCTCCCCCAGGATCCCTCTAACTGAGGACATGATGGTTCTCTGCCTCTAGAGGCATCACGGGAAGGAGGGAATAGGCTAGCCCTGGAGCCAACAGTGCTGGATCTAAAACCAGCTCTGCTGCTCGCTGCCTGTGGGACTTGGGGTGAGTTACTTGCCTCTCTGGCGTCTAAGACTTAGCGACAGAAGGCAGGACGGAAAGAGAGAAGAAGGGAGAAGGGGGAGAGAATAATACCTATCTCAGAGGATTTTGACCAAAAAAAAAAATATATATATATATATAATGTAACACAGAGCCTGGCACACAATAAGGACCAAAGAAAGGATCGCTGGTATTACTGCTAATAATAGCAAAGCATTTAGCACAGGGTACTCAGACACTCAATGTTTGTTAAAAGGAGTTAAATTCGAGTCAATGACATAACAAACAGGGGACAGCAATTGTGATATAGTTTTTCTTTTTTCAACAAATAAGTCTAGTAGCCAACTGTCACCATAGAGAAGTATTTTAATAGAATTGACTGTGTTCCCCATGCTGTACCTTACATCCCAGTGACTTATTTATTCTGTAACTGAAAATATTTATTTCTTAATCTTTCTTAAATATTTCAATTTTTGCCATTTTTTAATTTCGCTTTTTTGCTTTTACAGTTTGTTGTTTACCGATACATATAATCCCAGATTAGTCATATGTATATCCCATCCCCCCTGTTCCACCCCTCCAGGCCATCACATAGGCCCGGTGTAAGATTCCTTAATCCACTGCAAATTGACAATTGTTATCTCTTTTACATATGCTAGCATAGGGCTCCGTGTTACTCTTTCCATGTCACTCACCTACTCTTCCCTCTCCGCAATGTCCACAAGTCTATTCTCTATGACAGTTTTTCCATCAATGCTCTGTGTGTGTATTTATCAGTACGATCTTATTAGATTCCATATATATGTGTTAGTATACTGTACTTGTCCTTCTCTTTCTCACTTACTTCACACCGTTTCTTTTTTATAAGTTGACATAAAGTTGGTACACAAGATTATATTCATTTTAGCAGAATAGTAATTTTATCTTCGTGTACAACACAAAGTGGTCACCACGATAAGCCCAGTTACCATCCATCCCTGCATGACCAGCCCTTTCACCTGCTCCACCCACCCCGCCAGCCTCCTTTCCTGCTACTAGCCCTCCGTCTGTTCTCAGCATCTAGGAGTTTTGATTGTTATGGTTGTTTATTCGTTTTGTCTTTTGGATCCACTGTAATGAGATCATGCAGTGTCTGTCTCTGTCTGACGTATGTCACTTAGCATAACACTCTCTAGGTCTATTCATGTCACAAATGGCAAGGTTTCATTCTTTTTGGTGGCTGAACAATATTCCATTGTATATATAGACCACAACGCCATCAATTCATCTGCTGATAGACACTTACGTTGCTTCCATGTCTTGGCTATTGTAAATTATCTGCAGTGAATGTAGTGATATGTGTAGTGATACTCTTGTAGAGTATCTTTTCAAGTTACTGTTTTGTTTTCTTTGGAAAAGTAACAGAAGTGGAGTTGCTGGATTGTGTGCTGGTTCTATTTTTAATTTTCTTTTTTAGAAATGCATTATTTATTTATTTAGTTTTGGCTGTTCTGGGTTTTCACTGCTGCTGCAGGCTCTTCTCTAGTTGCAGGAAGTGGGGGCTACTCTCTAGTTGAGGTGAGCAGACTTCTTGTTGCGGTGACTTCTCTTGTTGTGGAACTCGGGCTGTAGGGCACATGGGCTTCAGTAGTTGCAGCACGTGGGCTCAGTAGTTGCAGCTCTGATGCTCTAGAGCACAGGCTCCACAGTTGTGGCTCACGGGCTAGTTGCTCTGCAGCATGTGGGTTCTTCCTGGATCAGGGATCGAATCTGTGTCTCATGCATTGGCAGGTGAACTCTTTACCACTGAGCTACCAGGGAAGCCCTATTTTTAATCTTTTAAGGAACCTCTGTACTGTTTTCCAGAGTGCCTGCACCAGTCAGCATTCCTGCTAACTGTGGACAAGGGTTCCATTTTCTCCACATCCTCGGCAGCACTTGTTTTTTGTGGTCTTTTTTGATGATATCCATTCTGGCAGCTGGGAGGTGGTATCTCACTGTGGTCTTGATTTGCATGTCCCCAATGACTGTGCTTTGAGCATCTTTTTCATGTGGGTATTGGCCATTTGCTTATCCTGTTTGGGGAAATGTCTATTTGTTAATAGGTCCCCTGCTGATTTTAAAATCAGATTTTTGGAGCTTTTGCTTGTTTGTTGATACTGAATTGCTTGAGTTCCCTGTACATTTTGGATATCAGCCCCTTATCAGCTATATGGTTTACAAATATTTTCTCTAGGTTGTCTTTCACTTTGATGATGGTTCTGTTTGCAGAAGCTTTTTAGTTAGATGTAACTCTGCTCGCTTGTTTCTGCCTTTATGGCTGCTCTTCGTTCTCAAGGCAAATGTTACAACTTTTATACTGTTGCAGAGCACATGAAAGTGATTTTTATTTCACCGGTTGTCAGTGTCTTTTAACAGTCACACCAGTTTACAGTCTGACAGCTGTGGTTTCCCACTTTAGAGCATGACGTGGAGACCCCTGGAGAAGCAGGTGGAGGCGGAGGGGAGGCCCAGCTCTGCCTGTGGAGAACCCTGTCCACCCCAAGGATGGTAGAGGAGAGAAGGCCTTCCCCAGGCCATATGAGGCAGAAGCCTTTGGGAATGGGGGAGAAAACTCTTCGTGTCCTACCTCCATGATCTGTTCTTCCTTACTCCTTACTGATAGAACTCCGATTTTCTATATGCCCAGTTGAAAAACTGAATTTCCCTGCCAACTCTGCAGATAGAGAGATCATGAGAGTCTAAGCCAAAGTCACTGGTGGGACTTCCAGGAAGCCTCTTGAAAAGACAACTGATGAGGACAAGAAGGGTGTCTTTTTTTTTTTTTTTTTTAATTTTTATTTTACTTTTACAGAGTTTTGTTGTTTACAGATACGTATGATCCCAGATTAGTCATATGTATATCCCCACCATCCCACCCCTCCAGGCCGTCGCACAGCACCCCTGCAGGATCCCCTTTTCTCACAGGGCAATGACTATAGCTATTTTCTTCACTTACGATAGTACAGGTTTTCATGCTACTTCCTTTAGCCTCCCACTCTCTGTTCCTTCCCCACAATGTCCATATGTCCACTGTTCATGTCTGTCTTTCTGTGGCTTCACTGCGTGTGCCATCATCACCATCCTATATATATAGGATATAACATATATATATATATATCCTATCACATATAACATATATATATATATATATCCTATCACATATAACATATATATATATATATATATATATATATATATATATCCTATCGCATATATATGTGTTAGTATACTGTACTTGTCCTTCTCTTTTTGACTGACTTCACTTTTTATGATAGGTTCTAGAGCCAGCCACCTCATTAGGGCTGATTCTTTTGCATTTCTTTTTACAGCTGTGTAGTATTCCATTGTGTATATATACCAGAGCTTTTGTATCCATCCATTCGTCGATGGGCATCTAGGTTGCAAGAAGGGTGTCTTTTACCCTTTCTCCTTCTAGTGTAGGACCTGAGAGCTTCGATGTGCTGGCTGGAGCTTCAGCAGCTGTGTTGGAGCACAGGGCGACCTGGAGGATGGAAGCCCAAACCAAAGATGGCAGAGCAGCAGGCGTCTAGGTTCTGGAGGCGATCATAGACCAGAGCCATCCCAGGCAGTCTACGGATGTCTCAGCATATGAGGAATCTACACATATAGGCAGATTATTTGTAACTGGAAGCTCATCACAGTTTTCTACAGACTGAGAAACAATAAAGAAAAGTGGCTAGCACAGTGTCCAATATGTGCTGAGCAAGAGGATGAGATAACCAGTTAGTGAGTACGCTAGGGAGGGAGGGGAAGGAAGGAGAGAGGTAAGGAGGAAGAGAGGGCAGAAGGCCGAGGCGGAGAAGGGGGCCGTCTGTGGTGGCACAAGAACGTAGTCTTATCCAGAAGTGGGTTGAGGGTTTTTTGTTGTCGTTGCTGTTGTTTAATAATTTTATTTATTTATTTTTGGCTGCATGGGTCTTTGTTGCTATGTGAAGGCTTTCTCTAGTTGCAAAGGGGCTCCTCTCGACTTATGGTACGCAAGTTCCTCACTGCAGTGGCCTCTCTCATTGCAGAGCATGGCTCTAGGGCTCAGTAGTTGTGACGCACAGGCTCAGTTGCCCCGTGGCCCCTGGGATCTCCCCGGACCAGGGATGGAGCCTATGTTCTCTGGGTTGGCAGGCGGGTTCTTTACCACTGAACCACCAGGGGAGTCCATGGGTTGAGGGTTTGAAACGAGGGATCTTTTTAGCAAATTCAAGCCTAGACCCTCTCCCTGACTCCCCCTTGGAGCACCCTCTTGAGAGAAGCCAGGAGTATCATTTTGTGAATAGGACCGTCCAGGTTTTGTTGGGGGGTTGACTCCCTCAGATTCAGATAAACGTGGAGCTAGACTCCGACCAGAAAAGCCCAGTCCGCCGGTTCATGTCTGCTGCAGAGAGACCCCAGCTCTCCTTCCCTGTCTGAGTTACTTCCTCCACCTGGACACTAAGACAGACGCTCTGGAGGGTCTGCACAGCTGTACCCACCCAGTAACACGTCTTCAGACTCACCTCAGAGACTTTCCTGGGTTAGCTAGGTAGGCATGTCGCTGTATTCCTCAGCACGGTCCAGAGCAGACACAGGAGCAGAAACTGAGACGCGGGCGATGCCTTCCCAGGCCACACGGCCCAGGAGGGCAGAGGCAGCCTTGGGGCCCTTGGGGGTCTGACTCCAAAGCTGCACTCTCAGCCTCTGCACTTCATCCCCCTTCCAGACCTTTCTCTTTACCCCTCCCTCAGTTAAGGCCCTAACAATGGAAGAAGCTGAGTGGGAGCTGGGGACTCAGTCCCTTCCCATCTCCGGTTCCAGTGAAGAGAGGCAGCCAGCTAACACAACCAGGCATCTCTGGGGAAAAAACCAATAAAAACAGAATGGTAATATTTGGGATCCTGAGAGGTACATGGGCAATAGCTTTAGCCCACTAACATTCCTTTGGGGTTTGTGGCGTCCCCCACTTCAGCAGCACCTCCTGAGTGTCGGGAGGGACTTGGGAGCTGCCTGGGTTCCTCCGGGGCCCGGCTGAGGCTGGCACCCTGAGCCTGCCCGCCTGAAGAACTTCTCCCTGGCAAGAGAGGAGTGAGCACAGCCTCCCAGGGGCTGCAGGGCAACCCAAGTGAGCGCCCTGCCTGGGAGTGCTGATCCACATCAGCGGTGGGAGTGATTTATGGCAGTAGCTGGAGAGCCTGGCTAATCACCGCCTGGATGGTGTTAAGCCACATCCCCAGCTTCCTTCCCTGGACAGATGCCCCCTGGGACAACTCATTTTACCACTGAACTCCACCTTAGGGGAGTCCATGGGTTGAGGGTTTGAAACGAGGGATCTTTTAGCAAATTCAAGCCTAGACCCTCTCCTGACTCCCCTTGGAGCACCCTCTTGAGAGAAGCCAGGAGTATCATTTTGTGAATAGGACCGTCCAGGTTTTGTTGGGGGTTGACTCCCTCAGATTCAGATAAACGTGGAGCTAGACTCCGACCAGAAAAGCCCAGTCCGCGGTTCATGTCTGCTGCAGAGAGACCCCAGCTCTCCTTCCCTGTCTGAGTTACTTCCTCCACCTGGACACTAAGACAGACGCTCTGGAGGGTCTGCACAGCTGTACCCACCCAGTAACACGTCTTCAGACTCACCTCAGAGACTTTCCTGGGTTAGCTAGGTAGGCATGTCGCTGTATTCCTCAGCACGGTCCAGAGCAGACACAGGAGCAGAAACTGAGACGCGGGCGATGCCTTCCCAGGCCACACGGCCCAGGAGGGCAGAGGCAGCCTTGGGGCCCTTGGGGGTCTGACTCCAAAGCTGCACTCTCAGCCTCTGCACTTCATCCCCCTTCCAGACCTTTCTCTTTACCCCTCCCTCAGTTAAGGCCCTAACAATGGAAGAAGCTGAGTGGGAGCTGGGGACTCAGTCCCTTCCCATCTCCGGTTCCAGTGAAGAGAGGCAGCCAGCTAACACAACCAGGCATCTCTGGGGAAAAAACCAATAAAAACAGAATGGTAATATTTGGGATCCTGAGAGGTACATGGGCAATAGCTTTAGCCCACTAACATTCCTTTGGGGTTTGTGGCGTCCCCCACTTCAGCAGCACCTCCTGAGTGTCGGGAGGGACTTGGGAGCTGCCTGGGTTCCTCCGGGGCCCGGCTGAGGCTGGCACCCTGAGCCTGCCCGCCTGAAGAACTTCTCCCTGGCAAGAGAGGAGTGAGCACAGCCTCCCAGGGGCTGCAGGGCAACCCAAGTGAGCGCCCTGCCTGGGAGTGCTGATCCACATCAGCGGTGGGAGTGATTTATGGCAGTAGCTGGAGAGCCTGGCTAATCACCGCCTGGATGGTGTTAAGCCACATCCCCAGCTTCCTTCCCTGGACAGATGCCCCCTGGGACAATAGGGCAGTCCTGGCCTGGCTCAGCCGGCAACAAGTCCAAGGACAGACCACAGCTGCTTCCAGAGATGGTCATCTGGGTGAGAAGTGACTTAGGCGTGTGAAAGCTTGACAGGATCTCCAAGGGAGGTGGAGATCCAGTCAGTAAGATCCAGGGAGGGGCCAGACCAAAGCAAAGGCACCCAGCAAGGCACTGCCCAGCCGGGCTCAGAAGCGGCCTGCAGGCTCCCCGTGCTGTGCCTTCTCCACTCTCCTGGGAAACCTCACAGATGACTTGCAACCGCTCTCCTTCCCCATACTGGGGGATGCTGGCGTTGGAGTCAGCTGAGGCTGGGATCGGAGGCAGAGAAATTAGCCGCCTGCTTCCCTTCTCAGAAAGGCAGACATTCTAGCATGGTGTGACTGGGAGCAGGAGCAGGGTAGGGGTTGGTGTCAGTGGGAGTATGACAAACGGTTAAAATAAAAACAGTTGAAGACCAGAAGCCACTAGAGGACAGAGGCAGAGTCCGATCTTATGTACTCCCCACTCTCCACCCCTCCCCCGCCCCGACACACACCCGTGGACTCGGCATGGAGCTGGGCACGTCGGAATGTGGAAAAGACACACATGCATGCTGATTTGTTCTCTCTGGCTAAGAGAGACAGCACCCCACCAGGCCTCAGCATCTTCGCTGTCCCTGATCCTGCTCTGGGGGAACTTGGAAAGGGAGGGGGACTTCTCGCAGCCGATGCGATGGAGGCGCCCGAATCACCGTGACCTCCCTTGCTCTTGGGGCTGCTGGCACCTGAAGCACCTGCTTTGAGCGCGCGCTGGAGGGTGCGAGAGGCGCACTAATAGACCCCGCCAGGAGAGGCGACAAACACCAGGACCTAATGCTGGGATACGAGGGGGTCAGGATACTTGAGACTCGCTCGCCTTTGGGCATCTAACCCATCACAGGAAGACCTTGGATGGCGCATCTGCTGACTGTCGAACGGCTCTTCCGGGCGCACTCCCTAGAGTTTGTGGTTGGGAGTGTGGGTGTGGGCTCCCCAGAGTTTGCTTATGTGGGTGAACAAGGTGAACACCCCACCGAGGTTCATAGTCCTGAAGCTAGAGAAAGAGATAAAGCATTCGGAAAGCTGGTTTAGTGGGAAGAGCAATGGAGCACGTGGGTAGGCTCCCGTCTTGAAGAACCTCCCTTTACCGCGCACTGGGACTCTTCTTGTCCGTGTTTCTCTGTCTCCCCCTAGTGGAAACCAGGGAGCCCTGCAACTTTTTAACAAGGAAGATTCTTGTTTTCTTTTTCTCTCCCGCCCCTTTCCTTCCTCCCGTCCTTGTTTTTTGCCCAGCCGGGCTCAGAAGCGGCCTGCAGGCTCCCCGTGCTGTGCCTTCTCCACTCTCCTGGGAAACCTCACAGATGACTTGCAACCGCTCTCCTTCCCCATACTGGGGGATGCTGGCGTTGGAGTCAGCTGAGGCTGGGATCGGAGGCAGAGAAATTAGCCGCCTGCTTCCCTTCTCAGAAAGGCAGACATTCTAGCATGGTGTGACTGGGAGCAGGAGCAGGGTAGGGGTTGGTGTCAGTGGGAGTATGACAAACGGTTAAAATAAAAACAGTTGAAGACCAGAAGCCACTAGAGGACAGAGGCAGAGTCCGATCTTATGTACTCCCCACTCTCCACCCCTCCCCCGCCCCGACACACACCCGTGGACTCGGCATGGAGCTGGGCACGTCGGAATGTGGAAAAGACACACATGCATGCTGATTTGTTCTCTCTGGCTAAGAGAGACAGCACCCCACCAGGCCTCAGCATCTTCGCTGTCCCTGATCCTGCTCTGGGGGAACTTGGAAAGGGAGGGGGACTTCTCGCAGCCGATGCGATGGAGGCGCCCGAATCACCGTGACCTCCCTTGCTCTTGGGGCTGCTGGCACCTGAAGCACCTGCTTTGAGCGCGCGCTGGAGGGTGCGAGAGGCGCACTAATAGACCCCGCCAGGAGAGGGCGACAAACACCAGGACCTAATGCTGGGATACGAGGGGGTCAGGATACTTGAGACTCGCTCGCCTTTGGGCATCTAACCCATCACAGGAAGACCTTGGATGGCGCATCTGCTGACTGTCGAACGGCTCTTCCGGGCGCACTCCCTAGAGTTTGTGGTTGGGAGTGTGGGTGTGGGCTCCCCAGAGTTTGCTTATGTGGGTGAACAAGGTGAACACCCCACCGAGGTTCATAGTCCTGAAGCTAGAGAAAGAGATAAAGCATTCGGAAAGCTGGTTTAGTGGGAAGAGCAATGGAGCACGTGGGTAGGCTCCCGTCTTGAAGAACCTCCCTTTACCGCGCACTGGGACTCTTCTTGTCCGTGTTTCTCTGTCTCCCCCTAGTGGAAACCAGGGAGCCCTGCAACTTTTTAACAAGGAAGATTCTTGTTTTCTTTTTCTCTCCCGCCCCCCTTTTCCTTCCTCACCATTGTTCACATTTAGTTTTATTTGTCTGTTTGTTTTTCCTCCTTTACTGTTAAATGACCACCAGGAAGGAAATGGAGTATGAGACGACAAATAAACTACTAGAATTTGTTGGTTCCTGGCAGAGTTCCTAGTCAGCTATTAGCAGATAAAACCAAGCTACTGAATAATATAAGCACGTAACTCTGTATGTGTTCATGTACATATACATGTGAATGTAAGTGACCTGAAAAGTTGGGGGAGAAGGATGTATACCCAACACGATGACTTCTGGGAAGCAGGAGGCAAAGACATTTTAACTTTACCTGTGCTTGCATTGTTAGATGAGAGTGCACTATATGAAATTACAGATTCATAAAACTTGCCTTTCTTAGCATAAAACTCATTCATGCTGCTTGAAAAAATAATAGTGTTCACTACCATAGTTAAGTAAAATGCTAGTTGTGAAGTAATACATATGAATAATTCTATTACTTAAAATAATGTGTATATACGCAAAGAAGGCTGGGAAAATTTAAAAATTTATAAGTAATGACTTCTGAGTGATAGCATTAATGCAGTCTTTATTATTTTTTCAATAGTCTGTACCACACTGAGTCACTCTGTCGTGTTTGACTCTTTGTGACTCCGTGACTGTAGCCCACCAGGCTCCTCTGTCCATGGAGTTTTCCAGGCAAGAATTCTGGAGTGGGTAACCATTTCCTTCTCCAGGGGATCTTCCCAACAGAGGGACTGAACCAGCATCCCTTGTGTCTCCTGCACTGGCAGGCAGATTCTTTACCACTGCACCACCTGGGAAGCCCAGTCTATATCAATATTATCTATTTGGCAGGTGGCGGGGGAGGGATGGGCAGGTCTTAGTTGTGGCACATGGGATCTTTAGTTGCAGTAGGGTCCCCTAAATTGGAAACGCAGAGTCTTAGCCAGCAGACCACCAGGGAAGTCTCTATATAACACTTTTAGTAGTTCATGGACACATTGCAATTTATTTAAGCAATTCCCTATTGGCAGGTATTTTTAAGCAGCTTCCAATATTTTCTTATTACAAACAATGCTGTGATAAACATCTTTCATTACATAAGGCTGAATTCTGGAAGGGCAACCGCTGGGCCAGAGCAGGGCACATGACCTTTGGGCACATGTCTTACCAAACTGCTGCCCCAAAATGTTGAACTCATTCTCAAGTCTATACCACGACCCCCACATGCTTAGCAGTATAGAAAGTGTTTTCCCACTTAAACTCCAACACTGGAAATTGCCATTCTGAATTTTTCCAGTCTGCTGGGTATAAAAGGCTATCTCATTGTAAATTGGGTTGCTTTCATGACCTAACTGATGAAACAGAAAGACAGGTTTTCCTTATGCTTTGCCATCTCTTCATATGCGTTCCTGGGGTGTTACTTTCTTAATTATATACAGCACATCTTTATATTAAGGCTTTCTATTTGATATAAGTGTCCTTTCTAGGTCTTCTAGTTTCATTCATGTCTTGCCCATTGTTGACTCTTCCCTGTGGCTCCGCTGCCCCATGTGAAACAATAGACACCATAAGTCCTACCCTTCCCACATGTGTATTGTGCACAGCTCCATAGCAGAACATTCTGTGACAAGAGCCAGCCACGGGCTCCATCCAGTCTCCATCTCAACACGCTTGGCCAGGTCCCATAACCTCACTAAGCTTTCGTTTCTCGAGGACAAAGTGGAATTAATGGTACTGGCCACCAGGCGCTGGAGATAAAGCCAAATAGTGCCTATAACAGTGTTAACACAATCCCTGGCATGCCAGAAAAAAAAAAATTGTCACCATCTTAACCATATCTGTTTGTTTGGGGTTGCATTCATTTTTTAAAACGGGGATGCTGTTGGTTAAAGATCTGAGCGGCTTCACGCGTTTGCACAGGGGCTGTGCTCGTCCCAGTGTGCACACCACTGAATCGAGCCCCAGGGCGAGGCTGGTGAGGCGTGGCCTTTTCTCCTTCCAGCTGTGGCGCCACCACCACGCGCTGGCTGATCTGCCCGGGTCGGCCAACCTTTTGGTCCCTGGGTGTCCTTCTTTGTAAGCGGGATTGACAGCCCCGTCTCCCTGGGGATTCTGTGGGAGTGGTTGTTGGGCCGGGAACTGCTGGACGGTGTGGCCGAGCTGTCCCGGCAACGGCGCCGCACAGGTGCTCGGGAGGTTCCTCAGGAAGAGACGGCATAAACAAGGGAACGTGTGTGCTGCTAAAGGGCCAGCTGGCAAAGCAGCAGCCCTGGCCGGAGAGGACCCCTGGGGTCTGGGAGCCAGGCTGGATGACCTCGTGCCAGACCCTCCAGCGTGGTGACCCCTTGCTGCTTTCCTTTGAGGCCTCCCTTTTTTCCCCCCCCCCGGGGCCCTCTCATGACTAACTGAATGAGAACAGTTATAAAGGCTATCTCATTGTAAATTGGGTTGCTTTCATGACCTAACTGATGAACCCTTTTTGCCATCTCTTCATATGCGTTCCTGGGGTGTTACTTTCTTAATTATATACAGCACATCTTTATATTAAGGCTTTCTATTTGATATAAGTGTCCTTTCTAGGTCTTCTAGTTTCATTCATGTCTTGCCCATTGTTGACTCTTCCCTGTGGCTCCGCTGCCCCATGTGAAACAATAGACACCATAAGTCCTACCCTTCCCACATGTGTATTGTGCACAGCTCCATAGCAGAACATTCTGTGACAAGAGCCAGCCACGGGCTCCATCCAGTCTCCATCTCAACACGCTTGGCCAGGTCCCATAACCTCACTAAGCTTTCGTTTCTCGAGGACAAAGTGGAATTAATGGTACTGGCCACCAGGCGCTGGAGATAAAGCCAAATAGTGCCTATAACAGTGTTAACACAATCCCTGGCATGCCAGAAAAAAAAAAATTGTCACCATCTTAACCATATCTGTTTGTTTGGGGTTGCATTCATTTTTTAAAACGGGGATGCTGTTGGTTAAAGATCTGAGCGGCTTCACGCGTTTGCACAGGGGCTGTGCTCGTCCCAGTGTGCACACCACTGAATCGAGCCCCAGGGCGAGGCTGGTGAGGCGTGGCCTTTTCTCCTTCCAGCTGTGGCGCCACCACCACGCGCTGGCTGATCTGCCCGGGTCGGCCAACCTTTTGGTCCCTGGGTGTCCTTCTTTGTAAGCGGGATTGACAGCCCCGTCTCCCTGGGGATTCTGTGGGAGTGGTTGTTGGGCCGGGAACTGCTGGACGGTGTGGCCGAGCTGTCCCGGCAACGGCGCCGCACAGGTGCTCGGGAGGTTCCTCAGGAAGAGACGGCATAAACAAGGGAACGTGTGTGCTGCTAAAGGGCCAGCTGGCAAAGCAGCAGCCCTGGCCGGAGAGGACCCCTGGGGTCTGGGAGCCAGGCTGGATGACCTCGTGCCAGACCCTCCAGCGTGGTGACCCCTTGCTGCTTTCCTTTTGAGCCTCCCTCGGCTCGTCTGGGTCCATTTCCCCACAGCCACATGGCAGCCCTCCTTTCAGATTGCTTCAACCTCTCTGGACCTGTGAGGTCAGTGCTAAAATGGGACATGGATGCTCCTTCCTCCTGTCGGGGCCTGTGGACACTGTGGGTTTAGCTAATAGAGGTGTGGGAATTAGAGTCAAAGAAACCACCCTGCAGATATTCATCTCCTGCCTCGCCCTGGAGTCTTCGACCCGTCTGTTCCTGGGTCTCACAGGCCCTGTTTCTCATCTGAGACCTGGAGGCAGCTGTGACACTTCTGCCTCCCACCAGGTGCTTGTGGTAAAAATAAATAAATAAATAAATAAAAATGCAGGAGTTGTAAAAGACACGGGTTCTATCCCTGCGTCAGAAAGACCATCCCCTGGAGGAAGGCATGGCAACCCACTCCAGTGTTCTTGCCTGGAGAAACCCATGGACAGAGGACTCTGGCAGGCCACAGTCCATGGGGTCACACAGAGCCAGACATGACTGAAGTGACTGAGCATGCACTTCTGCACCAGGTGCTTCACTGCAGTGTTCATTCTGCCAGTGAATTTTCGGGTGCTGGGGGCGAACCCCATCTCCTCCTCTGTGCTTCCTCCAAGCTGAAGGGAAATCCCACTCCAGGTGGAGGTTCCCAGGGCTGAGCCAAGCACCAGAGTGCTAGAGAGAGAAAACTCGGGACCACATGGTGCGTTTCTCATACAGCTGCATTTATTGACCCATGTGGGACCCTCCTTTATTCTGAACTTATCTCTTTGTATCTAGGCAAATTGTAAAGACTTTCTTTCAGTTTTTTTCAATGGAATGATGCTGACCAGAAGGGTTGACCAGAAGTTGATTTTCTAAAGGTCCTGCTTCCTTGTGTGTCTCAGCCCCCGCCTTGGGAGCCAGGCTGGGCCTGGTGACTCACTCCTGAGGCTGGCCTCCGGCAGCGTCACTTCCGTGACGCGGTGACAAACCATGGTGACTTCCAGCTCCTGAGTGGCTCCGCTAGCCTCCCTTCCGCTGCTTTCCTTTGAGCCTCCCTCGGCTCGTCTGGGTCCATTTCCCCACAGCCACATGGCAGCCCTCCTTTCAGATTGCTTCAACCTCTCTGGACCTGTGAGGTCAGTGCTAAAATGGGACATGGATGCTCCTTCCTCCTGTCGGGGCCTGTGGACACTGTGGGTTTAGCTAATAGAGGTGTGGGAATTAGAGTCAAAGAAACCACCCTGCAGATATTCATCTCCTGCCTCGCCCTGGAGTCTTCGACCCGTCTGTTCCTGGGTCTCACAGGCCCTGTTTCTCATCTGAGACCTGGAGGCAGCTGTGACACTTCTGCCTCCCACCAGGTGCTTGTGGTAAAAATAAATAAATAAATAAATAAAAATGCAGGAGTTGTAAAAGACACGGGTTCTATCCCTGCGTCAGAAAGACCATCCCCTGGAGGAAGGCATGGCAACCCACTCCAGTGTTCTTGCCTGGAGAAACCCATGGACAGAGGACTCTGGCAGGCCACAGTCCATGGGGTCACACAGAGCCAGACATGACTGAAGTGACTGAGCATGCACTTCTGCACCAGGTGCTTCACTGCAGTGTTCATTCTGCCAGTGAATTTTCGGGTGCTGGGGGCGAACCCCATCTCCTCCTCTGTGCTTCCTCCAAGCTGAAGGGAAATCCCACTCCAGGTGGAGGTTCCCAGGGCTGAGCCAAGCACCAGAGTGCTAGAGAGAGAAAACTCGGGACCACATGGTGCGTTTCTCATACAGCTGCATTTATTGACCCATGTGGGACCCTCCTTTATTCTGAACTTATCTCTTTGTATCTAGGCAAATTGTAAAGACTTTCTTTCAGTTTTTTTCAATGGAATGATGCTGACCAGAAGGGTTGACCAGAAGTTGATTTTCTAAAGGTCCTGCTTCCTTGTGTGTCTCAGCCCCCGCCTTGGGAGCCAGGCTGGGCCTGGTGACTCACTCCTGAGGCTGGCCTCCGGCAGCGTCACTTCCGTGACGCGGTGACAAACCATGGTGACTTCCAGCTCCCTGAGTGGCTCCTGCTCAGGCCTGCCCACCTTGCACGTATGCTTTGATGAACTGAACCATGAGGTCAGAGAGACGGACAGGGTGGCCGGGAACTGCGGGTGGCCTCTGGCCAGCAGCTGGGAGGATGGCCTTGTCGCTGTTCCTGAGGACCGACCGGGCCAGCAGCCACACGAGTGTGGAAGCAGACAGTGCCCCGTGGAGCCCCGAGGTCCCAGTAGCCAGGCTACAGGGCCCTGACAGGAGGCAGGTGGCTGGGATCTGTAGGGGCAAATGGATCTGAGGGCACTCTGTTATGAAACAATGGATAAGCAGTGCAGCTGGGTATTTTTAATGTTCCTCATCTGTAGGGTCCAACCTTCAGGCACCTGTGGTGGAAAAAACAAGTCCGTACAACGCGTTTTCAGATATGCATGTCGGGGTCGGGGCACCCCCGGGACTCACCTGGACCTCAGCCCTCCCTCTCTTAGCTAAACGACTTTGGGCAAGCTACTTTGACTTCTCTAGGGCTGAGTTCCTCAGCCATGAAATAGGCATAATACTGCCTTCCTCAGTAAGATAATCTGTGTCAATACCAATAATTACAACTTCTAGAACTTCTTTTGGTGTCAGAGCCAAGTGTTCAATTCTTGACACACATGATCACATTTTTATCCTCACGAACATATAAGGTAAATTGTTATTACCCGCCTTCATGAGATGAGAAAACTGAGACTCATAGAGGCCTGGAACCACAGAAGCCTGCCATATCTCAAGACACAGGACGTGTTTGTGTGCCCGACGCTTTGTGAAGTGAAAGTCGCTCAGTCGTCTCCAGGCTCTGTGATTCCACAGACTGTAGGCTGGCGGGTTCCTCTGTCTATGGGATTTTCCAGGCAAGAGTCCTGGAAATGGGTAGCCCTTACCTTCTCCAAGGAATCTTCCCGACCTAGGGATCAAACTCACGTTAGGTCTCCCACAGCTCAGGCAGATTCTTTACCTTCCCAGCCACCAGAGTAGCCTTGACCCTGGATAAACTCTGATTGGAATGAATGGATACTATCTCACCAGTGACCACTAGGTGGCAGCAAAGACAGGCAGACAAGCGTTCACCACTAAAGGCTTACCTGAAAATTTGCTTCCTGAAAACAAATTTGGTGAGCTGAAAATTGACTTGACTCCTATCTTATTTCCCTAAACATCTAGGGAATGCTTGTTGTGTGCCAAATGATTTACAGTAATTAGTTATATTAATGCTCATCACAATCCTATGAATTCTGCTATCATTAACAGAAGGGGAGACTGAGGCCAAGTCACTTTTCAAGGTCAGTTCAGTTCAGTCGCTCAGTTGTGTCCGACTCCTTGCAACCCCATGGACTGTATCACATGGAGGCTTCCCTGTCCTTCACCATCTCCCAGAGCTTGCTCAAACTCATGCCTGTTGACTCAGTGATGCCATCCAACCATCTCGTCCTCTGTCGTCCCCTTCTCTTTCTGCCTTCTATTTTTCCCAACATCAGGGTCTTTTCCAGTGAGCCGTCTCTTTGCATCATGGGGCTTCAGCTTCAGCATCAGTCCTTCATTTTCAAGGTCCCATAGGTAAAAAGTGGCATGCTTAAGTTAATCATTCGGTGTGACTCCTGCCAGAACTTCTCCAGGTCAATGTACCTGGGTTGCTGTTTATCAAGAAGGAGAGGGTAGTTTCGTTCACGTAGGTGTTTTCAGAATTCTGTTCATACACGTTAGCTTGCCTTTTTTACCTGCCAGTGAACCTTAGAAACATTTCCAAGGGAGTCCTGAGCCTTCTGGTATCTTTACCATATTCCATAGTGACGGTAGATCCTGAAGTGTCCAGGCAATCAACCCTCATGGATGTGTGTGTGTGCTCAATTGTGCCTGATTCGTGGAAACCCCATAGACTGTAACCAGCCAGGCTCTCTGTCCATGGGAATTATGAGGCAAGAACACTGGAGTGGTTGCCATTTCCTCCTCCAGGGGATCTTCCCCACCCAGCGATCGAATCTGATGGTTATGCTTTTACCAAAAAAAAAAAAAAAAAAAGATTTTACAAACATCTGTCGACAGATGCCTCTGTGGCAGCATTTGGGTCCCACAGATTCCCAGGCCTGTGATCCTGGTTTGTGAGCTGTTTGTGGAGAGATGCTCATTGCCCTCAGGTGGGCTGTGCCCCTTCCATTCTCACCCACAGAGTGTGGGAGGCAGCCTGCCTCCCGTGGCCGCGCCAGCCTTGGGGGTGGTCACTGTTCATGCCTTTGCCAGCTTAATAGGAGAAACTTTGGGTAAATCTTTTGATAATGGACTCAGCTACCTTCTGCTTCCCGCTTCCTCGCGGGTGAGCAGTCAGAGCTTGGGTGACCAAGAGTGTCCTGGCGGGGACAGAAGAGACAAGGGAAGAAAAGGGTCCCGTCGTCTCCCAAGAAGAGGCTCTGGCTGCGCAGACACCCTCCGTGTGTACATGAGGCTCAGACCCATTGAAAGGTACCTCCTTTTAGGTTTCGATGTATAGACCCGATCACCACAACCAGACTGGAAGCCCCGAGGTTTTTGTGGACCCCAAAGGGCAGTGGGAAGTGGAGTAAGTAGGATGTGAAACGGTTGGAAAATTCCTCAAGGGAGAAAAGTGACAGGCAGGACCAGATTTTGAGACTCTCGGAGAGGAGATCTCTTCAGCCCCCTTACATGGAGTGGTGCGGGGGCCTTCCGCAGAAAGGGAAGGCAGTGGGATTACCCTCGGCTGAACCGGGAGATCTTGGAGAGAGATGAGCCTTGCTGCCGTGCCCCCTCCCGCCCGCTGGAGCATGCCAGGGACGACCAGACAGGGCAAGGGTTCTGTCAGAGCAGTTCCACTTTATTAATGCAGATCTACAGCTTTTATAGGCAAGCGAAGGGGGTTTTGCACGGGACTGCCTATAGATTACACCAATCAAGCTAAAGGTCAAGCAATCATTCACGAGCGCGGAAACCAGGGGAACCAATCAGAAATTTTGACCATCAATTAACAATTTAGATCACGCCCTGTCTCTTCCTGTAGGCGCCATCTTAGCTCCAAACTGCAAACATGTGCTTAAATTTCTTTTCACTCCCACGTCCCTTCCTGTAGGCGCCATCTTAGCTCCAAGCTGAAACAATGTGCTTAAGCTTCCTTATGCTTGCAACGGTCCTCTTTCAATTCAGAGCCCCACAGAGTGGGGGCTTCCAGAACATGGAGCTATCACTAAAATGAGAGGCTTCCATGTCCAGCCCCACCTCCCCCGACCGCACCATGCCTCAGCTTCCTCAGTGTTCTCACGCCCTATCAGCTAAGAGCAGTGATTTCCCCCATTCTACAGATGAGGAAACAGAGGCCGGGGGAGGTGGCTGTGTCCAGTGGCATGAATGGGGTGGTGGGCAGTACAGGGCGGTCCTTGGCTCAGGGACACGCGATCAGTGGCCGTGTAGGGGCTTGTTGACCAGTGACGGAGCTGGCAAGGGCTCTCTCAGTGAGAGAGGGCAAGCTTCTATTTTTCAGGTTCTTTTTTTCTGTTTTTAGTGCATGGGATCTCAGTTCCCTGACCAGGGATTAAACCCATGCCCCCTGCACTGGACCACCAAAGTGGTCCCCAGGGAGGGCCCGCTGAGCGTCCTCTCCCTCCATTCCCTCCTGGGGCTGCCCGCTGCTCCCCAGGGGCCCACGGTACCTGTGTCCTGGGCACACAGCTGCCGACTCTCCCCAGCTGAGACCTACCCTGGAAGGTGGCATGTGACCTTTGGACATATAAACAAGCCCTGGCCTAGCCCGGGATGACCACGCTTGTCCTTGGGACCTGCAGACGTGGGCGTGACCAGGCAGGTGTGTGTGCCATGGGCTCAGGGTCACGTGGCCTTTGGGCCTCTACATAGCACTGGGAGTTGATCCTGGGGTCCCAAGAACATTCTGTCCATCCTGATGTTGGCCCATACCCTGGGGGCTTTAAAGAATGTTTTCAGCGCCCAGGTCACTTCCTAAAAGAGGACCAGACTGGTCATCCCTTCTCTGGGTCTTAGCAGCTTTGTCCGTTTGGTGGGGAGAGGTCCACCAACATTCCTAACTCACAGCCCTCCTCCCTCTGCAAACCCTGACTCTACTGACTCTCAGCACCCCCAAACCCCCTCTACCTCCTCTTATCTCCAGGGCCCTGGAGGCTGCTGGTTCCTGGCACTGGGCCCGCCCTCCTTGGGGGTACCAGATGGATGGGGCTGCAGGAGCTGCCTGGGCCTGATATGGACTCATTCGGTGGGGCCTGGGGCTTTGGTCAGATACATGGGCCTGTCTGGAGGAAAGAGCAGTGGGGAGGGATGCCCAGGTCCTGGGCAGATGAGATACAGGACAGGCACTTTTTTTTAAGTAAATTAAGAAAGAAAAGTCTATATTGCTTTCTCTGATTAGAAAGATTCGGGCAGGTTACAACAAATTCAACAGAACAGAAAATAGATGGTATTGAAAGCGAAAGTGCCTATAAACTCATTTCCTGTGCATAATCCCAAGGCCTCGTGTGGAGTTATCCCTCCAGATTTTTTTGTGCACAAAGACTAACCCTGGTGATTATTTGCTGGATTGGGATCATCACAGGGTCCAGCCCTGCAGCTTCTTGGCTTCCTCCGTGTTACTTCATCTCTCCGAGCCTCAGTTTTCCTATCTATTTGCATGGATGTTGCAGAGTACTACAAAGTAAGTGAGGTGTGCAGCCCAGGCCCAGCCCCCAGAGAACTCCCCATGACTATCACAGTCAACCTGCATTGCTGCATAACCGCCTTTAGTTTTCATTCAACAGCACAACATGGACATCTTCGCATATTGGTGCTAAAGATGCAGCCCACTCATTTTGACAAATTCAGAGCTTTCCTTGTACGTATGTGAGTCACCCTTTATTTTTTAACCAGTTTTATTGTTGACCCTATGAGGTCGATACATATTACCCCATTTGACAGAGGGAGTATCTGAGACTCAGAGAAGCGGGCGCTTTGCTCCAGGCCACACAGAAGGCGCTTCGCAAAGCCGGGATGTGGGTCCAGGGAGACTTCCTGAGCACACGCTCTTAACCACCTCCCTACATCTTCCTCCCTACTTAGTGGCATCCCATAGCCTCTAGCTCCTTCCTGATTTCTCTTATAACATCTGTCCATCAGCCAGGGGTTGGAGTACCGTTTTGCTGTGAAGGACACAGTTCCCCAGAGTTGATGGTCTGGGGTTCAAATCTTGACACCGCTGTTCACTGGCTGTGTGTCCTTGGGCAAGCCTCACAACCTTGCTGAACCTCACCTTGATCAGTCAACGGTCGCATGCATACTCAGTCATGTCCGACTCCTGTGACGCCATGGACTGCACCTCGTCAGGCTCCTCCGTCCGTGGGATTCTCCAGGCAAGACTACTGGAGTGGGTTGCCATTTCCTGCTCCAGGGGATTTTTCCAACCCAGGAATCAAACCCACATCTCCTGCATCGGTGGCAACTTTTTAAAAGAAAAGTCTATATTGCTTTCTCTGATTAGAAAGATTCGGGCAGGTTACAACAAATTCAACAGAACAGAAAATAGATGGTATTGAAAGCGAAAGTGCCTATAAACTCATTTCCTGTGCATAATCCCAAGGCCTCGTGTGGAGTTATCCCTCCAGATTTTTTTGTGCACAAAGACTAACCCTGGTGATTATTTGCTGGATTGGGATCATCACAGGGTCCAGCCCTGCAGCTTCTTGGCTTCCTCCGTGTTACTTCATCTCTCCGAGCCTCAGTTTTCCTATCTATTTGCATGGATGTTGCAGAGTACTACAAAGTAAGTGAGGTGTGCAGCCCAGGCCCAGCCCCCAGAGAACTCCCCATGACTATCACAGTCAACCTGCATTGCTGCATAACCGCCTTTAGTTTTCATTCAACAGCACAACATGGACATCTTCGCATATTGGTGCTAAAGATGCAGCCCACTCATTTTGACAAATTCAGAGCTTTCCTTGTACGTATGTGAGTCACCCTTTATTTTTTAACCAGTTTTATTGTTGACCCTATGAGGTCGATACATATTACCCCATTTGACAGAGGGAGTATCTGAGACTCAGAGAAGCGGGCGCTTTGCTCCAGGCCACACAGAAGGCGCTTCGCAAAGCCGGGATGTGGGTCCAGGGAGACTTCCTGAGCACACGCTCTTAACCACCTCCCTACATCTTCCTCCCTACTTAGTGGCATCCCATAGCCTCTAGCTCCTTCCTGATTTCTCTTATAACATCTGTCCATCAGCCAGGGGTTGGAGTACCGTTTTGCTGTGAAGGACACAGTTCCCCAGAGTTGATGGTCTGGGGTTCAAATCTTGACACCGCTGTTCACTGGCTGTGTGTCCTTGGGCAAGCCTCACAACCTTGCTGAACCTCACCTTGATCAGTCAACGGTCGCATGCATACTCAGTCATGTCCGACTCCTGTGACGCCATGGACTGCACCTCGTCAGGCTCCTCCGTCCGTGGGATTCTCCAGGCAAGACTACTGGAGTGGGTTGCCATTTCCTCTTCCAGGGGAATCTTCCCAACCCAGGAATCAAACCCACATCTCCTGCATCGGTGGTTCCACTGAGCCACCAGAGAAGCCTGAGCCTCACTTTGGGCCTCTGTAAAATTGAGTGAGAACCAGATTCACCTCAGAGAGTTGTTGTGAAGATTAAATCAAGAGTGCAGACCAGTGTTCCCAAAGTACGGTCCAGGGACCCCCAGAGATCCCCAAGATCCTTTCAGGGGATCCATGAGGTTTTCACTGGCATTCTCTCATGAGTGTACCACGGAGCTTTCTACATGTCATGTCATTCCATAGCAGAGTGGACCCAGACGCAGACATGAGAATCCAGCTGCCTTCTGTGAAGCCAGACATTAAAGAGATTTGCGAAAATGTAAAGCAAGGATATTCCTCACCCTAAATTTTTTCTAAGATATGGTTATTTTTCATAAGATAGATTTACGTTAGAGTGCTTATTGTTATTTTTACATCATTTACTATTTATTAAGTATCTCAGCTCCTATTTCTGGCACAGGGAGCATTGACAGACGTAAGCACCATAAACTGAAATCTTTGAGGTTCAGTGATTTCTAAGAGTATGAAGAGGGTCTTGAGGCCAAAAGGTTTGAGAACAGCTACGTGAGGGCACGGCGTCAGCTCCGCTCGTGGAAGGAAGCACCCTTGACCTTGGACCCGCTAAAATGCATCAGTCTCTTTCTCCAGGGCCGAGCGTGGAGGTCATGACGGAGCCGTGGGTGGCTGAGCACTAGCCGAGAGAGACACGGCGGACCTCGGCCCTGGCTCCACCCTGACTGCTCGCTCTGTGACCCCGGATCAGACCCTGAGGTGCTCTCAACTTCCTCTTTCTCCATCCGAGGAGCAGGCATGGTCGGCCCGGCGAGTTTCTCAGGTGCCTGCAACAGGTGGACTTAAGTCCTAAACCTGCCGCCCTCGGGCTGGAGCTTGAGAACCCCAGTGGGAAGGCATCCTCTGCCCTTAGTCTGGGAGAAATATTTGCTTTGGCAGGGTCAAGAGACAGGATGCAAATGTGGGAAATGAGAAAGCTCAGCACTGGGGTCACCTAGCGTGGGTGTCCAGCTGCTGCAGACTGGAGCAGGACCTACTGCCTCAGGGCACCTCAGTGATGGTGTCTGTGAAATGGGAAGCCTGAACCCTGGCAGCTGATATTTCAGCTGGAACGTAGGAAGCTGGAAGCATCGGTGGTTCCACTGAGCCACCAGAGAAGCCTGAGCCTCACTTTGGGCCTCTGTAAAATTGAGTGAGAACCAGATTCACCTCAGAGAGTTGTTGTGAAGATTAAATCAAGAGTGCAGACCAGTGTTCCCAAAGTACGGTCCAGGGACCCCCAGAGATCCCCAAGATCCTTTCAGGGGATCCATGAGGTTTTCACTGGCATTCTCTCATGAGTGTACCACGGAGCTTTCTACATGTCATGTCATTCCATAGCAGAGTGGACCCAGACGCAGACATGAGAATCCAGCTGCCTTCTGTGAAGCCAGACATTAAAGAGATTTGCGAAAATGTAAAGCAAGGATATTCCTCACCCTAAATTTTTTCTAAGATATGGTTATTTTTCATAAGATAGATTTACGTTAGAGTGCTTATTGTTATTTTTACATCATTTACTATTTATTAAGTATCTCAGCTCCTATTTCTGGCACAGGGAGCATTGACAGACGTAAGCACCATAAACTGAAATCTTTGAGGTTCAGTGATTTCTAAGAGTATGAAGAGGGTCTTGAGGCCAAAAGGTTTGAGAACAGCTACGTGAGGGCACGGCGTCAGCTCCGCTCGTGGAAGGAAGCACCCTTGACCTTGGACCCGCTAAAATGCATCAGTCTCTTTCTCCAGGGCCGAGCGTGGAGGTCATGACGGAGCCGTGGGTGGCTGAGCACTAGCCGAGAGAGACACGGCGGACCTCGGCCCTGGCTCCACCCTGACTGCTCGCTCTGTGACCCCGGATCAGACCCTGAGGTGCTCTCAACTTCCTCTTTCTCCATCCGAGGAGCAGGCATGGTCGGCCCGGCGAGTTTCTCAGGTGCCTGCAACAGGTGGACTTAAGTCCTAAACCTGCCGCCCTCGGGCTGGAGCTTGAGAACCCCAGTGGGAAGGCATCCTCTGCCCTTAGTCTGGGGAGAAATATTTGCTTTGGCAGGGTCAAGAGACAGGATGCAAATGTGGGAAATGAGAAAGCTCAGCACTGGGGTCACCTAGCGTGGGTGTCCAGCTGCTGCAGACTGGAGCAGGACCTACTGCCTCAGGGCACCTCAGTGATGGTGTCTGTGAAATGGGAAGCCTGAACCCTGGCAGCTGATATTTCAGCTGGAACGTAGGAAGCCCTCAGCGTGCAGGCCTCCTTCACCCTGATTCTCCTTTCATAGAAGGCACCAGGGTGTAGAGGTGAGAACACAAACATGTGAAAGAGCTGAACTGGGAGCTTCATGGCCTAATCCAGGCTCTGCTGACCTCCCTGGTGACCTCAGGCAAGTCCCTGCCCCTCTGGGAGCCTTGTCTCCCAGGAGTTTAAAGTGGCCACAGCCTGGGGGCACTCTGAGTTGGCTTCTGCATGCGCTGCAAAGCTGATGGCTGGTGGGAGATTCGGCAGACACTGGCCTCTTGGGGCCTCTATCCCAGACGAAATGCCATCCCCCGACATCCTTGTTCTTCTCCAGAAGGCCAAGCTGTTCCCAAGTCAGTCAACAAGCCTTTATTTAGCACCTCTGTCACCAAGCCACGGGGATGACTCGCGTCCAGATGTTTTCTCTTCTTGGTATCCTATTCCACTTAATCCAAATTCCAGGAACGGTCAGTTGGGGCCCAGAGCTGGGCCAGAGATAAGAGAAATGAAGTGTTCTCCTTGTCTTATCATGAGCCTGGGACCTCACTAGGTGAGGCACTGTTCATTCATTCATTCAAGAATATTGACTGAGGGGCTTCCCCTGGTGGTCCAGTGGGTAAGGACATCGCCTTGCAGTGCAAGGGGCGCCGGTTCGATTCCTGGCCTGGGAAGATCCCACGTGCCGCGGAGCGGCTGGACTGATGTGTCCAATCACAGAGCGGGAGCTCTGGAGCGCATGTGCCTGGAGCCGGTGCTCTGCTACAACAGACGCCACCGCGATGGGAGGCCCACAGGAGCCAGAGAACAAAGACAGATGAAAATAGAGAAATGAAAGACCAATAGAAGTGGCCCACCCGCTCCTCTCCCTCCCCAACCCGACCCCCACCCAAAATAAATAAATGAATAAATCTTAAAAAAAAAAAAAAAGAATATTTACTGAGCACCTGCTATCCCCCAGGTCCTGTGCAATGAAGAAAGCAGACACAGGCCCTGCCCTCATGGAAATTATCGTCTAGAAGGGGAAGCAGACATTAGATAACTAAACACACAACTACAGGTACTATACATTCCGATGACATCCATGAGAAAAAGAGGGCGTGAGATGGGAAAGCAGGGAAGATTTTTTTCAGGGGGGATTTTCAGTAAATTGCTGTTATTAACACAGACCTTGAGGGCAGTGGCATCGACATGAACGGGCTTATTTTCTTCTCATCATGGAAGTCTGGAGGGGTTGGTTCAGCAGTTAAGGCATGGAGGCCTCTGTTGCGCCTCATGTTTCCAAGATGGCTGCTGGCGGGTCCGCCTCCGTGTGTGTATTCCAGACAGAGAGCAGGAAAGATGAGAGCAGAGGGGCACACCCTGGTTCTCCATCTCCTTTTAAGGAGCTTTCTCGGAAATTCACATGCCCTCTGCTTGTGTTTCCTTGGTCAGAACACAGTCACAAAGCCGCACCTGGCAGGAAAGGCGGCTGGGAAATGAAGACTTGAGCTCAGCATCCTGAAGGAACTAAGAATTCTGTAAAAATTAAAGAGAAGCAAGAGGGGCTTCCCTGGTGGCCCAGTGGCTAAGACTCTGAGCTCCCGATGCAGGGGCTTGAGGTTCGATCCCTGGTCAGGACACTAGATCCCACATGCCACAGCTTAAAGATCCTGCATGCTGCAACAAAGACTGAAGATCCCCTGTGCCACAATTAAGACCTGGTGCAGCCAAATAAATAGAGAGAGACAAGATACTGAGTTGGCGTGTTCATGTCTTCCTGGCACCATAACAAAGCACCCCAGGCTTGGTTGCTTAAGACAACTGACATTTAATTTCTCACAGTTCTGGAGGCCAGAAATCTACAATCAGTATCCCCGGACTGAAATTAAGAGGCCAGCAGGGCTGCACTCGCTCCGAAAGTTCTAAAAGAGAATTCACTCCTGGCCTCTTCCAGGCTGCTGGCACTCCTTTGCTAGTGGCCACATCACTCCAGTCTTCAAGGCCAGCATCTTCAAAGCTTGCTCTGCTTCATTTTTGCGTTGCCTTCTCTTTGTATATGTGACCAATATCCCTCTGCTTCTCTCTTCTAAGCATATAAATGATTGTAAATCATACCTACAATTGTTACCCTCTTTTCAACTAAGGCAACATTCATAAGGTCCAAGAAGTAGGCCATTTCTGGTATTTTTGGTGGCCATTTCTCCACCTACTCTACAGTTGCTATTTCCATGGACTTCTTGGAATGGAGGGGTCAGAGAAATCCTCTCTAAAGAAGAGATATTGCACCCAAGATGGAAAAGATGCATAGGAGTTCGCCTGGGGAAGCACAAGGAAGAGTGTCCTAGGGAGAGGGAACAGCATGTGTGAAGGCCGGAGGTGAGAAAGAGCTTTCCAGGTGGTGGTGGCACCAAAGTGCAGCAGAGAGCAATGAGCTGCGGCCCAGGAGCCCAGCAGCCATGGCCGGGATTTTTGTCTATTGTCTTTCGTTTTGGCCTCGCCACATGACTTGCAGGATCTTTAGTTCGTTGACCAGGGATTGGATCCAGGCCATGGCAATGAGAGTACCAAGTCCTAACCACTGGATTGCCAGGGAACTCCTGATTTTCAAAAGGTCCCTCAGCCACCTGTGTGGAGAGTGATGCGGTTGTCACAACCAAGGCTAGAGAGGGCTTCCCTGGTGGCTCATATGGTAAAGAATCTGCTGCAATGCAGGAAATGTGGGTTCAACCCCTGAGTCAAGAAGGTCCCCTGGAGAAGAGAATGGCTACCCATTCCAACATTCTCCGATACTCTTGCCTGGAGAATTCCATGGACAGAGGAGCCTGGCAGGTGACAGTCCACGTGGTCACAAAGAGTTGGACACGACTGAGGGACTAACACATACACACACAGGCGAGAGAGAGGGTTGCTTGGCCAGGGCCACAGGTGGGGGTTAGATCAGAGAAGACAAAGGGCTTGGTGAGAGGCTGGATGGGATGGTGCTGCAGCCTTGATACTGGACCAGAAGAATCCAAGGCTTTCTAAAAAAAAAACAAAAAAAAAAATTTTTTTTTCTTTAGTTGAAATAGACCTGAGAGATGTTTTCCAGTTTGACAGACTGGAAAAGAGGGACTTTGACTTGCCCCCACCATGGGGAAAGGAGAGCAACGTGGTACATAAACTCATATACAAATAGGTCTTTATATGTGACCAATATCCCTCTGCTTCTCTCTTCTAAGCATATAAATGATTGTAAATCATACCTACAATTGTTACCCTCTTTTCAACTAAGGCAACATTCATAAGGTCCAAGAAGTAGGCCATTTCTGGTATTTTTGGTGGCCATTTCTCCACCTACTCTACAGTTGCTATTTCCATGGACTTCTTGGAATGGAGGGGTCAGAGAAATCCTCTCTAAAGAAGAGATATTGCACCCAAGATGGAAAAGATGCATAGGAGTTCGCCTGGGGAAGCACAAGGAAGAGTGTCCTAGGGAGAGGGAACAGCATGTGTGAAGGCCGGAGGTGAGAAAGAGCTTTCCAGGTGGTGGTGGCACCAAAGTGCAGCAGAGAGCAATGAGCTGCGGCCCAGGAGCCCAGCAGCCATGGCCGGGATTTTTGTCTATTGTCTTTCGTTTTGGCCTCGCCACATGACTTGCAGGATCTTTAGTTCGTTGACCAGGGATTGGATCCAGGCCATGGCAATGAGAGTACCAAGTCCTAACCACTGGATTGCCAGGGAACTCCTGATTTTCAAAAGGTCCCTCAGCCACCTGTGTGGAGAGTGATGCGTTGTCACAACCAAGGCTAGAGAGGGCTTCCCTGGTGGCTCATATGGTAAAGAATCTGCTGCAATGCAGGAAATGTGGGTTCAACCCCTGAGTCAAGAAGGTCCCCTGGAGAAGAGAATGGCTACCCATTCCAACATTCTCCGATACTCTTGCCTGGAGAATTCCATGGACAGAGGAGCCTGGCAGGTGACAGTCCACGTGGTCACAAAGAGTTGGACACGACTGAGGGACTAACACATACACACACAGGCGAGAGAGAGGGTTGCTTGGCCAGGGCCACAGGTGGGGGTTAGATCAGAGAAGACAAAGGGCTTGGTGAGAGGCTGGATGGGATGGTGCTGCAGCCTTGATACTGGACCAGAAGAATCCAAGGCTTTCTAAAAAAAAAACAAAAAAAAAAATTTTTTTTTCTTTAGTTGAAATAGACCTGAGAGATGTTTTCCAGTTTGACAGACTGGAAAAGAGGGACTTTGACTTGCCCCCACCATGGGGAAAGGAGAGCAACGTGGGTACATAAACTCATATACAAAGGAGAAGAGGCCAGAGTGGCCCTGGAGCCCGGAGAGCCTTCCTGCAGGAGGTGGAAGTTTGATCAGGCCTGGATAGAAGGAAGGAAGGGATGAGGGGGCCTCGTATAGAACTTCGTTTCTTCCAGGTTTCAAGTCTTGCCTTTTCCTTCCAGCTTGGAAGCAGTTTGGGCGGGGGACGTGTTTGACTCTATTTACCAAATTCAGGAGCTGTATGCAGGGCAGGATAGTGTGAAGGCCACAGTGGAGAGCAGGACCTTGGACAAACCAGTCTCTTTCAGAGCCTCGGTTGCCCATCTGTGAAATGGAGTAATAATGGTACCTACAAGACAGAACAGTTCTGAGGATTTGGACAGGTAAAGAATTAAATCTGGAGGTGGATTTTCCAAGAAGGTAAACTTCAGGGCCCCTCACCTGCCCTGTCACCTGCCCTGGGAAGGGCTGTGGAAATGCGTCTGCCAGTGATCCAAGGCTGTGAAGTCAAAGACACAGGATGAAATATAACAGAGGTGGGTCAGACAGGTAATTAATTAGGTATTATGTTATTTGTCTGGATTTTGAGACGCTTATGGACTTGGTAGTCGCTGTTTTTTGTTGTTGTTGTTTTCTTTGGCCACGCCATGAGGCTTTCAAGATCTTACCTCCCCAACATGGAACCCCGGGGCCACAGCAGGGAAAGCCCTGAGTCCTAACCACTGGACTCCCAGGGAACTTTTGGCAATGTTTTAAAAATTTGCTGTTTTCCATTGTTTGTTTTCATGTGCCAGGTAAACATTTGAGTATTTTGTATTTATACTTTTGGACTTTGGACTGATTTCCTAAAGAAGGCTCCTAAGATCGTATGACCTCCAGGTTTCGCCACCCCTGTACCTGCTGGCTGGATGGCACTCACTGTCCTAATCTGCCCATCGGTGGGCTGAGCAAGCACGAGGCTTGCCAACCTGCCAGGTCTGGAGCACCGACGTGAGCAAGGACAGGAGCCAGGGACCACCTCTCTTCCCCCCTTAGACTTCAGTCTGAAAGAGGCAACTGAGTTGACACGTGACAGAAAAGGGCTGATGCCTGGTTTCTGAAGGTGTAGCTGTGGGTGAGCAGGCCAACCTGAGTTTTCCCAGGGGCTCCTGGGCAAGGCTGACCCTGGACCAAGGCCTCGGAGGCTGATTCAGAGGGACGAGGAGATGAGGCAGCTGTGGCCTTGGCCTTGGCCTTGGCTGGTGAGAAGAAAAAAATCCTACCCCCATTGCCAAGCCACAAAAGCTCCTCTCAGATCAGGGCCATCCTGCTCCTGACCACACGCCACTGGGACCTGAGCAAGTGTCCTGACCTTGGGCTGAACTTCAGCCTCTCATCAGGCCACTCCCTGGTTCTCAGGGCACAGGATGGGTAGAGAGCAAATGACTTGGGAGGTGACGTGGGAGCTGAAAGGGTCTTTCATCTCTCCAGATGTCAGGCTTACGGGACGTGTAACTTTGAACAGTCAATGTGACTTTGCTTATCTGAACCTCAGCTTCCATATCTGTGAAAAGGGGCAGTAACCATATCTACCTCCTAGGCCTGCAGTGAGGATTAAGTGGGAAAAGCCCCGTAAAGCATTTAGCACACGGACTGGTACACAGTAAGGGCTCAGTAAATATAATTTATCATTATACCTTCTACTTCTTATTCCCAAAGGCCAGTTGGAGAAGTTTTCTTTGATTCAAGGTGAATGAAAAAAATAGATTATGGGTGGGAAGCTCAATTTATTATCTTACCTCCCCAACATGGAACCCCGGGGCCACAGCAGGGAAAGCCCTGAGTCCTAACCACTGGACTCCCAGGGAACTTTTGGCAATGTTTTAAAAATTTGCTGTTTTCCATTGTTTGTTTTCATGTGCCAGGTAAACATTTGAGTATTTTGTATTTATACTTTTGGACTTTGGACTGATTTCCTAAAGAAGGCTCCTAAGATCGTATGACCTCCAGGTTTCGCCACCCCTGTACCTGCTGGCTGGATGGCACTCACTGTCCTAATCTGCCCATCGGTGGGCTGAGCAAGCACGAGGCTTGCCAACCTGCCAGGTCTGGAGCACCGACGTGAGCAAGGACAGGAGCCAGGGACCACCTCTCTTCCCCCCTTAGACTTCAGTCTGAAAGAGGCAACTGAGTTGACACGTGACAGAAAAGGGCTGATGCCTGGTTTCTGAAGGTGTAGCTGTGGGTGAGCAGGCCAACCTGAGTTTTCCCAGGGGCTCCTGGGCAAGGCTGACCCTGGACCAAGGCCTCGGAGGCTGATTCAGAGGGACGAGGAGATGAGGCAGCTGTGGCCTTGGCCTTGGCCTTGGCTGGTGAGAAGAAAAAAATCCTACCCCCATTGCCAAGCCACAAAAGCTCCTCTCAGATCAGGGCCATCCTGCTCCTGACCACACGCCACTGGGACCTGAGCAAGTGTCCTGACCTTGGGCTGAACTTCAGCCTCTCATCAGGCCACTCCCTGGTTCTCAGGGCACAGGATGGGTAGAGAGCAAATGACTTGGGAGGTGACGTGGGAGCTGAAAGGGTCTTTCATCTCTCCAGATGTCAGGCTTACGGGACGTGTAACTTTGAACAGTCAATGTGACTTTGCTTATCTGAACCTCAGCTTCCATATCTGTGAAAAGGGGCAGTAACCATATCTACCTCCTAGGCCTGCAGTGAGGATTAAGTGGGAAAAGCCCCGTAAAGCATTTAGCACACGGACTGGTACACAGTAAGGGCTCAGTAAATATAATTTATCATTATACCTTCTACTTCTTATTCCCAAAGGCCAGTTGGAGAAGTTTTCTTTGATTCAAGGTGAATGAAAAAAATAGATTATGGGTGGGAAGCTCAATTTATTATCTCTATTTTTTTATATTTGTCTTTTTTCTAAATCCCAATTAATGTATTAATTTTATAATAAGAAAGAAGGAACACAAGTCCCATATGAATTAGAAATACCACACATAAGCACACAAAACAGTAATTATCCCTCTGGGTGGTGAGAATGGGGTAATTTATCCTGTTCAGGATAAATTTTCCAAATGTTTCACAATGAGTATGTATTTCTTTTACTTAATAAATTATTGGAAAGCAAGAAAAAAATTATATTCAACCCTCTATTCTGAGTGTGTTCTTCCCACTAATTTCAGGTTAAAATGTTCCTTCTTTTTAAGAAATCATGATCCTAATATTCCAGTTTAAAAAAAAAAAAAAGCCTCTTGTGGGCAATATTTCAAATGAACATCCCTGTCCCCAGTTTTCTTCCCTGAGATTCCACTGGTCTGTGATAACCACCCTCCCCATTCTAGATCAATAAGCTCTTTTCTGGCTGCACTGGGTCTTTGTTGCTGCGCACTGGCTTTCTCTAGCTGCAGCGAGCAGGGGCTACTCTCTAGCTGGGGTGTGTGAGCTTCTCGTGGCAGTGGCTTCATTGTGGAGCATGGGCTGCAGGCTCACCGTCTCAGCTGCTGTGGTGCACAGGCTTAGTTGCCCCACGGCCTGTGGAATTGTCCCAGACCAGGGATCAAACCTGTGTCTCCTGTACTGGCTGGTGGATTTCTAACCACTGTTCCACCAGGGATGTCTAATAACCTTATTTTAGAGAGAAGGAAACTGAGACCCAGGAGACCAGCAAGCATTCCCCCTTTTTATTCTAAAAAGGTAAGAAATATAAACAGTAATGTCCCAAGCATCCAAGTCTTCCTACCCTGAATTGGCCTCTATTGAAAGCTTATTAGATGAGTCATGCTGTGTGTTTATTTTAAATTGCAGATAGAGCTGAAGCCCCACTTGCCCGCTTCATTCTCTTTCTCAGCCCCTCCCGCCTAGTCCCCTACAACCAAGTGCCTCAAAGAGCAAACCCCTACAACCACTGTCACCCAGGCCAGTTGGAGAAGTTTTCTTTGATTCAAGGTGAATGAAAAAAATAGATTATGGGTGGGAAGCTCAATTTATTATCTCTATTTTTTTATATTTGTCTTTTTTCTAAATCCCAATTAATGTATTAATTTTATAATAAGAAAGAAGGAACACAAGTCCCATATGAATTAGAAATACCACACATAAGCACACAAAACAGTAATTATCCCTCTGGGTGGTGAGAATGGGGTAATTTATCCTGTTCAGGATAAATTTTCCAAATGTTTCACAATGAGTATGTATTTCTTTTACTTAATAAATTATTGGAAAGCAAGAAAAAAATTATATTCAACCCTCTATTCTGAGTGTGTTCTTCCCACTAATTTCAGGTTAAAATGTTCCTTCTTTTTAAGAAATCATGATCCTAATATTCCAGTTTAAATAAAAAGCCTCTTGTGGGCAATATTTCAAATGAACATCCCTGTCCCCAGTTTTCTTCCCTGAGATTCCACTGGTCTGTGATAACCACCTCCCATTCTAGATCAATAAGCTCTTTTCTGGCTGCACTGGGTCTTTGTTGCTGCGCACTGGCTTTCTCTAGCTGCAGCGAGCAGGGGCTACTCTCTAGCTGGGGTGTGTGAGCTTCTCGTGGCAGTGGCTTCATTGTGGAGCATGGGCTGCAGGCTCACCGTCTCAGCTGCTGTGGTGCACAGGCTTAGTTGCCCCACGGCCTGTGGAATTGTCCCAGACCAGGGATCAAACCTGTGTCTCCTGTACTGGCTGGTGGATTTCTAACCACTGTTCCACCAGGGATGTCTAATAACCTTATTTTAGAGAGAAGGAAACTGAGACCCAGGAGACCAGCAAGCATTCCCCCTTTTTATTCTAAAAAGGTAAGAAATATAAACAGTAATGTCCCAAGCATCCAAGTCTTCCTACCCTGAATTGGCCTCTATTGAAAGCTTATTAGATGAGTCATGCTGTGTGTTTATTTTAAATTGCAGATAGAGCTGAAGCCCCACTTGCCCGCTTCATTCTCTTTCTCAGCCCCTCCCGCCTAGTCCCCTACAACCAAGTGCCTCAAAGAGCAAACCCCTACAACCACTGTCAAATGTAGCACGTGCATCAAAGAACAATATGTATCGTGTTGTTTGGCGCACATGTTTCAAAGTTACATGAATAGTATCGCTCTGCAGGTGTCATTCTGCCACGGGCTGTTTTTCCCACTCAGCATCATGTTTTCAAGGTACACCTGCATAAATATAAACATTGTATCTTTTCTCCTTAGTATTTCATATCCAGGCTGGTATAGCCATTCTGCTTTGAGGTATATTTCGGTTGTTCCCAGATGACTTTCCAAGGTCACACAGGAGTCAAATGCGCTCCCCACTTTGTGCCCAAGGGCACAGACGCAGAGTCACTCCATGGTGGATATAGTTCAGAATACAGCACTCCATTCATGGTCACCCCCGGTTCATGAGCCTAGACTCACCCTTCTGGGTTCTCCTTGCCTCCTGGAGCCCCAGAGATTCAGGGCCAACTCAGCTTTACCGTGTGAGTAAGAGGGGTTGAGAGGTATGGGTCTTTCTTCTAGAACAGACGACTAAGACACCCTTGGGCATTCTGGCCTGGACTCAGTTGTTCCAAAACATGGTTATGAGGGTCTGACTCTTTCTAAATGGTCAGCAGAAGAGAGCCCCATGGTGGTCGTCAGCGTTGTTCACCCACCAGTCCTGTTCTCCCTGCTCAGGGTACACTCTGCAAACCTCTGTGGAGTTATGCATGCCTATGTGACTTGCTTTGTCAAAAAAAAAACAGAAAGTGAGAGGAAGTAAGTATTCACTTACTGGTACATAATAAGGTGGAAGCTTCAAGAGGCAGTGTGCAAATAAATGACTGTCTTCTCTTTTGCCTCTTGGAATGCTATTGGCAGAATTCAGGTTGGTGCTTGCTCTATAGGCTTGTGGCCTAGAGTAAGGACAACACAGAACAAGCCGGTCACAGTCCCACAGAGGATGTTTCAGCACTCTTTTGGGGCCGTGTCAATGCAGCATAACCTGGCCTATCCTGTCTGTAAGAGGCTGTGTCTGAAAGGAATCAGCTGCTGTGAGCATGTCCTTTGGTTCAGCTGGGCTTTGCAGACTCCAGCCCTCTGGTCTCCTGGGAACATGCTTTCCTACAGAGGAAAGATACTCCCTGGGGGCTCTAATGGAATAAGAAACTTCAGCACTGAGAAAGCAAGGTGTTCTCAATCCTGATGAAAAGCTCTGTCTGTTAAGACAAGTGAGAGCCTGAAAGTGTCATTTCCTAACTGATGTGGGTGGGCTGGTGGGAGGTTGAACAAAAGCGCATGTGTCAGGAACCTGGTGCACCCCTGTTTTCAAGGTACACCTGCATAAATATAAACATTGTATCCTTTCTCCTTAGTATTTCATATCCAGGCTGGTATAGCCATTCTGCTTTGAGGTATATTTCGGTTGTTCCCAGATGACTTTCCAAGGTCACACAGGAGTCAAATGCGCTCCCCACTTTGTGCCCAAGGGCACAGACGCAGAGTCACTCCATGGTGGATATAGTTCAGAATACAGCACTCCATTCATGGTCACCCCCGGTTCATGAGCCTAGACTCACCCTTCTGGGTTCTCCTTGCCTCCTGGAGCCCCAGAGATTCAGGGCCAACTCAGCTTTACCGTGTGAGTAAGAGGGGTTGAGAGGTATGGGTCTTTCTTCTAGAACAGACGACTAAGACACCCTTGGGCATTCTGGCCTGGACTCAGTTGTTCCAAAACATGGTTATGAGGGTCTGACTCTTTCTAAATGGTCAGCAGAAGAGAGCCCCATGGTGGTCGTCAGCGTTGTTCACCCACCAGTCCTGTTCTCCCTGCTCAGGGTACACTCTGCAAACCTCTGTGGAGTTATGCATGCCTATGTGACTTGCTTTGTCAAAAAAAAAACAGAAAGTGAGAGGAAGTAAGTATTCACTTACTGGTACATAATAAGGTGGAAGCTTCAAGAGGCAGTGTGCAAATAAATGACTGTCTTCTCTTTTGCCTCTTGGAATGCTATTGGCAGAATTCAGGTTGGTGCTTGCTCTATAGGCTTGTGGCCTAGAGTAAGGACAACACAGAACAAGCCGGTCACAGTCCCACAGAGGATGTTTCAGCACTCTTTGGGGCCGTGTCAATGCAGCATAACCTGGCCTATCCTGTCTGTAAGAGGCTGTGTCTGAAAGGAATCAGCTGCTGTGAGCATGTCCTTTGGTTCAGCTGGGCTTTGCAGACTCCAGCCCTCTGGTCTCCTGGGAACATGCTTTCCTACAGAGGAAAGATACTCCCTGGGGGCTCTAATGGAATAAGAAACTTCAGCACTGAGAAAGCAAGGTGTTCTCAATCCTGATGAAAAGCTCTGTCTGTTAAGACAAGTGAGAGCCTGAAAGTGTCATTTCCTAACTGATGTGGGTGGGCTGGTGGGAGGTTGAACAAAAGCGCATGTGTCAGGAACCTGGTGCACCCCCTGGCACATGGTGAGCTCTGGGAAAGGCCTGGACAGCTGAAGGCGCCCAGTGAGGCCTCATTGCAAATAGCCAAGAATTGGAAACTAAGTATCCAACAACAGGGGAAATTCAGTTCAGCTCAGTGGCTCAGCTCAGTCCTATCTGACTCTGCGACCCCATAGACGGCAGCACACCAGGCCTCCCTGTCCTTCACCATCTCCCAAGAGCCTGCTCAAACTTATGTTCACTGCCTCAGTGATGCCATCCCACCATCTCATCCTCTGTCATCCCCTTCTCCTTCTGTGTTTTGTTTTTCTCAATATCAGGGTCTCTTCCAATGAGTCGTCTCTTTGCGTTAGGTATCCCGGATAGAGTATTGGAGCTTCGGCTTCAGCATCAGTCCTTCCAATGAATATTCAGGGTTGATTTCCTTTAGGACTGACTGGTTTGATCTCCTTGCAGTCCAAGGGACTCAGTTAACTAATTATGCACTGTCCAGGTACTACTAAGCAGCCAAAAAGGAGATGCGGGAAACAGGATTCAATCCAGACCCGGAGATGTAGTTTGATCTCTGGGTCGAGAAGATCCCCTGGAAGAAGGCAGTGGCAACCCACTCCAGTATTCTTGCCTGGAGAATCCCATGGACAGAGGAACCCGGTAGGGTATAGGCCATAGGGTCGCAAAGAGTCAAACATGACTGAAACCACTCAGCACGCATGCGTGCAGATATACTACTAAGCAGTCAAAAAGAAGGGAAAAAGGAAAGAGGTAAAACCATGTTGTAGTCATCATTACAGACTATTAGGTGAAAAGAGCAAGCTGTCTAATGGTTTGGTTGGAAACAGACAGACTTGGATTTGAGTCTCAGCCCTCCTAGCCGTGTTGTCTTAGGCAAGGTTCTTTCTATTTATTTATTTATTTTTGGCTCTTCTGGGTTTTCACTGCTGCTGCAGGCTCTTCTCTAGTTGCAGGGAGTAGCGGGCTACTCTCTAGTTGAGGTGAGCAGGCTTCTTGTTGTGGTGACTTCTCTTGTGGAACTCCGGCTCTCGGGCACATGGGCTTCAATAGTTGCGGCCCATGGGCTCAATAGTTGCAGCTCTGAGGCTCTAGAGCACAGGCTCCATAGTTGTGGCTCACGGGTCCACTTGCTCCACAGCATGTGGGATCTTCCTGGGTGAGGGATTGAATCCATGTCTCCTGCATTGGCAGGCGAACTTTTCACCAGTGAGCTACCAGGGAAGCCCTTAGGCAAGGTTCTTAACTGCTCTGAGCCTCGGAGACTGACAATAATAGGTGCTCAATTAATGGAAGCTATTATTACTATTATTACTTTAATTTTATCACTATTAATAACAAGCCTATGGGTCAATATTGTTGGCGTACCTGACTCCTATTATCATCGCTCTGTCATCCAGAATTTCATCTCTCCAGTGACCCTGTGAAGTTGGTCTTGATCCACTGAACAGAAAAAGACACTCAGGCTCAGAAGTTAAGTCAACTTCCCAGCCTCTGTAACTTCGCAGTCTCTTCCCAGCATCAGTAAGGGAGTCAGGATTTTAATCCAGTTCTGCCTGGTTACAAGGTTCATGATTATAGCACTTTACTTCTGACAGAGTCATCCTGGCACACGGCCAGAACCACACCCCAAAGAGAAGCCCACAGGCAGGTCCAGGTAAAAATGACGCCATCAGATAAACAGCTGTCAACTTTTTGGTCTTCCCAGCCCAGTCTGAATACTGGGTTTGATTTGAAATCAAGAGTCTTCCATACAATACTAGACAAATAGGCTCTATAAACTTCTCTGTGTAAAACAGCTAGCTAGTGGGAAGCTGCTGTATAGCACAGGGAGCTTAGCTCTGTGCTCTTGATGACCTAGAGGGGTGGGAATAGGGGAGGGTGGACAGGAGATTCCGGAGGGAGGGGACATATATATACACAAACACACACGCGCGCTCACACACACATAACATATAGCTGATTCACTTTGTTGTATAGCAGAAACCAACACAACATTGCAAAGCAATTATACTCCAATAAGGAAACAAATGGGCAATGATGACGACTATCATAGCTGCCTCCAAGATGGCCCCATGATCTTTACCTCCTGGTATTCACATCCTTGTGTGGTGCCCTCCCACACTGAGCAGGGCTGACCTGTGTCAGAAACAGGTTATTCAGGAAACAATGACGCGTGATTTCTGGTGTAAAGGACAGTGTGGCTCTCCCTTGCTCCATGGTGTGAGGATCCTAGGCAGCCCTGAGAAGTCCACATGATGAACAGCCAAGGCCTCCTGCCAACAGCCGTGTGAGTGCGCCATCTTGGAAGCAGATCCCTGAGTTCCAGTCAAGCCTTCAGATGACTGCAGAGCTGGCTGACATCTAAACTGCAACTTCACGAGAACCTACAAAGTCAGAGTCTCCACACCTATATCATTCCTGCATTCCTGAGCCACAGCAACTGTGAGATAATATTTGTTTAAAGCCTCTAAGCTTTGGAGTAATTTTGCTGCATGGCAATGAATACGTGATCACAGTACAAGGAAAAACAATGCCTAGAATATTTTTAAAAGAAGAACCGTTATCTTGTGGCTCTCTTTATCAGCTTTGGCACATGCACTGGAAGAACTAAAAATAAGTTCCACAAAGGCCATCCATCCTCTTACATACTCACCTGGCCTCATTCTCACAGCTCCTGGTAAATACACCACAATTCTCTGGCACCAGCTCTAAAATGGGGCTCCCCTCCATCCTGTGACTTGTAGCAAGTTAACATTTTTCTGTACCTTCCTACAATCCAATTCCAACAAAAAGCACTGGAACAATATACACACTGGCTTGGAATAAAAAGAAACTTTACACACTAGGAAACACTTGGCAGCACAGCCCACTCTGTTAGGTGATTTCATCAAACACTGGAAAAAGGGAAACTTCACCCAGTTTGAGCCAAGCCCTTCCTTCTATCCAGGCCCCTCACTGTCTTCTTCTCCAGGCCTCTGAAATTTCCAGTGGCCCGTGGCTGGAGAGGAGCCCCTCCTTCCTCTGCTGAAATCCACTCACCATGGTAGACAGCTTTGCAGTAACAGCACTTTGGTTCTGCTTCTTTTTAGCTCTGTCGCCTTGGGTCAGTCACTAAACATCGTTGAACTTGAACTTCCTCTTCCCCACTGAGGCTGACAATAGCACCTTCCTGCAGAGCTGCCTAAGGGATCAAATGAGAAAAGAATCCTTGAGGCTTAGCGCTGTGCCTGGCAATGAGTAAGTGTATATTTGCATTTCACTTTTATTGAAGAACAACAGTCATGGGAGTTGATGTCATTGAGGGCTTAGTACCTATCTCAGTGCAGTTCAGTTCAGTCTACAGCACGCCAAGCTTCCCTGTCCTTCACCATCTTCCAGCTTGCCCAAACTCATGTCCATTGACTCAGTGAGGCCATCCAACCATCTTGTCCTCTGTCATCCCCGTCTCCTTCTGCCTTTATTTTTCCCAACATCAGGATCTTTCCCAGTGAGTCGTCTCTTCACCTCAGGTGGCCAATGTATTGGAGTTTCAGCTTCAGCATCTGTCCTTCCAATGAATATTCAGGGTTGATTTCCTTTAGGATGGACTGGTTTGATCTCCTTGCTGTCCAAAGGACTCTCAAGAGTCTTCTCCAACACCACAGTTGAGAGGCATCAGTCTAGCATCCTTTATATGCACTGTCTCATTTCATCCTGCCAGGTTGGATCTCTTAGGATTCTCATTTTATTTATTTCTTCATTTAATTTTTTTAGCTGTACTGTGCAGCATGTAGGATCTTAGTTCCCCAATCAGGGATCAAACCCAAACCGTTATATGGGAAGCATGGCCATTTTAGTCACTGGACCACCAGGGGAGTCCCCAGGGATTCCCATTTTCAAAACGAGGAAGCTAACAGCACAGAGTGAAGTGCCTTGCTCAAGATCACGCACCTTCAGGTGACGAGGCGTCGTAACTCTCACCCTTGACCACTAGGCCCTGCAGCCTCCCAAGAGGATTGAGTAGAGGGAACACTGCAGGAACTGGAGAATAGGAAAGATGGCACATCAAAGGAACACACATGTAAGAGGCACAGAAAGCTTCCTGAGTGGCAGAGCCAGGTATGAGTCTGGAAATAGAAGGCCTCTGCAGGTGTTATCATCTGTGTCTTGCCCATAGCAGGAGTCCTGGCCAGGACACGGGTTAGTCCTACTCATGGCTCTGCCTCGCCCCTCCTGGGTGCCTGCTCTGGCTGCAGAGCAGCATGTACTCATGAAAATCAGGCTCTGCTGGTGGAGAAATTCAGGCTCTTTCATTGTAAAGTCGAAATAGCATAGATATGATAGCATCACGTGGGGCCCGCTTTGGCTTAACGCTGTAGCACTGAATCCTTCTCAGTGAACCAGGAAAGTAAACCTGCAGAACCAGCATCGTCCACAGCTTGGGTCAGGCAGTCAGCTGGCGTGTGGCCCTCTTCCTCCTGCCTCTCACCCCAGGGAAGCCCTATGACTCAGAAGATAACAATAAGAGCCATACAGTGGTAAAGAATCTGCTGGCCAATGCAAGAGACACATGTTTGATCCCTGATCTGGGAAGATCCTGTGTGCCATGGGGCACCTAAGCTCCTGCACCACAACTACTGAAACCTACCTGCCCCAGAGCCTGTGCTCCACAACAATCAGAAGCCCCTGCACCGAAACTAGACAGTAGCCCCCTCTCACCACAGTAGAGAAAAGCCCATGCAGTAATGAAGACCCAACACAAGCAAAACTAAATAAAATTATTTAAGAAAAACTAAGAGCTATAGTGTTATCTACAAGGTACTAAGCCCTGTGCTCTCTGTGGCTGGGGCTCAGAGAGGCTGAGTTGCTGGACAAGGTGGCCAACTTTCTCTTGGACTGTGACGGAGGCAAGGGGCTACCTGCATGGAAGTGAGGCTCACTGTGAAAGAAGAGGGACTTCTAAAACGAGGAAGCTAACAGCACAGAGTGAAGTGCCTTGCTCAAGATCACGCACCTTCAGGTGACGAGGCGTCGTAACTCTCACCCTTGACCACTAGGCCCTGCAGCCTCCCAAGAGGATTGAGTAGAGGGAACACTGCAGGAACTGGAGAATAGGAAAGATGGCACATCAAAGGAACACACATGTAAGAGGCACAGAAAGCTTCCTGAGTGGCAGAGCCAGGTATGAGTCTGGAAATAGAAGGCCTCTGCAGGTGTTATCATCTGTGTCTTGCCCATAGCAGGAGTCCTGGCCAGGACACGGGTTAGTCCTACTCATGGCTCTGCCTCGCCCCTCCTGGGTGCCTGCTCTGGCTGCAGAGCAGCATGTACTCATGAAAATCAGGCTCTGCTGGTGGAGAAATTCAGGCTCTTTCATTGTAAAGTCGAAATAGCATAGATATGATAGCATCACGTGGGGCCCGCTTTGGCTTAACGCTGTAGCACTGAATCCTTCTCAGTGAACCAGGAAAGTAAACCTGCAGAACCAGCATCGTCCACAGCTTGGGTCAGGCAGTCAGCTGGCGTGTGGCCCTCTTCCTCCTGCCTCTCACCCCAGGGAAGCCCTATGACTCAGAAGATAACAATAAGAGCCATACAGTGGTAAAGAATCTGCTGGCCAATGCAAGAGACACATGTTTGATCCCTGATCTGGGAAGATCCTGTGTGCCATGGGGCACCTAAGCTCCTGCACCACAACTACTGAAACCTACCTGCCCCAGAGCCTGTGCTCCACAACAATCAGAAGCCCCTGCACCGAAACTAGACAGTAGCCCCCTCTCACCACAGTAGAGAAAAGCCCATGCAGTAATGAAGACCCAACACAAGCAAAACTAAATAAAATTATTTAAGAAAAACTAAGAGCTATAGTGTTATCTACAAGGTACTAAGCCCTGTGCTCTCTGTGGCTGGGGCTCAGAGAGGCTGAGTTGCTGGACAAGGTGGCCAACTTTCTCTTGGACTGTGACGGAGGCAAGGGGCTACCTGCATGGAAGTGAGGCTCACTGTGAAAGAAGAGGGACTTCTAAAACCACCTGAGAGGGTGCAGATGACACAGCCTCCCAGAAAACATTTATCCAGGGAGGCAGAATGGTCTAGTGCACTGGTTCCCCGTCAGGGGTGATTTTGTCCCCATGGGTCAAGATGTGGTTGTTCCAGCTGGAACGGGAAGTGCTGCTGGCATCTAGAATATAGAGACCAAGGGCTTCCCAGGTAGTTCCATGGTGATGAACCTGCCCACCAAGCAGGAGACCTGGGTTGGATCCCTGGGTCTGGAAGATCCCCTAGAGTAGGAAATGGCAGCCCACTCCAGTATTCTTGCCTAGAGAATTTTATGGATAGAGGACCCTGGCAGGTTATAGTCCATGGGGTTGCAGAGAGTCGGACAGGGCCGTGTGACTGAGCGAGACCACACACACATCTAGAGACCCAGTGTGATGCTGAACCTCCTACAGCAAACAGGGCAGTCCCACAACATTGAACTGTGGACCCCAAGAGGCCGGGAGGCCCTGCCTGGTCTAGAAGTTGAGAGGTCAAGCAGCGCCTGGACTTGGAGCCACCCTGATTAGCTAGAACGGGTGCTTCACCTCCTCAGTGCCCTCCAATGTAAAATTGGGGATACTAAGTTGAGCCAATGTCAGTTCACTGCTTGTAGGGGGCAGGCACACAGTAAGTATTCCATAATGTTGCTATTATTGTGTTAAAACTTTATTGGAGTACTGTTTTGTTTTAGGCTGTGTCACACAGCATGTAGGATCTTAGTTCCCTGACCAGGGGTTGAACCTGTGTTCCCTGCAGTGGAAGCACGGAGTCTTAACCATTGGACCACTAGGGAAGCTGATGGAGTCTAGTTGATTTACAGTGTTGTGTTAGTTTCAAGTGTACCACAACGTGATTCAGTTATCCATATACATATATTCACTCTTTATCGGTTTTTCTTCTGACATCGATTGCACAGAACATCAAATGGAGTTCCGTGTGTTCTGCAGGAGGTCCTTGTTGGTTACCTATCTTAAATAGCAGTGTGTGTATGTTAATCCCAAGCTCCTGACTTATCTGTCACATCTGTCTTTCCTCTTTGGTAACCACAGGTTTGCTTTTGATATCTCTAAATCTGTTTTGTAAATAACTTCATTTGTATCATTTTTTTAAACTTAGATTCCACATATGAGTGATATCATATGATATATAATATTTGGCTTTCTCTGTCTGACTTACTTCACTCAGTATGATAATGTCTGGATCCACACAAATGTGTTGCTGCCAAGCATTATTTCGTTCCTTTTCGTGGCTGCGTGGACGGGAAGTGCTGCTGGCATCTAGAATATAGAGCCAAGGGCTTCCCAGGTAGTTCCATGTTAACCTGCCCACCAAGCAGGAGACCTGGGTTGGATCCCTGGGTCTGGAAGATCCCTAGAGTAGGAAATGGAAGCCCACTCCAGTATTCTTGCCTAGAGAATTTTATGGATAGAGGACCCTGGCAGGTTATAGTCCATGGGGTTGCAGAGAGTCGGACAGGGCCGTGTGACTGAGCGAGACCACACACACATCTAGAGACCCAGTGTGATGCTGAACCTCCTACAGCAAACAGGGCAGTCCCACAACATTGAACTGTGGACCCCAAGAGGCCGGGAGGCCCTGCCTGGTCTAGAAGTTGAGAGGTCAAGCAGCGCCTGGACTTGGAGCCACCCTGATTAGCTAGAACGGGTGCTTCACCTCCTCAGTGCCCTCCAATGTAAAATTGGGGATACTAAGTTGAGCCAATGTCAGTTCACTGCTTGTAGGGGGCAGGCACACAGTAAGTATTCCATAATGTTGCTATTATTGTGTTAAAACTTTATTGGAGTACTGTTTTGTTTTAGGCTGTGTCACACAGCATGTAGGATCTTAGTTCCCTGACCAGGGGTTGAACCTGTGTTCCCTGCAGTGGAAGCACGGAGTCTTAACCATTGGACCACTAGGGAAGCTGATGGAGTCTAGTTGATTTACAGTGTTGTGTTAGTTTCAAGTGTACCACAACGTGATTCAGTTATCCATATACATATATTCACTCTTTATCGGTTTTTCTTCTGACATCGATTGCACAGAACATCAAATGGAGTTCCGTGTGTTCTGCAGGAGGTCCTTGTTGGTTACCTATCTTAAATAGCAGTGTGTGTATGTTAATCCCAAGCTCCTGACTTATCTGTCACATCTGTCTTTCCTCTTTGGTAACCACAGGTTTGCTTTTGATATCTCTAAATCTGTTTTGTAAATAACTTCATTTGTATCATTTTTTTAAACTTAGATTCCACATATGAGTGATATCATATGATATATAATATTTGGCTTTCTCTGTCTGACTTACTTCACTCAGTATGATAATGTCTGGATCCACACAAATGTGTTGCTGCCAAGCGCATTATTTCGTTCCTTTTCGTGGCTGCGTAAATACTCCATTGTATACATGTATCACTTCTTTTTATTTTTTCAACTTTGGCCTCATTTATTGGTCCTTCATTTATTTATTTTCATCCCTCTTTATTCCTCAGCCTCTGTGGGCCTCTCATTACAGTGGCCTCTCTCATTGCAGAGCACTGGCTCTGGGCACATGCGCTCCAGAGTGCTGACTCGTAAGTGGACACACCGGTCCAGCCGTTCCATGGCATGTGGGATCTTCCCAGGCCAGGGATTGAACCAGTGCCACTTGCACTGCAAGGTGGACTGTTCACCCACTGGACCACTAGAGAAGCCCTATATACCACTTCTTTATTCATCTCGCTGGCAATGGACATTTAGGTTGCTTCCATGTCTTGGCGATTGTAGGTAGTGCTGCAGTGCATGTTGGGGTGCATGTTATCTTTTTGAAATGTATGCCCAGGAGAGGGATGGCAAGTTCACATGGTAGCTCTACTTTTTAGTATTTTCTTTTTTTTGCCCACTTCTACTAGTCTCTCATTCATTTAGTTTCATCCATCTTTGTTCTTTGACCTGTGTGGGCCTCCCATCGCAGTGACCTTTCTCCTTGCAGAGCACTAGCTCTGGGCGCATGCACTCCAGAGCTCTGGCTAGGTAGTTGGACACATTGGTCTAGCCGCTCCGCGGCACATGGGATCTTCCCAGGCCAGGGATTGAACCGGTGCCCCTTGCACTGCAAGGCTGTGCCCTTACCCAATGGACCACCAGGCAAGCCCTACTTTTTAGTATTTTAAGGAACCTCCATACTGTTTTCCATAGCAGCTGTGCCGATTTACATCTCCACCAACAATATAGGAGGGTTCTCTTTCCTCCACGCCCTCTCCAGCATTTATTGTTGGTAGACTTTTTGATGATGGCCATCCTGACTGGTGTGAGGTGATACCTCATTGTAGTTTTGATTTGCTTTTCTCTGATAATTAGTAATGCTGAGCCTCTTTTCATGTGCTTCATGGACATGCGCGTGTTTTCTTTGGAAAAATGTCTGTTTATATAACGTTGATGTTGTTAATGATGGAGGACCTGCCTCTGCAGAAGAACACTGACAAGGCAGACCACAAGGAGGTTCCCAAGAGAAGCCGACTTCAGAGGGTGGAGGAAGGCAGGCGAGGCCCTGGACGTACCCCTGTTCTGGCATTCAAGGTCACTGTGTCCTGCTCAGCCTACATTTCTCAGCCTGCCTCCCACTGCTCCGGATGTCCCTGGGCCAGCACACCCGGGCTCTTCCTACCTCCGCAGTCCCCTCCCTCTCAGGGCCTCCTCCTCCAAGAAGCAGCTAGAGCAGCCTAACCTTGAGGAATCACCCAGCCTTTATCACAGGTTGGCCCAGTAGGATGGCTACAGAGACACACCCCAACGCATCAGTCACATCCATGCAAAATCAGCAAAATATACATATGCTCTTATCTAAACACATAAGCAACCTTAAATCACACTCTGGCCCTGGTCACAGACTCACAAATACATTCCCATACACTCACAAACACCCATACACAACCATAATTCAATCTCACCAAGACGCAGCATCCCTCCGCACTCACACACAACACTGGCACACAACAGCAATGCATACCCAAGTATTAGTGTACATAGTCACATTCACAAACCCACACATTCATATCCATACACATATTTCCATACAAGCTTAGGAGAGCCCATGGATCTCCTATATATACACATATGTAACAGGCAGGCATATAAAAATACCTATCCACACACACACAGACACGTTCTGAGCACACACACTCAGACCCAGCTATCTATGTGCTTATATCCATAAGACAGGTATGCATACATCATTCCTATCTATCCTCCCAAACAGGCACACAGACATAATATTTAAAAAAAAAAAATCTATTTGCTCTATACACACAGATATGCTCGAGTACCACATTTTGTTCATCCATCAATCTATATCATAAAACATTTGCTAAAGCAAACTTCCTAGGGCCACCTTTCATATTCGTCCTTGCCTTCTCGCCACCGTGTAGCCCAGCTCAGTGCTCCCGTAGATCATTTCTCCCTTTAAATGTCCACTTTGCACGCAGGTGGTGTGGGTTTTCTCTCTGCCCTGAGAGCCTCCAGGATGATGGGCTTTCCCAGCGCTAATCCCACTCCGACCGGGGTGAGTCCGCGGGTGTGGCTGGGAACCCCGTGCCAACAAGGACACTCAGGCATGGGGGAACGAATGCCGGGAGCTCACGACCTTCCTTTCGGCGCCTCGCCGCCCCCGCCGGCTGCACTCATCCGGTCACCCGCCCATTGTGAAGTCTGCCCGACGCAGGAGGAGGCGGGGGCCGAACCTTCGGCCTCCCCGGAGCCCCTCCCCTCCGGCTGCCCGCCTCCTCTCCCGCGGCTCCGCCCTCCCCCCTTTCCCCAGGCCCTCCTTCCTCCTCTCTCTGCTCCCCGCGCGGTGGCACCGCCCCCCGCCCTTGCCCCTCCCTCGTTCATGGCAGGGGCCACGAGAGGCTGAGTCATGGCTGCCGGCCGCTGGGAGAGTCTGCGAGCGGGTAGAGAGGCTGTGAAGAAGAAGCCCTGAGACCCATCCCGGCCACCAGGGACGGGGCTGAGCGCTGGCGCACAGCTCCCTCCCGGAGAGGCTGGGAAGGGGCGTGGACGGGGCCCAGGACCGGAATGGGAGAAGCCAGGCGCCCCAGAACGCACGGATTCCGCCTCTCTTCGAGCAGCGTTTTGAAGCGCTGCACTTGGGATGGAATCATTAACTTCTGAGTAACATGAGGTGGCATCCAGGCCAGGCATTGCAGATTGGCAGCCTTTGGGCAGATCTGGCCTGTATCTGATCTTGATTTGGCCCAGTGTTTCTTTGTTTATGCTTTAACGAGATGCTAGTATTTAAACACTACAGGTATGCATACATCATTCCTATCTATCCTCCCAAACAGGCACACAGACATAATATTTAAAAAAAATCTATTTGCTCTATACACACAGATATGCTCGAGTACCACATTTTGTTCATCCATCAATCTATATCATAAAACATTTGCTAAAGCAAACTTCCTAGGGCCACCTTTCATATTCGTCCTTGCCTTCTCGCCACCGTGTAGCCCAGCTCAGTGCTCCCGTAGATCATTTCTCCCTTTAAATGTCCACTTTGCACGCAGGTGGTGTGGGTTTTCTCTCTGCCCTGAGAGCCTCCAGGATGATGGGCTTTCCCAGCGCTAATCCCACTCCGACCGGGGTGAGTCCGCGGGTGTGGCTGGGAACCCCGTGCCAACAAGGACACTCAGGCATGGGGGAACGAATGCCGGGAGCTCACGACCTTCCTTTCGGCGCCTCGCCGCCCCCGCCGGCTGCACTCATCCGGTCACCCGCCCATTGTGAAGTCTGCCCGACGCAGGAGGAGGCGGGGGCCGAACCTTCGGCCTCCCCGGAGCCCCTCCCCTCCGGCTGCCCGCCTCCTCTCCCGCGGCTCCGCCCTCCCCCCTTTCCCCAGGCCCTCCTTCCTCCTCTCTCTGCTCCCCGCGCGGTGGCACCGCCCCCCGCCCTTGCCCCTCCCTCGTTCATGGCAGGGGCCACGAGAGGCTGAGTCATGGCTGCCGGCCGCTGGGAGAGTCTGCGAGCGGGTAGAGAGGCTGTGAAGAAGAAGCCCTGAGACCCATCCCGGCCACCAGGGACGGGGCTGAGCGCTGGCGCACAGCTCCCTCCCGGAGAGGCTGGGAAGGGGCGTGGACGGGGCCCAGGACCGGAATGGGAGAAGCCAGGCGCCCCAGAACGCACGGATTCCGCCTCTCTTCGAGCAGCGTTTTGAAGCGCTGCACTTGGGATGGAATCATTAACTTCTGAGTAACATGAGGTGGCATCCAGGCCAGGCATTGCAGATTGGCAGCCTTTGGGCAGATCTGGCCTGTATCTGATCTTGATTTGGCCCAGTGTTTCTTTGTTTATGCTTTAACGAGATGCTAGTATTTAAACACTACAGGATATTTCGTTGGGGAAAATATAATTACTAGCTCTTTAAAAATTAGCATATATACCAACACTTGACCTGTATTTCCCAAGACTACAATAGCGTAATGCTGAGTGGCACTACCTTTTTTTTTTTGCCTCTAAGTCATCGTTTTTATTTTTCATCCATCTTTATTGTTTTTGGCACGTGTGGGCCTCCCATCGCAGTGGCCTCTCGGTGCAGAGCACCGTCTCTGGGCACATGCACTCCAGAGCACTGGCTCGCAACCAGACACATTGGCCCAGCCATTCCTCTTCACGTGGGATCTTCCTGGGCCAGGGATAGTAACTGGTGCCCCTTGCACTGCTAGGCAGACTCTTTATCCACTGAACCACCAGGGAAGGCGGGCACTAACTTTTTTAATCGAGGCGTGGCATCCTCTAACGTGCCACAGCCCCCACTGTTCCTTCATATTTCACCTAGGCCATTGAGCTTGCTTTCTGTTACCTGCCAAACCTGGGTTTAGTGATATCTAATCTAGTGCATTCTACCCATTTCTCAGATAGGAATGAGGAAACGGAAGTGGGAGTTTCCCAGTCACTCAACGCATGCCTTATTGCAGAAGGAGAATCCAGCTTTCCCTCACCTACTAATCTTACCAAACCCTTCTGTTTCCTGTGGTATGCAGCCTTAGGAAAGAAATTGGCCTGTGAAAAGTGGGTTCCAGAAAACGATCTGGGGATCAGAGTGGACCCAATATAGAAGGTGTTGAAAACATCTGCCATGGAAGATATGAAAGATGTTGAAAACATCTGCCATGGAAGATATGGAAGATGTTGGAAACATCTGCCATGGAAGAGCAGTGATTAACCAGGAGAATAGTCTAATGACTTCAGGTTTCCTTCTGTATGACAGCAGATCCATGGTAAGGAACTGAGCAGAAACAGAGAGCTGCCTCTCTCTGAAGGTGATGGTCACCTCTCGATCTTTCCCCTGGAGTTGTAATATTAGACAGAAATAAGGCCACTGGATGGGTGGCACAGTTGGCAGTTTTGGCCAATGTGGTGATGAGAAGTTTTCATGCATTCTGGCCTGTATCTGATCTTGATTTGGCCCAGTGTTTCTTTGTTTATGCTTTAACGAGATGCTAGTATTTAAACACTACAGGATATTTCGTTGGGGAAAATATAATTACTAGCTCTTTAAAAATTAGCATATATACCAACACTTGACCTGTATTTCCCAAGACTACAATAGCGTAATGCTGAGTGGCACTACCTTTTTTTTTTTGCCTCTAAGTCATCGTTTTTATTTTTCATCCATCTTTATTGTTTTTGGCACGTGTGGGCCTCCCATCGCAGTGGCCTCTCGGTGCAGAGCACCGTCTCTGGGCACATGCACTCCAGAGCACTGGCTCGCAACCAGACACATTGGCCCAGCCATTCCTCTTCACGTGGGATCTTCCTGGGCCAGGGATAGTAACTGGTGCCCCTTGCACTGCTAGGCAGACTCTTTATCCACTGAACCACCAGGGAAGGCGGGCACTAACTTTTTTAATCGAGGCGTGGCATCCTCTAACGTGCCACAGCCCCCACTGTTCCTTCATATTTCACCTAGGCCATTGAGCTTGCTTTCTGTTACCTGCCAAACCTGGGTTTAGTGATATCTAATCTAGTGCATTCTACCCATTTCTCAGATAGGAATGAGGAAACGGAAGTGGGAGTTTCCCAGTCACTCAACGCATGCCTTATTGCAGAAGGAGAATCCAGCTTTCCCTCACCTACTAATCTTACCAAACCCTTCTGTTTCCTGTGGTATGCAGCCTTAGGAAAGAAATTGGCCTGTGAAAAGTGGGTTCCAGAAAACGATCTGGGGATCAGAGTGGACCCAATATAGAAGGTGTTGAAAACATCTGCCATGGAAGATATGAAAGATGTTGAAAACATCTGCCATGGAAGATATGGAAGATGTTGGAAACATCTGCCATGGAAGAGCAGTGATTAACCAGGAGAATAGTCTAATGACTTCAGGTTTCCTTCTGTATGACAGCAGATCCATGGTAAGGAACTGAGCAGAAACAGAGAGCTGCCTCTCTCTGAAGGTGATGGTCACCTCTCGATCTTTCCCCTGGAGTTGTAATATTAGACAGAAATAAGGCCACTGGATGGGTGGCACAGTTGGCAGTTTTGGCCAATGTGGTGATGAGAAGTAGTTCCCAAGTCACTGGAGACTTGGAGACACTAGACTGCTGTGGAAGGGCTGTGAAGGCCACATGCCAGTGTGCCTGGGCTATTCTGTAGTGTAGTGCTTCTTGTGAAAGGCAAATTGTGACTCAGTACCACTGGGGTGGAACCGGAGCTCCTATATTTCACCAGCTTCCAGATGATGCCAGGACTGTGAACCCCCAGACCCCTCTGAGTCATCAGGTTCTGAACTCCTGGTGTTTGCTGTTTATTCTCAAGGAGTTTTGGTACCAGGCAGTCGAGTGGGATGGCTCAGAGTCAGAGACTGGGAATCCTAGCCCACCTGTTAGTAGCCAGGTAACCTTGGGCAGGCTGCTCCTCCTCTCTGTGCCTCAGTGTTCTCATTGCCCATTTGGAATCAAAGAATGCTTCCCTAGGAGGACAGGGAAGGAAGTGTGGACTGGACGTGTGGCCTCAGCACTGCGTGTGACTTGTGGTGGGCACTCTGAAAAGGTAGTTTGTGTTCTTGTGCTCTCTGTGGGGTCGCCCATGGGCAGTGACACGCATAAGCGGCATGGTCAGGGAGGGAGAAATATGAGACATTTCAGGATGAGGATCAACCCCTCTTAATGTGGCCTTCCAGGCCATGAGTTGGTGTGGTGACCGCCCAGTCCACGCAGCTATGCACGCATCAGCCACCCCGGCTGCTTATGAGATCCTTCAGCTTTGGGACTTTGCTCAGAGGCCTTGTACACTCTGTTCCCATATGTTAGCTTCCTGGCTGCTTCTTACCTGCAGTCTGAACTGCTATGTACCCTCTTCAGAGGTAGGTTCCTTGATCCACAGTCTTTAAGGTAAGGATGTAAGGGTTATATTCTGGTAGATAGATAGATAGATAGATATTTAGAGCAGCTTTGTCTGTGTGTGTGGAGCGGGGATGATCAGAAGGGAGGAGGAACTAAACACTGCCTCCGCTAGTCTACAAATGCCTTTTTGCAAATTAGAGAAAGCCCAACTTTGGGAGTTCCTCTGTGGCCTAGTGGTTAGGATTCTGGATTTCCACTGTCATAATCTGGGTTCCATTCCTGATCAGGAAACTGAGAGCCTATGAGTTGCACAATAAGGTCAAAAGAGAAAGAGGCACAGCTCAGGTGAGATCCCGGCTCTCACCGGCACTCCCCGCCTGTTACCTTTGTGCAGTATACAAACCAGGCAGCCTTAGGTGTTGGCCCTCGTGCTAATGCTTCCCTGAGAAGCCCCGTGACCATCTTAATCCCCTTGCCTGGATTAAGTTCCTTTTAGAAACTCTTTTAACTCCTTAAACTCATCACACATTGCAATAAGGTGTCTTGAGAATGATTCATTTGTCATGTAGCCCATGTACTAGACTCCATTCCATCAAGGCAAAGACTCTCCATCTTGCTGCAGGCTGTGTGCCCGCTGCCTAGCCTGGTGCCTACAGTGTGACAGGTGCCGCGTAAATATTCGTGGAGTACGGCTGACTCTTGAACAACACAGGTTAAGACTGCACAGGTCCACTTATACGTGAGGTTTTTTTTTTTTTTTTCAATTAATGCACAGTTGGTAGACTCCGAAGGTGCAAAACTGTAGGTAAAGAGGAAAGCTCTAAAACCAGGTGTAGGTTTTCTGTGAGAGGGATGTTCAGTTCCCCTAAGTCCTGCATTGCTGGAGGGTCAGCTGTATTTTAGGTGCTCATTATTTACCAAGAGAGACAGGACTCATCAAAATAATAGCGGCATGAGATGAGAACTAAATGGTGCAGCCTCAGGGAGGGAGGTGTCACCTTTAACTGAAGTCATCTGGAAATGCTTGCAAAGCAAGTGTTTCGGCTGGGTCTGACAGAAAGGGGGAATTCCCGAGACCCACGTGAGTGGGAAGGGCTTCTTGGTAGTGGGAACAGCAAAAGCAGAGGTACATAGAGAGAAAAGTTCAGTGTGATCCTGTAACAGGTTACCAATTATGATCAGCAGACTGGGCGAATGTATCTTGTGAATTAGCTGGCAAGACTGAAAAATGAGCAGCTTTGTCTGTGTGTGTGGAGCGGGATGATCAGAAGGAGGAGGAACTAAACACTGCCTCCGCTAGTCTACAAATGCCTTTTTGCAAATTAGAGAAAGCCCAACTTTGGGAGTTCCTCTGTGGCCTAGTGGTTAGGATTCTGGATTTCCACTGTCATAATCTGGGTTCCATTCCTGATCAGGAAACTGAGAGCCTATGAGTTGCACAATAAGGTCAAAAGAGAAAGAGGCACAGCTCAGGTGAGATCCCGGCTCTCACCGGCACTCCCCGCCTGTTACCTTTGTGCAGTATACAAACCAGGCAGCCTTAGGTGTTGGCCCTCGTGCTAATGCTTCCCTGAGAAGCCCCGTGACCATCTTAATCCCCTTGCCTGGATTAAGTTCCTTTTAGAAACTCTTTTAACTCCTTAAACTCATCACACATTGCAATAAGGTGTCTTGAGAATGATTCATTTGTCATGTAGCCCATGTACTAGACTCCATTCCATCAAGGCAAAGACTCTCCATCTTGCTGCAGGCTGTGTGCCCGCTGCCTAGCCTGGTGCCTACAGTGTGACAGGTGCCGCGTAAATATTCGTGGAGTACGGCTGACTCTTGAACAACACAGGTTAAGACTGCACAGGTCCACTTATACGTGAGGTTTTTTTTTTTTTTTTCAATTAATGCACAGTTGGTAGACTCCGAAGGTGCAAAACTGTAGGTAAAGAGGAAAGCTCTAAAACCAGGTGTAGGTTTTCTGTGAGAGGGATGTTCAGTTCCCCTAAGTCCTGCATTGCTGGAGGGTCAGCTGTATTTTAGGTGCTCATTATTTACCAAGAGAGACAGGACTCATCAAAATAATAGCGGCATGAGATGAGAACTAAATGGTGCAGCCTCAGGGAGGGAGGTGTCACCTTTAACTGAAGTCATCTGGAAATGCTTGCAAAGCAAGTGTTTCGGCTGGGTCTGACAGAAAGGGGGAATTCCCGAGACCCACGTGAGTGGGAAGGGCTTCTTGGTAGTGGGAACAGCAAAAGCAGAGGTACATAGAGAGAAAAGTTCAGTGTGATCCTGTAACAGGTTACCAATTATGATCAGCAGACTGGGCGAATGTATCTTGTGAATTAGCTGGCAATACTGAAAAATCACACGAAGATCTAGGTTTCTTGATTCTCTTGAAAGCTCCTAAAGGCAATTGGTTAGGACCCAAGAAGTGCCAGTCCTTTGAAAAACTCTGCGTTTGCTCCTGTTTGCCACAGTCCCCACCTTTCCTCACTGCAGTTTTTATTTGTTAGTTTGTTTGTTTGTTTAAGGGAAAGTGTTTTATTTCTATTTCACTTTCCAACAAGGTGTAAAATCTACTAAAAGGAACACACAGAATCAAAATACATCAGCTCACTCACAAGAGACACTCCCATACAGTGATTTCTGGTTGCTGAGGTTATCCAGCACAGTATTCTCAAGTGGCAGAAATTCAGGACAGTCTGAGAACTCAGAAGTGGCAGCTACATTGGCTGAAAGGGTCACATGAGACACATATACATACAACTCCATATTTCAGTGCATACGGCAAGGAACCAAGACCCCCCTGATTAGCATACATTACAGTGCACAGAACAACAAGGGAAAAGACACTTTCTTGGAGAGGTTCCTCTGGGCTCAGAAGGAGGCTGGAGCCCCGCGCCCAGGGCTGCCATTAGCTCGACCCCTCTGTTCTTCTTTGGTTTCCCTGGCTTTGGAGGCAGCTGCTTCTTGTAAGTGGTCTGCTGGCTTCTGTTCTTGCTCTAGCTCTCCCTCTTCTTCCTCCTCTTGGGGATGGAGGTCCGGGTACTACTGCATGCACTGCTGCATGGCCCGGAACTGGGCTACACAGTCCGACCCCTTGACATCCTGCTTGCTGTAGTGGAAGCAGGAAAAGGCTTCCTTGAACTGTTTGTGGCACAGGCCACTGGCTGTTCCCCAAGGAACGGGCAGTTCCAGTTGATGCCTCCGTTAGGCAGGATCAGTCTGTGCTCCTCGTAGGGATTGTTGGGGTTGTCAGCCACCAGCTCTGCGTTGCTTGTAGTCTCGTGGTCTTCTTTGGTCACAAATATGATTTGATCCTTTCCTTCTCCGGGGCTCTGACCCCATTGCATTATATATACATATATACATACACACACACACACACACACACATATGTATGGCTGCCTCAGGTCTTCCTCATGGAGGAATCCACACGCGTGCTCAGTCGTGTCCAACTCTTTGGGACGCTATGAACTGTAGCCTGCCAGGCTTCTCTGTCCATAGGATTTTCCAGGCAGGAATACTGGAGTGGGTTGCCTTCCTTTTCCAAGGGATTTTCCCTACCCAGAGCTCAAGCCTGCGTCGCCTGTCTCTCACACACGGCTGGCAGATTCCTTACTGTGAGCTGCCGCAGAACACTGACTATCTAGTTGTTGGCTTAGGTGTGCTGCAGCACGTGGGATCCAAGTTCCCCAACCAGGGATTGAACCTGTGTCCCCTGCACTGCAAGGCGAGTTCTTAACCACTGGGCCACCAGGGAAGCCCTTCTCCATTGAATTTTTACACCCAACTCTGCTCTCATTACTGTTCCTTCCTGACCTGGCTGTGCAGCTGACTGGTAGACCATTTGATTGACTTATGGGAATTGGAAGGAAAGGTGGTTTGGATCTTATGGGTCCTTAAATGTCAGACTGAAAAAATGGAGTGATACCCACCCTAAAGGAAATGAAGAACCATTGAAGGTTTTGAGCTTCTAGGTTGAAAGGACTTTAAGAAGATCCTCATAGACTGTAAAAAATGGGCAAGATGGGGGTTGCATGAATGCTATGGATTTTTTTTTTTTAACTGGTGAGTAACAGGCCTCCTGGCTAATGAAGCAAAGCTGGTAACTCTGCAGGGATTTCAAGGGTCTTCATCTGCATAGAACGCAGCCAGGCCTGAGTTCCAAAGGAGGATCCTCAGGCAAGGAGGCTGGCGAAGTTCTGGAAACCAGAGTAATGGGGAGCTCTGTGTGAGGCTTTCAAGGAGAAAGAGAAAAAGAAAAAAAACAAACATGGATTGACTCATGGTTGGGGTACAGGAACTCCCAAAAGGCAGAATTTTAATCTTAAAGGTTTCTGGTGACTCACAAGTGGGTGACATTCAACTTGCTTTTCCTTAGCCTTGAATACATTATTTTTCTTTAAAAATAATTGTACTTTTTTCTGTTTATAAAAATAATATATCCTTATCAGAAAAAAATAGAAAATATGGAGAAATAAGATGAAGGTAATAATCACCAGTAAATCCAACCACTACTGTAAACATGTTGGTAGATTTCCTTAGGTTTAATTTTTCAGTGTATTTATGCCTTTTTAAACAAAGCTGGGGTCACATTTCATATAACAACTGATGACTGATGGCCTTTTTTTTTTAACTTAAAAAAATTTTTATTTATTTTGGGCTGCACAAGAGATTCTTAATCTCATTGTCGCGTGCAGGATCTTTACGTATGGGGGTTCTAGTTCCCTGACCAGGAATCTTAGCCACTGGACTACCAGGAAAGTCCCTGATTATCCTTTTTTTGACTAATACTATGAATGTTTGGGGCTTCCCTGGTGGCTCAGTGGGAAAGAATCTGCCTGGCAATGCAGGAGACACAGGTTCAATCCCTGACTTGAAAAGACCTTCTGAAGGAGGAAATGGCAACTCACTCTAGTATTCTTGCCTGGAAGACTCCACAGACAGAAGAGCCTGTCAGGCTACAGACCACGGAGTCACGGGAGTTGGACACAACTCAGTGACTAAACAACAGCATGGTTTTTTACCATGAGCACGTATTAATGCATCTTCTTCTTCTTTTTTTCTTTTTTCTTTTTTAAAACTCACTGTCATTAAACAGTGAATTTTTTTTCTTTTTTTGGTGGGGGGCGGGGTGCAGGTTGGGAAAGGAGATGAGTGGGCAGGTCACTTCTATTGGTCTTTCATTTATCTATTTTCATCCATCTTTGTTCTTTGGCCCGTGTGGGCCTCCCATCGCAGTGGCCTCTGTTGTCACAGAGCACCGGCTATGGGCGCATGCGCTCCAGAGCTCCTGCTTGGTAATTGGACACACCCATCTAGCCGTTCCACGGCACGTGGGATCTTCCCAGGCTAGGGATCGAACCAGTGCCCCTTGCACTGCAAGGAGGTGTCCTTACCCACTGGACCACTAGGGAAGCCCTTATGCATCTTCTTGTAAAACTTCTAAAGAGAAATCCAGAAAAGAGAAACATTGTATGTTGCTATCACTTTCTGGGTTATGAAATATGCTTTGAAAAAACATTTTGCCTGTTTGTTTCCTTCCATTCTCAAAGTATAGTCAGAAATCTGGCTTTTTTTCATGTTGCAAACATATATTATCACCCTTATTTTACTGAAGAAACTGAGTCACATAGATGAAGTGATTTATCCCAAATTGATTAGCCCAGGGTAAGACTACCACAGCCTCGCGCTTTTGAGTCTGGCTTAGTGCTGTGAGTGGAAGCGGGGTGGGTTCACAGTCTGCTCTTCCCACCCCCATTACAGTTAGTTTAGATAATGCCAGCTCTGGTGTTTTTTTTTTTTTTTTGACTGGTGATTTGATTATTTTTATTGAAGTATAGTTGCTGTACACTAGTCTATGTTACAGGTGTACAATATAGTAATTCATAATTGTTAAAGGCTATATTCCATTTAGAGTTATTATAAAATATTGGCTACATTCCCCATGTTGTACAGTATATCTTTGTAGCGTATTTTATAGCTAATAGTGTGTACCTCTTAATCCCCTAACCCTAAATTATCTCTTCTCCTTTTGCTCTCTTCACTGTTTACCACTAATTTGTTCTCTATATGTGCAAGTCTGCTTCTTTTTTCAAATTATATTCTCTATTTTGTTGTATTTTTTTTAGATTCCACATATAGGTGATATCATACAGTATTTGTCTTTCTCTGTCTGACTTATTTCACTTAGCATGATACCTGCTAAGTCCATCCATGTTGATGCAAATGGCAAAATTTTGAAATTTTTTTTTAGTAGCTGAATAGTACTCCATTTATTTTCTTCATCCATTCATCTGTCAAGGGGCACTTAGGTCACTTCCATATCTTGGCTGTTGCAAATCATGCCAGCTGTACTTTAAATTCTGGGAATCAAAGAGGCTTCCAACTGAGTGCTACCTGAATGCCCTTTGTGGAAGAGGCAGATTTTATGCAGCATCTGAAGGTTTGTCCAATAAATAGATAAGTCAATGGCAGGCACCCAAGCCTACTGATACCCTAGTGAATAATAATACCAGCTTTTATCTGTGGCAAGCCGTAACTAAGCCCTTTGAACACTACCTATGTTATTTAATCTTCACCCAACTGTGTGATGCTGTTTTCACTGATTTAAAAATGAAGAAACGAACACAGAGACGGGGAGTGTTAGCTCAGTGTCACACAGTGGGTATGAGGGCAGAGGTTTGAACACAAGTATCCCGGCTCCAGAGCATTTCTGTTTCCAGTCCACATGCCCTCCCTGTTCCAAGGCTGACGAGCAGGGCCCAGGCTTTGTACCGCTACCGTTGCCAACAGCCAGCTGGTCGTGTCTGAGGGATGTGCAGGCAGGGGCTGTCCTGGAGGCCGTGTGACAGCAGCCAGCTGGGAAGAGTGCCCAGAACCCTCCAAGTGGATTCCCAAAGTGGGAAACTATGAATAAAAAATGAAGTCTTTCCCAGAGCACTTGGCATCTCATGGCCAGTCCTCAGTGACTGTGTCTTGGTTTTTTCGATTCTGAAATAAACCTCCCCCTGAAAGACTAGAATCTAGAGGACGACCTGAGTTCTAGTCCTGCCTCTGCTGAGCTCTGACTGTGTGATCTTGGTTGGGCCAGTCGCTTTCCCTCTCTGGGTCTCAGGGGCTAAATGAGCTAGTCCTTTTCCATGGCCATTGCAACTCGTATTTCACTGCGCTATGGCCTACAGGACATAGGTCTTTAGGAATGACTCGGTGGAAACTGGAGCCATTCATTGTGCTCTGGGGTGTGGGTGCTGTACCCGCCCTGCCCTTGCAGCATACCCAGCGTTTATGGGCGCAGGATGATTTACAGGCGCAGGCTCTCGGGTGTCCTGCAGAGAGGCCCCCCACCCCCTCAGCCAGCCTCATCTTCTGGGCCAGTGCAGCTGGGAGTGAAGACATGCACCAGGTTGAGGAAGTACTTGAATTCCTCACTAAGAACTCTCTCCTGTGGGCCCACTCATCTGAACGGGTGCCCAGCCTTGTGTCTACGAGAGCTCAGCCCAGCAATTCCACTCCACTTTCACACGGCAGTCCAGGTGGTGAGTGTTTTCAGACACAGCCATGGCTGCCCCTGCGGGGACACCTTAGCTGGCTCCCCACTGCCCCAGGAATGACATCCAAACTCCTCAGGACGGCGGAGAAGGCCTGCCTCCACCCAACCTCAACGGGCGTCTCCAACACTGTCGCCTTAACGTAGAACTTTGTGGTTGTAAAAACAGAGGCACCTGAATTCAAATCCTGAGTCGGCCTGTTCCTGGCTTTATGACCTCAGGCAAGTTACCACATACCACTAAACCTTAATCTCCACACCCTTAAAGTGGGGGTGGTAGCTGCCATTCCACAGGACTGTGTGAGAAATGAATCACATAGCAGGTTCCTGGAACATAGTAAAGTCTAATAGGACTTAAGTGCCTATTGTTATTACTATGATAATTCTCAACCACATTTGCCTGCCACCTCCCATTTCCTGAAGCTCAGCGCTCTGTTTCTCAACACTGTCTCCATACCTGGAAAGCCCTTCCCTGTCCCTGCTCTCCACCCAGGAGGCTCCTGGACACCCTTTCAAATCCTATTCAAAGTCACTGCCTGTGAAGACACTTCTGTCTTCCCACTTCATGCCTCCTCTCTCTGCCTGTCACGACTCTAATAACCCAGGGGCCATGCTTAGTGTGATCTGTGGTGGAACACACCTCTTAATGGGATGGTGACTGCAACCATAAAATTAGAAGATGCTTGCTCCTTGGAAGATAAGCTTTGACAAACCTAGATAGCATATTCAAAAGCAGAAACATCACTTTGCCAACAAAGGTCTATACAGTCAAAGCGATGGTTTTTCCAGTAGTCATGCATGAATGTGAGAGTTGGACCATAAAGAAGGCTTAGAGCCAAAGAATTGATGCTTTTGAATTGTGGTACTGAAGACACTTGAGAGTCCGTTGGAGAGGGAGGGAATCAAACCAGTCAATCCTAAGGGAAATCAACCCTGAATATTCATTGGAAAGACTGGCACTGAAGCTGAAGCTCCATTACTTTGGCCACGTGATGCGAAAAACTGACTCATTGGAAAAGACCCTGATGTGGGGAAAGATTGAAGGCAAAGGGAGAAGAGAACTGCTGAGGGTAAGATGGTTAGATAGCATCACCGACTCAATGGGCACGAATCTGAGCAAACTTCGGAAAATAGTGAAGGACAGGGGAGCCTATCTTTCTGAAGTCCATGAGGTCATAAAGAGTTGGACATGACTTAGCAACTGAACAACAGCAATAGGATGCAGTAGACCAAACAATTCTATTTTTGCTTCTGCCAAACATATTGAGCCTTTAGAGTTGGCTTCAGTTTTGAAGGATTTCAAACTGAGGAGAGAGGAACACATTATATTACCCACCGAGAATCAATCAAACAAGTCCAGAATGTGGGCCAGTTTATGAGACAACTGGTAGATCTTAAAAGTCAACGTAGTGAAAACAAAACAAAAGCAAACACGCTGGAAGAGGAGATTCTTTATTCAATGAGATCCTAGAGTCTAACAAGTAAATGTAAGATGTGATTCTTGATTGTATCTTGCTTCATTTTTTATAAAAAACTTTATAAAGGGACTTCCCTGATGGTTAGGTAACTAGATCCCACAGGCCACAACTAAGACTTCATAAGCTGCAACTAAGAACTGGCATACCACCCACCCCCAAATATGCTATAACCATATTTTTGGACAGTGATGGAATCTGACTATTAACTGGGTGTTAGATGATATAAGGGAATTATTAATTTTCTTTTTTGGTGGGTTTTTTAGATTGATTATTTTAAGGGAAATTTAACAAAAAAAAGGAAAAGAGTGCTTTAAGATAAGTTTCAAATAGAGCATATTCAAAAGCAGAAACATCACTTTGCCAACAAAGGTCTATACAGTCAAAGCGTTTTTCCAGTAGTCATGCATGAATGTGAGAGTTGGACCATAAAGAAGGCTTAGAGCCAAAGAATTGATGCTTTTGAATTGTGGTACTGAAGACACTTGAGAGTCCGTTGGAGAGGGAGGGAATCAAACCAGTCAATCCTAAGGGAAATCAACCCTGAATATTCATTGGGAAAGACTGGCACTGAAGCTGAAGCTCCATTACTTTGGCCACGTGATGCGAAAAACTGACTCATTGGAAAAGACCCTGATGTGGGGAAAGATTGAAGGCAAAGGGAGAAGAGAACTGCTGAGGGTAAGATGGTTAGATAGCATCACCGACTCAATGGGCACGAATCTGAGCAAACTTCGGAAAATAGTGAAGGACAGGGGAGCCTATCTTTCTGAAGTCCATGAGGTCATAAAGAGTTGGACATGACTTAGCAACTGAACAACAGCAATAGGATGCAGTAGACCAAACAATTCTATTTTTGCTTCTGCCAAACATATTGAGCCTTTAGAGTTGGCTTCAGTTTTGAAGGATTTCAAACTGAGGAGAGAGGAACACATTATATTACCCACCGAGAATCAATCAAACAAGTCCAGAATGTGGGCCAGTTTATGAGACAACTGGTAGATCTTAAAAGTCAACGTAGTGAAAACAAAACAAAAGCAAACACGCTGGAAGAGGAGATTCTTTATTCAATGAGATCCTAGAGTCTAACAAGTAAATGTAAGATGTGATTCTTGATTGTATCTTGCTTCATTTTTTATAAAAAACTTTATAAAGGGACTTCCCTGATGGTTAGGTAACTAGATCCCACAGGCCACAACTAAGACTTCATAAGCTGCAACTAAGAACTGGCATACCACCCCACCCCCAAATATGCTATAACCATATTTTTGGACAGTGATGGAATCTGACTATTAACTGGGTGTTAGATGATATAAGGGAATTATTAATTTTCTGAGGTGTGGTAAGTGTGTTGTGGTTGTGGAGGAGAATCTTTATTTTTTGGAAATGCATGCTGAAGTGTTAGAATGTCTACACTTTAAACTGGTTCCGTCACAAATTTAACATAGAGTAAGGTGAAGTAAATATGGCAAAATGTTGACAGTTGTTGAATTTGTGTGATTATATGCAGGTATTCAGATGATAATTCTTCCTACTTTCCTGTATATTTTTTGAATATTCTTTCTCCAGGGCTCCCACAACAAGTTTGGAGGCCTCTATTGAAGAACAAATCATGATATATGGGGGCGATGTATACCAGTGAGTCTTGCCATTCTAGTCACAGATTTACAAACTCTTGGTGATAGAATCCAAAGTCTCATTCAGCTATATTCCTCAAGTGCTAAGTTCATAATAAATCCTCAACAAACATTTGTTGAATGAATGAAGACTGTACTCTTGCCACAGAACATGATCCATCAGTAAACTTCCTCTTGGTAATCTCTAGAAAGAAAATGATAACAATAAACTTCTACCAAGTGCTTACCATGTGCAAAGCTTGTTGCTGAACCTCTAACATGCATCAGTTCATGCAATCCCATGGACAGTCAGAAAAATATGAACCCCATTTCACATGCGAGTAAACTGATACACATAAAGGTGAAGAAACTTGGCCCTAAGATCACTCCTTTACAAATGGCAGAAGCATGCAGTTCTGATCATCACACTGTGTCCCCTTGTCTGTCTCTGGCACCATCCTATTGGCATGGGTAATTATCTAGGTACCTGTTTTAGCTCCCACATCTGCTGAACTCAGAGTCCTTCAAAGGCGGAAGAATGAAACATGTTTACAGAAAAACTTATATACCAATATTAAAAGCAGCATTATTCAGAATAGTCAAGGAGTAAAAACAACCCAAATGTCCATCAACTTGATGAATAGATAAACCACATATGGTCTATCCCGACAATGGAATATTAGACATAAAAAGGGATGAAATATTGATACAATCTACAACATCAAAAACATTTCACTAAGCAAAAGAAGCCCATCTCCAGCAATCACCTATTGTATGATCCCATTAAAATGAATGTCCAGAGTAAGCAAATGCATGGAAAGTAGATTGGTGGTTGATTAAGTCTAAGAAGATGGAAGGGTATTGGGGTGATAGTTAAAGGATCCAGGAGTCTTTTCTAAGGTGGTAAAAATATTCTACAATTGATTGTTGTGAAGGTTGCAACTGTTAATATACCAAAAACAATTGAATTTACAATTTAAATAGGGGAGTTTTATTGTGTGAGAAATATATTTCAATAATTTTGGGAAAAAAAAAGAAAAGGAAGTATCTTATGCACCAATGAATCTGCCAAGCTAGCTGAGTGTAAAAAAAGAATGAATGAATGGCTGTTTCCCTTATAATTGACAAAAATTTACCATATTTTTGAAGTGTAAAGTTAATTTTCTTGACAGTCTTACAGGCATGCTTACTCTTGGCTTCCAGGAACGCATTAATAAACTAGTAAGAAACCTGATAATTCAATAAATAATTCCTGAGGTTGCCAGTGCTACTCCAGAGAAAAAGAGAAATGCACAGATGATTTCCTTCAGATACAGACTTTGGAACTGAACCTCTAGGATGTTCTGTCTGGGAAGGGCCCCTGGAGATCTCACTGTGATCTGTTTCCACTTGGCAAACCTTGATTCATTTATGTGGGCTCATCTGACTATTCCTGTGTTTTCTCTTTTTTTTTCCCCTCCTAGCCCTGGTCATTCAGAAGGACAGTTGTAAATGAAAGTTCCAAGATAAAACACCTCACGAAGGTCCGTGGAAATAATTGGGAAGGAGCCAAACACTTCCATGGGCGTCCGTCAAGGGGCAGGGAAGGTGCTTGTTCAGAATGCTGATTCCTGGCCTCACCCCTGGAGATTCAGATTCAGCATGACTAGGGTGGGGCCATGGAAACTGCATTTTAAATAAAGCATCTGCAGCGTCCTTGATACAGGATATGCCCGGTCATATGAGAAACACAGACCAAATAAAGCAGGGATGGAAGGATATGAAATGTGTAGGCTGTCTCAGGCAGAAAAGTGGGTTTGCCTAGGGATCTTGGGGATCATGGAATTTAAAAGTTTTCATGTTCTGCTCCTGGAACTCCTTAGGATTCCATGGAACACTTGGGGGGCTTTGGAGTTAATGGAGTTACAGAGGCACAGATGTGTCTACCTCAGCACATGCCCCTTTAAAAGCTGTATTTAAAATTTTTGTTCTAAATTAAGATACTGGGTTCTGTTGCTTGAAAAACCACCAATTGTGCCCTGTCCCTCCTATGCAAGTGGAAAAACTGAGGTCTAGGGAGGAAAACATTTCTCCAGGGAAGCAGAGTGACGGCACCCTGGTGGCAGAACCAGGGCAGAGCCCAGGCCTTTGCTTCCAGCGTGGGGGCCCTTCTCACTAGGGGTTGCCAGTTTGGACACATCCCTCAATTTCAGGATGGCTTTCCTTCTCTGCCTCCAGCAAATCCAACACAAGACAGCAGGGCCTGGACTAGGGTAAGAGGAATGAGGCATCCTGCCTCCAGCCCCAAATTTAGAGTGGTGCCCCCCAAATTCAAAAAGTCATGATGAACATAGTATCAGAAATTTACATAAAAGTAGACTCAAGTATGGCTCTCTATAGCACTGTTACTCATCATGCTATATTTATTTAAAGTTTTGGTATTTTGTTCTTCACCATGGATTTTGTTGGCATTAATTTTGAGTTTTAAAATGTTGCATTCAAGTATTACTCCCTAGGTTGCTAAATTTTTCTGTGCTTCCCTTAACTTGATGCCTGAGGCAGGTGCCTCACTTGCTTCACCCTAGTCTGGACGCTACAGGTCTTTTGGCTGATAGCTGAGTAAAGCCTCACTGTCCTCTGGGAATCCCTCCAGGTACTATCACTTTATTTGTCTGATGGAATTGTTGTTTGTTTGGTCTCCCTGTGACGTTGCCCTTGTCACTTGACTGCAGAGAGCTTTGTAATCTGCAGAGGATATTTGTTTTGCTGACCCAGCAACATTTTCTCCCTCGCTCTGGCAACGGCAACTCTCAAGTTGCTTAGGTACCTTCCCTGCCCTCCTCTGAAGCTGATTCCAGCACACAGGCGCGATGTGAGCATGTGATTCAGCTCTGCCCATCAGAGCCTTGCATCCATGGCCCCCGTGATTGGTTCAGGAATGGTCATATGACTCAGAGCCATAATCGCTCCTGGAACTCCTTAGGATTCCATGGAACACTTGGGGGCTTTGGAGTTAATGGAGTTACAGAGGCACAGATGTGTCTACCTCAGCACATGCCCTTTAAAAGCTGTATTTAAAATTTTTGTTCTAAATTAAGATACTGGGTTCTGTTGCTTGAAAAACCACCAATTGTGCCCTGTCCCTCCTATGCAAGTGGAAAAACTGAGGTCTAGGGAGGAAAACATTTCTCCAGGGAAGCAGAGTGACGGCACCCTGGTGGCAGAACCAGGGCAGAGCCCAGGCCTTTGCTTCCAGCGTGGGGGCCCTTCTCACTAGGGGTTGCCAGTTTGGACACATCCCTCAATTTCAGGATGGCTTTCCTTCTCTGCCTCCAGCAAATCCAACACAAGACAGCAGGGCCTGGACTAGGGTAAGAGGAATGAGGCATCCTGCCTCCAGCCCCAAATTTAGAGTGGTGCCCCCCAAATTCAAAAAGTCATGATGAACATAGTATCAGAAATTTACATAAAAGTAGACTCAAGTATGGCTCTCTATAGCACTGTTACTCATCATGCTATATTTATTTAAAGTTTTGGTATTTTGTTCTTCACCATGGATTTTGTTGGCATTAATTTTGAGTTTTAAAATGTTGCATTCAAGTATTACTCCCTAGGTTGCTAAATTTTTCTGTGCTTCCCTTAACTTGATGCCTGAGGCAGGTGCCTCACTTGCTTCACCCTAGTCTGGACGCTACAGGTCTTTTGGCTGATAGCTGAGTAAAGCCTCACTGTCCTCTGGGAATCCCTCCAGGTACTATCACTTTATTTGTCTGATGGAATTGTTGTTTGTTTGGTCTCCCTGTGACGTTGCCCTTGTCACTTGACTGCAGAGAGCTTTGTAATCTGCAGAGGATATTTGTTTTGCTGACCCAGCAACATTTTCTCCCTCGCTCTGGCAACGGCAACTCTCAAGTTGCTTAGGTACCTTCCCTGCCCTCCTCTGAAGCTGATTCCAGCACACAGGCGCGATGTGAGCATGTGATTCAGCTCTGCCCATCAGAGCCTTGCATCCATGGCCCCCGTGATTGGTTCAGGAATGGTCATATGACTCAGAGCCAATGAGAATCAATTCTTGAGGGGGGGGGTCTACTCTCACCTTTGGGAAAGGCGGCGCCTCTAATGTGGTAGTTGAGAGGATAGGATGTAAACTACCTAAGGGAGCCACTTTGAGGTACCGAAGACTGCCGTGGGAACAGCTGCAGATAGAGGCAAGAGACGTCGTGACGATATTGCTTGAGTTCCTGGATCCAGCTTTGGACGAGGCAGTTCCCTACCCTGGACTTAAGGAACTGTGCGCCAACTCTCGGCCAAGTTAGTTTGACTGGTATCTCTGTCTGGAGTAGTGATTCTGTCAGGTAGATGATTCACTCCTTCCTCTCTGCAGTCTGGCTTAGTTGCCCACCCCCTGCCCCGCCCGCCCACTGGGAGATGCCTTGGAGAAGCTCAGCACCAAACTTCCATCCTGAAGATCATCAGGTGGTGGTGTCCTTAGAAGGCAGAGTACTGGCAGAAACAACCCTAGATAACATCTCTGAGTACCAGTGTCAGGTCCTGTGGTAAATATTTGCACATCCATATATTCATTTTGTCCTATAACAACTCTATGAAATAGATTCCATTTTAACCCCAAGTGGACACCAGTCTGTCCACCCTCAGGGCAAATGTCCCAAATCACCAACTAGAGGCAAAGAGAAGGCCCCCGGAAACTAGCAGGTGAGCCTACTTCCCATCCCATGTGTCACTTTCGTGAGCGGATAGACTTTCTAGGTGGCAGACTCTTTCTAAGAACAGCTGAGCCTGGACGTTCGCAAATCCCATTCCCCACGCTTTCCCGTAATGCTGTGGGCATCTTGAAGTAAAAAACCTTAGGCCAGCTTCCTTTGACCTGGTTAAGTGAAGCTCAGTGCCTCAGGCAGCACGGGCCTTCAAAATTAGCAAAGGTCTGTAGGAAGAAGGAGCTTTAAAAGAATGAATATATGCACACGTATGACTGGATCACTGCTGTACACCTGGAACTAACACAACGCTGTAAATCAGCTGTACTCCAGTAAAGTGAAAACAAAACAAACAAAAGGTTAGCAGGTGGGTCGACTCACTGACTGTGGCCATCGTTGTTCATTTATTCATTCAACAAACTTTCATTGAGTGCCAGCTACATCTCAGATCCCATTCTAAGCACTGACGCTACAAGGAGTGGACAAAACTGGGGGCAGTCCCCAGGGAGCTTCCGGAGGCACGTATTAAACCAATAATAGTGCATGCAATTATTTAATTACAAGTACGATAAGCTATGAGAAAGAAAAGTTCAGTCTGTTCTGCAAATGTGCACTAGAAGCATCGTAAACCCGTTGGTGGACTAAGCAACTTTCTTCATTTGACAGATGTTTTTGGATTGACTGCCGGTGCTAGGCACAGTATTTGATACTGAGTCCTGGGAAGAGTGGGAAACAAGGCTCAGTCCACAAGGATCTTGCTGTGCACAACAAATACATCGTCTGACCAGCTGTCCCTCCCACCTGCAACCTGTGAGCCACTGCAAGTTTACAGCTTTGAAATCCACTTGAAAGAACAATGCTACACCTGCTTCCGCAGGTGAATATATTTGACTTGTTCCATTGGCCTCACATTGGTCTTAGCATGCCTGTCTCTGGTCCCCTGTGGCTTTTGCTCTTTAGGGCTGAAAAAGTCAGAACGGATGGTCATTGGGCTTACTGAGAATGTTTTATTGTGCTCTGTAAAAATAGGGTGAAACTGACACATGATTTCACTGGGAGAAGAAGGCGTCAGGAAAGGAAAGGGACTGAGGTTGAAGCTTGCTGGGCCCCATGGTTCCAGCCTGTTGGAAGATGGGGGCTTGGCTTTGAGCACAGACCTTTGGTGATATTTCTGGCTGGCTGTCCCCAAAGGTACGAACAGGAGTGTGTTGCCAGCTCGCCACAGGGAACTTTCTGGATGGCTTTATTATTCAGAGCCTATGATGCTTTGGCTCCAGTAGTTAGAAACTGTCAGTGATTCTGCAGAGCTGAGAATGGGGTTCTCTGCCACAAAGGTGAGCATGTGGGTGGTTTCAGATGTAGGAAGTTTGGCTCAGTCATTCTTAGAGTCAGTCTGCCTCCAAAGCAGCCAGAGTCACTTGGCTTCCTGGGCCCTGATCCAGGCCTGAAATGTGACAGCGTAGGGAGAAATGGGAAGGAGATGGCCTCTGACTGTGTCCCCCATGCACTGAAGCACTCAGAGAGTGGGGGATGCTGTGGATTTTTTTTTTTAATTAGTTACTTTAATTTTGGCTGCACGGGGTATTCATTGTGGTGCATGGAGCTTCTCTAGTTGTGGTGCCCAGCTCAATAGTGGACATGTGGGATCTTAGTTTCTTGACCAGAATCACACCCAGGTCCCCTGCAGTGAGAGCGTGGAGTGTAATCCACCAGACCCCCCAGGGAGGTCCTCACCATTGGTTCTTTTCTGTAGCTCCCAAGTCTAACACCCTGGGACATGTGTCTTGCTTTTATAGATTGAGGGCTTGCTATTTGCTAGGCATTGATTCATTTAATCCTCACAGCAACCCCCATGAGGTGAGTTCTGTGGTTGTTCTGATTTTATAGGTAGCTGAGGCTCAGGGCAGTGGAGCAGGATCCACACAGATGATAGAGCCCTGGTCCCTGTCACATTTCAGGGTGGCCTCGGAGAGCAGACCGTCGGCAGAGCGGCAGGGTGGTGAGGATTCTCTTACATGTAGCGGCTTGAGGAGGGCACTGAAATAGAAAACAGCTAGCTCCTGTGACAAGCCTTCAGCTTAGTACAGAGCCTCAATCATCCCTGCTCTATGAAGTATAACATTCAAAGTAGTTTGAGAATAATGTAGGCTGTAACCTTTTGTCCCTTTGCTAAGGTCTTACTTTTTATCAGTAATGACACAAGTATATAGCCAGTCCATTGAGGTCATATTTCTTGTCAGTCACTGAGTCAAGGGCTTCATGTATATCATTTTATTTAATCGTCACATCAGCCCATAAGTAGGTAATGACTATCCTCTGAGGAAAGAGATGTTAAATAACTTGGCCGAGGCCACAGCTAGTGAGTTACAGAGTTAGGATTCAGCTTAAGAATGTGTGGCTTTGGACTTCCCTGGTGGTCCAGTGGGTAGAGAGTCTGTCTTGCAGTGCAAGGGCCACTGGTTCGGTCCCTGGCCCAGGAAGATCCCACATGCCGCGGAGTGACTGGACCTGTGTGTCCAATTGCGACCAAGCACTCTGGAGCACATGCGCTGTTTGGGAATTATGTATACCTGTAAACAAGAAAACTCTGTAAAAACGTGTAACAGCAACAACAAAAAACTGTAGCAATAACTTCGCTGTACACCTGAAGCCAATGCAACATTGTAAAACAAATGTGCCACAAGAGAGAAAATAATTACAAAAAAAAAAAAAAAAGAATGTGTGGCTTTAAGATCTGAGTCTCTGAGCATCAGAAACCCAGCTCAGTTCCTAGTTCCTCCATGAACCAACTGTGTGCCCTTGGCAAGTCAGTTTACTTTTCTGGGCCTCATTTTCCATATCTGTGAAATGGGTAGGTGGGGTTAGCTAATGCATTAGGCCCCTTCCAGCTCTGCTATCTAGACTTTGAACCCTTTGAGGGATATCACTCCTGAATTCCCAGCATTTAGCAGAGGGCCTGGCCCAGAGTGGGCCCCAGTCAACAGCTGTTGAGCTGAATTTGTCCTAATGGGGCCCCAACTCGTAGCTCCTTTAGTAGTTACCATTTCCAAATCTCTATTTCATAACCTGCCCATCCAAAGATAGCATCATTTATCTATTTGACTGTTTTCCATTTTTTCTATGGAAAAAAAAAAACTTTCTCTTTTCTTCCTTGTATGGGTCTTAATGGACTAAATTATCTTTTAGTACGTATCCAGATATGGGGTTTGGGGATCATGGGGTGTACACAGATCCCTCTCAAAAGTTGTGAGAATTTGTGGGAAAAAGTTGTTTATGTTTCCACCATCTGTAAGAGCTACCCTTTCCCCATATCCTTCCAAAACTGAAGTTTGTCAGAGTTTTAAAATTTTGACCAGTTGGCTGATGGAAAGTAGCATAAATATATTTTAACTTTTCATAGTGGAAAAATTCTAAGTGTTTATAGAATAATAGAAAGAATAATGTGATGAACTTCTATTGTACTTATCATCACCTTCAACAGGTGCTAACTTCTTACCAATTTTGTCCCCTTTATATTCTACCACCCATTAAGTTTAACTGAAACCCAGTATCATACCATTTCATCTGTAAATATTTCAGCAAATATCTCTGAAAGATAAGGACTCCCCTTTTTAAACATAACCATGATACATCATCAAACAGTGCCAAATGTTAACAATAATTCCTTAATATTATCAAATATTTGAGTCAGTGTTCACATGTCTCCAGCCACACTATTTTTTTTCTTTCTGTTTGTTCAAACTGGGATTAAAACAAGGTCCATACATTGTGATTGGTTAATATTCACTATTTCTTTTCACCTGGACATTAAATCTTTCTTTTAAAAAAATATCTTGACATTTGTTAAAAAAATCAGACTGATTTTCCTGCTTGACTTTTTCCTAGTTTAGCTTTGGCTTAATGAATCCTCATGGTGTCAATTCATGTGTTCCACAGTCCTTGTATTTTCGTAAACTGGTAGAAAGATCAAGAACAGGGGTTAACAAGCTATGGTCCATGGACCAAATCTAGCCTCTACTCATTTTTGTAGACAGATATCTGTAGAAAGCTAGCAAGGCCCGTTCGTTTAGTTATTGTCTATGGCTGGTGTTTGTGAAATTCAAAAGCAGAGCTGAGTAGCTGGAACAGAGACTACAGGCTCTGTAGCGTGTAAACATTTAAAATATTTGTCACCTGGCCCTTGAGTGAGAAAGTTTGTCAACCCCCACATCTCAAGTCTTGATCAGACTCTTACTTCATTTTGGAGACGTGATTTCTTCATAGAAGGAAGTGTTTAATTCCATCAAAAGGCCCATTATGTCTAGCTCTTTGTGTTTCTGTAATATTTTCGGTTAGACCAACGAATTGATAACAAGTGATGGTATTCCAAGTCAGTCTTCCTTCATTCCTTTTTCATTTTATTTGTTTGGAATGCTTGTGTGAAAAGTAGCTTCCTCTCCTTTACTGTTTGGTTGCTGGAGGCACAGTCTTTAGCAGAAAGGCAGAATAAATGCCTAATTATTTTCCTCTATTGTGAAACTTCAGTTTAAGTGTTTATAGAATAATAGAAAGAATAATGTGATGAACTTCTATTGTACTTATCATCACCTTCAACAGGTGCTAACTTCTTACCAATTTTGTCCCCTTTATATTCTACCACCCATTAAGTTTAACTGAAACCCAGTATCATACCATTTCATCTGTAAATATTTCAGCAAATATCTCTGAAAGATAAGGACTCCCCTTTTTAAACATAACCATGATACATCATCAAACAGTGCCAAATGTTAACAATAATTCCTTAATATTATCAAATATTTGAGTCAGTGTTCACATGTCTCCAGCCACACTATTTTTTTTCTTTCTGTTTGTTCAAACTGGGATTAAAACAAGGTCCATACATTGTGATTGGTTAATATTCACTATTTCTTTTCACCTGGACATTAAATCTTTCTTTTAAAAAAATATCTTGACATTTGTTAAAAAAATCAGACTGATTTTCCTGCTTGACTTTTTCCTAGTTTAGCTTTGGCTTAATGAATCCTCATGGTGTCAATTCATGTGTTCCACAGTCCTTGTATTTTCGTAAACTGGTAGAAAGATCAAGAACAGGGGTTAACAAGCTATGGTCCATGGACCAAATCTAGCCTCTACTCATTTTTGTAGACAGATATCTGTAGAAAGCTAGCAAGGCCCGTTCGTTTAGTTATTGTCTATGGCTGGTGTTTGTGAAATTCAAAAGCAGAGCTGAGTAGCTGGAACAGAGACTACAGGCTCTGTAGCGTGTAAACATTTAAAATATTTGTCACCTGGCCCTTGAGTGAGAAAGTTTGTCAACCCCCACATCTCAAGTCTTGATCAGACTCTTACTTCATTTTGGAGACGTGATTTCTTCATAGAAGGAAGTGTTTAATTCCATCAAAAGGCCCATTATGTCTAGCTCTTTGTGTTTCTGTAATATTTTCGGTTAGACCAACGAATTGATAACAAGTGATGGTATTCCAAGTCAGTCTTCCTTCATTCCTTTTTCATTTTATTTGTTTGGAATGCTTGTGTGAAAAGTAGCTTCCTCTCCTTTACTGTTTGGTTGCTGGAGGCACAGTCTTTAGCAGAAAGGCAGAATAAATGCCTAATTATTTTCCTCTATTTACCTGTTTTCAAAATAATGAATTGATTTCTTAATATCTTCCGAAAATAATCACTGAGGTTTTTTTTCAAACATTCCTTTGGATTCTTCATTTTTCATATTTAGAGCTAAGACTCCTTTTTTACTCATTTATTTATTTTATCTATTCTAGGTTTTCACTGCTGCTGCAGGCTCTTCTCTAGTTGCAGGGAGTGGGGGCTACTCTCTAGTTGAGATGAGTAGGCTTCTTGTTGCGGTGACCTCTCTTATTGTGGAACTCGGGCTCTAGGGAACATGGCTTCAATAGTTGTGGCATATGGGCTCAATAGGTGCAGCTTCGAGGCTATAGAACAAAGGTTCACTAGCTGCGGCTCATAGGCTTAGTTGCTCCACAGCCTATGGGATCTTCCCAGAGCAGGGATGGAAGTGTGTCTCCTGAGTTGGCAAATGAACCCTTTACCACTGAGCCACAAGGGGAGCCCTTTAGTTTACCGTGAATATGTAAAACTGTATTTTTATATTAAATTATATTATATAATATTTTATATCTTATAAATTATATTATATATAATATTTGTAATATAAATAGTATAATGCAACAATATAATTTTATTTTATATATTATATATATTATATATAATTATATAATATATGAAATGTATTATATATATTAAATACAATATATATCATAAATAATTATAAATAAAATATATAATATATATTATATAATGATATTCTATATCATTATATAATATGATGATATATAATATACTATTATACTATGAATATATGTTATAATGGTAAGTAACTATTATTAATTATAAATACAATATATTATAAATATATATTCTTAATATGTTTATATGTTTATATATTTGTAATATATATTAATATATCGATTATACAACATATTGTGTATTTATATATCTTTAAAATCATTATAATTTTTATATAAATATTATATTATATATATTTTATATGCAAATATATATTTATATATAAATATTTATACTAAGTTTACATATATATTTTATAAATAATATATTGTAGACAATATTAATATATCATACATAGATAATATATATAATTTTATATATTATATATTATATAATTACATATGATATACAATATATAATTATATGTAATACATAATATACATGATCTATAATATATGTATATATAATGTATTCACCATATATAATATAATTATATAATTTATGTGATATAAATCATATATATTGTATATACACTATAATATACACTCTATATAATTATAGAGTATATATAGCCAATATATTATATATACTATTGTATTATACTATGTGTATCATATTATATATATTATATATATATAATACATTGTATATATACATTGTATATATCATTATATATATCATTATATACACTGTTATATTATTGTATATAATGTGTACAATATATGTATATAGTATATAGCATGTATCATATAATGTATAATATCTATATATTACACATTATATAATATAATTATATAATATACTATATATGTTATATGCTATTTACATATGTTATATATAATATAGTATATAATATATAATATTTATATATTTTATATATTACATAATATACATAGTGTATATATCATATATATGGTACATATTGTATATAATATGTATGTGATATACAATAAAATATAAACTATAAATAATACAATATATAATATGTATCATTATATATTATATATAATCTACAATATATATGGCATGTATTATTGTTGCTATATAATGTATATAATATATATAATATCTATGTTAATATGAAATAACATAGATTCATATAATGTATAACATATATTACTTATATACTATATTATATAATACATATAAAATATGTAATATAGGTAATAGATTTACTATAGATTTTGTATATATTTATGTTGATATATACATTATATATCATGTATATTAGTACAGATTATATAGTATAGATTATATCATATTACATATATCATTATATGTATATCATATATGTACAATATATGATGTATACAATATATACTATACAAGTGTATTATATATATAATTATATAGCATATATATTGTATTATATATTACTATATATATTCTACTATATATATCACATATATCATATTTAATATTTATTATAAATTAATACTATATTATATATAATATATTATTATATATAATATATGTTAGTTTATATATTAGTTTATATATCATATGATACATATCATTATATATTATATATAATGTGTAATATATGATATATATTATTGTACAGTATATATGATATTCATATTTTACATATATTATTAGATATATTTTATATGAATGTAATATTTATATCATATGTGTATAATATACAGTAAAATCTACATTATATTATAGATTACATGTTATTTATGTTATATGTTATAATGTTTAATACATATATACTTTATATTATATATATTCCATATTATGTGATATAACAATATATTTAGTATTATGTACATAATATAAATTTGATATATATGAATATTTATTAATATATAACATATATAATGCATAGCATAATATATAATACATAATAAATATGTTATATAGAAACTATATATATACTATAACATTATATATTTAATGTATAAATATTATATATTTAGAATTAATATATATAATATATAATATATAATGTATCATATTATTATATATATTATATATATTATACATTGTATATATTATACATATTATCTATAATATGTGCATTATGTATATTTTATATTATATATAATATATGCTATATATTATATATATCATAGATTTTACATTATATATTATAAATTATACATCATATTGTATATATAAAATTATATCAATACTAAATTACATTATAAAAATATAATTTTTATATTTAATTTCATATGTGGATTAAAATATATTTGATGTTTTCAACTCATTGCAATTATTTTCTTTACTGATGCTCAAATTGTCCTGACTCTGGCCAATGGGAGACTCTTCAGTTGTTTCCTGAGTCTCTTTGCCCTAACTAGCTTGTTGATTTTTAGCATTAAAAGATAGTCTAAGTACATAGTGTACATTTTGTGTCCCAAAGCTGGTATCAGCCATTTCTTTGTTTATTGAGGAGCCCTGTTTGGTTTTAATGAGAAATACTATTTAAAGACCACAGTCTGGACACTAAAGGTGCTTACTAAAAAGTGTAGGTCATTGTTTCCAGATTTGAAAACAATAGGCGGAGCTACCAGGCTTATGGTATTCATCTTCAGATCAGCTACATCAAATATTCAGACTGAAACTTCAGTTACAAACCCAGAATTATAAGCTTTTCACTTAACTCCTTTCATCCTTCATGTGTATCTCTTTCCTCTGGAACCTAGTCTCCATTTTCAGCACCAGCAACATCATATGTCTCTTGCTTCATCCCATATTATCTAACCTCCCCACCAGTCTCAGAGTAACAATCCCAATGCTACCACTCACATTCCAGTGACCAAAAACCGCTAGCCCTTTTTAAACATCAGAGTTGCTGAATATGAAACTGGAGAGGACCTCAGCAGTGTCTGTGCTGAAACCCCATGCAACTCTGCAGCAGCTGGCATTACTGCTGGAATTTTGATTACCATATTCTGTTGGTAAGGATTTTGTTCTTCAGGTTGCTCCATCCTTTTTTTAAAAAATTAAGTAATTTATTTATTTTCAACTGTGCTAGATCTTGGTTGCTGCACGGCTTTCTCTAGTTGCAGTGGGAGGGGTGCCTTCTATCTAGTTGGGATGTGTGGGTTTCTCATTGCAGTGGCCTCTCTTGTTGCAGAGCACAGGCTCTAGGCAGGCAGGCTTCAGTAACTGTGTCACATGGGCTTAGTTGCCCTGTAGCAGCATGTGATCTTCCCAGACCAGGGATGGAACCCATGTGCCCTGTACTGGCAGGTGGATTCTTAACCACTGGACCACCAGGGATGTCTCTAGTGTGTTCCACTCTTAAGACTCTTAGGTTGCTAGACTCTAGAAAGAGGGGACATTTTTCCCAGTTTTAGAATTCATGTGTTCCACAGTAAATTTCATTTTTTTTTTTAAAAAAAAACGTGGATTAAAATATATTTGATGTTTTCAACTCATTGCAATTATTTTCTTTACTGATGCTCAAATTGTCCTGACTCTGGCCAATGGGAGACTCTTCAGTTGTTTCCTGAGTCTCTTTGCCCTAACTAGCTTGTTGATTTTTAGCATTAAAAGATAGTCTAAGTACATAGTGTACATTTTGTGTCCCAAAGCTGGTATCAGCCATTTCTTTGTTTATTGAGGAGCCCTGTTTGGTTTTAATGAGAAATACTATTTAAAGACCACAGTCTGGACACTAAAGGTGCTTACTAAAAAGTGTAGGTCATTGTTTCCAGATTTGAAAACAATAGGCGGAGCTACCAGGCTTATGGTATTCATCTTCAGATCAGCTACATCAAATATTCAGACTGAAACTTCAGTTACAAACCCAGAATTATAAGCTTTTCACTTAACTCCTTTCATCCTTCATGTGTATCTCTTTCCTCTGGAACCTAGTCTCCATTTTCAGCACCAGCAACATCATATGTCTCTTGCTTCATCCCATATTATCTAACCTCCCCACCAGTCTCAGAGTAACAATCCCAATGCTACCACTCACATTCCAGTGACCAAAAACCGCTAGCCCTTTTTAAACATCAGAGTTGCTGAATATGAAACTGGAGAGGACCTCAGCAGTGTCTGTGCTGAAACCCCATGCAACTCTGCAGCAGCTGGCATTACTGCTGGAATTTTGATTACCATATTCTGTTGGTAAGGATTTTGTTCTTCAGGTTGCTCCATCCTTTTTTTAAAAAATTAAGTAATTTATTTATTTTCAACTGTGCTAGATCTTGGTTGCTGCACGGCTTTCTCTAGTTGCAGTGGGAGGGGTGCCTTCTATCTAGTTGGGATGTGTGGGTTTCTCATTGCAGTGGCCTCTCTTGTTGCAGAGCACAGGCTCTAGGCAGGCAGGCTTCAGTAACTGTGTCACATGGGCTTAGTTGCCCTGTAGCAGCATGTGATCTTCCCAGACCAGGGATGGAACCCATGTGCCCTGTACTGGCAGGTGGATTCTTAACCACTGGACCACCAGGGATGTCTCTAGTGTGTTCCACTCTTAAGACTCTTAGGTTGCTAGACTCTAGAAAGAGGGGACATTTTTCCCAGTTTAGCTTTTGCTTAATGCACCCCTTAGTGTCAATTCATGTGTTCCACAGATCAAATAGGTAATAGTTCTCCACTTCCATGGTGGCTGAATGGCAAAGAATTCATCCACAGTGCAGGAGATTCAGGTTCCATCCCTGGGTCAAGAAGATTCCCTGGAGTAGGGAACAGCAAGCGTTATACTTACCAGTGTTATTATACTCCAGTATTCTTGTCTGGAGTATTGCATGGACAGAGCAGCCTAGTGGGCTACAGTCCATGGGGTCACACCACCACAACCACCACCACCCCTCTTTCTAGAATGCAAGCTCAATAGGTGTAGGATCCATGGCTTTCATGTTCACTGATACACCCCTAGGGCCTAAGACAGGGTGGGCAGGCACGTAATAGTTGCTGAATAGTAATACCTATTGAGGAAATGAGTTCCTGGTAAGAGAACGGATGGCCTAGAGAGTCTTCAAAGCCCATTTTAGCTCTAAGTCCAAGGATATACAATACAGCGAGTGTAAGCTCACGTGCAAGCATGACTGTGCCATTTTACAGATGTGGAAACAGAGGCTGTGAATGATTTGCCAAAGGTTTCATGGAGAGGGCAGTGGTGTGGTCTAGAGGTCTAGAGCAGGGTACCCAACTTCTAGGATCTAATGCCCAAGATCTGAGGTGGAGCTGATGTAATAACAATAGAAATAAGTGCACAATAAATGAAATGCACTTGTATTCTGTTGGTGTTTTGTTCTTCAGGTTGCTCCATCCTTTTTAAAAATTAAGTAATTTATTTATTTTCAACTGTGCTAGATCTTGGTTGCTCCTTCTCTAGTTGCAGTGGGAGGGGTGCCTTCTATCTAGTTGGGATGTGTGGGTTTCTCATTGCAGTGGCCTCTCTTGTTGCAGAGCACAGGCTCTAGGCAGGCAGGCTTCAGTAACTGTGTCACATGGGCTTAGTTGCCCTGTAGCAGCATGTGATCTTCCCAGACCAGGGATGGAACCCATGTGCCCTGTACTGGCAGGTGGATTCTTAACCACTGGACCACCAGGGATGTCTCTAGTGTGTTCCACTCTTAAGACTCTTAGGTTGCTAGACTCTAGAAAGAGGGGACATTTTTCCCAGTTTAGCTTTTGCTTAATGCACCCCTTAGTGTCAATTCATGTGTTCCACAGATCAAATAGGTAATAGTTCTCCACTTCCATGGTGGCTGAATGGCAAAGAATTCATCCACAGTGCAGGAGATTCAGGTTCCATCCCTGGGTCAAGAAGATTCCTGGAGTAGGGAACAGCAAGCGTTATACTTACCAGTGTTATTATACTCCAGTATTCTTGTCTGGAGTATTGCATGGACAGAGCAGCCTAGTGGGCTACAGTCCATGGGGTCACACCACCACAACCACCACCACCCCTCTTTCTAGAATGCAAGCTCAATAGGTGTAGGATCCATGGCTTTCATGTTCACTGATACACCCCTAGGGCCTAAGACAGGGTGGGCAGGCACGTAATAGTTGCTGAATAGTAATACCTATTGAGGAAATGAGTTCCTGGTAAGAGAACGGATGGCCTAGAGAGTCTTCAAAGCCCATTTTAGCTCTAAGTCCAAGGATATACAATACAGCGAGTGTAAGCTCACGTGCAAGCATGACTGTGCCATTTTACAGATGTGGAAACAGAGGCTGTGAATGATTTGCCAAAGGTTTCATGGAGAGGGCAGTGGTGTGGTCTAGAGGTCTAGAGCAGGGTACCCAACTTCTAGGATCTAATGCCCAAGATCTGAGGTGGAGCTGATGTAATAACAATAGAAATAAGTGCACAATAAATGAAATGCACTTGAAATATCCCCAAACCATGCCCCCATACCCACTGTGATCCATGGAAAAACTTTCTTTCAAGGAACGGGTCCCTAGTGCCAAAAGCGTTGGAGACTCTTGGTCTAGAGCACTGTGTGTGTGTACATGTGTATGTGCTTAGTTGTGTCTGATTGTGTGACCCCATGAACTGTAACCCCATCCCACCAGCCTCCTCTGTCCATGGGGATTCTCCACGCAAGAATACTGGGGTGGGTTGCCATGCCGTCCTCTAAAGGATCTGCCCCCAACCCAGGGATCAAACCTGCGACCATACAGGGGTCAAAAGAAGGGAATTCAGGTTTGGATCCTTGTACCATCCTACTCTGCCAGCCTTCCTTGTAAGAGCCGGATGAGTTCAACAAGTGTACCTCTCCCAGCACAGTTTTTCCATATGAAAGAGAAAGCGTGCTATGAACTCTGGTCTTGGGTGACTGTGAGATAGTGAAGCTTCCTAACCTGAATAGCACATCGCAGTCCGCAGATGTTGGGCCTTGCTGTACTCCCAGGTTGTTCCCAGCGTTGGGGGCGGGGCCGGGGCTGTGGAGGAGGGGCGAGCCGGCTGGTTGCCTCAGTGTGTTTACTCCCAGGGCTGCCCCTAGCCTCGCAGGCTACACCTGCTCAGGTAAAGAGGTAGGGGGAGCCTTGCTCAGCCAATGAACTGCTCTTGTTCTCTTAAAGGCACCGTGCAGCTGACAGTAAAACCAGCCCGGTGACCTGGAGAGCTCCCAAGGTGGATGCCCGGAGGCAGCTGCGGGCTGGGTGTAGCGAAGCCTCCATGGCCACCCGTGACCCATGTCTGGGGTGCTTTCCCAGGCGGCCTCCTCCACTCTACCCAGAGGCCGGCCCCAGTCTTCAAAGCCCATTTTAGCTCTAAGTCCAAGGATATACAATACAGCGAGTGTAAGCTCACGTGCAAGCATGACTGTGCCATTTTACAGATGTGGAAACAGAGGCTGTGAATGATTTGCCAAAGGTTTCATGGAGAGGGCAGTGGTGTGGTCTAGAGGTCTAGAGCAGGGTACCCAACTTCTAGGATCTAATGCCCAAGATCTGAGGTGGAGCTGATGTAATAACAATAGAAATAAGTGCACAATAAATGAAATGCACTTGAAATATCCCCAAACCATGCCCCCATACCCACTGTGATCCATGGAAAAACTTTCTTTCAAGGAACGGGTCCCTAGTGCCAAAAGCGTTGGAGACTCTTGGTCTAGAGCACTGTGTGTGTGTACATGTGTATGTGCTTAGTTGTGTCTGATTGTGTGACCCCATGAACTGTAACCCCATCCCACCAGCCTCCTCTGTCCATGGGGATTCTCCACGCAAGAATACTGGGGTGGGTTGCCATGCCGTCCTCTAAAGGATCTGCCCCCAACCCAGGGATCAAACCTGCGACCATACAGGGGTCAAAAGAAGGGAATTCAGGTTTGGATCCTTGTACCATCCTACTCTGCCAGCCTTCCTTGTAAGAGCCGGATGAGTTCAACAAGTGTACCTCTCCCAGCACAGTTTTTCCATATGAAAGAGAAAGCGTGCTATGAACTCTGGTCTTGGGTGACTGTGAGATAGTGAAGCTTCCTAACCTGAATAGCACATCGCAGTCCGCAGATGTTGGGCCTTGCTGTACTCCCAGGTTGTTCCCAGCGTTGGGGGCGGGGCCGGGGCTGTGGAGGAGGGGCGAGCCGGCTGGTTGCCTCAGTGTGTTTACTCCCAGGGCTGCCCCTAGCCTCGCAGGCTACACCTGCTCAGGTAAAGAGGTAGGGGGAGCCTTGCTCAGCCAATGAACTGCTCTTGTTCTCTTAAAGGCACCGTGCAGCTGACAGTAAAACCAGCCCGGTGACCTGGAGAGCTCCCAAGGTGGATGCCCGGAGGCAGCTGCGGGGCTGGGTGTAGCGAAGCCCTCCATGGCCACCCCGTGACCCATGTCTGGGGTGCTTTCCCCAGGGCGGCCTCCTCCACTCTACCCAGAGCCGGCTTTCCAGGAGGCTCCCATGCCTAGCTGCCCGGGCAGGCACCCAGGGAGGAAAGACAGCGTGGCCTTGGCAGCTGCCCGCCAGGAAGAAGCGCACAGGTGCCTGGGAGAAGCCATTTCCTTGTCCCCTTCAGCAGCCCTGGTAAGTCCTGAGGCTCTGACCGTCTCTGTCTTCAGCACAGAGCGGTATGGTGGGAAGCTGCCTCTCCCGAAGGGCAGAAATTTTGGGCGTCCCGCTGGATGACCTTGAGCAAGTTACTCGAGCTCTCTGAACCTCACATGTCCATGTGGGAACGTGAGGAGCTCACTTGCCCCCTTTTATGATTTTCCCTGTCACACGCCTTGTTGTGAAAGATTTTTGTCTGCCAGGCTGGTCCTGTTACATAATCCGTTGTTAATTGGTTTTTCCTCTTGTATGTTAATTGGGGCCCTATCACAACTCATCAGTGTTTTCTGGTCAGCAGAACCAAACCCTGGCAGTACCTTTGAGCTGCTGTAAAGTGGAACCGTAGCAAAGAAATGTGGTGTTTTAGTCAGTTTGTGAGATCTTATCTAGAACCAATATTTGATTTTCATTTGGCCTCTTGAAATAGGAGAAAGAGGGCTCAGTGAGTACTTGCAGAGAATGGGGGCCCTAGGCGGGGACCCCACCCCTAGATCTAGCTTATGCGTGGTGTGTGAGAGCACCCGGCAGAAACACGGCCTCCACATTCCAGGCCCAGCTTTGATCTCTGCAACGCGGCCTCCCACATGGAATGCGTTCTTGAAACTGGGATCCTTTGGCCTGAAAGCTTCCTGTGTGGGGGTGGGGTTGTTCCCAGGTGTCCCCACGCTGGGTTCGCATCTCTGCTCTGCTTGAGATTCGAGAGCCCTGGGTTAGGAACAGAGGTCTCCTTCAGGCCTCTGCCCGGGGGTAGCCAGGGGGATATTTATGGCAACAAGTTAGCCTGAGCGCTTGGTCTGGAAGCCGGAAGAGTACAGTGGACTCAGGCTGTGCTGGGATCAGGAACTGGGGCTGATCTGCATCGATTGGCTCTGTGACCTCAGGCTCGTCACCTCACTACTGTGTACCTCGTTTTCCCAGCTGTAAAATGGGGATGGTAATCTTGGCAGTGCTTACTTACCACGATTATTCTTATGGCCACATAATATTGTGTATTTCACCAAAGCTTAGATTCCAGTCTTTGCAGTGCCTCCAGAATTCAGAGATTAAAAAAACCACAAGCATGTTTTTTAGAACCGATGCAACAGAGTAATGGCTGTTGTGTAAAATGGTACCTCCATGATAAAGAATGGTTTCAATGATGAGGGAATCATGACTGCTTGTTATTTAAGTCCTTTTCTGTTTCAAAAGTACCATTTGCTAGGACATTTTAAAATATAGACTCATAAACGGAAAGCAGGGGGAAGCAGCTCATTGAGTAATGGTGACTCCTGGAACTGAAACCCAGGCCTGGAACATGGCCCTAGTGCGGAAGGCGGTGCGATGTGTGTTAGAGCGTGGACTTTGGAGTTAGACTATGTTGGATTCAAATGTGGACTAGGAGCCCCACTGCTGACCTTGGGTGTAAGTCATTGTGCTTTTCTGTGCTTCGATTGCATCTACATTCTAGAATGGAGTCGGGGGAATGTCGTGAGCCCTGGCTGACGTTGTTGTTGTTGTTGATGTGGTTTAACTTAGACCAGGGACTCAGCACCCACGTACACGTTCCACTAAGGGATGCCCAGATCCAGAGCGCTCCTCCGGATCCTTGGAGATCCAGGTGGACTAGATACCCTGATCCAGGGCAAGACACTGCAGTTAGTGTCCCCAGAGGGGCTCCTTGCGTGCTCGTCACCTTCTGGGGGCAGCTGGAGGCTCCAGAGAGACACCGGATGAGCCAGTGCGTGGAACCAGTGAATTCTCCTAAATATGTGGGGCTGTTGTTGCACCTTGCTCTGGGGGCCCAGCCAAGGTCCTCACCCCTTCCGTTTGGCCGTGTGAGCCTCCGCACTCTGTTCTCCCCATCCCGAGGCTCCCTCCTGAGTATATCCATCATAGGGAGGGAAGTTCAGAGGTCTTGACAGTGTCTCCCTTCCCAGCGAGGCTGCGGGAGGGTGGTGTGGAGTGAGAGTTGGAACAGAAGCTTCTCAGGAAAGGGAAAGGCAGCTCCTCTTGTCCAGCTGGTCAGATGGTGTGTGAGAGTGTGCACACAGCTAGCACAGTTCAAAAAGAGGGGCTTCCCTGGTGGCTCAGTGGTGAAGAGTCCGCCTGCCAATGCAGGAGGCGTGGGGGCAGTCCCTGATGGGAAGGATTCCACCCGTCACAGAGCAACTGAGCCTGTGTACCACGGCTTTTCAGCCTGTGCTCTAGAGCCTGGGAGTTGCAACTATGGAGCCCACGTGCCGCAACTACTAGCCCCGTGCACCCTGGAGCCTGTACTCCACAAGAGCAGTCACTGCAGTGAGAAGCCACACAGCACATCAAAGAGTAACCCTCGTTCACCGCAACTAGAGAAAAGTCTGCCAAGCAATGAAGACCCAGCACAGCCGACAATAAATAAATACGTAAGTAAAGTTAGTTTTTAAAAATTCAGGTTGAAAAATTCTTGTGTGTAAAGGCCCCCAAGAGGTCCTGTCAGCCAGCCCCATGCTGTGGGCGGGAGTCTCTTCTAACCAACACAAGAAGGTTGCCGCTGCACTCCAGGGAAGCCTCCGAAACATCTCTCCTTGGTAACCAGCCACGGCATCTAAAAACCCTCTCTAGGGTATGTTCAGGCTGCGCGTGCATGTTTGAGGACCTTGGGTGTCTGTGGTAGTGTTCCGTGGACACTGAGCTCTCAAACTTTGCAGAAAAATTAGTTTGAGATTGGAGGGACCGGGGTACAGTGGGGAGCAGAGATCGTCTCTAGTCACCATGAAGCTTCTAAGCACTTTGGAGAAGCTGTACTTGTGGGGTGCCTACTGTGATCGAAGGATTATGCTGTGCTGTGCTTAGATGCTTCTTTATGTCCAACACTTCGCAACCACATGAGCTGTGGCCCACCTGGGTTGCTATGCCCACCTCCAGGGGATCTTCCCAACCCAGGGATCGAACCAGGTCTCCCAGATTGCAGGCAGATTCTTTACCGTCTGAGCTGTTACCCATTTTAATCCTCACAGTAGCCCATTTTATTATTCCCATTTTACAGATGAGAGCACTGAGACTCAGAGAGGCTACAAATCTTTAATATAATTGCTCAGCTAACAAGTGGCACAGCTGTGATTCAGATCTTTGTACATCTACATCCTAGGCTTGACCTATTACCATTCTATCAGTCATTGCAAATCAGGCCAAATACTAAAGTTCCCAGGTGCATTTTATTTGGCTTGCATAGTGTTTTGTTTTTATTAATTTATTTTTGGCTGTTCTGGGTTTTCACTGCTGCTGCAGGCTCTTCTCTAGTTGCAGGGAGTGGGGGCTACTCTCTAGTAGAGGTGAGTAGACTTCCTTTTTTTTTTTTTTAAAGATTTATTTATTTATTGAGGGGGAGTGGGGAGGGAGGGGAGCAGGCAGGCCACTTCCATTGGTCCTTCACCCGTCCATCTTCATCCATCCTTGCTCTTCGGCCTGCGTGGGCCTCCCATCGCGGCGGCCTCTGTCATCCCAGAGCACCGGCTCTGGGCGCACACGCTCCAGAGCTCCAGCTCAGTAATTGGACACATCGGTCCAGCTGCTCCGCGGCACGTGGGATCTTCCCAGGCCAGGGCTCGAACCGGCGCCCCTTGCACTGCAAGGCGGTGTCCTTACCCACTGGACCACCAGGGAAGCCCTGAGTAGACTTCTTGTTAGGGTGACTTCTCTTGTGGAACTCGGGCTCTAGGGCACATGGGCTTCAGTAGTTGTAGTACATTGGCTCAATAGTTGTGGCTCTGAGGCTTTAGAGCACAGGCTCCAGAGTTGTGCCTCATGGGCTTAGTGGCTTCGCAGCATGTGGGATCTTCCTGGATCAGGGATCGAATCCATCTCCTGCATTGGCACACAAGCTCTTTAGCACTGAGCTATCAGGGAAGCCCTTGCATAGTGTTTTGTTGTAACATTTTAAAAATTTAGATGCCAACATTTGACAATGCAGCTATTTAACAGAAGAATCTAGATTCTGATTTCTCTGTGAAGATGAGAAGGAAGACATGGCACCACGGGTCCACATTCTCACATGCCTGCCATCAACTGGAACTGCTTATCAGCTGCTGCCTTTAAACAGGGCATGTGACTTCTAGTTTGCCACAGTCCCCACCACTCTCTACCACTTCTCCGACTCAGTCTCCTGTCTCATTTATGATACCAGCCTGGCCCCACACGCCTGTGGAGACCCAGGTTCTGGTCCTAGCATCTGGCCTGGCTATGTGTGACTGTAATCTGTGCTAGGTAGTACTCTGAAATAATATCCTAAATGGCTTTCTGTGCTGCTTGGAGGTAGGAGGGTGGGGTTAGAGGGTAGAGAAGCCCTAAGTCTCCAGCATATCCACATCTGGGTGGCCTGGCTGTGAGTGATCTCAGTCTGTGTACCTTACACCAGCAACGGCCGATGTTATTTGCTCTTTGAGAATGTCATTCCACTGTACTACATGTCTGATGTTCCTGATGACATAGGACATTCGGGGACAGGAGGGGCCTGGTGGCACCCATCCTGCTGTGATACCCAGTGCTAATACTATGCAAAGAGTCTGACTCCCACGTGCCTCTGTTGTCTGTTCCAGGAAACCAGACTGAGGTTTCAAAATCTGAGTGTCTTGTTCTGACCCTTCTTGTGCTATGGGGTGTGTGCAAGAGAAAATTTGTAGCCCAGATGTGAACATGCTCACTTTCTGTGTTATACATGCAAACATACACATGCATGCACACACATGAAGGTCAGAAATGGCCATGCTTTATAGGTCTTCACATCTGTCTAGTACCTTGTTTGGATTTCTTTTTTTTTTAAGTAGTCATTCATTCATTCATTTGGCTGAACTAGGTCTTAGTTACAGCATGTGAACTCTTAGTTGTGGCATGCAGGATCTAGTGCCTTGACCAAGGATTGAGCCTGGGCTCCTTGCACTGGAAGAGTGGAATCTTAGCCATGGGAGCACCAGGGAAATCCTTTGTTTGCATTTCTGAGATCAGATCTTTAGAACATGGAACGGTAGAGATGGAAGTGTATAGATCATCTAGCCCAATAGTAGCAAATATGTTTTACTTCATTTGTGAATTCCTGTCAATCTGATGAGCCCTAAAGGGCTTCTGAAGCTACGTACAAGCATGGAGTGATCATACACTGAGATCTGTCAGCAGTATCTACTGCAGGTGTGGCAAGAGGTTGTAGCAGTACCTATGCCAGAACTTATATAGATGAGAAAACTGGAAGGGGAGATGACCCAGAATCACTCAGCAAAACAAGAGTCCAGTCCAAAAGCAAGATCTCTCTTGGTCTGGAAGCCACTGTTGCTTCCACTATCTTCCACTGTCTCAGAGTGGGAGGGAAGAAGACAGAAGCAAGTCGAGGACCTGGAGTCCCGCTCCCCCAAGAAGTCTGGCTGGGGTTGGGGCTAAGGAGTTTAGTTCTGTACCCTAGGCGGAGCCCTGCCAGAGGACCTGTCGGTTTCTGTTCCACTTCTCAAAATCCCCTTGCTCCTGTCCCAGTTTCCTGTCTCACTTTCCTCCAGTTCAGAGAGTGCCTGTTGTCTCCTGGGATCCTGGGTCCTACATGTCCTCTTTTGGCAGTGAGCTCCCCAGCCCCCTCTGTTCTGAAAGACAAGTCCTAGGGCAGGGGTTCCTAACCTTACTGATTTCATGGATTCCTCTTGCAAGCTAGTGAAGCCTACAGATCCCTTCTCAGAATGTTTTAAAATGCATAAAGTAAAACACATAGAAAACGAAACCAACCATACTGAAATATAATTATCAAGATATCAATATGGGGCTTCCCTGGTGGTCCAGTGGGTAAGGACTCCGCCTTGCAGTGCAAAAGGCAACAGTTCGATCCCTGGCCTGGGAAGATCCCACGTGCCGTGGAGCAGCTGGACTGGTGTGTCCAATTATGAGCCAGTGCTCTGGAACGCATTCTTCCAGAGCCGGTGCTCTGCAATGAGAGAGGCCACTGCAATGGGAGGCCCACACAGGCCAAAGAATTAAGATGAATGAAAATAAATTAAAAAAACAATAAAAGTGGCCAAAATAAAAAAAGATATCAATATAGCTCTTAAGATATTTCTAAAATTGTTTATGATATAATAGATACTTTATTAGGGCTTCCCTGTTGGCATTAGTGGTAAATAACCCACTTGCCAGTGCAGGAGACATAAGAGACATGGGCTACATCCCTGAATGGAGAAGATTCTCTGGAGGAGGGCATGGCAACCCATGCCAGTATTTTTGTTTGGAGAATCCCATGGACAGAGGAGGCTAGTGGGTAAGACCACAGTGTTGCAAACAGTCGGACACAACTGAAGCAACTTAGCATGGTAGATTAATACAATTAAAATGAAATCAAACACCAGATATAATAAATAATACAATTTTAGAATAATGAGCAGAAATGAAATTATGAATGATCTGTAACAACTATAATGTGATACAAAACTATCTGTGACTTCTCTTGGTGAGAGTCACTGGAACCGGCTGTGTTGCTGCGGTCTCCGCCTATATTCCAATGGAACAAAGTGTCTAACTTGAGTTAGAGGTGAGTGAAAATAAAAATGAAAGTTATCCCATCCAAATTCAGAGACACCTAAATTCCATCTGTGGTCCCAAGCCAAGACTCCCTTGCTCTAGGGATTCTGCTCCTCCAGTGGTTTGTGGGCCATGGTGATGCAGCTCATCAACCGGGTGCATAGAGAATAGCAGGTGTGATGAGACTTCAAGAAATATACACACACACAGAGACAGAGAAAATGGCCCTCTTTTGGGCTGAGGGTTTCGATGGATTCCTCTTGCAAGCTAGTGAAGCCTACAGATCCCTTCTCAGAATGTTTTAAAATGCATAAAGTAAAACACATAGAAAACGAAACCAACCATACTGAAATATAATTATCAAGATATCAATATGGGGCTTCCCTGGTGGTCCAGTGGGTAAGGACTCCGCCTTGCAGTGCAAAAGGCAACAGTTCGATCCCTGGCCTGGGAAGATCCCACGTGCCGTGGAGCAGCTGGACTGGTGTGTCCAATTATGAGCCAGTGCTCTGGAGCGCATTCTTCCAGAGCCGGTGCTCTGCAATGAGAGAGGCCACTGCAATGGGAGGCCCACACAGGCCAAAGAATTAAGATGAATGAAAATAAATTAAAAAAACAATAAAAGTGGCCAAAATAAAAAAAGATATCAATATAGCTCTTAAGATATTTCTAAAATTGTTTATGATATAATAGATACTTTATTAGGGCTTCCCTGTTGGCATTAGTGGTAAATAACCCACTTGCCAGTGCAGGAGACATAAGAGACATGGGCTACATCCCTGAATGGAGAAGATTCTCTGGAGGAGGGCATGGCAACCCATGCCAGTATTTTTGTTTGGAGAATCCCATGGACAGAGGAGGCTAGTGGGGTACAGTCCACAGTGTTGCAAACAGTCGGACACAACTGAAGCAACTTAGCATGGTAGATTAATACAATTAAAATGAAATCAAACACCAGATATAATAAATAATACAATTTTAGAATAATGAGCAGAAATGAAATTATGAATGATCTGTAACAACTATAATGTGATACAAAACTATCTGTGACTTCTCTTGGTGAGAGTCACTGGAACCGGCTGTGTTGCTGCGGTCTCCGCCTATATTCCAATGGAACAAAGTGTCTAACTTGAGTTAGAGGTGAGTGAAAATAAAAATGAAAGTTATCCCATCCAAATTCAGAGACACCTAAATTCCATCTGTGGTCCCAAGCCAAGACTCCCTTGCTCTAGGGATTCTGCTCCTCCAGTGGTTTGTGGGCCATGGTGATGCAGCTCATCAACCGGGTGCATAGAGAATAGCAGGTGTGATGAGACTTCAAGAAATATACACACACACAGAGACAGAGAGAAAGGATGAGAGCACATTCACCAGTCCGCTTTTATTCAGGGCTGAAGCCACCAGGTGTTTACAGGGAATAATATTAGCACGGGCTGGGAATCAGTCACAGTCCTAGTCAATAATCACACTTTGTGACTCTCAGCCGCTTACATGATCTTCCCAATGGACAGAGCACGTTACAGCAGGGTCAACGGTACCAACAAGAAGTTAAGGCATCTGCGCAGACCTCGTGTTCCAAAGTCCATAGCAGATCTCCCACCTGTTGCTGTTCAGTATGACCCCAGCTAATGAGCTCATGTGAATCGAATCAGCTTGCCTTTGTCTTAGTTTTTTCATTTCTAAGATGGTTTTCTCCTGACTCGGCCAAAGTTGCAAAAACCTTCACGAGTTTGTTTCCCCACATATCCTCCTTTTTGTTTTTGTAGAAGGAGATAAGTCGAGCAAGTGACTTCTTTCTCACTAGAGTCACACTATTACAATCACTGATCACATATTGATTTATACATTTGGTCAATTGCTTCAAGTCTAGTCATCATTATTTTCTTTGGAGGCTTAGTCATAACACTTGGTATTACAAGGCACAATAATCTTGCAAAACAGGCAAAATACAAATAGTACAATTAATGACAGTGGAATTACAAATTATTTTAGCCATGAGCCTCCCACACCAAACAATTGAGTTTTAAACTAGCATAGAATCGTTTCCATGACAGAAGACATTTGGTATGCAAAGGTCCAAGAAGTGAATATTATAAAGGATCATGTGAGTCAGGTCCAGCATCTTGGGTAAGCTGTCTACTTCTGATGTCATCTTCTCATCCTGGTGTAGTGTTGTTTGAGGTCTAGCATCTTGGGCATTGAGGCACCTTATATAAAAAGATCCTTCAATCTAGATTTGAGACAGTCCCTTAAATTATGTATTTTTCCAGTCCTATTTGCAGGTCTTCATCTGATCTTCACCTAAAGATAGGCTATTAAAATGGGCTTCAGAAACAACTAGAATGTCCTTCAATAATTCAATTATTTTTTACATTAATATACCCTAACAGCAAAGAACTATCCAGAAATCAATCTTAGTAGATATAAACTGCCATTAACAAATTGGAATTTAACATTCAGTTAAGCATCTTTTTTCGTATAATCCCCATAAATGTTTTCAACTGGTTACCAAATTACTATTAAGTCATAATCAGAGCATATTTGCCAGTTCATTAAGTACTTTTGTTAACCTTTGTGAAGTTATGTTTTCCATTAGACTCCTTTAATTTTTTTTTTTTTTAATTTATTTGTCCTTCATTGCTGTGCAGGCTTTCCCCTAGCTGCAGTGAGTGGGGACTACTCTCTGGTTTTGGTGTGAGGGCTTCAGTAGTTGTGACTTCTGGGCTCTAGAGCACAGGCTCTGTAGTTGTGGTGCATGGGCTTAATTGCTCTGGCATGTGGGATCTTCCCAGGCCAGGGATGGAACCAGGGCCCCTTGCAGTGCAAAGGCGGACTCTTTACCCACTGGACCACCAGGGACGCCCCTCCTTTAATTTTTTACCCAGTTCAGAAACTGGTATTTATCCTAGAGTTATTTCCACTGATTTTCTTAAAAAGGAACTATTTTTGAAAAGCTTGTTTAGTGTTATGACAATATTTTAAGATAGTAAGTAGAAACAACTGATAACATTTTACCTGAACATATCAGAATTTTAGGATCTCCATATAGTTTCTATGATTAGTAACTTTTCACCAGATACATATTATTTGACAATATTTTTTTGCGTAATTTAATGTACAGCATGAACCTAATCAGTGTAATCTCTCTGGGATGCTTCAGGGGCCCTTTGAAGCAACTCAAAGTTAGTTAGAAGTCAGAAGTATTTTATCAGGATAATTTAGGACGTCCTATTAGCAAATATCAAAAATGTTTAGAGCACTCAGAAAGTGTCTTAACAGAGAGAAAGGCAGATTTCATTTTAATATCCTTCTCAGTTTACTAGAAACCATGTTCCATAGTATGTGAAACAGTTGCCTTCTAAGGGGAAACCACTGATCGACCGTGTGGCTTTGGCCCACACCGTCAGTCCCTTGAAGGACTGTTAGGGCTCTCTGTCCTGGGATACCGGTGTCCTTCTACCTGTGCTGACATTCTGCAAAAGGCAAAGCTTTCACGTTCATGAAGTGGAAGAGGAGAGACACATGGGATAACATGGCACAGAAAACGTGACCGACTTTTTTCTTGCAAACTCAATCAAAATCTATTCCAAACATAGTCTTAACCACGCACAACTTCTTTTCAGGATCCCCATTTGTAAGTCTGATGTTCCTCATGCATTTTTTATTGAAAACACATATCCTACCTTGCCCAAGTAACCAAGAACTAGCATTTCATAAATTGGCAAGCAGAAATACCAGTGATAATTTTCAAAAGTGTTTGCTTTCGTATAGAGAATATTTCTGAAAAGCACCAAATATTAATAGTTGCAAATCTCTTTAGATTTTCTGTAAAAGAAAATTAGTGTTCAGCAAATACTCTTTTCTATTCGGGAATAATCTAGCTATCTAAAAGATTTCCACCACCTACTGTAACATAACCATCAGAAATCCAAGCCATCTCAATGTGGAGAGACTATTTTAGATAGACATTCCCAAAGTACAGTTATTCCCAATAGAGTCTCTCTAAAAGCCCATATTTCACTCCAGTTACTCTTGTTGACGAAGCCTGCAACAGATGTAATAATACCTAACTTATATTAAACTTTGCCATAATGAAAATAATGTGCTTAATGTTAATGACTTAGAGATTATCTTTATTAGAGCAAACAAATATATTTTTTTGTTTTGTTTTTCAAACAAATTTTTTTTAACTTTTATTTTACTTTTAACTTTTACAGAGTTTTGTTGTTTACAGATATGTATGTTCTCAGATTAGTCATATGTATATCCCCCCTTTCCCACCCCTCCCGACCATCACACAGCACCCCTGAAGGATTTCCTTTTCTCACAGAGCAATGACTATAGCTATTTTCTTTACTTATGATAGTACAGGCCTTTCTGCTACTTCCTTTACGCCTCCCACCCTCTGTTCCTTCCCCACAATGTCCATATGTCCACTGTCCATGTCTGTCTTTCTGTCGCTTCACTGCGTGTGCCATCATCACCATCCTACTAGATTCCATATATATGTGTTAATATACTGTATTTGTCCTTTTCTTTCTGACTGACTTCACTTTTTATGATATGTTCTAGATCCAGCCACCTCATTAGGGCTGATTCTTCTACATTTCTCTTTACAGCTGTGTAGTATTCCATTGTATATGTGTACCAGAGCTTTTGTATCCATTCATTCGTCGATGGGCATCTAGATTGCTTCCAGGTTCTAGCTATTGTGTAGAGAGCTGCAGTGAACGTTGGGGTACAGGTGTAGAGCAAACAAATATTAATAACAGGTATTTAAATTTGAATATTCCCTAGCTCATGTGAACCCGAAATTCATTTAGGTCAACCTTTTTTGAATTTAGAATTATTTGGTTTGTAAGTGTTTACTTTTCTTTAGGCCAATTCAGTAGAGCTCAAAATAACCTCAACAGTATTATCTAAAGACAAAGACACACACATTGAGACATACACAAATCTGGCCAGAGACACACAACTGAGACATATATAAATCTGGACAGACAAGAGATCTCAGGACTTTCTGCTTGAAACTTTTTTTTTTTTCCTTTTTCTTTTGGCTTGAAGTTTCCTTCATTTGCTTATTGCTGGAATCTTAGAGTGAGCTGCATTTCAAAGATATGGTAAGAGTTAACTTCAGGTTTTTTCTAGGCATATTTTTGTTTTTCAAGCAGGGTCAGAGGTAAAAAATGGTTTTCTAAAGCAGACCCAGGTGAGACATGTAGAATTTGAGAAGAAATCATTTGTTCCACTAATTGTAATTCTGTCAGAGCCTCAGGTGTTAGAGTTCTAGGAGGTGGGTCTCCTTTAGTAAGGAAAAGAGCTTAGACAATGCGTATGCTGGAATACAAATAGTGGGACTGTTAAGCATCCCTTGAGGTAACACTTTCCATTGATAATGTTTTCTAGGCTCTATATTGTTAAGTGATGGTACAGAGAAAGTAAGCTTTTCTTTATCACCGGGATACAGAGGAATAGTGTAGACGCAGCCTTTGAAGTCACTGATTAATTTGCAGGAATCATAGTAGGGGATGGAAACCCAGGTTGGAAAACCCCCATAGGCGGAATGGTTTCATTGACCTTTCTAAGATCTACAAGAAGTCGCCATTTTCCAGACCTCCTTTCAATGGGAAAACTAGGAGAATTCCAAGGACCAAAAAGCTTCTTCCACACTATTTTTATCCAGTTGCTCCTCAGCCAGCAAACAAACAACTTTCAATTTTTCCTTAGTTCAAGGTCACTGCTCAACTCAGACAGGTATTGCACTTTTCCAGACCAAAGGGATTGGCTCTGGGGAAGGCAAAGCATTTTCACAAGCAGTGGCTGCTAAGCAAAAGGCGAGGATCCCAGGCCCTGTCGGTCAACAGGCATTTCAGCCTGGAGTGAAAAGCGTCTTCCTTGGTGTTTTCCACCTAAGCCTAGTCCAGGTTCAGAGCCTTATTCACACACAAGATTTTACTCTGGGCACTGTACTGATCCTTCGGGGGTATGTATATTTCAGCATTCCATTGTTGTGAAAGATGTCACCCCCATAAATTCTGTAATACGGATGACAGGAAGAATCAGTAATTGAGTTATCCTATGTCCTTTATTTGCTTTCCATGGTATGGCAGTAGAAATCATAATGTTGATTTCTCCTTCAAAATTGCTATCTATAATTCCAGTATGCACTCTAACTCCTTTTGATGTCTGTTTTTATTATTTATTTTTGATTGTATTTTATTTTTTAAAGCCACCCTTCACTAATATTTCACAAGTTCCCTCTTCTCTTGCTTCCCGGAGCTGTCTCAAGAGGACCCGTGTCTCAGAGGACACATACCTGGGCTGTTTTGTTTGGAAGGTTCAGAACCCCCCATATTTTATCTCATTGTTTCCCTAGAGGGTCACAAACCATCAGGAATCTGTCGGAGGCCTCAATCACCCGTGGTTCCTCCCAGTGTCTCATCACACTAATATGAACAGGCTTTCACTTTCTGCGAACCTTCGTTATTTGCCCCACGTTGGGTGCCATTTGCTGCAGCTTGTCAGCTAGGTGCATGGAGAATAGCGGGTGTGATATTGTTAAGTGATGGTACAGAGAAAGTAAGCTTTTCTTTATCACCGGGATACAGAGGAATAGTGTAGACGCAGCCTTTGAAGTCACTGATTAATTTGCAGGAATCATAGTAGGGGATGGAAACCCAGGTTGGAAAACCCCCATAGGCGGAATGGTTTCATTGACCTTTCTAAGATCTACAAGAAGTCGCCATTTTCCAGACCTCCTTTCAATGGGAAAACTAGGAGAATTCCAAGGACCAAAAAGCTTCTTCCACACTATTTTTATCCAGTTGCTCCTCAGCCAGCAAACAAACAACTTTCAATTTTTCCTTAGTTCAAGGTCACTGCTCAACTCAGACAGGTATTGCACTTTTCCAGACCAAAGGGATTGGCTCTGGGGAAGGCAAAGCATTTTCACAAGCAGTGGCTGCTAAGCAAAAGGCGAGGATCCCAGGCCCTGTCGGTCAACAGGCATTTCAGCCTGGAGTGAAAAGCGTCTTCCTTGGTGTTTTCCACCTAAGCCTAGTCCAGGTTCAGAGCCTTATTCACACACAAGATTTTACTCTGGGCACTGTACTGATCCTTCGGGGGTATGTATATTTCAGCATTCCATTGTTGTGAAAGATGTCACCCCCATAAATTCTGTAATACGGATGACAGGAAGAATCAGTAATTGAGTTATCCTATGTCCTTTATTTGCTTTCCATGGTATGGCAGTAGAAATCATAATGTTGATTTCTCCTTCAAAATTGCTATCTATAATTCCAGTATGCACTCTAACTCCTTTTGATGTCTGTTTTTATTATTTATTTTTGATTGTATTTTATTTTTTAAAGCCACCCTTCACTAATATTTCACAAGTTCCCTCTTCTCTTGCTTCCCGGAGCTGTCTCAAGAGGACCCGTGTCTCAGAGGACACATACCTGGGCTGTTTTGTTTGGAAGGTTCAGAACCCCCCATATTTTATCTCATTGTTTCCCTAGAGGGTCACAAACCATCAGGAATCTGTCGGAGGCCTCAATCACCCGTGGTTCCTCCCAGTGTCTCATCACACTAATATGAACAGGCTTTCACTTTCTGCGAACCTTCGTTATTTGCCCCACGTTGGGTGCCATTTGCTGCAGCTTGTCAGCTAGGTGCATGGAGAATAGCGGGTGTGATGAGACTTTAAGAAATATACACATACATCAACAGAGAGAAAAGATGGAGGTGGAGGGGCGGGCAAGGGTAAGGCCCCGAACACATTCACTAGTCCACTTTTATTCAGTGCTGAAGCCGCCAGGTGTTTACAGGGAATAATATTAGCCCGGGCTGGGAGTCAGTCACAGCCCTAGTCAATATCACAGCCCTAGTCAATAATCACCCTTTGTGACTCTCAGTTGCTTACATGATCTTCCCAATGCACAGAGGGCATTACAGCTGGGGGGCAAGGATACCAGCAAGAAGTTAAGGAGTTTGCACAGACTGGGCGTTCCAAAGTCCATAGCAGATCTCCCGCCTGTTGCTGTTCAGTATGACCCCAGCTAATGAGCTCATGTGAATTGAATCAGCTTGCTTTTGTCTTAGTTTTTTCATTTCTAAAATGGTTTTCTCCTGACTTGGCCAAAGCTGCAAAAACCTTCCCTAATTTGTTTCCCCACGCCATGGAACCCTGGGATCCGAGGAGTGTCATGGGGGCTGCCACAGTGTGGGGCAAAAGCAGGAGCTCCGGCCAACCAGACCCATAACCTCTGAATCCATCACCTCTGCCTTGTCTGAGCAGGCATTTTATTTGAATTCACTTTGAAATAAAGGGAGGGGTGGAATTCATGTGTTCCTGTCTGAATGTCATCACTTGCCCCATCTACTTCTTGTGACAGGAAGCAAAGCCAAGGCATAGAGAAGTGAGGGGTGCTGGAGGCACAGACGTCGGTGGCAGGGTTGGGGCCAAGGGGGGAGGAAAGCAGCTGGGTGGGATGAGCTTCCTGCCACCTCTGCCTGCGAACCACTTCAGGGAAGCAGTCGGTTGTGGCCAAGAGTCAAGAGACCTGAATTCAGGGTCACAGAGCTGACGCAACGTTGAGTTTCTTAGAGACAATTATATGTAGATATTCAGTGGACAAAATGAGAAAACATTTTAAAAAAATTAAGTATAGTCGCTATCCTTCAAGACTGAGAGGACATAGGTATACCTATGGCTGATTCATGTTGATATTTGGCAGAAAACAACAAAATTCTGTAAAGCAGTTATCCTTCAATTTAAAAAATTTTTAAAAAGGCTTTAGAATAAATTGTATTTTAAAAATGCAAAAAATCATATAGTTGCTGTCCAATGTTATGTCAGTTACAGGTGTATAAGATAGTGATTCATAGTTTGTAAAAGCTATACTCCTTTTACAGTTATTATAAAGTACTGGCTGTATCTCCAGTGTTGTGCTGTGTATGAGTGCATGTGGACTCTGTCACTCTGTTGTGTCCTAGTCTTCGCAGCCCTGTGGCCTGCAGTCCGCCAGGCTCCTCTGTCCATGGGATTTCCCACACAGGAGTACTGGAGTGAGTGAGCATTTCCTTTTCCAGGGGAGCTTCCTGACTCAGGGATTGAACCCAGGTCTCCAGCATTGCAGGCGGATTCTTCCCCATTTGAGCTACCAGGGAAGCCCTATTGAAGTATAGGTGCTTTCTAATGTTATGTTAGTTTCTACTGTACAACAAAGTGAATCAGCTCTACATAGACATGTATCCCCTCCTTTTTCTGTCTTCCTCCTCATTGAGGTCACCAAAGAGCACTGAGTAGAGTTCCCTGTGCTATACAGCAGGTTCTTATTGCTTATCTGTTTTATACACAGTAGTGTGTATACATCAGTCCCAAGCTGCCATTCATCCCACCCTCCTTTCCCTCCTTGGTGTCCATGTGTTTTTCTCTATGTCTGTGTCTCTGTTTCTGCTTTGCAAATAAGTGTATTTGCATAATTTTTCTAGATTCCACATAAAGCCACATTCTGTTTTTCTCTTTCTGATTTACTTTACCCTATATGACAGTCTCTGGGTCCATCCATATCTCTGCAAACAGCACAATTTTGTTCCTTTTTATGACTGAATAATATTCTAAAATGAGGCCATGTGAAGAAACATAAAGAACTACTAAGGAGATTTTAATATATTTGTCTCTAAGCCTGAGTCCTTTCTTTCAACTCTTCCTAGGGATCTTTCACCCACCTGAAACAAACCCTCTGTCCCACACAGGATAATCCCAGTCACCCAGCACACTGACACAGTCAGGTTTGTGGCTAAATGGTCACATCGTCTGCTGTTTGACCTCCTCACTTCTTCCCTTTGCCATCCTGTCTCATGCTCTCTGGCCTGCATTTCCCTCACATTTCCCAGTCTCTCTCTCTCTGTTCCAGCCTGCCTTCCACAGAGCCCAGGCATGTTCTGATCGTAAGTTCTGACCATGTCCTTCTGTTTCAAGGCCTGTGACATCTTCTTACTGCACATGAGGCCAAGCCCTGCCTCCGAGCACAGCAGCCCAGACTCCTCAGTATCTGCCTGCAGCCTCCGTGCACTCTCCCTTCCCCAGCATCCCTATCTCCTCCTGATGGGGGCTGCTGCTCTGTTGCTGGGGTCTCCCCTGCCTTCTGCATGTGCCCAGACATCAGCACAAGCCCAGGGAGCTGTGGAAAGAGGAGAGGAGTTGGGAAAGCAGAAGCTGACGTGATGGGCAGCACATGAGCAGGGAGGCCTGTGAGGCATCCTGCTGATAGGGGCAGAGGCCGGCGTGGCTCTGTCCAGGCCAGACAGCGCTTATTTTCAGGGACCAGCCAGTATGTTGCAGAGAGTTTCAAGCACCTTCTCCAGTCAGGGAGAGTTAACCATTTGCTATGCGTATCCAAACCAGAGGCAAGAACCAGGTCACCTAGGAACAGAATACAGCTGAGATTCGTAGGATCTCTGCTTCTAAGAATGTCAGAGCTAGGAGGGACCATGCAAATGGTCCTTTCTGCTTCAAACAGGAAGGTTAAGCCCAGAAAAGAGGAATCTCTTGCCCAGGATCACATGAGTTTGAAGCAAAGCCCGGACTGGAGCTTCTTACCTCCTTCCCAGTCTCCACGCCCCGGGCTCTGGCCTCTGAATCTCACCAGGAGCCCAAGTAGCTGGCCTAGGACTGATTTACCAACAATGGTTTAATGTGTCACTTCTAGGCAATGCAGGGCCGGCTCTTACCTAGGGTTATCAACACTCTAACCCAAAGGTCCCTGGATAAAGAACTACTAAGGAGATTTTAATATATTTGTCTCTAAGCCTGAGTCCTTTCTTTCAACTCTTCCTAGGGATCTTTCACCCACCTGAAACAAACCCTCTGTCCCACACAGGATAATCCCAGTCACCCAGCACACTGACACAGTCAGGTTTGTGGCTAAATGGTCACATCGTCTGCTGTTTGACCTCCTCACTTCTTCCCTTTGCCATCCTGTCTCATGCTCTCTGGCCTGCATTTCCCTCACATTTCCCAGTCTCTCTCTCTCTGTTCCAGCCTGCCTTCCACAGAGCCCAGGCATGTTCTGATCGTAAGTTCTGACCATGTCCTTCTGTTTCAAGGCCTGTGACATCTTCTTACTGCACATGAGGCCAAGCCCTGCCTCCGAGCACAGCAGCCCAGACTCCTCAGTATCTGCCTGCAGCCTCCGTGCACTCTCCCTTCCCCAGCATCCCTATCTCCTCCTGATGGGGGCTGCTGCTCTGTTGCTGGGGTCTCCCCTGCCTTCTGCATGTGCCCAGACATCAGCACAAGCCCAGGGAGCTGTGGAAAGAGGAGAGGAGTTGGGAAAGCAGAAGCTGACGTGATGGGCAGCACATGAGCAGGGAGGCCTGTGAGGCATCCTGCTGATAGGGGCAGAGGCCGGCGTGGCTCTGTCCAGGCCAGACAGCGCTTATTTTCAGGGACCAGCCAGTATGTTGCAGAGAGTTTCAAGCACCTTCTCCAGTCAGGGAGAGTTAACCATTTGCTATGCGTATCCAAACCAGAGGCAAGAACCAGGTCACCTAGGAACAGAATACAGCTGAGATTCGTAGGATCTCTGCTTCTAAGAATGTCAGAGCTAGGAGGGACCATGCAAATGGTCCTTTCTGCTTCAAACAGGAAGGTTAAGCCCAGAAAAGAGGAATCTCTTGCCCAGGATCACATGAGTTTGAAGCAAAGCCCGGACTGGAGCTTCTTACCTCCTTCCCAGTCTCCACGCCCCGGGCTCTGGCCTCTGAATCTCACCAGGAGCCCAAGTAGCTGGCCTAGGACTGATTTACCAACAATGGTTTAATGTGTCACTTCTAGGCAATGCAGGGCCGGCTCTTACCTAGGGTTATCAACACTCTAACCCAAAGGTCCCTGGAGACAGGTTACCTTATTATACACATTGGCTCACAGTAATTTTGTCCACAGCACTATCTTGAGCATCTCCTATTATTTTCATTGCCCCTTTACCAGATGAGGAGCCTAAAGTTCCATAAGTTCATGAAGCTTTTCCAAGGCCACACAGTTGGTAAGTTGCAGAGTGGGATTTACACTCAGGTCCACTTGACACCCACACCCATACATCTCTTTGCTATTCTGTTGTAGTGCAGTATGGCAGTGTGGGGAAAACTGCTGTTCTGGTTCCGGACTTGAGCCCCTGGGAGGCCAGTGGCTTCTTTTTTTATATATAATTTTGTTTGTTTATTTTTTTGGATTGTGCTGATCCTTCCTTGCTTCATGGGCTTTTCTCTAGTTGGGACGAGCAGGGGCTACTCTCCAGCTGCTGTGTGTGGGCTTCTCAGTGCAGTGGCTTCTCTTATGCAGAGCATGGGCTCTAGGACATGCAGGCTTCAGTCGTTGTGGCTCCCAGACTCTAAGGCTCAGGCTTGGTAGTTGCGGCACACAGCTCAGTTTCTCCATGGCGTGTGGGATCTTCCTGGATCAGGGATCGAACTGTGTCTCCTGCATTGATGGGCAGATTCTTTACCACTGAGGCACCAGGAAGCCTGGCTAGTGACTTCCTCATAGACCTTAGTCAGGGAATCTTTGGGCAAGCCTTCTCTGGATCCAATATCTAGGCTTATAGAAAGGAAATTCTAATTCTGCCCACAGTTTTTTGTTTTTCATTTATTTTTGGATGTGCTGGGTCTTTGCTACTGTTCAGGGAGCTTCTCTAGTTGCAGAGAGTGGGGGCTACTCTCTAGTTGTGGTGCTCAGGCTTCCCACTGAGGCGGTTTCTCCCGTTGCAGAGCCATGGGCTCTAGGGCATGCCAGTCAGTTACCCCATATTGGGTGGAATGTTTCCCAGACCAGGGATTGACCCATCTCCCCTTCATTGGCAGGCAGATTCTTAATCACTAGACTGCCAGGACAAAGGTTAGTCACTTCTAGGCAATGCAGGGCCGGCTCTTACCTAGGGTTATCAACACTCTAACCCAAAGGTCCCTGGAGACAGGTTACCTTATTATACACATTGGCTCACAGTAATTTTGTCCACAGCACTATCTTGAGCATCTCCTATTATTTTCATTGCCCCTTTACCAGATGAGGAGCCTAAAGTTCCATAAGTTCATGAAGCTTTTCCAAGGCCACACAGTTGGTAAGTTGCAGAGTGGGATTTACACTCAGGTCCACTTGACACCCACACCCATACATCTCTTTGCTATTCTGTTGTAGTGCAGTATGGCAGTGTGGGGAAAACTGCTGTTCTGGTTCCGGACTTGAGCCCCTGGGAGGCCAGTGGCTTCTTTTTTTATATATAATTTTGTTTGTTTATTTTTTTGGATTGTGCTGATCCTTCCTTGCTTCATGGGCTTTTCTCTAGTTGGGACGAGCAGGGGCTACTCTCCAGCTGCTGTGTGTGGGCTTCTCAGTGCAGTGGCTTCTCTTATGCAGAGCATGGGCTCTAGGACATGCAGGCTTCAGTCGTTGTGGCTCCCAGACTCTAAGGCTCAGGCTTGGTAGTTGCGGCACACAGCTCAGTTTCTCCATGGCGTGTGGGATCTTCCTGGATCAGGGATCGAACTGTGTCTCCTGCATTGATGGGCAGATTCTTTACCACTGAGGCACCAGGAAGCCTGGCTAGTGACTTCCTCATAGACCTTAGTCAGGGAATCTTTGGGCAAGCCTTCTCTGGATCCAATATCTAGGCTTATAGAAAGGAAATTCTAATTCTGCCCACAGTTTTTTGTTTTTCATTTATTTTTGGATGTGCTGGGTCTTTGCTACTGTTCAGGGAGCTTCTCTAGTTGCAGAGAGTGGGGGCTACTCTCTAGTTGTGGTGCTCAGGCTTCCCACTGAGGCGGTTTCTCCCGTTGCAGAGCCATGGGCTCTAGGGCATGCCAGTCAGTTACCCCATATTGGGTGGAATGTTTCCCAGACCAGGGATTGACCCATCTCCCCTTCATTGGCAGGCAGATTCTTAATCACTAGACTGCCAGGAAGTCCCTGGTTATAGTTTTTTATTTTTATTATTATTACTGATCTTTGCCTGCACTGGGTCTCTGTTGCTGCATGCAATCTGTCTCTAGTTGCCATGAGCAGGGGCTGCTCTTTGTTGCAGTGCCTGGGCTTCTCATTGCAGTGGCTTCTCTTGCTGTGGCTCATGGGGCCTTAGGACATGTGGGCTTCAGTGGTTGCAGCTCATGAGTGTACTTGTTCTGTGGCATGTGGAATCTTCCCAGACCAACGATTGAACCCATGTCTCCTGCCTTGGCAGGCAGATTCTTAACCACTGATCTATAAGGGAAGTTCCTGCCTACAGTTTAAAGTTATGCAACTGAAAGCAACTTACAACTGTTACCCATTTATTCAACTAGTATCTTTTAAGAACTTAAAGAGGAGACACAAAAGATATAGGTTCGATTCCTGGGTCGGGAAGACTCCCTGGAGAGAGGGCACAGCAACCCATTCCAGTACCCTTGCCTGGATAATCCCATAGACAGAGGAGCCTGGCGGGCTAAAGAGTCGGACACGACAGAAGTGACTAAGCACACACGCATGTGTACTTAAGACGTTAGAGAACTACCCAAACAAGAGTGACCCGAGGGGCAGATTCCAGAGGTAAGGGAAATGCCACTATTCAGCTGCCACTTTGCCCTTCAGTATGCTGTTTCTCAAGAGATGACTAAGAATTAGAGCAGAATGTGTGGAGTTGTTATGAAGCTAGGGTATGAAAACTGGATTTCAGGGTCTACCAAGGAAAAGTATCCCTGATAAACACTCCAGGCTTTCAAACGTAACCCCGAAAGGGCTATGCCCTAGGAGTACAAGTGTATTAGAAACTGACCAGCCCCAACAAAACTGAAGACTAACATCTACTCAGTTAAATCTTTTCTATAACTTGGGTTTAAATGCCTCCCAGAAGCAAAAGTAAAAATCTTTCTGAAGGAAAATAATACTATCAAAGGCCTCAAATTTTCCTATAATTTTTTTCATATGCAATATTTAACATTAAATCACAATTTACCTGACCTCTCAGTAGACAAGATCAAGTGGCTGAAAACCAAGAGAAAAAAAATAGACCATCAAAATAGGTCCACAGAAAATAAAGAATCAAAAAAAAAAAAAAAGGTCCACAGAAGAGCCAGATATTGGCATAAGAAGTCATGGATTTCAAAACATGTGATTAATATGTTTAAGACATTATATGATAAGATGGAGAATTTCAGCAGAGAATTAGAATCCATTAGTGAGAATTAAATGGAAATTCTTTCTTTTCTTTTTTGCCACATAGCATATGTGATCTTAGTTCCTTGACCAGGGTTTGAACCTGTAACCCCTGCAGTGGATGTGCAGAATCTTAACCACTGGACCTCTAGGGAAGACCTAGAAGTGGAAATTCTAAGCCTGAAATATAGCAACTGAAATTAAAAACTCGAAAGATAGATATGAGTTTACAGTACAGCTAAGTACAGCTAAAGATAAAATTAGTGACCTGAGAAACAGGTCAGTAGAAAATATCTCAACTATAAAAAATAGACATATGAAACATGGTGAAAATGTTTAAATACAAATAATTGAAGTGCCATAGAGAGGCAGAGAGAAAGGAAGGGGAAAGAAGAAGAAAGAGAGGAAGAGGAAGAAGAAAAGGAAGAAAGGAGGAGGGAAATGGGGAGGCAGAGGTGGCAGGAGAACTCTTCTCTTTTTTTGGCCATTTCTATTGGTCTTTCATTTATCTGTTTTCATCCATCTTTGTTCTTTGGCCTGTGTGGGCCTCCCATTGCAGTGGCTTCTTTTGCTATAGAGCACCAGCTCTGGGCACGTGCGCTCCAGAGCTCTGGCTTGGTAATTGGACACATTGGTCCAACTGCTCCATGGCACATGGGATCTTCCCAGGCCAGGGACTGAACCGGCACCCCTTGCACTGCAAGGTGGTGTCCTTACCCACTGGACCACCAGGGAAGCCCCAGGTGAACTCTTAATTGCAGCATGTGGAATCTAGTTCCCCAACCTGGAATCAAACCTGGGTCGCCTGCATTGGGAGCTGAGTCTTAGCTATTGGACCACCAGGGAAGTTCCTGTTTTGTTTTGTTTTTGGCTGCACCATGTGCAGTTTACAGGATCCTAGTTCCCTAACCAGGGATTGAGCCTGGGCCATGGCAGAGGAAGCACTAAGTCCTCACCACTGGTGATTGAAAGTAAGAATCACTGTAAATACCAAGCACAACAAGTAAAGAGAAACTAAACTAGGGCCTACTACTATGTTGTAATGATTAAAAACCAAAGAAAAGGGGAGAATTTTTGAAGGCAGCAGTAATAATACTGACAGATTCTCAACAGAAGTTATGAAAACCAGGGCTTCCCTGGTGGTCCAGTGGGTAAGGACACCACCTTGCAGTGCAAGAGGCGCTGGTTCTATCACTGGCCTCGGAAGATCCCACGTGCCACGGAGTGGCTGGATCAATATGTCCAACGACGGAGCCTGAGTTCTGGAGTGCATGAGTCCAGAGCCAGCGCTCTGCAGCAACAGAGGCCACTGCGATGGGAGGCCCACACAGGCCAAAGAACAAAGATGGAAAGTAGATAAATGAAAGACCAGTAGAAATGGCCAAAAAAAAAAAAAAGAGAAATTATGAAAACCAGAAGGCCATAGAAGGAAACCTTCAAAATGACAAATGAAAATAAATATGGTGTGAGCATAGACGAATGGCTTTCAGGTTTTAATGAGTATGAATCACCTGGGCTTCATGCACATACCTCTACCTCTATGTACGAATAGCAGATATAAGGAGCAGTAACTATCCCGAGCTGACATAGAGCTCCCAAGAGGAAGAGCCTCCCCTTTTGCCCTCAGGGCCGAGATCCAGATCTCATTGGAGAGGACATGACTGTGCCCACTAGAGAAGTCACTGTGGCCCCATTGGATTTGGTAGAACTCATCCTCTGCAAGTTGCTACAAATGTGCCCTCTCAGTCACCAGGAAAGCTATTCATAGAGAAATGTCTCACCAGAAACACTTGCTACAAAATTGCTCTACAAGGATTCCTAGAGAAGCTACTGTGAACTGCTGGAGCCTGATGCTGGAGAAGCGGTCTTCTAGAGGAGCTAGGCGTGGGAGGCCCACATTGCAGTGCAGGAGCCAGGTGAGCCTACACACTGAAACCAGGAAGCAAAATGCCTACTTTTTTTACAGGATCCTAGTTCCCTAACCAGGGATTGAGCCTGGGCCATGGCAGAGGAAGCACTAAGTCCTCACCACTGGTGATTGAAAGTAAGAATCACTGTAAATACCAAGCACAACAAGTAAAGAGAAACTAAACTAGGGCCTACTACTATGTTGTAATGATTAAAAACCAAAGAAAAGGGGAGAATTTTTGAAGGCAGCAGTAATAATACTGACAGATTCTCAACAGAAGTTATGAAAACCAGGGCTTCCCTGGTGGTCCAGTGGGTAAGGACACCACCTTGCAGTGCAAGAGGCGCTGGTTCTATCACTGGCCTCGGAAGATCCCACGTGCCACGGAGTGGCTGGATCAATATGTCCAACTACGGAGCCTGAGTTCTGGAGTGCATGAGTCCAGAGCCAGCGCTCTGCAGCAACAGAGGCCACTGCGATGGGAGGCCCACACAGGCCAAAGAACAAAGATGGAAAGTAGATAAATGAAAGACCAGTAGAAATGGCCAAAAAAAAAAAAAAGAGAAATTATGAAAACCAGAAGGCCATAGAAGGAAACCTTCAAAATGACAAATGAAAATAAATATGGTGTGAGCATAGACGAATGGCTTTCAGGTTTTAATGAGTATGAATCACCTGGGCTTCATGCACATACCTCTACCTCTATGTACGAATAGCAGATATAAGGAGCAGTAACTATCCCGAGCTGACATAGAGCTCCCAAGAGGAAGAGCCTCCCCTTTTGCCCTCAGGGCCGAGATCCAGATCTCATTGGAGAGGACATGACTGTGCCCACTAGAGAAGTCACTGTGGCCCCATTGGATTTGGTAGAACTCATCCTCTGCAAGTTGCTACAAATGTGCCCTCTCAGTCACCAGGAAAGCTATTCATAGAGAAATGTCTCACCAGAAACACTTGCTACAAAATTGCTCTACAAGGATTCCTAGAGAAGCTACTGTGAACTGCTGGAGCCTGATGCTGGAGAAGCGGTCTTCTAGAGGAGCTAGGCGTGGGAGGCCCACATTGCAGTGCAGGAGCCAGGTGAGCCTACACACTGAAACCAGGAAGCAAAAATGCCTATCTTACTTTAATTTCTGTCAAACTTGAGACTTCAAACTGCTGGCAAAGGAAAAGGATATTTAAAGGGCCCAGATCCATTTTCCTCAAACAGACAAAAAGGGGTGAATAGTAAGGCCATTTGGACCACCCAGTGTGAGTCAGTCTCCATGACTACAACTGCATGAGTGAACTCAGAAGAGGCTAGTAGCACTATCTAGCAGAACCTAGCCCATACTACTAAGTCTCAGAAATTATGAGCAAATAAATATAGTTGTCTTTAAACCACCCGAACATCCCTGGTGGCTCAGACGGTAAAGAATCCTGTCTGTAATGTGGGAGACCTGAGTTCCATCCCTGGGTTAGGAGCATCCCCTGGAGAAGAGAAAGGCTACCTGCTTCAGTATTCTTGCTTGGAGAATGTCACCGCTGGTCTGTGGGTCACACAAGGTCAGACATGACTGAGAGACTTCACTTTCATTTTCATTGTTTTATTTTTATTTCATTTACTTTTACTTTTGGCTGTCCTGGGTCATTGTTGCTTTGCACGGGCTAGTTGTGGCCAGTAGGAACTACTCTTCATTATGGTGCCCAGGCTTCTCATGGTGGCAGCTTCTCTTGTTGCAGAGCACAGGCTTCAGGCGTGTGGGCTTTAGCAGTTGCAGCTCACAGGCTTGGTAGCTGCAGCACACAAGCTAGTTGCTCTGTGGCATGTGGAGTCTTGCCGGACCAGGGACAGAACCTGAGTCCCTTGCACTGGCAGGCGGATTCCTACCCACTGTGCCAGCAGGGGAGCCCAACCCCTAAGTTTTGAGATAGTTACTTTATATGACATATTGTAATTCCAGTGTCACAAATAATCTGGGTTATTTTCCATTTCCAATTCATGAGTCTTTGTGCTGTGCCCTCTGCCCAAACTGACATTCTTGGTTCTGTCTGCCTAATGAATGTGTTTTCCTAGAACCATTTAATTAATGTTTTACTGACTTAGAGCACATATGTGGAAAAGCACACAAAGTACAGTTTGATACATTTATGCCAAGTGTCATGAGACCTTCAAACTTTGGGCTAGGCACCACAGCGAAAAGTGAAACCAGGCAGCAAAAATGCCTATCTTACTTTAATTTCTGTCAAACTTGAGACTTCAAACTGCTGGCAAAGGAAAAGGATATTTAAAGGGCCCAGATCCATTTTCCTCAAACAGACAAAAAGGGGTGAATAGTAAGGCCATTTGGACCACCCAGTGTGAGTCAGTCTCCATGACTACAACTGCATGAGTGAACTCAGAAGAGGCTAGTAGCACTATCTAGCAGAACCTAGCCCATACTACTAAGTCTCAGAAATTATGAGCAAATAAATATAGTTGTCTTTAAACCACCCGAACATCCCTGGTGGCTCAGACGGTAAAGAATCCTGTCTGTAATGTGGGAGACCTGAGTTCCATCCCTGGGTTAGGAGCATCCCCTGGAGAAGAGAAAGGCTACCTGCTTCAGTATTCTTGCTTGGAGAATGTCACCGCTGGTCTGTGGGTCACACAAGGTCAGACATGACTGAGAGACTTCACTTTCATTTTCATTGTTTTATTTTTATTTCATTTACTTTTACTTTTGGCTGTCCTGGGTCATTGTTGCTTTGCACGGGCTAGTTGTGGCCAGTAGGAACTACTCTTCATTATGGTGCCCAGGCTTCTCATGGTGGCAGCTTCTCTTGTTGCAGAGCACAGGCTTCAGGCGTGTGGGCTTTAGCAGTTGCAGCTCACAGGCTTGGTAGCTGCAGCACACAAGCTAGTTGCTCTGTGGCATGTGGAGTCTTGCCGGACCAGGGACAGAACCTGAGTCCCTTGCACTGGCAGGCGGATTCCTACCCACTGTGCCAGCAGGGGAGCCCAACCCCTAAGTTTTGAGATAGTTACTTTATATGACATATTGTAATTCCAGTGTCACAAATAATCTGGGTTATTTTCCATTTCCAATTCATGAGTCTTTGTGCTGTGCCCTCTGCCCAAACTGACATTCTTGGTTCTGTCTGCCTAATGAATGTGTTTTCCTAGAACCATTTAATTAATGTTTTACTGACTTAGAGCACATATGTGGAAAAGCACACAAAGTACAGTTTGATACATTTATGCCAAGTGCTTATACTTTATTGGCTATAGTCACATGCCTCCCCCATGTTTCCTTCCAGTCACTAGCTGTGACGCCAAGGATAAGCACTGTACTGACTTCCTATTACTAGAGTGAGTTTTTGCCTGATTTTGACTTTATGTCAATAGATCATACAGGGTGTTCTCTTTTCTGTCTGGCTTTTTTTTTGGCTCAGCATTGTATTTGTGAGATTCATTCACATTGCTTTGCGTGATTATAGTTAATTTTCATCACTGTAGAATTTTAAATTTTTATGAATATACTACAGTTTATTCATCCATTCCATTGATGGATATTCACATTTCCTGTTTGGCCCTACTATAAAAAATATTGCTGGCATGTGCCTTTTGGGGGGACATGTGTATGTACTTCTTTTATTTTTAATTTATTTATTTTTCAGTTGCACTGGGTCTTTGTTGCTGTGCCCAGGAGGGAAGCAGCTACTCTCTCATGTAAGTGTGTGTGGGCTTCTCATTGCAGAGGCTTCTCTGCTTGCAGAGCATGGGCTCTAGGGTACTCACACTTCAGTAGTTGTGGCACACAGGCTTAGATGCACCAAGGCATACGGAATCTTCCCAGACCAGGGATCAAACTCGTGTCCTCTGCATTGGCAGGCAAACTCCTACCCACAGTACCACCAAGGAAGCCCTATGTACTTCTTATTTATTTATTTATTTTGGCTCGATTGGGTCTTAGTTGTGGCATGTAGGATCTTTCATTGTAATGCACAGGCTCCAGAGCACATGGGCTTAAAAGCAGCAGCACGCCCAGCTCTCTAGTTGGAATGCAGGCTTAGTTGCCCCCCTGGCATGTGAGATCTTAGTTCCTCATCCAGGGATTGAACCCCTGTCCCCTGGGTTAGAAGATTTTTCCCTCTATCCAGGGTTGAACCCCTGTCCCCTGGGTTAGAAGGCAGATTCTTTGCCACTGGACCAGCAGAGAAGTCTCATGTATGTGCTTCTGTTGGTGATTCTTAGGAGTAGAAGTCCACTTTAATTAATGTTTTACTGACTTAGAGCACATATGTGGAAAAGCACACAAGTACAGTTTGATACATTTATGCCAAGTGCTTATACTTTATTGGCTATAGTCACATGCCTCCCCCATGTTTCCTTCCAGTCACTAGCTGTGACGCCAAGGATAAGCACTGTACTGACTTCCTATTACTAGAGTGAGTTTTTGCCTGATTTTGACTTTATGTCAATAGATCATACAGGGTGTTCTCTTTTCTGTCTGGCTTTTTTTTTGGCTCAGCATTGTATTTGTGAGATTCATTCACATTGCTTTGCGTGATTATAGTTAATTTTCATCACTGTAGAATTTTAAATTTTTATGAATATACTACAGTTTATTCATCCATTCCATTGATGGATATTCACATTTCCTGTTTGGCCCTACTATAAAAAATATTGCTGGCATGTGCCTTTTGGGGGCACATGTGTATGTATGTACTTCTTTTATTTTTAATTTATTTATTTTTCAGTTGCACTGGGTCTTTGTTGCTGTGCCCAGGAGGGAAGCAGCTACTCTCTCATGTAAGTGTGTGTGGGCTTCTCATTGCAGAGGCTTCTCTGCTTGCAGAGCATGGGCTCTAGGGTACTCACACTTCAGTAGTTGTGGCACACAGGCTTAGATGCACCAAGGCATACGGAATCTTCCCAGACCAGGGATCAAACTCGTGTCCTCTGCATTGGCAGGCAAACTCCTACCCACAGTACCACCAAGGAAGCCCTATGTACTTCTTATTTATTTATTTATTTTGGCTCGATTGGGTCTTAGTTGTGGCATGTAGGATCTTTCATTGTAATGCACAGGCTCCAGAGCACATGGGCTTAAAAGCAGCAGCACGCCCAGCTCTCTAGTTGGAATGCAGGCTTAGTTGCCCCCCTGGCATGTGAGATCTTAGTTCCTCATCCAGGGATTGAACCCCTGTCCCCTGGGTTAGAAGGCAGATTCTTTGCCACTGGACCAGCAGAGAAGTCTCATGTATGTGCTTCTGTTGGTGATTCTTAGGAGTAGAATTACTGGGCTATGGAGCATGCTCACAGTTTACTAAAACTTTAATATACTGTAAAAAATAAAAATATAAAATGGCATACAGGTATTCCTTGGTAGCTCAGTGGTTGCCTGCCAGTGCAAGAGACACAGGTTCAAGCCAGGAAGATCCCATATGATGCTGAGCAACTAAGTCCTCGTGGCACAACTGTTGAGCCTGTACTCTAGAACTGCAGCTACTTAGCCCATGAGCCTCAACTACTGAAACTTGTACACCCAAGAGCCCACACTCCAAAACAAGAGAAGCCACGGCAATGAGAAGCCCACCCACTGCAACTAAATAGTAGTAGCTCCCAATCACCCAGCCCATGCAGCAAAGGAGACCCAGCACAGCTAATAGCAAATAAAAAAGCATTTAAAAATTTAAATGACACATAGATTAACAACAACCATGCAAAAAAGAGAAAAGCAGGCTTCCCTGATGGCTCAGTGGTAAAGAATCTGCCTACCAATGTAGGAGACTCAGGTTCGATCCCTGATCTGGGAAGTTGCCACATACCACAGAACAACTAAACTCTTGTGCCACAAGTATTGAGTTTGTGCTCTAGAGCCCAGGAGCCACAACAACTGAGCCTGCCTGCCTAGAGCCTGTGTGCTGCAACAAGAGAAATCATCACAATGAGAAGCCTGCACACCACAACTAAAGAGAAGCCCCCACACAGCCCCCCCTCTAGCTCAGCACAACTAGAGAAAAGCCCACACAGCAACAAAGACCCATCACAACCAAAAATGAGTAAATAAATTTTTAAAAAGAGAAAGAAAAGCAAGCACCTATGCCTGGAGTAAAAAGATATCAGAAGAGAAAAATAAACAAAATGCTGACATGTCTTTGCCAATAATTGTGTAATAACCATGTACCCTTTTCTCATCAAAAGAAATTAATCATATTGCTCTCCAAAGTCTTGCTCAAATGCCACCTCCTTCCAGGTAGCCTTCCAAGGAGCACAGCCAGGTCAACATAGGCGGCCACTGTCTTACCTGATGTTTAAATTCTAGGGCAAACCCACATGGCAGCAGGAGCACAGGACCTTCCCTAGAGAAGGTGCTCTCAATGCCAAGCCTTTCTCTACAGCCGTGTGAATTACTGGGCTATGGAGCATGCTCACAGTTTACTAAAACTTTAATATACTGTAAAAAATAAAAATATAAAATGGCATACAGGTATTCCTTGGTAGCTCAGTGGTTGCCTGCCAGTGCAAGAGACACAGGTTCAAGCCAGGAAGATCCCATATGATGCTGAGCAACTAAGTCCTCGTGGCACAACTGTTGAGCCTGTACTCTAGAACTGCAGCTACTTAGCCCATGAGCCTCAACTACTGAAACTTGTACACCCAAGAGCCCACACTCCAAAACAAGAGAAGCCACGGCAATGAGAAGCCCACCCACTGCAACTAAATAGTAGTAGCTCCCAATCACCCAGCCCATGCAGCAAAGGAGACCCAGCACAGCTAATAGCAAATAAAAAAGCATTTAAAAATTTAAATGACACATAGATTAACAACAACCATGCAAAAAAGAGAAAAGCAGGCTTCCCTGATGGCTCAGTGGTAAAGAATCTGCCTACCAATGTAGGAGACTCAGGTTCGATCCCTGATCTGGGAAGTTGCCACATACCACAGAACAACTAAACTCTTGTGCCACAAGTATTGAGTTTGTGCTCTAGAGCCCAGGAGCCACAACAACTGAGCCTGCCTGCCTAGAGCCTGTGTGCTGCAACAAGAGAAATCATCACAATGAGAAGCCTGCACACCACAACTAAAGAGAAGCCCCAGCACAGCCCCCCCTCTAGCTCAGCACAACTAGAGAAAAGCCCACACAGCAACAAAGACCCATCACAACCAAAAATGAGTAAATAAATTTTTAAAAAGAGAAAGAAAAGCAAGCACCTATGCCTGGAGTAAAAAGATATCAGAAGAGAAAAATAAACAAAATGCTGACATGTCTTTGCCAATAATTGTGTAATAACCATGTACCCTTTTCTCATCAAAAGAAATTAATCATATTGCTCTCCAAAGTCTTGCTCAAATGCCACCTCCTTCCAGGTAGCCTTCCAAGGAGCACAGCCAGGTCAACATAGGCGGCCACTGTCTTACCTGATGTTTAAATTCTAGGGCAAACCCACATGGCAGCAGGAGCACAGGACCTTCCCTAGAGAAGGTGCTCTCAATGCCAAGCCTTTCTCTACAGCCGTGTGAATTTCAGCAGGAGCTCACAAAGAGTACCCCGGTTTGCCAGTAAGCGAGGCAGGGATATAAACCCGGATTACCATGTCTGTTTTCAGCTTAAAAGTACTTGACACTTAACCGGTTAAGCAATAGATAGGTTCATTGTCACTCAGCAAATCACTGGTAGAAGCATTCTCAATAGGTCATTCAAGAAAGAGAAATCTGATGCAAAACATAGAATCCACCAAGTATATTTTGAGCAGGGCAAAGAGCAGGCGAGGGGATAAAGAAAAAAGCAAGCATTTGGAAACCTCAGTTTCTCATTACCAGCGGTGTAACTTGGAGCAAGCTGATTTACCTCTCTGAACTTCAGTTCCCTCTCTGCTGCACTGGAAGGCTGACAGTGGACTAATTTCCACGATGGCAAAGGGTTCAACTCTGATTAAGTGGTGGCTGCTGCCTAGAGTGCTACGTTGAGAAAGATTCTGAGGACAAAGCCAGGCTTAATGGGGAAGAGTGATATGACCGATTAATTACTTCTGCCGTGAGCCGGGGATTTGAAATGAGTATGCTGTATATTAGAAATTTGTCTTTCCTGGACCTATTGCTCTTCAAGATCCTTTCCAACCCTGTGTTTGGAGTCCCCAGGCTTAGATCTACTCGTGTATTTGATGGGCCTATGGAATCCCATAGGCAATTCTCTTAATTCCAAAGGGGAAGGAATTTTAATTATTTTCTGAAACGATAGACTTCGTCTCCAGTAATGTATGTGATATATATTTAAATAATCCGCAAGACTCTCAGAGATCCTTAGAGATGAAAATGTCTGGATACAAAGTATTAATTATGTCACTGTAATCATTCTTTAGAGATAAATCATATTAGTACAATTGCCCTATTTGGCCACCTTTTCTGTCGGCATGGTGCCCTCCCCTCTGGGTGCAGTTGGTCCCAGGAAGTGAGTGTGTATCTCGGTTGGTTGTGGTGGGCAGTGGAGTTAGTCTATAGGGGAAGAAGGGAAATGTCCTGGGTACGCAGCGGAGTCCCAGAGCACTCAGAACCCTCACGATTGGCTCATTCATCACTCTGTCTGGACTCACTTGGAATGTTACGTGCTTGGGATTTCTGGAGGGAAACTGACCTTCACCTTAGTTTAGAAAGGAATATCCTGTAACCATTGGGGAAAGTGATAGTTATTGTTTGAACAATTTAAATTACAAGAAATTATATGTTTGTGGCTAACAAAGGCACTTATGAATTGGATGACAGATAAGCACATCACACGGGCCTACCAGAAGAGTCAGGCTGGCAATATCACATGCTTTGGGATCAGACTGCTGTAAGTCTGAACGTAGCTCTGACTTCTATAAATGAATTTGCACCAGTCACTTAACCTCTGTTTTCTCATCTGTAGAATGGGTTTACTAGTAATTCCTACTTTAGAAGGTTATTGTGTGACATAATTCATGAAAAGCACAAGTGTCTGGCACAGATTAAGCTTGCCTTATATAGGAAATACTACTGTTAATATTGTCTTTAAATAATTATTAGGGCTTCCGTGGTTGTTCAGTGGTTAAGACTCTACATGTCCAATGGAGGGCATGTGGGTTTGACTTCTGGTTGGGAAACTAAGATCCCCCATGCTGTATGGTTCAGCAAAACAAAAACAAAAATTAGCAGTGATTTCTAATTATATATGAAATAACACTCAAAACTGTGAATTTAACTTCTATAAACTTTGTAGACATCAAGACAGGGGTTGGAATGAGGGTAAAGCTTTTACTGTTGTTTTAACAAGTAACAAAAAGACTCATTAAAAAAAAAAAAGCTAGGGAATTCCTTGGTGGTCCAGTGGCTAAGGCTCCACCCTCCCAATGTAGAAGGACCGGGATTTCATTCCTAGTCAGGGAACTAATCCTGCATGCTGTAACTAAGACTTGGCACAGCCAAATAAATAATTTTTAAAAAGTTAAAAATTTAGAAAATACAGGTTGACCAAAAAACCAAAATCAGTACTCAGAAATAACCATGGCAAACAACGTGTTTATCTTTTGGTGTATATCCTAATGATGAAGACATACATCAGCCTGGACACAGACAACATCACACCGAACAAGCTGTGTTATAGCCAGCTGTTTTTCAGTGAGTAAAGGGAGGTCTATAGGCAAATGCACTGGGTTTTTGTTTGTCTATTTTTTTTCTTACTGTTTAAAATGCAACCAATATAACATTTTCTACTTTGAAGTGTACAGCTCAACAGTGTTAAGTGTGGGCTTCCCTGGTGGCCCAGTGGGTAAGGACACCCACCGCCTTGCAGTGCAAGGGGCGCCAGTTTGATCCCTGGCCTGGGAGGATTCCATGTGCCGTGGAGCGACTGGACCGATGTGTCCAACTACCGAGATGGAGCTCTGGAGCGTATGTGCCCAGAGCTGGTGCTCTGCAGCGAGAGAGGCCACTGCAATGGGAGGCCCACACAGGCCAAAGAACAAAGATGAATAAACGAAAGACCAATAGAAGTGGCCCAAAAAAACCCAAACCAAATCAAAACAAAAAAAAACAAATAGTGTTAAGTGTATCACATTGTTGTAAAACAGATCTCTGGAGCTTTTCAACTTGCAAATCTGAAACTCTACCAACTAAACAACTCCTTTTTCCCTGTCCCCCCAGCCCCTGGCAACACCCATTCTGTTTTCTGTTTCTTTGAGTTTGTTTTAGGTCACCCATATGAGTGGAATCATAACGTATCTGTTATTTTCTGACTGGCTCATTTCACTTAGCATAATGTCCTCAAGTTGCATTCATGTTGTGTAGCATGTGACGCCCCTTGTAAGAGTGGATAAGACATCAAGACAGGGGTTGGAATGAGGGTAAAGCTTTTACTGTTGTTTTAACAAGTAACAAAAAGACTCATTAAAAAAAAAAAAGCTAGGGAATTCCTTGGTGGTCCAGTGGCTAAGGCTCCACCCTCCCAATGTAGAAGGACCGGGATTTCATTCCTAGTCAGGGAACTAATCCTGCATGCTGTAACTAAGACTTGGCACAGCCAAATAAATAATTTTTAAAAAGTTAAAAATTTAGAAAATACAGGTTGACCAAAAAACCAAAATCAGTACTCAGAAATAACCATGGCAAACAACGTGTTTATCTTTTGGTGTATATCCTAATGATGAAGACATACATCAGCCTGGACACAGACAACATCACACCGAACAAGCTGTGTTATAGCCAGCTGTTTTTCAGTGAGTAAAGGGAGGTCTATAGGCAAATGCACTGGGTTTTTGTTTGTCTATTTTTTTTCTTACTGTTTAAAATGCAACCAATATAACATTTTCTACTTTGAAGTGTACAGCTCAACAGTGTTAAGTGTGGGCTTCCCTGGTGGCCCAGTGGGTAAGGACACCCACCGCCTTGCAGTGCAAGGGGCGCCAGTTTGATCCCTGGCCTGGGAGGATTCCATGTGCCGTGGAGCGACTGGACCGATGTGTCCAACTACCGAGATGGAGCTCTGGAGCGTATGTGCCCAGAGCTGGTGCTCTGCAGCGAGAGAGGCCACTGCAATGGGAGGCCCACACAGGCCAAAGAACAAAGATGAATAAACGAAAGACCAATAGAAGTGGCCCAAAAAAACCCAAACCAAATCAAAACAAAAAAAAACAAATAGTGTTAAGTGTATCACATTGTTGTAAAACAGATCTCTGGAGCTTTTCAACTTGCAAATCTGAAACTCTACCAACTAAACAACTCCTTTTTCCCTGTCCCCCCAGCCCCTGGCAACACCCATTCTGTTTTCTGTTTCTTTGAGTTTGTTTTAGGTCACCCATATGAGTGGAATCATAACGTATCTGTTATTTTCTGACTGGCTCATTTCACTTAGCATAATGTCCTCAAGTTGCATTCATGTTGTGTAGCATGTGACAGAGTTTCCTTCCCTTGTAAGAGTGGATAAGATTCCATTGCATGTACATATGAACCATATTTGTTTATTCATTTCTCCACTGATGGACTTTGGAGTTGTTTCTGCCTCTTGGTCATTATGAATAATGCTGCTATGAATAAGGGTGTGCAAATAACTTTTCAAGACCCTGCTTGCCATTCCTTCAGATATATACGCAGAAGTGGAATTCTGGATTATTTAGTAGGTCTAGTTTTAATTTTTTGAAGACAGACTGTTTTCCATAGGATAATAGTTACACCATTTTACATTCTCAACTACAGTGTGCAAGGGTTCCAATTTCTCCATATCTTCTCCAACATTTATTTTCTTTTACTTTTTTGATAGTAGCCATTCTATTGCATATAAGATGAACATATGTTATTATTTTAATACAGTTTTGGTCAAAGAGCAAATCCTTTTGATGCTGATAAAGGAGGAATCTTCCTTGTTTATATACAAACGACTAACTGCTTTTCTGAAACTTATAAAATGAACTCTCATCAGACATACTCTGGGGATGAGCCTCCCATCATTCCAAAGTTTAGGATGTTTACTTATCGAAAGACAATTACTAGTTTCATGATTTTGAGGCAGGTCAGCCCTTGATAAACTTGTTTTCTCCTTTTCAAAAACCAAGCTGCTTCCCACTATCTGTCTCTTTGATCTCCTCTGAGCCTTTAATCTCCTCCTCCTTTTCTGGTTCCCACCCCGCTCTCTCCTGAATGAGGTGTTCTCCATTGTTCCAACTTTCCAGCCTGTTCCTACGCCTTCCCCTCAGCCCTCCCCAGCAGAGGCCCTCAAATTCTCCTACTTCACTCACATGCTTCACTCAGGAACTCTCAGATCCTTGTCTCTGGCTTCAGGCCCTTGGTTAACATGCTCCAGGAACCTGCTCAGAGGAGGATCTACACATGTATACATGTGTGTGTCTAAGATGAGACACCATGAGCTGCCGTTCCCTTAGCAGACGTGGTTCTCACGTATGCATCTCATCACACTGAATATTACACCATTGTAGAGACATATCCTTTTTCTCACAACCCAGCCCCTGCATGCCAGCCAGCATTTAATCTGGACCCTGCAAAGAAACAGTCAGCTGTTAAAATGCCCAGAGAAACCGTACTGGCTCCAGTATGCTATTAATATCTTCCTAAGACTTTTCTTGAGTCCTTTATATTATACATTGTTTTTTCCATAAATACTGACCTTAGACACTGACCCCCTCATGAAATAGGACTCTACCTTAGCATTTCCTCTTCTGTTTCTTTTTACTATACAGATTTTAAATGTACAGTTCAGTGAGTTTTGACAAATGTAAACCCCTATGAGCTATAAGATTCTGATGCACAGTCAGCTAATGTAGAAAAACTTCAGGAGTTCACAGAACTGTTGGAAAGAGCTTGGAGTTTGGAGTCAAGAGACCTGGTTACCAAGTCAAGCCTCTGGCATTAATCAGCTATGTGACTTTGGGCTGCTGCTCTCGTCTCTCTAGGCTTTGGCTTCTGACCCGTACGATGAGGAGGCTGTCTCTCGGGCCACATGACATAACAGGTATTGGACAAAGGTCACAGGAGATTCCTGAGAGTATGCAGAGCCCCTCCCTGTGTCCTGATGATTATAGTCAAAGTGAATGGGCCTCACCTGGATCCTGCCGATCAAATTGCTGAAGAAGAGAAACTGAAGAAGAAATAATAATTATATAACAACAATAAACAAAGATAGCAGAAATCAGCCAAACCAAGTCCTGCATCTTGTAGGAATGCACCAAAGGCTTGTTAAGTAAACCCTTCTCAAATTTGTTTGCTCTGGTACATTAATAAAAGAAGATTCTGAGGGGATTAGCTTCAAATTCACAACAAGTACCCAAAACACACTGTTTGCCAAATAGTCTGAGTTTAGCTCTTTTGAAGCAAATGTGCCTGTGGAAAGAGAAAAGGACTTCTCTGACAACCTAAGAGGAATCCCTCACGTGTAGATAGCACGTTTCACTTTTCAAACCCTTCTTGTCTCCTTCTCATTTGTTCTATGTGGGTCCTGTGTCAAAGAAGCAGGACAGGGACCCTATTCCTTCTCCCACTGAATATTACACCATTGTAGAGACATATCCTTTTTCTCACAACCCAGCCCCTGCATGCCAGCCAGCATTTAATCTGGACCCTGCAAAGAAACAGTCAGCTGTTAAAATGCCCAGAGAAACCGTACTGGCTCCAGTATGCTATTAATATCTTCCTAAGACTTTTCTTGAGTCCTTTATATTATACATTGTTTTTTCCATAAATACTGACCTTAGACACTGACCCCCTCATGAAATAGGACTCTACCTTAGCATTTCCTCTTCTGTTTCTTTTTACTATACAGATTTTAAATGTACAGTTCAGTGAGTTTTGACAAATGTAAACCCCTATGAGCTATAAGATTCTGATGCACAGTCAGCTAATGTAGAAAAACTTCAGGAGTTCACAGAACTGTTGGAAAGAGCTTGGAGTTTGGAGTCAAGAGACCTGGTTACCAAGTCAAGCCTCTGGCATTAATCAGCTATGTGACTTTGGGCTGCTGCTCTCGTCTCTCTAGGCTTTGGCTTCTGACCCGTACGATGAGGAGGCTGTCTCTCGGGCCACATGACATAACAGGTATTGGACAAAGGTCACAGGAGATTCCTGAGAGTATGCAGAGCCCCTCCCTGTGTCCTGATGATTATAGTCAAAGTGAATGGGCCTCACCTGGATCCTGCCGATCAAATTGCTGAAGAAGAGAAACTGAAGAAGAAATAATAATTATATAACAACAATAAACAAAGATAGCAGAAATCAGCCAAACCAAGTCCTGCATCTTGTAGGAATGCACCAAAGGCTTGTTAAGTAAACCCTTCTCAAATTTGTTTGCTCTGGTACATTAATAAAAGAAGATTCTGAGGGGATTAGCTTCAAATTCACAACAAGTACCCAAAACACACTGTTTGCCAAATAGTCTGAGTTTAGCTCTTTTGAAGCAAATGTGCCTGTGGAAAGAGAAAAGGACTTCTCTGACAACCTAAGAGGAATCCCTCACGTGTAGATAGCACGTTTCACTTTTCAAACCCTTCTTGTCTCCTTCTCATTTGTTCTATGTGGGTCCTGTGTCAAAGAAGCAGGACAGGGACTATTCCTTCTCCTTTTTTCAGGTGAGGATCCTAAGCCCTGGAGGGATGACGTGAATGTTCCCACAGCAAGCACACCCCTCTGATTTGCCAGGCCTGTGTCTGTGGGCTGTGCCCTACTGTCTCTTTTGCTGACAAATCAACCAACCCAGAGAAAAGAGTCCAAGAAGAACTAAAAACAAGAACAACAGCAAGAAGAACATTCATAGTTGGCAGTTAACAGTAGCAGACAATTTGTTCCCTTCCCATTAGGTGTGAATGCTTGTGATTCTCCCAGCAGCCCAGTCAGAATTCTCTCTGTTTAACAGAAGAGGAGATGGAGGCACAGAGAGGGCCCCTGGCTTGCTCAGGCTCACAAAGCAAGGAGACTGTGGAGCTGAGACGCCACCCAGGCCTGTGGGCTCAGAGCCCTAGTCCTTGGTCCCTCTTGTTTTACTGTGGTGCTGGGTAAAGAGATTTTCAAACTAAGCTGTTCGTTGACAAGATGAGCAGTTCTGAGAGGAGTCAGGCCCCTATTCGGGGCACTTTGAGAGGAATCAGGGTGATGGGGATCATTCCTGAGCAGTGTTTAGGGCAGGTAGGGTTGAGGCAGAGGAGTGGCAGGTTATCCTGGAAGGTCCCTTCCATCCAGAGATGTCGGTTTTGATAAAATTGCTCATAGATGCCAATCTTTCAGTTTGTAACATTGACAAGTCCTCCCGACTCTCCAGTGCCTGGATCGAACATCCTCTCCCAGCCTGTCCTGCCTGCCTACTATCCCCTCCTGTGGACACTGAGATCGGTGAGCTGTGAGAACAGGTGGCTATGCGTGGATCATCCTAGAAATTTGATATATGGTCTCCAACCGAGGGACTAGGGAGGAAGGACGGCAGAACACTAAATTACGGGCTGTCTGCCTCCTGATTAAATCAGCACGTGTGTCCATTGCTGTGGAGATGCAGCATGCCAGTCTCACGCCTGCAGCCAAGGCCTACATGTCATCCACAGAACCCAAATGTGGAAAGAAAAGGACTTCTCTGACAACCTAAGAGGAATCCCTCACGTGTAGATAGCACGTTTCACTTTTCAAACCCTTCTTGTCTCCTTCTCATTTGTTCTATGTGGGTCCTGTGTCAAAGAAGCAGGACAGGGACTATTCCTTCTCCTTTTTTCAGGTGAGGATCCTAAGCCCTGGAGGGATGACGTGAATGTTCCCACAGCAAGCACACCCCTCTGATTTGCCAGGCCTGTGTCTGTGGGCTGTGCCCTACTGTCTCTTTTGCTGACAAATCAACCAACCCAGAGAAAAGAGTCCAAGAAGAACTAAAAACAAGAACAACAGCAAGAAGAACATTCATAGTTGGCAGTTAACAGTAGCAGACAATTTGTTCCCTTCCCATTAGGTGTGAATGCTTGTGATTCTCCCAGCAGCCCAGTCAGAATTCTCTCTGTTTAACAGAAGAGGAGATGGAGGCACAGAGAGGGCCCCTGGCTTGCTCAGGCTCACAAAGCAAGGAGACTGTGGAGCTGAGACGCCACCCAGGCCTGTGGGCTCAGAGCCCTAGTCCTTGGTCCCTCTTGTTTTACTGTGGTGCTGGGTAAAGAGATTTTCAAACTAAGCTGTTCGTTGACAAGATGAGCAGTTCTGAGAGGAGTCAGGCCCCTATTCGGGGCACTTTGAGAGGAATCAGGGTGATGGGGATCATTCCTGAGCAGTGTTTAGGGCAGGTAGGGTTGAGGCAGAGGAGTGGCAGGTTATCCTGGAAGGTCCCTTCCATCCAGAGATGTCGGTTTTGATAAAATTGCTCATAGATGCCAATCTTTCAGTTTGTAACATTGACAAGTCCTCCCGACTCTCCAGTGCCTGGATCGAACATCCTCTCCCAGCCTGTCCTGCCTGCCTACTATCCCCTCCTGTGGACACTGAGATCGGTGAGCTGTGAGAACAGGTGGCTATGCGTGGATCATCCTAGAAATTTGATATATGGTCTCCAACCGAGGGACTAGGGAGGAAGGACGGCAGAACACTAAATTACGGGCTGTCTGCCTCCTGATTAAATCAGCACGTGTGTCCATTGCTGTGGAGATGCAGCATGCCAGTCTCACGCCTGCAGCCAAGGCCTACATGTCATCCACAGAACCAAGGTCAGAGCACCAAGTGCTCTCAGCAGCCCCTCATCCAGCCTCTGCATTTCACATGTGGGGATACTGAGGCCCAGAGAGGGGAAGCAACTTTCCAGAGAGCACACAGCATTCCTTCCACAGAATATTAAGGGTCTGCCATGCACCGTCCTGTGCTTGGGATACTAAGGGTGAACAAAACAGCCACATGCTCCAGGCCCAAAGAGCCTACGCATTAGTGGAGGAAATGGGAAAAAGCAGGGACACACATAAAATCAGAGATTATGATCTGTATTATGAAGAACATGAAGTACTTCAGCCAAGGTGGTCAAGGGCGGTCTCTCTGGAAAGGGGCCATTTCAGCTGAGGCTTGAAGCATGAGAAGTATGTGCTGTTTGTATGTCTGTGCTGGGGGGATGTGTTCCAGGCATTGCCCCGGGCAGGGATGAGCTCCCCATCATAGAGGAGCTGGCACAGGGTGAGGGCAGAGAAGAGGAGCAGGGCGGGATGTCTGAGGTGGATGGAGTTGGGAGCACACAAGGTCTTGTGGGCTTGGACATTATTTTCATTGCACTATGAAGCCATGAGAGGGCTTATGCATGGGAATGGCGGACACCCTGTAACATCTCCTGCTTTTCCTAGTGTGAGGACTCCCAGGGAACCCTGTCACCCTGGAGGCTTGCAGAAAACCCACCAGGCAGTGCTATCTGTGCAAAATGATCCTGGCTATTCCTTGGGCAGGAGGAAGCACAAGCTGGAATCAAGATTGACAGGAGAAATATCAATAGCCTCAGGTAAGCAGATGACACCACCCATAATGGCAGAAAGTGAAGAGGAACTAAAGAGCCTCTTGGTGAAAAAAAAAGAGAGGAGAGTGGAAAAACTAGCTTAACTCAACATTCAGAAAATGATTCACCTCATGGCAAATAGATGGGCAAACAATGGAAATAGTGACAGACTTTATTTTCTTGGGCTCCAGAATCACTGTGGATGGTGACTGCAGCCATGAAATTAAAAGGCACTTGCTCCCTGGAAGAAAAGCTATAACAAATCTAGACAGCACATTAAAAAGCAGAGACATCACTGTGCCAACAGAAGTCCGTCTAGGCAAAGCTATATTTTTTCCAGTAGTCACATATGGATATGAGAGCTGGACAATATAAAAGGCCGAGTGCTGAAGAACTGATGCCTTCAAACTGTGGTGTTGGAGAAGACTCTTGAGAGACCCTTGGACTGCAAGGAGATCAGACCAGTCCATCCTAAAGGAAATCAACCCTGAATATTCATTGGAAGGACAGATACTGAAGCTGAAACTTTGGCCACCTGTTGTGAAGATAAAACTCATTGGAAAAGACCCTGATTCAGGGAAGAACAGAAGGCAGAAGGAGAAGGGGATGACAGAGGATAAGATGGTTTGATGTCATCACTGTGTCAATGAATGTGAGTTTGAGCAAGCTCCGAGAGATGGTGAAGAACAGGAAGCCTGGTGTGCAGCAGTCCACGGGTTGCAGACTTGGACACGGCTGAGCAAATGAACTGAACTGATTGCTTGTCTTATTGATCTGGTGAGTGCAGAGAAGAGGAGCAGGGCGGGATGTCTGAGGTGGATGGAGTTGGGAGCACACAAGGTCTTGTGGGCTTGGACATTATTTTCATTGCACTATGAAGCCATGAGAGGGCTTATGCATGGGAATGGCGGACACCCTGTAACATCTCCTGCTTTTCCTAGTGTGAGGACTCCCAGGGAACCCTGTCACCCTGGAGGCTTGCAGAAAACCCACCAGGCAGTGCTATCTGTGCAAAATGATCCTGGCTATTCCTTGGGCAGGAGGAAGCACAAGCTGGAATCAAGATTGACAGGAGAAATATCAATAGCCTCAGGTAAGCAGATGACACCACCCATAATGGCAGAAAGTGAAGAGGAACTAAAGAGCCTCTTGGTGAAAAAAAAAGAGAGGAGAGTGGAAAAACTAGCTTAACTCAACATTCAGAAAATGATTCACCTCATGGCAAATAGATGGGCAAACAATGGAAATAGTGACAGACTTTATTTTCTTGGGCTCCAGAATCACTGTGGATGGTGACTGCAGCCATGAAATTAAAAGGCACTTGCTCCCTGGAAGAAAAGCTATAACAAATCTAGACAGCACATTAAAAAGCAGAGACATCACTGTGCCAACAGAAGTCCGTCTAGGCAAAGCTATATTTTTTCCAGTAGTCACATATGGATATGAGAGCTGGACAATATAAAAGGCCGAGTGCTGAAGAACTGATGCCTTCAAACTGTGGTGTTGGAGAAGACTCTTGAGAGACCCTTGGACTGCAAGGAGATCAGACCAGTCCATCCTAAAGGAAATCAACCCTGAATATTCATTGGAAGGACAGATACTGAAGCTGAAACTTTGGCCACCTGTTGTGAAGATAAAACTCATTGGAAAAGACCCTGATTCAGGGAAGAACAGAAGGCAGAAGGAGAAGGGGATGACAGAGGATAAGATGGTTTGATGTCATCACTGTGTCAATGAATGTGAGTTTGAGCAAGCTCCGAGAGATGGTGAAGAACAGGGAAGCCTGGTGTGCAGCAGTCCACGGGGTTGCAGACTTGGACACGGCTGAGCAAATGAACTGAACTGATTGCTTGTCTTATTGATCTCCACACAGTCTACCTGCATTAGGTAATTAGGCCACTCATATGATTTGAAGTTCCCTGTTCCGTCCATGTGTCACAGATTCAGAGACTCAGATGCTATGGGACGCAGTGGGGATTGGTAAAGCTCTCTGATCCAGGGAACGTCACTGGGGCTGGCAGTCAGGCAGCTTCACTAGTTTGTTGCAGCCTTTTCCCACATCATTCCTGCAGCTAGCACTCATCTTTGCCATAGAGGTGTGAAGTGTCAGAAACTGCTACCAAGACTATACAGATGGAAAGAAATGTAGTTCTTAGATGGCCATGGTTAGACAGGTAGAGTTCTTACTTTGGTGGTCACACCTCCTTTCTGTTGCCTTGTGCATTGTGGAGACTTCAGCGATGATGACACGGATCAGTAATCTAATCAACAGACACTGACAATGTGATCCCTGAGTCACATGACCTCATCTGAGATAAAGGGCTACTCATTCTTTCCTCTTCTCAACCAAGGAAAAAGCCTGAGAAAGTCTCAGTGGGGAACTCATAAACCTCCCCTGAAGATCACCAAATGCCAAATCAGTATGCCTCACCGCCTACCCTCCTTTTTTTTTAAAAAAATATTTATTTATTTATTTGAGGGGGGAGCAGGCTGGGAAGGGAGGGGGCGGGCGGGCCACTTCTATTGGTCTTTCATTTATCTATTTTCATCCATCTTTTTGTTCTTTGGCCCGTGTGGGCTTCCCATCGCAGTGGCCTCTGTTGTCTCAGAGCACTGGCTCTGGGCGCACGCGCTCCAGGGCTCCGGGCACACGCGCTCCAGGGCTCCGGCTCGGTCATTGGACACATCGGTCCAGCCGCTCCGCGGCACATGGGATCTTCCCAGGCCAGGGATCGAACCGGCGCCCCTTACACCGCAAGGCAGTGTCCTTACCCACTGGACCACCAGGGAAGCCCTACCCTCCCTTTAATCTAGATAATTCCCACACTCCAATTTTAAGTCCTGAGTACAACCACCTCCAGGAAGTCTTCTCAGACTACCTTTTCCTTGTCCCTCTGGCCTATGCTCTTCTCTGGCTCCCCTTGGTCCCTGGAACTTGTCTGTGCCATGTGTTTGGTGACCATCATGGTATTAGCCTATACAGAGATCTATGCGCAGGTGGTTGGCTGGGAGGAACAAGCACCAGAGGGCACCGGGGTTTGAGGCTCACTAGCGTGTGTGCTAGGCCCATCTAATCACAGTTCCACTCAATTAAAAAATAAAAATACTGTGTGGGCCAAATAAAACATGTCTGTGGGCTGAAATTGGCCAGAGGGCTGGCAGCTTGCAGCAGCTAGAATATTATCTGGAGGAGAAGGCATTGCATTTAGAATCTTTAGATGTCCTGGAGCTGCTCCCAACCAGCAGCCTGAGTCCAGATAAATACCTAATCTTTCTGAGCCTTGGTTTCCTTATCTATACATTAGCGGAACACTGGCTCTGCTTTCTTCATGAGATTTGAAGAAAGGTTGCCTTGACTCTATGCCAGTGACCACCGTCCTTTTTATAATAACAGCAGACATTTATTCAGCACTTGTATTTCTTGGGCAATGTTCTAAGCACCTTACAAGCGTTAACTCACTCGAAAGTGAAAGTGAAGTTGCACAATCGTGTCCGACTCATTGAGACCTGTGGACAAGCCATGGAATTCTCCAGGCAAGAATACTGGAGTGGGTAGCTCTTCCCTTCTCCAGGGGAATCTTCCCAACCCAGGTTCAACCCAGGTTCAATTGGAGATTGAACGCCAGTCTCTGGGCCACAACGGTAAGCCCGATAATACTGGAGTGGCTAGCTTATCCTTTCTCCAGGGGATCTTCCCAACCCAAGAATTGAACCGGGGTCTCCTGCATTGCAGCTGGATTCTTTACCAACTGAGCTACAGGGGAATTCCAACTCGCTCAGTTCCCACAATAACCTAAGAGGGAGGTGCTGTTATCATTTTTATTTTATGGATGAGAAAACTGAGGCCAAGAGAGGTGAAAGAACTTCTGGGGATGGACTATAACCCCCCCACACAAATACTGGTTCATTTAATGTTCTCTTAATTTTATCAGGTAAGTATTTACCTTTTCACCATTTTCTGGCTGGAGACACTGAAGCTCAGAGAAGTGAAGTAACTTGTCTGGTATCCCACAGCTTTGTTGTTGTTGTTCAGTTGCTCAGTCCTCTCCGACTCTTTGGGACCCTATGGACTGCAGCACGCCAGGCATCCCAGTCCTTCACTATCTCCCAGAGCTTGCTCAAACTCATGTCCGTGGAGTCGGTGATGCCATCCAGCCATCACCACATAGGTTGAAAGTGGGCAAACCTGAGCTCGAGTGCAGTTCTTTGACCCCAAACCCTGTGCCCTTTTTCTGTGCCAGAGGTAAAGGACAGGAAAGTGATCTGTGAAGAGAACAGTGTGCTGATGTAAGGTGCTTTGCTTCCTGGGGCAGAAAATATGCCTTACCCTTTTCTTGTTTCTACCCCAGCCCCTAGTTCAGGGCCCTTCTTTCCTAGAGCTCAGTTATGTTCACGTTGCCAGGAAAACTGCCTCTGCCTTCACCGTGACAGGTGGTTCCCACCTGTCCCCATGGACTTGGATGTTTCTTGACCCTGGAGTGTTTAAACATAGCTGCCTTCATTTGGGTATGGGAGTTTTGCAGTTTGAGTCTGTGGTGTATCTGTTTCCTGTGGTGTGGTTCAAGAGTCTGGATTGGGAGGGGAGAGACCAGAGTACTGATCTCGAGTCTGCTGCCCCAGCATCCTGGAGCAAGTCACTGAATCTCTGTGGGGCTCAGAAGACAATCACATCTGTACTCTCTCCACGAAAGCCCTTTCAGAAATGCACTGTGGTGCACAGAGAAGCAGGGCTGCTGAGAGGTAACGATACCACAGGTGCTCAGTAGATGACCACTCACTGACTATGTGGAGGCCATGTGCAACGACGTGAGACGGTGCTCATAAGCGGGGTCTCCTGCATTGCAGCTGGATTCTTTACCAACTGAGCTACAGGGGAATTCCAACTCGCTCAGTTCCCACAATAACCTAAGAGGGAGGTGCTGTTATCATTTTTATTTTATGGATGAGAAAACTGAGGCCAAGAGAGGTGAAAGAACTTCTGGGGATGGACTATAACCCCCCCACACAAATACTGGTTCATTTAATGTTCTCTTAATTTTATCAGGTAAGTATTTACCTTTTCACCATTTTCTGGCTGGAGACACTGAAGCTCAGAGAAGTGAAGTAACTTGTCTGGTATCCCACAGCTTTGTTGTTGTTGTTCAGTTGCTCAGTCCTCTCCGACTCTTTGGGACCCTATGGACTGCAGCACGCCAGGCATCCCAGTCCTTCACTATCTCCCAGAGCTTGCTCAAACTCATGTCCGTGGAGTCGGTGATGCCATCCAGCCATCACCACATAGGTTGAAAGTGGGCAAACCTGAGCTCGAGTGCAGTTCTTTGACCCCAAACCCTGTGCCCTTTTTCTGTGCCAGAGGTAAAGGACAGGAAAGTGATCTGTGAAGAGAACAGTGTGCTGATGTAAGGTGCTTTGCTTCCTGGGGCAGAAAATATGCCTTACCCTTTTCTTGTTTCTACCCCAGCCCCTAGTTCAGGGCCCTTCTTTCCTAGAGCTCAGTTATGTTCACGTTGCCAGGAAAACTGCCTCTGCCTTCACCGTGACAGGTGGTTCCCACCTGTCCCCATGGACTTGGATGTTTCTTGACCCTGGAGTGTTTAAACATAGCTGCCTTCATTTGGGTATGGGAGTTTTGCAGTTTGAGTCTGTGGTGTATCTGTTTCCTGTGGTGTGGTTCAAGAGTCTGGATTGGGAGGGGAGAGACCAGAGTACTGATCTCGAGTCTGCTGCCCCAGCATCCTGGAGCAAGTCACTGAATCTCTGTGGGGCTCAGAAGACAATCACATCTGTACTCTCTCCACGAAAGCCCTTTCAGAAATGCACTGTGGTGCACAGAGAAGCAGGGCTGCTGAGAGGTAACGCATACCACAGGTGCTCAGTAGATGACCACTCACTGACTATGTGGAGGCCATGTGCAACGACGTGGAGACGGTGCTCATAAGACAACATTAAGGGGGGAAAGAGCAAAAAGTAAAGCCACTGAATGTGCAGTATGATCGCAATTCGTAAAATACAAACAAAAAGAGACTAGAAGAAAATATACTACCTTGCCTATGATTGCTTCTGGGTTCTGGTTATATGTGGGTTCTGCTTTGCTAGACTTATATACGTATTTTTTTTATTTGCAAGCGTTAGCCCGTTTTGGTGGCTGAGTTATTACAGAATCTACCTGCAATGCAGGAGACCCAGATTCAATCCCTGTTTGGGAAGATCCCCTAGAGAAGGACATGGTAACTCACTCCAGTATTCTTGCCTAGAAAATCCGATGGACAGAAGCCTGGTGGGTACAGTCCCTGGAGTTGCAGAGAGCTGGACATGATTATGTGAGTAAACCACCACCCAGCCCATTTTGTATTATGTTTTTTCATTTAAAAAAGCATATATATATATAATTTATCTATTTATTATATACAGTAAACCCATTCATTATATATATTATACATTTAAGTATATATATTACTTATATATATTTATGTATAAATAAATGTATAATATTTAGTACTTGGCCCTTGACAGTATCACTCTAGTTACTGAAACATGGTTGTGAGCAGGAGTGATCCTGCCTTCATTCATTCATTCCTTTGTCCAGAGAATACTCTGAGGGCTTACTGTGTAAAAGCAGCACTGATGAGCCCTATGATCACTTCTAAGAAGAAAGAGGTAGAATCCTTGCCTCAAGAAATGTATTATCATCTAGATAGAGGATAAGGTATATCATCACTAACTGCACATTCAGCAGCTTTACTTTTTGCTCTTTCCCGCCTTAATGTTGTCTTGTGAGCACTATCTCCATGTCGTTGCACATGGCCCCCACATAGTCAGTGAGGGGTCATCTACTGCGCACCTGTGGTATGCGTTACCTCTCAGCAGCCCTGCTTCTACGTATATCACACTGCATTTCTGAAAGGGCTTTCGTGATTGTCCCCAGAGCCCCATAAGATAGAAAGTACTAACTACTTTAGTGAAACTGTTACTAGGAGTTAACAGTGGGGGGAGGAATCTATTCCAGCTGTGGAAGATTTTCGTGAAGAAGTTGTTATTTTGTACTGAGCCTTGAGGGACCAGTAGAATTCTGGACAGGTGGAAACGGAAAGGCATCACTGGTGATAATAAAAGTAATGAAAGGGTAATATTTACTTAACATATACTATGTGCCAGGCACTGTGCTTTGAAACTCCACATATTCTCCCATTTAAGGCTCCATTTAAGTAGTATTATCTCCAATTGACAGATGGGGAGACTGAGGCTTAGAGAGAAGACGGATATTTTCCTGAAGTCACGAGATAGTCGAGCTGGGATTCACACACTCAGGAGCTCACTGTGAACAGTTTTGTCATGGAGAAAGAACATGAATCGAGATAGGAAAGCATGGGGCCCACAGGGATTTAGATGGGAGCTTCCTGAAGACAGGGACCATGTGTGTCTTGCTCACCTCTCCATGTCCAGAGCCTGGACAGTAAGTGACACATTGGAGATGCTTCATAAATATTTGTGAAGTGAAAAGATAAAGAGTCACTGAGTGGTAGCTGGTGTGCAGGCTGTGTGGCTGAAGGCAGCAGGACAGGCAGGCCAGCGCACAGAGATTTTAAGCACAGGCAGGGCCCGTCAGAGACCCAGGGGACTGGCTGGGGCAGTGTGGCAGGCTGCGGGGCGAGGAGAAGAGTTAGGTGGTGGTGAGGCCCGCAGGAGACCACTTGAGAAAGAGCAGGAACACTGGAGAGAGGCGTGGGGCTAGAGGGGAAACTGTGTAGGTAGATTGGAGTAGAGAGGCCGTGGGATGCTGCCTGTCTCTAACTCAGAATGCATTAGACTTTCTATCAGACTTTCTTTGCAAATCTAGTCTCCTTGTTTACCAACCGCTTGGGCAGCCTCTGAGCCTACTTCCTCATCTGTAAAATGGGAATAATTGTACTTATAGAAACCCTGAGGGTCAACCACGTAATATGGGAACAGTCAGGCTTCCCAGGTGACTCAGTGGCAGTGAATGCGTCTGTGGTGCAAGAGACCCTAGAGACGTGGGTTCGATCCCTCGGTCGGGAAGATACCCTGGAGGAGGAAATGGCAACCCACTCCAGTATTCTTGTCTGAAGAATCCCATGGACAGAGGAGCCTGGCAGGCTACAGTCTACAGGGTTGCAAAGAGTCAGACATGACTCAGTGACAGGCATGGGAACAGTCAGTACCCTCCACTCTCCTTTTCCCCCTTACCCTTTAACTATTGCTGTTTCCATCTATTTGACAAGAGATCAAGAGGCAGAGCCTCCTCTCATGAACTGAAGTAAATTTCTTGGCACGTGCCGGAAGGTTTGAGTCTTCAGGTTTTACATTGCCTAGCTTATGCTGTTTGGCCAATGCCCTCCCTTGTGAACCCTACCTACTCTTCCGTGTTGGTATAAAAAGGCCTCAAGCCCAGGAACCCATGGTATCAGAAGGTAAGTGATATAACCCAAGTCCTCCCAGAAACAAAAGGCCCTTGGAGAATCAAAGGGGAATAAAATAGAATATCCAAGCACAGACAACAAGCCCAGATAAAGAAATCACCTCCCTTTTACCTATGTCCCCCTGCCAAAATGGTTTCAGGGTACTGGTATCTTTCTTCCCACCCGTGAGCTTGATGGGCAGGTATTATGCTTCTCATTTTGTGAAGAGAGAAATGGAAGCCCAGGAAGGCTCAGCTTTGCTGAACGAATTGGGCCCAGGTTATAAACGAGGCTTGCTAGTCTCTAGTCCCTGCTTTTATAGCCTCCCTGTCTCTCTTTAGGAAGTTGTCAGTACTAGGGGGTAAACAAGCACATAATTACACATAGGTGTTTGGACCCACTTTATAATTTTTCTTTTTTAAAAAAATTTATTTGCTCATTTGCGGCTATTCTGGGTTTTCACTGCTGCTGCAGGCTCTTCTCTAGTTGGAGGAAGTGGGGGCTACTCTCTAGTGGAGGTGAGCAGGCTTATTGTTGTGAGGACTTCTCTTGTTGTGGAACTCAGGCTCTAGGGCACACAGGCTTCAGTAGTTGCGGCACATGGACTCAATAGTTGTGGCTCCGAGGCTCTAGAGCACAGGCTCCATAGTTGTGGCTCATGGGCTTAGTTGCTCTGCAGCAATGTGGGATCTTCCCAGATCAGGGATTGAACCCCTGCCTCCTGCATTGGCAGGCAAACTGTTTTCCACTGAGCTATCAGGGAAGCCCTATAATTTTTCTTTTTTAAGTTTGATTTTCTCTTTCTGTGTGTCTGTGAGTTTTAAGCTTCAAGCCATGGGCAAAGCACAAGTTAGTCTGATTCTTACTGCTTTCCATCTAAAGTATCTTATTTAACTTCTGTTTTTTGGCCTGAGGTCACTTATTGCTTAATTACTTGGTTCCTCCAATTAGAGCTTACCTTTTGGAGAGACAGAATTCAGGGTTTTTTTAGTATCTTCCCCAATCCTATGTATTTGATGAGTTGTCCATACATACTTTGCAATAAGAGAGGCAGCCTTAGTGCAGTGCATCGAACCCTACCTACTCTTCCGTGTTGGAAAAACTAACCCAAATGGTATCAGAAGGTAATTTCCAAGTCCCAGAAACAAAAGGCCCTTGGAGAATCAAGGGAATAAAATAGAATATCCAAGCACAGACAACAAGCCCAGATAAAGAAATCACCTCCCTTTTACCTATGTCCCCCTGCCAAAATGGTTTCAGGGTACTGGTATCTTTCTTCCCACCCGTGAGCTTGATGGGCAGGTATTATGCTTCTCATTTTGTGAAGAGAGAAATGGAAGCCCAGGAAGGCTCAGCTTTGCTGAACAATTGGGCCCAGGTTATAAACGAGGCTTGCTAGTCTCTAGTCCCTGCTTTTATAGCCTCCCTGTCTCTCTTTAGGAAGTTGTCAGTACTAGGGGGTAAACAAGCACATAATTACACATAGGTGTTTGGACCCACTTTATAATTTTTCTTTTTTAAAAAAATTTATTTGCTCATTTGCGGCTATTCTGGGTTTTCACTGCTGCTGCAGGCTCTTCTCTAGTTGGAGGAAGTGGGGGCTACTCTCTAGTGGAGGTGAGCAGGCTTATTGTTGTGAGGACTTCTCTTGTTGTGGAACTCAGGCTCTAGGGCACACAGGCTTCAGTAGTTGCGGCACATGGACTCAATAGTTGTGGCTCCGAGGCTCTAGAGCACAGGCTCCATAGTTGTGGCTCATGGGCTTAGTTGCTCTGCAGCAATGTGGGATCTTCCCAGATCAGGGATTGAACCCCTGCCTCCTGCATTGGCAGGCAAACTGTTTTCCACTGAGCTATCAGGGAAGCCCTATAATTTTTCTTTTTTAAGTTTGATTTTCTCTTTCTGTGTGTCTGTGAGTTTTAAGCTTCAAGCCATGGGCAAAGCACAAGTTAGTCTGATTCTTACTGCTTTCCATCTAAAGTATCTTATTTAACTTCTGTTTTTTGGCCTGAGGTCACTTATTGCTTAATTACTTGGTTCCTCCAATTAGAGCTTACCTTTTGGAGAGACAGAATTCAGGGTTTTTTTAGTATCTTCCCCAATCCTATGTATTTGATGAGTTGTCCATACATACTTGTGGATATGGCAATGGAGTAAGAGAGGCAGCCTTAGTGCAGTGCAGGAACAAAAACAGGCCTGGGGCATCAGCTGCTGCCTGAGGGCCCTAGGCAGCCAGCTGCCTTTCTTTTTCTGAACTTCAGTTGCTTCCATTTGTAAATGAAGATAATAGCTCTCAGACCTAGGTTAGTGCCTGTCACATAGTAGGGCCACAGTATTTGTGGGAAAAGCTAGTATGTATCTATCTCATTGGGTTACTGTGAGAATGAAATGAAATAAGGTTTGTCAAGTATTCATATTTCTCATAGAACCTAGCATATAATAGTTACTTTTAATAAAAGTAACTACTCTGAACTATTTGGTCATTACTATTTAGAACTGAACACATGCATATAGAATGCCATAGTAGGTCAGGAATCTTAAAAAACAAAACAAAACTGAATTCACATCACAATGCCATCATTTCCAATAGAAAAGGCTACTCTATTTAGGATCAGAAGATTCAGGTATGAGACCTGAAGGTGCCATGGACTAGCTGTGTGACTTTGGTTAAGTAACCTTACTTCTATGAACTTTAGTTTCCTGAAAAACAAGGGGACTGAGTAATCATTAAGATTTCTTTTCCACTTTAACAGCCTCAGTGTAAAGATGTGATCTTAGGCAGGTTACTTTGTCTTACTTTCCGTGGTCCCAGTTGGTCCATCTATAAAATGGCCTGTGGGTGTTTGGAGCCCCTCTCTGGGGCCGTGCAGGCCCAGGGAATGCAGATCTCAGTGCCACTCCAACCTCCACACTGGGCCTGGTGCCGCTTGTTCAGTTCTGGTTGGTGCTGCGTAGCATGAACACACGACTTGTCCACATAGAGCCCCAGTCCCTGCCCAAAGTGTACTCTCTACCTCCAACCACAGGGATATAGAAAAGAATGACCAACAAGGACCGTTGTATCCCCTTATACAAAGAGGCAGTTTAATGTGAATCCTCTTCAGGAAATATTTATCAGTAAATAAAATAAAAAATAGTGCGTGTTAGTGACAATGTACAATAATTAATCTTCTGATTAAAGGTATATATAATGCAGTTATGAAGAATCCTGCTTTAATTCATCAGGATCCCTTTAATCATTTAATCATTACCTTTCTTCCTATCTCTTTTGAAGCACTGGCCTTGGCCTCTATAATTTACACAGCACTTTGACTGACATTGTCTCACTTGACTCTTCACAAAAGCTGAGAGGGTAGAAGCAAGTCAAGCATAATTTACCCCCTTTTTCCAACCAGGGAAGAGGGGTCCAGGAAGTGCTGAGAGCTGGCCAGAGTGTAGACACCACGTTATCAAAGATTTGGGATTAGGCATCAGACTGCCTGGTTGATTTAGCATCCAAAAGCTAGTATGTATCTATCTCATTGGGTTACTGTGAGAATGAAATGAAATAAGGTTTGTCAAGTATTCATATTTCTCATAGAACCTAGCATATAATAGTTACTTTTAATAAAAGTAACTACTCTGAACTATTTGGTCATTACTATTTAGAACTGAACACATGCATATAGAATGCCATAGTAGGTCAGGAATCTTAAAAAACAAAACAAAACTGAATTCACATCACAATGCCATCATTTCCAATAGAAAAGGCTACTCTATTTAGGATCAGAAGATTCAGGTATGAGACCTGAAGGTGCCATGGACTAGCTGTGTGACTTTGGTTAAGTAACCTTACTTCTATGAACTTTAGTTTCCTGAAAAACAAGGGGACTGAGTAATCATTAAGATTTCTTTTCCACTTTAACAGCCTCAGTGTAAAGATGTGATCTTAGGCAGGTTACTTTGTCTTACTTTCCGTGGTCCCAGTTGGTCCATCTATAAAATGGCCTGTGGGTGTTTGGAGCCCCTCTCTGGGGCCGTGCAGGCCCAGGGAATGCAGATCTCAGTGCCACTCCAACCTCCACACTGGGCCTGGTGCCGCTTGTTCAGTTCTGGTTGGTGCTGCGTAGCATGAACACACGACTTGTCCACATAGAGCCCCAGTCCCTGCCCAAAGTGTACTCTCTACCTCCAACCACAGGGATATAGAAAAGAATGACCAACAAGGACCGTTGTATCCCCTTATACAAAGAGGCAGTTTAATGTGAATCCTCTTCAGGAAATATTTATCAGTAAATAAAATAAAAAATAGTGCGTGTTAGTGACAATGTACAATAATTAATCTTCTGATTAAAGGTATATATAATGCAGTTATGAAGAATCCTGCTTTAATTCATCAGGATCCCTTTAATCATTTAATCATTACCTTTCTTCCTATCTCTTTTGAAGCACTGGCCTTGGCCTCTATAATTTACACAGCACTTTGACTGACATTGTCTCACTTGACTCTTCACAAAAGCTGAGAGGGTAGAAGCAAGTCAAGCATAATTTACCCCCTTTTTCCAACCAGGGAAGAGGGGTCCAGGAAGTGCTGAGAGCTGGCCAGAGTGTAGACACCACGTTATCAAAGATTTGGGATTAGGCATCAGACTGCCTGGTTGTTCCTACCTCTTTCCAGTAGTCCTGGTTACCACAACCCTACCACTAGCCTCAACCCTTGGGGGCAGTTTCAAAAGGCTTTTCGGTAAGGCTTCTCCTCTATCCAACAGGTCATGCGTTGTAATTCTTTCGGAGATGGCTAACAGTCTAGGCTGTTCTGTCTTGAGCAGGTTGGATCACAGCCAGCCAGAGGCCAGGACTTCTCCAAGTGAAGTGTGGGACCACATGCAGTTTCTGGGTCCAGTCCCAGACATGCCTGATTCCAAATACCCTGGAATCCGCACTCAAGGTTTTCCCTCTTCATCCAAACTAAAGTAACCCATCTAGTCTAACTTATTACAGTAGTAATTACTGTCTTCATAGATAGGAGATAAGCTTTTGTTCATCAGTTTGTTTTACTCTTCCTCCACCTTAGAGTGTAAATTCCACGAGGTCCTTGTAAAGCCTGGTTTATTTCCAAGGCCTGCTCCTAGAATCTCCCACAGTAAATATTTAATTAAATGTGCACTGAAAATTGAAACCACTGTCAAATACCATTCCTTCATGAGACCCACTACTGCAGAGGTGGTAAGGGCAGGCGCAGGGTCAGGATAAAATCTCAGACCTCCAGAGCCCCAATCCGGTGTTGGGGGAGTCTCCGCCCAAGCAATTTTATAAAACATGAACTCCATCTGAGAAAAAAGGCCCTTCTTCCCCATAAATACTTGGTTTGAACCTGACCGGGTTGGGGCCTGTTGGTAATGCTCTGCTCAGTTAATTTTTTGTTAGGGGACAATGTACAATAATTAATCTTCTGATTAAAGGTATATATAATGCAGTTATGAAGAATCCTGCTTTAATTCATCAGGATCCCTTTAATCATTTAATCATTACCTTTCTTCCTATCTCTTTTGAAGCACTGGCCTTGGCCTCTATAATTTACACAGCACTTTGACTGACATTGTCTCACTTGACTCTTCACAAAAGCTGAGAGGGTAGAAGCAAGTCAAGCATAATTTACCCCCTTTTTCCAACCAGGGAAGAGGGGTCCAGGAAGTGCTGAGAGCTGGCCAGAGTGTAGACACCACGTTATCAAAGATTTGGGATTAGGCATCAGACTGCCTGGTTGTTCCTACCTCTTTCCAGTAGTCCTGGTTACCACAACCCTACCACTAGCCTCAACCCTTGGGGGCAGTTTCAAAAGGCTTTTCGGTAAGGCTTCTCCTCTATCCAACAGGTCATGCGTTGTAATTCTTTCGGAGATGGCTAACAGTCTAGGCTGTTCTGTCTTGAGCAGGTTGGATCACAGCCAGCCAGAGGCCAGGACTTCTCCAAGTGAAGTGTGGGACCACATGCAGTTTCTGGGTCCAGTCCCAGACATGCCTGATTCCAAATACCCTGGAATCCGCACTCAAGGTTTTCCCTCTTCATCCAAACTAAAGTAACCCATCTAGTCTAACTTATTACAGTAGTAATTACTGTCTTCATAGATAGGAGATAAGCTTTTGTTCATCAGTTTGTTTTACTCTTCCTCCACCTTAGAGTGTAAATTCCACGAGGTCCTTGTAAAGCCTGGTTTATTTCCAAGGCCTGCTCCTAGAATCTCCCACAGTAAATATTTAATTAAATGTGCACTGAAAATTGAAACCACTGTCAAATACCATTCCTTCATGAGACCCACTACTGCAGAGGTGGTAAGGGCAGGCGCAGGGTCAGGATAAAATCTCAGACCTCCAGAGCCCCAATCCGGTGTTGGGGGAGTCTCCGCCCCCAAGCAATTTTTATAAAACATGAACTCCATCTGAGAAAAAAAAAAAGGCCCTTCTTCCCCATAAATACTTGGTTTCGGAACCTGACCGGGTTGGGGCCTGTTGGTAATGCTCTGCTCACTTCCTAGGCGCCCGATCCCCGCAAGGGTTAAAGGCCCACCTTCTAGGCCGGGCGTCGAACCCAACGCGGGGCAGTGTCCTGGCCTGGGCTGCCTGGGAGGAGCCGAGCACAGTCCGCGGAGGTGAGGCCGGCTCACCCAAGGTCACCCTGGAGGGGCCAGGCCTCTGGGACGTCAGGAAGCCGGTAGCAGACCCCTTCCATCATCCTGTAAATCGAGGGTGATACTAATGACTCCTTCCCCGGATTCTGGAGCACCTAACCTAAGGAGCGCGAGCAGGCCGGGCCGGCCGCGTGGCCCGCTCCCATGTGCTCCACCTGCGGACGCTCTCCCGCGCTGGCTCTTTAAGACACTTCCCCCTCTTTATACCACCCCTTCTCCCCTACCCGGCTCGCTGCCCCCGCCTCCCGAATTGCATCAGGCACGTGCTCGCCCCCGTCCGGTTTGAGTACCCCTCACCCACCAGGCCCGGAGGTGCGCCGAGGAATCGGAGGCGAGGGGCGGGGCCGAGGGCGGGGCCGTCAGGCCCTGCGCGCGCGCTCCCGCCGCCCTCGCCCGCCCGTCGCCCAGGGCCAGCCCCGGCGGGCGCGCCCCCGTTGCGCCGTCCCCTCCCCTTGCCCGCTGCGTCGCGAGGCGCGCGCCCGCCTGCCGCCTGCCGCGGATCGCGTGGTCAGCTCGGCTCGCCGCGCCTCTCCCCCGTCCGTCCATATTGCTGCAGCCCCCGTGCCGGGAAGCCCGGGCCGCCCCGGGGGCGGGGGGGAGGGAGGGACGGGACGAGAAGCCAGCCGGACTCGGGGTGGGGGCGCCTTGCGAGGAACGGGCGGGGGGGGCCGCTCGCTGAGGAGGCCTGGACCGCAGAGTGGGGGGCCTCCCTCCCTCCCCCCCCGCCCCGCCAGCGGGCCTTGGATCTACGGCGGCTGCATCGGACCGGGAGGGGGCCGCGCCTAGCGTGAACCCCGACTCTTCTGTGCCGGGACTGGGGCCCAGCGCCCCGGAGGGAGGCGTCGCGGCCGCTCCGAGAGCCAAGTTCGAGGCGGGGGAGGCAGCCTCGGGCGCGCCCGGCTTCTCCGGGGGGGCGGGCGCGCAGATGGCCACTCAGGTGGAGCCGCTGCTGCCGGGGGGCGCCCCGCTCTTGCAGGCCGAAGAGCACGGGGGGCTGGTGAGGAAGAAGCCGCCGCCGCCGCCCGAGGGCAAGGGCGAGCCCGGGGCCAACGACGTCGGAGGCGGAGAGCCGGACGGCGGCGCCCGGAGACCTCGGCCGCCCTGCGCCAAGCCGCACAAGGAGGGCGCCGGGCCGCTGGAGCGCGAGAGCCCGCGGCCGCTGCAGCCGCCGGGCGCCGAGGGCCTGGCCGGCAGCGACGGGGAGGAGGGCGGCGGCGGCGAGCCGGGCGCGGGCGCCGGGCGCCGGGACTTCGTGGAGGCCCCTCCGCCCAAGGTGAACCCGTGGACTAAGAACGCGCTGCCGCCGGCCCTGGCCACCGTGAACGGACAGTCTCCTCCAGGTGCGTGCCTCTGCGCCGCCTCCCGGGCCCGGGGCGCTTCCGGGGACACGGGCAACCCCCCCGCGGCCTCCGGGCCCGGGGGTCCGCGGCGGGTCTGGCGACGCGGGGCTGTTTGTTCTTTCATTATCTCCTGGCTGAGTCGGGTCGCCGCGCCCTGCCCCCCAGCACGCGCGGGGACCTGCGCTGCCAGCGGGCCCGGCCTCGGGAGCCGCGGCCGCCGCCTGGGCCGCAGCGGTTAGTGGGCAACGGCGCGGTCCGGGCCTGCCTCGCGGGCGGAGGGCGGGCGCTGGCTTCGGGGAGAGGGGCCGCTCCCGCGACCGGCGTCGGCGGCCGAGACGGTTCCTCGGCCGAGCCTTTCTCCGGGGGCCCCCCGCCCCGCCCCGGGCTCCCCGTTTGGGCAGCGTTGCGATCGTCCCCGGGCCGTGAATGTGTACTGAGCATATGTCAGAGGCAGCACAGCGCCCGGCGAGGCGTTCCTGCCGGCTCCGCGGATTCGGGATTTAAAAGTTCGCAAGTTGGTTCTCGAGTCGGTAGTGGTAGGCGGTAGCGTGGCCATCGGCGACGGGGCGAGGGGTCGGTGACGGGGAGAACGGGGAGGAGAGGAAACCCAGCGTGTCACTCGATTCGGTGCTTTCCCCCCCGGGTCCCGGGGACCTTCCGCCTCGAGCGGGAGGCGGATGGCGAGCGTGCGGGGCGTCCGGCGCGGGGAAGCGGGAGGCGAGGAGGGGGCCTGCCGGGCCGCGAGGGGCGTGGGGCGGCGGGGGAGGGAGTGGCCGGCCGGCGGGCGGTGACAGTTGGGCGCCATGCGCCGCCGCCGGCCCGCGGGCTGCTCGCGGCCGCTGGGCCGGGACGTTCGGCGGCCGCCGCGGCGCTCGGGGCGGAGGGCGGGTGCGGGCGGCGCGGCCGGGAGGGTGCGTGTGCGCGGGTGTGAGCGCGCGTGCCCCCTTCCCGGCATTCCTCCGCAGCCGGGGCAACGTGGGCCTCCCCGCGCGGCGAGCGGCATGTGACCGCCGGCCGGCGCGCCCTCGCCCGCTCCTCGACTGTGGCTCCCCGTGGGCCCGTCCGCTTGGGCGAGGGGGGCGTGCGGGAAGGCCCCGCAGAGCCTTGTCGTCGGGGAAGTGGGGCGGTGCGGATTGGAGGCTCGGCTAGGCCTTCCTTTGCCGAAAATAGATCGTTGGCTTTGGTGGGGGGCGCGCCCGCCCTGCCCCCTTTGCCGGCGAGAAACTCCGTGGGGCCGGATTCTTTGGTGCAGGGTCTTTGGGCAGCGAACCGGTATTAAAAGCGCGTGGAGCTGGAACGTTGATCTGTGGCCATAGACCTAAGGATTTTTCAAAACTCTTCCCATCCTGGAGTTGCTGGTGGAGGCTGACTGGTTTAAGCCTTCAAAATGGGGAAAGTTGAAAAGGGGAGCTTAATGCTTTCACATTCAAAGGAGTAGAATCCCTCGTAGTTCTAGGAAAACCAGCGAATTCTGAAGATGGCATGTTGTAATTTTTATTTTTTTTTTTAAGGTTGCTTCATTTGGAGGAGGGGACCTTTGGCGTTTACTAATAGTACCTCAAACCGTGTTCTCTTCCTTTTGCCCTGCTTCCCTTCCCCCATTTTCCTTCCAGAACCCTCTTATGCAAAGGGCAGTGCTGAAACCTCCATTTTCTTGCAAATCCCTCCTGATCCACCCACGGAGGGAGGAAAAGCGACTTGAAGTTGGTCCTTCCCCCCTCTTTAAACTCAAAGGGGTATAATCATCCGCAGGAGAGAGCACTCTTCAAAAGTTTAAATGGGGCTCCTCTCTCTGGTGGCTGCCGCTCTGCAAGTGGTGAACCTGCCTTGTGGGTTTTAAATCAGCCATGACATCAGGTGGTGGTGGATGCCTGAGCTGGCATTTTGTGCAAGTCCGGGGGCCCTTGGCGGGGTGCGTCACCAGGGTTATTGATCGTGGGAAGAAGACAGCTTGGCTGGCATCAGGCCTTTACCGCTCAAGTAGAAAAGCCAACTTGCTTTAAGTGCCCAAAGCAAAATTCAGAGTTGGGTAGATTTCCTCTTTTTTTGGTTAGGCAAGAGTGTCTTGTCTCCTCAATGAGTTTTGAACTTTCAGAGTAGTCCAGTAACCTCTCTATTTAAGCCTGTTGTTAGGGTTTGGGTGCTTTTTGAGGGAGAAGTTTGTGGTCCGGGTAGATGGTGGCCCTTTCTTTGAAGTTTGCATGGATCACTAAGGCCCTTTTCCAGGCCGGATTTTATTTGGACAAGTTTAAATGTGACACCAACAGAGTGACTGTGGTCTTGGGGAAGTTTTGTGTTCTGCGATGCATATGTTCATAAGTAAGCCAAAAGCTTTCCAAAGCTTGCTGCAAATGCCTATTTTTAGCTCTCCTTTCGGCTCAGATGCTAGTATTTTAGTTCTTTAAGGGACACACACAGTAACTAGTAATAAAAGATGTTTTGTGATACCCCCCCGCCTTTCTTGTGGGGTTCTCTGTTCTGGTTTAAGCTTCTGTGTCTTAGTGGTTTTAAGTCTTGGGATTTGCAGTTTGACTTTTTGTATTTTCCTCTTCTAGAATGTTTTGAAAACATTAAAATTTCTTTTCTTTATCCTAGCCACAACTTTTTAGGTATGAGAAAGGCAGGATATCTCACAAGAAGAAATGAGGGACTTCCCTGGTGGTCTCATGGTTAAGACAGCACACTCCTAGTAGAAGGGGCCCGGGGTTGGATCCCCTGGTCAGGGGTCCCACATGCCACAGTGAGGATACTGTGTGCCACAACTAAGACCCAGCACAGACAAATAAATTTTTTAAAAGATGAAGAAGAATTAAAAATGATAACATAGCAAAGGTTCCAGTGTCAAAACTCCATGGGTTGGAATGCTCTGCTGCTTGCTTCCTGTGCTTCATTGGACAAGATACTTAACCATTCTGTGCCTCAGCCTCCCTATTGTATTCTAGAAATGAAGTGGTATATCTGCCTCCTAGGACCATTGTGAGCATTCACTGTGATGACGTGTAAAATATTTAGCCCGGTGCCTGGCATATGTTTGCTCACCAGGTATTGATCTGGGAAGACAGCTTGGCTGGCATCAGGCCTTTACCGCTCAAGTAGAAAAGCCAACTTGCTTTAAGTGCCCAAAGCAAAATTCAGAGTTGGGTAGATTTCCTCTTTTTTTGGTTAGGCAAGAGTGTCTTGTCTCCTCAATGAGTTTTGAACTTTCAGAGTAGTCCAGTAACCTCTCTATTTAAGCCTGTTGTTAGGGTTTGGGTGCTTTTTGAGGGAGAAGTTTGTGGTCCGGGTAGATGGTGGCCCTTTCTTTGAAGTTTGCATGGATCACTAAGGCCCTTTTCCAGGCCGGATTTTATTTGGACAAGTTTAAATGTGACACCAACAGAGTGACTGTGGTCTTGGGGAAGTTTTGTGTTCTGCGATGCATATGTTCATAAGTAAGCCAAAAGCTTTCCAAAGCTTGCTGCAAATGCCTATTTTTAGCTCTCCTTTCGGCTCAGATGCTAGTATTTTAGTTCTTTAAGGGACACACACAGTAACTAGTAATAAAAGATGTTTTGTGATACCCCCCCGCCTTTCTTGTGGGGTTCTCTGTTCTGGTTTAAGCTTCTGTGTCTTAGTGGTTTTAAGTCTTGGGATTTGCAGTTTGACTTTTTGTATTTTCCTCTTCTAGAATGTTTTGAAAACATTAAAATTTCTTTTCTTTATCCTAGCCACAACTTTTTAGGTATGAGAAAGGCAGGATATCTCACAAGAAGAAATGAGGGACTTCCCTGGTGGTCTCATGGTTAAGACAGCACACTCCTAGTAGAAGGGGCCCGGGGTTGGATCCCCTGGTCAGGGGTCCCACATGCCACAGTGAGGATACTGTGTGCCACAACTAAGACCCAGCACAGACAAATAAATTTTTTAAAAGATGAAGAAGAATTAAAAATGATAACATAGCAAAGGTTCCAGTGTCAAAACTCCATGGGTTGGAATGCTCTGCTGCTTGCTTCCTGTGCTTCATTGGACAAGATACTTAACCATTCTGTGCCTCAGCCTCCCTATTGTATTCTAGAAATGAAGTGGTATATCTGCCTCCTAGGACCATTGTGAGCATTCACTGTGATGACGTGTGTAAAATATTTAGCCCGGTGCCTGGCATATGTTTGCTGTTACACCGTGTCTGGGAGACTGAAACTTTTGCAATTTCATGGGACTTTTTCTGGGTCTCCATTTTCTCCACCTGTAAAATCAAGGGGGTTGGAGAATGTTGTACCTTCTATTTCTGGTATTTTATCAGTACTCCCTGAAATACATGAGGTTTGTCTCCTTAAAAATAGACCTTTACTTATCCATAGACATGAAAGGCATAGTATGGATAATCTTAAAAGTTTAATGACCCAAACAGTTGGCTGCTTTTGCTTTGAAATGTGTTTATGACAAATGTTTTTAAAGTAAACTTTAATGGGTTTGCCTTTCATAAAAATTAGCCTTTGGCAGAGTATATACATGTGCTCTAAGGGGTGTGGGCAAAGGCGAGCCTAACTGAACTAAACATTTGCTGTGTTAAAAAGTTTGGCAAATTTTGTTGTGGCTGGTGTACATAGTAGGTGGAGACTTAAGGCGCCAACTTCCAGCACCCTGAGCAGGGTGTCAGTGGGTCGACTGGCTGACACTGCTAGCTTTGTGAAGGAAGAGAACGAACCAGTGCTGTGATCTTTTTCTTCTTTTCTGTTTAAAGGAAAGTTGGGTCTGAGACTTGCATATTTATATTCTGGGCAGTTTTGTTTTTCCCCCGTGTCCCTTTGAAGTACAGCTAACTGGTGGCATGAAATAAAAAAGGGTTATAAGCCCAGCTAACCCATGGCAACTCCAGGAATCTTGTGCCACACTGAACTGGCCCCAAATAAACCTCCACTTCCAGTCTCAGTTTCCTTCCTGCGTTTGGGCCTGTTCATCTCCCTCCACCCACCAGCCCCACAACGGTGTCCTAGGTGGGCGTCCGTGTGGATCTTGGGCATCAGTCAGTCTTCACTGTATGAAGACCTCAAGGTATCACAGCTGCTTCAGACCCTGGCTCCTTCCTTCCCCACCACCAGAAGTGGACTGGGTGGAATTCAACGTTTTGTTATTTTGAGTCCCATTGGACAAGATACTTAACCATTCTGTGCCTCAGCCTCCCTATTGTATTCTAGAAATGAAGTGGTATATCTGCCTCCTAGGACCTTTGGGACCTTGTGATGATTAAAATATTGAGCCCGGTGCCTGGCATATGTTTGCTGTTACACCGTGTCTGGGAGACTGAAACTTTTGCAATTTCATGGGACTTTTTCTGGGTCTCCATTTTCTCCACCTGTAAAATCAAGGGGGTTGGAGAATGTTGTACCTTCTATTTCTGGTATTTTATCAGTACTCCCTGAAATACATGAGGTTTGTCTCCTTAAAAATAGACCTTTACTTATCCATAGACATGAAAGGCATAGTATGGATAATCTTAAAAGTTTAATGACCCAAACAGTTGGCTGCTTTTGCTTTGAAATGTGTTTATGACAAATGTTTTTAAAGTAAACTTTAATGGGTTTGCCTTTCATAAAAATTAGCCTTTGGCAGAGTATATACATGTGCTCTAAGGGGTGTGGGCAAAGGCGAGCCTAACTGAACTAAACATTTGCTGTGTTAAAAAGTTTGGCAAATTTTGTTGTGGCTGGTGTACATAGTAGGTGGAGACTTAAGAGCGCCAACTTCCAGCACCCTGAGCAGGGTGTCAGTGGGTCGACTGGCTGACACTGCTAGCTTTGTGAAGGAAGAGAACGAACCAGTGCTGTGATCTTTTTCTTCTTTTCTGTTTAAAGGAAAGTTGGGTCTGAGACTTGCATATTTATATTCTGGGCAGTTTTTTTTTTCCCCTGTGTCCCTTTGAAGTACAGCTAACTGGTGGCATGAAATAAAAAAGGGTTATAAGCCCAGCTAACCCATGGCAACTCCAGGAATCTTGTGCCACACTGAACTGGCCCCAAATAAACCTCCACTTCCAGTCTCAGTTTCCTTCCTGCGTTTGGGCCTGTTCATCTCCCTCCACCCACCAGCCCCACAACCGGTGTCCTAGGTGGGGCGTCCGTGTGGATCTTGGGCATCAGTCAGTCTTCACTGTATGAAGACCTCAAGGTATCACAGCTGCTTCAGACCCTGGCTCCTTCCTTCCCCACCACCAGAAGTGGACTGGGTGGAATTCAACGTTTTGTTATTTTGAGTCCCATCTTTTACTCCTAACTTCCTGTGCCTTCTTGGGTAAATTACTCAGCTTCTCTAAGCCATCGTTCATCCTCAAAATGGAAATAATAATAGTAACTGATTCATAGATACTTAGCACAGTGTTTAGCTTAATGCCAGGTACAGAACACCTAGTAAGTGCTAGCTATAATAAATGATCACCATTAGTATGAGTGTTCATTTCACTTACAGTTGTGCTTGTGTCCAACTTTGTGGACACAAGCAACCCGCATACTTTCTCTGAGCATACATTTCTTTGTAAAATAAAGGAATTGGAATAGGTCTAAATGTCTTCGAAGTTTATTTAGTATCAGAAGCACTTTTTCTCTGATAAATCCTTATCCCACAAAAGCCAAAGTAGAGCTTTTTTTTTTAATTGAGGTGTATATATATGTGTGTGTGTGTGTGTGTATTATATATATATATGTATGTATTACACATAGTTGGTTTATAATATTTATGTAAACCTTAGGTGTACAACAGTAATTCACAATTTTTATAAAGGACTTTTTATATGTGTATGTTTTCATATCTGCCATAGTGGTTAAGAGTTAAAGTTTTGAATCCAAGTTCTGTGAAGACTGGAGATGCTCTCTGGCTTCAGGAACCTAAGCCAGTTGCTGGGAGGTGCATATCGGAGCAACCTGTGTCACAGCCAGGCATTAGGAGCCTTACAGTGAACATGGTAACAGAAAGTACCCAGTGCTGTCTGTAAAAATCACCTGTGCCGACAACCCACGGAATGGGAGAAAATCATAGCGGGTTTTTTTCCCTTTTGAAGTACAGCTAACTCATGAAATAAAAAGGGTTATAAGCCCAGCTAACCCATGGCAACTCCAGGAATCTTGTGCCACACTGAACTGGCCCCAAATAAACCTCCACTTCCAGTCTCAGTTTCCTTCCTGCGTTTGGGCCTGTTCATCTCCCTCCACCCACCAGCCCCACAACCGGTGTCCTAGGTGGGGCGTCCGTGTGGATCTTGGGCATCAGTCAGTCTTCACTGTATGAAGACCTCAAGGTATCACAGCTGCTTCAGACCCTGGCTCCTTCCTTCCCCACCACCAGAAGTGGACTGGGTGGAATTCAACGTTTTGTTATTTTGAGTCCCATCTTTTACTCCTAACTTCCTGTGCCTTCTTGGGTAAATTACTCAGCTTCTCTAAGCCATCGTTCATCCTCAAAATGGAAATAATAATAGTAACTGATTCATAGATACTTAGCACAGTGTTTAGCTTAATGCCAGGTACAGAACACCTAGTAAGTGCTAGCTATAATAAATGATCACCATTAGTATGAGTGTTCATTTCACTTACAGTTGTGCTTGTGTCCAACTTTGTGGACACAAGCAACCCGCATACTTTCTCTGAGCATACATTTCTTTGTAAAATAAAGGAATTGGAATAGGTCTAAATGTCTTCGAAGTTTATTTAGTATCAGAAGCACTTTTTCTCTGATAAATCCTTATCCCACAAAAGCCAAAGTAGAGCTTTTTTTTTTAATTGAGGTGTATATATATGTGTGTGTGTGTGTGTGTATTATATATATATATGTATGTATTACACATAGTTGGTTTATAATATTTATGTAAACCTTAGGTGTACAACAGTAATTCACAATTTTTATAAAGGACTTTTTATATGTGTATGTTTTCATATCTGCCATAGTGGTTAAGAGTTAAAGTTTTGAATCCAAGTTCTGTGAAGACTGGAGATGCTCTCTGGCTTCAGGAACCTAAGCCAGTTGCTGGGAGGTGCATATCGGAGCAACCTGTGTCACAGCCAGGCATTAGGAGCCTTACAGTGAACATGGTAACAGAAAGTACCCAGTGCTGTCTGTAAAAATCACCTGTGCCGACAACCCACGGAATGGGAGAAAATCATAGCAAATGAAACAACAGGCATAAAGAATTAATCTCCAAAATCGACAAGCAACTCAGACAGCTCTACATCGGAAAAATGAACAACCCAACCAAAAAATGGGAAAAGGACCTAAACGGACACCTCTCCAAAGAGGACATACAGATGGCCCCAAAACACATGAAACGATGGTCAACTTCGCTTATAATTAGAAAAAATGCAAATCAAACCTACAACGAGATATCACCTCACACCCATCAGAATGGCCATTATCCACAAAGCGACAGACAATAAATGCTGGGTAGGGTGCAGAGAAAAGGGAACCCTCTCGCATTGCTGGTGGGACTGTAAATTGATAACAGCCTCTATGGAAGATAGTATGGAGATTTCTTAAAAAACTCAAAATAGAAGCATCATACGACCCAGCAATCCCACTCTTAGGCTTATACCCTTATGAAATTAAATCTGAAGGAAACACCTGTACCCCACTGTTCATTGCAGCTCTCTCTACAATAGCTAGAAATTGGAGCAACCTAGATGCCCACTGACGAACGAATGGGTACAAAAGCTCTGGTCCATATATACAATGGAATACTACACAGCTGTAAAGAGAAATGCAGAAGAATCAGCTCTAATGAGGTGGCTGGATCTAGAACGTATCATAAAAAGTGAAGTCAGTCAAAAAGAGAAAGACAAGTACAATATACTAACACACATATATAGAATCTAGTAGGATGGTGATGATGGCACATGCAGTGAAGCGATGGAGAAACAGACATGGACAGTGGACATATGGGCATTGTGGGGAAGGAACAGAGGGTGGGAGGCGTAAAGGAAGTAGCATGAAGGCCTGTACTATCATATGTGAAGGAAAAAACTTTAGTCATTGCTCTGTGAGAAGAGGAGATCCTTCAGGGGTGCTGTGTGACGGTCTGGAGAGGTGGAATGGGGGAGGGGATATACATATGACTGATCTGGGAACGTATATGTCTGTAGACAGCAAAGCTCTGTAGAAGTTAAAAGTAAAATAAAGGTTTTTTTTAAAAATCACTTGTGTGAAATAAAAATTGAACGCACATCTAACAGAATCATAGATCTGTGAGGATAGGGAAACACATTGATTGACAAGGAGGTAGCAGTTATCCAGTTTTTCAACGTGAGAAACTATAGGACAGATTATTTTATCAATAAATAGATGGCATTAAAAGCAACAAAGACTTCCCCTTGTGGCCCAGTGGATGAAAATCCACCTGCCAGTGCAGGGGACACAGGTTCAATCACTGGTCCAGGAAGACTCCACATACTACGGAGCAAGAAAGCCAGTGTGCCACAACTGCTGAATCTGTGTGCTGCAACTCTTGAAGCCTGCGTGCCCTAGAGCCCAGTGCTCTGCAAGAAGAGACGCCTGAGCACCGCAACTAGAGAGAGCCCGGAGCCTGGAGCACTACAACCAAGACTCAGCACAACCATAAATAAATAAAACAAAACTAGTGAATGTATCAAAAAGAAATGAACTTACAGAGAACAAAGTCGTGGTTACCCAAGAGGGTAACCATTACCAGAGAGGGGAAAGGGAAGCAGGCAAAGGGCACTATAGGGATAGGGGATTAAGAGGTACAAACGTAAGAGGTAAACTATTATATACAAAATAATAGGGGTGTGCAGTACAACACAGGATTATAGCCAGTATTTTATAATAACTATAAATGGAGTTGTTTTGTCTCTAAGTAGTGTCTGACTCTTGCGATGCCATAGGTTGTAGTTAACCAGGTTCTTCTGTCCATGGGATTTCCCAGGCAAAAATACTGGAGTGGATTGCCATTCTCTTCTCTGGGGTATCTTCCTGAGTCAGGAATCGAACTCACATCTCCTCCATTGGCAGGTTCTTTACCACTGAGCCACCAGGGAAGCCATAAATGGAGTATAACCTTTAGAAATCGTGACTCACTATACTATCCACCTGTAACTTATATAATATTGTACATCACCTTCAATTACAATAAGCATTTTTAAAAGAGGGAACTGTTAACAGATGAAGAGTTGAGATACCAGTCAAATGCATTGTGTGGATCTGGTTTGAATTCTGATTTGAACAGGTTATAAGAAGAAATTTTGAAAGTTTAGATTATATTAAGGAATTGTCAAGAGTAATAATGGCATTTTTTTTTAAAAAAAAAAACCTTTTATTTAACTTTTAACTTTTACAGAGTTTTGTTGTTTACAGATATACACGTTCCCAGATTAGTCATATGTAGCTGGTTATATTGTGCACCTTTTGGCAAAGAACTGTTAGGTTAGCCTTTTATAAGTAAATAAGAGCTTAACACTCTTTTCCTATAGTTGAGACCACTTTCTTCTCTTGTAAAGAAGGCACACGATCAGGACACCCTCTGAAGGGGAGCAGGGAAGGGGGCCTTCCCCAGGAACCTTCAGCTGCCTCCCTCTCTTCTGGGCAGGGAGTTTGAGCTTCACAGTTACGGGAGATGAGTTCTTGCTGGGGAGGGAAGAGGTCTCTGCAGTCCTCAACTCTGACCCTCCCTGAGGGGTGGAGTCTGTTGGCTGACCCTCCCCCAGTTCGGGGTGGGACCTAGGCTAGAGTAAGCATTTTAGAACTGTTACTCAGCACTCTTTCCCTCCCAGAGCGGGGAGGGGAGGCAGAGCAGTGGACCTGAAACCACAGAAACCTCTTGAACATGGAGAATTTGGCAGATGGGGAGTGCCCCTGTTTGCAAAATCCAAGACAACCTCAAAGCGGGTAATTAGGGTGTTGGGGCCTCAGTAGGGATCACAAACCTCCCTGGCTGGTCCAGAGTGATCTAAGGGAGTGGCCAGGAGAGAGGATGGCCTTACTTGCTGGAGGTTCATGAAGGAAAATAAATGTAAGTTTTGATACCTGGCTAATAAAAAGACAGGAAACTGGGGGTGAAGGAGCAAAGGGTAGGTGATGGGATTTAAATCAGAACATGCTGTTTTTCTTGTTCACAGAAGGAGACAATCCCTATGCTGAGGTGGTTCTGAGGATCAAGTTGATACCTCATTATGGGGTAGCCCAGTTCATGACTTGAAATGTTCCACACAGATGTACAAGTGGTTTAGTTTATCTTTGGGAGATAAATTCCAAAGCCAGGTTTAGTTGACTCTTGAACAACACGGGTTCAGACTGCATGCATCCACTTACGTGGATATTCTCAGTAAATACTCCACTCCTACACTGCCAGTTGAGTCCATGCTCACACAGAAGCACAGGTAGGGAGGAACAGCAGATACCTGGTGCAGCCTATAAAGTTATGTGTGGATTTTTCACTGAGTGGGGGGTTGGTGCCCTAACCCCTGTGCCCTTTGAGGATCAGTTGTATTATGTATCAGTGTGGTGTGCTATATACTAAGTCACTTCATTTGTGTCTGACTCTGTGACCCTGTGGACTGTAGCCTGCCAGGCTCCTCTCTATGGGATTCTCCCAAAAGGAATACTAGAGTGGGTTATATGTATTGATAGTTAGGGCAATTACCTTTTCTAAGGGGCTGTCCATGCCGTTGCTAAATGAGAACAGGAATCTGGAGTTAGCTTAATTTTCAAGTCAGTGGTATTTGTAATAGTTAGCAGGGCCATCTGGCCAATTCCTCATGGCAGATAGTCTAAGGTGTCTCCATGAGACATTTCCCCAGAATTGGAGGGACAGACTTGATGTGGTACTTTTCCTTTGGCTACACCTTTGGACTATCAAAGCCTTACCAGCGGGAATTTTAGAACTGTTACTCAGCACTCTTGAGGGGAGGGGAGGCAGAGCAGTGGACCTGAAACCACAGAAACCTCTTGAACATGGAGAATTTGGCAGATGGGGAGTGCCCCTGTTTGCAAAATCCAAGACAACCTCAAAGCGGGTAATTAGGGTGTTGGGGCCTCAGTAGGGATCACAAACCTCCCTGGCTGGTCCAGAGTGATCTAAGGGAGTGGCCAGGAGAGAGGATGGCCTTACTTGCTGGAGGTTCATGAAGGAAAATAAATGTAAGTTTTGATACCTGGCTAATAAAAAGACAGGAAACTGGGGGTGAAGGAGCAAAGGGTAGGTGATGGGATTTAAATCAGAACATGCTGTTTTTCTTGTTCACAGAAGGAGACAATCCCTATGCTGAGGTGGTTCTGAGGATCAAGTTGATACCTCATTATGGGGTAGCCCAGTTCATGACTTGAAATGTTCCACACAGATGTACAAGTGGTTTAGTTTATCTTTGGGAGATAAATTCCAAAGCCAGGTTTAGTTGACTCTTGAACAACACGGGTTCAGACTGCATGCATCCACTTACGTGGATATTCTCAGTAAATACTCCACTCCTACACTGCCAGTTGAGTCCATGCTCACACAGAAGCACAGGTAGGGAGGAACAGCAGATACCTGGTGCAGCCTATAAAGTTATGTGTGGATTTTTCACTGAGTGGGGGGTTGGTGCCCTAACCCCTGTGCCCTTTGAGGATCAGTTGTATTATGTATCAGTGTGGTGTGCTATATACTAAGTCACTTCATTTGTGTCTGACTCTGTGACCCTGTGGACTGTAGCCTGCCAGGCTCCTCTCTATGGGATTCTCCCAAAAGGAATACTAGAGTGGGTTATATGTATTGATAGTTAGGGCAATTACCTTTTCTAAGGGGCTGTCCATGCCGTTGCTAAATGAGAACAGGAATCTGGAGTTAGCTTAATTTTCAAGTCAGTGGTATTTGTAATAGTTAGCAGGGCCATCTGGCCAATTCCTCATGGCAGATAGTCTAAGGTGTCTCCATGAGACATTTCCCCAGAATTGGAGGGACAGACTTGATGTGGTACTTTTCCTTTGGCTACACCTTTGGACTATCAAAGCCTTAGGTGTGAAAAGTAAAGAATGTGGACTTTTATGATGAGCTTTGTAAAGCCAGCCACCTAAATCTAAATCTAAATCTATACAGTGAGAAACCTAAATTCATACAGTGAGGAACTTAATCACCACAATTTGAGGTGTTATTGATGGTGCCTCCATCGAAGGCCTGGTATACAGGCACTTGGTATAACCCTCCACACTTGATGTGGTAACTGCCTTCCCCTCTGGACATACATTCCAGTGACTCCAGATAGCCTCTTCTCTTCCTTCCTTTAGAATGAAGTTCCAAGTGTCCCATAGTCGCCGGGAGCCATCTGGATACATGGTTCACCTGAACTGTTTGGTTTTGGTCTCCCTTCCACATACATTAGCTTATTGGAACTCCTGATAACCTCAAGATAAGTAGTAGTGATACCACAATTATCCTCTGTAATCTGCTCAGCAGGTGCTCTTTTTAGCCCCGCTTCACAGATGAGCAAAGTGAGCCTCAGGAGAGGTTAATAAGCAATTCTATTCTTTTCATTGGTTAGACTAAAAAACTTGGGGATATTCTTGCCTCCTCTGTTTCTCTGACATTTTACATCTGATTTACCAGTACATTCTTCTTGACCCTAAAAACAAACTGACCAGAGGTAAACAGGTAACTGAAGCGGGGTTGAAGAGAGCGCCTGGGAACAGACTACAAGAGAATAATTGCTGTATCACTATTACTTATCTAGGGGTTCTGAGCAGTTTCAATAAGCTAGTGCATGTTGGAGAGAAGGCCAGAATAGGTAAACTGTGACCAAAGGTGAGTGCTTTTACCAGCACTTCCCTGGCCTGCCAGCCTGGTCCATACACCATTACTTCTCACCTGCAAGGAGCAGGAGCCCCTGACCGACATCCTGTCACTCCTGCTTTAAGTGGTCTCATGGCTTCTGTAGTGGAGTAAGATTCAGAATCTTGGGAGTTTATTCTTGACCTGGCTCCCAGACTTCCCTGGCCCCGACCCTGAGCTCTGACTCTGTTTTTCACCACTTCCCCTCTCCAGCAACATGAGTCTTTGCTTTTCCTGGAGTGTGTTGTGCACCTCGTGCTTCAGAACACAAGAGCCTTGTGTCCAGCAATGGTCTTGCCCCCCAGGCAGCCATGTGGCCATACTCTCACTTGCGTCAGGTTCCTGTTGCATTCACTGGGATGGAGAGGCCTTCCCAGATGTCCTTGTACTAACTAGCAAGTCTGCACCCCATGCCCTCTAATCCCTGTCCTGCTTACCCTGCTTCAGTTTTCTTAGCTTTTATCACTGTTGGATGAGGGTCTTTGGTATTTGACCGCTGTTTTGTCCCCAGCACCCAAATATGCCTGGCACATAGTAGGCAGCTCAGTGAACATTTCATTAGTGAATGAATGGATGAATCTCATACTTTCAGCAGCGTCATTCATATTGTAAGTCCAGCACAGAGGATACCAAGGTGAATAGTAAAACTCTTTGTTGACAAAGAAGGCACACAGAAGTCAGGATGCAGTATGGAAGGTGCTCTGTAATCTGCTCAGCAGGTGCTCTTTTTAGCCCCGCTTCACAGATGAGCAAAGTGAGCCTCAGGAGAGGTTAATAAGCAATTCTATTCTTTTCATTGGTTAGACTAAAAAACTTGGGGATATTCTTGCCTCCTCTGTTTCTCTGACATTTTACATCTGATTTACCAGTACATTCTTCTTGACCCTAAAAACAAACTGACCAGAGGTAAACAGGTAACTGAAGCGGGGTTGAAGAGAGCGCCTGGGAACAGACTACAAGAGAATAATTGCTGTATCACTATTACTTATCTAGGGGTTCTGAGCAGTTTCAATAAGCTAGTGCATGTTGGAGAGAAGGCCAGAATAGGTAAACTGTGACCAAAGGTGAGTGCTTTTACCAGCACTTCCCTGGCCTGCCAGCCTGGTCCATACACCATTACTTCTCACCTGCAAGGAGCAGGAGCCCCTGACCGACATCCTGTCACTCCTGCTTTAAGTGGTCTCATGGCTTCTGTAGTGGAGTAAGATTCAGAATCTTGGGAGTTTATTCTTGACCTGGCTCCCCAGACTTCCCCTGGCCCCGACCCTGAGCTCTGACTCTGTTTTTCACCACTTCCCCTCTCCAGCAACATGAGTCTTTGCTTTTCCTGGAGTGTGTTGTGCACCCTCGTGCTTCAGAACACAAGAGCCTTGTGTCCAGCAATGGTCTTGCCCCCCAGGCAGCCATGTGGCCATACTCTCACTTGCGTCAGGTTCCTGTTGCATTCACTGGGATGGAGAGGCCTTCCCAGATGTCCTTGTACTAACTAGCAAGTCTGCACCCCATGCCCTCTAATCCCTGTCCTGCTTACCCTGCTTCAGTTTTCTTAGCTTTTATCACTGTTGGATGAGGGTCTTTGGTATTTGACCGCTGTTTTGTCCCCAGCACCCAAATATGCCTGGCACATAGTAGGCAGCTCAGTGAACATTTCATTAGTGAATGAATGGATGAATCTCATACTTTCAGCAGCGTCATTCATATTGTAAGTCCAGCACAGAGGATACCAAGGTGAATAGTAAAACTCTTTGTTGACAAAGAAGGCACACAGAAGTCAGGATGCAGTATGGAAGGTGCTGTGTAAGAAGGCTGTGGCGTTCTTTGGGAGTGCACCCAGTTCAGTCTAGGTTAGGGGAGTCTTTCTGGAGGAAGCAATGGCTAAACTGAAATGGGGAGGACAGGTAAGAGTTATCTGAGAAAAGGGCTGAAAAGAGGACTCATTCTTGGTTGAGGGCAGGCCATGAGGTTCAGCGAACAGAGTAGTTCCCTGTGGCTGTAGTATAAACTCTGATTTTTACCGGAAAGCAGCTTTTGAAGATTTTAAGTGAAGGCCAGATTTTTGTTTTTGAAAGATTACTTTGGCCACGTGGCACAACCTCTTAGGTTAAGAATAGATGGTTTGGAGTTTCCTGTCTGATCCTTTGGGGCAAGGTTCCCAGAGTAAAAGGGAGCAAGACTTCCGAGGCATTCCTGAAGTGTTGGTCTAGGACATTACGGGCTGTTACCTTTCGGGGGAGGAAACAGCTCTGGTGTATGGGATTTCTCTGACGTTTCAGAAGGCCAGCTTCGCTGGAATACAGTTGCCTGGAGAATCAAGGTTGCCGATGAACTGGCTTAGGCTGAGTCCGTGCTCGAGCCAAGAGTCCCAGCCTGCCTGCACTGCTGAAGCTGTTCAGGCGGGAAGAGGAAGTGGTGGCCCTGGACGTAGTGGCAGGGGACAGACATCCATACAGGAGCCCCACCTCCACATGGGAAAACCCCCTTGCAGCCCACCTGGGAAAGCCTCCTTGCAGTGGGACTTCCTAGGTCCCGCCCCTAGCCTGCCTGCTACCAGCATCTCTGCAGCTTGGCTCTGTGGACTTTTCCACAGATAGGTACATTCCCAAGCTTTCCTTCCCGTCAGAGCCACGTCCTCTCAGCTGAATTCAAGCTGTTTTTATACTTGAGCTTAACAGTGGGATAGCATCTCCTTAGGCAGGCTTCCGTCATGAATTCCTGAGAACACTGGGCTTTAGAGAGCCAGGCTTTACCCTGACCAATGCTCAGTTATCAAATCTGTCCCTAGTGCTCTGCCCAGAGGGGCTTAGATTTCCTTTCCCTCGTTTCAGAAGAGAAGGAGTATTTAGAACTGGAAGGGACCCCAGAGATCATTGAATCCAAAGTGTTTGTTTACAGGTTAGGTACTTCAGGCCCAGAAAGGAAGTTGCTCAAGATCACAGTCAATGCAGAGCAAGGCTGAGACCCTTGAACCCACGTCTCCTGGCTCCTACTCCGGTTTTGTTTTCATTCCTCTGGAAGAAGAAAAGGATTGGGTGGTAGAACATCAACTTTGTAATTAGTCATCCAGTTTGAGTTAGCCCAGCCATCTACCACATTAGTGCCTTCAGACAGGTTGGTGACTTGTGGGCTTCAATACATGGAGCTATGTCTGGAGTACCATGTCCTAGGATAGGATCACTGTGAACATGTACGAGGTGAAGGTCGGTGCTCAGCTGGAGCATACCAAATAACAAGTGTTGATGGTTCCTCTTTTGTGACCTTGAATTTGACCCAGGTCTTTAGTTTGTTAACAGAGGTCAAGTGCTTAGTCCTCTGTCTTCCTGGGTCCTCTCTTCCCCTTATCCCTGCTGTTTGGTCCTGAGGATACACAGGAAGGCAGGAAAGTCTCTTGGAGCCAGCTCTTCCTATGTGCCCTAGGCTGGTACACAACTTCATAGTGGAGGCAAGTCACTTACTGAGGACTATAATCCTGCCATGAGAAGCCTACTTTGTGGCACTTGGGAGTGCCCTAGTGGTAGAATGTCAGTGAGAAGCCATCTTTGGTATCTTTCTGTAGCTTTGGGTTTGCTTGGTAGTAGGGGTGGAGGTCTCATTGCTTTTCCTGTTCTTTAGATTTCTTTACAGTAATGTGAGGAAAAGAGGCCAGTTATGTGGATGGAATAGTCTAGGCCAGATTTTGTCCCAAGTGAAGCTGAGTGTAGGGAGTGGAGTTTGGACATGGTGAGAGCACAGTTGACTGTGGGAGGCTAGATGCTTCTAGAGAGTGTGCAAAGGAGACAGGAAATTCAGAACACACAGAGTCAGCTGCTCACTGGGAAGCGTGCACCTCACCGTGAAGATGGAAAGGATGGTTGAGAAACTAGGATAATTTTTCCCGGAGATTCAAGGCTTTGGGTGGGTGGCAGTGTGGTTGTTCTGAGCTACAGCATTTGAGCAGACCTGTTTCAAGTGACCCTGTGGGTAAAGCTCTCACAGGTGGAGGTGGAGGGTCAGCATGTTTTGGCCCTGTCAAGTAGTAGCCTTCAGCAGTGCCGTGAGTGGGTTCAGCTGCCGCAGGCGGTCCTGAGCTCCGTCCCCTGGTGATATAGTACTTGAAGAGTGTGGATGGCAGTTAGCTGTAGGGCTCCGTGGCTGTATGAATTTGCAAACCACATTCCTAGGTTTGTTCCATCCAAAATTTTTGAGAACTTATTAGGTGTCAGGCTCCAGAGTTCATGGGTAAACAAGACACAAAAGCCACGATGGGGCTTTTGTCCTGAAAGGTAAAAGTTAAAAACGGGTGTCCACTCTGCTTACCACCTCAAGTCCATTTCAGCCTCCTGTCAGAATTTGCTCATCCTTGCTTTTAAAAACAACTTAAGGCAATCATGTGTGTTTTAAAATGGAGGAAATGTATCTGGAAACCTGGAAATTCGCAGTTTCTCTTTTAAAACTTAAGTTCTGGATATACAAAAAAAAAAATGTCTAAATGGGTCAATACCGTGGTATGTGAATTGTATCAATAAAACTGTTAATGGAAAAAAATGAGATGACCTAGCCACACTGAGAACCTCTCTGTTCCTTTCTGACCACATGCGCACATCCAATGGCAAGATCTGACTTCCTTTAGATGAGGATGCCTGTCTACCCCACAAGTAGTGGAATATCCTTACTGGAGAAGAATTTGAGCAAAGAGGGTGGGGAAGAGGTCAAGAAGGGGAATTGCAGTCTGCAGGGCTCCCCTTGCCTGACTGTCTGAGGGAGAGCCAGTGTGATGGGGAGGCAGGCCACTCTGGGCATTGTGGCCTAAGCCCCCAGGGCAGCAGTAGAAAGCTCTCTGAATGCTGAGGAGTGGGCTGGCCAGAAAACTCAGTTATGTTAGGCCTTCGTGAGACTCCACTTCCTTCCTGGTGTTGTGAAGCGGGTATAGCATCCTTGATAACAGTCTCCAAGGCCCTTTCTAGCTCAGACACCCACTGGGTATGAGAGCAGCTATGTCTCGGTGGATGCTGGCTAAGGCCTTTTGTATCACGATCTTGGCCTTTGGCAGTAGAGCTAGAACTTACTGGAGTTCGGAATTCCCTGTTGGGCAGCCAGCACTGAAAAGCGGCCTCTCCACAGCAGTTGTGGGTGTGAGCCCTATAGGATAGGGAACTCTGGCCAAGAGAATTGGGGACCAGCCCGCTAGTCCCAGATGCTTGGCTCGTTTGCTGAGACTCTTTGGGTGACTGAGGGAACCTCTTTGGACTTCCTTCCTCTTTTGTGTAAATGAAAGCAATCTAGCCAGAGGACCTCTTAAGGTCCTTTCCCACAGGATTAAGTTCGGTGTGTCAAGTTGGAGGTCAGGACTGTAGTGTGAGAAAGATTTTATGTAATGGGGATTGCTTTTCCCCACATGACTGGTCCACCTTGAGGATGGACCAGTGTCATCCCCAAGAGCTTGGCCAGGGCTGTGGGAGTCTTCTGTCGAGGTATGGGGCGTTCTCCCCTAGGCTCCTGGGGAGTTCTGGTCCAAGGTGTGAGTGCCCCAGCAGTGTGCCCAGTGGTGGCCCATCCTCGGGAGGAATGTTGTTGACAGGATTTGGATTCTGAATCTTACTAGGTTGGACGGTTGCTGAGAACCCTCTGCTGGCCTGGAGATGCAGAGCCTAGGTCTGGTGGAGGCCACAGTGAAAGTATCAGCTAGTTCAGTGAGGAGGCAAGTCAGCCCATCTCGAGAGATTTTTCTATTATTATTTTTGTGTATCACACAATCAGCAGACATTAATTGTAAGAGGTGTGATTTTGAGAATCACGTGAGAATGTGATTTCCTCTCATAGATACGTTGTTTTTACTTTAAGATTGTTTATGTCTTCCTCACATACAGGGCCACTTCACTCTCATATGCCTATCCATATCTTTTACTCTGGAATAATGGCTTGGTGGATCAGATAAGCATCATATGCTGCCAACAGAGGGTTTCAAATAACTTCATTTTAATTCACAGGCCCACCTTGCTGGCCTCTGGGCTCTCCTCAGAATTTGAGCTGGTGCTGCATCTTAGCCCAGTACCTCGGGGCGGGGTTTGGGGGGGGGGGTTGCCTCTGGTCTCTGAGGATGGACACCTGGGGAGAGGGGACTGAATGCTGTGCCCTTTAAATTTGGAAAGTAGGGGACCTGCCAGGGTGCCCAGGCTAGAGGGGTGAAGGGAGAGGAGATGTCTTTTTTAAGAAAAATTTTTAAGAGGTTTATTTGAGCCCCAAATGAGAACTGTAACCCGCACTGTTTTATTTAGAGCCTGTTTTGGGTGGGGGTGGAGTTGGCCACTCTGCATCCGGAATCCTTAGTTCCTGACTAGGGATGGAACCCCTGCCCCCTGCAGTGAAAGCACAGAGGCCTGACTACTGGACCACTAGTGAAGTCCCCTTGAGAGAGTCTCTTGAGTGTTCAGATTCCTCAGGCTTATCTAGAGAAGCATCTGAGGCTTGAGCCTAACCCTTGTTTGTCTGGAAGGAACTAACTTGGCTGCTACCAAAGTGAAAATCACTCATTTAATACATATATTTCAGTACCCAAAGTGTTAGACCATGGAAATAAGACAGAAGGGGCCTGTCCTCGTAGTTTACATACTAATGGGGTGACACCATAAACCAGCAAGGTAGTTCTGATTATCTACTGCTGCCTTACAGATCATCCCAAAACTCAGTAGCTTAAAAAACAGCCCTGGGGCTTCTCTGGTGGTCCAGTGGGTAAGGACACCACGTTGCAGTGCAAGGAGTGCCGGTTTGATCCCTGGCCTGGGAAGATCCCACGTGCCACGGAGCAGCTGGACCATTGTGTCCAACTACCAAGCCGGAGCTCTGGAGCGCATGCACCCAGAGCTGGTGCTCTGCAATGAGAGAGGCCACTGCGATGGGAGGCCCACAGGGGCCAAAGAACAAAGATGGATGAAAATAAATAAATGAAAGACCAATAGAAGTGGCCGGAAAAAAAAAAAAAAAAAAGCCCAGCCCTGGAGAGACTTTCCTGGTAGTCTGGTGACTAAGACTGTGCTCCTGTTGCAGCGGGCACAGGTTCAGTCCCTGATCAGGAAAGAGCACACACACTGCACTGAGAATTTGCATGCTGCAACTAAAGATTCCACACGCAGCAAGGAAACTGAAGGTCCTGTGTGCATGTGACCTTGTTTGTATCCTCCAAGAGTGGAGCTTCTGTTGCCCCCAGCCCTGTGAAATTCTCGAGATCAAATCCCGCTGGCATTCAAAGCCAAGATGCTCTGTGGGCTCGCAGGCCAAGAAACCTGACGTGGGGCTCAGGACTTTCACTCTTGTGATAGAACTTCTATGATATAGTAGTTTCCCAGTTTGTGGGTCACCCACCTGGCAGGTATGGGATTTGATTTTACCTCGATTGCAGCCTTTTTCCTTGTGGCTTGTTTTTTTAAAAAAAAACAAAACAAAAACAAAAACATTTATTTTTTATTTATTTATCTTTTGGGGGTGGGGAGGGAGGGGGACAGACGGGCCACTTCTGTTGGTCTTTCACTTCTCTATTTTTCATCCATCTTTGTTCTTTGGCTCCTGTGGGGCCTCCCATCGCAGTGGCCTCTGTTGTCACAGAGCACCGGCTCTGGGCGCATGCGCTCCAGAGCTCCGGCTCAGCAATTGGACACATCGGTCCAGCCGCTCCGCGGCACGTGGGATCTTCCCAGGCCAGGGATTGAACCTGCGCCCCTTGTACTGCAAGGCGGTGTCCTTACCCACTGGACCACCAGGGAAGCCCCCTTGTGGCTTGTTTGTCTTATTTCCTTGTGGCTTCTTTGTCTTCTTTGAGTATCTTTGTATGTTCTGGCAGGTTTTTTTGTTATTGCTGTTGACAGTTGTTCAGCAATTGGTTGTGATTTTGGAATTTTCTAAGAAGAGATCTCCACTGAATAACTAACCTGTCACAGGTCTCTATTTCGCTGATGGTTGTTGGGATGCACCCCGCAGGCCTGCAGGGCCTCTGTTGCCAACTTCAAGGCTGAAGAAGGAGCCTGGAGGAACAACAGAGTCATTGGTGGTTTCCCGTGTTGGGGAGCTTATGTGCCTGAAGCAAAGTCCTGGAGCGACATCCCACCGTGTGGTGGACCGTGGGGCAGGCAGGACACACGGCCATCCTCACTGGGGGCTTGGAGGGGAATAGGGAGGCTACTAGTCATATCAAAAGGAGCCCTTTTATTCACTGATATTGTGGGGTAGGATTTGGCCAGGACTCAGCCTGATGATTCTTCTTTCTAAGTTACGGCGATAGAGGTGGCAAGTCCTGGTCTACAGGGCCCACCGTAGCTTCACTCATACATTTGGAACCTTGACAAGGTGGCTGGAAGGCTGGGATCAGCTAGAACCACAGTACCTTCAGGTGCCCTCTCTAGCATTATGATTTCGGAGTAGTAGGACTTAACTTTCCATACATAGTGACTTGGGGTTTCCAGAAAGAGGGTTCTAAGAGACAGGAGGTAGATACTCTCAGTATTCTTAAGGTCCTGGGTCCAAGCACTGGCAGAGTATCTCTTAGGACATATTATGGTGGTCACAAATCCTGCTGAGAATGCAGGGCAGGGGATGTGAGTTATGCCTTTCAATGGTGGGAGTCTTAGTTTGCTGCCATCTCGAGTACCACTTGGCGGTTTCTGACGGTGGTGAGTGCTGTGGATGAAACAGACTAAGAGAAGTGTTGGCAGGTTTCTGGTGAGTGCGCCATCCGGCTCAGCAATTGGACACATCGGTCCAGCGCTCCGCGGCACGTGGGATCTTCCCAGGCCAGGGATTGAACCTGCGCCCCTTGTACTGCAAGGCGGTGTCCTTACCCACTGGACCACCAGGGAAGCCCCCTTGTGGCTTGTTTGTCTTATTTCCTTGTGGCTTCTTTGTCTTCTTTGAGTATCTTTGTATGTTCTGGCAGGTTTTTTTGTTATTGCTGTTGACAGTTGTTCAGCAATTGGTTGTGATTTTGGAATTTTCTAAGAAGAGATCTCCACTGAATAACTAACCTGTCACAGGTCTCTATTTCGCTGATGGTTGTTGGGATGCACCCGCGAGCCTGCAGGGCCTCTGTTGCCAACTTCAAGGCTGAAGAAGGAGCCTGGAGGAACAACAGAGTCATTGGTGGTTTCCCGTGTTGGGGAGCTTATGTGCCTGAAGCAAAGTCCTGGAGCGACATCCCACCGTGTGGTGGACCGTGGGGCAGGCAGGACACACGGCCATCCTCACTGGGGGCTTGGAGGGGAATAGGGAGGCTACTAGTCATATCAAAAGGAGCCCTTTTATTCACTGATATTGTGGGGTAGGATTTGGCCAGGACTCAGCCTGATGATTCTTCTTTCTAAGTTACGGCGATAGAGGTGGCAAGTCCTGGTCTACAGGGCCCACCGTAGCTTCACTCATACATTTGGAACCTTGACAAGGTGGCTGGAAGGCTGGGATCAGCTAGAACCACAGTACCTTCAGGTGCCCTCTCTAGCATTATGATTTCGGAGTAGTAGGACTTAACTTTCCATACATAGTGACTTGGGGTTTCCAGAAAGAGGGTTCTAAGAGACAGGAGGTAGATACTCTCAGTATTCTTAAGGTCCTGGGTCCAAGCACTGGCAGAGTATCTCTTAGGACATATTATGGTGGTCACAAATCCTGCTGAGAATGCAGGGCAGGGGATGTGAGTTATGCCTTTCAATGGTGGGAGTCTTAGTTTGCTGCCATCTCGAGTACCACTTGGCGGTTTCTGACGGTGGTGAGTGCTGTGGATGAAACAGACTAAGAGGGAAGTGTTGGAGCTGTGTGGGTGAGGGTGGCTTCAATCAGGGTGTTGGGGAATTACCGCTAAGGGTGAGCCAAGATGGGATTGATAAAGAATCTGCTGGTGAGCATTCTAGCCCAGGGGAATAGCAGGTGCTAGGAGAGGATGAATTTAGAGTTCTCTGAGAACTGACACAAGAGGCCTTTGGCGGCCAGCTTAGGGAGTTTGGATGCTGTTCTGAAAGCAGGAAGGAGGTGACATGATCTGGTTTCTGATTTAGGGTTTCTCCATTCTGTGGAGAGTGGACAGGGGTGGGGGCCGGGAGAGGCCATGTTAGAAGCAGAGAAACCCCTTGGAGAGACTAGTGCAGTCATCCCAGAAGGAGATGGAAAGGAAGAGATGATGGCATAGTGCCTTGGGCCATCTAACTAAACGTCCTGCCCTGTCCCCACCTCCTCCAGACTAGGTCACTTTAAGAGGAAGTCTTCTGATTGCTGTTTCTTACTGCCTCTTTTCTCCTACTGTCCAGAAGTCTCCTGGCCTCAGAGCCAGGAGTGCAAGTGTTTTCCCTTCTTCCGTACCCTGCCCCAGGCCCATGCTCCAGGGTGGAGAGAAGGGTGTGGTTGAGAGCATGGGGTCAGTGATGAGGCCTGGAGACAGGGGCGGAGCCCAACGATGGGCTCTCTGTGTCACAGGTTTCTGTACCTTCCTTCTTGTTGGAGACTACAGGTAAGAGCTTCAGGTGGGGTCAGAGCCAGCTGCTGGAGCTGCAAGTCCTTGTTCTGACTTCAGCCCTGCTCTCTCTCCTGGCTGGACCTTAGACTCTGAGGACTTGTGCAGAGGGATTGGATCCCGTGCTCATGAATGCATTCCCCATCCCTTGCTGATGTGCCTTTATTTTGTCCCTGGGCTTAGCCCAGGGTCCTCAAACCTGCTTCAGGGGTGACTTGCCTGGTTGAAGGCACATGCCCCAGATAACCAGGCCAGGTTGTCCAAAGCTTCCACTTCTCTCGTGATTAACAAATGTCTAAGCCACCTCATACATCTTGTTCATTATCTTGGTTTTTTTTCACATCCCTGTGGGATCTTGTTAAAATTACGATTCTGTTTTACAGACCAGAAAACCGCATTTGAGAGAGGATCAGTAATTTGCTCAAGGCTGCATAGTAGTTTGTTAGTAGCTGGGGTTCCAACCCATGTCAGACTGAATCTGGAGTTCTGCCTTATTTACCATTTGGGTTTTCATTCTCCCAGACCACAGAAGTATACATACTTCACCTGAAAGACTTTCTCGGAGAGACAGGACCCCCACAGATCTTCAGACAGTAGGAGTCTCTGCGGGCCCTGGTAGCCCAGCCTGGACGTCTCAGCTCTGCCTGCCCTGGACATCCTTGGTGGGTGTGAGGCAGGCCCTGGAACTGCTGATCCTGCTGGGGCGCCCTGGCCCCTCTTCCCTCAGAGATGTTCCTCTTCAGCTCTGTCAGGCCACATGCAGCCTGGTGGAAAGAGCCCTGCTGACCTTGTGGTTTCTTGGGCATGGCCTCCTGGCCCGTGCTGGGGATGGAGGCCATTCTGCTGGCATTGGGAGGCGCTCTGGGTTATCAAAGGAGATGGGAAATATTATTATGTGTTGGGCCTTTTAACTTCTTTTGAAGGGGAAATCTTTTCAGCTTATTCAAGCAGCACTAGTGTTTTCCCTTCTTCCGTACCCTGCCCCAGGCCCATGCTCCAGGGTGGAGAGAAGGGTGTGGTTGAGAGCATGGGGTCAGTGATGAGGCCTGGAGACAGGGGCGGAGCCCAACGATGGGCTCTCTGTGTCACAGGTTTCTGTACCTTCCTTCTTGTTGGAGACTACAGGTAAGAGCTTCAGGTGGGGTCAGAGCCAGCTGCTGGAGCTGCAAGTCCTTGTTCTGACTTCAGCCCTGCTCTCTCTCCTGGCTGGACCTTAGACTCTGAGGACTTGTGCAGAGGGATTGGATCCCGTGCTCATGAATGCATTCCCCATCCCTTGCTGATGTGCCTTTATTTTGTCCCTGGGCTTAGCCCAGGGTCCTCAAACCTGCTTCAGGGGTGACTTGCCTGGTTGAAGGCACATGCCCCAGATAACCAGGCCAGGTTGTCCAAAGCTTCCACTTCTCTCGTGATTAACAAATGTCTAAGCCACCTCATACATCTTGTTCATTATCTTGGTTTTTTCACATCCCTGTGGGATCTTGTTAAAATTAGGATTCTGTTTTACAGACCAGAAAACCGCATTTGAGAGAGGATCAGTAATTTGCTCAAGGCTGCATAGTAGTTTGTTAGTAGCTGGGGTTCCAACCCATGTCAGACTGAATCTGGAGTTCTGCCTTATTTACCATTTGGGTTTTCATTCTCCCAGACCACAGAAGTATACATACTTCACCTGAAAGACTTTCTCGGAGAGACAGGACCCCCACAGATCTTCAGACAGTAGGAGTCTCTGCGGGCCCTGGTAGCCCAGCCTGGACGTCTCAGCTCTGCCTGCCCTGGACATCCTTGGTGGGTGTGAGGCAGGCCCTGGAACTGCTGATCCTGCTGGGGCGCCCTGGCCCCTCTTCCCTCAGAGATGTTCCTCTTCAGCTCTGTCAGGCCACATGCAGCCTGGTGGAAAGAGCCCTGCTGACCTTGTGGTTTCTTGGGCATGGCCTCCTGGCCCGTGCTGGGGATGGAGGCCATTCTGCTGGCATTGGGAGGCGCTCTGGGTTATCAAAGGAGATGGGAAATATTATTATGTGTTGGGCCTTTTAACTTCTTTTGAAGGGGAAATCTTTTCAGCTTATTCAAGCAGCACTAGTTCATTGTAGAAAAATGTCCAGATGTGTTTTAGTGAAGACAAAATAAATCCCTTCATAAATCTGTTCCACCACCCGCCATAAATACTACTAAGCAATTGTATCCTTTTAGATCAACGCTACCTAATATAAATACAGTGCAAGCTGTATATATAATTAAACATTTTCTAGTAACCATATTTTTTAAAAGGAAAGACAGGTGAAATCAACTTAATATAGCCCAGGATAATCACTGTATTATCATTTCAGCACATAATCGATATAAAAATTATTGTTTAAAAATTGCTGTCTTTGAAATCTGGTACGTCTTTTACACTTAAAGGACTTCTCAATTCAGACTGGCCACATTACATGTGTTCAGTGTCCACAGTGACTACTGTATTGGACAGCACATTTCTAGACTTTGCTTTGTGAGACACACGTGTATGTGTTGTATATATTCTATGTGCACACACCTGTTAAAAATATGAGGTCATATTTTGTGAGCCACAGTGTTCTCCTGACTTAGAAATAGTCTTTCAGGGGCATTTAGAATCCTCAGAGCAGCCTTGGTAAGGAAGGTCACATTTTTCCAAGGAAAGTTTAAGGAACTGGCCAGTACTGCATCTCCATGGTTCTCTGCCTGGCACCCCTACTCCTCCACTGCCTTGCAGGCACTGGAGTAAATCTGCCTGCAGAGCACCCTCAAGGCACCCACTGCCTTTTTGCAAAGGGATCCCCTGGTCTCTGGGCCCTGGTAGCCCAGCCTGGACGTCTCAGCTCTGCCTGCCCTGGACATCCTTGGTGGGTGTGAGGCAGGCCCTGGAACTGCTGATCCTGCTGGGCGCCTGGCCCCTCTTCCCTCAGAGATGTTCCTCTTCAGCTCTGTCAGGCCACATGCAGCCTGGTGGAAAGAGCCCTGCTGACCTTGTGGTTTCTTGGGCATGGCCTCCTGGCCCGTGCTGGGGATGGAGGCCATTCTGCTGGCATTGGGAGGCGCTCTGGGTTATCAAAGGAGATGGGAAATATTATTATGTGTTGGGCCTTTTAACTTCTTTTGAAGGGGAAATCTTTTCAGCTTATTCAAGCAGCACTAGTTCATTGTAGAAAAATGTCCAGATGTGTTTTAGTGAAGACAAAATAAATCCCTTCATAAATCTGTTCCACCACCCGCCATAAATACTACTAAGCAATTGTATCCTTTTAGATCAACGCTACCTAATATAAATACAGTGCAAGCTGTATATATAATTAAACATTTTCTAGTAACCATATTTTTTAAAAGGAAAGACAGGTGAAATCAACTTAATATAGCCCAGGATAATCACTGTATTATCATTTCAGCACATAATCGATATAAAAATTATTGTTTAAAAATTGCTGTCTTTGAAATCTGGTACGTCTTTTACACTTAAAGGACTTCTCAATTCAGACTGGCCACATTACATGTGTTCAGTGTCCACAGTGACTACTGTATTGGACAGCACATTTCTAGACTTTGCTTTGTGAGACACACGTGTATGTGTTGTATATATTCTATGTGCACACACCTGTTAAAAATATGAGGTCATATTTTGTGAGCCACAGTGTTCTCCTGACTTAGAAATAGTCTTTCAGGGGCATTTAGAATCCTCAGAGCAGCCTTGGTAAGGAAGGTCACATTTTTCCAAGGAAAGTTTAAGGAACTGGCCAGTACTGCATCTCCATGGTTCTCTGCCTGGCACCCCTACTCCTCCACTGCCCCTTGCAGGCACTGGAGTAAATCTGAGAGCACTGATCCCAGTCTAGAATTCACATGTACCCTGTATGTCAAGGCACCCACTGCCTTTTTGCAAAGGGAGGTGGGCCCACATGGAGGAAGCTATCGACCAAGGCTGTTGTACAGGGTGAAGTGTTTAAAACCCAAGCACTCGATGCCCAGTTCAGTGCTCTTTCTCTCACACTCAGCTGGCTTCCAGCAGCTTACTTCTGGGTTTGCAGCTAGCCAAAGCACAAAGAGGAAGCCAGGAAGGGGTGGGCAGAACTCTCCACTTTGGGTCTGTCCTGGGACACCCCCAAAGCCCACAGCACGTCCTTGGTGGAGGCTGACCAGTCGTGGGGAAAAGACCAGTGGGGCCAGAGTGAGTGCAGAAGGGTGGGTTGGCCTTGGTGAGGTCAAGACTTAGAAATCTTCAAATAATTGATGCCGTCCCCCTAATGCAGGGCCAGTTTCACACCAAGCTGCTTTTGCGATAGGAACTTCATTTCTTAGCAAGTCTGAAGCTTGTAGGAGCCTGGCTTCATTTTTTCTTTTTCCTCTTCTTCCCCCACACCCAAATCTTTGCTTCAGTTTCTCAGCCTGTAAAATGGGACCGTATTCTAGGCATATCACTAGCCTGCTTCTGGCACCCCTTGCCCCTTCATGAGCTGGCATGAGCAGCAGCCCTTGGATTGGGCCTGAGGTTAAGGTGGTCAGATTTCGAACGAGTGGAGTTTTGAAGACAGTGCGGATCCAGGGTGTCTGATCTTCCTCCCTCATCACTGTAGCACCAGCTGTCCCCTGAGGCAGGCCTCCCCACTCCCGGGAGAGCCTGCTTCAGGTACCAGTTGCCCTGAGGTAGGACACTGTCCAGGGTGGCCCGCCAGAACAGAGGATTCTAAGTCACCATCCTTGATTACTCCTGGGGTGTAGTCTTACTCATTGAGTCCCTGGTTGAAAGGATTGGTATTATTTTGGGGATAGCCCTTAAAACTTCTTTATTCCTATTTCACATTGCCCTTAAGGTAGGTGTAATTGTCTCCTTTTTATGGAGAAATTCCTTCTCTATAGGCTCATGGAGATGGAGGGAATTGCCCAGGGTCAGAGTTAAAAACTGGCAGAGCCAGTCCCCCCTCCACTTTAAAGCACAACTAATAAGTAAAAAATTCAGGAGGGTAAGAAGAAGATAAGCATCTTCTTACTTATCTATTCAGTAAGGTATCACAAGGGAGGCATTTAGCACAGTGACAGTCATACTTAAGAACTCAGTAGTATTACAGCTCCATAATAATTTGGAGAAAGGTACTTTATCGGATCGCTCTGGGCATAGCAGTTTGTTGACTGAGCAGGAGAAAGGTGTGTGAGGGCAGTCTGGAAATGCTAGACTCCAGACTGGGAGTGGAGAGTCTTCCAAGATTGCCATCCTGGGACACCCCAAAGCCCACAGCACGTCCTTGGTGGAGGCTGACCAGTCGTGGGAAAAGACCAGTGGGGCCAGAGTGAGTGCAGAAGGGTGGGTTGGCCTTGGTGAGGTCAAGACTTAGAAATCTTCAAATAATTGATGCCGTCCCCCTAATGCAGGGCCAGTTTCACACCAAGCTGCTTTTGCGATAGGAACTTCATTTCTTAGCAAGTCTGAAGCTTGTAGGAGCCTGGCTTCATTTTTTCTTTTTCCTCTTCTTCCCCCACACCCAAATCTTTGCTTCAGTTTCTCAGCCTGTAAAATGGGACCGTATTCTAGGCATATCACTAGCCTGCTTCTGGCACCCCTTGCCCCTTCATGAGCTGGCATGAGCAGCAGCCCTTGGATTGGGCCTGAGGTTAAGGTGGTCAGATTTCGAACGAGTGGAGTTTTGAAGACAGTGCGGATCCAGGGTGTCTGATCTTCCTCCCTCATCACTGTAGCACCAGCTGTCCCCTGAGGCAGGCCTCCCCACTCCCGGGAGAGCCTGCTTCAGGTACCAGTTGCCCTGAGGTAGGACACTGTCCAGGGTGGCCCGCCAGAACAGAGGATTCTAAGTCACCATCCTTGATTACTCCTGGGGTGTAGTCTTACTCATTGAGTCCCTGGTTGAAAGGATTGGTATTATTTTGGGGATAGCCCTTAAAACTTCTTTATTCCTATTTCACATTGCCCTTAAGGTAGGTGTAATTGTCTCCTTTTTATGGAGAAATTCCTTCTCTATAGGCTCATGGAGATGGAGGGAATTGCCCAGGGTCAGAGTTAAAAACTGGCAGAGCCAGTCCCCCCTCCACTTTAAAGCACAACTAATAAGTAAAAAATTCAGGAGGGTAAGAAGAAGATAAGCATCTTCTTACTTATCTATTCAGTAAGGTATCACAAGGGAGGCATTTAGCACAGTGACAGTCATACTTAAGAACTCAGTAGTATTACAGCTCCATAATAATTTGGAGAAAGGTACTTTATCGGATCGCTCTGGGCATAGCAGTTTGTTGACTGAGCAGGAGAAAGGTGTGTGAGGGCAGTCTGGAAATGCTAGACTCCAGACTGGGAGTGGAGAGTCTTCCAAAGTTCTCCATTGGCAGCACCTGGGCTTCCGGTTGCTCTGGGTTCTCTGCCATTCCGGGTCTTCCCTGCCCCAACCCCTGACTTGCATTGCCCCTCTGAGGAGGCAGCTCTTTGGAGATCCTAGACTTAAGGAAGGTCAGAGTTCAGAAGGGCCTTTGGAAGCTGTCTGAGTGCTTCTTATTTTGCAGAAAGCTGAGGTCATGTGTTAACCTGAGTTTCCTGGATGGCACCAAAGGCATCAGGATCCTAGTGCTAGTTCTCTCTTCCTTCTGCTTTGTTTCTTTAAGGATAGAGATGTGGGAGGCCCTTGGATTGGTTGGTGCTGTAGGAGTGGAGGTTAGAAGAGGACCCAACCTGGCAGCACACACCCCAGGGTGACCAAGTGCAGACGCTCTGACTCCTGGTCCTCCAGACACAGGCCTTTGGCTCTCTTCCCTACCATGGGCCAGCTGTTGACACACCGCGAGCCCTGAGAAAGCCAGGGAAAGCCTGCCCAGATGGAGGAGTTACTGCTTAGAAATAACTTACTCTTTAAGGCAGAGCTTAAAATATCTTCTTGGAGGGATGAGGGCCACTAAGAAACATCCAACATTAAGTACCTATAGGCTCACCAGTGAGTGACATGGGGTAGAAAAATTCGTCAGTAGTCTTGCCAGAAATACCTATAAACTTCCAAGTAATAGCCAACAAGTAATGAATACTGTGTGCTTTCCCAAGTACTTAACAAATATCAGGTTATTTAATCTGCAGAATCCCAGTAGGTTAGAGACTCTGCTCCCATTTACAGAAATCCAGAGTCACTGAGGTAGAAGTGGCAGAGCTGGGACTTTGTAGCTGAGGCTATTTCTTAACCAGTGCACCGCCTGCTGCTGGTGGTGAGGTGGAGTAAATGACTGACCTTGGGGACGTAGCAGCCCAGGGAACATTCCCCAGAGGCACCTGTTCCATAATTTTCACTTGTGTTTCTTCAGTTAGTTCTTCCTGGGCTTTGCATTAATCTCTGGAAGAGCCCAGACCCAAGGGTCCCTTCTCCTCCCCACAACAGACATTGCTAGTTGAATACAGGCTTTTCCTGAGCCTGTTGACTGAGGATTCTCAAGCAATTGAGATCAACCAGTTGCAGGCAGAATTAAGATTAAGGCTTTATATAAACAGCCCTCAGAGGATAGGGACTGTGGTCTGCTGTACTTTTCTAGTGCCTGGCCCACAAGACCCCTCATCAGTGGTCACGTTTCATGCTAGGGTGGCAGGAGCCCAGGGCTGGCATCTTCAGAAACAGTTGATATTCTTGGAACAAACCAGGAAGCTCACTGTGTCTCACCCCAGACTTATTGTGTAATATGGGGAGAACCATGTCCACCCTTCCTACGTCAGACTCTGTTATGAGACTTAGATGCAGTGGTGGGTGAGGGAGACCTTATAAGCTGATTAGTCACCAAGGATAAGGAAAGGTAATTTACCTGAGTGGATGGTTTATGCTCTCTAAAGCTCTCTTCTGTACCCCAGAGCAGGACCTACATAAAACCTCTGCTTTTCGACCTCCGTTTCTCTCTCTGGTCTGTCTTTTGTCCTCTGGGGTCTCTGCAGTTTCCTCCATGCTCCCCTTTCTGATCTAGAGGAGGCAGAATTCTCCTGGGCTTGGCGCAGTCAGAGCCCAGGCCTTGGAGTTGCAGGCTGCCTTAGAATATTTGCCTTTACATAAACAGTGCTGATTCCTGGCTGTGATTTGCCCCTGTCCTCTATGTTCAGTGGCATTTTCCTTGCCTGCAGGTGAGCTGATGTGTTCCAAGAAGTCTTGCCAGAAATACCTATAAACTTCCAAGTAATAGCCAACAAGTAATGAATACTGTGTGCTTTCCCAAGTACGTAACAAATATCAGGTTATTTAATCTGCAGAATCCCAGTAGGTTAGAGACTCTGCTCCCATTTACAGAAATCCAGAGTCACTGAGGTAGAAGTGGCAGAGCTGGGACTTTGTAGCTGAGGCTATTTCTTAACCAGTGCACCGCCTGCTGCTGGTGGTGAGGTGGAGTAAATGACTGACCTTGGGGACGTAGCAGCCCAGGGAACATTCCCCAGAGGCACCTGTTCCATAATTTTCACTTGTGTTTCTTCAGTTAGTTCTTCCTGGGCTTTGCATTAATCTCTGGAAGAGCCCAGACCCAAGGGTCCCTTCTCCTCCCCACAACAGACATTGCTAGTTGAATACAGGCTTTTCCTGAGCCTGTTGACTGAGGATTCTCAAGCAATTGAGATCAACCAGTTGCAGGCAGAATTAAGATTAAGGCTTTATATAAACAGCCCTCAGAGGATAGGGACTGTGGTCTGCTGTACTTCTCTAGTGCCTGGCCCACAAGACCCCTCATCAGTGGTCACGTTTCATGCTAGGGTGGCAGGAGCCCAGGGCTGGCATCTTCAGAAACAGTTGATATTCTTGGAACAAACCAGGAAGCTCACTGTGTCTCACCCCAGACTTATTGTGTAATATGGGGAGAACCATGTCCACCCTTCCTACGTCAGACTCTGTTATGAGACTTAGATGCAGTGGTGGGTGAGGGAGACCTTATAAGCTGATTAGTCACCAAGGATAAGGAAAGGTAATTTACCTGAGTGGATGGTTTATGCTCTCTAAAGCTCTCTTCTGTACCCCAGAGCAGGACCTACATAAAACCTCTGCTTTTCGACCTCCGTTTCTCTCTCTGGTCTGTCTTTTGTCCTCTGGGGTCTCTGCAGTTTCCTCCATGCTCCCCTTTCTGATCTAGAGGAGGCAGAATTCTCCTGGGCTTGGCGCAGTCAGAGCCCAGGCCTTGGAGTTGCAGGCTGCCTTAGAATATTTGCCTTTACATAAACAGTGCTGATTCCTGGCTGTGATTTGCCCCTGTCCTCTATGTTCAGTGGCATTTTCCTTGCCTGCAGGTGAGCTGATGTGTTCCAAGAAGTGCATTCTGGTGTTGATGGCCTCAGTCCCTTGTAAGGTCTGCTTGAGCTGGAGCCCTTTGGGATCTCAAGCACCTAGTCTGTGGCAGTGCTCGAAAGTGAGAGAGGGCCAGGGTAGCCTTGGCTTTCAATTTCGGATCCTTGGTGTCTGCTCCCTTCTCACTGTGTGACCTCTGGTTAGCCACCTAACCTCTGGGTCTTCAGTAAAACTGGGATAGCTTCATCTTTGTGAGGATTAGAAAATGCACTGAAGGCCTGCAGCAGGAGGCCTGAGGTAAATGCTTAGTAAGTGGTAGCCGTTATTATTTAACAAATCCAGACCTCAGGGCATTGAGTAAGCAAACTTAAGGTTTAGAGGGAGACTGGAAGCTGTAAGGAAGAGGCAGTCAGGTCCCTTTTGTATTTGTCAAGACACTTGGCTGACTTGTGGCTTCCGTAGCCTGACTAGGCTTGGTTCCTGATACTGGAGGTTGAATGATGGGTAAAGAGTGGGTGAGCTCCTCGTACATGCCTCCTATGGCTGTGCTGTCTGTAATTAAACCTTGCTCCCACCTGCTCTTCTGAGGCAGTAAATTCTGTCTGCACTTCTGGTCCGTAAGTGTGAGACCCTGGACTGGGACCTGGAGACCAGAGGGCCCTTCCTGCCAGTCTCACTTACTGGCAGTTTTCAAACATTAATTGGTATCCACATTGCACAGGAAATGTTAAAAATGTGGGTGCCAGTGCTCTGCCTCTCTCCTCAGACTGCTTTCTGGAGATTGGGAGAAGGCAGAAATCTGCATTTAGCCAAGGTCCCCCACACCCTGAAGTGTTCTTAGGTTATGGAAGTGGTGTTGCAAGCCTGCTGACTCAGGGTCCCAGTTTCCATGGACAGAAGGTGAGGGGTTTTTATGCAGCCTTCTGTTCAGGGACTCCAGCTAAATGGGATGTCAAGTGGGAAGGTGGCTTAAGGTTCCATTTGCACCAGAATAGTTCTGTTATGTGTGTTTCAAGATATTATTAAATATTTAATACAAAATATAAAAAGGAAAGCCTTGAACAAGAACCCATGTACCCAACTACTGGTTCTTAAGCACACCCTGATTTTAAAATACTAACTACTAAAATGTCTCTTAAAGCAAAAGAATGAAAGTAAAAATAAACAAATGGGGTCTAATCAAACTTAAAAGCTTTTGCCCAGCAGAGGAAATCCTAAACAAAATGAAAAGGCAACTGTGGAATGGGAGAAAATATTTGCAAACAGTTCAGCTTGCAAGCGGTTAATTTCCAAACTATCCAGGCAGCTCATATAGCTCAATATCAGAAAAGACACAACTCAATCAAAAAAATGGGCACAAGACCTGAGTAGGCATTTGTTCTAAGAAGACATCATTTGGCTAATAGGCGCATGAAAAGATACTCAGCATCACTAATTATTAGATAAATGCAAATCAAAGCCACAGTGAGGTATCATAACACCTCATATCAGTTGGAATGGCCATCTTCAAAAGTCTACAAATAAATACGCTAAAATCCCTTTTGTATTTGTCAAGACACTTGGCTGACTTGTGGCTTCCGTAGCCTGACTAGGCTTGGTTCCTGATACTGGAGGTTGAATGATGGGTAAAGAGTGGGTGAGCTCCTCGTACATGCCTCCTATGGCTGTGCTGTCTGTAATTAAACCTTGCTCCCACCTGCTCTTCTGAGGCAGTAAATTCTGTCTGCACTTCTGGTCCGTAAGTGTGAGACCCTGGACTGGGACCTGGAGACCAGAGGGCCCTTCCTGCCAGTCTCACTTACTGGCAGTTTTCAAACATTAATTGGTATCCACATTGCACAGGAAATGTTAAAAATGTGGGTGCCAGTGCTCTGCCTCTCTCCTCAGACTGCTTTCTGGAGATTGGGAGAAGGCAGAAATCTGCATTTAGCCAAGGTCCCCCACACCCTGAAGTGTTCTTAGGTTATGGAAGTGGTGTTGCAAGCCTGCTGACTCAGGGTCCCAGTTTCCATGGACAGAAGGTGAGGGGTTTTTATGCAGCCTTCTGTTCAGGGACTCCAGCTAAATGGGATGTCAAGTGGGAAGGTGGCTTAAGGTTCCATTTGCACCAGAATAGTTCTGTTATGTGTGTTTCAAGATATTATTAAATATTTAATACAAAATATAAAAAGGAAAGCCTTGAACAAGAACCCATGTACCCAACTACTGGTTCTTAAGCACACCCTGATTTTAAAATACTAACTACTAAAATGTCTCTTAAAGCAAAAGAATGAAAGTAAAAATAAACAAATGGGGTCTAATCAAACTTAAAAGCTTTTGCCCAGCAGAGGAAATCCTAAACAAAATGAAAAGGCAACTGTGGAATGGGAGAAAATATTTGCAAACAGTTCAGCTTGCAAGCGGTTAATTTCCAAACTATCCAGGCAGCTCATATAGCTCAATATCAGAAAAGACACAACTCAATCAAAAAAATGGGCACAAGACCTGAGTAGGCATTTGTTCTAAGAAGACATCATTTGGCTAATAGGCGCATGAAAAGATACTCAGCATCACTAATTATTAGATAAATGCAAATCAAAGCCACAGTGAGGTATCATAACACCTCATATCAGTTGGAATGGCCATCTTCAAAAAGTCTACAAATAAATACTGGAGAGGGTGTGGAGATAAACCCTCCTACAAAAATCCTCCTGCACTGTTGGTGGGAGTATAAACTGATATAGCCACCATAGGAAAATAATATGAAGGTTCCTAGATGGGCAAACAATGGAAACAGTGACAGAATTTATTTTCCTGGGCTCCAAAATCACTGTGTGTGGTGACTGCAGCCATGAAATTAAAAAACGCTTGCTTATTAGGAAAAAAAGCTATGGCAAACCTAGACAGCATATTAAAAAGCAGAGACATCACTTTGTCTCTCTAGACAGACAACAGTCTGTCTAGTCAAAGCTATGGTTTTCCCAGTAGCCAGATACGGATGGGAGAGCTGGACCGTAAAGAAGGCTGAGGGCCGAACAATTGATACCTTTGACCTGTAATGTTGAAGACTCTTGAGAGTCCCTTGGACTGCAAGGAGATCAAACCAGTCAGTCTTAAAGGAAATCAACCTTGAATATTCAGTGGAAGGACTGATTGATGCTGAAGCTGAGACTCCATTACTTTGGTCACCTGATGCGAAGAGATGACTCATTGGAAAAGAGCCTGATGCTGGGGAAAACAGAAGGCAGAAGAGGATGACAGAGGTTGATATGGTTAGATGGCATCACTGAATCGATGGACATGAGTTTGTGCAGGCTCCAGGAGATGGTGAAGGACAGGGAAGCCTGATGTGCTGCAGTCCATGGAGTCGCAAAGAGTTGGACATGACTGAGCAACTGAACTGAAAAAGTAAAACTATAGCTACCATATGATACAGCAATCCCACTCCTGGGCTTATATCTGGACAAAACTATAATTTGAAAAGATACATGAACCCCAGTATTCATAGCATTATTTACAATACCAAGACATGGAAGCAACCTAAGTCTCCATTGACAGATGAACGGATAAAGATGGTATATACATACAGTGAAATATTAATCAGCCATAAACAATGAAATATTGTCTTTGCAGCAACGTAGATGGACCTAGAAGTTATCATATTAAAGTAAGACATATATTAAATCACTTATGTGGAATCTAAAAAACTATACAAGTTAATTTACGGAACAGGGCTTCCCTAGTGGCTCACTGGTAAAGAATCCACCTGCCAATGCAGGAAAAGGGTTCTATCCCTGACCCAGGAAGACCGCTCACATGCTGCAGAGCAACTGAGCCAGTGTGCCACAGTGTTGCGGCTGTGCTCTAGAGCCCAGGAATTGAAACTAACGAGCTCCTGTGCTGCAGCTCCTGGAGCACATGTGTCGTGAAGAACCTGTGCTCTGCCACAAGAGAAGCCCCTGCTCACCTCAGCTACAGAGAAGCCCTTGCAGCAGTGGAGACCCAGCACAGCTGAGAAAAAAACATCAGAAACAGCCTCAGACAAACTTAGGGGGAAAGGAGATGGATAAAGTAGGAGTGTAAGATTAACACACTTCTATTCATAAAATAGATAAACAGTAAGGATTGCTGTGTAGCATAGAGAACAGTGTTCATTATCTTATAATAACCTATAATGGAAAATAATCTGAAAAATGTATATAACTGAATCACTTTATGCTGTATACTTGGAAACTATAACACAATATTGCAATAAGCTATGCTTTCTCTTTTTTTTTAATTTTTTTTGAGGGGGAGGGGCTGGTTGGGGAAGGAGGGAGGCAGGCGGACCACTTCTATTGGTCTTTTATTTATTTTCATCCATCTTTTTGTTCTTTGGCCTGTGTGGTCCTCCCTTCGCAGTGGCCTCTGTTGTCGCAGAGCACTGGCTCTGGGCGCATGTGCTCCAGAGCTCCGGCTCGGTTGTTGGACACATGGGTCCATCTGCTCCGCAGCACGTGGGATCTTCCCAGGCCAGGGATTGAACCGGCGCCCCTTGCCCTGCAAGGTGGTGTCCTTACCCACTGGACCACCAGAGAAGCCCTCAGCTATGCTTTGATAAGGCAGTTTTAAAAACACTAAATATGGTGGTGTGGTTCTGAGTAGCTCCTGTCAAAACTAGGTGAAACTCATTTGGTCTATCAAGATAACTTCAAATGTGTCCAGAGAAAACCTACCTTAGAATTACTAAGCAGATTCTTGACCCCACTATTCCTGAGCAAGAATCTCTAGAGGGTGGCCGCCAGGAGTCTGCTTTTTGACAAGCTCCTCAGAAGATAGGTAATTTTTTTTTTTTTGCATCCTGACATCTCAGGGCACAAGTCCTTCGTAGCAGTGGTTTCAGACAGAGGTAGATGGAAAACTGGTTTCACCCAGGTTGTGGTTAGGGTGATCAGTGAATGTGAGGATGTTAGGACTCCAGATGACCAGTTCCCCACATCCTAAGCATAGACCTCCGGGTAGAGAAACTGAAGCCACACAGAGGGGGTTCTCCCAGGCTCCAGCGCAAGGGCTGGAGTGCCGGTGCCAGGACTGGTGCCAGCCTCCTAACAGCTAGCCCCATGCCCCGGAAATGAACTCACTGTCGTGACACATGGGGCAGTGGGTCCTTCCACTGTGGCTGGATTTAGCAATTAAAAATATGTCCTTTTTTAAGCAGCAAATAATTTCTAGAGAACAGTGTTCATTATCTTATAATAACCTATAATGGAAAATAATCTGAAAAATGTATATAACTGAATCACTTTATGCTGTATACTTGGAAACTGTAACACAATATTGCAATAAGCTATGCTTTCTCTTTTTTTTTAATTTTTTTTGAGGGGGAGGGGCTGGTTGGGGAAGGAGGGAGGCAGGCGGACCACTTCTATTGGTCTTTTATTTATTTTCATCCATCTTTTTGTTCTTTGGCCTGTGTGGTCCTCCCTTCGCAGTGGCCTCTGTTGTCGCAGAGCACTGGCTCTGGGCGCATGTGCTCCAGAGCTCCGGCTCGGTTGTTGGACACATGGGTCCATCTGCTCCGCAGCACGTGGGATCTTCCCAGGCCAGGGATTGAACCGGCGCCCCTTGCCCTGCAAGGTGGTGTCCTTACCCACTGGACCACCAGAGAAGCCCTCAGCTATGCTTTGATAAGGCAGTTTTAAAAACACTAAATATGGTGGTGTGGTTCTGAGTAGCTCCTGTCAAAACTAGGTGAAACTCATTTGGTCTATCAAGATAACTTCAAATGTGTCCAGAGAAAACCTACCTTAGAATTACTAAGCAGATTCTTGACCCCACTATTCCTGAGCAAGAATCTCTAGAGGGTGGCCGCCAGGAGTCTGCTTTTTGACAAGCTCCTCAGAAGATAGGTAATTTTTTTTTTTTTGCATCCTGACATCTCAGGGCACAAGTCCTTCGTAGCAGTGGTTTCAGACAGAGGTAGATGGAAAACTGGTTTCACCCAGGTTGTGGTTAGGGTGATCAGTGAATGTGAGGATGTTAGGACTCCAGATGACCAGTTCCCCACATCCTAAGCATAGACCTCCGGGTAGAGAAACTGAAGCCACACAGAGGGGGTTCTCCCAGGCTCCAGCGCAAGGGCTGGAGTGCCGGTGCCAGGACTGGTGCCAGCCTCCTAACAGCTAGCCCCATGCCCCGGAAATGAACTCACTGTCGTGACACATGGGGCAGTGGGTCCTTCCCACTGTGGCTGGATTTAGCAATTAAAAATATGTTGATCTCCGGTTAAATTTGATTTTCAGATAAGCAGCAAATATTCTTTTTAGTATAAGGTATTCCAAATATTGCATGGGGTGTGCTTAATTGTGCAGTCTTGCAGCTGTGATCTTTTAAAAATATTTTTTGTTAAAGCACCCGATTCAGGAATTGATTCAGAGATTTTTAAGTTTTCTGTTTAACTCTGCCCTTTTTTAAGCTGTTACACAATCCTGTAAACTGGCAGCCACCATGAACCCCTTTCATAGTTTTAGGAAATGAGAGGTTAAATCTTACTCTAGGATCTTCCTGCCAAACCTGCTTGCTTAGCTTTTCATTCTTCTGTGACCCTGTTAATGCCTATCAAGTTACAAGCTGCAGGAGCAATTGGTTAGATAAGACCATTTCTCCTGGTCTTCTGAGTTCCTTATTTGCTGGCAGCTAGCGGTTAGAGCATTCTCATGTGGACCCCCAAGTCCATGCTGTTAATAGCTGCTCTGTCCTGTCTCTTAACCCAGAAGCCTAATTGGTGGTATAGGTAGTGTAGGGGTCACTCCTCTATATTTGCTGAAGGGAGGGGAGTGGAGTAGGCCACCAGTGATGAGGTAGTGGAGTCTGCTGGTGGGGCAGCGTGTCTCCTTATCCAGGGTGTTCTGGTTGGGGTATAGAATGTATGAAGAGGCCTCCAAGGCTGGCCCAGACTCAGCAGCAGCGATAGATCAGCGATAGATCAGCTGGGGAGCCAGGCCAATCTGGCTCAACGGGGCTAGGAGAACTAGTCTTTATCCAAGCACTTCAGTTTCCCATGTGCTTCTGGGACACTTGGCAAGTCTCTCCTCTTTCTGCTGGAGTTTTCCGATTACCAGGTATCTCCAGCCTTCAGGGCTGGAGCTTTTAGGATCTGGGCATTTCAGAAAGCAGGAAACTGGGGATTAGTGAGGGCGCCCATCGTGCCACGTTGGATAGACTGCCAGCCAGGCCATCTAGGTCCTGCCTGCCCCTCTTCCAGAGGGAGCTGGTAGTCTTTTCCTGGCGAAGTCCAGAGAAGTTGTTGCTGGTAGAAGTGGGTCCCTACTTCCCTACCTACTTCAGCCAGAGCACCCCAGCTTTTCTGTCATGTATTCCAGTTCCGTGTGAGAGGCCGATCTTAAAAACGGGGACTTCTGGGGCTGTTACAGGTGTGGTCAATGGGTGTGGGGAGTGGTACCTGGAATGCTTGGGTCCCTGAGGCCCTGGCCCCCTGGCCTGTGAGTGAGTGTAGTCATGTTGTTAGTGACTTTTTGACCTGTGGCAAAAACTCTGGATCACGCAGCAGAAACTCAGTGCCAGCCTTACAACAATTCTGGTCATTGGACACAGTCTGGTCCTTCCTGGGCCTCAGTTTTTCTATCCATATGCAGTGGCATGAGTTCTCAAATCTCTTCCAGCCTCTTCTCCAGTAACAGAGATAATCCACACTAGTTTCTTGGGAATTCAGATGCCTCCTGAAGCAGAGAACGCCCTAGACTTAGGTCAGTAAAAATGGGTTTGTGTTCCCTAAGGTGGTAGGTGACCACAGGGACAAGGGAAAACCAGCTTTGATGTCAGCAGCCTCCCACATAAGGACGACAGGGTCAGTGGGGCAGCAGAACATTGCAGCCTGCCTGAGGACTGGCTCTGAAATCCAGGGCCTGGCTGCTGGATGATGCACCTGCCCCTCAGGGCTTAGGAGAGCAGTGCTGGAGCCAAGCAGGCTGGATATGGCTTGAAAAAGGGTTTTGTTTTTTAATGTAGATTCAGTAACAGTATTTAGGAAGCAGAAAATTATGCTTCCACATCAAGTTTACTTTTCTCAATTTCTTGAAAACTTATCAGATGCTCTGGCAACATAAGCTTGTGTTCCCTGGGTGGTGTTTTGATGGCTCTCGAGTGGGTGCTGCCCTTTTAGCTGGTGTCGGTACTTCCCAGCTCACCATGCCAGCCCAGGGCCGGGAGGCTTAAGTTGGGACGTCTAGGGAGTTCCTGTGTTGTTTTGTTTCTGCACACATACTGTGTTCTGTTTTCCACAGCTGATGTCTGGTGTTTGGGTTGACATACACTGATTCCAACTTGAAGGAGAATAGGGCATAGGTCTAAAGTCCAAAGTGGTTGCAGCTGCTGGGCTGCACAGCTGTGCTGTTCAGACATAATGCAAATGGGTAATTAACCTCCTTTCCCAGAAGAGAATGAGCTTCCTTTGAGTGGCGCCTTGTGAAGTCCTTTGAGAAGCACCCATACCAATGTAAATTTCTTCATTCAGCAAATATTTACTGTAAGCCAGCCATGTACAGGCTGCAGTCCTGGGTTCCAGGAACCAGTAAACAAATGCAGAAAGATCCCTACCCTTGTGGAAATCCCAGTCATTGTCCATACAGGACATGTTGCTGGCCAGTGAAGCCCAAGGTGGAGTCAGACTGTACCCAGGTTTCAATCTACCTAAGGCAGATGGCTTCTCTGAGCCTCAGTTTCCTCATCTATAAACTGGGAGTTGTCATCATCTTAACCTGTCTCCCAGCATGGTTGTAAAAAGTAAATTAGCCACTGCATGTGAGGAATTTTAGCATTTTTCGTGGGTAGTGTATGGACTCAGTAATTGATTAGTCTGGTGTGATTGAGATGCATACAAATGCAAACATTTCAGGTCCTAATGACTGCTTCAAAGATCTCACAGGATAGACTGAATTAGACCCAGAGTTGCTAGATGGGCAATTCGGAAAGGCCTCGAGAAGAACTTATGCTGAGATCTGTGAATAATGTCACACAGAATATATACTGTATGACCTTGGGCACGTCTCTGCCCTAAGTTGCATTTCCCGAACAACTGGAATGTCTTTTTTGAGGCAGTTATGTGAAATAACAGAAAGTAACTTAGACCAGTTTTTGGCGCCTCGTCAGCGCTTAGTAAAGATGGTTATTATGATTATTGTTCTAACTAGAACCAAATGTGCTCTTGAGAAAGGCTGGTGCCTGGAGGCCAGAGGCTTCTCTGGCTGCTTGTATATTTCAGCTGTGATGATTATTAATTAGTTTTGGGGCAGGGCTTCAGGGACTGGTAGTGGGAGTGACCACAGCCACCCTGGGGCAGCAGAGTCCGTTTCTGGGCAGGAAGAGTCACCGCAGGCTAAGGCCAAAGGGTCACTGCTGGCTAAAGATAGTTGACTAAGGCTGGGCTGGGCTGGGCTGGGCGGTATCATGTGACCAGAGCCCGCCGCTCCTGCTCTTCCTCCTCCTCCAGGCCAAGGGGCACAGACTCTCCATGAGCTTCCTTTGAGTGGCGCCTTGTGATCTGACCTTCTGAAGGTTTCCTCTCTCTGACCACTCCTTTCCATAGGGCACCCTTCAGCCCCTTGCTGGGTTGCCTCTACAGGTCTGGGGGAAATCCGGGTGGGAAGGCTGGTCAGAGAGAGCTTTCTGAGAGGTGGTGGCAACAGTAGGAATCAGTGAACAAGGCGAGGATGGTTAACACAGCATTTTTTGTGTGTTCATGCCGAGAGGATGGGGATGGGATGAAAAGACAGTGACCCCCAAACTCCTCCTCTGTGACCCCTCCGCACCCCTAGGCTGGCCTGGGAGGGACGGGCACAGGTGGATTATATAATCTAGACTCCTGCTGGTGTTACACGTGCTCCCTTAAATGGCTTCTGTGCCCCTGCAGTGAGGGTCCTGGGCTGCAGCTCATCTCATGGATTCTCAGGAGGCAGAATCCATGTCAGCTGAACGCCTGTTTCTACTCCCTCCCCTACCTCATACACACACTGGGGCAGAGGTAGGAGTGGAGGAACTGGGGGACCTAGAAGCAATGCCTCCCTCTCACAGGACTCAGGGGGGGATGCCTAACAGGGGTGCTTAGGGGAAGTTTCCCTTGCCCCTCTCTGGGTAGGGGAGGAGTGCGTTGTCAGGCGGCCAGTGTTCAGTCCTCCGAGTGTTGCTTGCCTTGCTCTGTGACTTAGGTTTCCCTGCAGTGGCTCTTGGTGTTCTGCAGTGTGTAGACTGATACCCTGCAGCCCAGCTGTTGAGGGCCTCCCCTCTTGGCCACAGTGAGGAGGAAATTTGGACCCTCCTCCTAGTGGTTGAGAGCGCAGGATTTAGAGTGAGATTGCTCGGCTTCAAATCCTGTTCTGTTGCTTGCGGACTGTGATCTTGGTAAATAATCTTTCCACCATGTTCCTTAGTTTCTTCATTTGTAAAATGAGACCAGTTAGAGGAACTAACTTAGTGTTAGAACAGGGCATGGCATCTTGTAAGTGCTCACTCTGTTAACATTGTTGAGACCACAGCTTGTCACTAGCATCTGTTCTGCTCTGATGAGAAGTCTCCTTGGTTGAGATCTTACCTTCTCTTCATCTCCCTCTAGATAGGAATATCTTCTGTTCAGTTGAGGAAGGTAAGGGAGGCCCAGGATGGGTGGTAGGGAGTATCTGCAAGCTCATACTGCTGATGAGTATTGAAATCTGGATTAGGAGCCATGACTGATTTCAGGTACCATAGTCACTTGTCTCTGGGGTTAAGGCGTGGCTGGGGCATGATTTCCCCTGGAGCCAGCAGTGCCTGAGATATTTGTTTCTCTGCCTGGGGGAAGGCTCCAGCTGAAGGCTGAGGGTTGAGGCCACAGACTCAGGAACTAGCACTTGGAAAGCAAACCTTTTCTTCTGTGGTGTGAAATCCTAGAAGAGATGGGTGTATGAAGTCACCATTCATTAAACAGCTGCCAGCTGCATTGCCAGGTCCTGAGCTGGATGCCAGAATCGCTGCTCAGAAAGCAGCCTGGCACCTGCTGTCGGGTGGGATGGGGTGGAGGTAGGTGAATAACCAGGCAGCTAACGCAGCGCCATGAGGATGTGTACTGGGCCACTTCCCCTGGACTCTGGTTGATCTCTCTGAGGAAGCTAGCCTAATGGCCAGGCATCGGTCAGCAGATAGGTAAGAACACCAGCAATGCAGCCCTAACACAGTACCTTGTTCCTTAAGTTAGAAGTTCTTTGCACTCGGTAAATTCAACCTTTCTGGATACTTTGCTAATCTCAAGGAGATGATGCCAGCCCCAAAATAAATGCTTGGACTTCTGCTCTGCTCTTGGCACCATGGCGTGAAACCTAGTGGTTCCTTCTGTCCAGCCCCATCCTGCAGGCCTTCTCCCATTCATCCCAGCCCCATCTCTTTTCACTTACACACATCCTCAGGTTCATTTCAGCTTTTCCCTTCCTCTTACTAGTGCTTATTTATTTAGCTGCCCTGAGTCTTAGTTGTGGCACGCAGGTTCTTCAGTTTTCCTTGGGGTGTGAGGGATCTAGTTCTCTGACTAGGGATCAAGCCCAAGCCCCCTGCACTGGGAGCACAGAGTCTTAGCCACTGGACCACCAGGAAAGTTACCAGTTCTTTTTTTTACAGCCTGATGAGTTTGACTCACCCACATACCTTCTTCAAAATCCTTTGCTAGTTTCCTGCTAGTTCACCAAGTCCTTGCTCTATAGACCTCCTATGTATGGGCCCCCCCTCTTTTTTTTTAAAGATTTATTTATTTATTTATTATTGGTGGAGGGGGTGGGGAGGGAGGGGAGCAGGCAGGCCACTCCTATTGGTTCCTCATTTATCCATTTTCATCCATCTTTTTTGTTCTTTGGCTCCTGTGGGCCTCCCATCGCGGTGGCCTCTGCTGTTGCAGAGCGCCGGCTCTGGGCGCATGCGCTCCAGAGCTCCGGCTCGGTAATTGGACACATCGGTCCAGCCGCTCCGCGGCACGTGGGGTCTTCCCAGGCCAGGGATCGAACTGGCGCCCCTTGCACTGCAAGGCGGTGTCCTTACCCACTGGACCACCAGGAAAGCCCCTATATGGCCCTTTTATGTAGCTCTGTTTCCAAAAGGTCAGCAGCTTTAGGATCTTTCTGGAACAAGCACTATAGACCGTAGAGATGGGACTTGCCCTGGTTGCACAGTGGATAAGAATGCACTTGCAGACGCAAGGAATACGGGTTCTATACTTGGTCCAAGAAGATTCCACCTGTTGTGGAGCAGCAGAGGCTGTGAGCCACAACTGTCGAGTCCGTGCCCTAGGGCCTGAGAGGCACAGCTACTGAAACCCACAAGAGTCTGTGCTCCATAACAAGAGAAGCTACTTCAGTGAGAAACCCTTGCTCACCACAACTGGGGAAAGGTGCATTCAGCAATGAAGACCCAGTGCAACCAAAAATAAATAAATGAAAAGTAACTTTCAAAGTTTGAACTGTGTGGGTCCACTTAACATGTGGTTATTTGCAATATAAAAGCACTACTGCATGATGTCCAATTTTATTTTTCTACCATATTGGGGTGAGTACTTCTAACCCCTGTGTTGTTCAAGGGTCACCCATACTTTGTGTTTTTACCTGGTCTGATACCATGTGTGTTCGGGCTTAACCCATTTGTAGGCTGACAGAGACTCCTTGGAGCCACACTCTCTTGCTCTTTCGTGCTGAGTAAAAGGTGGAGTGACTGAATTTCTTCAACTGAAAGGGAACGCCAAGTCTTCCTTCCTCTGACATGGCAGGGGTTTATGCCACAGCTTCTCTGGGGACTGAGGCAGATGCTTCCTTCTTTCTTCCCTCTCTCCTGGGGAGAACTGCGCCTTCCTGGGGTGCGGGAGCAGTGTCCCTGGAGGGTGCTGTGGGGAAAGGAAACCCCGCTAGGAGAGGGGAGGACATGCGTGTAATCTGAATTACTGACTTGGACCAGTTGATCCCTGATGTTTTTCCCGCACAGTACTTCTTTTCATGTTGAGAGATTATAGGTTGGTTTCTTTCTCTTCCTTTGAGTTGTAATAGCATTTATTAAGCATTAACTGAACGCTGAGCACTCTTCCTATTCTCTGTTTGTGTAACTGTCAGAGAGGCCCTAGGAGATAGTTATGACCCCAGTTTCACAGATGAAGAAAAGTAAGCTTGAAGGGGCTCTGCAGAGGGCAGAGCGTGTAGGAATTGAGGTCAGAATCAAGTCAGGTCCATGCGCCTCCCTGCGGGCTGTTTGCTGTCCTATGCAGTGTTTGAATGAAGCAGTATCCCACATTTGATTAAAAGGTGGGGCACGGAGAGCCTGCCCAAAGGTAAGACAGTCGAGGGTATGTGGTCAGCCACCCCCGCTTTACAGGCGAGCCACCTTCTGTCACTGCCCCACTCATTAGTCCCCCTGCTCTGTCAGCTCTCAGCACCCATTGTCCACCCCTTGTTCCTTGTCATCTTGAATTAGCGGTAGTGGTTTAACTCCCCCTTTCCCCACCGATCGCAGTCTTCAGTGAAAAAGAGTGAGTTTGCCCGTCAGCTTCACGTAAGGTCTCCTGATCTCCCTGCACCCCCGTCACCCCCCGACTGCACAGAGAGATTCTGGTATGCTTCGTTTAATACATGAACGTGTATGTGTTTTTAAGAAGCCCTTGAACCCCCTGGAACAACATTGAGTACTGGCTCCTAGCAGACTCCGTTTTCTCCTCTTCTGTATTCTGCCAGCCCCTGCTTGGCTTGGTGGAGCAGGGAGACACCCAGAGAACCGCTGCCTGCCATCTGCCTCCCCCAAGTGCTGGGCCCACCTCAGGCCCACCTCACCACCCCTCTGTCTGCCCCTCTGCCTGGGAGCCCTTCCGTGCAGTCAGTGACTCTACCAGGAGATGCCAGGGCAGTGCTTTGAGGCTGCACCAGAAGACTTGGTGACCCACTTTCCCACCAGTGGACACGTGGAATCTCTGGTGAGCAGGAAGGAGCACTGGGCAGAGGGAGCTGAGGCTTCTAGTGCCCATCACGGCTCCTCCCTAAGGAAGCCCCTTCTTCTTTGGGTCTTAGGTGCCTGTCTGTAGACGGAGGAATCAGAACCACAGACGTTTTGCTGCTCTTGTGTTCTACAACTGTTTTCTTGGGTAGATGCGGGGAAAAGGATGTCCCGAGTTCTTTTTTCATGTTGAGAGATTATAGGTTGGTTTCTTTCTCTTCCTTTGAGTTGTAATAGCATTTATTAAGCATTAACTGAACGCTGAGCACTCTTCCTATTCTCTGTTTGTGTAACTGTCAGAGAGGCCCTAGGAGATAGTTATGACCCCAGTTTCACAGATGAAGAAAAGTAAGCTTGAAGGGGCTCTGCAGAGGGCAGAGCGTGTAGGAATTGAGGTCAGAATCAAGTCAGGTCCATGCGCCTCCCTGCGGGCTGTTTGCTGTCCTATGCAGTGTTTGAATGAAGCAGTATCCCACATTTGATTAAAAGGTGGGGCACGGAGAGCCTGCCCAAAGGTAAGACAGTCGAGGGTATGTGGTCAGCCACCCCCGCTTTACAGGCGAGCCACCTTCTGTCACTGCCCCACTCATTAGTCCCCCTGCTCTGTCAGCTCTCAGCACCCATTGTCCACCCCTTGTTCCTTGTCATCTTGAATTAGCGGTAGTGGTTTAACTCCCCCTTTCCCCACCGATCGCAGTCTTCAGTGAAAAAGAGTGAGTTTGCCCGTCAGCTTCACGTAAGGTCTCCTGATCTCCCTGCACCCCCGTCACCCCCCGACTGCACAGAGAGATTCTGGTATGCTTCGTTTAATACATGAACGTGTATGTGTTTTTAAGAAGCCCCTTGAACCCCCTGGAACAACATTGAGTACTGGCTCCTAGCAGACTCCGTTTTCTCCTCTTCTGTATTCTGCCAGCCCCTGCTTGGCTTGGTGGAGCAGGGAGACACCCAGAGAACCGCTGCCTGCCATCTGCCTCCCCCAAGTGCTGGGCCCACCTCAGGCCCACCTCACCACCCCTCTGTCTGCCCCTCTGCCTGGGAGCCCTTCCGTGCAGTCAGTGACTCTACCAGGAGATGCCAGGGCAGTGCTTTGAGGCTGCACCAGAAGACTTGGTGACCCACTTTCCCACCAGTGGACACGTGGAATCTCTGGTGAGCAGGAAGGAGCACTGGGCAGAGGGAGCTGAGGCTTCTAGTGCCCATCACGGCTCCTCCCTAAGGAAGCCCCTTCTTCTTTGGGGGTCTTAGGTGCCTGTCTGTAGACGGAGGGAATCAGAACCACAGACGTTTTTGCTGCTCTTGTGTTCTACAACTGTTTTCTTGGGTAGATGCGAGGTGGTGAATGTAGGGTGTCCCAAGCTGGGCTTGGGTCAGCGGTAGCTGGCAGCAGTGCTGGACATAGGGACTGGCCCTCCGCACAAAAGATTGGTTTTCATTGGGAGCCGTTTTAGATGCTGGACCCTGTGTATTGTGGAGCTGTACTCTGTGTGTGGAGGGGCGGGGGTTGCCTGGTGAAGGTGGATAGTTGGGAGGGGATCCAGAAAAGAATGTGTAATTGAAGTCAGAAAGCCTAGTCTTTTTTCAAGCCTGCCCCCCAGGGCCTGACAACAGGTCATCCAGCCTTTCTAGGTTTTCCTAGGCCCCTCAGGATTTTAACAAGAGCTAGGGGTTTTGCTTAAAGGTAGAAGTGGTTCTCTTTCCTTGAGGGTGGCCTTCTTGGGCTCTGGGGAATTTGGTTCTTCCTTGGAGCAGGGGCAGCCTGAGGCCCTCGCTGGGAGCAGAGCAGGAGCAGGATGCTGTGGGTCTTTGGGGCAGAGGAAGGCTAACTAGGGATGGGACTTTTTCAGCAAACTTCACACAGGGCTGATGGAAGGGTTTCCTGGGTGTGCCCAGATGAGCAATATCCCCCTGGTCAGCTTGGGATTGGTGGGGGAGTAGGGACTCGGTGGGGTCTGTTAGTGGCAGCAGGCGCTCCCATTAAGTCGAGACTGAATTTTTCAGTCTGTTACCTTTTGTGATCTTTTCTCATGTCCTTTTGTGATCTTGAACAAGATGTCAGGCAGGGTGATTATAGGATCTGATTCTTACCAATTTTGAAAGAGTTTTTATTAGAGGAAATAAGACAGTCACCTGACAGACTTGGCGTTAAACGTTTTCCGGTAGTCTTTGAGAGCACCATACCCTCTTGAGGGGACCACTTTCCCACCAGTGGACACGTGGAATCTCTGGTGAGCAGGAAGGAGCACTGGGCAGAGGGAGCTGAGGCTTCTAGTGCCCATCACGGCTCCTCCCTAAGGAAGCCCCTTCTTCTTTGGGGGTCTTAGGTGCCTGTCTGTAGACGGAGGGAATCAGAACCACAGACGTTTTTGCTGCTCTTGTGTTCTACAACTGTTTTCTTGGGTAGATGCGAGGTGGTGAATGTAGGGTGTCCCAAGCTGGGCTTGGGTCAGCGGTAGCTGGCAGCAGTGCTGGACATAGGGACTGGCCCTCCGCACAAAAGATTGGTTTTCATTGGGAGCCGTTTTAGATGCTGGACCCTGTGTATTGTGGAGCTGTACTCTGTGTGTGGGAGGGGCGGGGGGGGGGGGTTGCCTGGTGAAGGTGGATAGTTGGGAGGGGATCCAGAAAAGAATGTGTAATTGAAGTCAGAAAGCCTAGTCTTTTTTCAAGCCTGCCCCCCAGGGCCTGACAACAGGTCATCCAGCCTTTCTAGGTTTTCCTAGGCCCCTCAGGATTTTAACAAGAGCTAGGGGTTTTGCTTAAAGGTAGAAGTGGTTCTCTTTCCTTGAGGGTGGCCTTCTTGGGCTCTGGGGAATTTGGTTCTTCCTTGGAGCAGGGGCAGCCTGAGGCCCTCGCTGGGAGCAGAGCAGGAGCAGGATGCTGTGGGTCTTTGGGGCAGAGGAAGGCTAACTAGGGATGGGACTTTTTCAGCAAACTTCACACAGGGCTGATGGAAGGGTTTCCTGGGTGTGCCCAGATGAGCAATATCCCCCTGGTCAGCTTGGGATTGGTGGGGGAGTAGGGACTCGGTGGGGTCTGTTAGTGGCAGCAGGGCGCTCCCATTAAGTCGAGACTGAATTTTTCAGTCTGTTACCTTTTGTGATCTTTTCTCATGTCCTTTTGTGATCTTGAACAAGATGTCAGGCAGGGTGATTATAGGATCTGATTCTTACCAATTTTGAAAGAGTTTTTATTAGAGGAAATAAGACAGTCACCTGACAGACTTGGCGTTAAACGTTTTCCGGTAGTCTTTGAGAGCACCATACCCTCTTGAGTCTGATTTCCCATTCCACCTTTGTGTTAAATAGCATTGATGGTGCGGGTGCAGGTCTTCTGGCCTGCTCTTGTCCTAGTGGCATGCAGGGAATGTTGTTAGGGTCTGGAGGCTGGGTCCCTGAAGGAGTGATTACAGCCATAGCTCGAGGAAGATGATCTAAAGGCTGCTTCTGCTGGTCCAGTCAGGGAGCTGGGTGGTGGTAGGCTGCTCTGGGCCAAAGTGGAATTAGCTAGAAAATCAAGGGGAGTAAGAAGTTTCCTGGGCCTAAGGGCCTAACTGAGTTTTCTGGTTCTCCCTGCCCAGCACTGGGAATGGGCAGGTGCTGTGGGTTGGGTTATCAAGCCCCAGCTCTTCTTTGACACCTGGGTTGTCTTGAAGGGGCAGTGGCTCCGGTGTGGAGCGGACAAGAATGCAGTAGCCTCATAGTTAGGAATCAGGCAAGGACCCTTGACTGCTCATTCAGGGAACATGCATCTTATCAAGGAGAAGAACACTCCTTTTGAGACCGGTTGGACACATTTCTCTGCTGAGGGACTGGGGCAGCTCTTGTCCTGGTGTGGCTGGCCAGTGACGGTGAGCAGAGCCCTGGGATGTATCTTGTTCTGTGGGTCTCCCAGGGGAGGCAGGGTTCAGAAACTCCTGGTCTTCAGAACCAACTTGGAAAGACAGTGTAGGTATAGAAAGGACCAGACTTGTCAGAGCCACTTTTCTTTTTTTTTTAAAAAAAAAAAAAGGTATTTCTTTTTAAAAACCCCTGGACTTTCCAGGCGGGCCAGTGGTTAAGACTGTGCTTGTACTGCAGGGGCTACAGGTTCGATTCTGGTCAGGGAGCTATGACCCTTTATGCTTCTTAGTGCAGCCAAAAAATAAAACTTAAAAGTAATGAAAATAAAAAGCCCCTGTCTGCCCTTGTTGAAACCACTGGAGAATCCTAAACAAAATTAAATCACTGCAAACATCCTACTTAAGTCCTGGTAATATTTGGTTATGTGTCTTTCCAGAGTTCCTACTGTGTATATGTGTATGTATACCTTTTTAATTTATTTTACAAAGCTAGGATTATAATTTTTTAAATTTACTGTGTTTATCATTTTATATCATTAGAGATCATTATCTTTTTATGAACACTCTGGAAGTTGTTCAACTTTTACTTATCTAGCTCCCTTTTGTTAGACATTATTGTTTTTAGAGTTTTTGAAATGACGAATACCCCTTTCAACATTTTTGCACATAAGCCTAAATACCTGTCTAATTTGGATCACTAGGATAAACTCCTAAAGGTGGAATCATTGAGTCAAATGGAGGCGGAGTATCACTTTTCCTTTGGAAACTTGGAAGGCAGGCACACACTCCTCTTGTAGTGACCACAAATCTCTGAGGACAGAGCTGACCTTGGTGCATGGGGCTTAAAAGGTCTTGGCCTTCTTGACTGCCCACTTAAGGTTCTTATCTTGCCTTTAAGTCAGCTCACACAAGACTCCTAGAATGTTTGAGCCAGAGAGAGAGTCTTTCAGATTCCTTTATGGGATCTGCTGTGATTCAGGAGCCCTGGATTACAGAGCAAACCCTGTCCCTGGCCTTCGAGTCTCCAGGCCTTAGGCCTCCTTTTACAGAGAGCTGTAAGAGTTGGCCAAGTTGAGTTCCTGGGATTTTGGCTGCCTGCTGCTTCCGTGATCTCACTTCCTATGATTCTTCAGAAAGCGGCATTTAAGCGTGTGTCCTTCTCCCGTCCACGTCTTCCTCCTATGGGAGCCCGCAGGTTGTTTGGTGGCATGGGACAGTGATGAGGGTGAGGAGCTGGTGGGGCCCCTCTTAACAGGCGCTGCATGACCGTGTCTCCCTTCTTGTTCCCGCAGAACATTCTGCTCCGGCCAAGGTGGTGAGGGCAGCAGTTCCTAAACAGCGCAAAGGTAGCAAGGTAAGAAACAGGAGTTGACAGCTGTGAGGCGGGAGCGACTGCCTGGATAGAGGTGGCGGCCTCTTTTCTATTGTGGGGGGTGTTTATGGGCTGCATGGTATTTCTGGATTCTGGCTAGCAGGGGCACTTTTTCCGGGTCTGCGTTGTGGGTGGTCTCTGTGGACAAGACTGATTTTGGCCTTTTCGTATTGTGGGGGTGATACTTAAGTCCTGGTAATATTTGGTTATGTGTCTTTCCAGAGTTCCTACTGTGTATATGTGTATGTATACCTTTTTAATTTATTTTACAAAGCTAGGATTATAATTTTTTAAATTTACTGTGTTTATCATTTTATATCATTAGAGATCATTATCTTTTTATGAACACTCTGGAAGTTGTTCAACTTTTACTTATCTAGCTCCCTTTTGTTAGACATTATTGTTTTAGAGTTTTGAAATGACGAATACCCCTTTCAACATTTTTGCACATAAGCCTAAATACCTGTCTAATTTGGATCACTAGGATAAACTCCTAAAGGTGGAATCATTGAGTCAAATGGAGGCGGAGTATCACTTTTCCTTTGGAAACTTGGAAGGCAGGCACACACTCCTCTTGTAGTGACCACAAATCTCTGAGGACAGAGCTGACCTTGGTGCATGGGGCTTAAAAGGTCTTGGCCTTCTTGACTGCCCACTTAAGGTTCTTATCTTGCCTTTAAGTCAGCTCACACAAGACTCCTAGAATGTTTGAGCCAGAGAGAGAGTCTTTCAGATTCCTTTATGGGATCTGCTGTGATTCAGGAGCCCTGGATTACAGAGCAAACCCTGTCCCTGGCCTTCGAGTCTCCAGGCCTTAGGCCTCCTTTTACAGAGAGCTGTAAGAGTTGGCCAAGTTGAGTTCCTGGGATTTTGGCTGCCTGCTGCTTCCGTGATCTCACTTCCTATGATTCTTCAGAAAGCGGCATTTAAGCGTGTGTCCTTCTCCCGTCCACGTCTTCCTCCTATGGGAGCCCGCAGGTTGTTTGGTGGCATGGGACAGTGATGAGGGTGAGGAGCTGGTGGGGCCCCTCTTAACAGGCGCTGCATGACCGTGTCTCCCTTCTTGTTCCCGCAGAACATTCTGCTCCGGCCAAGGTGGTGAGGGCAGCAGTTCCTAAACAGCGCAAAGGTAGCAAGGTAAGAAACAGGAGTTGACAGCTGTGAGGCGGGAGCGACTGCCTGGATAGAGGTGGCGGCCTCTTTTCTATTGTGGGGGGTGTTTATGGGCTGCATGGTATTTCTGGATTCTGGCTAGCAGGGGCACTTTTTCCGGGTCTGCGTTGTGGGTGGTCTCTGTGGACAAGACTGATTTTGGCCTATGAGCTCTCCATGGAGCTGTATTTTAGATGAGGCCTGAATAGTAGAGGCAGGGCTACCTGGAGCCCTCATAGACTGTGCCTTGCAGGTTGGTGACTTTGGAGATGCAATCAATTGGCCAACACCTGGAGAGATAGCCCACAAGAGTGTGCAGGTGAGTCTAGCTGGAGGGAGGAGTGGGTTTGAACTCTTGTCTGCATGTTCACATTTGACCTTAAGATTTCAGAGCCTTGGGTGTTAACTTTTCTGTCTTTTAAGAGGAGTGGTTGGTAACTCTGGGCGGCTTTGAAATAGCTAAGAGTCATCCTTTGAGCCCTTGCTTTATGATAGGGACTGCCGAGTACTGTTTATCCATCATTTCATCTAACTCTCAGTGACTTCTAGATAGGTCCTTTGTTAATTCCCATTTTAGAGATGAGGCCACTGAGGCTGGGAGGGGAGGTTAATTACTAGTCCTTGATGGCCAGGTTGGGGTTGGAAGTCATGTGTGCCATACTGTTCTAAAACCTGTGTCTCCATCACTACGCTTGGATTTGTAACAAGAGAGTGGTGGGGAAACTTCCATGGCTTCCCAGAGCCCCAGCAGAAAGTGGACCCCTGGTCAGTCCTTTCCTCCCAGCATCTTTGTTCTGGGCTGACAACAAGGTCCCTCATCAGCTCTGGTCCCTGGGTTTTGTTCACAGACAGGGTTGGTGCAAATAGACCAGAGGCTAGTGTCTTCTCCATTCCACAGGTGACCTGAACTACATGATCCTGTTGCAGGGAGTAAACAGCTGGCCTTGCAGGCCACAGCCCCTGTCCTGGGGGTGTCTCTGTCATTTAGACTTCAGGCAGCTGGAGAGACAGGTTGTCCTCTACCACCTGCCTGTTTGACCACTCTTCCCAGCAAAAGCATGTCAGGTGTGAAAATAAGATCTTAGAATACATCCAGCCCCACCTGCCATCCTGTGCTTCCATGGCTGGGAGTTCCCTTCTTTCCCATCCCAAGTGGCTGTCAGACTTACGTCATCCCCCTGTTCCTGCACTTCCCTCTGCAGCCACAGTCCCACAAGCCTCAGCCTGCTCAAGCTGCCACCCAAAAGGACATGAAGGAACAGGAGAAAGGAGAGGGAGCGATAGTAAGGAAAGCCCGAAACCAAATCGGATGAATCAGGGAGGAGAAGAATGGGACGAGGACTGCCAGAGGCAGGGCTACCTGGAGCCCTCATAGACTGTGCCTTGCAGGTTGGTGACTTTGGAGATGCAATCAATTGGCCAACACCTGGAGAGATAGCCCACAAGAGTGTGCAGGTGAGTCTAGCTGGAGGGAGGAGTGGGTTTGAACTCTTGTCTGCATGTTCACATTTGACCTTAAGATTTCAGAGCCTTGGGTGTTAACTTTTCTGTCTTTTAAGAGGAGTGGTTGGTAACTCTGGGCAGCTTTGAAATAGCTAAGAGTCATCCTTTGAGCCCTTGCTTTATGATAGGGACTGCCGAGTACTGTTTATCCATCATTTCATCTAACTCTCAGTGACTTCTAGATAGGTCCTTTGTTAATTCCCATTTTAGAGATGAGGCCACTGAGGCTGGGAGGGGAGGTTAATTACTAGTCCTTGATGGCCAGGTTGGGGTTGGAAGTCATGTGTGCCATACTGTTCTAAAACCTGTGTCTCCATCACTACGCTTGGATTTGTAACAAGAGAGTGGTGGGAAGCTTCCATGGCTTCCCAGAGCCCCAGCAGAAAGTGGACCCCTGGTCAGTCCTTTCCTCCCAGCATCTTTGTTCTGGGCTGACAACAAGGTCCCTCATCAGCTCTGGTCACTGGGTTTTGTTCACAGACAGGGTTGGTGCAAATAGACCAGAGGCTAGTGTCTTCTCCATTCCACAGGTGACCTGAACTACATGATCCTGTTGCAGGGAGTAAACAGCTGGCCTTGCAGGCCACAGCCCCTGTCCTGGGGGTGTCTCTGTCATTTAGACTTCAGGCAGCTGGAGAGACAGGTTGTCCTCTACCACCTGCCTGTTTGACCACTCTTCCCAGCAAAAGCATGTCAGGTGTGAAAATAAGATCTTAGAATACATCCAGCCCCACCTGCCATCCTGTGCTTCCATGGCTGGGAGTTCCCTTCTTTCCCATCCCAAGTGGCTGTCAGACTTACGTCATCCCCCTGTTCCTGCACTTCCCTCTGCAGCCACAGTCCCACAAGCCTCAGCCTGCTCGCAAGCTGCCACCCAAAAAGGACATGAAGGAACAGGAGAAAGGAGAGGGGAGCGATAGTAAGGAAAGCCCGAAAACCAAATCGGATGAATCAGGGGAGGAGAAGAATGGGGACGAGGACTGCCAGCGAGGTGGGCAGAAGAAGAAAGGTGAGTGACTTGGAGCTGGACTTGGGAAAAGGTGGCAGGCAGAACCAGGAGATGTGAGAACTCAGGGGCTGCTGGAGCAATCTCGGGAAACCCCAAAAAATGCTTGGGAGGCTGATGGGTGTAGGCCACTGCGCCAGCAAGCTTCCCTCCAGCCATCTCTCCATCAGGTCTTGTTCTGTAACAAGCTTTTGAGAAGCCCTGTCCTCAGCACTGGGGCTCAAGCAGTGTAGAAGACAGGGGGTCCCCGCCCCAGTGTCTTGTTTGTGTCTGTTGATATATTGCTGCCCTGTGTTAGATTTCAGTTAAAGACGAGTTCCCATTGCTTTGACTGACATAGCTAGGGAACAAGCAATGGCTGCTGTCATACGTATCTCGGGGAACAGAGATTTAACCAAGTGGAAGGTGGTTCCTCTCACTTGAGAGCTTGGTAGATGTAGGCTAGGCCTAGAATGGCAGCTCTTTGCTTCCTTTGTCTTGCTTTGTGTTGGTCATCTCATCCTAGGTAGCTCACTCCACCTAGCTGGATGGGGAAAGGGAAGAGTAGCTCCCTGCTTTTTAGGACTCAACCTAGAAGTGACTCCTTTCACTCAGCTCTCCTGGGCAGAATTTCAGCATGTGTCTAGGGGGAGCCTGGAGGTACAGTCTTGATTCCAAACTGCCATGTGTCTGGCTCCTGAGGGGGTTTGCTGGAGAAATCAGTATTGGGAGTCACCCAAGAGTGTCGCATCACCCCCGTTTTACTTTAGAGAAGAGAATGAGGTCCAGTGAGAGAAAGGAACTTGCCCAAGGTCACCAGGGGGTGATGAAACAGACGGGGATAGGATGGCCAGGAGGACCTCTCCTTCAGGCCTTTCTCGTGCCCACGCTGTCCTCCAGGGAACAAACACAAGTGGGTTCCATTGCAAATAGACATGAAGCCTGAGGTGCCCAGAGAGAAACTGGTCTCGCGCCCCGCTCGCCCTCCAGAGCCACGCCACATACCAACCAGCCGCGGGGAGATGAAAGGTACGTGCCTCCCACTATGGAGGGCCTGGGCGTGGGGGTCATCCTCAGGCCTGACCTGATGCCTCTCTCCCCATAGGGTCGGAGCCTGCCACCTACGTGCCCGTGGCCCCCCCCACCCCAGCCTGGCAACCAGAGACCAAACCGGAGCCTGCCTGGCACGACCAGGATGAGACATCGAGTGTGAAGAGTGATGGGGCTGGTGGGGCGCGGGCTTCCTTCCGTGGCCGTGGACGGGGGCGTGGTCGCGGCCGGGGACGCGGCCGGGGTGGCACTCGAAGTACGTGAGGCCCCTTTGGGCTCCGGGATGTCCGAAGGGGTGTGGCGGGGGCAGTGGGCGGGGTCTCCTCTGCCTCATGGTGCTTGTTCCCCCATAGCACATTTTGACTACCAGTTTGGCTACCGAAAGTTTGATGGTGCGGAGGGGACTCGCACCCCCAAGTATATGAACAACATCACCTACTACTTTGACAATGTCAGCAGCACTGAGCTCTACAGCGTGGACCAGGAGCTGCTCAAAGACTACATCAAACGCCAGATGTGAGTGGACAGGCGCTTTTCTCCTGGGGCTGGGGGTGGGGCTGAGGGCTGCCTGAGGACAGAGGAGGGCTACGCAGGCCCTTCCAGGGATAGCAGCAGTTGCTGCCTCAGGCTGGAGGTGAAAAAGATAAACTTGAGACAACTGTACTTCTATTTTTAAAATGAGTTATTTTTTTTAAAGGAAAGAAAATGTCTAGATTCTGTTCCCTTTGGGCCTCTATTTGTATTAGCATTGTCAGAATGCTAACAGATCCTTGCCCTCATTGGTGAGGCTTAGTGCTAAGTGCTTTATGGGCATTCTCTTCATTAGCCCTGGAGTTACCTATTTAATTTTTGTAAGCTGGGTTTTATACCCCCTTTTTTTAAATTGATGAGCAAACAGGCCCAGTATCTTGCCCAACTAGTAAGTGACAGGATACAGATTTGAGTCCCATTTCTGTCTGATTTGCAAAACCTTAGCTCCTGGCCTCTGCTAATACTGTCTCTCAGTCCATTGGGAGGAGCCGTACAGCAAAGACATCAATGCAGTAGAGTGCGATAAGTGGTTTAAGAGCAGAAGAGAAAGTGACCAGCACTACTGGGACTGGGTTTTAAAGGATGAGGAGCTTGTCAGGTATACGAAGAGGCTGAAGGGCAGAGGGAGACAGTTTGACCCCAGGTTAGTGAACCATGAGAGGATAACCTCATCTCTTTTCAGCCTTTAAAACTGTAAATACAGAGGGGACAGGGCTGGTCAGGCTGGGTGAGCTGGAGTATGCAGAATAAAGAAGACCTACTCACCCACGGTGAAGCAGTCACACTTCCTATCTCTCCACCTAGTGAGTACTACTTCAGCGTGGACAACTTAGAGCGAGACTTCTTCCTGCGGCGGAAAATGGATGCTGACGGTTTCCTTCCCATCACACTCATTGCGTCCTTTCACCGAGTGCAGGCCCTTACCACTGATATTTCCCTCATCTTTGCGGTATGTCTTTCTCCCTGGGGCTGGGGTGTAGAGGAAGCAAAGGTCCTTCTTTAATAAAGAGCTGGTGTTTGGGACAAGGCAGAGAACCTTAGAAGAGTCCTCATCTCATTACTTGTGCTAAGATTCCAAGACTTGACCAGCTGCTCTCTCCCTCCCTCTCCTCCTCGCCTTCCCTTCTCTCTCTCCCCTACCCCTTGATTATGGGAGGTTTCAGACATGGAAAGTTTAGCAAAGTCAACACAGTGGTGTTATGAGCCTCAGCAGCTATCAGCCCCTGGCCAGTCTTACTCCATCCATCTCCTCATCTGTTTCCTTTTCCAAATTACTGTGAAGAAAATCTGCAGTCATCTGACATTTCATCTATGTCTCAGTATCTATCTCTACAAGATGAAGGCCTGTTAAAGAAAAGTAATCACTGTATCATCATTGCATGTAAAATTATTAGCAGCACTTTAATATCACCAAATATTTGGTCATTTGCAAATTCACACCATGTGTCAGACGTTGTCTTTTAGTAGTTAATGCGAATCAGTATCCAGATAAGACCAATATATTGTATTATTATGTCTCTTCTCTTTTCCCTTGCAGTTTGTCGTTGGAGTATGAAGTGACAGATCTGGGGATAACCATTGGGAGGAGCCGCAGCAAAGACATCAATGCAGTAGAGTGCGATAAGTGGTTTAAGAGCAGAAGAGAAAGTGACCAGCACTACTGGGACTGGGTTTTAAAGGATGAGGAGCTTGTCAGGTATACGAAGAGGCTGAAGGGCAGAGGGAGACAGTTTGACCCCAGGTTAGTGAACCATGAGAGGATAACCTCATCTCTTTTCAGCCTTTAAAACTGTAAATACAGAGGGGACAGGGCTGGTCAGGCTGGGTGAGCTGGAGTATGCAGAATAAAGAAGACCTACTCACCCACGGTGAAGCAGTCACACTTCCTATCTCTCCACCTAGTGAGTACTACTTCAGCGTGGACAACTTAGAGCGAGACTTCTTCCTGCGGCGGAAAATGGATGCTGACGGTTTCCTTCCCATCACACTCATTGCGTCCTTTCACCGAGTGCAGGCCCTTACCACTGATATTTCCCTCATCTTTGCGGTATGTCTTTCTCCCTGGGGCTGGGGTGTAGAGGAAGCAAAGGTCCTTCTTTAATAAAGAGCTGGTGTTTGGGACAAGGCAGAGAACCTTAGAAGAGTCCTCATCTCATTACTTGTGCTAAGATTCCAAGACTTGACCAGCTGCTCTCTCCCTCCCTCTCCTCCTCGCCTTCCCTTCTCTCTCTCCCCTACCCCTTGATTATGGGAGGTTTCAGACATGGAAAGTTTAGCAAAGTCAACACAGTGGTGTTATGAGCCTCAGCAGCTATCAGCCCCTGGCCAGTCTTACTCCATCCATCTCCTCATCTGTTTCCTTTTCCAAATTACTGTGAAGAAAATCTGCAGTCATCTGACATTTCATCTATGTCTCAGTATCTATCTCTACAAGATGAAGGCCTGTTAAAGAAAAGTAATCACTGTATCATCATTGCATGTAAAATTATTAGCAGCACTTTAATATCACCAAATATTTGGTCATTTGCAAATTCACACCATGTGTCAGACGTTGTCTTTTAGTAGTTAATGCGAATCAGTATCCAGATAAGACCAATATATTGTATTATTATGTCTCTTCTCTTTTCCCTTGCAGTTTGTCGTTGGAGTACTAGATTATTTAGCTTGTAAAGTTTTCCGTAGGACGCAGTGGTGTTATTTTACACATTCTGTACTCCAAATGTTTTGTAAATTAGTGGTTGAAAGGCCTTATCTGATTCAGGTCTTCATTTTTTTCTTTCTCCCTCCTCATTAATATATATAGTGATAAATTCTCTCAGGTGGCATTTTACACTTGTTTCTCACATCATTAAAAAACTTTAAAATGTTTATGTTCTGTCTGTCTGTCTTTATTTGTTAGCTGGAATAAGTCTATAAGGAGGTACCTTGTCTTATCAGCTATTTGGTTATCAAGAAATACATAGTTTGTACAGGAAGGGCACATAAGTGCTTGATCTTTTCCTTTGTTAACCTGTTTTTAGAATCATGAGCTGATCTCTAAGAACCTTCAGAGGTGACCCATGCGGTTTGATTTTGGTTTTATTTTTTGTTTTAGTTTTATTACAGATTGGTAGATTCAAGCGTTTTGTTTATTTTAATTGTTGTACTGATTATGCCAAGTTAAATCATTGCCAGTGGGACTTGGGTTTGTCTTGTTACATTTCTTTTGCCAGATCTGGAATTAGCTTTTTTTAAAAAAAAAAAGAAGTCTGGGTCCTTTATTTTGGGGAAGTAGAATTTCTTTTTATTTTTTTTTCTTCTGTATACCAAACACATTTTTATTGGAGTATAGCCAGTTAACAATTTTTTGATAGTTTCAGGTGAACAGTGAAAGCCATACTCATATGTGTATCCATTCTCCCCTAAACCTCCCTCACATCTAGGCTTGTACATAGTATTAAGCAGAGTTCCATGTACTGTACAATAGATTTTTGTTGGTTAGCCATTTCAGACATGGCAATGTGTATTTGACTTTCCAAAGTCGCCAAACATCAGAATTTCTGATACTTAGTATCATGCCTTGAGTTGTTGTAGGGTGTTTATTGCTATGATTGGTGGTTGTTTCTAGAGGTTTTTGTTTCTTTAAATAAAATACATCATGAGATTATACTGATATTTTCTATTCGTATTTCTACATGGTCTTTGCTTAAACCACAAGGATCTTTCATATCTGTAGCTACTGCTTTCTTCTTTCATGCCAGAAATCCTGATTCCAAACATTATTCTTAGAGTACCTCTCCAAATCCTAAGAAACGTTTTTTCCAACTTATACAGTCAGTGACTGTTTTCCTCATTGAAATAATTTTTGTGTGGTTGTATGCACATTAGGTTCCTTAGTTTTTGCTGTGCTCTCATATTTTGGGGATTGCTTTCTCACCCTTAATTTCTTAGTTGTTTTGCATTTATGTGGTTCCAGAACTAAATCAATTTTTCTTACATGTCTCTTTCTTTCACTATGAGCAAATTTGTTTGAATTCTACCATTAAGAAAAGTAAGTAGATGCCTTCATGTATATTTTATACTTACCCTTTCTTAGATGAATGGTGACATAGCACATGTTATTTCTTTACCCTTTTTTGCATTCACTTAATATATCTGGGAGCTGACCACTTGGTAGTAGTAAGTAGTAGTTCAGTTCGGTTGCTCAGTCGTGTCTGACTCCGCAGCCCCATGGATACAGCACGCCAGGCCTCCCTGTCCTTCACCATCTCCCGGAGCCTGCTCAAACTCATGTCCATGGAATCAGTGATGCCATCCAACCATCTTCTCCTCTGTTGTCCCCTTCCCCTTTTGCCTTCTATTTTTCCCAACATGAGGATCTTTTCTAGTGAGTCATCTCTTTACATCAGGTGGCCAAATTATTGAAGCTTCAGCATCAGCTTCCGTCCTTCCAATGAATATTCAGGGTTGATTTCCTTTAGGACTGACGGGTTTGATCTCCTTGCAGTCCAGGAGACTCTCAAGACTCTTCTAGAGCACCACGGTTCAAAGGCGTCAATTCCTCAGCACTCAGCCTTCTTTATGGTCTAGCTCTCACATCCATACCTGGCTACTGGGAAAACCATAGCTTTGACTAGACGGACTTTTGTTGGCACAGTGGTGTCTCTGCTTTTGAATATGCTGTCTAGGTTTGTCATAGCTATTTTCCCAAGAAACATGTGTCTAAGTAGTAGTAGTAGTAGTACAAAGAGACTCCTCATTCTTACTTACAGGTGTGTATATGTATCTTTTCATGTTTTAGCCAGTGTGTCTTTGGTGTACATTCCACTGAAGGGCAGATGCGTATATAATTTTGCTAAGTTTTCCTGGATTCCCCTGCTAGTGGGTGTGCTTTCTGCAATCTTGCCAGCAGTGTATCTCTTTTCCCAGCTTCACCGACAAGAGTATCTTACCCCATGCTGAAATGTTTTCCTCTTCCATTTAAAAGATTTTAAAAAAGAAAACTCTTCTCCAGTCTGTTATTTTACCCCTTTTTCTCAGAGGTAGACACCGTAGCCCTTTACCTGTGACTCCTAGAAAAATTTGTGTGTGTTTGCATGTTTTTACTTAAAGATGAAAACCCCAGTGGGATCTTCAGCTCACTGGCCTAGTCCTGCTTCTTGTGACTCTTACCGCCACAGTACATTGGAAGTTGACTTTTAAGCCTGAGTACTATTGCATTGAATGGATGTGCCATAATTGGTTTAAATTGCCTATGCGGCGGCAAGTTTAGGTAGTTTCCAGCCTTTCCCTTTAACAGGCAGCGTTGCTGGGAACGGCCTTTTACCCAGATCTTATACATGTTGTCACCTGTTTGTGCCAAGTATATCTTTGGGTCTGATTCTCGGAAGTAGAATGGCAGGGTCAAAGGGCAGGTGTGTCTTGCGTGTTGGTACCTCCTACAGGTTTGAACATCTTGCTCATCTGCTGCTCATGGAAGATGGGGCCAATTTTCTTACACTCCTCCAGCACTGGATCTAGTCCTGAGCTCATGGGGCTTGGTCATCCCCCAGCTTCCAAGATCTCGGTCCGTCCACGCTTTTCTCTGCATCTTCTCCCTCCTCCTAGCTAAGGATAGCAACTGTGGAGTCCAGGAGACTCTCAAGACTCTTCTAGAGCACCACGGTTCAAAGGCGTCAATTCCTCAGCACTCAGCCTTCTTTATGGTCTAGCTCTCACATCCATACCTGGCTACTGGGAAAACCATAGCTTTGACTAGACGGACTTTTGTTGGCACAGTGGTGTCTCTGCTTTTGAATATGCTGTCTAGGTTTGTCATAGCTATTTTCCCAAGAAACATGTGTCTAAGTAGTAGTAGTAGTAGTACAAAGAGACTCCTCATTCTTACTTACAGGTGTGTATATGTATCTTTTCATGTTTTAGCCAGTGTGTCTTTGGTGTACATTCCACTGAAGGGCAGATGCGTATATAATTTTGCTAAGTTTTCCTGGATTCCCCTGCTAGTGGGTGTGCTTTCTGCAATCTTGCCAGCAGTGTATCTCTTTTCCCAGCTTCACCGACAAGAGTATCTTACCGCATGCTGAAATGTTTTCCTCTTCCATTTAAAAGATTTTAAAAAAGAAAACTCTTCTCCAGTCTGTTATTTTACCCCTTTTTCTCAGAGGTAGACACCGTAGCCCTTTACCTGTGACTCCTAGAAAAATTTGTGTGTGTTTGCATGTTTTTACTTAAAGATGAAAACCCCAGTGGGATCTTCAGCTCACTGGCCTAGTCCTGCTTCTTGTGACTCTTACCGCCACAGTACATTGGAAGTTGACTTTTAAGCCTGAGTACTATTGCATTGAATGGATGTGCCATAATTGGTTTAAATTGCCTATGCGGCGGCAAGTTTAGGTAGTTTCCAGCCTTTCCCTTTAACAGGCAGCGTTGCTGGGAACGGCCTTTTACCCAGATCTTATACATGTTGTCACCTGTTTGTGCCAAGTATATCTTTGGGTCTGATTCTCGGAAGTAGAATGGCAGGGTCAAAGGGCAGGTGTGTCTTGCGTGTTGGTACCTCCTACAGGTTTGAACATCTTGCTCATCTGCTGCTCATGGAAGATGGGGCCAATTTTCTTACACTCCTCCAGCACTGGATCTAGTCCTGAGCTCATGGGGCTTGGTCATCCCCCAGCTTCCAAGATCTCGGTCCGTCCACGTCTTTTCTCTGCATCTTCTCCCTCCTCCTCCCCTGTAGGCCCTAAAGGATAGCAAAGTGGTGGAGATCGTTGATGAAAAAGTCCGCAGGAGGGAGGAACCAGAGAAGTGGCCTCTTCCTGGTCCCCCAATAGTGGATTATTCCCAGACCGATTTCTCCCAGCTTCTCAACTGCCCAGAGTTTGTGCCCCGCCAGCACTACCAGAAGGAGACAGGTATGTCGGTGTCTCCCTGTTGTCTTTGTCCTCCGCCTGGAGTCGTGCTCTGGGCTGGCGGTATCTCCCTGTTGTCCTTGACCTCCGCCTGGAGTCGTGCTCTGCTCTGGGCTGGCATCAGGAGGAGGGCTGGAGGGATGAGGACCTCCCGTTTCCCCGCTTCAGAGTCAGCGCCGGGCTCTCCCCGTGCGGTCACCCCAGTGCCAGCCAAAACAGAGGAGGTCAGCAACCTGAAGACGCTGCCCAAGGGCCTCTCCGCCAGCCTTCCTGACCTGGATTCTGAGAACTGGATTGAAGTGAAGAAAAGGCCTCGGCCCTCTCCAGCACGACCCAAGGTGGGTGAGGCTTGTTCGCTGCCCTGGACTCTAGGGGCCTGGGCTGGAGAGTGTGGAATGGGCACAGAGCTCTGGGCTCTAAGGGGCTAGCAGGCGGGCCAGGTGGCTCAGGGTTGTGATGCAAACTGGAGGTCGCCAGCGACTGCAGGAGGACTGGTGTGGCTTGTTTCCACTTCCGGTCGATCACCCCGCGGGACAGCCTCAGCTCTGTGAGCTCCTGAGTGGCGTTTTTCACAGATGAGATCATGCAGACTCCAACAGCAGTCTCACTGAGTATTAAACATTTCTTAACACTTGGCTGGCTTTTCCTTTGTTATTTGGGTTTGGTTGGGGGTTTGGCCACTCTGTACAGCATGTGGGTTTGACCAAGATATCTTTGCTGACTCATAGAATGGCAGGTTCAAAGGGCAGGTGTGTCTTGCGTGTTGGTACCTCCTACAGGTTTGAACATCTTGCTCATCTGCTGCTCATGGAAGATGGGGCCAATTTTCTTACACTCCTCCAGCACTGGATCTAGTCCTGAGCTCATGGGGCTTGGTCATCCCCCAGCTTCCAAGATCTCGGTCCGTCCACGTCTTTTCTCTGCATCTTCTCCCTCCTCCTCCCCTGTAGGCCCTAAAGGATAGCAAAGTGGTGGAGATCGTTGATGAAAAAGTCCGCAGGAGGGAGGAACCAGAGAAGTGGCCTCTTCCTGGTCCCCCAATAGTGGATTATTCCCAGACCGATTTCTCCCAGCTTCTCAACTGCCCAGAGTTTGTGCCCCGCCAGCACTACCAGAAGGAGACAGGTATGTCGGTGTCTCCCTGTTGTCTTTGTCCTCCGCCTGGAGTCGTGCTCTGGGCTGGCGGTATCTCCCTGTTGTCCTTGACCTCCGCCTGGAGTCGTGCTCTGCTCTGGGCTGGCATCAGGAGGAGGGCTGGAGGGATGAGGACCTCCCGTTTCCCCGCTTCAGAGTCAGCGCCGGGCTCTCCCCGTGCGGTCACCCCAGTGCCAGCCAAAACAGAGGAGGTCAGCAACCTGAAGACGCTGCCCAAGGGCCTCTCCGCCAGCCTTCCTGACCTGGATTCTGAGAACTGGATTGAAGTGAAGAAAAGGCCTCGGCCCTCTCCAGCACGACCCAAGGTGGGTGAGGCTTGTTCGCTGCCCTGGACTCTAGGGGCCTGGGCTGGAGAGTGTGGAATGGGCACAGAGCTCTGGGCTCTAAGGGGCTAGCAGGCGGGCCAGGTGGCTCAGGGTTGTGATGCAAACTGGAGGTCGCCAGCGACTGCAGGAGGACTGGTGTGGCTTGTTTCCACTTCCGGTCGATCACCCCGCGGGACAGCCTCAGCTCTGTGAGCTCCTGAGTGGCGTTTTTCACAGATGAGATCATGCAGACTCCAACAGCAGTCTCACTGAGTATTAAACATTTCTTAACACTTGGCTGGCTTTTCCTTTGTTATTTGGGTTTGGTTGGGGGTTTTTTTGGCCACTCTGTACAGCATGTGGGCTCTTAGTTCCCCAACCAGGGATCAAACTTGTGCCTCATGCAGTGGAAACATAATCTTAACCACTGGACCACCAGGGAAGTCCCTTGGTGGTTCTTTTTGCCCCGTCGAAGTCCTTAGGGCTGCGTTTTTTAGTGCCATCTCCCTGACTTTGTCCTCACTGTCTATAACTCCCCCAAGATCCTTTGAAGAGGGAAGAGGGAAGAAGGAGCAGATGCATGGCCTGGAGAGAGTTAAGAGTCTAGACTGGAACACTGGTCTTGTGTCATTGCTGACTGGTGATCTTGGGAAGCTTCTTAAAAATCTCAAGGCTCACTTTATCCTAGATTGAAAGGAAAGAGGGCTTAGATTGCCCTAGGAATAGTAGAACGGTGTATGAAGAGCTCACATATAGTTGCCTGTTAGAGAAGTGTTTCAGGCTCAAGCTAAAATTGGTGCCGCTTTTCCATTCATCTACCCACTGCCATCCCTTCTTTGGATGCCTTGTTGACCTGGGGCTTGTGAAGACTCCTGAGAGATGACCTTGGGCTTTGAGTCTCAAATTGTGTGACCCATTTTCCATTGTACCACTGTGATCAGCTCCCTCATCTCCTTACTGCTGTCCCCCGTTGATAACCCCAACTTTCCAGTCTTCTCTGGCTGTGGTGGTTGAAAGTGTCAGATTAAGCTCGAATTGTGAGGAAAAGACAGCTAGTGGACAAGGACCTGGCAAGGTTCAGTTTAGTCCTACAGACTGCCAAGGTTTTGGAAAGGCAGAGCCACACTTAGCCTCCATTTCAGAATTAGAGCCCCCACTTCCACTTTACCTACTCTGACCCGTGCGAAAGAGAATAGTTTTAGAGTTTATACGAAAAGCTCTTTGCACAGCAGGGAATTAATGTTTAGATACATACTTTGAGGTAGACAGATGCTTTACCTCCAAAAGGTTTCAGATAAATTTAGGCTGTCAACACTGAAATACTTTGTTTCCGCCAAAAGCAGTCTTGCTTGTGCTGTCGCGTGTGGGTCTGCTGTTCTGTTCATTTACCCCTCACAGGCCTTGTCGCTGCCTTTATCTGGCTTACTCTTGCAGATCCTTTTGTGATCACTTCTTCCAGATGCTGTCCCTGACTGTCTTGCTCCCACCCCCATATTGCTTCAGTGCTCCTCCCTAAGTACTCCCACGAGGCCTATTTGTGGGCTTTACCATAACACATTGCTTTAGTTGGAAAAAGTGGAAGACTTTTTCTCCCATTAAACTATGAGCTCCGTAAGTTCGAGGACCTGGTCGTGTTCACAGGCCTGGTACCAGTGGGTGCCTGCCCATTTAGCAAACAGTTGACCATGTGCTGTTGCTCGGTCCCAGTTTAAATACTGAGGGGATGAAGGAAGGCAAGGCAGCAGTGGCTCTTGCCTGATGAAGCTTCCAGTTTATTGGGAGGAGTTGGGGATGGGGAAACGGATGAATCCAGCCTATTGAACTTGTGTACCCACTCCGGCCAGGTGCTGTGGAGAGACATGTATTTAGGAAAATGAGAGTGCAGTTCCCAAACGCAGGGAGCTTGTTATCTCAGCGTTGGTGATAGCTGCGATGAGAGCTGTGAGTGGAGGAACCTGGAATCCCACGGGCCATCCTTTTTCCATGAGGCTGACTCCAAGGGTGACAGCTGTGACTTGCTGGCATGATCAGGGCCCTGGCTCGAACAGTCGCTTGTTGAGCAGTCAGAGCATCTCGGGGACAGTGACAGCCTGGTCTGAGGATTTCCTGGTGATTCCCTCTCTCCTTGATCTTCCCCCGTTTTAGAAGTCAGAGGAGCCCAGGTTTGTTCACCCGACCGCTCTGCCTCAGCAGCTGCCCTCGCAGCAGCCGACATCCAAGGATCAAGATGAGCAAGAGGAACTGGATTTCCTGTTTGACGAGGAAATGGAGCAGATGGATGGACGGAAGAACACTTTTACCGCCTGGTCCGACGAGGACTCTGACTATGAGATCGATGACCGGGATGTCAACAAGATCCTTATTGTCACCCAGACCCCACCTTACATGCGCCGGCACCCAGGTGGCGACCGCACCGGCAACCACACCTCGCGTGCCAAGATGAGCGCCGAGCTGGCCAAGGTCATTAATGATGGACTCTTCTACTACGAGCAGGACCTGTGGACGGAGAAGTTCGAACCTGAGTATTCCCAGATCAAGGTGAGCCTTGCACAGCAGTGGTGGCAGCCTGGGATGCCTGTAACAGGGCAGAGGGAAGCTGACGAGTGCGTGACCTTGGGCACTGACCCCCAGCATCCTCCTCTGACAGAGGGTGATGGTTGACACAGCTAGGCGTTAAGGATGAGAGAAGTGTGTAGACACTGTAGGCTGCAGCCCTGTAAGGAGAGCATCCTGCTTCTTGAGCATCTGTCTTCAATGTCAGTGGTTGGCCAGACACTTGTGAATAAGGGAATAGGATGGGGTTGTCATTTTTGGTCTTAGATGTTTAGGCATGTATTAAAATTTAAAGGCTTTTTGAGAAACTGCTTTGAGTATCGAATATGGAGAAAAGATAGGTCTTTTAAATCACTGCTATCTAGCAGCAGTCAGCTGGTCTTGTAGGTCCTTACAGAGTGGACCTGTGTGGTGGTTGGTTGACGTCTGGGGAGCCTCTGCAGTGAGTGGTTATAGGTTTGGTAAAGGTGAGGAGAGGATTGCAGGAAGGGAGTCGGGGAGAGGGGGCATGCAGCAGGTTCCTGGGAGCCGGCATCCTGACCTCAGGGCTGCTGCAGGGAGGCTTGGGGAAGTGCTCAGCCCTTCTCGGAGAGCACACTCACGCCCGGGGACCAGAATTCCATGTATGTGGACGTGGGAGCTCCCCTCTTCAACTTCCTGCATGTCTTGATTCCTGAAACAGGCTAGGGCAGTCTCCTCACCAGGCTCTTTTCCCCACCCATCTCATATCCTCTGCAGCAAGAAGTTGAGAACTTCAAGAAAGTCAACATGATCAGTCGGGAGCAGTTTGACACACTAACCCCTGAGCCCCCTGTGGATCCCAATCAGGAGGTCCCTCCTGGACCACCTCGCTTCCAGCAAGGTGAGAGGCGACCCTGGCCTGGGGTGGGAGGATCTGAAGCTCTCTGGCCAGTCCTTCCGGGTACAGGCAGTCACAGGCCTATCTCTACTCACTGTCCCCACTCTGCCTCTGCAGTTCCCACTGATGCCCTGGCCAACAAGCTGTTTGGTGCTCCCGAGCCTCCACCATCGCCCGCCGCTACCAACCACGGTCCCAGAGTCGCCAAATTACCGCAGCCATGGGATGCCTGTAACAGGGCAGAGGGAAGCTGACGAGTGCGTGACCTTGGGCACTGACCCCCAGCATCCTCCTCTGACAGAGGGTGATGGTTGACACAGCTAGGCGTTAAGGATGAGAGAAGTGTGTAGACACTGTAGGCTGCAGCCCTGTAAGGAGAGCATCCTGCTTCTTGAGCATCTGTCTTCAATGTCAGTGGTTGGCCAGACACTTGTGAATAAGGGAATAGGATGGGGTTGTCATTTTTGGTCTTAGATGTTTAGGCATGTATTAAAATTTAAAGGCTTTTTGAGAAACTGCTTTGAGTATCGAATATGGAGAAAAGATAGGTCTTTTAAATCACTGCTATCTAGCAGCAGTCAGCTGGTCTTGTAGGTCCTTACAGAGTGGACCTGTGTGGTGGTTGGTTGACGTCTGGGGAGCCTCTGCAGTGAGTGGTTATAGGTTTGGTAAAGGTGAGGAGAGGATTGCAGGAAGGGAGTCGGGGAGAGGGGGCATGCAGCAGGTTCCTGGGAGCCGGCATCCTGACCTCAGGGCTGCTGCAGGGAGGCTTGGGGAAGTGCTCAGCCCTTCTCGGAGAGCACACTCACGCCCGGGGACCAGAATTCCATGTATGTGGACGTGGGAGCTCCCCTCTTCAACTTCCTGCATGTCTTGATTCCTGAAACAGGCTAGGGCAGTCTCCTCACCAGGCTCTTTTCCCCACCCATCTCATATCCTCTGCAGCAAGAAGTTGAGAACTTCAAGAAAGTCAACATGATCAGTCGGGAGCAGTTTGACACACTAACCCCTGAGCCCCCTGTGGATCCCAATCAGGAGGTCCCTCCTGGACCACCTCGCTTCCAGCAAGGTGAGAGGCGACCCTGGCCTGGGGTGGGAGGATCTGAAGCTCTCTGGCCAGTCCTTCCGGGTACAGGCAGTCACAGGCCTATCTCTACTCACTGTCCCCACTCTGCCTCTGCAGTTCCCACTGATGCCCTGGCCAACAAGCTGTTTGGTGCTCCCGAGCCCTCCACCATCGCCCGCTCGCTACCAACCACGGTCCCAGAGTCGCCAAATTACCGCAGCACCAGGACACCCCGCACACCCCGGACACCACAGCTCAAAGATTCCAGCCAGACGCCACGGTTTTACCCAGTGGTGAAGGAAGGTCGGACGCTGGATGCTAAGGTACGCCCTTGCTGTCGAGCCACTTAAGAGTGTTGGGACTCACTTAACTGCTTTCCAGGGCTCTGCTGCTCTCCCTTGTCTTGAGCCAAGACAGTCCCACATCTCCGCACCTGCTCTGTATTCTTAGGTTGGTGGGCCCACCAGGATTGAGTGACATTTATCTGCAAGATAGAATGGGCATGGGAGTGGTAGCCCTCTGTAGCTATGATAAATAAAGCCTTGGGAGGCCTGAGCAGGAGTGGGTCCTTGAGCAGGTCACATCACCAGCAAGCCTCGATGTCCTCACTGCTCAAGTAGGTGTGCCAGCTCCTCATAGCTGTGGACATCATTTGAGACTAGATTATGACAATGCTTTGTAAAGTGTGAACTAACTCACATGTTAGGGCATCGTAGTCTTTCAAATACTTAACCATTAGTAATAAATCCTCCACTGACCTTTGCAGATGCCTCGGAAAAGGAAGACAAGACACAGCTCAAACCCACCCTTGGAGAGTCACGTGGGCTGGGTGATGGATTCCCGTGAGCACAGGCCCCGGACTGCCTCCATCAGGTATGGGGCCGTGAGGAGGTGGGGGATCAGTCAGGCTGACAGCAGGGCCCACAGCAGCAGAGTTGTGACAGTGATGTAGCCAAGAAGAAAGAACCTCTTTGAGCTGCAGATGAAAGAAAATGTAAGGACAAGGCCTTCATCCAAATCCAGAAAAGCAGGAGTCATCCAGAGGGCCTCCTCCAGCTCCTGGGGAGAGGAGGGCTGCTTTCTCTAGTGTGGGGCTGCATGGCCTTCTCGCCGGTGGATAGCTCTGCTGACTGCAGAAATGCACGTCTGCTGCCCCCTGCAGGATCGCTAGGGAGCTGATTCAAAGTACAGCTTGCTAGGCTCTCCACCTTAGGTCTGCTGGCTCAGCTTCCGGAAGGAGGGCCTGGATTCCTTCTTATTTTTTCTTAGGAAAATAACCCCAGTGTTCTCAGTTCCAAAGCAGGTTTGGGAGCCACTGACCTATGCACTTTTATTTATTCCCTGCACAGGTAGATGTGGGTTTACAAAAAATATGGATGAATTAACCCGTTACAGCTCATTAAGGAAAGTTAAATGGTGAAGGAAGGTCGGACGCTGGATGCTAAGGTACGCCCTTGCTGTCGAGCCACTTAAGAGTGTTGGGACTCACTTAACTGCTTTCCAGGGCTCTGCTGCTCTCCCTTGTCTTGAGCCAAGACAGTCCCACATCTCCGCACCTGCTCTGTATTCTTAGGTTGGTGGGCCCACCAGGATTGAGTGACATTTATCTGCAAGATAGAATGGGCATGGGAGTGGTAGCCCTCTGTAGCTATGATAAATAAAGCCTTGGGAGGCCTGAGCAGGAGTGGGTCCTTGAGCAGGTCACATCACCAGCAAGCCTCGATGTCCTCACTGCTCAAGTAGGTGTGCCAGCTCCTCATAGCTGTGGACATCATTTGAGACTAGATTATGACAATGCTTTGTAAAGTGTGAACTAACTCACATGTTAGGGCATCGTAGTCTTTCAAATACTTAACCATTAGTAATAAATCCTCCACTGACCTTTGCAGATGCCTCGGAAAAGGAAGACAAGACACAGCTCAAACCCACCCTTGGAGAGTCACGTGGGCTGGGTGATGGATTCCCGTGAGCACAGGCCCCGGACTGCCTCCATCAGGTATGGGGCCGTGAGGAGGTGGGGGATCAGTCAGGCTGACAGCAGGGCCCACAGCAGCAGAGTTGTGACAGTGATGTAGCCAAGAAGAAAGAACCTCTTTGAGCTGCAGATGAAAGAAAATGTAAGGACAAGGCCTTCATCCAAATCCAGAAAAGCAGGAGTCATCCAGAGGGCCTCCTCCAGCTCCTGGGGAGAGGAGGGCTGCTTTCTCTAGTGTGGGGCTGCATGGCCTTCTCGCCGGTGGATAGCTCTGCTGACTGCAGAAATGCACGTCTGCTGCCCCCTGCAGGATCGCTAGGGAGCTGATTCAAAGTACAGCTTGCTAGGCTCTCCACCTTAGGTCTGCTGGCTCAGCTTCCGGAAGGAGGGCCTGGATTCCTTCTTATTTTTTCTTAGGAAAATAACCCCAGTGTTCTCAGTTCCAAAGCAGGTTTGGGAGCCACTGACCTATGCACTTTTATTTATTCCCTGCACAGGTAGATGTGGGTTTACAAAAAAAATATGGATGAATTAACCCGTTACAGCTCATTAAGGAAAGTTAAATGTTAACATAGGATAAACAAACAGCTGAAAGCTCAGATTTAGGCACTGTACTAGTCTGGGATGTTAAATACTAGCTCTGTGACAGGGCAGGACTCCCAGTCTCTGAGCTCCAGTGTCACACATCCAAAAGTTGGTCGAGTGAAACCCATGGATATAGTTAGAGAGACACATGCATATAGTTAATTTAGGACCTAGTGCAGTACCTGGGCCTCTCTGTTTGTCTCACTGAGAGGCTGGCTGTTGAAGACTGCAAAGAACCAGAGGGGCCCTCCCTATCTGACTGCTGGCTACTCTCTGGAACCTGACGACACTGTCTGTTTCATGGTCTCTGCAGCTCCAGCCCCTCAGAAGGCACGCCTACTGTTGGCAGCTATGGCTGTACCCCTCAGTCGCTGCCCAAGTTCCAGCATCCTTCCCACGAGCTGCTCAAGGAAAACGGCTTCACGCAACATGTCTACCACAAGTACCGCAGGCGCTGCCTTAATGGTAAGAAGCACAGAGGGAGAGGGTAGTGCTTCCTGGGCCACTGCTGCAATCTTCCCAAGTGAGGGCTGGTGGAGAGGCGACCATTCTCTCTAGCCTCGGAGCAGGAAGAGACATGATGTGACAGCATGAAGGACCAAGGTGGATCAGGCCAGGTGATGCTGGAATATGGGAGGCTGAGAGAATCTGGTGCTTACAACACTCCTGTCCCTTGATTTTTCTCTGTTGATATTTTTTAAAAAGTCACGAGTTTCTTTCCTGTTTCTGTTCGGACCACCGACATCACAAAAGGATATTCCTGAGATAGTGGATACTCTCTAGAAAGGAAAAATGATGCCTGTGGACCAGATCTAGCCAGCAGTCTGTCTTTGTGCAGCCCTGGAGCTAGGAACAGAGCCTGAACTATTTACTGTCTAGCCCCTTCCAAGGTGGCTGACCCCTACTCTAGAGGGTGTAAGGAGAGAACCTCTCTAGACACCCTCAACACACACACATGTGTATCACAAAAGGAGATAACCTTTTTTTTTTTTTTTGACTTTATTTATTTTTGGATGTTCTGGGTCTTCGTTGCTGCACGAGGGCTTTTCTGTAGTTGCCGGGAGTGGGGGCTACTCTGTAGTTGAGGTGTGGCCTCTCTTGTTGCAGAGCAAGGGCTCTAGGGGGCACGGCCTTCAGAAGTTACTGCATGTGGTCTCAATAGATGTCCTTCCTAGGCTCTAGAGCACAGGTTCAGTAGTTGTGGCCAGCAGGCTTTATTGCTCCATAGTATGTGAGATCTTCCCTGATCAGGGATTGGACCTGTGTCTCCTGCATTGGCAGGCGGATTGTTTATCACTGAGCTACCAGGGAAGCCCAGAGATAACCTTTTAACTATAGGTCTCTGTCAGGTTGTCTCTGAAGATGCTCGGAGTCAGTGCTCTCTTAGAGTTACTGATCAGTCAGCCCCCATTTATTCAGCAAAACACGGCTGCTAAATGCTTGTTTCGTCTGCCTTACTTAGCTCATCAAGTGTGTATGTGTACTAACAGCTTTAGTGAAATAAAATTCAAACACGATGCAATTTACCCATTTTAAGTGTACAACTCTGTGGTTTTCAGTATATTCAAGTTGTGTATCCATCACCAGAATCCATTTTAGAACATGTTCATTACCTTCGAAGTAAGCCATATGCCCCTTACTAGTCGCTCCCTATCCCTCCACCTCCCCAGCTCCTCCCAGACCCATGCAACCACCAGTCTGTCACAATGATTTGATTTCTCATGTACATGAATCGTAACGATCAGGCCAGGTGATGCTGGAATATGGGAGGCTGAAAATCTGGTGCTTACAACACTCCTGTCCCTTGATTTTTCTCTGTTGATATTTTTTAAAAAGTCACGAGTTTCTTTCCTGTTTCTGTTCGGACCACCGACATCACAAAAGGATATTCCTGAGATAGTGGATACTCTCTAGAAAGGAAAATGATGCCTGTGGACCAGATCTAGCCAGCAGTCTGTCTTTGTGCAGCCCTGGAGCTAGGAACAGAGCCTGAACTATTTACTGTCTAGCCCCTTCCAAGGTGGCTGACCCCTACTCTAGAGGGTGTAAGGAGAGAACCTCTCTAGACACCCTCAACACACACACATGTGTATCACAAAAGGAGATAACCTTTTTTTTTTTTTTTGACTTTATTTATTTTTGGATGTTCTGGGTCTTCGTTGCTGCACGAGGGCTTTTCTGTAGTTGCCGGGAGTGGGGGCTACTCTGTAGTTGAGGTGTGGCCTCTCTTGTTGCAGAGCAAGGGCTCTAGGGGGCACGGCCTTCAGAAGTTACTGCATGTGGTCTCAATAGATGTCCTTCCTAGGCTCTAGAGCACAGGTTCAGTAGTTGTGGCCAGCAGGCTTTATTGCTCCATAGTATGTGAGATCTTCCCTGATCAGGGTTTGGGACCTGTGTCTCCTGCATTGGCAGGCGGATTGTTTATCACTGAGCTACCAGGGAAGCCCAGAGAAAACCCTTTTTAACTATAGGTCTCTGTCAGGTTGTCTCTGAAGATGCTCGGAGTCAGTGCTCTCTTAGAGTTACTGATCAGTCAGCCCCCATTTATTCAGCAAAACACGGCTGCTAAATGCTTGTTTCGTCTGCCTTACTTAGCTCATCAAGTGTGTATGTGTACTAACAGCTTTAGTGAAATAAAATTCAAACACGATGCAATTTACCCATTTTAAGTGTACAACTCTGTGGTTTTCAGTATATTCAAGTTGTGTATCCATCACCAGAATCCATTTTAGAACATGTTCATTACCTTCGAAGTAAGCCATATGCCCCTTACTAGTCGCTCCCTATCCCTCCACCTCCCCAGCTCCTCCCAGACCCATGCAACCACCAGTCTGTCACAATGATTTGATTTCTCATGTACATGAATCGTACAACGTGATCCTTTGTGATTGGCTTCTTTCCCTTAGTGTAATAATTTCAAAGTTCATTTATGTTGTACCATCCTTTTTATTCTCAAACAGCGTTCTGCTATGCATGACCTCATATTGTTTATCCATTCATCAGTTGATGGACAGTGTTTCTACTTTGTCTATCATGAGTAATGCTGTATACGACATTCCTGTACATGTTTTTATGTGTTTTGAGTGGAAGAGTATAATTCCTGGGTCATATAATACGGTGATTTTGTGGAACCTTTTGAGGAACAGCAAGACTGTTTTCCAAAGTTCGCAGCACCATTGTGTATTCCTAGCAGCAGTGTGTAAGGGTTCTGATTTCTCCACATCTTCCTGATACTCGTTTTAATCTATCGTTTTGAGTATAAACATCCTTGTGGGTGTGCAATGATTATCTTTTAATGGTTTTGATTTTACTTGATTACAGTTTTGATGCTAATAATGTTGAGCACTTTTTCATGTGCTTATTGGCCATTTTACATATCTTCTTTGTAGAAAGGTCCATTCAGATCCTTCATTTTTTTTTTTTTTTTTGGTGGGGGGGGCGGGGGGGGGGGGGAGAGGGGAGGGCAGATCACTTCTGTTGGTCTTTCATTTATCTATTTTTCATCTGTCTTTGTTCTTTGGCCTGTGTGGGCCTCCCATCGCAGTGGCCTCTCTCGTCACAGAGCACCGGCTCTGGGTGCATGCGCTCCAGAGCTCTGGCTCGGTAATTGGACACATCGGTCCAGCCGCTCTGCGGCACGTGGGATCTTCCCAGGCCAGGGATCGAACCGGCACCCCTTGCACTGCAAGGCGGTGTCCTTACCCACTGGACCACCAGGGAAGCCCCCTTCATTTGTTTTTAACTGAATAGAAACATTACAATTTTTGTAATTAAGTTGTAATGAATCTTTATTCTAAATACAAGTCCCTTATCAGATAACGTAACTTGTAAATATTTTTCCCCATTCTTTGGGTTGTTGTCTTTTCACCTTTTTGATCATGTTCTTTAGAGCACAAAGATACATTTTCTAATTATAGCAGGTTTTTTGAATTTTATCTATTGCTTTTTGTTCTTTGGTGTTACATATTTTTAAAAATTTTTAATTGGAGGATAATTGCTTTGCAATATTCTGTTGGTCTCTGCCATATATCAACATGAATCCCCTCCCTCTTGAACCTCCCTCCCATGTGTCATTACTTTAGTAATTGTAGGACTCCTGAAATAATTGGTAATGATGATATAGTGAAGAATATGATTTGTTGAGTGCACATAATTGTTCGTGCTTTTCCTGGTTCTAATAACACTGCACGCGGTAATGTTTGAGGTGGAGAACGAGACCAAGATAACCTGCTTCAGAAGTGGACCCCACCTGCTTCTGAGGGTGTTCAGGCTGTTGCCCAGCAGCAGTGCCTGCCGCAGAGTAGTTAGTCCTTAGTAAATGCTTCCCCAAAGACTTACAGTGATGAGCAAGTGAACTGGAGGAGAAAGGACCGATGTCTTTCAGCTGGAAGGATCATTTGTCCTCCAAAGTGCAGGCAGCCTGGCTCTAAAACACATCTTTCCTCCTTCCTCCCCAATTTTAGTATGGGCTAATAATGTTGAGCACTTTTTCATGTGCTTATTGGCCATTTTACATATCTTCTTTGTAGAAAGGTCCATTCAGATCCTTCATTTTTTTTTTTTTTGGTGGAGGGGGCGGGTTGGGGAGGGAGAGGGGAGGGCAGATCACTTCTGTTGGTCTTTCATTTATCTATTTTTCATCTGTCTTTGTTCTTTGGCCTGTGTGGGCCTCCCATCGCAGTGGCCTCTCTCGTCACAGAGCACCGGCTCTGGGTGCATGCGCTCCAGAGCTCTGGCTCGGTAATTGGACACATCGGTCCAGCCGCTCTGCGGCACGTGGGATCTTCCCAGGCCAGGGATCGAACCGGCACCCCTTGCACTGCAAGGCGGTGTCCTTACCCACTGGACCACCAGGGAAGCCCCCTTCATTTGTTTTTAACTGAATAGAAACATTACAATTTTTGTAATTAAGTTGTAATGAATCTTTATTCTAAATACAAGTCCCTTATCAGATAACGTAACTTGTAAATATTTTTCCCCATTCTTTGGGTTGTTGTCTTTTCACCTTTTTGATCATGTTCTTTAGAGCACAAAGATACATTTTCTAATTATAGCAGGTTTTTTGAATTTTATCTATTGCTTTTTGTTCTTTGGTGTTACATATTTTTAAAAATTTTTAATTGGAGGATAATTGCTTTGCAATATTCTGTTGGTCTCTGCCATATATCAACATGAATCCCCTCCCTCTTGAACCTCCCTCCCATGTGTCATTACTTTAGTAATTGTAGGACTCCTGAAATAATTGGTAATGATGATATAGTGAAGAATATGATTTGTTGAGTGCACATAATTGTTCGTGCTTTTCCTGGTTCTAATAACACTGCACGCGGTAATGTTTGAGGTGGAGAACGAGACCAAGATAACCTGCTTCAGAAGTGGACCCCACCTGCTTCTGAGGGTGTTCAGGCTGTTGCCCAGCAGCAGTGCCTGCCGCAGAGTAGTTAGTCCTTAGTAAATGCTTCCCCAAAGACTTACAGTGATGAGCAAGTGAACTGGAGGAGAAAGGACCGATGTCTTTCAGCTGGAAGGATCATTTGTCCTCCAAAGTGCAGGCAGCCTGGCTCTAAAACACATCTTTCCTCCGTCCTCCCCAATCAGAGCGGAAACGCTTGGGCATTGGCCAGTCTCAGGAGATGAACACTCTCTTCCGCTTCTGGTCCTTCTTCCTCCGAGATCACTTCAACAAAAAGATGTATGAGGAATTCAAGCAGCTGGCTCTGGAGGATGCCAAAGAAGGGTACAGGTGAGAGACTGGGGCCAAGCTCGGCCTGGGGCTTCTAGGGGTGGTGAGAGGGTCTCTCTGTTGGCCACTTCCAAAACTGTGTTAGGAAATCTACTGTGTATGTATTTCATGTACTTTGTAAAAAAAAAAAAAAAACATAAAAAAAGTTTTTGAATAAGTAATATATTCAAAGTTCAAAGAAGTTGGAAGGTTATATACTGAGAAGTCTCCTCACCCTAGTTTTCCAGCCATCTAGTTCCTTTTTTCCACAGGCAGCCAGTATTGTCAGACTCTTGCGAGTCCTTTCTAAAAATACTTGGCTTATGTAAGCAAGGACAGACCTGTGTGGTCTCCCCTTCATAGCTCTTTTGTTTACATAAAAGCTAGCCTCTGTTAGATACTATTTCACACCTTCGTATTTTACTTAATGCTTCATTTTAGAGATCATTCTACATCCATATGTAAATGACTTGTTTTCTCTGTGAGCAATTTGAAAAGAACAGAAATGTTTAAAGAAGCTGGGGGAGAACATTCTTCAGTCCAGAGACAACCAGTGTTGATGTTTTGCTAGAGTTAGGTATTCAGGTCATGCAAGGAATGCCTTTTTTATATGTTCATCAGTAGTAAGTGTTTTTCTGTGTTGTTAAAATACTTAACCTTTTTGCCTTATAACAGTAGTTACTAAATGTTTTTTGCTAAAAGTTTAGAAAATATCATTTGAAAATCTTGATTTCCAAAGATAACCAGTCTCAATATATGTAGCATTCATAGCTGAAGTTTACATACTTATTTACAGAAATGGGGTTATTCTACACGTAATGCTTTGAAGCATGTCTTTTCTACTTTATAATGTATCTTCCAAGTATCCATCAGTGTATAATTCCATTATAATTTTAAATAGACTGTGGTATTCTGTTGTACAGAGTTACCCTGATTTTTCTTAATTACTTCTCTAAGGCATTTAAGTTTTCCAAAAGAATGGTGTGCTATGAACAATTTTGTACATCTGTAAAATCTAAGTCTACATTTTTGGTCATTTCCCTGGTGTATGTTGCAAGAATTGAAATTTCTGAGTCAGGTAAATGAACAGATCTATTAATTGCCATCGTCGAATCGTTCTCTTTGCAGAGAACTCCTGCCATTGATTGGCAGACAGACTTTGCCTCTGGGACAGGCAATAGGCTTAGACTTTGGGGGCCATAAAGCCTCTGTCACATCTACTGCTCTAGCAGCAGAAAGTAACCATTGATGCTTCATAGGCCAGTGGGTGTGGGCAGGGGACTGTTGTTCATCTGGCTCAGTATGCTGACCCGTGGCCAGTATTTAATGCTGGACTCATTTCGGCCAGCATTAAATGTTAGCCTTCTCAAAGAATGCATACCCTTTCTCAGTAACCATGTGTTTAAACAGTTTCATAGTTTATCTGTCATTCAGGTGCATTTTCTATTTACAGATAAAGAGATTGTTCTGATTTCACTGATGTGTGTTCTCCTTCAGATATGGTTTGGAGTGCCTTTTTCGATACTACAGTTATGGCCTGGAAAAGAAGTTCCGGCTGGACATATTTAAGGACTTTCAGGAGGAAACCGTGAAGGACTACGAAGCGGGTGAGAGTCAGAGTTGGGACTTTGTGAGCCCTGGTCATCAGTCTTCTCTTCTCAGCCCCAGGCTCTGCCTGGGCTGGTCTGCATCACGGCATACCTTCCTCTCTTGAGTCTCTCTGTTCTCAACTTCTCAGCAGCCAAGCTTTTCTCTGCCTCTCTCCTCTTCCCCTGCAGGTCAGCTATATGGGCTGGAGAAGTTCTGGGCCTTCTTGAAATATTCCAAAGCCAAAAATTTGGAGATTGACCCCAAACTTCAAGAATACCTCGGCAAATTCCGACGTCTTGAAGACTTCCGAGTGGATGTGAGTGGATATCTCATCTTTCTCACCCTGATTGTCTTAGAAAGAAAACTGCACCAGCGATCGGATACCTGGGTTTTGATCCCAGCTGTGCCGCTAGCCCAGGGACCCTCTGGGTCCCTGCGCGGGCCTTAGTTTCTTTCTTAAACAGGAAGGGTTGAGAGGTGGGCAGCTAAGGCTCAGGGAGCACGGTGTGTGATTGCTCTCTTTCCCATGGTGGATGTAACTGACCCACCATCATGCCCTTTCCCTCCTACCTCCACGCCTCTTTGCCACTGTGCCCTATTTAGAGGTGATCAGGGTGAGTACTCAGGGTAAATGGTTTTACATCTTTTTGGGAGAGGTCGGGTCCAACCCGAGAACTTGTGTCCATTTCTTCCCGGCTCCTCCGGCTTCTCGAGCAGTGACAGAACTGCTCAGTGGTGGGTCAAGGTTGGTGCTCCTGGTTCCTCTAACTGTGCTCGGTGTTGCAGGGATTTCAGAGAGGAGTAGAGCTTTCTTCTTCAAAGAGTTTACAGTGTGGGAGGGATATGCCAGTCATCTTACTCCCTTGAAGTCACTTAGCAGAAGGGCAAAGAGAAGTAACAGTCTTCACATATATTCAAAAATTGACATTGAATTGTTTGCTCCGTGTCAGACACTGTGCTAAGCTGACCCCCTTTTGACCTTTATCATTTGAAGCAGGCAGGGTTACTGTCATCATCCCTCTAGCAGTGATAAACTGGAGTCCAGGGCCAGCCACTGAGACAGTGGCATGCTGCTCAGGTATCCTGACCAAAAAATGGGTCCAATGTCTTCCATCCTTAAGGACTTTCTCCACTGGGGGCCTGGAGGGAAGCCCGTGTGCAGAACAGGGAGACCTTTTGGGAGCAGAGCAGAAAGGGCTCAGCTTTGGCGCCCAGAAAGGGAAGAAGTGTTCTGGGGGTCCTGTAGGACCTCTGGCAGTGGTGAGGCAAGACTGGATCCCAGTCTGACTCTTTAAGATCGGTGTCCTTTTTCACGCCATGAGGCAATCCCCAGGAGCATCTGGCTTCCTGAGCAGAGTGTGTCAGCATATTACACGCCACCTTCTTCGTACCATCTCCTGGACAGCGGCCCCTACTCAGGAAGGGAGTAGAGACTTGTATGGATAAAAGCCTGGGTAGATGTGCCTGGTCCTGATTTCGTCTTTACCAGTTACCAGCTCTGGGACCCTTGGCAACAAATTAGTGTTTCTATGCTTCCCTGTCCTTATCTGTGAAACCAGATGGTCGTGCTCCATCAGGGGTGATGTAGACCCCATGAGTAAACGTGCACAAGGCAGCACAAGGCTTGCCATCTTGGCATGGGGCTGTGCTCAGTGAAACTAATGATCAGTTTTTAGGGTTAAGAACCTGTTCATTATCTACACTGGCAGGTTGGAAGTAGGGGGTCTCTAGGTAGCTCTGGTGAAGGAGGGGGCGTGAGTAGTGCTCCCTAATCACATGTGAATCTCTGCTCTGTTTCAGCCCCCCATGGGTGAGGAGGGGAGCCACAAACGACACCCGGTGGCAGCAGGAGGTGGCGGCGGTGAGGGCAGGAAGCGGTGCCCCTCCCAGTCTTCCAGCAGAGCTACCACCAGCCAACCCCCCACACCACCTTCTGGCCAGCCCTTCCGGGATGATGTTAAATGGACAAGCCCGCACTCGGATACACAGACTTCGGGAAAATGAAAAGCCCTTTAGCCCTGGGGTTCTGGGGGGAGAAGGGATGGAGAGGGTAGGTGAGCGTCTGTGGGGGTGCCCAGTCCCAGGAGAGGGGACCGAGAAGAGACAGGCCTGTAGTCACTAGGATGGGCCTTCGTGCTGAGTAGCTATGAGCATACCATTTGGGCTATCAGAGGTGCCCCTGGGCAGGAGCTTCCACACACCTTTCTCCCGCTCTCCACATCTTCCATCCTTAAGGACTTTCTCCACTGGGGCCTGGAGGAAGCCCGTGTGCAGAACAGGAGACCTTTTGGGAGCAGAGCAGAAAGGGCTCAGCTTTGGCGCCCAGAAAGGGAAGAAGTGTTCTGGGGGTCCTGTAGGACCTCTGGCAGTGGTGAGGCAAGACTGGATCCCAGTCTGACTCTTTAAGATCGGTGTCCTTTTTCACGCCATGAGGCAATCCCCAGGAGCATCTGGCTTCCTGAGCAGAGTGTGTCAGCATATTACACGCCACCTTCTTCGTACCATCTCCTGGACAGCGGCCCCTACTCAGGAAGGGAGTAGAGACTTGTATGGATAAAAGCCTGGGTAGATGTGCCTGGTCCTGATTTCGTCTTTACCAGTTACCAGCTCTGGGACCCTTGGCAACAAATTAGTGTTTCTATGCTTCCCTGTCCTTATCTGTGAAACCAGATGGTCGTGCTCCATCAGGGGTGATGTAGACCCCATGAGTAAACGTGCACAAGGCAGCACAAGGCTTGCCATCTTGGCATGGGGCTGTGCTCAGTGAAACTAATGATCAGTTTTTAGGGTTAAGAACCTGTTCATTATCTACACTGGCAGGTTGGAAGTAGGGGGTCTCTAGGTAGCTCTGGTGAAGGAGGGGGCGTGAGTAGTGCTCCCTAATCACATGTGAATCTCTGCTCTGTTTCAGCCCCCCATGGGTGAGGAGGGGAGCCACAAACGACACCCGGTGGCAGCAGGAGGTGGCGGCGGTGAGGGCAGGAAGCGGTGCCCCTCCCAGTCTTCCAGCAGAGCTACCACCAGCCAACCCCCCACACCACCTTCTGGCCAGCCCTTCCGGGATGATGTTAAATGGACAAGCCCGCACTCGGATACACAGACTTCGGGAAAGTGAAAAGCCCTTTAGCCCTGGGGTTCTGGGGGGAGAAGGGATGGAGAGGGTAGGTGAGCGTCTGTGGGGGTGCCCAGTCCCAGGAGAGGGGACCGAGAAGAGACAGGCCTGTAGTCACTAGGATGGGCCTTCGTGCTGAGTAGCTATGAGCATACCATTTGGGCTATCAGAGGTGCCCCTGGGCAGGAGCTTCCACACACACCTTTCTCCCCCGTCTCTCTCCACAACTCTTCACATCCTAGCTTCTTCTAAAGGGGGAGGGTAAGGGGGAAAAATTTTATATATATATATACATATATATATATATCAAGTTTTAAATTATTGATAGTTCGTCTGGATTACCAAAATCACTCTGCAGCCCTGCCCGCAGCTGGTAGGCCGCAACCCTGGTCCCCATCCACAGCTGCCTCCTGCTCCCCTCAAGCCAACTATGCAGCCCACTCAAAGGCCCTGTGGGCCCATTGCCCAGCACTGTTTCATAGAAGGCCTGGCAGCGTCCCTGGACCCACGAGCACCAGCCCCTTGGTCATCTGGGGCTTGCCACCACTGTATGCTCTCCCTGCTGTCCCACCACACCCTTCTGCCATCTTCTGGGAGAAGGAAACCAAAGGATCTAGAAGTGGGGGTGGGGGAAGGTCTCGGCCTCTCTCCACCCCCATCTCCCCATGCCCCTTCCTCCCCAGCCCAGAGAGACGCTGCTCATACCAGGAAAGACTGTTGAAAGATGATTTATTTTATTTTTCTCTGACCTGTCCATCCTTGGGAAAATGGAAAAAAAAAAAAAAAAAAAAGACAAAATCGACCATAAAAGACCAAAAAAAAAATCAGAAAACCCCCACCTAATCTATAGAAAGTGATGTCTTTCCCCTGCTCTTGGAATTTTTTTGTTTTGTTCTTGGAAATAGTATTTTTTTAAAAGTTGCCTTATTGTGCAGTGGGAATCTGAAATGCCCAAATGCCTGTTTTCCTCGCTGGAGTCGACTTGAAGAGCTCCCACCTTCTCTGGATGTGCCTGGGCTGGATTGGCTAGAGTCTGTCTCTGGACTGGGTTGCATGTACAGCGCCTCCTGCCTGTGGGCATGAGAGGTGGGCGTGGCTCAGATCAGAGCTGAGCCCCAAATATCTCCACCATCGCATCATCTGAAGCTGACGTCCTGTGTCTGTACACTGCTGCCACCGTCGTGTCCTCGCTCTGCTTGCTGTTGCTCACGCCAGGCTCCGTCCTGCCGTGACACCCTTCATCCTACCTGGGGAACCCTGAGGCCAAGTTTGCTGCAAACTGTTGGAGGACAGCACTGGCCTGAATCTGGAGCAAACTTGTCCTCAGCCTGATCGTCTCCTCCACCTCAGAGGGGAAAGGTGAACACCTGGCAGCTGAGGCTTGGAAACAGTTCTCGTGTTCCCTCTGATGAATCTCTGAGACTTCAAGGAGGCTTTGACTCTGAAAAGGTGGAGAAAGATACTGTTCTTCTCCCTCAGGCCAGGTGGGGATCCCCATCTTATGTCACCCCTGTGCAAGCCATCTCTTCCCACCTTCCAGTTGACCCGCCTGAGAATGAGAGATGAGGCTCTGAAGGTAGGGGAATCCTGCCAGTTGGAGAAGCCCCGTGGCAGGAAGGTATATGTGGACATAGAGTATACCTGTCTTCTCCAGCCACTTGACTACTTGGCTTGGGCTCTGGATGACAGTGGAATGGCCAGAGTTTATTGGCATCCAAAGCTAGATATGGTGACCCAAGACTGACTATCACAGATTGGGCCAAGGGCTTGGTGCGGGCGTGGTGATATTCTCACCCCAGGGTGGTGGTGGTCATGTACCCACACTTCTTGGCCGTTTTTTTTTTTTTTTTCTCTTGGCCCTTTTCAGTTGTTTCTTCTATTGGGCCCTAAAGTAGGGAGTAGGAGACAGTATTTCAGACTGACAAGGGCTTGCCCTCTGTCTTGGACACCTTGTTCCTCTGCCCCCATCCCCAGTCTCTGCCCTCCCAGCAGTTAGTATGAGGAGGTCCGTCTTTGTTCCTGGGAGCCTTGTCTCAGAAGCCAAGATAAGTATCTGGTCTGTGCTCTGACAGTGAGTCTGAGGCCTCTCGTGCCTGCCCCCTGAGATACCAGACACCGGGGCCCCTCCTACTTCCTTTCCTTGTCCCTTCCTTTCGTTAAGGTTGCTTGGCCCTGTATTGTTCCCAGCAACACAGAAACCTCAGCGTTTGTCTTCTGCTGGGTTTGGGGGCACAAGGAAGCCTTGGGGGTGTGGGGAAAGGCTGTTGTCTAGAGTTTATTCCCAGGCCAGGGGGCTGCCATCCTCTCCCTGATCCCACAGACACCCCAGAAAGAAGAATCACCTTTGGGGTGCAGAGGTGAGGACTTCATCTCAGCATAGGGTGGGGATGGGGGCGTTTTTCTTCTTCTTTTTTTTTTTGTAACATGTTTGGAGTTAATGTTGCAAAGAGTAGTTTACATCTTCACTTTCTGAAGACACTTGAATTTAGGACCGATGTATCTGTGACAAGCATGCCAAGAGTGGCAGAAGACATCAGGGCTTGCCACTTCACACCCACCATCCTCCATGGGGATCCGAGGTCTGAGACATGAGCAACAGCCTGCCCCAGTCCTTCTGTTCATTCTGTACCCTTTCGAGATGGGTCCATGCCAACATGATCTTTGGGGCTCAGACATCAGGAGGTCTGTGTGCCTCAGCCCTGCTCAGGGGCGGGTTTCTCCTGCAGTCTCTTGAACCTTGGGGGAAGGACACTCTGGGTAGAGACGGGCTGCCAGACGCTGCCCCAGCCTTGACCTCCTGGGCTCAGATCCCAGTGAGGAGCCACCATGTCAAAAGTTGTTATGTTTATGTTCTGTTTTATTGTAACTCTTCTCTCCCCTTTCCTGGTGATTAATTTTATAAAAGCTGCTGAGAAAGCCCTGGCAGTGAGAGGAGGGGCAAGGAAGACAACTAGTTAGGGAGGGTGGGCTGGTTTGTTGCCAAAAGCCTGGGTGGAGTAGTCTGGATCGCCTGGCGCCCTCCTGAAGGGACCCCAAAGTATCTCCTGTGTGCAAGGGTCCCTGGATTTGCCCCAGCCCCACCGTCTCCTTCAGCCACATTGATGGCGAGGCAGAAAAAGATGAAATTGTACAGCCCTATTCAGACTGGAGAGGAAAATGTTAACTGGCTTTGCGGAGAAGGTTCCACCGTATGCTCATAGTACCTTATCTTTACCATGTGCTAGGATATCACACTTACAAGGAAAAAAAATGTAAAATACTTGAATGAGCTTGTATTATAACATTAATATTATTGAGAATATCTGCTTTCCAGGCTGAAGTGATTCATTCATTATTCTAGTCCTGCTTTAGTCGTTTGTAATTTGTGGTAATTATGCTTTTCTTTTTAATACAAAAAAATGTATAAAAATAAAAACTTGAAAAGGCAAAAGCCTGGCTGGTCTCCCATGAAGGGGTACAGCTATTGGGTGTGTCAGGTGGAGCCTGGTTTTACCTTCTGACCCGGAGTCCACAGGAACCTGCCCTCGGGTTGTGCATGTGGAATGCTTTGGAACTCTGCCTATGGGTTGGGCTGGCTGGGAGTCTGCTGAGGGCGGGGGCTCTGGACCCAGCTTCTTAAGGCCGCTGGTACTTCAGGTGCTCCCTCAGGGGGCTGGAGAGCCTCTGCAAGTCCTGAACTCACGTCTGCCTCGTGTCTGAAGGCGGGACAAGCTAGAGCCAGTGCCACAGACCAGAGCATCCCCCCGTCCAGCAGCTGGAAACGCAGAACTTCATGTGCTGGCTGTGACTTGGCGTTGTTTCAGAACAGAACTGGGAAGACAGAAGTTGATTCTTCACTAAGTAGACTTCCTATGGGCTGTGGAGGAGGAGCAGTGCTCTGGCCCCTGGGCTGCTGGTGGTTTTCCTTGGACCCACGAAGCCAGGCACCAGCACTGGCCGAGTGCCAGTCTGCATGCAGTGTGCACTGACAGAACTAAAAATGGGCCTTGTTCACTGACAGCGGTTGATTTCCTGGGCCTGACATTTAAGTGTTCCGTCAGAAATGGTTTTCCAGACAGTTCTACCCTGTGTCAGTTCAGTTCAATCACTCAGTTGTATCTGACTCTTTACAACTCCATGGACTGCAGCACTCCAGGCCTCCCTGTCCTTCACCGTCTCCTGGAGCTGGCTCAAACTCTTGTCCATTGATGCTGTGATGCCATCCAACCATCTCGTCCTCTGTCATCCCCTTGTTCTGCCTTCTGTTTTCCCCAGCATCAGGCTCTTTTCCAGTGAGTCGTCTCTTCACATCAGGTGACCAAAGTATTGGAGCTTCAGCTTCAGCATCAGTTCTTCCACTGAATATTCAAGGTTGATTTCCTTTAGGACTAACTGGTTTGATCTTGCAGTCCAAGGGACTCTGAAGAGTCTTCTCCAACACCACAGTTCAAAGGCATCAATTCTTCGTCACTGTACCACCTTTATGGTCCAACTCTCACACTCATATATGACTACTGGGAAAACCATAGCTTTGACTAGACGGACTTCTGTTGGCAAAGTGATGTCTCTGCTTTTGAATATGCTGTGTAGGTTTGTCATAGTTCTTCTAAGGAGCAAGCGTCTTTTAATTTCATGGCTGCAGTCACCATCTTAGGTGGTTTTGGAGCCCAAGAAAATAAAATCTGTCACTGTTTCCATTGTTTGCCCCATCTGTTTGCCTTGAAGTGATGGGACCAAATGCCATGATCCTCGTTTTTTAATGTTTTGTTTTAAGCCAGCTATTTCACTCTCTTTCACCTTCATCAAGAGGCTGTTTAGTTCCTCTTTGCTTTCTGCTATAAGAGTGGTATCATCTGTATATCTGAGTTTATTGGCATTTCTCCCAGCAATCTTGTTTCCAGCTTACGTTTCATGCATACTAGCATTTCGCGTGATGTACTCTGCCTGTAAGTTAAATAAGCAGGGTGACAATGTACAGCCTTGACGTACTCCTTTCCCAATTTGGAACCAGTCCGTTGTTCCATGTCTGGTTCTAATGTTGCTTCTTGTCCTGCATGCAGGTTTTGCAGGAGGCAAGTAAGGTATTCTGGTATTCCTGTCTCTCAGAATTTTCCACAGTTTGTTGTGATCCACACAGTCAAAGGCTTTAGCTTATCCAATGTAGCAGAAGTAGATATTTTTCTGGAATTCCCTCATGCTTTCTATGATCCACCTGATGGTGACAGTTGGACCTCTGGTTCCTCTGCCTTTTATAAACCCAGCTTGTGCATCTGGAAGTTGTTGGTTCATATACTGTTGAAGCCTGGCTTGAGGATTTTGAGCATTACTTTGCTAGCATATAAAATGAGTGCAGTGATGTGGTAGTTTGAGCATTCTTTGGCATTTCACTTTGAGATAGGAATGAAAACTGACATTTTCCAGTCCTGAGGGCACTGCTGAATTTTCCAAATTTGCTGGCACGTTCAATGCAGCACTTTTAATAAGCATCATCTTTTAATATTTGAAATGGCTCAGCTGGAATTCCATCAGCTCCACTAGCTTGTTCTAATAATACTTCCTAGGGCCCACTTGACTTCACACTATAGCACGTCTGGCTCTAGATAAGTGAGCACACCATCCTGGTCATCCAGCTCATTAAGATTTTTTTTGTGTAGTTCTTCTGTGTATTCTTTCCATCTCTTAATATCATCTGCTTCTGTTAGGTCCATACCGTTTCTGTCTTCAATTGTGCCTATCTTTGCGTGAAATGTTCCCTTGGTATCTCTTAATTTTCTTGTAGAGATCTCATGTCTTTCCCATTCTCTTTTCCTGTTTCTTTGCATTGTTCACTTAACCTTGTAGCTCAACTGGTAAAGAATCTGACTGCAGTGCAGGAAACCCTGGTTTGCTTCTGGGTCGGGAAGATCCCCTGGAGAAAGGATAGGCTACCCACTCTGGTGTTCTTGGGCTTTCCTGGTGAGTCAGATGGTAAAGAATACACCTACAAAGAGACCTGGGTTCAGTCCCTGAGTTGGGAAGATCCCCTGAAGGGAAAGGAAAGCCACTCCAGTATTGCCTGGAGAATTCCATGGGTTGCAAAGAACCACTGAGCGACTTCACCCTGTGTCAGGAGAGCAGGAGATTTAACACCATCAGTGACCTGCAACGGGCAGAGGTGAGTCTAGGAGACAGTGGGCAGGGCTTCTGCAGGTCCCTCTGGGAAGAACCTCACTTCTGCCACCTACTGGGAACACTCCAAAGGAGACTGCCGGGTAGTTCCTTGTCCTGTTGTCACTCCCACAAGCCATGTGGTCATGATGCAGTTAATGACTCAGTAGCGAGAGAATATGCAAGTATCCACTGCCGGTCACAGCAGACCAGTTTTATTTATTGTGCTTTCTCCTTTCACTTTCACACTCTCTGGTGGGCGCGTTGAACCCTTTGCCTTTGGCATTTCACTTTGAGATAGGAATGAAAACTGACATTTTCCAGTCCTGAGGGCACTGCTGAATTTTCCAAATTTGCTGGCACGTTCAATGCAGCACTTTTAATAAGCATCATCTTTTAATATTTGAAATGGCTCAGCTGGAATTCCATCAGCTCCACTAGCTTGTTCTAATAATACTTCCTAGGGCCCACTTGACTTCACACTATAGCACGTCTGGCTCTAGATAAGTGAGCACACCATCCTGGTCATCCAGCTCATTAAGATTTTTTTTGTGTAGTTCTTCTGTGTATTCTTTCCATCTCTTAATATCATCTGCTTCTGTTAGGTCCATACCGTTTCTGTCTTCAATTGTGCCTATCTTTGCGTGAAATGTTCCCTTGGTATCTCTTAATTTTCTTGTAGAGATCTCATGTCTTTCCCATTCTCTTTTCCTGTTTCTTTGCATTGTTCACTTAACCTTGTAGCTCAACTGGTAAAGAATCTGACTGCAGTGCAGGAAACCCTGGTTTGCTTCTGGGTCGGGAAGATCCCCTGGAGAAAGGATAGGCTACCCACTCTGGTGTTCTTGGGCTTTCCTGGTGAGTCAGATGGTAAAGAATACACCTACAAAGAGACCTGGGTTCAGTCCCTGAGTTGGGAAGATCCCCTGAAGGGAAAGGAAAGCCACTCCAGTATTGCCTGGAGAATTCCATGGGTTGCAAAGAACCACTGAGCGACTTCACCCTGTGTCAGGAGAGCAGGAGATTTAACACCATCAGTGACCTGCAACGGGCAGAGGTGAGTCTAGGAGACAGTGGGCAGGGCTTCTGCAGGTCCCTCTGGGAAGAACCTCACTTCTGCCACCTACTGGGAACACTCCAAAGGAGACTGCCGGGTAGTTCCTTGTCCTGTTGTCACTCCCACAAGCCATGTGGTCATGATGCAGTTAATGACTCAGTAGCGAGAGAATATGCAAGTATCCACTGCCGGTCACAGCAGACCAGTTTTATTTATTGTGCTTTCTCCTTTCACTTTCACACTTTCTGGTGGGAGTGTTGAACCCTTTGCCTTTGCTTGAGCCCATTTGGTTAACCAGTCTGAAGACCTGCCCAACCACCTGACCCAAGAAATGGGAAGAGATGGGGCACTTCATTGTTCTGTGGCCTGACATTACCTCCAGATCTACAGACCTGAAAGGTAGAAACACCTGTGTCTCTCTTGTCCCAACCCTCGCTGAGGTCACTGAAAATGGGCTACTTTCCAGTGCTTGTTTATTGGATTGTGGCTGCAGGCCAGCAGCTGTGAGCACACACAGCACTGATGCTCCAGAAGCTGCACACCAGCCAAGGGTGCAAGGTCCCAGGGAGGAGAGTGGGCCACCCAGCCCCCAGGAGGACGCTGCCTGGCAAGTGCCCAGTTGTCCTCCTGGGCAGGTGCTCTGAGCCCTGGCCTATAGGAGGAGGTCCTCTTTGGTTGTCCTGCCTGGAGACGAGGCCCTCTTAGGTGTGAAAGTATTTTATAAATCCATAGTGGGTAGTTTTCTGGACAGAGGAGAACTGAAAGTCCAGAAAAGCACAGGACTTTGGCAACTGGTAATGGTGGCCCTTCAAGTCAGAGTGGTCTTCACCTTGGGACCCCCAGGGTTCCTGGCTTCCACCTGGCAGCTCTGTGGTCTTCTTGTAGACTGTAAGGTCTCATCAGAAAAGGTGTCGCTGCTAGGTCATCATGTGAAAATGGTGCTGAAACAGTGGGTTCACCATCTAGGGAAATGAAGGCGTATCCTCTGTTGGGTGTGTGCTTACTGCCGTCTTACTGGAGGAGGATTCTAGCCCCTTTGCTCCTGCACACAGAGGATACTGGGGGGCCTGAGTTGTTTGTCCTCAAAGGTCAGCACTCTGATCCTTCCCTCTGTGGTTACAAGAGCCCCAGCTGAGCAGGGCCCCAGAGTTTGGCCTTTGATTCTGTGAGTGACTGAAGGTATTGGGGTTTGCTCTGTGCCTTTTTGTATTTCAGTTGTGGTCCAGGAGAAGCTAAGTACGTGTGTGTGTGCAGGGCAGTGGGAACTTGCTCTCATACCTTTTGTCCCGGCCCTGTCCTGAGTAGAGTAGGAGAGAGGCTGTAGGGGACAAGAAGGGACAACGAAGCATCTTCTGGTTTCCCCATCCCCAAGCACCAGGAGCAGGTACAGGAAGCTAACCTTCCTGTGCTCTTGTATGGCTGTCATCAGAGTGTGTGGCGGAAGGAGCAAATGTTACATGTGACCAGGAGACTTCAGGCCACCTTGGCAGAACTGCTTGCTGACGGGATGGCCAGGATGGCACTCAGGCCATGGCCTAGTCCATCTTCTTCGGGTGGTTGGAAATGCTCTCAGAGAGTGGGGTGAAGCCCAGTAGGATCATGTGTCTCTCGTAGGCCTCCATCTGCTTAAAAATGGCATCAGTCCCATGGCAGTGGTCCGGCATCCCCAAGGCCCCATAGCTCTGATCAGCCCTGGAGGAGAGAGGAGGCTGCTGGAGGCTGGAGTGCTCGTATACATTTCCTCTCGTCCACCTCGCACTTTTACCTGCCCCACACCTGTCTCTACTATGCCCACTGCCTGCTTCAGAGTCACCTGGACACATTGCTGGGCCCTTCCAGAGAGAAAATGGATGTTCCTCCTTTGAAAAGCTCTCTGTGTGATTTGATAAACACAAGTAAACCTGTGGTAGATTCTGCTGCTTCAGGCAGGTTTCTGGATCACTTCCCTCAGAGCCCCCTTGGAACACTTAACTAAATGCACTTGCTGGCCCTGCACGCCCAGATATTTTGATTCTTGGTATTTGAAGTGAAACCCCAGAGCGTCCATTTCAAAAAAGCACCTCAGGGAATTCCTGATGCAAGAGGGTCCTAGGCACACAGCCAAGACTGGAGGCTTTCAGAGAGTGCATAGCTCCCCCTGCATTACCTGCAGGAATCATATGCATACATGGAATATTTGTGGTAGTGCCCATAACTTATACTAGATACCCAAAGGGGCCAGGTGTAGATAGAGGTTAAAGACTGACTGTGACAGGAGGATCCAGCATCAGAACCAAAATGGCAGGTGATCTGGTTCCCAGGATGGTCATTGTGCTGACCCCCACACCACTCCCTCCACTTGACCCCCATTCAAACTGAGTCACCAGTGTCTGCTCTCAGGAGCTCCAGGAATAAAGGAGGGTGCTGCTGGTCAGAGACCCCCAGTGGGGAGGGGCGCCTTACTTCTGATGGTGGTAGTCATGGAATTCAGGTGAAGGCAGGAAACTGGTTTCCCATCCCCAAGCACCAGGAGCAGGTACAGGAAGCTAACCTTCCTGTGCTCTTGTATGGCTGTCATCAGAGTGTGTGGCGGAAGGAGCAAATGTTACATGTGACCAGGAGACTTCAGGCCACCTTGGCAGAACTGCTTGCTGACGGATGGCCAGGATGGCACTCAGGCCATGGCCTAGTCCATCTTCTTCGGGTGGTTGGAAATGCTCTCAGAGAGTGGGGTGAAGCCCAGTAGGATCATGTGTCTCTCGTAGGCCTCCATCTGCTTAAAAATGGCATCAGTCCCATGGCAGTGGTCCGGCATCCCCAAGGCCCCATAGCTCTGATCAGCCCTGGAGGAGAGAGGAGGCTGCTGGAGGCTGGAGTGCTCGTATACATTTCCTCTCGTCCACCTCGCACTTTTACCTGCCCCACACCTGTCTCTACTATGCCCACTGCCTGCTTCAGAGTCACCTGGACACATTGCTGGGCCCTTCCAGAGAGAAAATGGATGTTCCTCCTTTGAAAAGCTCTCTGTGTGATTTGATAAACACAAGTAAACCTGTGGTAGATTCTGCTGCTTCAGGCAGGTTTCTGGATCATTTCCCCTCAGAGCCCCTTGGAACACTTAACTAAATGCACTTGCTGGCCCTGCACGCCCAGATATTTTGATTCTTGGTATTTGAAGTGAAACCCCAGAGCGTCCATTTCAAAAAAGCACCTCAGGGAATTCCTGATGCAAGAGGGTCCTAGGCACACAGCCAAGACTGGAGGCTTTCAGAGAGTGCATAGCTCCCCCTGCATTACCTGCAGGAATCATATGCATACATGGAATATTTGTGGTAGTGCCCATAACTTATACTAGATACCCAAAGGGGCCAGGTGTAGATAGAGGTTAAAGACTGACTGTGACAGGAGGATCCAGCATCAGAACCAAAATGGCAGGTGATCTGGTTCCCAGGATGGTCATTGTGCTGACCCCCACACCACTCCCTCCACTTGACCCCCATTCAAACTGAGTCACCAGTGTCTGCTCTCAGGAGCTCCAGGAATAAAGGAGGGTGCTGCTGGTCAGAGACCCCCAGTGGGGAGGGGCGCCTTACTTCTGATGGTGGTAGTCATGGAATTCAGGTGAAGGCAGGAAAGGTAGGTGGTAGCCACAGTGGGAGATCGTGGTGAAGATGAGGGCCACAGAAATCCACAAGGTGATGGAGATCAAGTGGGAGCCCATTACCACTGGACCCAATATCGCCGGCAGCATGATACTTACCTGCAAGGAGAGGGCTGAAGGGGTTCCCACGGGGATGACAGGAACCCAAGTGAGTATCCTCTTCACCCCAGAGCGGTACCAGGAGGACTTCTCGACTCTTCTGGGTAAGACCAATGAGATTCTGGGCCTTGATTTGCTAGGGTCCTTCAACTTGTACCGTAGGAAAACATATCAACTGTTTGAAGCTCAGCTTCCTCATTAGCCAAGTGAAATATTTTTTTTTAAATTTTTTAATCCTCTTTTATTGTTTTTTTTTTAAAATTATTAATTTATTTTCATCCGTCTTTGTTCTTTGGCCTATGTGGGTCTCCCATTGCAGTGCCCTCTCCTGTTGCTGAGCACCGGCTCTGGGCACATGCACTCCAGAGTGCTGGCTCATCACTGGACACACCGGTCCAGCCACTCCACAGCAGGTGGGGTCCTCCTGGGCCAGGGATCGAACCGGTTCCCCTTGCACTGCAAGGCAGACTGTTTTACCCACTGGACCACCAGGGAAGCCTCCAAGTGAAGATTTTTTTAAATGAGATAGATTATGATAGGCATGTAGCATTGCCTGGCATATGCCAGAGACAATCAGGAACTGCTGAATGCGCAGAAGAAATAAAGAACAAGGGTGGTCCCATCCCTTCGCTTAGGAAAGAGGGTTGAGGGCCCTCTGTGCCCACTGCTCCAGGGGAGCTGAGTCTTACCGCATGATCTATCGGGTGGGAAGAGAGAGAGACCATACCAATGGGAGCTGTCCACTCGTGGTGTTTCTTATGCATTTTGTCATAGAGGGGAATCCAGCATCAGAACCAAATGCTTGGTTCCCAGGATGGTCATTGTGCTGACCCCACACCACTCCTCCACTTGACCCCATTCAAACTGAGTCACCAGTGTCTGCTCTCAGGAGCTCCAGGAATAAAGGAGGGTGCTGCTGGTCAGAGACCCCCAGTGGGGAGGGGCGCCTTACTTCTGATGGTGGTAGTCATGGAATTCAGGTGAAGGCAGGAAAGGTAGGTGGTAGCCACAGTGGGAGATCGTGGTGAAGATGAGGGCCACAGAAATCCACAAGGTGATGGAGATCAAGTGGGAGCCCATTACCACTGGACCCAATATCGCCGGCAGCATGATACTTACCTGCAAGGAGAGGGCTGAAGGGGTTCCCACGGGGATGACAGGAACCCAGGTGAGTATCCTCTTCACCCCAGAGCGGTACCAGGAGGACTTCTCGACTCTTCTGGGTAAGACCAATGAGATTCTGGGCCTTGATTTGCTAGGGTCCTTCAACTTGTACCGTAGGAAAACATATCAACTGTTTGAAGCTCAGCTTCCTCATTAGCCAAGTGAAATATTTTTTTTTAAATTTTTTAATCCTCTTTTATTGTTTTTTTTTTAAAATTATTAATTTATTTTCATCCGTCTTTGTTCTTTGGCCTATGTGGGTCTCCCATTGCAGTGCCCTCTCCTGTTGCTGAGCACCGGCTCTGGGCACATGCACTCCAGAGTGCTGGCTCATCACTGGACACACCGGTCCAGCCACTCCACAGCAGGTGGGGTCCTCCTGGGCCAGGGATCGAACCGGTTCCCCTTGCACTGCAAGGCAGACTGTTTTACCCACTGGACCACCAGGGAAGCCTCCAAGTGAAGATTTTTTTAAATGAGATAGATTATGATAGGCATGTAGCATTGCCTGGCATATGCCAGAGACAATCAGGAACTGCTGAATGCGCAGAAGAAATAAAGAACAAGGGTGGTCCCATCCCTTCGCTTAGGAAAGAGGGTTGAGGGCCCTCTGTGCCCACTGCTCCAGGGGAGCTGAGTCTTACCGCATGATCTATCGGGTGGGAAGAGAGAGAGACCATACCAATGGGAGCTGTCCACTCGTGGTGTTTCTTATGCATTTTGTCATAGAGTTTGGGGTGGTGAAAGAGCCGAGGAAGATAGGTTGTTGTTACTTAGTCACTGTCGTGTCTGACTTCTTTGCGACTCCATGGACTGTACTCCCTCAGGCTTCTCTGCCCTTGAGATTCTCCAGGCAAGAATACTGGAGTGGGTTGGCATTTCCCTCTCCAGGGAATCTTCCTGAGCCCTTGCTTGGGGCTGGATATTAGAACTGATGTCTGGCTGGAGCTGGCAGCCCCCCAAGCACTGCCCTTCCCAGGAAAGGAACCACCTGGTAGTGCCCTGCCTTTGGAAAGTCCCCTCCCCCAGTCTGAGAATCTGCTCGAACCTGCCTCCTGCTTCCTGTTTCTGCACCTTCCACCACCGTCCTCCCTGTTTCTCTGGCCAGGCCCACTCCCACATACTCCCCCAGGGATCTTGGAGAAGGCTCTCGGCATGACTCCTTCAGCTTGTTGGCCCCTGACTGTCCAGAGAGCCTTGACCAGGGTCAGGGGCAGAGATCAAGGCCACCTGCCTCCTCTTGTGTTCTAGCCTCACCACACCAGGCCCAAGTGAAGAAGGATGTGAGCCAGGGAGCTGCTGTCTAGCCTCTTTCCAGCTTCAGTAAGTGGGTCTTCCTGGAGTCAGGGTGGCGCTGTCAGATGGGGGCCGTCCTGAGCCTTTTCCCAGGTCGCTGTGGAGAGCAGGCCCCTAAGCTCATACCCTATTGACCCTAAGTGCTGTAGGCTGTTTTCCTTGGGGACCAGTGACTCCCTTTTCCTTTCATGTAGGGTAGCCTCACTGAACCAGTCCCAAGTGAAGAAGGATGTGAGCTAGGAAGCTGCTATCTGGCCTCCTGACCAACTTATTTCAGGGAATAGCCCCATGACCACAGGTCACTTGCTGCTTCTGATGAACTGGTTTTGAAGTACCAGGAAGAATTTCTTTCTCAGAAATGTCTGCAGGCTGGAGAGGGATTGCCCCAGGGAAGGTCAGGTTCAGGGTGGTCCTTATACTTTAGGCCTGGCTTTTTTTCTGGCTTCCCCATGCTCTGCATGTATGGGGTGACCAAAATTCAAGTCTCTGAACCTCCACTTTCATCCCCCGTGAAGCTAAGCCTGGCTGGCCTCATTTCAGAGCACCTAGAGAGGAAGTAAAACACCTCTTCTGGCAACCTTGCCCAGAAGAGGGTGTGCCGAGGATCGTGTCTGACTTCTTTGCGACTCCATGGACTGTACTCCCTCAGGCTTCTCTGCCCTTGAGATTCTCCAGGCAAGAATACTGGAGTGGGTTGGCATTTCCCTCTCCAGGGAATCTTCCTGAGCCCTTGCTTGGGGCTGGATATTAGAACTGATGTCTGGCTGGAGCTGGCAGCCCCCCAAGCACTGCCCTTCCCAGGAAAGGAACCACCTGGTAGTGCCCTGCCTTTGGAAAGTCCCCTCCCCCAGTCTGAGAATCTGCTCGAACCTGCCTCCTGCTTCCTGTTTCTGCACCTTCCACCACCGTCCTCCCTGTTTCTCTGGCCAGGCCCACTCCCACATACTCCCCCAGGGATCTTGGAGAAGGCTCTCGGCATGACTCCTTCAGCTTGTTGGCCCCTGACTGTCCAGAGAGCCTTGACCAGGGTCAGGGGCAGAGATCAAGGCCACCTGCCTCCTCTTGTGTTCTAGCCTCACCACACCAGGCCCAAGTGAAGAAGGATGTGAGCCAGGGAGCTGCTGTCTAGCCTCTTTCCAGCTTCAGTAAGTGGGTCTTCCTGGAGTCAGGGTGGCGCTGTCAGATGGGGGCCGTCCTGAGCCTTTTCCCAGGTCGCTGTGGAGAGCAGGCCCCTAAGCTCATACCCTATTGACCCTAAGTGCTGTAGGCTGTTTTCCTTGGGGACCAGTGACTCCCTTTTCCTTTCATGTAGGGTAGCCTCACTGAACCAGTCCCAAGTGAAGAAGGATGTGAGCTAGGAAGCTGCTATCTGGCCTCCTGACCAACTTATTTCAGGGAATAGCCCCATGACCACAGGTCACTTGCTGCTTCTGATGAACTGGTTTTGAAGTACCAGGAAGAATTTCTTTCTCAGAAATGTCTGCAGGCTGGAGAGGGATTGCCCCAGGGAAGGTCAGGTTCAGGGTGGTCCTTATACTTTAGGCCTGGCTTTTTTTCTGGCTTCCCCATGCTCTGCATGTATGGGGTGACCAAAATTCAAGTCTCTGAACCTCCACTTTCATCCCCCGTGAAGCTAAGCCTGGCTGGCCTCATTTCAGAGCACCTAGAGAGGAAGTAAAACACCTCTTCTGGCAACCTTGCCCAGAAGAGGGTGTGCCGTAGGATCGCTCATTCATTCAAATGATGTTTATTGAGCACCTCTCTGTTGCAGGCGGTGTTGCATGCTGGGAAGGAAACAGTGGACAGAACGAGGTTGACTGCTCTCACTGAGCTTATTTTCTTACCACTTTAGATAGAGTGGCCATGCGGGCCTCCTTGATGCTGAGATTTGAACAGGCGATGGAGGTGATGGAAACGTATGGGGAGGGGGAGTGTCTTCAGGTAAAGGGAAGAGCTGGCGAAAGGCTCTCAGGCAGGCACACTCCTGGCATCCCTGGCTGGGGGAGGGTGGGCAGTGGGTGGGCAGTGTGGGAGGGAAGGTCAGGAGGTGGGGAGGCACCCGTGCTGATGGGCCCTGACGCCCCTGTGAGGACCTGGACTTTTACTCCAAGAGGAGCAGTGTCATCCCGAGGTTGTGAGCAGAAGTGATGGCGCCCCATGTAGGGCTCCCCTGGCTGCTGTGTTGGAAACAGACAAGGAGACCAAGAACAGACCCGGGGAGACCACTTAGAACTGCGAAAATCTACAGAGGAGAGGATGGAGGCTCAGACCAGGGAGGCGGCAATGGAGGCAGTGAGACATGGTTGGATTCTGGGGGTTCCTGATAGGCTAGATGTGGCTTACGAGAGAAGGAGCATTCCTCAGGGGCGACTCCAAGGCTTTGGGCCTGAGAAGCTCCCAACTCAGATGGGAGAGGCAGTGGGGAGCAAAGGCTTTGGAGCGGAGAGGAGATCAGAAATAGTCTTCGGATCAGGTTGGAGTGGAGATGTCCGTGAGGCAGTGGATATGAGATTCTATATCAGGAGAGAGTCTGGGCTCCAAAGGTAGAGTGAGTGCTGTTGGAGTTTAAGTGCTTCTTAAAGTCATGAGACTGAGGGAATGGGGGGGAGAGGGGGGGAAGGGAGGTGAGGCCTGGCTTTTTCTGGCTTCCCATGCTCTGCATGTATGGGGTGACCAAAATTCAAGTCTCTGAACCTCCACTTTCATCCCCCGTGAAGCTAAGCCTGGCTGGCCTCATTTCAGAGCACCTAGAGAGGAAGTAAAACACCTCTTCTGGCAACCTTGCCCAGAAGAGGGTGTGCCGTAGGATCGCTCATTCATTCAAATGATGTTTATTGAGCACCTCTCTGTTGCAGGCGGTGTTGCATGCTGGGAAGGAAACAGTGGACAGAACGAGGTTGACTGCTCTCACTGAGCTTATTTTCTTACCACTTTAGATAGAGTGGCCATGCGGGCCTCCTTGATGCTGAGATTTGAACAGGCGATGGAGGTGATGGAAACGTATGGGGAGGGGGAGTGTCTTCAGGTAAAGGGAAGAGCTGGCGAAAGGCTCTCAGGCAGGCACACTCCTGGCATCCCTGGCTGGGGGAGGGTGGGCAGTGGGTGGGCAGTGTGGGAGGGAAGGTCAGGAGGTGGGGAGGCACCCGTGCTGATGGGCCCTGACGCCCCTGTGAGGACCTGGACTTTTACTCCAAGAGGAGCAGTGTCATCCCGAGGTTGTGAGCAGAAGTGATGGCGCCCCATGTAGGGCTCCCCTGGCTGCTGTGTTGGAAACAGACAAGGAGACCAAGAACAGACCCGGGGAGACCACTTAGAACTGCGAAAATCTACAGAGGAGAGGATGGAGGCTCAGACCAGGGAGGCGGCAATGGAGGCAGTGAGACATGGTTGGATTCTGGGGGTTCCTGATAGGCTAGATGTGGCTTACGAGAGAAGGAGCATTCCTCAGGGGCGACTCCAAGGCTTTGGGCCTGAGAAGCTCCCAACTCAGATGGGAGAGGCAGTGGGGAGCAAAGGCTTTGGAGCGGAGAGGAGATCAGAAATAGTCTTCGGATCAGGTTGGAGTGGAGATGTCCGTGAGGCAGTGGATATGAGATTCTATATCAGGAGAGAGTCTGGGCTCCAAAGGTAGAGTGTGTGCGCTGTTGGAGTTTAAGTGCTTCTTAAAGTCATGAGACTGAGGGAATGAGGAGAGAGAAGAGGAGTGAGGCTGGGAGCTGGGTGTCAACATTAAGAGGCTGGGCGGTTAGGTTGAGGGGATCCAGAAGGAGACTGTGAAAGGGTGAGCGGTGAGGCGGGAGGACAGAGCGGGTCCTTGGGAGCCAGAATAAGAAGCTGCAGTTCATGTTGAGGTTTGGCAGTAATCAACAAAATTCTGTAAAGCTATTATCCTTCAATTTAAAAAAAAATTTTTTTAAAAGGGGAAGCTGCAACAGGGTAGGGCATGAGCAGCTTTGGAAACAGTCCTGAGGTCTAATAAGACAAGCCTCTGACAGGAACACCGGCAACCTGTCCATTACTGACAGCACCATGGAGTTTAAGACCTGAGTGGAAGAACTACGTAGAACAGGTGAGGATAGTCTTGTGATTATTTCAGCGAGGTACAGGCTGAAAGATTTTAAGTTTTATGATGTCTTAGTTTCAAAGGAAACAAAACATTATAAATGCATGGCTATTTATATTTTCATATATAGCGAAAGCACTCATGAAATATTTAAGACTGGTGAATCAAGGTGTGTAAATGAGTGATCAGGGTACTGCCGTTTCAACTTGTGTATATGTTGTCCATTCTTCATAAGGTGAAATGTTGGGGGAAGAGAGTGGACAGAGAAGAATCGGAAACTGTAGAGCCAGACTTTGCAAACGGGAGCCCAACTATGAGTGGGAGTGAGTAGGGGAAATGAAGAGAAGGGTTTTGAGTTTAGTTTGGTTTTTAAACTGGACCGAATTATAGCCGGTGTGTGACAAGACAGAGAGTAATAGACTGGAAGAGGAAAAATAAAAAGGAAGCAAAAAAGACACGAAGTAATTGCTGAAGTAAACAAGAGGTGCTGGCTCAGCGTGCAGATGGTGGAGGAATGGCTGCAGGAGGGGCGAGGAGAGACCCGGGGCTGCACCAGCGGGCGGACAGGGCAGCTGTGCAGCTGCTCGCCCCAGGCTGTGCAGGTGGGAGCCTGGGGGAGGTCACCTTCACTTGAAGGCAAGGCCATATTCTGGGAGGAGGTGTTGAGAATTCGAGGAGGGAGCAAAGGCACAAACTAGCCATCCTGTCCAGAAGACAGGGAGGGTAAGCAGGGCATGGACTGGTCTGTGAGTGCCGGCAGCTATGTTCGGTTGGTTGAAAGAAATAATCAGGAAGGAGAGCTTGCTTAAAAAACAACCACCACCCACATGAGGCCAGCTGATATCTGTTTTCAGTCTAGCCATTGCTGTCCCTGCTCCTGAGAAGACCTGCCTGATATCCCTGGGGCGTGGACAGTGCTGGGCTGAGACAATCATTTCTGTTCCTAAGATGCTGTTGCAGTGCTGAGGGCCAGCACAGGCAGGTCCTGATGCCAGATCCTGGCAGCACTTATGCCAGGCCTGGGGCCAGGAGACCAGGCATCAGTCTTGACTGGCTGACTCTGAGACTGAGGTGTACTATGTCCTCTCTCTAAGCTTCTCATCTAGGAGAGGCTTGTAGGGAAGCCCTGGGCTCCACTGGCCATGCTGTGTCCTGGGCCGGCCAGCAGAACCTGGAGGGTGCGGCTTCAGCCCCCGCTCTTTGCTCCGACCTGGAGACGCTGCCGCAGCACTTACAGGGTCATTGTTGTCGATCTGAATTCGGTAGCGGGAGATGAAGTGAGGCTTTCCAGTCATGTCCACCACCAGGAGAAGTCCACTGAAGGTCCAGTAGACCAGAAGAGGCACTTGGGTGGCACCTAACGTTGGGGGCAGAAGGAAACCGTCAGGACAACTTCAGGAACTGGCAGAGAAAGGGTCACTTAAGGAGCGTCTCTGTTTCTTTCCTTAGCTATAATATGTCGATTACAAATTTCTGTGTGGTTGTAGACGGAACAACACAGCATTATGGTAAGATGTGCGATGTACTCTGGGTAGAAATGACTTTTGGTTGACTTTTGGGTGTCTATGCCCACTGAGCCCTGAGAATAGCCAGGGAAGGAGGAGCAGGGGGAGAACTTGGTCCAGAGTGGCTCATGATAGGCACTCAGGTGACCCCGTCCTCATGGCACCTTGATGCTGTGAGTAAGGGACCTCTCATGTCCAGTGGGCATTTCTGAAGTGAAAAGGTCACCTTCACTTGAAGGCAAGGCCATATTCTGGGAGGAGGTGTTGAGAATTCGAGGAGGGAGCAAAGGCACAACTAGCCATCCTGTCCAGAAGACAGGAGGGTAAGCAGGGCATGGACTGGTCTGTGAGTGCCGGCAGCTATGTTCGGTTGGTTGAAAGAAATAATCAGGAAGGAGAGCTTGCTTAAAAAACAACCACCACCCACATGAGGCCAGCTGATATCTGTTTTCAGTCTAGCCATTGCTGTCCCTGCTCCTGAGAAGACCTGCCTGATATCCCTGGGGCGTGGACAGTGCTGGGCTGAGACAATCATTTCTGTTCCTAAGATGCTGTTGCAGTGCTGAGGGCCAGCACAGGCAGGTCCTGATGCCAGATCCTGGCAGCACTTATGCCAGGCCTGGGGCCAGGAGACCAGGCATCAGTCTTGACTGGCTGACTCTGAGACTGAGGTGTACTATGTCCTCTCTCTAAGCTTCTCATCTAGGAGAGGCTTGTAGGGAAGCCCTGGGCTCCACTGGCCATGCTGTGTCCTGGGCCGGCCAGCAGAACCTGGAGGGTGCGGCTTCAGCCCCCGCTCTCTTTGCTCCGACCTGGAGACGCTGCCGCAGCACTTACAGGGTCATTGTTGTCGATCTGAATTCGGTAGCGGGAGATGAAGTGAGGCTTTCCAGTCATGTCCACCACCAGGAGAAGTCCACTGAAGGTCCAGTAGACCAGAAGAGGCACTTGGGTGGCACCTAACGTTGGGGGCAGAAGGAAACCGTCAGGACAACTTCAGGAACTGGCAGAGAAAGGGTCACTTAAGGAGCGTCTCTGTTTCTTTCCTTAGCTATAATATGTCGATTACAAATTTCTGTGTGGTTGTAGACGGAACAACACAGCATTATGGTAAGATGTGCGATGTACTCTGGGTAGAAATGACTTTTGGTTGACTTTTGGGTGTCTATGCCCACTGAGCCCTGAGAATAGCCAGGGAAGGAGGAGCAGGGGGAGAACTTGGTCCAGAGTGGCTCATGATAGGCACTCAGGTGACCCCGTCCTCATGGCACCTTGATGCTGTGAGTAAGGGACCTCTCGTGTCCAGTGGGCATTTCTGAAGTGAAAACCCTCCTCTGAGGGGCTTCTTGGTTACATAGTCTTTACCTCCTGCCCTCTTAGAGAGTCAGGGTCCAGACCAGGGTGATAACAGCTCTGAGATTTCCTGTTTGTTTTTGTCAAATTCAAGCTTTCCCAGGCTTTCTGTACCCAGAACTCTTTCTTCCCAGAATAAGATGGTCATAAATCTCTGTCCATGCAAGACGCTCATTTGCTGCCATGATTCCGGCATCATTATTATTAACCCCTCTTTTACACAGGACCCATTAGGGTGATATCTTGTGTGGTCACCACCCATTATCCTCCTACAGAAATGTGGTTCAGCAGGATGTTTTAGAAAATGCCCATCAACACAAATTTAGATAGAGCTCTTGGCTCCACATCCCCCTTTTCCAAGAAGTCACCCCCATCTCTGATCTCCTGTGAATAAATAAACACGTTGTCCACCCCAGTGGAAGTTATTCAAGTCACAGGGTTACCTTACTTTTGTGCTGTTAACTGTTTATTTCCTTGATTTGCTGCCTTTTCTGATTTCAGTATCCCAGGGAGCAAGGGTGTCTTACTCAGTTCTCTGTCTCTCTTTCCCCCTTTAAGCCTTCTTGCTCCATCAAGTCCTGTGCCTGTGCCAGGTGATGCCTGATAAATACCTGGCTAGCACGGTGGGGAAATGGGATTGGCACAAAGGCCTTAGGCCAGGCGGGATGCCCATCGAGGAGCCTGCCTAGCTTTCAATCCAAGGGCTCCTTGAGGAAGACAGAGTGAAAATCACAAGGGGTATTCTTGAGCACTTTTTCCAGCTCTAACTTGTCAACATTGGAAATATAATTTCTGTCTAGATTTTCTTATCATTGAGGTGATAGGTAGTTTTCCCATCATTGTAACAGAAACATAAATGTTTTCCCACCCCTCTCTGCATGTACAATTGAAATTGCATGGTTCTTTTCATTGAGTCCTTAGGATTCCATTGACCTGTCATGTTTAACACTCAGCCCATTTTCAGAGTTTTCTTTCTGGAAGAAAACAATCTTCAGCATCATGAAACATTTCTCTCTACGTGTGCTTTGTGACAGTGGAGACTTCATGATCTCCCCTTCTCTGCCATGGCATTGTTTTGGTTCAGGTTTGTTTTGTAGCTCCTTTCTTCCAGTCAGACTGTGGCATAATTTGAATGGGGGAGCTAGAGTGTGAGTACTTTCTCTTAATCACCTCTATATCCTACCTGTGCGTTTGGCACAAAGTCACTTAATAAGCACTATTTGACTGAATGCATGTATAACTGAGGGCCGTCCAGTCAGACCTGGTGGCAGTAATTTTCAGTAGATCTCCCATGATCCGGCATCATTATTATTAACCCCTCTTTTACACAGGACCCATTAGGGTGATATCTTGTGTGGTCACCACCCATTATCCTCCTACAGAAATGTGGTTCAGCAGGATGTTTTAGAAAATGCCCATCAACACAAATTTAGATAGAGCTCTTGGCTCCACATCCCCCTTTTCCAAGAAGTCACCCCCATCTCTGATCTCCTGTGAATAAATAAACACGTTGTCCACCCCAGTGGAAGTTATTCAAGTCACAGGGTTACCTTACTTTTGTGCTGTTAACTGTTTATTTCCTTGATTTGCTGCCTTTTCTGATTTCAGTATCCCAGGGAGCAAGGGTGTCTTACTCAGTTCTCTGTCTCTCTTTCCCCCTTTAAGCCTTCTTGCTCCATCAAGTCCTGTGCCTGTGCCAGGTGATGCCTGATAAATACCTGGCTAGCACGGTGGGGAAATGGGATTGGCACAAAGGCCTTAGGCCAGGCGGGATGCCCATCGAGGAGCCTGCCTAGCTTTCAATCCAAGGGCTCCTTGAGGAAGACAGAGTGAAAATCACAAGGGGTATTCTTGAGCACTTTTTCCAGCTCTAACTTGTCAACATTGGAAATATAATTTCTGTCTAGATTTTCTTATCATTGAGGTGATAGGTAGTTTTCCCATCATTGTAACAGAAACATAAATGTTTTCCCACCCCTCTCTGCATGTACAATTGAAATTGCATGGTTCTTTTCATTGAGTCCTTAGGATTCCATTGACCTGTCATGTTTAACACTCAGCCCATTTTCAGAGTTTTCTTTCTGGAAGAAAACAATCTTCAGCATCATGAAACATTTCTCTCTACGTGTGCTTTGTGACAGTGGAGACTTCATGATCTCCCCTTCTCTGCCATGGCATTGTTTTGGTTCAGGTTTGTTTTGTAGCTCCTTTCTTCCAGTCAGACTGTGGCATAATTTGAATGGGGGAGCTAGAGTGTGTGAGTACTTTCTCTTAATCACCTCTATATCCTACCTGTGCGTTTGGCACAAAGTCACTTAATAAGCACTATTTGACTGAATGCATGTATAACTGAGGGCCGTCGTGACTGTAGATAATGCTGTTAGAGATCTCTGTCTTAGAAGAGCTTTCTCTTCCACTGGGTTTTCTTAGGCTCCTTAGAGCCAGTGGCACTGTCGGTAAACCTCTGCTGAGTGCACATATGCCATGAGGCCCAAAGCCAGGTTGCACTGCAGGTGTAAGGACACAGCCTCCATGAGACACAGCTTCCCTCTGACTTGTCAACCTGCCCCCTAGAAGCAGGACTGCTGCTCTCGCGTGCATTCAATTGCACACAAATATTTTTTTTCTCAGGAGACAACTCAATTTTTAAATTTATTTCTAATTGAAGGATAATTGCTTTACAGTATTGTATTGGTTTCTGCCAACCATCAGCATGAATCAGCCATAGATATACCTATATCCACTCCCACATGTACCTCCCTTCTTCTTCACTCCCCGTCCCATCCCTTTGGTTGTTACAGAGCTCCAGTTTGAGTTCCCTGAGTCAAACAGCAGATTCCGATTTGCTATCTGTTTTACAAACAGTAATGTACATTTCCATGTTACTCTCTCCATACATTCTACCCTTTCTTTTGTCCCAGCTCTCTCTCTTTCTTTTTATTTTACTAAGAGCTCACTTTTTAAAAATTTTACTAAGTCTCTTCATTATGTCTGTCTCCATTGCTGCACTACAAATAATTTCATCAGTATCATCTTTCTAGATTCCACAGATATGCGTTAGTTTATATTTGTTTTTCTCTTTCTGACTTCCTTCACTCTGTATAAAAGGCCCTAGGTTCATCAACCTCAGAACTGACTCAATCCTCTGTCAGTTGTTTCATTTGCTGTTATTTTCTCCCATTTTGAAGGTTGTCTTTTCATCTTGTTTATAGTTTCTTTTGTTTTGCAAAAGCTTCTAAACTTAATTAGGTCCCACTTGTTTCTTTTATTTCCATTACTCTAGGAGGTGGGTCATAGAGGATTTTACTGTGATTTATGTTACAGAATATTCTGCCTATGTTTTCCTCTAAGAGTTAATAGTTTCTAGTCCTACATTTAGGTCTTTAATCCATTTTGAGCTTATCTTTGTGTACGGTGTTAGAAAGTGTTCTAATTTCATTCTTTTGCACATAGCTGTCCAGTTTTCCCAGCAGCGTTTATTAAAGAGACTATCTTTGCTCCATTGTATATTCCTGCATTCTTTGTCAAAAATAAGCTACCCATAGGGGCATGGGTTTATCTCTGGCTTTCTATATATTTCTGTTTTTGTGCCAGTACCATATTGTTTTGATAACTGTAGTTGTATAGTATAATCTGAAGTTGAGAAGGTTGATTCCTCCAGCTCCATTCTTCTCAAGATTGCTTTGGGTATTTGGGGTCTTTTTTGTCTTCATATGAATTGTGAGATTTTTTTTGTTCTAGTTCTGTGAAAAATACCATTGGTAACTTGATAGGGATCACATTGAATCTGTATATTGCCTTTGGTAGTATAGTCATTTTCACAAATTTGATTCTTTGAACCCAGGAACATGGAATATCTCTATATCCATTTATATTGTCTTTGATTTCTTTCATCATTATCTTATTGTTTTAGGTATATAGCTCTTTTGTCTCCGTAGGTAGAGTTGTTCCCAGATATTTTATTCTTTTTGTTGCAGTGGTGAATGGGATTGATTTCTTAGTTTCTCTTTCTGATTTCTCATTGCCAGTGTACAAGAATCAAGTGATTTCTTTGTATTGATTTTGTATCCTACCACTTTACTAAATTCACTGATTAGCTCTAGTAATTTTCTGAAAGTATCTTCAGGGTTGTCTATGTATAGTATCATGTCATCTGCAAACAGTGAGAGTTTTACTTCTTATTTTCCAATACTTCTTTTTCTTCTCCAATTGATGTAGCTAGGGGGATATCTCAGATTCTTTCCTCAGATGTCCTTAAACATTCATTTAAGTTTTCCCACAAATTTAGTACTCTTTGGGGTTTACCAATGTGTTCAGGTCTTCATTCCTTACAGTAATAAACTGAGAAGTCTCAAAGTAGAGAACAAAACACAACAGAATTAAGCTATAACCACATCCCCAGCCCCCTACGGGCTGGTGTCTGGCAATCTCACCTAGAAGGTAGAGGAGCCACTCCTTCCCTTCGAATGTGGACAGCAGCCTCTCCCACTGGGCTTGCCAGAAGTAGCCAGAAGCACCCCAACATCTCTGAAGATGCCTTGAAAGAAAACTCAGTCATGTTTCTGGGTGAGGCCTGGAGGGTGGACAGCTCCTAACCTCTGCCCACAGACCTCCACCGCACAGCCCCCTGGTCCTGAATCAGACCCAGCCAGACTGACTCACCATGTGACAGGGTTCCAGCAGACCACCAGCAAGAGAAGGCCAGAGCCCAGGATGAAAGCTGTCCTCCTCGTGGAGGCCTAGATGTGTCCCTTCTAGGAGAGGACAAGAAAGCATCAGGCCCACCAGCCTCCTGCCTCCACACACAGCACTCTGCTAAAGCCTGCCAGGAGTGACGGGCCTCCGGCTGTCAGTCCCGCCAGGCTGGCACCTCTGCTGACCTTTCCCAGCTGCATGGGAGGCTCTTCCTCATCCAGGGCTCTCAGGCTTGTGTGGAGGTAAGGATTAACGTTGGAGCTGAAGGCTGGAGGGAGGGAAGAGAGCACACCTGACCCAGAGAATCTAGCAGGCAGTTTTGTCACCCAGAAAAGGAGAGATGAGCCTTCCAAGAGCCATGAGATTTCATGGGCAGTTCTCTTGTTGAACAGAGATGCAGATTATCTACATATGGGAATCACTTGGGGGCTTTTGTAAAATCCCAGTATTTGGGCTCCTGCCCATCTCAGTTATGTAAGTCTTTGGGTGGGCCCTGGGCTGCTTTGTTTTTTAAAGCTCCCCAGTTAAATCCAATACTGATTCTTCTCCATTCATTGATCAGTCATGCAAACAGTGAGAGTTTTACTTCTTATTTTCCAATACTTCTTCTTCTCCAATTGATGTAGCTAGGGGGATATCTCAGATTCTTTCCTCAGATGTCCTTAAACATTCATTTAAGTTTTCCCACAAATTTAGTACTCTTTGGGGTTTACCAATGTGTTCAGGTCTTCATTCCTTACAGTAATAAACTGAGAAGTCTCAAAGTAGAGAACAAAACACAACAGAATTAAGCTATAACCACATCCCCAGCCCCCTACGGGCTGGTGTCTGGCAATCTCACCTAGAAGGTAGAGGAGCCACTCCTTCCCTTCGAATGTGGACAGCAGCCTCTCCCACTGGGCTTGCCAGAAGTAGCCAGAAGCACCCCAACATCTCTGAAGATGCCTTGAAAGAAAACTCAGTCATGTTTCTGGGTGAGGCCTGGAGGGTGGACAGCTCCTAACCTCTGCCCACAGACCTCCACCGCACAGCCCCCTGGTCCTGAATCAGACCCAGCCAGACTGACTCACCATGTGACAGGGTTCCAGCAGACCACCAGCAAGAGAAGGCCAGAGCCCAGGATGAAAGCTGTCCTCCTCGTGGAGGCCTAGATGTGTCCCTTCTAGGAGAGGACAAGAAAGCATCAGGCCCACCAGCCTCCTGCCTCCACACACAGCACTCTGCTAAAGCCTGCCAGGAGTGACGGGCCTCCGGCTGTCAGTCCCGCCAGGCTGGCACCTCTGCTGACCTTTCCCAGCTGCATGGGAGGCTCTTCCTCATCCAGGGCTCTCAGGCTTGTGTGGAGGTAAGGATTAACGTTGGAGCTGAAGGCTGGAGGGAGGGAAGAGAGCACACCTGACCCAGAGAATCTAGCAGGCAGTTTTGTCACCCAGAAAAGGAGAGATGAGCCTTCCAAGAGCCATGAGATTTCATGGGCAGTTCTCTTGTTGAACAGAGATGCAGATTATCTACATATGGGAATCACTTGGGGGCTTTTGTAAAATCCCAGTATTTGGGCTCCTGCCCATCTCAGTTATGTAAGTCTTTGGGTGGGCCCTGGGCTGCTTTGTTTTTTAAAGCTCCCCAGTTAAATCCAGTGGGTAGCCAGGCTAGGAGGGCATCATAGAAGGATCTGCAGGATCCTTGATGAGGCCACAGGGCCTTTACTGTGTTCCCAAATCAGGCCTGGTTTTCCATGCCCATCACTCTTTTGTCCTTGAAGAAAGAGTAAACAAACACATTTTTTTAACTTGTAATAAATCCTCTGCCTCCAAGAGATATAACCCTTAACTGCCAGCTGAATAGGGCAATGAGAGTGTCTATGGGCAAAGAACAGTCACTGACCAGCACTGGACCATCCTTACGCATTCTCCAGAAACCTAGTGCAGCAAACATACCAAGCTTGATAGTGAATCATGAAAGTCCCAGACTTGCAGAAGGAAATCCCTGGCTGCCAGGTATGTCATCAACTTCCGTAGTACCTTACTCATGGATGACAAGTGTCCATGCTTGTAAACCCAGACAGAGTCTTCATATTCCTTCATGGGAGAGAACTGGAGGTGGTGCTCTTATACACATGTGCATTTAGTGAACAGGGTCACATACACTGTTGTAAGGGAGGCCGATCTAATAGGATGCCGTGTTTTAACCTAGACTTTGGAGATTTGGAGGAGCAGGGCTCTTTTTAAAAAAATGCTTATTTATTTGGCTGCATTGCAGAATGTAGGATCTTTCAGTTCTGGCATGTGAACTCTTAGGTGGGGTGACATGTGAGCTCTTAGTTGCCATGTACAGGGACTAGTTCTCTGATGAGGGATGACCCCTGGGCTCCCTGCATTAGGAGTGTGGGCTCTTGGCCAGCTAGACCAGTAGGGAAGCCCTCTAGCAGACTGCTTTGATTGACCCATGAGAGCAACCTGAATTTGTACTGGCTCATTTCCTCTCTGATTACCCCATTCTACTTTTATTATTATTATTACTTAATTATTTTTATTTTGCTTTTACAGAGTTTTGTTGTTTACAGATATGTATAATACCAGATTAGTCACATGTATATCCCTGACCCCTCCCAGTCCCCCCATCCCACCCCTCCGGACCAGTCACACAGCTCCCATGTAAGATCCCTTCTACTTCTGATCACAAGTTTGTAAGTCATTTTCTAGGGCCATGAAAATGTTTTCTAAGGCCTAGTACTCTTTGGGGTCCTAAGCTATGAAAATGACCTCCCCTTCTTATTTCTCTCTTAGTCTGTCTCTCTCTGCCATTAAAGGTTGGATCAGGGCTTCCCCTGGTGGTCCAGTGGGTAAGGACACCGCCTTGCAGTGCAAGGGGCACCAGTTCGATCCCTGGCCTGGGAAGATCCCACGTGCCATGGAGCGGCTGGACCGATGTGTCCAATTACCGAGCCAGAGGTCTGGGGCGCATGTGCCCAGAGCTGGCCCTCTGCGACGACAGATGCCACCATGATGGGAGGCCCACAGGAGCAAAAGAAAAAGACGGATGGAAATAGAGAAATGAAAGACCAATAGAAGTGGCCTACCCGTCCCTCTCCCTCCCCACCCCACTCCCCGCCAAAAAAGATAAAAAAAAAAAAGATTGGATCACCAGGACCCTAGAAACTTGTTCTTTTACACAGGTTATTTAAAGGTGACCTACAAACTTGCCAGTTAGTTAACCATAGACTTTTGCAATTATTTCCTTTTTTAAATTCAAAGGACCCTTTTCGTGAGCTTTTCCAGATTCACTAAGAATTTTCCCATTGAGTTTTTTGGTTTTTTTTTTTTGTAATAATTTTATGTATTTATTTTTTACTGTCCTGGGTCTTCATTGCTATACAGGCATTTCTATAGTGGTGGTGAGCAGGCTTCTCGTGGCTGTGGCCCCTCTTGTGGACAAGCACAGGCTCCAGGATACTCAGGCTTCATAGTTGCAACTCATGGGCTCGGTAGTTTCAATTCCTGAGCTCTAGAGCACAGCTTCAGCAGTTGTGGCACTCGGGTTTAGTTGCTCCTCGGCATGTGGGATCTTGCTGGACCAAGGATTGAACTTGTGTCTCCTGCATTGGCAGGCAGATTCTTTACACTGCTTCACCAGGGAAGCCCCTCCCTTTGAGTTTAAGCAAATCAAATGTAGTCAAATTTAAACCCTCGTATTCCCGTGTAGGACTCGATGTGTTTGCATCCCACACCTACGGACCAGTCACACAGCTCCCATGTAAGATCCCTTCTACTTCTGATCACAAGTTTGTAAGTCATTTTCTAGGGCCATGAAAATGTTTTCTAAGGCCTAGTACTCTTTGGGGTCCTAAGCTATGAAAATGACCTCCCCTTCTTATTTCTCTCTTAGTCTGTCTCTCTCTGCCATTAAAGGTTGGATCAGGGCTTCCCCTGGTGGTCCAGTGGGTAAGGACACCGCCTTGCAGTGCAAGGGGCACCAGTTCGATCCCTGGCCTGGGAAGATCCCACGTGCCATGGAGCGGCTGGACCGATGTGTCCAATTACCGAGCCAGAGGTCTGGGGCGCATGTGCCCAGAGCTGGCCCTCTGCGACGACAGATGCCACCATGATGGGAGGCCCACAGGAGCAAAAGAAAAAGACGGATGGAAATAGAGAAATGAAAGACCAATAGAAGTGGCCTACCCGTCCCTCTCCCTCCCCACCCCACTCCCCGCCAAAAAAGATAAAAAAAAAAAAGATTGGATCACCAGGACCCTAGAAACTTGTTCTTTTACACAGGTTATTTAAAGGTGACCTACAAACTTGCCAGTTAGTTAACCATAGACTTTTGCAATTATTTCCTTTTTTAAATTCAAAGGACCCTTTTCGTGAGCTTTTCCAGATTCACTAAGAATTTTCCCATTGAGTTTTTTGGTTTTTTTTTTTTGTAATAATTTTATGTATTTATTTTTGACTGTCCTGGGTCTTCATTGCTATACAGGCATTTCTATAGTGGTGGTGAGCAGGCTTCTCGTGGCTGTGGCCCCTCTTGTGGACAAGCACAGGCTCCAGGATACTCAGGCTTCATAGTTGCAACTCATGGGCTCGGTAGTTTCAATTCCTGAGCTCTAGAGCACAGCTTCAGCAGTTGTGGCACTCGGGTTTAGTTGCTCCTCGGCATGTGGGATCTTGCTGGACCAAGGATTGAACTTGTGTCTCCTGCATTGGCAGGCAGATTCTTTACACTGCTTCACCAGGGAAGCCCCTCCCTTTGAGTTTAAGCAAATCAAATGTAGTCAAATTTAAACCCTCGTATTCACGTGTAGGACTCGATGTGTTTGCAGGGATTGTGGTATATTCCGTCTCCTGCAGCCCAAGTGCCAGGAACGAACACAGGATACAGGTCCTTGTGAAGGGCAGGGGAGTGCTGCATAGATGTCATTGGGGTCAGCAACCGGTTCCCACCCCCATTCATAGCCCCCACTGAGCCTCTCTTTTCCCCAGAGCAGCTGTAGAAGGGATGTTTCCAAAGGCCTGAGCTTGGGGCATTCTAAAGACCAGGAGACCTTGGAGGGAGAGCTGGGGGGCGCTTCAGTTTGGTGGGTAAAGGTGAATTGATAGTCACTCAGTTGTGTCTGACTCTTTGCAACACACGGACTGTACTCTGCTAAGTTTCTCTGCCCATGAGATTTTCTAGACAAGAATACTGGAGTAGGTAGCCATTCCCTTCACTGGGGGATCTTCCTGACCCAGGGATCAAACCTGGGGCTCCTGAATTGCAGACAGATTCTTTACCATATGTATCACAAGGAAAGCTCAGTTTGGTGAGTAGGGTACTCTCATTTACCTGCTCTGGGTTCTCTTTGTGTAGCACACTGCAGGGGGAATGGATTTCAGCCAAGCTATAGCCCCAACCCCTGGCACCACCCCACCCCTGTTTCTTTGTTCCCTCCTCCAGCTCTCTTTGTTGCCTGGCTAGTGCAGGAGAACTTGTTGTGAATTGTAGGTGTGGAGTTCTGTCTCATCATGAGTTCTCAGAAAAATCAGTGTTAGAGGAGGAGTGTAAAACCTGTATTCTGGTAAAGAAGTAACAGAAATGGACATGGAACAATGGACTGGTTCCAGATTGGGAAAGGAGTATGTCAAGGCTGTATATTGTTATCCTGCTTGTTTAACTTACATGTAGAATACATCGTGTGAAATGCAGGTCTGGATGAAGCACAAGCTGGAATCAAGATTGCTGGGAGAAATATCAATAACCTCAGGTATGCAGATGACACCACCCTTATGACAGAAAGCGAAAGAGGAACTAAAGGGCCTCTTAAAAATGAAAGGTAACGTGCATTTTGTCACCAGGAAGCCCCTCCCTTTGAGTTCCGTAAATTAACCCTCGTATTCACGTGTAGGACTCGATGTGTTTGCAGGGATTGTGGTATATTCCGTCTCCTGCAGCCCAAGTGCCAGGAACGAACACAGGATACAGGTCCTTGTGAAGGGCAGGGGAGTGCTGCATAGATGTCATTGGGGTCAGCAACCGGTTCCCACCCCCATTCATAGCCCCCACTGAGCCTCTCTTTTCCCCAGAGCAGCTGTAAAAGGGGATGTTTCCAAAGGCCTGAGCTTGGGGCATTCTAAAGACCAGGAGACCTTGGAGGGAGAGCTGGGGGGCGCTTCAGTTTGGTGGGTAAAGGTGAATTGATAGTCACTCAGTTGTGTCTGACTCTTTGCAACACACGGACTGTACTCTGCTAAGTTTCTCTGCCCATGAGATTTTCTAGACAAGAATACTGGAGTAGGTAGCCATTCCCTTCACTGGGGGATCTTCCTGACCCAGGGATCAAACCTGGGGCTCCTGAATTGCAGACAGATTCTTTACCATATGTATCACAAGGAAAGCTCAGTTTGGTGAGTAGGGTACTCTCATTTACCTGCTCTGGGTTCTCTTTGTGTAGCACACTGCAGGGGAATGGATTTCAGCCAAGCTATACCCCCAAACCCCCTGGCACCACCCCACCCCTGTTTCTTTGTTCCCTCCTCCAGCTCTCTTTGTTGCCTGGCTAGTGCAGGAGAACTTGTTGTGAATTGTAGGTGTGGAGTTCTGTCTCATCATGAGTTCTCAGAAAAATCAGTGTTAGAGGAGGAGTGTAAAACCTGTATTCTGGTAAAGAAGTAACAGAAATGGACATGGAACAATGGACTGGTTCCAGATTGGGAAAGGAGTATGTCAAGGCTGTATATTGTTATCCTGCTTGTTTAACTTACATGTAGAATACATCGTGTGAAATGCAGGTCTGGATGAAGCACAAGCTGGAATCAAGATTGCTGGGAGAAATATCAATAACCTCAGGTATGCAGATGACACCACCCTTATGACAGAAAGCGAAAGAGGAACTAAAGGGCCTCTTGATGAAGGTGAAAGAGGAGAGTGGAAAAGCTGGCCTAAAACGAAACATGCAAAAACTGAAGATCATGGCATCTGGTCCCATCACTTCATGGCAAATAGATGGGCAAACAATGGAAACAGTGACAGACTTTATTTCCTTGGGCTCTAAAATCACTGTGGATGGTGATTGCAGCCATAAAATTAAAAGACACTTGCTTCTTGGAGGAAAAGTTATGACAAACCAAGACAACATACTCAAAAGCAGAGACATCACTTTACTGACAAAGGTCCACAGAGTCAAAGCTATAGTTTTTTCCAGTAGTCATGTATGGATGTGAGAGCTGGACCATAAAGAAGGCTGAACATCACAGAAATGATGCTTTCAAACTGTGGTGTTGGAGAAGACGCTTGAGAGTCCCTTGGACAGCAAGGTGATCAAGTCAGTCAGTACTAAAGGAAATCAATCCTGCATATTCATTGGAAGGATTGATGCTGAAGATCCAATATTTTGGCCACCTGTTGTGAAGAGCTGACTGATTGGAAAAGACCCTGATGCTGAGAAAGATTAAAGGCAGGAGGAGAAGGGGATGACAGAGGATGAGATGGTTGGATGGCATCACTAAGTAAATGGACATGAGTTTGAGAAAGCTCTAGGAAATGATGGACAGGGGAGCCTGGGGTACTGTAGTCTATCGGGTTGCAAAAAGTTGGACATAACTGAGAGACTGAACAATCACAAGAGTGAAGCTGCATGCATTTAGTCCCTGTTCTGACCTGGGATGATAGTCAGGATTCTTTTGCTTACCTGAGTATTAGGGGAGGTTTATAGTCATATTCTGTACCACCTGAGGCTTCCAGAGGATGAGTGCACAGTCTTTCCAGGACAAGTCTTAGGTTCAGATTATGGTAAATACTCCTGCCCCACATTCAGGACAACAAATTAGTAAACTGAGTTTATAAGGATTCCCAAGAATTCTCCTTTAAAAAACATTTTTTTTTAGGTGTGCTGGGTCTGTAGTTACAGTATGTGGGCTCTTTAATTGCAGAATGCAAACCCTTAGTTGTAGCATGTACAACTTAGCTTCCTGGCCAAGGATAGAGACCTTGGTTCCCTGGATTGGCAGCATTCAGTCTTAGCCACTGAATCACCAGGGAAGTCTCTAAAATTAAAAAAAAAAATAATGTTGGGGGATAGTTGATTTAAAGTATTGTGTTAGTTTCAGGTGTATGGCACAGTGAATCACTTAGACATATATCAACTCTTTTCTTAGATTCTTTTCCCATATAGGCCATTAAGGAGTATTGAGTAGAGTTTGCTGTGTTATAGAGCTGGTCCTTTAGAATTCTCCTTTATTTATTTATTTTTAATGTTTGTTTATTTAATTTATTTGGCTTCACTGGGTCTTAGTTGTGGCATGTGGGATCTCGTTCCCTGACCAGGGACTGAACCCAGACCCCCGGAACTGGGAGCATGGAGTCTTAGCCAGGAGTCTTCCCTGTACCACCAGGGAAGCCCCAAGAATTCTCATTTAAATAGTGATTTTCTCTATCTGCATTGTGCTGAACAAGTCCTATTGGCCTGACCCCAAGTTTGGCTCACAGTCTCATGATGGATAATCCCATTTATGAAGTTGCCTTTGACACAGTGGTAGAATGCTGGGATGACACAGGGTCATTCTCAATCTGGCAGTTTGCCTGCTGCCCAGAGTCCCAGAAGACAGTCCTTTAAGTACCTACTGGTGTTAAGTACTTTGGGAGCTAAGCCTGTCAAGTGTCTTAATGACAAGGAGTTAAATGTTGAAGGAAGCCCCCTGACTGGAGAATGACTCAGAGATCTAAATATCTTAAAACCATGTGCAGAGAAGTAGAACCTTAACTTCACCATGGATTTCCTTCCTCAGTGCTTGTTAGGAAATGTGAAAAGCTCTGTTGAACCTGCCGAGGTAGCCATCCTGCTTGGGAAGGAAACTGAGGGGAGTTCTGGTTTCTTTCTTTGCTTGCGTGTCTGTCTCTTTACGTCCAGAACTCTTTGCCATTGCCATGGCACTGCCATGGGATCTTCACTTACAAGTCAAGTCTCATCCTAGCTTTTCCCCAGTGTCTTTCATCACTGTCATAACATGGTCATTGACCTTTTTAGAAGCTCATCTCTTCTTTGTGAGAACATTTATGATGAAATTAGTATGATGCAAACTCACTCTAGATATATAAACCCGTCATTTCAAAAATCCATATGAAAAGTGCTAGCCTAGATTTCTGGGTCAGAGTTAAGAAAACACTGAGTAGGGCAGGGGAAATGGCATGCCCCAGAAATCTTTAAAGGAGAACAGTGCTCAAGCCTTCTCTGTGTTCTTTCTCTGTGCTCTGAGGTCTCCAACCTCACAACAAAGCCTTTTCCTCCCAAACTGCATTTTAGCTTATTCAAAGAATGTTGGGTTGTAAGTACATCATATTTACAAAAAAATCAAGATAGATGTAAGAATCTGCCTCATGAATATCAAAACTGCTATTGAGCCTCCAGGAAACTCACTTCAGACCTAGAGACACTCATAGACTGAAAGTGAGAGGATGGAAAAAGATATTCCATGCAAATGGAAATCAAAAGAAAGTTGGAGTAGCAATCCTCATATCAGACAAAATAGACCTCAAAATAAAGAAGATTAGAAGAGACAAGGCAGGACACTACATAATGATCAAGGGATCGATCCAAGAAGAAGACATAACAATCATAAATATCTATGCACCCAACACAGGAGCACCCCAATACATAAGACAAACACTTTCAGACATAAAAGAAGACATCGACATTAACACAATCGTAGTAGGAGACTTTAACACTCCTCTCACACCAATGGATAGATCATCCAAACAGGAGATTAATAAAGAAACACAAGCCTTAAATGCCACACTAGAAGAAATGGACCTCATCTATATCTTTAGAACTTTCCATCCAAAAGCAGAAGAATACACTTTATTCTTTAGAACAATTTCCTTCCCCAAAACAGAACTGAAATTCAACCATCTTCTCAGACCTGCTTGAAAACTGTGCAGAGAAGTAGAACCTTAACTTCACCATGGATTTCCTTCCTCAGTGCTTGTTAGGAAATGTGAAAAGCTCTGTTGAACCTGCCGAGGTAGCCATCCTGCTTGGGAAGGAAACTGAGGGGAGTTCTGGTTTCTTTCTTTGCTTGCGTGTCTGTCTCTTTACGTCCAGAACTCTTTGCCATTGCCATGGCACTGCCATGGGATCTTCACTTACAAGTCAAGTCTCATCCTAGCTTTTCCCCAGTGTCTTTCATCACTGTCATAACATGGTCATTGACCTTTTTAGAAGCTCATCTCTTCTTTGTGAGAACATTTATGATGAAATTAGTATGATGCAAACTCACTCTAGATATATAAACCCGTCATTTCAAAAATCCATATGAAAAGTGCTAGCCTAGATTTCTGGGTCAGTTAAGAAAACACTGAGTAGGGCAGGGGAAATGGCATGCCCCAGAAATCTTTAAAGGAGAACAGTGCTCAAGCCTTCTCTGTGTTCTTTCTCTGTGCTCTGAGGTCTCCAACCTCACAACAAAGCCTTTTCCTCCCAAACTGCATTTTAGCTTATTCAAAGAATGTTGGGTTGTAAGTACATCATATTTACAAAAAAATCAAGATAGATGTAAGAATCTGCCTCATGAATATCAAAACTGCTATTGAGCCTCCAGGAAACTCACTTCAGACCTAGAGACACTCATAGACTGAAAGTGAGAGGATGGAAAAAGATATTCCATGCAAATGGAAATCAAAAGAAAGTTGGAGTAGCAATCCTCATATCAGACAAAATAGACCTCAAAATAAAGAAGATTAGAAGAGACAAGGCAGGACACTACATAATGATCAAGGGATCGATCCAAGAAGAAGACATAACAATCATAAATATCTATGCACCCAACACAGGAGCACCCCAATACATAAGACAAACACTTTCAGACATAAAAGAAGACATCGACATTAACACAATCGTAGTAGGAGACTTTAACACTCCTCTCACACCAATGGATAGATCATCCAAACAGGAGATTAATAAAGAAACACAAGCCTTAAATGCCACACTAGAAGAAATGGACCTCATCTATATCTTTAGAACTTTCCATCCAAAAGCAGAAGAATACACTTTATTCTCAAGTGCTCATGGAACATTCTCCAGGATAGATCACATCTTGGGCCACAAATCAAACCTCAGTCAATTCAAGAAAGCTGAAATTATATCAACCATCTTCTCAGACCACAATGCAATGAGACTAGAGATCAACTACAGGAAAAAAAAAAATGCTAAAAACACAAACACATGGAGATTAAACAATACATACCTAAAAAACCAACTGATTACTGAGCAAATCAAAGGAGAAATAAAAAATTCCTAGAAGAAAATGACACACAACAGTGCAAAATCTGTAGGATACTGCAAAAGCAGTTCTAAGAGGGAATTTTATAGCAATTCAATCCTACCTCAAGAAACTAGGAAAATCTCAAACAGACGACCTAACCTTATGCTTAAAACAATGGGAGAAAGAAGAACAAAAACACCCCAAAGCCAGCAGAAGAAGGGAAATCATAAAGATCAGAGCAGAAATAAATGAGAAAGAAATGAAAGAAGCAATAGTAAAGATAAATAAAACAAAAAGCTGGTTCTTTGAAAAGGTAAATAAAATCGACAAATTGCTGGCCAGACTCATCAAGAAAAAAAGAGAGAAGAACCAGATCCACAAAATCAAAAATGAAAAAGGAGAGATTACAACAGATAATGCAGAAATCCAAAGGATTATAAGAGACTATTATGAACAACTCTATGGCAACAAAGAGGACAACCTGGAAGAAATGGACAGTTTCTTAGAGAAGATTAATCTCCCAAGACTGAACCAAGAAGAAATAGAAACTATGAACAACCCAATCACAAACTCAGAAATCGAATTTGTGATAAAAAAAAAAAATCTACCCAAAAATAAAAGCCCAGGGCCAGATGGCTTCACAGCCAAATTCTACCAAACATTTAAAGAAGAGCTAATGCCTGCCTTCTAAAACTCTTTCAAAAAATTGCACAGGAAGGAACACTTCCAAACACATTCTACGAGGCCACCATCACCCTGATACCAAAACCAGGCAAAGACAACACAAAAAAAGAAAATTATAGGCCAATTTCACTGATGAATCTAAATGCCAAAATCCTCAACAAAATACTAGCAAACAGAATTCAACAACACATCAAAAAGCTCATACATCATGATCAAGTTGGGTTCATCCCAGGTATGCAAGGATTCTTCAATATCCACAAATCAATCAATGTGATACACCATATCAACAAACTGAGAGACAAAAATCACATGATAATCTCAGTAGATCAACTAGAGGGAAAAAATGCTAAAAACACAAACACATGGAGATTAAACAATACATACCTAAAAAACCAACTGATTACTGAGCAAATCAAAGGAGAAATAAAAAATTCCTAGAAGAAAATGACACACAACAGTGCAAAATCTGTAGGATACTGCAAAAGCAGTTCTAAGAGGGAATTTTATAGCAATTCAATCCTACCTCAAGAAACTAGGAAAATCTCAAACAGACGACCTAACCTTATGCTTAAAACAATGGGAGAAAGAAGAACAAAAACACCCCAAAGCCAGCAGAAGAAGGGAAATCATAAAGATCAGAGCAGAAATAAATGAGAAAGAAATGAAAGAAGCAATAGTAAAGATAAATAAAACAAAAAGCTGGTTCTTTGAAAAGGTAAATAAAATCGACAAATTGCTGGCCAGACTCATCAAGAAAAAAAGAGAGAAGAACCAGATCCACAAAATCAAAAATGAAAAAGGAGAGATTACAACAGATAATGCAGAAATCCAAAGGATTATAAGAGACTATTATGAACAACTCTATGGCAACAAAGAGGACAACCTGGAAGAAATGGACAGTTTCTTAGAGAAGATTAATCTCCCAAGACTGAACCAAGAAGAAATAGAAACTATGAACAACCCAATCACAAACTCAGAAATCGAATTTATGATAAAAAAAAAAAAATCTACCCAAAAATAAAAGCCCAGGGCCAGATGGCTTCACAGCCAAATTCTACCAAACATTTAAAGAAGAGCTAATGCCTGCCTTCTAAAACTCTTTCAAAAAATTGCACAGGAAGGAACACTTCCAAACACATTCTACGAGGCCACCATCACCCTGATACCAAAACCAGGCAAAGACAACACAAAAAAAGAAAATTATAGGCCAATTTCACTGATGAATCTAAATGCCAAAATCCTCAACAAAATACTAGCAAACAGAATTCAACAACACATCAAAAAGCTCATACATCATGATCAAGTTGGGTTCATCCCAGGTATGCAAGGATTCTTCAATATCCACAAATCAATCAATGTGATACACCATATCAACAAACTGAGAGACAAAAATCACATGATAATCTCAGTAGATGCAGAAAAAGCCTTCGACAAAGTACAGCACCCATTTATGATTAAAAACTCTTCAAAAAATGGGCATAGAAGGAACCTATCTCAACATAGTGAAAGCCATATATGAGAAGCCCACAGCGAACATTATCCTCAATGGTGAAAAACTCAAAGCATTTCCTCTAAGATCAGGAACAAGACAAGGGTGTCCACTTTCACCACTCTTATTCAACATAGTCCTGGAAGTTCTAGCAATAGCAATAAGAGAAGAGAAAGAAATCAAAGGAATCCAGATTGGAAAAGAAGAAGTCAAACTCTCTCTATTTGCAGATGACATGATATTATACATAGAAAATCCCAAAGACACTATTACAAAACTACTAGAGTTAATCAGCGAATTCAGCAAAGTCGCAGGATACAAAATCAATATACAGAAATCACTGGCATTCCTATACACAAACAATGAAAAATCAGAAAATGAAATCAAAGAGGCAGTTCCCTTCACCATCGCAACCAAAAGAATCAAATATCTAGGAATAAACCTACCCAAAGAAACAAAAGAACTGTACACAGAAAATTACAAGACACTCATGAGAGACATTAAAGAAGAGTTAAACAGATGGAGAAATATTCCGTGTTCCTGGGTCGGGAGAATCAATATTGTGAAAATGACCATACTACCAAATGTCATCTATAGATTCAATGCGATCCCTATCAAGCTTCCAATAACATTCTTCACAGAACTAGACCAACGAATAACACAGTTCATATGGAAACACAAAAGACCTCAAATAGCCAAAGCAATCCTCAGGAAGAAGAATGGAGCTGGGGGGATCAGCCTCCCCAACTTCAGACTCTACTACAAAGCAACAGTCATCAAGACAGTATGGTACTGGCACAAAAACAGAAATATCGACCAATGGAACACGATCGAGAACCCAGAGATAAAGCCACGCACCTATGGGTACCTTATTTCGACCAAAAGACACCTCAACAAACTGAGAGAACAAAAATCAAAATGTGATACACCATATCAACAAACTGAGAGACAAAAATCACATGATAATCTCAGTAGATGCAGAAAAAGCCTTCGACAAAGTACAGCACCCATTTATGATTAAAAACTCTTCAAAAAATGGGCATAGAAGGAACCTATCTCAACATAGTGAAAGCCATATATGAGAAGCCCACAGCGAACATTATCCTCAATGGTGAAAAACTCAAAGCATTTCCTCTAAGATCAGGAACAAGACAAGGGTGTCCACTTTCACCACTCTTATTCAACATAGTCCTGGAAGTTCTAGCAATAGCAATAAGAGAAGAGAAAGAAATCAAAGGAATCCAGATTGGAAAAGAAGAAGTCAAACTCTCTCTATTTGCAGATGACATGATATTATACATAGAAAATCCCAAAGACACTATTACAAAACTACTAGAGTTAATCAGCGAATTCAGCAAAGTCGCAGGATACAAAATCAATATACAGAAATCACTGGCATTCCTATACACAAACAATGAAAAATCAGAAAATGAAATCAAAGAGGCAGTTCCCTTCACCATCGCAACCAAAAGAATCAAATATCTAGGAATAAACCTACCCAAAGAAACAAAAGAACTGTACACAGAAAATTACAAGACACTCATGAGAGACATTAAAGAAGAGTTAAACAGATGGAGAAATATTCCGTGTTCCTGGGTCGGGAGAATCAATATTGTGAAAATGACCATACTACCAAATGTCATCTATAGATTCAATGCGATCCCTATCAAGCTTCCAATAACATTCTTCACAGAACTAGACCAACGAATAACACAGTTCATATGGAAACACAAAAGACCTCAAATAGCCAAAGCAATCCTCAGGAAGAAGAATGGAGCTGGGGGGATCAGCCTCCCCAACTTCAGACTCTACTACAAAGCAACAGTCATCAAGACAGTATGGTACTGGCACAAAAACAGAAATATCGACCAATGGAACACGATCGAGAACCCAGAGATAAAGCCACGCACCTATGGGTACCTTATTTTTAACAAAGGAGGCGAACATATAAAATGGGACAAAGACAGCCTCTTCAACAAATGGTGTTGGGAAAATTGGACAGCTACATGCAAACAAATGAAGTTGGAACATACCCTGACACCATGCACAAAGATCAACTCAAAATGGATTAAAGACCTAAATGTAAGGCCAGAAACCATCAAACTCTTAGAGGAGAATATAGGCAAAACCCTCAAGGACATCAATCAAAGCAAGATCTTCTCTGACCCACCTACTAGAATAGTGGAACTAAAAAGACAAATGAACACGTGGGACCTAATGAAACTTAAAAGCTTTTGCACAGCTAAAGAAATTACAAAAAAGCTGAACAGACAGCCCACAGAGTGGGAGAAAGTCATAGCAAATGAAACAACAGACAAAGAATTAATCTCCAAAATCGACAAGCAACTCAGACAACTCAGCACTGGAAAAACGAACAACCCAATCAAAAAATGGGAAAAGGACCTAAACAGACACCTCTCCAACGATGACATACAGATGGCCCAAAAACACATGAAACGATGCTCAACTTCACTAATAATTAGAGAAATGCAAATCAAAACTACAATGAGATATCACCTCACACCCGTCAGAATGGCCATCATCCACAAATCGACAGACAATAAATGCTGAGAGGCTGTGGAGAAAAGGGAACACTCCTGCATTGCTGGTGGGAGTGTAAATTGATACAGCCTCTATGGAAGACAGTCTGGAGATTTCTTAAAAAACTCAAAATAGAAGCACCCTATGACCCAGCAATCCCACTCTTAGGCTTATACCCCGACGAAATCAAAACTGAAAGAAGCACCTGTACCCCAATGTTCATTGCAGCTCTCTATACAATAGCTAGAACATGGAAGGAACCTAGATGCCCATCGACGAACGAATGGATCCAAAAGCTCTGGTACACATATGCAATGGATACTACACAGCTGTAAAGAGAAATGCAGAAGAATCAGCCCTAATGAGGTGGCTGGATCTAGAACGTATCATCAAAAGTGAAGTCAGTCAGAAAGAGAAGGACAAATACAATATATTAACACATATATATGGAATCTAGTAGGATGGTGATGATGGCACATGCAGTGAAGCAGAAAGACAGACATGGACAGTGGACATATGGACATATAAAATGGGACAAAGACAGCCTCTTCAACAAATGGTGTTGGGAAAATTGGACAGCTACATGCAAACAAATGAAGTTGGAACATACCCTGACACCATGCACAAAGATCAACTCAAAATGGATTAAAGACCTAAATGTAAGGCCAGAAACCATCAAACTCTTAGAGGAGAATATAGGCAAAACCCTCAAGGACATCAATCAAAGCAAGATCTTCTCTGACCCACCTACTAGAATAGTGGAACTAAAAAGACAAATGAACACGTGGGACCTAATGAAACTTAAAAACTTTTGCACAGCTAAAGAAATTACAAAAAAGCTGAACAGACAGCCCACAGAGTGGGAGAAAGTCATAGCAAATGAAACAACAGACAAAGAATTAATCTCCAAAATCGACAAGCAACTCAGACAACTCAGCACTGGAAAAACGAACAACCCAATCAAAAAATGGGAAAAGGACCTAAACAGACACCTCTCCAACGATGACATACAGATGGCCCAAAAACACATGAAACGATGCTCAACTTCACTAATAATTAGAGAAATGCAAATCAAAACTACAATGAGATATCACCTCACACCCGTCAGAATGGCCATCATCCACAAATCGACAGACAATAAATGCTGGAGAGGCTGTGGAGAAAAGGGAACACTCCTGCATTGCTGGTGGGAGTGTAAATTGATACAGCCTCTATGGAAGACAGTCTGGAGATTTCTTAAAAAACTCAAAATAGAAGCACCCTATGACCCAGCAATCCCACTCTTAGGCTTATACCCCGACGAAATCAAAACTGAAAGAAGCACCTGTACCCCAATGTTCATTGCAGCTCTCTATACAATAGCTAGAACATGGAAGGAACCTAGATGCCCATCGACGAACGAATGGATCCAAAAGCTCTGGTACACATATGCAATGGATACTACACAGCTGTAAAGAGAAATGCAGAAGAATCAGCCCTAATGAGGTGGCTGGATCTAGAACGTATCATCAAAAGTGAAGTCAGTCAGAAAGAGAAGGACAAATACAATATATTAACACATATCTATGGCATCTAGTAGGATGGTGATGATGGCACATGCAGTGAAGCAACAGAAAGACAGACATGGACAGTGGACATATGGACATTATGGGGAAGGAACAGAGGGTGGGAGGTGTAAAGGGAGTAGCATGAAGGCTTGTCCTATCATAAGTGAAGAAAATAGCTATAGTCATTGCTCTGTGAGAAAAGGGGATCCTTCAGGGGTGCTGTGTGATGGCCGGGAGGGATGGGAAGGGGGGATATACATATGACTAATCTGGGAACATGCATATCTGTAAACAACAAAACTCTGTAAAAGTTAAAAGTAAAATAAAGGTTAAAAAACAAAACCAAAAAACTGCTATTGAGTAGATTCCTTATCCCATTATTTAGGTCCCTTAGAGAAGTAGTGTACTTTTTATGAGAATACAGCTGATCAATTCTTACAAAGAAATTAGTGCACAGAAGTTTTCCTCTTTGAGAACAAACTTGTAGTTGCTGAGGGGCTGGGGGAGGTTTGGATTAGGAGTCTGGCATTAACTGATGCACACTATTATTATATATATAGAATGGCTAAACAACAAGGTCCCACTGTATAGCATCAGGGAACTATATTCAATATTCTATGATAAACCATGATAGAAAAGAAGATTTAAAAATGTATACATATATATATTATAAATAATATATATATATGCAAATAACGAAATCACTGGTGTTTAGCAGAAGTCAATACAACATTGTAAATCAACTATGATTCAATAAAAAGTCAATTTTTTAAAAAGGCAGTGATGACCTTTTACTTGAAGCTTTTTTTTTTTTTTTAATTTTGGCTCTTCAATTTTTTTTTTAGATTATTTTTTAATCTATTTTCATTCATCTCTACTCTTCAGCCTGTGTGGGCCTCCCATTGCAGTGGCCTCTCTTGTTACAGAGCACTCGCTCTGAGTGCATGTACTCCAGAGCACTGTCTGGTAATTGGACATAACAATCCAGCCCTTCCTCCACATGTGGGATCTTCCCGGGCCAGAGATTGAACTGGCGCCCCTTGCACTGCAAGGCAGATTCTTTACCCACTGGACCACCAGGGAAACCCTACCTGAAGCTTTTTATGCAAGTTAAAACAGATGCTTATTTCCTGAAGTCTAAAAATACATTAGGTTCTTATAAATATACAATTTTACTAACAGTGTAATGGTAACATACATATAATGCAGATCTTATAAAATTGATTTGATTTTGTAAGACACTCAATTTAGAGCTACTACTCAGTCAAAAACATCAAATTAGTATCTGGAAAACTGAAGATTAGGGTAAACACTTTGCTTGTGAAAGAGTGATGGTCACGTATTTCTTATGATATATAGTTGGGTGTCAATGTAATGTTCACATATGAAAGTAAATTGGTATATAAAAATATGTAGCTAAATAAAATGTGGTCTAGAACAAGTTTTAAAAAATGTTAATTTTTTTTTTTTTTTAAAGAATTTTCCTCTTTGGAAGAATTGGTATGCTTAGTCATGGAATGCATAAAGTCAGGTGACTAGTTTGGTCCATCTTACCCCTTTCTGATTTGACTGTAAGTTCAGAGTTAAATTTAATACTCAATTATACTTATTGGTATTTCTTCATATTATATAATCTAGTATATAAAAAATTATGTATGTCCAGTGATGTTCATGGTGACTGTCTTTTTTTAATATTTATTTTTGCTTACTTTTTTGCTGTACCAGTTCTCTAAAAAGAAAAACAATATGAAAGATATATACTGAGTACCTGATAGGTTCTAATCAGTTTTTATTTTTCTTCAGCAGTTCTACTGTATACATCCTCTTATGGGAAGCTATGTCAAACCCTTTTGAAGATGGAAGCTGGATGTAAAGTATTAACCAGATATTAAAATGAACAACCTAAGAGAGACTAGGCTGGCTGTCAGTACAAAAATACCTTAACCCTGGGAAAAGGCAGCTCTGTTGATCCCACAATGCAGGGCTGATGCCTACTGTGTCCGTGTCATGGAATGGGAGCTTTGCTGGGACTGAGTGGTTAGGGGCTGGTGCCCAAGTTTGACCTTGGAACTCTTTGCTCCACATCAGCCTTCTGGCCAAAAGAAAAGGGACTCTTTATCTTCTGGTGGTAGCAAGTCCCCTTTGGCTGCGGGAGTTACAGCACTTACCTGTTGACATCTGACTTCATTAGAAACACTGAAGCAATTCTTTTTTTTTTTGAAGCAATTTCTTGATGTGCCAGTTTTCTTCAACTCAACCAACAGGCCCACATGCTATTTCCTGAGATATTTTTCTAGGTGGCTGACTCCTCTAAGTTACATAACTGTACCATTCTTCTGAATATTTTATGACAAAGTAGCTTGTCTTCTGTGCCCCTGTATATGCAGAGACTTGTTTTAAGTCAGAAAGATTCTAGGGGAGACCTCAAACATGGTGGGCAGGTGTGTCTTCACCCAAAGAATTCCCTTAACATTGTTTGCCAGTAGTAGTGCCCACATCAGAAATGATGACAAACAAAATCAACAATTGTGAAGTATTTCCTATGTTAAGGTACTATAATCAATACATATTAATGGATTCCCTCTCTTTTTCTCTACCTTTTGAAGTCTCTCATCTAAGAACTAGAAGTTGTCTTAAGTTCACTTATTCTTTTTTATTTTATTATTATTTATTTTTGGGCGGGGGTCGGGTTGGGGAGGGAGGGGTGGGCGGGCCACTTCTATTGGTCTTTCATTTCTCTATTTTCATCCGTCTTTGTTCTTTGGCTCCTGTGGGCCTCCCATCGCGGTGGCGTCTGTCGTTGCAGAGCACTGGCCCTGGGCGCCTGCGCGCCAGAGCTCCGGCTCGGTGATTGGCCTTTTTTTTTGCTTACTTTTGCTGTACCAGTTCTCTAAAAGAAAAACAATATGAAAGATATATACTGAGTACCTGATAGGTTCTAATCAGTTTTATTTTCTTCAGCAGTTCTACTGTATACATCCTCTTATGGGAAGCTATGTCAAACCCTTTTGAAGATGGAAGCTGGATGTAAAGTATTAACCAGATATTAAAATGAACAACCTAAGAGAGACTAGGCTGGCTGTCAGTACAAAAATACCTTAACCCTGGGAAAAGGCAGCTCTGTTGATCCCACAATGCAGGGCTGATGCCTACTGTGTCCGTGTCATGGAATGGGAGCTTTGCTGGGACTGAGTGGTTAGGGGCTGGTGCCCAAGTTTGACCTTGGAACTCTTTGCTCCACATCAGCCTTCTGGCCAAAAGAAAAGGGACTCTTTATCTTCTGGTGGTAGCAAGTCCCCTTTGGCTGCGGGAGTTACAGCACTTACCTGTTGACATCTGACTTCATTAGAAACACTGAAGCAATTCTTTTTTTTTTTTTTGAAGCAATTTCTTGATGTGCCAGTTTTCTTCAACTCAACCAACAGGCCCACATGCTATTTCCTGAGATATTTTTCTAGGTGGCTGACTCCTCTAAGTTACATAACTGTACCATTCTTCTGAATATTTTATGACAAAGTAGCTTGTCTTCTGTGCCCCTGTATATGCAGAGACTTGTTTTAAGTCAGAAAGATTCTAGGGGAGACCTCAAACATGGTGGGCAGGTGTGTCTTCACCCAAAGAATTCCCTTAACATTGTTTGCCAGTAGTAGTGCCCACATCAGAAATGATGACAAACAAAATCAACAATTGTGAAGTATTTCCTATGTTAAGGTACTATAATCAATACATATTAATGGATTCCCTCTTTTTCTCTACCTTTTGAAGTCTCTCATCTAAGAACTAGAAGTTGTCTTAAGTTCACTTATTCTTTTTTATTTTATTATTATTTATTTTTGGGCGGGGGTCGGGTTGGGGAGGGAGGGGAGCGGGCGGGCCACTTCTATTGGTCTTTCATTTCTCTATTTTCATCCGTGTTTGTTCTTTGGCTCCCGTGGGCCTCCCATCGCGGTGGCGTCTGTAGTTGCAGAGCACCGGCTCTGGGCGCATGCGCTCCAGAGCTCCGGCTCGGTGATTGGACACATCGGTCCAGCCACTCTGCGGCACATGGGATCTTCCCAGGCCAGGGATCGAACCGGTGCCCCTTGCACTGCAAGGCGGTGTTCTTACCCACTGGACCACCAGGAGAAGCTCCCCACTTATTCTTTTCTAATTTGTTGTGCAGAATCTTTACTTGCTACATGCAGGCTCTTAGTTGTGGCATGCTGGCTCTAATACCTCACTAAGGATGCAACCGGGGTCCCCTGCACTGGAAGCTCGGAGTCTTAACCACTGGACCACAGTGGAAGTCCAAGCTCACCTAGTCTGATGCACCCATTTTCCATTTGAAGAAATGGAGGCATAGAAATTTTCATTATTCAGCTTCAAATACCATAGTTGTTTAGTGGCAGAACTTGAATTCAATGCTTATACTGACTGAGTCTGCAAAATGTACAGAATGTGCTGATATCTGTGAATGCAGGGTGGGCATTCAGATAGTAAAGGGACACAGAGCAATGAGATGAGCCTCTATTAGCCACAAATAATGAATTAGATATTGTGTGTGTGTGCTTTTTAAAAAAATACCAATGGTAAAATAGAGCAATGTTTTATTTAAGATATTAATTTTTATTTCAAGAAACATTTATTGTGTGCCAGATAAGTGCTAGCCCCAGAGGATACACAGATGAATAAGACATGCTTCTAGGCCTTATTTAATAGTGTAATACTGTATAACTTTGATTTTCCAAGTGAAAAAATATATAGGAGGAGGATATGAAATGGCACTTATGATGGGACTCAGAGAAAGCAAGAAACTAAATGCACTAAAAGTAAATATTCTAATTCTATATAACAAGGAATTGCTTTTCCTTGGTGGTTCAGATGGTAAAGAATTCACCTGCAATGCAGGAGACCAGGGTTCAATTCCTGGGCCGGGAAGATCTGCTGAAGAAGGGAATGGCAACCCACTCCATATTCTTGCCTGGACTATCCCATGGACAGAGGAGCCTGGCAGGCTACAGTCCATGGGGTCACACAGAGTCAAACTTTCACTTCACTAAAGGGTGTTTGATTTTGTCAGATTGTCTAAGTTAGATACTGTTTAGTGTGCTTCTTTTGAGAGCAGATGACTCTGACTGTTGTCAGCCTTTTAATGTAGGATCCCCAATCTAGGTAAACGACAGAGTGAGGCTGTAGTGGATGGTCATAACCTCAAAACTCTGAAGACAGGGCAGGGGAATGGGACGAAGGTAGGAAAAGTAGATAGTTTTCCCGTTTTTCTGCAGTCTGATTCTTTCAGATTCTAGATTCCTAGATATTCTATACAGTTGGTAAGTTTCCCATTTTACAGATAAAAGATATATATTATTTTATGTGAATGTGCAGGGTTTTTTTTTTGTTTTTTGTTTTTTTTTTGGTAAATATTTAAGGAAATTAGTGAGAAAGAAAAAAAAAAAAATAGCACCTGATGGACCATCTGGTCTACCCCTTCTATTTTCTAGGTAAAGAGACAGGCTTAGATAGCAAGACTGACTTGTTCCAAACTCCACAGTTTCTGGAAAAATCTGGTCTTTCCAACACTTTGCCTGGCATCACACTTTATATAATTTTGAAAATCAAAGTTATATAGTATTACATTATCAAATAGGGCCAAGAAGCATGTCTTCTTCATCTGTGTATCCTCTGGGGCTAGCACTGTATCTGGCACACAATAAATGTTTCTTGAAATAAAAAATTAATATCTTAAATACAACATTGCTCTATTTTACCATTGGTATTTAAAAAAAAAGCATGCACACACAATGTTTTCAAAATAATGTCAATTCTGCACATGAGGGAGGGGACTGTTCTCTTGAGAACTGAAACTCCATCACTTCAGCCTCTGCTCTCAGGCTGTTTGTACTGGGGAAAGCTGAGCACTCTACCGCCAGCTTAAAGCCTCTGATCATAGACATAGGGACATTGTGGGGAAGAAATAGGGAGGGGGAAGCATGGAGGGAGTAACATGGAAACCTATACTGTTATGTGTGGAAAAGATAGCTAGTGTCATTGTTCTAAGGGAATTGGAGTGCTTACAATGGCGTGGGGCGATGGTCTGGAGGGGTGGGATGGGGAACTGGGGTGGGTAGGGACCATGGATATGCATGATTGGGAAACTAAAGGGTGTTTGATTTTGTCAGATTGTCTAAGTTAGATACTGTTTAGTGTGCTTCTTTTGAGAGCAGATGACTCTGACTGTTGTCAGCCTTTTAATGTAGGATCCCCAATCTAGGTAAACGACAGAGTGAGGCTGTAGTGGATGGTCATAACCTCAAAACTCTGAAGACAGGGCAGGGGAATGGGACGAAGGTAGGAAAAGTAGATAGTTTTCCCGTTTTTCTGCAGTCTGATTCTTTCAGATTCTAGATTCCTAGATATTCTATACAGTTGGTAAGTTTCCCATTTTACAGATAAAAGATATATATTATTTTATGTGAATGTGCAGGGTTTTTTTTTTTGTTTTTTGTTTTTTTTTTGGTAAATATTTAAGGAAATTAGTGAGAAAGAAAAAAAAAAAAATAGCACCTGATGGACCATCTGGTCTACCCCTTCTATTTTCTAGGTAAAGAGACAGGCTTAGATAGCAAGACTGACTTGTTCCAAACTCCACAGTTTCTGGAAAAATCTGGTCTTTCCAACACTTTGCCTGGCATCACACTTTATATAATTTTGAAAATCAAAGTTATATAGTATTACATTATCAAATAGGGCCAAGAAGCATGTCTTCTTCATCTGTGTATCCTCTGGGGCTAGCACTGTATCTGGCACACAATAAATGTTTCTTGAAATAAAAAATTAATATCTTAAATACAACATTGCTCTATTTTACCATTGGTATTTAAAAAAAAGCATGCACACACAATGTTTTCAAAATAATGTCAATTCTGCACATGAGGGAGGGGACTGTTCTCTTGAGAACTGAAACTCCATCACTTCAGCCTCTGCTCTCAGGCTGTTTGTACTGGGGAAAGCTGAGCACTCTACCGCCAGCTTAAAGCCTCTGATCATAGACATAGGGACATTGTGGGGAAGAAATAGGGAGGGGGAAGCATGGAGGGAGTAACATGGAAACCTATACTGTTATGTGTGGAAAAGATAGCTAGTGTCATTGTTCTAAGGGAATTGGAGTGCTTACAATGGCGTGGGGCGATGGTCTGGAGAGGTGGGAGGTGGGAACTGGGGGTGGGTAGGGACCATGGATATGCATATGACTGATCTGGGAACATACATGTCTGTGAACAACAAAACTCTGTAAAACCTTTAAAATAAAGAATAAAAAAAAATATATATATATATATATATATATAAAAGAGGGTTTTCGAGAAGCTGCTATGACAAGGTCTGTTTGAAAGTGAGACTTAGAGAGGGAAAAGATATTCATTCAAGAAGATAAAATGCATGAAGGAAAAGGTTAAACTCTAGGCAAAAATGACTCCCTTTGGACAGTTTTCACACTGCTCCTTTCACAGCTTCTGCTGTGGGTACTTATACCCCTTCTGATTTATGGACCCACTTGACTGTGTGCCCGTGAGGCTGAAAGTGTGCCTGTTTTGCTTACTCTGAGATCCAGAGCACCAAACACAAGCCTGGCATGTAGCAGATGCTCAGGCTGTATTTGTTGAATAAATGAAAGAAGTAGAAAAAGATTTTTTTTTTCCCTCAGAATGTGTCCAACATTTGCCCTTGAACATGTGAGTACCATTCCCTATATCATACACTTGCCTTTCTAAGGTCAGAAGCTAATGCTCAGAGCATTTGTTTTTAACAAACTGAATCGAATCTTTATATTCCACCAAAGAAATTCTGTTGAAATTTCTATGAAACTGAAGCAACCTACAAGTCTCTGTCTTGTCTTGCTTGCCTTATACCTCAACAGATCCATAAGAGCACCCTGAAAACCACAGGCCCATTTTTCACCTCCATCTATACACACTGTAAACTTTATTTTCTTGGGCTCCAGAATTACTGTAGTCATGGTATTAAAAGATGCTTGCTCTTTGGAAGAAAAGCTATGACAAACAGCATGTTAAAACTATGACTAGACAGCATGTTAAAAAGCAGAGATGTCAGTTTGCCCACAAAGGTCTGTCTAGTCAGAGCTTTGATTTTTCCCAGTAGTCATATATGGATCTGGGAGTTGGATCATAAAGAAGGCTGAGCTCTGAAAAATCGATGCTTTCGAATTGTGTTGCTGGATAATTCTCTTGAGAGTCCCTTGGACAGCAAAGAGATCAAACTAGTCAATCCTAAAGGAAGTTAACACTAAATATTCATTGGAAGGACTGATGCTAAAGCTAAAGCTCCAGTACCTTGGGCACTGATGCGAAGAGATGACTCACTGCAGAAAATCCTGATGCTGGGAAAGATTGAGAGTAGGAAGAGAAAGGGGCAACAGTGGATGAGATGGTTGGATGACATCATCAACTCAATGGACAAGAGTTTGAGCAAGCTCCAGGAGATGGTGAAGAATGGAGAAGCCTGGTGCATTGCATTCTGTGGGATTGCAAAGAGTTGGCCACAACCAAGTGACTGAACAACAATATACACTGTATTCCTCTCCCTTGGTAACCTCTGTGGTAGTCCTTCCTGAGGTACTACCAGGAGATCCCTAAGTCTAAAAGTAGAACAGCTGTTGATAAACCCCAGTATGTTGCGTCAAAACAACTTGGATGTGGTTGTCCAGCTCCTTGCCCACATATGTACCTTGGGCCTTTGCAATTTTAACTGGCCACACTCCTTCCAGGTATCCCTGGCAGGTTACAGAGGAGAGGAAATTCAACATTTGCTTCTTGATAGTCTTTTCCATTCTCACTTTCACATTCTAACTTGGGATTTTTTCCCTTCACATGGTTTCAAAGCCAACCTTAGTCTGTTCGACAGAATTACTAGTTAGTAGCTGGAAAAATGAAACTACACAAAGGATCTGATGGTACAAACACAGGCAGAGGACGCAGACATTAGTGAGGCAGGATAGGACTCTGTGTACTAAGGAAACATCCCAGGACATTGCTCAGAGGCAGATCCCTCCTGCACTGTAAATGGAGAGGACAGAGAGGTGAGAAGGGGATGCTTTGCCTTTCTTTAAATGAGCTTGGACACGTCCTGATCTTGGTGACCAGCTTCCCCACCCAGCAGGTCCCACTCACCTCTTCAGCTGGCTGTTTCCCAGCTCCTCCAGGTCCTGACACAGTCAAGCCGGCTCTTTCTCCCTTCAGCCCCCAGTGGGTAGATTCTGCTGCTCCAGCCTGCTGGTACTGGTAGGTTGGGACGCTGATTAAGGTGGTCACATTACAGAGCAGTCGACTGGCACAGGCCAGGCACATGAAGTAATGGGAGAAAGAATTAGGGTCCATTTTTGATGAGAGGTAAAAAAGCCCTTCTTGCCAAAGGACATCTAAAAGCCTAGAGGAAATACACAGTTAAAGCCTGTACTTGAAAAAGCACATTTGGCTGAGCCCTGCACTTTTTCTTTTCCTTTTTACAAACTTTTTTCAACTTCCACAACTTTAAGAAAATGACGGTGTCCTGTAGGAGGCGGTTTGATAAGAGACGTGGGTGTCAGATAATGTGGAAAGAGGAAGATGGGTTGTCCAAGTGGAAAAAAAGCTTCCCTGGACCACAAGGTCTCATTGTCTCAAATTTTTTTTTTGGTGCGGGGTGGCGGGGCGGGCGGGCCTCTTCTATTGGTCTTTCATTTGTCTATTTCCATCCATCTTTGTTCTTTGGCCCGTGTGGTCCTCACATCGCCGTGGCCTCTGTTGTCGCAGATCACCGGCTCTGGGCGCATGCACTCCAGAGCTCCGGCTCGGTAATTGGACACATGGGTCCAGCTGCTCCGCGGCACGTGGTATCTTCCCAGGCCAGGGATCGAGCCGGCACCCCTTGCCCTGCAAGGTGGTGTCCTTACCCACTGGACCACCAGGGAAGCCCTCATTGTCTCAATTTTGACTGCTTCTGTTGCTGGCTGCGGGCAGTCGAGGGAGGAGAGATGCAGCTACTGCTATTGAATCTAGATGCAGGAAAGGAACCCCTGGTGAAATGATAATATAGGATGATTCATGAGGTTTCTGAAAAGAGGTGACCTTTGAAAAAGATTGAGTTTTTAAGTTTCTGGAAATTATTATTATTTTTTTTAAAAAAGATTTATTTATTTATTTATTTATTTAGGGCGGGGGTTGGGTTGGGGAGGGAGGGGAGCGGGCGGGCCACTTCTATTGGTCTTTCATTTCTCTATTTTCATCTGTCTTTGTTCTTCGGCTCCTGTGGGCCTCCCATCCCGGTGGCGTTTGTTGTTGCTGAGCACTGGCTCTGGGCGCATGCGCTCCAGAGCTTCGGCTCGGTGATTGGACACATCAGTCCAGCCGCTCCGCGGCACGTGGGATCTTCCCAGGCCAGGGATCGAACCGGCACCCCTTGCGCTGCAAGGCGGTGTCCTTACCCACTGGACCACCAGGGGAAGCCCTGGAAATTATTTTTGATTAGGCAATACGTATGTCTGATGTAAGAAAGAAAAGGGTCAAAAGAGTGTATAGTGAAAAACCAAGCCTTTTTCCACTCATTCCCAGTCCTCTACTTCTCCCAGGAGGGGACCCCTGGGACTAATGTTTTGTATTTTCATCCGGAGCTTGTCTTTGTAAATACTAATATATATATCTCCCTGTCTTTAGAGACTGCTCATCACATAATGTTTGTTATCTTTCTTGCTCTTTTCACTTAGCACACACATGTAGACACTGTTGCATTTAGTACCTTTAAGGGCTACCATGTTCTTTGGATCTGGACCATAAAGGACCACATCTTAGTCATCTTTCCTTGACTAACTTCCTATACAGCACAAAGCTCAGTAAACATTCAGTGCTTGTTCAGAAAATAGATTTTGTACAACTTGTGATTTTTGTCATCACTCTTTTTAGAGGTACCGGTATTTTTTTCAATACTCCAGATATTTGTGTACTGTGTATATTCCTGGTCATTCAGGTCTGTCTTGTGCACTGATTGGACCTTGCTAGCTGAGTTCTAAGGCCTGCCTAAATCTAGCTCCTTTAATGCTATTCTTCACTACGTCCCGTTTTTCTCTGCTCTAAGCATCAGTGCCATGTGTAAATGTTTATTGATCACTATGTGCAGATTTTTTTCCTGTTTTATATCATTCCTACCTCCACATAATTATTTAGATTAATCGTCGCATCCCAAATTTCCTTCCTGGTCTTGACCTGTCTCTGGTTCTTTTCTTTTTGAATTTTTTAAGCTTAATGTGGTCAACATTCCCTAGAGAGGAAGGTAGTTTTTACTATAATTGGTTCAAATAGGAGTTTTGTGTATCCTCGTGCACTAATGACTTTGACACATAGTATGTTCTCAGTAGAGTTTGCACGAGTGAGACACTCTTTCTGATCCTCTGGTTTTTCTCTCCATTCTTTGAGGACTTGCTCAGCTTTCTTGTTGTTTCAAGGCTGTACAAAATGGCCCCTTCCTTGGCTGATCTCCTTTACAGAGAGGACAGGTCCTGAGATCTTGGAAGAAAGTAGATCTGGGCTCAAATTGAACACTACCATTCACCCGCTTTCTGACCTCGGCCTCTCTGAACCTCAGTTTTCTCATTTATAAAATTAATGAGTTTAATTTAGATTATCTCACAGGCCCCTTCCAGTTCTAATGGAGATTAGATTTTTATAACTGAGTTTGCCATTTTTTTTTCTGGAATATATCTTTTATCCCACACTCCAAGCAAACACATTTGATTAAAAACTGCAGAGATACCCTAAAGCCTTGGGGGTCCCATTGCTCCTAGAACATTACAGAATAATGCAGAAGTTCAAAATGAGTTTCTTAATCCTGGTCTTTTTTTTTTTTTTTTTTAATCACAAGGGTTTTTTTGTTTTTGTTTTTTTGAGATCTGGCTGAAACACTAGAGATGAGTTTGTTACATTCATGAACACGGGGAGGGAGGGAGAGCAAGAGAACTTTAGGAGTGACCAGAGAGTTCCAAAGTTAGGTTTAACTCTTGTCTATATTAGTAGGCTTTCCTGTTCTTTTTCCATTGGCCTGTATTTTTATCTCTATATAGACAGAAATTTACTGCTTTGTAAAGTACTGAATATTCAGTTAGCAACCTTGATGAATTTAACATTAACCAATATCAAAAGAAGTAGTGGCAACTGACTCAATCAGAATCATTGAGTAAAATTAGCTAAGCTGTCACCTAGTATTTTCATGTAACATATTGATCTCCCCTGGTGGAAGCTAGCTTCCTTTTCTTACCAAATTTAATGTAATTCAAATAAAAAAACTAAACTCTCTCTGAGTTTACCCCATTCGCTGTCCCTGGAAGTCAAAGTCATCTTTAAAACATGCAGACTGGATCAGGTCATTCCTGTAAGCACAGTGCTTCTGGGTTTCCTGGGACCCTTGAACAGTTTAAACTCTCCCAGCCCCGGCTCACTTGGCTTCAGCTTCCTCCTCAGCTTCATCTGGAGTCACTCTGCCTTCGCCTCATCTCTTGGCAGCTGCCTTGGCCATTCACTGCCTATAGTGTGCAAAACTCATTTCTAATCCTCTGCCTGAAATTAATCTACGGCTCCCAATTTCTTGTTGTTTCAAGGCTGTACAAAATGGCCCCTTCCTTGGCTGATCTCCTTTACAGAGGACAGGTCCTGAGATCTTGGAAGAAAGTAGATCTGGGCTCAAATTGAACACTACCATTCACCCGCTTTCTGACCTCGGCCTCTCTGAACCTCAGTTTTCTCATTTATAAAATTAATGAGTTTAATTTAGATTATCTCACAGGCCCCTTCCAGTTCTAATGGAGATTAGATTTTTATAACTGAGTTTGCCATTTTTTTTTCTGGAATATATCTTTTATCCCACACTCCAAGCAAACACATTTGATTAAAAACTGCAGAGATACCCTAAAGCCTTGGGGGTCCCATTGCTCCTAGAACATTACAGAATAATGCAGAAGTTCAAAATGAGTTTCTTAATCCTGGTCTTTTTTTTTTTTTTTTTAATCACAAGGGTTTTTTTGTTTTTGTTTTTTTGAGATCTGGCTGAAACACTAGAGATGAGTTTGTTACATTCATGAACACGGGGAGGGAGGGAGAGCAAGAGAACTTTAGGAGTGACCAGAGAGTTCCAAAGTTAGGTTTAACTCTTGTCTATATTAGTAGGCTTTCCTGTTCTTTTTCCATTGGCCTGTATTTTTATCTCTATATAGACAGAAATTTACTGCTTTGTAAAGTACTGAATATTCAGTTAGCAACCTTGATGAATTTAACATTAACCAATATCAAAAGAAGTAGTGGCAACTGACTCAATCAGAATCATTGAGTAAAATTAGCTAAGCTGTCACCTAGTATTTTCATGTAACATATTGATCTCCCCTGGTGGAAGCTAGCTTCCTTTTCTTACCAAATTTAATGTAATTCAAATAAAAAAACTAAACTCTCTCTGAGTTTACCCCATTCGCTGTCCCTGGAAGTCAAAGTCATCTTTAAAACATGCAGACTGGATCAGGTCATTCCTGTAAGCACAGTGCTTCTGGGTTTCCTGGGACCCTTGAACAGTTTAAACTCTCCCAGCCCCGGCTCACTTGGCTTCAGCTTCCTCCTCAGCTTCATCTGGAGTCACTCTGCCTTCGCCTCATCTCTTGGCAGCTGCCTTGGCCATTCACTGCCTATAGTGTGCAAAACTCATTTCTAATCCTCTGCCTGAAATTAATCTACGGCTCCCAACTCCTGATACCTCTTTTTTTCTCTCTCTCTCACTGGTTGGGTCCTACTAGTCCTTCTCATCTCTGCCCAAATGTCACCTTCTCAGAGGGAAGGAATTCTTAAGGAACTGATGATATTTTCCCCCATCAAGTTATTTTCTGGGACTTTGACCTCATCAGCTTCCTTCGTGTGGATTATAAAAATGTTCTATTATCCTTTCATGTATTACTTGAATGCTTGTAGGAGGAGAAGGAGGAGGAATCTCTTTTCTGGTGGCCATTTGTGGATTCCTCTGTGTATGTTCATTTTGCCCACACGTACAGTGCATACCAGAAGCTTCCCCTGTTGACTGACATCTCTGTGTGGAGGTAGGACTGCAGTAGACGTTTTGCGGGATTAGGGTCCAGGAGTCTTGAGCACTGGGCCAGTGTCATGAACGGTGGGTTCCATACCACTTTAAATGGAGGATCCCTGCCAAGAGCTAGGAGGAAGGAGCAGGCAAAGGCTGTCAGGACCCTGGGTAGGGTAGCGGTTAGGGAGTCACTTCCCGAAAGCCTACGGTCATGGGTTTGATTCTTGTTTTGGGCAGTAGGGAGAGGGCTAGCATTTCTTTATTGATTTATTTCCCTTTGGAAAACGTTTGTTTGACTCTGAAATCTCCAGAGTCCCTCATCGGGTTGTCATTTCTTGACTAGTATGTGTATGTTCATTTGGCAGGGACAGACAGGGCTTACCATAAGCTGCCTCCTGTTGAATGACTTCTCTTTGTGGATGATCCTACAAAGTTCAGGTCTGTGGCTTTGATAATTAAATCTCTGATTTTCCCATTCCTGTCCCTGGAAGTCAAAGTCATCTTTAAAACATGCAGACTGGATCAGGTCATTCCTGTAAGCACAGTGCTTCTGGGTTTCCTGGGACCCTTGAACAGTTTAAACTCTCCCAGCCCCGGCTCACTTGGCTTCAGCTTCCTCCTCAGCTTCATCTGGAGTCACTCTGCCTTCGCCTCATCTCTTGGCAGCTGCCTTGGCCATTCACTGCCTATAGTGTGCAAAACTCATTTCTAATCCTCTGCCTGAAATTAATCTACGGCTCCCAACTCCTGATACCTCTTTTTTTCTCTCTCTCTCACTGGTTGGGTCCTACTAGTCCTTCTCATCTCTGCCCAAATGTCACCTTCTCAGAGGGAAGGAATTCTTAAGGAACTGATGATATTTTCCCCCATCAAGTTATTTTCTGGGACTTTGACCTCATCAACTTCCTTCGTGTGGATTATAAAAATGTTCTATTATCCTTTCATGTATTACTTGAATGCTTGTAGGAGGAGAAGGAGGAGGAATCTCTTTTCTGGTGGCCATTTGTGGATTCCTCTGTGTATGTTCATTTTGCCCACACGTACAGTGCATACCAGAAGCTTCCCCTGTTGACTGACATCTCTGTGTGGAGGTAGGACTGCAGTAGACGTTTTGCGGGATTAGGGTCCAGGAGTCTTGAGCACTGGGCCAGTGTCATGAACGGTGGGTTCCATACCACTTTAAATGGAGGATCCCTGCCAAGAGCTAGGAGGAAGGAGCAGGCAAAGGCTGTCAGGACCCTGGGTAGGGTAGCGGTTAGGGAGTCACTTCCCGAAAGCCTACGGTCATGGGTTTGATTCTTGTTTTGGGCAGTAGGGAGAGGGCTAGCATTTCTTTATTGATTTATTTCCCTTTGGAAAACGTTTGTTTGACTCTGAAATCTCCAGAGTCCCTCATCGGGTTGTCATTTCTTGACTAGTATGTGTATGTTCATTTGGCAGGGACAGACAGGGCTTACCATAAGCTGCCTCCTGTTGAATGACTTCTCTTTGTGGATGATCCTACAAAGTTCAGGTCTGTGGCTTTGATAATGTGGATTAAGTGGATTCTGTGGATTAAGTGCTTTTCCTATTCTGTGGCTATGACTGGAGTGTTTCCATTGCAGAGGCAGCATTGCTATGATTCCCATCCAGACCGCCCAATTTCTTCCAGGCTCCTCACAGTGTTTATTCCTTTGATTATTTAGTTTTCAAAATTGTCTTTTTTTGAATATAAAATCTCAGAGTCTGTTTTCAGCTTGTCATTTGTGGACTTGTCTATGTACTTTCAGTTTGCATGGATAAACCATGCAAACCATAAGCTTCCTACTGGTGAAGGCCTTCTGTTTGTATGTCAGTACGACTTCTCTTCATATGACCCTACAGGATCAGTCAAGGAGAACCCGGAGACTCAGGACACGTGACCGTACACAGGCAGGATGAGACACTGCTGCACGAGGCGAGACGCTAGGCACTCGGGAGCCTGGGTATAGGATCCTGATGAGGGGAGAAGAGAGCCAGGCTCCCAGGTAACCTCTAGGACTCCTTTGCTCCTAGGTGTCCTACCCTCACCTGCCTCTCCGCTCTTCTCCTCTCCTAGGTTTCCCCCACGTACACTGGCATCTTGTTTGGCCAAGGTCAGGGTAGAGATGTAGGTAAAGATTGGAAAGGCAGGAGAGATAAGAGAGTTACCAGACTGAACGATGTGTGTTAAGGGAGGGAAAGTGCAGAGACCGTGGGGGTGCAGAGGTGCAGTACAAGGGTTGTGGGATTCGTGTGGAGGAGTCCTGAGCACTGGGCCAGAGTCAGGAAGGGCACGATCTATAGCTCTTTCCAAGGAGGATCCCTTCTGAGAGCTAAGGGGAATGTAGAGGCAAGGCTTGTCAGGAAGTTCGGTAGAGTTGTGGTTAGGGAGTAGCTTTAATAGGTTCAATTCATTTTTGTTTCCAGCAAGAAGCTCTTGCCAATTTTAACTGAAGGAAAATTGTGCATGATTTCCTTACCCCCAGTCTGTTCTGGCATGCTTCTAATGATATCAGAATCACTTGGATCAATGATTGCCAGGGTGCATACTCTGTAGTATTCTCCACATGCTGTGCCCAGTTGAATATTATTGCCACGGTAGTGATGGGCACCAGTTTGGGCCACCATGGCATAACACTCTATTTGAGAATTCCTCAAGTCTGGGCAGTTGCTGGCGAGGATGATCAGTTCCTCCTGGCCTTATCTGATCATTTTCAGAGGCACTCAGGAGCCTGGGTATAGGATCCTGATGAGAGGAGAAGAGAGCTAGGCTCCAAAGTAACCTCTAGGACTCCTACTCCTATCTGACCCTCACCTGCGTCTCCTCTTCTCTCCTAAGTCTCCTATGCTTACCTGCTTTGGCTATCCTCTCCTAGGTTTCCCTGCTCACCAGCATCTTGTTTTGCCGAGTTCAGATCAAGTTGTAGTTAAAGAGAGGAAAGGCAGGAGAGATAGACGAGTTATTAGACTGGACCCTGTGTGTTAAGTGAGGGAAAAGTTCAGAGAGTGTTGGGTAGTAGAGGTGCAGTACAAGTGTTGTGAGATGTGTGTGGAGGGTCCAGAGTCAGGAAGGGGAGGATCTATCTCTCTTTCCAAGGAGGATCCCTTCTGAGAGTGATGAGGGAGGCAGGAGGCAGTTAAGGGGAAGGTTTGAAGAGCCTAGGGTCAAGAGTTCGATTCCTAAGTAGAGTTTGGTTCAGGAGAAGTAAGAGGAGTAGGACTGTTTGATTGTCAGTCCCTGCCACTAAGTATTAAGCTCCACCAGGCAGGACCCACATCCGTTTCATTCATCAGTGTATCCACCCCTGCCCGCATGCGGCCCTGCCCACAGCGCACGGACCATTATCACAACAGGCTGGAAGGACATCCAGTCCCATACTGGACTGGAAATCAGAAGACTGAAATCTGTGTCATGTTTTGAGAGCTGGTTAACCTTATTTAATTATTGTGAAATTAGGAGAATGTATTAGTTAGGATGCCTCGACAGACCCTCTCAGCTTTGGGAATCAGTTTCATGATGACTCTTGGTAGATTTTGACATGTTCCTTTAGTAGACTCTAAGAGAGAAGGAAAATTAAATGAGACACAACTAAATGGTATCTATTTCTGGATTTTCAAAAATGAACTCATATCTAATGATAGAAAGTTTTTCAGCCAGGGTGCATACTCTGTAGTATTCTCCACATGCTGTGCCCAGTTGAATATTATTGCCACGGTAGTGATGGGCACCAGTTTGGGCCACCATGGCATAACACTCTATTTGAGAATTCCTCAAGTCTGGGCAGTTGCTGGCGAGGATGATCAGTTCCTCCTGGCCTTATCTGATCATTTTCAGAGGCACTCAGGAGCCTGGGTATAGGATCCTGATGAGAGGAGAAGAGAGCTAGGCTCCAAAGTAACCTCTAGGACTCCTACTCCTATCTGACCCTCACCTGCGTCTCCTCTTCTCTCCTAAGTCTCCTATGCTTACCTGCTTTGGCTATCCTCTCCTAGGTTTCCCTGCTCACCAGCATCTTGTTTTGCCGAGTTCAGATCAAGTTGTAGTTAAAGAGAGGAAAGGCAGGAGAGATAGACGAGTTATTAGACTGGACCCTGTGTGTTAAGTGAGGGAAAAGTTCAGAGAGTGTTGGGTAGTAGAGGTGCAGTACAAGTGTTGTGAGATGTGTGTGGAGGGTCCAGAGTCAGGAAGGGGAGGATCTATCTCTCTTTCCAAGGAGGATCCCTTCTGAGAGTGATGAGGGAGGCAGGAGGCAGTTAAGGGGAAGGTTTGAAGAGCCTAGGGTCAAGAGTTCGATTCCTAAGTAGAGTTTGGTTCAGGAGAAGTAAGAGGAGTAGGACTGTTTGATTGTCAGTCCCTGCCACTAAGTATTAAGCTCCACCAGGCAGGACCCACATCCGTTTCATTCATCAGTGTATCCACCCCTGCCCGCATGCGGCCCTGCCCACAGCGCACGGACCATTATCACAACAGGCTGGAAGGACATCCAGTCCCATACTGGACTGGAAATCAGAAGACTGAAATCTGTGTCATGTTTTGAGAGCTGGTTAACCTTATTTAATTATTGTGAAATTAGGAGAATGTATTAGTTAGGATGCCTCGACAGACCCTCTCAGCTTTGGGAATCAGTTTCATGATGACTCTTGGTAGATTTTGACATGTTCCTTTAGTAGACTCTAAGAGAGAAGGAAAATTAAATGAGACACAACTAAATGGTATCTATTTCTGGATTTTCAAAAATGAACTCATATCTAATGATAGAAAGTTTTTCAGGTTGTAATCAAAAGATCAAAATAACACTCAAATGCTCAGTCATGAAGCATGATCTTTGTTTTACATTGAGGGCAAGTTTGCTCCACTGATCATTTTTAAGAGTCAGAAGGTTTTTCTATTATGGAGGAAAAGCAGGGACAACACACTACAAAAGCAGGAGATTTAATCCAACTATATATACCAAGGCAAAAAGTCAGTTGGGTGCATTCTTCAGTTGAATGTGAAGATAAATATATATTATCTGATAAGAAAACAACATTTTACCTGGAGAAGGAAATGGCAGCCCACTCCAGCATTAGTGCCGAGAGAATCCCATGGACAGAGGAGCCTGGCAGGCTCAGTCCTTGGGGCTGCAAAGAGTCAGACATGACTGAGCAACTAATACACATACACACTTTTCTTCTTTAACTTTCTGCCTCATTCTGTTCCCAAATTACAGTTCACAACTTGTTCAATTCCTAGACTCAAGGCTTGTACTGATTGCCTGCCTCATGAATAAATGTTGCTGGGTGTTTGTTTTGTAGCCTTAACAAATAAGAACCGCTAACTAATAGGATGACCTTATGTCCCATTTTGTCTAGGACAATCCAGTTTATGCCTCTTGGTATCTAACTGGTTTAACATGTGTTCCAAGCTTTTCATTTTTTTACAGAGTGTAATAGTCATTCCATTAAAATAAGCTCTGAGGTTAAAAACGACAACAACAACAGCAAAACCCCCCCAACATTTTACAAAGTGACAGATCCTGGCTAAGCCTGGGGCAGGGAACACTGCTAACAACAGAATTAGTCAACTGACAGGCATCTCTGTGTGGCAGCCCTCTGCAAAATGTGAACTTGGGTTCACACAGTGGTATTACATGCCTGGAGGCATTTACTTTCTTCCCCGTTTTCAATATATTTCAAACCCAAATATTTACTTTAAATTTTTTCGTTCTATTCGTATTCTTGGTTAAGAAATGAATCTTGTTTTATTTATTCAGAATTGGTACTCACAGAAAGGCTTGGCTGGCTAAGGAAATTCTATTTCTGGATTTTCAAAAATGAACTCATATCTAATGATAGAAAGTTTTTCAGGTTGTAATCAAAAGATCAAAATAACACTCAAATGCTCAGTCATGAAGCATGATCTTTGTTTTACATTGAGGGCAAGTTTGCTCCACTGATCATTTTTAAGAGTCAGAAGGTTTTTCTATTATGGAGGAAAAGCAGGGACAACACACTACAAAAGCAGGAGATTTAATCCAACTATATATACCAAGGCAAAAAGTCAGTTGGGTGCATTCTTCAGTTGAATGTGAAGATAAATATATATTATCTGATAAGAAAACAACATTTTACCTGGAGAAGGAAATGGCAGCCCACTCCAGCATTAGTGCCGAGAGAATCCCATGGACAGAGGAGCCTGGCAGGCTCAGTCCTTGGGGCTGCAAAGAGTCAGACATGACTGAGCAACTAATACACATACACACTTTTCTTCTTTAACTTTCTGCCTCATTCTGTTCCCAAATTACAGTTCACAACTTGTTCAATTCCTAGACTCAAGGCTTGTACTGATTGCCTGCCTCATGAATAAATGTTGCTGGGTGTTTGTTTTGTAGCCTTAACAAATAAGAACCGCTAACTAATAGGATGACCTTATGTCCCATTTTGTCTAGGACAATCCAGTTTATGCCTCTTGGTATCTAACTGGTTTAACATGTGTTCCAAGCTTTTCATTTTTTGACAGAGTGTAATAGTCATTCCATTAAAATAAGCTCTGAGGTTAAAAACGACAACAACAACAGCAAAACCCCCCCAACATTTTACAAAGTGACAGATCCTGGCTAAGCCTGGGGCAGGGAACACTGCTAACAACAGAATTAGTCAACTGACAGGCATCTCTGTGTGGCAGCCCTCTGCAAAATGTGAACTTGGGTTCACACAGTGGTATTACATGCCTGGAGGCATTTACTTTCTTCCCCGTTTTCAATATATTTCAAACCCAAATATTTACTTTAAATTTTTTCGTTCTATTCGTATTCTGGGTTAAGAAATGAATCTTGTTTTATTTATTCAGAATTGGTACTCACAGAAAGGCTTGGCTGGCTAAGGAAATCATCCTATCTGGTTCTTAAGGAAAACGGGTTTTACAATCAGTGTGCCTCAGTTTTTTAAAACCTATGCTCTTCCAACTGAGAAGATGTTTAAGCCTTACATAACATAATGTCTGTTCATAATGTGTGCTGTTCAAAAGCAAGGTTTTTTTTCTTTTTTTCCCAAATGTGACGGTATATATGATTGAATATATTCTTCTCCAACCACCCTTTTATTTGTCTGGGGCTCTCCTCCCATCAAGAATCAGTGATTTACACAGTTGTTCTAATTTTGCAATAAGCAAATGCAGCATAAAAATCCATTGCTTGCAACAAACATTCCAAGGTCTTTGGAAATACAAGTCATCAGTGCGTTTGTTTTACAGGTAACTTGTCTAACCTGAGAAATGAACAGTCAGTTTTGGGTTTGGGGGTGCTGGTGGCAGAGGAGCCTGCTTGATTGTTTTCAGCACACACCAGGCCTTGGGCTGCGGAGGGGGAAGGACAGGCTGCTCTTCACCTGGCCAGCTCCTGATAGGGCTACCCTCTTCTCAAGGTAATTACAGAGCTGGTAAGAAGATATTAAAAACTCACAGGAGAGGGGGAAAAGGGAAATGTCTTTCTTGCCTTCTCCATCAGTTTAGCTAAATGGAACCGTTGTTAAGCCTTCAGCAGCGCTAACAAACACTGAATATCTCAGGGATAAGAGAAACAGGCCAGAAACAATGCTTTATTGATACACTTTTATATCTTGTACGGTGGAGGGGGGTGGTCTTCCACTTATTAACACAAACATCTTGTAGATGGTTACTCGTATCCCTGTTCCGGATAAGGAGACAGACACTCATTTGGAGGGGTAAAAGGGCGTGTTCAGAAAGTGCGTTTCGTGGGGTAGGAGTTCACATCCCCGGGGACTAAATCTTGGGAATTAGGTGGGATTTTGGAGATGCCCCTTAGGGAATGTGTTTAAAAGTAGGAAGGCCCAGTGACTTGGGGTGACTTGTCTGTACCTTCTCACAGGGACATAATGTTTTGTATTCTGGGTTAAGAAATAATTTGTTTTATTTATTCAGAATTGGTACTCACAGAAAGGCTTGGCTGGCTAAGGAAATCATCCTATCTGGTTCTTAAGGAAAACGGGTTTTACAATCAGTGTGCCTCAGTTTTTTAAAACCTATGCTCTTCCAACTGAGAAGATGTTTAAGCCTTACATAACATAATGTCTGTTCATAATGTGTGCTGTTCAAAAGCAAGGTTTTTTTTCTTTTTTTCCCAAATGTGACGGTATATATGATTGAATATATTCTTCTCCAACCACCCTTTTATTTGTCTGGGGCTCTCCTCCCATCAAGAATCAGTGATTTACACAGTTGTTCTAATTTTGCAATAAGCAAATGCAGCATAAAAATCCATTGCTTGCAACAAACATTCCAAGGTCTTTGGAAATACAAGTCATCAGTGCGTTTGTTTTACAGGTAACTTGTCTAACCTGAGAAATGAACAGTCAGTTTTGGGTTTGGGGGTGCTGGTGGCAGAGGAGCCTGCTTGATTGTTTTCAGCACACACCAGGCCTTGGGCTGCGGAGGGGGAAGGACAGGCTGCTCTTCACCTGGCCAGCTCCTGATAGGGCTACCCTCTTCTCAAGGTAATTACAGAGCTGGTAAGAAGATATTAAAAACTCACAGGAGAGGGGGAAAGGAAGTGTCTTTCTTGCCTTCTCCATCAGTTTAGCTAAATGGAACCGTTGTTAAGCCTTCAGCAGCGCTAACAAACACTGAATATCTCAGGGATAAGAGAAACAGGCCAGAAACAATGCTTTATTGATACACTTTTATATCTTGTACGGTGGAGGGGGGTGGTCTTCCACTTATTAACACAAACATCTTGTAGATGGTTACTCGTATCCCTGTTCCGGATAAGGAGACAGACACTCATTTGGAGGGGTAAAAGGGCGTGTTCAGAAAGTGCGTTTCGTGGGGTAGGAGTTCACATCCCCGGGGACTAAATCTTGGGAATTAGGTGGGATTTTGGAGATGCCCCTTAGGGAATGTGTTTAAAAGTAGGAAGGCCCAGTGACTTGGGGGTGACTTTGCTATCCACTTTACCCACAGCCCCCTTCAAGGGAAGGCATTCAGGAGGATGATGCTCTGGGGAGTCTGTACCTTCTCACAGGGACAGGGTGGCGGTTTTGCGTGAGGGCCTGTGAGAGCGGCTTGGAATTGGTAACTGTGTTCAGGAAGTCAGTGCTTCGTGTTCTCTCCCACCACCAGGCAGCCTCGCATCCGAGCCCAGTCAAGCTGCCAAGGATCGGTGCTGGAACCAGATTCACAGAGAATCGGTGGGTGCGGAGGGGCTTTGAAAGAACCACTTAAGTTAGGCCTGAACCTCAGTGCTCTCGCAACAAAGAGCTGACGAGTTCGCTTATGGCACCCACAAAGTTCCGGAGCTTCTCAGAAAACCGGCGAGCACCAGCGCTCACCCCGCGCCTTCCCAACACGGGCCGCCTCTTTGTAACTCAAGCAGACCCCAGGGCCAGTTGCTATGGCAGCGGTGCTCGCCAGCTCCCAGAGCAGGGGAGGAGGGGAGCGGGCCTCGGTGGATGTCAACCCAGACTTTGTTTGGGGGTGCTGCCCCGCTCCCGACCAATCGTTCGCCAGAAAGGAAGCCGTAAGGTCGATGTTTTGTAAGTGAAGCGTTCTGGGGGCCGCATTAGTACAGGAGGAAGGGCTCAGGACCTCCCCCAGCAAACATTCCTCAAAGACCGCTTCAGCTGATTTTAAAGGTCCTTCCGCGAAGGGAGAAGAGGGACGTTTAGAAATTTGGAAGATTAGGTCAGACGGGCCAGATTTAGATCTAGATAGGTCACACCCACTATTGGGAGGAGGCTAGTCCCAGACCGCCCCTTCTCCTGGGCGCGCGGAAGGTGAACCGCAATGGAGAGAGTTACTCAGGGTCTTTTAACTTTTATATCTTGTACGGTGGAGGGGGGTGGTCTTCCACTTATTAACACAAACATCTTGTAGATGGTTACTCGTATCCCTGTTCCGGATAAGGAGACAGACACTCATTTGGAGGGGTAAAAGGGCGTGTTCAGAAAGTGCGTTTCGTGGGGTAGGAGTTCACATCCCCGGGGACTAAATCTTGGGAATTAGGTGGGATTTTGGAGATGCCCCTTAGGGAATGTGTTTAAAAGTAGGAAGGCCCAGTGACTTGGGGGTGACTTTGCTATCCACTTTACCCACAGCCCCCTTCAAGGGAAGGCATTCAGGAGGATGATGCTCTGGGGAGTCTGTACCTTCTCACAGGGACAGGGTGGCGGTTTTGCGTGAGGGCCTGTGAGAGCGGCTTGGAATTGGTAACTGTGTTCAGGAAGTCAGTGCTTCGTGTTCTCTCCCACCACCAGGCAGCCTCGCATCCGAGCCCAGTCAAGCTGCCAAGGATCGGTGCTGGAACCAGATTCACAGAGAATCGGTGGGTGCGGAGGGGCTTTGAAAGAACCACTTAAGTTAGGCCTGAACCTCAGTGCTCTCGCAACAAAGAGCTGACGAGTTCGCTTATGGCACCCACAAAGTTCCGGAGCTTCTCAGAAAACCGGCGAGCACCAGCGCTCACCCCGCGCCTTCCCAACACGGGCCGCCTCTTTGTAACTCAAGCAGACCCCAGGGCCAGTTGCTATGGCAGCGGTGCTCGCCAGCTCCCAGAGCAGGGGAGGAGGGGAGCGGGCCTCGGTGGATGTCAACCCAGACTTTGTTTGGGGGTGCTGCCCCGCTCCCGACCAATCGTTCGCCAGAAAGGAAGCCGTAAGGTCGATGTTTTGTAAGTGAAGCGTTCTGGGGGCCGCATTAGTACAGGAGGAAGGGCTCAGGACCTCCCCCAGCAAACATTCCTCAAAGACCGCTTCAGCTGATTTTAAAGGTCCTTCCGCGAAGGGAGAAGAGGGACGTTTAGAAATTTGGAAGATTAGGTCAGACGGGCCAGATTTAGATCTAGATAGGTCACACCCACTATTGGGAGGAGGCTAGTCCCAGACCACGCCCCTTCTCCTGGGCGCGCGGAAGGTGAACCGCAATGGAGGAGTAAATAGTCTTCAAGGCGAAATACACGGAGCGGGGCGTTTTCCGTGTGCGTCATACGAGGTCGCCCCGCCCCACCGTTTCGCGCCTGCGCTACGCTCCCGCGAGCCCGCCGGTTGGTCGAACACGCACCGAATCGCCGGGGCGCGCAGAAGTGGGGGTCAAGCGCGCGCGCGCCAGGAGTGACGCGAAAGGAGCAGGCGAGTCGGGAGGGTCTAGCGGCTAGAGCGGTGCGGGCTGCTTGTTTGGAGGAGCGTGGGTAAGGTCGCTCTGGGAACGAAGGCGCCCTTCTCACTGGGCCGCTCGCTTCTAGGAGCCGATCCGGGGCAGGGGGAGGAGAACACCGGGTCAAGGGCCAACACGGGCCGCTCCTGGGAAGTCGGCCAGCCAGCCCGCCTGCCCGCGCCTCGCGGGCCCTCCCGGTCAGGGTAAGCGGGCCCAGGCTTCTCAGGGAGGAGCGTGAGATGAGCGAGTGTGGGCGACCATTGGGGGCCTGCGGGAGGAAAGGGAGCGGGAGCGTGCGGGAGGGACGGGGTGTGAGAAGAGAAAGAGGCTCGTAAACAGTAGACATAATAAACACCACTAGTACACGGTGGTAATATTCTAGTGCTGTGTACGGAACTTTAACAGCGCCTTACGTGTTTCGTTCTGTGAACCCTTAGGGCAACCCTCCGAGGTGTTCACCACCATTAAGCCCATTTTAAAAGCAGGGAAAACTGAGGCGCGAGAGAGGTTAAGTAACTTAGGCAAAACCACCCAGCCCTTCCGCGTCCTGGCTTCGAACTTCGGTCTCCTCAACCCCAAAGCATGTAATTTAAATATCTTTGTTTTACAAAACAAACAAACAAAAAACAACCGAGAGAGAAGAGGGTGAAGAGGAGGAGAGGGATGAGGGTGGTTTGTACTCGTAGAGTGATCCAGAACGGGAGAGAAGGATGAAGGGGGGAGGGAGAAGGCAGAGGACCTGAGTTTGGAACCTCTCACGCCTCTCCCTTCTTGGTTCTTGCGGCCCCACGACTTTTCCTTGCTGTTCTGGGGTTTTAGGAACCAGAGCCCTCGGCCTGGGTCACATAGGTGGTTTTGAAACTGACTGGACTGCGGTTCGGTCCAGGGTGGTGTCTTGGGACACTGGCGAGGGCGCGGCCCCGCGGCGGGATAGGGAGAATCCTCCGCCCAGCGGCTGCCATTTCTTCGGAACAGCTGCTACTTCCCTTTTCCTTCGGAGCCTTGAGCTGCGAAGCCTTTGTCCCGTCCGCCAGAACGAGGAAGTGATGTGTATTGTTTCCTTCCACACTCAGCCGCGAACGAAACAGACCCAGAAGAAAAGCAAAACATGCCTTTCCCGAGCAAAGGTCTGGAACTCTGGATTGCTTGCCGAGAGAGCTTTCGGTTGACTTTAGCTGCGCTTCAGAGCTTTCCTGGGTCCGTCAGGAGCTTTGTTTTGGGGAAGTTTACTCTCTGGCTCACTGAGGGGCGATCTGCAGTTTGTTCTCCCGATGAGCGCGGCGCGGAGACCTCAGAAACTTCCGAGTGGCCTTGCAGTCTAGTACTGGCAAACAGTACAGAGTCTAGTGTCAGGACTTATATTTGGCTTTCATGTAGAGTGGAGTAGCTTCTGTGGGAGTGAGGTTTTCAAGTCAGCCTTCAGGGCAGACATTGCATGCAAGCAGAAGTATCCTTGAAAATTTCTTGGGAAAGTGCAGAATTGGAGATAGTCATTGTGTTTCTCAGTAAAGTCAGCACGGTAGTTTCTTGTTCAATTTTGAAACTTGATTGATTGGTTGTAGTCCAGGTTGAAGTAATTAGGCTACCTTTAGGAGCTGCCTTGCACAAATAAACAGTTGAATGGCACAGAGTCATTCTGCGCTATGAGGTGTGCTGTATTGTGCCCAGATGGCCCTGAGAGGCTTAGGAGGGGGACTGATAACCAAGGGGAACAGTGTGTTTGTGATCTCCGTTGTAGGCTCATACTGGAGCATGTGCTCACTGAGTGGCAGGCAGAATTGCTAGCCTCATGTATATTTCTTATTTCTCTTATTTATGGCTAATATCAGTAATGTATCCTGTTAAACGTGTGTACTGTGGTTCCTTTCAAGTTTTCGAATGACGCTACAGTTTGGGGCTTGCAAGCTTTTGTTTATTTCTACATAGTTTTCCTAGATAAGGGTTTGGTGGAAGACTGTCTTTAAGTATTTTGTGGATGGTCTGGTTTTGACTTCCTTATTTGTCAGTACGTATAGCATACTTCCTAGGTCCTACAGCTGATAAAGAATCAGCCTGTAATGTGGGAGACTTAGGTTCCATCCCTGGGTGGGGAAGATCCCTTGGAGGAGCGCATAGCAACCCACTCCATTATTCTTGCCCGGAGAATCCCATGCACAGAGAAGCCTGGAAGTCCATGGAGTTGCAAAGAGTCGAATACGATGGAGCACATACATGCACACAAAGCAATGATTAGCTTTGAAAAATAATTAAAATTTAATTGAAGTATAGTTGATGTAGAATATTTTATAAGTTTCAGGTGTCCAACAGTGATTCATAATTTTTAACCTATGTACTCTATAGTCATTATAAAATATTGGCTATGTGTATTTCCTGTAGTGTACAATGTATTATTGTAGTTAATTTTATACATAACAGTTTGTATCTCTTATTTCCAAGCCTCTATATTATAAAAAGAATTCTCTTGGAAATGAAAGTCATGAGACTACCTTTTAAAATTAATGTCTCTGAATTTCAATTTTCTTATTTGTGAAATGTAAGAAAGATTGTTGTTATTTAGTTGTTAAATCAAGTCTGACTCTTTGTGACCTCATGGACTGTAGCCCACCAGGTTCTTCTGCCCGTAGAATTTCCCAGGCAAGAATACTGGAGTGGGTTTCTATTTCCTCTTTAGCAGATCTTCCTGACCCAGAGTTTGAACCCAAGTCTTTTGCATTGGTAGGTGAATAATTCTTTACCATTGAGCCACCAGGGAAGCCCATAGAGATAGTACTATACAAAGTTGTTGTGAGTTTTCTTCACTGTTTTTTGAAGCCGGTCCCACATTTTATATCCTGTCACTTAGAACTATTTTGTCTTATCTCTAAAAAGTAAGAACTTTTAAAAAAAAAAGAAAAGTAACTACAATATAACACCAAAAAAAAGAGAGGAGAGGGGAGGGGGTAAAGAAAACCCAAATCAGACATTGTTCATATTTCTGCACGTCTCAAAAAGTGTTAATTTTTTTTTCTATCAGTTGTTTAAAGCAGAATTTAACTAAGGTCTGTATGTTTTGATTGATTGATAGGTATCCTGCAAGTCTTTTACTTTTATTTCTTGGAATTTTTTTCTTGAAAAAGGCTGGATTCTCTAGTTTCCTATAGAAGTTTCTGGACTTAACTGTTTGCGTTTCTCTGGTGTGATTTAATATGTTTCTATTTTTATTTTTCTGTATGTTAGTAGTTAAATCTAGAGGTTTGGTCAGATTCAAGTTAAATTTTTTTGGCAAGAGAGTTTCATTGTGGTGATATACTCTGTTTTGAGACACATAATGCCTGGTGGTCTCTTTTGTGATAATTACAGCCATAGTAATTCAGGTGTCCAACAGTGATTCATAATTTTTAACCTATGTACTCTATAGTCATTATAAAATATTGGCTATGTGTATTTCCTGTAGTGTACAATGTATTATTGTAGTTAATTTTATACATAACAGTTTGTATCTCTTATTTCCAAGCCTCTATATTATAAAAAGAATTCTCTTGGAAATGAAAGTCATGAGACTACCTTTTAAAATTAATGTCTCTGAATTTCAATTTTCTTATTTGTGAAATGTAAGAAAGATTGTTGTTATTTAGTTGTTAAATCAAGTCTGACTCTTTGTGACCTCATGGACTGTAGCCCACCAGGTTCTTCTGCCCGTAGAATTTCCCAGGCAAGAATACTGGAGTGGGTTTCTATTTCCTCTTTAGCAGATCTTCCTGACCCAGAGTTTGAACCCAAGTCTTTTGCATTGGTAGGTGAATAATTCTTTACCATTGAGCCACCAGGGAAGCCCATAGAGATAGTACTATACAAAGTTGTTGTGAGTTTTCTTCACTGTTTTTTGAAGCCGGTCCCACATTTTATATCCTGTCACTTAGAACTATTTTGTCTTATCTCTAAAAAGTAAGAACTTTTAAAAAAAGAAAAGTAACTACAATATAACACCAAAAAAAAGAGAGGAGAGGGGAGGGGGTAAAGAAAACCCAAATCAGACATTGTTCATATTTCTGCACGTCTCAAAAAGTGTTAATTTTTTTTTCTATCAGTTGTTTAAAGCAGAATTTAACTAAGGTCTGTATGTTTTGATTGATTGATAGGTATCCTGCAAGTCTTTTACTTTTATTTCTTGGAATTTTTTTCTTGAAAAAGGCTGGATTCTCTAGTTTCCTATAGAAGTTTCTGGACTTAACTGTTTGCGTTTCTCTGGTGTGATTTAATATGTTTCTATTTTTATTTTTCTGTATGTTAGTAGTTAAATCTAGAGGTTTGGTCAGATTCAAGTTAAATTTTTTTTTGGCAAGAGAGTTTCATTGTGGTGATATACTCTGTTTTGAGACACATAATGCCTGGTGGTCTCTTTTTGTGATAATTACAGCCATAGTGATTAAGTTAACAACTTCATTGAGGTGTAATTTACATACTAGAAAAATGCCCATTTTTGTGTAAAACTCTGATTTTTTTTTTTTTTACTAAATGTTCTCAGTTGTGCAATAATCATTGTGATGGAGTTTGGGAACGTTTCTGTCACCTCAATAAGGTAAACCTCGTTACCATTTAGCTTTCAGTCCTGTCCCACTGTGTCCTCCTGTCTGTTTTTTTTCTTTTTGGTCTTTTCTGTCTAGTTCATGTAAATGCCATTATGATCATTGCCCCGATCTCTAAGTTCATTAGCTAGTACAAAGGGTGATAGTCTATCGTTCTGTGTTTATTTCTAGCTATACAACTTTTTTAAAAAATTTTAGTTTTTACTTTTTACAGATATGCTATACAACTTTTATAAAGAGAAACTTTGCTTTAGCTATTTGGCTATTTGGGGTTATAGTTTATATAGGAAAGGCAAGATACATGTTTTTTATGCATTCTATAGTGGTGCTCAGTTAAACTTAACTTCTTAGTTCATTATGAACTCTTGGATTTAAATCTCTATCTAGGAAATCATAATGCATCATAGTAACGATCCATTATGATGTTCAGATCATATTTCATTTGACCAGAGGTAGCCTCTTCAGATTGTTCCCTGAGGTTTTTTTTTTTTAATGCTTTTTTTTCTGGCCGCTTCTGTTGGTCTTTCATTTATTTCCATCCTTGTTCTTTGGCCTTTGTGGGCCTCCCATTGCAATGGCCCCTCTCGCTGCAGAGCGCCAGCTCTGGGCGCATGTGCTCTAGAGCTCCGGCTCGGTAGCTGGACACATCGGTCTAGCCGCTCTGCGGCATGTGGGATCTTTCCCAGGCCAGGGATCGAACTGGTGTCCCTTGCACTGCAAGGCAGTGTCCTTACCCACTGGACCACCAGGGGAGCCCTACCCGAGTTCTTTTGATAAAAACCTTAAGAGCATCTTAGCTGGGGAGCCTTGTTCTAGGGTTTAGTGTGAATAGCTAGTTGTCCTTATTTTAAGCCTGCTCTTTGCTGCTTTGAGGCCAAAGACATTTTTTGCTTGAGCTCCTTTTATTGTATTGCTTTAATGGAAATGTCTCACTAGTGATACCCATTTCCCCTAACGTAGTTTATGGTTGTGTTTGAAGTGACACCAAAAAGGAAGTGCATTGTTTCAGTTAGGGGAATAAAAAAGCGAAGGTGTACTGGTTTAACATGAACGGACACAGAAATGGCTTTATGCCATTTTGGAGGGGAAAGCCTTAAGCAAAATTTACAATCTGAGTTCTGGATCCCAGCATTTTCTTTCTTTTGACAGTGTTGCATAGCTTGTGGGATCTTAGTTCCTTGATCAGGGATCAAACCTGGGCCTTGGCAGTGAGAGCGCTGAGTCCTAACCATTAGTCCAGTGAATTCCCTCAGTATTTTCTTAATTATGGTCAGATATTGCAATTTACTCCACACTCAGTCTGAACTTTTGTCAGTTTCCAGTGTTCTTGATTAGTTCGCTCGCATGCCTTTAATTTATGCCCATTGTATATAGAACAAGAATGAGAAGAAATGAACTGCTCTCAGGAAGTGCTCACCCATATTTATTAAGAAGCTATCACTGTCTACTTAAGTGTCAGAGTAATTACTGTTAGGTCTGCTGTAATTTCAGAGGAGCATCTGTCGAAGTGTGGAGTAACTTATAAATGGAATCTTCAGGGGTTGGTGACAGACCATTTCTCAGAAATGTCTCAGTGAAATGATAGCAGTTGTTAACTGTGGCTGACAATCTGAGTACAGAGCTGTAGCTAGTTGTGCCTTTGTGATTTCTGTCACTCTGTCTGTTTGTTCAAAATTGGGATGCTAATTTTGTTTTGATCCAAATTCCTGTTTTTGCATCTGCCTAGCTATGGTTCCAGTAGTTACGTATAGATGTGAGATTTGGAGCATAAAGAAAGCTGAGTGCCAAAGAATTGATGCTTTTGAATTATGGTGCTGGAGAAGACTCACAAGAGTCCTTCACTGACACAGTAGACATGAATCTGAGCAAACTGCAAGAGATTGTGAAGGACAGGGAAGCCTTGCATGCTACAGTCCTTGAGGCTTGTTCTAAGGGTTTAATGTAAATGTATAATTGTCCTCTTTTTAAGTCTCCTCTTTGCTACTTGGAAGCCAAAGACATTTTTTGCTTGAGTTCTGAACAACAACATCACGTTGAAAGTAGAAAGAAGAGATTCATTTTACTCTCTTTTAGGAATTTCTCCATGGATATATACAGTGGAGCCCACTCTTAAACATTGTGTTGCCGGTCTGTGCATGGACTTGCCTTTTAAATAAATGGCCTTACGATAAGCTCCTTTTTGTCTTTTTATAACTAAGCATATCACTGCTGTAACAGCAGTACTCTGTGACTGAACCATGTTGAGTTTCATCTTGTAGAACACGGTCGCCGCCTCAGTTTCCTCCCAGAATATACACTAAATCACTCTGCTTCTGGTTGAATTGTTTATATCTGCTGTATTCTCTATTTTTATTACCAAATTGCTGCTGAGTTTCTTTATAGTATATGGTGAAAAGTCTACGTTAATAACTCAAATTCTGATTTTCATTTTGGTTGTTCAAATTAGCCCTTGGGATTCGTTTTGCCCATTGTATATAGAACAAGAATGAGAAGAAATGAACTGCTCTCAGGAAGTGCTCACCCATATTTATTAAGAAGCTATCACTGTCTACTTAAGTGTCAGAGTAATTACTGTTAGGTCTGCTGTAATTTCAGAGGAGCATCTGTCGAAGTGTGGAGTAACTTATAAATGGAATCTTCAGGGGTTGGTGACAGACCATTTCTCAGAAATGTCTCAGTGAAATGATAGCAGTTGTTAACTGTGGCTGACAATCTGAGTACAGAGCTGTAGCTAGTTGTGCCTTTGTGATTTCTGTCACTCTGTCTGTTTGTTCAAAATTGGGATGCTAATTTTGTTTTGATCCAAATTCCTGTTTTTGCATCTGCCTAGCTATGGTTCCAGTAGTTACGTATAGATGTGAGATTTGGAGCATAAAGAAAGCTGAGTGCCAAAGAATTGATGCTTTTGAATTATGGTGCTGGAGAAGACTCACAAGAGTCCTTCACTGACACAGTAGACATGAATCTGAGCAAACTGCAAGAGATTGTGAAGGACAGGGAAGCCTTGCATGCTACAGTCCTTGAGGCTTGTTCTAAGGGTTTAATGTAAATGTATAATTGTCCTCTTTTTAAGTCTCCTCTTTGCTACTTGGAAGCCAAAGACATTTTTTGCTTGAGTTCTGAACAACAACATCACGTTGAAAGTAGAAAGAAGAGATTCATTTTACTCTCTTTTAGGAATTTCTCCATGGATATATACAGTGGAGCCCACTCTTAAACATTGTGTTGCCGGTCTGTGCATGGACTTGCCTTTTAAATAAATGGCCTTACGATAAGCTCCTTTTTGTCTTTTTATAACTAAGCATATCACTGCTGTAACAGCAGTACTCTGTGACTGAACCATGTTGAGTTTCATCTTGTAGAACACGGTCGCCGCCTCAGTTTCCTCCCAGAATATACACTAAATCACTCTGCTTCTGGTTGAATTGTTTATATCTGCTGTATTCTCTATTTTTATTACCAAATTGCTGCTGAGTTTCTTTATAGTATATGGTGAAAAGTCTACGTTAATAACTCAAATTCTGATTTTCATTTTGGTTGTTCAAATTAGCCCTTGGGATTCGTTTTTGCAGCTTAAATTTCTCACTTCATGATTGATTTGCCTCTGTTATAGTTGACTTTTTTTGTGGGGAAAAAGAAGTTCCTTTTTTGGGGATTGGAGAGGCAATTCCCAAGCCGATATTCATCATACAGTGTTAAGACTTCAGTGGAAGAGTTCGGGTCCACATTCATTCAGGCTTTTGGAGATCCTGGTACATTTAAACTGGCTAAAGTGATTCCTTTAGAAATGTTTCCATGATTTGATCTATGTGCAAAGTGATGTGAAAGTCTTGGGTAAGGACCTGTTTGTGTTCACAGGGGACTATTTGAGTTTTAGATAGTCTGGAGAGGCCTCAAAAAACTGGATTAGGGTAATGGTTTCATTTCTTTGTTAAAGGCAGCTTAGGCAAAAGTTTCCTCATGTTTCTTAAATAATTTTATTTTCTTCTGGTTGAAGAACTGAAGCAGGAAGGGAGGGGATGTGTGTGTGTCTCTCTGTCTGTCTGTCTGTTTTGACAAAGGCAAGTTCACCCATCATATAAAATGGGAGAATAAATATAATAGTCTTTTTCTTTTTTTTAGAGGATTTTTTTGCTATTTTTTTTTCAGCCACTTTTATTGGTCTTTCATTTATCATTTTCATCCATCTTTGTTCTTTGACCCGTGTGGGCCTCCCATAGCAGTGGCCTCTGTTGTCATGAGCACCGGTTCTGGGCGCATGTGCTCCAGAGCTCTGGCTCGGTAGTTGGATACATCGGCCCAGCTGCTCTGAGGCACATGGGATCTTCCCAGGCCAGGGATCGAACCAGTGCCCTACTGATGGCACCCCCTGGGGCCGTATAATGTCTTTTATAAAACTAAACCCCATATCACTGCTGTAACAGCAGTACTCTGTGACTGAACCATGTTGAGTTTCATCTTGTAGAACACGGTCGCCTCAGTTTCCTCCCAGAATATACACTAAATCACTCTGCTTCTGGTTGAATTGTTTATATCTGCTGTATTCTCTATTTTTATTACCAAATTGCTGCTGAGTTTCTTTATAGTATATGGTGAAAAGTCTACGTTAATAACTCAAATTCTGATTTTCATTTTGGTTGTTCAAATTAGCCCTTGGGATTCGTTTTTGCAGCTTAAATTTCTCACTTCATGATTGATTTGCCTCTGTTATAGTTGACTTTTTTTGTGGGGAAAAAGAAGTTCCTTTTTTGGGGATTGGAGAGGCAATTCCCAAGCCGATATTCATCATACAGTGTTAAGACTTCAGTGGAAGAGTTCGGGTCCACATTCATTCAGGCTTTTGGAGATCCTGGTACATTTAAACTGGCTAAAGTGATTCCTTTAGAAATGTTTCCATGATTTGATCTATGTGCAAAGTGATGTGAAAGTCTTGGGTAAGGACCTGTTTGTGTTCACAGGGGACTATTTGAGTTTTAGATAGTCTGGAGAGGCCTCAAAAAACTGGATTAGGGTAATGGTTTCATTTCTTTGTTAAAGGCAGCTTAGGCAAAAGTTTCCTCATGTTTCTTAAATAATTTTATTTTCTTCTGGTTGAAGAACTGAAGCAGGAAGGGAGGGGATGTGTGTGTCTCTCTGTCTGTCTGTCTGTTTTGACAAAGGCAAGTTCACCCATCATATAAAATGGGAGAATAAATATAATAGTCTTTTTCTTTTTTTTAGAGGATTTTTTTGCTATTTTTTTTTCAGCCACTTTTATTGGTCTTTCATTTATCATTTTCATCCATCTTTGTTCTTTGACCCGTGTGGGCCTCCCATAGCAGTGGCCTCTGTTGTCGCAGAGCACCGGTTCTGGGCGCATGTGCTCCAGAGCTCTGGCTCGGTAGTTGGATACATCGGCCCAGCTGCTCTGAGGCACATGGGATCTTCCCAGGCCAGGGATCGAACCAGTGCCCCTTGCACTGCAAGGTGGTGTCCTTACCCACTGGACCACCAGGGAAGCCGTATAATAGTCTTAATGTTTAGTTTAAGCTGATGAAGTGAGGGTATTGCTTTGATATCTTTGTTTTGTTAACATCTTCATGTCATTGTGTAAGTTAATGTGATTTCAAAATATGTTTTTCAGTGTCCATCAGATCCACCATTGCCTTGCCATCTAACAAAGTCAGCTGAAAGCTCCTTCAGGTTTCTTCAGGATGCCGGCAGCACTTGTGGAAAACAGCCAGGTCATCTGTGAGGTCTGGGCCAGCAATCTAGAAGAAGAGATGAGGAAGATCCGGGAAATTGTGCTAAGTTACAGTTACATTGCCATGGTAAAGAACTCTGCTCTGTCTGACTTGCCGCTGAAACGGACCTGGGGTATTTAGTGTGTGATTTTGAAAGCAGGGATTACTCTAAAAGCCATGGTACATTAAATGTGATGGGAGGTTATATATTACGTTGTTTTTATAAAACATCAGGGTAACCTGTGTGTCTGAGAAGGGTGTAAGCTCCCTATCTTAGATTATTGATGATGGTACTCTCTGTTTGAAAGTCTTTTAAACAGAAGTTGTCTCATCCCATAAGGCATATGTATCCCTCAAATATGGTGAATTTGACAGTGTTAAAGTACATCTTAAAAATCAAGAGGAGGTGTCCCTGGTGGTCCAGTGGGTAGGGACATCAACTTGCAGTGCAAGGGGTGCTGGTTCAATCCCTGGCCTGGGAAGATCCTGTGTGCCATGGAACAGCTGGACTGATGTGTCTGACTTCCGAGTCAAACGTGGATATTTATGGGTCTTTTTCGGCTATTTTTTCAGCCACTTTTATTGGTCTTTCATTTATCATTTTCATCTATCTTTGTTCTTTTACCCCTGTGGGCCTCCCCTAGCAGTCGCCTCTGTTGTCGCAGAGCACCGGTTCTGGGCGCATGTGCTCCAGAGCTCTGGCTCGGTAGTTGGATACATCGGCCCAGCTGCTCTGAGGCACATGGGATCTTCCCAGGCCAGGGATCGAACCAGTGCCCCTTGCACTGCAAGGTGGTGTCCTTACCCACTGGACCACCAGGGAAGCCGTATAATAGTCTTAATGTTTAGTTTAAGCTGATGAAGTGAGGGTATTGCTTTGATATCTTTGTTTTGTTAACATCTTCATGTCATTGTGTAAGTTAATGTGATTTCAAAATATGTTTTTCAGTGTCCATCAGATCCACCATTGCCTTGCCATCTAACAAAGTCAGCTGAAAGCTCCTTCAGGTTTCTTCAGGATGCCGGCAGCACTTGTGGAAAACAGCCAGGTCATCTGTGAGGTCTGGGCCAGCAATCTAGAAGAAGAGATGAGGAAGATCCGGGAAATTGTGCTAAGTTACAGTTACATTGCCATGGTAAAGAACTCTGCTCTGTCTGACTTGCCGCTGAAACGGACCTGGGGTATTTAGTGTGTGATTTTGAAAGCAGGGATTACTCTAAAAGCCATGGTACATTAAATGTGATGGGAGGTTATATATTACGTTGTTTTTATAAAACATCAGGGTAACCTGTGTGTCTGAGAAGGGTGTAAGCTCCCTATCTTAGATTATTGATGATGGTACTCTCTGTTTGAAAGTCTTTTAAACAGAAGTTGTCTCATCCCATAAGGCATATGTATCCCTCAAATATGGTGAATTTGACAGTGTTAAAGTACATCTTAAAAATCAAGAGGAGGTGTCCCTGGTGGTCCAGTGGGTAGGGACATCAACTTGCAGTGCAAGGGGTGCTGGTTCAATCCCTGGCCTGGGAAGATCCTGTGTGCCATGGAACAGCTGGACTGATGTGTCTGACTTCCGAGTCAAACGTGGATATTTATGGGTGTTTTTTGAATGGCTGTTTCACATTCCTTTGTTTGTGTTTATTCATATAGAGTTCTGTTCTTAACCTAGACTGTTCCTAATTAATTGTGTGTGAACCTAGAATGGTGTGTTTTTTTCTTTTTTTTTGCTGCCTAGTGTATCTTGTGGGATTTTGGTTTCCCCACTAGGGATGAAACCTGGGCCCTGGCAGTGAAAGTTCTGAGTCCTACCCACTGGACCACCAGGGAATTCCCAAACTTAGAATGTTGTTAATGGACCTAGTTAGTCAACTACTACTTTTCACATTCTGCTTAGATCTCTAAGTTGCTGTGTAAAGCTTCATCATTCTAGTGCTTTTTCTGTAGATCAGTGACATCAAGGTTTTAAGGTGAATTTTTGTGCCTGAGCTTGGGGTTTGTCATAAAATGGAGATAAAATTTTTATTTATGAATGATCAAGTCAGCATCCCATATTTTGTGAAGCCTTATGATGAGAGACTTTTTCCTTTTCTAGGACACAGAATTTCCAGGTGTTGTGGTACGACCCATTGGTGAATTTCGGAGTTCCATAGATTACCAGTATCAGCTTTTACGGTGCAATGTTGACCTTTTAAAAATTATCCAGCTGGGCCTTACATTCACAAATGAGAAGGGAGAATATCCTTCTGGAATCAACACTTGGCAGTTCAACTTCAAATTCAACCTCACGTAAGTGTTTAAGGCCCTTCTCACTGTTACTCTTACTAGGTTTTCTGTATTTGTGCAGGCTGTAGTTTCTAACTGACTTGATTAAGTTTTGTTTCTACCAAACCCAAGTAGGAGTTGAATAGAGTAGTCAAAGCAAAAGATGGAGTAATGAATCTCCGAAAGGAAAGGCTTCCACCCTTAAAAAACTCTTACAAGTTGACAATAAAAAGATAGCCTAATTAATAATATGGGCAAGATTTGAATATATTTTTCTCTAAGGAAGATGGCCAATAAGCTTATGAGAATATGGTCACCATCCTTAGTCATTAGAGAAATGCAGTCCAAACCATAAGATTATACACTATTTCATACCCATTAAGTGACTGTAATCAAAAAGACATAATAGAAAGTGTTGATGAGGGTGTGGAGAAATGAAAACTCTCGTATACTGCTACTGGGAATATAAAATGGTGCAACCTCTTTGGGAAATAGGCAGTTTCTCAAAGTTTAAACATACAGTTAATCATATGACCCACCAGTTTTACCCAAGAGAAATGAGATCATACATCCTTATAAAAACTTGTGAGTGTTCATAGCAGCATTATTCATAAAGGCCACAAAGTAGAAATAGTCCACATGTCTGTGACCTGAGGAATGGCTGTGTGGGGTATGTCCATGCCATGGAATGTTGCCAGACTGTCCATAGAGATAAAGTACTGACATATGCTATACACGCATGAGCTTTGAACACACTGTGCTAAGGGAAGGAAGCCAGACACAAAAGATCCAATGATACTGTTTTTACAAAATGTCCAAAACAGGCACTTTAGTGACAGAAATAGGGTAGTAGTTGTCCAGAGTGGGCAGCAGGGAGGTAATGGGAGTGCCTGCTTATTGGGTTGGGTATGGGGTTTCTTTTTGAGGTGATGTGCCCAGTTGCTCAGTTGTGGCCATCTCTTTGTGACCCCATGAACTGAAGCCCTCCAGACTCTGTCCGTGGAATTCTCCAGGCAAGAATATGGAGTGGGTTGCCCCCATTTCCTTCTGAGGTGATGAGATGGCCATGGGATCTTCCCATACCCAGATTGGCAGTTCAACTTCAAATTCAACTGTAAGTGTTTAAGGCCCTTCTCACTGTTACTCTTACTAGGTTTTCTGTATTTGTGCAGGCTGTAGTTTCTAACTGACTTGATTAAGTTTTGTTTCTACCAAACCCAAGTAGGAGTTGAATAGAGTAGTCAAAGCAAAAGATGGAGTAATGAATCTCCGAAAGGAAAGGCTTCCACCCTTAAAAAACTCTTACAAGTTGACAATAAAAAGATAGCCTAATTAATAATATGGGCAAGATTTGAATATATTTTTCTCTAAGGAAGATGGCCAATAAGCTTATGAGAATATGGTCACCATCCTTAGTCATTAGAGAAATGCAGTCCAAACCATAAGATTATACACTATTTCATACCCATTAAGTGACTGTAATAAAAAAGACATAATAGAAAGTGTTGATGAGGGTGTGGAGAAATGAAAACTCTGTATACTGCTACTGGGAATATAAAATGGTGCAACCTCTTTGGGCAATAGGCAGTTTCTCAAAGTTTAAACATACAGTTAATCATATGACCCACCAGTTTTACCCAAGAGAAATGAGATCATACATCCTTATAAAAACTTGTGAGTGTTCATAGCAGCATTATTCATAAAGGCCACAAAGTAGAAATAGTCCACATGTCTGTGACCTGAGGAATGGCTGTGTGGGGTATGTCCATGCCATGGAATGTTGCCAGACTGTCCATAGAGATAAAGTACTGACATATGCTATACACGCATGAGCTTTGAACACACTGTGCTAAGGGAAGGAAGCCAGACACAAAAGATCCAATGATACTGTTTTTACAAAATGTCCAAAACAGGCACTTTAGTGACAGAAATAGGGTAGTAGTTGTCCAGAGTGGGCAGCAGGGAGGTAATGGGAGTGCCTGCTTATTGGGTTGGGTATGGGGTTTCTTTTTGAGGTGATGTGCCCAGTTGCTCAGTTGTGGCCATCTCTTTGTGACCCCATGAACTGAAGCCCTCCAGACTCTGTCCGTGGAATTCTCCAGGCAAGAATATGGAGTGGGTTGCCATTTCCTTCTCCAGGGGATCTTCCCTACCCAGAGATCTGAGGTGATGAGATGGCATGTAACTGATTGATACTGGTTATACAACTCTGTGAATATACTAAAAACTTTTGAGTTGCATACTTTACATGAGTGCACTGTTTTTTAGTATGTGAGTTATATCTGAGTAGGGCTGTTTAAAATTATAAAGGGGAATCATTTTCCCAGTTAGGAGATCAGGGTTTGAATTGGATTTCTGCCATTTCTTAGCTGGGTGAATTTGAGTCAGTTCATCTTCTGTAATTCAGTTTCCTTATCTGTAAATACTGTATTACTATCTTTCATAATAGAAATAAGGTACAGAGTGTATGCTATTCAAGGGTAATTGAAACTGAAGTCTACCTGATACTGGGCAAATTTTTATGCACTTTAAAAAAAGTTGTGGTAAAAACCACATAACATAAAATTTACCATCTTTACCATTTTTTTTTTTAAAGCATACAGCTGAATAATGTTTTTGCATTGTAGTGTATTTGCATTGTTGTGAAGCACACCTCCAGAACCTTTTCATCTCAGAAATGTGAAATTCTGTACCCACTGAACAACAATTCACCTTTTTCTTTTCCTCCAGCTTTTGGTAACCATCATTTTCCTTTGAGTCTATGAATTTGACTACCTGAAATAGCTCATATAAGTGGAATCATACAGTATTTGTCTTTTTGTGACTGGCTTATTTTACTTAGCATAATGGTGCTGGAGAAGGCTCTTGAGAGTCTTGTGGACTGCAGGGAGATCAAACGAGTCAATCCTAAAGAAAATCAGCCCTGACATATGCTATAAGCGATTTAAAAGAAAACAGACAAAAGATCCAATGATACTGTTTTTACAAAATGTCCAAAACAGGCACTTTAGTGACAGAAATAGGGTAGTAGTTGTCCAGAGTGGGCAGCAGGGAGGTAATGGGAGTGCCTGCTTATTGGGTTGGGTATGGGGTTTCTTTTTGAGGTGATGTGCCCAGTTGCTCAGTTGTGGCCATCTCTTTGTGACCCCATGAACTGAAGCCCTCCAGACTCTGTCCGTGGAATTCTCCAGGCAAGAATATGGAGTGGGTTGCCATTTCCTTCTCCAGGGGATCTTCCCTACCCAGAGATCTGAGGTGATGAGATGGCATGTAACTGATTGATACTGGTTATACAACTCTGTGAATATACTAAAAACTTTTGAGTTGCATACTTTACATGAGTGCACTGTTTTTTAGTATGTGAGTTATATCTGAGTAGGGCTGTTTAAAATTATAAAGGGGAATCATTTTCCCAGTTAGGAGATCAGGGTTTGAATTGGATTTCTGCCATTTCTTAGCTGGGTGAATTTGAGTCAGTTCATCTTCTGTAATTCAGTTTCCTTATCTGTAAATACTGTATTACTATCTTTCATAATAGAAATAAGGTACAGAGTGTATGCTATTCAAGGGTAATTGAAACTGAAGTCTACCTGATACTGGGCAAATTTTTATGCACTTTAAAAGTTGTGGTAAAAACCACATAACATAAAATTTACCATCTTTACCATTTTTTTTTTTAAAGCATACAGCTGAATAATGTTTTTGCATTGTAGTGTATTTGCATTGTTGTGAAGCACACCTCCAGAACCTTTTCATCTCAGAAATGTGAAATTCTGTACCCACTGAACAACAATTCACCTTTTTCTTTTCCTCCAGCTTTTGGTAACCATCATTTTCCTTTGAGTCTATGAATTTGACTACCTGAAATAGCTCATATAAGTGGAATCATACAGTATTTGTCTTTTTGTGACTGGCTTATTTTACTTAGCATAATGGTGCTGGAGAAGGCTCTTGAGAGTCTTGTGGACTGCAGGGAGATCAAACGAGTCAATCCTAAAGAAAATCAGCCCTGAATATTTATTGGAAGGAATGATGCTGAAGCTAAAGCTCCAATACTTCGGCCACCTGAAGTGAAGAGATGACTCATTGGAAAAGACCCTGATGCTGGGAACGATTGAAGGCAAAAGGAGAAGAGGGCAGCAGAGGATGAGATAGATAGCATCACTGATTCAATGGATATGAATCTTAGCAAACTTTGGGAGATAGTGCTGCAGTTCATGGAGTCCCAAAGAGTTGGACACAACTTAGAATTGAGCAACAACAAAACAAAACAACAGATGTCCTTAAGAGCAGAACTACCTCCCTTAGCTGAGTAATACTCCAGTGTATGTATGTTCCGTACATTGTTTGCCTCGTCATCCATTGATGAATATTTGGTTGTTTCCACCTCTTGTCTCTTGTGAATAGTGCTGCTGTGAGCCTGGATGTGCAGATACCAGTTTAAGATACTGCTTTTATGTCCTTTGAAGTTTTTGAGGATGATATAATTTTTAAGGGGAAAACTTGGGGAGACCATTGTTTTGCTGATATGAGGTAGTGGTAGTGTATTTCTTATTGGGCCCCAGTTCTTGAAAACTGCTTTGTTTTACTGGGCACCAGGAGCATCTGATAGCTCAAGAATAATTTTTTATTTATTTTGGATCTTTCTTTGAGGTTCAAAGAATAATTTTAGATCATCTGTATCTTTCCTTTAACTGCATTTTTTGGGTTCAAAAATGCAAAGCCTGTTATTTGTATCACAACAACAGTTCAGTACACAAAGAAAATAAGGGTTATATTTATTACACAGTTGGTGTTTGTGTTTAAAACAGTGTTCGTCTTAGTAAGGACAGAATTGTAATGCAACAGTGACTTCAGTTCAGTCAAAAACGTTGAGACTGGGCTTCCCTGGTGGTCCAGTGGGTAAGGACACCGCCTTGCAGTGCAAGGGGCGCCGGTTTGAGCCCTGGCCTGGGAAGATCCCACGTGCTGTGGAGCGGCTGGACCGATGTGTCCAATTACGGAGCCGGGGCTCTGGAGCGCATGCGCCCAGAGCTGGTGCTCTGCGACAACAGACGCCACCGTGATGGGAGGCCCACACGGGCCAAAGAACAAAGATGGATGAAAAATAGATAAATGAAAGACCAAGGGAAGTGGCCCGCCCGCCCCCTCCCGCCCCAACCCGCCCCCTCCAATAAATAAATAAAATCTAAAAAAAAAAACAAAACATAGTTCAGATGTTTAAAAAAAAAAAAAAACGTTGAGATTGTGGTGGTTTACTTTCAAGTGTTCTATCCTAAGTTTATGTGAAAAACAAATGGAAGGCCAACAGTGAAATCTAGCAGAGGAGGAAAACACAAATCTACATTTGTGTTAGGTAGTATTATAAATATTCCTACGTTTAGATTAATGGATTTTTACAGTGGAATATTATGCCAGAGCCACAAAGGATGTTATGTCTGAGTGTTGATCTGAAAAGACAGTCCTTGATATGTAGATACAGGGATGGAGGTATGTGTGGGCATAGAGAAAACAGTCTGCAGGGCTATGTAAACTGAGTTAAAAGAATTAAAACAGTTATGTCTGTGCGGTAGCATTATAATAAAATTGTGTTTTTTCCCACCTTCTGCTATTTTAAATGTTTTTGTATTGGTTAATTCTGCTTTTCTTTAAATAATGAGAAAATAATAGATCTTTCATAATGAAGACACTTAATTTGCAGGGGTAAAAAAATCTGTTCTTTTTCTGTTACAGATAAGATCACTTATAATACTGGAAGAAATGAATTGATTCATTCTTAAATTATGAAAGCATTGTTCATAAGTTACAAAAGCAGTTCAGGAATACTAGTTTTGTGATTTGGGAGGCGATGGTAATGTAGTTGCCCACTCCTGTTATGGTACCACCAGCTCAGAAATGAATGGCTTCTTTTTTAGAGAGGACATGTACTCCCAGGACTCCATAGACCTCCTGGCTAACTCAGGACTGCAGTTTCAGAAGCACGAGGAGGAAGGGATCGACACCTTGCATTTTGCAGAGCTGCTTATGACATCCGGGGTGGTTCTCTGTGACAACGTCAAGTGGCTTTCATTTCACAGGTCAGTCTCTGTGTTTCTCCTTTCCTTGGGGAGCAGGGAGTCGAATTTGTAGTTGCTGTTGCAGTCCTCCTGGTGCTCTTTTGTTGCTCACTAGCAGTTATAAAGTAGTCTCATTTCAGTTTTTCAAAAAACACTGGTGCGCATACGGGTTTATTTTGTACAGTATTAGGCTGTATGGGCTTTCAGTGGCTATATGCCAAGTGGAAAGAGGCAGGGTGGAAAGGATGGAAGACTTGGTCACATTTTCTTGCCATTTGAATGACTGACCTGAAGTTTCCTGGGTACTCAAAAGCATTATGCCCCTTAGGAGGTTATTTTACCTTTAGCTACCTTTTTTTCTGGAGCGGGGGGGGTCTTACCATGCAGCTTGTGGGATTTCAGCCCCCTATAAGGGATTGAACCCAGGCCACAACAGTGAAAGCTGCTAACTGATAGACCACCATGGAGCTCTCTACCTTTCACTACTTGTGAATTTTTTTTCTTTTTTAAATTTTGGCCTTTTTTATTGGTCCTTCATTTATTTATTTTCATCTATCTTAATTCTCTGGTCTGTGTGGGCCTCCCATCGCAGTGGCCTCTCTTATTGCAGAGCACTGGCTCTGGGTGCATGCGCTCCAGAGCGCTGGCTCATAATTGGACACACCAGTCCAGCCACTCCACAGCACGTGGGATCTTCCCATGCCAGGGATCGAACTGGTGCCCCTTGCACTGCAAGGCGAACTCTACCCACTGGACCACCAGGGAAGCCCCTACGTGTGAATTTTTGATATGTAGAACCTATTTTGAAAAATCCTTGGGTTCACTCCTGTATCTCCCATATTAATTTGTTATGTTGTCATTTAATGGAAAGTTCAGAGTACAGGGTAAAGTTGCTAACATGAGGTAGCACCGTGAGCTGTGAGAAGCAGAGCAGTTGAGCGCTGAGGCCTGACAGCTCTTCACCTACCTTACTGCCTCCTTCTCTCCTTGCAGTGGCTATGATTTTGGCTACATGGTCAAGTTACTTACAGATTCTCGTTTGCCAGAAGAGGAACATGAATTCTTTCATATTCTGAACCTTTTCTTCCCATCCATTTATGATGTGAAATACCTGATGAAGAGTTGCAAAAATCTTAAGGTACACAGTATTTTTCTTAACATGTATTAACAACAAGAAGAAAAAGACAGAAATGCAGACTTGTCATTTTGCTTTATTGCAGTCTGTTCAGCATGTATCCTTGAGTACCTGCTAGGTGCCAGCCTGCTGCTAGACAGGGTGTGTATAGAGTTGACTGGCACTAGAATTGCTGTAGTAACTGTCTTTAACCTGGGCATGAAGGAGCCTTCGGCTTCTCTTACCCTGTAGCAGGCATTCTTCACTTAGAACCCAGGAACCTAGTGAAACAGTTGGAGACATGAGGTGTGTGTACGATTTGCTAGGGATAGGTTTTGTAGTGTACCAGAATCTCAGAGGAGCTCTTAGCTCTAGACAGTTTAAGAATTCTTCTCTCCAAGAATGGCTAACATTAGAGGTTTGCCATCTAGAATTGGATTGGAATTTACTGTTTCCCCAACCTTGCCTTCCTGCAGTGAGGACTTTCAGTGGCAGAGGTCTGACAGACTTAATAACAGAGAAAAGATAGGAGTGAAAAGTGGAATATAAGACAGTGTGTCCTTTGGAGGGTTAAAAGGGAATAGTGTTGAGGTGAGGTCTGTTCCTACTTCCTCTCACCAGAAGAAGTCAAGTCAAGGATGGACACAGCTGACTCCAGTGGAGGAGTTGGGTCTCCAGTGTTATTATGTATTTTCCTTCCATCTCCAGGGAGGTCTTCAGGAAGTTGCTGATCAGTTGGATTTGCAGAGAATTGGAAGGCAGCACCAGGCGGGCTCAGACTCACTGCTGACGGGCATGGCATTCTTTAGGATGAAAGAGGTACGGCAAAGGCTTTTTGAAAGTTTATCATTTCTCTTGGAAGTCGATGACCACATTGAAAGCAGTTTTTGTGTGCTTGTTATGTATATGTTAAATGTGTTAGATGTGTTTTGGGAGGGAAAGGAACGTTATTAAGTGAAGGTTACTCAACACACTCAAGTTTAGAAAGGAGGTGCCAGAAGAGGAACATGAATTCTTTCATATTCTGAACCTTTTCTTCCCATCCATTTATGATGTGAAATACCTGATGAAGAGTTGCAAAATCTTAAGGTACACAGTATTTTCTTAACATGTATTAACAACAAGAAGAAAAAGACAGAAATGCAGACTTGTCATTTTGCTTTATTGCAGTCTGTTCAGCATGTATCCTTGAGTACCTGCTAGGTGCCAGCCTGCTGCTAGACAGGGTGTGTATAGAGTTGACTGGCACTAGAATTGCTGTAGTAACTGTCTTTAACCTGGGCATGAAGGAGCCTTCGGCTTCTCTTACCCTGTAGCAGGCATTCTTCACTTAGAACCCAGGAACCTAGTGAAACAGTTGGAGACATGAGGTGTGTGTACGATTTGCTAGGGATAGGTTTTGTAGTGTACCAGAATCTCAGAGGAGCTCTTAGCTCTAGACAGTTTAAGAATTCTTCTCTCCAAGAATGGCTAACATTAGAGGTTTGCCATCTAGAATTGGATTGGAATTTACTGTTTCCCCAACCTTGCCTTCCTGCAGTGAGGACTTTCAGTGGCAGAGGTCTGACAGACTTAATAACAGAGAAAAGATAGGAGTGAAAAGTGGAATATAAGACAGTGTGTCCTTTGGAGGGTTAAAAGGGAATAGTGTTGAGGTGAGGTCTGTTCCTACTTCCTCTCACCAGAAGAAGTCAAGTCAAGGATGGACACAGCTGACTCCAGTGGAGGAGTTGGGTCTCCAGTGTTATTATGTATTTTCCTTCCATCTCCAGGGAGGTCTTCAGGAAGTTGCTGATCAGTTGGATTTGCAGAGAATTGGAAGGCAGCACCAGGCGGGCTCAGACTCACTGCTGACGGGCATGGCATTCTTTAGGATGAAAGAGGTACGGCAAAGGCTTTTTGAAAGTTTATCATTTCTCTTGGAAGTCGATGACCACATTGAAAGCAGTTTTTGTGTGCTTGTTATGTATATGTTAAATGTGTTAGATGTGATTTGGGAGGCAAAGAAACGTTATTAAGTGAAGGTTACTCAACACACTCAAGTTTAGAAGTGTACTTGGTGTTCCTAGCAGTGCTTATCCTTGTAGTTTTTTGCTTTTCTTCTGATTTCTGTAATATGAATACATTTGTTAAACCACCCACTCATTTTATGCTAAGTTCTATGAATTATCAAATGTCCCACAGTTAACATCATACTCAGTGGTGAAAAGCTGAAAGCTTGTCCTCTAAGGTCAGGAGTAAGACAGTATTCAACGTGGTTTTGGAAGGCCTAGCTGGAACAGTTAGGCAAGAAAAAGAAATACAAGGGATCCAAATCAGGAAGGAGGAAAACTCAGTCTTTGCAGATGACATATTATATATAGGAAACCACAAAGACTCCATCGAACACCTGTTAGAACCGAAAAATGAATCCAGTAAAATTGCAGGATAAAAAAATATAAAAAATCTGTTGTGTCTGTATGCTGATAGTGAACTATCAAAAAGAGAAATTACAAGAACAGCCCCATTTACATAAAAAAGTATTAAATAATCTTGGAATAAATTTTACAAAGGATATGAAAGACCTGTACACTGGAAACTATAAGACATTGATGAAAGAAATTGAAGAAGACAAATAAATGGAAAGATATTCTGGGCTCATGGATGGGAAGAATAATATTGTTAGTTCATACTACTCAAAGCAGTCTACAGATTGAATGTAATCCTGATTAAAATTCCAGTGGTGTTTTTCACAGAAACAGAACAAAAAATTCTAGAATTTGTATGGAACCAGAAAAGACCTCAAATCGCCAAAGCAATCATGAGAAAGAACAAAGCTGGCAACATCACATTCCCAGTTTTGCCTCCGGGGTACACTTGACAGTGTCTGGAGACATTTTCCACTACGTAACCTGGGAGTGGGGTATGCTGTGGAAGACCCTACAGTGCCATAGTACACTGGACAGCATCCCTCTCCCCCAGCAGAGAGTTATCCTGCCCAGTAGTGCCCAGAAGTATGTGGTAACCTTGCTGTGTGTGCTTCATGTTCGTTTTTGTTACAACCTATTACTAGATTACCCATTTTACAGATGGGAAACTGTGGCTTAAGGAGCACTGAAGTGACTTTCACCCAGTGAGTCAAGTCTGAGTCTAGCACTCCAGCCCTTAACCATTGCACTGCCTGTTAAAGAGAAGGGAAGAGCTAGAGTCAGTTGTACAAAACAGCGATAGCAGCACAGAAATCCTGGCAGTGAAAACTCATGGAAAGTATCTGTAGAAGTCTATTCAGGAAAGGGAGCCTAGAGAGAGAGAAAGGAGCATTAGAAGACTGCAGGGCTTCCCTGGTGGTCCAGTGGGTAAGGACACCACCTCACAGTGCAAGGGGTGCCAGTTCGATCCCTGGCCTGGGAAGATCCCATGTGCCGCGAGCGGCTGGACCGATGTGTCCAATTACCAAGCCGGAGCTCTGGATCGCATGCACCCAGAGCCGGTGCTCTGTGACAGCAGAGGCCACCGCGATGGGAGGCCCACACGGGCCAAAGAACAAAGATGGATGAAAATAGATAAATGAAAGACCAGTAGAAGTGGCCTGCCGGCCCACCTCCCTCCCCAACCCGCCCCAAAAGAGAAAGACCGTGCAAAAGAAAGATTTGGAGCCTTTCTTTATACAGCTAGCTTATGGGTGGCTGGATTTTCAAGGCCTTGAGAGCTGGCAGGTGCTGATGTAGTGCTGCGGCTTGGCATGCCTCTCGGCACGGTTCTTACCAGGGGTTCTCTGTCCTGTTCTGCAGTTGTTTTTTGAGGACAGTATTGATGATGCCAAATACTGTGGGCGGCTCTATGGCCTAGGCACGGGAGTGGCCCAGAAGCAGAATGAGGATGTGGACTCTGCGCAGGAGAAGATGAGCATCCTGGCGATCATCAACAACATGCAGCAGTGATGGCGGCAAGGCTCTTTGCAGGGTGGGCCCGGCCCGTAAGTGGTGCTTCCTATGCTGACTGTGGAACTTACCTTCCCCACCGACAGGAGACGCCTCTTTAGAGCAAACCATACCTACCATCTGCATTGACAGAAAGACTTTTGTTTTACTAAAGACAAAAGATGACCATTTTAGAGCCAGAAGAAGGGAGTTTGCTCTGCATCTGTAAACACGTCCTCTCTGTTCCTCATCCCTAAGCCTGTCTTCTCCAGTGACCTGCCACCAGCATTCATGACTCCTTTGACACCTTTGAAAATCCAGGACACATCGGAAACAAACTAGTAAAATATATATAACTCTTATCTGTTGTTACTCTGTTCTTTTATATTTGTGGCTAATCTCTGAGGATGAAGACTTCTTGCTGTGATCCTCAGCAGAGCTGAGGGCTTCCAGCGAAAGTGGAACCAAGTGGTGGTCTTGTGAAGTGGGTTATAGATGTTAAGTCTTCTCCTTTCTTTTCTTCTCTTTTATTTTGATCCCTCTCAAGGACATTTACTTTCCTCACACTTTGTTGGTCTTTCTTTATGTATTATTACATGGAAATGAATTAGTGCTGAAATACGAAGACCAGATAATGAAACTGTTTTTAAACTTCGTTTAAAAACAAAGTTCTGCTGCATCTGTCTACCCATTATTTACAAGAACTCCACAACGGGTATTAAGTTAACCACCTAAATGTCTTCGTGTCTCTTCCATTGTGTCTCTGAGATTTTGCTGTCACATACGCATCGTTTGAAATCATTTTAAGTTTTCATTTCATAAAATATCTTCGATTTGATTCTGAAGGAAATTGACTGAGCAGGGTTTTGGATCATAAGTCTGTTATATTTTCTGTACTGTGATTTCACATGGTCATCTGTATTCACCCACCTCTTTTCTCCATTTTCCCTGCTTTTCCTCTTCAGCAAACTGAGGAGAAGTTAGGGAGATGGATTAATGTGAGTACCAGGAAGGTGAGTCTTTAAAGAGTTATAGGGGTCACATGTAAACAAGGTGTTAAGGGATTTGGTTCATAGGTTCTCTTGGAGTAATAATCTGTGCGCAGCTGGGGTAGGAAACTCAGGACTGTGATTTTTTTTTTTTAATTAACTAGTCATAAAAAATATGCTGTTTTTTTTTTTTCTTTTTGAATGACTACAGTACGGACAACTTCAAAAACCAAAAATCCTTTGGAATAGTGGAAATGAAAACTGGTAACTCACTCACTGAAGTGGATGAATAGTCTTGCATTTTAAAAGCTTATGGAAAACTCAATTTGAAATGATTATAAAACATCAAGTATTATAAGCTGGTATTTAAGATGCTTGTAAATATTATTTATGTTTTTAATTTTGTAAAATAAAGATTTCTTTTTAACCATTGGCATGAAGGTTTGGTCTTTCAAAGCTCTGAATTGCTGGCTCTAGATGGCGGTGGTTTGTTGTCAAGTGACATGGAAGCATCTTGCCTCCATTTTCCACAAGTGGGCTTGCGTACAAATGTCTCACTCTGTAGGAAGCTCCTAACACACAACTGTAAATGGAACTGTCTTTGCTTCATGTGCCATGCTGATTACTGGGCCTTACAGGGAAATCGGCTTTAATTCTATTTCCTGGTGCTGTCCCATTATATGTGGTGGATTCACTTAGTAATTAGTGGACTTTCTTTTAGTCAAGCTGAATTTCTGATATCCTAGATTTGGTTTAGGACTTTATTTCCAGTCCTTTCTGTTGGCCCAGCAAGGTGGAGTTGTAATAAGTCAGGTACAGGAGCAGATCGAGAGTGCTGACTGGAGTGGTCACATATTGGAAGGTATTTACTGTTGTAAGGTTTGCGGTAAAGCAACATAGGTAAGTGGTTCTGAATGGCCTACTGGTGACTGTGAGCTCCATCCAGATGTCCTAACAAGCTAGGGTTAAAATAGGCATTTATCTTTGCCACAGTTAGGAATGGGCTTACTGTCCCCTGCCCTCACCCCACTTTTCTCCATTTTCCTGCTTTTCCTCTTCAGCAAACTGAGGAGAAGTTAGGGAGATGGATTAATGTGAGTACCAGGAAGGTGAGTCTTTAAAGAGTTATAGGGGTCACATGTAAACAAGGTGTTAAGGGATTTGGTTCATAGGTTCTCTTGGAGTAATAATCTGTGCGCAGCTGGGGTAGGAAACTCAGGACTGTGATTTTTTTTTTTTAATTAACTAGTCATAAAAAATATGCTGTTTTTTTTTTTTCTTTTTGAATGACTACAGTACGGACAACTTCAAAAACCAAAAATCCTTTGGAATAGTGGAAATGAAAACTGGTAACTCACTCACTGAAGTGGATGAATAGTCTTGCATTTTAAAAGCTTATGGAAAACTCAATTTGAAATGATTATAAAACATCAAGTATTATAAGCTGGTATTTAAGATGCTTGTAAATATTATTTATGTTTTTAATTTTGTAAAATAAAGATTTCTTTTTAACCATTGGCATGAAGGTTTGGTCTTTCAAAGCTCTGAATTGCTGGCTCTAGATGGCGGTGGTTTGTTGTCAAGTGACATGGAAGCATCTTGCCTCCATTTTCCACAAGTGGGCTTGCGTACAAATGTCTCACTCTGTAGGAAGCTCCTAACACACAACTGTAAATGGAACTGTCTTTGCTTCATGTGCCATGCTGATTACTGGGCCTTACAGGGAAATCGGCTTTAATTCTATTTCCTGGTGCTGTCCCATTATATGTGGTGGATTCACTTAGTAATTAGTGGACTTTCTTTTAGTCAAGCTGAATTTCTGATATCCTAGATTTGGTTTAGGACTTTATTTCCAGTCCTTTCTGTTGGCCCAGCAAGGTGGAGTTGTAATAAGTCAGGTACAGGAGCAGATCGAGAGTGCTGACTGGAGTGGTCACATATTGGAAGGTATTTACTGTTGTAAGGTTTGCGGTAAAGCAACATAGGTAAGTGGTTCTGAATGGCCTACTGGTGACTGTGAGCTCCATCCAGATGTCCTAACAAGCTAGGGTTAAAATAGGCATTTATCTTTGCCACAGTTAGGAATGGGCTTACTGTCCCCTGCCCTCACCCCATCCGTCCTCCTCGTGGGACAGAGTCCTTGCTCTGGTCGATGGCACCTGTCTGGCAGCTGACTTCCGGGGAGTGTGGGGTTTAAACCTGCTGCAGTGGCTGCAGTAGCAACAGGTTTAAAAAAAAAAAAAAAAAGGAACGGGCTTACTGACGTGTCAGGAGAAATGTTGAGATGAAGGGTTACGGAACTCAGAGTTGAGTGGGGGCTATGCTCATTGCATGGGAGAGATAAGAGGCAGCTTATTAAGTGGTGCTAAAGAAGGAGCACCAGTCTAGTAGAACTGGAAGGAACTTTGCCTTGTGTATCTATGAATGTATATAGGGCTGTCATTGCTTATCCTCAGAAAGGTGTGGTCCTGAAGAGCAACCAAGTGAATACTAACTTGTGTGTGATTCAGATCCTCCACATACAGCTGTTCCCCTATCTGTGGGGGACGTGTTTCAAGACGCACAGTGGGTGCCTGAAGCATGGATAGTATTGAGCCCTATAACGTATGATCTGTATTCCTATACTCATGGGTGGGTAGTGTATACAGCATGAATATCCTGGGCAAAGAATTGATTCACATTTTGGGTGGGACGGACTAGGAAGGTTGTGAGATTTCATGATGCTACTCAGAATGGCCACAGTTCAGCTTACGAATTATTTATTTTTGAACTGCTGTTGACTACTGTTGAAATGGTTGAAAGTGAAATTGTGGCTGAGGGTGGAGGGGCATTTGTAATCCCAGTTGTTCTTGAATTTCTGTGGTCTCCTAAGGCTGTAAGGTGGACCATCACTCACAAGCCTTAGTTGCAAGCCAGTGCTGGTATGAATGAGCTGTTTAGTCCTTTTGCAAGCCAGTGGCTAACATAGGAAAAGTCAGGTACAGGAGCAGATCGAGTGCTGACTGGAGTGGTCACTATTGGAAGGTATTTACTGTTGTAAGGTTTGCGGTAAAGCAACATAGGTAAGTGGTTCTGAATGGCCTACTGGTGACTGTGAGCTCCATCCAGATGTCCTAACAAGCTAGGGTTAAAATAGGCATTTATCTTTGCCACAGTTAGGAATGGGCTTACTGTCCCCTGCCCTCACCCCATCCGTCCTCCTCGTGGGACAGAGTCCTTGCTCTGGTCGATGGCACCTGTCTGGCAGCTGACTTCCGGGGAGTGTGGGGTTTAAACCTGCTGCAGTGGCTGCAGTAGCCACAGGCTTAAAAAAAAAAAAGGAACGGGCTTACTGACGTGTCAGGAGAAATGTTGAGATGAAGGGTTACGGAACTCAGAGTTGAGTGGGGGCTATGCTCATTGCATGGGAGAGATAAGAGGCAGCTTATTAAGTGGTGCTAAAGAAGGAGCACCAGTCTAGTAGAACTGGAAGGAACTTTGCCTTGTGTATCTATGAATGTATATAGGGCTGTCATTGCTTATCCTCAGAAAGGTGTGGTCCTGAAGAGCAACCAAGTGAATACTAACTTGTGTGTGATTCAGATCCTCCACATACAGCTGTTCCCCTATCTGTGGGGGACGTGTTTCAAGACGCACAGTGGGTGCCTGAAGCATGGATAGTATTGAGCCCTATAACGTATGATCTGTATTCCTATACTCATGGGTGGGTAGTGTATACAGCATGAATATCCTGGGCAAAGAATTGATTCACATTTTGGGTGGGACGGACTAGGAAGGTTGTGAGATTTCATGATGCTACTCAGAATGGCCACAGTTCAGCTTACGAATTATTTATTTTTGAACTGCTGTTGACTACTGTTGAAATGGTTGAAAGTGAAATTGTGGCTGAGGGTGGAGGGGCATTTGTAATCCCAGTTGTTCTTGAATTTCTGTGGTCTCCTAAGGCTGTAAGGTGGACCATCACTCACAAGCCTTAGTTGCAAGCCAGTGCTGGTATGAATGAGCTGTTTAGTCCTTTTCAGTCCAAGCTACTAATGAGCATTCTTTTAGTTTCCCAACTGGCTCAGCTGCTGAGTTTCCCTTATGTACCTACTAGATAGTAGACACTCTCAGTGCATGCTAGGGATAAAATTGTATATGGAAGACATAATTGCAACCCTTATTGGGGTTTACAGTCTACCTGTGTTGCCAGATAGTAAATCATGAAAATCATGAAAATAGAATTTGCGAAGTCTAAAGTATGGGATATTGATGTCCCTGAGGTTGAAGTTCTGCGACAGGCTTTTTGAGAAAGGGCAGTGTTTTGGCTGTGCTGTGCTGTGCAGTGCAGTATGTGAGATCTTAGTTCCTCAACCAGGGACCAAAGCCACACCCTCTGCTTTGGAAACAGGGTCTTAACCACCGAACCACCAGGAAAGTGGTGGACGTGTTCCAGAGAAAGGACATTTATGCTGAGATCTAAGATGAGCACAGCTGGGCCAGGCATGGGCAAAAATCCCTGAGATGACAAGAGAACTTGGCAGCTCAGAGACCAGTGTGGCTGAAATCGAGAAGCAGGATGAGAATGTCTAGGTAAAGGCTAGATAAGGCAGGGCCTTAGAAGCCGAATTCAAAATTATCTTCTTTCCAACAGCAGTGAGAAACTACTTAAAAGTGTTTTAGTGAGGAATAGACAAGGTTTGATCTGTAGACAGTCACTGGTGTATGAAGAATGATGAATTAGTAATAAGAACGCAGGTTTAGGGAATTCCCTGGAGGTCCAGTGGTTAGGACTTAGTGCTTTTACTGCCAGGGGCCCGGGTTTGATCACTGGTTGGGGAACTTAAGATCCCACAAATCATGTGACCCCCCCCCCCCAAAAAAAAGAAAGAAAGCAGGTTCGTACATTAAGAGGTGAGTGCAGTCATCTGGGTAATAGAATGGAGGTTTATATCACAGATAAAGTTACTTTGGCGGGTTAACTAAATCTTCAGTTGCTTAATGATATACCTTACCCAGGCAGAAAGCTTGAATCATCTCCTTGGTGCTTTGTGGTTCTGGTAATTTAGGAAGATGGAAATAAAAACCATTTATTCAGGTTAGAATAGCTGGATACAGTACATTAGCCTTAGTTGCAAGCCAGTGCTGGTATGAATGAGCTGTTTAGTCCTTTTCAGTCCAAGCTACTAATGAGCATTCTTTTAGTTTCCCAACTGGCTCAGCTGCTGAGTTTCCCTTATGTACCTACTAGATAGTAGACACTCTCAGTGCATGCTAGGGATAAAATTGTATATGGAAGACATAATTGCAACCCTTATTGGGGTTTACAGTCTACCTGTGTTGCCAGATAGTAAATCATGAAAATCATGAAAATAGAATTTGCGAAGTCTAAAGTATGGGATATTGATGTCCCTGAGGTTGAAGTTCTGCGACAGGCTTTTTGAGAAAGGGCAGTGTTTTGGCTGTGCTGTGCTGTGCAGTGCAGTATGTGAGATCTTAGTTCCTCAACCAGGGACCAAAGCCACACCCTCTGCTTTGGAAACAGGGTCTTAACCACCGAACCACCAGGAAAGTGGTGGACGTGTTCCAGAGAAAGGACATTTATGCTGAGATCTAAGATGAGCACAGCTGGGCCAGGCATGGGCAAAAATCCCTGAGATGACAAGAGAACTTGGCAGCTCAGAGACCAGTGTGGCTGAAATCGAGAAGCAGGATGAGAATGTCTAGGTAAAGGCTAGATAAGGCAGGGCCTTAGAAGCCGAATTCAAAATTATCTTCTTTCCAACAGCAGTGGGAAACTACTTAAAAGTGTTTTAGTGAGGAATAGACAAGGTTTGATCTGTAGACAGTCACTGGTGTATGAAGAATGATGAATTAGTAATAAGAACGCAGGTTTAGGGAATTCCCTGGAGGTCCAGTGGTTAGGACTTAGTGCTTTTACTGCCAGGGGCCCGGGTTTGATCACTGGTTGGGGAACTTAAGATCCCACAAATCATGTGACCCCCCCCCCCCAAAAAAAAAGAAAGAAAGCAGGTTCGTACATTAAGAGGTGAGTGCAGTCATCTGGGTAATAGAATGGAGGTTTATATCACAGATAAAGTTACTTTGGCGGGTTAACTAAATCTTCAGTTGCTTAATGATATACCTTACCCAGGCAGAAAGCTTGAATCATCTCCTTGGTGCTTTGTGGTTCTGGTAATTTAGGAAGATGGAAATAAAAACCATTTATTCAGGTTAGAATAGCTGGATACAGTACATTAGCTAGAATTTGAAAAAGAAATTTGAAAGGAAATGGAGTCGTGGCATGTCTCTCGCCTTTGCTTTTGGAAGTCTTGCCTGGCTGTAAAGCGATAACTTGTTCGCAGCAGAGCAGTGATCGAGGAGCACGCAGGACACCCTTGCCGAGAGGTGGTTTGGGTAAATTGTGAAGGAGTTTAGAAATTTCTGGTTTAATAATATTGCTCTTTACTCTTTGTAAGCGAAGCATTTGTTCATTTTAACAAAAACTGTAGAACTGGTATCTAGCTATGCCTGTTTATATCTTTGCAACAAAAATTCTTCAGTCCCTAATAAACGTCAGCTTCCTAAAGTTCACTTACTTATGTAAAGAACTATGAGGGTCTAAATTCTACAATATTTCCTTTTTTGGATTTAGTGTTTTTATTTTTTTTTAAAAGATTTATTATTTATTTTGGTGGGGGTGGGGTAGGGAGGGAGGGGAGCAGGCGGGCCACTTCTATTGGTCTTTCATTTGTCCGTTTTCATCCATCTTTTTTCTTTTGGCCCGTGTGGGCCTCCCATTGCGGCAGCCTCTGTTGTCGCAGAGCACCGGCTCTGGGCACATGTGCTCCAGAGCTCCGGCTCGGTAATTGGACACATCGGTCCAGCCGCTTCGCAGCACATGGGATCTTCCCAGGCCAGGGCTTGGACCGGCGCCCCTTGCACTGCAAGGCAGTGTCTTTACCCACTGGACCACTAGGGAAGCCCTGGATTTAGTGTTTTTAAATCCTAAAGCTAGGTCTAATAAGAAAGAGAAAAAGAAAAAACCCAGTAAGTGAGATCTCTGAAAACTGCCTCTTAAACTTTTCCTTCCTAGAGAATTTCTGTAATGAATTTTATTCTTGCCCACAACAGCTCCAACCCTTGGAAATAATAGAAGAATTAACAGGACACTGGAGCAGGAAGGCTTTCACAATGAATCACCAAAGAAAATAGTACTGGGAAAGAGTGCTCCCTCCCAACTCACCCTGGACTGCCTGATTTTTATGTCTTAGCCACTGTGATATTTCAAAAACATCTGTTCCTGATATTACTCAGCTATGTAAATAACCAATGGGAAGAAGAGATCTTAAGAAAATGATCATTAGTGAGGGTAAAAATAATAACAGAAAACCAGAATCAAACCACAAAAAAAGCCCCCATAGGGTAACCCCTACAGGGGCTTGTAATTAAATAGTAATTGGGCAGCAGTCTTGCCTGGCTGTAAAGCGATAATTTCGCAGAGCGTGATCGAGAGCAGGACACCCTTGCCGAGAGGTGGTTTGGGTAAATTGTGAAGGAGTTTAGAAATTTCTGGTTTAATAATATTGCTCTTTACTCTTTGTAAGCGAAGCATTTGTTCATTTTAACAAAAACTGTAGAACTGGTATCTAGCTATGCCTGTTTATATCTTTGCAACAAAAATTCTTCAGTCCCTAATAAACGTCAGCTTCCTAAAGTTCACTTACTTATGTAAAGAACTATGAGGGTCTAAATTCTACAATATTTCCTTTTTTGGATTTAGTGTTTTTATTTTTTTTTAAAAGATTTATTATTTATTTTGGTGGGGGTGGGGTAGGGAGGGAGGGGAGCAGGCGGGCCACTTCTATTGGTCTTTCATTTGTCCGTTTTCATCCATCTTTTTTCTTTTGGCCCGTGTGGGCCTCCCATTGCGGCAGCCTCTGTTGTCGCAGAGCACCGGCTCTGGGCACATGTGCTCCAGAGCTCCGGCTCGGTAATTGGACACATCGGTCCAGCCGCTTCGCAGCACATGGGATCTTCCCAGGCCAGGGCTTGGACCGGCGCCCCTTGCACTGCAAGGCAGTGTCTTTACCCACTGGACCACTAGGGAAGCCCTGGATTTAGTGTTTTTAAATCCTAAAGCTAGGTCTAATAAGAAAGAGAAAAAGAAAAAACCCAGTAAGTGAGATCTCTGAAAACTGCCTCTTAAACTTTTCCTTCCTAGAGAATTTCTGTAATGAATTTTATTCTTGCCCACAACAGCTCCAACCCTTGGAAATAATAGAAGAATTAACAGGACACTGGAGCAGGAAGGCTTTCACAATGAATCACCAAAGAAAATAGTACTGGGAAAGAGTGCTCCCTCCCAACTCACCCTGGACTGCCTGATTTTTATGTCTTAGCCACTGTGATATTTCAAAAACATCTGTTCCTGATATTACTCAGCTATGTAAATAACCAATGGGAAGAAGAGATCTTAAGAAAATGATCATTAGTGAGGGTAAAAATAATAACAGAAAACCAGAATCAAACCACAAAAAAAGCCCCCATAGGGTAACCCCTACAGGGGCTTGTAATTAAATAGTAAGTGGGGTCCTATTATGTTAAAGTTGCAGTCCAATGATTCCAAAATTAACAAAGGCAAAATTAGGAGTAGGTTTTTCTTCAAACATTGTCTGTGGCTTTAATTCTCAAAAGAGTCCTGTGATCCAAAAAATAGATTAAGAAGCAATGAAGCAGTAATTTCTTCCTGAGCTATTTTGATCACCATTCATTTCTTATAAAACTGAAGGGGTAAGTCACATCTGATTAGTTATTTGTTCTTCCAAAGCTTTAGTAAGCGATTTGTTCAAATAAGCAGTTAATTCCCTTAAACACCAAAACCAAAGTTCTGGCCTAAAGTTCAGACAAAGGGTGAAGAGTCAACATGATGGGTAAAGCCTGTTTCACATTCAAACTTCAGTCTTTAAAAGAAGTGAACTGAAATGAACAAAAAACAGTTTTTTGAAAAAATGATACCAACAGTCATAATATGGAGCAGTTCACTCTAAACAAGAATGACGTGTTTATGATCAGGTGAAGCATTTATAACGAAAGGTAGCTTGTGTTTAAGAATATAACACTTTGGTTTCTCCTCTTTGGGTGAAACCTGCATAAGGCAATCACTTTGCAGGTGTTAGTTTGAGTAACTACTGCTGGCTTTTCACGATCTTTCCTTCAGTAGGAAACCACAGTTGAGTCCAAAATCAGATTTCACTGGGTCCAAGTATAAAATTGATTCCAACTTGACCCTCATTTGTGTTACTTGGATCACCACAGAAACACCTATCAAAGTGAATGTCTGGTGAGGTGCAAGTGCCGAGGTGAGTGTTGGATGTTTTAAGTTCGGCACAGTTTCTTAAAGGTCCTTAGGATGTTCACGTGCAGAGTGGTAGTGTCGTTTGTAAATTTTTGTGTTGCCGAATTTCTGAAGGAACTCTTGAGCTTGTTGCTGCATTTCCTGGGTCACAAAGCCAGGACACTGGGACTCGATGTGAAGCAGGACGAGGCAGCACTCCAGCACATCTGGGAAGGGCCAGGTCTGAAAGAGGACGTGGGGGTGAACAGGAAACATTTGCACAACAGTCACGAACACCTGCCCAGGAGGCCCCAGTGACTCAGTCTCAGTGACTGACATTCCCCTGGCAGGCGGAGCCATTTCTCTCCCAAGACTCCTCGTCAGTTACTCTAAGGAGATATGATACTCAGAACGGGGTAATCTTCTAAAGCCCTGCTCAAACGAATTTAAACCATGGTGCTTCTATATCCAGTAGGGGCCATACCCAAATGCACCTCTCCATTTGTAAGTGATGAAATACATGATACCAATTTTACTGGACCTCTTAAGAAAATGCATTTCTCAGGTTTAATATTGCTTGTGATGGCAGTCATTCTACTCAAAAGACATTTTAGCTCATCAAAGGCAATTGGATCCTCCATTTTTAAGTATACGCAAATACATAGAGTTCAGAGGACATTAAAGAATCTAGTGCAGCAACTGATAATACATAAAGTAATGCTGTACCAAATTACCTGCTATATATAGCTTACCTTAATACTCTCAGGAAACTTAGCTATTCTCTCATTCGCCTCTGTAAGTCTTTTGGTTAGTTCAGGCAAAGAAACTGGTTCACTTTTTTCTTCTTTACTAGTGATAATAAAAAAAGTTAGAAGTCATATGTCTTGCCCGCATAACTTAAATCCGTTATGTTGTAAATTACTTCGTCACCTGGGTCTTTATCTCTCACCTTTAAATCCTAAGGCTAAGAGAAGGGAATTTAATGTGATATGATACATCTTCAAAATGTAATACTGTTCACCACTTTCCAGATTCCCATTTCTTAGATACACAGCTCCAGTAACAACTAAGGATCTTTAGGGGATTCAATCTGCAGCCACGTGCAGGGGGCCTGGATTTCTCTGGGATGCGGGTCAGACAGAGCAGGGGTCCCTACGTCGGAGGGGTACTGATGCACATCTTTCCGGTAAGAGTGTCTTAAGCTTCTCAAAAGGGCCCTCTGATCCAGAGGTTAAGAGCTACAAGGGTTAGAGAACTGTTTAACGTTTTTCTTCTTACTACAACCGAACCTATAGTGCTGCCTAGAGTATAGCTAACTAGAGAAGTAGCTCAGAACTCTGACTCAAAGATTTCATCTGTATTTTTAGAGCAACAAATGTTGTCTTAATTTTTAAAAGCTAGTAATAATAGTTTTAAGTTTATTGACTATACTAATTAAGATATTTTAAGCCCTGTACTGGCGGGGACATAATCAAGGAAAAAGGCCCTCCGCATAACAGTTCATCAGTAGCTGCTAATTACTGCAGATACCACAGCCAAGTGCCCTGTGATAAAGCAAAAAGACTCTGAAGTGATCAGTGATCATCTAGCTGGCACTTGTTTTCAATGGACGTGATCAGGACGCTGCAGCAGTCTGATCATTTGGGAGTTCTTACAGCTTAGTGTATAATGCTGTTGTACATTCTCCTTTGTGTGTGTGTTTGGGTAATACTGAATAATTAAAAAACAATGGTTTTGGGAATTCCCTGGCAGTCCTGTGGTTAGGGCTTTGTGTTTTGACTCCTGATGGCATGGACTTAGTCCCTGGGGAAACTAAAATCCCACAAATCATGCAGGGTGGCCAAAAAAAGGAATAACTGGTTTTCATGAATGACGCAATACTGCAACTCACTATTTTACATGACTGATTTTTTGGGAATCTTGCACAAAAGTAGGGTTTTACTGTACTATTTTTATGGACAGTATTTGTGACTCTGTTTCTCAAAACAAAGGATGATGGGGTTGGTACTGCACGTATGGATTAAGGGAACTAAAACCCAGAGACATTAAGACTCCTACCTGAGGTCACTGGGCAGGGCCAGGATTGGAACCCCACATCTGACCCCAAAGCCTATGCCTTAATGAGTGCCCTTTGGGCCCTCCCAGTGACCTGATCCACCTCATCGAGTACCATGTGAGAGTCCAGTTCCATGCTGTATTGCATCACTTACCACTGGTTCTGAGGATTAGAGAGGGACCCCTCTGCTTCCTGCTCCAGCTCGTTCTTATCAGGGCCATTTGCTGTGGATTTACAGAGTTGACTCTTCTGGTGTTGGCGGATCATTTCCGCCAAGGTCTCTTGGACCTCAGCAACGGTTCTCTGTGCGCTCTGGAGACTAGCGTGCTTTTCTGACAAGAGCTCCTTGCAGGCATTCCGCATGTGCTCCCCTTCTGTAAGTTTCACGTCCAGTTCTGGAGTCCTGCGTGGCACTGGCTCGCAAGCTTTGGGGTCAGTTTCTTCAGGGCTGACACCGTCATTCTGTTGGCTCTGCTCAGCAGAGGTGGTCCTGTCAGCAGCCCTCACCCAGACGCTGGACTCGGGGCAAGGCCTGAGAGAGACCACCAGAATTCATACAGTCGTACATAAAAAAAAGGCCTCCAGACTTTTGAGCTGGTGTGAGGGACTGATGATCATCTAGCTGGCACTTGTTTTCAATGGACGTGATCAGGACGCTGCAGCAGTCTGATCATTTGGGAGTTCTTACAGCTTAGTGTATAATGCTGTTGTACATTCTCCTTTGTGTGTGTGTTTGGGTAATACTGAATAATTAAAAAACAATGGTTTTGGGAATTCCCTGGCAGTCCTGTGGTTAGGGCTTTGTGTTTTGACTCCTGATGGCATGGACTTAGTCCCTGGGAAACTAAAATCCCACAAATCATGCAGGGTGGCCAAAAAAAGGAATAACTGGTTTTCATGAATGACGCAATACTGCAACTCACTATTTTACATGACTGATTTTTTGGGAATCTTGCACAAAAGTAGGGTTTTACTGTACTATTTTTATGGACAGTATTTGTGACTCTGTTTCTCAAAACAAAGGATGATGGGGTTGGTACTGCACGTATGGATTAAGGGAACTAAAACCCAGAGACATTAAGACTCCTACCTGAGGTCACTGGGCAGGGCCAGGATTGGAACCCCACATCTGACCCCAAAGCCTATGCCTTAATGAGTGCCCTTTGGGCCCTCCCAGTGACCTGATCCACCTCATCGAGTACCATGTGAGAGTCCAGTTCCATGCTGTATTGCATCACTTACCACTGGTTCTGAGGATTAGAGAGGGACCCCTCTGCTTCCTGCTCCAGCTCGTTCTTATCAGGGCCATTTGCTGTGGATTTACAGAGTTGACTCTTCTGGTGTTGGCGGATCATTTCCGCCAAGGTCTCTTGGACCTCAGCAACGGTTCTCTGTGCGCTCTGGAGACTAGCGTGCTTTTCTGACAAGAGCTCCTTGCAGGCATTCCGCATGTGCTCCCCTTCTGTAAGTTTCACGTCCAGTTCTGGAGTCCTGCGTGGCACTGGCTCGCAAGCTTTGGGGTCAGTTTCTTCAGGGCTGACACCGTCATTCTGTTGGCTCTGCTCAGCAGAGGTGGTCCTGTCAGCAGCCCTCACCCAGACGCTGGACTCGGGGCAAGGCCTGGAGAGAGACCACCAGAATTCATACAGTCGTACATAAATAAAAAAGGCCTCCAGACTTTTGAGCGCTGGTGTGGTGAGGGACTGATGATCATCCAGTTTGTCTCGTAGGTGGTCACAGCCTAGAAGAGAAGAAAAAGACTTTCAGGGTTGTTCATTTCTTTATCTGCCAGAAGCTAGGCTTCCTGCCCAAATGTTTCCTGTCACCCAAGAGGCCAATCAGATCCCAAGAAAAAGAATGGTAGTGATCCGTGAGACCACGTGCTTTCCACAAAAAGGCAACCAGAGCTAAACATGTCCTAGCCTAAGATGTGTCCTCATTGCTACAAGCCACTTAAAGTGTGATAGAAAGAAGCGGTCCATCTGTCTCACTGCAGACTCTGGGGCTAAGATGCCACCATGTTCTGAAAAACCATCATGTTTTAGGTCAGTGACTAACCGCAGCTCAAGGAATGTCTTCTCCACTCTTTTTTTTTTCTTCTTCTAAATTTTGGCCTCTTTTATTGCTTTATTTATTTATTTGTTTTCATCTATCTTTATTCTTTGGCCTGTGTGGGCCTCCCATCACAGTGGCCTCTCTCGTAGCTGGACACACCGGTCCAGCCGCTCCGAGGCACGTGGGATCTTCCCAAGCCAGGGATCGAACCGGTGCCCCTTGCACTGCAAGGTGAACTCTTTACCCACTGGACCACCAGGGAAGCCCTCTTCTCCACTCTTAATAACTTGGGAGCACACTGCTGTTTTTCTCTTTCTGGCTGTGTGTAGGAAAGTATAGAGAGAGAAGGGGGAAGGTAGGAAGGACCAGATAAAGGCAAATAGCGTCATTCTGGCTACTCTAGGATCTGGGCAAAGTCTCTGTCGCCAGCAGAGTTTTGGTCCTAGCGTGCTTTTCTGACAAGAGCTCCTTGCAGGCATTCCGCATGTGCTCCCCTTCTGTAAGTTTCACGTCCAGTTCTGGAGTCCTGCGTGGCACTGGCTCGCAAGCTTTGGGGTCAGTTTCTTCAGGGCTGACACCGTCATTCTGTTGGCTCTGCTCAGCAGAGGTGGTCCTGTCAGCAGCCCTCGCCCAGACGCTGGACTCGGGGCAAGGCCTGGAGAGAGACCACCAGAATTCATACAGTCGTACATAAATAAAAAGGCCTCCAGACTTTTGAGCGCTGGTGTGGTGAGGGACTGATGATCATCCAGTTTGTCTCGTAGGTGGTCACAGCCTAGAAGAGAAGAAAAAGACTTTCAGGGTTGTTCATTTCTTTATCTGCCAGAAGCTAGGCTTCCTGCCCAAATGTTTCCTGTCACCCAAGAGGCCAATCAGATCCCAAGAAAAAGAATGGTAGTGATCCGTGAGACCACGTGCTTTCCACAAAAAGGCAACCAGAGCTAAACATGTCCTAGCCTAAGATGTGTCCTCATTGCTACAAGCCACTTAAAGTGTGATAGAAAGAAGCGGTCCATCTGTCTCACTGCAGACTCTGGGGCTAAGATGCCACCATGTTCTGAAAAACCATCATGTTTTAGGTCAGTGACTAACCGCAGCTCAAGGAATGTCTTCTCCACTCTTTTTTTTTTCTTCTTCTAAATTTTGGCCTCTTTTATTGCTTTATTTATTTATTTGTTTTCATCTATCTTTATTCTTTGGCCTGTGTGGGCCTCCCATCACAGTGGCCTCTCTCGTAGCTGGACACACCGGTCCAGCCGCTCCGAGGCACGTGGGATCTTCCCAAGCCAGGGATCGAACCGGTGCCCCTTGCACTGCAAGGTGAACTCTTTACCCACTGGACCACCAGGGAAGCCCTCTTCTCCACTCTTAATAACTTGGGAGCACACTGCTGTTTTTCTCTTTCTGGCTGTGTGTAGGAAAGTATAGAGGAGAGAGTAAGGTAGGAAGGTAGGAAGGACCAGATAAAGGCAAATAGCTCAGTCATTCTGGCTACTCTTAGGAGTCTGGGCAAGAGAATTCCAACTTTCTATTGAATGATACAGGGGCCCATGTCTGTCTTTCTGGTGCCCCACCGCTGGTAGTGGTTCTACATCCTTCAGTGGGTGTGCTCCAGCAGAGCTGGGGGTCTTTTACCCTGTGGAAGAAAGGCTGAGTGCACTTCTTGCATGATGGTGAAGTTTCCTGCGTCGTAGCTCCGGATCACAGCTCGAAGCAGTCCTTCCACAGCTGCATCCCAGGAGGCCGCCTGCTGGCTTAGCATGGCCAAGGTCAGGTCATGGCAGACGTGAAGCAGGAGCTGGAGAGAGAAGCCAGAGTCTCAGTTAAACGCCCTCCCACAGCAAGCACTGGGATGGCTCCAGCTCCTGTTGACAGCATTTGGGAAGTACACACAAGAGAAAGGGCCCCCTATCCCCACCACCCGACCATCTGCTTCCTTCTTGGAAACTTTCACCTTTAGTAGTACAGTAACATACACTGTCTGGCATTACAAAGCCTGTTCTGGCTAAGAAAACGCCCTGACATATGCATTTAATTAAAACAAAAAGTGAGTTTCTAGAACTAAAAGCTGTAATTTGAAAGAAAATCTGGAGTATAATTAAAATTTCTTAATTTTAAGTGTGCAATTTGATGAGTTTTGACACACACACACACACACACACACTTACACATACATTTGGTGTAACTACCACCAGCATCAAGACACAGGACACTTTACATTTACACTCCTGTGTGCCCCTTTTCTGTCACCTCCCCTCTCCCCATCCCTTGGCAACTACTAATTTAGTTTTGGCCAGCATCATTTCGTCTTTTCTAAATGAATGGAAGAGTAGAATGTAGTGTTTTGTGACTTGATTCTCTGACTTATCATAATGCTTTCAAGATTCACTGATACTGTTTTTGCACTAGTAATTTGTTCCTTTCTGTTGCTGCATAGTAGTTTTCCACTATATGCATATACTGCAGTGTGTATACCCATTGGCTAAATACGTGGGTATTTCCCAAATAGAAACAATTTGGCTATTATGCACTAAGTTGTTATGAACATTTGTGTACAAGACTGTGTAGACACCTGAATTCACTTTTTTTAGTGAAATATCTAGGCACTGGAGCTGCTTGGTCATCGTGCATATGTGTGTTTAATTATAAGAAACTGCCACACAGTTTTCCAAAGTGCTATACTACTTGAGGATACTTCAATCCTCAAAAATATAATAATGTTCTCTCATTTTCAAAATAAGAGTGGATAAGCTGAGATGTCTTTATAGGATGAGTAGAGCAGCTGTAATGAATCAATTTGTTCTCATCCTATCAACATGAACAGATCTTAATTGGTCCATGAACAAGCCACACTATAATAGATGTGGTCTGATGCAAGGGCTTAAATGTTGGTGAGCTAGGGCAGGGGAATGGGACTGGGGAAGGGAGCATGAGGGACTTCAACTTGGTTGTATTTCTTTTTCAAAAAGCAAGAGAATATACAAAACCAGACCAAAACACTCCATGAAGCAAAACTGACAGAATGTCAACCTTGGTTAATTCCAGGCAAAGGGTAGTTGTCATCTCTGTGCCTTTTTTTGGTTCGCTTTTAGACTTTTTTTTCTTTTAGAAGAGAATGCTGATCAAAGTCTAACTTCAGAGACAAAGGGCTCTAATTAGTCTGAAGTGATCTTTCCAGGTTTCCTGAGCCTGGCTTAGTCTTTTCTGGCATTCTGCATGTTTCCTTATTGTACTAGGCAGGGGTTAGAGCAGTCTTCCTACTGAGTGACTGACAGTAGAAGCTCAGGCAGAGAGGGGTACCTGTTTGGAGGGAGTGTTACTTGTAGCAGACGGGTACTTGATGTTGTGCAGCTGCTGAAACACTGCCTGGTACTGCTCTGGGGAGTCGAGGCTGAAGGCGCTTTTCCATACTGCCATCACCCTCTCCACGAAGGGCCCTTCACTGCCTGAGGGCCAAGCATTGTAAGAAGTGGAGGAGCTCTTGCCCTCTGAGAGCTGCTTCTCCTCCAGGCGTCTGGATAGTAGCTCAAGAAGGCAAAACACCAGTCTCTGACCCTGGAACCCAACAACAAAGGAGAGGAATGGTTATGTAGGGAAGAGCTCCATTATCTAGGGCTTTCCCCAGTCTCTCAGATTCCCCTTTTGCACCTGCAGCAACCGTACCCCCTTAGTGAGCTGCCAGCCCAATATGAGTCTTGTGTGAGTTGGGAAAAACATGATCTAATAGACAGCTTTTCCAGATGTCTTTTGGGGAATTCCTATGTACACTTCTTGGAGCTCAAGCAACCATATTTATAACATGAAACCCCAACTGTAGTCCTACTCTCTTGACACTGTATGAGTCCCTTCTGAGATGTCTTTATAGGATGAGTAGAGCAGCTGTAATGAATCAATTTGTTCTCATCCTATCAACATGAACAGATCTTAATTGGTCCATGAACAAGCCACACTATAATAGATGTGGTCTGATGCAAGGGCTTAAATGTTGGTGAGCTAGGGCAGGGGAATGGGACTGGGGAAGGGAGCATGAGGGACTTCAACTTGGTTGTATTTCTTTTTCAAAAAGCAAGAGAATATACAAAACCAGACCAAAACACTCCATGAAGCAAAACTGACAGAATGTCAACCTTGGTTAATTCCAGGCAAAGGGTAGTTGTCATCTCTGTGCCTTTTTTTGGTTCGCTTTTAGACTTTTTTTTCTTTTAGAAGAGAATGCTGATCAAAGTCTAACTTCAGAGACAAAGGGCTCTAATTAGTCTGAAGTGATCTTTCCAGGTTTCCTGAGCCTGGCTTAGTCTTTTCTGGCATTCTGCATGTTTCCTTATTGTACTAGGCAGGGGTTAGAGCAGTCTTCCTACTGAGTGACTGACAGTAGAAGCTCAGGCAGAGAGGGGTACCTGTTTGGAGGGAGTGTTACTTGTAGCAGACGGGTACTTGATGTTGTGCAGCTGCTGAAACACTGCCTGGTACTGCTCTGGGGAGTCGAGGCTGAAGGCGCTTTTCCATACTGCCATCACCCTCTCCACGAAGGGCCCTTCACTGCCTGAGGGCCAAGCATTGTAAGAAGTGGAGGAGCTCTTGCCCTCTGAGAGCTGCTTCTCCTCCAGGCGTCTGGATAGTAGCTCAAGAAGGCAAAACACCAGTCTCTGACCCTGGAACCCAACAACAAAGGAGAGGAATGGTTATGTAGGGAAGAGCTCCATTATCTAGGGCTTTCCCCAGTCTCTCAGATTCCCCTTTTGCACCTGCAGCAACCGTACCCCCTTAGTGAGCTGCCAGCCCAATATGAGTCTTGTGTGAGTTGGGAAAAACATGATCTAATAGACAGCTTTTCCAGATGTCTTTTGGGGAATTCCTATGTACACTTCTTGGAGCTCAAGCAACCATATTTATAACATGAAACCCCAACTGTAGTCCTACTCTCTTGACACTGTGAGCCACAAAGAGGCCAGCCACATAAGACCTGTGGCCAGGGTGAGAAGGTGGGCTGGACTCATCTAGTTCCTTCCTCCACCCAGATTCAGATGAAGGAATACAGAAGTTAAAGCATCGTGGGCAGAGGTGCTGGAGCAGAGGAGCTGTGAGGACCTGAGAGCTGGGGGCAGAAGTCAGGGGCTACATCCAAGCAGGTTTAACAGAGGAGTTAGCTGGAAGAGAACAGAGCACAGACAAAAGGCCTAGAAAAATGTTTTTTTTTTTTTGCAGTTTTCAGCTGCCATGAAATCCCTGTGTATCCCTATAGTATTTACTCAGTTAAGCTTGGGAAGGTATAGGCAGACCAGGCCATAGCAGAACACATTTAACATAAACTTACGTCTTCTTGCTTTATTAAGGATGTTAAGAGAGAAAAAAAGAATTGCTAAACAATCATTCTGGAAACTTGTGGTTGTGGTGGTGGATGAGTTAGTATCTAAGTTTGGCCACTCTGTCAATAACACGCCACTGGGACACTATCTGTGAGGGTGTACCTTTGCTTCCACTTTTGTGTTGGAGTTCCCAGAAAGCTACCTCCTCATCTAGGATTGTTCTCAGGCTTTGAACATTCAGCTAGAAATCATCTTTAGGCCCACTCACTCTATTAAAGGAAAAGAGGAACTGAAAAGTTCACATACTATCTGACAGACAAAACTGTCTAAAATGGACCAAATGTTCACACGTTTCAAAACCAGATAAGAGTGCTAAGGCTTTTAAGATAATCTCAATGTTTATGTGTCAGAAAAAGACAATGTTACTGATTTTTTAACCAGATGGGAACAAAACATTTAACAATTTATTTTTTTTTTAAATTGGGCTGTGCCAGGTCTTTCTTGCAGTTATGCAGGATCTTTTGTCATGGTGCTTCGACACTCTAGTGGTAGTGGGCAAGCTCGGTTGTTGTGGTGCATGGGCTTAGTTGCTCCACAGCATGGGGAATGTTAGTTCCCTGGCCAGGGATAGAACCTGCATATCCTGCATTGCAAGGCAGATTCTTAATCACTGGACCACCAGGGGCTGCTACAGGTAGAGTGTGGTGATTTCTGTTAGAGCTGATATAGCTCCCTCTTCCAAGCAGACGCTCTCCCTCGTCATTTTTGTGCCAATGACATCAATGAAGCAGCACAGGGGCTGAGCTGACTAAAGGCTATTCAGCTGCTAAGCAGTGGGCATCACTGTCAGTACCTCATTCTCTCTTACTCTGAACACGGCAGCTGATGAGCCACAGTCCTTAGATGGGATAGTATGGCCAGGACTTGCTGGACTAAGGATATCTGCCAAGTTGGTAGAGCTTGTGCAACTGGGTAATGTACTTGGAATGTGACTGGAAAGGGTTTGGGGCACTTCCCTCTTCCAAACAATATACCAACCTTCAGATTTCGGTGGAGCTGCAAGGCCTCCTGGGCTCCCACCCAGTTCCGGGCCAGAAGTAGTTCTTGGGCGCATCTGAGAGCCAGGGAAGCTGAAAGCTCGTCCTCTCCCACGATGGAAGCCAGCTCTGCTGCTGTTCTAAGAGATGCTGCATCCCCCTTTTTGGCCAAAACTTTGGCTGCATCATAAGCTAAGGTGGCCCCTAAATAGCTAAAATATGAGAGCAAGCTCCAGATGTTATAAACAGATTGTCTTCTGCTCCCCGCAGAGGGCCAAATAATTTCTTCCTGTCTACTTTGCCTTTGTGTCTTCCTGTGGTCCCAGAGTGTCACCAATTGTGGCTGTCCCGGTGAAGGCTGAGGCCAGCGCAGCGGAGAACCAGAGGTGGCATCCAACAGGTTAAGGATGTAAAGGAACCTCAGCTGTTGCTGAGTTGAACCCAAGCAAAAAGAATCATTCCCTCCCATTTTCCAAATTTAATGATACAAGACATCCCTGTAGAAAGAGTCATTTCTGAGTTTGCCACTAGGACTTCTTGAATAGTTATGGTGACTTATGTAAATACCAAGTAAGTAGACCCTGCTGAATCTTATGAAGCTTGGTTTAATATACATATGCCTTTTCTTTTCTTTTTTTTTTTAATTGAGGGGGTGGGGAGGAAGAGGGGCGGGTGGGCCACTTCTATTGGTCTTTCATTTGTCTATTTTCATCTATCTTTGTTCTTTGGCCTGTGTGGGCCTCCCATCGCGGTGGCCTCTGTTGTCACAGAGCACCGGCTCTGGGCACACGCGCTCCAGAGCTCCGGCTCGGCAATTGGACACATCGGTCCAGCTGCTCTGCAGCACGTGGGATCTTCCCAGGCCAGGGATCAAACTGGCGCCCCCTGCACTGCAAGGCGGTGTCCTTACCCACTGGATCACCAGGGAAGCCCACATATGCCTTTTCATTTGCTAGTCACTTCACCCACTTCTAAGCTTACTTCCATTCTCGTCCTGCTCTTGGCAGAAGCTCTTCTCTCTGTGGGGTGCGCCCAGACTTACCATTTGGCTGCCAAGGCATAATGGCCGTCTTTTTCGAGGATGGCTCCCCAGCTGAGGTACAGGTCTTTCAGGACTGGGTCCTCCGGGCGCAGCCGGGCCTTGGCAATTGCAATAGCCTCCCTAGAGGCAAGAAGAGGGAATGAGCCAGCCTGAGAGGAGCCCTAGGAGGGGCAGCAGGACAGGAGACATTCCCTTTGTCTTGTCTTTCTTATTTCAACTTCTCATAAAAAACACAAAACCAAAAAAACCAACAACCAACCCTGTGTTCCTGCATTACAGGGCAAATTAAAATCGCATACTGTGCTCCATTCTTCACCCAGGTCAGCAGTGCTTCAAATGAGGACTGTGAATTCCTAGGAGTTCCAAAGTTCCTTTCAAGGGGTTCACCGGGTCAGGACTACTTTCATAATGTCAGGAGGTTGTTTGCCTTTTCTTACTGTGTTGACATTTGCACTGATTATGCAAAAGCAGTAGGGGGTCCACTGCTGGCATCTGGAGCAAGGATCAAGCCCTTGTATTTTTTAAAAAATAGGTAAATCTCCTTGAAAAAGAAAAATGATTAATTTCACTATCTTACATGTCATATTAATATTCTGTATGACAAAACGGGAATTTTGTGTTCTGTGCTGCTTCCAAAGTAAAATTTTGTTGTTGGCTTCTAGGCTGCCCCCTTTTCTTTTTTTTTTTAATTGAGGGGGGGGGAGGAAGAGGGGCGGGTGGGCCACTTCTATTGGTCTTTCATTTGTCTATTTTCATCTATCTTTGTTCTTTGGCCTGTGTGGGCCTCCCATCGCGGTGGCCTCTGTTGTCACAGAGCACCGGCTCTGGGCACACGCGCTCCAGAGCTCCGGCTCGGCAATTGGACACATCGGTCCAGCTGCTCTGCAGCACGTGGGATCTTCCCAGGCCAGGGATCAAACTGGCGCCCCCTGCACTGCAAGGCGGTGTCCTTACCCACTGGATCACCAGGGAAGCCCACATATGCCTTTTCATTTGCTAGTCACTTCACCCACTTCTAAGCTTACTTCCATTCTCGTCCTGCTCTTGGCAGAAGCTCTTCTCTCTGTGGGGTGCGCCCAGACTTACCATTTGGCTGCCAAGGCATAATGGCCGTCTTTTTCGAGGATGGCTCCCCAGCTGAGGTACAGGTCTTTCAGGACTGGGTCCTCCGGGCGCAGCCGGGCCTTGGCAATTGCAATAGCCTCCCTAGAGGCAAGAAGAGGGAATGAGCCAGCCTGAGAGGAGCCCTAGGAGGGGCAGCAGGACAGGAGACATTCCCTTTGTCTTGTCTTTCTTATTTCAACTTCTCATAAAAAACACAAAACCAAAAAAACCAACAACCAACCCTGTGTTCCTGCATTACAGGGCAAATTAAAATCGCATACTGTGCTCCATTCTTCACCCAGGTCAGCAGTGCTTCAAATGAGGACTGTGAATTCCTAGGAGTTCCAAAGTTCCTTTCAAGGGGTTCACCGGGTCAGGACTACTTTCATAATGTCAGGAGGTTGTTTGCCTTTTCTTACTGTGTTGACATTTGCACTGATTATGCAAAAGCAGTAGGGGGTCCACTGCTGGCATCTGGAGCAAGGATCAAGCCCTTGTATTTTTTAAAAAATAGGTAAATCTCCTTGAAAAAGAAAAATGATTAATTTCACTATCTTACATGTCATATTAATATTCTGTATGACAAAACGGGAAGAATATTTTGTGTTCTGTGCTGCTTCCAAAGTAAAATGGTTCTCTCTAGGAAAAACTTGTATGAACGGACTGCAAGCTGACCTAGTTGCTTTTCCCCCTGCCCCCGTGGCACATCATTACTTTTTGAAAGAATGACTAACAAACAATAGTTATTGAGTATCTGGCATGTGTTTTCTCAAAAATGAACAAAGTAAGCCTGTCATTTCATGGAAAACAACCAAGTACTCTTGTCAATGATAAAATCTGAGCTTTCAAGTGAAAATTAGGTTTTTAGGAACCTTGTCCCTCCCACTGTGACCTTCATGGCCTCCGCAAAGTTAAAGACGTTTCTGATGAAGTAAGGAATGTGATCTTTTTAAAAAATATTTTATCATGAAATGTGTTAACATTCAGAGGATCTGTGTAACTCACTGAACTACTATTTTCCAAATGACATACAACTTCTGAGTCGCCACTGACGTCAAGTTGCAGCTGGGGTGAAAGTGACTTAGAGCAGTATCTAAGAAGACAGCCTCTACTTCCAGCCCTGATGGGGTGATAACTAAGACCAGATGTATCCTCCTGTCACAGAATTAAAACACTGGAGCCAGCAGGTATGAAAGAACTAATTTCAAGCACTGGACAAGAGGCAGCAGAGGACTGTCATCCTGGAGAGAAGGAAACAAATGCTGTGAGCTCAGTCCTGGCTTTCTGCCTAAACCATCTTCCCAGGAGAAACCGCAGTGGAGCCTTCACAGTCAGGGCTGAGTAGAGACAAAGCAATTGGAATCTGTGGGGCAGAAAAGTAGGAAGGGAGGAGCTGTTTAGAAGAAGCGCTCCACAGTGGTGCTTATGGATCCTGTTGAGTCTCTGGTTTAAATATAAAGCTCTGCATATGTAGGAAAGGCCTTAAGGCTGGACAAAGAATAATCAGGGAATGATAAGCTGAATAATTGCCAGAGCTCACTCAGGGCATGGAGACATACCAGTTTTGAACACCCAGACATCTGAGTTCTGATTTGTTGAATTTCACAAGGCATTTGGTAAAGACACCAGAAGGTAGGAGGGTAAACTACTTCTAGAGTGTGAATTTCTCTGAACCTGCCCTAAGAGAGCTTAAACACAGCCTGTATGAAAAAGAATATTTTGTGTTCTGTGCTGCTTCCAAAGTAAAATGGTTCTCTCTAGGAAAAACTTGTATGAACGGACTGCAAGCTGACCTAGTTGCTTTTCCCCCTGCCCCCGTGGCACATCATTACTTTTTGAAAGAATGACTAACAAACAATAGTTATTGAGTATCTGGCATGTGTTTTCTCAAAAATGAACAAAGTAAGCCTGTCATTTCATGGAAAACAACCAAGTACTCTTGTCAATGATAAAATCTGAGCTTTCAAGTGAAAATTAGGTTTTTAGGAACCTTGTCCCTCCCACTGTGACCTTCATGGCCTCCGCAAAGTTAAAGACGTTTCTGATGAAGTAAGGAATGTGATCTTTTTAAAAAATATTTTATCATGAAATGTGTTAACATTCAGAGGATCTGTGTAACTCACTGAACTACTATTTTCCAAATGACATACAACTTCTGAGTCGCCACTGACGTCAAGTTGCAGCTGGGGTGAAAGTGACTTAGAGCAGTATCTAAGAAGACAGCCTCTACTTCCAGCCCTGATGGGGTGATAACTAAGACCAGATGTATCCTCCTGTCACAGAATTAAAACACTGGAGCCAGCAGGTATGAAAGAACTAATTTCAAGCACTGGACAAGAGGCAGCAGAGGACTGTCATCCTGGAGAGAAGGAAACAAATGCTGTGAGCTCAGTCCTGGCTTTCTGCCTAAACCATCTTCCCAGGAGAAACCGCAGTGGAGCCTTCACAGTCAGGGCTGAGTAGAGACAAAGCAATTGGAATCTGTGGGGCAGAAAAGTAGGAAGGGAGGAGCTGTTTAGAAGAAGCGCTCCACAGTGGTGCTTATGGATCCTGTTGAGTCTCTGGTTTAAATATAAAGCTCTGCATATGTAGGAAAGGCCTTAAGGCTGGACAAAGAATAATCAGGGAATGATAAGCTGAATAATTGCCAGAGCTCACTCAGGGCATGGAGACATACCAGTTTTGAACACCCAGACATCTGAGTTCTGATTTGTTGAATTTCACAAGGCATTTGGTAAAGACACCAGAAGGTAGGAGGGTAAACTACTTCTAGAGTGTGAATTTCTCTGAACCTGCCCTAAGAGAGCTTAAACACAGCCAGGAGATCAAATTATAGCTGAGAAGCCATACTGGAGAAAAAAAAATTTTTTTGCTGTGCTTAGTTGCTCAGTTGTGTCTGACTGACTCTGCGACTCCATGGACGGCAGCCTGCCAGGCTCCTCTGTCCAAGGGGAGGCAAGAATACTAGATATAGTTTGTCTGAAAGAAAGGAGGAAAAGAAGAAATAGCAAGATGGCAGATTTAAATCAGTTGCACCAATATTTTCATTAAAGCACACCAATTAAAAGGCAGGGGGCTATCAGATTGGATAAAAAACAGGACCCAGCTGTATGCTGTCTACAAGAAAAATTTTGTTGCTTTTCTGTTCTGTACTTACGTATGTATTGAAGTGAAAGAATAATGAACAGCACCAGTCTCAGAGGAATGGTTACTGCTAGAGGAGGAGGGGGACAGGACTGGGGAAAGGCGATTCAACTACTTCTACTGGAATGTTCCACTTCTTCCTTCACAGGTGGGGCTTAAAAAAGTTCCTCTTTTAATAATTGTTGAAGGTGTTCATTTGTATCATGCTGTTTTGTCTATTTGTGATACATTATAAAGAAATTTAAAAAAAGGTCAGTGGCAGATACTGCTGAAAGTTAGCATTTGTTAAGTACAGGTGGTGGATGCATTCATGTTTGTTAAGCTAGTGGACATGTGTTTGTGTACATTTGAGATGTTTAATTACAGGGAATGGTGGTTGATGGTGGTTATCACTAAACAGAACTGTTATGTAGGTTAACTGCATAGGACTTGCAACTGCTGGTTCAGCTACTGGTCATACAGACCTGTAGAAATGGTTTGATTTGAGCAGCTCCACAGCTTCATATACTTTGTGGATAGAAAGTAGGTGAGAGGCAGCCTTGACATACTGGTCCTGGAAACACAGTTGTTTGGCAAAAGCTTCCACAGCCCACACCCACACATGGTAACCGGCTTTAAAAAATAAAAAGAAAATACTTGTTGTTAGTCACTGCATTAAGCAGAACATTTAGATGGTAGTTCAGTTGAACTACCTATATTTTGAAATGTAGATAGTTTCTCTGATTACATAATACATAAAGAATAGTACAAGATTCAAATGTACAAGAGTATGGAAGTCAGACAGAGCATGTTTAGCCTTGTTTGGGTATGTGCAGGCTGACTGAAAGGGCATATGAGAGAAGCCTCTAAAGTGCTGGTAATGTATTTCCTGATACAAGGGTGTATACTCAGTGAATTTCAGGCACCCTCATGACCTATGTACTTCAGCCCCTTGCTCTCTGGCACACTTGAATAAAAAGTTAAGAAAAATGAGGTATGGTATAAAAAATTTCCTTGTTATCCTGAAGCCTTCCTTTCCACAGCTGTCCAAATTCTTTTCCCTGGAGACAACCATTAATATTAGTTTGTTTTCAAACCTTTGGCAATAGTCTATGAATATATAGTCATGTGTGTGAGTATAAATGACAGAACATTCAATATTCTGTTGTGCATCCAAGCCTTGATTCTTTTCACTTACTAAATTCTGGAGTGCCATTCCATACTAGAATACACAGTGCTGTCTCAGGTTTTTGGTATCTGTAAAAGTTTCTACTGTATATATATATATACACATATATATATACACACACACACACACACACACACACACACATATATATGTAAGATTTAACCAGTCTTAACACTGATGGACATAGAGGTTCTTGTGATCTTTGCTGTTACAGATAGTGTTGCAATCATACTCCATGTACATCTGTCATTTTGCATGTGTACGTACAGTTAAACTGCTGTCAAAGGTATGTGGATTTTGAACTTAATTATTAAAGACATGGCCAAATTGTCCTTCAAGACTACATCTTTCTTTAGTAGACGTATCCCAGAGAAGCTGGAGCTTTTGTTGAAAAGAACATACCAACGGGCGCCATAGCCACGAGATTGTCTGTCAGCTCCCCTCTTTCGGCTGCAGTCTGCAGAACACCTTTCAGATCTCCTTTCCAAAGCATGAGCTGGTGAAATAACTCCGGGTGGCCATTTTCCAAGTGACCTTTTCCTGTTTGGAGGAGAAATAATATTTGGAAGATGTTTCAGAAACATCTTTCTGTGCTGTTTTGTAGAAAAAAAGGCAGGATGAAAGAGAGGGCTAACTTTCTAGAATATGGCTGATGGGTAAACTTTGTGGGATGTTTGTAATGGGCCTCAGGCGTCTGTCCAGCTACCCACTTTCACTCGCACTTGTTCACTCAGAATGAGCACTGCATGTTTAGGGTCCCATGGCAGACGCGAACATGAGGTGTCTGAGAGCCTGCAGACAGGAGAACTCAAAGCCCAGTTAGCTAACATGTGGAACTAACCATCAGCATGCCACACGATGGCAGTCATAAAAGAGGTATGCGCAGAGCGTTAGGGAAGCAGAAAGACAGACAGGATTGTGCGGACTGGCCTTGCCTCACCTTCAGCCTCAATCATTCTGTACAGGGCAGCCCTGTCGGTGAAAAGGCCCAGGTGAAATCTTTCCTCAAGATCAGCAGACATATCCTTGCTGGGTTCTGCTAATTCAAAAAGACAAGAACTCTGGCAAGGTGATTTAATACATTTTCTGTTCAGTTACTTAAGAATGTATGTCTGTAATGCCCATTTCAGATTCTGAGAAAAAAAAAAAGTCCTGTGCTCCTGTTTACCCTAACAGAGATGCCTACTGGTTACAAAGATAGCAAAACATGAAACTACTTCAAGCTCTTAGGCTTGGCCTTAGCAAAATCCAATGGGACAGTTTAGTTTGTAGCTTGCTCAAAGGATTTGGGCGTAACAAAAAAGGAGGAAAATTAAAAAGCCAACCCCAAATTCAGTGTATTTAAATGCAGTAAAAAGCAAAACTAACAAGTAAACTAGGATCTTCCACAGGGGGATTCAGTATTAATTCTGTTTCTGAAAAAGTCAACAGAATAAGTCCTGAATAAACTGATAACAGAGTGGCCTCAGCGGAGAATGGGGTGAGGGGAGGGAAGGGAGGTTTACTTTCCTTTTGTTTGAATTTCATTCAATCATGTGCAACACAAAATATTCAAAACTAAAAAGAAAAAAGGATGCTTAAATGTCAGAATAACACATATTAGGTGAGGGCTTTGGAAAATTAAAACCAAAAAACCTTCTATCAACAAAAACTTCCATCAAGAATTTTTAAAGTGACTGCCATATTAAGGGTATATTTCCAATAAACAAATGTTTTTTTTTTCTACGTGTACATGCTGTTTACTTGGGAATAACACTTGATGGAATTGATTCACATGAAGATACTGAAGTCATTAGACCAATTCCAGCACCCAGATGGCTGGCAACAACTTCACCTAATGGAAGAGCAGAACGGTATGTCTCCAAGGCACTGGGGAGTGTCGACAGCAGGCAGAGGACGGAGCCTGGCAGCGGGGATGATGCAGAAACACAATTTTGGACATTTGTTGATTCGTCCATTCAACATATAAAAAGCACTTTTTATGTGTCAGTTCCCAGAAGACTATGGATGGGCCAGGGAAGCATCTTCCTGTACCTTTGGGGAGATCTGCAGCGGCTAATACCAAACAGTCCTGATGAAGCTCCTCTTTGGATCTGTGGTCCAGACTTGTACTCAGCGGAAGCACAGAATGCGCTTTTCGCTTCTTGACTAAGGCTTCTGTATGTAAAAAGAGTACAGACTGTCTGAATAAGAGCTGATTACAAACCCCAAACTGAATGCAGGTCCCCTGTGCATGCAACCTACTGGAGGGATACCACTGGAAAGAGAATTCAAAAGACAAGAACTCTGGCAAGGTGATTTAAGGCTTGAATGCCCATTTCAGATTCTGAGAAAAAAGTCCTGTGCTCCTGTTTACCCTAACAGAGATGCCTACTGGTTACAAAGATAGCAAAACATGAAACTACTTCAAGCTCTTAGGCTTGGCCTTAGCAAAATCCAATGGGACAGTTTAGTTTGTAGCTTGCTCAAAGGATTTGGGCGTAACAAAAAAGGAGGAAAATTAAAAAGCCAACCCCAAATTCAGTGTATTTAAATGCAGTAAAAAGCAAAACTAACAAGTAAACTAGGATCTTCCACAGGGGGATTCAGTATTAATTCTGTTTCTGAAAAAGTCAACAGAATAAGTCCTGAATAAACTGATAACAGAGTGGCCTCAGCGGAGAATGGGGTGAGGGGAGGGAAGGGAGGTTTACTTTCCTTTTGTTTGAATTTCATTCAATCATGTGCAACACAAAATATTCAAAACTAAAAAGAAAAAAGGATGCTTAAATGTCAGAATAACACATATTAGGTGAGGGCTTTGGAAAATTAAAACCAAAAAACCTTCTATCAACAAAAACTTCCATCAAGAATTTTTAAAGTGACTGCCATATTAAGGGTATATTTCCAATAAACAAATGTTTTTTTTTTCTACGTGTACATGCTGTTTACTTGGGAATAACACTTGATGGAATTGATTCACATGAAGATACTGAAGTCATTAGACCAATTCCAGCACCCAGATGGCTGGCAACAACTTCACCTAATGGAAGAGCAGAACGGTATGTCTCCAAGGCACTGGGGAGTGTCGACAGCAGGCAGAGGACGGAGCCTGGCAGCGGGGATGATGCAGAAACACAATTTTGGACATTTGTTGATTCGTCCATTCAACATATAAAAAGCACTTTTTATGTGTCAGTTCCCAGAAGACTATGGATGGGCCAGGGAAGCATCTTCCTGTACCTTTGGGGAGATCTGCAGCGGCTAATACCAAACAGTCCTGATGAAGCTCCTCTTTGGATCTGTGGTCCAGACTTGTACTCAGCGGAAGCACAGAATGCGCTTTTCGCTTCTTGACTAAGGCTTCTGTATGTAAAAAGAGTACAGACTGTCTGAATAAGAGCTGATTACAAACCCCAAACTGAATGCAGGTCCCCTGTGCATGCAACCTACTGGAGGGATACCACTGGAAAGAGAAAGTTCCCACTCTTATAACAAGGAAGCTTTCAAATTAAATTATTCATAGCTGGGGACAATGTTCACAGCCCACAGTGTCCCTGTGAACCTTCTGAAGCACAGCAACACTTGCAAAATGACAGTTCTTCAAATACTAAAAAAAAAAAGACCCCAAATCAAAACACAAATATTTAAACCCTAAAACAAAACCAAAAACCATACACTTTTGAGTTTTCAGTTGCATGCGCTATTTGAGGATGCTTTAATGAAATGTTTTAGTTGTTAAGATACTAACCTGGCTTCTCTTTAGGCACCTCCTTTTTTGGCAAAGTGACTTGATTATTAATGGTGCTTTTTGACTTCTCAGAACTTAAGGGTGCTGCAGTGCATACAGTGGGTTCTTTAGAAACTACATCAAGGGGAGAAAGAAAGTTTGGATGAGAACAGAGTAGATTCTAGTTTTATCTAGTTCTTTTTAAAAATTAAGACTTATCCCAGTCTTAATGCTGTGACTTTATCTGTTACCCCAAATATAAGAAGATAAAATATTTCAGATGGGAAGAACAGGCACTCCCCTTTCCCCAGCTCACAAACTGCCTTCCAGGAATCTGGAGGTGTATTACTTAGAACTCTGACGGACTGATCTAAAGAAATTTATAAAGGTTCTGGCCGCCACAACTTTATACCGCTGGCCTAGGAGTCCCCAGACTTGATTTGGGTGACAAAGGACTTACATATTTCTGTGACAGAGTACTAACTGCGTATTTAACCACACAAACAAGGAGCCACTTTACACATAGAGATTTAAAGTGTATGGGATACAGAGTCACAATCCTGAGTGTGTATACCATGAGAAAAACAAACAAGAAAACAAAACCCAAACCCAGACCAAGCTGTTGATTACAGGGGTAAAAGAGTGTTCTGTGCAGCCATTTTGTGATAAAGTATTCTGCCAAGTCAAAAAAATAAATCCACTAAGCTCTTTAGGTCTTCATTTACCCAAACTGTGGGTCCCAACGGCCATCCCTTGGAATGGAGAAGGTCAGGGATGATTCTGTATCCTATGTTTTGGCCATTTAGAATTCTGTCATATCAAAGTATTATTTTAGAATTAAACATAAGTCAGTCCTATGTATATTGCTTGCTTGCAAGTTTGCAGAGTGGGGGCAGTGTCTAGGTCAGACATTTGTAAGGACAGTGGTTTCTTCTGGTAAACATGGCTGATGACGTCATACTGTTAAACCTTTCCCCAGGTAAGGTTCTATGTATATACTGTCCCCTTAACACGTCAAAGGTAGACCTGACTTAGCTTCCTGGTCATGACTATTAAGTCCTAGACAGTGAAACAAGAGATGTGGCCACATACCCGCCGAGGTGACACCACAGGGTGGCTCTGGCTCGCGGGCCTCCTCCTCAGTCTCCTGGTCTGACACACCGTTCTCAGTAGGGCCCAGGCTCGCCTTTACACTCTCTGCTTCATTCCCGTTACACGAGTCCTGCCACACTGGCACCCTCACGGTGGGTTTTTTCTTCTTTTTGGGCTTTGGCTTAGGTTGAGAGAGCCGTTTTTTCTCTAATTCAATACTTTTCTTGCCTATAGAAATCACAGTTCAGAAAAGGATAGACTCTTGGTTAAAAGCACTCTTGGAAGGGGCTTCCCTGGTGGTTCAGTGTCTAAAACTCTTGAGCTTCCAATGCAAGGGGCTCAGGTTTGATTCCTGGTCAGAGAAAGAAGATCTCACATGCTGCAATTAAGACTAGGTGCAGCTAAATAAATATTAAAGGAAAAAAAAAAAAACAGAAACGAATGCAGTTTTTTTTTTTTTTTTTTTAAAGCACTCTTGGAGATAAGCTCCAAAGTGTTACTGCTCTTCTTTTTGATAACATTCTTACCTTTCCTTTCCTTCCCGATCAAGTTTTAGTTATACAACGAAATTGTTACCCATCTAAACCCTTTTTGGGTTTCCTTAAATCATAAACATGATGCCTGCTTATCCCGGAATACTTTAGTGTATATCGTACAAACAAGGGTATTCTCCTACATTATCACAACACAACCATTAACACCAGGAAATTGACAATGATAACATTATTCCCGTCTACTTCCGCTTCATTCGAGTTCTACCAGTTACATCAAAAATGTCCTCCTTTACGGCAGAAGGAATCTCTCCAGGAGTACAGGCTGCGTTGGCTTGTCTTATCTCTAGTTCCCTTCAGTCTGAAACAGGCTCTCTTCCTTATGTTGTTTCATGATTAGATTCAGGTTATGTGCTTTCAGCTGCAACACAAAGCAGCCAGGCTGTGTTTACCCTGGGGCCAGTGGTGCCAGCATGTGACTACTGTAAGCCTCATTATTTGTGGTTTACCTGACTACTGAATAAGGCGGGGTATCCTGCAGGTTCTCCCCACTAGTTTTACTGTCCACTGAGGCTTCTCAACTAGAAACTGTTACTAGGATGATTGCCAAATGGGAACTTTTCTATTCCCCCATTCAGTCTACATTTATTAGGTAGCACTGTGCTGTAAAGAACTCCTGCTTCTCTCCATTTATTTAGACTATTCATGTGTTTTTCTCAGTATGGACTCATGCATTCCTATTTAATGTTTTAATCCTTTACCCTTACTTTTTTAGTTTGAAAGCCTTTATCTTTTTGATTTTGAGTCATCGTTACTGACATCTAATTTTTTTTAATCTTTTTTTTTGGGGGGTGGGGAGGGAGAGGGGCGAGCGGGCCACTTCCATTGGTCTTTATTTTCTTTCCATTTTTTTTTTTTTAAATTTAAGACTTATTTATTTATTTATTTTGGGCGGGGGTCGGGTTGGGGAGGGAGGGGAGCGGGCAGGCCACTTCTATTGGTCTTTCATTTCTCTGTTCTCATCCGTCTTTGTTCTTTGGCTCCTGTGGGCCTCCCATCGCGGTGGAGTCTGTTGTCAGAGAGCGCCGGCTCTGGGCGCATGCGCTCCAGAGCTCCGGCTCGGTGATTGGACACATCAGTCCAGCCGCTCCGCGGCACATGGGATCTTCCCAGACCAGGGATCCAACCAGCAGCCCTTGCACTGCAAGGCGGTGTCCTTATCCACTGGACCACCAGGGGAAGCCCGACATCTAATTTAATACAAGAAAATATACCAGAGTTTTAACAATTTTATGAATTTAAAAGATGTATAGTCAGGTAACCCAGCAGTGCAAACAAACTGTTTCCATTATTTCAAAATGTTCCCTCCTCATGCGTCTTTGTAGTAGATTCTCTTCCTCCCTTGAGCTTCGCTGGTGGCTCAGATGGTAAAGAATCTGCCTGCGATGCGGGAGACCTGGGTTCAGTCCCTGGGTTTGGCAGTTGCCCTGGAGAAGGGAATGGCTTATCCGTAGGAGTCAGCTCTTCCATTCAGTTCTGTTGGTTTTTACATGATTAGATTCAGGTTATGTGCTTTCAGCTGCAACACAAAGCAGCCAGGCTGTGTTTACCCTGGGGCCAGTGGTGCCAGCATGTGACTACTGTAAGCCTCATTATTTGTGGTTTACCTGACTACTGAATAAGGCGGGTATCCTGCAGGTTCTCCCCACTAGTTTTACTGTCCACTGAGGCTTCTCAACTAGAAACTGTTACTAGGATGATTGCCAAATGGGAACTTTTCTATTCCCCCATTCAGTCTACATTTATTAGGTAGCACTGTGCTGTAAAGAACTCCTGCTTCTCTCCATTTATTTAGACTATTCATGTGTTTTTCTCAGTATGGACTCATGCATTCCTATTTAATGTTTTAATCCTTTACCCTTACTTTTTTAGTTTGAAAGCCTTTATCTTTTTGATTTTGAGTCATCGTTACTGACATCTAATTTTTTTTAATCTTTTTTTTGGGGGGGTGGGGTGGGGAGGGAGAGGGGCGAGCGGGCCACTTCCATTGGTCTTTATTTTCTTTCCATTTTTTTTTTTTTAAATTTAAGACTTATTTATTTATTTATTTTGGGCGGGGGTCGGGTTGGGGAGGGAGGGGAGCGGGCAGGCCACTTCTATTGGTCTTTCATTTCTCTGTTCTCATCCGTCTTTGTTCTTTGGCTCCTGTGGGCCTCCCATCGCGGTGGAGTCTGTTGTCAGAGAGCCCCCGGCTCTGGGCGCATGCGCTCCAGAGCTCCGGCTCGGTGATTGGACACATCAGTCCAGCCGCTCCGCGGCACATGGGATCTTCCCAGACCAGGGATCCAACCAGCAGCCCTTGCACTGCAAGGCGGTGTCCTTATCCACTGGACCACCAGGGGAAGCCCGACATCTAATTTAATACAAGAAAATATACCAGAGTTTTAACAATTTTATGAATTTAAAAGATGTATAGTCAGGTAACCCAGCAGTGCAAACAAACTGTTTCCATTATTTCAAAATGTTCCCTCCTCATGCGTCTTTGTAGTAGATTCTCTTCCTCCCTTGAGCTTCGCTGGTGGCTCAGATGGTAAAGAATCTGCCTGCGATGCGGGAGACCTGGGTTCAGTCCCTGGGTTTGGCAGTTGCCCTGGAGAAGGGAATGGCTACCCATTTCAGTGTTCTTGCTGGAGAATCCCATGGACAGAGGGACCTGGTGGGCTGCAATCCATGAGGTCGCCAGGAGTCAGACACGACTGAGCAACTCAGCACGTGGCACACACCCCTCCTCCCGGAGCCTCGAGCAGGCACGGATGTGCTTAACTGTAGTTTAGTTTATGTTTCAGAAATCTGTATGATGTATAACTACATTTCATACTCTGTATTAGAACTATACAGGTTTTAGTCTTTTGTGTGGACTTTTTTGCAAGGAATAATGCTTTTTGAGATTTATCTACTTTACTGTTTTTATAGATAGTTATTTGCTTTTTATGGCTGAATAGTTTCAATATAGGATGTACCAGTTTATTTACCAGGTGACATAGATGTGGGTAGTTTCTGGTTTGTGGCAATTACAGATAAAGCAATGTGCGTTCTTTTATAAGTCTTCATGTGGATCATTTCATTTCCTTGGGTACAATGCTAGTTGTTTATACACCCTGTTTAGTTTTCTAGCTGTTTCTGGTGGGTGGGCAAATCTGGTACTAGCTAATCTCTTATAGCCAGAAGTGGGATTTTCCTGTTAATTATTTTCAAGTTCAAACTGTCCTAGATTTTGGTAGCCAGCCCCATCAAGCTGGCTTCTTTGTCCTTTTGATGATCTCAGTTCTTCCTTTGTGGCAAACAATGTTGCAGGCTCACCTTATGTTTTTCTTGTAATAACCTGGAACTAGCCCTTTCTCCAAGAAGCCCTGGTTGGTTCCCTTTAAGGCAACATCAGTCCAGCCGCTCCGGCACATGGGATCTTCCCAGACCAGGGATCCAACCAGCAGCCCTTGCACTGCAAGGCGGTGTCCTTATCCACTGGACCACCAGGGGAAGCCCGACATCTAATTTAATACAAGAAAATATACCAGAGTTTTAACAATTTTATGAATTTAAAAGATGTATAGTCAGGTAACCCAGCAGTGCAAACAAACTGTTTCCATTATTTCAAAATGTTCCCTCCTCATGCGTCTTTGTAGTAGATTCTCTTCCTCCCTTGAGCTTCGCTGGTGGCTCAGATGGTAAAGAATCTGCCTGCGATGCGGGAGACCTGGGTTCAGTCCCTGGGTTTGGCAGTTGCCCTGGAGAAGGGAATGGCTACCCATTTCAGTGTTCTTGCTGGAGAATCCCATGGACAGAGGGACCTGGTGGGCTGCAATCCATGAGGTCGCCAGGAGTCAGACACGACTGAGCAACTCAGCACGTGGCACACACCCCTCCTCCCGGAGCCTCGAGCAGGCACGGATGTGCTTAACTGTAGTTTAGTTTATGTTTCAGAAATCTGTATGATGTATAACTACATTTCATACTCTGTATTAGAACTATACAGGTTTTAGTCTTTTGTGTGGACTTTTTTGCAAGGAATAATGCTTTTTGAGATTTATCTACTTTACTGTTTTTATAGATAGTTATTTGCTTTTTATGGCTGAATAGTTTCAATATAGGATGTACCAGTTTATTTACCAGGTGACATAGATGTGGGTAGTTTCTGGTTTGTGGCAATTACAGATAAAGCAATGTGCGTTCTTTTATAAGTCTTCATGTGGATCATTTCATTTCCTTGGGTACAATGCTAGTTGTTTATACACCCTGTTTAGTTTTCTAGCTGTTTCTGGTGGGTGGGCAAATCTGGTACTAGCTAATCTCTTATAGCCAGAAGTGGGATTTTCCTGTTAATTATTTTCAAGTTCAAACTGTCCTAGATTTTGGTAGCCAGCCCCATCAAGCTGGCTTCTTTGTCCTTTTGATGATCTCAGTTCTTCCTTTGTGGCAAACAATGTTGCAGGCTCACCTTATGTTTTTCTTGTAATAACCTGGAACTAGCCCTTTCTCCAAGAAGCCCTGGTTGGTTCCCTTTAAGAAAATGGTATCGAGAAAACATCTGGGTGCTAGCTGTACTTGTTCCAGTGGCTGCCATCCTTGCTCGAGCTTCCAGCCCCATCGTCGCTGCTACTGCCCCGCTGCGTGCAGGCCCTCCTTGTATGACTCTGATCAGTTACTGAGGAAAGGGGAAAGAGGACGGGGCAGACCCTTGTGGGCTCCAGGTTCTGACTGACCTTGAGGAGGTCGGGAGTGTTCCTGCATGGATGTGAGCCATTTATACACACAGAAGTCATCTGCCCCTGAGTAGACGCAGTCTGGATCCAACGGGGACCATGCGACGCAAAGCAGTCGCCCTCGATGACCTCGGAAATTGCACAGAGGCTCTTCCTGGAGAGTATCCCATACCTAAAACCAAAATCACACAGGAGAATAGACAATTTCTGGTTGTTATTATTATTTTTTTTAATTTGGGGGGGGTATACATTTTTGAAAAAAATTCTAAAATATCTGTGTACTCTGATTTCCTCTTGTGCTTAGCCCTTGCAGTTTCAGAAAGTGCCATTTCCTAAGGGAGGTTTCTGTATCCTGGGATATAGAAGCATTCCCAGGGAGATGAGTCTTCAGTAAGCTATTTCAAGGTGGCCTATGGATCTCACTGTCCTGAACCAGTACTGTACGTTATCTTTGGGCTGGGGATTCTGATACCCTCAAGAGAATTCTAGTTCAGAGCCCACACCTGAACGTGTGTTGCATGCTTAGGGTTCTAGTTTCTCACAGGCGATTCTTCTACTGCAGGGCAAACGGTCAATTTCCCAACTGTTTCTTGAGTGCCACAGTCTCCACTTCACAAAGGGCAGCCGGTCATGGCTCTTAGCTCCGTGCAGACAGCTCATTCACCACTAAGGTCTGTTCTGGTTCTGATATCCGAAACTCACCTCAGAGCTCTGGCTTGGCATCTCATCTTTATTTTGGAGAACTTGGAGAGCTGAGCTACCGAGTTATTATTAGAAATATTTTTCATGATTTACAGTCACCATTCTGTGACAGAACAGAATGGGAAGAATACTTTTCATATCAACTTTAGTCTATTGTACTGACAGTAAGTAGGTCAGAATGAAATCTTTAAAAACATAAGAGTTTGGCTAGTTCCTATAAATATTTCCCCTTTCATCTAATTAAAAAAAATTCCAAACTAACCCATCCAAGAGCCCACATACATTTAATAAACTAAACTGTCCTCCCGATCTTAGAAAAATCCCAGAGGAAATGAGGAGACAATTTAAGTTAGAGCACACAGTGAAGAAGCCACAGAATCAAGAATGCAATAGTACCTGAGCTGTACCATCGTAGGAAGCAGATACCAGCCTTCCGTCATGATGTGGGCTCCATGCCAGACTGGTAATTTTGGCTGTGTGCCCTGACAGGGTCCGTAGGGCTCAGTAATGGTCACTGGGGATTCAGGATTGTTCTCTAAAAGACAAGGGGATGATGTCACTTACATCAGTAGCCACAACAGGAAGACATAAAGGATGGGTTTAACATGGCAAGAGACAAGATTTTGCCATATGGTTTCTACATGATTTTCAGTGGGCAACACTGTTTAGTAGTTAAGAATGTAGTCATATCCACAGTGTCTGGCACATGGGCTTACCAAGTATTAGCTACCGTTCCTTAAAAAAGTCATCAAAATGAGGGGCTTCCCTGGAGGTCCAGTGGGTAAGAACACCGCCTTGCAGTGCAGGGGGCGCCGGTTCAATCCCTGGCCTGGGAAGATCCCACGTGCCGCGGAGCGGCTGGACTGATGTGTCCAATCACCGAGCCGGCGCTCTGGAGCGCATGCGCCCAGAGCCGGCGCTCTGCGACAACAGACGCCACCGCGATGGGAGGCCCACAGGAGCCAAAGAACAAAGACGGATGAAAATAGAGAAATGAAAGACCAATAGAAGTGGCCCGCCTGCCTCCCTTCCTCCCCAACCCCTGCACCCCCGCCAAAAAAAAGCCCATCAAAATGAAAGGAAAATCTTAGGACTCCTAGAAAAGAACTTTTTACATAAATCTTAGCAGTATATTTTTGGATTTGTCTTCTGAGGCAAAAGAAACAAAAGCAAAATTAACAAATGGAACCTAATTAAATTGAAAAGCTTTTGCACAGCAAAGAAAACCATCAACAAAAATGAAAAGACACTCACCTCAGAGCTGAGTTATTATTAGAAATATTTCATGATTTACAGTCACCATTCTGTGACAGAACAGAATGGGAAGAATACTTTTCATATCAACTTTAGTCTATTGTACTGACAGTAAGTAGGTCAGAATGAAATCTTTAAAAACATAAGAGTTTGGCTAGTTCCTATAAATATTTCCCCTTTCATCTAATTAAAAAAAATTCCAAACTAACCCATCCAAGAGCCCACATACATTTAATAAACTAAACTGTCCTCCCGATCTTAGAAAAATCCCAGAGGAAATGAGGAGACAATTTAAGTTAGAGCACACAGTGAAGAAGCCACAGAATCAAGAATGCAATAGTACCTGAGCTGTACCATCGTAGGAAGCAGATACCAGCCTTCCGTCATGATGTGGGCTCCATGCCAGACTGGTAATTTTGGCTGTGTGCCCTGACAGGGTCCGGTAGGGCTCAGTAATGGTCACTGGGGATTCAGGATTGTTCTCTAAAAGACAAGGGGATGATGTCACTTACATCAGTAGCCACAACAGGAAGACATAAAGGATGGGTTTAACATGGCAAGAGACAAGATTTTGCCATATGGTTTCTACATGATTTTCAGTGGGCAACACTGTTTAGTAGTTAAGAATGTAGTCATATCCACAGTGTCTGGCACATGGGCTTACCAAGTATTAGCTACCGTTCCTTAAAAAAGTCATCAAAATGAGGGGCTTCCCTGGAGGTCCAGTGGGTAAGAACACCGCCTTGCAGTGCAGGGGGCGCCGGTTCAATCCCTGGCCTGGGAAGATCCCACGTGCCGCGGAGCGGCTGGACTGATGTGTCCAATCACCGAGCCGGCGCTCTGGAGCGCATGCGCCCAGAGCCGGCGCTCTGCGACAACAGACGCCCCCGCGATGGGAGGCCCACAGGAGCCAAAGAACAAAGACGGATGAAAATAGAGAAATGAAAGACCAATAGAAGTGGCCCGCCTGCCTCCCTTCCTCCCCAACCCCTGCACCCCCGCCAAAAAAAAGCCCATCAAAATGAAAGGAAAATCTTAGGACTCCTAGAAAAGAACTTTTTACATAAATCTTAGCAGTATATTTTTGGATTTGTCTTCTGAGGCAAAAGAAACAAAAGCAAAATTAACAAATGGAACCTAATTAAATTGAAAAGCTTTTGCACAGCAAAGAAAACCATCAACAAAAATGAAAAGACAACCTACTGAATAGGAAAAAATATTTGCAAATGACAGATAAAAGGTTATTTCCAAAATATATAAACAGTTCATATAATTCAATATCAAAAAAAAAGAGAACCTGATCAAAAAGTGGCCAGAACACCTGAATAGACATTTTTTGAAAGAAGATATACAGATGGCCATCAGGCACATGAAATGATGTTCAACACTGCTGATCACCAGAGAAATGTACATCAAAACCATAATCATATCACCTTATACCTGTCAGTATGGCTGTCATCAAAAGGAACACAAGTAACAAATGTTGGCTGAAATGTGGAGAAAAGAGAACTTGGTGGGAACGTAGACTGGTGCAACCACTATGGAAAACAGTATGGAGCACCTCCATACTGTTCTATTTTTAGTTTTTGTCCTCAAAAAACTAAAAATAGAACTATATAATCTGGGACTTCTACTCGTGGTTATATATCCGAAAAAAAAGAAAACATTAACTCGAGAAGATACACGTATCCCAATGTTCATAGCAACAGTATTTACAACTGCCAAGAGAAGGAAGCAACCTAACTGTCAGCAGATGAAGGATGAAGCTGTGGTATATATGTACAATGGAATATTACTCAGCCGTAAAAAGAAAGAGGTTCTGCTATTTACAACAACTCAGATATGGAGGATGTTGTGCTAAGTGAAACAAGTCAGACTGAGAAAAACAAATACTGTATTTTTCAGTTATATGTGGAATCTAAGGTACAAACTTGTATACAAAATAAACAAGGATAATCAGTAAGGATGTATTGTATAACAAAGGGAAATATAGCCACTATTTATAATAAATCCAAATGATATAATCTATAAAAAATACTGAATTATTATGTTGTGTACTGAAAACTAACAAGATAATGTAAATCAACAGTACTTCAATTTAAAAAATTAAGTTAATGCCCTTTGCTAGAGTAGGTATTGAATTTTGGATCAGAAGACCAGGGTAAGCTTTCTAACTTATCATACTTACTAGTTATAAACTGCCTACTTTTTATTACTAGAAAAATCTTGGTACATTTTCATTGTTTTCCCATGTTCCTTTTAACTTGAGCGAGTCACTGCTAGAATAATTTTTTTTGTTGTTACTACAAATGAAAATTCTTAGGAAATTGTTGGAGGTTAGTTCCAGAGAAACTGAAAAGGTCTGCTATTTTCACTATGGTTGATAGCACGTAGTCTGCAGCACTTGGAAACATCTTGGTGTCACATGATAATTTCTTCATATTAGAGACAAAAACAATTATACCTCTTTCACATTAAAAAAAAGAGTCTCTTCTACCACTTACTATGTCCTCTAGGTGCCGAGGAAGTTCAGAGAAGTATAAGACTCATTAAGGAGTAAGTCATAAGAAAATATGAAAAAGATCAGCCGCCCAGACAGGGACTGGTAGTTAGCAGAACACTTGCCGACCCTGCAGTTAGAGCAGGCCTGAACTTAGACTCTGTCATATACTAGCTGTGGGACTTACGGAAGTGAGCTGACTTCTCCAGGCCTCAATTAGGAAAATGAAGGTAACAAAGTCTACCTTCCAGGATTGTGAGAATTAGATGCAGTCACACATGGGAATGGGATGTGTGTTGTGTTAAATACTCAAACACTGAGGGAAGGGGATATAAGCTGGTACCATGTTTTTGGAGAGTGACTTGGCACTAACTATACTTTAAATAATTTTGAGAAAACATCAACAAACTAATAACACTGCTTATTAAGGAAGAATGGGATTAGGGGAGGGACTTCACTTTCTAAATTGACATGTTTCATGTTTGAATTTTTGTTGTATTTTAAATAAGGTGAATACGTTACTTTTGAAAGCAGAAAAATAGTAAGAGTGGAGTTTAATACCAAAAAGAAAGGAAAAAAGTACAGAGATTGGAACAAGTAGTTGGACACATGTACCACCCCCAGTATGGAAAGAAACCGGCGTTACCTATGACAGTCTGCAGGTTGTGCACATAAATGACTGCGTTGTTGGACCCAGAGGCTATCAGACAGCTCAGCTCTGGCTGGCTGCCGTGCTCGTGATGCCTACTTCAATTTAAAAATTAAGTTAATGCCCTTTGCTAGAGTAGGTATTGAATTTTGGATCAGAAGACCAGGGTAAGCTTTCTAACTTATCATACTTACTAGTTATAAACTGCCTACTTTTTATTACTAGAAAAATCTTGGTACATTTTCATTGTTTTCCCATGTTCCTTTTAACTTGAGCGAGTCACTGCTAGAATAATTTTTTTTGTTGTTACTACAAATGAAAATTCTTAGGAAATTGTTGGAGGTTAGTTCCAGAGAAACTGAAAAGGTCTGCTATTTTCACTATGGTTGATAGCACGTAGTCTGCAGCACTTGGAAACATCTTGGTGTCACATGATAATTTCTTCATATTAGAGACAAAAACAATTATACCTCTTTCACATTAAAAAAAAAAAAGAGTCTCTTCTACCACTTACTATGTCCTCTAGGTGCCGAGGAAGTTCAGAGAAGTATAAGACTCATTAAGGAGTAAGTCATAAGAAAATATGAAAAAGATCAGCCGCCCAGACAGGGACTGGTAGTTAGCAGAACACTTGCCGACCCTGCAGTTAGAGCAGGCCTGAACTTAGACTCTGTCATATACTAGCTGTGGGACTTACGGAAGTGAGCTGACTTCTCCAGGCCTCAATTAGGAAAATGAAGGTAACAAAGTCTACCTTCCAGGATTGTGAGAATTAGATGCAGTCACACATGGGAATGGGATGTGTGTTGTGTTAAATACTCAAACACTGAGGGAAGGGATATAAGCTGGTACCATGTTTTTGGAGAGTGACTTGGCACTAACTATACTTTAAATAATTTTGAGAAAACATCAACAAACTAATAACACTGCTTATTAAGGAAGAATGGGATTAGGGGAGGGACTTCACTTTCTAAATTGACATGTTTCATGTTTGAATTTTTGTTGTATTTTAAATAAGGTGAATACGTTACTTTTGAAAGCAGAAAAATAGTAAGAGTGGAGTTTAATACCAAAAAGAAAGGAAAAAAGTACAGAGATTGGAACAAGTAGTTGGACACATGTACCACCCCCAGTATGGAAAGAAACCGGCGTTACCTATGACAGTCTGCAGGTTGTGCACATAAATGACTGCGTTGTTGGACCCAGAGGCTATCAGACAGCTCAGCTCTGGCTGGCTGCCGTGCTCGTGATGCCAGCTGATGGTGTTCACAAGCTTGTGATGTTGCTGGATGGTGCAGATCAGTTTCAAGTTAGGAACCTTGAATATTTCTATTGACCTGGAGTAAGAAACACACCGAGATAAGAAAGAAGGATGCTTAAATTACAATCCAGTGCAAACAGGTATCTCCCTCATTCCATCAGTCAGAGAAGGTGAAATGGAATAGAACAACCCCATCTAAACAGCAGATGTTACTCTCTTACAAAGAATCAGGTAAAAAACATAGTTCTTTCAAACAGCTTTAACAATGTGAACAAACTTTGGAAAGTAGTGTTTATTAGGCTCTTAAAATAAATGGTACTAGGGAGAAACTAAAAGAAATGGGGCTGAAATAGTACCACATTACTATGATCAACATTGGAAATGGCAAAACAAAACAAAAACCCTAGAAAACAAAACAAAAAGACACTGGAAAGGATATGATGAGACCTAAAAAGCATTTCTGCTTTTCCTTCCTTTAAAAATAATGAAGGAAGATTTAGGGAACTTACTGGAGACAAGCATTCTTGGAAGACTACTGTAGTCAAAACAGAGTAGGCAACAGTCTCTTTGAGCTGAAAATGTTTAACTTATTTTGCAGTTCCCAACAATGCAAGAGAGCTCCTGAGTCATTTAAGGATATCAAGAATAAGTCAGAATATCAAGTACAACTAGGTTTTCCCAACTAACATTACAGATGGCACTAGCTTGTGATCAAATATGTGTGCAAATACAAAGTGGTTTTCTTGTTTTTTAAGAAACAAACACATACCCATCTTCATTGCCAAGAGCCATGATTTTGCCATCTGCTTTCCAGCTGATCTCTGTATGCACAGGCAATTTGTACTAGAAAGCAAAACAAGCCAATCTTAACTAAAACCAGTTCTTCTCGCCCCACAGTTTGCAAATCGGTGACGATAGCATGAGAAAAAAAACCCAACAAAACCCTCATTATACAACAGCCGTTCTTACAAATAATGTACATAATTTGCCAAAGAGTTACTAAGGGTAAGTATCCTAAATACGATTTCCTAACTGGGACCAAAGAGAGGCAAGTGAATACTAAATGTCTATAGTGTCTAACCTGGTGAAATGAACTTAATTAAAATGACTTCTATCCCACAGTAAGATATGAAACACATCCACTGGATTTGATAACATGGGGGTCACTGTTTCCTTAAGAGAAGTTATACACACCACCCATGTTTTCTTCTGTTTCTCTTCCTTTGTTCCCCAAGGCTGCCTGGGCCTTCTTCTCTTCTTTCTTGTCTTTTCATAGTCCACCTCATACATGCCCACAGCTTCTTTAGCTATCTTCATGTGAAGGGACTCCAAATTTCTGTTTCCTGCCCAAACTCCTTATATGAACTTCTGACCCATATTATTTAACTCTCACAAAACTAAAGTAGTGTTTATTAGGCTCTTAAAATAAATGGTACTAGGGAGAAACTAAAAGAAATGGGGCTGAAATAGTACCACATTACTATGATCAACATTGGAAATGGCAAAACAAAACAAAAACCCTAGAAAACAAAACAAAAAGACACTGGAAAGGATATGATGAGACCTAAAAAGCATTTCTGCTTTTCCTTCCTTTAAAAATAATGAAGGAAGATTTAGGGAACTTACTGGAGACAAGCATTCTTGGAAGACTACTGTAGTCAAAACAGAGTAGGCAACAGTCTCTTTGAGCTGAAAATGTTTAACTTATTTTGCAGTTCCCAACAATGCAAGAGAGCTCCTGAGTCATTTAAGGATATCAAGAATAAGTCAGAATATCAAGTACAACTAGGTTTTCCCAACTAACATTACAGATGGCACTAGCTTGTGATCAAATATGTGTGCAAATACAAAGTGGTTTTCTTGTTTTTTAAGAAACAAACACATACCCATCTTCATTGCCAAGAGCCATGATTTTGCCATCTGCTTTCCAGCTGATCTCTGTATGCACAGGCAATTTGTACTAGAAAGCAAAACAAGCCAATCTTAACTAAAACCAGTTCTTCTCGCCCCACAGTTTGCAAATCGGTGACGATAGCATGAGAAAAAAAACCCAACAAAACCCTCATTATACAACAGCCGTTCTTACAAATAATGTACATAATTTGCCAAAGAGTTACTAAGGGTAAGTATCCTAAATACGATTTCCTAACTGGGACCAAAGAGAGGCAAGTGAATACTAAATGTCTATAGTGTCTAACCTGGTGAAATGAACTTAATTAAAATGACTTCTATCCCACAGTAAGATATGAAACACATCCACTGGATTTGATAACATGGGGGTCACTGTTTCCTTAAGAGAAGTTATACACACCACCCATGTTTTCTTCTGTTTCTCTTCCTTTGTTCCCCAAGGCTGCCTGGGCCTTCTTCTTTTCTTTCTTGTCTCTTCATAGACCACCTCATACATGCCCACAGCTTCTTTAGCTATCTTCATGTGAAGGGACTCCAAATTTCTGTTTCCTGCCCAAACTCCTTATATGAACTTCTGACCCATATTATTTAACTCTCACAAAACTAAAAGCTCATCAGGAAGAGCCATTTTGCCTCTTTTATTCATTGTTGAGTGTTCAGGTAACATTTAAAATATGATGGAATATAACTAATAAAAATAATTCAATTTATGATTAAATGTTATTTTTATAAAAATAATAGCCACAGAAAAATAATGAGGAACAGTTAAAAAAAAAAAAAAAAGAAAAAGCTCATTTGAAAGAGAAAGGAAAACTCAACATACATGGTTTCACTTAAAAAGACAGTTCTGGGGCTTCCCCTGGCGGTCCAGTGGGTAAGGACACCGCCTTGCAGTGCAAGGGGCGCCGGTTCGATCCCTGGCCTGGGAAGATCCCACGTGCCGCGGAGCGGCTGGACCGATGTGTCCAATTGCCGAGCCGGAGCTCTGGAGCGCATGTGCCCAGAGCCGGCGATCTGCGACGACAGACGCCACCGCGATGGGAGGCCCACAGGAGCCAAAGAACAAAGACTGATGAAAACAGAGAAATGAAAAGATCAACAGAAGTGGCCTGCCTGCTCCCCTCCCTCCCCAACCCAACCCCCGCCCAAAATAAATAAATAAATAAATAAATCTTTAAAAAAAAAAAAAAGAGACAGTTCTGGCATGCAGATACATTGACAGAATCATAAAGAAAATGTGACTAAACATGGAGATCTGGTTGAAGGATATATGAAAATTATTTGCATTACCTTTGCCCAAGAAATTTGAAATAAGATATCCTAAATACGATTTCCTAACTGGGACCAAAGAGAGGCAAGTGAATACTAAATGTCTATAGTGTCTAACCTGGTGAAATGAACTTAATTAAAATGACTTCTATCCCACAGTAAGATATGAAACACATCCACTGGATTTGATAACATGGGGGTCACTGTTTCCTTAAGAGAAGTTATACACACCACCCATGTTTTCTTCTGTTTCTCTTCCTTTGTTCCCCAAGGCTGCCTGGGCCTTCTTCTTTTCTTTCTTGTCTCTTCATAGACCACCTCATACATGCCCACAGCTTCTTTAGCTATCTTCATGTGAAGGGACTCCAAATTTCTGTTTCCTGCCCAAACTCCTTATATGAACTTCTGACCCATATTATTTAACTCTCACAAAACTAAAAGCTCATCAGGAAGAGCCATTTTGCCTCTTTTATTCATTGTTGAGTGTTCAGGTAACATTTAAAATATGATGGAATATAACTAATAAAAATAATTCAATTTATGATTAAATGTTATTTTTATAAAAATAATAGCCACAGAAAAATAATGAGGAACAGTTAAAAAAAAAAAAAAAAGAAAAAGCTCATTTGAAAGAGAAAGGAAAACTCAACATACATGGTTTCACTTAAAAAGACAGTTCTGGGGCTTCCCCTGGCGGTCCAGTGGGTAAGGACACCGCCTTGCAGTGCAAGGGGCGCCGGTTCGATCCCTGGCCTGGGAAGATCCCACGTGCCGCGGAGCGGCTGGACCGATGTGTCCAATTGCCGAGCCGGAGCTCTGGAGCGCATGTGCCCAGAGCCGGCGATCTGCGACGACAGACGCCACCGCGATGGGAGGCCCACAGGAGCCAAAGAACAAAGACTGATGAAAACAGAGAAATGAAAAGATCAACAGAAGTGGCCTGCCTGCTCCCCTCCCTCCCCAACCCAACCCCCGCCCAAAATAAATAAATAAATAAATAAATCTTTAAAAAAAAAAAAAAGAGACAGTTCTGGCATGCAGATACATTGACAGAATCATAAAGAAAATGTGACTAAACATGGAGATCTGGTTGAAGGATATATGAAAATTATTTGCATTATTCTTGTGGCTTTTGTATAAATTATTTCACTAAAAAAAATCAAAATGATAACTGTTTTGAGCAAAATATTTCATAGCTGTGCTTGGATACCCCACTATAAAGTTATTTTCATGAACACCTCACTCTGGAGAATGTGGCAAGTGTGAAAAGGATAATTTATATCCAAGATCTGAAACTTTATTAATAAATAGTCATTGCAGCTGAGAGAAGCCTGAAATCTGGCTGAGCATAACGGATACCTCTCGTCATAGTATTTACTGTGCAAGATGAGAAGACAAGAAGATGGAGAGATCATGAGAAAACTTTAAACCACAAGAACTTACTTTGATTGAATTGGTGTCCCTGATGAGTTTGTTGATGTCAAAGGCCTCTCCACTAAGCTTCCAGGGGTTGTGCTGTAAGACAATCCCTTCCCCTCCACAGCTGTATAAAGCGAGGGAAGGTCTGTCTCCTTCTCCTCCTATATAAGAAAAGAAAGCTTATCAGCTTTGCACTTCATCAGCTTAACTATTTGTTGCGGTTACTACATATTATAATATGACCACATTATATGGTCATATCATGACCATATTATACTATGAGATGTTTTAAAAGAATTATATTAGTGCAGTGGAATAAATTCACCTTTCTTTGCATCTGAATACAGCTGTTGGGAGCAGACGTAAAAAAGGTATATTAATACAACATCATTTGCTTTAAAGATTCTTCTGTCACTCAAAATAGCAGGGGTGCTAAAGCTGGGATCAGCAAACACATTCTTAAAGTTCTGGCGATTATACCTTCTCTTACAGAAATAAGTACTCTCTGGGCACTGCAGGACATCCTATGTCTAACTATGAGAAGCTATTCTCAAAGCAGTGATTTCTTTGGTATTATAGCGATCGTTCTCTGATTTTTAAGAAGCAAACAGTGGTTCTGGGGGGTTTCTGTAAAGGCAAATTTTATTCTCACCACTGTACGAGTATGGTTGGCACAAAGCAAGGATCAACATCTGTTGAATGAAGGAACTATAACTGTAGTGCTGCCTGAGTTCTGATGATTTATGCTGCAGTTATTAGGGAAATTTATAGATGTCCCATTATGGAAGGCAAAGAAAAGACTACCAAAGACTTGCTGAACACATTCATTTTCTAAATTCTGCAAGACCTACCACTGTAGGAATAAGAAAGAGAAAGACAAGACTGAGGAGCTAGAAAAGAATCAGAATACAGTCAAAGGCAGCAGGAGATCATTTGAGAAACATTATCATTCTTTTTCATTAATTTGTTTTTTAAATAAATTGTTTATTTTCCTTAGTATTCTTTTTGGGGGGCCACTCTGAGTGGCTTGTGGAATCTTACTTTTCTGATCATTGACTGAACCTGGATCCTTGGCAGTGAAAGCATGGAGTCCCACCACTGAATTGCTAATGAATTTCAAACATTATGTTTCTGATAAAATTAAAAGATGATAGCAAATTTTTGTGATAATCATTAGATTAGGTATCAGGACTTAGCATGAAATAACTATTCACAATGAAAAAGTTCAGCTCAAAGAACTGCTTTAGTTTGGAGAGGCTTATTCTGGGTGAATGGTTTCTCATTTATCACCTGTTACAACTGCCCTCATGGACCCCTAGGGACACAGCAGCTTGCACAAGTGCTACTGCACTAGACTATTTATGACTTTTTCCAGGTTGAGTGTCCTAAGATTAAGCTGAAAGAGAATACTCTTACGTTTGTTCGAGAATGACTGAGACACTTACCGAGTGCCACGGCGGGTACTGGCGGTCCCCAGGCTAACGAGTACACAGTCTTCTTGTGATACGTGCTAGAAATCTCGGAGGTCTGGGGGGAAAGGGGATGACAGACAAACAGACTTTAATAAGAGGTAGAGTGGAAAACAGACCATCTTTTCCAAAAAGTTGCCTGTTACAAACTTAGTTGCTGATATTAAAGAAAAATAACAGTACCCTTCCCTTCTCCAAATAACTGATTGTGAAGAAGTAAACACTGAGATATACCATGAAATAATAGCTACTAACAAAATAAGTCTCAAACTTTACCTAGAAAAAAGTTATTAATAATAATATTCCTTAACTGATCAGTTTGGGATCATTCTCCCTTTCTATTCCCCAGAGTTGCTTACTTCACCTAAATGTTAGATATTCTAATATTACTGTAGTTATATGCTATCACAACTAAAAGGGCAAGACAAATGCAAACTGGGATTTGCCCATTATGGAAGGCAAAGAAAAGACTACCAAAGACTTGCTGAACACATTCATTTTCTAAATTCTGCAAGACCTACCACTGTAGGAATAAGAAAGAGAAAGACAAGACTGAGGAGCTAGAAAAGAATCAGAATACAGTCAAAGGCAGCAGGAGATCATTTGAGAAACATTATCATTCTTTTTCATTAATTTGTTTTTTAAATAAATTGTTTATTTTCCTTAGTATTCTTTTTGGGGGGCCACTCTGAGTGGCTTGTGGAATCTTACTTTTCTGATCATTGACTGAACCTGGATCCTTGGCAGTGAAAGCATGGAGTCCCACCACTGAATTGCTAATGAATTTCAAACATTATGTTTCTGATAAAATTAAAAGATGATAGCAAATTTTTGTGATAATCATTAGATTAGGTATCAGGACTTAGCATGAAATAACTATTCACAATGAAAAAGTTCAGCTCAAAGAACTGCTTTAGTTTGGAGAGGCTTATTCTGGGTGAATGGTTTCTCATTTATCACCTGTTACAACTGCCCTCATGGACCCCTAGGGACACAGCAGCTTGCACAAGTGCTACTGCACTAGACTATTTATGACTTTTTCCAGGTTGAGTGTCCTAAGATTAAGCTGAAAGAGAATACTCTTACGTTTGTTCGAGAATGACTGAGACACTTACCGAGTGCCACGGCGGGTACTGGCGGTCCCCAGGCTAACGAGTACACAGTCTTCTTGTGATACGTGCTAGAAATCTGCGGAGGTCTGGGGGGAAAGGGGATGACAGACAAACAGACTTTAATAAGAGGTAGAGTGGAAAACAGACCATCTTTTCCAAAAAGTTGCCTGTTACAAACTTAGTTGCTGATATTAAAGAAAAATAACAGTACCCTTCCCTTCTCCAAATAACTGATTGTGAAGAAGTAAACACTGAGATATACCATGAAATAATAGCTACTAACAAAATAAGTCTCAAACTTTACCTAGAAAAAAGTTATTAATAATAATATTCCTTAACTGATCAGTTTGGGATCATTCTCCCTTTCTATTCCCCAGAGTTGCTTACTTCACCTAAATGTTAGATATTCTAATATTACTGTAGTTATATGCTATCACAACTAGACAAAAAACAGGACAAGACAGAAAATGCAAACTGGTCCAGAACTAAGGTTATTGCTAAGCATATAGTATCACCATGCATCTGCCTTATATTCAAGTAAAAGACTAGAAGCCATTTTTGGCTCACCATGATTAACATCACATTCTTAAACTAAAACTTGATTTATTTTTGCCAGTGCTAATAAGCAGCTTGCAGAATCTTAGTTCCTGGACCAGGGGTTGAACCTGTACCTGCTGCAGGAGAAGTGTGGAGTCCCAACCACCGGATGGCCAGGGAATTCCCATGAGTTTAGAGCAGACAGGTTTTAAAGTGTTTTCTTTTCTGGATTAGTATTTTTATTCTTTATAGACACTCATTTCTTTCATCTTTTCTACCAAATGCATTTATTTATTTTATTAGAAAATTTAAAAAACGTTTTACAAATTTGAAAGGTTACTTTCCATTTACTTATTATAAAATATTGGATATACTCTCCTATATTGTACAGTAAATCCTTGACCCTTACACCCAATAGTTCATACCTCCCACTCTCCCATCCCTCTAATCCACCTCCTCCCTCCATTGGTAACCACCAGTTTGTTCTATGTATCTGTGAGTCTGCTTCTTTTTGTAACTTACTAGTTTTGTATTTTTTAGATTCCACATATGGTATCATACAGTATTTGTCTTTGTCTGTCTGACTTATTTCACTTGGCATAATGCCCTGTACATTGATACATGTTGCTGCAAATGGTGAAACTTCATTCCTTTTTTTTTCATGGCTATGTGTGTTTGTACATAAACACATTTTTTTTTGTTGTTACCCTTTCATCTGTTGATGGACATTTAGGTAGCTTCCATACCGTGGCAATGGTAAATAATGGTGCTGTGAACTTGGGTACATGTACCTTTTAGAATTAGTGTTTATTTCAGGTATATACCCGAGAGTGGACTTGGTCTATCATATGGTAGTTCTTTTGAGTTTTTGAGTTTTATTTATTTATTTTAAAGAAACTTTGCTCTTCAATGTTTTTGTGGTGATTAATGATATGTTTGGTATCAGGACAGGGCAGTGCAGTTATTACCTTTAACATACACTGTATTCTCTGTATGATTTTAGGATTTCAAATTCCAGCATCTGTGAATTAACTAGCTGTTGACTTCTTTATTTCCATATATCTGACACATTTATTATCATTATCATTTTAGACAATAAACCAAATTTTCTTTGACTAAAAGAAGTAGAATAGGCATTCTTGGCTGAATACCTAACAATATATCTACAGTAATCTCCTTCCTCGACTACTATACCTTTGCTGGTATCAGTTTGAATAGTCCACTTATAATAACTGAAAGAAATTAATGTATTGGAATTAGTAATTTTGTAATGGCACAAAGCTATTTAAATTGATATACAGTTTTATTTTATTAAATACTTCTTTGAAATAGTGTACCTTTAAAAAAAACAAATAGAGGAAAACAGTTAACTGTGGGTAAAAGTTATATATAGGGGCTTTGCTGGTGGCTCAGTGGTAAGGAATCTGCCTGACAATGCAGGAGAGATTCAGTTCCTGGGTCAGGAAGGTCCCCTGGAGAAGGGAAAGGCTACCCACTCCAGGATACTTGCCTGGGAAATCCCAGGGACAGAGAGGAGCCTGGCAGGCTACAGTCCACGAGGTTGCAAAGAGTCAGATACAAAACAACAGACAAGAAGTTACACTAAGTACCTAAAGGGTCGGCATATAAACAGGTTAGCTGCACAGTGTAATGAATGGTTCTCACTTGGGTGTAAATGATAGGCGTATCATATCAAATAGGAGTAGGGAAACTTTTCCTGTAGAGGGCCCGGCAGACAGTGCTTCCGTATTTGTCTTTGTCTGTCTGACTTATTTCACTTGGCATAATGCCCTGTACATTGATACATGTTGCTGCAAATGGTGAAACTTCATTCCTTTTTTTTTCATGGCTATGTGTGTTTGTACATAAACACATTTTTTTTTGTTGTTACCCTTTCATCTGTTGATGGACATTTAGGTAGCTTCCATACCGTGGCAATGGTAAATAATGGTGCTGTGAACTTGGGTACATGTACCTTTTAGAATTAGTGTTTATTTCAGGTATATACCCGAGAGTGGACTTGGTCTATCATATGGTAGTTCTTTTGAGTTTTTGAGTTTTATTTATTTATTTTAAAGAAACTTTGCTCTTCAATGTTTTTGTGGTGATTAATGATATGTTTGGTATCAGGACAGGGCAGTGCAGTTATTACCTTTAACATACACTGTATTCTCTGTATGATTTTAGGATTTCAAATTCCAGCATCTGTGAATTAACTAGCTGTTGACTTCTTTATTTCCATATATCTGACACATTTATTATCATTATCATTTTAGACAATAAACCAAATTTTCTTTGACTAAAAGAAGTAGAATAGGCATTCTTGGCTGAATACCTAACAATATATCTACAGTAATCTCCTTCCTCGACTACTATACCTTTGCTGGTATCAGTTTGAATAGTCCACTTATAATAACTGAAAGAAATTAATGTATTGGAATTAGTAATTTTGTAATGGCACAAAGCTATTTAAATTGATATACAGTTTTATTTTATTAAATACTTCTTTGAAATAGTGTACCTTTAAAAAAAAAACAAATAGAGGAAAACAGTTAACTGTGGGTAAAAGTTATATATAGGGGCTTTGCTGGTGGCTCAGTGGTAAGGAATCTGCCTGACAATGCAGGAGAGATTCAGTTCCTGGGTCAGGAAGGTCCCCTGGAGAAGGGAAAGGCTACCCACTCCAGGATACTTGCCTGGGAAATCCCAGGGACAGAGAGGAGCCTGGCAGGCTACAGTCCACGAGGTTGCAAAGAGTCAGATACAAAACAACAGACAAGAAGTTACACTAAGTACCTAAAGGGTCGGCATATAAACAGGTTAGCTGCACAGTGTAATGAATGGTTCTCACTTGGGTGTAAATGATAGGCGTATCATATCAAATAGGAGTAGGGAAACTTTTCCTGTAGAGGGCCCGGCAGACAGTGCTTCCGGCTCTGGGAGCTATGCAATCACGATCCAGCCCTGCTACACTGGCAGCATGCAGGCAGCCTCTGACAAGATGTAAAGACATGAGCATGGCAGGGCTCTAACAAGACTATTTATGGACAGAGAAATCTGAATTTTATTTACTTTTCACACACTGCAACATGTTCTTGATTCTCCTTCATTGATTTTAAAAGATAAAGCTATTCTTGGGGCTTCCCTGGTGGTCCAGTGGGTAAGGACACCGCCTTGCAGTGCAAGGGGCGCCGGTTCGATCCCTGGCCTGGGAAGACCCCACGTGCCGCGGAGTGGCTGGACCGATGTGTCCAATCACCGAGCCAGAGCTCTGGAGCGCATGCGCCCAGAGCCGGCGATCTGCAACGACAGACGCCACCGCGATGGGAGGCCCACAGGAGCCAAAGAACAAAGAGGGATGAAAATAGAGAAATGAAAGACCAATAGAAGTGGCCTGCCCGCTCCCCTCCCTCCCCAACCCGACCCCCGCCCAAAAATAAAGAAATAAATAAATCTTTAAAAGAAAAAAAGATGGAACATACAGAGATCTTTGTTCTAAGCTTTAACGTTTTTGGAAATGAAAATGTTAGTCACTCAGTAATGTCTGACTCTTTGCAACCTCATGGACTGTAGCCTCACCAGCCTCCTCTATCCATGGAATTCTCCACACGAGAATACCGGAGTGGGTAGCCATTTCCTTCTCCAGGGGATCTTCCCAACCCAGGGACCGAGCCTGGGTCTCCTGTATTGCAGGCAGATTCTTTAACATCTGAGCCACCAGCAAACCCTATGTAAACGTTGGTTGCTCAGCCATGTCTGACTCTTCGCGACCCCATGGACTGTAGCCCCACCAGGCTCCTCTGTCCATGGAGTTCTCCACACGAGAATACCAGAGGGGGTAGCCATTTCCTTCTCCAGGGAATTTTCCCAACCCAGGGATCAAACCTGGTGTCCTGCATTTGCAGGCAGATTCTTTACCGTCTGAGCCACCAGGCAAGCTTCTATGTATAACTTAATGTTCTTAAACTTAATGCCTGAAAGCTTTTGTAAAAAATAATGTTGAGGGAAAACAAAAGCAAGTGGTTAACTTCAGAGGTTCTCACAGATCAGATAGGCTAAACCATCACCATCACCTGAAAAAATGTTTAAGAAATAAAATTCTGAGTTCTAAGACTCAACTTCTGAGTCAGAATCTTAAAAAGATGCTTCCAGTCTTATGATATACATCTGGGTGTATAAACTTAAAATTAACTGGCATTTTGGTCAGTGGGTAAGTAAGGATTCCATTTCTTACTTGTTGGAGTAGGTATCATACAGTCCCACTTTCCCATCGTCCGTTCCAAAAGCTAAGCAGCCTTCCTTGGTTGGGTGCCAGCACAGCTACAAGGAAATAGAGGAAAGGGGAAGCATTAAGGGAGTCCTTAGGATATCCTTCAAGCTTTCAGCTGGAAAATGTTCTTGCTCTCAGTGTTTTCTAATTTTAAAAGTGACAAATTCTCATTATTTAAAAGAGAAACAAAATAGTGGTAAACACAAAGTTAAAGTCACCTGTAATGTCACCATCCAAAATACCCCCTTGACAATTCTGTATTCTCTCAGACACTTTTTTTTTTTTTCTGGCCACTTCTATTGGTCTTTCATTTATCTATCCATCTTTCTTTTCTGGCCTGTGTGGGCCTCCCATTGCAGTGGCCTCTCTCATTGCAGAGCACCAGCTGTGGGCACATGAGCTCCAGAGCTCTGGCTTGGTAGTTGGACACACTGGTCCAGCCGCTCCGCGGCATGTGGGATCTTCCCAGGCCAGGGATCCAAGCAGCGCCCCTTGCACTGCAAGGCAGTGTCCTTACCCACTGGACGACCAGGGAAGCCCCTTTTAGACACTTTTTGTGAATAAACTTTATATACAATTGAAAAAACAAAATAGGATCGAACATTTAAATGATGTGTATGACACATTGTTGAGTGGGGAAAGATTCCAGACGAGATTGGATGCATTCAGGGTGGTATGGCCGTATATATGACTAATCTGGGATCATACATATCTGTAAACAACAAAACACTGTAAAAGTAAAAAGTAAAACAAAAATTTAAAAATAAAAAAATACAATATTCCAGAACAATTTATAAAATATGATTCTATTAATAATTCACAAAGCTTGGAAAGATACATCATCAGAGGTTCTCTGGATGATGGAAGTAAGACAGTTGAGTCATTGGTGAGGTAGGAAATGTTTTTTGATTTCGACCCTTCTTTACTGTGGCTTTCTTTTTAAATCACAGACATAACTATTCCACATGTGGTTATATTATAACTCAGTGTATCTCCTTTGAATGCAGACACATCTAGGTTATTTCCAATTTCTTAATACTAGAGAACAGGGTGACCTGAATAAACACGTAATTTTACAAAGCCAAATTTCCGAATTAGGAGGTAATGGGTTTGGTTAGAGAGGGTCCTTCTGCTTTCCCAGTTGCAAACTACATGAAAAATATGCTTGAAGAAGTTGGAATTCCCAGCAGAGCTCATGTGAACAGGTATTCTCTAAAAGAGAATTAGCTGTTTGAAAAAAGTGTATGGCAAGCTCAAAGAAAGCATCCTTACCGCTGTAACCTTGGACTTGACACCCTGCCAAAAACTTTTCACATCATAGTTGTTCTTTATGGAGAGTGTATTCCACACGCGGATCATGCCATCCCCAACACCTATTGCCAAGCAGCCCGTGTTCACAGGAGAGAAAGCCAGACTGTAGGCAAACCCACCGAGGGAAGGCAGGGTCCAGCAGCACTCCAGAGTGGCCATGTCCCAGCATTTTACCTGAAAAAGGGTTAGGGTCTTTATAAAGAAGATCAGGGAGAACAGGAAAAGCAATCAACTCTTTAAACAGCGTGGGCTCAGTGAGTACAGTTGGATAAGGTAACAACTATTCCAGTAGGAATTAGGGGGAAAAAAATAAAAAGAGTAATACATTGAAGAGCTCAAAGGGATCTTGGATACATTTGTTCCCTATGATTCCAAGTGAACTGAAAGCACACAATATCCTAGAACCCAGGCTTCCTATTTCCCAGAGTCCAGTGGCCTTTCCACAGTGATGCAGTGTGATAGCATTGATAACCTTTTCATTTGCCAAACTCAAAAAAACAAACAAACAAAAAGAATGTAGCCTCAGGACAGTGGAAGAATCAGAAATTATCTCAAAAAAAACAAAATTGTTAGTGAATTTTTAATCTTCATTCATTGAACACAGTGATTTGGGAGGAAACAAAGTCTTAGACCTTAGCTTATTACAAAACAGACTTTTCTCATAGCTTAGTCTGTATAGAATCTGCCTGCAATGTTAGGAGACCTGGGTTTGATTCCTGAATCTGGAATATTCCCTGGAGAAGGAAATAGCAACCCACTCCAGTATTTTTTTTCTTTAATTTTTATTTATTTATTTTTGGCTATTCTGGGTTATCACTGCTACCACAGGCTCTTCTCTAGCTGCAGGAAGTGGGGGCTATTCTCTAGCTGAGGTGAGCAGGCTTCTTGTGGTGGTGACTTGTTGCGGAACTCGGGTCTAGGGCACACAAGCTTCAGTAGTTGTGGCATGTGGGCTCAACAGTTGTGGCTCCGAGGCTCTAGAGCACAAGCTCAATAGTTGTGGCTCATGGGTTTAGTTGCTCCACAGCCTGTGGGATCTTCCCAGAAAGAGATCTAACCTGTGCCTCCTGCATTGGCAGGCAAACTCTTTACCACTGAGCTACCAGGGAAGGCCCCCATTTCAGTATTCTTGCTTGGAGAATCCTATAGACAGAGAAGCCTGGCAGGGTACAGCTGGAGCTCACAGGAGAGAAAGCCAGACTGTAGGCAAACCCACCGAGGAAGGCAGGGTCCAGCAGCACTCCAGAGTGGCCATGTCCCAGCATTTTACCTGAAAAAGGGTTAGGGTCTTTATAAAGAAGATCAGGGAGAACAGGAAAAGCAATCAACTCTTTAAACAGCGTGGGCTCAGTGAGTACAGTTGGATAAGGTAACAACTATTCCAGTAGGAATTAGGGGGAAAAAAATAAAAAGAGTAATACATTGAAGAGCTCAAAGGGATCTTGGATACATTTGTTCCCTATGATTCCAAGTGAACTGAAAGCACACAATATCCTAGAACCCAGGCTTCCTATTTCCCAGAGTCCAGTGGCCTTTCCACAGTGATGCAGTGTGATAGCATTGATAACCTTTTCATTTGCCAAACTCAAAAAAACAAACAAACAAAAAGAATGTAGCCTCAGGACAGTGGAAGAATCAGAAATTATCTCAAAAAAAACAAAATTGTTAGTGAATTTTTAATCTTCATTCATTGAACACAGTGATTTGGGAGGAAACAAAGTCTTAGACCTTAGCTTATTACAAAACAGACTTTTCTCATAGCTTAGTCTGTATAGAATCTGCCTGCAATGTTAGGAGACCTGGGTTTGATTCCTGAATCTGGAATATTCCCTGGAGAAGGAAATAGCAACCCACTCCAGTATTTTTTTTCTTTAATTTTTATTTATTTATTTTTGGCTATTCTGGGTTATCACTGCTACCACAGGCTCTTCTCTAGCTGCAGGAAGTGGGGGCTATTCTCTAGCTGAGGTGAGCAGGCTTCTTGTGGTGGTGACTTGTTGCGGAACTCGGGTCTAGGGCACACAAGCTTCAGTAGTTGTGGCATGTGGGCTCAACAGTTGTGGCTCCGAGGCTCTAGAGCACAAGCTCAATAGTTGTGGCTCATGGGTTTAGTTGCTCCACAGCCTGTGGGATCTTCCCAGAAAGAGATCTAACCTGTGCCTCCTGCATTGGCAGGCAAACTCTTTACCACTGAGCTACCAGGGAAGGCCCCCATTTCAGTATTCTTGCTTGGAGAATCCTATAGACAGAGGAGCCTGGCAGGGTACAGTCTATGGGGTCGCAGAAGTCAGCCACAACTTAACGACTATACCACCACCACTGTCTCTTAGAGCCAATTCTCTCTTACAGAGACTCTGCCAAGAGCAGGTGATTCTGCTACCTAAACTATGGACAAGAATATTTTAAAGCTAAACCATGATGACCTCGCAAATCCTTCTGTGTATACATCTCTTCTTTATCGTATCTGCTTTAACAAAAGGCATCTTGGTTGGTTCTCACCTTTCCGTTCCTTCTCTGCTGCTAATGTATTTAATGCCAATCAGTAACAGTAACTCTGAAATTGGAACCTGGAGGTGAGGTGAGGTATGTGAACTCATGATGGTTTGAAAAAGCCCTCTAATCCTGTACGTCCTAAATTACCACTGTACACTGCTGACTGCAAAATAAGCTGTTCTTACATCTCTGTCCATGGATATGGAAAGTAGCAGCTGTTTGTCATCTTCGGTTTGTAGAGGACATAAATTAAACACAATTCTTGAATGATTCTCCCCTTCTGATGAACCACTAAAGAGGGTGTATTTCCGTCTCCAAGACTGCGTGAGATCCCACAGTAGCATTTCACCTCTGTGAAGGAAAAACAAGTAGTTGTCTCTCACGAGCCATTTGAAAACAAGTGGTTTTGGGCCAGAGAGTGTGGGCCCTCAGCTGCACAATACCTTCTGCTCATTGTTCCTTTAAGGAGAGACAAATTACATATTTTGAGTGCAAAATCAAAAGAAGTCACTGTCTATGGGCAGGAGAACTAAGCAGAGAAGACAGAGCTGGAAAGGGAGCTTTGGAGTTGGCTGCTGGTCTAGTGGCTGGGACTCAGAGCTTTCACTGCCATGGCCTGGATTTGATCAGGGAACTGAGATCCTGCAAGCCATGTGGTGTGCCCAGAATTTTTAAAAAGGAGCTTCATTATATCCTTTATTATTTCTTTTTTTTTTGAACCATGCAAATGCACTAGACTACCTTCGGAGCAGATTTTCCTAACAGCTTTAATTATAAAATGCCACCATAATTTGCATAACCACAGAGGCTTTAAGATATATGTCTGCTTTGGGGCAGTGGGGTAGTAGGGTCATGGCTATCACTTCGGGAGATTCCTGTTTTACCCGTACTACCTCATTTAAAAGCAGGAACCATGTCTGTTAAATTCACTTGTTAAGCAACTAGAAGCCCATGCTCAATAAACTTTGCTTAGTGAATGGCCATAATCATCCTAAGAGAAAGGAAACACTATAACCGCCCCCTTTTCCAGTGAAGTCACTGAAGCTCAGAAGAGTGGAGGACCTTGCTTATGAACCGCTGGTAAGTAACAGACTGATTCTGAAATCTGCCTGACTTCAGAGTCCACACTTAACCATCAGGCTGTACTTACTTGATCTTATCATAACTATTAGACAGCACAGGTATTAATTCCAATGACACCCATTACAAATGGCCCATCATAATATAAGCCTTAGCCACTGCTGTCTCTATCTTCTGTGTCTAGAAAGAGAAGCCTAGGAATTCCTGAGACTAGAGAGGAAAATAAAGTATGTCAGAGAGCATGACCGAAAAAAAGAAAACTTACCCAAAACAGCTAGATACCAGCTGAGTTGGCTGATCCTTGGGCCAATGGAGTGTCAACCAAAGGCGCTCTTTAACAGATGGGTCTATACCCCCTCCTCTTCTTTTCAGAAAGGGCAATTTCAGAGTCATCACCCCTGCAGATTACAAGAAGGCCTATGGCCAGTGAGGACACACACTTTCACTGGACTGATAGAGGTTGTATCACAAAGCAGAACGTCAAACATCAGTCTTACCTCGGCCTCTAGAGCAGCTCCAGATCCGAATGGTCTGATCTTTGCTTCCAGTGGCCAAGTAGCAGCCTTTTGTTCCTAGAGTCTGTGCTACAGCTTTCCCATTGGGAACTTCAGGTTCTAGGACAGAGACGGTAATTGTGTTCTTGATTTGCATTAAACATGTACTCATCAAAGACAGACTAATTTGCAAGGGTTCCTGAGGCTATCATTTTCATAGATTTGATCTGTAAAATCTAGTTTTAAATATAAGTCAAATGATACTATTCTACCCACCTTTTTTTTTGCCACTTCTATTGATCTTTCATTTATTTATCTTTGTTCTTTGGCCTGTGTGGGCCTCCCATCGCAGTGGCCTCTCTTGTCACAGAGCACTGGCTCTGGGTGCATGTGCTCCAGAGCTCCGGCTTGGTAGTTGGACACATTGGTCCAGCTGCTCTGCGGCACATGAGATCTTCCCAGGCCAGGGATCGAACCGGTGCCCCTTGCACTGCAAGGCGGTGTCCTTACCGAGTGGATCACCAGGGAAGCCCCTCTACCCACTTGTTTCTTTGGGTCTAAAGAGTATTGAACGCTCTGAAATCATCTCTACCTGTATTTTCCTCTTGACTTATGGATAAACAGTCTTCACCAGGCAGGGGACACCAGGCTATGGAGTGGATCTCATCATCGTGGCCTCGAAGCCTGTGTATAACTTCTCCTTTCTTGCTGATGTCAATTATAACCACTATGCCATCCTTGTAGCTGTAAAACAAGGTGAGAAGTATTAGTGAAAAAAGACTGTCTTTCTAGGAAGCATTCTGGCTTAGGAGTTAGTGTGCATTTATAAAGGCTATGTGCATTTGGAGTGGGGGGAAGGAAAGACAGCAAGGAATAATTTTGTTCTGTCCTTTTCCCAAAGTACTTTATTTAATTTCTGATTTGATTAAAAACAAAAAACCTCCCTCATGATCAAATTCCTATGTCTATGTTACAATACATGTTGCCTGGCACAAAGGTCAACAGTAGGGCATGCTTGTGCTCAAGGGGAACTTACAGAAAAGTAGTTCTGAAAGGGGCCATCTGGAAATGAATTTGTCCTAATACACTAAAAATATCTTTTTCCTTTTATGTTTCCAACAAAAGCTACAGAATTCTAACCTATAGATCTGGGTATTCCAAGGCTGTCATTTTTCTTTTTTTTTTCACAACATCAAATTTAGAGAACATAGTACCATGGATAACAAGAATTGACTTCAAAAAATTCTAATTATGCATATGTAATACATTATATCAAGATATGCAAAGTGAAATTTGACATAATTAAAAGCAGAAATAAACAAAAAGCATAGTGAGAAAATGTAGCAAGCCTCTTTCAGCAGCTGATAGAATTTCAGACAAAAGACAATCAGTAAGATTGTAAATGTTTTTTGATTGAGATAAAATTCTCATAACAATTTGACCATTTAAAAGTATACAATTAATTGGTCTTTAGTATATTCTCATTGTTAAGTGACTGTTGTATTGTTCTCGTTAATTTACTAAATCCTGTCCAATTCTTTTGTGACCCCATGGACTGTAGCCTGCCAGGTTCCTCTGTCCAGGGGATGATCCAGGCAAAAGTACTGGAGTGGATTGCCATTTCCTTCTCCCATTGTTTTTTTTACTTCAGAAGAAACTGAGGAATTCTAATAGCTTCTTTTTTCATTAAAAAATTGTTAAGTGTTTTAGATACAATAGAGAAATATCTACTCTCTAGCTTAAGGAAAAAAACTTACCAATATAGCTGAAGTCCTCTGTATATCCCACCCCAATCAGACCTCTCTCCCTCTCTTCCACAGAGGTAAAGTGCTATTCCTGAGTCTTGTGCTAACATCGCTTCTAGCCTTTCTTTGTATATATTCTTAAATAAGATTCAGAATTACTTTGTATAATGAAAAGTTTCATGTAAGTGGTATCATGTTGTCTTTTTTCCTGTAGGTTGCTTCTTTTTGCGAGTCACCTGGGTTGAGAAAAGCGACTCAAGTCCCTGGTCAATCATTTAGACTGTTGCATAGCACCCCACTGTGTGAATGTACTTCAGGTTTAGTTATTCGGTCTCCTTTAGAGGAGACTTTTTTTACTATTACAAGCAAAAAATGCTATTAATAATTTATTGTAAGATTATATAACATATAATAATCTTATAATAAGAATCTTATTTCATACTTAAGACAGTTTTAGGTTTGATGCCTAGTAACAGAACTACCAGAATGTTAGTCACAGTTTTGCTTTACTAGAAAGTGCAAAATTGCTCTCCAAAGTGGGCAGACCTGTTTACGTTTCTTGTACTCTAGACAGTCCTACAGTTTTATTTATTTTTCTCTCTTTATTAAAAAAATGTCCCTGCCCCCCCCTTAAAGCTTTATTTAAAAAAATGAAATCATAGGATATTCAAAGCTTTTCATGATCATGATCCTTGGCTTGGCACTCAACCAGGACCACAGGACCTGCAATTTCCCTCAGAAGGTTCATTTTCCTATTCTCTCATATGGCTCTTTTCATGCCTTATTCCTTCATGCAGCTCCTGCCCCACCCTGAACATGATTTGTGCCTCACTAAGAAAATCAGAAGCCATCAGAATGAAGCATTCTCCGCTTCCAAGCACAGCCTGAACCTGTTGTATGTTCTCGTTAATTTACTAAATCCTGTCCAATTCTTTTGTGACCCCATGGACTGTAGCCTGCCAGGTTCCTCTGTCCAGGGGATGATCCAGGCAAAAGTACTGGAGTGGATTGCCATTTCCTTCTCCCATTGTTTTTTTTACTTCAGAAGAAACTGAGGAATTCTAATAGCTTCTTTTTTCATTAAAAAATTGTTAAGTGTTTTAGATACAATAGAGAAATATCTACTCTCTAGCTTAAGGAAAAAAACTTACCAATATAGCTGAAGTCCTCTGTATATCCCACCCCAATCAGACCTCTCTCCCTCTCTTCCACAGAGGTAAAGTGCTATTCCTGAGTCTTGTGCTAACATCGCTTCTAGCCTTTCTTTGTATATATTCTTAAATAAGATTCAGAATTACTTTGTATAATGAAAAGTTTCATGTAAGTGGTATCATGTTGTCTTTTTTCCTGTAGGTTGCTTGTTTTTGCGAGTCACCTGGGTTGAGAAAAGCGACTCAAGTCCCTGGTCAATCATTTAGACTGTTGCATAGCACCCCACTGTGTGAATGTACTTCAGGTTTAGTTATTCGGTCTCCTTTAGAGGAGACTTTTTTTACTATTACAAGCAAAAAATGCTATTAATAATTTATTGTAAGATTATATAACATATAATAATCTTATAATAAGAATCTTATTTCATACTTAAGACAGTTTTAGGTTTGATGCCTAGTAACAGAACTACCAGAATGTTAGTCACAGTTTTGCTTTACTAGAAAGTGCAAAATTGCTCTCCAAAGTGGGCAGACCTGTTTACGTTTCTTGTACTCTAGACAGTCCTACAGTTTTATTTATTTTTCTCTCTTTATTAAAAAAATGTCCCTGCCCCCCCCTTAAAGCTTTATTTAAAAAAATGAAATCATAGGATATTCAAAGCTTTTCATGATCATGATCCTTGGCTTGGCACTCAACCAGGACCACAGGACCTGCAATTTCCCTCAGAAGGTTCATTTTCCTATTCTCTCATATGGCTCTTTTCATGCCTTATTCCTTCATGCAGCTCCTGCCCCACCCTGAACATGATTTGTGCCTCACTAAGAAAATCAGAAGCCATCAGAATGAAGCATTCTCCGCTTCCAAGCACAGCCTGAACCTGACTGCCCCTTCTCCCACATTCTTGTCTGGTTCTTTCTGCTTGTGACCTGAGTCCAGTTCCCTCTTGATTTCTCATTATAACTCCGATATTCATCACTGTTCACCTCTGCAATAGGCTTCCCGTCTTCCGCTTTATTTCCATCAGTGTAGAGACACGCCTTTGTTGTCTCCTATTTGATGCTTCCTTGACCCCCTTATACCTCCTCTGGTTTTATGTCTGTATGCACATTGTTGCAACAAACTTTGTAGAAACACTGTCTCCAAGTGTATCAACCCCACCTCCTAGTATCTTGAATTCTCTTTAGTTGTTGGACTTTCTCCTCCTACATTCTTGTTATGTCTTCTCTATAAACTAGCAAGAATGGACATCTTTGAGAGAGAAGTAAATGCAGCCATGAGAGAGAGGGCACTGCTCAGTCAGGCAGCTCGTGTGAAACAACGTTGGTGATCACAGATGAGACAGATCCCAACTGGGTGGGAGAGCTGAGAGTCAGAGACAGAGCTGAGTCACTTGACACTATAGGAGTAAATGTTAAACATGGGTAAGTACAGAGGGGTAAAAGGTAAAAGAGGACATTTCTAACATTTGGAGATTCGTTCAAGAAATCAGATATGAAGAGTGAAAAAAGTATCACGGTATCACAGAAACCAAGGAAAGAAAAACAAGAGAGTGAGGACCGGGAGGTCACAGGAATAAATGATACCAAGCGGTTAATACCTGTAAATGGTTTTCTATAAGTAATAAGGGGATAGGAAAAGGTCAAGAAAATGCAAAGTAACATCATAAACGAAGCTAAATTATCAATGCAGATGGCATATACTTACCCAATGGCTACTAAATCTTCATGATGAAGTGAGCAGGTAAGACAGAAAATGGTCCTGGGTTCTACGAAGAGGTGCTGGCTGTCATTTCTGTTAAGCCAGTAACAAAAAACGACTCCTTTGCTCCGGATACTACTAAATCCTTTACTCGAGGAGACCAGTGCAGTGCTGATATTGTATGCTTTAAAACAAAATAAGACATATTTGTTTACTGAGGCTCTTTTCATGCCTTATTCCTTCATGCAGCTCCTGCCCCACCCTGAACATGATTTGTGCCTCACTAAGAAAATCAGAAGCCATCAGAATGAAGCATTCTCCGCTTCCAAGCACAGCCTGAACCTGACTGCCCCTTCTCCCACATTCTTGTCTGGTTCTTTCTGCTTGTGACCTGAGTCCAGTTCCCTCTTGATTTCTCATTATAACTCCGATATTCATCACTGTTCACCTCTGCAATAGGCTTCCCGTCTTCCGCTTTATTTCCATCAGTGTAGAGACACGCCTTTGTTGTCTCCTATTTGATGCTTCCTTGACCCCCTTATACCTCCTCTGGTTTTATGTCTGTATGCACATTGTTGCAACAAACTTTGTAGAAACACTGTCTCCAAGTGTATCAACCCCACCTCCTAGTATCTTGAATTCTCTTTAGTTGTTGGACTTTCTCCTCCTACATTCTTGTTATGTCTTCTCTATAAACTAGCAAGAATGGACATCTTTGAGAGAGAAGTAAATGCAGCCATGAGAGAAAGTGCACTGCTCAGTCAGGCAGCTCGTGTGAAACAACGTTGGTGATCACAGATGAGACAGATCCCAACTGGGTGGGAGAGCTGAGAGTCAGAGACAGAGCTGAGTCACTTGACACTATAGGAGTAAATGTTAAACATGGGTAAGTACAGAGGGGTAAAAGGTAAAAGAGGACATTTCTAACATTTGGAGATTCGTTCAAGAAATCAGATATGAAGAGTGAAAAAAGTATCACGGTATCACAGAAACCAAGGAAAGAAAAACAAGAGAGTGAGGACCGGGAGGTCACAGGAATAAATGATACCAAGCGGTTAATACCTGTAAATGGTTTTCTATAAGTAATAAGGGGATAGGAAAAGGTCAAGAAAATGCAAAGTAACATCATAAACGAAGCTAAATTATCAATGCAGATGGCATATACTTACCCAATGGCTACTAAATCTTCATGATGAAGTGAGCAGGTAAGACAGAAAATGGTCCTGGGTTCTACGAAGAGGTGCTGGCTGTCATTTCTGTTAAGCCAGTAACAAAAAACGACTCCTTTTTCGTCTCCGGATACTACTAAATCCTTTACTCGAGGAGACCAGTGCAGTGCTGATATTGTATGCTTTAAAACAAAATAAAGACATATTTGCTTCTCACTTGTCAATGCTTAATTTTTACTTAGTTTTTAACCTGTATAATGCTAGGCACATTATAGGTACTTAATAAATACTGTTAAGACCACCTGTGTAGCAAGACTACATTATAACCAAATGACAGGAGAATTTAGGTTAAGGACCATTAAAGGTTTTTCTTCCTTTGATAGATTTGTGCAAAATTCTTACTAAGATTAACTGAGTCCTTTTCTACATTTTCTAGGCAGGTAAATCAATTAACCATCTAGTTTCAAAATATTTATATCTGGAGTCTTTTTCATGAGAAAAGCCAGAGAGTAAATATTTTAGATTGTGTGGACCATATTGTCTCTGTTGTAACTACTCAATTCTGCCATTGTAGCCTGCAAGCAGCCAATACTTAAAGATTGTAGGCAGTACTAGAATGAACAGCTGTGACTGTATTCCAATGAAACAATCTGCAAAGCAGGCAGCAGTGCAGTCTGCTGACCTCTAAGCATGGAGTTTGTTGATTTCTATGTGTATCCTTCCAAAAAGGTACCTTTAAAATATAGAGCTTCTGATCTAATGAACAAACACGATTATAAAAGTTACCCTGCACAGATGAGCTAGCAAAACTATACTTGAAGCACGAGAACGATGGCACAGATACGAATTAATGGTCTGAGAAGCCAATAAGCCATGGTACCTGATGGAGTGCATGTTCCGTCACAATTGTTCTTGTCTCTACATCCCAGATTTTCACAGTCCCATCATCAGAGCTGGTGGCGCAGAGGTTGTATTGACCAGGGTTGTCACTAAATGATACCAAGCGGTTAAAAAACCTTTGTAAATGGTTTTCTATAAGTAATAAGGGGATAGGAAAAGGTCAAGAAAATGCAAAGTAACATCATAAACGAAGCTAAATTATCAATGCAGATGGCATATACTTACCCAATGGCTACTAAATCTTCATGATGAAGTGAGCAGGTAAGACAGAAAATGGTCCTGGGTTCTACGAAGAGGTGCTGGCTGTCATTTCTGTTAAGCCAGTAACAAAAAACGACTCCTTTTTCGTCTCCGGATACTACTAAATCCTTTACTCGAGGAGACCAGTGCAGTGCTGATATTGTATGCTTTAAAACAAAATAAAGACATATTTGCTTCTCACTTGTCAATGCTTAATTTTTACTTAGTTTTTAACCTGTATAATGCTAGGCACATTATAGGTACTTAATAAATACTGTTAAGACCACCTGTGTAGCAAGACTACATTATAACCAAATGACAGGAGAATTTAGGTTAAGGACCATTAAAGGTTTTTCTTCCTTTGATAGATTTGTGCAAAATTCTTACTAAGATTAACTGAGTCCTTTTCTACATTTTCTAGGCAGGTAAATCAATTAACCATCTAGTTTCAAAATATTTATATCTGGAGTCTTTTTCATGAGAAAAGCCAGAGAGTAAATATTTTAGATTGTGTGGACCATATTGTCTCTGTTGTAACTACTCAATTCTGCCATTGTAGCCTGCAAGCAGCCAATACTTAAAGATTGTAGGCAGTACTAGAATGAACAGCTGTGACTGTATTCCAATGAAACAATCTGCAAAGCAGGCAGCAGTGCAGTCTGCTGACCTCTAAGCATGGAGTTTGTTGATTTCTATGTGTATCCTTCCAAAAAGGTACCTTTAAAATATAGAGCTTCTGATCTAATGAACAAACACGATTATAAAAGTTACCCTGCACAGATGAGCTAGCAAAACTATACTTGAAGCACGAGAACGATGGCACAGATACGAATTAATGGTCTGAGAAGCCAATAAGCCATGGTACCTGATGGAGTGCATGTTCCGTCACAATTGTTCTTGTCTCTACATCCCAGATTTTCACAGTCCCATCATCAGAGCTGGTGGCGCAGAGGTTGTATTGACCAGGGTGATGACAGAACGTGAAGCCAGACACCTTTTCGGTGTGTCCCACCAACTCGCCTATGACTTCAAGCAAAACCAGGCTCTAGGTTAAAGGGCTGTCTAAGATTCCTTCCAAGATCTCACTGCTGCTGTATGGTGACTGCAGCCTCATTCCATGGATAACAAAAATACCCAGAAACTCCATTAGGAAACCCTGAGTGCAGGTACAGTCTCTGCCACGAGACTTCAGACAAGTCTTTATATCTCCCTGGGCCCCAGGCTTTTCAACTGCAAAATGCGTTCCCATCACTTGATGTGACTAGTTCTAGGTTGAGGAGCAGCTCAAATGAAGAGCGTAAAAGGGATTCGTATTTAGATCTGGCCAGGAGTTCTTTAGAAAAGAATAAATACCTGGCATGCTGTATCCCAGGGCATAACCAAAACCTGGTTAGGAGTCTGGAAGCATTCAGCTCAAGTCATTCATCTTACAGAAATGAGTCTTTTGTATCTGCAAGATCTCGCTGAGGGCCTGGAGCTGCAGGCAGCACCAACCCCAGGAAGGATCTCAGAGGCCCCGCAGGCACCGGGTTGGGAAGTAAGGCCTTGGTGCTACAACTGGGAAGACAAATGGATAACTTTTCAGTAAGCCAGAGGATCCACGTGCGAGGGCCAGGAGGCGGGACCGCTCAGGCACAGCGTGAGCTGGTGTACAGCTCAACCTTGGAGACCGCGACCGCTCAGGCAAACCCCCGCGTTGCATAGGGGGGGACGTGGCTGGGGTAGATGACAGCTGTATTTTCCAATGAAACAATCTGCAAAGCAGGCAGCAGTGCAGTCTGCTGACCTCTAAGCATGGAGTTTGTTGATTTCTATGTGTATCCTTCCAAAAAGGTACCTTTAAAATATAGAGCTTCTGATCTAATGAACAAACACGATTATAAAAGTTACCCTGCACAGATGAGCTAGCAAAACTATACTTGAAGCACGAGAACGATGGCACAGATACGAATTAATGGTCTGAGAAGCCAATAAGCCATGGTACCTGATGGAGTGCATGTTCCGTCACAATTGTTCTTGTCTCTACATCCCAGATTTTCACAGTCCCATCATCAGAGCTGGTGGCGCAGAGGTTGTATTGACCAGGGTGATGACAGAACGTGAAGCCAGACACCTTTTCGGTGTGTCCCACCAACTCGCCTATGACTTCAAGCAAAACCAGGCTCTAGGTTAAAGGGCTGTCTAAGATTCCTTCCAAGATCTCACTGCTGCTGTATGGTGACTGCAGCCTCATTCCATGGATAACAAAAATACCCAGAAACTCCATTAGGAAACCCTGAGTGCAGGTACAGTCTCTGCCACGAGACTTCAGACAAGTCTTTATATCTCCCTGGGCCCCAGGCTTTTCAACTGCAAAATGCGTTCCCATCACTTGATGTGACTAGTTCTAGGTTGAGGAGCAGCTCAAATGAAGAGCGTAAAAGGGATTCGTATTTAGATCTGGCCAGGAGTTCTTTAGAAAAGAATAAATACCTGGCATGCTGTATCCCAGGGCATAACCAAAACCTGGTTAGGAGTCTGGAAGCATTCAGCTCAAGTCATTCATCTTACAGAAATGAGTCTTTTGTATCTGCAAGATCTCGCTGAGGGCCTGGAGCTGCAGGCAGCACCAACCCCAGGAAGGATCTCAGAGGCCCCGCAGGCACCGGGTTGGGAAGTAAGGCCTTGGTGCTACAACTGGGAAGACAAATGGATAACTTTTCAGTAAGCCAGAGGATCCACGTGCGAGGGCCAGGAGGCGGGACCGCTCAGGCACAGCGTGAGCTGGTGTACAGCTCAACCTTGGAGACCGCGACCCGACTCAGTTTAGATGACTGAGAAGACTTCTTCCTGCCCGAGTCTCTGTTTCCGCATATCTACAGGGAGTGGGTGGCTTGCGCCCGCGGGGTACTGAATTAGTGCCTGGAGGCTGGGGCCAAGCGCTGGAGACTTACCTCGAAATGGGGGCGTCCCTGGGATCGCGTCCGCACCCGGGCCCACGCGGACAAGGAAGACGGAAGTCCGCGCCGCGAAGCCGAAGAGGCCCCCGGGCACGGCGTCGCTGCATCGGGAGCAGTACCAGTTAGGGGAGGGCGGCAGCGTGCGCGGCTCCAGTCCCATGATTGCCGGCATCCAAGCAGGAGGGAAGCACCGCCGCGCAGGCCGTTCGTAGCCCCACGCCGGCCGGGGTGGGCGGGGCTGGCTCGTAGCCCCGCCTCCTCGGGCTGCTGCTACGGCGCGCATGGAGGCCCAGACGGCGCGCTCTGCCAGGCAGCCTCGCTCTGCGACGGCTTCCCCGCCCCGCCCGCAGGGTCTGGTGACGCGAGAGCCTAGCCCCGAGGTCTCTCTTCCCTCCTCGCACGGCTGGTTTATTCTCTGCCATGCTAGCTCTGAAAGTATCTACAAGAAGCCAACTAACGAAAAGGCAGAAGTTCGAATCAGAAATAAAAAAAAAGGGTTTTTGTAACTGGCTGGAAATTCTGGCTCTAGGTTTTTGATTCTCAAGGAGAAGCAGAATAGTGACTCTCTTATCTGATTAAGTGCCAACTCTATGAAGGGACTCTATGTGTAAAGTGCTGTGGAGGAAAAAGAATCAGTTTCCTCTGAGCTATGTTTGTTAATGAAGAGGAGTTTTGTACTTTATATGGATATAACTTATTTGGATATAGGTAGGAGCATTTGGATATGGGAAGGAGCACTAAACTTCGATGGCATCAAACCCTAGATTGACTACTCTCTGTCAGTTATTATCTGAGAGACTTTAACCTATCATAAATCTTTTTTCTCAACTAAGAAGGAAGATAATGATCCTGGCCTAGTTGGGTTGCTGCGAGGCTTACATTAGATTTATTGAATGCTTACTGCCTATATTAGAAGGCTGAGCGCAGAAGAATAGGTGCCTTTGAACTGTGGTATTGGAGAAGACTCTTGAGAGTCCCTTGGACTGCAAGGAGATCAAACCCGTCAATCCTAAAAACCCTGAATATTCATTGGTAGGACTAAAGCTGAAGCTGTAGCTCCAGTTCTTTGGCCAGCTGATGCGAAGAGAGGGTTCACTGTAAAAGACCCCGATGCTGGGAAAAATAGAAGGCAGAAAAAGAAGGGGATGATAGAGGACAAGGTGGTTGGATGTCATCACTTGAGTCAATGGACATGAGTTTGGGCAAGCTTCGGGAGATGGTGATGTACAGGGAAGTCTGGTGTGCCACAGTCCAGGGGGTCGCAAAGAGTTGGGTATGGCTGGGCAATTGAACTGAACTGGTGGCTATATATGGTAGCAAGTGCCTGCAGAATATTAACTCTTAACTCTTGGAAGTCAGCCTGGAGATTAGCATCATACTTGGTATTTTTAAAATTTTTTGGATTCCATTGTTTTTTCTTTGCTCCAACTGATGTTGACAATTTGATCTCTGGTTCTTCTGCTCCTCTAAATCCAACTAGTACATCTGGAAAATCCCAGTTCACATACTATAGAAGCCTAGCTTGCAGGATTTTGAACATGACCTTGCTGGCATGTGAAATGAGTGTTATCTGCGATAGTATGAACATTCTTTGGCATTGTGCTTCTTTGGGATTGGAATAAAAGCTAACCTTTTCTAGTTCTGTGGTCAGTGCTGAGTTTTGCAAATATCCTGGTGTATTGAGTGCAGCACTCTAACAGCATCATCTGTTGGAATTTTAAATAGCGTAGATGGAATTCCATCACCATTACTACATGCTTGGTATTTGAACTGTTTGTTCCTTATTTATTTATTGCAGTTTAGTTGACTTACAGTATTAAATTAGTTTGAAGTATATAACAGTGATTCACAATTTTTAAAGATTATACTCCACTTAAAAGTTATAAAATATTGGTTGCATTTCCTGTGAGCATATCCTTGTAGCTGATTTTATACATAGTCGGTATGTTTGTTCTGTCAAAGAACTTTCATACACTCTTTAGTGGGCTTAACAAGCCTGTGCCCTAGGGATACTTATTATTTTGAGAACACATAAGCCCTCCCAGGTTAACTGGCTTGGTTAAGGTCTCTGTTTTCCTAATCCTTTCAGACCATTTGTGAGGCTTCGCAGTTTTTCTGGATCACGACAAATTTCCAGTAAGTCGATCGTCTTTGGCCTTTATTAAGTAATCATTCCCAAGCAAGGGTGTTGGGATCACATCTTAAGCACTGGCCACTTGTTCACAGTCTCCACGATAACATCGCGAGAAGCGGTGCGGCCCGATCTCGTGATAGGAGGCCGGATCCGAGAACTGCGCTTGCGTCTGCGCACACGGCTTCTCAACGCAGAGGCTTCCGTAGACGGAGAGAGCAAGATGGCGGTGGCCGTGCGGGAGCGTTTGAGTGCGTCCTTCTTGGTGGTTAAGAGGTGGAAGAGGGGTGGAAGAAGGGTGGAAGAGGTGAGAGTCTGAATTGACGGCTTGTGTTGATATTGCAGGTGCGTTATGGATGCAGAATTTTAGCGGAAAGCTGGCCTTGGGGTAAGTTTCTCGCCTCGGGAGTTGCGGAAGTGTCCAGGCCGCAGTTACTGAGAGCTTGTTAGCCCCCGATGGGGCTAGAGTCTCTACGTTGCCACCCGTTTTCTTCACCCCGGTATTGCGTCCCCCTAGGGGACCAGGAACTTCTGTAACCGAAGGGACGCTGTCGATATTTTTTTCTGAACTTTCTCACCAACTTGGGAGCGTTTTTTTCTAGTTACCTTTCTAATTATCTGCAGGGATTGTAGACAACTGCAGTTTTACCTCGTGCCTGCCATTGTCTTAAAATCTTTATAGGCATTATCTCATTCTTACTACATCCTACGTCGTGTAGGTAGTGCTATACCCTTTTTTTTTTTTTTTCAGACAAGGACATTGAAGCCCCCAAAGTGAAATAAGTTGTCCGAGGTCCCACTGTTACAGAGTTTTAAAGTTTTATGCTGCGTCTTGTAGACATTCTTTGACCTCAGAACGAAGCGCTATTTAAGGTTAAGGAATGAGTTTTATTCAGTGCTGGCAAGAGGCTTTCTCTGCCTACTTATTGTCCTCCTGTAGTACAGCTATTGTTCTGTGGAGGTTGATAACCTGATTGTACATTTTCTGATCCATGTCTTTGTAGGATTAATTTTGGTTTAGTTCATAGGTTTTGGAGATTGATAAGTTGCGAATCCATATTTTACCTGTGTGGTTTTGAAAAAGTGACTTATTCTTCCTAAGCTTCAGTTCTGTGATATCAGAGGAGTATTAGTGCCTACTTTATAGGGCTTTTTTTTTTTTTTTTAATGTTTTGGCTGGAAGCTCGGAGTGAAATGACCTGAGAAACGTTTATGTATTTTCAAAGGTACCTACACTTCTTATGTGAAAACAAACTTTGAATAGATTTAATTTTTTTCACTTTTTTACTTCATAGATTTTTAAATCAGGATTAGGTTCGATAATGCTCATAAAGTGTTTTGTACAGTGCATGGCATAGAATAATCCCACCCTAAATCTTAGCTGCTTTAGTGCTTTTGTTGTAATCAACTGTTAATGAGTTCCTGTTGTGTCTAGCTTTGTTTTAGATTCTTGGCTCAAGGGATGATGAAGTGGGCTAAAGAATAGGAAGTACTGGTACTTGTGATTTGTCTTCACTTTGCTTTCCTTGAGTATCTTCTGTCACTCAACTCTCAGCCGTGCTGGCTGATTGACTTTTTCTGAGTAGGATGTGCCTGTACTTGTTTCCTGACTTTTTCATGCTGTGTTCTCACTTTCTGTTAACAGCAATGGTCCTCAAAGCCCTTTTCCATTTCTTCTGACAACCGAGAGCTCACTTTTTCTCTGGGAAAAAGAGTGCTGCCCCAGTTGGTCAGATTTCAGAACAAATGTGAAGGTACCTTTTTCTGTGAATAAAGGCGATGGGAAATCTTAAAATCAAACAAAACAAGCCAGTAGTCCTTTTTTTTTTTTCAGACAAGGACATTGAAGCCCCAAAGTGAAATAAGTTGTCCGAGGTCCCACTGTTACAGAGTTTTAAAGTTTTATGCTGCGTCTTGTAGACATTCTTTGACCTCAGAACGAAGCGCTATTTAAGGTTAAGGAATGAGTTTTATTCAGTGCTGGCAAGAGGCTTTCTCTGCCTACTTATTGTCCTCCTGTAGTACAGCTATTGTTCTGTGGAGGTTGATAACCTGATTGTACATTTTCTGATCCATGTCTTTGTAGGATTAATTTTGGTTTAGTTCATAGGTTTTGGAGATTGATAAGTTGCGAATCCATATTTTACCTGTGTGGTTTTGAAAAAGTGACTTATTCTTCCTAAGCTTCAGTTCTGTGATATCAGAGGAGTATTAGTGCCTACTTTATAGGGCTTTTTTTTTTTTTTTTAATGTTTTGGCTGGAAGCTCGGAGTGAAATGACCTGAGAAACGTTTATGTATTTTCAAAGGTACCTACACTTCTTATGTGAAAACAAACTTTGAATTGTTTTAAATTTTTTTTCACTTTTTACTTCATAGATTTTAAATCAGGATTAGGTTCGATAATGCTCATAAAGTGTTTTGTACAGTGCATGGCATAGAATAATCCCACCCTAAATCTTAGCTGCTTTAGTGCTTTTGTTGTAATCAACTGTTAATGAGTTCCTGTTGTGTCTAGCTTTGTTTTAGATTCTTGGCTCAAGGGATGATGAAGTGGGCTAAAGAATAGGAAGTACTGGTACTTGTGATTTGTCTTCACTTTGCTTTCCTTGAGTATCTTCTGTCACTCAACTCTCAGCCGTGCTGGCTGATTGACTTTTTCTGAGTAGGATGTGCCTGTACTTGTTTCCTGACTTTTTCATGCTGTGTTCTCACTTTCTGTTAACAGCAATGGTCCTCAAAGCCCTTTTCCATTTCTTCTGACAACCGAGAGCTCACTTTTTCTCTGGGAAAAAGAGTGCTGCCCCAGTTGGTCAGATTTCAGAACAAATGTGAAGGTACCTTTTTCTGTGAATAAAGGCGATGGGGAAATCTTAAAATCAAACAAAACAAGCCAGTAGTCCTCATTATACACATCCCTGCTTAGATCCCCTTTGTAATCTCATTAAAAATGAAAGAAATCTGTTCCTTTCTTTTAGCATGTGTTCCATAAATAGCGGCGTCATATATATGTGTCTGTGCCCTTTGCTGCCTTGTATATCCTGAACAGTTAGGGGCAATTCTTGTTTCTCTTTTTAGCTCCAGGATAGCGTCTTGCACACAGTGAATGTTTTGTTTATTTTGGTTGATTTAAATTGTCCTGACTTGTATTGGGAAGCTCTGAGCAGGTAACTAAAGCAGTTTAGCTTCAGTCTTTTCCTCTGTGTAATTCAAGAAGGTTGGAATTTGCTAAGTAATCTGGGAGGCTCTTTCAGGTTTTGAAGTTACATAATCTTATGTAGCCCCATTCTGGACTTTCTGGTGGGGAAAGCTAAGTAGAAAAGGGGTAACTGATGCTGATTCAGTGGTTGGGAACTAACTGCATACCAAGTGGCAGCCAGGTAATAGAAATGAACTGAAGAAGTGGTGGTCGTGAAAAGAGTGGTAGAGCTCGTGGCAGTCACTAGAGTGCATTTCCTCTTCTGAAGACACTGAATTGGATTAGAAAATGCTGCTGACCAAGCAAAATTTTTCTGCAGGCTCTATTTGGTAGCAGACAGACAGTTTCCAATCTTTGAATTTTGTCTCCTGTCTTACTGGTGCATGCATTTGTGGGGGTGAGGGGTGGGGCGTGGCTTACTGGCGGGGGAAAAATCCAGAGTTAGTGCTTTTGTTGTAATCAACTGTTAATGAGTTCCTGTTGTGTCTAGCTTTGTTTTAGATTCTTGGCTCAAGGGATGATGAAGTGGGCTAAAGAATAGGAAGTACTGGTACTTGTGATTTGTCTTCACTTTGCTTTCCTTGAGTATCTTCTGTCACTCAACTCTCAGCCGTGCTGGCTGATTGACTTTTTCTGAGTAGGATGTGCCTGTACTTGTTTCCTGACTTTTTCATGCTGTGTTCTCACTTTCTGTTAACAGCAATGGTCCTCAAAGCCCTTTTCCATTTCTTCTGACAACCGAGAGCTCACTTTTTCTCTGGGAAAAAGAGTGCTGCCCCAGTTGGTCAGATTTCAGAACAAATGTGAAGGTACCTTTTTCTGTGAATAAAGGCGAGGGGGTAATCTTAAAATCAAACAAAACAAGCCAGTAGTCCTCATTATACACATCCCTGCTTAGATCCCTTTGTAATCTCATTAAAAATGAAAGAAATCTGTTCCTTTCTTTTAGCATGTGTTCCATAAATAGCGGCGTCATATATATGTGTCTGTGCCCTTTGCTGCCTTGTATATCCTGAACAGTTAGGGGCAATTCTTGTTTCTCTTTTTAGCTCCAGGATAGCGTCTTGCACACAGTGAATGTTTTGTTTATTTTGGTTGATTTAAATTGTCCTGACTTGTATTGGGAAGCTCTGAGCAGGTAACTAAAGCAGTTTAGCTTCAGTCTTTTCCTCTGTGTAATTCAAGAAGGTTGGAATTTGCTAAGTAATCTGGGAGGCTCTTTCAGGTTTTGAAGTTACATAATCTTATGTAGCCCCATTCTGGACTTTCTGGTGGGGAAAGCTAAGTAGAAAAGGGGTAACTGATGCTGATTCAGTGGTTGGGAACTAACTGCATACCAAGTGGCAGCCAGGTAATAGAAATGAACTGAAGAAGTGGTGGTCGTGAAAAGAGTGGTAGAGCTCGTGGCAGTCACTAGAGTGCATTTCCTCTTCTGAAGACACTGAATTGGATTAGAAAATGCTGCTGACCAAGCAAAATTTTTCTGCAGGCTCTATTTGGTAGCAGACAGACAGTTTCCAATCTTTGAATTTTGTCTCCTGTCTTACTGGTGCATGCATTTGTGGGGGTGAGGGGGTGGGGGAGCGTTGTGACTTACTGGCGGTTATGTGGCAAATCCAGATCTAAACAAAATATTCTCTGGCTTCAAGTAGCGCTGTGTTACACCATGGGAGGGAAAGAGTGATGAGGCCTTAAGAGACTTGTCAGGGGAGTCTTTCTGGAAGAGGTGATTTTAAAGTTTAAGTTTAAAGAGTAAAGAGAACATTTTGGTGGTTTATAGACAGAAGAGCCAGTGTAGAAGTTTGAAGACACTAATTACTAAGGTGTACATACGTAAAATTCTCTACAAGAAAAACCAGGTTGGAAATGTTACATATTAGCAGTTTGGTGGAAAAGAGATATATCACAGCGAGTGTGATACATTTGAAGAGCCCTGGGCTGCAGGTGATATAGCTGGATTTCGGGTCTCTGTCAGGGACAAATGTAGCATTGGACCATTTGCTTAACTTCTGTGAAGCTCAGTTTTCCCTTGTATCAAAGAAGAGGATAAAATTTCAAGAATGGTTGTGAGAATTGAGAGGTTTAATATATAAAATGTCTTACAGTGGATGGCACTGTGGAAGTGTTGTGATGGAGATGATACTGCTGTGAAGTTCTTCTAGAGGAATTGGATTTAATGCTAGAACCAACACTGATGCAGGTACTCAACACTCTTAGGTGAGGTTACATGCTTCATCCATCGGCCTTACCTTTTTTATTCTGTGTTTTTCTTTTTTCTTTTAAAGATTTATTTATTTATTTGTTTTGGGCGGGGGTCGAGTTGGGGAGGGAGGGGAGTGGGCGGGCCACTTCTGTTGGTCTTTCATTTCTCTATTTTCATCCCTCTTTGCTCTTTGGCTCCTGCGGGCCTCCCATCGCGGTGGCGTCTGTCGTTGCAGAGCACCGGCTCTGGGCGCATGCGCTCCAGAGCTCCGGCTCGGCGATTGGACACATCAGTCCAGCCGCTCCGCGGCACGTGGGATCTTCCCAGGCCAGGGATCGAACTGGCGCCCCTTGCACTGCACGGCGTTGTCCTTATCCACTGGACCACCAGGGGAAGCCCATGACATTTACTTTTGAGAAAAGAAAAATTGACCATTATTTGAGGATTGACAATAAGCCCTAAAATGGCCATGCACTAAAACTTTTGATTAATACTGATCTTTGTTTAGTGAGTCTCTTGTTTATGTGACACTTTACTCTTTTCAGAGCACTCTTAAGACTGTTCCATCTTTTCCTTTAATTTTTGATTGGAGGATAATTGCTTTACAATGTTGTGTTGTGCCATAAAGACTCTTTCAGTTAGAGTTTGTATCTCGTTGAAGCCTAACTTAGGGATCTAAAAGATTTTTGTGTTAGTTTCCTAGGGCTGCTGTGACAAATGATCACAAACTGGGTGACTTAAAGCAATGGAAACTTGTTCTCTCAGAGTTGGAAAGGCAGAAGGCCAGCAGCGCCAGGTCGGGTGACAGTGCGGCTGTACTCCCTCTGGAGGCTGCGGTAGAGTCCATTCCTCGCCTCTTTCGGCTTCTGGCTCTGCCTTCACCTCCCCTTTCCCTCTCTTTGTCTGCTTCAGAACTTTTGTGCATCTTCTCATTAGCAAAGATGGAGTTACGTTTAAGACTGTAATTGAGAGGTTTAATATAAAAATGTCTTACAGTGGATGGCACTGTGGAAGTGTTGTGATGGAGATGATACTGCTGTGAAGTTCTTCTAGAGGAATTGGATTTAATGCTAGAACCAACACTGATGCAGGTACTCAACACTCTTAGGTGAGGTTACATGCTTCATCCATCGGCCTTACCTTTTTTATTCTGTGTTTTTCTTTTTTCTTTTAAAGATTTATTTATTTATTTGTTTTGGGCGGGGGTCGAGTTGGGGAGGGAGGGGAGTGGGCGGGCCACTTCTATTGGTCTTTCATTTCTCTATTTTCATCCGTCTTTGTTCTTTGGCTCCTGCGGGCCTCCCATCGCGGTGGCGTCTGTCGTTGCAGAGCACCGGCTCTGGGCGCATGCGCTCCAGAGCTCCGGCTCGGCGATTGGACACATCAGTCCAGCCGCTCCGCGGCACGTGGGATCTTCCCAGGCCAGGGATCGAACTGGCGCCCCTTGCACTGCACGGCGTTGTCCTTATCCACTGGACCACCAGGGGAAGCCCATGACATTTACTTTTGAGAAAAGAAAAATTGACCATTATTTGAGGATTGACAATAAGCCCTAAAATGGCCATGCACTAAAACTTTTGATTAATACTGATCTTTGTTTAGTGAGTCTCTTGTTTATGTGACACTTTACTCTTTTCAGAGCACTCTTAAGACTGTTCCATCTTTTCCTTTAATTTTTGATTGGAGGATAATTGCTTTACAATGTTGTGTTGTGCCATAAAGACTCTTTCAGTTAGAGTTTGTATCTCGTTGAAGCCTAACTTAGGGATCTAAAAGATTTTTGTGTTAGTTTCCTAGGGCTGCTGTGACAAATGATCACAAACTGGGTGACTTAAAGCAATGGAAACTTGTTCTCTCAGAGTTGGAAAGGCAGAAGGCCAGCAGCGCCAGGTCGGGTGACAGTGCGGCTGTACTCCCTCTGGAGGCTGCGGTAGAGTCCATTCCTCGCCTCTTTCGGCTTCTGGCTCTGCCTTCACCTCCCCTTTCCCTCTCTTTGTCTGCTTCAGAACTTTTTGTGCATCTTTCTCATTAGCAAAGATGGAGTTACGTTTAAGACTGTACTGGATAATCTAGGAAACGCTCCTCCTGTCAAGATCCCTGACTTAATTATCTCCTTTTACACAGATTGTATTATTCACAAATTCTGGGAGTGAGGATGTTAGATTTATTTTGGGGCCACTACATTCGCTTTCAGAAGAGCTCTGTTATATCATCTTCAGCTCTTTTTTCTTTTTTCCCCCTGAATGATGCCCTGTAAAGCACACTTTCACATCTGCTGTGCCTTTAACCTGAAGTGTTCTTATACCAGGTTTCTGAACGTGCAAGTCTACCTTTCTTCATCAGTTAGCTGAAATCCCAGCTCCTTAAAACCATCCTGATTACCCCAGTCTTCCTGTTGCAAATTATGGTTAATCCTTTAACTGAATTTTTAAAAATTATATATATATATTTTTAAATTTTGGCCTCTATTATTGGTCCTTCATTTATTTATTTTCATCTATGCTAATTCTTTGGCCTGTGTGGGCCTCCCATTGCAGTGGCCTCTCCTGTTGCAGAGCACCGGCTCTGGGCGCATATGCTCCAGAGCACTGGCTTGTAATTGGACACACTGGTCCAGCTGCTCCTCAGCATATGGGATCTTCCCGTGCCAGGGATCTAACGGGTGCCCCTTGCCCTGCAAGGCAGACTCTTACCCACTGGACTACTAGGGAAGCCCTATCTAACTGAATTTGAAATCACTTGAAGACTGGAAAGACATTTTATGTCTCTTCGTCTCCCCATCACCTAGAATAGTACCTCTAGTACCCTGTCAGTAAGCGTAAGTTGAACTCTCAGCCTGAGCATTTGAAAGTTGTAGTCTGATCTTTTTGCTGGAAATTCATATTGTGGTTTTTCCACTCCAGTGCCAAAAAGAAAAAAAGACTTAATGATAAATTAAGTATAGGTACAGATTTCCAGCTTTATATGCTTGTTCTGATTATCCAAATTCTTGTAAGTATTCTCTAACTGCTGTGACAAATGATCACAAACTGGGTGACTTAAAGCAATGGAATCTTGTTCTCTCAGAGTTGGAAAGGCAGAAGGCCAGCAGCGCCAGGTCGGGTGACAGTGCGGCTGTACTCCCTCTGGAGGCTGCGGTAGAGTCCATTCCTCGCCTCTTTCGGCTTCTGGCTCTGCCTTCACCTCCCCTTTCCCTCTCTTTGTCTGCTTCAGAACTTTTTGTGCATCTTTCTCATTAGCAAAGATGGAGTTACGTTTAAGACTGTACTGGATAATCTAGGAAACGCTCCTCCTGTCAAGATCCCTGACTTAATTATCTCCTTTTACACAGATTGTATTATTCACAAATTCTGGGAGTGAGGATGTTAGATTTATTTTGGGGCCACTACATTCGCTTTCAGAAGAGCTCTGTTATATCATCTTCAGCTCTTTTTTCTTTTTTCCCCCTGAATGATGCCCTGTAAAGCACACTTTCACATCTGCTGTGCCTTTAACCTGAAGTGTTCTTATACCAGGTTTCTGAACGTGCAAGTCTACCTTTCTTCATCAGTTAGCTGAAATCCCAGCTCCTTAAAACCATCCTGATTACCCCAGTCTTCCTGTTGCAAATTATGGTTAATCCTTTAACTGAATTTTTAAAAATTATATATATATATTTTTAAATTTTGGCCTCTATTATTGGTCCTTCATTTATTTATTTTCATCTATGCTAATTCTTTGGCCTGTGTGGGCCTCCCATTGCAGTGGCCTCTCCTGTTGCAGAGCACCGGCTCTGGGCGCATATGCTCCAGAGCACTGGCTTGTAATTGGACACACTGGTCCAGCTGCTCCTCAGCATATGGGATCTTCCCATACCAGAGATCGAACCGGTGCCCCTTGCCCTGCAAGGCAGACTCTTTACCCACTGGACTACTAGGGAAGCCCTATCTAACTGAATTTGAAATCACTTGAAGACTGGAAAGACATTTTATGTCTCTTCGTCTCCCCATCACCTAGAATAGTACCTCTAGTACCCTGTCAGTAAGCGTAAGTTGAACTCTCAGCCTGAGCATTTGAAAGTTGTAGTCTGATCTTTTTGCTGGAAATTCATATTGTGGTTTTTCCACTCCAGTGCCAAAAAGAAAAAAAGACTTAATGATAAATTAAGTATAGGTACAGATTTCCAGCTTTATATGCTTGTTCTGATTATCCAAATTCTTGTAAGTATTCTCTAACTGTTCCTTAGGACAAAATGAGGAGTTCTGGGTACCCGTGTTACTGACTAGAATGTGACTGTTATTGATGTGAATGATACATTGGGGATCTGAAAGGGTTAGAATCTTACTTTTGGATGATTATTGACACCAGAGGCTTCCACTAGCTTCTTGGAGGGAAGGTATTAGATTTATGAAATAGAAAGTTAAACAAGCATATGTTTATACATTTCCTGATTTATTCTCAGGTTCTTTTTTTAAGAAATTGTTCTGCTGAAAATTGTGACTTTGTTTTTTATTTGTTCTTATCCCCCTCTTGAGTGAGCCAACCTTCCCCCTCTGTATGTAAGTATAAATAAAAATATAATGAATAAGTGCTCTCTCATGACCAGTAAGAGTAATGTGGAGGTGGGGAAGAATGAAACTTATTTTAAATAGCTTAAATAGCTATTTTAAACTTATTTTAAATAAACTTATTTTAAATAGCTTTGGGGCTCTGCTAGCCTACCTCACGAGGTTACAGAGTTCTCTGTGATGAGTCAGGCCTGCAGATATATTCTGTATGTTATACTTAAACACTTTTTAAAATCAGCATTTAAAAACTGGTGACTTCCTCATAAAAATCTAACTTTCTAGATTCTGTTATGTGTTGCAAAACATGGCAACAATTTCTAGAGCAGAAGAGTGAACCAGTTTTTTTTTTTTTTGGGTTGGGGGAGGTGGGTTGGGGAGGGAGGTGGGCCAGCAGGCCACTTCTGCTGGTCTTTCATTTATCTATTTTCATCCATCTTTGTTCTTTGGCCCGTGTGGGCCTCCCATCGCAGTGGCTTTTGTCGTCGCAGAGCACCGGCTCTGGGTGCATGCGCTCCAGAGCTCCGGCTCGGTGATTGGACACATGGGTCCAGCCGCTCCGCAGCACGTGGGATCTTCCCAGGCCAGGGATCGAACTGGCGCCCCTTGTACTGCAAGGCGGTGTCCTTACCCACTGGACCACCAGGGAAGCCCTGAACTACTCTTTAGATGATGGATATTCTTCAGTTTTCCCCATTTTCCAGCCATCTGTAAAATTTGCACAGGTACTTAACACTCAGCCCTCTTGTTTATATTATCCTGGCTATCCCCTGTGTTCTCTAATTCATTCTATTGATGCAAATATGTGTTTAATGCCTGCCATATGCCAAGCTACTCTAGCACTGGGAATTTTGTAGTGAACAAAAACCATAATCATGCCCTTATGGAGTGTCCAGTCTAGTGAGGGAGGCAAATAATGAGAAAAATATAGAGTATTTTAGATAGTGACAGCAAGTTAGGAAAAAATGAAGACAGGGAATGGGAATGGGAAGTGTGTATGTGTGTGTACATGTGTGTATAAGAGGTTGCAGTTTTAGGTAGGAAAGGCCTCATTAAGAAGATAGCAGGGCTTCCCCTGGTGGTCCAGTGGGTAAGGACACCGCCTTGCAGTGCAAGGGGCGCCGGTTCGAGCCCTGGCCTGGGAAGATCCCACGTGCCGCGGAGCGGCTGGACTGATGTGTCCAATCACCGAGCCGGAACTCTGGAGCGCATGCGCCCAGAGCCGGTGCTCTGCAACGACAGACGCCACCGCGATGGGAGGCCCACAGGAGCCAAAGAATGAAGACGAACGAAAATAGAGAAATTAAAGACCAATAGAAGTGGCCCGCCCACTCCCCTCCCTCCCCAACCCGACCCCCGCCCAAAGTAAATAAATAAATAAAATCTTTAAAAAAAAAAAAAGATCGAATGAGGACTGAAAGCAGAATTTAAAAAAAAAAAAAAAAAAGAAGATAGCATTTGCATAAAGATCTGAAAGAAACCAGGGAGCAAGCTCTCAATCCATGCCATCTGAGTGAAGAATATTCTAGACAGATGGAACATAAGTCCAATGACCCAGAAGAGAGGACATACCTAGTGTAGTCAAAGGCAGAGGATGAGAAGAGGAAGATGATTGGAGGAGATGAGGCCACAAGAAGGAATAGGAGATCAGGTAGAACTTTATGGATCCTTTGATTTTTTACTCTGAGTGAGATGAGAAACCATTGATGGGTTTTCAGTGTAAGAGTAATGTGATTTGACTTAAGTTTATGGGTGCCTCTTTGTTGAGCACAAACCATGGTGGGTATGAGGAGCAAGGACAGAAGCAGAGACCATTGGGTATTTCAAGACAGAGATTAGTGTGGCTTGGATTAGGGTGGCTTTGAAGGTGAGTGAATGGTTTGCATTTTTCCGGTATATTTATGACTGCTGACAGGACCTGTTGATGAATTGGATGTGGAGTGTTTACCACCTAAACAAGTTTGCTGAGTAGGAAGACTTCCAGAGGAGCAGGCTTTGGGTGATTATTAGGAACTCAGTTTGTGGCTTGTTAAGTTTGAGATATCCAGTACAAGTGGAGATGTGAGGATACAGCTGGATGTAAGAGTTTGAAATTTGGAGAACTCATGCAGATTGCATACATGAACAGTTGAAAAGAACAGTTTCAAACCGTGAGACTGGTTGGCTTCACAATGAGAGTAAATAGCAATCAAGCTCAGGAGTCAAAGCTTCCCAGGTGGCTCAGTGGTAAAGAATCTGCCTACTAATGCAGAAGACTTGGGTCAGGAAGATCCCCAGGAGAAGGAAATGGCAGCCCACTCCAGTATTTCTGCCTGTAAAATCCCATGGACAGAGGAGCCTGGTGGGCGACAGTCCATGGGGTTGCAGAGAGTTGGACATAAATGAGTGTGCTCGCATGCACAAGGGTCGAAAGATTGATTTCTGCTTGAGCAAACCAACTTTTATACATCAGGGTGGAGGACACAAAGAAGGAGACTGGAAAAGTGTCTAGAGAAGTGAGAGGAAAACCCAGCGTGTGTAGTGTCCTGGGACTCCCCACCTGCCCCAAGGAAGAGCAGGTGACCAGATGAGATATTGTGATTTACGAGAAACAGGCCAAAGTGTGTGTGTGTGTGTGTGTGTGTGTGTATTTGGCCTTTGTCCATGGTTCTAGCTCACACCTCCCCAAACCCTTGGAATTTCATGAGCCACAGAGTTATGGGAGCTTCTTTTGTCATCATATTTGGTCTTTTGTCCTCAGTTAATGACTTCAGAGGCATAAAGTGAAATGGGTCTCTTGTTATTTCTGACGAGGCCCTTTCCACTGGGTTTATATTAATGAGGTGAGTTGGGGAAAGCATCTAAGGATGCAGGGGGTGGGTTGCTAGGGGACTCAATCATGAACAGAGGGGTGAAACTTACAGTCCTACCACCTCCTGGTATCCAGGGATGGGGAAAGAAATGGAGGTTGAGTCAGTTACCAGAGGACAGTGAATGAGTTAGTTCTGCCCATATAATCAAAGCTCCGTAAAAACACAAAAAGGAGGAATTTCCCAGTTGGGGAAGAGAATACTGCCATGTGCCACCCTGCTGGGTCCCAAATTTTACAAAGACAGAAGTTCCTTTGTTTGGAACCTTGCTCTGGGTATCTCCCATTTGTCTTTTGATTCATGTCTTTTATTGTCTTTCATAAAAGTCAGGAAACTTGTGCGTAAATGGGTTGCCTGAATCTAATGAGCTGCTCTGGTAAACCCAAAATGTAAAGATCCCTTTGGTTGGCTTCACAATGAGAGTAAATAGCAATCAAGCTCAGGAGTCAAAGCTTCCCAGGTGGCTCAGTGGTAAAGAATCTGCCTACTAATGCAGAAGACTTGGGTCAGGAAGATCCCCAGGAGAAGGAAATGGCAGCCCACTCCAGTATTTCTGCCTGTAAAATCCCATGGACAGAGGAGCCTGGTGGGCGACAGTCCATGGGGTTGCAGAGAGTTGGACATAAATGAGTGTGCTCGCATGCACAAGGGTCGAAAGATTGATTTCTGCTTGAGCAAACCAACTTTTATACATCAGGGTGGAGGACACAAAGAAGGAGACTGGAAAAGTGTCTAGAGAAGTGAGAGGAAAACCCAGCGTGTGTAGTGTCCTGGGACTCCCCACCTGCCCCAAGGAAGAGCAGGTGACCAGATGAGATATTGTGATTTACGAGAAACAGGCCAAAGTGTGTGTGTGTGTGTGTGTGTGTGTGTATTTGGCCTTTGTCCATGGTTCTAGCTCACACCTCCCCAAACCCTTGGAATTTCATGAGCCACAGAGTTATGGGAGCTTCTTTTGTCATCATATTTGGTCTTTTGTCCTCAGTTAATGACTTCAGAGGCATAAAGTGAAATGGGTCTCTTGTTATTTCTGACGAGGCCCTTTCCACTGGGTTTATATTAATGAGGTGAGTTGGGGAAAGCATCTAAGGATGCAGGGGGTGGGTTGCTAGGGGACTCAATCATGAACAGAGGGGTGAAACTTACAGTCCTACCACCTCCTGGTATCCAGGGATGGGGAAAGAAATGGAGGTTGAGTCAGTTACCAGAGGACAGTGAATGAGTTAGTTCTGCCCATATAATCAAAGCTCCGTAAAAACACAAAAGGAGGAATTTCCCAGTTGGGGAAGAGAATACTGCCATGTGCCACCCTGCTGGGTCCCAAATTTTACAAAGACAGAAGTTCCTTTGTTTGGAACCTTGCTCTGGGTATCTCCCCATTTGTCTTTTGATTCATGTCTTTTATTGTCTTTCATAAAAAGTCAGGAAACTTGTGCGTAAATGGGTTGCCTGAATCTAATGAGCTGCTCTGGTAAACCCAAAAATGTAGTCATGAGAACCTCTTGATTTATAGGCAGTTGGTCAGAACCGCAGGTAAACAACTTGGGCTTGTAATTGGTGTCTGGAGTAGATGGTGGTCTTATGGGACAAGCCTTTAGTCTGATGCTTTCCCCAAATAGAGAGTGCCAGAATTGAATTGTGGAACACGCAGCTGATGTCAAAGTGTCGCTTAGTTGTGAAGAGGAACCATCCCCCAAAGTTGGAATTGTTGAGTAGTCAGATCCTTTTTACCAGAAATATTTAGATGATTCTAGGTGAGGAGTGAGAATTCTCCACTGGGTTTTACAACATAAACATCTTCGATGACTATAATAAAGCAGTCTTGGTGGCATGATTGGAGAGAGGGCTAAGGGTGAATGGGAGATCTGGAATTAGAGACAGGGAATTTAGGTAACTCATTCAAAGAGTTTTGCTGCAGTAGCTGGGGGGAATTGGTAGGGGACAGTTTAAATTGGGAGATACTAAGTATATTTGTTTGCTGATGGAAATGGTCTAATAGGGAAGGAAAATTGATTGAGAGGAAAGAGGGCTTCCCTGGTGATCCAGTGGGTAAGGACACTGCCTTACAGTGCAAGGGGTGCCGGTTCGATCCCTGGCCTGAGAAGATCCCACGTACCGCAGAGCTGCTGGACTGATGTGTCCAATTACCGAGCCGGAGCCCTGGAGCGCATGCACCCAGAGCCTGTGCTCTGCAACAAGAAAGGCCACTGCAATGGGAGGCCCACACAGGCCAAAGAACAAAGATGGATGAAAAAAACAAAGACCAATAGAAGTGGCCAAAAAAAAAACAAACCCCACGGAAATACACATATATAGGAACATACGTTAAAAAAAGAGAGAGAGAGAGAGAAAGGAAAGCATTGTTGGAGCGGTGCCCTTGAGTACGTGTGAAGGAATGGGATTTGCAGAGCAGGGGATCAGATTGGTCCTGGTAGTGCCTGCACTTCATCTCATAGTGGTAAGAGAAAGTATAATAGCAAGTGTATATGGATATGGTTGCTGGTTAGTAAGTAGATTTTCCTGTTTCCTTGATTTTCCTTAACACACAGTAAAATTATATTGAGTTATGAGAATATATATATCACTTCAGCCCTTTCAGATTTTAATTGAGGCAAGAGGAAGGATGTTCTTTTATTCAGTCTCAAGTGTGGAATAAATTTAATGTTATCTGAAGTAAATTTGAAATGAAGAATTCTTTACCTTGATACATCTAATAACGTGATTTTCTTAAGATTGAGCCTGAAGCCGGTATTATCTTCATTTGGGACTTGGATATAATTGTATTAAATTTCAAAATAAACTTTTGAATAAAAAAAGAGGAAGTACTCATTCTGTCATATTGTGACTTTAAAAAATTTCGGATTTTCTTATCTGATTTAATTCTTAATCCTAAAATTTGGCTTGTATCTGCTGCTCTTCAATGCCAGATGACTATGGGTAGGGCCTTCCCTGGCAGCTCAAATGGTAAAAAATCTGCCTACAGTGCAAGAGACCTGGTTCAGTCCCTGGATGGGAAGGTCTCCTGGAGAAGGGAGATCTTGGCAACCCACTCCAGTATTCTTGCCTGGAGAATTCCATGGACAGAGGAGCCTGGCCAGCTGTCGACCGGGACTCACAAAAAGTCAGACAGGAGCAACTGACACTTTACTAAACTTAATCCTCAAATGTTGGTAGATAGAAAACACGAGAATGATGAGAGTAGGAAAATTTATATGCTAGTTCCTTTTCTGCTGGAGCTCTGGCTGTCTCCCATACTGGGGGAACCTGTGTTTTTTTTTTTGTGTACAAGCACTCTGGGCTGGTGGTTCATGTCTGCCTTCCTTCACCCAGGTTATAGAGACACAGAGAAGCTAAAGGGATTTGGGTTTCCTAGTAAATGAAAGGGTATAGTAAATACCAGTAGTGATATTTGACTTCCAAAATGAGAAAAGTTGGTTCTGGTTGCCTTTCAGTCTTGTTTTAAGATTGTGACTTATTTTCGTTCTTTAGAATGCTCACAGTAAGCTAGAGCTCAAAAAAAATGGGAAGAAAAGTCTGGTAGTGCCTGCACTTCATCTCATAGTGGTAAGAGAAAGTATAATAGCAAGTGTATATGGATATGGTTGCTGGTTAGTAAGTAGATTTTCCTGTTTCCTTGATTTTCCTTAACACACAGTAAAATTATATTGAGTTATGAGAATATATATATCACTTCAGCCCTTTCAGATTTTAATTGAGGCAAGAGGAAGGATGTTCTTTTATTCAGTCTCAAGTGTGGAATAAATTTAATGTTATCTGAAGTAAATTTGAAATGAAGAATTCTTTACCTTGATACATCTAATAACGTGATTTTCTTAAGATTGAGCCTGAAGCCGGTATTATCTTCATTTGGGACTTGGATATAATTGTATTAAATTTCAAAATAAACTTTTGAATAAAAAAAGAGGAAGTACTCATTCTGTCATATTGTGACTTTAAAAAATTTCGGATTTTCTTATCTGATTTAATTCTTAATCCTAAAATTTGGCTTGTATCTGCTGCTCTTCAATGCCAGATGACTATGGGTAGGGCCTTCCCTGGCAGCTCAAATGGTAAAAAATCTGCCTACAGTGCAAGAGACCTGGTTCAGTCCCTGGATGGGAAGGTCTCCTGGAGAAGGGAGATCTTGGCAACCCACTCCAGTATTCTTGCCTGGAGAATTCCATGGACAGAGGAGCCTGGCCAGCTGTCGACCGGGACTCACAAAAAGTCAGACAGGAGCAACTGACACTTTACTAAACTTAATCCTCAAATGTTGGTAGATAGAAAACACGAGAATGATGAGAGTAGGAAAATTTATATGCTAGTTCCTTTTCTGCTGGAGCTCTGGCTGTCTCCCATACTGGGGGAACCTGTGTTTTTTTTTTTGTGTACAAGCACTCTGGGCTGGTGGTTCATGTCTGCCTTCCTTCACCCAGGTTATAGAGACACAGAGAAGCTAAAGGGATTTGGGTTTCCTAGTAAATGAAAGGGTATAGTAAATACCAGTAGTGATATTTGACTTCCAAAATGAGAAAAGTTGGTTCTGGTTGCCTTTCAGTCTTGTTTTAAGATTGTGACTTATTTTCGTTCTTTAGAATGCTCACAGTAAGCTAGAGCTCTAGGTAGGTTGAAAATTTAACATTTATTGGAAAGCAATCTTACGAAGGAAATGGATCCTAGGAATAACCTATGCTATCATTTGGTAATTATACTGACTTCCTTTTCTTGAATTTGTTTTCTTTAATGACTCTTCACTGGTTTTCTTACATAAAATGATTTCATAAAAGCCTTAAGTTTGGGGATTCCCTGGTGGTCCAGTGGTTAGGACTGGGAACTTTCACTGCCAGGTTCAGTTCCTAGTTGGGGATTGAACCGAGTCCGGCAAGCTGTGTAGCAGCCCCCCCGTCCCCCCCCCGCCAAAAGCCTTAAATTCTGAATTAATTTTACTTTCATTTATACCTTATGATCTCTTCATTTTTCTGCTTTAATTCAGTGTTATTCTGATAGTTGGCCAACAGAGGGTACATGAAACCTTTTGATTTCATATACTTCTGAATTAAATACCCCATTTGGAATAATAATATTTTAATTTGACTATGGTTGTTTAGTATTTGCTTGATAATTCATTTTATGAAGCATTTGAGCCCTGAAAGTAGTTGGCATTTAGAAAGCTTTGTCATTATTGATTCATAATATATTAAATTTATTAACCCATTGTATTTAATTCACTGAGGGGCTTCCATGGTGGCTCAGATGGTAAAGAATCTGCCTACAATGCAGGAGACCCAAGTTTGATCCCTGGATTGGGAAGATTCCTGGAGAAGGAAATGTCAACCCACTCCAGTATTCTTGCCTGGAGAATCTCATGGATAGAAGAGCCTGGTGGGCTACAGGCAAAGGGATCACAGAGAATCAAACATGCCTGAGCGACTAACACTTTCAGCTTTAATTCACTGGATGTGTATTGAAGGTTTGAGGAATATAAGATGTAATGTTAGATATGGGGAATACAGAAGGCATGAGCTTCACCTTCAAGCATTCCTTCAGACTGTTTAGGATAGTAGTGGCCTCACTGAAGAGTTAAATAGAAGCCAGGGAGTTCATATTTATGCAGTCCTGCTGTCAGCCACAAGATTACAGAATATAAGGGTTCAGACAGACCCTGGAGATGAAGTACAATGATTCCTCCTCATAGTTGACTATCATATTGCATCCATGAATCACAACTTCACAGAAAATGATCATGATTATAAACATGAGAGGAAGGTTAGAAATTATGCAGTATTGCGCTTACAGTTTTTTTTTCCTGCAAAATGTTTATTTATTTATTAAGAACAGGAGAGATGAATTGTTCAGAGGGCCTAATTTAAAATTAATACTAGCTACCAATGTTTATCATGTGCTAGACTTTGTACTATGTTATATGTTATTTATCTGCCAACAGGCTGAAGTAGGTATTGTTCTTCTCATTCTAAAGGTAATAGTATCTAAAATTTATTGTGCCTTATTATGTCATGTTAAGTATTTTACTTAACATAGCTCATTTGAGCTCCTTAAGAAGCCTATGAGGGGTTAAGAAGACTCCATGCTTCCACTGTAACAGTCGTGGGTTCAATCCCTGGTTGGGGAACTAAGATCCCCCATGCTGCATGGTGCAGCCAAAAAAAACTCTTTGAGATAATTACTATTGTTAGTTAATTTACTGATGAGAAAACGGAGGCCTAGAAAGTTACATCACTTCCCCAAGGCCATTCACCTAGTGTTAGGATTAGGATCTAGACCTAGGTCTGCTTGACTCTGTAGTCTATCCGCATCACCTGGCTTGTAATTTTACTAGAAAATTCTATCCTCTAACATCATGTGTCCTAGTTTTGGGATTTTCAGTTAAAACAGTGGAACTGAAATGTGGATGACAAAGGTACAGATTTTGTTAGGTATTTTGGTGACACTGATCAGTGTACTCGGGGCAGGGTAGGAGAAATGAGCAACTAGAAGACTACATTTTAAAAATTCTTTAGCCTGGATGGTTTGAGAACTAAAAACAAATACATTGCCAAGTATATAATCTAACTGCATACATTGTATGAGAATCTGCCAGTATATAACAACTTTGCATGTTCAGATATTATCCGTGGTGCTAAAATAGAAAGGGTGTCAGCTCTGCCCTTGAGACACCCAGTGATCGACTTCCTGCAGGGACTAACTGTTCTGCAGCCGCCTTGTGACTGGTCAGGAGTAGTGGAGCTGGTTGCTGTACAGCTGACAGGAACAAACAATTAGCACTAAGGCAGTGGTGGATTGGTTGTTTCAGACAAGGAATCAGGTTCACAGGGAGGTGCTCAGTGCCTCACGTTGAGGTGACAGTTGAGCTGGGACTTAGAACAGACATTTCATTCTGGAGATAATGAGGAAGGAGAGAACAACATGAGCAGAAGTAAAGATACGAGAGTATGTGGTGTGTGGGGGCAGGCCTTAAGGTGAACAAACTGAGATGGCCAGCTTGGGGTTAGATATGAAAGGTCTTCTGTGTTTGTAAAGGAGTTTAGACTATGTTTAGAGCAGTAGGGAAGCGCCAAAGGTTGTTCTTACTTGGATATATCCAGGTGTAGATGAAAGAAGACGGTGATGTATGAACCCTCCCCAAAAATTATTAACTTACCGTTTTTTGGTGTGATTGCCAACTCCATGCTTCCACTGTAACAGTCGTGGGTTCAATCCCTGGTTGGGGAACTAAGATCCCCCATGCTGCATGGTGCAGCCAAAAAAAACTCTTTGAGATAATTACTATTGTTAGTTAATTTACTGATGAGAAAACGGAGGCCTAGAAAGTTACATCACTTCCCCAAGGCCATTCACCTAGTGTTAGGATTAGGATCTAGACCTAGGTCTGCTTGACTCTGTAGTCTATCCGCATCACCTGGCTTGTAATTTTACTAGAAAATTCTATCCTCTAACATCATGTGTCCTAGTTTTGGGATTTTCAGTTAAAACAGTGGAACTGAAATGTGGATGACAAAGGTACAGATTTTGTTAGGTATTTTGGTGACACTGATCAGTGTACTCGGGGCAGGGTAGGAGAAATGAGCAACTAGAAGACTACATTTTAAAAATTCTTTAGCCTGGATGGTTTGAGAACTAAAAACAAATACATTGCCAAGTATATAATCTAACTGCATACATTGTATGAGAATCTGCCAGTATATAACAACTTTGCATGTTCAGATATTATCCGTGGTGCTAAAATAGAAAGGGTGTCAGCTCTGCCCTTGAGACACCCAGTGATCGACTTCCTGCAGGGACTAACTGTTCTGCAGCCGCCTTGTGACTGGTCAGGAGTAGTGGAGCTGGTTGCTGTACAGCTGACAGGAACAAACAATTAGCACTAAGGCAGTGGTGGATTGGTTGTTTCAGACAAGGAATCAGGTTCACAGGGAGGTGCTCAGTGCCTCACGTTGAGGTGACAGTTGAGCTGGGACTTAGAACAGACATTTCATTCTGGAGATAATGAGGAAGGAGAGAACAACATGAGCAGAAGTAAAGATACGAGAGTATGTGGTGTGTGGGGGCAGGCCTTAAGGTGAACAAACTGAGATGGCCAGCTTGGGGTTAGATATGAAAGGTCTTCTGTGTTTGTAAAGGAGTTTAGACTATGTTTAGAGCAGTAGGGAAGCGCCAAAGGTTGTTCTTACTTGGATATATCCAGGTGTAGATGAAAGAAGACGGTATGATGAACCCTCATGAACCCATCATCCAACTCCAACAGTTATTAACTTATGGCCTGTCTTGTTTTCTTGTTTTATCTTTGGCCCTTGCTTTCTCCCATCATATTTTGAAACAAATTCCAGATAGTGTTATTTCATCAATATGTATTTCACCATGTATCATATTAAAAAATATCATGTGTCCAGATAATAGTCAGGTTTCCAGTGGTTAAATAACTTTTGTTCTTTTAAAATTATAGTAGTCCATAGTTTAAGAAATTCCTTTAGCATTTCTCATTTCTTGTAAGGTCATTTTGGTGGTGTGGAGCCACTTTAGCTTTTGCTTGTCTGGAAAACTCTCCTTTATTTCTTTTTTTTCTTAAAGCAATGGTCTACATTTATTTATTTTAGTCAACTTTTTTTTTCTTTTTAAAAAATATTTGTTTTTCATTGGAGGACAGCTGATTTACAATATTGTTGGCCTCTGTTATACAACAGAGTGAATCAGTCATAAGTATCTATATGTCCCCTCACTCTTGAATCTCCTTCTCCCCCTCCCCCTCATCCCTCTAGGCTGTCACAGAGTACCTTGTTGAGCTCCATGTGTTACACAGCAATGATAATGTATACGTTTCAGTGCTACTCTCTCAATTCCTCCCATCTTCACCTTCCCCTGCTGTGTTCAAAAGTCCATTCTCTATGTCTGCATCTCTTATTTCTGCCCTGACAATAGGCTTATCAATACCATTTTTCTAGATTTCATATATGTGCATTAATATATGATATTTTTCTCTTTCTGACTTACTTCCCTCTGTATAATGGTTTCTGTGCTCATTCATCCCTCTAGAACTGACTCAACTACATTCCTTTTTATGGCTGAGTAATATTCCATTATATATATATGTGTGTGTGTGTGTATACCACAACTTCCTTATCTGTTCATCTGCCAGTGGGCACCTATGTTGCTTCTGTATCCTAAGTATTGTGAATAGTGATCCAACAAACACTGGAGTCAGTGCTTCTAACTGTATGAAAGGTCTTCTGTTTTTAATTTGATTTGAGCGGGGCCTTGTCTTACTTGGATATATCCAGGTGTAGATGAAAGAAGACGGTATGATGAACCCTCATGAACCCATCATCCAACTCCAACAGTTATTAACTTATGGCCTGTCTTGTTTTCTTGTTTTATCTTTGGCCCTTGCTTTCTCCCATCATATTTTGAAACAAATTCCAGATAGTGTTATTTCATCAATATGTATTTCACCATGTATCATATTAAAAAATATCATGTGTCCAGATAATAGTCAGGTTTCCAGTGGTTAAATAACTTTTGTTCTTTTAAAATTATAGTAGTCCATAGTTTAAGAAATTCCTTTAGCATTTCTCATTTCTTGTAAGGTCATTTTGGTGGTGTGGAGCCACTTTAGCTTTTGCTTGTCTGGAAAACTCTCCTTTATTTCTTTTTTTTCTTAAAGCAATGGTCTACATTTATTTATTTTAGTCAACTTTTTTTTTCTTTTTAAAAAATATTTGTTTTTCATTGGAGGACAGCTGATTTACAATATTGTTGGCCTCTGTTATACAACAGAGTGAATCAGTCATAAGTATCTATATGTCCCCTCACTCTTGAATCTCCTTCTCCCCCTCCCCCTCATCCCTCTAGGCTGTCACAGAGTACCTTGTTGAGCTCCATGTGTTACACAGCAATGATAATGTATACGTTTCAGTGCTACTCTCTCAATTCCTCCCATCTTCACCTTCCCCTGCTGTGTTCAAAAGTCCATTCTCTATGTCTGCATCTCTTATTTCTGCCCTGACAATAGGCTTATCAATACCATTTTTCTAGATTTCATATATGTGCATTAATATATGATATTTTTCTCTTTCTGACTTACTTCCCTCTGTATAATGGTTTCTGTGCTCATTCATCCCTCTAGAACTGACTCAACTACATTCCTTTTTATGGCTGAGTAATATTCCATTATATATATATGTGTGTGTGTGTGTATACCACAACTTCCTTATCTGTTCATCTGCCAGTGGGCACCTATGTTGCTTCTGTATCCTAAGTATTGTGAATAGTGATCCAACAAACACTGGAGTACATGTGTCTTTTTCAGTTATAGTTTCCTCATGGTATATGCCTAGTAGTGGGATTGCTGGGTCATATGGTAATTTTATTCTTAGTTTTTAAAGGAATCTCCATACTGTTCTCCATAGTGGCTCTATCAGTTTCCGTTCCTACCAACAGTGCAAGAGGATTCCTTTTTCTACACATCTTTAGCATTTATTGTTTGTAGATTTTTGGATGATGGCCATTCTGACTGGTGTGAGGTGATACCTCCTGGTGGTTTTGATTTGCATTTCTCTAATAATGAACAACATTGAGTATGTTTCCATGTGTTGGCCATTTGTAGGTCTTTGGAGAAATGTCTGTTTAAGGTTTTACACCAATTTTTGATTAGGTTGTTTGTTTTTATGGTATTGAGCAACATGAGTTGCTTGTATATTTTGGAGATTAATCTTTTGTCCTTTGTCATTTGCAAGTATTTCGTCCCATTCTGAGGGTTGTCTTTTTATTTGTTTATAGTTTCCTTTACTGTGAAAAAGCTTTTAAGTTTAATTAGGTCCTACTTGTTTATTTTATTTCCATTATTCTAGGAGGTGAGTCATAGAGGATCTTGCTATTATTTACATCAAAGAGTGTACTGCCTACATTTTCCTCTAAGAGTTTTATAGTTTCTGGCCTTAAATTTAGGTCTTTAATCTATTTTGACTTTATCTTTGTATATGATGTTAGGAATTGTTGTAGTTTAATTCTTTTACATGTAGCTGTGCAATTGTCCCATCACCACTTACTGAAGAGGCTGTCTTTTCTCCATTGTATACTTTTGCCTCTTTATGTTTCTGTCTCATTCATCCCTCTAAGAACTGACTCAACTAGGCATTACCATTTTTATTTATTGGCTTTTTGATTTTCTCTTTCTGACTTACTTCCCTCTGTATAATGGTTTCTGTGCTCATTCATCCCTCTAGAACTGACTCAACTACATTCCTTTTTATGGCTGAGTAATATTCCATTATATATATATGTGTGTGTGTGTGTATACCACAACTTCCTTATCTGTTCATCTGCCAGTGGGCACCTATGTTGCTTCTGTATCCTAAGTATTGTGAATAGTGATCCAACAAACACTGGAGTACATGTGTCTTTTTCAGTTATAGTTTCCTCATGGTATATGCCTAGTAGTGGGATTGCTGGGTCATATGGTAATTTTATTCTTAGTTTTTAAAGGAATCTCCATACTGTTCTCCATAGTGGCTCTATCAGTTTCCGTTCCTACCAACAGTGCAAGAGGATTCCTTTTTCTACACATCTTTAGCATTTATTGTTTGTAGATTTTTGGATGATGGCCATTCTGACTGGTGTGAGGTGATACCTCCTGGTGGTTTTGATTTGCATTTCTCTAATAATGAACAACATTGAGTATGTTTCCATGTGTTGGCCATTTGTAGGTCTTTGGAGAAATGTCTGTTTAAGGTTTTACACCAATTTTTGATTAGGTTGTTTGTTTTTATGGTATTGAGCAACATGAGTTGCTTGTATATTTTGGAGATTAATCTTTTGTCCTTTGTCATTTGCAAGTATTTCGTCCCATTCTGAGGGTTGTCTTTTTATTTGTTTATAGTTTCCTTTACTGTGAAAAAGCTTTTAAGTTTAATTAGGTCCTACTTGTTTATTTTATTTCCATTATTCTAGGAGGTGAGTCATAGAGGATCTTGCTATTATTTACATCAAAGAGTGTACTGCCTACATTTTCCTCTAAGAGTTTTATAGTTTCTGGCCTTAAATTTAGGTCTTTAATCTATTTTGACTTTATCTTTGTATATGATGTTAGGAATTGTTGTAGTTTAATTCTTTTACATGTAGCTGTGCAATTGTCCCATCACCACTTACTGAAGAGGCTGTCTTTTCTCCATTGTATACTTTTGCCTCTTATGTCAAAGAGAAGGTACCCATAGGTGTGTGGGTTTATCGCTGGGCTTTCTGTTTTGTTCCATTGATCTGTATTTCTTTTTGTGCCAGTGCCATACTGTCTTGACTGATGATAGCTTTGTAGTATAGTCTGAGATCAGGAATGTTGATTGCTTCAGCTTTATTCTTCTTTGTCAAGATCACTTTCAGCTTTATTCTTCTTTGTCAAGATCACTTTGACTGTTTGAAGTCTTTTTGTGTTTCCATACAAATTGTGAGATTTTTTTGTTCCAGTTCTGTAAAAAATACTGCTGGCAACTTGATAGGGATTGATTTGAATTTGTAGGTTGCTTTTGCTAGTACAGTCATTTTTACAGTACCAAGTGTTCTGATCCAAGAGCATGGTATAGCTTTCCATCTGTGTCATCTCTGATTTCTTTCCTCAGTGTCTTGAGAGTTTTCTGTTTGCAGGTCTTTTGTCTCAGTAGGTAGGTTTGTTCTTTGGTATTTTATTCTTTTTTGTTGCAGTGGTAAATGGGATTGTTTCCGTAGTTTCTCTTTCTGATTTTTCATTTTTAGTGTGTAGAAATTAAGGGATTTCTGTGTATTAATTTTGTATCCTGCAACATTACTAAATTCATTGATTAGCTCTAGTAATTTTCTGGTGACGTCTTTAGGGTTTTCTATGTATATAGAATCATGTCATCTGCAAACAGTGAAAGTTTTACTTCTTTTCCAGTCTGGATTCTTTTTATTTGTTTATAGTTTCCTTTACTGTGAAAAAGCTTTTAAGTTTAATTAGGTCCTACTTGTTTATTTTATTTCCATTATTCTAGGAGGTGAGTCATAGAGGATCTTGCTATTATTTACATCAAAGAGTGTACTGCCTACATTTTCCTCTAAGAGTTTTATAGTTTCTGGCCTTAAATTTAGGTCTTTAATCTATTTTGACTTTATCTTTGTATATGATGTTAGGAATTGTTGTAGTTTAATTCTTTTACATGTAGCTGTGCAATTGTCCCATCACCACTTACTGAAGAGGCTGTCTTTTCTCCATTGTATACTTTTGCCTCTTATGTCAAAGAGAAGGTACCCATAGGTGTGTGGGTTTATCGCTGGGCTTTCTGTTTTGTTCCATTGATCTGTATTTCTTTTTGTGCCAGTGCCATACTGTCTTGACTGATGATAGCTTTGTAGTATAGTCTGAGATCAGGAATGTTGATTGCTTCAGCTTTATTCTTCTTTGTCAAGATCACTTTCAGCTTTATTCTTCTTTGTCAAGATCACTTTGACTGTTTGAAGTCTTTTTGTGTTTCCATACAAATTGTGAGATTTTTTTGTTCCAGTTCTGTAAAAAATACTGCTGGCAACTTGATAGGGATTGATTTGAATTTGTAGGTTGCTTTTGCTAGTACAGTCATTTTTACAGTACCAAGTGTTCTGATCCAAGAGCATGGTATAGCTTTCCATCTGTGTCATCTCTGATTTCTTTCCTCAGTGTCTTGAGAGTTTTCTGTTTGCAGGTCTTTTGTCTCAGTAGGTAGGTTTGTTCTTTGGTATTTTATTCTTTTTTGTTGCAGTGGTAAATGGGATTGTTTCCGTAGTTTCTCTTTCTGATTTTTCATTTTTAGTGTGTAGAAATTAAGGGATTTCTGTGTATTAATTTTGTATCCTGCAACATTACTAAATTCATTGATTAGCTCTAGTAATTTTCTGGTGACGTCTTTAGGGTTTTCTATGTATATAGAATCATGTCATCTGCAAACAGTGAAAGTTTTACTTCTTTTCCAGTCTGGATTCCTTTCATTTCTTTTTCTTTCCTGATTGATGTGGCTAAAACTTCTGAACCTATATTGAATACTAGTGGTGGGAGTGGGACCCCTTGTCTTGTTTCTGATCTTAGAGAAAATCCTTTCAGTTTTTCACCATTAAGAACAATGTTTGCTCTGGGTTTGTCATATATGGCCATTACTATGTTGAGGTAAGTTCTTTCTCTGCCCCTGTTCCGGCATCTCTCTGGTTCAGTTCTGAATGATAACTTTGTCAGATAGAGTTCTCTTTGTTGAAAGTTTATTCATTGTACTTTTGTTGCTCTGCTTGGGTGAGTTCTACTGCCTTTTCTTCAAGTTGACTGATTTATTCTTCCACTTCATCGAATCTGCTATTGTACACCTCAAGTGTATTTTTCAGTGCAGTATTTTTTCAGCTCTGGTGACTTAGTTTGGTGTTTTTTTGTATTTTCCATCTCTTTGTTGAAGTTTCACTGTTTTCATCTATTTGTCTTCCCAGTTCAGTGGGCATCTTGGTGACCGTTAATTTGAACTGTTTATCAGGTACTTATTTCTGTTTCATTAAGAATTTTTGTGAGTTTTTTTTTTTTGGCCACTTCTGTTGGTCTTTCATTTATTTCCATCTTTGTTCTTTGGCCTATGTGGGCCTCTCATCCCAGTGGCCTCTCTTGCTGCAGAGCACTGGCTCTGGGGCACATGTGCTCCAGAGCTCCGGCTCAGTAGTTGGATACATTGGTCCAGCCGCGGAGTGTGGGATCTTCCCAGGCCAGGGATCAAACTGGCGGCCCTTGCACTGCAAGACTGTGTCCTTACCCACTGGCCACCAGGGAAGCCCCTTTTGTGAGGTTTTATTTTGTTAACTTACTTGGAACATATTCCTCTGTGTCTTCATTTTGCTTGACTCTGTGTTGGTTTCTAGACAGTAGAAGAAACAGCCACTTCTCCCAGTTTTTAAGGAATGGCTTCGTGGAGGAGGTGAAACTTTTCATTCAGCCATGCCCAGCTTTTGGTTGTCTTTCAAACTTCTGTGCCTGTCCAAGCAGTCTGTTACACTGTTGAAAGTGTTAGTCACTCAGCTGTGTCTGACTCTTTGGCAACCCCAAGGACTGTAACCTGTCAGGCTCCTCTGTCCATGGTACTCACTAGGCAGGAATGCTGGAGTGGGTAGCCATTCCCTTCTCCAGTTGATCTTTCCTGACCCAGGGACTGAACCCAATTCTCCTCATTGCAGACAGATTCCTTAATCTGAGTTTGCTCTGGGTTTGTCATATATGGCCATTACTATGTTGGTAGTTCTTTCCCCTGTTCCGGCATCTCTCTGGTTCAGTTCTGAATGATAACTTTGTCAGATAGAGTTCTCTTTGTTGAAAGTTTATTCATTGTACTTTTGTTGCTCTGCTTGGGTGAGTTCTACTGCCTTTTCTTCAAGTTGACTGATTTATTCTTCCACTTCATCGAATCTGCTATTGTACACCTCAAGTGTATTTTTCAGTGCAGTATTTTTTCAGCTCTGGTGACTTAGTTTGGTGTTTTTTTGTATTTTCCATCTCTTTGTTGAAGTTTCACTGTTTTCATCTATTTGTCTTCCCAGTTCAGTGGGCATCTTGGTGACCGTTAATTTGAACTGTTTATCAGGTACTTATTTCTGTTTCATTAAGAATTTTTGTGAGTTTTTTTTTTTTTTGGCCACTTCTGTTGGTCTTTCATTTATTTCCATCTTTGTTCTTTGGCCTATGTGGGCCTCTCATCCCAGTGGCCTCTCTTGCTGCAGAGCACTGGCTCTGGGGCACATGTGCTCCAGAGCTCCGGCTCAGTAGTTGGATACATTGGTCCAGCCGCGGAGTGTGGGATCTTCCCAGGCCAGGGATCAAACTGGCGGCCCTTGCACTGCAAGACTGTGTCCTTACCCACTGGCCACCAGGGAAGCCCCTTTTGTGAGGTTTTATTTTGTTAACTTACTTGGAACATATTCCTCTGTGTCTTCATTTTGCTTGACTCTGTGTTGGTTTCTAGACAGTAGAAGAAACAGCCACTTCTCCCAGTTTTTAAGGAATGGCTTCGTGGAGGAGGTGAAACTTTTCATTCAGCCATGCCCAGCTTTTGGTTGTCTTTCAAACTTCTGTGCCTGTCCAAGCAGTCTGTTACACTGTTGAAAGTGTTAGTCACTCAGCTGTGTCTGACTCTTTGGCAACCCCAAGGACTGTAACCTGTCAGGCTCCTCTGTCCATGGTACTCACTAGGCAGGAATGCTGGAGTGGGTAGCCATTCCCTTCTCCAGTTGATCTTTCCTGACCCAGGGACTGAACCCAATTCTCCCTCATTGCAGACAGATTCCTTACCATCTGAGGCACCAGGGAAGCCCAGTGGCACAAGGTACATTGTTAACGACTCCCAGTATTTGAGGAATAGACAGTGTTCCCAAGAGGAGGATTTCAGCACCTAGATTCAGTCTGACTGGAAGTTAGACCCTCAGGGAGCAGATTCATAAGTATGCAGATATATTCATTTCTGCTGGCCCCCAGAGCCAGGCTTACTATTGGCTGAGCAGCAGTTGCAAAAATCAGGATACATTGTCCGGATGAGTGAATAAGCTTCTTTTTGGGAGATATTGGTAAGCTGGAGCAAAGCAAAGAAACAGCACCAAGATGATACTGCAGCTTGCATTATTTGTTTTGTTTTGTTTTGCCCGCACTGCAGGGCATGTGGGGTTTTAGTTCCCCTACCATGGGTTGAACCTGTGCCTCCTACAGTGGAAGCACCAGGTCTTAAGTAAGCTCTGGAGCATCGGGGAAGACCCCAGCCTGTACTGTTGAAAACAGCTCCCTAGGCTAATGAATGTGTTGCAGACTTGAGGCCTGCCGCTCAGTTGAAAGCTCCAGGATGGCAGAGTGTCTTCCTTCACAGAAAGACTGAGGAGTGTGCCTTGGTCCGCTTTCTGTGCTGTCTCCTGAGGATGGTAGCCTGCCAAGAACCACCCCTCCCCCATGGTCACAGTCTCCTGAGATCCCCAAACACAAGCCTACCTACCCATTAGGGCCAGGTGATCAAGGCACAGGTGAGCTGCAGAAGTGCACCAGATGTATGTAAAGCTCCTCCAGACACTGGTGCTTTGGAGCCTGCAGAGCGAACTTAGCAGGGGGGAATGGCTTCGTGGAGGAGGTGAAACTTTTCATTCAGCCATGCCCAGCTTTTGGTTGTCTTTCAAACTTCTGTGCCTGTCCAAGCAGTCTGTTACACTGTTGAAAGTGTTAGTCACTCAGCTGTGTCTGACTCTTTGGCAACCCCAAGGACTGTAACCTGTCAGGCTCCTCTGTCCATGGTACTCACTAGGCAGGAATGCTGGAGTGGGTAGCCATTCCCTTCTCCAGTTGATCTTTCCTGACCCAGGGACTGAACCCAATTCTCCCTCATTGCAGACAGATTCCTTACCATCTGAGTCACCAGGGAAGCCCAGTGGCACAAGCTACATTGTTAACGACTCCCAGTATTTGAGGAATAGACAGTGTTCCCAAGAGGAGGATTTCAGCACCTAGATTCAGTCTGACTGGAAGTTAGACCCTCAGGGAGCAGATTCATAAGTATGCAGATATATTCATTTCTGCTGGCCCCCAGAGCCAGGCTTACTATTGGCTGAGCAGCAGTTGCAAAAATCAGGATACATTGTCCGGATGAGTGAATAAGCTTCTTTTTGGGAGATATTGGTAAGCTGGAGCAAAGCAAAGAAACAGCACCAAGATGATACTGCAGCTTGCATTATTTGTTTTGTTTTGTTTTGCCCGCACTGCAGGGCATGTGGGGTTTTAGTTCCCCTACCATGGGTTGAACCTGTGCCTCCTACAGTGGAAGCACCAGGTCTTAAGTAAGCTCTGGAGCATCGGGGAAGACCCCAGCCTGTACTGTTGAAAACAGCTCCCTAGGCTAATGAATGTGTTGCAGACTTGAGGCCTGCCGCTCAGTTGAAAGCTCCAGGATGGCAGAGTGTCTTCCTTCACAGAAAGACTGAGGAGTGTGCCTTGGTCCGCTTTCTGTGCTGTCTCCTGAGGATGGTAGCCTGCCAAGAACCACCCCTCCCCCATGGTCACAGTCTCCTGAGATCCCCAAACACAAGCCTACCTACCCATTAGGGCCAGGTGATCAAGGCACAGGTGAGCTGCAGAAGTGCACCAGATGTATGTAAAGCTCCCCTCCAGACACTGGTGCTTTGGAGCCTGCAGAGGACGAATGCTAAGGCAGTGTCTACAATCCTTCCCCACACACTTTGAAAAGGATTAGTCAGTCCCTTTTTGGGAAGGATTAGTCAGCCCCTTGATATGTATTGTTTAATTAGAAGCCTGCTGCCAGGCCACAGTCAAGATGGCTCCTTCACTGAAAGACTGACCTCAAAGGTTTGTTGCCTCTTGCTGTGCCCTGGGGGCAGCTGTTTAAGAACTCTTTCTCTATTGGTTACATTCCTAGGGGGCCCTCAAGGGTATGCCACTCTGATTACCAGAGCCAGGTAATGTAGAAGTGTCCCCTGACAGCAGTGGTAAGATTCATGATGATAGATAGGATTATGAGCTCCTTTCTGGGTGACACCTGTTCCCGTAGTTCCATGTGACCCGGACAAGTTCCTCTGACCTCCAGAGCCAGACAGTCAAGAGTTACCTTCTGGGTGGCTGTTGCAGAATTGGGGACCAGGTGCTGGTAAAGGCTCCCTTCTGGAATATATTGATTCTCTAGAGCATGGTAAATGGAGAGAGCAAAGATGGTACCCATCGGTCTCCTTCCCTGGAGTGTTCCAACAGTCTCCTAAATGTGTATGTTAAGTTAGATGGCTGCCCCTCAGGCTGAGAGTTTGTCTGTCTTTTTAAATTTACTTCTGCTGTACCAGGTGGCTTGTGGGATCTTAGTTCCCTGACCAGGGATTGAACCTCAGGCCCTCCTCAGTGGAAGTGCGGAGTCTTAACCACTAGACCTCCAGGGAGGTCCCCAGGCTGAAGTTTTAATGTGAACAGGTGAGCCTTCTTTAGTTTAAGTGTGGGCACAATCAGTTGTTCCTGAGCTGGGCATTGGAGCAGGTAAATTTGAGTGTGGCTCTTCAAGAAGTGTCTCTCTGGCTGTCTCCAACTTGTGGGTCTTGGTCCGTGAGCTCAGTTGGTTTTTAAAATTAGGTGCTTTGGGGGTTCATCACTCAAGTGTGTGTTTTAAAAGTTGTAGTGCCATACAGGGGGTTTGAATCCTTTTTCTCAGAAGCTCTGAGTGTTGAGTTCCCACCCTGTTTGGGGTTGCCATGGTGGGTGTAGGAATTATGACAAGATTGTGAGCCAGCTTCTCCTACCTGCTGTGATGTAGTTTTCTTGTGTAGCTGATATGTTGTTGTCCTCCAGCCAGACTTTATTTTTTTAAAAAGGAAATTATTCCATATATAGCTGTAGACTCAGTGTGTCTATGATGGGATGTAAGTTCAGGAGCTAAAACAGTATGCTTCTGAATAACCAATGAGTCAAAGAAGAAGTCAGAAAATAACTTAAGAAAAAATGGAAATATAACATACAGAATTTGTGGAATGCAGCAAAAGCAGTTCTAAGAGAAATTAACACCAACAAATGCTTACCTCAAAAAATGAGAAAAGTCTCAAGAAATAGCCTAACTCTATACCTCAAGGAACTGGAAGAGCAAATGAAGCCCAAGATTAGTAGTCAGAAGGAAATAATAAAAAATGGAAACAGAAACAAATGCACTAGACACTAAAAGGTGATAGAAAATACTGCTGGCCAAGAGCTGATTTGATTCATTGAAAAGACTAAAAAAAAGGTTCCCCAAACCTGACAAACCTTGAGCCAGACTGAACAAGAAAAAAAAGAGAGGACTCTGTTACATAAAATGAGAAATGAAAGAGGAGATGTGACAGTGATACAAAGGATTTTAGAGACTACTATGGGACTTCCTGGTGGTCCAGTGGTTAAGAATCCACCTGCTGGTGCAGGGCACATGGGTTCAGTCCCTGGTTGGGAAGAGTCCACATGCTGCAGGGCAACCAGCTCATGCTCAGCAACAACTGAAGCCAGCACACCTAGAACCCGTGCTCTGCAGCAAGAGAGGCCGTTGCAGCGAGAAGCCCGCATGCCGCAACTAGTGAGTAATTCCTGCTTGCTGCAACTAGCAGTGAAGACCCTGTGGAGCAAAAAATTAAAAATAAAAAATTTAAGAGACTACTATGAATGAGTAAGTACATGTTAGCAAATTGGACAGTGTAGAAGAGAAATGTATAAATTCCTAGAAATACCTGTCCTAAAGCTGAATTGTATGGGGGTATGTGTGCTCAGTTGTGTTTAACTCTTTGTGACCCCACGGACTATAACCCACTGGGCTTCTCTCTCCATGAATTTTCCAGGCAGGAATGCTGGAGTGGATTGCCATTTCCTTCTCCAGGAGATCTTCCTGACCCAGTGATGGAACCAGTGTCTCTTGTGTTTCCTGTTTTGGCAGGAGGGTTCTTTACCAGCCACTGTACCACCTGGGAAGCATAGGGCTGAATAATAATGAAATGGAAAATCTGAATAACCAATGAGTCAAAGAAGAAGTCAGAAAATAACTTAAGAAAAAATGGAAATATAACATACAGAATTTGTGGAATGCAGCAAAAGCAGTTCTAAGAGAAATTAACACCAACAAATGCTTACCTCAAAAAATGAGAAAAGTCTCAAGAAATAGCCTAACTCTATACCTCAAGGAACTGGAAGAGCAAATGAAGCCCAAGATTAGTAGTCAGAAGGAAATAATAAAAAATGGAAACAGAAACAAATGCACTAGACACTAAAAGGTGATAGAAAATACTGCTGGCCAAGAGCTGATTTGATTCATTGAAAAGACTAAAAAAAAGGTTCCCCAAACCTGACAAACCTTGAGCCAGACTGAACAAGAAAAAAAAGAGAGGACTCTGTTACATAAAATGAGAAATGAAAGAGGAGATGTGACAGTGATACAAAGGATTTTAGAGACTACTATGGGACTTCCTGGTGGTCCAGTGGTTAAGAATCCACCTGCTGGTGCAGGGCACATGGGTTCAGTCCCTGGTTGGGAAGAGTCCACATGCTGCAGGGCAACCAGCTCATGCTCAGCAACAACTGAAGCCAGCACACCTAGAACCCGTGCTCTGCAGCAAGAGAGGCCGTTGCAGCGAGAAGCCCGCATGCCGCAACTAGTGAGTAATTCCTGCTTGCTGCAACTAGCAGTGAAGACCCTGTGGAGCAAAAAATTAAAAATAAAAAATTTAAGAGACTACTATGAATGAGTAAGTACATGTTAGCAAATTGGACAGTGTAGAAGAGAAATGTATAAATTCCTAGAAATACCTGTCCTAAAGCTGAATTGTATGGGGGTATGTGTGCTCAGTTGTGTTTAACTCTTTGTGACCCCACGGACTATAACCCACTGGGCTTCTCTCTCCATGAATTTTCCAGGCAGGAATGCTGGAGTGGATTGCCATTTCCTTCTCCAGGAGATCTTCCTGACCCAGTGATGGAACCAGTGTCTCTTGTGTTTCCTGTTTTGGCAGGAGGGTTCTTTACCAGCCACTGTACCACCTGGGAAGCATAGGGCTGAATAATAATGAAATGGAAAATCTGAATAGCTTGATTACTAGCAAGGAAATTGAATCAGTAACCATAAACCTTCCAACAAACAGAAGTCCAAACCCAGATGGCTTTCTCAGTGAATTCTATGAAATATTCAAAGAAAAATTAAAATTAGTCCTTTTCAAACTCTCTCCCAAAATAGAAAAGGGAAGAGTTCTTCCAAACACATTTTATGAGGCCAGTATTATCCTGATACCAAAACCAGATAAGGTTAGCATACACAAAAAATTACAGGCCAGGGCTTCCCTGGTGGTCCAGTGGGTAAGGACACCGCCTTGCAGTACAAGGGGCGCCGGTTTGATCCCTGGCCTGGGAAGATCCCACCTGCCGCGGAGCGGCTGGACTGATGTGTCCAATTACCGAGCCGGAGCTCTGGAGCGCATGCGCCCAGAGCCGGTGCTCTGCGACAACAGAGGCCAACGCGATGGGAGGCCCACACGGGCCAAAGAACAAAGATGGATGAAAATGGACAAATGAAAGACCAATAGAAGTGGCCCGTCTGCTTCCCTCCCTCCCCACCCACCCCACCAAAATAAATAAATAAATAAATCTTTAAAAAAAAATATTACAGGCAGTATCTCAGATGAACACAGATGCAAAATGCGCAACAAATTCTTCACAAACTAAATTCACCAATACATTAAAATGATCATACACCATTATCAACTGGGAATTATTCCATGGTTCAGCACCTGCAAACCAGTCAGTGCAGTTCACTATGTTAATAAAATGAAGGATAAAAACCATATGATCATCTCAGTATTAACATGCAGAAAAAGCATTTCACAAAATTCAGTATCCATTTATGATAAACTTTCAGAATCCATTTTTGATAAAAAGCAGGTGTTGAGTGAACATGCCATATGTGATCATATATGACAAGTCCACAGCTAACATATTCAGTAGTGAAAGCTGAAAACTGCCTATAGGGTCAGAACTAAGACAGTGGTGTATGCACTAGCTACTTTTATTCCAGATGTTATTGGAAGTTCTGGCTGCAGAAATTAGACAAGAAAATGATAAAATATATCCAGATCGGGAAAGAAGAAGTAAAACTAATACTATTTACGGATGACATAAGAAAGTCGTAAAGATTCCAGAAAATTATTAAAAGTAAATGAATTCAGTAAAGTTGCAGGATACAAAATCAATACACAGAAATGTGTTGTTTATACATAATGAACTGGCAGAAAGATAAATTAATCAGATAGCCCATTTACAGTTGCATCAAAAAGAATAAAATACCTAGAAATAAATTTAACCAAGGAGATGAAAGAGTTGTATATTAAAAACTAGAACATTAATGAAAGAAATTGAAGAAGATAGAAATAAATGCAAAGATATTTCATGTCCGTGGGTTGGAAGAATTACTATTGTTAAATGACCTTACCTCTCAAAGCAGTCTGGAGATTCATTGCAATCCCTATCAAAATTTCAATGGCAGTGCTTGCTTCGGCAGCACATATACTAAAATAGGAACAATACAGAGAAGATTAGCATGGCCCCTGCGCAAGGATGACACGCAAATTTGTGAAGCGTTCCATATTTTATAAAAAAAAAAAAAATCAATGGCTGGCTTCTCTGGTGTCACAGTGGTAAAGAATCCACCTTCCATTGCAGAAGACATGAGTTTGATCCCTGACCTGGGAAGGTCCCACATGCTGTGGAGCAATGAACCTGTGCAACACAGCTGTTGAACCTGTGCTCTGGAGCCCAGGAATCACAACTGAGCCCAAAGGCCCTGGAGCCTGTGCTCTGCAACAAGAGAAGCCACTGCAATGTGAGATGCCTGGGTTCAATCCCTGGGTTGGAAAGATCTGGAGAAGGGCTAGGGTGTGTGTGTGTGTGTGTAAAATGGGAAATTCTGTAAAAAAAAATGTTTATTGGCCAGTCAGGATACCTTGGCTTAATACCTGTTTGTTGGCTTACATGAGTTACTGACTTTTCATCGTTCTTAGCATTCAATACACTACTAGTTCTTTGTGTTCTTTTTATGTAATAACACTCTCTGTTAACAAATATGTCCAGAATGTTCCCACTGTGATCCTTGAGTAGTTTCCTCAAAATTAGACAAGAAAATGATAAAATATATCCAGATCGGGAAAGAAGAAGTAAAACTAATACTATTTACGGATGACATAAGAAAGTCGTAAAGATTCCAGAAAATTATTAAAAGTAAATGAATTCAGTAAAGTTGCAGGATACAAAATCAATACACAGAAATGTGTTGTTTATACATAATGAACTGGCAGAAAGATAAATTAATCAGATAGCCCATTTACAGTTGCATCAAAAAGAATAAAATACCTAGAAATAAATTTAACCAAGGAGATGAAAGAGTTGTATATTAAAAACTAGAACATTAATGAAAGAAATTGAAGAAGATAGAAATAAATGCAAAGATATTTCATGTCCGTGGGTTGGAAGAATTACTATTGTTAAATGACCTTACCTCTCAAAGCAGTCTGGAGATTCATTGCAATCCCTATCAAAATTTCAATGGCAGTGCTTGCTTCGGCAGCACATATACTAAAATAGGAACAATACAGAGAAGATTAGCATGGCCCCTGCGCAAGGATGACACGCAAATTTGTGAAGCGTTCCATATTTTATAAAAAAAAAAAAAATCAATGGCTGGCTTCTCTGGTGTCACAGTGGTAAAGAATCCACCTTCCATTGCAGAAGACATGAGTTTGATCCCTGACCTGGGAAGGTCCCACATGCTGTGGAGCAATGAACCTGTGCAACACAGCTGTTGAACCTGTGCTCTGGAGCCCAGGAATCACAACTGAGCCCAAAGGCCCTGGAGCCTGTGCTCTGCAACAAGAGAAGCCACTGCAATGTGAGATGCCTGGGTTCAATCCCTGGGTTGGAAAGATCTGGAGAAGGGCTAGGGTGTGTGTGTGTGTGTGTAAAATGGGAAATTCTGTAAAAAAAAAAAAAATGTTTATTGGCCAGTCAGGATACCTTGGCTTAATACCTGTTTGTTGGCTTACATGAGTTACTGACTTTTCATCGTTCTTAGCATTCAATACACTACTAGTTCTTTGTGTTCTTTTTATGTAATAACACTCTCTGTTAACAAATATGTCCAGAATGTTCCCACTTGTGATCCTTGAGTAGTTTCCCTCAAAATGGAGCTGATGTGATGCAGAAGATATATAAGCTCTGGAAAAGATGACAAGTGTCTATTGTTTACTTTACAGGGTTTTTTCATCTCACAACACTTTATCTCAATCACATGTCCACACAAGTGCCTCTCTTGAAATATCTCGAAAATGGGAGAAGAAGAATAAAATTGTTTATCCTCCACAACTGCCTGGAGAACCTCGGAGACCAGCTGTAAGTTTGCGGGTAGAATTAATCTCTTGATTTTGATAAAGCTCTCTTACTCTGTATAGCTAGCAATCTAATATTCCATGTTCAGAAAAGAAAAAAATTATGTAGAAGTTTGCTTGATTCTTTAACTGATACAGAAAATGTTCTAGATTTATCTTTTTGGTAGTTACAAAGATCTTTGTTTTACTTATTTATTTGCTTTGGCTTAACATCCTGGATGAGGAGGGCATGGCAACCCATTCCAGTATTCTTGCCTGGAGAATCCCCATGGACAGAGGAGCCTGGGGGCTACAACTCATGGGGTTGCAAAGAGTCAGACAGGACTGAGCGACTAAGCACAGCACAGTCTCCTGAACAGGGACCTTACCTCTAAAGCACAGTCTCCTGGATAGGGACCTTAGCTCTGAAACTGAGCTAATAACTAGCAACGAGACTGAGTTTTGACAGCCCAAGAGACTGATAATGGAGCATGTGAGGTTGGCAAGAATAGTGTAAGCCATTGCCTGATATTTATTTATTTTTAAAATAACTTTATTTGTTTATTTTGCCTTTGTTGGGTCTTTGTTGCTGGGAAGTCTTTTCTCTAGTTGTGGAATGCAGAGGCTACTCTGGTTGTGGTGCACAGGCTCCTCATTGTGGTGGCTTCTTTTGTTGCATGGCTCCTAGAGCACGTGGGCTTCCGTAGTTGTGGCACATGGGCTCTAGAACCTAGGCTCAGTAGTTGTGGCTCATGGGCTTAGTTGCCCCATGGCATTCAGGGTCCTCGCCAACCCCAGGTCAAACTGGTTCATGGGGGGTGCACAGGCATCATTATGGCTTCTTTAGATTCAATACACTACTAGTTCTTTGTGTTCTTTTTATGTAATAACACTCTCTGTTAACAAATATGTCCAGAATGTTCCCACTTGTGATCCTTGAGTAGTTTCCCTCAAAATGGAGCTGATGTGATGCAGAAGATATATAAGCTCTGGAAAAGATGACAAGTGTCTATTGTTTACTTTACAGGGTTTTTTCATCTCACAACACTTTATCTCAATCACATGTCCACACAAGTGCCTCTCTTGAAATATCTCGAAAATGGGAGAAGAAGAATAAAATTGTTTATCCTCCACAACTGCCTGGAGAACCTCGGAGACCAGCTGTAAGTTTGCGGGTAGAATTAATCTCTTGATTTTGATAAAGCTCTCTTACTCTGTATAGCTAGCAATCTAATATTCCATGTTCAGAAAAGAAAAAAATTATGTAGAAGTTTGCTTGATTCTTTAACTGATACAGAAAATGTTCTAGATTTATCTTTTTGGTAGTTACAAAGATCTTTGTTTTACTTATTTATTTGCTTTGGCTTAACATCCTGGATGAGGAGGGCATGGCAACCCATTCCAGTATTCTTGCCTGGAGAATCCCCATGGACAGAGGAGCCTGGGGGCTACAACTCATGGGGTTGCAAAGAGTCAGACAGGACTGAGCGACTAAGCACAGCACAGTCTCCTGAACAGGGACCTTACCTCTAAAGCACAGTCTCCTGGATAGGGACCTTAGCTCTGAAACTGAGCTAATAACTAGCAACGAGACTGAGTTTTGACAGCCCAAGAGACTGATAATGGAGCATGTGAGGTTGGCAAGAATAGTGTAAGCCATTGCCTGATATTTATTTATTTTTAAAATAACTTTATTTGTTTATTTTGCCTTTGTTGGGTCTTTGTTGCTGGGAAGTCTTTTCTCTAGTTGTGGAATGCAGAGGCTACTCTGGTTGTGGTGCACAGGCTCCTCATTGTGGTGGCTTCTTTTGTTGCATGGCTCCTAGAGCACGTGGGCTTCCGTAGTTGTGGCACATGGGCTCTAGAACCTAGGCTCAGTAGTTGTGGCTCATGGGCTTAGTTGCCCCATGGCATTCAGGGTCCTCGCCAACCCCAGGTCAAACTGGTGTCTCCTACATTGGCAGCAGATGGACTTTTTTTTTTAACCACTTAGCCACCACGGAAGCCCACAAATACCAATAAAATAGTTTCTGTAATTAATGAGCTTCTTTTACTTGAGCTTTTTGGACCTTAATATTAATTGGAAAAAAGAAATCATAATAGTATTTTTCAGGTCCAGAATCTAAAAGCAAAATTTTGCATTTTGCAGTACCAGTACCAGAAAGTAACCAGTCTTTTAGGATATTAAACGCACTTCAGGATGCATCCTAAATAGCAAAATTCCAACAGTTAACAGCAGATCATCTGCTTAACTCTAGAAAACGAAGAACAATGTCAGTAAAATAATTTGTTATGTATTGTAATTTACTGAAACTATTTTGAGTAACTTTTACATCATACATATTCTTATAAGTGCCTATGTGAAGACATTTGGTTTGATTTTGTATAAGCACTTTGGAGAAACCTAATTTAATTCTCTATTTTGCACAGAGTTTGTTTGTGGGAGTGATTGTTTTGGAAAGTACCTTAACATTTTCTAAATAGTATTTGGTAGATTAATCTTAGTGTATAGGTTATGTCTATTATGACTATATTATTAATGCTGTTTATAAATACCGTGTGCAGTGCAGGAGATCTGGGTTTGATCCCTGGGTCAGGAAGATCCCCTGGAAAACAGAATGGCAACCAACTCCATTATTCTTGCCTGGAAAATTCCACGGACAGAAGAACCTGGGCTGTAGTCCAGTGCATCTCAAAGAGTTGGACATAACTGAGTGACTTTCACTTTTTTCCCTATAAATATCTTGCTTAATGAATGATTTGCTTACCAAACCCCATAGTTCATACACTGTGCCATTATTTACAGTGTCTCTTAGGCGTCTCAGTCTGCTATCTGCAAACATTCTAAAAATCAGTTTTGTCCCTTGTTTAAAAGAGGGCCAGATAATGTTTACCATTCTACCTCATTCTGATCTTCATCATTTGAAATATGTAGTTAAATAATAGTAGATGGAGCAATGAGTAAATCCTATAGCGGTAATTTAAGATAAATGTCACCCATTTAGACCACTTCTTTATTTTTAAGATTATGTTCCTAATTTAGCTAGCACAGATTTCCAAACAGTGTATATGCATATAGAGACTGCATGTTACATGTGACTTCATCTTGGTAAAGGAAGTAAGTCAGAGAGAAATGAAAGACTTTAATAAATATATGTGTGTGTGTATGTATATATTATATATTTATAATAGTCATACTTTGTTAAATAGGGCTTGATTTTACTTTTGAGGTATCTTTGAAGAAGCTAAGTTAAATAAATTAGAAGTCTAGTGAGACTCTTATCAAAACTGAACAGCCATTTCTATAAGAGGCATATTTTTAATTTGTGAATTAATTGACATCCTGATGATATGTCATGCTTATGGGTCATTAATGTGGGTGCTGTCTGACTAGCACTTTCATTAGGTGACAATTTTGTTGCTGTTTGTATCATTATATACATTTAAAAATAAACTTTTTACAAGTTACTCATTTAGACATTTCCTAATTAAGACTTTTACTTCATTTGAATAACTGTTTTACATGTTATATTGTAATTAACTTTACCTAATTTTACCATGTAAGTTAATTAATAGCAGCGATTAAGTCTTTGAAATTTTTTTGTTTGTGGGAGTGATTGTTTTGGAAAGTACCTTAACATTTTCTAAATAGTATTTGGTAGATTAATCTTAGTGTATAGGTTATGTCTATTATGACTATATTATTAATGCTGTTTATAAATACCGTGTGCAGTGCAGGAGATCTGGGTTTGATCCCTGGGTCAGGAAGATCCCCTGGAAAACAGAATGGCAACCAACTCCATTATTCTTGCCTGGAAAATTCCACGGACAGAAGAACCTGGGCTGTAGTCCAGTGCATCTCAAAGAGTTGGACATAACTGAGTGACTTTCACTTTTTTCCCTATAAATATCTTGCTTAATGAATGATTTGCTTACCAAACCCCATAGTTCATACACTGTGCCATTATTTACAGTGTCTCTTAGGCGTCTCAGTCTGCTATCTGCAAACATTCTAAAAATCAGTTTTGTCCCTTGTTTAAAAGAGGGCCAGATAATGTTTACCATTCTACCTCATTCTGATCTTCATCATTTGAAATATGTAGTTAAATAATAGTAGATGGAGCAATGAGTAAATCCTATAGCGGTAATTTAAGATAAATGTCACCCATTTAGACCACTTCTTTATTTTTAAGATTATGTTCCTAATTTAGCTAGCACAGATTTCCAAACAGTGTATATGCATATAGAGACTGCATGTTACATGTGACTTCATCTTGGTAAAGGAAGTAAGTCAGAGAGAAATGAAAGACTTTAATAAATATATGTGTGTGTGTGTATGTATATATTATATATTTATAATAGTCATACTTTGTTAAATAGGGCTTGATTTTACTTTTGAGGTATCTTTGAAGAAGCTAAGTTAAATAAATTAGAAGTCTAGTGAGACTCTTATCAAAACTGAACAGCCATTTCTATAAGAGGCATATTTTTAATTTGTGAATTAATTGACATCCTGATGATATGTCATGCTTATGGGTCATTAATGTGGGTGCTGTCTGACTAGCACTTTCATTAGGTGACAATTTTGTTGCTGTTTGTATCATTATATACATTTAAAAATAAACTTTTTACAAGTTACTCATTTAGACATTTCCTAATTAAGACTTTTACTTCATTTGAATAACTGTTTTACATGTTATATTGTAATTAACTTTACCTAATTTTACCATGTAAGTTAATTAATAGCAGCGATGTTTAACCAGGTCTTCTGACCTCCAACTTTGCCACCTTATCTATTTGCTGTGGTAGGTTTATTTACTGAGACTTTGTCTGGTTTATCTTTAGGAAGTGCCCTTAGACATTGCACCTGCCTCAAATGTTAAGCTTTCTAGTTTTAGAAGACGATAATCAGATAACTTTCCCCTTTTCTGGTAAACACTTCATTCCTCTTTTGCCAGTGTTTTGTCATGGTTACAGTGTCACTTTTTGAAAACTTTGATAGGTGATTGTATACAATTGAGGTTTAAAGATATCCTACCATGGGAAATCAAGAGTTGAAAAGTTTCTACTGGAAGAATAGGCCTTCAGATAGTCAGATGTTTTCAGGTAAAGATTTTTCTGAGCCCCAAATTCTTGCCTCTTCGCATGCGCCTCTAGAGAAATACATCACGGACCAGTGTGTGGTCCTGGTTCTCCTGACTGGCAAGCCTCTCAGCAGCTTTTCTAATTCTGTTCATCTTGGGCTATGCATCTTTAACTTTCTTGTTAAGTTTGTTCTTCTAGAATAGGACTAATGTGCAAGTGATAGTACAACAAGAATATCACCTGGCCAACACCAAGACAATGCTGGAACAAGCTGCCATATCATTCCGTGGAGCTGCACCTTCCTCCCTAAATATACCCTGACAGAGAGCAGACGTTGGGCACCCAGAGCCCCACAACGCCCCCGTGTAGCCTGAAGAAGGCAGAGCTATAATCGCCCCTTTTCCCTTGAGACTGGGTGCCCAAATGCCCGAGAAGAGGAATAGGTAGATAGATAGACACGAGCAGGGTATCCAAAGGGGCCAAAGAATTGGCCCTCAAAATAAAGAGAGGGAGGACTTTCCTGGTGGTCCAGTGGGTAAGGATACCACCTTGCAGTGCGAGGGGCGCCAGTTCAAGCCCTGGCCTGGGAGGATCTGGCGTGCTGCGGAGCGGCTGGACTAATGTGTCCAGTTACCGAGCCGGAGCTCTGGAGCACATGCGCCTGGAGCTGGTGCTCTGTGACAACAGAGGCCACCGCGATGGGAGGCCCACACGGACCAAAGAACAAAGATGGATGAAAAAATAGATAAATGAAAGACCAATAGAAGTGCCCTGCCCACCCCCCTCCCTCCCCAACCCGCACCACCACCCCCCCAAAAAAAAATAAAGAGAGGGAGGAATGTGGTACACAGCAACAAAAGAACAAGGCAAACAAGGAGGGTCTTGGAATGCAGGAACAGATAAACCAGACCCTTTCCTCCTCCAGGCTGTAGTACACCACCCAGTCCTTAAGACCCCTTTGCTACTCCTTGGATCCTGCTGTCTTTCCCTCACGCTGTGGTCATAACTGTGCCCCACCCAGTAGACCAGGCAGTCAGCAGTGATCCTTAAGACTCCTATGCTACTCCTTAGACCCTGGCTATAATATGGATCAAAGACCCCTGCTTGGGGTCGACCTTCAGATAGTCAGATGTTTTCAGGTAAAGATTTCACCCAAATTCTTGCCTCTTCGCATGCGCCTCTAGAGAAATACATCACGGACCAGTGTGTGGTCCTGGTTCTCCTGACTGGCAAGCCTCTCAGCAGCTTTTCTAATTCTGTTCATCTTGGGCTATGCATCTTTAACTTTCTTGTTAAGTTTGTTCTTCTAGAATAGGACTAATGTGCAAGTGATAGTACAACAAGAATATCACCTGGCCAACACCAAGACAATGCTGGAACAAGCTGCCATATCATTCCGTGGAGCTGCACCTTCCTCCCTAAATATACCCTGACAGAGAGCAGACGTTGGGCACCCAGAGCCCCACAACGCCCCCGTGTAGCCTGAAGAAGGCAGAGCTATAATCGCCCCTTTTCCCTTGAGACTGGGTGCCCAAATGCCCGAGAAGAGGAATAGGTAGATAGATAGACACGAGCAGGGTATCCAAAGGGGCCAAAGAATTGGCCCTCAAAATAAAGAGAGGGAGGACTTTCCTGGTGGTCCAGTGGGTAAGGATACCACCTTGCAGTGCGAGGGGCGCCAGTTCAAGCCCTGGCCTGGGAGGATCTGGCGTGCTGCGGAGCGGCTGGACTAATGTGTCCAGTTACCGAGCCGGAGCTCTGGAGCACATGCGCCTGGAGCTGGTGCTCTGTGACAACAGAGGCCACCGCGATGGGAGGCCCACACGGACCAAAGAACAAAGATGGATGAAAAAATAGATAAATGAAAGACCAATAGAAGTGCCCTGCCCACCCCCCTCCCTCCCCAACCCGCACCACCACCCCCCCAAAAAAAAATAAAGAGAGGGAGGAATGTGGTACACAGCAACAAAAGAACAAGGCAAACAAGGAGGGTCTTGGAATGCAGGAACAGATAAACCAGACCCTTTCCTCCTCCAGGCTGTAGTACACCACCCAGTCCTTAAGACCCCTTTGCTACTCCTTGGATCCTGCTGTCTTTCCCTCACGCTGTGGTCATAACTGTGCCCCACCCAGTAGACCAGGCAGTCAGCAGTGATCCTTAAGACTCCTATGCTACTCCTTAGACCCTGGCTATAATATGGATCAAAGACCCCTGCTTGGGGTCGACTGTCCCTTAAGATGGCCCGCTGTACTGGCAGCGACTCTGCCTTCCCCCACTCTAATAAACTTTACTTTCCTCTCAAAAAGAAAAAAGAGTTAAAGAAAAAAAAAGAGTTGAAAAGTTTCTATATAAAAGGTTTTGGTGACTGTATTAATTTTTATAGATTAATATTATTGGTCTCGACAGTTCTCCTGTGCTCCCCAGGACAGTTTATTGCTAAAAATGTAATTAGTCTGTTGCTACACTGTACAGCCTTCAGTATCTGCTGCAACAGAATTGAAATCTGCTACATAAAAGGTAGCCACTTGAGGCCATTTCGTGGACGCCGTGTGTTAGGGAGCGTCCGGGAGTGCTAGGCGGGATTGGGCCGGGGAGACCCAACCTAGGTTCTGTGGACTTGAACCTCCTCGTTTCTAACTCAAGATCTCGAAATGCATCGTGATTCCTGTCCATTGGACTGCAAAGTTTATGTAGGTAATCTTGGAAACAATGGTAACAAGACTGAGCTGGAACGAGCTTTCGACTATTATGGACCACTCCGAAGCGTGTGGGTTGCTAGAAACCCTCCAGGTTTTGCTTTTGTTGAATTTGAAGATCCCCGAGATGCAGCTGATGCTGTCCGAGAACTAGATGGGAGAACACTATGTGGCTGCCGAGTAAGAGTGGAACTGTCGAATGGTGAAAAGAGAAGTCGAAATTGTGGCCCACCTCCTTCTTGGGGTCGTCGCCCTCGAGATGATTATCGGAGGAGGAGTCCTCCACCTCGATGCAGATCTCCAAGACAGAGAAGCTTCTCTCGCAGCCGGAGCAGGTCCCTTTCTAGAGATAGGAGAAGAGAGAGATCACTGTCCCGAGAGAGAAATCACAAGCCCTCTCGCTCTTTCTCTAGGTCTCGTAGCCAATCTAGGTCAAATGAAAGGAAATAGAAGATCCGCTGGCAAGAGGAGGGGTGTACAGGAAATAACTTCATTTGACAGGAGTATGTACAGAAAATTCAAGTTTTGTTTGAGACTTCATAAGCTTGGTGCATTTTTAAAATGTTTTAGCTGTTCACATTTGTTTGTCTGTTGGAACAGTGACACACAGGTGTAATTCTCTATGGTTTGAAATGGATCATATGAGGCATGTAATATCAAGAATTGTTACTTTACAATGTTCCCTTAAGCGAAATTGAATTTGCTTTGAATTTTAGTCTTAGATAAGACTGATGATAATAAACCTCTTAACTCTTGCTCAGCTAAAGTCAATGTTTAACATCATGGAAACAAAAACTGGCAAAAATTGAAACTATTTTCATAGCTGGGGTATGGTGTGCAGCTGTAGTTAAGCAGTTTTTAAAAGCTGCTGTGAACACAAAGCCAGCAGGTAAAAATTAAAGCTGCACCCTTAAACAAGATTAGAGGTTTAAAAATTCCACTAGACTTCATGCTGGACAAAAGGTTGTCCAGTTGGTATAGAATCTAAGAAGTTTCAAGAAACTTAGTTTATCTTTGCTTTAGGTCGTAAGTTACTTCTGTGATTGCTGTATATGAATACATAGTTCTTTGTAGCATTCTTTATTTGGAAATTTGAGACTACTCAAGATACCAAATGTCCTGCGAGTTTAAGGGTACGTTGTAGAGCTGAACTGAGTTACTGTGCAAGATTTTTTTTTCATGCTGTCATTTGTAATATGTTTTGTGAGAATCCTTGGGATTAAAGTTTTGGTTACAAAAAAAAAAAAGGTAGCCACTTGAGAAAACTCTGCGGTTTCTGAGTCATTTGTAAACTTCTAGCAGGATTCAGAATGTTTGAAAGTTCTGCCATTTCTCTGCTGTTAGTTTGCTTTGAATACTTTTTCTATTTTTTTTTTTTTTTTGAGTGTCAATGGGTATAGTAGTAGAAAGAGTGCGGGATTTTGAGTCACGAGGGGAACTTTAAAAATACACCTGCCAGACATTGTATTAGGCCTTTCACATGCTTTCCTGGGTGTCTCTTACGAGCTTTGGGATCTTGGACTTGATTTCTCTGATTCTTATTTTGTAAAAGATTTAGAAAACATTTTCTCTCCCAACTCAGAGTTAGGTCATATGAAATAATGGGCTTGAAAAGTGCTTTGTGAACTGTTTAATGGATGATTGATTTAAACATTCAGTGGGATATACCTAGCACCTATAAATAGAAGATAATAAAAGCCTATCATTTACTAAGATTTTACCATGTGCTAGACACCATAAAGTACTTGCTTTATATAGGTTTCTTAATCCTTATGGTTTTAGGCATTAGATACTGTTATCTTCATTTTAAAGAAGAAGAAACTTAGGCAGAGAGAGAGATTAAGGAGCTGGGTTGCTGTAGCTGGTGAGTGACAGGGTGGAGATTCAAACCCAGGCTGTCTAATTCTAGAACCTATGCTCTGGACCGAACACCCACAATATGGTTTGCTTTTGATAAATAGCTTTTTATCCATGTTGCCATTGTTCTCCTCACTAATGAGAAACTTTTTTTCTTTTTTTGTACCTTTTGTTCTTTAAGCTAGATAAACGTTTTCAAAATACTTTCAGTCTTTTACTATTCGCCTGTATAGAAGCCTTGCAGATGTTGTCACGAACTGGCAATTTTACAGTTTGTTTTTTCCCCTAGTAGTTTTTAAAGAAAAAATGAGTCTCCAAATTCTTAATAAGTTTGTTTTTTCTACTCAAGATACCAAATGTCCTGCGAGTTTAAGGGTACGTTGTAGAGCTGAACTGAGTTACTGTGCAAGATTTTTTTCATGCTGTCATTTGTAATATGTTTTGTGAGAATCCTTGGGATTAAAGTTTTGGTTACAAAAAAAAAGGTAGCCACTTGAGAAAACTCTGCGGTTTCTGAGTCATTTGTAAACTTCTAGCAGGATTCAGAATGTTTGAAAGTTCTGCCATTTCTCTGCTGTTAGTTTGCTTTGAATACTTTTTCTATTTTTTTTTTTTTTTTGAGTGTCAATGGGTATAGTAGTAGAAAGAGTGCGGGATTTTGAGTCACGAGGGGAACTTTAAAAATACACCTGCCAGACATTGTATTAGGCCTTTCACATGCTTTCCTGGGTGTCTCTTACGAGCTTTGGGATCTTGGACTTGATTTCTCTGATTCTTATTTTGTAAAAGATTTAGAAAACATTTTCTCTCCCAACTCAGAGTTAGGTCATATGAAATAATGGGCTTGAAAAGTGCTTTGTGAACTGTTTAATGGATGATTGATTTAAACATTCAGTGGGATATACCTAGCACCTATAAATAGAAGATAATAAAAGCCTATCATTTACTAAGATTTTACCATGTGCTAGACACCATAAAGTACTTGCTTTATATAGGTTTCTTAATCCTTATGGTTTTAGGCATTAGATACTGTTATCTTCATTTTAAAGAAGAAGAAACTTAGGCAGAGAGAGAGATTAAGGAGCTGGGTTGCTGTAGCTGGTGAGTGACAGGGTGGAGATTCAAACCCAGGCTGTCTAATTCTAGAACCTATGCTCTGGACCGAACACCCACAATATGGTTTGCTTTTGATAAATAGCTTTTTATCCATGTTGCCATTGTTCTCCTCACTAATGAGAAACTTTTTTTCTTTTTTTGTACCTTTTGTTCTTTAAGCTAGATAAACGTTTTCAAAATACTTTCAGTCTTTTACTATTCGCCTGTATAGAAGCCTTGCAGATGTTGTCACGAACTGGCAATTTTACAGTTTGTTTTTTCCCCTAGTAGTCTTTATAACATCATGAGACTTTGGAAAAATATAACTTTGAGTACGAAAAGAGTCTCCAAATTCTTAATAATGTTTTTGTATCCTATGGCAGCAGCTTTATTTGGCACAGAAAGTAAAAACTTTATTAATAGTGTGTTACTGTCATTCTGATAAACTTGCTTAATTTTTTTTCCTGTTTGTAAGGAAATCTACCATTGTCGAAGACAAATAAAGTACAGCAAAGACAAGATGTGGTATTTGGCAAAATTGGTAAGCTAAAATGATTATTACCATTTAATACTTAGGGAGAAAAGCTACAAATTTTATCCCAGTATTTGAAAAAAGTAAAAAAACTTGCCCTGTTTTCTCAAAATTGAGGAATATAATTATATTTTTCAGATATTTGATAGGCAATTCAAAAATAATGGCTCAGAGATTATAGTGATTTTTGCTTAATTTTTACCTCCCAAGAGTCTCAGTCATGTTGGGTTCCTAGATATTTAGAGGCATCAGGAACCTGACTTATGGTTAGAGAAGCTAGGAACCCAGCTTACATATCTGTAAAAGCTGATTAAATTTACATATCTGTAAAGCTGTTTCAGAACTGTTGCTTTTAAAGTTTTTCACCCAGAAAATGACATTTATATATGAAAGAAGACAAAAGCAGCAAATACATGTGTGATACATTTATTCTGTAGGAAAAGGAGATGCCTTAAATGCCTACTGTGATCCTTGCCAGCCTGTCATCTTTTCTTATGTCTACCTCTTTTTTATTATTATTAAACCCATTATAATCCATTCTAGTAGTTGACATTTTGAAGTTTGATTTTGACTTAAGAGTTGTGGCACCCCTTCTCAAACTTGTTTTCTTCTCTTTTGCCTGCATTTAGTTAGCTATTTTTATTCCTAATGAAAAAAACTTTGCCTACTTTTACTGTGATGTGATTAATGTGTAATGCTTAGCTATTTTTAGAAGTACTTTGAATTATGTAAGGCTTTTACTTTTCACTGAAAAAGGAAATGCTGACTTTGTAAACTAATTTATTTATTTTCTCTTGTCTGTTACCCTTTTAATTCTAGATACGAGGAATGTCAATTGACCAGGCTCTGGCTCAGTTGGAATTCAGTGACAAAAAAGGGGCCCAGATAATTAAAGAGGTAAAGTAAAATTCGTGGGAAAGGGACACATGGTTGTCTTGCAGGTGTTAATAAGCTTGCCTCAATCCTGAATTCCCTAGTTAAAATGCATAGTCTATATTATACAGATTTAGAGTACTCAGTTTTATTAATGTCCTTATACCTTAGGAATGTTCTGTGCTTTGAGTGTTCTTTATCCTGAGATGCTTTTATTTGCATCAAATAGTGATTTATATTTTATGGTCTGTCTCTAGAGTGATAACATCTTATTTTTAAAATGACTGGAGGCTTGATATATTATTTTAGAAGATTTTTTTGGGGTGTGTGTGGTCAGTTCCACAACTGAGAGCTTGGAGGTTTGTAACTAGTGAATAGAAGGAGCATTGGATGGGGACTCCAGGAGCTTGTCTTATCTTTCTCTACGGCAGTTTCTATTTGACTGTGGTCAAGGTACTTTTAACTATACTTCCGTGACTTTTCACATTAAGTTAGATCTTTTTTTAAAAAAAATTTTATGTCATGCCTCTATCTGTAAAGCTGTTTCAGAACTGTTGCTTTTAAAGTTTTTCACCCAGAAAATGACATTTATATATGAAAGAAGACAAAAGCAGCAAATACATGTGTGATACATTTATTCTGTAGGAAAAGGAGATGCCTTAAATGCCTACTGTGATCCTTGCCAGCCTGTCATCTTTTCTTATGTCTACCTCTTTTTTATTATTATTAAACCCATTATAATCCATTCTAGTAGTTGACATTTTGAAGTTTGATTTTGACTTAAGAGTTGTGGCACCCCTTCTCAAACTTGTTTTCTTCTCTTTTGCCTGCATTTAGTTAGCTATTTTTATTCCTAATGAAAAAAACTTTGCCTACTTTTACTGTGATGTGATTAATGTGTAATGCTTAGCTATTTTTAGAAGTACTTTGAATTATGTAAGGCTTTTACTTTTCACTGAAAAAGGAAATGCTGACTTTGTAAACTAATTTATTTATTTTCTCTTGTCTGTTACCCTTTTAATTCTAGATACGAGGAATGTCAATTGACCAGGCTCTGGCTCAGTTGGAATTCAGTGACAAAAAAGGGGCCCAGATAATTAAAGAGGTAAAGTAAAATTCGTGGGAAAGGGACACATGGTTGTCTTGCAGGTGTTAATAAGCTTGCCTCAATCCTGAATTCCCTAGTTAAAATGCATAGTCTATATTATACAGATTTAGAGTACTCAGTTTTATTAATGTCCTTATACCTTAGGAATGTTCTGTGCTTTGAGTGTTCTTTATCCTGAGATGCTTTTATTTGCATCAAATAGTGATTTATATTTTATGGTCTGTCTCTAGAGTGATAACATCTTATTTTTAAAATGACTGGAGGCTTGATATATTATTTTAGAAGATTTTTTTGGGGTGTGTGTGGTCAGTTCCACAACTGAGAGCTTGGAGGTTTGTAACTAGTGAATAGAAGGAGCATTGGATGGGGACTCCAGGAGCTTGTCTTATCTTTTCTCTACGGCAGTTTCTATTTGACTGTGGTCAAGGTACTTTTAACTATACTTCCGTGACTTTTCACATTAAGTTAGATCTTTTAATTTAGTAGTTGAAAAACTGAGATTATTGAATTCAGACTTCTAAGAGACTCTGTCATGCCTCTATGCATTTGCTAAATATCTGTTGTGTACTCAGCTTTTTTTTTTTTTTAAAGCAGTCTTTTTTTTTTTTTTCCACTTCTTTTGGTCTTTCATTTATTTTCATCTTTGTTCTTTGGCCCCTGTGGGCCTCCCATCGCGGTGGCGTCTGTCGTCGCAGAGCACCGGCTCTGGGCGCATGCGCTCCAGAGCTCCGGCTCGGGAATTGGACACATCAGTCCAGCCGCTCCGCGGCACGTGGGATCTCCCCAGGCCAGGGATTGAACTGGCGCCCCTTGCCCTGCAAGGCAGTGTCCTTACCCACAGGACCACCGAGGAAGCGCCTGTACTCAGCTTTGTACTGTATCTTCATCTTTAAAGGAGGGAAAGGTCTGCTTTCTGTTATTTCTGACAGCAGTTGTCGCTATTTTAAAACATGTATTCTGGAGGAAACTAATTCAGAATATTTATGGAGTATAAATGCTTTAAGAATGCTTTTTGGGGGAGTGGGGAGGGCTGTGCCATGGGGCATATGGGATCTTAGTACCCTGACCAGATACTGAACCCGAGCCCCCTGCATTGGAAGCTCAAGCATCTTAACCATTGGACCACCAGGGAAGTTCCTAAATTCAGTAGTTCCTAAAGGAAATTTTCAAGTATGATTTTCTCTATTTGTCTGATGTTTTTAATGGTTATTTTGGATCCGTAGTGTGAGAATTTTCAGTAAGATTTAGCTCCTGAGCTTCTTGAACTTTCTGACACATCTCTAACTTAGAGACATAATGCTCATTACCAGGAGTGCTACTGCTCTTGGTGTTATCTCCTCCTTTACAGCTTACACATTCCATTTAAGCTTTAGCATGTTCTTTGCATTTGCAGTTCTTGTCTGAGGAAGGAAAGCTCACTGTTTTACTTCTCCTTAGTACTGTTATCAGTTGATCCTCTTTAAAGTTGACTCTCATAGGAAGGCATGTGATTAGCAGTCACAGAGAGATAACAACAAGAAATGAGAAATTTAATTCTGTATTAGTTCAAGGTCAGCCATGTGAGTGCCTTTTTTTTTCTTTCTTATTTAAGGTTCTCTTAGAAGCACAAGATATGGCAGTGAGAGATCACAATGTGGAATTCAGATCCAATTTATATATAGGTAAGATCTTTAATATTCTTACACATTGAAAATGTCTTCCAACACTGATGCCAAGTTTCTGTCTTATAATTGTCTTTGATATCTAAATACTTTGGACAGAGTTTGCCATTGAAAATGGCTGGTAATAGCTTATTCGTCTAGCATGCTAATGTTAGTCTGTTGTAAATGGTCTTAATTTTATTAGTTTATTGTTACTTGTTCTGTAATGAAACTGAGATCATGAAACATATTGCTGATAGTTGTTTAATAATGGGTAATAAGATGATACATAGAATGGTCCTTTATTCATAATAAAACTAAGGAAGAATGTAACTGATTTTTTTCAAAAAGTGAATTCTCTGTCAGGCCAAAGGAGATATATAAAGGATCACAGGCAGATTTTAAAAATCTTTATTTATAGTGTGCCACACCAGGTGCCTAATACCTGAAGGTATCCTGTAAGTTAGCCTTCCTGTTACCTGAGTGGAACAATTGTTGATGCACAAAAGTCAAGGGTCTTCGAAGGCTTGGCTGACCCAGGTGTGTGGTTCCTCTTTGTTGTTAGGTCCTGAGCATTAGCTCTGGTTTCCTGGGCTTGTTCCATATCATGTTCATCTAAGTGAAAATGTTCTGGGAAGCATGGTGCACTGTACCAATGTAACAGGTTTTTTGGTAGCATACCTTCATGCTACTCTTTTTTTCTAGAAAAAAATCTGTAGATACGGTATTTTAATTTCAAACTATGGGAACTGCTACTCTCCACACGGAGGAAAAGGCTGAATCGTTACAGCGGAAGCTAGCCATGCCTTACAGTTTTTCAGCAGTTAGAATTTTAAAAGATCATCTAAATCCTACTTTGTCACGTGACCTCTGCCCTCCTGGAGATGTTTATTCTGATTAAGTTCATGTTTTACTTCTCCTTAGTACTGTTATCAGTTTATCCTCTTTTAAGTTGACTCTCATAGGAAGGCATGTGATTAGCAGTCACAGAGAGATAACAACAAGAAATGAGAAATTTAATTCTGTATTAGTTCAAGGTCAGCCATGTGAGTGCCTTTTTTTTTCTTTCTTATTTAAGGTTCTCTTAGAAGCACAAGATATGGCAGTGAGAGATCACAATGTGGAATTCAGATCCAATTTATATATAGGTAAGATCTTTAATATTCTTACACATTGAAAATGTCTTCCAACACTGATGCCAAGTTTCTGTCTTATAATTGTCTTTGATATCTAAATACTTTGGACAGAGTTTGCCATTGAAAATGGCTGGTAATAGCTTATTCGTCTAGCATGCTAATGTTAGTCTGTTGTAAATGGTCTTAATTTTATTAGTTTATTGTTACTTGTTCTGTAATGAAACTGAGATCATGAAACATATTGCTGATAGTTGTTTAATAATGGGTAATAAGATGATACATAGAATGGTCCTTTATTCATAATAAAACTAAGGAAGAATGTAACTGATTTTTTTCAAAAAGTGAATTCTCTGTCAGGCCAAAGGAGATATATAAAGGATCACAGGCAGATTTTAAAAATCTTTATTTATAGTGTGCCACACCAGGTGCCTAATACCTGAAGGTATCCTGTAAGTTAGCCTTCCTGTTACCTGAGTGGAACAATTGTTGATGCACAAAAGTCAAGGGTCTTCGAAGGCTTGGCTGACCCAGGTGTGTGGTTCCTCTTTGTTGTTAGGTCCTGAGCATTAGCTCTGGTTTCCTGGGCTTGTTCCATATCATGTTCATCTAAGTGAAAATGTTCTGGGAAGCATGGTGCACTGTACCAATGTAACAGGTTTTTTGGTAGCATACCTTCATGCTACTCTTTTTTTCTAGAAAAAAATCTGTAGATACGGTATTTTAATTTCAAACTATGGGAACTGCTACTCTCCACACGGAGGGGAAAAGGCTGAATCGTTACAGCGGAAGCTAGCCATGCCTTACAGTTTTTCAGCAGTTAGAATTTTAAAAGATCATCTAAATCCTACTTTGTCACGTGACCTCTGCCCTCCTGGAGATGTTTATTCTGATTAAGTTCATGTCTTACCTCACCTCACCTGCAGCTGATGCTGGCAGCCATACCTACTTCTGAAATTCAAATGAGTTATGATTTGCAATAGAAATTTCTTATTTTAAAAGCCAAATCTTGTAAAACTAATTATATTCTGATACGTGCATAGAGGCAGAGGGGTATCAAAATGGCCACTCAGAAAATGCAGGCCCCAGTAGTTAATCATAAGCATTTTCTTCTGGGAGCAGCAAGAATGCATAATGTTGGAAAGACAGAATCATTGGAAGAGATGAAATGAATGAAGGGCAAGACCATTTGCTGAAAACCTTTTGGTGACCTTACCTGCTCTGTGACTGAATATCAAATCACATTTATTTAATTTTATTCAGTTTCATAGGAATATTGGCTTCTTAGCTGATAGGTAACTTTTCATAATGGAATTCACATGCAAGTGAGGTTGTGTTTAAATCACTTTCAGTAGTATGGAGAGACGGAATGAGGAGCTTAATCCTGATCTCCCAAGTGAAGGAACCAAGTCCAGCATTGCCTTTAAGCAGAAATCAGCTTAACCCAGCCTGCATGCATGAACCCTGTATGAATCATCTAAGCTTCTTGTTAAAAGCATGGTCCGGAGGGGTGGGAGGGGGGTAACTGGGTGGGCGGGGGGACCAGGGATGTGCATATGAATGGTCTGGGAACATACATGTTGGTGAACAACAAAACTCTGTAAAATCTTTAAAATTAAAAATTAAAAAAAAAAGAAAAGCACAGATTCCCAGGCCTCACCGCAGACTGAAACCCCAGAAGAGAGCGCTGGATAAGTTCTATTGATTTTTTACCTATAAAATGTGGGAATCTGATTGATGGTTCTTACAGTCTTTGAAAAGGCTTAAAAATTTCATTGCAATGACTTTTTTTAGAGCTTGAAAGCCTAGCTATTTGTTGGCTGCCTGTTTGGCTCAGCAGTAGCTCTTTCAGCCCCCTGAAATAAGTACGTATAGACATTTTTGGGGACTTGCTTTTTGGTAGCATATGTTCTCATTATATGGTAATTCTGTCAAATGCTTGTCATCAGTCTAAAGCTGATACCTGGTGTTGTAAGACCACAGACTTTGAAAGTTCATTTCCTTTTCAAACTTATAATGGTGACTAATGACCCTAAGATAGGCCTTAACAAGTGGACACGGACTAATAAAATGTCACTGCTCTGTGATTCATGGTATCTAAAGTAGTTCACTTCAGGGAAAGTGAGCAACCGACTTTGTAAATCAGTCTTCTGGGCTGAGAATGATCAAGGGGCAAGTGCAGAGTGTTCTGAAGTTAATGTTAAGATTCCCACTTACCTAAATACAAGTAATTGGGAATACTGACGCTATTTTAAATACATGGTGCCTGCTGGGCATTATCTTTAGAAGGTTGTTTCCACTTTTGAGATGTTTTAATGTGTTTTCTTCCATTCAGAAAATATTTGCGTGCCTTCGTTGGTACACCTCCTACACAGTTAGATGATGATGTATCTTTTATAATAATTTAAACCATTTAGTACTTGTAGTTTTGTTTTTTGACAATAATAGTCCTTTGGAAGAATATATAAATTGTTTTCCTGAATGTAAAAAAATCATACATATTGTGTTTTTGGAATACTTAGAAGTTTATTTTAGAGTTTGAGCAAATTTACCAGAGACATCCTTATTGGAAAAAAATCATATTAACTAGTAGAGAAATTTTTCAAAATCATCTCTGTTCCTTATGGGGCATGAACTTTGGGGGACAGTACAAGAGGAGTGAGTGTGAGTTTTGTTGAGGAAGTAACTGTTACAGGTGAAACATGAACACTTAACACAAGGTAACATATGATGTGGGACCAGAAAAGAGTAAGTGCTATTGTTAGAGAAGAGGAGATCAGTATAGGTTAGAATAGTCATGGAGATTTGCTAGAAAATTTTGTCTTTTAAAGATAAACTCTTGGGAATCAGAAATAGTGTCAAAGAGGAAAAATTTTCAGAGTTGAGCTAACCACCTAAGCAAGGACACGTAGGTAGGAGTGAGCAGTGATGTGTGGTACATGAGGAGAACCATGCAGAGGAAGCAGAGGCCTGACCTGGAGATGCTGGAGTTGAAAAGGTGGGTGGTCTGGATTCCAGAGGGTTGGACATGGCAGGCTGTGACATTCTGTTAGTATTGAAGAGGAGCCACAGGACGTTTGGGAGTAAGAGGTTTATGGTATTAAGGCAGTGTTTGAAGATAACTAGCTTTAAGCGTTGCTCTTGAAATTGTGCTATAGTGGGGCCTGGGGACAGAAAGGTTCCCCGATACCTTTTTTTTTTTTCTTTTAGTTTTGACCTCTTTGATTGTTTATTTATTTATTTATTTTCATCTATCTTTATTCTTTGTCCTGTTTGGGCCTCCCATTGCGGTGGCCTCTCTTGTTGCAGAGCACCGGCTTTGGGCGCATGTGGTCCAGAGCACTGGCTCACAATTGGACACACTGGTCCAGTCGCTCCGCGGCATGTGAGATCTTCCTGGGCCAGGGATCAAACTGAAACCCCTTGCACTGCAAGGCGGACTCTTTACCCACTGCACCACCACGGAAGCTCTCCCCAATATCTTGGTCACTCCTTTATCCTTAGGGCCCAGCATGGAGCGTTACACGCGGGAAAAACTTCAGAGTTTCTATTTGCTGAGTGAATGAATGGCGCAGTTTTAGATTTGCCGAGACCTATGTTTCATTCAGTGGGAGTCTACATATTGTTTCATTTTAATTGAAATATTTCTCTACTGAAGTAGTTTGAAACCCTTAACATATTGAATTAGTGGAGGGGAGACCGGAAGAGGGGAGACCAATTGGGAATCTGTACTCCTAAGCTTTGATTTTGTTCAGATCTGAGTGGCTGTGTTATATATTCCCATTCCAGGGTGTTAAAGAATCCTGGTGTTTCAGAAGAATTAATGTTTTTATTTTGACATAAAAAGGTGATGGCATTATATGCATAAAGGCAGGCAGATGATATTTTATGATCTAAAGACTGGCATTTAACAGGTATTGAGTGTCTGCTCTTTTATTATTTTGGGAGAGATGGAAAATTGTAGGGAGTTTGCAGTTTGCAGAATGTGTGGTTACACACCTAAGCAAGGACACGAGGTAGGAGTGAGCAGTGATGTGTGGTACATGAGGAGAACCATGCAGAGGAAGCAGAGGCCTGACCTGGAGATGCTGGAGTTGAAAAGGTGGGTGGTCTGGATTCCAGAGGGTTGGACATGGCAGGCTGTGACATTCTGTTAGTATTGAAGAGGAGCCACAGGACGTTTGGGAGTAAGAGGTTTATGGTATTAAGGCAGTGTTTGAAGATAACTAGCTTTAAGCGTTGCTCTTGAAATTGTGCTATAGTGGGGCCTGGGGACAGAAAGGTTCCCCGATACCTTTTTTTTTTTTCTTTTAGTTTTGACCTCTTTGATTGTTTATTTATTTATTTATTTTCATCTATCTTTATTCTTTGTCCTGTTTGGGCCTCCCATTGCGGTGGCCTCTCTTGTTGCAGAGCACCGGCTTTGGGCGCATGTGGTCCAGAGCACTGGCTCACAATTGGACACACTGGTCCAGTCGCTCCGCGGCATGTGAGATCTTCCTGGGCCAGGGATCAAACTGAAACCCTTGCACTGCAAGGCAGACTCTTTACCCACTGCACCACCACGGAAGCTCTCCCCAATATCTTGGTCACTCCTTTATCCTTAGGGCCCAGCATGGAGCGTTACACGCGGGAAAAACTTCAGAGTTTCTATTTGCTGAGTGAATGAATGGCGCAGTTTTAGATTTGCCGAGACCTATGTTTCATTCAGTGGGAGTCTACATATTGTTTCATTTTAATTGAAATATTTCTCTACTGAAGTAGTTTGAAACCCTTAACATATTGAATTAGTGGAGGGGAGACCGGAAGAGGGGAGACCAATTGGGAATCTGTACTCCTAAGCTTTGATTTTGTTCAGATCTGAGTGGCTGTGTTATATATTCCCATTCCAGGGTGTTAAAGAATCCTGGTGTTTCAGAAGAATTAATGTTTTTATTTTGACATAAAAAGGTGATGGCATTATATGCATAAAGGCAGGCAGATGATATTTTATGATCTAAAGACTGGCATTTAACAGGTATTGAGTGTCTGCTCTTTTATTATTTTGGGAGAGATGGAAGGAAAATGGTAGTTAGCATAGATCCTGATAGGGTTGATCATTGTGTTTGTTTCATTTTTTTTCTTTTTTTAAAATAATTTTGGCCTCTTCTGTTGGTTTTTTATTTCTTTATTTTCATCCATGTTTATTCCTTGGACTGTGTGGGCCTCCCTTTGCAGTGGCCTTCCTCTCTGCAGAGCGCCGGCTCTGGGCGCATGTGCTCCAGCGTGCAGGCTCTTATTGGACACACCGGTCCAGCCACTCCACAGCACGTGGGATCCTCCCGGGCCAGGGATCAAATTGGTGCCCCTTGCACTGCAAGGCAGACTCTTTACCCACTGGACCACCAGGGAAGCCCGATCATTGTGGTTTGATAGGTTATATAGTGCTGCACAGTTAGTGAATTTTGATACTTCTTTCCCTGGAGTAGCAGTCCTCATTGTCAGCGTCTTTGGCGCTCACATTGGGCAGAGCGGCAGTTTTGGATAAAATTAGCTATCATGTTTGTAGCTTCTTCTTAGAGGTGTCTACACTCTTGCCACTGACACTGGGTTTTGTTTGTAGGATCCCTCCTGACAAATGGATTCAAGGCACCTGGTAGTTCTTTATGATAAAGTGATTTGTGTAATACTGATTTTTCTTTTGGAAAAGTTTTAAAAAAATTATTGAGGTATAATTGACATACAACATTGTGTTAGTTTTCAGGTGTACAACTGAATAATTCATTATTGCAAAATGATCACCATGACAAATCTGCTTAACATCTGTCACTATACATCTTTATAGGATTTTTGTGTGTGTGATGAGAGCTTTTATGATCCATTCTTTTAACTTTCAAATATGCAGTGCAGTGTTAATTGACTGTAGTAGCTGTGCTCTGTATTACATCCCCACAGCTTACTCATTTCATAACTGGAAGCTTGTACTTTTTGACTCCCTTCATCCATTTTGCACACCTACCTTCCACCCCTATCTTTGGAAATTCTTTTTTTTTTCTTTTTTTATTCTGATATTTTATTTTTTTTACTGTTTTATTTTATTTTTAAATTATTTATTTTAAAGGTTTTGCAGTTTTGTTGTTCACAGACATGTATGTTCCCAGATCAGTCATATGCATATCCCTGGTCCCCACCCCACCAGTTACCCCCATTCCACCCCTCCGGACCATTGCCCCATGCCATTGTGAGCACTCCTATTCCCTTAGCACAATGACAATAGCTATCTTTTCCACACATGACAGTATAAGTTTCCATGTTACTCCCTCCATGCCTCCCCCTCCCTATTTCTTCCCCACAGTGTCCACATGTCTATGCTCTGTCTGTTTTTTCCATGAGTTCCCTGCGTGTGTTATCAAGACCATCCTACTAGATTCCATATATGTTTGTTAGTATACTATATTTGTCTTTCTCTTTTTGACTTTGACTTCACTTTTTATGATAGGTTCTAGAGGCAGCCACTTCATTAGGACTGAGTCTTCTGCATTTCTTTTAACAGCTGAGTAGTATTCCATTGTATATATGTACCAGGGCTTCTGTATCCATTCATTCATCGATGGACATCTAGGTTGCTTCCATGTTCTGGCTATTGTATAGAGAGCTGCAGTGAACATTGGGGTACAGGTGCTTCTTTCAGTTTTGGTTTCATCAGGATATAAGCCTAATAGTGGGATTGCTGAGTCATAGGGTGCTTCTATTTTTAGTTTTTTAAGGAATCTCCATACTGTCTTCCATAGAGGCTGTATCAATTGACATTCCCACCAGCAATGCAAGAGGGTTCCCTTTTCTCCGCACCCTCTCCAGCATTTATTGTCTGCAGATTTTTTGAAGATGGCCATTCTGACGGGTGTGAGGTGATATCTCATTGTAGTTTTAATTTGCATTTCTCTAATAATTATCTTTGGAAATTCTTGAATTCATCTCTTTATTGCTCAGTAGATGAGGCTAATAAAAGGGCAGTAGTTCTCTCCTTACCTCACTGAGACCCTGGGCACTTTTCTTAGTCACTTTCATCCTTAGCTTTCTCTTGGGCAAAGCCAGGATGCTTCTGCTGAAACCATTCCATGAGAGGTTTGTAGTTAGAGGGCTGTACAGCACATATGTTGATATGGTCCCTGTAGTATAAAGTTCTGCCACAGTAAGAATAAAAGAATGGTGAGTAAGAAAGTGAATTAATTTGCCATATGTGCCTTTTTTCTTTTTTTTGCACTGAAGTTATGTATTTTAACAGCTTTACATGTAATATTCATATATAAAAAACTTTAAGTGCTTTTCTCCAATTTAAAAATCTAAAGAATTCAAAAATAAGGCATTCAATATTAGTACAGATTTACAAAATGTGTATATATTCTGTCATGAAAACTCCACGCCAACATTATACACTTGGAAAAAAATACAAACAGGATATATTACAAATTTATGTAAGCAATAACTTAGTTCACACCATGCAATAAAAAGTACATGAATCAAGGTACACAAGCTTTTGTTGGTTCTAAACTGAAGGACTTTTTTTTTTCTGCAGAATCCTTAAAACCTGTGGCACTTAAAATTTGTTAGCCTTTCTACTGAGAGGTAAATTATACACAACAATGATGAAAAAGATTAACAGACCAGTTGTCTATTATGCGTCATTCCAGCTTTGTTCAACAATGGCCGAAAGAAACTCTTTTCTTGTATTCTCGTTTGTTTTCCTGATAAAGCTGTGCTGCCTGACTATTGGCTGGACTATTTGGATTCGGTTCATCCAGCAGAGACTGAATTGATGTTAAGATAGAAGACACATCAAACATATGCTACCATCAGCATACACATTTGGATGAAACATTTTGGATAAAAACCTAACAGTTGGTGGTTTATTTGGATATTCTTCAGAAAATTCTATTACTAGTTTAAAAGTACCATCTTCAAAGGGTGTCCCTTCTGGTCCAAATATAACTGCATTCCACTGCATGATGTTGTTTTCAGATGGTGCACCACTGACACCCACAGGTGGATCTTGCAATCGCTTGAAATCCCGCCTAAGCCTCCTTCGGGGTCGACATGCTCTCCAGGTGCCCCGCGGTCAATCTGAACTATTATGTGCCTTTTTAAAAGGCTTACTAGACTAGCTAAAAGTGTAGGACTAAATAAATTCAGAAAGTCGTAAAAGGTACTGTGATTTTATTGTGGGTGAGCTGATGAACAAATTTCTTCTGGTACTATTTAGAGCATTTCTTCAAATTTTACAGGGTCAAACTTTGACATGTAGAATGGGGTGTGGAGATGCAGGGACAGATGTCATACAGGAATTCCTAAATCTGACTGTGAATCAGAATTTGGGAGTGGGGGCTGTTGTTTGCTCAGGATATAGTTTCCAAGGCCCACTCTAAATATAAATTAGAATATCAGCATCAGCATTCTAAACGTGTCCTGTAGGTTTTTTTGATGTAGTAGCCTGAGGAAGTATGTGGGAACCTTGGGTTCCAGAGGCTTCTCATGCAGTTAGAATAAAATCAGAATGTCTTCTCTCAGCTTCTAGGCTCTGGGTAGTCTTGCCTTCACCTCTGACCTCTTCCCCTTGTTTGTGTCGCGCTCTGCCTTGCTTACCGCGCTTCAACAGGCTTTGTTCCTGAAGTGAGCCGAGCATGTTCGCACCTTTGGTCTTTGGTGCTTGCTCTTCCCTCATCCTGGAGCTCCTTGCCCCTAGATAATTGCCTGAATGATTCATTCTGGTCTTGGGTCAAACGTCTCTTCCTCAAGGATGCCTCTTGACATGACCCAGTCTGAAGTTGCGCCCCCCTCCCCCGACCTCTTAGTCTTTATCACATCACTGCTGCCTTTTTTTCATAGCACTTGTCCCTAACTCAAGTGATGGTGTTTGTTTTCTGTTGTTCTCTAGAGTGTGCACTGCACGGGGGCCCGAGGTCTGTCTAGTGTTGTTCACTTTTATTTCTCCAGCACCTCGAGTAGAGCCTGGTCCTTAGTAAAGAAGCACTCAGGAGATACTTGTCTTGAGACAGGCCTGCTCTAGCCAGGCATCAAGCTCATGTCATCTTAGAATCTAGCTGAGAAGAGGGCAGAAATTGCTCAGCTGATCAAGCTGTGATCTTGCGGATAGAGTTGTTTCCTGTAATTCTCTTTTCTTCCCTGTCTAGCTGAGTCCACCTCAGGGCGAGGCCAGTACCTGAAACGTATCCGATACCACGGCAGAGGTCGCTTTGGGATTATGGAGAAGGTTTTTGCCGGATTTCCTGGATATTATGTGCCTTTTTAAAAGGCTTACTAGACTAGCTAAAAGTGTAGGACTAAATAAATTCAGAAAGTCGTAAAAGGTACTGTGATTTTATTGTGGGTGAGCTGATGAACAAATTTCTTCTGGTACTATTTAGAGCATTTCTTCAAATTTTACAGGGTCAAACTTTGACATGTAGAATGGGGTGTGGAGATGCAGGGACAGATGTCATACAGGAATTCCTAAATCTGACTGTGAATCAGAATTTGGGAGTGGGGGCTGTTGTTTGCTCAGGATATAGTTTCCAAGGCCCACTCTAAATATAAATTAGAATATCAGCATCAGCATTCTAAACGTGTCCTGTAGGTTTTTTTGATGTAGTAGCCTGAGGAAGTATGTGGGAACCTTGGGTTCCAGAGGCTTCTCATGCAGTTAGAATAAAATCAGAATGTCTTCTCTCAGCTTCTAGGCTCTGGGTAGTCTTGCCTTCACCTCTGACCTCTTCCCCTTGTTTGTGTCGCGCTCTGCCTTGCTTACCGCGCTTCAACAGGCTTTGTTCCTGAAGTGAGCCGAGCATGTTCGCACCTTTGGTCTTTGGTGCTTGCTCTTCCCTCATCCTGGAGCTCCTTGCCCCTAGATTATTGCCTGAATGATTCATTCTGGTCTTGGGTCAAACGTCTCTTCCTCAAGGATGCCTCTTGACATGACCCAGTCTGAAGTTGCGCCCCCCTCCCCCGACCTCTTAGTCTTTATCACATCACTGCTGCCTTTTTTTCATAGCACTTGTCCCTAACTCAAGTGATGGTGTTTGTTTTCTGTTGTTCTCTAGAGTGTGCACTGCACGGGGCCAGAGGTCTGTCTAGTGTTGTTCACTTTTATTTCTCCAGCACCTCGAGTAGAGCCTGGTCCTTAGTAAAGAAGCACTCAGGAGATACTTGTCTTGAGACAGGCCTGCTCTAGCCAGGCATCAAGCTCATGTCATCTTAGAATCTAGCTGAGAAGAGGGCAGAAATTGCTCAGCTGATCAAGCTGTGATCTTGCGGATAGAGTTGTTTCCTGTAATTCTCTTTTTCTTCCCTGTCTAGCTGAGTCCACCTCAGGGCGAGGCCAGTACCTGAAACGTATCCGATACCACGGCAGAGGTCGCTTTGGGATTATGGAGAAGGTTTTTTGCCATTATTTTGTGAAGTTGGTGGAAGGCCCCCCACCTCCACCTGAGGCACCAAAGACAGCAGTCGCCCATGCCAAAGAGTATATCCAGGAGCTTCGCAACCGGACCATCATTCACTCTTTATGATGGGACTTTATGGACTCCACAGTGTATATATTTTGCCATTTATTTCCTAAAACCAACAGAAATTAAAAGATGAATGCTTTTTATGAATTGTCATTGAATTGTTGAAATATGAAGTACAACTGTGAGTTTTACATGGGTATTTATAAATCTCTGTCCATCTCTTATGAGCCTCTATGTATATTTTATGTATTTGCAACTAGGAAAGGGAAATTGGCCAGTGAGTGAGGGTTTATATTTTCTTTATTGTTTTAGCTGAAACGTGAAATAATAGGAGTTTATTAGATATATTAAACTCCAAAAACCGTTTAACATAGAAAGTTTATTTTACTTAAATAATAATAATTTTTGTGTCTCCTTCCAACAGTGCTTTCTATTGCTTGGCTATCTTGTTTAGGGTTGATTCATTTTACAGAGTGAATTCAATTACAGAGAGACGAATTGAACCAGTCTCAGCCTTGCATTCTAAAATGAGTCAGTAGATGGCAGTCACTTCCCTCTTGTTAGCAGATATTGTTAGCCCGTTCAGCACTGCCTGGTTCTCATTGTTAGACAAGAGACCCTCAGTGTATGGCCATAGTCTGCTGTGTCTCTGATGTTTATATGCAGAGGAAGAACCTGGGATGCTTGCCTATTAATACAGACTTCTGGGTCTCCCTCCTAGAGATTTGATTGACTAGAAATTGGTTGTGAATAGGCACTTCCAGGTGATTCTGTTGCAGGGAATGCACTCGAGTCAAATGAAGAATGTAGCTTTAGTGCCAGGTCTTAAGATGGCATAACTAGTAGCTACTGTTTACTGGAACCTCATTGTTTGATATGCTCTGTGCTGTATTTTACAGATAACTATCTCCGGCTCACACTGCTTGTTAATACTGGAGCTATGATTTAAACTCTAGGTTTCTTATCTATTTTTGAATACCTAATGACTATAGAGGTATGTGTCTAAGCTTCTGCAGTTAACTTAATGTGTGGGTAAAAAGGCAAAGATCTCAGTGAATAAGCTAGTGAGGCGCAGGGCAGATTCATTCTGGGTCCTAAGCTATTATAGTATGGAATCATGGCAATAACACTGGAATGGTGGAAGACGACCTTCATTCAAGTCCTGGCATATTCACTAACCCAAAAGAAGACTCCGGACACATCTCCTTCCCTCCCTGACCTCCGTTACGCTAGAAGATAGAGGCCCAGAGTTCTCTGGAGACCATCTTCTTCAGAATCACTTGAAGAGCTTGTTAGAAGATCTATGTTCCTGGGCCTCATTCTCAGGCTTAGTGAATTAGGGTTTGGTGTTGGGGACCACCGACACCACTGGTAATGCAAGCCCCAATGATGTGCAGCTAAGAATCTCTGGACCAGAGGGTGTCTGGGCTCACAGATGCTCCATGAGTTTTAGTTTTAGAGTTTAACTTCCTTGGATGTGACAGAACACGCCAGGTGGTGATGTGGACTTCATAACTATAAATTACATAAATGGGGGTGCTGCTTCATCGGGCTGTTAAAACTGTTTTGAAATAGGAATGAAACAGATCTTGGATTCTAATGAAAAAAGGTTCTTGTGATATAAGATTCAGCCTTCATTTGGAACTCTTCTGGGTGTTGTTTTTTAAAGGTATACTAATTGCTAACCTTCGCTCGATTGACTTAGCACTGCCTGGTTCTCATTGTTAGACAAGAGACCCTCAGTGTATGGCCATAGTCTGCTGTGTCTCTGATGTTTATATGCAGAGGAAGAACCTGGGATGCTTGCCTATTAATACAGACTTCTGGGTCTCCCTCCTAGAGATTTGATTGACTAGAAATTGGTTGTGAATAGGCACTTCCAGGTGATTCTGTTGCAGGGAATGCACTCGAGTCAAATGAAGAATGTAGCTTTAGTGCCAGGTCTTAAGATGGCATAACTAGTAGCTACTGTTTACTGGAACCTCATTGTTTGATATGCTCTGTGCTGTATTTTACAGATAACTATCTCCGGCTCACACTGCTTGTTAATACTGGAGCTATGATTTAAACTCTAGGTTTCTTATCTATTTTTGAATACCTAATGACTATAGAGGTATGTGTCTAAGCTTCTGCAGTTAACTTAATGTGTGGGTAAAAAGGCAAAGATCTCAGTGAATAAGCTAGTGAGGCGCAGGGCAGATTCATTCTGGGTCCTAAGCTATTATAGTATGGAATCATGGCAATAACACTGGAATGGTGGAAGACGACCTTCATTCAAGTCCTGGCATATTCACTAACCCAAAAGAAGACTCCGGACACATCTCCTTCCCTCCCTGACCTCCGTTACGCTAGAAGATAGAGGCCCAGAGTTCTCTGGAGACCATCTTCTTCAGAATCACTTGAAGAGCTTGTTAGAAGATCTATGTTCCTGGGCCTCATTCTCAGGCTTAGTGAATTAGGGTTTGGTGTTGGGGACCACCGACACCACTGGTAATGCAAGCCCCAATGATGTGCAGCTAAGAATCTCTGGACCAGAGGGTGTCTGGGCTCACAGATGCTCCATGAGTTTTAGTTTTAGAGTTTAACTTCCTTGGATGTGACAGAACACGCCAGGTGGTGATGTGGACTTCATAACTATAAATTACATAAATGGGGGTGCTGCTTCATCGGGCTGTTAAAACTGTTTTGAAATAGGAATGAAACAGATCTTGGATTCTAATGAAAAAAGGTTCTTGTGATATAAGATTCAGCCTTCATTTGGAACTCTTCTGGTGTGTTAAAGTATACTAATTGCTAACCTGCAGGACTAGGTACTGTTTTAAATGTCGTATATACATTATCTCAATGAATATTTCCCATTGTGACTGTTGCTAAGTCTGGTTAGGTTCCAGGAGTGCACTTTCTAACATAAATGAACATTTTAACTTGAAATTAATTTTATATGGTTCAGAAACTGCTGTCTTGTTTATTCTTTAGCAATATCTGAATGCTTCTAATTTTGTTCTTATAATTTTTTTTGTCTGAGAATTATGATAGATTTAAACTATTTTTTGGTGGTGTATAGTACATTCAGGAAGACTTCCTAGGTGGCTCAGTGGTAAAAAGAATTCATCTGCCGAAAGAAAAAAGAGAACAACAACAAAAAATAAAATAAATAAGGAGAAAAGAAAGAGAAACAAACAAACAAAAAAGAATCCATCTGCCAAGCAGGAGATGTGGGTTTGATTTCTGAGTTGGGAAGATTCCCTGGAGAATGGCAACTCACTCCAGTATTATTATTTTTTTTTTCTTTTTTCCCCATTATGCCTCTTTTATTTACATTTATTTTCATGTATTTTTTTATTCTTTGGCCTGTGTGGGCCTCCCATTGCAGTGGCCTCTGTCTACGGAGCACTGGCTCTGGGCGCATGTGCTCAGGAGCGCTGGCTCATAACTGGACACACCCGTCCAGCCGCTCCACAACACGTGGGATCTTCCCGGGCCAGGGATCGCACCGGTACCCCCTGCACTTCAAGGTGGACTCTTTAACCACTGGACCATCAGGGAAGCCCTCACTCTAGTATTTTTGCTTGGAAAATTCCATGGACAGAGGAGCCTGGCAGGCTACGGTCCATAGGGTCACAGAGAATCAGACATGACGGAGCAACTAAACAACAACAACAACAGCAGCAGCAGCAGCAGCACATTGAAGAAGTGCACCAGTCATAAGCTTAGCTGAATAAAAGATGAAATGATGAATATGCCCAGGTAAGCAGGTAGAGAAATAGAACATGATAGCCACTTTGGGTCTCCTTCAAGCCCCTGCCCTGTCACTGCCTACCTCTCTTCCATGATGGACTTTTTTTTTTTAAGGTATGCTTTGCTTTTCTTCAACTCAGCATAACTTTTTGAGCAGCTGTTAATGGCTGGTGCTGAGGATAGAGGTGGTGAAAGAGGAATCAGCCCCTGTTCGTGGAGCTCACATTCTGCTGGGAAGGGCAGAGTAATTCAGTAAATCAGTAATTACAAGTGTTCACTGTGCTGAGATTAACAAGAGTAGAGAAATGTATCTACGGGAGCAGACATCAGAGTACCCTGGAAAACAGTCATTAGGTTTTGGGAAAATTGATTTTCTTAAAGGGATACAGTGAAGGGAATGGTTAAAAATGACAAATGTCATTTGGATCGGTAAAGGGTTATGTTGTCAAGAAAAAAAAAAAAAAACTTGGGGTTTGTCTTCAGCTGTATGAATGTTAGGACCCCTTCATCCTTGCAGAAGTGAAGAAGTATCTGGGGTGTGTGATGCAGAGGGGAGGGCACTGTCTGTGGAGCTGACTTAGAGTTGCCAAACTGTTTATGAGGCTTCAGCTAACCTTGAATGAAAGACATATGAAGTGGGGATACTGCAAACATGCAAAATAAAATGAATGTATTTCTCTTACAAGTGGTGAAAATATTGGAGTTTTTCCATGGACTTCATTTTAATGCAGAGGTTGTAATAACAATTTTAGTTAATTAAGAAGAGGTCAGTCACATGAGTGGGTTTAAAACAGAAAGTGTTTTGGAGTAGGTGAGCTTCCAGAAAGATTCTAAAGCAGGGCAAAATTGCATAGATGATATTATTAACACTTCTAGGAATAGGCCTCTTTTCTTAAATATCTGTCTCTGATATAACTGTCTAGGGCCAGATCTCTAGATGAGACCGGTTCCAACCTTAAGCAAACCAGCCTACTGTGAGTTATGTTAGTACACAGTTTATAGGATATATCTGTTATGGAACCACAAATACTTTGGATTTGAGAAGGAAAATATTGGTAAGTAAATCATACTTGTGCACTTGAATAAAATATTTTTTGTGTTTATCCAGTAGGGACTTGAATGAATTATTTTCACTATGATCCAAAGAGACTCATAAAAATTTTACTCTGGTAAGTAAGGGATGGGAATATCAAATAAAGTGGAATTTAGGGAAAAGGCATAAATGAACCTTGAAGGGTTGTTTAATGCACATACAGAGGAATATATTCTGCTGTCAATTTGAAACCATTTCTAAACCCCCTGAAGATCGTCTAAAAGTTCCAAGTTTCCACAGTGACTCCAGCATAAGAAATCTGATCGAAATGATTTAAGTTAGTTTTATCTCTCTGGCTATAGCTCTTGACTCCTTTCCTATGTCCATGCTCTTTATCTCTGACTCTGCAGCATGATCCCTGGAAAACAGTCATTAGGTTTTGGGAAAATTGATTTTCTAAAAGGGATACAGTGAAGGGAACGGTTAAAAATGACAAATGTAATTTGGATCGGTATAGGGTTATGTTGGAAAAAAAAAAAAAAAAAAACTTGGGGTTTGTCTTCAGCTGTATGAATGTTAGGACCCCTTCATCCTTGCAGAAGTGAAGAAGTATCTGGGGTGTGTGATGCAGAGGGGAGGGCACTGTCTGTGGAGCTGACTTAGAGTTGCCAAACTGTTTATGAGGCTTCAGCTAACCTTGAATGAAAGACATATGAAGTGGGGATACTGCAAACATGCAAAATAAAATGAATGTATTTCTCTTACAAGTGGTGAAAATATTGGAGTTTTTCCATGGACTTCATTTTAATGCAGAGGTTGTAATAACAATTTTAGTTAATTAAGAAGAGGTCAGTCACATGAGTGGGTTTAAAACAGAAAGTGTTTTGGAGTAGGTGAGCTTCCAGAAAGATTCTAAAGCAGGGCAAAATTGCATAGATGATATTATTAACACTTCTAGGAATAGGCCTCTTTTCTTAAATATCTGTCTCTGATATAACTGTCTAGGGCCAGATCTCTAGATGAGACCGGTTCCAACCTTAAGCAAACCAGCCTACTGTGAGTTATGTTAGTACACAGTTTATAGGATATATCTGTTATGGAACCACAAATACTTTGGATTTGAGAAGGAAAATATTGGTAAGTAAATCATACTTGTGCACTTGAATAAAATATTTTTTGTGTTTATCCAGTAGGGACTTGAATGAATTATTTTCACTATGATCCAAAGAGACTCATAAAAATTTTACTCTGGTAAGTAAGGGATGGGAATATCAAATAAAGTGGAATTTAGGGAAAAGGCATAAATGAACCTTGAAGGGTTGTTTAATGCACATACAGAGGAATATATTCTGCTGTCAATTTGAAACCATTTCTAAACCCCCTGAAGATCGTCTAAAAGTTCCAAGTTTCCACAGTGACTCCAGCATAAGAAATCTGATCGAAATGATTTAAGTTAGTTTTATCTCTCTGGCTATAGCTCTTGACTCCTTTCCTATGTCCATGCTCTTTACTCTCTGACTCTGCAGCTTGTCTTATTACAAGGTGGAGGCTGTTCTGTCCTCTTGGATTTGGGCTGCCTTTCTAATAGCGTGTGTCAGAAGTGACTTCGTGCAGTTTTTTAGCCTTGGCCCTGTTTGCCTCCTCTTACTTTCCTGGATCTCTGCTTCTGGATATAAACAAGCCCAGGCTGACCAACTCCAGGGTGAGAGACCACATGGAAGATAGATGGCCCCAGCTTACAGCCACCCAACCATAAGAGACATGAGAGAGCTTGGCTGACATCAGCATAACTGCCCAAGCAACAGAAACTGATGACAGGAGCATACATGAGCCCAGGTGAGAAGAGGTGAACCAGCACAACCAGGCTATAGACTCGTGAAGACCGTCAGTATGTTCTTATTAAGCCACTGAAGTTTCAGGTAGTTTGCTACAGAGTAGTAGCTGTGATAAATATTTCAAACTTTGTACTCTAAGGAGAACACCAGTCCATTTCAGATGTCTGTAACAATTTGTAAAATTGATTATACAAATTTAAAATTCTACAATCGTAGACTCTAAATTGGTTCTCAAATTGTAAATTTGATTTATAAAGAAGTCTTTACATTCTCTTAGATAAGAATTATATAGATCACTTTTTAAAATCACACTGCCCTAAAACCAGAAATTTGTTCTTTTTAGAAAGTTTAAGTATAATCTCCTTGATAATAAAGCACTCCTAATTCTTTGTTTTTTGGGGGGGAAGTGGACAGATTTTGTAAGTTTAATGAATAAATACGAATGATACAAATAGACAAAACAGGGAAGCTACCTAACTGTCCATTGATAAATGAATGGATAAAGAAGATGTGGTACATATATATATAATGGGATACTACTCAGTCATAAAAAAGAACAATAATGCCATTTGCAGCAGCGTGGCTAAACCTAGAGCTTATGGTACTGTCATTCACATTATCAAGTGAAGTCAAAAAGAGAAAGACAAATACTATGAAAGACAAATACATAGTACAAATACTATGATAACATTTACATGTGGAATATAAAATATGACATAAAATATGACACAAATGATTTACAAAATAGAAACAGACTCACAGATACGGAAAACAAACTTATGGTATGAGAGGGGAAAGGGCATGGAGGAGGGATAAATTAGGAGTTTGGGATTAGCAGATATAAAATAGGTGAACAACAAAGTCCAATTGTACAGCACAGGGAACTGTATTCAGTATCTTGTAGTCATAATGGAAAATATATGAACAGTAGATATGTGTGTGTGTATATGGATAAGTGTAGGTATATCTGTGTATATTTGTGTGTGTGTGTATATATATGTGTATATGTACATATATATCTGAAGCACTGTTGTATACCAGAAACTGACACAACATTGTATATCAGTTGTACCTTAATTAAAAAAATACAAATAAAAAATAGGAGACAAGGGCATACAATGTACAGAGAAAAACTAAGAATCCTGTGAAGTAATGGACTGGATCATTCTATTTCTCTGTACATTCTGGATTAGAATTGGTCAAAAAGATGAACTTGAGTAATAATTGTAAATTTGATTTATAAAGAAGTCTTTACATTCTCTTAGATAAGAATTATATAGATCACTTTTTAAAATCACACTGCCCTAAAACCAGAAATTTGTTCTTTTTAGAAAGTTTAAGTATAATCTCCTTGATAATAAAGCACTCCTAATTCTTTGTTTTTTGGGGGGGAAGTGGACAGATTTTGTAAGTTTAATGAATAAATACGAATGATACAAATAGACAAAACAGGGAAGCTACCTAACTGTCCATTGATAAATGAATGGATAAAGAAGATGTGGTACATATATATATAATGGGATACTACTCAGTCATAAAAAAGAACAATAATGCCATTTGCAGCAGCGTGGCTAAACCTAGAGCTTATGGTACTGTCATTCACATTATCAAGTGAAGTCAAAAAGAGAAAGACAAATACTATGAAAGACAAATACATAGTACAAATACTATGATAACATTTACATGTGGAATATAAAATATGACATAAAATATGACACAAATGATTTACAAAATAGAAACAGACTCACAGATACGGAAAACAAACTTATGGTATGAGAGGGGAAAGGGCATGGAGGAGGGATAAATTAGGAGTTTGGGATTAGCAGATATAAAATAGGTGAACAACAAAGTCCAATTGTACAGCACAGGGAACTGTATTCAGTATCTTGTAGTCATAATGGAAAATATATGAACAGTAGATATGTGTGTGTGTATATGGATAAGTGTAGGTATATCTGTGTATATTTGTGTGTGTGTGTATATATATGTGTATATGTACATATATATCTGAAGCACTGTTGTATACCAGAAACTGACACAACATTGTATATCAGTTGTACCTTAATTAAAAAAATACAAATAAAAAATAGGAGACAAGGGCATACAATGTACAGAGAAAAACTAAGAATCCTGTGAAGTAATGGACTGGATCATTCTATTTCTCTGTACATTCTGGATTAGAATTGGTCAAAAAGATGAACTTGAGTAATAATTGAAAATTAGAAAGGTGTTCATGCAGTCATTTTGGCATTTCGATATCTATCACGTTAGTGCATCAGTCTAAGACTCCACACTAGGGCAGCAAGTGTCCCATTTCAGTATCTTGTTAGTCTAATGTAAGCAAAAGGAAATTATTAAAGGGTCTTAGATAGCTCAGAGAATTTCTAAGTGGTCTCAGGACTAATATCTTCGCCTGGGTCTGCAACCACCGTGTTCCCTTTAGTCTGAATCAGGCGTGGGTGTCAGTGACTGGCAGAAGTGTCATAGGCTGACCCTTAGCTACACAGTAGTCTAGAATTTTACTTTCTAGTTTTCTAGCCTCTTAAAACATGTCTGTATTCTCCAGCTAGAGACCACAGTGACCACAATTAGCGTGGAACAAGTTAGATTTATAACTTGCTGCAGCAAGGGAGAGCATACATCGTGGGGATCATAGGGACTTCTCAGCAAGGGGATATTAGGATTTGGACTCTGGTTGAGTGACTTTCTAGGACCTGGGCTTTGATTGGTTAACTTGCTTGGGTTTGCTCTGAATTGGATGTCATTGGAGGTAAATACTATGATTGATTATCAGTAAGTTTTACATGTAGGGAGGGCAAACTAGCATAAGGAAATCGGTGTGGTTAATTGGTAAAGAATTAACAGTCACTCATTTTAGCAAAGAGAGGGTACTTTGTGCGTGGCACTACGACCTTGTTTTTTGTCTGTGCTTAGATGAAGTTGTGTCGTGGACTTGCTCTATCCCGTTTAATCATGTTCTCAGAATGACCTTGTCTGAGTTGGTATTCTGGGAGATGGTTTCTGTCCAGCAGGAGAATAACAGTGTCGAGTGCCTGGCCAGATTTTGACTGTTAGGGGGTGTTCTTTTCTTTTTCAAATACAGGCTGGAAGAGAATTCGAGTTGCTGTTGACTAAGTAAATTTGTGTCTGCCTCAAGTATTATGTCACTTAATGATGGAGCTCGGGCACTTCCACTAAAGTCAGGGACAAGTCAAATATGCCCACTCGATGGTTATTTACAATTTCTGGAAAGTTCAGTTAGAAACCGTAATACAAAATGAAGTAAGAGAGAAAGCTTTGGAAAGGAAGAGGTGAATTATTATTTGCATGTAATTGCCTCCCTAGGAACCCAAGAAAATCAACTGAAAAATCAGAAATAAAGGGACTTCCCTGGTGGCCCAGTGGTTAAGAATCTGCCTTCCAATGCAGGGGATGCCAGTTTGATCCCTGGTCAGGGAACTAAGACCCCACATACCACAAACTGACTAAGCTCACATGCCTCAACTAAGACCCAGTGCAGCCAAATAAATAAATATTAATAAAAAAAAAATCAGAAGTAAGGAGAGCTCAGTAAGTCAGTTGGTTACAAAATCAGTCTACAAAAGTCAGTGTTTATGCTTTAAATCAGCAGTCATTAGAATATACAATTTTAAAAAGCCATTAAAATAGAGACTAAAAGAGAAAATATCAAGGAATAAACGACATAAGGAAAGTGTGCAGGACCCGTATAAATAAAACTGTAAAACTTTCCTGGGAGTCTCGAAGACTTACATGGTAGGGCATACTGCATTCTTGGATAGCATAGCTCAATAATTCAGCCATTTCAATTCTAATAAAAATGTCAAAAGTATTTTTTTTTTTTTAACTAGGCAATATAATCTTAAGGTCACCTGGGAAGCTTAATAAAAGGCCGAGGAATTTTTAGAAGATTGAGAGGTGACTTACACTGCTAGAAAGAAAGATTTATTATCAGAGCAGTGTGGCTCTTATGTAAGAATAGAAATAGCCCCCCAACAGACTCAAGCATATACATCCGGTTTAGGATAAAGGTGAAATTGAAATGTTCTTATTCCTTGCTTAAAATAAAGGAAACTATTAATAAGCACATCTCTCTTATGCTAATAATGAGAAAATGACAGATAAACTACAAAATCATTTCTTTGCTTGAGCTCATGAGAAAGATGAGGTGGTGAGGCAACCTCATTCAGGAGAGAGAGGCAAGCCCCTCCCAGTAGAGATGGGGTTCACAACTATCTCCACTCCTGCAGAGAATGGGGAATAGAGACTCAGCTGCTGTCCACGTGGGGAAAAGAAATGAGCTAAATTGTAACACAAATCCACGTGTGGGTGAGCTGTAAACCCGGGGCAGCTGAGGTCGTAGAGTTCCCACTCAGACACAGACCCTCCACAGACTTCCGCCAGGTGCTCACAAGAAGTATTGGGGGCAGGCATGGAGACATGCTCTTAAAGCACAGCTGCGGTCCAGGCCAAGAGAGGCAGTGGATGCTGGGGACACACATGGCATTGGCTTCCCTGGATTTTCCTCCCCTAGGGATCAAAAGCGCTCAGCTGCTGGGAGTAGAGCAGAAAACTGAGTTGCCTGCAAGGTTCAAGGTAAGTGGATGTGGGGCTCAAGACCCTGCCTTTTTCCCTGGAGGGTGGACTGCAGCCTCAAGTCTCTGCAGTGGCAGTCTTACTCCCAGTGCAGACAGACGAGGATGTGTTGCTTAATAGCCATGTACAAAGCATTTGATAGCATTGAACATCCATTCATGATAAAAAATGCAGCAACTAGAACTTCCTTGGTCTGATAAAGGAAATTTTTGCCATTAAAATAGAGACTAAAAGAGAAAATATCAAGGAATAAACGACATAAGGAAAGTGTGCAGGACCCGTATAAATAAAACTGTAAAACTTTCCTGGGAGTCTCGAAGACTTACATGGTAGGGCATACTGCATTCTTGGATAGCATAGCTCAATAATTCAGCCATTTCAATTCTAATAAAAATGTCAAAAGTATTTTTTTTTTTTTAACTAGGCAATATAATCTTAAGGTCACCTGGGAAGCTTAATAAAAGGCCGAGGAATTTTTAGAAGATTGAGAGGTGACTTACACTGCTAGAAAGAAAGATTTATTATCAGAGCAGTGTGGCTCTTATGTAAGAATAGAAATAGCCCCCCAACAGACTCAAGCATATACATCCGGTTTAGGATAAAGGTGAAATTGAAATGTTCTTATTCCTTGCTTAAAATAAAGGAAACTATTAATAAGCACATCTCTCTTATGCTAATAATGAGAAAATGACAGATAAACTACAAAATCATTTCTTTGCTTGAGCTCATGAGAAAGATGAGGTGGTGAGGCAACCTCATTCAGGAGAGAGAGGCAAGCCCCTCCCAGTAGAGATGGGGTTCACAACTATCTCCACTCCTGCAGAGAATGGGGAATAGAGACTCAGCTGCTGTCCACGTGGGGAAAAGAAATGAGCTAAATTGTAACACAAATCCACGTGTGGGTGAGCTGTAAACCCGGGGCAGCTGAGGTCGTAGAGTTCCCACTCAGACACAGACCCTCCACAGACTTCCGCCAGGTGCTCACAAGAAGTATTGGGGGCAGGCATGGAGACATGCTCTTAAAGCACAGCTGCGGTCCAGGCCAAGAGAGGCAGTGGATGCTGGGGACACACATGGCATTGGCTTCCCTGGATTTTCCTCCCCTAGGGATCAAAAGCGCTCAGCTGCTGGGAGTAGAGCAGAAAACTGAGTTGCCTGCAAGGTTCAAGGTAAGTGGATGTGGGGCTCAAGACCCTGCCTTTTTCCCTGGAGGGTGGACTGCAGCCTCAAGTCTCTGCAGTGGCAGTCTTACTCCCAGTGCAGACAGACGAGGATGTGTTGCTTAATAGCCATGTACAAAGCATTTGATAGCATTGAACATCCATTCATGATAAAAAATGCAGCAACTAGAACTTCCTTGGTCTGATAAAGGACATCTATAAAAACCCTGTGGCTACCATCAGACTTACTGGTGGAAGACTGAATCTAAGTCGTGGTGCATCCCTACCATGGAATACTTCTCATCAATAAGATGGATTAACTGCTGATACAAGCAGCAGCATGGATGAATCTCAGAAGCATTTATGGTAAGTGAAAAAGCCGAACTCAAAAGGATATATGTTGTGTATTTCTTGGACATTCAGGAAAACGTAAACCTACATGAAGAGAACAGATTGGGGTTGCTAGGGGCTGGCAGGTGGGGATGGGGGACTGACTACAAAAGGGCACGGACAAACTTCGGCATGATGGAAACACTCCATCTCTGTGTGCTATAGTTGTGGCTACACGTTACATGTTTGTCAGAATTCATGACATAGAGTATGGATTACATCTTGAGAGATCTGAGTTTAAAAAACCGGCTTAGGAAGACAGTATACTCTAAACAGTGAAATAATTGATAAATCATTTGTGTGAAGTTAATTCCTCATGTCATCAGATTAATTCCAAATGGATTTTATATATAAGAATGAAAAAACTTATAAATATGCAGAAAAGATCGGTGATGAATACATAGAAAAGTATAAAGTACAAGGTGAAGATTTGTTTAAACTTCAGGATAATGATTATCAGAGAAAAGTGTGTCTGGAGAAATACCTCATTGTAGGAATCTGTCTTCTCTCCTCCGCCTCCCCTTTTCCTCCTTCCTTCCCATGCACCCTCCTCTCCTCTCCCCTTTTCCTCCCTGCCCCCACACTCTCTCTTCCTCCCCCTCTCCCCTTTCCCTCCCTCCCTCCTGCCTTCCACACTCCCTCCTCCTCCTCTCCCTTTTTCCTCCCTCTCTGCTGTCTTCCACACTCCCTCCCTCCTCTCCTGCTTGCTTCTCTCTCCCTCCCTGTCCCTCTCAGTGGCATGAACATTTGTTTTATAATTGTTCATCGCACTGTGCAGCCTTCTGTTCGTATGTTCGGTATTTTATAGTTTTAAAGAAGGTAAAACCTGGGATTCACATGTCATTTCCTACATTTTTCACAGGATTTAGGTACAGAGCCCAAGTCCATTGGCCAAGGTGCATTTCCTCATTTTGTCGTCCAGATCTCCACCCCTAGGCAGTGCTTCCTTGGTCTGATAAGGGACATCTATAAAAACCCTGTGGCTACCATCAGACTTACTGGTGGAAGACTGAATCTAAGTCGGTGCATCCCTACCATGGAATACTTCTCATCAATAAGATGGATTAACTGCTGATACAAGCAGCAGCATGGATGAATCTCAGAAGCATTTATGGTAAGTGAAAAAGCCGAACTCAAAAGGATATATGTTGTGTATTTCTTGGACATTCAGGAAAACGTAAACCTACATGAAGAGAACAGATTGGGGTTGCTAGGGGCTGGCAGGTGGGGATGGGGGACTGACTACAAAAGGGCACGGACAAACTTCGGCATGATGGAAACACTCCATCTCTGTGTGCTATAGTTGTGGCTACACGTTACATGTTTGTCAGAATTCATGACATAGAGTATGGATTACATCTTGAGAGATCTGAGTTTAAAAAACCGGCTTAGGAAGACAGTATACTCTAAACAGTGAAATAATTGATAAATCATTTGTGTGAAGTTAATTCCTCATGTCATCAGATTAATTCCAAATGGATTTTATATATAAGAATGAAAAAACTTATAAATATGCAGAAAAGATCGGTGATGAATACATAGAAAAGTATAAAGTACAAGGTGAAGATTTGTTTAAACTTCAGGATAATGATTATCAGAGAAAAGTGTGTCTGGAGAAATACCTCATTGTAGGAATCTGTCTTCTCTCCTCCGCCTCCCCTTTTCCTCCTTCCTTCCCATGCACCCTCCTCTCCTCTCCCCTTTTCCTCCCTGCCCCCACACTCTCTCTTCCTCCCCCTCTCCCCTTTCCCTCCCTCCCTCCTGCCTTCCACACTCCCTCCTCCTCCTCTCCCTTTTTCCTCCCTCTCTGCTGTCTTCCACACTCCCTCCCTCCTCTCCTGCTTGCTTCTCTCTCCTCTCCCTCCCTGTCCCTCTCAGTGGCATGAACATTTGTTTTATAATTGTTCATCGCACTGTGCAGCCTTCTGTTCGTATGTTCGGTATTTTATAGTTTTAAAGAAGGTAAAACCTGGGATTCACATGTCATTTCCTACATTTTTCACAGGATTTAGGTACAGAGCCCAAGTCCATTGGCCAAGGTGCATTTCCTCATTTTGTCGTCCAGATCTCCACCCCTAGGCAGTGCTCTACCCGCGAAGCAGTTACATGATCCAGCACAAGTTAACAGACTCTGAACCTCTGAAACCAAACCCAGTCTAAAAGAACCTAGCTTGCAATTATGAGGTGTATAATACAAAATTAAACAAGTGTGGGTGAAATCAGTCTGACTTGGAATGGAGAAAGTTTTTTTAAGTAAAGGCAGAATACATAAGGAAAAGATTGATATTTTATTGCTGTCAAGTTAAAATAGATGTATAGATTTTAAAACAGCAAAGCAAAACTGAAAGATAACATACAATCGAGGAAAATATTTAAAAAATACATGACAGGGACTTCCCTGGTGGTCCAGTGGCTAAGACCACACACTCCCAAGGCTGAGTGCCCAAGATAAGTCCCTAGTTAGGGAAATAGATCCCACATGCTGCAACAAAGAATTTGCAGGTCACACCAAAGACTCAGTTAAGTCAAATAAATAAAATTTAAAAATAAATATGGCAGATAAAGGGTTAGCGTTCTCAAAATACAAAGATCCCCTAAAGTCAATGAAACAAATACTCCAATCTAAAAACAGGCAAAGAATAGGGATAAGAGTTTTAAGGGAAGAATAAGAAATACATATTACTAATAAGCATTTAAAAATATTTTCTCACAAATAATCAAATAGTTGCACTTTGAAAATGTGTACTTATATCTGAAAAGAGAAAGTCCTTCAATTGGGTCCTGCCCGGCTTCTCTGTCCATGGGATTCTCCAGGCACGAATGCTGGAGTGGGTTGCCATTTCATTCTCCGGGGGATCTTTTCCAACCCAGGGCTCAAACCCTGGCCTTCTGAGTTTCAGCAGTTCTTTACCACCGAGCCTCCAGGGGAGCCCTGATGTCACATACCTAATTGCCCAGGATTAAAAAGAATGTAAAGATCTAGAATTGGGAAGTGATAGAGAAAAGAACACAGAAGCACTTGGTAGGAGTTTTAAAGAAGGTAAAACCTGGGATTCACATGTCATTTCCTACATTTTTCACAGGATTTAGGTACAGAGCCCAAGTCCATTGGCCAAGGTGCATTTCCTCATTTTGTCGTCCAGATCTCCACCCCTAGGCAGTGCTCTACCCGCGAAGCAGTTACATGATCCAGCACAAGTTAACAGACTCTGAACCTCTGAAACCAAACCCAGTCTAAAAGAACCTAGCTTGCAATTATGAGGTGTATAATACAAAATTAAACAAGTGTGGGTGAAATCAGTCTGACTTGGAATGGAGAAAGTTTTTTTAAGTAAAGGCAGAATACATAAGGAAAAGATTGATATTTTATTGCTGTCAAGTTAAAATAGATGTATAGATTTTAAAACAGCAAAGCAAAACTGAAAGATAACATACAATCGAGGAAAATATTTAAAAAATACATGACAGGGACTTCCCTGGTGGTCCAGTGGCTAAGACCACACACTCCCAAGGCTGAGTGCCCAAGATAAGTCCCTAGTTAGGGAACTAGATCCCACATGCTGCAACAAAGAATTTGCAGGTCACACCAAAGACTCAGTTAAGTCAAATAAATAAAATTTAAAAATAAATATGGCAGATAAAGGGTTAGCGTTCTCAAAATACAAAGATCCCCTAAAGTCAATGAAACAAATACTCCAATCTAAAAACAGGCAAAGAATAGGGATAAGAGTTTTAAGGGAAGAATAAGAAATACATATTACTAATAAGCATTTAAAAATATTTTCTCACAAATAATCAAATAGTTGCACTTTGAAAATGTGTACTTATATCTGAAAAGAGAAAGTCCTTCAATTGGGTCCTGCCCGGCTTCTCTGTCCATGGGATTCTCCAGGCACGAATGCTGGAGTGGGTTGCCATTTCATTCTCCGGGGGATCTTTTCCAACCCAGGGCTCAAACCCTGGCCTTCTGAGTTTCAGCAGTTCTTTACCACCGAGCCTCCAGGGGAGCCCTGATGTCACATACCTAATTGCCCAGGATTAAAAAGAATGTAAAGATCTAGAATTGGGAAGTGATAGAGAAAAGAACACAGAAGCACTTGGTAGGAGAGAAGTCCAGTAACATTAAAAAGAGCCTCAGAAACTGTTTTCATTAACATATGCAACTGTTTTCATAAGATACGCACAGAGATACTTGTAATAAAGATACCTGGAAATGAATTAAAACATTGTAATGACAGGGAATTGGCTAGGTAACATTCCGTTTGTGTACCTGGGCGTTTTCTAGCTAAAATGGCACCATTGTGTGACTTAGAAAACAGACTCCTTTTTCCAGGGAGACCCTGCCCCACACCAGGCCTATAGGTTTTGCAGGCAACAGCTTGGACGGTGGAAATCAGGGCTCTGATTACACACAGTGTGATGGTGTACTGTGGAGACATTAGAACACAGGTTTGAGGGACACAGGGGTAGGGTTCCCAGTATGCTATTAATGACAAAATGTGAAGTGTTGACTAGTTAGTAGCTGTTACTTAAAACATAACTTCTTCATTGTGTACAACATGAGTCCAGTTTTAAAAAGTATAAGTAATAATATGCATAGAAAACTAGGGGAAAAATCCTAGAAGGTTGTATGCCAGTATTTTTTAAGAGTGTTATAGCTGGGTGGTAAGGTTATACGTGGTTTTTATTTCTCCTTTTGTACTTTCTGTATTTTTTATATTTTCTAGGTGGAATGTTTAGTATTAGGTAGTTAGGGAGAAAACGGTAAAATCAAAAATCTCAGCTTAGAGTCCTCAACGGAAGCAGGTGAAAAATGTAGCTTAGCCAGGAGAAATGTGTGTTCGTGGTTACTTTCCTTACCTTGAGTTTCACATAAAAGCGTAAGCCTTATAGGTGGAAAGAAAAGTCAGTGGAGAGCGAGTGTTTCGACGACCTTTAGTGACAGTGGTGAAAATGGGACCACCTTAGAATGTTGAAGCGAGATGAGGCTGTGTGCCACAGGCCGTCCTTGCTGTGCAGGTGGTAACCCGAGCAAAATGCTTCTGACCCGGCCCTGCTCATCACAGATGTGAAGGGGCCAAAGGAAGCTTGGCACAGTTAGCAGACAGATGGAGAAGGCAGTGGGAAGGTCAACAGGGGTGTGAGCCAAAGATCTAGAATTGGGAAGTGATAGAGAAAAGAACACAGAAGCACTTGGTAGGAGAGAAGTCCAGTAACATTAAAAAGAGCCTCAGAAACTGTTTTCATTAACATATGCAACTGTTTTCATAAGATACGCACAGAGATACTTGTAATAAAGATACCTGGAAATGAATTAAAACATTGTAATGACAGGGAATTGGCTAGGTAACATTCCGTTTGTGTACCTGGGCGTTTTCTAGCTAAAATGGCACCATTGTGTGACTTAGAAAACAGACTCCTTTTTCCAGGGAGACCCTGCCCCACACCAGGCCTATAGGTTTTGCAGGCAACAGCTTGGACGGTGGAAATCAGGGCTCTGATTACACACAGTGTGATGGTGTACTGTGGAGACATTAGAACACAGGTTTGAGGGACACAGGGGTAGGGTTCCCAGTATGCTATTAATGACAAAATGTGAAGTGTTGACTAGTTAGTAGCTGTTACTTAAAACATAACTTCTTCATTGTGTACAACATGAGTCCAGTTTTAAAAAGTATAAGTAATAATATGCATAGAAAACTAGGGGAAAAATCCTAGAAGGTTGTATGCCAGTATTTTTTAAGAGTGTTATAGCTGGGTGGTAAGGTTATACGTGGTTTTTATTTCTCCTTTTGTACTTTCTGTATTTTTTATATTTTCTAGGTGGAATGTTTAGTATTAGGTAGTTAGGGAGAAAACGGTAAAATCAAAAATCTCAGCTTAGAGTCCTCAACGGAAGCAGGTGAAAAATGTAGCTTAGCCAGGAGAAATGTGTGTTCGTGGTTACTTTCCTTACCTTGAGTTTCACATAAAAGCGTAAGCCTTATAGGTGGAAAGAAAAGTCAGTGGAGAGCGAGTGTTTCGACGACCTTTAGTGACAGTGGTGAAAATGGGACCACCTTAGAATGTTGAAGCGAGATGAGGCTGTGTGCCACAGGCCGTCCTTGCTGTGCAGGTGGTAACCCGAGCAAAATGCTTCTGACCCGGCCCTGCTCATCACAGATGTGAAGGGGCCAAAGGAAGCTTGGCACAGTTAGCAGACAGATGGAGAAGGCAGTGGGAAGCCTTGGCTCGGGCAGAGGAGCATGGGAGGCCCCTGTGAGCCAAGTGGGAGATACAGGCAGAGCCGTCTCTTTGGAGCTGGTGTGTAAGCCTAACTTTATTACGTGGCTGCTTACTCCTTTATATCCAAGTTCCCTGTTCTGATAAGGTGCTGGTTTCAAAGTGAGAGTGTTCAATGTGGCATTTCCCTTAATGTTTGTTTTCCCTGAAGCCCATAGTCTAATGATCTGTTGATGAAGAGGAGAAAGCCGATGACCAGGTGAAATACACGGATGTCTCTGCCCTCTCTCCCTTCTCTTCTGTTTCCCTCCATTGCCTACAAGTCTCCAGTGACTCCTCCCAGGCTCCAGGATGAAGTGTGAACTCTTCATCTTGGCATGAAAGACCTGCTTTTCATTCTAGCACCATCGCTTAGCAGACTTACTTCAACCTCACCAAGTGGCCCTAGCTCTCTAAACATGACACGTGGCACGTTATCTCATGTCTGGGGCATTTATCTTCTTGCTAATATGATCCAGGGCCTGCTATGTGCCGCGCATCCTGCTAAATGTTTATTATTATTTTCTGCCTTATAACAATCCTACCTTGTGGATTTGAATATTGTCTCCATTTATAAATGAGAAGCCTGAGGTTCAAAGAGGTTAGTTTTCTTAAGGGTGGCATAGTAAGTAGAGGAGTCTGGATTTGAACCCAGGTTTTGGGTTTTTTTTTTTTGGTTTTTTTTTTCTTTCCCAAATCACTTTATTGGGAATTTCCTGGCAGTCCAGTGGTGAGGACTCGGTGTTTTCACTTCTGGGATCCGGGTTTGATCCCTAATCAGGGAACTAAGATCCTACAAGCTGTGCGTGGCACCGTCAAATTAAAAACAACAGCAGGGATTTCCCTGGTGGTCCAGTGGCTAAGACTCTGTGCTCCCAGTGCTGGGAACCTAGGTTCAATCCCTAGTCAGGGAACTAGATCCCACATACCATAACTAAGACCCAGCGCAACCAAATAAATACATTAAAAAACAACAACAACAACAGCAGCAAATCCAACAGAGATCAGGGGCTATAAATAAAGCCTACTTAATTGAGCTATGATTGACATCAAAAAGCTATAGGTATTTAGTCTATAAAACCTAAAGTGTTTAGAGATAAGTACATGCCTTCTATTCTTCTATGTTTTTAAGAAGTTATAGTATTTTAACTATTTTGAGTATGTACTTTTTGGTGGCATTAGGTATACTTACATTGTTGTGCAACCATCACCACCATCTCTCCACAACTTTTTATCTTTTTCCCCTGAAACACTGTATCCACTAAACAGAAACTCCCCATTTCCTTTCCTCCCAATCCCTGGCAACCATCACTCTGCTTGCTGTCTCTATGAGTCTGGCCACTCTTAAGCATATCCCATACAGACTGTCATAGTATTTGCCCTTTTGTGGCTGGCTTATATAATTTAGCATTATGTCTGTAAGATTCATTCATACTGTGGCATGTGTCAGGATTTCTTTCCTCTTCCAGGCTGAATGGTATTACTTTGTTAGACTGTATCATGTTTTGTTTGTTCACCCCTCAGTGGATGGATGGTTGCTTCTACTTTTTGTCTATTGTGAATATTGGCACTATGAGCACGAGTGTACATATATCTGTTCATGTCCCTGCTTTTCACTTTTCTTGAGTATTTATGCAGAAGTGGAATTGCTGGATCATATGGTAATCCTGTGTTTTGTGACGTGAACATGGTTGAAGATTTTAAGGCAGTCATTTGGTAGAATATCCTTCAATTTGATCTTGACTAGTTTCTTCATGGTTAGGTTATATGTTTTGACGGAAATGTCACAGATGTCTTTTTTTAAAAAATTATACTTAATGGGGTGACAAGTGATGTCTCTTTGGTTGTTGGTATTTTTAACTTTGATTCACTTTGTTTTGCTGCTGTTAGATGTCTGTACTGCAGAATCATTGTGAAGTCTCTTTGTAATTATTAAGTATCTTAGATACTTTGAGACTATGTAAGTCTCCTTCCTCATCAATCTCTCACCCACTGGAGTTTAGCATCCTTTGATATTTCTTGGCTGAAACATTACTGTGAAGTTTAGTAAATGATAATTTTCTGATAACCATCATCATTCCTTTTGCATTTATGAATTGTTTACTATAAAGAAGCACTTTATTTATTCATTTATTTCTCCCAGTCAGAGATTCATGAGTACTTACTTTATCCATTGTGTCCTAATCTGTTGCTATCAGCGTTTATTTTCATGCTCGGAATGTGCCCCAGTGGGAACCATTACAAATTGCTTCCTGTGTTCTTTTGACTTTGCTTCATCATTGTTTGACGGCTTTCTTTATGACCTGAAGAGATGTTCCAGGCTCATCTTATTATTTCCTTGGCTTCAGTGGTTTGAGGAGAGCATATTTATCTATAGAAATAAAGCCACTCCTTAATGTCAAAAATGCAAAAAACAAGGTGTTACCAAGTGGCTTTGCATACATTCCCCACCGGCAAGCCCCATGGGTTTGAGATTTCACTCCTGGCTTGTTCCTAGATTCGTCAGTCCAGTAGAAGACGGATGCATTTTATGGCCAATTAAATATCAGCTGTAAACCTGAGCATCCCTGAGGGGTGCGCAAAAAGGGACGGGCACCTTCTGTGCTGTGGGACTGTTTGTCTCCTCCTCAGGAGACTCAAGGGCCTGCTGGCATGGGAGCTCTGTTTAGAGATAAAGCTGTCTTTACATATTTCTCTCCAATGGTAATAGAAGTGAAGCTATTGTTGTGAAGAGACACGAGGTTTAGATGACACCATATGGCAGGGAGAGGTGTTCCTCACCACGCTGTCTAACAGCTGAACTGAAAATAGCCCATATTTTTGCAGTGATGGAGAATTAGCCCCTGACTGCCAGAAAACACCCGTTGTAGCAGCTCTTCAGCCATGTAATTTAAAACAATTACTAATTAAGTGAGAATAAAATAGAGTCCATAATAATAATCACTGTAGCATTGGTCATTATCCAAGTTATTGTTTGTTGGAGTGTTACCTAGGGGAAGATGGTTTGCCAAAGGCAGGAAGAATGGCCGGGGAGCCACTGGTTTCAGCATTACTGCTGAGGTCAGGAATCAGGACCTCTCTGGCCACCACAGACCTGATTTTATATTACATCAATATTGCCAATCTCATGCTGTTTCAAGGAATTTGCTCACTAATAAACAGCAGGCAGTAGATGCTATGGAGTTTAGCATCCTTTGATATTTCTGTTTACTAGTTAAAATGATAATTTTCTGATAACCATCATCATTCCTTTTGCATTTATGAATTGTTTACTATAAAGAAGCACTTTATTTATTCATTTATTTCTCCCAGTCAGAGATTCATGAGTACTTACTTTATCCATTGTGTCCTAATCTGTTGCTATCAGCGTTTATTTTCATGCTCGGAATGTGCCCCAGTGGGAACCATTACAAATTGCTTCCTGTGTTCTTTTGACTTTGCTTCATCATTGTTTGACGGCTTTCTTTATGACCTGAAGAGATGTTCCAGGCTCATCTTATTATTTCCTTGGCTTCAGTGGTTTGAGGAGAGCATATTTATCTATAGAAATAAAGCCACTCCTTAATGTCAAAATGCAAAAAACAAGGTGTTACCAAGTGGCTTTGCATACATTCCCCACCGGCAAGCCCCATGGGTTTGAGATTTCACTCCTGGCTTGTTCCTAGATTCGTCAGTCCAGTAGAAGACGGATGCATTTTATGGCCAATTAAATATCAGCTGTAAACCTGAGCATCCCTGAGGGGTGCGCAAAAAGGGACGGGCACCTTCTGTGCTGTGGGACTGTTTGTCTCCTCCTCAGGAGACTCAAGGGCCTGCTGGCATGGGAGCTCTGTTTAGAGATAAAGCTGTCTTTACATATTTCTCTCCAATGGTAATAGAAGTGAAGCTATTGTTGTGAAGAGACACGAGGTTTAGATGACACCATATGGCAGGGAGAGGTGTTCCTCACCACGCTGTCTAACAGCTGAACTGAAAATAGCCCATATTTTTGCAGTGATGGAGAATTAGCCCCTGACTGCCAGAAAACACCCGTTGTAGCAGCTCTTCAGCCATGTAATTTAAAACAATTACTAATTAAGTGAGAATAAAATAGAGTCCATAATAATAATCACTGTAGCATTGGTCATTATCCAAGTTATTGTTTGTTGGAGTGTTACCTAGGGGAAGATGGTTTGCCAAAGGCAGGAAGAATGGCCGGGGAGCCACTGGTTTCAGCATTACTGCTGAGGTCAGGAATCAGGACCTCTCTGGCCACCACAGACCTGATTTTATATTACATCAATATTGCCAATCTCATGCTGTTTCAAGGAATTTGCTCACTAATACAGCAGGCAGTGTGCTATTGAAAACCAAGTGCGGGAACAGCTTTGAGGCACTTGTCAGTGGATTTATATCATCACAGGAAACAAGCAGTTCCCTTGTCTACGGCAGGCATCACTCTCATCACCATCTCAAGAAAAGTGAGGCCCTTTTGCAAGAGTGCCATTGAGTGCAAATGTCCAACACCAATGGTTAGGTGCAGCTATGTGAAGGTGGGATATGCACCCCAGTGGTTAGGAGCAGGTGTGTGAGACGGTGAGGTGGGGTGTGTTTCAGGTCCCTGTACAATGGCCTGTTTGGTTGTCTAAGAAAGTAAAGGGTGGAGACTGTTTGGGTTAAAGGCAGAGTTTCTGCTCCCTATTGTTTGGATGATTTTTTTTTTTTTGCAGGGGAGGAGAGGGGGACCGGATCGGCGGGCCACTTCTATTGGTCTTTCATTTATCTATTTTTCATCCATCTTTGTTCTTTTGACCCATATGGGCCTCCCATCACAGCGGCCTCTCTTGTCGCAGAGCACCGGCTCCAGGTGCGTGTGCCCCAGTGCTCTGGCTCAGTCGTTGGACACATTGGTCCAGCCGCTCCGCGGCACGCGGGATCTTCCCAGGCCAGGGATCGAACCGCTCCCCTTGCACTGCATGGCGGTGTCCTTACACACTGGACCACCAGGGAAGCCCTGGATGATTTAAAAGAGATGCATTCCTTTGTTTAATTGTTCATCGGCAAATACATACCTGCTATGCGCCAGACGTTGCAGTGAGTACTGGGACTGTGGATCAAGGCAAACTTGGCTGACCTCGGGCTTCTGACCATCCTTGGGTCATAGGAACAGACAGCAAGTGCAAGGGGCTAAGACAAGAGGGCACCTGACAGGAGAGCAGAGGCGCTCCCTTTGCACTGTGCGTCTGTGAAGGACCCTCGAGGAATTTCCATTTGTGCTGAGGCCTGAACTCTAAGGAGAGTTTGGCCTGCAAAGGATGAGGGGAGAATGTTCTAGGCAAAGGCCCTGCATGAAGTTGGAACCTAGTTAGTTTGAGAAACTGCTGGAAGTATGGAGTTTGAGGAGAAGCATGAAAGTACAGAGCGAGGCAGTGTGCTATTGAAAACCAAGTGCGGGAACAGCTTTGAGGCACTTGTCAGTGGATTTATATCATCACAGGAAACAAGCAGTTCCCTTGTCTACGGCAGGCATCACTCTCATCACCATCTCAAGAAAAGTGAGGCCCTTTTGCAAGAGTGCCATTGAGTGCAAATGTCCAACACCAATGGTTAGGTGCAGCTATGTGAAGGTGGGATATGCACCCCAGTGGTTAGGAGCAGGTGTGTGAGACGGTGAGGTGGGGTGTGTTTCAGGTCCCTGTACAATGGCCTGTTTGGTTGTCTAAGAAAGTAAAGGGTGGAGACTGTTTGGGTTAAAGGCAGAGTTTCTGCTCCCTATTGTTTGGATGATTTTTTTTTTTTTTTGCAGGGGAGGAGAGGGGGACCGGATCGGCGGGCCACTTCTATTGGTCTTTCATTTATCTATTTTTCATCCATCTTTGTTCTTTTGACCCATATGGGCCTCCCATCACAGCGGCCTCTCTTGTCGCAGAGCACCGGCTCCAGGTGCGTGTGCCCCAGTGCTCTGGCTCAGTCGTTGGACACATTGGTCCAGCCGCTCCGCGGCACGCGGGATCTTCCCAGGCCAGGGATCGAACCGCTCCCCTTGCACTGCATGGCGGTGTCCTTACACACTGGACCACCAGGGAAGCCCTGGATGATTTAAAAGAGATGCATTCCTTTGTTTAATTGTTCATCGGCAAATACATACCTGCTATGCGCCAGACGTTGCAGTGAGTACTGGGACTGTGGATCAAGGCAAACTTGGCTGACCTCGGGCTTCTGACCATCCTTGGGTCATAGGAACAGACAGCAAGTGCAAGGGGCTAAGACAAGAGGGCACCTGACAGGAGAGCAGAGGCGCTCCCTTTGCACTGTGCGTCTGTGAAGGACCCTCGAGGAATTTCCATTTGTGCTGAGGCCTGAACTCTAAGGAGAGTTTGGCCTGCAAAGGATGAGGGGAGAATGTTCTAGGCAAAGGCCCTGCATGAAGTTGGAACCTAGTTAGTTTGAGAAACTGCTGGAAGTATGGAGTTTGAGGAGAAGCATGAAAGTACAGAGCGAGGGAGGATGAAGCACAAAAATTTGGCGAGGTCCAGCTGGCTTCACAGAGAAGAGTCCACATTGGATTCTGAGTACAAGAGGAAGCTTGAAGCTGAAGGTTGGCAGGACCCGGTTCAGGTGTAGTGGCTGGTGGGGAATTACCTGGAGTGGTTGGGGCTTGAGCTAACACAGGGATACCAGGTGGGAGTGGGGAGGTTCCAGGACTGGTTCCCAGCTCTCTGGCTGGAGCACTTGGGTGAATGGGTGCACTGTATGTTCGGGTGGGAATTATCAGAGAGGACAGCTGTCTGGGAGTTACAAGTCACAGATTTTTTTTTTTTTTTTTTTTAATTGTGGCAAGGTACACACACACATAGACACACACACACACACAGGTATTCCCAGGTGGCACAGTGGTAAAGAATTTGCCTGCCAATGTGGGGAAGACAGGAGATGTGGGTTCGATCCCTTAGTTGAGACAATCCCCTGGAAAAGGAAATGGCAACCCAATCCAGTATTCTTGCCTGGAGAATCACATGGACAGAGGAGTCTGGCAGGCTACCGTCCATTGAGTCACAAAGAGTTGGACACGACTGAGCAAGTGCATGCGTATTGTAAAATCTACCATTTTAAGCATTTAAAAACGAACACTTCTGTGGCACTAAGTACACCCACCCTGCTGTGCCGCCACTGCCACCAAGCATCTCCACGACATTTTCATCTTCGCCATCTTGAGTGCACTCGTTCAACACTAACTCCCTCTCCCCGCCCGGCTCCTGACAACCATCCTTCCACTTTCTGTTTATGAGCTTGACTGCCCTTGGTACCTCATATACAGCATTTGTCCTTTGCTTACTGGCTCATTTCACAGTATCTTCCAGGTTCATCCACGCTGTGGCTTATGTCAAAACTCCCCTTTTAAGGCTGAGTAATATTGCATTGTATGATATGCCGTGTTTTCCTTTTTTTAAAGAACCCCTCATCGCTGAATTTTGACCTCTTTTTTTATTGGTCCTTTATTCATTTTCGTCCATCTTTATTCTTTGGCCTGTGTGGGCCTCCCATCGCACTGGTCTCTCTTGTCGCAGAGCAGCGGCTCTGGGCACATGCGTTCCAGAGCTCCAGCTCGGTAGTTGGACACATCGGTGCAGCCGCTCCGTGGCACATGGGATCTTCCCAGGTCAGGGATTGAATCGACGCCTTGCACTGCAAGGTGGTGTCCTTACCACTGGACCACCAGGGAAGCCCCTGGTAGTTGTCTTTTAAGTTTCTTGAGGAATCACTGAACTGTTTGCCATGATGGCTGCACCATTTCACGGTCCACAAGGGTTCCAGTTTCTCTACTTCTTTTTCAACACTTGTTATTAATTTTTCTGATAATTTTTTTTATAATCTCCATTCTAATGGGTGTGAAATGGTGCCTCAGTGTGGTAAAACATTCAGGTTTTTAGATGCTGTATTTGAGGTGCCTGAGAGATTCACATGGCATTGTCAAGTAAATGGTTATACCAAGTGAGATTTCATAGAGAGGTCTTCCAGCCCACAGATCACTTTAAATTCCACTTACCAAGGTGTGCAGGCTCTTGTAAATGCCTCATCATGGTGGACCTTGTGTATTTGTTCTAAGGCACCCTACCCTGCCAGTTTGTCTACTGTTTGAGGATATGAGCTTTGGGCATTGGGGTTCATTTCTGGTGAACAAATGACATTTTGTTCCTGGTTCTCTCCTTTCTGATCCATATTGCCACTCCAGTGGAAGTTAACCAAGAATTGCTAAATGTGATCCGCAAATAAAAGTGATAGAAAGCTTCAGAATGAGGGAATTGTTTTGGTCTTGAGAGGGATATCTAGCTGAAGTCAAATAGGTTTGATGGTCCTTTAGAGTAAATGGAAGGCATTTTTGTTTGTTCTTGCTTTTCTTGGTAATAGAAAATGTAGCTTTAAATTTGCTTACTGGCTCATTTCACAGTATCTTCCAGGTTCATCCACGCTGTGGCTTATGTCAAAACTCCCCTTTTAAGGCTGAGTAATATTGCATTGTATGATATGCCGTGTTTTCCTTTTTTTAAAGAACCCCTCATCGCTGAATTTTGACCTCTTTTTTTATTGGTCCTTTATTCATTTTCGTCCATCTTTATTCTTTGGCCTGTGTGGGCCTCCCATCGCACTGGTCTCTCTTGTCGCAGAGCAGCGGCTCTGGGCACATGCGTTCCAGAGCTCCAGCTCGGTAGTTGGACACATCGGTGCAGCCGCTCCGTGGCACATGGGATCTTCCCAGGTCAGGGATTGAATCGACGCCCCTTGCACTGCAAGGTGGTGTCCTTACCCACTGGACCACCAGGGAAGCCCCTGGTAGTTGTCTTTTAAGTTTCTTGAGGAATCACTGAACTGTTTGCCATGATGGCTGCACCATTTCACGGTCCACAAGGGTTCCAGTTTCTCTACTTCTTTTTCAACACTTGTTATTAATTTTTCTGATAATTTTTTTTATAATCTCCATTCTAATGGGTGTGAAATGGTGCCTCAGTGTGGTAAAACATTCAGGTTTTTAGATGCTGTATTTGAGGTGCCTGAGAGATTCACATGGCATTGTCAAGTAAATGGTTATACCAAGTGAGATTTCATAGAGAGGTCTTCCAGCCCACAGATCACTTTAAATTCCACTTACCAAGGTGTGCAGGCTCTTGTAAATGCCTCATCATGGTGGACCTTGTGTATTTGTTCTAAGGCACCCTACCCTGCCAGTTTGTCTACTGTTTGAGGATATGAGCTTTGGGCATTGGGGTTCATTTCTGGTGAACAAATGACATTTTGTTCCTGGTTCTCTCCTTTCTGATCCATATTGCCACTCCAGTGGAAGTTAACCAAGAATTGCTAAATGTGATCCGCAAATAAAAGTGATAGAAAGCTTCAGAATGAGGGAATTGTTTTGGTCTTGAGAGGGATATCTAGCTGAAGTCAAATAGGTTTGATGGTCCTTTAGAGTAAATGGAAGGCATTTTTGTTTGTTCTTGCTTTTCTTGGTAATAGAAAATGTAGCTTTAAAGTGTTTTTCAATTTCTTTCTCAGCTGCCTTTGATTCTCTGATTTCTTTACTCTTAATGGGATAATGTAAACCAGTTTTCTCTCGTCTATTATTCATCAAAGCTGTCGATTTATCCTAAACGGAATGAAGGCAGGGATGTTATTAAAATAAAACAGCTTCCAATTGAGCTGCTAATAAATGCTGAAATGCATCCACATTTCTCTTATTGATTATCTCCTGCTGACAAAAGCAGACACAAGTTTGTACCGCATGCTGCCTGTGGAAATGAAAGATTTAATTAGATGAAAACCGAATGAGCTGGAAGATCTAGAGTGCTCTGTCATCAAACGATTGTTATTCATAATTGGCTGTTTAAAATGTCCCTACTTTTTGAACCCTTTTCACTTTTAAAAATTCCCTACAGTGCATTAAGATGAACGCAGTTGTTAGTAAATTTTCTCCCATGTATTTTACAAGTTCAAGGTTGTGGGCTAGAACAAGCCCTGTTGGGCCATAAATCAGGTGTGGTAGAATATCTTGAATGGAGAATTAGCAGGCGAGAGCAGGGAGACGGTGGGCCCTTCTCCGAATGTGAAGGTGGGAGAAGAGATGCTGGGGGAAGGCTGTACAAAGAGGCCCATAAACTCTGAAGGCGGAATTCTTTAGAACTCAGTAACTCTGCAATCATGAGCATGTGAAGTTTAATGTCTGGTAAATCCATGGATACTTAGCAATGGGAATATATTGGAAGGACATTTCCGGATGGACTTCAGGTGTGCAGGCTCTTGTAAATGCCTCATCATGGTGGACCTTGTGTATTTGTTCTAAGGCACCCTACCCTGCCAGTTTGTCTACTGTTTGAGGATATGAGCTTTGGGCATTGGGGTTCATTTCTGGTGAACAAATGACATTTTGTTCCTGGTTCTCTCCTTTCTGATCCATATTGCCACTCCAGTGGAAGTTAACCAAGAATTGCTAAATGTGATCCGCAAATAAAAGTGATAGAAAGCTTCAGAATGAGGGAATTGTTTTGGTCTTGAGAGGGATATCTAGCTGAAGTCAAATAGGTTTGATGGTCCTTTAGAGTAAATGGAAGGCATTTTTGTTTGTTCTTGCTTTTCTTGGTAATAGAAAATGTAGCTTTAAAGTGTTTTTCAATTTCTTTCTCAGCTGCCTTTGATTCTCTGATTTCTTTACTCTTAATGGGATAATGTAAACCAGTTTTCTCTCGTCTATTATTCATCAAAGCTGTCGATTTATCCTAAACGGAATGAAGGCAGGGATGTTATTAAAATAAAACAGCTTCCAATTGAGCTGCTAATAAATGCTGAAATGCATCCACATTTCTCTTATTGATTATCTCCTGCTGACAAAAGCAGACACAAGTTTGTACCGCATGCTGCCTGTGGAAATGAAAGATTTAATTAGATGAAAACCGAATGAGCTGGAAGATCTAGAGTGCTCTGTCATCAAACGATTGTTATTCATAATTGGCTGTTTAAAATGTCCCTACTTTTTGAACCCTTTTCACTTTTAAAAATTCCCTACAGTGCATTAAGATGAACGCAGTTGTTAGTAAATTTTCTCCCATGTATTTTACAAGTTCAAGGTTGTGGGCTAGAACAAGCCCTGTTGGGCCATAAATCAGGTGTGGTAGAATATCTTGAATGGAGAATTAGCAGGCGAGAGCAGGGAGACGGTGGGCCCTTCTCCGAATGTGAAGGTGGGAGAAGAGATGCTGGGGGAAGGCTGTACAAAGAGGCCCATAAACTCTGAAGGCGGAATTCTTTAGAACTCAGTAACTCTGCAATCATGAGCATGTGAAGTTTAATGTCTGGTAAATCCATGGATACTTAGCAATGGGAATATATTGGAAAGTGGGTATTCACTTTGCCAGGAATGTTTCAAGCACTTACCAGGTGGCCTGCTTTCTAAGACAGTGGGGAACAAAAAAGATGGATGAGAACCATTGCCGGTGGCAGCCATGTGGCACTTAGCCTGTGCAGGCTTTTCTTCCTGGAACCCCCAGCAGGTTATTAAGATTTAAAGGCTTTGATTTCCTCCTTTGCACTGCAGGGGTATTTATCATTCCTATTGTATCGATTTGTCATGAGGATTGAATGAGATAAGGCCTTTAGCACCGTGACTGGGCACACGGCAAGTGCCGAATGAATGTCAGTTGCTGGCAGTAGTATCTCACTTTCCGTATCAAAAGGCCTGAAGGGAAACCATTATTTCTTTTAGTATATTTCTCACAGCATCTTGCTGTGTACCTAACACCCTGCTCTCTATAACTTTTATCTGAATTAAAACAAGTGTCAGTCTCTCAATCATCTGATTCTTAACGAATTCAGATGAGAGCTGACAGTCATTCAGCAAGTGTGTATTTACTGACTTAAATCATTTAAAAAATATTTTGCTCTTCTGGTTACAAAAGAAGTAGCAGCTGCTCCTGGGCAGAGACAGTGACATCAAGTGGGCAGGTGCCGGAGCCAGATTCCCTGGGGTGTGTTCCTCCTCATCCCCCACCTCGTGGAACGATTGGACTGTGTGAGAATTAGGTGAGTTAAAACACAAACCATGTGCAACAGGGGCTAGGTATAATAGGTGCTCAATAAAGCATAATGTGTGTCAAGTACAGTAAAAGCCAACCAAGAAATCACTTATTCTCAGGACCTGAGATAACTGCTGAGAAATGCTTACTGAAAGTGTGCTCTGGGAATAACAGTCCTAGGCATCATCGGGCATCACAAGTAGCCCAGTTATTCAACCCTTGTTGCCACCAGACACCCAGTGGTTTACACAAAATATCTCGTTTAATTCACACAACAATCCTATGGGGCAGGCAATGTTATTCCCTTTTATGAGATGAGCAAACAAGATCTGTGAAGTTAGCTAACTTCCCAAGGTCAAGTAAGTGGTAAGTGATGGAGCTGAGATTCCAATGTGGCTGTTTGGTTTCAAACGATTTATGACCCATGTTTCAAGCACTTACCAGGTGGCCTGCTTTCTAAGACAGTGGGGAACAAAAAAGATGGATGAGAACCATTGCCGGTGGCAGCCATGTGGCACTTAGCCTGTGCAGGCTTTTCTTCCTGGAACCCCCAGCAGGTTATTAAGATTTAAAGGCTTTGATTTCCTCCTTTGCACTGCAGGGGTATTTATCATTCCTATTGTATCGATTTGTCATGAGGATTGAATGAGATAAGGCCTTTAGCACCGTGACTGGGCACACGGCAAGTGCCGAATGAATGTCAGTTGCTGGCAGTAGTATCTCACTTTCCGTATCAAAAGGCCTGAAGGGAAACCATTATTTCTTTTAGTATATTTCTCACAGCATCTTGCTGTGTACCTAACACCCTGCTCTCTATAACTTTTATCTGAATTAAAAGAAGTGTCAGTCTCTCAATCATCTGATTCTTAACGAATTCAGATGAGAGCTGACAGTCATTCAGCAAGTGTGTATTTACTGACTTAAATCATTTAAAAAATATTTTGCTCTTCTGGTTACAAAAGAAGTAGCAGCTGCTCCTGGGCAGAGACAGTGACATCAAGTGGGCAGGTGCCGGAGCCAGATTCCCTGGGGTGTGTTCCTCCTCATCCCCCACCTCGTGGAACGATTGGACTGTGTGAGAATTAGGTGAGTTAAAACACAAACCATGTGCAACAGGGGCTAGGTATAATAGGTGCTCAATAAAGCATAATGTGTGTCAAGTACAGTAAAAGCCAACCAAGAAATCACTTATTCTCAGGACCTGAGATAACTGCTGAGAAATGCTTACTGAAAGTGTGCTCTGGGAATAACAGTCCTAGGCATCATCGGGCATCACAAGTAGCCCAGTTATTCAACCCTTGTTGCCACCAGACACCCAGTGGTTTACACAAAATATCTCGTTTAATTCACACAACAATCCTATGGGGGCAGGCAATGTTATTCCCTTTTTATGAGATGAGCAAACAAGATCTGTGAAGTTAGCTAACTTCCCAAGGTCAAGTAAGTGGTAAGTGATGGAGCTGAGATTCCAATGTGGCTGTTTGGTTCCAAACTTGATTGTCATGCCACCCTATGATATCACATCAAGACCAGGTACCTGGTATGAAAGAGATGGCATGATCTGCGTGAGACAGGAGAGCTGGGGAGGATCGGAAAACAGGCAGATACTGTCCTGGTCTGTGTCTTTTCTGATCCCCTGTGCTCAGTTCTAACAGGGGAGGCTGGCAGGACATGCAGCAATCTCCCTCTCAGTTTAGCAGATTCATCCTAAGAATAACGGCTGGCACAAGAGGACAATTTAAAAAAAGAAAAAGGAGACAGTCATGTATGACATACTGTGTTCCATGCAATGACTGTAACTTCTGATTAGCCCTCAGACTCTTTCTTTGCACAGTGATTTAGATGTGGGAGCAAAGTTGGCCCAGGAAATGAAACCCAACTTGCACAATGCTGCATATTAAACAGAGACTCAGGTAGCCCAGGTGGGTTTTTCCAGGAAGAGTTTATTGTGCTTCTGCATGCTTGGGCCTGATTCTTTGTGTCATTTCTCACCGAGTTTATGTTGTAGCCGAATCTCAGGCTAGATATTTTCTCTTTAATATCTGGTCCCCTGTAGTCACCACGTCTGTATAAAAGCACCATGTTGTGTCAGTTCTTGTTTCTCAAGTGTAATTTGGAGTCAAGTGGAACAGATAAACAATGTCAATGAAAATATCTTCTGTAGAGACTGATGGGACTCATCTGTCTTGAAATGAGGAGATAAAGGATACATAAATGTTTAATTTTTCTTTGCATCTTTTAATGTAACCACGGAACACCCGTGGTCCCCAAGCAAATTAATCATCACAAAATGAGAGCAAATGGCATGCAGTCTCTACTGAGCCGTTGTCTGTTGGATCAGCCACCTGTCGGCACAGGAGCACATAAGAGGCAAGGCTCTCCAGCAGAGATGCATGAACAGCTGTGCTGGACGAAGCTTCCTTGGAAAACTCAGGGTAGTGATCTTGTAGCTTGAGGTTGATTCTTGGCATGTTTGTCAGGTGAAGTCTCCCTCTTCCTGTAGAAATGGTCCAGAAAAAGTCCTAATATGAGGCTGGCGCCCCCACCCATTCCTCACTGTGTGAGTTTTACAAGTTATGGCCTTTCTTTATGACTTCATGAACAAAATAGAGTTGTGGCTAAAGTTTTATATTGTGGTTGTTCAGTCTCACAGTCATGCCTGACTCTTTGTGATCCTGTGGACTGCAGCATGCCAGGCCCCCCTGTCCCTCACCGTCTCCTGGAGTTTGCCCAAGTTCATATCCATTGCATCAGTGATACCATGCAGCCATCTCATCCTCTGACTCCCTCTTCTCCTTCTGTCCTTAATCTTTCCCAGCATCAGGGACTTTTCCAGTGAGTCGCCTGTTCATATCAAGTGATCAAAGTACTGGCACTTCAGCTTTAGCATCAGTTCTCCCAATGAGTATTCAGGGTTGAGTTCCCTTAAGGTTGACTGGTTTGATCTCCTTGCTGTCCAGGGACTCTCAGGATTTAGATGTGGGAGCAAAGTTGGCCCAGGAAATAAACCATTGCCCATGGGGGAGGAAGAGTTTATTGTGCTTCTGCATGCTTGGGCCTGATTCTTTGTGTCATTTCTCACCGAGTTTATGTTGTAGCCGAATCTCAGGCTAGATATTTTCTCTTTAATATCTGGTCCCCTGTAGTCACCACGTCTGTATAAAAGCACCATGTTGTGTCAGTTCTTGTTTCTCAAGTGTAATTTGGAGTCAAGTGGAACAGATAAACAATGTCAATGAAAATATCTTCTGTAGAGACTGATGGGACTCATCTGTCTTGAAATGAGGAGATAAAGGATACATAAATGTTTAATTTTTCTTTGCATCTTTTAATGTAACCACGGAACACCCGTGGTCCCCAAGCAAATTAATCATCACAAAATGAGAGCAAATGGCATGCAGTCTCTACTGAGCCGTTGTCTGTTGGATCAGCCACCTGTCGGCACAGGAGCACATAAGAGGCAAGGCTCTCCAGCAGAGATGCATGAACAGCTGTGCTGGACGAAGCTTCCTTGGAAAACTCAGGGTAGTGATCTTGTAGCTTGAGGTTGATTCTTGGCATGTTTGTCAGGTGAAGTCTCCCTCTTCCTGTAGAAATGGTCCAGAAAAAGTCCTAATATGAGGCTGGCGCCCCCACCCATTCCTCACTGTGTGAGTTTTACAAGTTATGGCCTTTCTTTATGACTTCATGAACAAAATAGAGTTGTGGCTAAAGTTTTATATTGTGGTTGTTCAGTCTCACAGTCATGCCTGACTCTTTGTGATCCTGTGGACTGCAGCATGCCAGGCCCCCCTGTCCCTCACCGTCTCCTGGAGTTTGCCCAAGTTCATATCCATTGCATCAGTGATACCATGCAGCCATCTCATCCTCTGACTCCCTCTTCTCCTTCTGTCCTTAATCTTTCCCAGCATCAGGGACTTTTCCAGTGAGTCGTCTGTTCATATCAAGTGATCAAAGTACTGGCACTTCAGCTTTAGCATCAGTTCTCCCAATGAGTATTCAGGGTTGAGTTCCCTTAAGGTTGACTGGTTTGATCTCCTTGCTGTCCAGGGGACTCTCAGGATTCTTCTCCAGCACCACAGTTCAAAGACATCAATTCTTTGTTGTTCTGCCTCCTTTATGGTCCAACTCTCACAACTGTATGTGACCACTGGGAAGAGTGTAGCATTTACTATATGGACCTTTGTCAGCAGAGTAATGTCTCTGTTTTTCAACACACTGTCTAGGTTTGTCATAGCTTTCCTGCCAAGAAGCAGTCGTCTTATGATTTCATGGCTGCGGTCTCCATCTGCAGTGATTTTTCGGCCCAAGAAGAGGAAATCTGTCACTATTTTCGCCTTTCCCCTTTCTATTTTCCATGAAGTAATGGGGCTAGATGCCATGATCTTAGTTTTTTTTTTTTTAATGTTTGGTTTTAAGCTGGTTCTTTCACTCTCCTCCTTTACCGTCGGTAAGAAGCTCTGGAGTTCCTCTTCACTTTCTGCCATTAGAGGAGTATCATGCACATATCTGAGGGTGTTGCTGTTTCTCTTGCCAGTCTTGATTCCAAGCATTCAGCCCAGCATTTCTCATAATGTGCTCAATGTGCAGGTTAAACAGACAGGGGACAGCAGACAGCCCCATCGTGCTCCTTTCTTGATTTTGAGCCAGTCAGTCGTTCCATCCAGGGTTCTAACTTTGACCTGCATACAGGTTTCTCAGGAGACAGGTAAGTTAGTCTGGTATATGTTAGCATTAACTGCTCAGTTGTTAATTTCTCAGTTAAACTCTGACTCTTTGTGACCCTGTGGCTTGTAGCCTGCCAGGCTCCTCTGTCCATGGAATTCTCCAGGCAAGAGTACTGAAGTGGGTAGCTATTCCCTACTCCAGGAAATCTTCCCAACCCAGGGATCAAACCTGTGTCTCCTGCATTGCAGGCAGATTCTTTACCGTTTGGGCCACCCATATATAATTTAAATTTCTTGTTGTGGTGAAATACACATAACATAAAGTTTTCCATCCTAGCCATTTTTCCTAGCACAGTTCAGGAGGCTAATTATTATATTTGAGTATAATGCTACAACGATTTTTGTTTGATCTTAAATTGAGAAAAATTTAATTTAGCTTAATTTTGAATTCATGAAAAAATTGCTCCTTGCTGTCCAGGGACTCTCAGGATTCTTCTCCAGCACCACAGTTCAAAGACATCAATTCTTTGTTGTTCTGCCTCCTTTATGGTCCAACTCTCACAACTGTATGTGACCACTGGGAAGAGTGTAGCATTTACTATATGGACCTTTGTCAGCAGAGTAATGTCTCTGTTTTTCAACACACTGTCTAGGTTTGTCATAGCTTTCCTGCCAAGAAGCAGTCGTCTTATGATTTCATGGCTGCGGTCTCCATCTGCAGTGATTTTTCGGCCCAAGAAGAGGAAATCTGTCACTATTTTCGCCTTTCCCCTTTCTATTTTCCATGAAGTAATGGGGCTAGATGCCATGATCTTAGTTTTTTTTTTTTTAATGTTTGGTTTTAAGCTGGTTCTTTCACTCTCCTCCTTTACCGTCGGTAAGAAGCTCTGGAGTTCCTCTTCACTTTCTGCCATTAGAGGAGTATCATGCACATATCTGAGGGTGTTGCTGTTTCTCTTGCCAGTCTTGATTCCAAGCATTCAGCCCAGCATTTCTCATAATGTGCTCAATGTGCAGGTTAAACAGACAGGGGACAGCAGACAGCCCCATCGTGCTCCTTTCTTGATTTTGAGCCAGTCAGTCGTTCCATCCAGGGTTCTAACTTCTTGACCTGCATACAGGTTTCTCAGGAGACAGGTAAGTTAGTCTGGTATATGTTAGCATTAACTGCTCAGTTGTTAATTTCTCAGTTAAACTCTGACTCTTTGTGACCCTGTGGCTTGTAGCCTGCCAGGCTCCTCTGTCCATGGAATTCTCCAGGCAAGAGTACTGAAGTGGGTAGCTATTCCCTACTCCAGGAAATCTTCCCAACCCAGGGATCAAACCTGTGTCTCCTGCATTGCAGGCAGATTCTTTACCGTTTGGGCCACCCATATATAATTTAAATTTCTTGTTGTGGTGAAATACACATAACATAAAGTTTTCCATCCTAGCCATTTTTCCTAGCACAGTTCAGGAGGCTAATTATTATATTTGAGTATAATGCTACAAATATTTTTATTTGATCTTATTGGATTTTATTATTTTTATTGAATGAAAGATTCTTTAAATTCTATACTGCTTTACAATTTTCAGAAGTTTCAAACACATGATTTCATTAGCCCCATGATACCCTTTTATTTACTCTCTCTGCTTATATTGCCCCTCCCTCTTCCCTCCACTGATAACCATTAGCTTGTTCTCTATATCTGTGAATCTGCTTTTTTTTTCCCATTAGTTTAGTGCATTTTTTAGAATCTGGATATGTGATACCATGCAATATTTGTCTTATTTGTTTCACTTAGCTTAATGCCCTCTAAGTCTATCTGTGTTGCTACAAATGGCAAAATTCGTATTCTTTTGTTATGGTTGAGTAATATTCTATTTTGTGTGTATGTATGTATATATATGACATCTTTTAAAAAATTTATTTTTCACTGTGCTGGGTCTTTGTTGCTATGTGCAGGCTTTCTGGCTGCCGCTGTTGGGACTGCTCTTTGTTGCATGGGCTTCTCTTTGTGCTGGCTTCTCTTGTTGAAGATCACAGGCTCTGGGCAAGTAGGTGTCTATGGTTGTGGCCTGTGGGGTCAGTAGTTGTGGTGCGCGTGCTTAGTTGCTTGAAGGCATATGGAATCTTCCTGGACCGGGGATTGAACCGATGTCCCCTGCCTGGGCAGGTGGATTCTTATCCACTGCACCACCAGGAGAGTGCCGATACCACATCGTCTTTATCCATTCATCTGTTGATGGACACTTAGGTCGCTCCCATACTGTAGCAATTGTACATAATATAATGGTACCCGTATTACCACCACTTGCCTAGTAGAATTGTTGTGAGGATCAAATGAGAAAGGAAGTGAAGATGCTTCCTCACTAAAGTCTGCAGGTTTCAGTTGCTGTTGTTAGCATGACTCCATCCTCTCTCTGGGCTCGGTTTCCTCCTCAGGAGAATGCCTTTGGCTTTAATGTTCTGTGCAAACCTTCATTCTACTCAGCAGAGCTTTCCATGTCAGTAGGGAGGCAACCTTACACTAAAGCTGAGTGTTCCCTAAGGTAACCTCAGCGCCATCAGGCACGTGGAGGTTAGGCTGCTTTTCTTGTCAGCCTGTGCTGGAAGCCATCGGTTAAAAATCTGCTTGGCTCATCATGATGCCGATACATGGGTGTCTATATTTCTAGATCTATGTCTACATCTATATCTAGGTCTGTGTGTGTATCTATATCCATATTTGTCTTCTATTTATTCAAAAATATTTATCACCTGGACACTGGGTAAAGCAAAAAAGATGAAACTCTCTTCCCCCACGGAGCCTGCTTTCAGTGGGGAAGGCAGGCAGTCTCTCAGTGGGTATATAAGATCAGTAGGAAGTGATGGATGCTGTGAAATGCTAGGCCAGGCATGGAGGGTGAAGGGGCTTTTCCTTTAGGTGAAGCAGCTGGAGGAGGTTGCTCTAGAGACGACATTGGGGCAGAGGCTAGCGACTGAAGGTGTGGGGAGCAGTGGATGGGCTTGGAAGGGAGACCTTCCCACCGAGACCCGGAGGCTCCCCTCGCCCTGGACGTCTGTGACGGTGACAGAGCCAGTGGTAACTACACCCATGCAGGAGAACTCAGGCCTGCTTCTCGTTCCCCTGGGTTTCCATGGATGAGAGTATTTCCAGTGCTCAGAGCTATGTGTCAGGGAATTCTGAAGCCTCTCCAAGCAGCTGGGAATCAGTGCTGGGAAAATTGAAAGTCTTATTGGTCCCTTTGCTTAATTTTAGCCTATGCATAAGCCTCACCTTGAGCCCCGCTCCTCAGAGGCCAAGAGGACTTACAGCCTCTGCTGTCCACTGAATTCCTGCAGCCCCAATTTGAAACAATCTGGGCTTGCGAGAGCTGCTGATTAAGCTTGAAAATGCCAAACTCCTTCAAAACAGGGTTGTGAAATTTGGTAAAGAGGAGAGAACCCTGTTAATAGGAAAAGAAGAAATAAACATTTACTGAGGCTTTCTAATAATCGAGAAGTCACCTGAATTATCATGTGTGTGCTCAGTCACTCAGTGGAGTCTGACTCTGCGACCCCATGAACTGTAGCCCGCCAGGCTCCTCTGTCCTTGGGATTTTCCAGGCAAGATTATTGGAGTGGATTGCCATTCCCTGCATTTATAATTTTACATTTGTTCAAATACTGATTTAGCTTCTTTAATGGACAAATACTGATTTAGCTTCTTTAATGGAGAACAAAATAACAGAGGTTTTAATGAAATGGAAAGTAGCTTTTCTCTCGTGTGAGTCTGAGCTAGCAGGTGGATCTGGGGAGCAGAGCAGCCCTGTACTGTCACATCAGCCCTGAGCCTGGACTCCTGGTCCACAGGGTCAAAGGTGACTCATGCCCCCTTGACCATTGTGTTTCAGCCACTAGAAGGAGGGAAAAAGTGAGGACACGTTCCCTTGTTCAAGGGTGTGACCTCGGAGTTGTGAATATTACTTTCTTATAGTCTGTTGGCCATAGGGTTGCCAGATTTAGGAAACAGAAATATAGGACACCCAGTTAAACTCGAATGTCAGATCAACTGCCAATACTTTTCTTTGTTCTAGGGAGGCATCCTTATACTAAAACAATTACTGGACTTTGGATTTGGGACATACATATAGTAAAAAAAAAAACTTATTTGTTGTTAATCTGACCTTCAAATTTAACTGGACATCCTGTATTTTACCTGGCAACCCTAATTGACTAGCACCTAGTGACACGGACACACCTCGCTTCTCTATTGGCCCTGGGTTTCCATGGATGAGAGTATTTCTTAGAGCTATGTGTCAGGGAATTCTGAAGCCTCTCCGAGCAGCTGGGAATCCGTGCTGGGAAAATTGAAAGTCTTATTGGTCCCTTTGCTTAATTTTAGCCTATGCATAAGCCTCACCTTGAGCCCCGCTCCTCAGAGGCCAAGAGGACTTACAGCCTCTGCTGTCCACTGAATTCCTGCAGCCCCAATTTGAAACAATCTGGGCTTGCGAGAGCTGCTGATTAAGCTTGAAAATGCCAAACTCCTTCAAAACAGGGTTGTGAAATTTGGTAAAGAGGAGAGAACCCTGTTAATAGGAAAAGAAGAAATAAACATTTACTGAGGCTTTCTAATAATCGAGAAGTCACCTGAATTATCATGTGTGTGCTCAGTCACTCAGTGGAGTCTGACTCTGCGACCCCATGAACTGTAGCCCGCCAGGCTCCTCTGTCCTTGGGATTTTCCAGGCAAGATTATTGGAGTGGATTGCCATTCCCTGCATTTATAATTTTACATTTGTTCAAATACTGATTTAGCTTCTTTAATGGACAAATACTGATTTAGCTTCTTTAATGGAGAACAAAATAACAGAGGTTTTAATGAAATGGAAAGTAGCTTTTCTCTCGTGTGAGTCTGAGCTAGCAGGTGGATCTGGGGAGCAGAGCAGCCCTGTACTGTCACATCAGCCCTGAGCCTGGACTCCTGGTCCACAGGGTCAAAGGTGACTCATGCCCCCTTGACCATTGTGTTTCAGCCACTAGAAGGAGGGAAAAAGTGAGGACACGTTCCCTTGTTCAAGGGTGTGACCTCGGAGTTGTGAATATTACTTTCTCTTATAGTCTGTTGGCCATAGGGTTGCCAGATTTAGGAAACAGAAATATAGGACACCCAGTTAAACTCGAATGTCAGATCAACTGCCAATACTTTTCTTTGTTCTAGGGAGGCATCCTTATACTAAAACAATTACTGGACTTTGGATTTGGGACATACATATAGTAAAAAAAAAAACTTATTTGTTGTTAATCTGACCTTCAAATTTAACTGGACATCCTGTATTTTACCTGGCAACCCTAATTGACTAGCACCTAGTGACACGGACACACCTAGCTTTAAGAGGGGGTGGGAACAAGTTCTGAGATGGTGGTAGTGTGTACAGCTTGGGGTTTTGATTACTTAAAGGAAGAGGGGGAGAATGGATACTGGGCACAACTAGTTGTCTTTGCCAAAACTTATCTAATCTCCTTCATTCATTCTATTAATACTTATTAAGCACCTACTATATGATTATTGGATAAAGAATATAGACAACACCTGCTGTCACAGAGCTTTTCATTTAGTGGAAGAGACAGATCATAAACATTGATACATGTGTAGAATTTTAAGTAGTAGTAAATATTCTGGAAAAAAAGGAGGCAAAGAAGTTTTTAGAGTCCGCTAGGGAAGCAGACATGAAGTTGAACAAACTCTGGGAGACGGTGCAGGACAGGGAGACCTGGTGTCCTGCAGTCCATGGGACTGCAGAGTAGGACACAACTTAGCCACTGAACAACACAGGGAGCTGCAGTTGGTAGTGGAGGAGGAGGCTGAGGGTATGCTGGGCGAGGGAGAGCTTCTCTGGAGAAAAGATAGGTGAGCTGGTGCCCAGATGAAGTGAGGAAGGAAGTGTGTGGAACCAGGGAAGAGCATGCCGGTCAGGAGGCCCAGCTGTGTTTCAGGAACTAGAAGGCTGACCTGGAGGAATCAAGGGGGAGAGTATAAGGGAAGCAGGCAGGAGTGGACTTTGAAGACCAAAGCAAAGAGTTTAAATTTTGTTTAAATTAATGTTACTATTATTTTGACTGCAAGGTGTGGCATGCAGGGTCTTAGTTCCCCAACCAGGGATTGAACCTTGAGGAGGTTCCCCCATGACAAAGAGGTTTTTAAAGTCTAGGAATGATGAGATGACTCTAGAGGGTTTTTTTTTTCTGTTTTTTAGCCACTTCTGTTGGTCTTTCATTTATTTAACTTTGTTCTTTGGCCTGTGCGGGCCTCCCATCACAGTGGCCTCTCATTTTAGAGCACCTGCTCTGGGCGGTGGTTGGGCACACTGGTCCAGCCGCTTCGCGGCACGTGGGATCCTCCCAGGCCAGGGATCAAACCAACGCCCCTTGCACTGCAAGGCAGTGTCTTCCCCATTGGACCACCAGGGAAGCCCCGACACTAGAGGGTTTTGAACAAGATGGTTACGTGGCTTAATTTACGTTTTAAAACGATCACTGTACCTGCTGGATAGACAGTGTGGCTAAAGGGAGAAGAGGGAAAGGAAAGAGAGAAGTTGGTGGCTATCGTGTGGTATTGTGGTTTGACTGGGCCTTAGGAACTGGGAGAGTGAGGAGCTGTGTGTACTGACGAATGTCACCCTCATTGCACAGATAAGGGAGTCTCAGGAAGCAAAGCTTACGCCTCCTGCTGGGAGGGGCTGGGGAGTGGAGTGAGAGGGGGCTGGATCTTGCTGCTTCAGGAAGCTGCAGGAATCAGTGAGCCTTTTATTCTGATGCTGCAGCAGGAGCCAGAGGGAGGAGCACTGGGGATGAAGAGGTCCACTTTCTCCCTTTCCTCCTACACCAATTCTTCCCAAGTGTTGCTGCTGTCTGAGACTCCGGATCTGAGATAGTGTTATTTGTTACTGGCTTGATTAGAACAAAATCTTGTCTCCTCCTTCACGAGAAGAAGTAAAGAATTTACTCTTGGAAGTTGGCGCCCATGACACCAAGAGCAATGTGAGCTGTAGGTAGACTGTTTTATTTTTTGTGGTCCTTGCAGCTCCGGGGCTGGGGAGGAAAGCAGCTTTGGACCGGCCACACCTGGTTCGATACCATTTACCAGTTCAGCCTTGGATTTTTTTTTCATGTGCAGAGTGGGGCCGTGCACAGCTGCCTCACGTAGTTGTTGAGAGCCCTAGCAAGAAAAAATATGCCTGAAACCGATAGCAACCAACGTGATTCATCCTATGATACTGTGAGCATTTTAGGTCCAGCGTGCTCTTAGTGATATTGTTAACTTTATGGTTCCACCGGCTCCCTTACTGACTCTGATCTTTTTGTCACTTCCCATCCCCTTCCCTTGCTGGCTTCTCTCCTGTCATGATGTACAGAGCCCCATACGTGACTGAGCTAAAAAAGCAAAGCAGGGGAAGTGGTCTCTTTTGAGCACCTGCTCTGGGCGGTGGTTGGGCACACTGGTCCACGCCGCGCACGTGGGATCCTCCCAGGCCAGGGATCAAACCAACGCCCCTTGCACTGCAAGGCAGTGTCTTCCCCATTGGACCACCAGGGAAGCCCCGACACTAGAGGGTTTTGAACAAGATGGTTACGTGGCTTAATTTACGTTTTAAAACGATCACTGTACCTGCTGGATAGACAGTGTGGCTAAAGGGAGAAGAGGGAAAGGAAAGAGAGAAGTTGGTGGCTATCGTGTGGTATTGTGGTTTGACTGGGCCTTAGGAACTGGGAGAGTGAGGAGCTGTGTGTACTGACGAATGTCACCCTCATTGCACAGATAAGGGAGTCTCAGGAAGCAAAGCTTACGCCTCCTGCTGGGAGGGGCTGGGGAGTGGAGTGAGAGGGGGCTGGATCTTGCTGCTTCAGGAAGCTGCAGGAATCAGTGAGCCTTTTATTCTGATGCTGCAGCAGGAGCCAGAGGGAGGAGCACTGGGGATGAAGAGGTCCACTTTCTCCCTTTCCTCCTACACCAATTCTTCCCAAGTGTTGCTGCTGTCTGAGACTCCGGATCTGAGATAGTGTTATTTGTTACTGGCTTGATTAGAACAAAATCTTGTCTCCTCCTTCACGAGAAGAAGTAAAGAATTTACTCTTGGAAGTTGGCCCCCATGACACCAAGAGCAATGTGAGCTGTAGGTAGACTGTTTTATTTTTTGTGGTCCTTGCAGCTCCGGGGCTGGGGAGGAAAGCAGCTTTGGACCGGCCACACCTGGTTCGATACCATTTACCAGTTCAGCCTTGGATTTTTTTTTCATGTGCAGAGTGGGGCCGTGCACAGCTGCCTCACGTAGTTGTTGAGAGCCCTAGCAAGAAAAAATATGCCTGAAACCGATAGCAACCAACGTGATTCATCCTATGATACTGTGAGCATTTTAGGTCCAGCGTGCTCTTAGTGATATTGTTAACTTTATGGTTCCACCGGCTCCCTTACTGACTCTGATCTTTTTGTCACTTCCCATCCCCTTCCCTTGCTGGCTTCTCTCCTGTCATGATGTACAGAGCCCCACATACGTGACTGAGCTGAAGAGTGGAATGCAAAGCAGAGGGAAAAGGCCAGGATGAGGGGGTCAGGAAATGTGATAATGCCCTCCTTTTAACCTGTTTTCTGAAACTGGAATCTGAACTTTCATTTAAGTCAAGAGAAAGACATTATGTACTTGGAAGTTCTTGCTTAGTCCAGAGGCACCCTGCTGATAAGAAATCAATTAGAAATGCAAGTTTTTCTCCCAAGTGCTGTGAAGACATGTGTTGCTGGTGGAGCTGGTCTTTTCCTGTGGGTCAGTTAGACTTTCCCTGAAATGTATAGATGGAAATGATCCCTGTTGCTCATGAAGCTCTCAGAGGCTGGTATAGGAATTTGAAAGGGTATTTGAGGTCCTCTTGGTTTGAATCATGCATAAAGTTACCTTAGTCTTACAGCAGATTCACATTATTTGTCTCTTTTACAGATGGTAATGTAAATTTCTCTGTTACTCTTTCCACACACCTCGCCCAATCCTCCCTCCCTACAATGTCCACAAGTCTGTTCTTTATGTCTGTTCCTGCATTGCTGCTCTGCATATACCTTTATGAGTACCATCTTTCTCGATCCCATATATATATATGTTAGTACACTATATTTGTCCTCTTTCTGACTTACTTCACTTTGTATAATAGATTCTAGATTCATCTTCCTCATTAGGACTGATTCAAATGCATTTCTTTTTTAAAATTAATTTTTATTTTATATTTACAGAGTTTTGTTGTTTACAAGTATACATAAACCCAAATCAGTCATAGACATCCCCTTGACCCCTCCCACCTTAACCCCCCTTCCACCTCCCTCCCTGTCCCACCTCTCCAGGTTGTTGCATAGCCCCCGTGTACGTACCCTTAGCTGTGCAGCAGATTCACATTGGTTGTGTCTCTTATATTATATGTGATAGTGTAGGTTTCCATATTATTCCTGCCATACATCTCGCCCATTCCTTCCTCCCCTCAATGTCCAGAAGTCTATTCGCTGTGTCTGTTTCTTCATTGCTGCTCGGTATGTGCATTTAACAATAGCTGCTTACTAGATTCCATATATATGTGTTAGTATGCTATAGTTATCTTTCTCCTTCTGACTTAACTTCACTTTGTATAATAGATTCTAGATTCATCTTCCTCATTAGGACTGATTCAAATGCATTTCTTTTTTAAAATTAATTTTTATTTTATATTTACAGAGTTTTGTTGTTTACAAGTATACATAAACCCAAATCAGTCATAGACATCCCCTTGACCCCTCCCACCTTAACCCCCCTTCCACCTCCCTCCCTGTCCCACCTCTCCAGGTTGTTGCATAGCCCCCGTGTACGTACCCTTAGCTGTGCAGCAGATTCACATTGGTTGTGTCTCTTATATTATATGTGATAGTGTAGGTTTCCATATTATTCCTGCCATACATCTCGCCCATTCCTTCCTCCCCTCAATGTCCAGAAGTCTATTCGCTGTGTCTGTTTCTTCATTGCTGCTCGGTATGTGCATTTAACAATAGCTGCTTACTAGATTCCATATATATGTGTTAGTATGCTATAGTTATCTTTCTCCTTCTGACTTAACTTCACTTTGTATAATAGGTTCTAGATTGATCCACCTCATTAGAACTGATTCATACGTATTTCTTTTTACAGCTGAGTAATATGCCATTGTATATATGTATCACATCTTCCTTATCCATTCATTTGTTGATGGACATCTAGGTTGCTTCCATATTCTAGCTATTTTAAAAAGTGCTGCAATGAACACTGGGGTACAGGTGTCTCTTTCAATTTTGATTCCTCAGCATATAAGCCTAGTAGTGCAACTGCTGGGTCATATGGTGGTTCCTAGTTTTTTTAAGGAATTTCCACAGTGTCTTCCATAGTGGCTGTATCAGTTCACATTCCCACCAACAGCTCAAGAAGGTTCCCTGTCCTCCACACCCTCTCTAGCATTTATTGTTTGTAGATTTTTTGATAATGGCCATTCTGACTGATGTGAGGTGATATCTCATTGTAGTTTTAATTTGCATTTCTGTGATAATGAGTGACACTGAGCATCTTTTCATGTGTTTTTTGGCCATGTGTATGTCTTCTTTGGAGAGATACCTGTTTAGATCTTTTTTCCATTTTTTGATTGAGGTGTTTTTTTTTTTTTTTTTTGGTGTTGAGTTGTCTGAACTGCTTGTATGTTTTGGAAATTAATTCTTTGTCGGTTGTTTCATTTGCTTTTATTTTCTCCTATATGAGGGTTGTCTTTTACCTTGTTTAAGGAGTCATTTTAAAAGGCTGTTTATGAAGGGTTTGTGATTATGTGGGAATTATATGACAATGGCAAGTGAAAAATGCATGATACAGAATTGCCATATAGTATGAACTCCGCTGTATAAAAACTTTTCTAACAGTATGCATAGAAATATTTTAAAAATTGTGAGGAAACTTCATAAATATTAACAATGGTTAATGGTTTTGTTTAGGGTTTTTTCCCCCTATTAGTTTGCATGTCTCTATAAGAAGCATGTATTTCTCTTGTGGATTTTTTGGAAAAAAGTCAACTTTATTTTATAAAAAGGCTATTTTTACAATGGTGCAGGCTACACATTATCAGTCAAATAATAGTTTAGAATTTCATAGAGTCACATGATTCATAGAGAATTTCATAGTTTCAAGATTCCAGAATGCTAATGCTGCATAGGGACACCTTTAAGGTTTTCCTAGTTTAAGTATAATAGGTTCAGATTGATCCACCTCATTAGAACTGATTCATACGTATTTCTTTTTACAGCTGAGTAATATGCCATTGTATATATGTATCACATCTTCCTTATCCATTCATTTGTTGATGGACATCTAGGTTGCTTCCATATTCTAGCTATTTTAAAAAGTGCTGCAATGAACACTGGGGTACAGGTGTCTCTTTCAATTTTGATTCCTCAGCATATAAGCCTAGTAGTGCAACTGCTGGGTCATATGGTGGTTCCTAGTTTTTTTAAGGAATTTCCACAGTGTCTTCCATAGTGGCTGTATCAGTTCACATTCCCACCAACAGCTCAAGAAGGTTCCCTGTCATCCACACCTCTCTAGCATTTATTGTTTGTAGATTTTTTGATAATGGCCATTCTGACTGATGTGAGGTGATATCTCATTGTAGTTTTAATTTGCATTTCTGTGATAATGAGTGACACTGAGCATCTTTTCATGTGTTTTTTGGCCATGTGTATGTCTTCTTTGGAGAGATACCTGTTTAGATCTTTTTTCCATTTTTTGATTGAGGTGTTTTTTTTTTTTTGGTGTTGAGTTGTCTGAACTGCTTGTATGTTTTGGAAATTAATTCTTTGTCGGTTGTTTCATTTGCTTTTATTTTCTCCTATATGAGGGTTGTCTTTTACCTTGTTTAAGGAGTCATTTTAAAAGGCTGTTTATGAAGGGTTTGTGATTATGTGGGAATTATATGACAATGGCAAGTGAAAAATGCATGATACAGAATTGCCATATAGTATGAACTCCGCTGTATAAAAACTTTTCTAACAGTATGCATAGAAATATTTTAAAAATTGTGAGGAAACTTCATAAATATTAACAATGGTTAATGGTTTTGTTTAGGGTTTTTTCCCCCTATTAGTTTGCATGTCTCTATAAGAAGCATGTATTTCTCTTGTGGATTTTTTGGAAAAAAGTCAACTTTATTTTATAAAAAGGCTATTTTTACAATGGTGCAGGCTACACATTATCAGTCAAATAATAGTTTAGAATTTCATAGAGTCACATGATTCATAGAGAATTTCATAGTTTCAAGATTCCAGAATGCTAATGCTGCATAGGGACACCTTTAAGGTTTTCCTAGTTTAAGGATGTAAAACATGTTTTGGGGTCACGGATTCCTTTGAAGATCGCCTGGGAACTGTGGCTTCTCTCCTTAAAGCATTTCACATATAAACATAATGTCGTTTAAGTTGCATTTAGTTTCAGGGTATGGAAACCCTATTCAGAGCAGCTTAATCATTGAAGGAAATTTATTGGTTTATGTAATGGAAAACTTTAGGAGTATCATGTGAAGCTTGGTCCAGCACTTCAGCAGTTTCACCAAGACTCATCTTCTCCATCTCTCTTCTCTGCCTCTTTCAATGTCAGCTTTACCCCAAGGCTGGCTCCTCTGTGGGTTCCAGACGGCCAGTAGAAGCTCCTGGCACTTCATCCTTGGTTATATATGTCTGAAAGAATATCTCTGTTTTAACATTCCCGATAAAAATCACAAGATTTGATCTAGTTGTAAATTTTAGGCATATATTCATCTCTAAAACCCGTACCGTGGCCAGGAAATAAAGAGCACTGATTGCTTTAGCTAGATGACTTGCTCTCCTGTGGTGCGGATATGGAGTTAGTGTCCTTAGGACCATGTTATTATGCAAATGAAAACTGGGGATGTGAATGTTCCTTATGCACATGACCTACTGCATATAGTGTAGGTTTATCCTTATATCCCACAACATTTGTCCAGGTAACTCAGGTTAATAATCCCTCATGTAAGCTAATCCTTTTAGATGTGGGGATCCAGGGGCCCAGAGAGAGGTCACAGATGCTCCAGGCCATACGCTGGCCTCACTGTCAGTCTACTGCTTGTCTCCCCACCAAATTCCTTCAACTTCACATGTAAAATTTTAATGCGTTTTCTTAGGTTTTTTTTCCCTATTAGTTTGCATGTCTCTATAAGAAGCATGTATTTCTCTTGTGGATTTTTTGGAAAAAAGTCAACTTTATTTTATAAAAAGGCTATTTTTACAATGGTGCAGGCTACACATTATCAGTCAAATAATAGTTTAGAATTTCATAGAGTCACATGATTCATAGAGAATTTCATAGTTTCAAGATTCCAGAATGCTAATGCTGCATAGGGACACCTTTAAGGTTTTCCTAGTTTAAGGATGTAAAACATGTTTTGGGGTCACGGATTCCTTTGAAGATCGCCTGGAAACTGTGGCTTCTCTCCTTAAAGCATTTCACATATAAACATAATGTCGTTTAAGTTGCATTTAGTTTCAGGGTATGGAAACCCTATTCAGAGCAGCTTAATCATTGAAGGAAATTTATTGGTTTATGTAATGGAAAACTTTAGGAGTATCATGTGAAGCTTGGTCCAGCACTTCAGCAGTTTCACCAAGACTCATCTTCTCCATCTCTCTTCTCTGCCTCTTTCAATGTCAGCTTTACCCCAAGGCTGGCTCCTCTGTGGGTTCCAGACGGCCAGTAGAAGCTCCTGGCACTTCATCCTTGGTTATATATGTCTGAAAGAATATCTCTGTTTTAACATTCCCGATAAAAATCACAAGATTTGATCTAGTTGTAAATTTTAGGCATATATTCATCTCTAAAACCCGTACCGTGGCCAGGAAATAAAGAGCACTGATTGCTTTAGCTAGATGACTTGCTCTCCTGTGGTGCGGATATGGAGTTAGTGTCCTTAGGACCATGTTATTATGCAAATGAAAACTGGGGATGTGAATGTTCCTTATGCACATGACCTACTGCATATAGTGTAGGTTTATCCTTATATCCCACAACATTTGTCCAGGTAACTCAGGTTAATAATCCCTCATGTAAGCTAATCCTTTTAGATGTGGGGATCCAGGGGCCCAGAGAGAGGTCACAGATGCTCCAGGCCATACGCTGGCCTCACTGTCAGTCTACTGCTTGTCTCCCCACCAAATTCCCTTCAACTTCACATGTAATTGTAGGTCAGAGATGAAGAGGTAGTAAATAGGACCCTTATCAAATCCTTTGGATCCTCTAAGACCTAGGACAGGTGTGTTTTGATGAGGAGACAGCAAATGAAATGACCTTATGTTGAGGGAACAAGAGGGTCCAGAGTAAGAAGGGCAACTGCATTGAGCTATACAGGCTAGAAACCTCCCATCTAAGACAGACTGGAAAGGAAATTTTAACGAGGAGAGAGGAGGGCATGATTATATTATTCATGCCTGTGTCTTAAATATAATCATCATAATTCCCCTTCGAAAAACTCTGCTTGCTCAGAGAAAAACTCTGCTTGTATTCTAATAAGCACTTGTTTATGAAACGCACAGTAATTGGATTGGAATGTGAGTTATTAAACTATGCTGGGTGGCACTTCTTGCCAGGTGTTTAATGATTATATTCAAATGTATAGGGCTAGTCTGCTAGCTGGAAAGGTAATACTCCCAGGGGGAAAACTGGTTAGCTCTGGATCAGGACTTGAGTGGCTTTCACAGACATCTGAAGCAGCTGGACTGAAGAGTCCCTTACACGTCACTTGGTTCAGTCACCTTGTTTTAGAGACACGGGAGCTAAGACTCAGTGGGTGAGAGCACACTGGATGAAGGCTGCACAGTGGCCACACTGACAATTAATTGCTCTTTCACTTGGTTTGTCATCATTCATATATCCCTTGTGGTAGAAGCCATGCTTTAGCTTCTCAATCACCATTTCCTCTTCCTTTTTCCTGGAGAGACTGGAAAGTTAACTCATCTTTCTTGCAGCTAGGATTCCAAATTCATTGCCCTGGCATGAGGTGTGTCTGCAGCCATGGCTGTTGAGAGTCTAGGTAGTGGAGATGTGTTAAAAGTTAGCTGTGGTCAACGGAGAAACGAACATAGAGAACAGACTTATGGACACTGGGGTGAGGGAGGGGCATATGCTGTGGGACGAGGGGAACTCAAACGGGGTCTGTGGTGACCTGGAGGGGTGCGATGGGGCAGGGGATGGGAGGGAGGCTCGGGAGTGGGGGGCATATGTATACCTATGGCAGATTCCGGTTGATGTGTGGCAGTAAACAACAAAACTGTTAAAAAAAAAAAAGAGGTATCTGTGGTGACTGGACTCAGCATCCCAGTCGCTGGCCACCAGCCTCCAGGAGCCGTAGGGGTAGCAGTAGCAGCAGGTGGGACTGCAGCCGTGGTAGCATGTCACTGCTTCCTAGTTCCTTGGAGACCCCCTGACTTCTATCCCTTCTAGCCTTCCAGTCTTTTTTTTTTTGAGTAGTTAATTCTCTGTATTAAACCTCTTTCTGCTTGACCTATCCAGAGTGACTTTTCTTCCAGCACTGAACTCTGACACATCCCTCTGTGTTTTAGTACAAGTCACACACATGGGAGGTAATAATCTTTCTCCTGTGCATCCTAATCTTATGTGTCCTTTGTCCTATAGAATATAGCCCATTCATGTCATCCTAGAATCTTAGTTCAGGAAGCCCAGAACGAGCTGCATTATTTTCCTTCCCAAACTTAATCTTCCTATTGACTTCCCTTTGTCCATTTTCATCTCGACTTCCTCCCCATAACTCGGTATGGAGGTATCTTTGTCTTTCCTTTTACTGCTCTCATGTATTGATATGTCTCAAATCCTATTGATTCTGTTTTCTTTATTAGTTGGGATTATTGGTTTTAAGTGATTCAATTATATTGGATTAATGAGCAGAGGAAATTTCATAATCTGTGTAACTAGAAAGGCCAGCATCAGGTGTGGTTGGATCCAGGGGCTCAGAGAAGGCCGTCACGACTTGTTCCATCTCTCTTCAGGCTCTGATTTCATCCATTCTCTTTCCATTGGATGACTGGTGGGGCCCTGGTAGCGCTAGGTTTGCATAATCTTTACATTAAGCTTTGTGGAGTTTATCTTTTCTGTTATTTCCAGAGAAAGTTTTAGAAAGAGCCTTTCTGAGTAAAATTGAAATGACCACTCATTGAATTGCATTCCCTCCCTCAAAAGATGTAAGTCCTGGGACTTCCCTGGTGGTCCAGTGGCTAAGACTCCACACTCCCAATGTAGGGGGCCTGGGTTCGATCCCTGGTCAGAGAACTAGAGAACATGTCACAACGAAGGTCGAAGATCCCACATGCCACAACTAAGGCCTGGCTCAGCCAAATAAATTAAAAAAAAAAAAAAAAGATGTAAGGCCTGACCTTCAGTATGTGATGTTATTTGGAAATAGTTTTGTTGAAGATACAGTTGGTGAAGTTATGATGAGATAGTACGAGGGGAGGCTGGACTAATAATCCAGTGTGAGTGGTATCCTTATAAGGAGAGGAGACAGGGATACACAGACTGCGTGGCTTAAACACAGGAAGTACTTTTCTCAGAGTTCTAAAGGTCAGAGGTCCAGTATTAAGCTGTTGGCAGGCTTGGTTTCTCCTGAGGCCTGCCTCCTGGGTGTGCAGGCGGCCTTCTCGCTGGTCCCCACGTGCCTTTCCTCCTCACCCACACATCCTACTGTCTCTTCCCTTTCTTACAGGGACACCAGGCCTATTGATTACAGCACTATCCTAATAGCCTCACTTTAACTGAATTACCTCTTTGAAGCCCATCTCCAAATATGGTTAAATGATTTAGGGGCCACCGTATGATGTCACTGAACTTTTGCCTCTTTGAAAGGCCTTGACTCCAAATGTGGTTATGAGGTGCCAGGCATTCAGACTTTTTAACATTTGGATTTTGGGGTGGACACAATACAGTTCAAAACAAGACTTAAAACTTTCTGTTTTATGTTACTGATACTCATGTGTTTATTTTTAACTCCCCTGAAAGATGGTAAGTTCCTTGGAGGCAGGAAGTGTGCCTTGCCCGTATCCTTTTATCTCCCAGAGTGTTTAATATACTTCTTGGATTTAGCAAGTGCTCTGAACCTTTGTTGAATGAATGGATGGTATATAAAGTAGTCCTTGATGAGTGAGTAAGAATTTCCTATCCCCTACAGTATAAAAAAGCTGTATAGTGCAGATAGCATTGGACTTGATGTCTAAGACCCAGGCTCTTTTTTCGTTTAACTGTCTGGGCCTCAGTTTCCTCAAAAGATGTAAGTCCTGGGACTTCCCTGGTGGTCCAGTGGCTAAGACTCCACACTCCCAATGTAGGGGCCTGGGTTCGATCCTGGTCAGAGAACTAGAGAACATGTCACAACGAAGGTCGAAGATCCCAAATGCCACAACTAAGGCCTGGCTCAGCCAAATAAATTAAAAAAAAAAAAAAAGATGTAAGGCCTGACCTTCAGTATGTGATGTTATTTGGAAATAGTTTTGTTGAAGATACAGTTGGTGAAGTTATGATGAGATAGTACGAGGGGAGGCTGGACTAATAATCCAGTGTGAGTGGTATCCTTATAAGGAGAGGAGACAGGGATACACAGACTGCGTGGCTTAAACACAGGAAGTACTTTTCTCAGAGTTCTAAAGGTCAGAGGTCCAGTATTAAGCTGTTGGCAGGCTTGGTTTCTCCTGAGGCCTGCCTCCTGGGTGTGCAGGCGGCCTTCTCGCTGGTCCCCACGTGCCTTTCCTCCTCACCCACACATCCTACTGTCTCTTCCCTTTCTTACAGGGACACCAGGCCTATTGATTACAGCACTATCCTAATAGCCTCACTTTAACTGAATTACCTCTTTGAAGCCCATCTCCAAATATGGTTAAATGATTTAGGGGCCACCGTATGATGTCACTGAACTTTTGCCTCTTTGAAAGGCCTTGACTCCAAATGTGGTTATGAGGTGCCAGGCATTCAGACTTTTTAACATTTGGATTTTGGGGTGGACACAATACAGTTCAAAACAAGACTTAAAACTTTCTGTTTTATGTTACTGATACTCATGTGTTTATTTTTAACTCCCCTGAAAGATGGTAAGTTCCTTGGAGGCAGGAAGTGTGCCTTGCCCGTATCCTTTTATCTCCCAGAGTGTTTAATATACTTCTTGGATTTAGCAAGTGCTCTGAACCTTTGTTGAATGAATGGATGGTATATAAAGTAGTCCTTGATGAGTGAGTAAGAATTTCCTATCCCCTACAGTATAAAAAAGCTGTATAGTGCAGATAGCATTGGACTTGATGTCTAAGACCCAGGCTCTTTTCTCAACTCAGTCACTTTCTAGCTGAGATCTTGAACAGGTCACTCGTCTGGGCCTCAGTTTCCTCATCTATAAAACAGGAATAGTAACACATTGATGTTTGTTCTACAAGGTGGATTATGACTATTAGTGAAAGAGTCATTCAGATAACATTTGGGGGCACCTACTGTATACCAGGCAGTGTTCTATGCATGGAGGATACGGTGGGGTCAAAGCTAGGCAGGGCTTCAGTCCTCATGGTTCAGCTGGCCGGGCTGGGGTGTGGGTGGACAGGTGATGAACAAGGTCACCAGTATAGGAAAGAATTGCAGAACATGCTAGTTTCTACATAGGGATGTCATAGTGAAGGCTGGTTTCCTAGAAAGTATAGTCTCTGGGGAGATGACATTTGAGTGAAGGTGTGAATAATAAGTGCTCTTTCCTGGGGAAGAGGGAGCAGCAGAGGCGGAGTGTGTGAACACCCGCGTGAGCCAGCAGAGTGGTGTGAGGCTCGGTCAGTGTGCATGCTTCTGGGCATTGCAGGGAGACCGTGGTGTTGGGATTTTGCCCCTGACTTGGCCCTGTGTACAGCTGGGACATCACTTCCCATATGTACACATCACCGCCTCAGGTGGCTCCTTCTCCTCCCTGCCCTGCCTGGCGGCCAGTGCCGGGAGACCGCATGGATGAGGCACTTAAGAAATATAAAGTGCTGTACGGTTTCCAGTGGGGATCATTATTTGAGAACATGTTAACCACGATTAAGGGATTTGGACTTTGGAGGCAGCTTGCTGACCAGATTTTCTGAGGAAGGCTGCAGTCACCCCATTTAGGGCTCATAAATGCCTATGTCAGCTTTTCAGAGCAAATTGAGAAGAATTAAGTAGATACCATATTCTGCAAGCTGTCTTTTGTGGGAGTTAAATTCCAGCTTTATTTCTTAGTAAGCCTCTATACATAGGATTTGGTATGGGCAGTCACCTTGTTGGGACTTTTGAATGCCTCTGAAGTTATCCTAGGGTCAGGTCACTTGGCGTGTGTGTGTGTGTGTGTGTGTGTGTGTGTGTGTGCGTGCATTGCAAGAGAATATTCCAGGAAAACAGGAAAGTGTCTTGTGCTCAGGTGTCTTAAGCATTCCCTTAGCACCAGGACTGATGTGACTGAACGCTGAATACGTATTTCTTGAGTAGTGAAACTGGACCCAAGACTTTAATAGCATTATGGGGAGCAAAACATTCAGATAACATTTGGGGGCACCTACTGTATACCAGGCAGTGTTCTATGCATGGAGGATACGGTGGGGTCAAAGCTAGGCAGGGCTTCAGTCCTCATGGTTCAGCTGGCCGGGCTGGGGTGTGGGTGGACAGGTGATGAACAAGGTCACCAGTATAGGAAAGAATTGCAGAACATGCTAGTTTCTACATAGGGATGTCATAGTGAAGGCTGGTTTCCTAGAAAGTATAGTCTCTGGGGAGATGACATTTGAGTGAAGGTGTGAATAATAAGTGCTCTTTCCTGGGGAAGAGGGAGCAGCAGAGGCGGAGTGTGTGAACACCCGCGTGAGCCAGCAGAGTGGTGTGAGGCTCGGTCAGTGTGCATGCTTCTGGGCATTGCAGGGAGACCGTGGTGTTGGGATTTTGCCCCTGACTTGGCCCTGTGTACAGCTGGGACATCACTTCCCATATGTACACATCACCGCCTCAGGTGGCTCCTTCTCCTCCCTGCCCTGCCTGGCGGCCAGTCCCGGGGAGACCGCATGGATGAGGCACTTAAGAAATATAAAGTGCTGTACGGTTTCCAGTGGGGATCATTATTTGAGAACATGTTAACCACGATTAAGGGATTTGGACTTTGGAGGCAGCTTGCTGACCAGATTTTCTGAGGAAGGCTGCAGTCACCCCATTTAGGGCTCATAAATGCCTATGTCAGCTTTTCAGAGCAAATTGAGAAGAATTAAGTAGATACCATATTCTGCAAGCTGTCTTTTGTGGGAGTTAAATTCCAGCTTTATTTCTTAGTAAGCCTCTATACATAGGATTTGGTATGGGCAGTCACCTTGTTGGGACTTTTGAATGCCTCTGAAGTTATCCTAGGGTCAGGTCACTTGGCGTGTGTGTGTGTGTGTGTGTGTGTGTGTGTGTGTGCGTGCATTGCAAGAGAATATTCCAGGAAAACAGGAAAGTGTCTTGTGCTCAGGTGTCTTAAGCATTCCCTTAGCACCAGGACTGATGTGACTGAACGCTGAATACGTATTTCTTGAGTAGTGAAACTGGACCCAAGACAGATATAAATGACATAGTAACAGAGCGTTCTTTAAAGAAGAGCTGATTACTTCAAAGCTTTTGATGGTAAAGCGTTTCCTTTGAACTTGTTCCCAGGTTTCTCCCCACTCCTGTGAACCAGCTCTGTTTGCTTCCTACCCCCAACCTCATCTGCTTTACACTTAAACTTCCATGATGTAAGCATCCTTGAGCGTGCATGGACTTCTCGTGACTGCCCACTCTGAAGGCTGCTGATGCTGAGAAGGAATGGATCTGCATGGAAGGTCATTGCTGAGGGGGCTGAGAGGGTCATAGAACTGTCAGAAAAAGGAAGTCCTGCTTCCCCATTCTTATCTGAGAGGAAGGAAGTTTTACCAAGTCTGAGTTTAGAAAACAGCCAGGACTGTGCTAAAAGCCTTCCTAGGTGACGCTTAGGCTGTTGAAAGTTTGCAAGGTTCATCCTCTTGTCTGTGTTTCTAGCTCCTCCCTCCGTGTCTGTGGTTGGACTCTTGGCCTCTGTGTGTCTCTCTGTTCCTTCCTGTCTCTCTTGCTCTTCTCTGCCTCCCCCACCCCATTCCTGATTGATTTACCTCATTGGAATAAAGTCCTGTTCCACTAGTGGGGTTCCATGATTGAAGCTCAGGGGCGTGTCACACAGAACAGCTAATGGTGACTTTTTTTCCCCCTAAGGCAGGCCATCAATTTTGAATGGCCTTGCAATCAGAGATCAAAAGAGTTCTGTTTTCCCCAATGAATTAGTGGATTTTAGAATGAGATGAGGTGAAATAGAGCTAATAGGCATTTTTAAAAGAGAAGGCTGGGCGGCTGAATTTCATTCTGCGATGGCTCACACTCTGTCTGTGGGGTGTACTTTATCTGCATCTGAATAAATCCATTTCTTATGTTCTTACATTCTTGTTCATTCCTGCTTTGTTTCTTTCTCTCTTTTGTTAACCTGGAAAGACCTATGAGGTCACCATGGTGTGTTTTGCTTGTATTTCCCTCCCTCTAACCATTAAAAGTGCTGGCATTTTATTCCTAACTTATCACTAGCCCAGCTCCAGCTTATCGTCAACACCATTGGGAACGTCAGTGGGGATGCCCCAGACGCCAGAGAGTGACGGGTGCCCCTCAGCCATTGATGGTTTTGCAATGAGAAGATGGGGCCCAAGGCCAAAGGTGGCTCTGCCTAAAAATACTATCTACATAACTAATGTCCAGCCTTGGGCAGTCATTGATGTGACTGGCCATTTGATAGAAGTTCCTGTAGGGGTGCAACCTTCTCAGTCTTAACCCAAAAGATTGGCAACCTTAGCAGTCATAAGGAGTATGTAATGGAGTTGTCAGGAAAGAAATAGGGGCACACTTTCGACAAATTGTGGTAGATTTCTTTGCCTGTAAGTGATTTGTACTTACTTTAGAGATCTTCATATAGTTTCAATTAGAAAATAAATATCATCACAGTGACTTATGATCTTATCTGACCAAAAAGTAACTTTGGGATGTTTTACAGGGTCCCTGTGATATGGCAAAGAAAAATATTTAACTAAGATTAGTTAATATGTTAAGTTAAATGTTAATTGTTTATAATTCTGGTTATTGTAACCCATCTTTATCGTACACTGTAATCAGATGTTTGACCATGCCTTTTAAGTCTTTTGCCATTTATAGATATATTTATGCCCTGGTGCTGGTACAAAGCATGCCCAGTCATCAAGGGGATCCATAGGAAGGCTAAGGAATCCAGTTACTACTGCTCTACACAAGATGATGGCTATGTAGGGATTTACTGGGCGGTTCCAGAAAGCTTTCAAAATGGTGACTTTTTCCCTAAGGCAGGCCATCAATTTTGAATGGCCTTGCAATCAGAGATCAAAAGAGTTCTGTTTTCCCCAATGAATTAGTGGATTTTAGAATGAGATGAGGTGAAATAGAGCTAATAGGCATTTTTAAAAGAGAAGGCTGGGCGGTGAATTTCATTCTGCGATGGCTCACACTCTGTCTGTGGGGTGTACTTTATCTGCATCTGAATAAATCCATTTCTTATGTTCTTACATTCTTGTTCATTCCTGCTTTGTTTCTTTCTCTCTTTTGTTAACCTGGAAAGACCTATGAGGTCACCATGGTGTGTTTTGCTTGTATTTCCCTCCCTCTAACCATTAAAAGTGCTGGCATTTTATTCCTAACTTATCACTAGCCCAGCTCCAGCTTATCGTCAACACCATTGGGAACGTCAGTGGGGATGCCCCAGACGCCAGAGAGTGACGGGTGCCCCTCAGCCATTGATGGTTTTGCAATGAGAAGATGGGGCCCAAGGCCAAAGGTGGCTCTGCCTAAAAATACTATCTACATAACTAATGTCCAGCCTTGGGCAGTCATTGATGTGACTGGCCATTTGATAGAAGTTCCTGTAGGGGTGCAACCTTCTCAGTCTTAACCCAAAAGATTGGCAACCTTAGCAGTCATAAGGAGTATGTAATGGAGTTGTCAGGAAAGAAATAGGGGCACACTTTCGACAAATTGTGGTAGATTTCTTTGCCTGTAAGTGATTTGTACTTACTTTAGAGATCTTCATATAGTTTCAATTAGAAAATAAATATCATCACAGTGACTTATGATCTTATCTGACCAAAAAGTAACTTTGGGATGTTTTACAGGGTCCCTGTGATATGGCAAAGAAAAATATTTAACTAAGATTAGTTAATATGTTAAGTTAAATGTTAATTGTTTATAATTCTGGTTATTGTAACCCATCTTTATCGTACACTGTAATCAGATGTTTGACCATGCCTTTTAAGTCTTTTGCCATTTATAGATATATTTATGCCCTGGTGCTGGTACAAAGCATGCCCAGTCATCAAGGGGATCCATAGGAAGGCTAAGGAATCCAGTTACTACTGCTCTACACAAGATGATGGCTATGTAGGGATTTCAGCCCGTATGGACTATAACTAGGAGCTGCCCTGCCCCTGGGGCCCCTAGATCAGGGACCTAGAGATTTTTACTCCCCAATAGGCAGGGTCAACGCCCATGCTCAGCCTGAAGCAGTTACAGAAGATGGACCTTCGCCATTCTACCTCCCGTAAGAAAATGGGAGTAAAATCTCTGAGGGGGGAATTAAGGGATAGGGAAAGGGGCAGGGCACAATTTCTGAAAAGAATGACACACCCAGAGGTGCCATGACAGTTCCGCTCTTTCCCTAAAAGAGCTGGAATAATCCTCCCACTCATTAGCATATGGAATTACCCAGCCCATGAAAGCTAAGAACGCCATGTTTTTGGGGCCGCTGGATTTTGCTCTACGATGGCCCACACTTTGTCTGTGGAGCGTGCTTTCTCTGAATCTGAATAAATCCATTTCTTACCTAAAAAAAGAGAGAAGGCTGAGGGGTTTGGAGCTGGAGGTCTGAAACTCAGGACTGTGGAGACTTCTTGCTTTGGTTGCAGAGTTTCGGACGGCTTGTGTGCAAAGCTGTGGGTGGGAGGGGGGGGAAGAGGGGGAGGTGGGGGAGGCTGGGCGGCAGTGTGCTCTGGGATGACCTGGAAGTTCAGGCACCTCGGAAGCTAGAAAGCCAGGACTGTGGAGACTTCTTGCTTTGGTTTCAGAGTTTCGGACAGCTTGTGTGAAAAGCTGCGGGTGAGGGGCGTGGGGGGTGGGGGTGGGGAGCGGCGGGGAGGCTGGGCGGCAGTGAGCTCCGGGATGATCAGGAAGCTCAGGCACCTGGAAGGGTAGAAAGAGTTTGGGACAGCTTGTGTGCAAAGCTGCGGGTGTGGGGACGGGGATGGTGGGGAGGCTGGGTGGCAGTGTGCTCCGGGATGACCAGAAAGCACAGGCACCTGGGAGGGTAGAAAGAGTTTGGGACAGCTTGTGTGCAAAGTTGCCGACAGCTTGTGTGCAAAGCAACGGGTGAGGGGACGGGGGATGAGCTGGGGGTGGGGGAGGGGCGGGGCAGGGAGGCTGGGCGGCAGTGTGCTCCGGGATGACCAGAAAGCTCAGGCACCTGGGAGGGTAGAAAGTTTGGGACAGCTTGTGTGCAAAGCTGCGGGTGAGGGGACGGGACGGGACGGGGCGGGGAGCGGGGCGGGTTGGGGGCGGAGGCTGGGAGGCAGTGTGCTCCGGGGTGACCAGAGAGCACAGGCACCTGGGAGGGTAGAAAGAGTTTGGGACAGCTTGTGTGCAAAGTTTCGCACAGCTTTGTGCAAAGCTGCGGGTGAGGGGATGGGCCGGGGTGGGGTAGGGGGAGGGGGGGAGGCTGGGCGGCAGTGTGCTCTGGGATGATCAGGGAGCACAGGCACCTGGGAGGCTAGAAAGCCAGGGGGTGTGAGTGCCCTCTTAAGTCTAAAAAAGCTGGGTAAGAGCCTCCCATATGCTGCTTGGGGACTGTGTTCTCTCTGCCTCAGCCCCTCTCAGTCAGGCTTCTGAGAGCCTCTCAGTCTGGCTCGCCAAGTGGAACAGGAGTTGTGATTTCCAGAGGAGGGACGCCGGAAGCTTCCCCAGAAGGAAGCGTTTTTCTCAAGATGTTAGGCTACTTTCCCGGGTTTACTCTGGGGAGACTGGCAACTGTTGGTCGTTGTTCTATGTCTCTGCCTTTCTCTCTCTCTGTTTCTGTTTGTGTCAGCCTCTGTCTCCACATCTGTCTCTCTCTCATAGGCACAGCCTGCACAGTGGTTTTAGCTCTCAGCATAACCAGAAACCTCAGCGGTAGAAACAGACCATCTCGTGGAAGTACATTAGGCTAATTAGTGAGGGGAAGTGACTAGTGACTATAACTTTTATAGCTATTACAGAATCACTAGACGTGAATTATTTAGATTGACTTTTTTTTTTTGGCCACTCTGCATGGCATGTGGGACCCTAATTCCCTGACCAGGCATTGAACCCATGCCCCCTTCAGTGGAAGCGTTGAGTCTTAACCACTGGACTGCCAGGGAAATCCCTAGAAGTGAATTATTTAGAAGTTACTAAATAACACAGATTCAAGGTAGAAAAATTAGAAAATAGATGAAAAAATTTGCTCAGTGTATAATGAATTTCTTTTTTATGAAATAGTACTTTTTGAAATTGAAAACGTGACATAGGAACTGTAAAAAACTTTGAAACACTTCAGAAGAGTGTGAACTAGAGTAAACTGCCCTTTCAGTGGACCCCCCAAAAGAGAATATTCCACTTGGAAAGCCCAGAAATTTACTATGATTATTCAAATGTATACCTCTGTGTATATGAACTTAAAAAACACACAGAAATAGGAACTTAACATATGTACTATTCTGTATCTTATTTTTTTTTACTTAAGATATTTTGGGTACTTTTTCATGACAGTACATATGGATGAATTCTTTCATACAGCGTGCAATTATGGATACCGTGCTAATTTGTGAATAATATATTAGAACACAAAGAGAAGCCAAAAAATGGACACTCAGCACTACTGGGAAATTGTACTTCATTATTCAAGAGCTGTCACATTTGTGCTATCTTTGTGGAAGAATTTGACAAATTAATTAATTAGTCTTTGCTCTAGCCTAAGCACTCTCGCCCCAAAACCCTCCTGCAGTCTGCATTCCTGCCTTCAGTGTCAGCAGAGCCACGGCGCAGAGACCTTTGTGGTGTTCTGACCCAGCTGTCTGTTCAAGGAGATGCAGTCTCATAAGGTTCAACAGCCGTTTGGGCTACTTTACGGGTGGCAACTGTTGGTCGTTGTTCTATGTCTCTGCCTTTCTCTCTCTCTGTTTCTGTTTGTGTCAGCCTCTGTCTCCACATCTGTCTCTCTCTCATAGGCACAGCCTGCACAGTGGTTTTAGCTCTCAGCATAACCAGAAACCTCAGCGGTAGAAACAGACCATCTCGTGGAAGTACATTAGGCTAATTAGTGAGGGGAAGTGACTAGTGACTATAACTTTTATAGCTATTACAGAATCACTAGACGTGAATTATTTAGATTGACTTTTTTTTTTTGGCCACTCTGCATGGCATGTGGGACCCTAATTCCCTGACCAGGCATTGAACCCATGCCCCCTTCAGTGGAAGCGTTGAGTCTTAACCACTGGACTGCCAGGGAAATCCCTAGAAGTGAATTATTTAGAAGTTACTAAATAACACAGATTCAAGGTAGAAAAATTAGAAAATAGATGAAAAAATTTGCTCAGTGTATAATGAATTTCTTTTTTATGAAATAGTACTTTTTGAAATTGAAAACGTGACATAGGAACTGTAAAAAACTTTGAAACACTTCAGAAGAGTGTGAACTAGAGTAAACTGCCCTTTCAGTGGACCCCCCAAAAGAGAATATTCCACTTGGAAAGCCCAGAAATTTACTATGATTATTCAAATGTATACCTCTGTGTATATGAACTTAAAAAACACACAGAAATAGGAACTTAACATATGTACTATTCTGTATCTTATTTTTTTTTACTTAAGATATTTTGGGTACTTTTTCATGACAGTACATATGGATGAATTCTTTCATACAGCGTGCAATTATGGATACCGTGCTAATTTGTGAATAATATATTAGAACACAAAGAGAAGCCAAAAAATGGACACTCAGCACTACTGGGAAATTGTACTTCATTATTCAAGAGCTGTCACATTTGTGCTATCTTTGTGGAAGAATTTGACAAATTAATTAATTAGTCTTTGCTCTAGCCTAAGCACTCTCGCCCCAAAACCCTCCTGCAGTCTGCATTCCTGCCTTCAGTGTCAGCAGAGCCACGGCGCAGAGACCTTTGTGGTGTTCTGACCCAGCTGTCTGTTCAAGGAGATGGGGCAGCCCGCGAGCAGAGCTGCTTCCCCGGGGCCTGAGTGGTACTGGTCCGAGGAGCAGGTGCATAGGGTACGGGCTGTGTTTGCTGGTGTTGAACACTGACAGACAAAGGTGACAACGTGTTCTTCAAGGAATGTATTTTTTTCTGACATGTGAGATCTTCTAAAGTGTGGGGGACAGTGTAGGGACCCTTTTTTTTCTTGTCTCTGGGTGCTGTATCCTGGTGTGACCATAGTGGTTATTAAAATGCTGAATTTCATCTATACAATTGGTAACAGATGCTTCTCTGAGACCCACCTGATCCCTCCCCAAGACTCCTGTCACTCTGACCCTCCTCAAAGACCACCTCCCTGCCCTCCCCGTGATCCGTGACGAAGAGGCTAATGCTAAACAGAGTGAACATGAAGTACATGCTATTCTGTATCTTAGCAATTTACCTAAGACATCTTGGCTATATTTTCGTAACAGTACGTATGGAGCATAGGAAGGCCTCCAGAACACCCCTCTAGAGCAGTTGCCTATGTTTGTTCTGAGTGGAGGTTAGCTGTGCCGTCAGACTGTTAGAGAGAAGTGAGCAACAGTAAAGATTGTGCCCTTGCTTCTGTAGAGTCAGGTTTGTGAAAGGGAGACCAGTGATGATGGGAGCAAGTGGGTTCTATGAGAAGCCAAAGCCCAGGTGATGGCTGGGATGCTCTGGTCACCTCTCTGATCAGAGGGCACACCATGGTCACCTTAGCCGTGTTGATTTCCCCAAAACAAGCATCTTTGGCAGAACCTGGGGGCAAGGCAAACTAGACTCATGAAGGGTGATTAACGATGAATTAACTTGAGGCTGATGCTTAGGATCTTAAAAACATCCTGCCAGAGACCAAAAGTAGAACATTTAGAAAGACATAAAGTTGATGCCAGTTTTTCTTTCTTTGTTTGGAACTCCAATAAATAAGCCCTGCTGTCCTTTTGAGAAACCTGGCATTTGGTAGGTTGAACTTAATTGGATGGATTTGGTGAAAGTAGAGAATGTTGTTCCCCTTGCCCTGGACCCTTTATGGCCAAATAATATTCCATTTGTGTGTGTGTGTGTGTGTGTGTGTCACATTTTATTTGCCTATTCGTCTATTGATGGATACTGAATTGCTTCCATATCCTGGTTATTGGAAATAATGCTTCAGTGAACATAGGGGTGCACACAACTATTCTAATGAGTGTTTTCATTTTCTTCAGATAAATACCCAGGAGTGGAATTGCTGAGTCCTGGGGTAGTTCTAGTTTTAATATTTTGAGGAACTCCCAAACCGCTTTCCTTAGTGGCTGTACCAATTTACGTTCCCACCAACAGTGCATGAGGATCCTTACCAACATGTCTATTCAGATACTCTGCCCATTTATATATAGATATATATATATGTTTTCAATATTATTTATTTATTTATTTATTTTTGGATGTTCTGGTTTTTCACTGCCGCCACAGGCTCTTCTCTAGCTGCAGGGAGTGGGGGCTACTCTCTAGTTGAGGTGAGCAGGCTTCTTGTGGCGGTGACTTCTCTTGTTGTGGAACTCTGGCTGTAGGGCACGCGGGCTTCAGTAGTTGTGGCATGTGGGCTCCATAGTTGTGGCTCTGAGGCTCTAGAGCACAGCCTCTGTAGATGTGACTCATGGACTTAGTTGCTCTGCAGCATGTGGGATCTTCCTGGATCAGGGATGGAACCCATGTCTCCCCCATTGGCAGGCAGGCTCTTTTTTTTTTTTTTTTTGACTTATTTACATTCCCAAAAATAATTTTGAAAAGCCATGAATTATCTTGTACATTTTAAATTGACATCCAAAATTTTTAAGTATAAATAGCATTTAAAATGTAAAAGATCTGGTGTTTTTGCCTTGTTCCTTTTTATTGTTTTTTTTTTTTTTTTGCCATTTTAAAAAAATTTTGCTTTTTTGCTTTTACAGAGTTTTATTGTTTAATGTATAATCCCAGATAAGTCATATATATATCCCATCCTCCCTATCCTGACAGACAAACTCTCTACCACTGAGCTACCAGGGAAGCCCTGCCGTTTTTTGTTTTTTTTTTTCAATTTTGGCCTTTTATTAAAATTGATTTTTAATGTATTTATTTTTCATCCATCTTTATTCTTTGGCGTTTGTGGGCCTCCTATTGCAGTGGCCCCTCTCGTTGCAGAACACCAGCTTGTAATTGGACACATCAGTCGGTCCAGCAGCTCTGCGGCATGTGGGATCTTCCCAGGCCAGGGATCAGACCAGTGCTCCTTGCACTGCTGGGTGGACTCTTCATCCGCTGGACCACCAGGGAAGCCCAGCCTTGCCCATTTTTAAATAAAGCTGTTTTTTTTTGATGTTGAGTTGTATGAGTTATTTGTATATTTTGAATGTTAGTTAACCCTTATCAGACACATGATTTGCAAATATCTTGTCCCATTCAGTAGATAGCCTTCTCATTTTGTTGGTTTCATTGGTTGTGCAAAAGCTTTTTAGTTTGATATAGTACCGCTTGCTTAGTTTTGCTTTTGTTTCTCTTATGTAAAGAGACATACAAAAAAAAAAAAATCACTAAGACTGATGTCAAAGAGCCTCCTTCTGTTTTGTGCTGCATCTCTTCTGACTAGCAACCATCTCCAATCCAATGAGTTCCCTGTCTTCCACCTTTGTTCCACAGGTCCAGGATGAAAATATTAACCTTTGCTGGTAACTTCCAGGGAGACTGTGCATGTTTCTTGATTTACGTTATGTGTAAATGTGAATCAGTGGCGTTTTGGGGACTCCTTTTTCCCCATTGACTTTGTGATTACCTTGTGATTGCAAAATTGTTTTGTTTTGTTTTGCTTTGTTTTCAGAGAATTCAGAGAATGTTAGATATTGTAAAGTCATTTGTCCAGGAGTTCTTAATCCAGACTGTGTGAACTGCTGGCGTCTGGGAACAGACGGACATTCCGGACAGAATGTTGTGTGTATGTACATGTATGGGTCTGTGGAAAGACTCATTTTTAAAGCCAGTTTACTTTAAAGTCAGGTATACTTTACACTTAAAGATGTACAGGTTAAACATTCAATTTGATGAGTTTCCACATATGTGTAACTTGAGTAACCACTATGCGAAACAGGCCATGAAACATTTCCATCACTTCAGAAGGTCATCTCTTGTTTCCCTTTCCGGTTACTCTTCCTCCTGCTGCCTCCCCTGAAAATTACTTTCAGACTTTTGTCACCATAGATTGTATATCTGTATTTATGTTAGAATTTCATATGAATGGAATCATAAAGTCTTTACTCTTGGAAGTGTGTGCATCTTTTGCTGTGCACAGTGTTTCCGAGATTCATCTGTGCTTTGTGTATATTAGAGGTGATTCTTTAATATAGCTGAGTAGTTTTCAATTGTATGAATGTATAACAACCTGATTACCGTTTTTCTGTTGGTGAATATTGGGATTATTTCCATTTTACTCTGTTATGAATAAGGCTGCCGAGACTATACTTGTATGAGTCTTTTAGTCCACTTACATTTTTGTTTCTCATAGATAAATATCCAGGGATGGACTGTTAGAACATTTCCATTACCCTACAAAAGAAACCTCTTGCCTATTTATACTCTCTTCCCATTCACGCCCCCAGCCCTTGGAACCACTCATCTAATGTGTCTATATGTTTGTCTCTCTGGACATTCTGTATAAACGGGATTGTACACTGCCACATCTTTTTTCATGACTTTCCTTCTTGGGTCTTGGAGTATTAGCTAAAATGTTACCTCTTTCCTCAAACTTTGCTATTATTCTCCATGTCAGCTCCTCATTGCTTTCTTTGTAGAACTTACTACAACTAGTAATTATGATTATTATTGCTATTTTTGTCTTCTTGCTTTTGTCTGTCTGTGCCATTAGAACATCGTTTCTCTGAGGGCAGAAACCATTTCTGTTGGCTGTTGTCAGATCCCCAGGATCTAGTTCACTGTCTGACACAGAGTGAGTGTCCAGTAAATATTTGTTGAATGAATGAAGATTTCAACAAATTTTGGGTTTTGCAGAACAGCTCCAAGCTTTGCCCGTGTGGAGGTCAGAAATTACAATAAGTAGGACTCACAAACTGTCAAAACTATTCAGCAGTGGCTTTCATATCAGAAGGGCCAATGTAGCATGTGTCTCTGGGCTAAATGATTTGGAAAACAGAACAAAGGCTGGAGATTGATCTGTAGGCAGCATGTTCCAGCCTGCTGTCATTCAGTCTGTGGTGTGCTTGGATTGGGGCTTTGTTTAGGGGCATGTGGGAGAGTTACGGTGCCTCCCGTTGTTCACTTAGTTCTTTTAGTACTGTTTATTTGGCCTGTGCTGATTGTCAGGCTGCTCTCCTACCACAGCCCCTGGCGTGTTTCTTCAAAGGTTTTACTTTGAACAGAAAGCATTTTTTGTTATTATGCCAACTGAGGATTCACAGCATTTAGAGTTCTTCTCATTCAAGCCACCAGGAACCGCCTGTAAGCAGTGGCCAAACTGAATGATGCCGCAGTAACCTGTAGGAGGTGACAAGCACACTTTGAGTTGACCGGAAGCTGGGAAGAAGCCTTTCAGGTACTCTGAATGAGATTATGAACACCTCCTGTCCAGGTGGGGACCAGTCTGAGGATTCTTACATTTTTGTTTTTTTTCATAGATAAATATCCAGGGATGGACTGTTAGAACATTTCCATTACCCTACAAAAGAAACCTCTTGCCTATTTATACTCTCTTCCCATTCACGCCCCCAGCCCTTGGAACCACTCATCTAATGTGTCTATATGTTTGTCTCTCTGGACATTCTGTATAAACGGGATTGTACACTGCCACATCTTTTTTCATGACTTTCCTTCTTGGGTCTTGGAGTATTAGCTAAAATGTTACCTCTTTCCTCAAACTTTGCTATTATTCTCCATGTCAGCTCCTCATTGCTTTCTTTGTAGAACTTACTACAACTAGTAATTATGATTATTATTGCTATTTTTGTCTTCTTGCTTTTGTCTGTCTGTGCCATTAGAACATCGTTTCTCTGAGGGCAGAAACCATTTCTGTTGGCTGTTGTCAGATCCCCAGGATCTAGTTCACTGTCTGACACAGAGTGAGTGTCCAGTAAATATTTGTTGAATGAATGAAGATTTCAACAAATTTTGGGTTTTGCAGAACAGCTCCAAGCTTTGCCCGTGTGGAGGTCAGAAATTACAATAAGTAGGACTCACAAACTGTCAAAACTATTCAGCAGTGGCTTTCATATCAGAAGGGCCAATGTAGCATGTGTCTCTGGGCTAAATGATTTGGAAAACAGAACAAAGGCTGGAGATTGATCTGTAGGCAGCATGTTCCAGCCTGCTGTCATTCAGTCTGTGGTGTGCTTGGATTGGGGCTTTGTTTAGGGGCATGTGGGAGAGTTACGGTGCCTCCCGTTGTTCACTTAGTTCTTTTAGTACTGTTTATTTGGCCTGTGCTGATTGTCAGGCTGCTCTCCTACCACAGCCCCTGGCGTGTTTCTTCAAAGGTTTTACTTTGAACAGAAAGCATTTCCTTTGTTATTATGCCAACTGAGGATTCACAGCATTTAGAGTTCTTCACACACAAGCCACCAGGAACCTCCAGGAAACAGTGTCCAAACTGAATGAAGCTGCAGGAACCTGTAGGAGTTGACAAGCACACTTTGAGTTGACCGGAAGCTGGGAAGAAGCCTTTCAGGTACTCTGAATGAGATTATGAACACCTCCTGTCCAGGTGGGGACCAGTCTGAGGATCTGAGTCTTAGAACTTGTTGGTCTGGTACGTCCATACAACATAAGTGGATTTGAAGAAGCCATGCCTCCTTCTTGAAGCCTTTGTCATTTCCATGGGGTTGGTGGGGGAGCCTTGGCCTTAAGGCCCTCCGTGGGAAATGCTGGTGCTATGTTGACCTCTACCAGCAGTGTCTGTTTTATTCCAGCCCTCCTGGGGGTAGGAACAGTGATGTTCTTTTTGTAAAATGAATAAATATAAGAAAAAGCCCACCAAGAGCCCTCAGTTTGTAGTTGGCAGGGCTGGGATTTGAACCCTCTGATTCCAAAGGTCCTTTCTTTTAACAAATTATTTCTTCTTAATAATAACACTTCTTTTAAAAATCTGACATTATATTATAGTAAGAGCACATCACATGAGATCTAACCTCTTAACAAATGTTTATGTATACAATACGGTATTGTTGACTATAGGTAAAGTTGTTATAGCTTGTTTTTTTTTTTTTTAAAGATTTATTTATTTATTTATTTATTTTGGTGGGGGAGGGGTGGGGAGGGAGGGGAGCAGGCGGGTCACTTCTCTTGGTCTTTCATTTATCCATTTTCATCCATCTTTGTTCTCTGACCCGTGTGGGCCTCCCATCACAGTGGCCTCTCGTCACAGAGCACTGACTCTGGGTGCATGCGCTCTAGAGCTCCGGCTTGGTAGTTGGACACATTGGTCCAGCCGCTCCGCGGCACGTGGGATCTTCCCAGGCCAGGGATCAACTGGTGCCCCTTGCACTGCAAGGCGTTGTCCTTTACCCACTGGACCACCAGGGAAGCCCTGTTATAGCTTGTTGTTTTAGCATGACTACAACTTTATGTCTGCTGATTAGCGACTCCCTGTTTCCCCCTCTTTCTAGCCGCTGGCAACCGTTTGTTATAATGCACTTCTTAATCTCTTATGAGAGTCTTAAAATTAGTTAATTTATTTGTTTTTGGCTATTCTGGGTTTTCACTGCTGCCACAGGCTCTTCTCTAGTAGCAGGGAGTGGGGGCTACTCTCTAGTTGAGGTGAGCAGACTTCTTGGGGTTGTGACTTCTCTTGTTGTGGAACTCGGCTCCAGGGCACATGGGCTTCAATAGTTGTGGCTCTGAGGCTGTAGAGCACAGGCTTCATATTTGTGGCTCACGGACTTAGTTGCTCTGCAGCATATGGGATCTTCCCGGATCGGGGCTTGAACTCATGTCTCCTGCATTGGCAGGCAAATTCTTTACCACTGAGCTACCAGGGGAGCCCCTCTTATGATAGTTTTTGGCTTAAAGTCTATTTTGTCAATAGTAATTTTTAATCATTAGATTTACAACTGCTTCCTTGGAGTTCACAGGTGGTACTAGTGATAAAGAACCTACCCGCCAGTGCAGGAGATGTAAGATACGTGGGTTTGATCCCTGGTCAGGAAGATCTTGCCTGGAGAATCCCGTGGACAGAGGAACTGGTGGGCTACCGTCCATAGAATCACAAAAAGTTGGACGCATGCATATTGTGTCCTTTGGGGTCAGATATGGTGACCAACTCTGTAAAGAACTCTGTAAAGATAAAATGAAAAACATCAGATTCTAGTGTACCAGAAATATAAAGTCACTAGAATAATTGTCAGGAGATCAGGTTTTATTATGACTATGGCTTTAGAGGTGTAACCTGGACTTTCTGAGTCTCAGTTCTCAGGCTAGTAAACTATAGTAGTAATTTCCATCTATCTCAAAGAGTCATTGAGAAGACTGAGAGGTAAAACAGATCGTTCATACATTCCACCTCTAACAATGGATCAAGTGTCAATCATGCATCAAGCTTAGGGATAGATATCCATCTAAGGGGCACACAGGTGCCCCTGCCCCATCATGGAGCTTACAGTTTAGACAAGGAGACAGAAAATAAGCACTTGTAAAATCCAATACAAGAAATACTATAATAAAAGCATAGGGTAATATGGGAATACCTAGCATGGATACCTATCTCCTGAAAGATTCCAAAAAAACTTTGTGAGCTTTTCAGCATAACTCATGCTACAAGACACAGTTATTATAGTTTCTGATATTGTATTGTCAAGTTTTACTAGATTTGGGAAAGGATGCTGCAGTCAACCTGGACTGATCTGGCAATCAGAAATTCATATCTCTGCCAAACAGGTGGAATTTTGAAGGCCTTTTGGGCAAAGTGTAATCACAGATATGATTCACATTTTGGTGTAAAATGAGGTTTCTGGTCACTGTGTGTAAATGTTCTAGCCCAGGTCTAGGTGGAGGGTGACCTAGTTTTGCCCCTTCTCTGAACGGTTGCCTAGACAGGTCACTTGTCCCTACCACAGAGGGTGTCATGAGGGGAGGGATTCTCTTTAGTGTTGTTTTGCTCATGAGATATCCCAAGAACCTAGAGAGAGGCTAGCAAATGGTAGTGAGTGGGCAGCAGCTCATAGTTGACTGGCTGCCTGATTGTTTTGGGGGACTGTCATTTTTCTTTCCTGAACTTAGGGATTGGAAATAGAATGGAACTGAACTGATGAATCTCTGAGCACTCTTCTGATTCTGTACTTGAATCACTAAAAAGTATAAAATCCAGTTGAGAGAGCTTAGCCATGTCATAGTGGAAATCATCTCACTACTTGAGAGCCTAGTAAGAACACCTGAGTGTCTAATTGTGAAACACATGGTTTTAAATTCTTCAGTTTTTGACTCTAGCTTCTCAATAGAGTATACCTCTCTCACAAATGTTGTTTATTTTTTTGCATTTGTTTTTGTGGCATTTTATGATGAGCTCTCTGAATTTGTTAGAATTTATTTTGGAATAATAATGGGAAAGGTAAGGAGATAATGTGTTTATTACTGTTATTGCTCTAGGAATGAACAACCCTGAAGATATAAGATGATGTTTAAAAATAGTACTTTTCAAGAAAAGTAAAGACAAACATTCAAACAGATTATTTTCTTTTTTACAGTAGGTGGCTAACATTGTATTAGCCTGCAAGATGATGGAGCAATTGTTCTTAGCAAGCTCTCATTTTGTTCAAAATTACATATTACAATTTTAGAAAGTCTTTGCTGAGTATCTATAATGTTACTGCTATTGCATTGTGGTATGCTTCTGTTTATTCTTACTTATTTAGACATGGTAACTGAGACTTAAGTGATTTTCCTCAGAGGACACTGTAGACTGTTGAGTTTGTAACATGTATGGGCTACAGACTTTAGTCTGTCTGATATTTTGAGTACAATAGTGGCATAAAAAGGCTTCCCTGGTGGCTCAGATGGTAAAGAATCCACCTGCAATGCAGGAAACCCTTGTTTGATTCCTGGGTTGGGAAGATCCCCTGGAGAAGGGAAAGGCTGCCCACTCCAATAAATTCTTGCCTGGAGAATTTCATGGCTTGTCCTTGGGGTGGCAAAGAGTTGGACACGGCTGAGCGACTTTCATGTTTTCAGTGGCATGAAATAATACTGTACCATAGCACTGTATTGTGAACAAGCATATGTATATTTTTTATATATGCTATCTGTATTTTTTGAGTTTTCAGTTTTAAATTTGGTTTATAAATTTTGTTGTTTCTGTTGATAATTTTTATTTACTTTGACTGTGTCTAGTGTCTTTTTCTCACTCCTTGATTTCATGGAATTATGCCTTGTCAGAGAGTAATGTGCCTTTTAAAAAATTTTGAATATAGGTGACTTTCAATATTGTATGTGTTTCAGTGTACAGCATAGTGATTCAATATTTTATGGAAAAATGCGCCTTTTTAAAGCTCTTGTGGTTTGATTTTTATGTGAAAGATATGTGGGGGCTGAAGTCCAGGCTGAATGCCTTGCTCAGGGTCACTTGGTGAGCTGTGCTATGCTAAGGGGGAGAGCCTGGCCCTCCATGATGCAACCCAGCCCCTCTGGGAGGAGGAAAGAGCAGGACAGTGTGTGAGCGCTCGGCCTGTGGAGCCTTCCCTGCCGCAGTCCAGTGGAGCGCGGGGAAGGATGGCCAGAGGAGGCTTGGTGACCCTCAGCAGGGTTGAGACAACTGGGCCTTGTTCGTCAAGTGCAGAAAACCAGAGCAAGTGGTCAGAGAGCATGGCATGGAAAATGGTTACAGTTGGCAAATCTTGTGCATTTATATAACACAACTGTTGTTTAGTGGCATGCAATTAGTAATGTGAGAAGAGTCTTCTCTCAAGGTGCTCTTTTGTCAGTCCTAGAGAGCACAACGTGTTAGTGTTAGTTGAATCCCCTCCATTCCCTCTGCCTGAAGCATCTGTTGTTCTCTCTGTGTGTGTGTCCTATTACAGCAGAGCCCAGCACAGAATGATGGAAGGGACCTCTGGGTGAATTCCCAGTTGAGTGAGAAGAGAGAAGGCTCTGGAGACAAACTCTCTAGGTTTGAGACCTGGCTCAGCCACTTCTTGGCTCTGTCAACTTGGATGAGTCACTTAACTTCGTTGAGCCTCTGCTTTCTCCTCTGTAAAATGGGACAATAATGGATTATATTTTGAGGATTAAATGAAATAATAGGTGTGATATTCTAAGCAAGTTGCCAGGACATAATAAAGCTCTTAATGCATGTTAACTGCAGAACAAATAAATCCTAACTCTGTTGGAATGTTGCTGTGGTAACTGGGGAAACTGACTTCCTCTCTCTGGAGTTCAGACTTTTCAGATGTAATTAAGATGGTTATGATGAAGATTCTTCCTACTTGAATATTCTGTGATTTCAGACTTGCCCTGTCCCTCATCAGTAATACTCTGTCCCTCAGGAACCCCTTGTAGCCCTGCATTTGGGCCTCTCTTACAACACATCTTTCACTCTTTGTTTATAATTAATATTTTTCTGTACCTGCTTGAAAACATGTTTTTTTTTTTCCCCCTCCAAAACATGTTTATCCCAGTGACTTACTCAGAGTAAATATTTAACAAATGGTTTTTGAGTGGCTGGACAAATAGGAAGGACTTCCCTGGTGGCTCAGTAGTGAAGAACTCACTTGCCCATGCAGGAGACGTGGATTCAACCCCTGGATGGGGAAGACCCCCTACAGAAGGAAATGGAAACCCCCTCCAGTGTTCTTGCCTGGAGAATCCCATGGACAGAGGAGCCTGGTGGGCTACAGTCCATGGCATCGCAAAAGAGTCCGACATGGCTTAGTGGCTAAACAACAATAAAGACAAATAGTAATCTTTTTGATCTTAGTGCTTCTCAGAATGAGCAATCAGGTAGCTTTTTCGGCCTTTTTAAACTTTTTTTTTTTTTTTAATTTAAATTTTTATTTTTTTAAACCTTTATTTTGCTTTTAACTTTTTTTTTTTTTTTTAACTTTTTATTATGGAACATTTTGAATGCATACATAAGAAAGAATAACAAAATGGACTGCCGTGGACTCACCACCCATCCATGTTAATTATTCATTAAAGAGTAATCTTTTTTTTTTTTTAAACATTTATTTATTTATTTTTTGCGGGAGTGGAGAAGGAGGGGGGTGGGTGGGCCACTTCCACTGGTCTTTCATTTGTCTAGTTTCATCCATCTTTGTTCTTCGGCCCGTGTGGGCCTCCCATCGCGGTGGCATATGTTGTCGCAGAGCACCGGCTCTGGGCGCATGCGCTCCAGGGCTCCGGCTAGGTAATTGGACTCATCGGTCCAGCTGCTCCGCGGCACGTGGGATCTTCCCAGACCAGGGATCAACTGGCGCCCCTTGCACTGCAAGGCGGTGTCCTTACTCACTGGACCACCAGGGAAGCCCACTAAAGAGTAATCTTGTTTGATCTAGTCCTAATATTCTTCTCTCCCCTCCAGACCGCATGCATCATATAGAGTTATCTAAAAATATTTCAGAATATACCTTTAAAGGAAAAGGAAGCTTTTTAACAGAACTATAATGCCCTTGTGAGCATTCTAAGCTGCTTTAGTCATGTCTGACTATCCGGACTGTAGCCTGACATTCTCCTCTGTCCATGGGGTTCTATAGGCAAGAATACTGGAGAGGGCTGCTATGCCCTCCTCCAGCGGATCTTCCTGACCCAGGGATCAAACCTGCAACTCTTATGCTTCCTTTATTGGCAGGTGACTTCTTTACCAGTAGCGCCACCTGGGAAGCCCATAATACCCTTACTGCACCTAAAAAATGGAACAGTAATTCTTTAATATCAGCAAGTATTCATTCAGTGTTCACATTGTCCTGGTTTTCTTGCAATATATGTGTGTGTATAGCATCAGGACTTTGGCCTTTTTAAACTTTTTTTTTTTTTTACATTGCATCGAAAGAGTCCGACATGGCTTAGTGGCTAAACAACAATAAAGACAAATAGTAATCTTTTTGATCTTAGTGCTTCTCAGAATGAGCAATCAGGTAGCTTTTTCGGCCTTTTTAAACTTTTTTTTTTTTTTTAATTTAAATTTTTATTTTTTTAAACCTTTATTTTGCTTTTAACTTTTTTTTTTTTTTTTAACTTTTTATTATGGAACATTTTGAATGCATACATAAGAAAGAATAACAAAATGGACTGCCGTGGACTCACCACCCATCCATGTTAATTATTCATTAAAGAGTAATCTTTTTTTTTTTTTAAACATTTATTTATTTATTTTTTGCGGGAGTGGAGAAGGAGGGGGGTGGGTGGGCCACTTCCACTGGTCTTTCATTTGTCTAGTTTCATCCATCTTTGTTCTTCGGCCCGTGTGGGCCTCCCATCGCGGTGGCATATGTTGTCGCAGAGCACCGGCTCTGGGCGCATGCGCTCCAGGGCTCCGGCTAGGTAATTGGACTCATCGGTCCAGCTGCTCCGCGGCACGTGGGATCTTCCCAGACCAGGGATCAACTGGCGCCCCTTGCACTGCAAGGCGGTGTCCTTACTCACTGGACCACCAGGGAAGCCCACTAAAGAGTAATCTTGTTTGATCTAGTCCTAATATTCTTCTCTCCCCTCCAGACCGCATGCATCATATAGAGTTATCTAAAAATATTTCAGAATATACCTTTAAAGGAAAAGGAAGCTTTTTAACAGAACTATAATGCCCTTGTGAGCATTCTAAGCTGCTTTAGTCATGTCTGACTATCCGGACTGTAGCCTGACATTCTCCTCTGTCCATGGGGTTCTATAGGCAAGAATACTGGAGAGGGCTGCTATGCCCTCCTCCAGCGGATCTTCCTGACCCAGGGATCAAACCTGCAACTCTTATGCTTCCTTTATTGGCAGGTGACTTCTTTACCAGTAGCGCCACCTGGGAAGCCCATAATACCCTTACTGCACCTAAAAAATGGAACAGTAATTCTTTAATATCAGCAAGTATTCATTCAGTGTTCACATTGTCCTGGTTTTCTTGCAATATATGTGTGTGTATATATATATATATTTATAGTTTATCTGAATCAGGACCCAATTAAGGTACATGTGTCGCATCTGGTTGATGTGTCTGCTCAGTCTCTTTTGAGTTGTCTTTTCAGTTATGTTATTTTTTTCATATGTATTGGGATTATGTTGTTAGGTATGCCCACTTTTGCAATTGTTATATATTCTTCATTGATTTAGAAATCTTGTTTCTACTAACAATTTTTGTCATAAGGCCTGTTTTGTTTGATATTAATATAGCCATTTCAGCTTTCTCTTGATTGCCATTTGCCTGGTGTATGCTTTCCAGTCCTTTTACTTTCAACCTATTTGTGTTTTTGAATCTTAAATTCAGTGTATAGTTGGATCATTAAAAAAAAAAAATCCATTTTGCCAAGTTTTGCCTTTTAATCAAACTGCTTAATTCATTAACATGTAGTCACCAAGAAGGTGGAATTTAAGCCTGCAACTTTGTTTCCTGTGCAGCTTATTTTTTCTTTCTTCCTCTATTATTGCCTTCTTTTGTGTTAAAGACAGATGTTTTCCAGGCTATGGTTTTAATTTCTTTGTTGGGAAATGGTTGGGCAGCAGTTTCCTTAAAAGTCTAGGACCATTACATCTCACAGGTTTTGCTGAGGGGTTCTGTGTTTGTTGTGCTGGGGAATATTTTGGATTTCTGCACTGTGAAGGAATATTAGTTATCTGTTGCTGTTTAACGAATCGCTCTAAAACTTAAAGCAGTAAACACTTATTATCTTGCATTTCTTGGTAGGCATAGCTTTTTGGATATAAGGGAAAAAGGCTTTTAACAGAACTATAATGCCCTTGTGAGCATTCTAAGCTGCTTTAGTCATGTCTGACTATCCGGACTGTAGCCTGACATTCTCCTCTGTCCATGGGGTTCTATAGGCAAGAATACTGGAGAGGGCTGCTATGCCCTCCTCCAGCGGATCTTCCTGACCCAGGGATCAAACCTGCAACTCTTATGCTTCCTTTATTGGCAGGTGACTTCTTTACCAGTAGCGCCACCTGGGAAGCCCATAATACCCTTACTGCACCTAAAAAATGGAACAGTAATTCTTTAATATCAGCAAGTATTCATTCAGTGTTCACATTGTCCTGGTTTTCTTGCAATATATGTGTGTGTATATATATATATATTTATAGTTTATCTGAATCAGGACCCAATTAAGGTACATGTGTCGCATCTGGTTGATGTGTCTGCTCAGTCTCTTTTGAGTTGTCTTTTCAGTTATGTTATTTTTTTCATATGTATTGGGATTATGTTGTTAGGTATGCCCACTTTTGCAATTGTTATATATTCTTCATTGATTTAGAAATCTTGTTTCTACTAACAATTTTTGTCATAAGGCCTGTTTTGTTTGATATTAATATAGCCATTTCAGCTTTCTCTTGATTGCCATTTGCCTGGTGTATGCTTTCCAGTCCTTTTACTTTCAACCTATTTGTGTTTTTGAATCTTAAATTCAGTGTATAGTTGGATCATTAAAAAAAAAATCCATTTTGCCAAGTTTTGCCTTTTAATCAAACTGCTTAATTCATTAACATGTAGTCACCAAGAAGGTGGAATTTAAGCCTGCAACTTTGTTTCCTGTGCAGCTTATTTTTTCTTTCTTCCTCTATTATTGCCTTCTTTTGTGTTAAAGACAGATGTTTTCCAGGCTATGGTTTTAATTTCTTTGTTGGGAAATGGTTGGGCAGCAGTTTCCTTAAAAGTCTAGGACCATTACATCTCACAGGTTTTGCTGAGGGGTTCTGTGTTTGTTGTGCTGGGGAATATTTTGGATTTCTGCACTGTGAAGGAATATTAGTTATCTGTTGCTGTTTAACGAATCGCTCTAAAACTTAAAGCAGTAAACACTTATTATCTTGCATTTCTGTGGCTTAGGAATCTAAGCATAGCTTTTCTGGATATAAAACTTCAGGGCCTCTTACAAGGTTATAACCAAGGTATCAGTCATTGTGGGGGTAACATTTGAAGCCTTAAGTGAGGAAAGGTAAACTTTCAAGCTCTTACATGACTGTTGGCAAAATTCAGTTTCCTGGGGATGGCTAGACTGAGGACTGCCTTTCCTCACTGGCTGCTGGCTGAAGCTTGTCCTCATTTCCTGGCCATGTGAACTTCAACATGGCGGCTTGCTTTCTCCAAGCTAACCCGAGAGGGAGTTTTTCTGGTAAAACAGAAATCATCATCTTTGTGATTTAATCATAGAAGTGACATCTAATCACAGAAATGGCAGCCTACCAATTTTGTGATAGTCTTTTCGATTAGAAGCAAGTCGTTATGCATGGGCCATCTTCCAAGACAGGGGTAGTTATACAAGGGCCAGAACACTAGGAAGTGGGGATCGTGGGAACCATCTTATAAGTCTGCCTACTCCAGGGGTGGGGTGTGCATACGAGGCAAGTTTGCCTATTTATTCACTGCAGTTCAGTAGCTCAGACATGTCTGACTCTTTGCAACCATGTGGACTGCAGCACGCCAGACTTCCCTGTCCCTCACCATCTCCTGGAGCCTGCACAAACTCATGTCCATTGACTCAGTGATGCCATCCAACCATCTCATCTTCTGTTCGCCCCTTCTCCTTCTGCCTTCTAACATTTTAATAGTAAGTGTAGTTAACAGTATTGTATGTTTGAAAGTTGGGAGAGAGTAGATCTTAAAAGTTCTCCTCACAAGAAAAAAAATTTTTTTTTGTCACCATGTGTGGTCATGGATGGTCACTACCCTTCCCTTGGTGATCATTTTACACACACACACACACACATATATATATCTCAAATCATTATGTTGTATGCCTAAAACTCACCTAGTATTATATGCCAATTACATCAGTAATAATATAGCCACACTTGTCTTGTAGGTGACGTACAGAACAGCACAGACCTATATCATAGCTCAGTGGCCTTTTAAATTTGTCTTTAAAATATTTATTTTATCATTTATTTATTTGGCTGATCCTGCAGCACACAGGATCTTTGTTCTTTGTTGCAACAAGCAGGATCTTTTTTAGTTGCAACATGCGAACTCTTAGTTGCAGCATGCAAGATCTAGTTCCCTGACCAGGGATCAGACCCTGGCTCTCTGCATTGGGAATATGAAGGCTTAGCCACTGGACCAGCAGGGAAGTCCCAGTTCAGTTGTTTTTAGACTTGAGTGAACATCAGACTCACTCAGGATCAAGACCTGGAAGACTTAATATATTACATATTGCTGGGCCTCATTCCCAGAGTTTCTGATTCATAGGTCTGGATGACACCTGCAAGAGTTAAAACAATTTTCTTCACAGTGTGTTATGCACTATTCTGGGCGTTGGGGATAAGGCAGTGGTGGGGAGAGGGAAAAGTGCCTGCTCCTTAGAAACCTTTCAATTTGGTCTTCTCTGGATGACAAGGGCAGAGAGACCCCAGCCACTATCAGAATTATGATCAGCTCTAAGATATTGGTTGTTCTCGTCTGTAACTGGAAACATACCTGATCTAATGTGAGATAAAAGCGTATCATACTGTTTCTGAGACATGTGCCTATGAGTATTTCTTTTCCCACAGAGGACTGGCTATTTGGGTGTTTTTGTTGTTGTTGTTTCCTTTTTTTTGCTGAGGACCTTGAGAATTCAGGAAGGACAAAGAGAAAGATAGATAGATGTAGAGAAAGAGCTAGTGAGCTCATCCTAAAGATTGTGTGAGGGCAAAGTGGAAGATTCTAAATGAAACATGTGAGTAGGGAGACAGAAGAAGCTGTGAAGGCAGTTTCCCCAAATTTATCACGAAGCTTCCTCTATGGGATTCTAAGGCAGGCATTTCCTCTTGTTCTTTAGGGAAGCATCTGAAGCCTAACCTCTGATACCCCTTCCCAGTTCCCTCAGCACAGCTCAGATTTCTGTTTTTAAAAATCTCTGGCTATGACAATGAGATACGGATTCGTCAGGGCCTTTGTCTCACAGCTCTGTGAGCTTGCTAGGCCAGGTGGCAGCTGAGGCCTTCTGGGTCTAAGCCTCCTGTCTTAGGATCCCGAGAATGGTCCTAAGAAGTCTGCAGCTGGGTTAGGAGATAATTCAGGGCTTGGGGTTGGGGGGATGGGAAGGTGAGGAATCAGGCTGACTGCTGGCAAATTATGAAGACATACTGGTGGCTCTGCTTTTTTCTCTTTCCTGTTGGTTCATCCTCTCAAACACAAGTAAAGCTAGTGGCTGACAGCGTGGAGTTTGGAAAGTGATGGTTCTGTAAGGGATAGGGAAAGGGGCAGGGCACAGTTTTTGAAAAGAATGACACACCCAGAGGCGCCATGACAGTTCCGTGCCTTCCCTAAAAGAGCTGGAATAATCCTCCCACTCATTAGCGTATGGAATTACCCAACCCATAAAAGCTAAGAACACCATGTTTTGGGGGCCACTGGATTCGCTCTGCGATGGCCCACACTTTGTCTGTGGAGTGTGCTTTCTCTGAATCTGAATAAATCTATTTCTTACCTATCACTTTGTCTCTTGCTAAATTCTCTGCGAAGAAACATGAAGAACCTGAGCCTCAGTGGGTCCAGACATTGGGTGAGTGATTTTAATTACCAGGGTTTTGGCTGGGTTCGAGTCCTGGCCACATGGGTTCAAGTCCCAAGCAGGATTTTGGCTGGGTTCGAGTTCCAGGCAGGGTTTGATTAGGTCTGGGCCCTGGGCTTAGTCTCCAATTGAGGTAGAACCCTTTCACTTCTGCCATTTGGTAGTTATGTGAACCAGGACTAGTTACATGAACACAACTGTATGTTCTGGAGCCTTAGTTTTGTCATGTGTATATTGGAGCCAGTCCTCTCTCTCCACCTGGGTTCTTTAAAATAACAAATAACATGCAGGGGCTTCCCTGGTGGTCCAGTGGGTAAAGAGTCTGCCTTGCAGTGCAAGGGGCACCTGTTTGATCCCTGACCTGGGAAGATCCCACGTGCCGCTGGAGCCGCTGGACCGGTGTGTCCAATTATGAGCCCAGCGCTCTGGAGCACATGCGCCCAGAGCCAGTGCTCTGTGACAACAGAGGCCACTGCAGTGGGAGGCCCGCACAGGCCAAATGAAGATGGATGAAAATAAATAAATGGAAGACCAATAAGAGGCAAAAATTAAAACAACAACAACAACGACAAAAAACCTAACTGTAAAATAGCATGCAAATGTGCTTAGCACAGGGCCTGTGTCAATAAATGGTATCTGTTTTGAGGAAAGGCAGATTGGAGAAGTCCAACTTTTCAGATGGGGAAGCTGACATGCAGACGCGGGGAGAGGGGATGTCTCTGACCCTGTGTCCCCATTTTTTCTTGCTGGAATGCTCCCTGCCTCTTAGAATCTTTTGTTCTCCCCAAACTTCCGCAGGCTCAAAGCCTCAGCCAGCCTATAAGGACTTTACTTGCCCACCCTGAGCTGGGGAAGGTTGGGGGCTGGGGCTGGGGCTGCTGGCAGGGACTAGTCACAGCTCTGGCGACCTGGATCAGAGCTGCTCCCTGCACCTCTGGGCCTGGCAGGAAGCAGTCTGGGATGGAACTACAAGGGAACCTGGATGGGGCTCCTGGGGAGGCATCCAGTGAGTGAGTGCTGACCTGCTGGCAGAAAGCATTTAGAGTGACTCCCTGGCATTTTCCTAAGAGCATTCATATGCAATCCAGGGAGGGCACACTTTCTAAAAGGGAGATGGAAATGTATCCCTGCTGTGCTCAGGTGGCCGTGTTTTGAAAGGCTTTTGTCCAATTAAAGTATTACCAGGCTTCATTGCTCTTCAAGGGTATTTCCGAAGAGGGCGGGGTTGATTTTTGTCTCCATAAAGGATGGAGATGAAGTGGAGAGGCCAGCACCTGACAGAGAACAAGAGGTGCCTGGGTCTGTGCTGATAGACGTTGCCTGAATTCTGTGTGTGTGTGTGTGTGTGTACATGTGGGTGCAAGTGGGTTTGTGAGTATGTGTCTTTCCCCAGTGTCTACTTATGTTCTGGCACGTTCTTTCTCTGTTTTCTCTTAGCACCTCTGAAGACTCCGCTCACCAGGTGTGAATGCTCTTGTGTCCTCGAGTCAGTGGGGACGGCAGTAGTTCCTGCCTCATAGGGCTGTTGTCAGAGAAGGTGCTTATAAAGTGCTCAGCATCATGTCTGGCACCTCACTGATGTCCGAACTGTCCATTTCTCTAGCCCTTTTCTTCTGTGAGTTCCTATCTCTATACTGTGGCAGGCGTAGCCTATTCGAGGTGTGCTGGGTTGCGCGTAACAGAACTGAGGTCTCCATGGGCTCAGGAGCTTTCACCACCGCTCCTCCAGAACCACAGACAGCACCCAACTCCGCTCGGTGTTTTCAACAAATGGCTGAGAACTGAAAACATGAGTGGTTCCATTTGAAGCTAATATAAGTAAAAAGGGGGAAATAATGATGAGGACACAAAATGTCACGTGGAACCCGAAGATGGGGAAAGGAAAGCCCCAGGATACCCTCAGGGAGAGAGATAAGCTGGGATTGGGAATGCCTTGGGGACATGTTTATATTCTTTCTCTACCTGTGCATAGTTACTTTGCTCATTTTTTTCTATACTCTGGCGACCTGGATCAGAGCTGCTCCCTGCACCTCTGGGCCTGGCAGGAAGCAGTCTGGGATGGAACTACAAGGGAACCTGGATGGGGCTCCTGGGGAGGCATCCAGTGAGTGAGTGCTGACCTGCTGGCAGAAAGCATTTAGAGTGACTCCCTGGCATTTTCCTAAGAGCATTCATATGCAATCCAGGGAGGGCACACTTTCTAAAAGGGAGATGGAAATGTATCCCTGCTGTGCTCAGGTGGCCGTGTTTTGAAAGGCTTTTGTCCAATTAAAGTATTACCAGGCTTCATTGCTCTTCAAGGGTATTTCCGAAGAGGGCGGGGTTGATTTTTGTCTCCATAAAGGATGGAGATGAAGTGGAGAGGCCAGCACCTGACAGAGAACAAGAGGTGCCTGGGTCTGTGCTGATAGACGTTGCCTGAATTCTGTGTGTGTGTGTGTGTGTGTACATGTGGGTGCAAGTGGGTTTGTGAGTATGTGTCTTTCCCCAGTGTCTACTTATGTTCTGGCACGTTCTTTCTCTGTTTTCTCTTAGCACCTCTGAAGACTCCGCTCACCAGGTGTGAATGCTCTTGTGTCCTCGAGTCAGTGGGGACGGCAGTAGTTCCTGCCTCATAGGGCTGTTGTCAGAGAAGGTGCTTATAAAGTGCTCAGCATCATGTCTGGCACCTCACTGATGTCCGAACTGTCCATTTCTCTAGCCCTTTTCTTCTGTGAGTTCCTATCTCTATACTGTGGCAGGCGTAGCCTATTCGAGGTGTGCTGGGTTGCGCGTAACAGAACTGAGGTCTCCATGGGCTCAGGAGCTTTCACCACCGCTCCTCCAGAACCACAGACAGCACCCAACTCCGCTCGGTGTTTTCAACAAATGGCTGAGAACTGAAAACATGAGTGGTTCCATTTGAAGCTAATATAAGTAAAAAGGGGGAAATAATGATGAGGACACAAAATGTCACGTGGAACCCGAAGATGGGGAAAGGAAAGCCCCAGGATACCCTCAGGGAGAGAGATAAGCTGGGATTGGGAATGCCTTGGGGACATGTTTATATTCTTTCTCTACCTGTGCATAGTTACTTTGCTCATTTTTTTCTCTATAGATTAGCTTCTTCTGTTTCTCAGGCCATCTGCAGAATTCTGCCCACCTCATACTTATCAGCATAGCCAATTTAAGATACTGACCAAACATCTCTGAATCTCCATTTCAAATTTTCAAGATTGGCTAATCTTGGGTCAGGTGTCTTCATTTCTGGTCTAATCAGAAATTGTAGAGAGTAGGCTCACATGACTCCTGTCTCCTCTCATGAATCAGGGGGAACTTTTTAGAGAAAGGACTTGTGTTTTGTTCAGTGTCTGCCCAGCCCTGCTGAGTCTGTGGAAGAAAGAGTCAATCCACAGAAGGGATAAGAGTGAGTTGGAAGCATAGTCTTTATTTTCTTAGCATGGGTGGGAGAAAATGTGTGTGTAGAATTTACAGGACTGATGGATTCCTTGTTTTTATCCAGGTGGATTTTATTGGAGTGGCATCTGGGGGGACACTGAGGAAATTTCCTGGGCACTAGCCATGTCACATTTTCCTTTTGAATGGGATAATGAATGCTCAGCAGTGTAAGAGCCTCATAGCCTCTTCTTTTTTCTCTGTTTATTTTCCTTTTCCCCATCCTGCATTGCACTCTACTCTGCCCTGAACGAGCCTCCTTTATCTCAGGGGAACTTGGGGCAGAACTTCTAAATTTTTGAGCTCCCATCTGCTGACTTCTGGAGTGTTGGAGCACAGAGGGGTTTAGCAATCCCCGAGCCCTACCAAACTAGACCAAGATCCCCTGTGGTGTGGAGGGGACCGTCTGGTGGAGGTGATGAGGGCAGTGGGCTCTGTGGATCTGGGAGAGAGACCGCCCACATCCCTCCCCTCTGGAGGAAGAAGGTGATAGGGCCAGTCTTGGCGGGAGACAGGGGTGGCCTGGCTGTGCACAGAGCTCCTGACTCAGATGCTAGGGAGAGTTCCAGAAAGAGCCCGGTGAGACGGCCCAGGGTCACCCTCTTGTAGCCTGTGTGGACCTAACCCCTACTCCCAGCATGCTGGCTCCCAGAGACCCCTACCTACCTTGAACTCTCTCCCAGTCCTGTGTTACGTGTGTATAAACTGTCTACTAGGCGTGGCTGTGGAGGCAGAGCCAGTGGTAGTGAATTGACTAAAACTAAGTCCCTGCTGTCTTGGGAGCTCAAAATAGAAGTTTCGCTGAGTTAGGAGAAAGAGAAACTGTGGCTCTTATACACGTGAGTGTGTGAACTGGGAAGCAGCCTCTGCAACACACGTGGCTTGTTTTCTTTCTCATGGCAAGCTGTTGTTGGGTAGTTGGGGTGTTTGGGGAGCTGCAGAAGACCCTTTTTCCTCACTAGTCCTTTTGCAGTATTTACTTGTGAAGTCTACCCTCCTTTTGCAAAACAAGGTGTTTCTCCAAGTTTTGGCATCTGAAATTCACCTGTTTGCCACTAGGTGGGGTTACAAATTGCAGGATGCTTGGGGTCTTTGCTGGGAAATGCTGGAGAGTGAAGGACCAACAGATTAACATAGAAGTGATGTGTCTGTGTAAGTCCTGCTCGGTGCTGATAGGCAGTTTTCCCTTTGTCCCCTGTCAGAACATTTAATACTTGCTCAACTGGGTTTTCAAAATTATGAAAGTAAGGTTAATTTGCAAATTTTTGAAAGTTCATTCATTTAAACCATCTCTGTTCCACTGCTTAGAGATGTTATTCCCTGGTAACAGTTTGGGCTGTGTCCTTGCTGATTTTCTTCCCTTTGGCTTTAAATAGATATATGTTTAGGTGTCCATATATGCCTATATGGGTCTTCCAAGGTGGCGCAGTGGTAAAGAATCCGCCACCAGTGTAGGAGATGCAAAAGACTCTGGTTTGATCTCTGAGCTGGGAAGATCCCCTGGAGAAGGGCATGGAAACCCATCCCAGTATTCTTACCTAGAAAATTCCACAGACAGGGGAGCCTGGCAGGCTACTGTCCAGGAGAGCCACAAAGAGTTGGACATGACCCAATGAGCAAATGATATACCTATATAGGCATACCCACATATTCTCACACACAGACAGGTGTAACACATCCACTGTTTCCCAACTTGCTTATTTCCTTCACTTAGCGTATTATAAACATTTCCCCAGGTCAGTACAAATAAATCTTTCACATATATTTATTGATTATGCAGTGTTCTGTGGTATGAATGTACTGTAACCATTAAAACTACACCCCTTTGGATGGGTATTTAAATTTTCCTTCCTTCTTTCTTCCTTCTCTCCCTTTCTTCCCCTTTCAAATCTTTAGCCTTTTGGCCTTGCTTTCGTATCTGCTGTTTTAGTTGAGTTGGTTTATTTTACTTTTGCATCTGCTGAGCCCCAAGTTATGCACACTTAAAATTTTCATAGCTACTGCCAAATTACTTCATAGAAGTTGCCCTATTTTAAACTCCAATAGGGTTACAAAGAGCAATATTTCTAAATTCTGCATTGTACTGACTTTTTAAATAACTGTAATATTCTGCCAGCCTGAGACCCACTGAGGGCAGGAATCTGACTGCCTGGTCCTCAGCTGAATCCTTAGAATTTAGCACTGCTCCTGGCCCACTGTAGGTGCCCAGTGATCATCTGTTGAGTGGAAGAAAAGATGTAGAATGAGCACCTGCCAAGGGCTAGTTCTTAAATGGGTGCCTGAGAAAACTTTAAAATTTAACTGACAAGAAAACTGTTTAGACTCAGAGGCCTATGGCTTTCCTAAGTTTACCTAGGGCAGTGAAATAAAAAAAAAAAAAAAAAATCTATGTTGTTCTAATTCAAAATTTTAGTTACTTTTAGTTTGGAAAAAAATTCTTGGCTACTCCAAGTATGCTCAGTTTGGATAATATATTTCTGCACAAGTGTATACATGGACCTCCTCTGTGCAGCTGACCATCCCATTCTCCCTGTGGATTCCTAGGCAGTTCCCCAAATCTGACTTGGATCAATTGTCCTACTGAGTGTGAAGCACACTGCTGATGTATGACCTTATCCCTGGGGCTGAGAGCTAGTGAGTATGCCTAGTTTGTGGCACAGAGAACTTGGTTTGGGTTCCACTGTTCTGCTTTGTGACTTTGCCTCTCTGGGCCTCTGTGCCCTGATCTCTGGCATGGGATTCTTCATTTCCGCGGTGCCTGCCTCTCGGCTGGTTGTAAGGCCCAGAAATAAGCTGTAACATGTAACATCCTACCCAAATGTGAAATATGAGTTGCAGAGTAGCTGGCTGGCTTCTTGAGAAGACATGGCATAAATAGGTGAGAAGGCCTGTGGGAAAGGCAAGGGCTGTCTTGTGCTAAAGAAGAATACTTGAGGGGTTGCGAGGGAGACCAATGGTAAGACAGAGAGAATGGGTGGGGTCCTGAGGGTGGGGACCTTGAGAGCTGAAGCTGCTGCGGAGAGAGCAGCCACGGCTTCCAGGGACATGGAGGGCTTTGCTGTCTCTGTCCCCTACCAGGCAGAGACCTGTCTCTTTGGGGCTGCTTTTGGTTGATTGTTGTGCTTTTAACCTTTGCTCTGCTCCAGGCTGTGGTTAACTCGGGGCCATTGTCAGAGGGGAGAAGGTGCCAACAAATATAGTGGAAGGCACTTTAAGTACCTAAAACCATAAATCCTCATGCATCTCGAGTCTGCCCAGGCTTCCCCAAACCTGGGAATTCAATTTCGTGCAGCGCACAGAGTTTGCCAAGCTTGCCAAGTCACCAGGAGAACAACTTGATGTATTGCTGTGGGGAAAAAAATTGCCGTGTCCTTTTCGTCATTCAAATTAACACCTTTTCATACTTGGCTGACAGGTGACTGATCACCTGAGAATCTATCCTGGCTTCAAGTGATTTGATGTCTCTGCCGACTGTTTCCCTATCTTTATTTTCATGCTTTAAAAAGTCTAGAGAAGACATGATTATTATTATTGCTATAGCATCAGTACCTGATTCAAAAGCCCTAAGCCCTGGGGCCTGGCATATGGAAGGCATTAATAAATGATGAGTGAATAAATGACTAGATTTGGTTGATGTCTGCAGACTGCCCCTTTACCTTCCCAGAGGGTTAGAGGAAGCTTTTGCTTTGGGGTGTGTGTGTTGGGGACATGCGTGTGCATTGCTCAAGTGCCCCTCTGGTGGGAGTGCTTGGAGTGCTTGTAGCCTGAACTGTTTTACCTGAGACCTTCCTAGGGTGACCCTCATTCAAGAACAGATCCACGTCTGGCCTTCTCAGTTCAACTGGGGACAATTCTGAAGGGTCATTTCATCTCTAGGGCCCTTTGGGGCTGGCTATCATTGGGCTGCCTCATGGCTCAGCTTTTCTCTTCTTCCTTCTTCCACTGATGCTGACTTCAAGAACACTCCTCTACAAGCCTTCTGCAGGCTAAACTTCCGACTGGGATGAGAGAGCTGAAGCTGCTGCGAAAAAGAGCGAGACCAATGGTAAGACAGAGAGAATGGGTGGGGTCCTGAGGGTGGGGACCTTGAGAGCTGAAGCTGCTGGAGAGAGCAGCCACGGCTTCCAGGGACATGGAGGGCTTTGCTGTCTCTGTCCCCTACCAGGCAGAGACCTGTCTCTTTGGGGCTGCTTTTGGTTGATTGTTGTGCTTTTAACCTTTGCTCTGCTCCAGGCTGTGGTTAACTCGGGGCCATTGTCAGAGGGGAGAAGGTGCCAACAAATATAGTGGAAGGCACTTTAAGTACCTAAAACCATAAATCCTCATGCATCTCGAGTCTGCCCAGGCTTCCCCAAACCTGGGAATTCAATTTCGTGCAGCGCACAGAGTTTGCCAAGCTTGCCAAGTCACCAGGAGAACAACTTGATGTATTGCTGTGGGGAAAAAAATTGCCGTGTCCTTTTCGTCATTCAAATTAACACCTTTTCATACTTGGCTGACAGGTGACTGATCACCTGAGAATCTATCCTGGCTTCAAGTGATTTGATGTCTCTGCCGACTGTTTCCCTATCTTTATTTTCATGCTTTAAAAAGTCTAGAGAAGACATGATTATTATTATTGCTATAGCATCAGTACCTGATTCAAAAGCCCTAAGCCCTGGGGCCTGGCATATGGAAGGCATTAATAAATGATGAGTGAATAAATGACTAGATTTGGTTGATGTCTGCAGACTGCCCCTTTACCTTCCCAGAGGGTTAGAGGAAGCTTTTGCTTTGGGGTGTGTGTGTGTGCGCACATGCGTGTGCATTGCTCAAGTGCCCCTCTGGTGGGAGTGCTTGGAGTGCTTGTAGCCTGAACTGTTTTACCTGAGACCTTCCTAGGGTGACCCTCATTCAAGAACAGATCCACGTCTGGCCTTCTCAGTTCAACTGGGGACAATTCTGAAGGGTCATTTCATCTCTAGGGCCCTTTGGGGCTGGCTATCATTGGGCTGCCTCATGGCTCAGCTTTTTTTCTCTTCTCTTCCCTTCCCTTCCACTGATGCTGACTTCAAGAACACTCCTCTACAAGCCTTCTGCAGGCTAAACTATCCTGGAGTCTGCCTCCCAAGGCGCCCAACCTGTGGTGTTTTGTTCTGTTTTAAAATAGATTCCATTCTGACCTTCTGCCTCTTTGGCAGCAAAAATCAGCTAACGTTTATCAAGCATTTCCATGAGCTAGGCACTCTGCCTGCCTTGCCTCATTCAGTTCCTAGTGGGCAAATGAGGCTGGGAACTCAGTGCCTCATCCAAGGTCACGTCCAGTAAGTGTGGAACTTATTCTTAACGACTACAGGCTCTTAACTACTTTGCTATTCTTTCAGTGCACTTGCCGGTAATTTTAGGTAGAAATGAAGGATGGTATTTTGATGAACTCAGAAGGTTTGGTGGAACTCAAGTGCTTCTTGTCAAAGGGGTCCTGAGGTGGGGTAGAAGGGAAGTGTTTCATATCAAGGGCTCCTGGGATTTACCAAGTACATGAATGTCTTCAAATCTCTGAGAAGTCCCACCCAGGGGGAAGCTGTTCATGTCTACCAAATTTATTTCACCACAAGAAGACATGTAATGACCCTACAGAACCCTGATGTTCTACAGTGAAAAAAAAAACTACAGGAAACACTGGCCTAGACTTCAAGGGCTTATCTAATTTTTGGAGGATTGGTAAACATTTATTGGGTTACATCATCTGGTCCGATTCATCATTATGCTATTAAACATGTTGTTTCAAAGTTGTCACGAGAATAAACTTTTACCTCCTGAAAGTCATGTGGTAATCAAATGAGGTACAGAACTTTGAAATTCATTAATAACTGCACAGATGCTAGGGGTTATTAAGTATTAATGTTTTCAGATTCAGAAACCTTATGGGACTGATGCGTCAAAAGTCATCCTTCATATAAAATCTAACTTTGGAAGGATTTCCGATAGGAGTCAAATCCATACTTATGTGTGTTAAGGGCTGTTTGAAAAAAACATAATTAGAACTTATGTGATTAAATGCATTAGAGTTAAGTCATTGTTAAAACGGGAAACATTTATTCATCAAATAATTTTTAAATGTGCATTGTGTACCTGTGCAAATGTTCTTGGGAATATAAATAAATGCATTTTATGGACTCAGTCTTCAAAGAAGTCACTGCTCACAGAGAGCAGACCTATGTCATGCATTTTCATTTTTCCTGGTCACACCCAGTGCAGACCTTGTTAATCAATCACTGCACTCTTAACCACTGAGCCTGGATGTAGCCTTGCTACATCTCACTCTAGCACTCTAGGCAGCTACTACTAATTGATCAGAGTTGCACATGAGATGAAACCTATATCTATAGAAACATGATCCACAGAGTCTAGACATGCAAACATAAAAAGCATGCACCAAGAGAAAATGTGACAGCTGGCCAAAGAATTGTAAAGTTAGAGTATACAATATATGTCATGGACGAGGGTAGTCAGGGAGGGCTTCCTGGAAGAGGCAGGAATTAAACAGGGTCATGAAGGGTGGGGGTGACTTGGATCATGGTCATGATGCAAACGGTATCCCAGGATACCTGCAAAGGCGAAGTAAATCCCAAATATTCAAGAGGCAGCCTGGATCTAAAATCTTTGTTCATGGTCTAATCGCTGAGCATGGATCCTTGTGTTCCCTTATCCTAGATTCTAGAAGACTGATACCTTTCAGAGTGACTTTGACCTTCTGATTGGCTGCCAGCATCCAAATTATGATTTCAGTCTGTTGCCTAGTCAGAGACAGAGAACCCAGATTTCAGGCGCACATAAATTACTTCCAGTTATTGCAATGACAAAAGGCCTCTTCGAAGGTGACTTGCTCACTCCCTGTTTTATAGCCTCATACATCAAGGAGGAAGATGGAGCGAAGTCAGTTACTACGAGGAGATTCAGACTGCAGGAGGAACGGGTGGCAACTGTCTGCAAAATTGAGCACTTTCTGTCAAAACTTAATTAAATTAGCCTTGATTCCATAAATAATAGAGCAGGGTTTCCCTACTCCCCCATTCAACCCTGCTACCCCCATGCCTTCTCCTTGTACCTTTTGAAAAAACTGAGTTCTGACTGTGCTGTGCTAGGAGACAGTTTGTAAAAATTAGGCAATGATTAGTGAAAATACAGGCTTCACATTAACTTACAAAAGCTGAATATGCTTTGGGTGCATTGTGTACCTGTGCAAATGTTCTTGGGAATATAAATAAATGCATTTTATGGACTCAGTCTTCAAAGAAGTCACTGCTCACAGAGAGCAGACCTATGTCATGCATTTTCATTTTTCCTGGTCACACCCAGTGCAGACCTTGTTAATCAATCACTGCACTCTTAACCACTGAGCCTGGATGTAGCCTTGCTACATCTCACTCTAGCACTCTAGGCAGCTACTACTAATTGATCAGAGTTGCACATGAGATGAAACCTATATCTATAGAAACATGATCCACAGAGTCTAGACATGCAAACATAAAAAGCATGCACCAAGAGAAAATGTGACAGCTGGCCAAAGAATTGTAAAGTTAGAGTATACAATATATGTCATGGACGAGGGTAGTCAGGGAGGGCTTCCTGGAAGAGGCAGGAATTAAACAGGGTCATGAAGGGTGGGGGTGACTTGGATCATGGTCATGATGCAAACGGTATCCCAGGATACCTGCAAAGGCGAAGTAAATCCCAAATATTCAAGAGGCAGCCTGGATCTAAAATCTTTGTTCATGGTCTAATCGCTGAGCATGGATCCTTGTGTTCCCTTATCCTAGATTCTAGAAGACTGATACCTTTCAGAGTGACTTTGACCTTCTGATTGGCTGCCAGCATCCAAATTATGATTTCAGTCTGTTGCCTAGTCAGAGACAGAGAACCCAGATTTCAGGCGCACATAAATTACTTCCAGTTATTGCAATGACAAAAGGCCTCTTCGAAGGTGACTTGCTCACTCCCTGTTTTATAGCCTCATACATCAAGGAGGAAGATGGAGCGAAGTCAGTTACTACGAGGAGATTCAGACTGCAGGAGGAACGGGTGGCAACTGTCTGCAAAATTGAGCACTTTCTGTCAAAACTTAATTAAATTAGCCTTGATTCCATAAATAATAGAGCAGGGTTTCCCTACTCCCCCATTCAACCCTGCTACCCCCATGCCTTCTCCTTGTACCTTTTGAAAAAACTGAGTTCTGACTGTGCTGTGCTAGGAGACAGTTTGTAAAAATTAGGCAATGATTAGTGAAAATACAGGCTTCACATTAACTTACAAAAGCTGAATATGCTTTGGGTTAGAAGAAGCAGTGACTTACAAGATGTGCAAGATGCTCAGGAATGTAAAGAGGAAGGATAACTGGATGGAATGCTGGATGGGTTTCTTGCCCCTCAATACCTCTGGGTAGCCGGTTTGGGATGCTGGGCGAGTCTCTATCCTTTGGGGCCCTCAGGTGCCCCACCTATGTCGTTTCAGGCTTGATATCAGCCAGGTGTATTTCTTGCTCACGCTGCACATCCACTTGGGTCAGCTAAGGCTTGTCTCCGTGTCCCCGTCTTGTGGGACTCAGGCTGATGGAGCGGCCATCATTTCCATTGCTACCAATGCTGCGACAGAGGGCAAGGGGCACTCTGGAGGGTCTTCTGCTGGCCGTCAGCTGGCCTAGGAGTTTCCCGTGCTGTGGCCTTTCCCTGCTCACTGGATGGAAGTAGTCCTATGGACCACACAAGCGCAGGGACCCCAAAATACAACCTGACTGTGTGCCTGGCATCTGGTGCCCAGTGTTAATGGACATCCCAGGCCTCTTCAAGTGCTGAAGTTTCATAATTTTTTAGGTTACCACTGAACTCTGACTTTTCATGTCTGCATTTCACTGTGATTAGGATTCCTGCCAACTTGCCTTCACCTATTGTGTACTGATGGATAATTCTTTAATTTCCTGATGGATGGATCTACTCTATCTTTATGGTTCTACCAGCTGTGATTCTGGGAAACTGCTCTGCGATTTCAGTTTCCCATCTGTACAACAGCCAGGATAATATTGGTACCTACCTAGTGAAGTTAGAGTGATAAGATGGAGTCTGTATATAGAACAGTGCCTGGCATATATTGAGTATTCAAAAATGTTAGATATTACAGAGGAAGACAAGATGGTGCAGAGACCATGAGTGCCGGCTCTAGAGCCTGACAATATAGAGGCCATGGGTATCCTCTGCAGAGTGAGACTGCCTGGCTTTAAATCTCTGCTCCGTAGCATATAAGACATAGGACCTGGGACAGGGCAATTTTCCCATTTGAGAGTGGGCATAGTGTCCACATATGGAAGGGTGGTTAGGATGAAATGAGCTAATAGACACAAAGCCATTGAATAAGTGCTCAAAAATATCAGCCCCTATTGTTGGGAGTGTAACATTTGATGCCACTGAGTCTAGTGTGGCCTTAGTATGAAACTTCTTTTTGGAGCCATTCACTCACTGTTTCCTTGGCCCTATTCTTTCCTGATTTTGCTCCTGCTTTGGTTGTGTTTTGCTTTTTCAAAGAGACTTTCTTGGCCTTTCAAGTTTGAGGTTCCCCAGGCTTCTATTTGAGGCGATGGGCTCTGTGTGCTCGCCCCTGAGATGTTCACTCCTAGGGTAACACCTTTTACCTACACTGATGGCTTCCAGAGCTTCAGCCTCAGTCCTTCCTCCACAGCTCCTGGATCCATCCGTCTGGACATCCCATGGTATTCCATGTTCCTGGAAGGGATCTCATAAGGCCCCTTTCTCGTCGGTGTCGTCCATTTCACTGTCCACCTTCTTTTAGTCCTATTTAGTGTGATGGTTCAGAGCCTGAGCTTTGATGCTCCATGGGCCCAAGTTGGGATCATTGCCACCTACCAGCTTTGACCTTGGGCAGGTGACCTAACTCTTCTGAACTCTTATCTCAGAGAAAGGATAATAATAATATTTACCGCACAGGGTTAGTTTGAAGGTTGAACCGGTTCTCATTATGTAAATCACTAGCATAGTATATGACATGTGATGTGTTAGTTGCTCAGTCATGTCCAGCTCTTTGTGACCACATGAACTGTAGCCCGCTGGGCTCCTCTGTCCATGGGATTCTCCAGGCATGAACAGTGGAGTGGAGTGGGTTGCTATTTCCTTCTCCAGGGGATCTTCTTGACCCAGGGAATCAATCCTGTGTCTCTTATGTCTCCTGCCTTGGCAGGTGTGTTCTTTACTGTCTGAGCCACCAGGGGAAGTCCGATGACACATGACAGGTGTTAAGTAAGCAGGAGCTCCACTAATCTCATCAAAATTGTGATGATGTCGATGCTGTCACTCTCATGCCTCTGCGTTGGTTCAGGCATTTGTTTTCTCCTGCCCAGATGATCGCAGCAGCCTGCTCACTACTCCTGTGGACTTGCTCAGTTTCACTGACTCATTTCTATCAGAATGTTCTTTCTAAAACACAGCTCTGCTTGCCTGATTCTACTGTTTAGGACCCTCAAATGTCTTCTCAATGCCTAAAGGATAAAGGTCAAACTTCGTTTCAAGTGTGCCCACAGGGCTGACTTACCAGGGTGCACAATGAATGCCTGTTGAACCCTCAGCTGCTTTCTTACCTGTAATCCACTGTGGCCACAGGCTGGATCACTTACAGCTCTCCAGTAAGGGTCTGAGCAGGATTGGACACTACATACCTCCAGGGGCACTTTTCACTGCTCTTGTATGTGAGCGGCACCTCTGGAATGCACTGATGTTCCCTAGAGTGGGACGGTGTAGGGCCCGGAAGGGTCCTGGGTGCTTGCATGGCCTCCACCCTCGGGCAGGTAAGTGGTAAGTCATGTAGACGTTTTGAGCCTTAGCTGTAAAGTGAGATGCAAGGCCTTTCCTACATCCCCAGGGTACAATTGTCAGAGCCTTCTGAAGGTGAAGGGTCTCATAAACTGGGAAGTGCTGTCTCCCAGAAATTGCCCTGCTCTTACGGTCATTGGTACTGACGGTGAGCAGTAAAGACTAAAAAGAACCTAATCGCCTGCAGTCAGTTTCTAAGATAAAAGCCCCATTATGAGCGGTGACTGTAGGATAAGCCCAAGGATATTATTTATTTATAATTTAACTACCTTGTTTTTCTTACTGCAATGGAAGTGCTCATAATTGCAGAAAATAATAGTCTAGACAAGAAAGAAGATAAAAACTCACCCACACAGAAGCAAAAATTATTAATTCCTTGATGTATTTTCTTCTAGAATATTTCTCAGGAATAGGCAGCATGCCTGCCATTGTATAACTGCTCCCCCTACTCCATTTAATATACCACAGAGCTCTTTTCACAGTGATCGACACACCTTCACTGCGTGACTATTAATGGATGCATCATATTCTGGTGTGAAATCATAGTTTATTTAGCCAACACCCTTGCTGACACTGAGGTTAATTCTTCCTTTTCCCTGTTTCAAATAGGCTAAAAGAGACATCCTTGTAGTTAAATCTGTGTACGTATCCAGGCTTATTTCCTCAGGTTAAATCACAGAAGTGGAATTACAGGGTCAAAGAGTAGGCATATTTTTTTAAAAGGCTTTTGCAAAGAACTGTCAATTGCCTTTAGTAAGATTGTATGCTCAATTGGATTTTGAAGGTCATTTCTGTCTAATAAGTGAAGTGTGCAAAATAAATAAACTTTGAACTTTCAAATGGAATTAGTCTCCGCTAGGCTGTAATATGGCTTTAGTCAGAAATGTGGGAATGGAGCTCAGTGATGGAGTAGTAGAAAAGCCATATTAATAGGTTTTAGGATACTTTCTTCTCTTTGGACCTTCTTAAATACTTAAAAATAGGGGTATAATTTTTATAGAATATAATTGATATCGATAGAGACAACCATTAATAGAGCTCACACACATCTGGTTTTCTTCTCCTTTCAAGGATATGAAACATAATCCCCCCACGGGCAGGTAAGTGGTAAGTCATGTAGACGTTTTGAGCCTTAGCTGTAAAGTGAGATGCAAGGCCTTTCCTACATCCCCAGGGTACAATTGTCAGAGCCTTCTGAAGGTGAAGGGTCTCATAAACTGGGAAGTGCTGTCTCCCAGAAATTGCCCTGCTCTTACGGTCATTGGTACTGACGGTGAGCAGTAAAGACTAAAAAGAACCTAATCGCCTGCAGTCAGTTTCTAAGATAAAAGCCCCATTATGAGCGGTGACTGTAGGATAAGCCCAAGGATATTATTTATTTATAATTTAACTACCTTGTTTTTCTTACTGCAATGGAAGTGCTCATAATTGCAGAAAATAATAGTCTAGACAAGAAAGAAGATAAAAACTCACCCACACAGAAGCAAAAATTATTAATTCCTTGATGTATTTTCTTCTAGAATATTTCTCAGGAATAGGCAGCATGCCTGCCATTGTATAACTGCTCCCCCTACTCCATTTAATATACCACAGAGCTCTTTTCACAGTGATCGACACACCTTCACTGCGTGACTATTAATGGATGCATCATATTCTGGTGTGAAATCATAGTTTATTTAGCCAACACCCTTGCTGACACTGAGGTTAATTCTTCCTTTTCCCTGTTTCAAATAGGCTAAAAGAGACATCCTTGTAGTTAAATCTGTGTACGTATCCAGGCTTATTTCCTCAGGTTAAATCACAGAAGTGGAATTACAGGGTCAAAGAGTAGGCATATTTTTTTAAAAGGCTTTTGCAAAGAACTGTCAATTGCCTTTAGTAAGATTGTATGCTCAATTGGATTTTGAAGGTCATTTCTGTCTAATAAGTGAAGTGTGCAAAATAAATAAACTTTGAACTTTCAAATGGAATTAGTCTCCGCTAGGCTGTAATATGGCTTTAGTCAGAAATGTGGGAATGGAGCTCAGTGATGGAGTAGTAGAAAAGCCATATTAATAGGTTTTAGGATACTTTCTTCTCTTTGGACCTTCTTAAATACTTAAAAATAGGGGTATAATTTTTATAGAATATAATTGATATCGATAGAGACAACCATTAATAGAGCTCACACACATCTGGTTTTCTTCTCCTTTCAAGGATATGAAACATAATCCCCCCCCACTTTTCTTTTTTTTTGCAGTAGTGGACCTGGTGACTGAGTCTAGCCATTGGGCTGTGAGCAGAATGATATGAGTCCCTTGTGGAATGAAGGACTTAATTGCCAGTATGAGACCCCCCCCTCCCACCTTGCCTCACCCCCATGAGCTCTCTTCTGCATGTTGACTCAAGGACTCTGTGTCGCAGATAGCACGCTGCAGGCTGGTGAACGCTCTGAGGGTCTCCTGAGGACAGTTGCCTTGAACAGTCACCTCTACTGTGATGAACTTTGTGTGAGTGAGTCACTTAGTGATCTAAGTCACTAAGATTTGGCAGTTAGTTTTTTAAACTGAAGCATAATCCCAGCTATGACATAGTTTGATTCCAGAGCTAAGCTATTCACTTCAGTTCAGTGCAGTTGCTTAGTTGTGTCTGACTGCAACCCCATGACTGCAGCACACCAGATCTCCCTATCCATCACCATCTGCCCCAGGTTGCTACATGGGTAGACAGGTAATGTACACTCTTTAAAGGGACTTTGTCATGACAAACTGGTTCTCATGTGAATATGGAATGTTCTAGCACAATGCATCCTTCTTCTTTATTATTATTATTATTTTTGTAAAATCCTATGTGATTCCGATGGGGTAGCCAACAATAGACCCCACTTCCCTGGCCACCAGAAAAGGCATGTAACTTCCTTGGAAATTTTTGAATTGAAGATGGAAGTGGAGGAATTGACTATCTTGTTTCGCGTGTCATAGGCTGTAGGAATTGATTCCAGAAACAGTGTCCCCAAGGAGACTGGGAAGACAGCTCATAGCCCAAAGCCAAGACGAAATCCAGTGTTGAACAGAGACTCACTCTAATGCTGTTTGAGCTCTGGGATCCTGCCTAGTCTGGGTCTGGTACCACCTGTGTGCCTCCAGATGTGCCAGCCAATATATTCTGCCTACAGTGGATGACCCTTCTACCTCACTCACTACAAATCTCACTCTCAACCTTATCTGGTTTCTCTATAGCATTGACATTGGCCTTCTGAGGCAGAGAGTGAAGTCAACTCATTGGAAAAGACCCTGATGCTGGAAAAGATTGAACGCAAAGAGAGAAGGAGGAGACAGAGGATGAGATGGTTATATAGCATCACTGACTCAAGGGCCATGAATTTGATCAAGCTCTGGTAGATAGTGGAGGACCAAGACACCTGTTGGGCTGCAGTCCATGAGGTCACAAAGAGCTAAGCACGACTTAAGGACTGAATAACAACCACAGTAATTACAGAACCTTTGCTTAGAGATACTGAGTTTGAGAAGGTGAGAAGTTGTGATAATAAGAACCTTAAAAGGATGAATTAAAAAAAACTTTTTTTTTCTCTAAAATCTGACCTCATGTGCTTTGATATGTAAATATATGATTTAGGTTTTGAAATCATAACTGTTTTCCTGGAAGGATATAGGGATGTTATCTTTCGTTTTTCTTTTAATTTTGGCCTCTTTTATTGGTTTTTTATTTATTTATTTTCGTCCGTCTTTATTCTTTGGCCTGTGTGGACTTCCCACCACAGTGGCCTCTGGTTGCAGAGCACTGCTCTGGGCGCATGTGCTCCAGAGTGCTGGCTCCTAACTGGAGATGCACCGGTCCAGCTGCTCTGTGGCACATGTGATCTTCCAGGATCAAACTGGTGCCCTCTGTACTGCAAGGCAGACTCTTCACCCACTGAACCATTAAAAAAACTTTTATTGGGCTTCCCTGGTGGTCCAGTGGGTAAGGACACCACTTTGCAGTGCAAGGGATGCTGGTTCAATCCCTGGCCTGGGAAGATCCCATGTGCCACGAAGCAGCTGGACCGATGTATCCAACTACGGAGCCTGAGCTCTGGAGCACATGTGCCCAGAGCCTGTGCTCTGCAGCGAGAGAGGCCACTGTGATGGGAGGCCCACACAGGCCACAGAAAAAAGATGGAAATGAAAGAGCAATAGAAGTGACCAAAAAAACCCCCCCAAAACAAAACAACTTTTATTGGAGTCTAGTTGATTTACAATGTTGTATTGGTTTCAGGTATACAGCAAAATGATTCTATTATATAATACATATGCATATATTCATCCTTTTTTAGATTCTTTTCTCATACAGTATATCATAGAATATTGGATAGAGAATCCTGTGGTATACAGTAGGTTCTTAAAAATATGAAACGCTTCATGAATTTGCATGTCATCCATATGCAGGGGCTTTGCTCATCCTCTCTGTATCCTTCCAGGGTTAGTACATGTGCTGCCAAAGCGAGCACTAACTTGTTTTCGTCTGGATAAGACCCCCCCACTTTTTCCTGCTGTATTATCCTGTGTCGTCCATGTTTTTTTTTCTTATTACTTTCCTTCCTTTTGAATGGCAGGCCATCTTGGAGGAACCCACAGGCCTTCCTGGTGGACTGGCCTCAGGGCGGGGGCACGCAGCTGCTGAGTGGGTTTTCAGGCTGCCAGGGTGGAGGAACGCGGCTGTCTGCACTCTCCAGTGGAGCGTGAAGCCGAGGGGAGGCCTTGGGAGGCAGCCACTCACTCAGAGGCAGGCAGCACGGGGGCTGAGGCTGCAAGCAAGGTTGTCATTATGCTAATGGCGTCTGTGGAGCCAGAGCCAGTGACCCCTTGGGGGAAGCAAGAACTCTTGAAGGACCATTTGAAGTCTTTGTGCGATCAGTTTGAAGGCGTGTGATGCCTGTACTTGGCATCTCCTAATTGATTTTATTTTATGCTCGCATAGAGAGCAGTGGTCCAGACACCAAAGCCCTTCCAGTCCTAACAGAAGTCTAAGGAAAGGCAATGCCTTAGAGGTGGCTGCTGAGTGCAGAGGCTCTAATTTTCAACCCTGGAAGCTCACTGCCTGAATTCACGTCTCAGTCCTTGACCTCATCAGCGGTGTGAATTTACCCAGATGACTTCACCTCTCTGCTTCCCTTTCCTCATCTCTAAAGCTGGAGAGATAGTAACACTCCCTGTGGAGGGTCATTAAAGGTATAAAATGAGTTAGTATGTCTACAACAGTTCACACTCAACACTTACGCGATGCTCCATAAATGGTAAGGGCGAAGCTTTGTACACTGTTTGTATGGAAAACAGTAGTCCTAAGTGAGCCTTGATTAAGTGCTTGGGAGCCAGTTGACTTTGGACAAGTCATACATTCTCTCTGCCCTTGAATGAAATGTGATCACCCAAGGAAGGCCCTGGAGTGATGTCGGGTCCATCAGAGCATCAGAAGTGCTTAGTAAGCGGCCCTTTCTTTCCTTCTGGGTCTCAGTTTTCCCATCTGGAAAGTGAAAGTGCTAGAGATCTTTTCTGTCTTTCACTGGAGTCTAATACCAGAGGTCCTGATTAAAAAGTCTCTTTTTGGGACTTGTGCAGTGAACCAAAGCTTCAGGGTGAGTAGGGCTCCCCCAGGATTTAGGATTGTCACCCAAGAGAATTTCCATCTGCTGTTGCCCACAGCAGAGGGCAGGGTTCTAAGGGAATGTGCACAGGAAGGAGGCCACTTGGGGAGGTGGTGGTGGGTTCCAAGGCATTTTGCCTCTAAGTAGATTCCTGGCCTTAAGTTTCCCAGCCTTCGGCTTCCCCAAGTGAGAAAAATAAGAGAGAGCCCCCTTTGAGGATTCTAAAGATCAGAGGCTAATAAAGCACTGAGGCACAGGTTTCTGGGAAACTCAGGACAAAATGGGGGCTGGGATGGAGAAGTCATTGTAATAAACTTCATCTGTCTCATAGCTTCTTATTTTGGGAGACTGATGGTTCAAGTTTCGTCATTTCTCCAGATCCATGAAGAAGGTGAGAGAGGCCCCGTGCTTGCAGGGTCTCACAGAGAGTCAATAGCAGAATCAAATTTTTAAAAAAAATTCTTTTGTAACTTTTCTTTATTTATTTTTGTTTTGGGCTGCACTGGGTCTTCGTTTCTGTATTCAGCCTCTCTCTAGTTGTGGCGAGCACGGGCTACTCTCTAATTGTAGTTCATGGGCTTCTCATTGCGGTGGCTTCTCTTGTTGCAGAGCACAGGCTTAGTTGCTCCATGGTCTGTGGGATCTTCCTGGAGTGGTTATCGAACCCATGTCACCTGCATTGGCAGGCAGACTCTCAACTACTAGACCACCAGGGAAGTCCAGAATTGGGTCTTCAACTTGGATATGTTGACTCTCAGGGCAGAGCTCTTTCTCCAGAAGACTGGGTTAAACCTCAGGGTGGCTGGATATCAGTTCTGCTAGAAATGGGGTTTTGTAAGTTGAGGACCGTTTGTTGATCTCCCCAAGCCTCAGTTTTCTCATCTGTGCAATGAGGGATTTCCACTGGATTGCCTCGAAGTCCTTTTCAGCTCTGACTTCTTAGAAGCCTCCCTCTGACCATTAGACTCACCTCTGCTGCCCTCTGAAAAGCACAGTTGGACTTGGCAGAGTCTCCATCAGGGTCCCCTGTACTTGACACTTTCTTGAAGACAATGGGGGAACATGGCTTTTAATCCTGGGTAGGGAAGTTGGCTATAGAAGCCAGCTCTTTGGGTGCCCTAATTCCATTTTAGGAAGAATGAACATATTGTTTTAATTAATCATATGAAAGCAAAATTAGCATGATTGTGTGAAAGGTGTTGTAAATCATCCCGATCCACATCATTGAGCAAACAGCATTTAGTTATTCCGGAGTTGTTAAAGATTTTATCTACCCAAGTGAAAATTCAATTAGTACTAGCTTCAGCTTCTATAAAACTGAGGATTTTCCACTGTGGGAAAGTACTCTTTGTGTGTGTGAATACCACCTTATGCCACTTTGATAAATTACAGTAATTAACTGTATCCTACGCAAGCTAAACAAAATTTACTGAACTGTTGTTGTATAAAAGGGATATCTTCTCTTCTCTTGTTGGGGGAGATTACTCTAATCTGTACATGATATTGCTTCAAATATCGTGCTTTTTATGCTGAGCTTTTAAAACACCGGCAGAATTCTAGCTGGCACCAGTAAGGCACAGTGGGTTTCTATCACACTCCGCCTTTTCCCCTCTGGGTGTAGAGACATCAGCTCTGGGTTTCACTATGATTCAATTAAATGTGCTATGTTTAATTAGCTAGTTGGGGAAACACTGCAAGCAGAACCAACTTTAGAACATCCTGATAGCATAGCCAAAGGGCTGAGTTATTTCGGGAAGGGCAGAGAAGGATGGAAGAGGCAAGGAGAAGAGGGCAGGGGGGCTTTGCTCACCGCTGTCTGGCACAAACTCTCTGCTTCGGCCATGTGTCCCTCCTCTCGCTGTGTACCTGGATCTGCCCTGCCCCTCTCCTCCCTTCTCACCCAAATCGTACCCGTATTTCCTTCCTCCTGTCAGGGGCCTTCTAAAGAGATTTGTAGGTATGTTTTGCTTTGCTGGGCATGCCAAGTTCCCTCCCCTGATTTATCACTCCTGTCTTTAAGGGTTCTCTGACTGTTTCTCCTTCTTTTCCCTCCATGGGGGTCTAGTTCTCAAGGAGACAGCGCAAGAGAAATTGGCAAGATTCCTGTTGGAATGATCCAGTTTTGTCCTGAACTTCATCATACCAACTGTCCAACTCTCAGCTCTTTGTGGATAGAGCTCTTAGAACAAGGTCATGCGGGACTAGTTTGTTTCATGTGGAGTGGTTGTTTTTAGCTGCACTGCTGTTGCCATTCTTAGCTAACACTGAGTACATGCTATTGTGTCAAGTCTCTTGCAAAGAACTTTGTGTTATTCTATTTGTCCTTACTGGGACCCTATGAAATGGGCTGCTTAAAAATGAAGGCTCAGCCAGTGTGAAGGTGTTGTAAATCATCTCTCTGGGTTGATTCCGGAGTTGTTAAAGATTTTACTCCTAAATCTGTACATGAAAAATGGATTTTCCACTGTGGGAAAGTACTCTTTTGTGTGAATACCACCTTATGCCACTTTGATAAATTACAGTAATTAACTGTATCCTACGCAAGCTAAACAAAATTTACTGAACTGTTGTTGTATAAAAGGGATATCTTCTCTTCTCTTGTTGGGGGAGATTACTCTAATCTGTACATGATATTGCTTCAAATATCGTGCTTTTTATGCTGAGCTTTTAAAACACCGGCAGAATTCTAGCTGGCACCAGTAAGGCACAGTGGGTTTCTATCACACTCCGCCTTTTCCCCTCTGGGTGTAGAGACATCAGCTCTGGGTTTCACTATGATTCAATTAAATGTGCTATGTTTAATTAGCTAGTTGGGGAAACACTGCAAGCAGAACCAACTTTAGAACATCCTGATAGCATAGCCAAAGGGCTGAGTTATTTCGGGAAGGGCAGAGAAGGATGGAAGAGGCAAGGAGAAGAGGGCAGGGGGGCTTTGCTCACCGCTGTCTGGCACAAACTCTCTGCTTCGGCCATGTGTCCCTCCTCTCGCTGTGTACCTGGATCTGCCCTGCCCCTCTCCTCCCTTCTCACCCAAATCGTACCCGTATTTCCTTCCTCCTGTCAGGGGCCTTCTAAAGAGATTTGTAGGTATGTTTTGCTTTGCTGGGCATGCCAAGTTCCCTCCCCTGATTTATCACTCCTGTCTTTAAGGGTTCTCTGACTGTTTCTCCTTCTTTTCCCTCCATGGGGGTCTAGTTCTCAAGGAGACAGCGCAAGAGAAATTGGCAAGATTCCTGTTGGAATGATCCAGTTTTGTCCTGAACTTCATCATACCAACTGTCCAACTCTCAGCTCTTTGTGGATAGAGCTCTTAGAACAAGGTCATGCGGGACTAGTTTGTTTCATGTGGAGTGGTTGTTTTTAGCTGCACTGCTGTTGCCATTCTTAGCTAACACTGAGTACATGCTATTGTGTCAAGTCTCTTGCAAAGAACTTTGTGTTATTCTATTTGTCCTTACTGGGACCCTATGAAATGGGTGTTGCTATCCCCAGCTTATAAAAATGAAGGCTCAGCCAGGTAGATCAGCCTTGTTAAAGGTCACATAGTTAGAAAGAGTTCCAATCAATATTTGAAGCTACGTTCTTTTAGGCTTGTCTTAGCCACTGTGCATAAAATGGCTTCCACGCTAATAATTGTGAAAATATTTAAGTGTTTCAATGAATTCCTTGCTCACAATCCAGCTTTGCCGTGTTGTAGGGTGCTTCCCTGGCCAGGTGAGAGTCTTAACAGTTAGTGACTGGGAACTTGTGTGACCCTGAGGATTGGCAAGAAGGTGGATGGTACATCTCAGTGTCCTCTGGCGTCTGTGTCTCAGCAGAGGAAAGCTTGGGAACCCTTGAACCATTATGTTGGACTTTATCATCAGGCACGTGGTGTACGTTGGTAGTTCGCCCTTCATATCTCTGTAACCATTCTGATATAGTGATGAGAATGCATCTCAAATGGCCTGGGCAAGTAAATTCATGGTGAGATTTTCTTCCCAGGAAGCATAGTTCCATGCCATGGATATTCCCACTTTTAAGGTAAGAATGAGAAGGATAGGCTTGCCAAGTGTCTGAGTGTATTCTGTAATATGTGTATGACAACCAAGGACCTCACAAGAGGAGTTTAATACGTGTATGATAACCAGGAAGCTTGCAAGAGGAGGTTTGAGGGTAGAAAGTAGTTATGGAGGTGCAATGACCTTAAAAACAGAGAAATGTAAGTTGTGCCCTCCAGGATCTAGTTCTCAAGGGTTCTCTGACTGTTTCTCCTTCTTTTCCCTCCATGGGGGTCTAGTTCTCAAGGAGACAGCGCAAGAGAAATTGGCAAGATTCCTGTTGGAATGATCCAGTTTTGTCCTGAACTTCATCATACCAACTGTCCAACTCTCAGCTCTTTGTGGATAGAGCTCTTAGAACAAGGTCATGCGGGACTAGTTTGTTTCATGTGGAGTGGTTGTTTTTAGCTGCACTGCTGTTGCCATTCTTAGCTAACACTGAGTACATGCTATTGTGTCAAGTCTCTTGCAAAGAACTTTGTGTTATTCTATTTGTCCTTACTGGGACCCTATGAAATGGGTGTTGCTATCCCCAGCTTATAAAAATGAAGGCTCAGCCAGGTAGATCAGCCTTGTTAAAGGTCACATAGTTAGAAAGAGTTCCAATCAATATTTGAAGCTACGTTCTTTTAGGCTTGTCTTAGCCACTGTGCATAAAATGGCTTCCCACGCTAATAATTGTGAAAATATTTAAGTGTTTCAATGAATTCCTTGCTCACAATCCAGCTTTGCCGTGTTGTAGGGTGCTTCCCTGGCCAGGTGAGAGTCTTAACAGTTAGTGACTGGGAACTTGTGTGACCCTGAGGATTGGCAAGAAGGTGGATGGTACATCTCAGTGTCCTCTGGCGTCTGTGTCTCAGCAGAGGAAAGCTTGGGAACCCTTGAACCATTATGTTGGACTTTATCATCAGGCACGTGGTGTACGTTGGTAGTTCGCCCTTCATATCTCTGTAACCATTCTGATATAGTGATGAGAATGCATCTCAAATGGCCTGGGCAAGTAAATTCATGGTGAGATTTTCTTCCCAGGAAGCATAGTTCCATGCCATGGATATTCCCACTTTTAAGGTAAGAATGAGAAGGATAGGCTTGCCAAGTGTCTGAGTGTATTCTGTAATATGTGTATGACAACCAAGGACCTCACAAGAGGAGTTTAATACGTGTATGATAACCAGGAAGCTTGCAAGAGGAGGTTTGAGGGTAGAAAGTAGTTATGGAGGTGCAATGACCTTAAAAACAGAGAAATGTAAGTTGTGGATAGCAGAGATCTTGACTGATGTAGTAGCTGTTGGTGACATTTTTGGCCAGGCAGCCAGCATACCCTCTTCATCCGTCTCTACACCCTGACTTTCCCCTGCTCTTTGGGGTGTCATCTCATTGCAGGTACGTGAGGTGCAACTCCTACTCTGATGTGTAACTCTGCAGCTGAGTTTATAGGGGCAAAAGGTCGTGCCACACCCCTCTGCCCTCTTCACTATGGCCCAGCTGGTCCATTTCATATATACCTGTGAACAGATATTTGCCTCCTTTCTGGAAACCACTCAATAGTGTACCCAGTTTTATGATCTAAAACCAACTGTAATTGTTGAACAAACAGCATCATGATGACAGAAACAGAAATAAAAGAGAAAAAAGACCTCAAACACGGACAGAGTCACTACCATAGCAAGTCATTTGACTGTTTCCAAATTTCTTTGTTTACTTTTTTGTTCATATCACATAGGACTTTTATGTATTTACAATCTAAGTGTCAATAGCATTTTTTACCCTAACAGTATATCCTAAATATTTCCCTATGCTGCTACATATCTTCTCAGTGATGGTTTTGAATGGCTCTAGAGAGTTTTATTAAGTGTATTGTGAGATAATAGAAAATATATATATTTGGTCTTTGTCCTCTGCTCCTGCTACAGAACTTCTGAAAGCCTTCTAGCTTTCTAATTCTAGTACTAGGAGCATCTTCTGTTCTAACAGTTGGTTGGGTTCGATCCCTGGGTTGGGAAGACCCCGTAGAGAAGGAAATGGCTATCCACTCCAGTATTCTTGCTTGGAGACTTCCACGGACAGAGGCGCCTGTGAAGTTTGTGAAGGCTTCTTCACGTGGGCATGATCAGTTATTAAAGGGGGATGTGGATATTCCCACTTTTAAGGTAAGAATGAGAAGGATAGGCTTGCCAAGTGTCTGAGTGTATTCTGTAATATGTGTATGACAACCAAGGACCTCACAAGAGGAGTTTAATACGTGTATGATAACCAGGAAGCTTGCAAGAGGAGGTTTGAGGGTAGAAAGTAGTTATGGAGGTGCAATGACCTTAAAAACAGAGAAATGTAAGTTGTGGATAGCAGAGATCTTGACTGATGTAGTAGCTGTTGGTGACATTTTTGGCCAGGCAGCCAGCATACCCTCTTCATCCGTCTCTACACCCTGACTTTCCCCTGCTCTTTGGGGTGTCATCTCATTGCAGGTACGTGAGGTGCAACTCCTACTCTGATGTGTAACTCTGCAGCTGAGTTTATAGGGGCAAAAGGTCGTGCCACACCCCTCTGCCCTCTTCACTATGGCCCAGCTGGTCCATTTCATATATACCTGTGAACAGATATTTGCCTCCTTTCTGGAAACCACTCAATAGTGTACCCAGTTTTATGATCTAAAACCAACTGTAATTGTTGAACAAACAGCATCATGATGACAGAAACAGAAATAAAAGAGAAAAAAGACCTCAAACACGGACAGAGTCACTACCATAGCAAGTCATTTGACTGTTTCCAAATTTCTTTGTTTACTTTTTTGTTCATATCACATAGGACTTTTATGTATTTACAATCTAAGTGTCAATAGCATTTTTTACCCTAACAGTATATCCTAAATATTTCCCTATGCTGCTACATATCTTCTCAGTGATGGTTTTGAATGGCTCTAGAGAGTTTTATTAAGTGTATTGTGAGATAATAGAAAATATATATATTTGGTCTTTGTCCTCTGCTCCTGCTACAGAACTTCTGAAAGCCTTCTAGCTTTCTAATTCTAGTACTAGGAGCATCTTCTGTTCTAACAGTTGGTTGGGTTCGATCCCTGGGTTGGGAAGACCCCGTAGAGAAGGAAATGGCTATCCACTCCAGTATTCTTGCTTGGAGAATTCCATGGACAGAGGAGCCTGTGAAGTTTGTGAAGGCTTCTTCACGTGGGCATGATCAGTTATTAAAGTGGTGGATGTGGCTAAAAATTTTTAGCTTCTAATCATGGCTTTGGTTTTTTGGGTGACCAGCCTCCACCCACGGGCTATTTAGGGGTCTACTCAGAGTTGCCTCATTAGAGCAAAAGACACTCTTAACACCCTGGAAATGCCTTGGGATTTAGGAATCCTGTGCGAGGAGAGTAAAAGTGTTGCTCAGTCGTCTCCAAGTCTTTGCAACTCCATGGACGGTAGCCTGCCTTCATGAGGACCCCACCTCTGTGGGAACAGCTCCTGTGCGAGGGATCTCTGCAGACCTCTCCTATGGAACTCTTCATCTGGCTGTTCATTTGTATCATTTATCATGTCCTTTGTACATCATAACTGGTAAATGTGAGTAAGTGTTTCTCTCAGTTCTGAGGTCTGCTTTAGCAAGTAATTTAATCCAGAGGGGAAGAGGTCATGAGAATCTCTTTGTCCATATTGGACAGATGTAGGTAGTCTGGAGACCTGGTTCTGGTGTTTGGCATCTGAAGTAGGGGTAGTCTCATGGGGCTGATCCCTTAACCTGTGAGATCTGATGCCATCTTCAGGAAGACAGTGGCTGAATTGCATTAAATTGTAGGATCATCCAACTGGTGCTGCCTGACAACTGCTTGGTGGGGAAAACTCTGCACATCTGGTGTCACAAGTTTTGTGAGAGTAAAGGAGAGAGTCAGGAGGAAGACTGGGTTCTTTCTAACTCATGCAGCTGGAATTCTGTAGACTTTCCCTTTCTGTTTTCCGTTGTTCACTGCTAGAAATGAATCTACTCATGTGCTCAACAAATAACTTTTTGAATCACTTGAGTAAGGGGGCTCATGAATGAGGGAGGCATGGTGTTTTGATCTGGAGAAACAGACAGACAAGTGACTAGGTAAATGAAATGCTGTTCAGTCACTGTGTCCCCTGGACTATAGCGTGCTAGGCTCCTCTGCCCTCCACTATCTCCCAGAGTTTGCTCAAATTCATATCTAACATCTCATCCTCTGCTTCCCCCTTCTTCTTTTGCCTTCAGTCTTTTCCAGCAGTAGGGTCTTTCCCAATGAATTGGCTCAGCTCTTTGCATCAGGTGGCCAATGCCAATGCTATAGAGAAATTAGATAAGAGTTGAGAGTGAACTTAATAGTATGGGAGGGGCATCTACTGTAGACATAACTGACAAAAAAGAAAAGCTTCTCTTAGAAAGTAAGGTTTCAGCTGGGAACTAAGGGGAAAGAAGCATCTGCAAATGGTAAATGCTGGGAAGGAAAGTACTGCTGGCAGAAGAGAGAGGTCCCAGGGCAGGAAAGAACTTGTGTGTTTAAGGAACTAATACATAACTAGCTGGAGAAGGAAGAGTCAGAGACTAGGATTTATAGGGCTTTTGGATGAAGAAACTTGTATCGTTAGATTCTAATAAAATATTTCACATTAGAATAATGCTTGTAAGCCCTCATAGTGAGTTCACATCCCTGTGTTATGATGCAAAGCCCCGTTAGTGTTATCTTCAGTTTATAGATGAAGCAACCAGAGGGGTTAAATGACTTCCCTGAAATTCCACCATCAGCATCTGATAGCAATGAGTGGAGACAAAGTCTACAACACGCCTTAACTCTCTTTGCCATTTTGCTCCGTGTTTCTTCAAATGAAATGTCGGATGCTTTATTGGCCTCTGTCCAGAAGGTTTATATTTACTCATTGCACAGTGTCCTTCCTTAGCCAACTGGCTGTGTTAAGGAGATTGCAAGGGGGTGGGGGAAGAGAAGAGGATTGAGTAAACCCAGCTTCATTTAAACTACAGGAAAATTGCCTGGTTGTTCTTTCAAACAGCCGAGGGGGCAGTATCAAGCTGGAAACCCAATAGGATTTCTAATTTGTCAATAGAACCCAGCACAGCCCTGAGTGGCAGCCCTGAGGGTGGAGGATTTTAAGTGGAAAGAAAGAACCCTGCAGAACTGAAGGGCAAGAGGAGGTTGCTTGGCCTGTTTGCAGCAGAACAAAATGAACGTAGGGCTTTGTCTCAGGAATGCCAGAGAATTACAGACTCTCAGGGTGGAAAAGGATTTTCGAGTTTGCTGTCTCCCCAAGCCTTGTGATGGCTGAGTCACCACAACGTGATCACCAAACCTCAGTTCCAATGGCTGTAGGGTCAGACAGCCACTGCCTCTGAAGGCAGCTCGTTCCAACAGCCGATCCCTTGATCAACAAATATTAATTAAGCACCAAGTAGCAACAGACTACCTGGCAGGCAGTGAGACATCTGAAATTGACGGGATCCTGCCCTCGTGGCACCTACAGTAGAGTGGGAGTTATAGACACAAAAGAATTAAATGCATGGATAGAATGAGTATGACTTACATGATCTGTTTTGGGTTGAATTGTCTTCTCCAAAATGTTTGTGTTGAAATTCAAATCCCTAGGACCTTATTGGAAGACAGACTCTTCACAGAGATAATCAAGTTAAAATGAGGCCATTAGGATGGGCTGTAATTTGACAGGAATGGTGTCCTTATACAAGAGGGAAATATGGACTTAGAGATATGAGTAGAGGAAAGATGGTGTGAAGGGGCTCAAGGAGAAAATGGTCATCAACAAGCCAAGGAGAGAGGCCTGGAGGAGATGGTCCCCTCTGTTTTAGAGGGAGCTAACCCTGCTCACACCTTGGTGCTGAAACTGTGTAACTCAGATGCGGACTTGAACCCACGGTCTTTTAACTGAGATCACATCTGGTCTCAGAACTTAATGAAGCTTAGGTTCTTGATTCACATCACCGAAAGAATTCAGTCAGAGACAAAGTGATAGGTAAGAAGTGGATTTATGTGGAGAGAAACATACTCCACAGAGTGTGGGCCATCTCACAAAGTGAGAGCAGTGCAGAATCTGCCTGCAGTGCAGGAGATGTGGGTGCAATACCTGGTCAGGAAGATTCCCTGGAGAAGGGAATGGCAACCTCCTACAGTATTCTTGACTGGAAAATTCCATGCACAGAGGAGCCCGACGGGCTGCAGTTCATGGGATCACAAAGAGTCGGACAAGACTGAGCAACTAACACTTTACAGTATTCCTGCCTGGGAAATCCCATGGACAGAGAACCCTGGTAGGCTGCAGTCCCTGGAGTTGCTAGAGTCATGACTTAGTGACTAAACCACTACCTCCACCCAATTTCATAGGTTAATGTGTGGGAGGAGTATTCCAGCTATTTTGGGGAAGGGGTGGGGATTTCCAGGATTGGGCCACCACCGACTCTCTTGACCTTTATGGTCGGCCTTGGAACTGTCATGCACCTGTGGGTGTGTCATTTGTCTTGCAGATGTATTAAAATGAGCATATCCAGGGGCTCAAGGTCTAGTGGAGGGCTACTCGTCTGTCATCTTGGATCCATTTAGTTCTAATCGGTTTATGTTGTGTAGAAGTTAATGCCCTGCTTTCTTCCCCACTGTTCCACAACTCTGAGTAGATACATTTCGGGTCGTTTAGGCTTCCTGGTCTGTGATACTTTGTTGTGGCAGCAAATGATTGCATTGTCATAGAAGACAAATGTGCCATGAGAGAAAATCATGTGATTGAGGACTGCAAATGTAGTTCAGACTGAGGGGTTCACAAAGGGCTCCTAGAACCCGAAGCCTGAGGTGTTGCTGTGGCCTCTCTCATCTTTGGTCTCACTGCCTCACCTCTTGCTCACTCTACTTCAGCAACATCAGCCCCCTTACTATTCATTCTTTGAACACAGAAAGATGCTCCCACTCAGGACCTCTGCTTCAACTGTTCCCTCTGCCTGGAACACTCTCTCCCCAGATACTCTATGACTAAACTTCCTCACATCCCTCACGTTTTGGCTCAAGTAGCAACTTCTCAGTGAGGCCTGCCCTTACCACACCCACCATGCCTGTCGCCACGAAGCCTGCCCTCACCACGCTCACCATGCCCATCACCATGAGGCCTGCCCTCACCACGTCCACCCATGCCTGTCACCACAAAGCCTGCCCTCACCATGTCCGTTCTATGTCAAATGGCCCTGTCTCTTACCAGCCTCCCCTCTTGCCCAGAACCCCCAATTCTCCTTTCCTTGCTGAACCTCTCAGTTTTATTCCAGAACACTTAACACCTAACATGCTAGATCACTGATTCATTTATTATGTTTATTGTTGAACTCTGGTTAGGATTTAAGTTCCTCAGATGCAGTGATTTTTATCTGTTTATTCACTTCTGTATCCCAAGCACCCAGAACAGTACCTGACATGAAGTGGGCATGAACCAGTACATAGTTGTTGAATGTATTTATGAATAAGGCCTGTGGGGAGTCAGAGTGTTTGAAGCAGAAGAATCTGCATGTGTACTGGCTCAGATGCAAGAAAGAGCTCAGGGTGCTCATGGATCAGAAGGAAGAGTGTGTAGCCAAGGGAAGAGTGATGAGACATCAAGCTAGAGAGCAGGCAGGAGCCAGATATGTGGACAGGTCTGATTCTTAGGAATTGTTTTCCTTATTTTGGATTGTGATAAATCTCCTTTCAGATACTACTCTTGGTCTTAGTTCCTTAACTTGGAGTAGCATCAAAGAAAGCTTTGAACTTATGGCGGCTCATTAGATATAAGTAGAATACCATGACCACTTTCCACCTCTGAGTTTTCTCCAGTGACTTTGACTGGGTGGCTTTTTAAAAAAAGAACCTTAATAAATAAAAGTTTATTTATTGCTCACACAGGATTTAATTCAGTGTTTTTGATTGGTGGGAAGCTCATCTCCAATAATTCAGAGACTAGACTCCTTTGCCAGGTGATTCTGCTCTCTTCAACAAATGGCTTCCACAGTCACCATGGAAGGAGAAAAAGCATGAAGGATTGCACCTGGGAGATAATTAGGGGCCAAGCCTGAAGGCACGTTACGTCATTTACACCCAGATTCCATTGGCCAGAACTCAGTCCATGGCCACACTGAACAGCCAAGCGGGCTGGAAAATGTGGTCTACCTCTGTGTTCTGGAAGAGGTACAGGGCTTTGTGATCATCCAGCAATCTCTGAAAAATGTGTTTCTTGGCTTAAGCCTTATCCTGCCTGCCCTGATTCCCTTCTAACAAGGGTGACTTTTGAATCTTCCCACCCTCTCTCTAGTCACTCCCCTCTGCTTATGCATTGATTTGTCAGTGTTTCTCTGAAAACGCTATTTCTAGGACTCAGCATGGCACCCGGGAGTGGTCTGAGCTGGGCAGACATGAGAGCGAGGCCGTTGGCACTTAGGCACTCTGTTCTTGGCCCTCAGGACCCAGAGGGTGTCAGGGGTCTCTTTCCTCTCCATTCCTTCCTCTCTGTGCAGAAAGGTTCTTCTAAAAGGGACTCTTCCTTTCCACCTGTGTTCCCACCACGTACACACATTTAGGGATGAGGTGTGGCTGTGCTTATAGCGTGAATTTCATGATCTGATCGACCTGGGTTGAGCTTCTGCACTCTCCAAACCCCTTTTTATTACTAGCTGTGTGAGTTTGAGCAAATACCTTAAACTCTTTAAACCAGTTTCCTTCTCTGTAAATGGAGATGATGATGTAACTTAGTGAAATACTAGGTCTTGTCCAAGGGAAGAGTGATGAGACATCAAGCTAGAGAGCAGGCAGGAGCCAGATATGTGGACAGGTCTGATTCTTAGGAATTGTTTTCCTTATTTTGGATTGTGATAAATCTCCTTTCAGATACTACTCTTGGTCTTAGTTCCTTAACTTGGAGTAGCATCAAAGAAAGCTTTGAACTTATGGCGGCTCATTAGATATAAGTAGAATACCATGACCACTTTCCACCTCTGAGTTTTCTCCAGTGACTTTGACTGGGTGGCTTTTTAAAAAAAGAACCTTAATAAATAAAAGTTTATTTATTGCTCACACAGGATTTAATTCAGTGTTTTTGATTGGTGGGAAGCTCATCTCCAATAATTCAGAGACTAGACTCCTTTCGCCAGGTGATTCTGCTCTCTTCAACAAATGGCTTCCACAGTCACCATGGAAGGAGAAAAAGCATGAAGGATTGCACCTGGGAGATAATTAGGGGCCAAGCCTGAAGGCACGTTACGTCATTTACACCCAGATTCCATTGGCCAGAACTCAGTCCATGGCCACACTGAACAGCCAAGCGGGCTGGAAAATGTGGTCTACCTCTGTGTTCTGGAAGAGGTACAGGGCTTTGTGATCATCCAGCAATCTCTGAAAAATGTGTTTCTTGGCTTAAGCCTTATCCTGCCTGCCCTGATTCCCTTCTAACAAGGGTGACTTTTGAATCTTCCCACCCTCTCTCTAGTCACTCCCCTCTGCTTATGCATTGATTTGTCAGTGTTTCTCTGAAAACGCTATTTCTAGGACTCAGCATGGCACCCGGGAGTGGTCTGAGCTGGGCAGACATGAGAGCGAGGCCGTTGGCACTTAGGCACTCTGTTCTTGGCCCTCAGGACCCAGAGGGTGTCAGGGGTCTCTTTCCTCTCCATTCCTTCCTCTCTGTGCAGAAAGGTTCTTCTAAAAGGGACTCTTCCTTTCCACCTGTGTTCCCACCACGTACACACATTTAGGGATGAGGTGTGGCTGTGCTTATAGCGTGAATTTCATGATCTGATCGACCTGGGTTGAGCTTCTGCACTCTCCAAACCCCTTTTTATTACTAGCTGTGTGAGTTTGAGCAAATACCTTAAACTCTTTAAACCAGTTTCCTTCTCTGTAAAATGGAGATGATGATGATGGTAACAGTGATGATGGTGGTGATACAGGATTTCTGTGAAAAGTCAGTGAGATAATTGACTTACAGTGCTAGCACAGAGCCTGGCAGATGGTCAGGGGCTCAGTAAGTGGCCTAATAGTGATGACAATAGTTAACAACTTTCTCCTCTAGCCAAACAGACCTATTCAGTGTTCATCAGATCGTTCTTACTTCCTGCTGCTATATCATCACCCACGCTGTTCTTCCCTCTCCTCTATCAATCCAGCTTCTGCTTAGATTTCTAACTTTCTATCTTCCTAGCTCAAAACTTCCCAGCTGCTATACCTTGTCCTTTTTGAGAAGTGAATGACAAAAGTCGATACCGAGGAGTGAGGAGATATATGCGGTGCAGGCTTTGCTTGAACCCTTTTTCCTCCCACCTAGAAGCTATTGAAAATGTTTTTATTCATGACGCTGAGCCCAGGCTTCCCAACCTTTCCGTGTTGCAAACCCAAGACTCCCTCTGTTTGCTGTGAGAGTAGCCAGCACAGACAATTTTACGGTCTGACAGGCTATTTGCAGAGTATATTTGGCGAGTCATTTTCTGTTTCCCAAAACTAATTAGAGATGGATAAATTTAAATGGTGGTAGAAACCAACAATAAAATATTATGTCCTCATTAGCTGAAGTAAATGGTTGTGCTCAGCTCAGACTGAGTGGTATGCTGGGGCTGGTGCCCACTGACATGAGGCGAGGCCGTTGGCACTTAGGCACTCTGTTCTTGGCCCTCAGGACCCAGAGGGTGTCAGGGGTCTCTTTCCTCTCCATTCCTTCCTCTCTGTGCAGAAAGGTTCTTCTAAAAGGGACTCTTCCTTTCCACCTGTGTTCCCACCACGTACACACATTTAGGGATGAGGTGTGGCTGTGCTTATAGCGTGAATTTCATGATCTGATCGACCTGGGTTGAGCTTCTGCACTCTCCAAACCCCTTTTTATTACTAGCTGTGTGAGTTTGAGCAAATACCTTAAACTCTTTAAACCAGTTTCCTTCTCTGTAAAATGGAGATGATGATGATGGTAACAGTGATGATGGTGGTGATACAGGATTTCTGTGAAAAGTCAGTGAGATAATTGACTTACAGTGCTAGCACAGAGCCTGGCAGATGGTCAGGGGCTCAGTAAGTGGCCTAATAGTGATGACAATAGTTAACAACTTTCTCCTCTAGCCAAACAGACCTATTCAGTGTTCATCAGATCGTTCTTACTTCCTGCTGCTATATCATCACCCACGCTGTTCTTCCCTCTCCTCTATCAATCCAGCTTCTGCTTAGATTTCTAACTTTCTATCTTCCTAGCTCAAAACTTCCCAGCTGCTATACCTTGTCCTTTTTGAGAAGTGAATGACAAAAGTCGATACCGAGGAGTGAGGAGATATATGCGGTGCAGGCTTTGCTTGAACCCTTTTTCCTCCCACCTAGAAGCTATTGAAAATGTTTTTATTCATGACGCTGAGCCCAGGCTTCCCAACCTTTCCGTGTTGCAAACCCAAGACTCCCTCTGTTTGCTGTGAGAGTAGCCAGCACAGACAATTTTACGGTCTGACAGGCTATTTGCAGAGTATATTTGGCGAGTCATTTTCTGTTTCCCAAAACTAATTAGAGATGGATAAATTTAAATGGTGGTAGAAACCAACAATAAAATATTATGTCCTCATTAGCTGAAGTAATGCTTTGGCTCTCCCTCTTACATGAAGGTTCGTGACTCAGGAAATTCAGCTCAGACTGAGTGGTATGCTGGGGCTGGTGCCCACTGGCATGAGCCACTTGTGTGCATCCTGTCCCAGCTCCACAGCCAGTGGCATTGCCTTGGTGGCTGGAATTGGTCCTGGTGGGGGCATTGGAAATGGGAAATTGGCAAGTGCTACAAATCAGGTCTCCACCCTAAGCTTGTTAAATAGGGACCCACACTCCACAACTGCGGCCGTTGTACGGGGACCGGATCCAGCTCTGTCTGAGGCTTACACATATAAACCAAGAAGTGCCAGGCATGTTTTTGATTCATAAAGTGCCTTTGGAGATAGTTTTCCTCCTCTTGGCCCCCAAGGCTTCTATGAGTGTCTGATGGTGGATCTTGCTTTAGTGAAGGAGACTGGACTTTGGAAACAGAAGCTGGGGATGGTGGTGACCGGGGCAGGGAGCGGGACTGGAGAGGCGTTTTTAGAGACTCGCTTTTCCAGTTGTAGTGCGCAGGTGAATCACCCGAGCATCATGTTGCAATGCAGATTCTGGTTCAGTGGGTCTCGGCCAGTCATTTCTCATAAGCTCTCAGGTGATATTAGAGACGCTATGCCCTGTTCCATGAGTAGCAATGTTGATCCTGGACAGAAAAACCTAAACTGCGAAAGTTCAGCATGTCTTAAATCTATCAAAGCCAAGGACTGTGGCTTCAACTCCAGCCTCAGACTTGTCAGCTTAAAGAGAGAGAGGGTGTTTTAACGGCAGAAGCACCAGTGCAGAATTAAGCAGAGCTAGGTTTAATCATCTATACCAAAAAAAGCAAATTGCTAACTTTGTGTCTCAGTTTCGCTGAAAATGTTTTTATTCATGACGCTGAGCCCAGGCTTCCCAACCTTTCCGTGTTGCAAACCCAAGACTCCCTCTGTTTGCTGTGAGAGTAGCCAGCACAGACAATTTTACGGTCTGACAGGCTATTTGCAGAGTATATTTGGCGAGTCATTTTCTGTTTCCCAAAACTAATTAGAGATGGATAAATTTAAATGGTGGTAGAAACCAACAATAAAATATTATGTCCTCATTAGCTGAAGTAATGCTTTGGCTCTCCCTCTTACATGAAGGTTCGTGACTCAGGAAATTCAGCTCAGACTGAGTGGTATGCTGGGGCTGGTGCCCACTGGCATGAGCCACTTGTGTGCATCCTGTCCCAGCTCCACAGCCAGTGGCATTGCCTTGGTGGCTGGAATTGGTCCTGGTGGGGGCATTGGAAATGGGAAATTGGCAAGTGCTACAAATCAGGTCTCCACCCTAAGCTTGTTAAATAGGGACCCACACTCCACAACTGCGGCCGTTGTACGGGGACCGGATCCAGCTCTGTCTGAGGCTTACACATATAAACCAAGAAGTGCCAGGCATGTTTTTGATTCATAAAGTGCCTTTGGAGATAGTTTTCCTCCTCTTGGCCCCCAAGGCTTCTATGAGTGTCTGATGGTGGATCTTGCTTTAGTGAAGGAGACTGGACTTTGGAAACAGAAGCTGGGGATGGTGGTGACCGGGGCAGGGAGCGGGACTGGAGAGGCGTTTTTAGAGACTCGCTTTTCCAGTTGTAGTGCGCAGGTGAATCACCCGAGCATCATGTTGCAATGCAGATTCTGGTTCAGTGGGTCTCGGCCAGTCATTTCTCATAAGCTCTCAGGTGATATTAGAGACGCTATGCCCTGTTCCATGAGTAGCAATGTTGATCCTGGACAGAAAAACCTAAACTGCGAAAGTTCAGCATGTCTTAAATCTATCAAAGCCAAGGACTGTGGCTTCAACTCCAGCCTCAGACTTGTCAGCTTAAAGAGAGAGAGGGTGTTTTAACGGCAGAAGCACCAGTGCAGAATTAAGCAGAGCTAGGTTTAATCATCTATACCAAATAATATAACTTCAGCAAATTGCTAACCTTTCCTGTGTCTCAGTTTTCCAAGCTGTAAAATGGGGCTGTCATTTCACGGGAGCTCCGGTTGTGAAGATTAAAGGAGAGAAAGAAAAAAGTTTAACTGAAGATTCTACACTACTGCCCCGACTTTCTTATTTGTCTCAAGTTTAAGATCAAACAGCTTTCTTTGGCAAAAACAACAACAACACCTCTTTTAGTCTAGACCATATTTTTTCAGATTATGAGAATTAAAAATTACTATTGCATAATTTCAATTTTTAAATTATAACAAAGAAAATAAAGGTACCTGTGTTCCCCTTACCAAGTGATCACCCAGTTGATATTTTGATATATTTCTTGCCATACTTTTTATATATTTTTAATTATATAACAAAAATGGGTTGATATTCAACACATTGTTTTCTAACCTGTTTTTTTTAATTTATAAGAAAATTTTACTTTATATTAGAGTTTAGTTGATTACCAACCTGCTTTTTTTGTTGTTGTAAAATAGACTTTTGGTAGGTGTTCATGTCTGTAGGCAGAGATCACTAACATCATTTTAATAGCTGTACATTGAAGCAGCCTACTAAAGGCTGGTGACAAAATCTGTCTGTTGATTTAGTCCACCTTTCAGAAGGAACGTGCCAGGCTTCCTGAACATGGGAGCAGAATTCTGGAGCCGTTGTTTGGTTTCTGTAAGAGTCTAGATCTGCTAACACCTCCATATGACCTAGCGTGAAGAAGGAAAAAAGTCAAAATGTTCTGGACTTGGGAACCCCAGCCACGTCCCAGCAACTCCAGAGGGACAGTAAGAGCCCACCCTGGGGGGAGCCGCAGATCAGTTCTGATCCAAGGACATATCTGAGACCAGAGAATATCCAGGGAACTTGTAGTGATGGATCTACAGATCAAGTCACAGAATGAAAAATATCAAGTGAAGGAAATGCCCCAGGATGCAGGAGATAATGAATTCACCTCTCTGCATCGGCTTTTCTCAGCAGACACTCTGGATGCTTTAACCAGGTCTCCTTGAGAACAGCGCTCATGACCCTTTCAAATGCTGGAGGCTACTGTGAGGAGGCAGGCATTTTTGTATCCATTCAACCCTTTAGTCTGTGGCGTTTTTTTTTTTTTTTTTTTTAAATTAATTTTTTTTCTTTTACCCATCATGCCTCTTTTATTTGTATTTATTTTTGTCAATATTTTTATTCTTTGGGCTGTGTGGGCCTCCCATTGCAGTGGCCTGTCTCGTTGCAGAGCACTGGCTCTGGGCTCATGCGCTCCAGAGCACTGGCTCGTAATTGGATACACTGGTCCAACCCTCTGTGGCACGTGGGATCTTCCCGGGCCAGGGATCGAACCAGTGCCCCTTGCACTGCAAGGCGGACTCTTTACCCACTGGACCACCAGGGAAGCCCTAGTTCATGTTTTTTGAGATCCAGTTATGTACCAAACACTTTTTAAAGTCTGGAATGTTGTGCACAGAATAAAATCTCTACTGTGACAGATGGTGCATTAGATGGGAGGTAGCATACATCTAATCATTAATAAAACCAGAATAATTCTAACTGGCAGTAAGTGCAAAGAAGGGAATGAAACAGGGTACCATGGTGGAGGGTGACTGGGTTTCCTTAGACAGGCTAATCGAGGCAGGCTTCTCTTTCAGCTGTGTTTTGAAAGATGGCATGGTTTCTTTTGAATCAGCGTCTTCTGGAGCTACATTGTTGAAGACTAAACTTCTCGGCAGGGGCAAAGCCTTCAAGTGTTCTGAGTGTGGGTATCCTTTTTATAGCCTCAGTTTTTTTTTCTCCGGATAAGCATTGCCTGTTACTTCAGCTGTTACTCAACTGACCCAATTTAGCTCCGCCCAGAATCCTTCCCTATCGGTTATGGAGATCTGTCTGTCTGTCTGTTTTTATGCATCCATCTGCCTATCTATCCACCTATCTATCCATGCATCCATCCATCGACCTATCCACCCATCTATCTGTCTAGCTAACTATCCATCTATCCATCTGTCTATCTTTCTATCTGTGTAAATCTGGTACTGAAAATGAAATATGGTGTGTGACCACAAGGATTATAATGCCCTTTATACTGGACTGTGCATTTTTCTTCATGCAGCTATAGGAGTAAGTGCATTGAAGAATCTGCCTGTAATGTAGGAGACCAGGGTTTGATCCCTGGGTCAGGAGATCCCCTAGAGAGGGAAATAGCAGCCCACTTCAGTATTCCTGCCTGGAGAATCCCATGGACAGAGGAGCCTGGTGGGCTATAGTCCATGGAGTTGGAAAGAGTTGGAAACAATGGAGCACTTTCAGTTTCACCAACACTTTCACTTTCTGAGTAATAAGAATTTATTTTTTTCGTTCGGTACATCATATTGCTTTCTTAATTGAGCTTGTAGTAAAAAAAATATCACCCGAGTTCTTTATATATGTTGTAACTTTTGCCATGGAATTTTGGAAAGTAAGTGTAGAGGCTTGCCCCTGTGGCTCAGATGGTAAAGAATCTGCCTCCAATGTGAGAGACCTGGCTTTGATCCCTGGGTTGGGAAGCTCTCTTGGAGGAGGGCATGGCAACCCACTCCAGTATTCTGGGCTGGAGAATTTCATGGAGGGAGGAGCCTGGTGGGCTTCAGTTCACAGGGTCACAAAGAATTGGACACAACTGAGCAACTAAGCACAGCACACATACTGATTTGTGTTAAATTCCATCTTGTTAGTTTTAGCGTAATTCTTCAATCCAGTCTCTATATTTTTGTTTCCTGGTTATGTCAGTCAATATTTTTCATTCCTTCAGCCATTTAATTAGGAAGGTTGATTAAGAAACCTGGGTAAGAGATGATGTCAAGCTGGCCTACAGTGATAGGAATGGAAACAGACAGATGGGGCTATTCAGGGCATATTTGGAGGTTGGAGGAGATAAGAAAAAGAGAGGAACCAAGCGTAGTTCTTGGGCCTGAGCTACAGGACCATTATGGCAGCACTAACTGAAATAGGTAGGAAGGCTAAGAACTGAATGTTTGTGTCCCTCCCCCTAAATTCATATGTTAGAGCCCTATCCCTCAGTGGGTGGTACTAGAGGTGGACCTTTGGAAGGTGTTCAGGATGAACATGAGGCGGAGCCCTCCTGCTGGGATCAGTGCCCTCCAGAGTCCTGAGAGAGCTTGCTTCCTCTTACTTGCCCTCTCTAAAATCCGACCACACTGGCACCTTGATCTTGGACTGCTAGCCTGCACAACTGTGGGAAAACAAGTATCTGTTTGTAGGCCACCCAGTTTATTGTACTTTGTTATGGCAGTCTGAACTGATGAAAACAGATAAGGGGGCATTTGGGAGGAAAAATTATTTTACTCAGTGGGAATACTGTAATTTTTAATTTCTTCTTCCTGTTTTCTGTCTGTCGGGAAAAAAAAAAAGAGAGAAGAAGAAAAAGAAAGAGAAGCCTGGGAAGATTACAGCTGATTATTGAATTCAGAACAAGGCATGAAGGATGAGGCAGGAGCAGCCCTGTATGTGCACAAAGATGCAGGCATTTTTTTCTTAAACCAGACTCTGGAAACCAGATCTGTATTCCTTGCCAAAGCAGAGACTCAGAGGTGACCCTATTGAGCTCCACGAATTTCTGATGGGAATAGAAATGAAAGATGTTCCCAGCCTCTTTCAGCTTTTATCAAATACAAGAACCAGAGGGCATGAACCAAGCTAAGGAAGGATTGAGCCCTGAGGAGTTATGGAAGGGTGTGTTAACCCAGGGAGCTGTTAATCCTTGGAATATACTTATCGAAGGTAGCAATAAAATAGCTCTGGTTAGGAGGGGGCCTGGTGGGCTTCAGTTCCGGTACAAGAATTGGAAAATGTAAGCACAGCACACATACTGATTTGTGTTAAATTCCATCTTTTTTTCTTCTATATTTCTGTTTCCTGGTTATGTCAGTCAATATTTTTCATTCCTTCAGCCATTTAATTAGGAAGGTTGATTAAGAAACCTGGGTAAGAGATGATGTCAAGCTGGCCTACAGTGATAGGAATGGAAACAGACAGATGGGGCTATTCAGGGCATATTTGGAGGTTGGAGGAGATAAGAAAAAGAGAGGAACCAAGCGTAGTTCTTGGGCCTGAGCTACAGGACCATTATGGCAGCACTAACTGAAATAGGTAGGAAGGCTAAGAACTGAATGTTTGTGTCCCTCCCCCTAAATTCATATGTTAGAGCCCTATCCCTCAGTGGGTGGTACTAGAGGTGGACCTTTGGAAGGTGTTCAGGATGAACATGAGGCGGAGCCCTCCTGCTGGGATCAGTGCCCTCCAGAGTCCTGAGAGAGCTTGCTTCCTCTTACTTGCCCTCTCTAAAATCCGACCACACTGGCACCTTGATCTTGGACTGCTAGCCTGCACAACTGTGGGAAAACAAGTATCTGTTTGTAGGCCACCCAGTTTATTGTACTTTGTTATGGCAGTCTGAACTGATGAAAACAGATAAGGGGGCATTTGGGAGGAAAAATTATTTTACTCAGTGGGAATACTGTAATTTTTAATTTCTTCTTCCTGTTTTCTGTCTGTCGGGAAAAAAAAAAAGAGAGAAGAAGAAAAAGAAAGAGAAGCCTGGGAAGATTACAGCTGATTATTGAATTCAGAACAAGGCATGAAGGATGAGGCAGGAGCAGCCCTGTATGTGCACAAAGATGCAGGCATTTTTTTCTTAAACCAGACTCTGGAAACCAGATCTGTATTCCTTGCCAAAGCAGAGACTCAGAGGTGACCCTATTGAGCTCCACGAATTTCTGATGGGAATAGAAATGAAAGATGTTCCCAGCCTCTTTCAGCTTTTATCAAATACAAGAACCAGAGGGCATGAACCAAGCTAAGGAAGGATTGAGCCCTGAGGAGTTATGGAAGGGTGTGTTAACCCAGGGAGCTGTTAATCCTTGGAATATACTTATCGAAGGTAGCAATAAAATAGCAAAATACTTTTTAAAATAGATTTTATATTTAGAAAATAGAGAGCTGGGACACAGACATCATTTTTATGGCTAGATTCTAGCCTCTCGTTTTCTGTAGGACCGTTGCTGAGAGATTTTGTCACAGAGACTAGGAAAGGGAAGAGATCTCCGAGATCCATCTTATTCAGGAGTTTTAACCAGGAGTGCACATGAGAATCATTAGGCGAGTTACTATTATTTTTTTTTCCAAACACTTATTTATGCCAGGGTTTTACTGCCTTAAATTTTGCTGCTGGGTTGGCCACATTATTTTATTTTATTTTTAACTCATTTTTAAGTTTTAAAATGCTTTGTGCAATCTTTAAAGGTTACTTTCCACCTATAGTTATTAGACATGTGGGCCATATTCCCAATGTTGTACAATACACCCTTATAGCTATAACCAGTAGCTTGTCCCTCCCACTCCTCTGCCCCCATGTTGTCCCTCCCACTCCCTTCTGGTCGCCACTGATTTGTTCTCTGTGTCTGTGAGTCAGCTTCTTTTTTGTTTTATTTACCAGTTGTATTTTTTTTTTAGATTCTACATATAAGTAATACTATACAGTATTTGTCTTTCTCTATCTGACTTATTTCAATAAGCATAATGCCCTCTAGGCCTATCCATGTTGTTGCAAATGGCAACAGTTCATTCTTTTTTGGGAGGTGGGGGGGGGACGGGAGGGAGGGGGGTGGGCGGGCCACTTCTATTGGTCTTTCCTTTATCTGTTTTCATCCATCTTTGTTCTTTGGCCGGTGTGGGCCTCCCATCGCAGTGGCCTCTGTTGTCTCAGAGCACCGGCTCTGGGCGCATGCGCTCCAGAGCTCCGGCTCGGTAACTGGATACATCGGTCCAGAAGCTCTGCCGCACGTCGGATCTTCCCAGGCCAGGGATCCAGCAGGCGCCCCTTGCACTGCAAGGCGGTGTCCTTACTCACTGGACCACTAGGGAAGCCCTCATTTTTTTTTTATGATTGAGTATTATTCCACTGTATGCATGTAATATGTGTATATGTATGTGTGTCATATGTGACTGGTCTTCTTTATCCATTCATCTGTTTTTTTAAAGCAACATATGTATTTTAAATTTGTTGATTTATTGGCTGTGCAGCATGTGGGATATTTGTTCTACCAGGGGTCAAGCCTGCCCAGCCTGCACTGAAAGTATGGCGTCTTAACCACCAGACCACCTGGGAAGTTCCTGTCCATTTATCTGTTGATGGACACTTAGGTTGTTTCCATATCTTGAAAACTGTAAATAATGCTGCTATTGAACATTGGGGTACATGTATCTTTTCTAATGTAGTGTTCTTGTTTATGTTGGATATATATGCAGAAGTGGAATTGCTGGGTCATAGAGTAGTTCTGTTTTTAGTTTTTTAGAAAGCTCCATATTGTTTTCCATAGTGGCTTCACCAGTTTACCTTCTTAGCAAGAGTGTACAAGGGTTCCCTTTTCTCTACGTCCTTGCTGACATTTATTTGTGGTCTTTTTGATGATAGCTATAGGTGTGAGATGATACCTCACAGTGGCTTTGATTTTCTATTTCCTGATGATTAGCAGTGTTGAGCTGGGCACATTATTTTCCTAGGTCATTTGTCACATTACTGCCCCTAAAGATCTCTGATCTGGGGAAACCCCTTCATGATATAGATGAAGAAATTAAGACCTAGAGAGATTAAGAGATATGTTTATTGCTCACAGAATAGTACAGAAACTGCACTGGGAATCAGTGAAACAGATATCATACCATGAAACCACTTAAGCTCTTGCTGCCGGATTTCATTAAACAATTAATAGTTAACTAGACATAGTAATTGCTGTAGATCTGAAAAAACAGAGTTGAGTGAAAAAGAATCAGAATGAGATTTATATAAATTAGGTACATTTATATAAATTAAAACAATACACAGTTCTATATTTTACAAAGCTATGTGCACATTTAAGGATCTATATTCAAACACATTAGTGTTTGTGCCCATGGGAAGAGAGACTTTTGAGGATGAAGAAATGAACAAAATCTGAGAGGGGCACAACTTGACTTATGTCAAAAGTGTGCTATGCATTGAAGTACAAGATTTCTCAATTTTCTGCACTCAAGTTATTTTTTAAAAGTAAACCTATAATCAACATGATTTTAGATGAGTGGACTAAAATGTGGTATATACATATAGTAGTATATTACACAGCCTTAAAAAAGGGAAAAAAATACTGACATGCTACTACATGAATGAATCTTAAAGACAATATGCTCAGTGAAGTGAGCCAGTCACAAAAGGATGTTCCACTTTTGAAATGTCCAGAATAGGCAACTTCGTGATGAGAGAAAGTAGATTAGAGGTTTCTAGGGTCTACAGGAGAAGGAAGGAGAGTTACTAGGACACTTGGGTTTCCATAGAATGAATAGCTGCTAAATTGGGGTACATGTATCTTTTCTAATGTAGTGTTCTTGTTTATGTTGGATATATATGCAGAAGTGGAATTGCTGGGTCATAGAGTAGTTCTGTTTTTAGTTTTTTAGAAAGCTCCATATTGTTTTCCATAGTGGCTTCACCAGTTTACCTTCTTAGCAAGAGTGTACAAGGGTTCCCTTTTCTCTACGTCCTTGCTGACATTTATTTGTGGTCTTTTTGATGATAGCTATAGGTGTGAGATGATACCTCACAGTGGCTTTGATTTTCTATTTCCTGATGATTAGCAGTGTTGAGCTGGGCACATTATTTTCCTAGGTCATTTGTCACATTACTGCCCCTAAAGATCTCTGATCTGGGGAAACCCCTTCATGATATAGATGAAGAAATTAAGACCTAGAGAGATTAAGAGATATGTTTATTGCTCACAGAATAGTACAGAAACTGCACTGGGAATCAGTGAAACAGATATCATACCATGAAACCACTTAAGCTCTTGCTGCCGGATTTCATTAAACAATTAATAGTTAACTAGACATAGTAATTGCTGTAGATCTGAAAAAACAGAGTTGAGTGAAAAAGAATCAGAATGAGATTTATATAAATTAGGTACATTTATATAAATTAAAACAATACACAGTTCTATATTTTACAAAGCTATGTGCACATTTAAGGATCTATATTCAAACACATTAGTGTTTGTGCCCATGGGAAGAGAGACTTTTGAGGATGAAGAAATGAACAAAATCTGAGAGGGGCACAACTTGACTTATGTCAAAAGTGTGCTATGCATTGAAGTACAAGATTTCTCAATTTTCTGCACTCAAGTTATTTTTTAAAAGTAAACCTATAATCAACATGATTTTAGATGAGTGGACTAAAAATGTGGTATATACATATAGTAGTATATTACACAGCCTTAAAAAGGAACAAAATACTGACATGCTACTACATGAATGAATCTTAAAGACAATATGCTCAGTGAAGTGAGCCAGTCACAAAAGGATGTTCCACTTTTGAAATGTCCAGAATAGGCAACTTCGTGATGAGAGAAAGTAGATTAGAGGTTTCTAGGGTCTACAGGGAGAAGGAAGGGAGAGTTACTACTTAATGGTGGTAGGGTTTCTGTTTGGAGTGAGGAAAATGTTTTGGAAATAGGTAGTGGTGATAGTTACACAACCTTTTGAATGTAATTAATGGTACCAAATCATACATATAAGAATGGCAAATTTTATGATATATAGCTTTTCACAATTAAAAATTTATACATATACCCCAAATAATTGGATTTTTTACTCTAAGTGGGTGAATTATATGCCAATAAAGCTATTAAATTTACAAACATAATTTTCCCTGGCTTTTCATTCCTTCTGTGGAAAAGTAGAAGTTGAGAGGAAGTGAAGTAATGGTTGCTCAGCTAGGCACTAGGCAGCAATTAAATTCTTTTCTCTAAAGTACAATAAATGTTTACAGTAAGACTCTGTGTTGGACATTTTTGGCATTTTGATGTGTCTCTGGCAATGCAAATATTTGACAAGGTTTGGGGGCTGGGAATTTGTTTTCTAAAGAGTGCATGCGTTCTAAGTTACTTCAGTCGTGTGCGACTCTTTGTGAACCTATGGACCGTAGCTATTACCAAATACTTTACTTTGGTATCTGCTTGGCACAGGACATTGATATCCATGTTATTTAAACAAATATGTGAAAAGATCTGCTTTTCTTCCAGTTTAGCTTTTGGCAGTCAGTATGCAGTGCATATAAGATTTGAGTTTTAATGCAACAAGAGTATTTGAAAAGGCAGTTGAAAAAGAAACTGTTTCTCAATTTTCTGCACTCAAGTTATTTTTAAAAGTAAACCTATAATCAACATGATTTTAGATGAGTGGACTAAAATGTGGTATATACATATAGTAGTATATTACACAGCCTTAAAAAGGAACAAAATACTAACATGCTACTACATGAATGAATCTTAAAGACAATAAGCTCAGTGAAGTGAGCCAGCCACAAAAGGATGTGCCACTTTTGAAATATCCAGAATAGGCAACTTCGTGATGAGAGAAAGTAGATTAGAGGTTTCTAGGGTCTACAGGGAGAAGGAAGGGAGAGTTACTACTTAATGGTGGTAGGGTTTCTGTTTGGAGTGAGGAAAATGTTTTGGAAATAGGTAGTGGTGATAGTTACACAACCTTTTGAATGTAATTAATGGTACCAAATCATACATATAAGAATGGCAAATTTTATGATATATAGCTTTTCACAATTAAAAATTTATACATATACCCCAAATAATTGGATTTTTTACTCTAAGTGGGTGAATTATATGCCAATAAAGCTATTAAATTTACAAACATAATTTTCCCTGGCTTTTCATTCCTTCTGTGGAAAAGTAGAAGTTGAGAGGAAGTGAAGTAATGGTTGCTCAGCTAGGCACTAGGCAGCAATTAAATTCTTTTCTCTAAAGTACAATAAATGTTTACAGTAAGACTCTGTGTTGGACATTTTTGGCATTTTGATGTGTCTCTGGCAATGCAAATATTTGACAAGGTTTGGGGGCTGGGAATTTGTTTTCTAAAGAGTGCATGCGTTCTAAGTTACTTCAGTCGTGTGCGACTCTTTGTGAACCTATGGACCGTAGCTATTACCAAATACTTTACTTTGGTATCTGCTTGGCACAGGACATTGATATCCATGTTATTTAAACAAATATGTGAAAAGATCTGCTTTTCTTCCAGTTTAGCTTTTGGCAGTCAGTATGCAGTGCATATAAGATTTGAGTTTTAATGCAACAAGAGTATTTGAAAAAGGCAGTTGAGAAGGAACAGTTACTCGAAGAACTATGCTGAAAATGGTCTCCTAATTTCACTCCAAATTTCCTACGTCCCCTAAGTTTCTCGTATCTTGGCCATTTCCTGTTTTCAGTCCTGAAAATCAGGCCTCTAGTCTCTGGAGAAAAGGACACTTGATAACTTTTGTTGCTTTGTTTAATTGGCAAGAAAAGTTTAAGTGAGCTCATTCAACTTTGAAAGTAAGTTTTGATTTGTATAGGTTAAGATCACTTCCTCCTTCATTGAAACTCTTTTCATCCAATCTTAATTATATCCATGCATCTGGCAGAGACCCATCTTCTTGTCTTGTGGAATTATCATTCCAGCCAAAAGTGTGGATGAGACTTGCCATTCCCGGTGACTGACACAGAGGAGCATTTGTCCTAGTGCCTTGCCCAGCGATGAGCTGGGGGCCCAGTGACTACTGGTCATTTGCATGCACAGTGGACTATTTCATTAAGAATTTCATTAAGATGGCAATGTTTAATGTTTCCTGGGAAAAATGAGTTTTTGGCTTGTTCAATTATGTAATTAAAGTCAGAGAATTAGGGGAGATTGCAAACTGCTTGCATAATGTGGGTAAGTATAATGATTAAACTTGTAAATAAGTTCAAAAGAATTGAGCTCTGCACGAATCCTGATGCTGAATCAGATTAGGAGGGTGGGTGTGTGGAAAATGTGGACTGAAAAGTTCACTAGGAGTTGACTCTGGTGTCTACCAACTGAGCTCCTTCTTCTCTGGGCTCTCTCAGGGAGATAAATGGGGACCAGAGCTGGAGACTGACTGCTCTTGTTCCAGAAAGTTCCAGGAACACATTTCTTCACTTTTTCTCCAGGGGATCTTCCCAACCCAGGGGTGGAAGCCACATCTCCTGCCCTGCAGGTAGATTCTTTCCCACTGAGCCACCAGGAAAGCCCTTTCTTTCTTTTTAAAAAAAATTTATATATTTATATTTATGTATTTATTTTAAATATTCATTTATCTGCTTGGCACAGGACATTGATATCCATGTTATTTAAACAAATTGTTCTTTTCCAGTTTAGCTTTTGGCAGTCAGTATGCAGTGCATATAAGATTTGAGTTTTAATGCAACAAGAGTATTTGAAAAGGCAGTTGAGAAGGAACAGTTACTCAAGAACTATGCTGAAAATGGTCTCCTAATTTCACTCCAAATTTCCTCGTCCCCTAAGTTTCTCGTATCTTGGCCATTTCCTGTTTTCAGTCCTGAAAATCAGGCCTCTAGTCTCTGGAGAAAAGGACACTTGATAACTTTTGTTGCTTTGTTTAATTGGCAAGAAAAGTTTAAGTGAGCTCATTCAACTTTGAAAGTAAGTTTTGATTTGTATAGGTTAAGATCACTTCCTCCTTCATTGAAACTCTTTTCATCCAATCTTAATTATATCCATGCATCTGGCAGAGACCCATCTTCTTGTCTTGTGGAATTATCATTCCAGCCAAAAGTGTGGATGAGACTTGCCATTCCCGGTGACTGACACAGAGGAGCATTTGTCCTAGTGCCTTGCCCAGCGATGAGCTGGGGGCCCAGTGACTACTGGTCATTTGCATGCACAGTGGACTATTTCATTAAGAATTTCATTAAGATGGCAATGTTTAATGTTTCCTGGGAAAAATGAGTTTTTGGCTTGTTCAATTATGTAATTAAAGTCAGAGAATTAGGGGAGATTGCAAACTGCTTGCATAATGTGGGTAAGTATAATGATTAAACTTGTAAATAAGTTCAAAAGAATTGAGCTCTGCACGAATCCTGATGCTGAATCAGATTAGGAGGGTGGGTGTGTGGAAAATGTGGACTGAAAAGTTCACTAGGAGTTGACTCTGGTGTCTACCAACTGAGCTCCTTCTTCTCTGGGCTCTCTCAGGGAGATAAATGGGGACCAGAGCTGGAGACTGACTGCTCTTGTTCCAGAAAGTTCCAGGAACACATTTCTTCACTTTTTCTCCAGGGGATCTTCCCAACCCAGGGGTGGAAGCCACATCTCCTGCCCTGCAGGTAGATTCTTTCCCACTGAGCCACCAGGAAAGCCCTTTCTTTCTTTTTAAAAAAAATTTATATATTTATATTTATGTATTTATTTTAAATATTCATTTATTTATGCTGGGTCTTAGTTGCAGTATGTGGGATCTAGCTCCCTGACCAGGGATCGAACCCAGGCCCCGTGTACTGGAGCCTGGAGTCTTAGCTACTGGACCACCAGAGAAGTCCCAGAAAGCCCTTTCTATAAGCAGTAAATTCTCTACATTGGAAGGAAAAAGACAATGGCATAGGTTTGTAAACTTTCTTAACTGGTAGCCAGGGTGTCTTTCTTCCCTTGCTTTGGTGGTGACACAATTCTTATCCTTTTCCTGCGTTTCTTCTGGCCTGTAAAACAAGAAGTTCCATTCTTTTGAAAGAATGAGAAAGGCTGTTTCTGTTCTTTCTTTGAGCCCTTCACTTACTTTTTTTTGGGGGGGGGGGGTTAGGGTGGGGAGGGAGAGGGGGAAGGTGGGCCGCTTCTATTGGTCTTTCATTTGTCTATTTTTTCATTCATCTTTGTTCTTTGGCCCATGTGGGCTGCCCATCGTGGTGGCCTCTGTTGTCGCAGAGCACCGGCTCTGGGTGCATGCGCCCCAGAGCTTGGGCTCGGTAATTGGACACATCGATCCAGCCGCTCCGCAGCACGCCGGATCTTCCCAGGCCAGGGATCGAACTGGTGCCCCTTGCACTGCAAGGTGGTGTCCTTACCCACTGGACTACCAGGGAAGCCCTTCACTTACTTTTTTTTTTTTTTTCTCTTCACTTATTTTGTCTAAGGAAGGGAGAGTGGTTTAGTGGGTCAAGCTAACTCTCCTGAAGATTTAGGTAGATGGGAAAATGTAATATTACCATATTCTATCTGTTTTGTATGTGAATAGTAGGCATTCCTCTTCCTTAAGAATATTCCCTATGCCTCATGTATCTACAGTGATTTCAGCCTCCTCTTCTCTTCCAATTCACTACTCCTCTCTAAAATAGAAATTTCCTTTGACTGTATTGCACAGGGCAACTATTATGCTTCCAAACTTGGCTTTGAGTTTTCTTTGCAGAGGCCCAGAAACTCTGCTTTTTCTGCCTTTGCCACATCCTTCAAGGCCTATGTTGGGAAGACGGTTTAGTGCAGTCTGTGTGAATTTGGCTTACACACACGTGTTCCTAAAGGTTGGTGTGGCTGTGACCTAGGAGGTCTAACACATGTGGAGAAGAGACAAGAGAAATGTGATATATGCTTGTCTCTGATCTCTGCCAGCTTTTAAAAGTCAAATATCACTAGATAACCCAGTGTCATGTAACATGTGTGCTTTTATCAGTCTCAGGACCCTATTTAAAATAGAAAGCTTTAGGGCTCTGGAGGAAAAGGACAAACACTGAACTGACTTTTTGCCTCTTAGGTTTTATTGAATTTTGACATCTGGGACATGTCATGAGTACCAAAAATAAGAGTCTCAAATCCTGTTTAAAGAATCATCCAGATTCCTTTTAATGCTGGTTCTCCACTTGCTGTGCTTCCTCTAAGTTCCCTTATGTGTAAATATGGAGATGGTAGGTCCTAGCTCCTGAAGCCCTTTTTTTTAAAAAAAAATTTTTTTTATTTTACTTTTTGCTTTTACATAGTTTTGTTGTTTACAGATATGTATGTTCCCAGATTAGTCATATGTATATCCTCCCCATCCGACCCCTTGCTCCTAAGGCTCTTAAAAGGATTAAGTGAGATAATGTAAGTAAAGCACAGAGCAGAGCAATTGATATTTCAGCAAACTAGTTTTTGTGATTGCATTCTAAATAAAGTTTACATTAAAAAAAAAAGAAGAAGAAGAAAAACAAAATTTCCTCTTCCCATGGTGACCTTTACCAGTAGCCTGGTTTCAATCTCCTTCCATTATCACAGCAACACAGGGTTTTTAACTGGGAAGAGCTATACTTGCTGTTGATGCAGAGGTGTTCATCCTTCCGTGTGTGTGTCTGTGTGTTTTGTGAGCTTTTGGCCTTCAGGTTGATTTTGATGCACATCGTATTGCTTGTAGCCTATCTTTTCTGAAAGGAGTCTAACTTATTAGAATATAGGAACTTGTAAAAGTAGTATAGATTCTACATATGTTTCAAGGGAATGATAAGAAGCATTCAGGTTTCTCCAGTAACATTTTAAAAATTAAAGACTTTTATTTATTTTTTCTTTAAATTTTTTTTTTATTTAATTGATGGAAAGTACTTTACAATTTTCTGTTGGTTTCTGCTGTACAATAATGAAAATCAGTCATAATTATGTATATATTCCTTTCCTCCTGAGCCTACCTACCTTTCCCCATCCCACCTCTCTAGGTCATCACAGAGTGCCAAGCTGGGCTCTCTGTGTTATACAGAAGTTTCCAACTATTTTACATTTGACAGTGTATATATGTCAATGCTACCTTTTCAATTTGTCTCACCTTCATTTTCTTCCGCTATGTCTACAAGTCTGTTCTCAGTACCATTTTTCTAGATTCCATATATAGGTGTTAATGTATGATATTTGTTTTTCTCTTTCTGACTTACTTCACTCTGTATAAAAGGCTCTAGGTTCATCTGCTGACTCTAATTCATCCCTTTTTGTGGCTGAATAATAGTCAATTGTATAAATGTATCACAACTTCTTTATCCATTCATTCCAATAACATTTTATGACAGATAAATTTGGGAATGACTTGACCAACATGGCAGAATAGGAGGTTCTCTGCTCTAGTTCACATCACAAAACTAGGATTTTGCTTTTACATAGTTTTGTTGTTTACAGATATTGTTCCCAGATTAGTCATATGTATATCCTCCCCATCCGACCCCTTGCTCCTAAGGCTCTTAAAAGGATTAAGTGAGATAATGTAAGTAAAGCACAGAGCAGAGCAATTGATATTTCAGCAAACTAGTTTTTGTGATTGCATTCTAAATAAAGTTTACATTAAAAAAAAAAGAAGAAGAAGAAAAACAAAATTTCCTCTTCCCATGGTGACCTTTACCAGTAGCCTGGTTTCAATCTCCTTCCATTATCACAGCAACACAGGGTTTTTAACTGGGAAGAGCTATACTTGCTGTTGATGCAGAGGTGTTCATCCTTCCGTGTGTGTGTCTGTGTGTTTTGTGAGCTTTTGGCCTTCAGGTTGATTTTGATGCACATCGTATTGCTTGTAGCCTATCTTTTCTGAAAGGAGTCTAACTTATTAGAATATAGGAACTTGTAAAAGTAGTATAGATTCTACATATGTTTCAAGGGAATGATAAGAAGCATTCAGGTTTCTCCAGTAACATTTTTAAAAAATTAAAGACTTTTATTTATTTTTTCTTTAAATTTTTTTTTTATTTAATTGATGGAAAGTACTTTACAATTTTCTGTTGGTTTCTGCTGTACAATAATGAAAATCAGTCATAATTATGTATATATTCCTTTCCTCCTGAGCCTACCTACCTTTCCCCATCCCACCTCTCTAGGTCATCACAGAGTGCCAAGCTGGGCTCTCTGTGTTATACAGAAGTTTCCAACTATTTTACATTTGACAGTGTATATATGTCAATGCTACCTTTTCAATTTGTCTCACCTTCATTTTCTTCCGCTATGTCTACAAGTCTGTTCTCAGTACCATTTTTCTAGATTCCATATATAGGTGTTAATGTATGATATTTGTTTTTCTCTTTCTGACTTACTTCACTCTGTATAAAAGGCTCTAGGTTCATCTGCTGACTCTAATTCATCCCTTTTTGTGGCTGAATAATAGTCAATTGTATAAATGTATCACAACTTCTTTATCCATTCATTCCAATAACATTTTATGACAGATAAATTTGGGAATGACTTGACCAACATGGCAGAATAGGAGGTTCTCTGCTCTAGTTCACATCACAAAACTAAGGGTCAGCTGCTATTCACAAATAAGAATGCATTTATGGAAAATTGCTCAGCTGAAACACTCACTTGGTGGAAAAACTGAGAAAAGGTACATTGAAAGGGGAAAAACAGCAGTTTCACTTTGACTTGCTGCCCCCGTACCAGGCCAGCATAGTGCCACACTGAGAGGGTTTCTCCAAGCCTGCAGTTTCTGCAATAGGTGAAAAGAGAGCCTGGGTCAGACATCCATCTTGCCCGGCATTTCTTGCCTTATGAGAAACACTCTGGGATGGCAGGACCAGACCACCTAGGATCAGGTAGGAACAAAGAAGAGAAGCTGGGTTGATAGTGATCAGTGCTGAGGTCTTGGTGGTGGCACCACCTCCCTGCTGGTGACTTCACCTGAGCAGAAACCCAGCAGTGGATGTGCTGGGCTTTGTGACACCAAGCCTGAGGCTTTATTTGGCTAGGAAGCATGACCAGTAGTTATGCCTCAGCTATCACGTTGCCCTAATCTAGCAGAGAGCTAAGTCAGCAGCCCTGCTAAACAGTGGTGCTCAGCCTATATGGCCTTACCCAACAAAGGAGCAAAGCCTGAGGTCCCACCTGAGAACAGAATTCAGCTACTAATACCACTTAGCAGCGGGTACAGCCTGTGGTCTCACCCATCCAGGGGTGACTGCAGAGCTCAGCCTGCAGCCCCACCCAATTACAGAGTCTAATCAGTGCCACCATCTAGCCAAGGGGCACAACTTGTGGTCCTGCCTGTCCAAAGGCAATTGCAGAGGGCACACATTGCTCTACTTCATTATAGAGCCAAGCCTGTGACCCCATGTGAATGCAGGGTCCAGCCAGTGGCCCCACCCAGCCAGGGACCCCAGTCAGAGGCTCTGCCTGACTGCAGAGCCCAGGCAGCACTGCTTCCTGACTGGAGCCCACCCAACAAACTTGCTCAACTCTAGAATTCAGCCAGTAGCCCCACCTGGCCTGAGAGCATGGGCAGTGGCCCTGCCCAATCAGAGACCCTGACCACAAGGCCCTACCTATGATCCTTCATGAACCCCACTGACTGCATTTCCTTGCCTGAGCAAACCTGTAAAGATGGGAAGATGGACTGCCTCTTCAAATGAACAGACATCAAAGCAATGATATAAAGTCTGTGAATAGTCAAAGAAACATGACACCACTAAAGGAAACTGATAAAGCTACAATAACTGACCATACAGAAATGGATGCCTATGGATTGACAAAAAATTCAGAAAAGTCTTCTTAAAGAAGATCAGTGAACTATAAGAAAACACAAATAAATAACTAAACACAATTAGGAAAATGATACATGAACAAATAAGAATTCAACAAAGAAATACAAACCCTAACAGAAATCCTAGGGATGAAGAATACTGAATTGAAAAATTCAATGGAGGGTTTCCACAGCAAATCTGATCAAGAAGGAAAATTAATAAAATTGAACACAAGTAATCTGAAAGTATCCAGGTGAAGGAGCAAAAAGGAAAAGAAAAAGAGTGGAGAAAGACTGAGAGACTTGTGGAAAACCATACAGTGAAACAATTTATATATTATGGAAGAGTCGCAGCTGCTAAACAGTGGTGCTCATGCCTATATGGCTATCACGTTGCCCTAATCTAGCAGAGAGCTAAGTCAGCAGCCCTGCTAAACAGTGGTGCTCAGCCTATATGGCCTTACCCAACAAAGGAGCAAAGCCTGAGGTCCCACCTGAGAACAGAATTCAGCTACTAATACCACTTAGCAGCGGGTACAGCCTGTGGTCTCACCCATCCAGGGGTGACTGCAGAGCTCAGCCTGCAGCCCCACCCAATTACAGAGTCTAATCAGTGCCACCATCTAGCCAAGGGGCACAACTTGTGGTCCTGCCTGTCCAAAGGCAATTGCAGAGGGCACACATTGCTCTACTTCATTATAGAGCCAAGCCTGTGACCCCATGTGAATGCAGGGTCCAGCCAGTGGCCCCACCAGCCAGGGACCCCAGTCAGAGGCTCTGCCTGACTGCAGAGCCCAGGCAGCACTGCTTCCTGACTGGAGCCCACCCAACAAACTTGCTCAACTCTAGAATTCAGCCAGTAGCCCCACCTGGCCTGAGAGCATGGGCAGTGGCCCTGCCCAATCAGAGACCCTGACCACAAGGCCCTACCTATGATCCTTCATGAACCCCACTGACTGCATTTCCTTGCCTGAGCAAACCTGTAAAGATGGGAAGATGGACTGCCTCTTCAAATGAACAGACATCAAAGCAATGATATAAAGTCTGTGAATAGTCAAAGAAACATGACACCACTAAAGGAAACTGATAAAGCTACAATAACTGACCATACAGAAATGGATGCCTATGGATTGACAAAAAATTCAGAAAAGTCTTCTTAAAGAAGATCAGTGAACTATAAGAAAACACAAATAAATAACTAAACACAATTAGGAAAATGATACATGAACAAATAAGAATTCAACAAAGAAATACAAACCCTAACAGAAATCCTAGGGATGAAGAATACTGAATTGAAAAATTCAATGGAGGGTTTCCACAGCAAATCTGATCAAGAAGGAAAATTAATAAAATTGAACACAAGTAATCTGAAAGTATCCAGGTGAAGGAGCAAAAAGGAAAAGAAAAAGAGTGGAGAAAGACTGAGAGACTTGTGGAAAACCATACAGTGAAACAATTTATATATTATGAGAGACACGGAAGGAGAAGAGAGAAAGGGGAAGAAAGTCTACTTAAAGAAATAATGGTCAAAACTTCCCCAGTTGGGGAGAGATATGGATATTCAGGAACATTAAACTCAAAGTTTCCCCAAGAAGATTCAATTTAAAAAGGACTTCACTGAAACACATTATAATTAAACTGTCAAAAATCAAAGAGGAGAAAAATTTTAAAAGCAGTATGATTAAGACAGCAGAGTAGAAAACTGGCATTTACCAATTACATTGCCAGTTCCTGGACAACAAGGACATTTGCCCTCTGCCTCTGCAGAGACCAGACCCTGTGCTGTTGAGAGCTGCTGACCTTCAATACCCCCTGAAGGAGATCAGGGTGAGGTTGAGACCTGGTGCTGTTGAGAGCTGCTGACCTTCAGTACCCTCTGATGGAGATCGGGGTGGGGTAGAGGCACTCTGTGCTCCAGGGAATCTGGTGGGGCAGGTCTTTAGATAGGTGGATGCTTTTAGGAACAGATTTTATTATCTCAATCCTTGCATCTCCTCATATTTAGAAAAGCACTAAATCTCATGGTGACGAAAGATCCTCCTGACTAACTGAAGACCCTTTGTAAAATGACTGCTTAATGATATTAAACTCCCCCCTCACCAATATCCTTAAATATTGACCCTCCTCCTGCTGCCTTTTTGGAGCAGTCTCTCAGAGCTATCTGAGGTGCTGCCTCCCAGGTTGCAGTCCTAATTATGCCCCAAATAAAACTTAACCCACACACACATAAAAGAGGATGGCAGAGTAGAAATACCCTAAACTCACCTTACCCAATGAACACCTCAAAACTACTTACAGAACAGCTGTGTCTGAGAATGACCTGAAGACAATCGTAACGACTTTTCTACAGCCCAGGTTATAAAGAAAGAATCACATGGAGACTGGATAGGAGGGGAAGAGAAGCCATCTGGTTGAGTTCCACAGCTCTGGTGAGTGACCTAGAAGAAGAGGGGGATATAATTGGTTCCAGAATCCTCCTTAAGAGGGATTTGAGCCCCACAATAGGCACCCCAGCTCTGGGGTCTGGCACTGGGAAGATGAACCCCCTTGGCTGGTTTGAAAACCATTGGGACTTACTTGAGGGGTATGGGAAACTGAGACTCTGTTCTTGAAGGGTGCACACACATGTCTGTTTTCTAACAGTCCCAGTACAGAGGCAGAAGACTGAAAATGGTTTGATGTGCTGGCTGGCTTGTCAGGACCACCCAAGCATGCCCCTCAACCAGCACCATGCTCCTCCTCCAGCCCCTCCTGTGCTGGCACTGCCCCCCACCAAGACAGAGACTGCCATCTCACCGTGGACAAGCAGAGCTTATTCACAACTGTGACTGCAGCCCCTCAGGTTCAGCTCCACCCCCTGGCTTTGACACAGACTGCCATTGCACCATGGAGAAGTGGAGATCACTCAGAACTATGACTCCAGCCCCTTAGGCCCTGTCCCTATCCCTGGCCAATGTGGATACAGCCATACAGCCTCTAGGTTGCATGTGACTCTGGCTCTAGCCCTCTAGCTCCAGCCCTACCCACAACAAGGTGGTAGCTGACAGTAGACACTGGGAGAAAATGTAAATCTTGCTTATTTCAGATTCAGGTCTTCCACCAAAACCACTTGGCACACACACAGACTGCATAGGGATGCTTCCCCTATGCAAGGATGTACTTTTAAGACTGGGATAGGTAACTGTTTCACTTAATTTCATAGAGACAAATAGAGAAAGTCAAGCAAAATGAGAAGACAGAGGAATATGTTCCAAATGAAAGAATAAAACAAAACTCTGGAAAACAAACCAACCCTAATGTAAATGGTGATAAGTAACTTACCTGATAAAGAGTTCAAAGCAATGGTCAAAAAATGCTCACTGAAGTGACGGAAAGACGGACATGGACAGTGGACATATGGACATTGTAGGGAAGGAACAGAGGGTGGGAGGTGTAAAGGAAGTAGCATGTACTATCATAAGTGAAGAAAATAGCTCTAGTCATTGCTCTGTGAGAAAAGGAGATCCTTCAGGGGTTCTATTGACGGTCGGGAGGGGTGGGAAGCGGGGGATACACATATGACTAATCTGGGAACATACATATCTGTAAACAACAAAACTCTGTAAAAGTTAAAAACAAAGTAAAAGTTAAAAAAAAAAGTGCTCACAGAGCCTGGGAAAAGGATAGAGGGACACAATGAGAACTTCAGAAAAAATTAGAAAATATTAAAAAAGAACCAATCAAAACTGAACAATACAATTGCTGAAATGAAAAATAGACTCAAAGGAGTCAGCATCAGGTTGGGTGATACAGAAAAATGTATACCTGACCTCGAAGATGACATAGGTTTATGGGTACTTGAGTTGCTTCCATGTCTTGGCTATATTGAAATGGTGTTGCTATGAACATTGAGATACAAGTACCTTTTTGTACCTAGATGATTACTGGGTCTGTCCTAAAGCATTTTAGAGTCAACCCACTGATGGCTATTAACTAGTTGGATAGAAAAGTTAGTGATTCAGTCAGTTGAAGGAACAATTAGTACTTTAGAATAAATAGGAAAAGAAGTTCTCATGAACAATACTAAAATCTAGCACCTGACATGTACTGAGGTAAAAAATAAGTTTTTGAGACTGTAGCCCATATATACTGAAACTAACATGGCAGCTTTCTGTAACACACTGCATTCATGTCCTTTCTACACTATGGCTTTGGCTGTTTCAGAGTGATTTTTTTTTAAGGTGGTGTTATTTTTTTCTATTTTTTTTCCCCCTTTTTGGCCTCTAAGTCATCATTTATTTTCCATCCATCTTTATTGTTTGGCCTGTGTGGGCCTCCCATCGCAGTGGCTGCTCTCGTTGCAGAGCACCAGCGCTGGGCACACGCTCTCCAGAGCACTGGCTTGTAATTGGACACACTGGCCCAGGGGTTCCTTGGCACGTAGGATCTTCCCAGGCCAGGGATTGAACCAGTGCCCCCTGTAAGGCAGACTCTTTACCCACTGGACCACCAGGGAAGCCCGAGTAATTTTTTTTTTTTTTTTGAAACTCAAGTTTGTATAGGAAATCAAATTAACATTAGTTGTTTGACAGTGTAAAAACAGAAGTGTAAAAGTTAACAAAGTAAGAAAATAGCTCAGCATTGGGGGGTCCTTCAGGGTTCTATTGACGGTCGGGAGGGTGGGAAGGGGGGATACACATATGACTAATCTGGGAACATACATATCTGTAAACAACAAAACTCTGTAAAAGTTAAAAACAAAGTAAAAGTTAAAAAGTGCTCACAGAGCCTGGGAAAAGGATAGAGGGACACAATGAGAACTTCAGAAAAATTAGAAAATATTAAAAAAGAACCAATCAAAACTGAACAATACAATTGCTGAAATGAAAAATAGACTCAAAGGAGTCAGCATCAGGTTGGGTGATACAGAAAAATGTATACCTGACCTCGAAGATGACATAGGTTTATGGGTACTTGAGTTGCTTCCATGTCTTGGCTATATTGAAATGGTGTTGCTATGAACATTGAGATACAAGTACCTTTTGTACCTCGATGATTACTGGGTCTGTCCTAAAGCATTTTAGAGTCAACCCACTGATGGCTATTAACTAGTTGGATAGAAAAGTTAGTGATTCAGTCAGTTGAAGGAACAATTAGTACTTTAGAATAAATAGGAAAAGAAGTTCTCATGAACAATACTAAAATCTAGCACCTGACATGTACTGAGGTAAAAAATAAGTTTTTGAGACTGTAGCCCATATATACTGAAACTAACATGGCAGCTTTCTGTAACACACTGCATTCATGTCCTTTCTACACTATGGCTTTGGCTGTTTCAGAGTGATTTTTTTTTAAGGTGGTGTTATTTTTTTCTATTTTTTTTCCCCCTTTTTGGCCTCTAAGTCATCATTTATTTTCCATCCATCTTTATTGTTTGGCCTGTGTGGGCCTCCCATCGCAGTGGCTGCTCTCGTTGCAGAGCACCAGCGCTGGGCACACGCTCTCCAGAGCACTGGCTTGTAATTGGACACACTGGCCCAGGGGTTCCTTGGCACGTAGGATCTTCCCAGGCCAGGGATTGAACCAGTGCCCCCTGTAAGGCAGACTCTTTACCCACTGGACCACCAGGGAAGCCCGAGTAATTTTTTTTTTTTTTTGAAACTCAAGTTTGTATAGGAAATCAAATTATGTGTGAAGTTTAGGCAGTATAAGAATGTTTAAAGCTTTAGAAATTCCCACCACAATCATGCATTCTATCAGATTGTCACATCTTAGACCCCATGTGAAGATTAACCATGTGCATGAGAGATTATGAAAAAAATGGAGTGCCCCTTCATTGTTTCTAATCGGAACAATGAAAACATTTAAGAAAAGTTCCTACATTCCTAGGACTGATTTTTAAAAATGACATATCTTGGATGTCAGGTGTGTAGAATCCTACTTTATGTAGAGGATTGGGCTGAATGGTGCTCAATCAAGTCATAATTCAAATATGAGGTGAAGTGGCAACAAGCAATGATGATAGCAAAGAAAATGGAGAAGAAACAGTGAACTGAGAGAATGAGGGGAGAATTGACAGAATTTGATTTTTTATTAGTACAGTTTTTTTTTTTTTTTAAAGATTTATTTATTTATTTACTTTGGGCGGGGCTTGGGTTGGGGAGGGAGGGGAGTGGGCGGGCCACTTCTATTGGTCTTTCATTTCTCTATTTTCATTCGTCTTTGTTCCTTGGCTCCTGTGGGCCTCCCATCGTTGCAGAGCACTGGCTCTGGGCGCGTGCGCTCCAGAGCTCCGGCTCGGTGATTGGACACATCAGTCCAGCCGCTCCGCGGCATGTGGGATCTTCACAGGCCAGGGATCGAACAGGCACCCCTTGCACTGCAAGGCGGTGTCCTTACCCACTGAACCACCAGGGGAAGCCCTATTAGTACAGTTTTTAATGTTTGATGTGGATGTTATCCACAGTGTGTAGTTTGGGTTTGGATTAGTGGAATTCGGTAATTCTCAATAGTGGGCTGATATGTGAATAATTTTAGAATTAGAAACATGAAGGCTATTTTCCTAAAGGACTAATACAATATAGAAATCTACATAACAACACATTGGCAAATAAAGGCCAATATACTGTGCTTGTGTAGTGACATAGTGGAAAAAGCAGAGAAAGCTTTGAATGTTAAGAAAGGTTTTTTCTTAACGTTCAGAGTAGGAAGCATAAGATGTTAGTATCTGAAGTTCCTTTGAGGCCATATTCTAGATCAGAGGATGGCAGACTTTTTCTATAAAATACAGATAACAAGCATTTTAAGCTTCATGGGTCATGTGGTTTTGGTTACAATTACTCAGCATACTCTGGGAGTGGGAAGGCAGTCATAGACAGTTTGTAAATAAATGGGAAGGATATGTTCCAATAAGGCATCATTTACAAAAATAGTGTTTATATTTAGATCATGGGCTGTAGTTCGTTGATTCTTATCCTAGATAATTCCTTCATTTTGCTGGCGGGGAAACAGAGTTCAATCATTGTTTTCAAAGTACTTAGCATGATTCCTCACACATATTTAAACTGATAGCTGTTTTTATTATTTGGAGAGTCTTTCCATAGAAAATGACTCCAAAGAAGGTGAGCTATGAAAATATTACCAGCAATGATAACTGATAGTATACCTTTTGTTTACATTAAATCATTTATGCACTATATTCAATTTTTTATTTTTAATTTGGAGAAACCTTTTTTCTCTGCTACGAGGAATTTGAAACCTTTCCTCTATTGATTTTATTTTTAATACAAACTGTTATGTGCTAAGTATAATAATACTTTTCAAAATTTAGGTGTGTCATTCAGTTCACTATTTAAATTCCACATTCTAAATCTACGTATTTCAGGATATTTCCATAGCATTCTAGGTAGGCTTCTGAGGTCTCTATTGTTTTAGAATATGATCTTTTTCCCTCCTTTCTTAACTTCCAATCTTAAACCAGGTTAAAACATGGCCTCTTAGGTGTAGTATACCATTTTAAGAAACAATGAATACTCCAAACTGACTGCAAAATTATAGGGCACTATGTGACTCTCTTTGCAATTAATGTAGTAAAATTATGCAGTTAATGTTTATAAAGAGCGATGGAGATGAAAATAATATTTGAGTGTTAAATGTTATTAACTAACAAAAGGAGAATTAGAATAACTCTTTTTAGGTGTCCCCTTAGCCACTCTGGTTCAGTCCCTCAGTTGTGTCTGACTCTTTGTGACTCCATTAACTGTGGCATGCCAGGATTTCCTGTCCTTCACCATCTCCTGGAGCTTGCTCAAGCTGTGTGACTCAGTGATTCCTTTCAACCATCTGTCATCCCCTTTTCATTCTGCCTTCTATTTTTCTCAGCATCAGGGTCTTCTCCAATGAGTCTTCTCTTCGCATCAGGCAGCCAAAGTACTGGAGCTTCAGCATCAGCATCCATCCTCCAATGAATATTCAGGGTTGGTTTCCTTTAGGATTGACTGCTTTGATCGCCTTGCAGTCCAAGGGACTCTCAAAAGTCTTCTCCAACTCCACAGTTAAAAGGCATCAATTCTTCAGCTCTCAGCCTTCTTTATGGTTCAACTCTCACATCCATACATGACGACTGGGAAAACCATCACTTTGACTATACAAACCTTTGTCAGGAAAGTAATGACTCTGTTTTTGAATATGCAGTCTAGGTACGTTATAGCTTTTTCTTCTTTGCTTTCCGCCATAAGGGTGGGGTCATCTGTATACCTGAAGTTATTGATATTTCTCCCAGAAATCGTGATTCCAGCTTGTGCTTCATCCAGACTGGCATTTCATATGATGTACTCTGAATAGACGTTAAATAAGCAGAGTGACAATATACAGCCTTGTCATACCCCTTTCCCAGTTTGGAACCAGTCCATTGTTCCATGTCCAGAACTAACTGTTGCTTCTTGTTCTGTGTACAGGTTTCGCAGGAGAGAAGTAAGGTGGTCTCCTATTCCCATCGCTTGAAGAATTTTCCACTGTTTGTTGTGATCCACACAGTCAAAGGCTTTAGTGTAGTCAATGAAGCAGAAGTAGATGTTCTTCTGGACTTCCCTTGCTCTTTGTAGGATCCAACGGATGTTGGCAATTTGATCTTTGGTTCCTCTGCTTTTTCTAAATCCAGCTTGTATATCTGGAAGTTCTCAGTTCATGTACTGTTGAAACCTAGCTTGGAGGCGTTTGAGCATTACTTTGTTAGCGTGTGAAATGAGTTGCCATGGAAATTTTAGGTGTCCCTTAGCCACTCTGGTTCAGTCCCTCAGTTGTGTCTGACTCTTTGTGACTCCATTAACTGTGGCATGCCAGGATTTCCTGTCCTTCACCATCTCCTGGAGCTTGCTCAAGCTGTGTGACTCAGTGATTCCTTTCAACCATCTGTCATCCCCTTTTCATTCTGCCTTCTATTTTTCTCAGCATCAGGGTCTTCTCCAATGAGTCTTCTCTTCGCATCAGGCAGCCAAAGTACTGGAGCTTCAGCATCAGCATCCATCCTCCAATGAATATTCAGGGTTGGTTTCCTTTAGGATTGACTGCTTTGATCGCCTTGCAGTCCAAGGGACTCTCAAAAGTCTTCTCCAACTCCACAGTTAAAAGGCATCAATTCTTCAGCTCTCAGCCTTCTTTATGGTTCAACTCTCACATCCATACATGACGACTGGGAAAACCATCACTTTGACTATACAAACCTTTGTCAGGAAAGTAATGACTCTGTTTTTGAATATGCAGTCTAGGTACGTTATAGCTTTTTCTTCTTTGCTTTCCGCCATAAGGGTGGGGTCATCTGTATACCTGAAGTTATTGATATTTCTCCCAGAAATCGTGATTCCAGCTTGTGCTTCATCCAGACTGGCATTTCATATGATGTACTCTGAATAGACGTTAAATAAGCAGAGTGACAATATACAGCCTTGTCATACCCCTTTCCCAGTTTGGAACCAGTCCATTGTTCCATGTCCAGAACTAACTGTTGCTTCTTGTTCTGTGTACAGGTTTCGCAGGAGAGAAGTAAGGTGGTCTCCTATTCCCATCGCTTGAAGAATTTTCCACTGTTTGTTGTGATCCACACAGTCAAAGGCTTTAGTGTAGTCAATGAAGCAGAAGTAGATGTTCTTCTGGACTTCCCTTGCTCTTTGTAGGATCCAACGGATGTTGGCAATTTGATCTTTGGTTCCTCTGCTTTTTCTAAATCCAGCTTGTATATCTGGAAGTTCTCAGTTCATGTACTGTTGAAACCTAGCTTGGAGGCGTTTGAGCATTACTTTGTTAGCGTGTGAAATGAGTTGCCATGATATGGTAGTTTGAACATTCTTTGGCATTGCCTTTCTTTGGGATTGGGATGAAAACTGACCTTTTCCAGTCCTGAGGCCACTGCTGACTTTTCCAGATTTGCTGGCATGTAGCACTTTAACAGCATCATCTTTTAAAATTTGAAATGCCTCAGCCGGAATTGCATCACCTCCACTAGCTTTGTTCATAGTCATGCTTCTTATGGCCCACTTGACTTCACACTCTAAGATGTCTGCCTCTAGAAGAGTGATCACACCATCATGGTCATCTGACTCATTAAGATCATTTTGTATAGTTCTGTGCATTTTTCCCACCTCTTCTTAATATCTTCTGTTAGGTTCATACTGTTTCTTACCTTTATTGTGCCTGCTTTTGTATGAAATGTTCCCTTCGTATCTCTAATTTTCTTGTAGAGATTGCTAGTCTTTCCTATTTTATTGTTTTCCTCTATTTCTTTGCATTGTTCACTTAAGAAGGATTTCTTTCCTCTCCTTGCTATTCTCTAGAACTTTGTATTCATATGGGTGTATCTTTCCTTTTCTCCTTTGCCTTTTGCATCTCTTCCTTTCTCAGCTCTTTGTAAGGCCTCAGACAACCATTTTGCACTTTGCATTTCTTTTTTCTTGGGGATGACTTTGATCACTGCTTCCTGTACAGTTTTACAAACCTCCATCTGTAGTTCTTCAGGCATTCTGTCTACAGATCTAGTTCTTTGCATCTATTTGTAACTTCTACTATATAATCATAAGGGATTTGATTTAGGTCATACCTGAATGTCCTAGTGGTTTTCCCTACTTTCTTCAGTTTAAGTGTGAATTTTGCACTAAGGAGTTCATTATCTGAGCCACAGTCAGCCCCAGATTTTGTTTTTGCTGACTGTATAGAGCTTCTCCATCTTTGCCTGCAAAGAATATAATCAGTCTGGTTTTGGTATTGACCATTTGGTGATGTCCATGTGTAGAGTTGCCTCTTGTGTTGTTGGAGGAGAGTGTTTGCCATTTTTTTAAAACCCGAGTTCTCTGGATTTGTCTTGAGTCCAATTTGATCTTTGGTTCCTCTGCTTTCTAAATCCAGCTTGTATATCTGGAAGTTCTCAGTTCATGTACTGTTGAAACCTAGCTTGAGGCGTTTGAGCATTACTTTGTTAGCGTGTGAAATGAGTTGCCATGATATGGTAGTTTGAACATTCTTTGGCATTGCCTTTCTTTGGGATTGGGATGAAAACTGACCTTTTCCAGTCCTGAGGCCACTGCTGACTTTTCCAGATTTGCTGGCATGTAGCACTTTAACAGCATCATCTTTTAAAATTTGAAATGCCTCAGCCGGAATTGCATCACCTCCACTAGCTTTGTTCATAGTCATGCTTCTTATGGCCCACTTGACTTCACACTCTAAGATGTCTGCCTCTAGAAGAGTGATCACACCATCATGGTCATCTGACTCATTAAGATCATTTTGTATAGTTCTGTGCATTTTTCCCACCTCTTCTTAATATCTTCTGTTAGGTTCATACTGTTTCTTACCTTTATTGTGCCTGCTTTTGTATGAAATGTTCCCTTCGTATCTCTAATTTTCTTGTAGAGATTGCTAGTCTTTCCTATTTTATTGTTTTCCTCTATTTCTTTGCATTGTTCACTTAAGAAGGATTTCTTTCCTCTCCTTGCTATTCTCTAGAACTTTGTATTCATATGGGTGTATCTTTCCTTTTCTCCTTTGCCTTTTGCATCTCTTCCTTTCTCAGCTCTTTGTAAGGCCTCAGACAACCATTTTGCATTTTTGCATTTCTTTTTTCTTGGGGATGACTTTGATCACTGCTTCCTGTACAGTTTTACAAACCTCCATCTGTAGTTCTTCAGGCATTCTGTCTACAGATCTAGTTCTTTGCATCTATTTGTAACTTCTACTATATAATCATAAGGGATTTGATTTAGGTCATACCTGAATGTCCTAGTGGTTTTCCCTACTTTCTTCAGTTTAAGTGTGAATTTTGCACTAAGGAGTTCATTATCTGAGCCACAGTCAGCCCCAGATTTTGTTTTTGCTGACTGTATAGAGCTTCTCCATCTTTGCCTGCAAAGAATATAATCAGTCTGGTTTTGGTATTGACCATTTGGTGATGTCCATGTGTAGAGTTGCCTCTTGTGTTGTTGGAGGAGAGTGTTTGCCATGACCAGTGTGTTCTCTTGGTAAAACTCTGTTAGCCTTTGCCCTGCTTCATTTTCTACTCCAAGGCCAAACTTGCTGTTACTCCTATCCCAACTTGCCTGTTAGCCACTCTATCCTAAGCCTAATATGAACATGGAATTTCATAACTTTAACAGTTCTTTTAATAATGTTCAATCAAATATGAAATTAGGAAATCTAGGCTCACTGACTGTTCCCAGTCTGCCTAAGCTGGCGTTTTAAGCAGAGTATGAATAATATTTCCACGTTCCCATGTAGCTGACTGAGCCAGTGGTGTGAGAATTGTTCAGTTCTGGTCATGGTGTAGAGATGAGTCGGGCACTGCTGAGGAAAACTGGTAGGCAGTAAGTGAATGTGGTGTGCGTGAAGTAAAGCTTGGATGGGAATCCATTGTTGAAGATATGGTCTAAATTATTTTAACCTTTGGGAACTTGCCGCAAAAGTAACATCTTTTTTAATCTTCTGGGTTTTCAGGAAGTCTGACAGTGTGAGTTCTGACCTGGCCACAATCTTAAGACCCTTTCAGTGGCTTATGACATTAGTAGTTCTAATCTTTGTGAAGGTCAAAGGCAACAGGTAGGCAGGTACAGTCTTCATAACCAGGGAAAAGAAATGGTAGTTATTACATCAAGCTTCCACTAGATCCAAAAATCTTCTCATGTCTCATTTTTGTTCCCATACAGAAAGAGATATTTTTCCAGCTGATACATACTGAGCAATCCTACAGTCATTTAAATTATGCATGACACATTGAAGTCTACGTCACTGATCATGATTCCAAATCTGACATGCATTCTTTTGTGATTTGAATATATCCTCTTGAGTTCAGCTTTGAAGATTAATTTATTGTGATGGGTTCTGCCAAAGCTATGTAGCCTCAGGGAATGTGGTTGGTGTTGTTGGAGACATGGTGTGAAGATCTTGAAGATACTCAGTGGGAAAGGCAGAGGTAATTGAGAAGAGAAGTCTAAGTTTAGATATTGGTCCTGACACTCATGACTCCGAACTTAGGCTATTATAGTAGCCATCAGAAAATAATTGTTATATATTGATAATATTGAAGATACTATTCATTTGTTGACAACTGTTTGTCGAATGCCTGTTATATGGAAGACCCTGCTGTATGGTATAGCAGATATGATGATAAAGTAGGTTTCAGAAATCCAAGTGCATGTAGTGAACTATTATCAAGGGACTAAGAAGAGGAAATATGTCACTGTTTATACTGGCATAGAATTCTTGTCTGTTTTATGAAAGAATCTTTATCCTGTGATTCCTTACCAGTAGTTGGCAGAATACCCTGGGCAGTCAGTTGCTCCAAGAAGTCCACAAATCTATATTTTTTTCTAGTTTAATATCACTTTATTTAAAAATTATTTTTATTTTATATTGGAGTATAGTTGATTTACAATGTTGTATTAATTTCAGGTGTACAGCAGAGTGATGTTATTATACATATACATATATCTATTCTTTCTCAGATTGTTTTCCCATGTAGGCTATTATAGAATATTGAGTAGAGGTCCCTTGCTATACAGTAGTTTCTTCTTTAGTATCTATTTTATGTATTATTGTCATTGTTTAGTTGCTAAGTCATGCCAAACTCTTTTGGGACCCCATGGACTGTAGCCCATCAAGCTGCTCTGTCTGTGGGATTTCCCAGGCAGGAATTATGGAGTGGGTTGCCATTTCCTTTTTCAGGGAATCTTCCTGACCCAAGGTCGAACCTGAGTCTCCTGCTTGGTAGGCGGATTCTTTACCACTGGTGAAGCATTTTATATAGGGTTGCAATCCTACAGTCATTTAAATTATGCATGACACATTGAAGTCTACGTCACTGATCATGATTCCAAATCTGACATGCATTCTTTTGTGATTTGAATATATCCTCTTGAGTTCAGCTTTGAAGATTAATTTATTGTGATGGGTTCTGCCAAAGCTATGTAGCCTCAGGGAATGTGGTTGGTGTTGTTGGAGACATGGTGTGAAGATCTTGAAGATACTCAGTGGGAAAGGCAGAGGTAATTGAGAAGAGAAGTCTAAGTTTAGATATTGGTCCTGACACTCATGACTCCGAACTTAGGCTATTATAGTAGCCATCAGAAAATAATTGTTATATATTGATAATATTGAAGATACTATTCATTTGTTGACAACTGTTTGTCGAATGCCTGTTATATGGAAGACCCTGCTGTATGGTATAGCAGATATGATGATAAAGTAGGTTTCAGAAATCCAAGTGCATGTAGTGAACTATTATCAAGGGACTAAGAAGAGGAAATATGTCACTGTTTATACTGGCATAGAATTCTTGTCTGTTTTATGAAAGAATCTTTATCCTGTGATTCCTTACCAGTAGTTGGCAGAATACCCTGGGCAGTCAGTTGCTCCAAGAAGTCCACAAATCTATATTTTTTTCTAGTTTAATATCACTTTATTTAAAAATTATTTTTATTTTATATTGGAGTATAGTTGATTTACAATGTTGTATTAATTTCAGGTGTACAGCAGAGTGATGTTATTATACATATACATATATCTATTCTTTCTCAGATTGTTTTCCCATGTAGGCTATTATAGAATATTGAGTAGAGGTCCCTTGCTATACAGTAGTTTCTTCTTTAGTATCTATTTTATGTATTATTGTCATTGTTTAGTTGCTAAGTCATGCCAAACTCTTTTGGGACCCCATGGACTGTAGCCCATCAAGCTGCTCTGTCTGTGGGATTTCCCAGGCAGGAATTATGGAGTGGGTTGCCATTTCCTTTTTCAGGGAATCTTCCTGACCCAAGGTCGAACCTGAGTCTCCTGCTTGGTAGGCGGATTCTTTACCACTGAGCCACTGGTGAAGCATTTTATATATAGTTGTTTGTATGTATTAATCTCCACCTCCTAATTTATCTCTTCCCCACAACCTTTTCCTTTTGGTAGCCGTAGTTCTGTTTTCTAAGTCTGAGTCTGTTTCTATTTTGTGAATTTGTATCATTTTTTTTAGATTACACATATAAATGATATCATATGATATTTGTCTTTCTCTATCTGACTTACTTCACTTAGCATGATAATCTCTAGGCCCATCCATGCTGCTGCACATGGCAGTATTTCATTCTTTTTTTCCATTCTTTTTTTCTGACTGAGTAATATTCCATTGTATATATGTACTGCATCTTTATCCATTCATCTGGGTATGGACATTTAGGTTGCCTCCATGTCATGGCTATTGTAAATAGTGCTTCAGTGAGCACTGAAGTGCATATGTCTTTTCAAAATCTTGTGTTCTCTGCATGAAACGATGCTCAACTTCACTTATAATTAGAGAAATACAAATCAAAACTACAATGAGATATCACCTCACACCCGTCAGAATGACCATCATCCACAAATCAACAGACAATAAATGCTGGAGAGGGTGAGGAGAAAAGGGAACACTCCTGCACTGCTGGTGGGAATGTCAATTGATACAGATTCTATGGAAGACAGTCTGGAGATTTCTCAAAAAACTAAAAATAGAAGCACCATACGACCCAGCAGTCCCACTCTTAGGCTTATACTGTGATGAAATCAAATCTGAAAGAAACACCTATACCCCAATGTTCACTGCAACTCTCTATACAATAGCTAGAACCTGGAAGCAACCTAGATGCCCATCAACGAACAAATGGATCCAAAAGCTCTGGTACACATATGCAATATACTACACAGCTGTAAAGAGAAATGCAGAAGAATCAGCCCTAATGAGGTGGCTGGATCTAGAACGTATCATCAAAAGTGAAGTCAGTCAGAAAGAGAAGGACAAATACAATGTATTAACACATATATGTGGAATCTAGTAGGATGGTGATGATGGCACACGCAGTGAAGTGACGGAAAGACAGACATGGACAGTGGACATATGGACATTGTGGGGAAGGAACAGAGGGTGGGAGGCATAAAGGAAGTAGCATGAAGGCCTGTACTATCATAAGTGAAGAAAATAGCCATAGTCATTGCTCTGTGAGAAAAGGAGATCCTTCAGGGGTGCTGTGTGATGGTCGGGAGGCATGGGAAGTGGGGGATATACATATGACTAATCTGGGAACATACATATCTGTAAACAACAAAACTGTAAAAGTTAAAAGTAAAATAAAAGTTAAAAAAAAAAAAAAAAAATCTTGTGTTCTCTGGATATATGCCCTGGAGTGGAATTGCTGGATTGTATGGTAGCTCTATTTTTAGTTTTTGGAGGAAATGCCATACTGTTCTGTAGAGGCTGCACCAATGATGTTACCACCAACAGTGTACAAAGTTTCCCTGTTCTCCACATCCTTTCCATCATTTATTTGTAGACTCTTTGATGATAGCAATACTGACAAGTGTGATGTGATATCTCATTGTTGGTTTTATTTGCTTTTCTCTAACAGTTAGTGATGCTGAACATCTTTCTTTTTAAAATTTTATTTATTTATTTATTTTTGGCTATTCTGGATTTTCACTGCTGCTACAGGCTCTTCTCTAGTTGCAGGGAATGGGGACTGCTCTCCAGTTGAGGTGAGCAGGCTTCTTGTTGTGGTGACCTCTCTTGTTGTGGAACTCAGGCTCTAGGACACACAGGCTTCAATAATTGTGGCACATGGGCTCAAAGGTTTCAGCTCCGAGACTCTAGAACACAGGCTCCATAGTTGTGGCTCACGGGCTTAGTTGCTTCACAGCATGGGGGATCTTCCTGGATCAAGGATTGAACCCCTGTCTTCTGCATTGACAGGCAAACTCTTCACCACTAAGCTGTCAGAGAAGCCCAATGTTGAACATCTTTTTATGTGCCTGTTAGCTTCCTGTAGATCTTCTTTGGAATGCTTATTCTGGTGTTCTGCCCATTCTTTGATTGGCCTGTTTATTTTTTGATGTTGAGTTGTATGAGCTGTTTGTACATTTTGGAGATTAATTACTGTTGGTCACATTATTTGCAAGTATTTTTGACCACTTTGTAGGTCGTCTTTTCATATTATCAGTGATGTTTTGATGTGCAAAAGCCTGTAAGTTTGATTAGGTCCTATTTATTTATTTTTGCTTTTGTTTTTTTGCTTTAGGAGACGTATCCAAGAAAATATGGCTATGATTGATAACAAAGAATGTTCTGCCTATGTTTTCTTCTAGGAATTTTGTGATTTCTGTTCTCGTATTTAGTCCTTAGACCGTTTCAAGATTTTTTCTTTTTTGTGTATGGAGTGTTCTCTGTCTGGGTTTGCTAGCACCATTTATTGAAAAGACTGACTTTTCTTCATTGTGTATTCTTACCTCCTTTGTCATAGATTAATTAACCATAAATATCAGAGTATACTTTAGACTTTCTGTTCTATTCTCTTGATCTGTGTATCCGTTTTTATACTGATACCGTGCTGTTTTGATCACTGTAGCTTTGTATAGTATAGCCTGAAATCTGGGACTGCTATATTATTACCTCCAGCTTTTTTATTTTTTTCTCAAGATTACATAGGCAATTTCAGATCTTTTGTGGTCCCTTGTGAATTTTTATATCATATGTTCCACTTCTGTGAAAAATATCATGGGTATTTTGTTAGGGATTGAATTAAATCTATACATTGATTTGGGTAGTATGGCCATTTTAACAATATTAATTCTTTCAGTCTAAAAGTACAAAATGTCTTTCTGTTTCTTTGAATGGTCTTCAGTTCCCTTCATCACAGTTTTACAGTTTCCTGAGTATAGGTCTTTCATCTCCTTGGTAACGTTTATTCTGAAGTATTTTTTGATGCAATTTTAAATGGATTATTGTTTACTAAATTTCTCTTTCTTTTTTATAAATATATATTATGTTAATTAATTAATCTATATATTAATCTTATATCTTATAGCCTTGCTGAATTCATTTATTAACCCTAATAGTTTTTGGGTTGAGATTTTAGATTCTCTATATAAAGTATTGTATCATCTGTAAATAGTGGCAGTTTTACTTCTTCCCTTCCAATTTGAATAGCTTTTTTCTTGTAATTTTACTGTTTGGTCACATTTTGGAGATTAATTACTGTTGGTCACATTATTTGCAAGTATTTTTGACCACTTTGTAGGTCGTCTTTTCATATTATCAGTGATGTTTTGATGTGCAAAAGCCTGTAAGTTTGATTAGGTCCTATTTATTTATTTTTGCTTTTGTTTTTTTGCTTTAGGAGACGTATCCAAGAAAATATGGCTATGATTGATAACAAAGAATGTTCTGCCTATGTTTTCTTCTAGGAATTTTGTGATTTCTGTTCTCGTATTTAGTCCTTAGACCGTTTCAAGTTTTTATTCTTTTTTGTGTATGGAGTGTTCTCTGTCTGGGTTTGCTAGCACCATTTATTGAAAAGACTGACTTTTCTTCATTGTGTATTCTTACCTCCTTTGTCATAGATTAATTAACCATAAATATCAGAGTATACTTTAGACTTTCTGTTCTATTCTCTTGATCTGTGTATCCGTTTTTATACTGATACCGTGCTGTTTTGATCACTGTAGCTTTGTATAGTATAGCCTGAAATCTGGGACTGCTATATTATTACCTCCAGCTTTTTTATTTTTTTCTCAAGATTACATAGGCAATTTCAGATCTTTTGTGGTCCCTTGTGAATTTTTATATCATATGTTCCACTTCTGTGAAAAATATCATGGGTATTTTGTTAGGGATTGAATTAAATCTATACATTGATTTGGGTAGTATGGCCATTTTAACAATATTAATTCTTTCAGTCTAAAAGTACAAAATGTCTTTCTGTTTCTTTGAATGGTCTTCAGTTCCCTTCATCACAGTTTTACAGTTTCCTGAGTATAGGTCTTTCATCTCCTTGGTAACGTTTATTCTGAAGTATTTTTTGATGCAATTTTAAATGGATTATTGTTTACTAAATTTCTCTTTCTTTTTTATAAATATATATTATGTTAATTAATTAATCTATATATTAATCTTATATCTTATAGCCTTGCTGAATTCATTTATTAACCCTAATAGTTTTTGGGTTGAGATTTTAGATTCTCTATATAAAGTATTGTATCATCTGTAAATAGTGGCAGTTTTACTTCTTCCCTTCCAATTTGAATAGCTTTTTTTTCTTTCTTTCTTTTTTTTTCTCTAATTGCTATGGCTAGGACTTCCAGTACTATGTTAAATAGAAGTTTATGACAATGGGTATCCTTGTTTTGTTCTTGAATGTAAAGAGAAGGCTATGCATTTTTCACTGTTGAGTATTATCTTGACTTCAGGTTTGTCATAAATGGTATTTATCACATTGAGGTATGTTTCATTTATATCCACTTAAATTAGATTATTTTTTTTATTGTGAAATGGATATTGAATTTTCTCAAATTTTTTTAGTGTGTGTTTATTGAGATGGCAATGTGATTTTTATTCTTCCTTTTGTTAATCTGGTGCATCACATTAATTTGCAAACCCTCTTTGTGATCCTGGAATAAATGCAACTGTCATAATATATGATCCTTTTTATGTATTTTGGATTATTTGTTAATATTTTGTTGAGAAATTTTACATCTATATTCATCAAGGATGCTGGCATGTAATTTTCTTTTTTTTTGTGAATGTCTTCATCTGGTTTTATTATCAGGGTAATGGTGACCTCATGGAGTGAATTTGGGAGTGTTCACTCCTTTTCAGTTTACTGGGATAGTTTGGATAGGTCTTAGTTCTTCCTTATGTGTTTGGTAGAATTCCTTTGTGAATGCATCCAACCCTAGACTTTTCTCGCCTGGGAGTTTTATTATTATTATTATTATTATAAATTTAGTTTACTTCTAGTGATCAGTCTGTTCAGATTGTCTGTTTCTTCTTGACTCTGTTTTGGTGGGCTGTACATTTCTAGGAATTTTCCCATTTTTTCTAGATTGTCCAATTTGTAGGCATATAATCGTTCATAGTATTCTCTTATGATTTTTTGTATTTCTGTGGTATAGGTTGTTATTTCTACTCTTTCATTTTTTATTTTGTTTATTTGGTTCTCTTTCTTTTATTTCGTGGTGAGACTGGCTAAAGGTTTATCAAGTTTATCTTTTTTAAAAAAACTGTATCTTGGTTTTACTGATTTTTTTCTAGTGTTTTTTTTTTTTTAATCTCAATTTTAATTACTCCTTACTAGTGGTGTCTAGATTTATACAGTCTTTCTATTCTAGCAGTTCTGCACGTAGCCAAGGAGGTTCGTATCTTATGTGTAGAACCCTGGGAAAACCCAGTCTGTGGCTCGACCTGCTCACATCCCAGGATGACTTTCCACCAGCACAGGTCCCTCATACTTTCCTCCTGTCATAAATGGTATTTATCACATTGAGGTATGTTTCATTTATATCCACTTAAATTAGATTATTTTTTTTATTGTGAAATGGATATTGAATTTTCTCAAATTTTTAGTGTGTGTTTATTGAGATGGCAATGTGATTTTTATTCTTCCTTTTGTTAATCTGGTGCATCACATTAATTTGCAAACCCTCTTTGTGATCCTGGAATAAATGCAACTGTCATAATATATGATCCTTTTTATGTATTTTGGATTATTTGTTAATATTTTGTTGAGAAATTTTACATCTATATTCATCAAGGATGCTGGCATGTAATTTTCTTTTTTTTTGTGAATGTCTTCATCTGGTTTTATTATCAGGGTAATGGTGACCTCATGGAGTGAATTTGGGAGTGTTCACTCCTTTTCAGTTTACTGGGATAGTTTGGATAGGTCTTAGTTCTTCCTTATGTGTTTGGTAGAATTCCTTTGTGAATGCATCCAACCCTAGACTTTTCTCGCCTGGGAGTTTTTATTATTATTATTATTATTATAAATTTAGTTTACTTCTAGTGATCAGTCTGTTCAGATTGTCTGTTTCTTCTTGACTCTGTTTTGGTGGGCTGTACATTTCTAGGAATTTTCCCATTTTTTCTAGATTGTCCAATTTGTAGGCATATAATCGTTCATAGTATTCTCTTATGATTTTTTGTATTTCTGTGGTATAGGTTGTTATTTCTACTCTTTCATTTTTTATTTTGTTTATTTGGTTCTCTTTCTTTTATTTCGTGGTGAGACTGGCTAAAGGTTTATCAAGTTTATCTTTTTTAAAAAAACTGTATCTTGGTTTTACTGATTTTTTTCTAGTGTTTTTTTTTTTTTAATCTCAATTTTAATTACTCCTTACTAGTGGTGTCTAGATTTATACAGTCTTTCTATTCTAGCAGTTCTGCACGTAGCCAAGGAGGTTCGTATCTTATGTGTAGAACCCTGGGAAAACCCAGTCTGTGGCTCGACCTGCTCACATCCCAGGATGACTTTCCACCAGCACAGGTCCCTCATACTTTCCTCCTGTCATACCCAATTATGTGTTTATCTTTCTTACAGCCTTGGTTGTATAGGAGTCCTTCTGGTTTTCAGTTAGTTTTCCTTGAAAACTGTCATACTCTTGTTGTTGTTGTTGTTCAGTCACCAAGTTAGGTTCAACTCTTTGTGACCCCATGGACTGCAGCATGCCAGGCCTCCGTGTCCTTCACCATCCCCCACAGTTTACCCAAGTTCATGTCATTGAATTGATGGACAGCCATCTTACCCATGTCACCCTCTTCTCCTTCTGCCTTCAGTCTTTTCCTGCATCAGGGTCTTTCCAATGAGTTGTCTCTTCCCATCAGGTGGCCAACGTATTGGAACTTCAGCTTCAGCATCAGTCCTTCCAATGAATATTCAGGGTTGATTCCCTTTAGGATTAACTTGTTTAATCTCCTTGCAGTTCAAGGGAATCTCAAGAGTCTTCTCCAGCACCCCAGTTTGAAAGCATCAATTCTTTGGCACTCTGCCTTCTTTATGGTCCAACTCTCACATCCGTACATTACTACTGGAAAGACCATAACTTTGACTATATGGATCTTTGTTGGAAAAGTGATCTCTTTGCTTTTTAACACACTGTCCAGGTTCATCATAGCTTTCCTGCCATTATTTTTGATGTTTGTGGAAGGTGGTGAGCTTTGTGTCCTCTTATTCCACTGTCTTGGTCTCCCCCCTACTATATTTTTCTATTTATTTGTTTGGGTGTGCCACATAGCTTGCAGGTTCTTCCCCAACCAGAACTGAATCTGGATCCTAGCAATGCGAGTACAAAGTCCTAACCACAGGACCACCAGGGAACTCCCTATATACCTTTAAAATGACTGCATAATATTTCTTTTGTAGACACATCCTGATTTGTTTACATTTCAGGTTTTAGGTTGCTCCCTGTTTTTTAGAGAGAGACTCACTTTAAAGTTCTAGGCTTGTTAAGCAGAAGCTTCAGTGTCAGTAGTTTTCAACAACTCTTCTCCATGAGACCATCATATGTGTTTTCTCACACCAGATTAGTGCATGTTTCATTTTTCTCTTGGTGTCATAAGAGGCAGTGTGTCTTAGATTACATCAAAAGGTGGACAGGCATGTATGGGGCAGCTGCAGGAAGCCAGGAAGACTAGTGCTCCTTTCACGTGGCATGAAGAGCATTGCTGCTCCCCCAGCCAGGTGTGTGGAGCTCTGCCAGCTGTAGTGTTATTCCCCTCAAAATTCCTGTAATTCCCTCAGAGATGTATTCCTTATGAAAACAGCAAGGTAACGTTCAGTGTGGTGGATCTTTAGAGAAGGAAGGCGAACCCTAGAGAGAACCAGAGATGTCAGAGTGACACAAGCAGAATGTGTATTTGACTGCCGTTATAACCCCAGTTCCAGTGCTGGCATCCTTGGAGTTAGTCTATAACATTTCTCTTTCTTTAACTTTTGAACTCTTTTGGTATTTGTTGAGTTAGAGTGGTTTATTTTTCTCTTGTGTTATTTTCAAGGATGATTTCATCAGCAAGGAACCCATCTATTATGGTCTGAATTGTGTCTCCTCCTAATTCATATGTTGAGGCCCTAACACCTAATACCTTAGAATATGACTGTATCTGGAGAGTCTTTAAAGATGTGATTAAGTTAAATGAGACCATTAGAGTGGACTTTAATCCACTCTAACTGGAAGAAAAGATCATGCATTTGAGGACACAGCAAGAAGGTGGCCTCCTGCAAGCCAAGACGAGAGGCCTCAAGAAAACTTCAGGTTCATTGTTTCCGCATAGTTTGTGGAAGGTGGTGAGCTTTGTGTCCTCTTATTCCACTGTCTTGGTCTCCCCCCTACTATATTTTTCTATTTATTTGTTTGGGTGTGCCACATAGCTTGCAGGTTCTTCCCCAACCAGAACTGAATCTGGATCCTAGCAATGCGAGTACAAAGTCCTAACCACAGGACCACCAGGGAACTCCCTATATACCTTTAAAATGACTGCATAATATTTCTTTTGTAGACACATCCTGATTTGTTTACATTTCAGGTTTTAGGTTGCTCCCTGTTTTTTAGAGAGAGACTCACTTTAAAGTTCTAGGCTTGTTAAGCAGAAGCTTCAGTGTCAGTAGTTTTCAACAACTCTTCTCCATGAGACCATCATATGTGTTTTCTCACACCAGATTAGTGCATGTTTCATTTTTCTCTTGGTGTCATAAGAGGCAGTGTGTCTTAGATTACATCAAAAGGTGGACAGGCATGTATGGGGCAGCTGCAGGAAGCCAGGAAGACTAGTGCTCCTTTCACGTGGCATGAAGAGCATTGCTGCTCCCCCAGCCAGGTGTGTGGAGCTCTGCCAGCTGTAGTGTTATTCCCCTCAAAATTCCTGTAATTCCCTCAGAGATGTATTCCTTATGAAAACAGCAAGGTAACGTTCAGTGTGGTGGATCTTTAGAGAAGGAAGGCGAACCCTAGAGAGAACCAGAGATGTCAGAGTGACACAAGCAGAATGTGTATTTGACTGCCGTTATAACCCCAGTTCCAGTGCTGGCATCCTTGGAGTTAGTCTATAACATTTCTCTTTCTTTAACTTTTGAACTCTTTTGGTATTTGTTGAGTTAGAGTGGTTTATTTTTCTCTTGTGTTATTTTCAAGGATGATTTCATCAGCAAGGAACCCATCTATTATGGTCTGAATTGTGTCTCCTCCTAATTCATATGTTGAGGCCCTAACACCTAATACCTTAGAATATGACTGTATCTGGAGAGTCTTTAAAGATGTGATTAAGTTAAATGAGACCATTAGAGTGGACTTTAATCCACTCTAACTGGAAGAAAAGATCATGCATTTGAGGACACAGCAAGAAGGTGGCCTCCTGCAAGCCAAGACGAGAGGCCTCAGAAGAATCTAACCCAGCTGACAACCTGATCTGGACTCGCAGCTTCTGCAGCTATGAGAAAATAAATTACTGTAGTTTAATATGTCCAGCCTAGAATATTTTGCTGATGGGTGGAGCTGTGTTCCTTTACCAGTGTGACACCAATGTGTAGGGGTAATGCCAACCTTCTCCTAAAGGACTTACACCAGCCTGCTTCACCAAGACTGCTGTTTCAGTGTCCCTGACCTTGTGGCTGGCCACTGTCGACACACACGTCTGCCAGAGACTCCCAAACACTCAGAGGAAAGTCTGGCTCAGTCTCTTGGGAGGTCACTGCTCCTTTCTTCTGGGTCCTGGTGCACAAAAGGTTTTATCTGTGTCCTCCAAAGTCTGTTTCCCCAGTCCTGCTTGGCGGCTTTATAGTCTGGCTAACAGTGACCTCCTCCAAGAGGACTTATGCTACATGTCACACATCCCAGGACTGCTGTAATCCACTGCTGATCCATGCCTCTGCAGGAGACTGTCAGACACTCAAAGGCAGGTCTGGCTCAGTCTCTTGTGGAGGTCACTGCTCTTTTTCCCTAGGTCTTGGTGCACACAAGATTTTGTTTGTGCCCTCCCAGTGTCTCTGGTGGTATGAAGTTTGATTTTAAAAATGCACTTGTGCCCTTCCTGCCATCTAATTGTGGCTTCTCCTTTGCTCTTGGATATGGGGTATCTTTTTTTGGTTGGATCCAACATCCTTCTGCTGATGGTTGTTCAGCAGCTAGTTGCAATTTTGGTGCTCTCTCAGGAGAAGATGAGTGCATGTCCTTCTGCTCTACCAGAGGAAAGTGATAGAATGGGAACAGAGGAAAAGTGGAAAATAGAAGATGTTATTTTCAAGGATGATTTCATCAGCAAGGAACCCATCTATTATGGTCTGAATTGTGTCTCCTCCTAATTCATATGTTGAGGCCCTAACACCTAATACCTTAGAATATGACTGTATCTGGAGAGTCTTTAAAGATGTGATTAAGTTAATGAGACCATTAGAGTGGACTTTAATCCACTCTAACTGGAAGAAAAGATCATGCATTTGAGGACACAGCAAGAAGGTGGCCTCCTGCAAGCCAAGACGAGAGGCCTCAGAAGAATCTAACCCAGCTGACAACCTGATCTGGACTCGCAGCTTCTGCAGCTATGAGAAAATAAATTACTGTAGTTTAATATGTCCAGCCTAGAATATTTTGCTGATGGGTGGAGCTGTGTTCCTTTACCAGTGTGACACCAATGTGTAGGGTAATGCCAACCTTCTCCTAAAGGACTTACACCAGCCTGCTTCACCAAGACTGCTGTTTCAGTGTCCCTGACCTTGTGGCTGGCCACTGTCGACACACACGTCTGCCAGAGACTCCCAAACACTCAGAGGAAAGTCTGGCTCAGTCTCTTGGGAGGTCACTGCTCCTTTCTTCTGGGTCCTGGTGCACAAAAGGTTTTATCTGTGTCCTCCAAAGTCTGTTTCCCCAGTCCTGCTTGGCGGCTTTATAGTCTGGCTAACAGTGACCTCCTCCAAGAGGACTTATGCTACATGTCACACATCCCAGGACTGCTGTAATCCACTGCTGATCCATGCCTCTGCAGGAGACTGTCAGACACTCAAAGGCAGGTCTGGCTCAGTCTCTTGTGGAGGTCACTGCTCTTTTTCCCTAGGTCTTGGTGCACACAAGATTTTGTTTGTGCCCTCCCAGTGTCTCTGGTGGTATGAAGTTTGATTTTAAAAATGCACTTGTGCCCTTCCTGCCATCTAATTGTGGCTTCTCCTTTGCTCTTGGATATGGGGTATCTTTTTTTGGTTGGATCCAACATCCTTCTGCTGATGGTTGTTCAGCAGCTAGTTGCAATTTTGGTGCTCTCTCAGGAGAAGATGAGTGCATGTCCTTCTGCTCTACCAGAGGAAAGTGATAGAATGGGAAAGACTAGAGCTATCTTTAAGAAAATTAGAGATACCAAGGGAATATTTACTACAAAGAAAGGCACAATAAAGGTCAGAAATGGTATGGACCTAATAGAAGCAGAAGATATTAAGAAGAGATAAAAAGAATACATAGAACTATACAAAAATGATCTTAATGAGTCAGATGACCATGATGGTATGATCACTCTTCTAGAGGCAGACATCTTAGAGTGTGAAGTCAAGTGGGCCATAAGAAGCATGACTATGAACAAAGCTAGTGAAGGTGATGCAATTCCAGCTGAGGCATTTCAAATTTTAAAAGATGATGCTGTTAAAGTGCTACATGCCAGCAAATCTGGAAAAGTCAGCAGTGGCCTCAGGACTGGAAAAGGTCAGTTTTCATCCCAATCCCAAAGAAAGGCAATGCCAAAGAATGTTCAAACTACCACATCATGACAACTCATTTCACACGCTAACAAAGTAATGCTCAAACGCCGCCAAGCTAGGTTTCAACAGTACATGAACTGAGAACTTCCAGATATACGAGCTGGATTTAGAAAAGGCAGAGGAACCAAAGATCAAATTGCCAACATCCGTTGGATCCTACAAAGAGCAAGGGAAGTCCAGAAGAACATCTACTTCTGCTTCATTGACTACACTAAAGCCCTTGACTGTGTGGATCACAACAAACTGTGGAAAATTCTTCAAGCGATGGGAATAGGAGACCACCTTACTTCTCTCCTCGAAACCTGTACACAGAACAAGAAGCAACAGTTAGTTCTGGACATGGAACAATGGACTGGTTCCAAATTGGGAAAGGGGTATGACAAGGCTGTATATTGTCACTCTGCTTATTTAATGTCTGTGCAGAGTACATCATATGAAATGCCAGTCTGGATGAAGCATAAGCTGGAATCACGATTTCTGGGAGAAATATCAATAGCTTCAGGTATACAGATGACCCCACCCTTATGGCAGAAAGCAAAGAGAGACTAAAGAGCCTCTTAGAAGGAAAGAAAACTGCGGATATGGGGTATCTTTTTGGTTGGATCCAACATCCTTCTGCTGATGGTTGTTCAGCAGCTAGTTGCAATTTTGGTGCTCTCTCAGGAGAAGATGAGTGCATGTCCTTCTGCTCTACCAGAGGAAAGTGATAGAATGGGAAAGACTAGAGCTATCTTTAAGAAAATTAGAGATACCAAGGGAATATTTACTACAAAGAAAGGCACAATAAAGGTCAGAAATGGTATGGACCTAATAGAAGCAGAAGATATTAAGAAGAGATAAAAAGAATACATAGAACTATACAAAAATGATCTTAATGAGTCAGATGACCATGATGGTATGATCACTCTTCTAGAGGCAGACATCTTAGAGTGTGAAGTCAAGTGGGCCATAAGAAGCATGACTATGAACAAAGCTAGTGAAGGTGATGCAATTCCAGCTGAGGCATTTCAAATTTTAAAAGATGATGCTGTTAAAGTGCTACATGCCAGCAAATCTGGAAAAGTCAGCAGTGGCCTCAGGACTGGAAAAGGTCAGTTTTCATCCCAATCCCAAAGAAAGGCAATGCCAAAGAATGTTCAAACTACCACATCATGACAACTCATTTCACACGCTAACAAAGTAATGCTCAAACGCCTCCAAGCTAGGTTTCAACAGTACATGAACTGAGAACTTCCAGATATACGAGCTGGATTTAGAAAAGGCAGAGGAACCAAAGATCAAATTGCCAACATCCGTTGGATCCTACAAAGAGCAAGGGAAGTCCAGAAGAACATCTACTTCTGCTTCATTGACTACACTAAAGCCCTTGACTGTGTGGATCACAACAAACTGTGGAAAATTCTTCAAGCGATGGGAATAGGAGACCACCTTACTTCTCTCCTGCGAAACCTGTACACAGAACAAGAAGCAACAGTTAGTTCTGGACATGGAACAATGGACTGGTTCCAAATTGGGAAAGGGGTATGACAAGGCTGTATATTGTCACTCTGCTTATTTAATGTCTGTGCAGAGTACATCATATGAAATGCCAGTCTGGATGAAGCATAAGCTGGAATCACGATTTCTGGGAGAAATATCAATAGCTTCAGGTATACAGATGACCCCACCCTTATGGCAGAAAGCAAAGAGAAACTAAAGAGCCTCTTGATGAAGGTGAAAGAGAGTGAAAAAGCTGGCCTAAAACTCAACATTCAAAAAATAAAAAAGGAGCATGGAATCTGGTCCCATCACTTCATGGCAAATAGGTGGGCAAACAATGGAAATCATGACGGACTTTATTTTTTGGGGCTCCAAAATCACTGTGGGGACAGTGACTGCCACCATAAAATTAAAAGATGCTTTTTCTTTGGAAGAAAACCTATGACAAACCTAGACAGCATATTCAAAAGCAGAGTCATTTCTTTCCTGACAAAGGTTTGTATAGGCAAAGAGATGGTTTTCCCAGTCGTCATGTATAGATGGGAGAGTTGGACCATAAAGAAGGCTAAGAGCTGAAGAACTGATGCCTTTGAACTGGGATTGGAGAAGGCTCCTGCAAGTCCCTTGGACTGTAAGGAGGTCAAAGCTGTCAATCCTAAAGGAAATCAATCCTGAATATTCATTGGAAGGACTGATGCTGAAGCTGAAGCTCCAATACTTTGGCCACATGATGAGAAGAGACAGCTCATTGGAAGGACCCTGATTCTGGGAAAAAATAGAAGGCAGAAGGAGAAGGGTATTACAGAGGACGAGATGATTGGATGGCATCACTCAGTCAATAGACATGAGTTTGAGTAAGCTCCAGGAGATGGTGAAGGACTGGGAAGCTTGGTGTGGCACAAAGAGTTGAACATGATTGAGCAACTGAACTGAACTGATAGTATTTTGTTATGATAACCCTAGCAAACTAAAATGCTATCTCAAAAGAACTTAAATACGATATAACTTGAAACCCAGAGAGGAGACAACTCCATGATTGGTTAATGTAGCACCATGTTGCCATCAGGGAATCAGGTTTTTCCATCTTTTTTACTTTGCCATTTCCTCCAGTTACTTTTATTGCTTAAACAAACAATTTCAAAACTTAGTAGTGTGTTATTGTGTTATGTGCATGGATTCTGTGGGACAGGACTTTTGTCAAGGCATAGCAGGTGTGGTTTGTTTCAGATTCATGATTCTGGACCATCATCCAGAGGTGTCTTGAAAGACTGGGGGTAACTTAACAACTGGAGGTGGGAACTGGGACAGCAGGGGCTGGAATTATACTTGTGAGATGGCTTTCTCACATGTCTGGAACCTTGGGATGCTTGAAGGCTGGGCTTTGCTGAGACTGTCAACCAGAACATATCAACTTCTCCAGCATGGTGGTCTCAGGGTAGTCAGAAGTCTTACATGATGGATGACCTTCCTTAAATTGAACATGCTGTGAATGATGTGTAGAAGAGAACAAGACACAAGTCGAATGGCCTTTTATGACCTAGTGTCTTTTCTGTCGTTTTCTGTTGGTCGTAGTATGCAAAAGCCCTCCCAGATTTCAGGGGAGGGGACAAAGATCCCATCTCTTGTGGGAAAAGTGTCAAAGAATTTGTAGCCATTTGAGACAGATTGCCATTCCATGCTCAGCATATAAACTAGTTAATTTCATGGCTGTTTTGAAGGTGGCAGCAGCTCCATCCATCAGGAGGGCACACATCGACGTCAAGAGGTAGAAATAGAAAACACTTCCAAGAAGCTCCACAAACAAGCTTCTCCTCAACTCTCATAGCCAGAATTGGGCCATATGTCTTTTGCCAAGTCAGTCATTGGCATGATGAATGTAATTAACATTGTTCAGCTTAGCCTAATCAAGATACACACTTCTTGGAGTGAAGATCAGATGGCTTTCCTAGGAAATAAGGTCTTCTGAAGGTAGGAAAATATTCTTCAGCCTGGGACACTGCCACCATGGAATGGTCTCAAGAGAGCATAGATTTGTTACATGACCAAACAGTGTCTGCATAAACTTTCCACAGGGACTGTATGTGTGATAGTCGCTCAGTCGTGTTTAGCTCTTTGCAACTTCATGACATATAGCCTGCCAGGCTCCTCTGTCATGGGATTCTCCAGGCAAAAATACTGAAGTGGGTTACCACTCCCTTCTCTAGGGGATCTTCCCAGCCCAGGGATCAAACCCACGTTTTGCCCTTTCCCCCTTAATCCCGGCAGACAACTTAAAGTAGTGTGTTATTGTGTTATGTGCATGGATTCTGTGGGACAGGACTTTTGTCAAGGCATAGCAGGTGTGGTTTGTTTCAGATTCATGATTCTGGACCATCATCCAGAGGTGTCTTGAAAGACTGGGGTAACTTAACAACTGGAGGTGGGAACTGGGACAGCAGGGGCTGGAATTATACTTGTGAGATGGCTTTCTCACATGTCTGGAACCTTGGGATGCTTGAAGGCTGGGCTTTGCTGAGACTGTCAACCAGAACATATCAACTTCTCCAGCATGGTGGTCTCAGGGTAGTCAGAAGTCTTACATGATGGATGACCTTCCTTAAATTGAACATGCTGTGAATGATGTGTAGAAGAGAACAAGACACAAGTCGAATGGCCTTTTATGACCTAGTGTCTTTTCTGTCGTTTTCTGTTGGTCGTAGTATGCAAAAGCCCTCCCAGATTTCAGGGGAGGGGACAAAGATCCCATCTCTTGTGGGAAAAGTGTCAAAGAATTTGTAGCCATTTGAGACAGATTGCCATTCCATGCTCAGCATATAAACTAGTTAATTTCATGGCTGTTTTGAAGGTGGCAGCAGCTCCATCCATCAGGAGGGCACACATCGACGTCAAGAGGTAGAAATAGAAAACACTTCCAAGAAGCTCCACAAACAAGCTTCTCCTCAACTCTCATAGCCAGAATTGGGCCATATGTCTTTTGCCAAGTCAGTCATTGGCATGATGAATGTAATTAACATTGTTCAGCTTAGCCTAATCAAGATACACACTTCTTGGAGTGAAGATCAGATGGCTTTCCTAGGAAATAAGGTCTTCTGAAGGTAGGAAAATATTCTTCAGCCTGGGACACTGCCACCATGGAATGGTCTCAAGAGAGCATAGATTTGTTACATGACCAAACAGTGTCTGCATAAACTTTCCACAGGGACTGTATGTGTGATAGTCGCTCAGTCGTGTTTAGCTCTTTGCAACTTCATGACATATAGCCTGCCAGGCTCCTCTGTCCGTGGGATTCTCCAGGCAAGAATACTGAAGTGGGTAACTATGCCCTTCTCTAGGGGATCTTCCCAGCCCAGGGATCAAGCCCAGGTTGCCCTCATTATCGGCAGATTCTTTACTGTTTGAGCCACCAGGGAAACCCATAGCCTAAGACCCTACAAAAGACCATAGTTTGAATTCTTCATTACTCTTACACTTTCTCCCACTTTCTCACTGTTCTATCTGGTCTTTGTATTTCCTTACATCTCTACAAAGATCCACTACAGTTTTTAGCACCAAGAGCAAATGCTTTTGTTTTTGGGAAATCAGATGATGGTACAAATAGCATGTTCTTAAAGCAAATGTGACAGTTACAGTAGGGATTTAGCCCTCAGATGGTGTTGTCAGAACCCAATGTGACAGCTACAGTGCATCCCTGATTCCTCATAATAAGCATAACAGCCTCTGAGAATATCTCAACACAAACTAGGTTATGAATGATTGATTAGTAGGTAGATGAGTGCTGTACAGATCTCCACATGCCAGTTCTACTAAGAGCCATAATCTCCCATCTAGCATGCTCTTGTCACTGAGCTCACAGAGGGAGGTCTGTTCTTCATGGAGCAGAATGAGGGGCTAGGATGTTTTTCTTGACTCATACCAGTAAGTCCCACAGAAAAACAGATTTTCCATCTCTCTCTGTGTCTAACTTTTTTTTGTGTCTTTCAGAGTGCATGCCTCTTGTCTCTCCTTTTATGTCTCTCTCTCTCTCTGGGTACGTGTCTTTCAATTTGTGTTTGTGAGTATATCTCTTTCTGTGCAGGTATCTTTTTTTTTTTTTGCAGGTATCTTTTTGTGTGTATTTTAAAAAATTATTTACTTATGTAGTTTTGTTTGTGCTGGGTTTTTATTGCTGAGTCTTTGTTGCTGCACGAGGGCTTTCTCTAGCTGCAGTGCGTTGTGGTGCGTTGGCTTCTCTTGTTGAAGAGCACAAGCTCTAGGCACATGAGCTTCAGTAGTTGCTGCTCATAGGCTTTTTTTGCCCATGGCATGTGGAATTTTCCCAGACCAGGGAATGAACCCATGTCCTATGCATTGGCCGCAAATCCACTTTACCACCAGGGAAGTCCATTTGTGTGCATGTTTTTTTTTCTGTGCATATATGTATCTGTTGCCTGCATGAGTATGTGTTAGTGTGTGTGTGTGTGTGTGTGTAGCGATCTCAAGTGGAAAAGAGTAAGCTGAGAAAAGGAAGCATCCTACAGAACATCGTGGCATTGTATGAAGGGTATGTAGTCGCCGCAAGGTGATCTGGATGTTCAACTCAGTTTCTCCTCTAATTCACCGGGCTATTTTCTGTAATCATCCTAACTTCCGAGACCTTCATTCTCTTGGAGATAATGCTACTTGCTTAACCTAATGCACAGGGATTTTCTGAGAATGAAGTAGGAATGTAATTTAGAATGCTTTTGAAAAAGTTAAAAGCATGATGAAATAAATGTATTAAATGGATTAACATTTGATTTGATTCAGGGAAGACCTCTGTGTTCAAGATGTGCTTGGAAAGGGCACTTTAACTTCGGTTGATAAATCATGGGAGTTGAGCCCAATGTTGAGCTACCTGGGAAGAAGGGAGGAAATCAGCTTTGAGTTTAAGAGCATCATGCTGTAAGTGAGCAAAGGTGAAGAAGATTCATGTGGGGTGCTGGTTCCAATCAATTATGGCAGCTACCTAGAACATGACGTGGTGAGCTTTGGGACGTCACATTCCAGTGATAGTGACAAGATCACAAGTGGCATCTGCCATGAAACAAGAAAGAAGAGCTTGCAGGATGCTGGCCACATGCTCACCATTCCTTCCAGAGCTGAGGGGTGACAGTATCAGACTTGGAGTCTGAAGACATGGGTTGATGTCTTGAAAGTTGCTGAAAGTAAAAATCTTTATAAGTTTTGAAGTTAGCATCACTTCTTTGACACTACCTTGGTAACCTCCTAGGGGATTTGATACAATCTAATTCAATTTTATTTTCTCTTATATGAATATGTCATTAACTTTATGTTCATTCATGTATGCATGTGTGCAAAGTCACATCAGTCATGTCCAGCTCTTTGCAACCCCATGGCCTGTAACCTGCCATGCTCCTCTGTCCATGGGAACCTCTAGGTAAGACTACCGTAGTGGGTTGCCATGCCCTCCTCCAGGGGATCTTCCCAACTCAGGGATTGAACTCATATCTCTTATGTCTCCTATATTGGAAGGCAGGTTCTTTGCCTCTAGTGCTACCTGGGAAGCCCTCAGTCATGTATAGACTTAGGGAAAATGATACAAAGACTGGGCCTTATTAGAATTAGAGATAATTTTGTTACCATGAGTATGAAGAATTTTCCCTATTCTTCCATTTAATCAAACTTTTCTCTGGCTGGATTTTGTAACAAGTTTTAAAAATTTTCTCTAGTTTGTCACCTATTCCTCAGAGTTCTACTGAGCTGTTATGAAAATTAGAGACAGATGGACCTGGAAAACCCATAGCAGTTCTTTTTTTTCAGGGTGGGGGGGCAGGTTAGGGAGGGAGGGTGGGCGGGCCACTTATAACATTTATTTTATTATTTATCTTTTTTGGGGGATGGGGTGGGGAGGGTGGGGGATAGGCGGGCCACTTCTATTGGTCTTTCATTTCTCTATTTTCATCCGTCTTTGTTCTTTGGCTCCTGTGGGCCTCCCATCGCGGTGGCCTCTGTCGTCGCAGAGCGTCGACTCTGGGCGCATGCGCTCCAGAGCTCTGGCTCGGTAATTGGACACATCAGTTCAGCCGCTCTGAGGCATGTGGGATCTTCCCAGGCCAGGGATCGAACCGGCGCCCCTTGCACTGCATACCCGCTGGACCAGCAGGGGAAGCCCCGGGCCACTTCTATTGGTCTTTCATTTATTGGTTTTCATCCATCTTTGTTCTTTGGCCCCTGTGGGCCTCCCTTTGTAGTGGCCTCTGTTGTCACAGAGCACCGGCTCTGGGCGCATGTGCTCCAGAGCTCCAGCTCAGTAATTGGACGCATTGGTCCAGCTGCTCAGCGGCATGTGGGATCTTCCCAGGCTAGGGATCGAACTGGCGCCCCTTGCACTGCAAGGTGGTGTCCTTACCCACTGGACCACCAGGGAAGCCCATAACAGTTCTTTTTTGTACACTGTGAAATATTTTCATACCTTCTCATCCCTTACTTCTTGAAGCTTTTTAGGTCTTCCCCCAATAGCTTCATGACTCAGCATATATTGCAGGGACTTAATTTTCCTTTCTTGTGCTCCTTCACCTAACCCTTCTGACTCAAGTGTTTAAATTCCTTCTCCCTTTATCTGGATGAGTAATTGGTGCTGTTTTGTGTAGTTGAGCATGCATGAGTGTGTGTGTTGGCATCAGTTATCTGTCACCTCTGCTATTGATTTCTCACAGAAGTCAATAGGGAGAGAAATGCTATATAAATAGGCTTCATGCATTTTTTTCCCACTGGAGGGATTAGAATTAGAGATAATTTTGTTACCATGAGTATGAAGAATTTTCCTATTCTTCCATTTAATCAAACTTTTCTCTGGCTGGATTTTGTAACAAGTTTTAAAAATTTTCTCTAGTTTGTCACCTATTCCTCAGAGTTCTACTGAGCTGTTATGAAAATTAGAGACAGATGGACCTGGAAAACCCATAGCAGTTCTTTTTTTTCAGGGTGGGGGGGCAGTTTAGGGAGGGAGGGTGGGCGGGCCACTTATAACATTTATTTTATTATTTATCTTTTTTGGGGGATGGGGTGGGGAGGGTGGGGGATAGGCGGGCCACTTCTATTGGTCTTTCATTTCTCTATTTTCATCCGTCTTTGTTCTTTGGCTCCTGTGGGCCTCCCATCGCGGTGGCCTCTGTCGTCGCAGAGCGTCGACTCTGGGCGCATGCGCTCCAGAGCTCTGGCTCGGTAATTGGACACATCAGTTCAGCCGCTCTGAGGCATGTGGGATCTTCCCAGGCCAGGGATCGAACCGGCGCCCCTTGCACTGCATACCCGCTGGACCAGCAGGGGAAGCCCCGGGCCACTTCTATTGGTCTTTCATTTATTGGTTTTCATCCATCTTTGTTCTTTGGCCCCTGTGGGCCTCCCTTTGTAGTGGCCTCTGTTGTCACAGAGCACCGGCTCTGGGCGCATGTGCTCCAGAGCTCCAGCTCAGTAATTGGACGCATTGGTCCAGCTGCTCAGCGGCATGTGGGATCTTCCCAGGCTAGGGATCGAACTGGCGCCCCTTGCACTGCAAGGTGGTGTCCTTACCCACTGGACCACCAGGGAAGCCCATAACAGTTCTTTTTTGTACACTGTGAAATATTTTCATACCTTCTCATCCCTTACTTCTTGAAGCTTTTTAGGTCTTCCCCCAATAGCTTCATGACTCAGCATATATTGCAGGGACTTAATTTTCCTTTCTTGTGCTCCTTCACCTAACCCTTCTGACTCAAGTGTTTAAATTCCTTCTCCCTTTATCTGGATGAGTAATTGGTGCTGTTTTGTGTAGTTGAGCATGCATGAGTGTGTGTGTTGGCATCAGTTATCTGTCACCTCTGCTATTGATTTCTCACAGAAGTCAATAGGGAGAGAAATGCTATATAAATAGGCTTCATGCATTTTTTTCCCACTGGAGGGGATGGTTAGAGGTAGAAATGTGGGCTGGAAGATAATATAAGTGAGAAACTGAACATTATTTTTTAATAAAGTGATTGGTTTACTGAAGGACTTTGGGTCAGGCACCACTCTAGCCACTAAGACTATAATGAGAACAAGACAGACCTTGTCCATTTCCTTGGGCTTCCCTGGTGGCTCAATGGTAATGCCCATGTAGGAGACACTTTCATCCCTGGGTTGGGAAGATGCCCTGGAGAAGGAAATGGCAACCCACTCCAGCATTCTTGCCTGGAGAATCTCACAGACAGAGAGTCTTGTGGTCTGTAGTCCATGGTCGCAAAAGAATTGGGCAAAAGTTAGCCACTAAACAGCAACACAATATACCTTTTCTTGTTTTGATGGAGTGAGATACAGTTTAGCACACATTTGCAAATGAGCATGGCCCAACCTTGCTATGAGCATGCATAGCAGGGTTGTCTAATGTAGTTAGGACTGGAGACAGGGATGATGGGCAAGGATGTCTTCTGGAGAAGAGTGATGGTTAAGCTAAGGCTGAAGGAAGAAGGAAGACGGAGCCTAGACAAAAGGAGGGTGGAAGGGATAGAGTATCATGGACACATATAGAGTGCTGTATGTAAAATAGCCAGCCAGTGGGAATCTGTTGGATGACTTAGGGAGCTCAAACTGGGGTCTGTGACAACCTGGAGGGGGGATGGGGTGGGAAGTGGAAGGATGGCTCAAGAGGGAGGGCATTATATATGTATATACCTATGGCTGATTCATGTAAATGTATGGCAGAAATCAACACAATATTATAAAGCAATTATCCTTCAATTAAAAATAAATAAGGAGAAAAAGTAAGAAAAATTATAAAAAGGAGGATGGAATAGAAGTATAGAAATAGCGCATGTGAATTGCTGGTGCACAGAGAGCTGTTTAGTGGCAAGAGTATAAGGTGTGAAGAGATTGGAAATTTGACTGTAGAGGTAGCCAAGTCATGTAACCTTAAAGAGTTTGTCCAAGACTTCAGATCCCTGCTTCTCAAACTTCAATATGCTTATGAGTCACCTGGAAATCTTGTTAAAATGAAAATTTGGATTCAGAAGTTCTGATGTGAAACCTGAGATTCTGCATTTCTAACAGGTTCCCAGGTGACAGTGATGTTCCTGTTCCATGGACCACATTTTGATTAGCAATGTTTTCTTTAAAGGGAAGTGGCTTCCTTGGTGACTCAGATGATAACAAATCTGCCTGAAATGCAGGAGACCCACGTTTGATCACTGGGTCAGGAAGATCTCCTGGAGAAGGGAAAGGCTACCCACTCTACTCTTCTTGCCTGAAGAATCCCGTGGACAGAGGAGCCTGGCAGGCTACAGTCCATACGGTTGCAAAGAGTTGGACATGACTGAGCAACTCTCACTGTAAGGGAAGTGTCAAAACCAAGGAAAGTTTTAGGTAGCAGAATGAAATGACTGAGGTGTGCAGTAGGAATCTTCCTGTTTTCCAGCAGCATGGTAAATGGATATTAGGTGAACAGATCTGGAAAATGGAAATCAGTGAAGAGCTGGTAACAGCAGGTTGTCAGGTGAGACTTGTCAAACTAAAGTTGTGGTGCTGGGCAGGTGAACATTGCCTGTGGTTCATTTCTTTATCTTGTTCAACTGCCTGCAAGGTTAGTCTGTCCATATCTACCTCCTCCACCTGGTCATGAGCTCACTGGTGGTGGTGCTTAGACAGTGTAGGGCATAGCAGTGCTGCATGGTATTTAAGAACATATGCCTTAGAATCACTTGAAATGGAATGCAAGACCTAACTATGTTACTCCCTAGTTGCTTAACTGCTCAGAGCCTCCACTGTCACATCTGCTATAGACAATAATACTTACCAGAGTGTTTAGAGGATTAAATGAGATGTTGTAGATAAAGTGCTTAAGCCTGCACCTGATATTCATTCATTCATTCAAAAAAACCCATAGTGAGCACTTGCTCCAATGTGTTAGGCTTTGAAGACTTGGCAATGAGCAGAGTAGATTTGGTTCCCACTTTCTTGGACCATTTGATGAATCCTATTAGTAACTGCTTATTATTCTCATCAATAACTCTTTACTGTTAGTCCATTTGTTTTGTGTGTGAAGATTGAGCGTGAAACTCCAGTGACCACTCCATCTGGCCAGTAAGCCCTCTACACCTTACTGAACAAGTTTTGGAGTTGGACCCTGTTCCATATATTCGATTTAATTGATTCCTTAAACCCTGGCAGAGCTTTCAGCTTAATTGCCCATAAAACTGAAGCAAGGATACTTGAAGTCTAACATCGTTTTCCAGCTCAGTAGTCTATATGTGCCCAATCCTGCAATATTACATTTAATGATTTTCAAAGGCTTGGGAGGGTGTCTGTGTGACTCATCATGAATCAGCGTCCAGAGATGGCCCAGAGTCCCCGTGCAAAGTAGGTGCCCAGCTTGGAGGCTTCAGATTTTCAAATGAGAAATTGAGCTGCTGAAAACTTGAGGGGAAAGGCAAGTGATAAGAGGAGTGTGAAGGTAGCTGTGGTAGGAAAAACGACTGGTGGTCTTTGCTAAGAAGATGCGGCCTGGCCTGAGGAGAACTGGGACCTCGGGAGGTCAAGCTGCAAAGGACACTTGGTTGTAAAGACCCTGGCTGCTTAAGCAAATGAGAATTTAATGGAAAGTTATGGGAGCTGGATCCTATGTGGAGAAACTCTCAGAGGTTTTCAGAGTATAAGACAGGCTGGAGGATCAGGCTTTCCAAAAGGCAGGAACCAAATAGGACTGAGGGAGACTGGGCAGCAAGAACCACAGGAGTGACTTTGTACTGTGAGGGTGTGGCTTGTCTGTGGGTTGTTAATACCTTCTTTCCTCCCTGCAGTATCTGTGTTAGAGTCAAAGTCCCAGAAGAAAGGCATCTGGTTAAGCATAGGCTTTGGGTCTACTTAGGTTGGGATTCCGGGAATGTCATCCATCTGGACATACTCATACTTCTGTTTTTGCTCCAGATATCCAGAAAATAATAAACAGGTTTTATTTCTGCTAAGTGCTAATATGAGAAACATCTGTTTTTAACGTGATTTATTGGGAGAAAATTTAAAAGATGCTGTTAGAGCATCTAATGGAAATGATCTGTTGGAGTTGGCTGACTCACTTCTTCAGGTATGTTATTATTTTTTTAGCATGCTTGCCAAATTAAGAATGAGAATGAATCACCAAGAGAGAAAGACAGAGTCTAAGAGCTGCACTTCTGTTTGTTTTCCAAAACTGAGGCTTGGTTGTGTTTACATAAGCTATTTATTGCAAAATGAGCACATCACCTTTACAACTGCCGTGTCTAGAGCTGGGTAGATTGTAAAAAGCACCATTTAAATGCTTTCGTGGAGGGATTAGGGATGGAATATGTACACACTGGTCACCCCTGGAGAGGTTGAAATCATCGTTCCCTTTCTATCGGAAGCAGGGAATGTAATACACAACCATTTGTGTATAACAGTTGAGTGTTTCATGGTGGTGATGATGACTCATCGCTGCTTCCTATAACAACTAGAGGAAAATGAAGCCCAGGTCTCATGACTTAGTAGAGCAAACTTGAGGGGAAAGGCAAGTGATAAGAGGTGAAGGTAGCTGTGGTAGGAAAAACGACTGGTGGTCTTTGCTAAGAAGATGCGGCCTGGCCTGAGGAGAACTGGGACCTCGGGAGGTCAAGCTGCAAAGGACACTTGGTTGTAAAGACCCTGGCTGCTTAAGCAAATGAGAATTTAATGGAAAGTTATGGGAGCTGGATCCTATGTGGAGAAACTCTCAGAGGTTTTCAGAGTATAAGACAGGCTGGAGGATCAGGCTTTCCAAAAGGCAGGAACCAAATAGGACTGAGGGAGACTGGGCAGCAAGAACCACAGGAGTGACTTTGTACTGTGAGGGTGTGGCTTGTCTGTGGGTTGTTAATACCTTCTTTCCTCCCTGCAGTATCTGTGTTAGAGTCAAAGTCCCAGAAGAAAGGCATCTGGTTAAGCATAGGCTTTGGGTCTACTTAGGTTGGGATTCCGGGAATGTCATCCATCTGGACATACTCATACTTCTGTTTTTGCTCCAGATATCCAGAAAATAATAAACAGGTTTTATTTCTGCTAAGTGCTAATATGAGAAACATCTGTTTTTAACGTGATTTATTGGGAGAAAATTTAAAAGATGCTGTTAGAGCATCTAATGGAAATGATCTGTTGGAGTTGGCTGACTCACTTCTTCAGGTATGTTATTATTTTTTTAGCATGCTTGCCAAATTAAGAATGAGAATGAATCACCAAGAGAGAAAGACAGAGTCTAAGAGCTGCACTTCTGTTTGTTTTCCAAAACTGAGGCTTGGTTGTGTTTACATAAGCTATTTATTGCAAAATGAGCACATCACCTTTACAACTGCCGTGTCTAGAGCTGGGTAGATTGTAAAAAGCACCATTTAAATGCTTTCGTGGAGGGATTAGGGATGGAATATGTACACACTGGTCACCCCTGGAGAGGTTGAAATCATCGTTCCCTTTCTATCGGAAGCAGGGAATGTAATACACAACCATTTGTGTATAACAGTTGAGTGTTTCATGGTGGTGATGATGACTCATCGCTGCTTCCTATAACAACTAGAGGAAAATGAAACCCAGGTCTCATGACTTGCAGGCAATTATAGGATGTAAACTCCAAAATCCACCTCGTCTCCTGTTGGCTCACCTTCCTTGTATCCCTCCAACGTTGCTGCTTTTCTTGTGAACAGTAATTTTCACTCTTTATAGTCTTTTACCAGCGGCTTCTAATTTACACAGGGAATGTGGTTAATGCAGGCAAGGCAAAGAGGTTTCGACACTCGGGCTTCAACCTGACATTGATTGGTTTTTAAATAAAGTTGCCTCTAGAAACAAAGGGAAGGCTGGCAGTGTTGATTAGTAGTCTACCATAGGTTGGAGAGGAAACAGGGTCATTCATTTTGCCATCCTCAACTATGGGCTTCCCTGGTGGTGATAATGGTAAAGACCCTGCCTGCCAAAGCAGGAGACAAAAGAGATGCAGGTTCGATCCCTGGGTTGGAAAGATTCTCTAGGGGAGGACATAGCAACCCACTCCAGTATTCTTGCCTGGAGAATCCCATGGACAGAGGAGCCTGGAAGGCTGCATATAGCCCACAGGGTCACAAAGAGTCAGACACGACTGAAATGACTACACACGCATGCACAACCAGACCAGAGAAGGCAAGGTCAGGAATTGGGTCTGCCCTGTCACATGTTATGAGACTGTGGACAGACCTCAGCATTGCATCTTTCTCAAATGCCAACTTAGGGCATGTAAGATAAACGATCTATCATACAAAATGCCCAAGTCTGTTATAGAGATCAAAAAAGATTTGAAAGTGTGGGATCCATGTAGTATGGTGTTATATTCCTGTTTTGAAGGAAATAGAGTTTTATGTAAATAAGATTCAGAGCTGTTTTACAAGTGTGGAAAATACAGGGAAAGGAGAGCTTGGAGGCCCTGAGTGGAAATGGAAATTGTAGAGAGTTAGCAATAGAAGGAGCTTAGAGCTTAGGTATTATCTAGAAAAATAGTTTCATTTAAAAAAATAACCATGAAACCCCCTTTTCCCCTCAGACAAAATCCTTTATGACTCCCAATACAATAAAAGTGATGCTCTTCTGTTTGAGCTGCTTATTTCTTACCAGGCTTACTAGGATTCTTGGTGTAGAGTAAATGCTATTAAATACATTTATATTTAACTGGGTGCCCCAGAAATCTTCAGAAAGAGGTATTTAAACTTTCCTAGTATGTTGAACTTGGCTTCCAATGTATGTGACTAAATTTCCCTCCCAGAGTCACAGTAGAGAGCTACTGCATGATTAAGATGAGAATAATAGGATGCCTAGTATGGAAAAAAAAAAAAAAAGGTTATGTACAAGAGAGAACTGTGTCATAAGTGTATTATAAACACAAGAGTGTAAAAATTAGTGGTTCCATTTGTAAAACCTTTGAGTGGAAGAAGTGGTTCTGACAGCACCTTTGTCTTGCTCCCCATCCATACAAAACACTATCTACTGTCTCTCAGACACCAGGGATATAATTCTAGGCAAACCTGACGAACTTCCTGTTTTCCTGGAATGTGTATTTTGTTGACAGAAACAGAATAAACCAAGATAGAAACATAGTTTCAGAGGGCAATAAGTGCAATGAAAATAAACAGTGTTTTTGTACAAAGGGACTGAGCATTGAGCTTATGAACAGCAAAAACCCCGTCCGTTTTCAGTGAATCAATAAAGGCTTTTTATGGGTCACCAGTGGCCACAGAGCACAGGTTGACAGCAGATACTTTCAAGAATATCAAGAGTAAGAGCCATATCCGTTGTGATCTTAGAGTTCCCTTGGGGCACAAGAGAAACTTCATTTGCCTGATGGAGTGGGAGTTTGGCTCGGAGGATGGTGACCAGAGCTTTTATGTCTTTCTGTTTCTGTGCTCCCTGGCAACGCTTCTGTATCTACAGTGATGCCGTAAAAGCTATTCAGTCTTCACGGTGATGGAGCGCAGAAGAGTTGCGTTAGAAATTTATGGCCGCTAGAGATGGGACGCTGGAGCAGTCAACTTATGACAAGATAACTTGAATAAATTTTGTTGACTGAGGTAAAGGCAGAGCATTTTATAGATCTGGAAAATAAATGACAGAGAGAGTAGGGCTTGAAGCTCAGAGAAAGTGAATACAAAAGAGAATTCAAGGTTGAGAATAGGTGCCAAGGATGCCCCAGGAGCCAGAGGACAAAAGCTGGCTTCATTTGTGCTGTGATTCCCCCCATTGCCCCCACATCGTGGGAAGGAAAGTGGGAATAAAATACCCCATGCGAATGCTGTTTCAAAACCACATAGTAACTAAAATGAACCAGCCATCTGATCTCCCCAAAAAGAGCCTTAAATTTGAAGTGCTTCTCATTTGTGCTTTTTGAAAAAAAAAAATGTGTAGCATCAACCATAGACAGAAAAACTATACACAACCTAAAAGTTGAGAATCATGTTTTATTTGACAGACACAACTGAGGCCTTCAGTCTGGGAGACAGCCTCTCAGAAAGCTCTGAGGGATTGCTCCAGAGTGCTAGGGGAGGGGCCAGGCTACATAGGCGGTTCTGTGGCAAAGACCAGATAACATTATGGTTACTTAAAGAAAACCAGGTATCTCAAGTTAGTGAACTTAGCCCTTTGCTGTATATGGGAAGATGCAGGAGTCTGGTCTCAGTGAAGTCACTCCTTTGATGTGTCTCTTCACCAGGTAGGCCAGGGTCATGCTTTCCTCCACCCCAAACTCACTCAGGATGCACAGTCCTGGTGGCTATGGTGACTAGTTGCTTGACGGCTGCAGAATCCTTTGTTGATATCGCAGGCGACATCTTTCGTCCACACAACAGAGGCATTGCCACAGAGCTCTGAAGTCCCTCTCCTTTCCCTCTGCTGACATCCTTCCCTCCTGGCCTTGGTGTGTGGCTTTAAGTCCAGGGCTCAAGTTGGGAAGGGGAGACAGGTGATAGATGCCCTTTTCTTCTTTGTGTCAGTCTGGAGAGATGTGAAGAAGCCCTCTCGACTAGGGCAGGTCCTAGCCATCATACAGGCAGAGAGGGCAGCGAGGTATTGGGAGCAGTGGGTTCAGCCTTGTTTGAGCTGCCAGGTGAGGCGAAGGGAACAGCTGGTCCAGCTTCCTCGTTACCTTTAAAATGTTACAGTCAAGGGGCTTCCCTGGTGGTTCAGTGGGTAAGGACACTTCCTTGCAGTGCAAGGGGCGCCAGTTTGATCCCTGGCCTGGGAAGATCCCACGTGCTGCGGAGCGGCTGGACCGATGTGTCCAATTACTGAGCCGGAGCTCTGGAGTGCATGTGCCCAGAGCCGGTGCTCTGCGGCAACAGTGGCCACTGCGATGGGAGGCCCACACAGGCCAGAGAACAAAGATGGATGAAAACAGATAAATGAAAGACCAATAGAAGTGGCCCGCCCGCCCCCCCACCCCCCAAAAAAAAATCTTAAAAAAATGTTACAATCAAGGGACTTCCCTGGTGATTTGGTGATTAGGACTTGGACTTTCACTATGGTGGGCCCTGGTTCAGTCCTTGGTTTGAGAGCTAAAGATCTCACAGGCTGTGTGGCCAAAAGAAAAAGAAGAAAAACAAAGCCCGCCTCCAAAACCATGGTGGTCAAATGTCATTGCATCTCACTGGTAGCACTATAGAACTCCAGAATATTCAGAGGCCTCAGAATCCCACGGGACATCAACGTGTTTAGATCTGTATGTGCTTAGTTGCTCAGTCATGTGTGAGTCTTTGAGACTGCATGAACTGTAGCCTGCTAGGCTCCTCTGTCCATGGAATTCTTCAGGCAAGAATGCTGGAGTGGGTTGCCATTCCATTCCCTCAGATCTTTCCAACTGCGAGATTGAACCCAGGTCTCCTACACTGCAGGTGGATTCTTTACAACTGAGCCACCAGAGGAGTCCTCAAAATGTTGGGATTTGCCATTCTGCTTTCCATCTTCTTAACTGGGGGTCTCCTGGTATGTGGTTTGTGGGCTCATGAACCTGCTTGGCTGGCATTTCTTCTCACACCACCTGCCTCCTTCCTTGGTTCTCCTTTACAATCCTGTCCTCATAGGGTCAAATTCTTCTGCCCCCTTTTATCCTTCAGGACCCTCCACTCTATTTGATGCTTCTCCCATCCCATTTCCCTGTCCTGGCATGTAACCCACGCACTTGTCTAATCATCTTTCTCCTCTCCAGGGGCTATGGAAGCAGACACTATCATCCCTGCATCCCCCATCACCTCTGCAGAACCCAGTGCCATGCCTGATCTTCACTCATGTGCCAGATGAATGAGTTGAGGGCCCATCCATCTGTGCCTGGCCACTCTTCTGTTTCACTTCTTTGTCTATGAGACTAAGCACCTTCTTTACTTAATCACAGGATTTCCTTGAGGGTCAAATAAAGCAATGGATTTTTTTTTTAGAGTACACATGTGCATTCTGGCCAGTGCTACATTTCAGAGCACCAATGGGCAGACACAGACTTTCCTCCTGCGCCTGTGGTAATGGCACCCACTGAGCTGTTCCTCTTCGTTTCTCTCATAGAGTGTGTTTTCTCCCCATAAGCTAATTGCTTTGATTTATTCAGGAGGCTTGCCATGATTAAGGTGTCTTTTTTGTTATTAAGATAAAGACTGACCTTTTCTTTCTGGAGTAATGACTAATGAAAGATAACCTTTTTTTTTTTTTGTACCATCCAGTCAGGTTCTTTGGATAGGTTCTATCCAGAGAGCACCGTGGTACAGATTTAACATCAGAAGGTCTTTGGGAAAAGCTTAATGCTAGTGAGATCAAACCTAGGACTAACCACTGGGCACATTTTTAAAATGGTCTCATATTGGGAGGATTAACTGGGAGACTGGGATTGACATAAACACACTATCTACATAAAATAGCTGCCGAATAAGAATGTACTGTGTAGCACAGGGACCTCTACTCAGTACTCTGTATGGAGTTACATGGGAATAGACTCCAAAAATAAGTGAAGATATGTATATGTATTTGTATAATTGATTCATTTGCTGTGTACCAGAAACTCACACAACATTCTAAATGAACTATAGTCCCATAAAAATTAATTTAAAAAATAAAATAGGCTGCTAGAGGAGAGCTGTTTCATAGTGGGTCCCAGAGATGGGCCGGGGCATCCCTAGGGCTGGAGGGTCTCTGGTTGGAGATATTCACATAGAAGTTGGATGTGTCTCCCACTTTCTCCCTTAAGCCGGCCACTGTACTGGCGGTGACTCTCCCTTCCCCCACTCTAATACACTTTACTTTCCTCTCACTCTGCCTCATGTCTGGAAATTCTTTTCCAGCCCGCGCACGGACCTCGACAGGCTCTGGACTTGTTTTAATGATGACAGCAATAATACCAACACAAAAGTAGTAATTAATTCTGACCAGTTGCTTACTCTGTGCTAGCACAGAGCTCTTGTTTTTTGTTTTAGGCTGCACCTCATGGCTTGTGGGGTCTTATTTCTCCATCCAGGGAATGATCCCAGGCCAAGGCAGTGAAGGCCCTGAGTCCCAACCCCTGGAGTGCCTGTGTTACTTCTCATCATGCCATAGGTAGATGCTCATTTCCCGTCTTTGCCACTCATTTGCTGTGTAACCATGGACTGGTTCCTTTACCTCTCTGAGTACCAGTTTCCTCTTATAAAGATTGAACTCCATAGCTCCTTACAGCTCTGTCATCTGCTTTCTTTCCCCTTTGCTTACTGTATATAAAAACCACATGGAGTCCTAAGACCACCCAGTAGTCAAACTTTAAGTGTTGAGGGAATAAGCCCATTGAGTAACACCAAGCAAAGGGCAGTGAAAGAGGAACTGTGCTGTTTGATGAGCGGGGCCCCTTCTCCTGGTCCGGGCCTGTTTTTGCACTTGATGGCCTAAAGCAACTTTACCTTTTGTTCTTATCCTGTGTTCTTCTCTATACTGCTTGAGGCCAAATGGCTTCTGGAATTCTCTAGATAGACAGATACAAAGATCTAGCAGTGTCTCTGGTCACTGGATGAATCCAGGAGTTTGACTTCTGACTCATCCAGATGGAGTGTGAGGCCAGGACCGTGCCTAGAGGGACAGGCCAGGACACGTGCATAATCCTTTAGCAACAGAGGCGGGAGATGGGAGTGGGGAGGAGTGTTTTATCACTGACATTGTGTATAACCGCCATGCCTGGTGATAATCAAATCAGATGACCTTTATTATTTTTAAATTCTCTAAAGGCAGCACGCCCTTTTATTGCCCCACCCAGGGCTGCCTGCTCCTGTCATCTGCCCTTTGTGCCTCTGAGCCTGGGGTCTGTGCCCTGTGCTTGGGTCCTGGGGGGAGGAGGAGTTGTTACAGAAGCTGGGGACTGAACAAACTGTTCGTGGACAGTCTAAGATCAGCCTGGATTCATTTAACTGAGGGTCCAAACAGCAGAATTCACCATTCTTTGAACATTTAACAGATACCTGCCGAGCACCGACTTGATACTAGGCCTTGTGCACTCTATGTCGCATCCTTTAATTTAATTGTCCTGATTAATCCTTTCAGACAAGTGGTATCCCTGCAGATGAGGAATTCAAGCCCAGAGATGTGCATACCTTGCACTGTTGAGCTTTGATCTGTCTTGCTTCCAAATCTGTGCGTGTCTGGTAGGTGACACTGCTTGTCGTCTGGGCTCCGGGACGCGCCAGCTCTGCATTCGTCTAGGTGAGCACAGTGAGAATTTGATGCACTATAATGAGACCAGAGCACAGGAAGGCGGGGGTGGGGTGGGGGCGCTGCTGGGGTTGTCATGGTTACTTTGTCATTGGGAACATCCCTGGAAAAACAAGGGCAAAAACCAGATGTAACGTGAATGAAGGCCTTGAATCTGACTTTTCAGTGTGTGGTCTGAGGAGTTCTTAAAGAGGAAACAGGATCAGAGTAATGACTCCATGATCTTGTCTGGGAACAGAGTTTATAACATTTTCCCAGGAGCTTAGTCTAGCTGACTAGGGCTACCTACTCCAGTATTCTTGGGCTTCCCTGGTGGCTCAGATGGTAAAGAATCCTCCTGCAATGCAGGAGATCTGGGCTTGATCCCTGGGTTGACAAGATCCCCTGGAAAAGGGAAAGGCTACCTACTCCAGTATTCTTGTCTGGAGAGTTCCATGGCTCGCCTGTGGGTCGCAAAGAGTGGGACACGACTGAATGACTTTCACTTTCAGTGTGGTCTAGCTGAGTCAGGCGCGTGGAAAATGTTTTCTTTTGCTTTGTGCATTTCTCTCCTGTCCCAGCAAACCTTGGAACCTCCTTAGCCCTCTCCTCAATTTTATCCACTCCCTAGAAACCCATCTTGTCCCCAGAGGCTCAGGGCATGTAAGTAGGTACTCATGGTCAGACATATATTCCTGTGGAATCTGAATTGTAAGGAGGCTCCAGGTTTAAAAGCGCAATTTCTTATGTGTATTTGTGAGGGAATATGTATGTGTGTGGCACATGACAGGTGTTAATCTGCCGGTTTGTGTCAACTCTGTCCAAATACAGTCTAACTTTGGAGGAACAGTTTGGGAAGTTCCCAAGGTAGACGATCTACCACAAACTGCAGTTTTGCGGTAGTATGTAGGAAGTTTGAGTATTTTCTCTTAGCAGTAATTGCTTTCTTGCCTAAAAAAGGTATAGGGGAGAGAGCAGCTTTCACATGGAGCTCTGGTCTCTGGAAGGGGCTGAGGCTTCCAGCCAAGGAGCTCGTCGTCACAGAAAGCCAAACATTTGGTTTTGAGTTCAGCTCCCATTTGGAATTCATTTCCCAGACCTCAGAGTACGAGATGGTGCCGTTGTTATTTATTTATTTTCCTTTATTCTCAGGCTTGTTTGCTTTCTGGCAAGGAGCCAAGGTTGTTTTTGTGAAGACTGGGGTCCTGAGGTATTTGTAAGATGAGGAAAATGCCACGGATGGTGTATGAAGGGGAGGTACAGCAATTGGACAGGAGGGAATTAAGCCAACTCTGCCTGAATTATATTGGTTTTCTTCTGCCTTAGAAACAGAAGCACTATGATCCATCATAAGACCCACCTTCCTCCCTCCCTTTTTCCTTTCCTTTCCTTCCTTCCTTCTCCCTCCCTCTCTCCCTTCCTTTCTCCTTCTTTCTTTCCTTCCATATTAAAAAACTGAATTGAGCATCTACTATGAGCCAAGTGATGCAGTGGTAAACTAAACACAGTCCCTAGCTACTAGAAACTTATGATCGAGTGGACAAGACAGACATAAACAGGACACTGTAATCTAGTCAAGTGTTTATTACACTAAAAGTTTGTGCAGGCACAGTACGGGGAGAACAGTAAAGAGGAATGTCACTGTCTGGCACAGAGATTAGGGGCTCAGGAAAGGCTTCTTAGACCAGTGTTTCCAGCTACATCCTGCAGTCAGGAGGAGGGATAGGTTGAGGAAGAACCAGGACATGTGATGGGCCATCATTATGGAAATGGACAGAAAGGGGTGAATTAAAGGTGTACCATGGAGAAGACATTAACAAGTGGTCATGAAAGGCAGGAAGGATGGGTGACAGTGCCACTTTAGGGAGGCCTCTGCAGACATGGCCAGGCTATCTGTGCCCAGTGTGGGGTGGGGTGGGCAGGGGCCCGTGTCAGGACCAAGTGGCTTTGCTGTCTTAACAGTAGTCATAAACACTCATCCAGTTACTTTATGGCAAGCCTCGTGACAGCTGCTTTGATTCCATTCTCTCAGTGCACCCTCAATGTAGCTTCTGTGTTACGAGAGAATAATTTTAGGTGATACCCAGTTGAGATCTTGAGGAACACTGCATTTCCCAGAGAGCTCCTTCTTAATTCTTTCCCCAGCTTTCTGATGACTGTAAGGAGAAAGCCTCAGTTTGAAATTGCCCTGTCGTTAACTCCATTCTTATATGTGCTCATCTTTATTTTTTTTTCAGGCTTGTTTGCTTTCTGGCAAGGAGCCAAGGTTGTTTTTGTGAAGACTGGGGTCCTGAGGTATTTGTAAGATGAGGAAAATGCCACGGATGGTGTATGAAGGGGAGGTACAGCAATTGGACAGGAGGGAATTAAGCCAACTCTGCCTGAATTATATTGGTTTTCTTCTGCCTTAGAAACAGAAGCACTATGATCCATCATAAGACCCACCTTCCTCCCTCCCTTTTTCCTTTCCTTTCCTTCCTTCCTTCTCCCTCCCTCTCTCCCTTCCTTTCTCCTTCTTTCTTTCCTTCCATATTAAAAAACTGAATTGAGCATCTACTATGAGCCAAGTGATGCAGTGGTAAACTAAACACAGTCCCTAGCTACTAGAAACTTATGATCGAGTGGACAAGACAGACATAAACAGGACACTGTAATCTAGTCAAGTGTTTATTACACTAAAAGTTTGTGCAGGCACAGTACGGGGAGAACAGTAAAGAGGAATGTCACTGTCTGGCACAGAGATTAGGGGCTCAGGAAAGGCTTCTTAGACCAGTGTTTCCAGCTACATCCTGCAGTCAGGAGGAGGGATAGGTTGAGGAAGAACCAGGACATGTGATGGGCCATCATTATGGAAATGGACAGAAAGGGGTGAATTAAAGGTGTACCATGGAGAAGACATTAACAAGTGGTCATGAAAGGCAGGAAGGATGGGTGACAGTGCCACTTTAGGGAGGCCTCTGCAGACATGGCCAGGCTATCTGTGCCCAGTGTGGGGTGGGGTGGGCAGGGGCCCGTGTCAGGACCAAGTGGCTTTGCTGTCTTAACAGTAGTCATAAACACTCATCCAGTTACTTTATGGCAAGCCTCGTGACAGCTGCTTTGATTCCATTCTCTCAGTGCACCCTCAATGTAGCTTCTGTGTTACGAGAGAATAATTTTAGGTGATACCCAGTTGAGATATTGAGGAACACTGCATTTCACAGAGAGCTCCCTTCTTAATTCTTTCCCCAGCTTTCTGATGACTGTAAGGAGAAAGCCTCAGTTTGAAATTGCCCTGTCGTTAACTCCATTCTTATATGTGCTCATCTTCATTTTAACAAAGAGAGGTCAACCTCAGGCTCTGAGTTCAGTTCAGTTCAGTTCAGTTAGTCATGTCCAACTCTTTGCGACCCCGTGGACTGTGGCACACCAGGCTTCCTGTCCTTCACCATCTCCCAGAGCTACCTCAGACTCATGTCCATTGAGTTGGTGATGCCATCCAGCCATCTTGTCCTCTGTTGTCCCCTTCTCCTTCTGCCTTCTATTTTCCGCCGCATTAGGATCTCTACCAATGGGTCATCTCTTCACATCAGATGGCCAAAGTATTGGAGCTTCAGCTTCAGCATCCATCCTTCCAATGAATATTTAGAATTGATTTCCTTTAAGATGAACTGATTTGATCTCCTAGCAGTCCAAGGGACTGTCAAGAGCCTTCTCTAAAATCATAGTTTGAAGGCATCCATTCTTTGGCACTCAGCCTTCTTTACAGTCCAGCTCTCACATCCATGCATGACTACTGGAAAAACCATGGCTTGGACCATACAGACCTTTGTTGGGAAAGTGATGACTGATTTTGAATGTGCTGTCTAGGTTTGTTATAGGTTTTCTTCCAAGGAGCAAGCGTCTTTTAATTTCATGGTTGAAGTCATTATCCACAGTGATTTTGGAGCCAAAGCAAATAAAATCTGTCATGGTTTCCATTGGTTGCCCATTTGTTTGCCATGAAATGATGAGACCAGATGCCATGATCTTTTTTTTTTTTTAATATTGAGTCTTAGGTCAACTTTTCCACTCTCCTCTTTCACCTTCATCAAGAGGCTCTTTAGTTTCTCTTTCACTTGGGGGGGCCCTGCCCTTTTTAACAGTAGTCATAAACACTCATCCAGTTACTTTATGGCAAGCCTCGTGACAGCTGCTTTGATTCCATTCTCTCAGTGCACCCTCAATGTAGCTTCTGTGTTACGAGAGAATAATTTTAGGTGATACCCAGTTGAGATATTGAGGAACACTGCATTTCACAGAGAGCTCCCTTCTTAATTCTTTCCCCAGCTTTCTGATGACTGTAAGGAGAAAGCCTCAGTTTGAAATTGCCCTGTCGTTAACTCCATTCTTATATGTGCTCATCTTCATTTTAACAAAGAGAGGTCAACCTCAGGCTCTGAGTTCAGTTCAGTTCAGTTCAGTTAGTCATGTCCAACTCTTTGCGACCCCGTGGACTGTGGCACACCAGGCTTCCTGTCCTTCACCATCTCCCAGAGCTACCTCAGACTCATGTCCATTGAGTTGGTGATGCCATCCAGCCATCTTGTCCTCTGTTGTCCCCTTCTCCTTCTGCCTTCTATTTTCCGCGCATTAGGATCTCTACCAATGGGTCATCTCTTCACATCAGATGGCCAAAGTATTGGAGCTTCAGCTTCAGCATCCATCCTTCCAATGAATATTTAGAATTGATTTCCTTTAAGATGAACTGATTTGATCTCCTAGCAGTCCAAGGGACTGTCAAGAGCCTTCTCTAAAATCATAGTTTGAAGGCATCCATTCTTTGGCACTCAGCCTTCTTTACAGTCCAGCTCTCACATCCATGCATGACTACTGGAAAAACCATGGCTTGGACCATACAGACCTTTGTTGGGAAAGTGATGACTGATTTTGAATGTGCTGTCTAGGTTTGTTATAGGTTTTCTTCCAAGGAGCAAGCGTCTTTTAATTTCATGGTTGAAGTCATTATCCACAGTGATTTTGGAGCCAAAGCAAATAAAATCTGTCATGGTTTCCATTGGTTGCCCATTTGTTTGCCATGAAATGATGAGACCAGATGCCATGATCTTTTTTTTTTTTTAATATTGAGTCTTAGGTCAACTTTTCCACTCTCCTCTTTCACCTTCATCAAGAGGCTCTTTAGTTTCTCTTTACTTTCTGCCATAAGGGTGGTGTCATCTGCATAACTGAGGTTATTGATATTTTTCCCTGCAGTCTTGATTCCAGCTTGTGCTTCGTCCAGACCAGCATTTCACATGATGTGCTCTGTATGTAAGTTAAATAAGCAGGGTGATAATATACAACCTTGATGTACTCCTTTCCCAACCTGGAACGAGCCCATTATTCCATGTCCAGTTCTACCTGTTGATTCTTGACCTGCATACAGGTTTCTCAGAAGGCAGGCACAGAACGTTCAGCAGACAATAATATTTAGATAGAATTTAACAAAATTTTAATTGTCATTTACTGAGAAAAATTTTCAATATAATTTGGGGGGGGCGGGGCAGGTTAGGGAAGGAGGGGGGAGGGCGGGCACTTCTATTGTTCTTTCATTTATCTATTTTCATCCATCTTTGTTCTTTGGCCCATGTGGGCCTCCCATTGCAGTGGCCTCTGTTGTCACAGAGCACTGGCTCTGGGCGCATGCGCTCCAGAACTCTGGCTCGGTAATTGGACACATCGGTCCAGCCGCTTCGCGGCACGTGGGATCTTCCCAGGCCAGGGCTCGAACCGGCGCCCCTTGCACTGCAAGGCGGTGTCCTTATCCACTGGCCCACCAGGGAGGCCCTTCAGTATAATTTTTTTGGCATTATCAATTTATGGCGATACTGGCTTTCTGTGTATGATAGCACTGTATTGTTTCCTGTTATAGCACATTAAGTGAAAACATAGATTGAGTATGGCTGAGTCCCTTCACTGTTCACCTGAAACTACCACAGCATTGTCAATCGGCTATACCTCAATAGAAAAGGTTTTTGGTGTTAAATAAAATAAATAAAATGAGAAGGAAGAGAAGAATTTCAAAAAGCATAGATTGAGTTAAAGAAAAATTCTGCCTAATTCGGATTTCAAGACTTTATGCAGATATGGCAAAAATCAGGAAGGAGTATGCTGGTAACTAAAGCTTGTATTGTTTTTCATTCCTTGCCTCAACTCTGTCAGGAAAATGCTATTTCAGTCTCAGTTTAGTTTTTACAAAATGGAGATTTAAAGAGGTTAACTAATTTGGTCAGAGTCAACCAGCTAGCAAGTGAAAGATGAGAATTGACCCTCGGCCCATCTGTCTCTGATTCTTATGTTCTTAACATTGAGGACATAGACCTATACTGATCAGATATCTGGCCGCAGGTGAAAAGAGAGTTCTAGAAAGTTAAAGGAGGGATGACCTTTGCAATTACTTGGTCTACTTTTGTCATACTTGTTTCTTTAACCAGCAGCTCTTCTTCAAGTATGTATATTTTAAAAGAACAAACTAGATTCAGTGAATTATAACTGATGTACTTTCCTACTTATTATAAATCAAATAAAGATGAGCATTTTCCAATGAAACTTTGGATCAGCCTGAAAGAACTAATATTGCCTTGGGGTCTTATAGAGTTTATTGTGAATCACTTGTAAATGTCTGCTACCATCTTCAGGGGTTCCTGGGAGTCTGAGTGTACTAAGTTGAGAACAACCAATTTAGATCACTGATCTAGATCACCTCTCAATTTACTAAGGCATAGAGCGAGGGACATGTTTTGTCACATGTAAGCAAGTGATAGGGTCCAAACAATATTCCTCCTTCATCTTGAGAAGGTGCCCTTTCTTTCTGCAGCATTGTTCACCTGAGCCGCGTTCCTCTAAAAACATTGATCTAAGGACTTGGCTTTCTACAGCTCCTGACCCCTGACTGCAACCTACCATTTAGCGTAGGGAACTGTATCCAGTATCTTATAATAATCTATCATGGAAAAGAATCTGAAAAAGAATAGATATATATGTTTAGCTGAATCACTTTGATGTGCCCCTGAAACATTGTAAATTAGCTATACTTCAATAAAAAAATTTAAAAATCAGATTTGGAAAAAAAGAGATTCCAATTGAATTCTCTAATTCAAACATTTCTTAAATGAAATGGATAGAAAATCTTTATAATCACAGGTGCCTTGAATCACATTTTAGAGTAATGCTACACATATTTACTACACAATTCAACTTCCACTTTGCCAACTTAATATGAACAAAGCTGTCCCTTTTTGCGAAGGAACGTTGAAAACACCCTGGCATTGCAATGCCTTCTCACCACTGACCCTGCCTCTAAACTTTTTGTCTTTATTTCCATTCTCTTTGTTACACTTTAAGCAAAATTCTGGTGCTGTCTCCCCTTGGCTGGGCATTCACAATCTTTCACTGATGGGCCAGACAGCCACCCTGGTGTTCCCTGCCCTGCAGTCATTGCTCAGCCACGCTGACTTGCTCACTCCAAACTTGCCGCCTAGTTTCATGCCTTTCTGCCTAGCTGGTTCTTTTGCATCTCCCTGGAGGATCTTTCCCGCACGTATCTCGATGTTCTGTTTTTCCATCCTTCACAGCCCTACTGAGTGATTCATCTCAGCCACATCTTCCTAACTCTCCTTAGTTAGGGTAAATCTCTCCTCATAATTATGTCCATATTTATTTTATGTCCTAGATTTATGTCCATATTTTATTTTAAATTTCTCGTTAAGTTCTTCCTTATTTGTTAAAAAATTCAAATCTTTTTTGTAGTCAAAGGATAAGAAAATAAAAATGACTCATAATTTTCTAATCCTGATAATATACATATAGGCCTCTTTTATCGGTTATTCATTTATTTGTTTCCATCCATCTTTATTCCTCGGCTTGTATGGGTCTCCCATCATAGTGGCCTCTCTTGCTGAGGAGCACCAGCTCTGGCCGCATGCGCTCCAGAGTGCTGGCTTGTAATTGGACACACCGGTCCAGCTGTTCTGCGGCACATGGGATCCTCCCGGACCAGGGATTGAACCGGTGTCCCTTGCACTGCAAGGCGGACTCTTTACCCACTGGACCACCAGGGAAGCCCCTGATATTTTTTAATATAAAAAAGTCATGTGTATATTTTGTTGAACAAAAGAAAAGCATGAAAGCCTCCTCACTGCTCCATCCCCCTCCACCTTTTTTTGATTTTTTACGTTAATTTTTTTATTGAAGTACAATTGATTTACAATGCTGTTAGTATTAACAAAGAGATTTATATATGTATATAAGAATTTCTAGTGCTGTGTTAGTATTATACAGCAAAGATATATATATATATATATATGTATATAAGAATATTTTTCATATTTATTTCCTTGTTAGGTTATTACAAGATATTGGGGCATCCCTGGTAAGTCAGCTGATAAAGAATCCACCTGTAAAGCAGGAGATCCTGGTTCGATTCCTTGGCTGGGCATTCACAATCTTTCACTGATGGGCCAGACAGCCACCCTGGTGTTCCCTGCCCTGCAGTCATTGCTCAGCCACGCTGACTTGCTCACTCCAAACTTGCCGCCTAGTTTCATGCCTTTCTGCCTAGCTGGTTCTTTTGCATCTCCCTGGAGGATCTTTCCCGCACGTATCTCGATGTTCTGTTTTTCCATCCTTCACAGCCCTACTGAGTGATTCATCTCAGCCACATCTTCCTAACTCTCCTTAGTTAGGGTAAATCTCTCCTCATAATTATGTCCATATTTATTTTATGTCCTAGATTTATGTCCATATTTTATTTTAAATTTCTCGTTAAGTTCTTCCTTATTTGTTAAAAAATTCAAATCTTTTTTGTAGTCAAAGGATAAGAAAATAAAAATGACTCATAATTTTCTAATCCTGATAATATACATATAGGCCTCTTTTATCGGTTATTCATTTATTTGTTTCCATCCATCTTTATTCCTCGGCTTGTATGGGTCTCCCATCATAGTGGCCTCTCTTGCTGAGGAGCACCAGCTCTGGCCGCATGCGCTACAGAGTGCTGGCTTGTAATTGGACACACCGGTCCAGCTGTTCTGCGGCACATGGGATCCTCCCGGACCAGGGATTGAACCGGTGTCCCTTGCACTGCAAGGCGGACTCTTTACCCACTGGACCACCAGGGAAGCCCCTGATATTTTTTAATATAAAAAAGTCATGTGTATATTTTGTTGAACAAAAGAAAAGCATGAAAGCCTCCTCACTGCTCCATCCCCCTCCACCTTTTTTTGATTTTTTACGTTAATTTTTTTATTGAAGTACAATTGATTTACAATGCTGTTAGTATTAACAAAGAGATTTATATATGTATATAAGAATTTCTAGTGCTGTGTTAGTATTATACAGCAAAGATATATATATATATATATATGTATATAAGAATATTTTTCATATTTATTTCCTTGTTAGGTTATTACAAGATATTGGGGCATCCCTGGTAAGTCAGCTGATAAAGAATCCACCTGTAAAGCAGGAGATCCTGGTTCGATTCCTGGGCTGGGAAGTTCCCTTGGAGAAAGGATAAACTACTCACTCCAGTATTCTTGGGCTTCCCTGGTGGCTCAGATGTAAAGAATCCACCCCGCAATGTAGAAGACCTGGGTTCGATCACTGGGTTGGGAAGATTCCTTGGAGGAGGGCATGACAACCCATTCCAGTGTTATTACCTGGAGAATCTCATGGACAGAGGAGCTACAGTCCGTGAGGTCTCAAACAGTAGGACACAACTGACCAACTAAGCACAGCACAGCACAAGATACTGAGTGGAGTTCCCTGTGCTATATAGTAGGTCCTTGTTATCTATTTTATATATGGTAGTATATATATGTTAATACTTAATTCCTAATTTATCTCCCCTCTTCCCTTTTGGTAACTATAAGTTTGTTTTCTATATCTGTGGGTCTACTTCTATTTGTATGTAAGTTCATTTGTATCATTAAAAAAAAGATTCCTCATATAAGCAATATCAAATGATATTTGTCTGGCTTATTTCATTTAGTGTGGTAACCCTCTAGAATTCATCTTTTAATTTTAGCACAGTTTTCTAGGACTTTCCTCATCTACCCCATGAGACTCTCTGAGAGTTGCCACCATAGCCTTGTCTCTGGTGCGGTACATTTTATACAGTGAGCATACAGTTTCTGTTATTTGTTGTGGTCAAACACCATTTCTAAGTTGTTTCACTTAGACTTTATAGCGTGTATTTTATACGTTTGACCTGAAATAAATAGATCCTTAGATATTTCTCCAGAAAAGAAGTCTGTATTGGGGGGAGGGGGGAACATGGAGAGCCACCTGCAAGTTCCTGCATTGGGTGGGAGGAGGAGAGCGCTTTTACAGAGGGAAAGGAAGGAGGGAGGGCTGTAGCACAGAAAGGGCTCCTGGCCTTTCACTGGCTGAGTCCTCATCAGGAAAGGAGTCTCACAGGCCTGGCAGTGCCCTCTTCTCACCTCAAACTTCTATTAATATTTAATGGAGGTTTCTGTTTATTAACTTTTTGTAACTGACATCACGGAGAAGGAAATGGCCGCCCACTCCAGTATTCCTGTCTGGAGAATCCCATGAACAAAGGAGCCTGGCAGCCTACAGTCCAAGAGGTGCAGAGAGTCAGACATGGCTGAGCAACAGAGCACAGCTGACATCAAACACCACTGAAAAAGTCTGTTTTCAGAGTAGCCTGGAAATGTATGACTGCCTTCCTAGAGGAGAGGCACTGGAAACCAGAGTGCTTCTAGTCCAGCCTCTGAAGGTGCAAGAAATGGAGTCTCTGTTTTCCTCATCTTTTATTGAAAGGCTGAAGATCTCTAGGATCCCAGGAGAGCCACACCTGGAGTCTTAGGAAAGGCAGGAGGCCCCTTCCTCATCTCCATCTCTCTTCCTCGTGGGGTTCTCTCTGTATCTTTGCCAATGTCCTGTCTTTGCTAAAAAGCTTCCTTCCTTTGCTTACTTACTCATCTAGCCCTAGGCCCCAAATGGCCGCTCCTGCCTTGACTCTGCATAACCTTCCAGCTTAGCAGCCCACAGTTAAATGACAACAGTCTCTAGGCTACTCAGTTCCCAGTTTGGGGGAGAGCAGCTTGACTGACCCGGCTCATCTTTTCTTGCTAGATTGAAGTTACAGGATGTCAGTGGGTGGCTGTGCGTGTGTCAGGTGTCCACCTCTGGACCACTCACATGGGACTAGGGAGTGGGGTCATGTGGTGTGGAACCCAGTCAGGCCGCCTCTGCAGGGCTCTGGTAGGCAACAGGTTCCCGAGATGTGGGTAGGCTAAATGAAGAAATTTGAGGTTAAATCAAGGAACGAACCATTAAGTACCTGGGAGATATCTAAAGAAATTAAGATTTGCGGAGGACTTGAAAGCCTCCTTAAATTGCTTGAAAGAGTTATCCCATAGATGAGATGTGTTCTTTTTTTCTGCTTGATTCCATAGAGTATAGCAAGAACCAGTAAGCAGGAGTTGAAGTGAGGTGCTGAGTATATGAGGAAAAAAATGACTCTGATGGTAATGATCTTTAAGTAAGCTACCTCTTGTGGGCATGAGTTCTGTCTGTGGGAAGTGTTTAAATAGAACTTGGATGAGCTCTTCTGATGGGGCCTTGGTACGTTTGAAAAGGTCTAGATAAGACAACCTCGAAAAGTTTTTTCCGTCATTTATTATTCCAAGGACTGACTTTAAAGGGTTTCTTCTCAACCACATTCACAAAACGTCTAGGTGAACACATGTGCACCTCTGAGTTCAACACCTGGCATGTGGCATTTTGCACCGTTGAGGAGCACTTTCTGATTTGTGTCTCCTGATCTGACTGCCGTTTTATCGGAGGCTACTTAGCCATCTGGCTGCCGCTCCCTCCTGTCTCCTGGAGTGCTCATAGCATTTTGCCAGGCTTGGTAGTCTCGGGCTCATTTCATTTGCTAAACAGCTAAGCAATTATAGTGCGGAAAGCTAGAGGCTGACAACAAAGCCACCCAATTCGTAGTGAGAGCTGGAAAAAAAGCTCGACTGCCTGGAAAGAATCTACTAGTGATTCTGAATCACCGAACTCATTGCTAACTAACATTGTAATTAGAGTTAAACCACAAAAGCCGAGATTTAGGGGACCATCTGGTCTGCTGTTTGGAGAGAGAGAAAGAACATTCCAACCTTGGAGAATGGAGTTGCTTGGGCCCTTGCACATGACCTTGTACTTTACTTGACTTCTTTCTGTTTCAATCTCCTCTGTGATGGATGGCAAATGCTGCGCTGAGAAAACACAGATGTTTTCCAAGACCTTGACAGAATGGGCTCCCTCCATTCTCTGGCTGAAATCCAGCAGCACCAGATCTGTGGACATTTACTGAGGGCCTGTTACCTGCAGGAGACTATGTTAGTCTCTGTAGATTAAAAGTGGATAGCATTCTCCTTTCCAGAGACCAGACTCTAACTGGAGGGCACAATATAAATTCTTGAACAGTTGAAATGACAAGTACAGAAAGGTCAAAGTGGAAGGACCGTGGCAATGATGAGAGTTTTGAAGGATGGAGGGATGATTTTGTCCTCTAATGACCAGTGGACTCCCATTCTAGAGGCGTTAGCTGGGGCTTGTGGACTTGATTAGGTGAAAGGTGCATTCAAGCTAAGTGGAGCTGTTAGGAGCAAGGCAAGGGGCTAAAAAGCCAGGGCTCACTCAGAGGGCCCCGAGTCCATCAATCTGAGATGCACACTCACACAGGATGTGAGGTGTAGCATTCTTTCCTAGCTGACAGGGAACTAAATGATTCTGCTTTATATGCTTAGCATGCAGAACCAGCACTCTTTTTGTAAACTTTAAAAGGTGTGTTTCAAAGAGTTCTTTTCTCTGTTGCTGCCTTTGACCTTGAGTTACAAATTCACATCATTTATGGTAATTTCCTTGATATTACCATTCCTGAGCTTTTTCTCTCTAGCCAAGAACCTGCCTCTCTCTTATACCCACCCATGGTGCCTAGCTTTGACCTTGGATGTCATAAGGAAAAAATATCACCTCTTTTCTATACCCTGGTCATTCTGATATTTGAAGTCTGCTATTATACCTCCCCTGAATTTTATCTCATCTAATTCCTTCTTCATTCCTCAGACTATGACCTTCACCATTCTGGGTTTCCCTTATTGACGTGTGTGCTAAGTCACTTCAGTCATGCCCAAGTCTTCCCCTATGGACTGTAGCCTACTGGCTCCCCAGTCCATGGGATTTTCCAGGTAAGAATACTGGAGTGGGTTGCCATTCCCTTTTCCAGGGCATCTTCCTGACCTAGGGATCTGCATCCCTTATGTTTCCTGCATTTCAGGCAGGTTCTTTACCACTAGTGCCACCTGGGAAGCCGTTACTGACCTAAGCTACTGTATGTAGCCGTTTCCTGTAGTTTTATACTTTGTGTTAAGATAATTGGAGGTAGGGATGACCTACGTCTGACGACCACCTTCAGTAAATGCAGTTAGTTTCCTTGCAAAGATCTCTTAGCCTGTCAGAATTCTGTGAGCTCTGAACTTCTCTAGGGGCTTCTCTGAAGCCTCTCTCCCAGAGATACATCTGTATCAGAGAGAACCTTGAAGAAACAGCTCCTCTGTTCCCTGTACCTTTCTTCTTTCACCTGCAGCCTGTAGAGCCTGTATTTAGTGTAGAAAGTACACACGTGCAAAGACAGCACATGTTTCTATTCAGTTTACAAAGCATGAAGTCTTGCTGAACGTTTGCTTTCTGGGTAATCTTCACTGTTTTATTGGCACTTGTTTAGGAAGTTATTCAGGCAATTAGATTATTTGTTGATTGGTTCATTCATGGAGCACCATACATAAGAGACTTTGCTACAGATGTGGATTCAGAGTTGAGCCTGTGTCTTCAAGGAGACCACAAGTAAATGGGGTAGGTTTTAAGGGGAGTAGATGCAGTTCAGAAGGATCAATGCTAAACCGGGTAGAATAAGGACCCAAAGCAAGGAGTCAGGAAATGGGCAGCACTGGGGAAGACTGAGGGAATTCTATGACCAGAGGAGCATCGTGCCAGCTCATGTGCTACTTGAGAGCAGGGACAGTGCTTTGTTCATCTCTTTTGACCTCTGCTCCTAGCATAGTGCCTAACGTTGTAAATGCCCGATAAATATTTATGGGATAAGCTGGATGAGCTGCCATCTTTCATCAGAGTCAGAACAGAGTCTGAAGTCGGAAGTTCCATTCGGTAAGCAAAAGGTTGAGGAGAAAGAACCCAAAGAGAATGCCCGCAGTCACTTGGGGTTTTGCCAAGAGCATGCAGATAGAGCCCACCATGAGGTATTTGGCATGAACAGTGCCGTCTCTCCCAATAACTCCATGTTTCAGCTGGAGTTCTCACCTCTGGTGGGGAACTCATGCTGGGATTCAGGGTCCATCTGTTTCCTAGCACTTGGTCTTGGAGAGAGAGAGCAGATGTCCCTGTTCCTGTGAAATTCCTCCCACACCTTTCTCCTCCATCCCAAAGCCTCCAGCTCTCACCTCACTGGCTGGTGACACCTGTCAGTATGCTCATCAGAAGATGCAGGGTCCAGCTATTCAGGGAACTCTCAACTCCTTGTGGTGTTTGCAAATTACACAACCTCTAGGCAAATGCCTTTCCCCCAGCACAAAGTTTGCACCTCATGCTCCCAAAGTAATTCTTCAGAGGATTTATATGAAGTGTGTTCAGGACTTTACACTATTCCATGAAGTTTTCTTTGAGATAGTTAGGTGCAGTGTCCTTACCCCCAGTTATAAGGAAGAGTCTGTGAAAAGCCGAGTTTTCAGAGTATTGTTAAGAGTGGAAGCTTAAACCCAGGGCTTCAGTTTTGGCTAGTTTTTTTTTTTTTTTTTTTAATATTCTCTCAATTGTCAGTAATAGATATGCTCCCTGTAGAAAGTCTGGGTGAAAGAAGAAAAGTAAGATCATGACACAGAGATAGTTGCTGTTAATAGCTTGAATTTTCTTCTTGTCTTTTTTATTTCTTGCATAGATAAATTATGATTACATACATATATATATATTTATTGATACTGAAATTCTGTTGTACTTACCATTTGATAGCCTGTCTTCTTATTGAGATACAACACTATTTTAGATATACAACATAATGATTCAACGTATGAATGTATTGTGAAATGATCACAATAAGTACAATTTTTTTCCCTTGTAATGAGATCTTTCAAGAGCTACTGTCTTAGAAATTATCAAATATTCATCACAATGTTATTAACGATAGTCACCATGGTGTACATATGTCTCCAGGACTTACTGATTTTATTTTGACCACCCTCACCCAGTTTGCTCATCTGCCACCCCCACTTCTGGCAACCACCAATATGTTCTCTCTGTCCAAATTCACATTTATTTATTTGTTGTTTAGTTTTTAAATTTTTTCGATATTGCATGTGAGAGCTCTTGCTGTGTTTGTCTCTCTCTGACTTATTTTACTGTACCCTGTCTTTTACAGGGTATAATATCATTCGTTCATTCACCATACATTTATGGAGCATCTTCTACGTGCCAGGTGTGGATTATGTCCTAGAGTGAGACAGGGAGATGGGCATTCAACAAACAACCACAGGAATAAGTGCAGAGTCAGAAACTGAGAAGTGGCAGGAGAAAAAATAAGATGCTGGGAGGCAAGAAACAAGAGGACCTGAGTAGACTGAGGGTTAGGAAAGTGGCGCTTCAAACAGAGTCTTCTAGGATGACCTTGTCTTTGCTGGAAAAAAAGAGTGGAGCAGGGTGCAGGCAGCTACCAGTTAGAGTGATTGGAGTGAAGACCCAGAGCCAACAAGAGCTTTCTAGGGCTGTGGCCCACAGGGCTCCTGTGACCAGTGCAGGGTGGGCAAGGGGAGGGGGCTGGCAGGTGATAGACAAGGGCCTTCATCCTAATCACAAGTGAAGGCTGAGAAGGGCTTTACAAGGGAGTGACTGACTCACCATGAGAAGATCACGCAGGCTGGACTGAGGAGTACGGGAGGGGAGGCGGAGGGGAGTTTAATTATCTGTAACACAGTTTTTAAAGGCAACCTATTTTTCATATATTCAGTATGCCTTATTTTAAAGAATTCATTGGTTTGGTGTTGTTTGAGTTATAATTTTCAAAGTAATGAATGTCCCTATAGACAAAGTTACTGTGCACAGCAATGATGATGGCCTCAGATGAAATCCCTAGAGGCAGACTTACTGGCTCAGAGGACATACATGATTTTAAAGGCCATTTTTCCATATTGCCAAGTTCCCCTCTGGAAAGGCTGTGTAAATTTCAACTCCCCCAGGCAGGGAATAAATGTACTGATTTCCATACACCCTTGCCAACTCTGACTATAATTTTTTAAAAAAATCTGTGTCTTGATCAAATATTCATCACAATGTTATTAACGATAGTCACCATGGTGTACATATGTCTCCAGGACTTACTGATTTTATTTTGACCACCCTCACCCAGTTTGCTCATCTGCCACCCCCACTTCTGGCAACCACCAATATGTTCTCTCTGTCCAAATTCACATTTATTTATTTGTTGTTTAGTTTTTAAATTTTTTCGATATTGCATGTGAGAGCTCTTGCTGTGTTTGTCTCTCTCTGACTTATTTTACTGTACCCTGTCTTTTACAGGGTATAATATCATTCGTTCATTCACCATACATTTATGGAGCATCTTCTACGTGCCAGGTGTGGATTATGTCCTAGAGTGAGACAGGGAGATGGGCATTCAACAAACAACCACAGGAATAAGTGCAGAGTCAGAAACTGAGAAGTGGCAGGAGAAAAAATAAGATGCTGGGAGGCAAGAAACAAGAGGACCTGAGTAGACTGAGGGTTAGGAAAGTGGCGCTTCAAACAGAGTCTTCTAGGATGACCTTGTCTTTGCTGGAAAAAAAGAGTGGAGCAGGGTGCAGGCAGCTACCAGTTAGAGTGATTGGAGTGAAGACCCAGAGCCAACAAGAGCTTTCTAGGGCTGTGGCCCACAGGGCTCCTGTGACCAGTGCAGGGTGGGCAAGGGGAGGGGGCTGGCAGGTGATAGACAAGGGCCTTCATCCTAATCACAAGTGAAGGCTGAGAAGGGCTTTACAAGGGAGTGACTGACTCACCATGAGAAGATCACGCAGGCTGGACTGAGGAGTACGGGAGGGGGAGAGCGGAGGGGGAGTTTAATTATCTGTAACACAGTTTTTAAAGGCAACCTATTTTTCATATATTCAGTATGCCTTATTTTAAAGAATTCATTGGTTTGGTGTTGTTTGAGTTATAATTTTCAAAGTAATGAATGTCCCTATAGACAAAGTTACTGTGCACAGCAATGATGATGGCCTCAGATGAAATCCCTAGAGGCAGACTTACTGGCTCAGAGGACATACATGATTTTAAAGGCCATTTTTCCATATTGCCAAGTTCCCCTCTGGAAAGGCTGTGTAAATTTCAACTCCCCCAGGCAGGGAATAAATGTACTGATTTCCATACACCCTTGCCAACTCTGACTATAATTTTTTAAAAAAATCTGTGTCTTGATAGGCTAAAAACAAGCTCTCATGTTTTAATTTCTGTTTCTTTGATTACCAGCCCGAGAAAACATTTTTCGTAAGCATATGGGTTGTGTACTCTTCTGGAGTTGCTCCTGATCCTATATATGTATATCTCTGGATCAGAGCTCCTTCCAGCATATCACGTGCCTCTTTAAGATGCCTAACAGAAATTACACAAGATTTCCTGGCCAGGCTGACTCTAGCTCCAGGAAGACCATCTTCAAGGTTCAAACGTGCTGACAGGCCAAAGTGACCATCCTGTAAGCAGGAGAAAGAGAGAAAGTCAAGTTCCTCAGTCGTGTCCAACTCTTTGTGACCCATGGACAAGCCATGGAATTCTCCAGGCACGAATACTGAAATGGTAGCCTATCCTTTCTCCGAGGGATCTTCTCAACCCAGGGATCAAACCCAGGTCTCTTGCATTGCAGATGGATTCTTTACTGTCTGAGCCACCAGGGAAGTTCAATAATACTAGAATGGGTACCCTATCCCTTTTCCAGGGGATCTTCCCGACCCAGGAATTGAACCTAGGTCTCCTGCATTGCAGGCAGATTCTTTACCAACTGAGCTACCAGGGAAGCCCTGTGAGCAGGAGACTCAAGCATTTTTATTTATCACAGAGACTCATACAAAAAAGGGAAAAGTAAATAAATTAAAGAGATCCTAGTGATAGAAATACTCTTTTTTCTGCTGATACATAAAACAACTATGAGCTTTAAACATTTAACTGTTTAGTTGATCCTGTGCAGTGGAGATGCACCATGAGCCCTGGAGGCAATTTAAAATTTTCTAGTGCTGAAAAAAATAAATAAATACGTGAAATTAATTTGAATAACATTTAATTTAATCCAATGTATTTTCTTTCTTTCTTTTTTTGGGAGGCGGGGGTACTGCATGGGCCTCCCATAGCAGTGGCTTCTCTCGTCGGAGAGCATCGGCTCTGGGCACATGCGTTCCAGAGCACTGGCTCGGTAGTTGGATACATCTGTCCAGCCGCTCTGCGGCACGTGATTTTCCTAGGCCAGGGCTCGAACTGGCGCCCCTTGCCCTGCAAGGCGGTGTCCTTACCCACTGGGCCACCAGGGAAGTCCCTAATCCAGTGTATTTAGAATATCATGTTTTTGTTGTTGTTGTTTGAGACTTACCTAGTGACTCAGTGGTAAAGAATCTGGCTACCAGTGTGGGAGAGACAGGTTCCATCCCTGGGTCAAGGAAGATTTCCTGAGGAGGGAAATGGCAACCCACTTCAGTATTCTTTTTGGGGGGGTCCACATTGAATCTTAGTTACAGCATGTGGGATCTAGTTCTCTGACCGACATGAACCCAGGCCCCTTGTATGGGGACCTCAGAGTCTTAGCCACTAGACCACCAGGAAATCCCGTATTCTTGGAAAATGAGTCAAGTTCCTCAGTCGTGTCCAACTCTTTGTGACCCATGGACAAGCCATGGAATTCTCCAGGCACGAATACTGAAATGGTAGCCTATCCTTTCTCCGAGGGATCTTCTCAACCCAGGGATCAAACCCAGGTCTCTTGCATTGCAGATGGATTCTTTACTGTCTGAGCCACCAGGGAAGTTCAATAATACTAGAATGGGTACCCTATCCCTTTTCCAGGGGATCTTCCCAACCCAGGAATTGAACCGGGGTCTCCTGCATCACAGGCAGATTCTTTACCAACTGAGCTACCAGGGAAGCCCTGTGAGCAGGAGACTCAAGCATTTTATTTATCACAGAGACTCATACAAAAAAGGGAAAAGTAAATAAATTAAAGAGATCCTAGTGATAGAAATACTCTTTTTTCTGCTGATACATAAAACAACTATGAGCTTTAAACATTTAACTGTTTAGTTGATCCTGTGCAGTGGAGATGCACCATGAGCCCTGGAGGCAATTTAAAATTTTCTAGTGCTGAAAAAAATAAATAAATACGTGAAATTAATTTGAATAACATTTAATTTAATCCAATGTATTTTCTTTCTTTCTTTTTTTTTGGGAGGGCGGGGGTACTGCATGGGCCTCCCATAGCAGTGGCTTCTCTCGTCGGAGAGCATCGGCTCTGGGCACATGCGTTCCAGAGCACTGGCTCGGTAGTTGGATACATCTGTCCAGCCGCTCTGCGGCACGTGATTTTCCTAGGCCAGGGCTCGAACTGGCGCCCCTTGCCCTGCAAGGCGGTGTCCTTACCCACTGGGCCACCAGGGAAGTCCCTAATCCAGTGTATTTAGAATATCATGTTTTTGTTGTTGTTGTTTGAGACTTACCTAGTGACTCAGTGGTAAAGAATCTGGCTACCAGTGTGGGAGAGACAGGTTCCATCCCTGGGTCAAGGAAGATTTCCTGAGGAGGGAAATGGCAACCCACTTCAGTATTCTTTTTGGGGGGGTCCACATTGAATCTTAGTTACAGCATGTGGGATCTAGTTCTCTGACCGACAATTGAACCCAGGCCCCTTGTATGGGGACCTCAGAGTCTTAGCCACTAGACCACCAGGGAATCCCCACTCCCAGTATTCTTGGCTGGAAAATCCCACAGATGGAGGAGGCTGGTGGACTACTGTCCCTGGGGGTTGCAAGACAGACGCAACTTATATTTAATCTAATATATTTAAAATACATCAACATGTAATGTTCTATAGTTTTGGCAACTATAAAAGTCCATTTTACATTCTTTTTTTCATATTATGTCTTTGAAATTCAGTGTGTGTTGCATTTGCGGCACATCTCTCAGTGGACCAGTGTATTTCAAGGCCTCTAGTCACGTGTGGCCAGTGGCTTCCATACTGGACAGCGTGAGTCTGGGGAAGGACCCCGTTGAGAATCGCTGCTCTGTAGGATTGGGGAGCAGGAGAGGACTGTCACGGCTCGTGAGCCAGCGCTCACTGAAGACAGTGAAGGGAGAAGTTCCTGTGGTTGAGGAGTCGAGTGGTGAGGAGCTGGGCACAGGTTCCTCCGTGCAGCTCCCAGGACAGGTCCTTCACTTCTGGGTTGTTGTGAGGTCATGAGGTGCTGGTCGCTGGAGCTCTGCTTTGGTGGTAATGGCCCTGTCATGGCTGTGATGGTTTCACCATACACGACACAGTGGCTGTTTTAAAAAAGGGAAAGTTCTGACTGTTCAGAAGAGAGATGAATGAAGCAGAGAGGAGATTTTCTTGGAAGAAACTTTCTGTTGTGTTCATCTGAGCCTTTTGAATGCTGGTCTTAAGGATGTTTCTGCTCTTGCGGACAAATGGATTCGGATTCACCTTTAGGGACACTTTAGGGATGCCATGGACGGCCAGCAGGTGGTGCCAGAGACGGCTGGTAACCGTGGAAGGCGCTGACGGTCCAAGGCGTCTACAGCCTGGACCGCTGGCTGCAGATCCGCATTTGGGACTCAGATGCGGATTTGACGGAGAGCTGGCTGTGGAAATATACTTCATCCTTTATATGTGGGAAGTGGGTAACTGAAAAATTCATTCTTATTATCTATAATTAGCAGAAGCATATTTTGATAAATACTTTTACACTTTTAGTAAGTATTTATCAAAAGTCAGTTTTAGACCTGGCCAGGAAAGGTGGAAAAAATCTGTAAGGACATAATTTCAAAGGCTTGGTAGAAAAAAAGAATATAACATATCTCATTGATATATTTTATATTGATTACATGTTGATATGATAATACCTAGAGCAAAAAATATTAAACAGTTTAAACAAAAGATAGAGAAGTGCTGTAAGGAAATCAAACCAGTCCATCCTAAAGCAAGTCAACCCTGAATATTCACTGGAAGGACTGATGCTGAAGCTCCAATACTTTTGACCGCCTGATGTGAAGAGCTGACTCATTGAAAAAGGTCCTGAAGCTGGGAAAGATAGAAGGCATAAGGAGAAGGGGGTGACAGAGGATGAGAGAGTCAGACGGCATCACTCACTCAACGGACATGAATTTGACCAAACTCCGGGAGATTGTGGAGGACATAGGAGCCTGTGGGCTTCAGTCTGTGGGGTTGCACAGAGTTGGACACGACTGAGCGACCGAACAACACAGAGAAGTGCTTTGCAGAAGGAAGGACATAAGATAAGATTAATAATATTTGCTATGCAAACTGACCAGGGGTTAGGGATAGAACTTTAATCAGTAGTCCAGGGAGAGATTCTCAAGCAGAGTGAGAGGCTCAAGGAAACTTAGTTCAAAGGGGAAGAGACTCCGAATATTTTGAAATCTAACCCCTGCCTCCCTCAGTTGTTACTGAAAGCCCTTCTTCAGAATTCCTACTAGGAATGCTTGTCCCTCAGGCGCGAGCAGAGAGCCTGAGTGGACCTGCTTCACAGAAACCTAGACAAAGCAAGATTTCTTAGCTCAGAGAATATCAGTGGGCAGCCCCAGGCTGAATCTAGAACACATGCGTTTGCTGTCTGACTTGCCCCATGTTTTAAAAAATTTCCCAATTAGCTGTTAATATTTAAATTTGGATTTATTGCTGAAATATCCCAATTTTCACCTAGTACTGAGTACTGGCCTTTTTGGTCAGGATGTATATCCCTGTGCTTCCTTGCTTCCAGCTTCTCTCTTGACCTTGTGGTCATCTGAGTTTAGGACCTTTAACTGGAAGGAAATACAGCATTTTACCTCCATTCTCTGTTTTGGCGCAGTCTGAGAATTAAATTGACGTAACAGGATTAAGAGGAGAAAACATACAGATGTATTCAGTGGAAGTTTTATGTGACAAGGGAGCCCTCATAAGAAAATGAAGATTCAAAGAAACAGCAAACGTGGAAGGTGTTTTTGCTAATTTAAAAAGAGACTGTCAATTGTGGAAAAATAAACTGTGGAGAGGCTGAAGGAAGATAAGAATTATTTTAACAAACATGGTACAGAATTCTCTCAGCTATGATTCTCCATTGAAAAATGTTTCTTTTTTCTTTGTGCAGAGAGGGTATCATTCACATGTGAGTTTTTATCTCCTGTTTTCAGGAAGAAAAGGGGAGGTGAGAATGCCCTTATACCAGCTCTTTACAGTCCTTTAAGCTCCAAATAATCCTTATGCCAAAGTGACATCGTTTAGAGTGACATAATCTGCCTCCCTTCAAGCTGAACTGCTTCATCTCATTAAGATCTCTGTGTTCCACCATGGAAAAAAAGAGGGTATCATTTCTTGAAATGTCTGGGGTAAAAAGAAAGTACTTTTTGTTTTAATTCTCTTAATATTTTCCACTATAGGTGTTATCATAGCAACATGTAATCAATATAAAAGCTACCAAGGAGATACTTTCTAATCTTTTCTTCCACCATCCTTGCAGTGGAGATCTTACTCGGGAAAAAACATGTAGCCAGAGAGAAAGAGAGAGGGACAGAGACTCTGAAGAGAGAATAAACCTTCCAATGAACAGAAACAAACTTCAGCAGATAATTAATCCTGGATAAGAGAAAAAAAGAGGGTATTGTTTCTTTAAATGTCTGGGATAAAAAGAAAGTACAAAACAAACAAAAAAAATACCCGCCAAAAATCACAACCAGAATGATTGACTGGAAGCAGGAACAGTAGAATCTGCACTATAAAAAATTTAATCAGCAGTGGATGCATTTTAGAAAGTTCTCCCAAGTGCAGGGAAAGGTGATAAGGAGGAAAAGGGAGGAGGAGAGATTACAAGTTAACTTACAAATAATAGAAAATTTTGAAGAAAGTTATAAAGCCAACAGATTATGTGAAATAGCATAATAGAAGAAAACCTGCCCGGAACTGAAATATACTTGGATGGAAAGTGAATGTTTCATGGGTTTTTCAGGCTAACCCTGAAACAGAATCTAAGCCAAGATGAAGCCCGGTTAGAAATCTAAATTTCAGGGATGAATAGAGAGTTCTACATGTCTTCAAACAGAAAACTTTAAGAAAACAAAGGAAGTTACTCTAAAAGGACATAAATCAACTTATTTTAGCTTTCTCCCTGTAAGTAACCAACATCAGAAAAACATGGGTAAGACCTACAGAGTTCCAAGAGAATACGGCCAAGACCCAAGAATTGTATACTCTTTGACCAAAGGGTCCAAAGGATATGCAAACATTTCAGAAGATACAGCAGTAACTGTGAAATAGCTCCCTTTATGCAGAGTAACTCTAAATGTTTCATACCATAAATAGTTAAATCAGAAACAAACTAACACATGAGAAAACTGCAGAAAGAAACAAAAATGGCAACAGCACAATAGCTAGCTAGGAATTAGCTAAGTGAACAAAAATACAAGCAAGAAGAAAAAGAATGGTAAACCTCATTATTATCACCTATAACAGCTATTTGAATCCTCTAAAAACCTTTGGCCCGGAGGGATGACTGGTGCATCCACAATAATTTGTCATAAAGTGACTTTTAATCACCTTGAAATGTCCAGCCTAGCAGCTGCTCTGGAACGTTAAACAAAGCACCCAAACTAAGTTCTCAATGCCAGAATAACACTAGAGGGACTCATTCTCGGACTTCCTCCTCTGGGTGATTATTTCAGAATTGACTCTTTTCTCATATGCTCCACACATTTGTATCTGCAGCACCTGTCCATCATGGAGGTACTGGTCTAGTCTACATGCAGATGGCATAATTAAATCAGAGGACTTTACATCCCTTTGGCAGAATTAAATCAGAAGACTCAAGAACAGACAGTGGCAGTTTTACATTCTTATTTATTTAAAAATCTTTCTTGTCACCATAAAGTCTGATAATTGTGTAGAATAAGAGAGGCACACGATCCTAAGCTTTTGCTAAGGTAAATGTTTCCACTGGGCATTGAACTGTAAATTCCCACATCAGGACTTCAGCAGGAACCGTACTGCACTAAACATTTTCACAATGGATGTCACCCGACTCAGTGGGTTTTTGTTTTCCTTTTCACTCATGATTAATAATGTGCCAGCTCAGCAGGGCCTGCACCTGGTCTGCACTGTTCTTGCATCCATGAGACTTGAATGATTCCTCACACCAGCCAGTGGTTTTCTTTTTCTCTTTTTCTTCTTCCTCCTTTCCCTCCTCTTGCTCTTTCCTTTCCTGTCCCTTTCTTCCTCTTCTTTTTTCTTTTTAGAGCAGGATGTAAATGCCTCTGTTTTGAACAATGTCTTAAATCTATTTTCTATTGTGCTAGTTGCAAAGTCACAGAATTCTGGATAGTTAGACTTGGAAGAGGTCTTAGGAGCTGATCCACTTTAGCATACCAGCTGAAGCAGAAATGTCGTCTAGAGCGTCTAGACAATGGTTGGTTTTTAGTTTTCCTTGTTCACCTGCGGGGCCATGCCATGCACCACCTCAGCTTGGGACAAGCTCACTTCTGACTGAGAATCGTCTCCCCTGCAGAAACAAAAATGGCAACAGCACAATAGCTAGCTAGGAATTAGCTAAGTGAACAAAAATACAAGCAAGAAGAAAAAGAATGGTAAACCTCATTATTATCACCTATAACAGCTATTTGAATCCTCTAAAAACCTTTGGCCCGGAGGGATGACTGGTGCATCCACAATAATTTGTCATAAAGTGACTTTTAATCACCTTGAAATGTCCAGCCTAGCAGCTGCTCTGGAACGTTAAACAAAGCACCCAAACTAAGTTCTCAATGCCAGAATAACACTAGAGGGACTCATTCTCGGACTTCCTCCTCTGGGTGATTATTTCAGAATTGACTCTTTTCTCATATGCTCCACACATTTGTATCTGCAGCACCTGTCCATCATGGAGGTACTGGTCTAGTCTACATGCAGATGGCATAATTAAATCAGAGGACTTTACATCCCTTTGGCAGAATTAAATCAGAAGACTCAAGAACAGACAGTGGCAGTTTTACATTCTTATTTATTTAAAAATCTTTCTTGTCACCATAAAGTCTGATAATTGTGTAGAATAAGAGAGGCACACGATCCTAAGCTTTTGCTAAGGTAAATGTTTCCACTGGGCATTGAACTGTAAATTCCCACATCAGGACTTCAGCAGGAACCGTACTGCACTAAACATTTTCACAATGGATGTCACCCGACTCAGTGGGTTTTTGTTTTCCTTTTCACTCATGATTAATAATGTGCCAGCTCAGCAGGGCCTGCACCTGGTCTGCACTGTTCTTGCATCCATGAGACTTGAATGATTCCTCACACCAGCCAGTGGTTTTCTTTTTCTCTTTTTCTTCTTCCTCCTTTCCCTCCTCTTGCTCTTTCCTTTCCTGTCCCTTTCTTCCTCTTCTTTTTTCTTTTTAGAGCAGGATGTAAATGCCTCTGTTTTGAACAATGTCTTAAATCTATTTTCTATTGTGCTAGTTGCAAAGTCACAGAATTCTGGATAGTTAGACTTGGAAGAGGTCTTAGGAGCTGATCCACTTTAGCATACCAGCTGAAGCAGAAATGTCGTCTAGAGCGTCTAGACAATGGTTGGTTTTTAGTTTTCCTTGTTCACCTGCGGGGCCATGCCATGCACCACCTCAGCTTGGGACAAGCTCACTTCTGACTGAGAATCGTCTCCCCATCCTTGGAGGCAGGTGACCCCAACTTCCTCAGCAGGGTCTTCTGAATCTGAAAGGAGTGATTTTGTCCTCCCTAGTAATGAAGGTCACCATGCCCTTTTTCTTCTTTAAAATGTACCCGGCCAACTTTGACAAGTATGTGACTTGAACGCCCACAGAGAGCTTCAGTAGGATTTTTTGGTGATGCTTCCTGCTTGAATAATGACTCTAACTGCAGCAAGATCTGAGCATATAAAATAAAAAATACATGATGAGACTTAAAGACCCATGAATGGATCCATGGGTAAGACCTCTCTCGAGAGGCTTTCTCTCTTCCCAGGAGTACAGTATAACTGCTAAGAGTTTGGTTCTTGAGTCAGGCTACCTGGTTAAATCCCATCCCTACCCCTGAATAGTTCTGTGACTTTGGCCAGTCCCTACCTCATAGACTTGTTAAATGGATTAAGTAAGATAATGTATGTAAAATGCTTAATGTCATTCCTGGTACCTATGAAGAACAGTATTGTGTTAGCTGTTTTTTTAGTATGGCCATTACTGCAACTATATGTCAATGCCTAGGATTTTTACACTAAGCCATATTTTATGTACAAAGATTCTGATTCAGCAGGTGTAGATGAGCTCAGGTAGCTGCCTCTGTAGCAGACTAGCTGGTTGATTTCTGATGCAGATGGTTTTCAGGTCACATTTTGATAAATAGTTTGTTCTTTTATGTTTTCCATCCACCCTGGTCTGCACTGTTCTTGCATCCATGAGACTTGAATGATTCCTCACACCAGCCAGTGGTTTTCTTTTTCTCTTTTTCTTCTTCCTCCTTTCCCTCCTCTTGCTCTTTCCTTTCCTGTCCCTTTCTTCCTCTTCTTTTTTCTTTTTAGAGCAGGATGTAAATGCCTCTGTTTTGAACAATGTCTTAAATCTATTTTCTATTGTGCTAGTTGCAAAGTCACAGAATTCTGGATAGTTAGACTTGGAAGAGGTCTTAGGAGCTGATCCACTTTAGCATACCAGCTGAAGCAGAAATGTCGTCTAGAGCGTCTAGACAATGGTTGGTTTTTAGTTTTCCTTGTTCACCTGCGGGGCCATGCCATGCACCACCTCAGCTTGGGACAAGCTCACTTCTGACTGAGAATCGTCTCCCCATCCTTGGAGGCAGGTGACCCCAACTTCCTCAGCAGGGTCTTCTGAATCTGAAAGGAGTGATTTTGTCCTCCCTAGTAATGAAGGTCACCATGCCCTTTTTCTTCTTTAAAATGTACCCGGCCAACTTTGACAAGTATGTGACTTGAACGCCCACAGAGAGCTTCAGTAGGATTTTTTGGTGATGCTTCCTGCTTGAATAATGACTCTAACTGCAGCAAGATCTGAGCATATAAAATAAAAAATACATGATGAGACTTAAAGACCCATGAATGGATCCATGGGTAAGACCTCTCTCGAGAGGCTTTCTCTCTTCCCAGGAGTACAGTATAACTGCTAAGAGTTTGGTTCTTGAGTCAGGCTACCTGGTTAAATCCCATCCCTACCCCTGAATAGTTCTGTGACTTTGGCCAGTCCCTACCTCATAGACTTGTTAAATGGATTAAGTAAGATAATGTATGTAAAATGCTTAATGTCATTCCTGGTACCTATGAAGAACAGTATTGTGTTAGCTGTTTTTTTAGTATGGCCATTACTGCAACTATATGTCAATGCCTAGGATTTTTACACTAAGCCATATTTTATGTACAAAGATTCTGATTCAGCAGGTGTAGATGAGCTCAGGTAGCTGCCTCTGTAGCAGACTAGCTGGTTGATTTCTGATGCAGATGGTTTTCAGGTCACATTTTGATAAATAGTGCATTGAGGAAATCCATCGCCTTTAGGATGTAAAGGTTTTAGGGCCTTAGGAAGGCCCCAGGCAAAGTAAGGGTCTATCTCTCTTATCAGTTTGTTAACAAGTATTCATTCAGCAAATGGGCTCTGGAGAACCTGGTGCTCATGGTGCACTGCTCTTCAGCTGGTGAAATAGAGGCAAGACCACAGTTGCTACACAGAGTCCAGGGGAAGAGGAAACAAGGTCAATATGGGTGCCACTGGTGATAGATAAGAAAATGTTAGGTGATCCATAAATAAACATTTGAAAAAGTTAACTGTTTTGTATGACCTTCTCTTGGAAATGGATACTGGTTTTCCACATACAGTAGTGATGGAAAGTTTATTTAAAAGGCAAAATAATTTCATTTAAAAGAGCGGGTTGATGGAAACAAATCTATTTAAGAAGTGGTAGAAGTGGCAGATAGAGCAAAATCCTCAAAGTGTAACATGAATGTCTAAAGTTTACGAAATGCTGAATTGTGGGTAGGAGGGTCACGTTGTACTCAGTGTGGTTCTTTAAGTAGAGGAAAGGCCAGTGAACTCAGCCTTCTGGGAGGGCAACAGCAGGTGGTGGTCTTTCTCCTCTTCTCTTCCAGTTCATCATCTTAATTACAAGGGAAAAAGCACTTGTCTGTAAGGGGCACTCACTCCTCTCACTGCTTTTCCTGACTTACCTTTTTGAGTTCTCATAAGATAGAATGAATATTGTCTTCATCATACAGATGAGGAAATCATGATCATGGAGCTCATAAGAAGAAGAAGGATTTGAACCCAGGCAGCTCACTCTGACCTCTGCTTTCAAACTGATATCCCTCCATCTTGGCCTAATAGGGATGAAAACAAGTGGTCATGATGAGGGCCTGGAGGAGATGTTTGTGGTGTGTGTGTGTGTGTGTGTGTGTGTGTAGGTGAGGAGGTCTGGCAAAATTGGCAGCATAATTATAATTTGTGGGGCTTGGTGGAAAAATGACAGTGTGGGATTCTTTGTTTAAAATTATGAGGAATTTAAAGATGAAGAGCATTTTGAAGCAAATAGGCGGGCTTTCAGAGACCAAGCCTGTGTTCTTAAGTTGCACACCTATCCACACGGCCAGCCTTAGGACTCAGCTTAGAATGGTGAGGGGCTGAGATAGAGGCAAACATGGGACCCCAGGACCCTGCACCCTTTTCCCCCTTTTCTGATAACCAACATGAGGAGTTGTTGTCATAAAGCAATTTTCTCCTGGTCTCCGTGCCCTTTGAAGAGAAGAAAACGTCCACAAACACTTAGTCAGATAAGAAAGGTTCCAGTGCTCTGTGATGACTGCAGAGACCTTAACACAGCTCCAAATGTCAATATTCCTTCAGTGGGTTCTGCAAATAAGAGTCCTGTGGGTAATTACATTTTTAATAAAATACAGTTTGCAGATTGATAGTCAAATAGATTTCCTGTTCTAGAAGCTGAGCCGTTCTTCCCAGGCCTGTCATCATGCCCTCCTCACGCTGCTCGCTTCTTGCAAATCTTTCATAATTAGGAAAAGAGTTGTTCATCGACTTAAACCTTCATACACTCTCAGTTCCTGCTAATTTGCTGTGTGAAAGAGCTAAGTGTTATGAAAATCGCCATTTATTGCCTCATATTCATAATGTGCCTGTGTAATGAAATGAAGTAGAAATGAATTATTTGGGAATGTCATTGGTGGCTGCAGACCTCAATGATAAATAATCAGGTGCGTGGAAGGTTTAAATGGAATTTTCATAGAAAAACGGACATAATACCTTGTTTCATTAAGCAGCCTTGATACATGAAAGCCTAGATTTATAAAATACATTTCAGGCATCATTATTTACTTTCCAAGATGATTTTTCAGCTTAGCAAAAACATTTGGTATAATTTTCTTTCGAAGAACTAGCCGCCTAGTATTTGAAGTGGACTTTCATTTAAGAAGCGATCAATTTGTACGCAATTGTTCAGGATGCCCTCTTTGTGCAGAGAGCAAGGCACACCCATGGTTCCCTGGAAGAGAAATAATGTGCTTCTGAATTCTGTGTTGTTTTGTGTTCAGGACTGGTATTGCCCTTGGCATCCAACTTCAATTTCATTAAATCTGCATTGATGGGTCCTATTATGAGCAGCCTCTAATCTGAACAAATATGCAGTTTTGTCAAATTAATGCCTGTTTTTAAAATTTCCTTTTCACAAAACATGCAATCTCTGGAACAATAAGGAGCTTCTCTGATGAATCCTTCTAGCTGAATGGTGATTGTCAGAAGTGAATAAACATTTATAGACATTCGAAGAGTGATACTCCTTTTAGGAAGGATCTGGACTGGTTTATTAGCACCCCCCTGCAGGGAAAAATACACATTTTTCTGTAAACATGATAGTTGTCAGACTCATTAGATGCTCATTCCGGACAACTGATATGTTGTGGGGCACATAGTAGTGAAAGTGTTTAACCTCAATTTGAGACTTAAACCCAGGGCCCAGACTTAGTCAAACCTGTTTGGGACTTGAACCCATGCAGCTGGGACTCAAACCCAGCCAAAAGCCTGTTAATTAAAATCACTCACCCAATGTCTGGACCCACTGAGGTTCAGGTTCTTCATGTCTCTTTGCAGAGAAGAATTCATCAAGAGACAAAGTAATAGGTAAGAAATGGATTTATTCAGATTCAGAGAAAGCGCACTCCACAGAGAGTGTGGGCCATGGCAAAGCAAATTCAGTGGCCTCGAAAGCATGGTGTTCTTAGCTTTTATAGGCTGGGTAATTCTATATGCTAATGAGTGGGAGGGTTATTCCAGCTCTTTTAGGGAGGGGTAGAACTGTCATGGCGCCTCTGGGTGTGTCATTTAGCTTGCTGACTGAGGATTGAGGTCTGGTCTGCCATCTTGGACCCATTTGATTCTAATGGGTTTATGCTGTGTCCTTGGTCTGTCATTCTTTTCAAAAATTGTGCCCTGCCCCTTTCCCTCCTAACCCTTACAGTAGGTGGACAATAATAGATGAATACATGGATGCGTCAAGAAAACACTTCTGTATGAACATTCCAGACAACAAGATGGTAACCATTCCGTTACCTGGAGCCTTAGTCAAAGGAATTTCCAGGTAGCTTTTTATTGTACATAGAAATATGTGGTCATAAATATAGGCTCAAAGAATACCAAACAAAGCTGGTCATGAGCTTAAAACCTATTTAGTCACACCTTGAGACAGGAAAAATGAGATGATAATGACAATTATGATGGAAATGCTATTCGTTGAGCACCTGCTATTGTAGACCCTTGGTGCTTCCCTGGTGGCTTAGATGGTAAAGAATCTGATGGACACTCAAGTACAATCCCTGGGTCAGAAAGATTCCCTGGAGAAGGGAATGGCTGCCCACTCCAGTATTCTTGCCTAGAGATTTCCATAGACAGAGGAGTCCGGTGGGCTACAGGCCATGGGGTTGCAGAGAGTCATCAGACATCACTGACACACACACATTGTAGACCCCTTACACATATTGCCTCATTGCGTTTTCATAATAACCTTGTTGTTCAGTCACTAAATCGTGTCTGATTCTTTGTGACCCCATGGACTGCAGCACCCTGTCCTTCACTGTGTCCTGGAGTTTGCTCAAACTTATGTCCATTGAGTAACTTTGAAAGATAGGTATTGCTATGCCATTTAATGGGTTTCCCTGGTGCTCATTTGGTAAAGAATCAGCCTGCAAAGCAGGAGACCCAGATTCGATCCCTGGTTGGAGAAGATCCCTTGGAGAAGGAAATGGCAACCCACTCTGGTATTCCTGCCTGGAAAGTCCCACGGACAGAGGAGCCTGGCAGACCACAGTCCATGGGGTTACAAAGAGTCAGACGTGACTGAGCATTCACGCATAGCCTAGGACACCATTTTACAGATGGGGAAAGTAAGGCTTAAAGAGGTAAAATAATGTCATCAAGGCCACACAGTAGCTGGAAAACAGATCTTTTCTTTGGCTCCAAAGTTCACTTTCTTTTTTTTTTTTAAAGATTTATTTATTTATTTTGGGTGGGGGTTGGGTTGGGGAGGGAGGGGAGCAGGCGGGCCACTTCTATTGGTCTTTCATTTCTCTATTTTCATCCGTCTTTGTTCTTTGGCTCCTGTGGGCCTCCCATCGCGGTGGCCTCTGTTGTCGCAGAGCACCGGCCCTGGGCACATGCGCTCCAGAGCTCCGGCTCGGTAATTGGACACATCAGTCCAGCCGCTCCGCGGCACATGGGATCTTCCCAGGCCAGGGATCGAACCGGCGCCCCTTGTGCAAGGCGGTGTCCTTACCCACTGGACCACCAGGGGAAGCCCTCAAAGTTCACTTTCTTTTCCCTCCCTGTATTATCCCTACACAGGGTCCTCGAGCTTGTCATTGCTGGAGGCAGGATCAGAAAGAAAGCAAGTCTCTAGGCTCTTCCTCAGTGTTCTTGGCTCCCTGGCAAGCTACTACAGAACTCAGACAAAAGAAAGGAGCAAATGCTAATCAAAGGACTTTGAAAGACAAACCCAAATTTTAACTCTCACCATCAAGCCTTATAAAACGGGGGCCAAAAGTCATCCTCAGCAAGTCTGTTACAAATTGGACAAATGGATTCAGGGTACCCTTGAGACATTTTAAGGCAATCAGGGTGAGATGTGCAAATGTAGTGGAAAAATTATACCATTGGCAGTCACGGCTTCAGGTCATGATGTGATCCCTGTTAGTCTTGTGATCTTGAGCACTTATCCTCTTTGAACTTGCCTACTCATTTACAAAACAGGAGCAATACAAGCATCCACCTGACAGAGTGGTGATATTACACGAGATCTGGTCTAGGAAATGCTTTCTAGACTAAAATAGAGTTTATGCATTTTTTATTCCCAGTCCGCGTATGCTTCTTTTGTAATTTTTCAGTTTTTTCCCTTTTTTTTTTGGAGGAGAGAAGACTTTGGTTTTGCTGTACAGACCTTGTTTTATAGGTATTTTATAAACATTTTAATTTAGGTTTGTCTTGTGTGCTTTCTTTGATTGCTTTGATAGTAAACAGTGATTTCCCCTTTGCAATGGACGTTATTACAATTTATTCCAATGCTTATTATAATAATATTGGAGAAATCACATTCAGTATCTGGATCAGAAAATTATTTGCACACAAGAGGTGTGAAGGGATAAGGTTAGCAGTAATAAATGTTGAAATCAGATCTCCAGAATGTCAGCTGGTGGTTAGGTGAGGAGGAGCCAGGCCAAAGTCCAGCTGGATGAATGAATGGATGCTGAGGGCCCAGAACTGGGGACATAATTGTGCCTGAAGCTGCCCAGCAAACACCACAAGCTGTATGTGTACTCTGTAGAGTCTCCCTTTAAACGTGTTACCAGTCCAAGTTCTCTCTTCGCCCCATGACAGGGCAATGAATCTGAGAGACCAGGTGTTGAGGCAAGGAAAATGACTTTATTTAGAAAGCAGCTCCCTCCTGTACCCGGTCCATTGCTGGAGGCAGGATCAGAAAGAAAGCAAGTCTCTAGGCTCTTCCTCAGTGTTCTTGGCTCCCTGGCAAGCTACTACAGAACTCAGACAAAAGAAAGGAGCAAATGCTAATCAAAGGACTTTGAAAGACAAACCCAAATTTTAACTCTCACCATCAAGCCTTATAAAACGGGGGCCAAAAGTCATCCTCAGCAAGTCTGTTACAAATTGGACAAATGGATTCAGGGTACCCTTGAGACATTTTAAGGCAATCAGGGTGAGATGTGCAAATGTAGTGGAAAAATTATACCATTGGCAGTCACGGCTTCAGGTCATGATGTGATCCCTGTTAGTCTTGTGATCTTGAGCACTTATCCTCTTTGAACTTGCCTACTCATTTACAAAACAGGAGCAATACAAGCATCCACCTGACAGAGTGGTGATATTACACGAGATCTGGTCTAGGAAATGCTTTCTAGACTAAAATAGAGTTTATGCATTTTTTATTCCCAGTCCCGCGTATGCTTCTTTTGTAATTTTTCAGTTTTTTCCCTTTTTTTTTTGGAGGAGAGAAGACTTTGGTTTTGCTGTACAGACCTTGTTTTATAGGTATTTTATAAACATTTTAATTTAGGTTTGTCTTGTGTGCTTTCTTTGATTGCTTTGATAGTAAACAGTGATTTCCCCTTTGCAATGGACGTTATTACAATTTATTCCAATGCTTATTATAATAATATTGGAGAAATCACATTCAGTATCTGGATCAGAAAATTATTTGCACACAAGAGGTGTGAAGGGATAAGGTTAGCAGTAATAAATGTTGAAATCAGATCTCCAGAATGTCAGCTGGTGGTTAGGTGAGGAGGAGCCAGGCCAAAGTCCAGCTGGATGAATGAATGGATGCTGAGGGCCCAGAACTGGGGACATAATTGTGCCTGAAGCTGCCCAGCAAACACCACAAGCTGTATGTGTACTCTGTAGAGTCTCCCTTTAAACGTGTTACCAGTCCAAGTTCTCTCTTCTCGCCCCATGACAGGGCAATGAATCTGAGAGACCAGGTGTTGAGGCAAGGAAAATGACTTTATTTAGAAAGCAGCTGACGGTGAAGATGGCAGGCTAGCACCTCGAAATAAACCATCGTATTGGGGGTTGGATGCCCAGTTATTTTATAGGTCAGACTTGGGGGAGGTAAGGAAGCAAAGCAAAAAGGCTGTTAATCTTGCAAACATCTAGAATGGCAAGTCTCAGGCAGGGCAAGTGTTTTTTTTTTTTTTCTTTTTTCTTCCAGCTAATGGCCGTTTTCACCACTCACGCATGAATTTTTCATTAAATACTGTATCCGGCTTCCCTGACACCTACACCGACCCCAGGCGCGTTTGCGGAGAGAAGGCAGCCTTGCCAGGCAGGCCCAGCATTCTCTCCACCTCAGCCTGGGACAGGGCAAGTGTTAACTTCTCTCTTCCTGCCACCTACAGGTGGACAGGATTCTTGAACAAAGGCATTTTACTTAAAGAATTAGGCAGAGGGGCAGGGTCCTACAGGCAAGCCATTAAGTATGATTATAATAATAGCAACAGACAGTAAGTCAAAGAAACAGTTTGCAACTTGGAGCCAGAACTGGTTTTCTCGCTGCAACAGGAGTTTTGTATTACATCCATGCCAATACAGGGGAAAATCAGTCTTTTTAATTATACATATTTTATTGGGTATGCGGTGATATCTCTCTGTGGTTTTAATTGCATTTCCCTGAAAATTAAATATCTACCTAGCTTATGAGCCCAGTTATTCCACTCATGGGTATTTACCTAAGGGAAATAAAAATATATATCCAAGCACAGCCGTTTTTAAGAATATTCATGGAAACTTTCTTTATTCAGAATAACCTTAAACTGAAAATAATCAAATGTGTATCAATAGGAGAACACATAAATAAATTACAGTATATTCTCACTATGAAATACTACTCAGCAATAAAAATGGAACATATTACTGTAATTAGCAACATAACGAATCCCCAAAACATCATGCTAAGTTTAAAAAGTTAGGTCTAAAAGAATGCATACTGTGTGGTTATGTGCTAAGTCACTTCAGTTGTATCTGACTCTTTGCGACGCTATGGACTGTAGCCTACCTGGCTCCTCTGTCCATGGGATTCTCCAGGCAAGAATACTAGAGTGGGTTGCCATGCTTTCCTCCAGGGAATCTTCGTAACCCAGGAATCAAACCAAGGTCTCTTATGTCTCCTGCTTTGGCAGGCAGGTCCTTTGCCACTAGTGCCATCTAGGAAGCCACTGTGTAATTAGAGGTAAGGCTAATTTATGGTGATAGGAATCAGAACATTGGTTCCCTCCGGTGAGGGTGGGATCAGAATTCCCTGGGAAAGGAGACTGTAGGACTTTCTGAAGAAGTAGTTTACATTTCAATAGGAGTGTGGATTTCACAGATGTGTACACTTTGTCAAAATCCACCAAGAAACCAACACAATGTTGTAAAGCAATTGCCCTCCAATTAAAAATGAAATTAAAAAAATCCCACCAAATTGGAATACTTAGTCTGTGTTTTCTACTGTATCTCATAAGTTGCATCTTATAAGATTGATTTATAAAGTAAAAAGCCAAAGTATTGAAATGGGGGCCTTTTGGCTGTTGAGGAATCTTAAAGCCTTCACACAGAATGAGCCCAAGGACCTAGCCCGCAGAGGAGAGATTTGGGAGAAGGCAGAAGAGCTGACTTCCCCGGGCAGCTCTGGGGTGTCCTGTGATGAAGGGAAGAGCCGCCCACTGTGAGTCGCTTTAGAGGAGAGACAAAGCGAGGGCCAGGGAAGCTGAGGATGTGGGAAGCTGAGGATGTGAGGTGTGTGGAGAGAAGTTCTTTTAGACTTACATATTTCTTGTGGTAGAGTGGGATGTCTCCTTGTCACTCGGTGGAGGCTTCTTGTCAAAGGTATTGGAGAGCAGGTCCTGTAGTGATCAGGGATTGAACTAGAAGGCCTCAGCTAAACTGTTTTAAAATTAAGAAAAACATAAACATAAATTACAGAATTCCACATGCTACTCAGCAATAAAATGGAACATATTACTGTAATTAGCAACATAACGAATCCCCAAAACATCATGCTAAGTTTAAAAAGTTAGGTCTAAAAGAATGCATACTGTGTGGTTATGTGCTAAGTCACTTCAGTTGTATCTGACTCTTTGCGACGCTATGGACTGTAGCCTACCTGGCTCCTCTGTCCATGGGATTCTCCAGGCAAGAATACTAGAGTGGGTTGCCATGCTTTCCTCCAGGGAATCTTCGTAACCCAGGAATCAAACCAAGGTCTCTTATGTCTCCTGCTTTGGCAGGCAGGTCCTTTGCCACTAGTGCCATCTAGGAAGCCACTGTGTAATTAGAGGTAAGGCTAATTTATGGTGATAGGAATCAGAACATTGGTTCCCTCCGGTGAGGGTGGGATCAGAATTCCCTGGGAAAGGAGACTGTAGGACTTTCTGAAGAAGTAGTTTACATTTCAATAGGAGTGTGGATTTCACAGATGTGTACACTTTGTCAAAATCCACCAAGAAACCAACACAATGTTGTAAAGCAATTGCCCTCAATTAAAAATGAAATTAAAAAAATCCCACCAAATTGGAATACTTAGTCTGTGTTTTCTACTGTATCTCATAAGTTGCATCTTATAAGATTGATTTATAAAGTAAAAAGCCAAAGTATTGAAATGGGGGCCTTTTGGCTGTTGAGGAATCTTAAAGCCTTCACACAGAATGAGCCCAAGGACCTAGCCCGCAGAGGAGAGATTTGGGAGAAGGCAGAAGAGCTGACTTCCCCGGGCAGCTCTGGGGTGTCCTGTGATGAAGGGAAGAGCCGCCCACTGTGAGTCGCTTTAGAGGAGAGACAAAGCGAGGGCCAGGGAAGCTGAGGATGTGGGAAGCTGAGGATGTGAGGTGTGTGGAGAGAAGTTCTTTTTAGACTTACATATTTCTTGTGGTAGAGTGGGATGTCTCCTTGTCACTCGGTGGAGGCTTCTTGTCAAAGGTATTGGAGAGCAGGTCCTGTAGTGATCAGGGGATTGAACTAGAAGGCCTCACGACTCTGCTCGTAAACTGTGCAGCTACAAGAACTGTCAGCTACCAAGTGAAGCGTGATCTTTAGAGTCAGATTTCAGATCTCTTTGAAGCTGGAGGTCTTGAATCTACCGCAAAAGAGACGATCTTTGGCAAATTCACTTTTTTTAGTCTCAGTTTCCACATATTACAAGGGGTTGTATGTGTGCGTGTTCTTTCTAATTTGTAATCCACTTGCAATACTATATGGCCTCAAAGAATTACAGCTGCAGCTGAAACTGCAGTGATTAATGGAAAGGACCTAGCAAAGCACCTAACACATACTGAGGGCATAATAAATGTTCAATAAATTTTTACCATTATTAATACTATTGCTACTATTTATGATTTTAAGAATTTTAGATATCAGCAAATACCAAAGGTAGAAGTTTGGGGTCAAAATTTAGGAGCACATACAAAATCTCTTGTAATAGGTCCTGAAAGGGGCTGTTATGTCTCTCAGAAAGCATTATTAATGCGCCACAGGTTATTTTAAAAATGGGAAAAATAGGGACTTCCCTGGTGGTCCAGTGGGTAAGGACACCGCCTTGCAGTGCAAGGGGCGCCGGTTCGATCCCTGGCCTGAGAAGATCCCACGTGCCGCAGAGTGGCTGGACTAATGTGTCCAATTGCTGAGCTGGAGCTTTGGAGCGCATGCGCCCAGAGCTGGTACTCTGCGACAACAGAGGCCACTGCGATGGGAGGCCCACATGGGCCAAAGAACAAAGATGGATGAAAATGGAGAAATGAAAGACCAATAGAAGTGGCCCGCCTGCTCCCCTCCCTCCCCACCCCACCCACACCAAAATAAATAAATAAATAAATCTTTAAAAAAAAAATGGGAAAATAAACCTGTGTGGAAGAAGCAAACTTTGTAGATTAAAAAAATGTCCAATGCTTGTGTGTCTGGTATAAAGTGATTCTTTTGTACGTGCTTATATTTTTGCTTGGCTTTGAGTCACAGTGGTCTAGTCAAGGTGTAGTTGGTAGGATTAAGCTGACCTTGTTCCCCATTCTGTGGGGCAGATCACAGTAGCAAAATGAACACTTTCAGTCAATAGTGGATTGATTTCAGATAGTCTATGTAATTTCCCAAAAAGTTCTGATGGATTAAAATTTTCATTTATTTGGGATAGTTCATTTAGTCACATGGGTCATAATTTAAAAGGAACAAAAAAATGTAGAGTAAAACATACCCCATTTGACCCCACTTCCCCAGTTCTCTAGCCATTCAGGTTCTCTCTCCAAAAGTAAAGAATTTTGCCAATTTCTTGTGTATCTATGTAACCACATTTTATGCCATTTCTGGATCTTTTTTCTACATACACAGTAGTTTACTTCACCTAACAGTATTTTATTTTTGAAGTGGAGAACTTTCTTTCATTTCAGTGACTGCGTAGTATTCCATTGCATGCAGTTAATCACACTATTTAACCAATCTGGTATTGATGGACATTTAGGTTCTCCTCTACTTTTCCTCACCCAAGCAAGGCTTCAGTAGACAATTTGTTTGCTAGGTCATTTGGCACAAGTATGTCTGTAGGATAAATTTCTGGATGTGGAATTGCTGAGTAAAATGTCATATGCACTTTTTAAAATTTATTTACTTTTTTAAAATTGGGGTTTGGTTGTTTTACAATGTTAAATCAATTTCAGATGTACAGTGAAGTTATTGATACATGTCTTTTACAGAATTTTGTTGTTTACAGCTATACATAATCCCAAAACAGTCATAGGTATATCCCCGATTCCTCCCACCCAAGCCCCCTCCCCCTTTCCCCTCGTCCCACCCCATAGGATGATGCATAGCCCCCATGTAAGTTCCCTTAGTTTTACAGCTTAATCACAATGGTTGTCTCTTTTACATAGGTTTTCCTGTTACTCTTTCCATACCTCTTGCCTGATCTTCCCTCCCCTCAATGTCCATAGGTCTGTTCTCTATGTCTGTTTCTCCATCGCTGCTCTGTGTGTGTATCTATCAGTATGATCTTACTGGATTCCATATATATGTGTTAGGATACTATACTCGTCCTTCTCTTTCTTACTTACTTCACTTTGTATAATAGGTTCTAGGTTCATCCACCTCATTAGGACTGATTCTTCTGCAGTTCTTTTTGTAGCTGAGAAGTATTCCATTGTATATATGTACCAGAGCTTCTTTATCCATTCATTCATCAATGGACATCTAGGTTGCTTCCATATTCTAACTATTGTATAGAGAGCTGCATTAAACAGTGGGGTACAGGTGTCTCTTTCAATTTTTGATTTCTTCAGGGTATAAGCCTAATAGCGGGATTGCTGGGTGGTATGGTGCTTCTATTTTGAATTTTTTAAGAAGTCTCCATACTGTCTTCCATAGAGGCTGTATCAATTTACATTCCCACCAGCAATGCAAGAGTGTTCCCTTTTCTCCACACCCTCTCCAGCATTTATTGTTTGTAGATTTGTTGATGATGGCCATTCTGACTGATGTGAGGTTTGCATTTCTGTGATAATGAGCGACATTGAGCATCTTTTCATGTGTTTTTTGGCCAAGTGTATGTCTTCTCTGGAGAGATGTCTCTTTAAGTCTTTGTTCCATTTTTTGATTGAGTTGTTTGTTATTTTTGGTGTTAAGTTGTCTGAGTTGTTTGTATATTTTGAAAATTATTTCCTTGTCTGTTGTTTCATTTGCTGTGATTTTCTCCCATTTTGTGGGTTGTCTGTTCACCCTTTTTGTAGATTGTTTTGCTGTGCAAAAGCTTGTAAGTTTCATTAGGTCCCACATATTTATTTTTGTTTTTATTTCTGATATTCTAGAGGGTGGGTCATAGAAGGTCTTACTTTGATTTATGTCATTGAGTGTTTTGCCTGTATTCTCCTCTAACAGTTTGATGGTTTCTGGTTTTACATTTAGGTCTTTAATCCATTTTGACTTTATCTTTCTGTGTGGTGTCAGGGAATGTTCCAACTTCATTTTTTTACATGTAGCTGTCCAATTTTCCCCAGTACCATTTGTTGAAGAGGCTGTCTTTTTCCCATTTTATAGTTTTGCCTCCTTTGTTAAAAATAAGGTACCCATAGGTGCATGGGTTTATCTCTGAGTTCTCTATCTTGTTCCACTGGTCTATGTTTCTGTTTTTGTGCCAGTACCATACTGTCTTGATGACTGGTGCTTTGTAGTATAGTCTGAAGTTAGGGAGGCTGATCCCTCCAGCTCCATTCTTCTTTCTCAGAATTGCTTTGGCTATTCGAGGTCTTTTGTGTTTCCACATGGACTGTGCTATTCTTTGGCCTAGTTCTGTGAAGAATGTCATTGGTAGTTTGATAGGGATCGCATTGAATCTGTAGATGATATTTGGTAGCATGGTCATTTTCATGATACTCATTCTTCTGACCCAGGAACATGGAATATCTCTCCATCTTTATAAGTCATCTCTGATTTCTTTCATTAGTGTCTTGTATTTCCTGTGTACAGTTCTTTTGTCTCTTTCGGTAGGTTTATTGCTAGATATTTTATTGTTTTGGTTGCAATGGTGAATGGGATTGCCTCCTTGATTTCTCTTTCTGACTTTTCATTGTTTGTATATAGGAATGTGAGTGATTTCTGTGCATTGATTTTGTATGCTGTGACTTTGCTGAATTTGTTGGTTAGCTCTAGTAGTTTTCTAATAGTGTCTTTGGGGTTTTTGATGTATAGTATCATGTCATCAGCAGATAGAGAGAGTTTTACTTCTTTTTCAATATGGATTCCTTTAATTTCTTTTTCTTCTCTTACTGCTATAACTAGAACTTCCAAGACTAGGTTGAATAATAGTGGTGAAAGTGGACACCTTTGTCTTGTTCCTGATCTTAGAGGAAATGCTTTCAGGTTTTCACCATTGCGAATAATGTTTGCTGTGGGCTTCTCATAGAAGGTCTTACTTTGATTTATGTCATTGAGTGTTTTGCCTGTATTCTCCTCTAACAGTTTGATGGTTTCTGGTTTTACATTTAGGTCTTTAATCCATTTTGACTTTATCTTTCTGTGTGGTGTCAGGGAATGTTCCAACTTCATTTTTTTACATGTAGCTGTCCAATTTTCCCCAGTACCATTTGTTGAAGAGGCTGTCTTTTTCCCATTTTATAGTTTTGCCTCCTTTGTTAAAAATAAGGTACCCATAGGTGCATGGGTTTATCTCTGAGTTCTCTATCTTGTTCCACTGGTCTATGTTTCTGTTTTTGTGCCAGTACCATACTGTCTTGATGACTGGTGCTTTGTAGTATAGTCTGAAGTTAGGGAGGCTGATCCCTCCAGCTCCATTCTTCTTTCTCAGAATTGCTTTGGCTATTCGAGGTCTTTTGTGTTTCCACATGGACTGTGCTATTCTTTGGCCTAGTTCTGTGAAGAATGTCATTGGTAGTTTGATAGGGATCGCATTGAATCTGTAGATGATATTTGGTAGCATGGTCATTTTCATGATACTCATTCTTCTGACCCAGGAACATGGAATATCTCTCCATCTTTATAAGTCATCTCTGATTTCTTTCATTAGTGTCTTGTATTTCCTGTGTACAGTTCTTTTGTCTCTTTCGGTAGGTTTATTGCTAGATATTTTATTGTTTTGGTTGCAATGGTGAATGGGATTGCCTCCTTGATTTCTCTTTCTGACTTTTCATTGTTTGTATATAGGAATGTGAGTGATTTCTGTGCATTGATTTTGTATGCTGTGACTTTGCTGAATTTGTTGGTTAGCTCTAGTAGTTTTCTAATAGTGTCTTTGGGGTTTTTGATGTATAGTATCATGTCATCAGCAGATAGAGAGAGTTTTACTTCTTTTTCAATATGGATTCCTTTAATTTCTTTTTCTTCTCTTACTGCTATAACTAGAACTTCCAAGACTAGGTTGAATAATAGTGGTGAAAGTGGACACCTTTGTCTTGTTCCTGATCTTAGAGGAAATGCTTTCAGGTTTTCACCATTGCGAATAATGTTTGCTGTGGGCTTCTCATATATGGCTTTCACTATATTGAGGTAGGTTCCATCTATGCCCAGTTTTTGAAGCGTTTTTTTTTTTTTATCATAAATGGATGTTGGATTTTGTCAAGGGCTTTTTCTGCATCTACTGAGATTATCATGTGATTTTTGTTTTTTAATTTGTTGATATGGTGTGTCACATTGATTGATTTGTGAATATTGAAGAATCCTTGCATGCCTGGGAGGGCTGCTCACTTGATCATGATGCATGAGTTTTTTGATGTGTTGTTGAATTCTGTTGAGGATTTTGTTGCCTAAATTCATCTGTGATATTGGCCTGTAATGTTTTTGTCATGTGTGTTGTCTTTGCCTAGTTTTGAAATCAGGGTGATCGTGGCCTCATAGAATGTGTTTGGAAGTGTTCCTTCTTGTGCAATTTTTTGAAAGAGTTTTAGAAGGATAGGCATTAGTGAATATTTATTTACTTTTTTATTGAAGAATAATTGCTTTACAGAATTTTGTGGTTTCTGCCATACATCAACATGAATCAACCATCTGGAGAAGGCAATGGTTGCCCACTCCAGTATTCTTGCTTGGAGAATTCCGTGGATAGAGGAGACTGATGGGTTACAGTCCATGGGGTTGCAGAGAGTTGGACACAACTGTGTACTAATCCTTTTACTTTCTTATGCACTTTTAATATGTTTATTTAGTTTTGGCTGAGTGGGTCTTCCTTGCTGCTCACATTTCTCTCGTTGCAACAAGCGGAAGCTATCCTTCACTCTGATGCATGAGCTTCTTATGGTGGTGGCTTCTCTTGTTGGGGAGCATGTGCTCTAAGTACTTGGACTTCAGTAGTTGTGGCATGTGGGCTCAGCAGTTGCAGTTTCCGCACTCTGGAGCACAGGCTCAGTAGCTGTGGCACACGGGCTTACTTGCTCCAAGACATGTGGGATCTTCCTGGACGAGGGATCAAACCTGTGTTCCCTGCATTGGCAGACAGATTCTTTACCACAGAGCCACTGGGAAGCCCAGCATGTGCACTTTAAAACATTTGCCAGGGCTTTCCTGGTAACTCAGTGGTGAAGAGTTCGCCTGCCAATGCAGGAGACACAGGCTTGATCCCTGATCCAGGAAGATCCCACATGCTGCAGAGCAACTAAGCACATGAGGCACAACTATTGAGCCTGTGCTCTAGAGCCTTGGAGCCGCAACTGTTGAGGCCACCCGTGTGCCATAACTATTGAAGCCCGTGTGCCCTAGAGCCCGAGTTCCACACAAGAGAAGTCACTACAAGAAGCCTACTCATCTCAAGTAGAGAGTAGATCCCACTCCTGCCACTGGAGAAGAGCCTGTAGCAGTAGTGAAAAACCAGAATAGCCAAAAATGAATAAATAAATAAAATTAAAAAAAAAAAAGAAAAACATTTGCCAATTCCCCCCCTCCTCATTTATGTTGCACCAATTTACCTTCCACCAGCAATGTGGACTTCACATCCTTACCAACATGGTACATTCTCATTCTCTTTGCCAATCCAGTGAGTGAGAAAGCAGGGCTGAGCGTATCTTCTTTATAATTAAGAGTCATTTGTGTTTCCTCCTCTGTGAATTCCCTGTTTATAATCTTTGCCTATGTTTTCTGGGGGGGATGTCAGTTCACCTATATAATACTTTTCTTTTATTGAATTTGTTAGAATGAAAGTGTTTTTTTTTTTTTAATTTTTTTTTAAATTTTCCTATGGGTTACAGTCCATGGGGTTGCAGAGAGTTGGACACAACTGTGTACTAATCCTTTTACTTTCTTATGCACTTTTAATATGTTTATTTAGTTTTGGCTGAGTGGGTCTTCCTTGCTGCTCACATTTCTCTCGTTGCAACAAGCGGAAGCTATCCTTCACTCTGATGCATGAGCTTCTTATGGTGGTGGCTTCTCTTGTTGGGGAGCATGTGCTCTAAGTACTTGGACTTCAGTAGTTGTGGCATGTGGGCTCAGCAGTTGCAGTTTCCGCACTCTGGAGCACAGGCTCAGTAGCTGTGGCACACGGGCTTACTTGCTCCAAGACATGTGGGATCTTCCTGGACGAGGGATCAAACCTGTGTTCCCTGCATTGGCAGACAGATTCTTTACCACAGAGCCACTGGGAAGCCCAGCATGTGCACTTTAAAACATTTGCCAGGGCTTTCCTGGTAACTCAGTGGTGAAGAGTTCGCCTGCCAATGCAGGAGACACAGGCTTGATCCCTGATCCAGGAAGATCCCACATGCTGCAGAGCAACTAAGCACATGAGGCACAACTATTGAGCCTGTGCTCTAGAGCCTTGGAGCCGCAACTGTTGAGGCCACCCGTGTGCCATAACTATTGAAGCCCGTGTGCCCTAGAGCCCGAGTTCCACACAAGAGAAGTCACTACAAGAAGCCTACTCATCTCAAGTAGAGAGTAGATCCCACTCCTGCCACTGGAGAAGAGCCTGTAGCAGTAGTGAAAAACCAGAATAGCCAAAAATGAATAAATAAATAAAATTAAAAAAAAAAAAGAAAAACATTTGCCAATTCCCCCCCTCCTCATTTATGTTGCACCAATTTACCTTCCACCAGCAATGTGGACTTCACATCCTTACCAACATGGTACATTCTCATTCTCTTTGCCAATCCAGTGAGTGAGAAAGCAGGGCTGAGCGTATCTTCTTTATAATTAAGAGTCATTTGTGTTTCCTCCTCTGTGAATTCCCTGTTTATAATCTTTGCCTATGTTTTCTGGGGGGGATGTCAGTTCACCTATATAATACTTTTCTTTTATTGAATTTGTTAGAATGAAAGTGTTTATAATATTCCCTTTATATCCTTTTTCCTTTAAGACTTTAAATTTTATTTTTAAAAATAACATACAGTAAAATTTTCATTTTTGGAGTACAGTACTATGAGTTTTGACACATATATAGATTTGTGTGGCCACTCTCACAAATCTATACATAGGAGATGTAAAGGTTCAGTCAGGGGACTTCCCTGGTGGTCCATTGGGTAAGACTGTGCTTCTGATACAGGGGCCCTAGGTTTGATCCCTGGTCAGGGAACTAGATCCCACGTGCCACAACTGAGATGCAGTGCAGCCAAATTAGACAAATAAAGCAATAATTTAAAGAAACAAAACAAAACAAAAATATAAAGATTCAATCAGCCTGAATATTTCCTTGTGCTACCTCCTTATGGTAAACCTTCCCCCAGCCCTAAACTTTGGCAGCTACTGTTCCTATAGCCATAATTCTGCCTTTTCCAAATGTAGAGGGAGCCATGTAGTATACAACTTTTGAGACTGGTATTTTTCTCTCAGTGTAATACTCTTGAGAGTAATCTTTATTTTTTAAAAAATTATTTATTTATTTATTAATAATTTATTATTATTTATTTAATAATTTGGCTATGCTGGGTCTTCATTACTGCTTGGGTTTTTCTCTAGTTTTGGAGAGCAGGTGCTACCCTTCATTGCAGGGCCTGGGCCTCTCATTGCTGTGGCTCCTCTTGTTGTGGAGCACAGGCTTTAGGGTTCTTGAGCGTCAGGTGTTGCGGCCCTCAGCCCTAGAGCACAGTCTCAGTGGACATAGCACACGGGCTTAGCTGCTCCACGGTGTGTATGCAGATCAGGGATCAAACCCTTGTCTCCTGCACTGGCAGACAGGAGAGTCATCCTTATTATTGTAACTATCCAATAGTCCATTTCTTTTTATTGCAGAGTGGTATTCCATTGGATGGATGTGCAAAAATTTGTTTACCCATTCCACCATTGAAGGATATTTGAGATATTTACGGTTTTTGGTGATTCTGAATAGAGCTGCATTAAACATTTGTGTATAGGTTTGTGCATGTGTGTGTGTGTGTATAGGTTTTTATGTAAAAATTAGTTTTCATTATTACTGCATAAACACCTGGGTGTCAGTTTATCTTGACTGATTTTTTTTCACTATTAATACATACTCCTTTTAAAATATTTAATTCTGTATTACTTATTGATATTTTATAGATTCTGGATTCTACAACCTTTACCCTGAGTGGTTTAGTTTTTGTTTAGTAGGCAGTTCATTTACTAGCTGATTACCTAGTACTTGTGGAAATTTGGTTTTATAGTTTATTTTGTGATATTTGTGGAAAACCAAGCCCGTCTAATTCCATGGGATTCAGGTTCTAAACTTCCCTCTGTGAATATAGTCAGGGCTTAGTTAAAGGCTTTGTTAGGGTGGATCTAGGGTAGATATAGTCCTTATTGGTAAAAGGAAAACTTTCTGATATGCCTGCTTTCTGGTTAGAGAGTTAGTAGGGGTGTTAATAGGTTTTTCTACCCACAGTGGGCTGGGTTTCCAGTGTCCTCTCACACTGCTTGATCTCTAGTATCTCTTTTTCATTCTCAAGCTCATAGCAGCCAGTGTCTGGTAAGCAGTCTCATGCCATGCCTGTGAGCTTAGCCTTTGGACTAGGACTTCTGGAGAACCCCAACATGAACTTTTGTGGTGCCTCTCTGATCAAGTTGTTCCCTCTCCAGTGTTCTACCTTACAATTTCCAGCTGCCTAAACTTTGATCCTGGCCAGTTCTTCTCAGCAGGACCACTATGCTCTTACTGGGACTTCAACTCATTGCATCCTCATTGGGAAGTTGTCCCCAAGTATATTGCTGGGGTGATTTTGCAGCTCAGATCATATGTGTCCTGTCTCTTAGGGGCTGCAGTTCTGGCACTGACGATTTTCCAAAGTTTGAGAAAAGTTGCTTCTTCAAATTTTTTTGTTTTTGTTTTTGTTTCTATGGTTGTTGGCAGCATAGGAAAAATCTGGGAAGTCTGGGAAGTTTTCCTGAATGACAGAACCAGGATGATTTATTAAGGGCAACGAGGGGTCTTTTGCTTACAACCTGACTTTTCATCATGGAAGACCTTGTTTTCTCAGCTGTCAGAGAACTCTTTGCTGAAGGGGACTAGGGACTCTTTTTTGCGTGCTACATCCAGTGAATTGGGCATAAACACCTGGGTGTCTTATCTTGACTGATTTTTTTTCACTATTAATACATACTCCTTTTAAAATATTTAATTCTGTATTACTTATTGATATTTTATAGATTCTGGATTCTACAACCTTTACCCTGAGTGGTTTAGTTTTTGTTTAGTAGGCAGTTCATTTACTAGCTGATTACCTAGTACTTGTGGAAATTTGGTTTTATAGTTTATTTTGTGATATTTGTGGAAAACCAAGCCCGTCTAATTCCATGGGATTCAGGTTCTAAACTTCCCTCTGTGAATATAGTCAGGGCTTAGTTAAAGGCTTTGTTAGGGTGGATCTAGGGTAGATATAGTCCTTATTGGTAAAAGGAAAACTTTCTGATATGCCTGCTTTCTGGTTAGAGAGTTAGTAGGGGTGTTAATAGGTTTTTCTACCCACAGTGGGCTGGGTTTCCAGTGTCCTCTCACACTGCTTGATCTCTAGTATCTCTTTTTCATTCTCAAGCTCATAGCAGCCAGTGTCTGGTAAGCAGTCTCATGCCATGCCTGTGAGCTTAGCCTTTGGACTAGGACTTCTGGAGAACCCCAACATGAACTTTTGTGGTGCCTCTCTGATCAAGTTGTTCCCTCTCCAGTGTTCTACCTTACAATTTCCAGCTGCCTAAACTTTGATCCTGGCCAGTTCTTCTCAGCAGGACCACTATGCTCTTACTGGGACTTCAACTCATTGCATCCTCATTGGGAAGTTGTCCCCAAGTATATTGCTGGGGTGATTTTGCAGCTCAGATCATATGTGTCCTGTCTCTTAGGGGCTGCAGTTCTGGCACTGACGATTTTCCAAAGTTTGAGAAAAGTTGCTTCTTCAAATTTTTTTGTTTTTATTTTGTTTCTATGGTTGTTGGCAGCATAGGAAAAATCTGGGAAGTCTGGGAAGTTTTCCTGAATGACAGAACCAGGATGATTTATTAAGGGCAACGAGGGGTCTTTTGCTTACAACCTGACTTTTCATCATGGAAGACCTTGTTTTCTCAGCTGTCAGAGAACTCTTTGCTGAAGGGGACTAGGGATCTGACCTGGTTTGGTAATTTCTGTGTTATTCTGTTTGCTACATCCAGTGAATTGGGAACCTTTTCCAAGGAGCTGAAACATAGCTTCTGTAAAGTATGCTAGGTCATGAATTTTTAATTTTCAGTTCAGTTTTACCACAGTAGTAAAAACAGGTTCAATTATATGTTTATTGGGAATTTTTGATTCTTATAAATTCTGAGGAGTTTTATTACAGCAGAGATCAAGTTTTTCCCCTGGCACAGCATTACTTTAAGACAGTTCTGCCCTTTGCAAAAGGGGTCATTTTCTTTTTTTGTGGAATGGAGACAAGATTGGTGAGGGAAAGAGAATACACAACACCGTTGAAAACTTTGTCCTTTTATTTAGCTTTGCATTGAGTAATGACAAGTTATGGGTTATGTCTACTGACTTTTCAAGTGAGGCCGTTGCATGCTTATGTCACCCTCCCCAACTGGAGGAGAAACAAGTTTTGGAACAATTCCCTAGTGATGGATGACCTAGTTCCTCTCTTATTTCTCTAGAGAATGTATGACAAATTTTCAGTTGTAATGCTTGTTCATTTATTCATAATTGACACCTTCACTGGTTTTCTGTTGTACAATGTGTTGTACATTCATTTATGTAATGAATACACTCAAAGTCTCAATAGCATACAAAAACATGCATTTCTTTAGCTCATGAGTTGGGTTGGTTGGGGCTCGGCTGATGTAGGCTGGGCTTGCCATTCAGCAGGACCACTATGCTCTTACTGGGACTTCAACTCATTGCATCCTCATTGGGAAGTTGTCCCCAAGTATATTGCTGGGGTGATTTTGCAGCTCAGATCATATGTGTCCTGTCTCTTAGGGGCTGCAGTTCTGGCACTGACGATTTTCCAAAGTTTGAGAAAAGTTGCTTCTTCAAATTTTTTTGTTTTTGTTTTTGTTTCTATGGTTGTTGGCAGCATAGGAAAAATCTGGGAAGTCTGGGAAGTTTTCCTGAATGACAGAACCAGGATGATTTATTAAGGGCAACGAGGGGTCTTTTGCTTACAACCTGACTTTTCATCATGGAAGACCTTGTTTTCTCAGCTGTCAGAGAACTCTTTGCTGAAGGGGACTAGGGATCTGACCTGGTTTGGTAATTTCTGTGTTATTCTGTTTGCTACATCCAGTGAATTGGGAACCTTTTCCAAGGAGCTGAAACATAGCTTCTGTAAAGTATGCTAGGTCATGAATTTTTAATTTTCAGTTCAGTTTTACCACAGTAGTAAAAACAGGTTCAATTATATGTTTATTGGGAATTTTTGATTCTTATAAATTCTGAGGAGTTTTATTACAGCAGAGATCAAGTTTTTCCCCTGGCACAGCATTACTTTAAGACAGTTCTGCCCTTTGCAAAAGGGGTCATTTTCTTTTTTTGTGGAATGGAGACAAGATTGGTGAGGGAAAGAGAATACACAACACCGTTGAAAACTTTGTCCTTTTATTTAGCTTTGCATTGAGTAATGACAAGTTATGGGTTATGTCTACTGACTTTTCAAGTGAGGCCGTTGCATGCTTATGTCACCCTCCCCAACTGGAGGAGAAACAAGTTTTGGAACAATTCCCTAGTGATGGATGACCTAGTTCCTCTCTTATTTCTCTAGAGAATGTATGACAAATTTTCAGTTGTAATGCTTGTTCATTTATTCATAATTGACACCTTCACTGGTTTTCTGTTGTACAATGTGTTGTACATTCATTTATGTAATGAATACACTCAAAGTCTCAATAGCATACAAAAACATGCATTTCTTTAGCTCATGAGTTGGGTTGGTTGGGGCTCGGCTGATGTAGGCTGGGCTCAGCCGGAGTCACTGAGTTCTGCTTGCCATATTTCTTATCCTCCTTCTGGGACCAATGGCAGTCCAGAAATTTTCTTATGGCTATAACAGAGGTCCAAGAGAGCCGGTTCAACTGCAGGAGTACAGTTTTGGCATTGGCTGCATTATATTTGTGAGAATCCTATTCGCCAACATGAGAAGCATGGCCAAGACTAACATCAGTGAAATGTGTTCCTCCTATGAGAGTAAAGAGGAGAAAGTGGGTATTCTTGAACAATAATCCAGTCTCTTGCAGGAAAGTATTAAATGCTAATCACTAAGGTCACAAAGATGAATAACAGTCATTTGTTCTAGGATCATTCAAAAAATTGATCTTGAACTGTAATGATCTTACAATGGAGTGTGTAGAGAGTAAAGAGGGAGTTAAAAATCTAGTCAAATGAACAGAACCTCTCTGACTTTTAGGATTTTTTCCTTCTAATTTCACAGCCTGGAGGATATTAAACTTGTATTGCTGGCAGTCTACCAGAGCATTTTGTTGAGCTGAAATCCCCTGCTATTAATAACCAGGTATACTGTGATTTGGCGATTTAAAGCCATGATCTCATGTTAGAAGCTGCAGTGACCAGGAAGCTGTTTGGCTTTATAACACTTCTAAAACAGTTGGCAAAGGATACTGGGGATTAAAGGGAAAACATAGCAGGTTTGTACGCAGGGACTGAAAGCTACATGGCTTTGTTTTAGGAACTCTCAGTAAGAAAGATGCAATAAAAAATGAAATACTCAGGCCATCCAAATACATGAAGAAAAAATCTAGGGTCATTGAAATGAATGACTAGAAGGATCAGGGAAGCTCTTGACAGATTGCAGAGAGCAGAGCAATGGCCTGGAAATGCTGGTGGCTTATGTCTTCCTATTTTCTGAGGGCCTTTTCCTCAACAGTTAGTGTTAAGATTGCAGTTAGGCCTGAGGAAATCTCATAAAACCTAGACAGTGGGATGCTGAGAATATAATTTTTTTTTTGAGTTATCCAAGATTTTCTGAGGGCCTGTTATGCCTCCAACAGTTAGTGAAGTTTCATATACCAAAACATGAGCCGATTTTTCTCGGCTGATGTAGGCTGGGCTCAGCCGAGTCACTGAGTTCTGCTTGCCATATTTCTTATCCTCCTTCTGGGACCAATGGCAGTCCAGAAATTTTCTTATGGCTATAACAGAGGTCCAAGAGAGCCGGTTCAACTGCAGGAGTACAGTTTTGGCATTGGCTGCATTATATTTGTGAGAATCCTATTCGCCAACATGAGAAGCATGGCCAAGACTAACATCAGTGAAATGTGTTCCTCCTATGAGAGTAAAGAGGAGAAAGTGGGTATTCTTGAACAATAATCCAGTCTCTTGCAGGAAAGTATTAAATGCTAATCACTAAGGTCACAAAGATGAATAACAGTCATTTGTTCTAGGATCATTCAAAAAATTGATCTTGAACTGTAATGATCTTACAATGGAGTGTGTAGAGAGTAAAGAGGGAGTTAAAAATCTAGTCAAATGAACAGAACCTCTCTGACTTTTAGGATTTTTTCCTTCTAATTTCACAGCCTGGAGGATATTAAACTTGTATTGCTGGCAGTCTACCAGAGCATTTTGTTGAGCTGAAATCCCCTGCTATTAATAACCAGGTATACTGTGATTTGGCGATTTAAAGCCATGATCTCATGTTAGAAGCTGCAGTGACCAGGAAGCTGTTTGGCTTTATAACACTTCTAAAACAGTTGGCAAAGGATACTGGGGATTAAAGGGAAAACATAGCAGGTTTGTACGCAGGGACTGAAAGCTACATGGCTTTGTTTTAGGAACTCTCAGTAAGAAAGATGCAATAAAAAATGAAATACTCAGGCCATCCAAATACATGAAGAAAAAATCTAGGGTCATTGAAATGAATGACTAGAAGGATCAGGGAAGCTCTTGACAGATTGCAGAGAGCAGAGCAATGGCCTGGAAATGCTGGTGGCTTATGTCTTCCTATTTTCTGAGGGCCTTTTCCTCAACAGTTAGTGTTAAGATTGCAGTTAGGCCTGAGGAAATCTCATAAAACCTGGACAGAGGGATGCTGAGAATATAATTTTTTTTTTTTTTTGAGTTATCCAAGATTTATGTTGCTAAAGTCAAGGGGTCTGAACTGGAAGTCTGGTGTTAGTGCCTGGAATCCCCTGAACCTTCCAGGTTTGACTGTTGACCTTGCCCAAGGAATAAAGGAAAGAAGTCAAATTGGGAAAAATTTATTGGGGCACAAGAAAGAAGATTTCCAATTTCGTGGATTTCACTTTAGGAATATCTACTCTGGGCCAACTCTTTTGTTTCTAGCTGAGGCAGTAAAGGCCTTTCTTTCTTTCTTTTTTTTTTTTATAATTTATTTTGGGGGGAGGGGGGTGGGTGGGCCACTTCTATTGGTCTTTCATTTATCTGTTTTCACCCATCCCCGTTCCTTGACCCATGTGGGCCTCCCATTGCAGTGGCCTCTGTTGTCGCAGAGCACTGTATCTGGGCGCATGCACTCCAGAGCTCCGGCTTGGTAATTAGACACGTTGGTCCAGCCGCTCCGCGGCACTTGGGATCTTCTCAGGCCAGGGATCGAACCGGCACCCCTTGCACAGCAGGGCAGTGTCCTTACCCACTGAACCACCAGGGAAGCCCCCAAGTAAAGGCTTTTCTTGAGGCCACATGAGTCTGTGGCAGGGTCAGGATAAAACAGTTTTGTCCCCTCCTGGTGGCAGCTAACAGTTAGTGTTTAGCTGTTCATTTAGCTGAGAATTTTCTTTGCACTAGGTTATTCTAAAGTATACTATATGTAGATTATGTCCTTTGGTCTTCACTAGAATTCTTTGAATTAGGTCCTCTAATATTTTCATCTAACAGAGGAGGTAACTGAGGTACTAAGATACACCCAGGTTGCCTTTTATCACACAGCTAGTGAGCGGGGTCTCCATGATTCAAATTAAGTAGCCTGACCCAGCGCCTGAACTCTTCAGTGATAGTCTGCAGTGAGAGAGCTAGGTGGCAGTGAGGTACATGAAAGGTCCTGGAGAGACAGGGCGTCTCTCAAAGACTGGGGGATCCCAGTCTTTAAGTGTGAGACAGAGAGCCCTTAGAGTATCCTTACAGAGAGGTGAGGCGGGAAAAGAGCGCAGGTCGTGTTAAAACCACCGCAGAATACTCTCAAGCCATCTGAGCTGTCCAGATGTTTAGTAACTTTCACCTTAGATGTCTAGAATCTGAAAAACAAGTAGATTTTAATAAATAACAATTGTATTTCTGTTGGGTTCTAGACACTTTAGAAGCGTTGTTTCACCGTAGCCCCACTGCAATTCAGTGACTTTGCTTCTAAGAAAGAGAGAAACAGATAAACTACTGTCTTGTTAAAAGGCAGAAGAAAGCAATTACTTGTTAGAAGTATAAAAACTGGAATGTGGAAAGGGGTGATGAGAAAGGATTTATGGAGCCTTTGAGTTGGAACTAGAGTGAATTTCAGGAAGGTTAAGCACCTCAGGATCTTTCCCACCCCCAAACGTCCGGCAGTTCCTGCCCATTCAACACTCTGAGTGTGTGAGATACGCCTTTTTGGTTTTCCTGGACCAGCACATTGGCGAGTGGGATATGTACTGAAAGGTCAGGTCATTCTCTTTATCCTCTTTCACATACAGATGTTACAGCTGGGGTTACTGAAATAATCAGTCAAAGTCCTACAACAAGAGGATGGCAGAGCTAAAAGGAATAGAACCAGATCTCATGATCAGTACTCCACATTTATTGTCTATTTCAGGATGTCTTACAGTTAGAATCATGAACCAGTTGCATTGGCAATACCCTGATGCTGAGTGAAAACACATGGCACTGCACTCCATGCCAGACCCACTGGAACATCATTCCTGGAAAGTGGGACCTGAGAGTATGGGTTGAACATAGAACATGACAGTCTATCAGACATACTAAGGTTCTGTTGGCAAATTGATGCTAGTAATATATTTCTTTTATAATTGATTTAAAACATATATCACATTAAAACATATACATTTATTATGTAGTTGCTATACTCTTGTGATAATCTGCCTTTAAGAAAATATGCTCCTTACTTGAGAATTGACTGACATTTGAATAGCCACTGTGCATTTATTGGATGAATGTTTTTGAATATGTTTCTCAGTCCTTTAGGACTTTAGTTTCCCTGCATGCAAATGGAACTGTAACAACTACCTTGCATAGTTTCTGTAGTATTTATATGGATAGTTCTTTCAGGACAATGGTCTAGTATATAATAAATATTTTCGATGTGGCATATGTTTTTCAGAATTGGTTATTTTATTAATAATATCATAGTTATAAAAATCTTCTTGCAACTTTTTTGGTAATTGCTGTCCTTTTAAATTGAAACATGCATTATATCTCTTGATTTAATTTAAAAAATCAGTGCTTTATGTTTAAATATATGTTTCTTGGTCAGATACTATTAAAATGAATAGATAGAAATATGTGATAGTGTTGCTTCTTGGCCTTTTGACTAAGATCAAGTGTAGTATCTGTTCTTATCAGTTTAATATCTGATATGTCCTCTATCCGAAGACAGTATATTAAATTTCTAAATAGGTTGCAAATATGTACTGTCCCAGTCCATCTATCTTTTTTTTTCTCCCCTTGAGAATTCAGACTGGCTCTCCTGCTTCTGTTTTGTGTAGAGGGAAAACATACTTTTTTCTACAGATGCACAGATAATAAAATTTACTGTTAACAATTTTATTCAAATGAGAGCAGTACATTTTAATGTGTGCACTAGTGGACAAAAAGCAAAAAGAAGCACATGATGGTCAAATTGGAAAAGTAAGAAGGTATCAGATCATGAGTCCAATATGCTGAACATTTTGTATTTGATCCTGCAGGCAGTGGTCGGCCATCAGGGATTTTGATCTGTGAGTGATGAGGCACAAACGGGGTCGAGGGAAAGCTGGTTTGGCATGGGATGTATGATGGAGATTGGTAGGGAAATTTAAACATTATCGCTCGTATAGGAGGTGATAATTCTCTGTATTAGATATCTCCACTGGGAGTTTGAAGGCAGGAAGAGACCTGAGAGGTCACTACTAAGGAAGATAGAAAGTATTTGGTTAATGGATATGTGGCAGAAGAAAGAGATGAAAATAATTGTAGAGTTCTAAGCTTGAGTGATGAGTCTTGACAACTTGACAGAAATAGAGATTATCTAGAGGGAGACCTGGATATGAGTAAGGAATCACTTTGGATCCTGAGCCTGTCTTACAAACTGTGAAAAAATGTGATAACAGGCAGATGCATTGACTCTTTTATACTTAAATCAGTTGAATGAAAAATTTCAAGTATACTTCAATATAATTTCTTTAAGAAATTATACCCCTACCTATCCCTAGGTTATTATTTTTTTTAATTACACTTCAATTTTATTCTTTAAAGTATCAAGGGTCTTAGTTGCAAGCAAAAGAAACTGACTCTTGTTGACTCAAGCAGCGAAGGATTTTTTTTTTTTTTCATTTATTTATTTTTGGGGGGTGGGGTTTGGGGGGGAAGTGGGGTGGGTGGGCCTCTTCTATTGGTCTTTCGTTTATCCATTTTCATCCATCCTTGTTCTTCAGCCCGTGTGGGCCTCCCATCGCAGTGACCTCTGTTGTTGCAGAGCATCAGCTCTGGGCGCATGCGCTCCAGAGCTCCGGCTCGGTAATTGGGCACATCGGTCCAGCTGCTACGCGGCATGTGGGATCTTCGAAGGCCAGGGATCGAACCGGCACCCCTTGCACTGCAAGGCGGTGTCCTTACCCACTGGACCACCAGGGAAGCGCCCACGAAGGAGTTTATTAAAGTAATGTTAATTTGCTCCTAGAATGTCTGGAAAGATTAGAGATCCATGCACAGAAACAAGGGATAATGAACAACAGCCACATCCATGGTCAAAATCATGCTAAGAACCAGCCTGTGAAGACACTGCTGTCCCTCTGTGTAGTGTTGGATGCTGTGGCTTGTATTGACACTGGAAATGGACAGAGAGTGCCACACCGGACCCTGACGTCTTTGGAAATTTGAAGCTTCTGCTGCCACGTTGCTCCCACGTCCAGAATAGAGTCTTCTCTATTTCTGCTTATTTGTATCACTAGATTCTCACTCAAAGTCCAGGGTAGAGGCATCTGGTTGGGCAAGCTCACATCTTATCCCTAGCCAAAAGATATAAAGGTCCTGCTATCACTGGGAAGGAAGGGTCTTGCTTTTCAGCCTCTATGGTGAGAGGGTGCCTCCCACCAAGATTCCTAAGAAGGAGCATTGCTACTTTTAGGAGGACAAACTAACTTGACAGAAATAGAGATTATCTAGAGGGAGACCTGGATATGAGTAAGGAATCACTTTGGATCCTGAGCCTGTCTTACAAACTGTGAAAAAATGTGATAACAGGCAGATGCATTGACTCTTTTATACTTAAATCAGTTGAATGAAAAATTTCAAGTATACTTCAATATAATTTCTTTAAGAAATTATACCCCTACCTATCCCTAGGTTATTATTTTTTTTAATTACACTTCAATTTTATTCTTTAAAGTATCAAGGGTCTTAGTTGCAAGCAAAAGAAACTGACTCTTGTTGACTCAAGCAGCGAAGGATTTTTTTTTTTTTTCATTTATTTATTTTTGGGGGGTGGGGGTTGGGGAGGAAGTGGGGTGGGTGGGCCTCTTCTATTGGTCTTTCGTTTATCCATTTTCATCCATCCTTGTTCTTCAGCCCGTGTGGGCCTCCCATCGCAGTGACCTCTGTTGTTGCAGAGCATCAGCTCTGGGCGCATGCGCTCCAGAGCTCCGGCTCGGTAATTGGGCACATCGGTCCAGCTGCTACGCGGCATGTGGGATCTTCGAAGGCCAGGGATCGAACCGGCACCCCTTGCACTGCAAGGCGGTGTCCTTACCCACTGGACCACCAGGGAAGCCCCCACGAAGGAGTTTATTAAAGTAATGTTAATTTGCTCCTAGAATGTCTGGAAAGATTAGAGATCCATGCACAGAAACAAGGGATAATGAACAACAGCCACATCCATGGTCAAAATCATGCTAAGAACCAGCCTGTGAAGACACTGCTGTCCCTCTGTGTAGTGTTGGATGCTGTGGCTTGTATTGACACTGGAAATGGACAGAGAGTGCCACACCGGACCCTGACGTCTTTGGAAATTTGAAGCTTCTGCTGCCACGTTGCTCCCACGTCCAGAATAGAGTCTTCTCTATTTCTGCTTATTTGTATCACTAGATTCTCACTCAAAGTCCAGGGTAGAGGCATCTGGTTGGGCAAGCTCACATCTTATCCCTAGCCAAAAGATATAAAGGTCCTGCTATCACTGGGAAGGAAGGGTCTTGCTTTTCAGCCTCTATGGTGAGAGGTGGACCCTGCCTCCCACCAAGATTCCTAAGAAGGAGCATTGCTACTTTTAGGAGGACATTCAGATACTTGGCAGCCAAAAAAAGCATAGTAAACAAACTGAAGAATCAACAGCCAGTGTCCACACACAAGCCTTACGTTATATTTTATATCATGAGAGCAGAGTATCACTATAGAAATACTTTTTTTTCTTTTCATTTTTTAAAGTTAGGTTCAAATATAGACACAGAATGTCCCAAGAATCAAAGCACTTGCAGTCATAGCTTAAAAGGTCAGAAAATTGCCCAATATTTCATGGCTGGAGTTGCTCAAATTGCAGCCTATTCAGACTGAAACAGAGCACCATTTGACCTTTTCATGTGGCAAGATGTTGTATTAGCAGAACTCCCTTCTTCTGTGATTTTTATGCCCTTCCACCTTTTCCTGCTTATTTCAGTTCAGCTCCAAGAAGGACAAAATTGAAGACAAAACATGTGGTCTGAAATTTTAGGTTGGGGAGGCAAATGGATTCAAATTTTGAATTTAGGAAGGAAAGGATTTTCTCTTATTTATCTGAGTAGAACATTGGAGTGGGAATCAGGAAGCTCATATCCTAATCTTTGACAAGTCCTTTTCTCTCTCTCAACCTGAGATTCCTTATTGATGTGGTCCTTGGATTTGGACTCAGGAAGAACCAGATTTGAACTCTCACTTAATGATTGGTATAAACTTAGCATTGTTTGTTATCACGGGAGGAATGGAGATAATAATGGTACCTTCCTCATGAATTTATTGTGTGAATTAAATAAAGCAAGGCTTATAAAACTCGAGAATAAAATAGGATGGTCTTCCACTAGATGATCTTGAATGACTTCCCAGGTGTTGGAGAATCTGCTGTTTGATTACAGTTTACATATAGTGATCCATACAGTGTGTGCATATGTGTATCTTATGGTTAATATACCCTAAAGTGGGTTTTAGAGGGACAGGTATTTTCATAAAGAAAAGAAGAGAAAAATTCATTTCTTCTTTTCTTTATTCCATGAAAACTGTGAAAGATACTCAAATGATAGCTTTTTCCATACTGTGTCCCTGGAAGGAAGGGTCTTGCTTTTCAGCCTCTATGGTGAGAGGTGGACCCTGCCTCCCACCAAGATTCCTAAGAAGGAGCATTGCTACTTTTAGGAGGACATTCAGATACTTGGCAGCCAAAAAAAGCATAGTAAACAAACTGAAGAATCAACAGCCAGTGTCCACACACAAGCCTTACGTTATATTTTATATCATGAGAGCAGAGTATCACTATAGAAATACTTTTTTTTCTTTTCATTTTTTAAAGTTAGGTTCAAATATAGACACAGAATGTCCCAAGAATCAAAGCACTTGCAGTCATAGCTTAAAAGGTCAGAAAATTGCCCAATATTTCATGGCTGGAGTTGCTCAAATTGCAGCCTATTCAGACTGAAACAGAGCACCATTTGACCTTTTCATGTGGCAAGATGTTGTATTAGCAGAACTCCCTTCTTCTGTGATTTTTATGCCCTTCCACCTTTTCCTGCTTATTTCAGTTCAGCTCCAAGAAGGACAAAATTGAAGACAAAACATGTGGTCTGAAATTTTAGGTTGGGGAGGCAAATGGATTCAAATTTTGAATTTAGGAAGGAAAGGATTTTCTCTTATTTATCTGAGTAGAACATTGGAGTGGGAATCAGGAAGCTCATATCCTAATCTTTGACAAGTCCTTTTCTCTCTCTCAACCTGAGATTCCTTATTGATGTGGTCCTTGGATTTGGACTCAGGAAGAACCAGATTTGAACTCTCACTTAATGATTGGTATAAACTTAGCATTGTTTGTTATCACGGGAGGAATGGAGATAATAATGGTACCTTCCTCATGAATTTATTGTGTGAATTAAATAAAGCAAGGCTTATAAAACTCGAGAATAAAATAGGATGGTCTTCCACTAGATGATCTTGAATGACTTCCCAGGTGTTGGAGAATCTGCTGTTTGATTACAGTTTACATATAGTGATCCATACAGTGTGTGCATATGTGTATCTTATGGTTAATATACCCTAAAGTGGGTTTTAGAGGGACAGGTATTTTCATAAAGAAAAGAAGAGAAAAATTCATTTCTTCTTTTCTTTATTCCATGATCTGTGAACATAGTTTCTTTTTAAAATACTGTGAAAGATACTCAAATGATAGCTGTGTTACATATTTAATACCCCTAGGTACTTGTGATCTAAATGAGGAAAATAGAAAGACAAAATTCTATGTTTATATAGGTTGAAATATAAAATAATCATCCAGGCAGTCTCATGATGAAAGAGTGGGTGCTCTGAGCTCAGAAGAGGGAAGTGAATGGGTTACACTGGGCAGGAAAGACAGCCAGCGTTTTGGAATTCTAGAGTTGCCTCTCAGCAAATGTAGTTGAATTTATACTTTGTGTCAGAGCAGCCTTTCCTAGAGCTTCCCTGATAGCTCAATGGTGAGGCATCTGCCTGTAATGCAGGCGACCTGAGTTCAATCCCTGGATTGGGAAGAACCCCTGGAAAAGGGTGTGGCAACCCACTCCAGTGTTCTTGCCTGGAGAGTTCTGTGGACAGAGGAGCCTGGCGGGCTATTGGCCATAGGGTCACACACAGTCAGACGTGACTGAAGTGACTAAGCAGCAGCAGCAGCAGCAGCAGCAGCAGCAGCCTTTCGTAAACCTGCCCCATTTGACTATGAGAGCTGAGATGCGTATATCTCTCCACACATTGGGGGAAATGGCTACTGTAATGGTTTTAAAGGCTGTCAGCAAAATCTTTGACATGTCTCCCATCAAAAGAAGGGAGCTGATTCTCGTCCCTTCAAACATGCAGGGGTTTGCTTTACAGGTTTTTGATGAATAGAGTGAGGTGAATGACTTTGTTGATTTCTGAGTCTGTGTTAGAAAAGGCAGTTCCAACTTTCAGCAGTCTCTCTCTCTTTTGGGGTGCTCATCCATGAAATATGTATACAATGCAATGCTGTGTGAAGTCATTGTATTTATTTTTAATGAATGAATGAATGTAGTTATTCGTTGTTTTTCTCTACCTAGTAAAAAGTAAACTCCATGAGATCAAGTGTTTTATCTTATGTTCCAGGCAATAGCTAGCTCAAGCCTGACACACAGATACTGAGTGGGTATTTGCTGAATGAATGACTGAGCAGTTGGGAAGATAGAAGACTGTAGAGGCCACAGAGACAGAGGTTTCAATACGATTAGCATATAGATGGTAAGCCATACAGGTAGAGCAAACAATCAGGGGACAGTAGATAATTATAGGATCCTGTATGGATGAGGGTCAAGGCCAGAACTCATCAGACAACCTGTGATCTCACTGGCTTTCTCATAGCTAGATCGAACAAAGTTTCTGCTTTCCCTTCAGGAGACAGCAGAGTGCTATGCTTGAGAGCAGAGACGCTGAAATCATACTGTCTGGGTTTGAATCCAAACTCTAAATTACTGTGTGATCTCAACCAAGCCCTTTAACCTTAATGAGTCTCTGAATTTCTTTGTATCAGTGGGGCTAATGATAGTACCTAACACATAGGGACTTTTTTTTTTTCATATAGGACTTGTAAGGGTTGATATAGATTATATTCTAGAACTCTATAAGCCTTAAATAAAAACTGGTTAATATCATTTATATTATTGTTTAGTCATTAAGTTGTGTCCAAATCTTTTGTGACCCCATGGACTTTAGCCTTCCAGGCTCCTCTAACCATGGGGTTTCCTAGGCAAGAATACTGGAGTGGGTTGCCATTTCCTTCTTCAGGGGATCTCCCCGACCTAGAGATCAAACCCATGTCTCCTTCTTGGCAGGTGGACTCCTTACCACTGGGCCACCTGGGAAGCTCATTCATATTCTTATTCCAGTGACAAAGCATAGGATTTAAATCCATTGAGCCAAGTGGGAATAACAGTAGTGAAAACACAGACGTGTGTGTAGTACTTTATACTTTCTGAGATCCTTTTGCATTTGTCAACTCATCTAATTTTCACAACTGAGCATAGAAGATATCATTCTCTCTCCTGTTTCTTAAATACTAATAAGTGGCAAAACTTGGGTAAGAGCCCAGATTATGTATTTCTCAAGTCCAATGGCCTTTCAGACTCAGAAATCAGCAGCAGAATATCAAGTACAAAGGTTTAGAACAGACATTCACCTGTCTTGGATAAAACAGATTTACCCCTGGAACAGTTAGGTGCCAAGCCTTTGAATTATATGTATCCTGAAAATTTCCAGCATTTAGTGGAAGAATGTCACGCTGCCATGGTTTGTTTGGACTGTAACACTGGAGCAGTTGAAATTAATCTTTTTCATTCCTTCGTTCAACAGGTACTTACAGAGCTTTCTGCTAGGTACTATGTGGGATACAGAGAAGTACAATTTATAGATTTTGACCTTTAAGTTTTTATTGCTTAGCTGAGATGAGAGGAGGGACAAGACACACACTGTGAAGCCATAGCTTGAGAGAGCAGAGTCTAAACTTTCCGTCTGTGTGTTTGAATCCAAACTCTAAATTACTGTGTGATCTCAACCAAGCCCTTTAACCTTAATGAGTCTCTGAATTTCTTTGTATCAGTGGGGCTAATGATAGTACCTAACACATAGGGACTTTTTTTTTTTCATATAGGACTTGTAAGGGTTGATATAGATTATATTCTAGAACTCTATAAGCCTTAAATAAAAACTGGTTAATATCATTTATATTATTGTTTAGTCATTAAGTTGTGTCCAAATCTTTTGTGACCCCATGGACTTTAGCCTTCCAGGCTCCTCTAACCATGGGGTTTCCTAGGCAAGAATACTGGAGTGGGTTGCCATTTCCTTCTTCAGGGGATCTCCCCGACCTAGAGATCAAACCCATGTCTCCTTCTTGGCAGGTGGACTCCTTACCACTGGGCCACCTGGGAAGCTCATTCATATTCTTATTCCAGTGACAAAGCATAGGATTTAAATCCATTGAGCCAAGTGGGAATAACAGTAGTGAAAACACAGACGTGTGTGTAGTACTTTATACTTTCTGAGATCCTTTTGCATTTGTCAACTCATCTAATTTTCACAACTGAGCATAGAAGATATCATTCTCTCTCCTGTTTCTTAAATACTAATAAGTGGCAAAACTTGGGTAAGAGCCCAGATTATGTATTTCTCAAGTCCAATGGCCTTTCAGACTCAGAAATCAGCAGCAGAATATCAAGTACAAAGGTTTAGAACAGACATTCACCTGTCTTGGATAAAACAGATTTACCCTGGAACAGTTAGGTGCCAAGCCTTTGAATTATATGTATCCTGAAAATTTCCAGCATTTAGTGGAAGAATGTCACGCTGCCATGGTTTGTTTGGACTGTAACACTGGAGCAGTTGAAATTAATCTTTTTCATTCCTTCGTTCAACAGGTACTTACAGAGCTTTCTGCTAGGTACTATGTGGGATACAGAGAAGTACAATTTATAGATTTTGACCTTTAAGTTTTTATTGCTTAGCTGAGATGAGAGGAGGGACAAGACACACACTGTGAAGCCATAGCTTGAGAGAGCAGAGTCTAAACTTTCCGTCTGTGTGTTTGAAGTTTAGGGAAACTTGCATGAAATATGGACCATATTTCCTCTTAATCAAGCAAGCATCGCTTGGCAGAGAAGCTATTAATCATTGCTTTCTTGTCATGAATTGACTTGTTCAGCATGGGGAGGAGATTGTTCAAGGTACTCGAGACTTTTTCTCATCATGTATTATGACATATAGTTTCTGCGTGTGAGACAGGAAGGTGGGAAGACAAGACTGTGTGAGCCCGTCCCCAGGTTACTGCTTCCAAACCTTACTTTGACTTTGAGGGGCAGTAGAAAGGCAATTAATTCCTTCCTTCAGCAAGCACTGACTGAGTGCCTCCTTTGATTGAGGCATTGTAATACATGCTGGAAAGATCAACACAAGAATAAGGGCTTGTCCCTCCCTGTCTTCCAGGAGCTTATAGAGCAGAGGCAACAGCATAGCACAGCTCTTTTAAAATTTTTATTTAACTTTAATCATTTTACAATGTTGTATTGCTTTCTGCCATATACCAACAGAAAACAGCCATAGGTATACATATGTCCTCTCTTGAACCTCCCTCCCACCCCATCCCACCTCTCTAGGCTGACACAGAGCACTGCTCTTGAGCCACATTGCCTGGGTTTCTATTAAGTTTCTACCACTTAGAAGCTGTGAGATCTTGGGCAAATAAGTTAATTGTTCTGTGTCTTGATCTCCCCGCCTAGGAAATGGATGTGATAATGGTGAGGACTTTAACAGTTATTTATTTATTTATTTTTGGCTGCATTGAGTCTTCATTGCTATCTGTGGGCTTTCTCTAGCTGTGGTGAGTTGGGGCTACTCTCTAGTTGTGGTGTGCTAGCTTCTCATTGCCGTCGCTTCTCATGTTGCAGAGCATGGGCTTTAGGATATGTGGGCTTTGGTATTTGCAGTCCAGGGGCTCAGTCGTTGCGGTGGCGGGCTCAATAGTTGTGGGCAGTGGGGTTAGTTGCCTCTTGTGAACTCTTCCCAGATCAGGGATCAAACCCATGTCCCTTGCATTGGCAGGTGTATTCTTAACCACTGGACCACCAGGGAAGCCCAATGATGAGGATTAAATAAGCTATTCCATGTATCCCACAACACTGTATCCGAGGCACATAATAAGTATGCAACAAGCATTAGCTGATATTATTATTAGTGTACAACAGTATAGAGGAGTTTAATTTCCAGTAAGGTTAAAAAGTTGGAAAGAGCATCACCCCCATTCTAATACTAAGAAAAATTCAGCAAACTACAAAATCAGAACTTTTGGACCTCCTAGAGAGCTGAGCTCACAGAGCAAGCAGATTCTGAAATGAAAGAGATTTCTCCAAGAAGTTAGACAGGTGGACTGTGACATCTTCTGTGACGGAAGGCAGGAAAAGAGGATGCTACCTTACAGATGAGTGAGACAAAATCAATTAACGTTTTAGTGAGCAGTTTCCTGAGTACAGGCCAGCATGAAATTAGAGAAATTGTAGACTCTCTCATACAAGAAGAGTTGGGGCTTCCCTGGTGGTTCAGTGGGTAACAAGTCTGCCTTGCAATGCAAGGGACACCTGTTTGATCCCTGGCCTGGGAAGATCGCATGTGCCGCAGAGCAGCTGGACAGGTGTGTTCAATTACGAGCCAGCGCTCTGGAGCGCATGTGCCCAGAGCCAGTGCTCTGCAAGGAGAGGCTCACACATGCCAAAGAATAAAGATGGTTGAAAATAAATAAATACAAATAAAAATAATTAAAAAAAAAAAAGAGTTGGCACCCATTCTCAGGTTCTGTTCTATAAATCTTCAGCAGGTAACCAGGTATTAACAAGAAAGTTTGGGGTCAGGGCAAGAGACTAGAGAGATCCCTCCTCACTTAAGGAGGTATGGAGGAGGGAATAAGCTCCTGTAAAAAAGGTACAAAATTCCACACTCCTTCCAAGAACCATATGTCCTACAGAGCAAAAGGCCTAAACTGCTGGGAAAGAGCAGCACTATGTAACCCCCAGGAAGAGCTGAGGTGCCATCATTGCTAGATGAAAAGGCAGAGGCTCCAAAGGTCAGGTCTAAGTGCATGAGCACATTTCTAGCCTCTGCTGGGTTGCATTCGCTAGATTAATTCAGTCCCTGACACCAACAGCCTGACCAAAGAAAAGGCATGCCCATTTCTAAGCATGAGTACTATTAATCTCATTGCTTCATGCACAATCCCTTGCATTGGCAGGTGTTTTTAAAGGAAAGGGCCCAATGATGAGGATTAAATAAGCTATTCCATGTATCCCACAACACTGTATCCGAGGCACATAATAAGTATGCAACAAGCATTAGCTGATATTATTATTAGTGTACAACAGTATAGAGGAGTTTAATTTCCAGTAAGGTTAAAAAGTTGGAAAGAGCATCACCCCCATTCTAATACTAAGAAAAATTCAGCAAACTACAAAATCAGAACTTTTGGACCTCCTAGAGAGCTGAGCTCACAGAGCAAGCAGATTCTGAAATGAAAGAGATTTCTCCAAGAAGTTAGACAGGTGGACTGTGACATCTTCTGTGACGGAAGGCAGGAAAAGAGGATGCTACCTTACAGATGAGTGAGACAAAATCAATTAACGTTTTAGTGAGCAGTTTCCTGAGTACAGGCCAGCATGAAATTAGAGAAATTGTAGACTCTCTCATACAAGAAGAGTTGGGGCTTCCCTGGTGGTTCAGTGGGTAACAAGTCTGCCTTGCAATGCAAGGGACACCTGTTTGATCCCTGGCCTGGGAAGATCGCATGTGCCGCAGAGCAGCTGGACAGGTGTGTTCAATTACGAGCCAGCGCTCTGGAGCGCATGTGCCCAGAGCCAGTGCTCTGCAAGGAGAGGCTCACACATGCCAAAGAATAAAGATGGTTGAAAATAAATAAATACAAATAAAAATAATTAAAAAAAAAAAAGAGTTGGCACCCATTCTCAGGTTCTGTTCTATAAATCTTCAGCAGGTAACCAGGTATTAACAAGAAAGTTTGGGGTCAGGGCAAGAGACTAGAGAGATCCCTCCTCACTTAAGGAGGTATGGAGGAGGGAATAAGCTCCTGTAAAAAAGGTACAAAATTCCACACTCCTTCCAAGAACCATATGTCCTACAGAGCAAAAGGCCTAAACTGCTGGGAAAGAGCAGCACTATGTAACCCCCAGGAAGAGCTGAGGTGCCATCATTGCTAGATGAAAAGGCAGAGGCTCCAAAGGTCAGGTCTAAGTGCATGAGCACATTTCTAGCCTCTGCTGGGTTGCATTCGCTAGATTAATTCAGTCCCTGACACCAACAGCCTGACCAAAGAAAAGGCATGCCCATTTCTAAGCATGAGTACTATTAATCTCATTGCTTCATGCACAATACCTGGCATTCAATAAATAAGTTTTACTTGTTTTAATAATTAATTAATCACTCATAATAGCCATTTAAAAACCTATTGAGAGGCAAAATAATCAACAGAGTCAGACTCAAAGATGTTATAATAATCATTCAGGGAGCTTAAAACACTTATAATTAATATTAAAGGGTCTAGTGAAAAAGATGGACAATATATATGAACAGATGGGAAATTTCAGTGGGGAGGTAAAAATTATAAGCAAGAGTCTCATGGAAATACCACACACACACACACACACACACACACACGTAAGAGAGAATCCTTTTCAAGGACTCATCAGTAGTCTTGACTCAGCTGAGGAAATAGTGAACTTGAGGACAGGTCGGTAAGAATTACTCAAACTGGAGCACAGTGTGAAAAAAGTAACAACATCTAAAAGCTAAGAAAGAACATCCACTATTTTAACATTTGTAAAATTGGAAACTATGGAGAGAAAAGAGGAGAGGAGAAATACTTGAAAGGATAATGGCTGAGAACACTCTCAAAATAATTAAAGATACCAAACTAAAGAAGCTCAGATAATCCCAAGTGAAAATGTCTTTCAATATGGGAGGTAAAATAAATATTTCATTCAAATATTCAAAACCTGAACGAATTTATCACCAGTGGAGCTCTGCTACAAAAAATGTTCAAAAAATATTCAGGCATAAGTAATATGATACCAGACAAAAATTTGAAAAAAATAAAAATAGTAAAAATGAAGGTAAATATAAATTTTATTTCTTATTCACTCTAGAAGATAACTGTCTAAAGCAAATATGGTAATCATGTATTTTGGAGTGTAATGTATATACAGGTGAAATGTATAACAACACCATCACCAAGAATGGGAGGGAGAAACTGGAAATACATTGTTGTGAGTTTCTTATTATATATGAATTAATATATATATACTGTTTAAAGGTAGATTGATAAATCCTGGGGCAGTAACTAAAAATATTAGAAAAAGTTACAAGTAATAAGAAAATAGTAGGGGTAAAATAGAATCAAAGAAAACAGTCAATTCAAAAACAGAGATACATAAAAATTAAGATTATTTGGGGGGAATAGTAAAGAGTCTGGTGAAGATGTTGCTTGTATGGGAAGTATGGGCTGAGCACAGAGTGTTAAGAGGAAAGGTTGAAAAGGGGGCATCTAAGAATTTGATTACAGCTTTATCAAGTAGTCTGGATTGGTGATGTGTGCTAAGTCCCTTCAGTCATGTCTGACTCTTTGCGACCCCATGGACTGTAGCCCACCAGGCTCCTCTGTCCTTGGGATTTGCCAGGCAAGAATACTGGAGTGGGTTGCTGTGCCCTCCTGTAAAGGATTTTCCCAATCCAGGTCTCCAACCCACATCTCCGGTGTCTCCTGCATTGCATTTGGATTCTTTACCACTGAGCCACCAGGGAAGCCCTAGATGAGTGATATTGAATATTTAATAAATGAAGTTTTTTTTTCCATCAACTTTAATAAAGTAAGGATTTTCACCTAAGTTGATTTTATGGTGCTTCTTCATAAATAAAATTTCTTTTTTATGAAATGTTGTTTACTTATTTTATTTTTTATTTTGGGCTGCTCTAGGTCCTCAGTACTTTTTTTTCTTTTCCAGCACTTCATCTAATTGTGGAGTGTAGGAGCCACTGTTTGTTTATGGTGCTCTGGCTTCTCACGGACGTGGCTGCTCTTGTGGAGCACAGACTGTAGGCACAAGGGCTTTAGTAGTTGCAGCACACACCTCAGTAGTTGTGACCTCTGGGCTCTAAAGTGTAGGCTCAGCAGTTGTGGTGCACAGACCTCGCTTTCTGTGGCATGTGGAATCTTCCTGGACCAGGGATCAAACCTGTCCTCTGTACTGGCAGGTGGACTTTTATCTACCAAACCACCAGGAAAGTCTAGACCCAGTTTCCTTCAATGATAAATACAGCTTGTGATAGGTTTGTAAGGTTCACAAAGATGCCTGAATGTCATTCTCTTAAGAGAGCAAGTTAATTCATTTCAGACTTTTGAAGGAAGAGTAGGTTAATCGCAGGTATGATCACATAACCTAATTTATGTTGAATGCTTGCTTTTGTTCTTCTTTATGGAAGGCTATGCTCCAATTTATCATAGTAGTGCACATTGTTTTAGAGGCCTTATGCTTGGTTGGAAATAAGTAATTCAGAACCAAAAGTTTTTTTTATTAAAACTAATTATAATTATTTTTATCATAATAAAAATGAAGTCTTTTATTCCAAAGTTAAAGTGATATAAAGATATTTGACATAGAAAAGAAGAAGATTGAAACCTAAAAAAATAGAAACCCAGTCATTACGTTGTGAATATCTGTTGCTTCTCTTGTGTGCCTTCTTCCGATTCCTCCTTCCTGTTGTGTCAGTGTTCCAAGCCAGGTGGTTTGGGTGGAATGGACAGTTTCAGAGACAGTTTCTGAAGGACACAGGCCAATCAGCACATCGTACCCCTATGGTTGGGGCTTCCCAGGTGGTGCTCTTGGTAAAGAAACTGCTCATTAATGCAGGAGACACAAGAGATTTGAGTTTGATCCCTGTGTCGGGAAGATTGCCTGGAGTAGGAAATGGCAATCGACTCCAGAATTCTTGCCTGGAAAGTTCCATAGGCAGAAGAGCCTTGTGGACTACCGTCCATGGGGTCACAAAGAGTCGGACACCAGGGAGCAACGGAGTACCCCCATGTTCACAGTGATTGACTCTAGGATGTGCACATAATTCAGGAGAGCCCAATTAAGAGAAGACAGAATTCTGGGATTTTAAGTTATCCAGTGAGCAGATTCATTTTATGTAAATGTGGAAGTTTCTGGCAGTACTAGAGAAAAAATATGTTTGAAATATCAGCGAGAAATGGTGAGAGAGAGTCAGGGATCACAATTGGAGACTTGGGTTTTTTGAAACCCCAATGTGGAATTCCTTCCTGGACCAGGGATCAAACCTGTCCTCTGTACTGGCAGGTGGACTTTTATCTACCAAACCACCAGGAAAGTCTAGACCCAGTTTCCTTCAATGATAAATACAGCTTGTGATAGGTTTGTAAGGTTCACAAAGATGCCTGAATGTCATTCTCTTAAGAGAGCAAGTTAATTCATTTCAGACTTTTGAAGGAAGAGTAGGTTAATCGCAGGTATGATCACATAACCTAATTTATGTTGAATGCTTGCTTTTGTTCTTCTTTATGGAAGGCTATGCTCCAATTTATCATAGTAGTGCACATTGTTTTAGAGGCCTTATGCTTGGTTGGAAATAAGTAATTCAGAACCAAAAGTTTTTTTTTTTATTAAAAACTAATTATAATTATTTTTATCATAATAAAAATGAAGTCTTTTATTCCAAAGTTAAAGTGATATAAAGATATTTGACATAGAAAAGAAGAAGATTGAAACCTAAAAAAATAGAAACCCAGTCATTACGTTGTGAATATCTGTTGCTTCTCTTGTGTGCCTTCTTCCGATTCCTCCTTCCTGTTGTGTCAGTGTTCCAAGCCAGGTGGTTTGGGTGGAATGGACAGTTTCAGAGACAGTTTCTGAAGGACACAGGCCAATCAGCACATCGTACCCCTATGGTTGGGGCTTCCCAGGTGGTGCTCTTGGTAAAGAAACTGCTCATTAATGCAGGAGACACAAGAGATTTGAGTTTGACCCCTGTGTCGGGAAGATTGCCTGGAGTAGGAAATGGCAATCGACTCCAGAATTCTTGCCTGGAAAGTTCCATAGGCAGAAGAGCCTTGTGGACTACCGTCCATGGGGTCACAAAGAGTCGGACACCAGGGAGCAACGGAGTACCCCCATGTTCACAGTGATTGACTCTAGGATGTGCACATAATTCAGGAGAGCCCAATTAAGAGAAGACAGAATTCTGGGATTTTAAGTTATCCAGTGAGCAGATTCATTTTATGTAAATGTGGAAGTTTCTGGCAGTACTAGAGAAAAAATATGTTTGAAATATCAGCGAGAAATGGTGAGAGAGAGTCAGGGATCACATTGAGACTTGGGTAGAAGTGCTTCTGTAAGTTGATCATCAAACACCTAATATCCCTCCTCTTAAAAGTTAACCAGAGTGGATATTGAAAGCCTCCTGTGTGTGCAACTAGCGATGCCAGTTAATTAGGTCTTCCTTCGTTCTGGCTTCTTTCCCTTGTTCAAACCCCATACACATCCCTCCACCCCTTTACTCTTCTTGGGCATCATTTCTAGCCTTCTTTTGGATTAAAGGTCAGTGGTCTCCCCATTTTCTCACAGATATCACTTATTCCAATTGACATTTACACTTGAGTAAACGTAAACTTCTCTGACCTTTTTTAAAAGCTAGATTTTAAAGAGATATTTCCTCTGTTTTAAAACAGTACATTATTGTTGCTTTTCTTTGTAAAAGGCTACATTGCTCCTTCCAGGTTTTTTGGATACTATGTCTACCGATTTTTTTCCTTCTTTAAAATGGGGATCTGCTCATTCTTGCCTCCAAAATGTGGGCTGCAGGTGTTTTGTAGACACATGGGAACCACTTAACAGTAAGTTTAAAAAATATTTAGTCATTTCCACACACCATTCTTACTCATGTGAAATAAATATGGGAATAAATCAGCCCTTAAGTATTCCATCTAGTGTTGAAAATGAAAAACAACAGATGTAGGTATTTGAGTGGGAGAAAATACTGCTAGATATAAGTCTGAAGTCTAGACTAATTCAGATATTCTTTTTAGCTTGAGAAAGATATGCTTAGCCCTTCTGTTGGCTAGGTTTTGGTAATTACAAAAGACGGTGAAGACATATAGATCTTCTTCAGGTTTGTCGGGAAGATTGCCTGGAGTAGGAAATGGCAATCGACTCCAGAATTCTTGCCTGGAAAGTTCCATAGGCAGAAGAGCCTTGTGGACTACCGTCCATGGGGTCACAAAGAGTCGGACACCAGGGAGCAACGGAGTACCCCCATGTTCACAGTGATTGACTCTAGGATGTGCACATAATTCAGGAGAGCCCAATTAAGAGAAGACAGAATTCTGGGATTTTAAGTTATCCAGTGAGCAGATTCATTTTATGTAAATGTGGAAGTTTCTGGCAGTACTAGAGAAAAAATATGTTTGAAATATCAGCGAGAAATGGTGAGAGAGAGTCAGGGATCACATTGAGACTTGGGTAGAAGTGCTTCTGTAAGTTGATCATCAAACACCTAATATCCCTCCTCTTAAAAGTTAACCAGAGTGGATATTGAAAGCCTCCTGTGTGTGCAACTAGCGATGCCAGTTAATTAGGTCTTCCTTCGTTCTGGCTTCTTTCCCTTGTTCAAACCCCATACACATCCCTCCACCCCTTTACTCTTCTTGGGCATCATTTCTAGCCTTCTTTTGGATTAAAGGTCAGTGGTCTCCCCATTTTCTCACAGATATCACTTATTCCAATTGACATTTACACTTGAGTAAACGTAAACTTCTCTGACCTTTTTTAAAAGCTAGATTTTAAAGAGATATTTCCTCTGTTTTAAAACAGTACATTATTGTTGCTTTTCTTTGTAAAAGGCTACATTGCTCCTTCCAGGTTTTTTGGATACTATGTCTACCGATTTTTTTCCTTCTTTAAAATGGGGATCTGCTCATTCTTGCCTCCAAAATGTGGGCTGCAGGTGTTTTGTAGACACATGGGAACCACTTAACAGTAAGTTTAAAAAATATTTAGTCATTTCCACACACCATTCTTACTCATGTGAAATAAATATGGGAATAAATCAGCCCTTAAGTATTCCATCTAGTGTTGAAAATGAAAAACAACAGATGTAGGTATTTGAGTGGGAGAAAATACTGCTAGATATAAGTCTGAAGTCTAGACTAATTCAGATATTCTTTTCAGTTTGAGGAAGATATGCTTAGCTCTTCTGTTGGCTAGGTTTTGGTAATTCATCTACAAAAGACGGTGAAGACATATAGATTCAGAGTTCATCTCTCAAGGTTTGTACCAAGAACACTTTCAGTCAATCTGTCTGTGAATGATTCTAAATTCCTCTTGCCATTCAGGGATGGTGTTTCTTACTTGACTTCTTGTCCATGGTTCAGCTCCATCTGGCACTTCCAATAGCCTCCTCTCTTCCTATGGCATCCTAGGTTGCATCTCTTTCAGGCAGCATGCCCACCACAGGCTTTATTCCCATTATGTCATTAACTCTTAACAATAACTCTAAAAGACATGTGTCAGATAAGCAGTATCAGAGTATAAGAGGAAACCAAGGCTTGGGAGTATATGATCTTGCTTGGCACTCCTCAGCTCATGAGTGGTAGAGCTGAGATCCACACTGAGAATCGTCTGAGTCTAGAGCCCCACATGCTAAACTGTGGCTAAGGACTCCCTTCAGTTACACCGAAGGTCCTAGGCGGATGAGGCAAGTGACTCAGAATGAATGTATTAAAGCATTTTATATAGGCTACATCACAAGACAAAGGCCATTCTCACTGGACTGATTTCATGCTGTTGTAGTGGTCTATTGGAAGAACTGTAGGGTGGCAGCCTGGTATTCCTGTGGTGGCAATCTGCTGGGGCCACCTCCTCCTGAAGTGTTTTTTCTGTTAAAAACTCTTTGGGTACTATAAGATCTCCCCTAATGTTTTCTTCAATGTCTTAAATGTCTTTATCCAAATGTTATTTGCTTTTATTTATAAGGTCCATTGGTTCCAGGTACTGTAAACTTCAAGCCCCAATACTATATACTTCATATATCCAGAAGTATTACCAACAAATTATTCAGAATAAAAACCAACTTAAGCATCAGATTGTTACTGAGGGAAGAGCTCCCCACGCACCTAGTCTTCCCAAGAACCTGTAGCCTCTTCTTTTTGATCTTCAGGGTCCTTTTGCATCTTGTTTATTTTCTTTCCTTTACCCTCAAGAGAATATGAGAGCTCTTCCATTATTGACAGGTCACCTAAAAGTTTTCATTCTTTCTTACCCACAGACAACCCCTGCCCTTCCTTCTCCATTTCTCTATTTCAATATCAGGAATCCCTCTTTTTGGAAGTTCTGGCTAATAAAACTTCACAGCTCCCTTTTTTGAAAAGCTTGCTGGTGGACATGCTTGATCACTCCTGATATGTCCTTGGGTCTGCTGCCTACTATTAGTTTAAGGAGCCACACAACAGAACCACTCTCAGAGCAGAATCCTGCAGCCAGAATGACTGTAAGTTATGATCCCAAGGCTGAGGAAAACATCAGTCCTTCATACTTGCCGGAGTTTGTCATTTCTCACCTAGCCTGACCATCCAGGCTTTTAGCAGAGGCTTCTCTATAGAGTTACAGCAGCCAGAACTGGAAGCACAGTAGAGATTTAAGAGCCATCTGTAGAAAGGGACGTCTCCCCTTAGGCTTCTGAACGGCATTCCTGGGGCTTGGCACTCCTCAGCTCAGTTAGAGCTGAGATCCACACTGAGAATCGTCTGAGTCTAGAGCCCCACATGCTAAACTGTGGCTAAGGACTCCTTCAGTTACACAAGGTCCTAGGCGGATGAGGCAAGTGACTCAGAATGAATGTATTAAAGCATTTTATATAGGCTACATCACAAGACAAAGGCCATTCTCACTGGACTGATTTCATGCTGTTGTAGTGGTCTATTGGAAGAACTGTAGGGTGGCAGCCTGGTATTCCTGTGGTGGCAATCTGCTGGGGCCACCTCCTCCTGAAGTGTTTTTTCTGTTAAAAACTCTTTGGGTACTATAAGATCTCCCCTAATGTTTTCTTCAATGTCTTAAATGTCTTTATCCAAATGTTATTTGCTTTTATTTATAAGGTCCATTGGTTCCAGGTACTGTAAACTTCAAGCCCCAATACTATATACTTCATATATCCAGAAGTATTACCAACAAATTATTCAGAATAAAAACCAACTTAAGCATCAGATTGTTACTGAGGGAAGAGCTCCCCACGCACCTAGTCTTCCCAAGAACCTGTAGCCTCTTCTTTTTGATCTTCAGGGTCCTTTTGCATCTTGTTTATTTTCTTTCCTTTACCCTCAAGAGAATATGAGAGCTCTTCCATTATTGACAGGTCACCTAAAAGTTTTCATTCTTTCTTACCCACAGACAACCCCTGCCCTTCCTTCTCCATTTCTCTATTTCAATATCAGGAATCCCTCTTTTTGGAAGTTCTGGCTAATAAAACTTCACAGCTCCCTTTTGAAAAGCTTGCTGGTGGACATGCTTGATCACTCCTGATATGTCCTTGGGTCTGCTGCCTACTATTAGTTTAAGGAGCCACACAACAGAACCACTCTCAGAGCAGAATCCTGCAGCCAGAATGACTGTAAGTTATGATCCCAAGGCTGAGGAAAACATCAGTCCTTCATACTTGCCGGAGTTTGTCATTTCTCACCTAGCCTGACCATCCAGGCTTTTAGCAGAGGCTTCTCTATAGAGTTACAGCAGCCAGAACTGGAAGCACAGTAGAGATTTAAGAGCCATCTGTAGAAAGGGGACGTCTCACCCAACAGCATTTTAGGCTTCTGATTCTTTATGGGGCCTGGATGTGGGGCACGATAGAGGCAAGTTCTTACTGGATTCATCTTTGATGCTAGGCTGGTGGCAGTGTGCTTGTGATTCTCTGTCCAGAGGAAACCTTCACCAGTCCATCTCCACAGCAGGAGTCCTTTGGAAGACTAGAGGGGTGCTTCTCACTGGAAAAGCCCCACTTGCCTGGCTTGCCATGGTAAGGATACCCTCCTCCCCAAAGGATGGGCACCTGTGCAGAGAGGTCTGCCCTTATTCTGAGTGTGTGCAGAGATGGGTCACCAACCTACAATTCATGAAGAGTCAACTTACAAAGGCTTGGGTTTCAACCTTTATGATATTTAAAATCTTTGTTTGCCTGAGAAATCCTATTAGACATTCAGTTGATCTGACTTAAAATCCTTGGGTATATTTTCATAGGGACCTTTGAAAACCAGGGCCTGAGTCAGATTCTGCAGAGGAATGGCTAAACAATATTTGGTTAATATTTCATTAACAAGTTCTGGTTTGTGCTAAAAGCAAAGTTATCTCATGAGTCTAACGTATAAAAGGACACAAATCAAGGAAACAAATAATACAAAGAGTGAGGATTATCTGGAGGATGTTTTTAAAATCATTTTATTCTACAACTAGTTTGAGAGAGAATGCCTTCATAATATTACTTTCATTAAAACAAACCATGAGAGAAAAAAGTATTGCTGATGTCAGGTTCAAGACATGCTAGTCTGACTTAATGAGCAAACTGCATTTCTAATAGTAATGATTATTTTGCTTGCCTTGATGGAAGAAAAGCTTGCTGGTGGACATGCTTGATCACTCCTGATATGTCCTTGGGTCTGCTGCCTACTATTAGTTTAAGGAGCCACACAACAGAACCACTCTCAGAGCAGAATCCTGCAGCCAGAATGACTGTAAGTTATGATCCCAAGGCTGAGGAAAACATCAGTCCTTCATACTTGCCGGAGTTTGTCATTTCTCACCTAGCCTGACCATCCAGGCTTTTAGCAGAGGCTTCTCTATAGAGTTACAGCAGCCAGAACTGGAAGCACAGTAGAGATTTAAGAGCCATCTGTAGAAAGGGGACGTCTCACCCAACAGCATTTTAGGCTTCTGATTCTTTATGGGGCCTGGATGTGGGGCACGATAGAGGCAAGTTCTTACTGGATTCATCTTTGATGCTAGGCTGGTGGCAGTGTGCTTGTGATTCTCTGTCCAGAGGAAACCTTCACCAGTCCATCTCCACAGCAGGAGTCCTTTGGAAGACTAGAGGGGTGCTTCTCACTGGAAAAGCCCCACTTGCCTGGCTTGCCATGGTAAGGATACCCTCCTCCCCAAAGGATGGGCACCTGTGCAGAGAGGTCTGCCCTTATTCTGAGTGTGTGCAGAGATGGGTCACCAACCTACAATTCATGAAGAGTCAACTTACAAAGGCTTGGGTTTCAACCTTTATGATATTTAAAATCTTTGTTTGCCTGAGAAATCCTATTAGACATTCAGTTGATCTGACTTAAAATCCTTGGGTATATTTTCATAGGGGACCTTTGAAAACCAGGGCCTGAGTCAGATTCTGCAGAGGAATGGCTAAACAATATTTGGTTAATATTTCATTAACAAGTTCTGGTTTGTGCTAAAAGCAAAGTTATCTCATGAGTCTAACGTATAAAAGGACACAAATCAAGGAAACAAATAATACAAAGAGTGAGGATTATCTGGAGGATGTTTTTAAAATCATTTTATTCTACAACTAGTTTGAGAGAGAATGCCTTCATAATATTACTTTCATTAAAACAAACCATGAGAGAAAAAAGTATTGCTGATGTCAGGTTCAAGACATGCTAGTCTGACTTAATGAGCAAACTGCATTTCTAATAGTAATGATTATTTTGCTTGCCTTGATGGAAGAAAGATTATTGGATATTCTCTAACTCTTTGGGGAATCACTTACAAAGTGAAATATTTTACCTGTTAGGTAAACCGTAAGTTGACCTTCCTGCAGTGAGAAGCACTTAGAGGTGCATCGCTCCCTTTCTTTTGGGACCAACATAGAAGAAAAGTCACCTATCTGTTATTAAGTAGCTTCTAGACACCTGGCTCCACCATTGGAGAGAAATAGTGAGGCTCCTTCTGGTGCACGGTGACAGATTTCATTTTTAAGGTCACTGAATTTTAAAGTAGTTGTTCTGGTTCCTCCTAGATGAGTTTGACTTAGCAGACAGTTTACAAAAACAATTCAAGCTCTAACATGATGGTGCTTTTTCCAAATGGGAGTGTGAGAAGCACCTACCGTGCATAATTGACATCTGCCATTTTAATTTCTTCAAGCAGAGAAAGGAGATGCATGTGAACCGAGCTGTGAGCTTATTGAGGGCAGAGATCTGTAACTTGTCTTTTTGTATCCTTAGCACCTAGCATTCTCTCATGCATTTAACAACTATTTTAGCCAACGAATATTTCCTGAGCACCTCCTCTGTGCCAGTCACTATTCTAGGTGCTGAGAATGTAACAGTGAACAAAACAGAACATCTCTGCTCGTATGGAGCTAAGATTGTTGATGGAGGATAAGGCTAAAATGTGATTATGATGTAACAGATATGAAGAAAAAGGGAGTGATTCTGCAGAGGAATGGCTAAACAATATTTGGTTAATATTTCATTAACAAGTTCTGGTTTGTGCTAAAAGCAAAGTTATCTCATGAGTCTAACGTATAAAAGGACACAAATCAAGGAAACAAATAATACAAAGAGTGAGGATTATCTGGAGGATGTTTTTAAAATCATTTTATTCTACAACTAGTTTGAGAGAGAATGCCTTCATAATATTACTTTCATTAAAACAAACCATGAGAGAAAAAAGTATTGCTGATGTCAGGTTCAAGACATGCTAGTCTGACTTAATGAGCAAACTGCATTTCTAATAGTAATGATTATTTTGCTTGCCTTGATGGAAGAAAGATTATTGGATATTCTCTAACTCTTTGGGGAATCACTTACAAAGTGAAATATTTTACCTGTTAGGTAAACCGTAAGTTGACCTTCCTGCAGTGAGAAGCACTTAGAGGTGCATCGCTCCCTTTCTTTTGGGACCAACATAGAAGAAAAGTCACCTATCTGTTATTAAGTAGCTTCTAGACACCTGGCTCCACCATTGGAGAGAAATAGTGAGGCTCCTTCTGGTGCACGGTGACAGATTTCATTTTTAAGGTCACTGAATTTTAAAGTAGTTGTTCTGGTTCCTCCTAGATGAGTTTGACTTAGCAGACAGTTTACAAAAACAATTCAAGCTCTAACATGATGGTGCTTTTTCCAAATGGGAGTGTGAGAAGCACCTACCGTGCATAATTGACATCTGCCATTTTAATTTCTTCAAGCAGAGAAAGGAGATGCATGTGAACCGAGCTGTGAGCTTATTGAGGGCAGAGATCTGTAACTTGTCTTTTTGTATCCTTAGCACCTAGCATTCTCTCATGCATTTAACAACTATTTTAGCCAACGAATATTTCCTGAGCACCTCCTCTGTGCCAGTCACTATTCTAGGTGCTGAGAATGTAACAGTGAACAAAACAGAACATCTCTGCTCGTATGGAGCTAAGATTGTTGATGGAGGATAAGGCTAAAATGTGATTATGATGTAACAGATATGAAGAAAAAAGAAAGGAGAATAAAGGCAGAGAGTGAAGGGAGGGCTGTGTGTACATGTGCTGCTTTCTGTAGGAGGCTTCTCTGCCCTGGTGACACTAAACAGAAGGAAACGAGTGGGCTGATTTGGAAGAGCAGTCTAGGCAGGGAGCACAGCTGATGCAAAGCCTTGGGGTAGGGATGTGCCTGGTGACAACAGCCAGGCAAGAGGAGCCGAGTGGACAGCCATTAAAGAATGAAATGGTGCCATTTGAAGCAACATGGATGGACCTAGAGATTGTCATATGGAGCAACGCAAATCACACAAAGAGAGATATCATATGACATCCCTTATGTGCAGGAATCTGAAAAGAAGTGCAAATGAACTTACAAAACAGACTCACAGACTTAGAGAACTAACTTAAGGAGTGGGGAAGGGTAGGGGGAAGGGATAGTTAGAGAGTTTGGGATCGATGTGTACACACTGCTATATTTACTTATTTATTTACCTTTTAACTTTTTATTTTACATTAGAGTGTAGCTGATTAACAATGCTGTGATAGTTTCAGGCGGACAGCAAAGAGCATGTATCTATTTTCCCCCAAACTCCCTTCCCATCTAGGCTGCCACATAACATTGAGCAGGGCTCCCTGTGCTCAACAGTGGGCCCTTGTTGGCTCTCCAGTATAGCAGTGCAGGGAGTTTGGGGAAGAATGGGTACATAAATATGTGTGGCTAAGTCCCTTTACTGTCCACCTGAAACTATCACAACACTGTTAATCGGCTATACCCCAATACAAAATAAAAATTAAAAAAAAAAGAGGAGCTGAGTGGAATGAGAAAAGGGTAGAGTCATAGGACTGGAGGTTAGAGGTAGTCAGGACATGAGGTTAGACCCAAGGGTGAGGAGAGTTCACATTAGGACTGTGGACTCAATTCTGAGTGCGATGGCTGTCTTTTGGGTGGGCAGTTGAACCCAGGAGTGAGGTAAGCTTATTTATGTTTCAGAAGTGCCTCTATTGTCATTTGCAGAGCAGGAATGGAAATGGGAAGCTATTAGGAAGCTCTGGCAAGAAACAATAGTGGCTGGCTATGGAGCTGGTGAGAACCTCTTAGCAGAGAGCCCTACGTACAAGAGGTGCTTAATAAGTGTATAGCTTTTGTTTACCTGGATCCCCGTATCGCTCCCTCCAAATATCTGTAAAAACTTGTTCAGGAAAATGCTTTACTTTCACTCATTTTGTAAAGAAGAATTTTAAAGTGTAGATGTTTTAGCAGACCATAGAAAGGAGGATGTCTTCTCAGAAGCTCCACATGTTTGAACAAAAGCAGTACCTAAAAGGACTTTTTTAAATGAAAACTATTATACCCTTATATTCTGCTAAAATATCCATTGTGTCTGCTGTTTGAAAGAGATCTTCTATACCCACTTCTCCTAAATAAAAGAGAGATATCATATGACATCCCTTATGTGCAGGAATCTGAAAAGAAGTGCAAATGAACTTACAAAACAGACTCACAGACTTAGAGAACTAACTTAAGGAGTGGGGAAGGGTAGGGGGAAGGGATAGTTAGAGAGTTTGGGATCGATGTGTACACACTGCTATATTTACTTATTTATTTACCTTTTAACTTTTTATTTTACATTAGAGTGTAGCTGATTAACAATGCTGTGATAGTTTCAGGCGGACAGCAAAGAGCATGTATCTATTTTCCCCCAAACTCCCTTCCCATCTAGGCTGCCACATAACATTGAGCAGGGCTCCCTGTGCTCAACAGTGGGCCCTTGTTGGCTCTCCAGTATAGCAGTGCAGGGAGTTTGGGGAAGAATGGGTACATAAATATGTGTGGCTAAGTCCCTTTACTGTCCACCTGAAACTATCACAACACTGTTAATCGGCTATACCCCAATACAAAATAAAAATTAAAAAAAAAAGAGGAGCTGAGTGGAATGAGAAAAGGGTAGAGTCATAGGACTGGAGGTTAGAGGTAGTCAGGACATGAGGTTAGACCCAAGGGTGAGGAGAGTTCACATTAGGACTGTGGACTCAATTCTGAGTGCGATGGCTGTCTTTTGGGTGGGCAGTTGAACCCAGGAGTGAGGTAAGCTTATTTATGTTTCAGAAGTGCCTCTATTGTCATTTGCAGAGCAGGAATGGAAATGGGAAGCTATTAGGAAGCTCTGGCAAGAAACAATAGTGGCTGGCTATGGAGCTGGTGAGAACCTCTTAGCAGAGAGCCCTACGTACAAGAGGTGCTTAATAAGTGTATAGCTTTTGTTTACCTGGATCCCCGTATCGCTCCCTCCAAATATCTGTAAAAACTTGTTCAGGAAAATGCTTTACTTTCACTCATTTTGTAAAGAAGAATTTTAAAGTGTAGATGTTTTAGCAGACCATAGAAAGGAGGATGTCTTCTCAGAAGCTCCACATGTTTGAACAAAAGCAGTACCTAAAAGGACTTTTTTAAATGAAAACTATTATACCCTTATATTCTGCTAAAATATCCATTGTGTCTGCTGTTTGAAAGAGATCTTCTATACCCACTTCTCCAACTTTTTTTAAAAATAAAAAACTTTGACAATCACTGCTTTCTATGTCCTACGTCCTGCTCAAAGCTTTGCAGCCCATTATCTTTCTTGTTAGACCAGTTCTTCTCCATCTGGCAGAAGGCTGACCCTTTCCCACCTCTGCTTCCAAAGGTGCACGAGCTAAGATGGTTTTCACCAAAGTGAGTCTGTCAGTCCCATCAGCATCTCTGATGATGATCATTAATAATGTCAGCTCAGCTCTTGGAAACAGTGTGGAAGGTTAACCAGTTGGTTTGCTGTCTCTCTCTCTTTTTGTGGTTGTCTGGTTACCGTAAAGGCAAAGTGTCTGAGGGTGACAGAGGTCTTTGTCAGAGGGCAGCCAGCAGTTTGGAAGCACAGGTAACAGAGTGAGGGTTTCGAGGGGTTGCAACTACACGGATCTCAATTACCGTGGTGCTGCATCTCTCAGACGTTTAATTTAGGAAGGTGGTTCTTCAGTTCAGGTGTGGACAGGATTGTCTGAAGAGTGACTTAAACCGTGAATTTACTGGGCTCTGCATTTTCAGATTCAGTTGGTTTGGGATCGAGCCTGAGAATTTGCATTTTTAACGAGTTTTCAGGTGATGCTGATGCTGGGGATGAGGTTCTGAGAAACACTGAGCTAGGAGAGAGAGCTGGCATGAGAGTCAGAGAGCGGGAGCGAGAGAGTGGGCGAGTGTGCTCCAGTGGTCACGTGGTGTGGGCAATTCAGCATGCTGTTTCCTTAGTAAACATGTGCCCACGAGTACCTGTGCAGTGGGAGGTGAGTTCTTCAGACCAGAGCCAGGAGAACTGCAAACAGCTAGGAGCCCTGGCCCTTGTCTTTGAGAAGCTTGTAATCTAACTAGTGTTGGAGAAGATGCTGCTTATTCTGAAGTAAATACATGACAGAGGACTTCCCTGGTGGTCTACTGGCTAGGACTCTGTGATTCCAATGAAGGGAGCACAAGTTTGAACCCTGGTCCAAAAGCCCATGTGCTATAACTGAAATAAATGCATGCCAGATGCTAGGGGATGAACTGTCTTGAGTGTTAGGGAAAAGGCTGGAGCTGGGAGGACAGAGAGAAGGGTCTGAAGCAGGCCATCAAGCACTCTGTTCCCTTGGAGGAGGAAAGGCACTTGTGATAGGGCAGAGGTAAGTTCTTAGTGGCAGGGGGTAGGTAAGCAGGGCGGGTGTGTATGGGTCTGGGGAACGAGGAGTTAGAAACCTGGCTGGTTAGAGGGAAAAGACCAGAGACAAAAGAAACGACTATTGGACACTGGTTGAATGGAGAGGGAAGTCTAACAAGGCTTTGTCCCCAGGGATTATAGGTTGGCGGGTCAATCATATCTGGTGTGAAATAGAAAAGCCTCCTTCAAGAAAGAGCCTGAGGGCTTCCCTGGTGGTCCAGTGGGTAAAGACACCGCCTTGCAGTGCAAGGGGTGTGGGTTCGATCCCTGGCCTGGGAAGATCCCACGTGCTGCAGAGCGGCTGGACTGATGTGTCCAATTACCGAGCCGGAGCTCTGAAGCGCGTGTGCCCAGAGCCGGTGCTCAGCAACAACTGAGGCCACTGTGATGGGAGGCCCACATGGGCCAAAGAACAAAGATAGATGAAAAATAGACAAATGAAAGACCAACAGAAGTGGCCCACCCCATCCCCCCTGCCCATAAAAAAAAAAAAAAAAAGAAAGAGCCTAAGTGTGGGTGAACCTAGAACCTCTTATACAAAGTGGTGTAAATGAGAAAAAGAAGAATACATATAGTATACTCACACATATGTATATGGAATCTAGAAAGATGGTACTGATAAAGGTATATGTGCAGAACAGCAATGAAGAAACAAACATAGAGAACAGACTTGTGGACATTGGGAGGAGGGAGGAGTGGGTGAGCTGTGTGGAAAGAATAACACAGAAACTTACACTATCATATGTAAAAGACACAACCATTGTGAATCTGCTGTAAGACCAAGGGACTTACCCGGGGGCTATGCAGCAACCTGGAGGGATGGGATGGAAAGGGCTGTAGGAGGGAGGTTCAGGCAGGAGGGGTCAAAGGGATACCTGTGACTGATTCGGGTTTATGTATAGCAGTAAACAACGAAAGTCTGTAAAAGTAAAATAAAAATAAATTAATAATAATAATAGAAAGAGCCTGAAGCTGTGCCCGAGTACTTGGTTAGTGGGAGATACACGTGTGCCTCAGATTTCTTTTTTTGCTAAAGCAGACATTATCTTATGAATAGGACTAAATGACAATAAACTCTAGGGAGGTGACGTACTGTTACTTTTAAGCATTAAGGAGTAAGCATCTTTTATAAGAGCTGAAGGGAACAGTAAAAATATTAACATTCTATAAAAAGGCATTTGCACCTGATTAAAGCAGGTGTGCTGAGGCTTTAATTTTTATTTATTTTTAGTCTCAAGTATTGTGATTTGGAAAATTGACTTTCATAATAGGCAAAAGAGTGGCTGAGAATTCTAATAATACTCAACTCATATGTATTCACCTACATTTATAAAGTGCATTAAAATAGTGAGGACATTTGCTAAACATCTGAGTAGCTCCTAGAATTTTTGAGGAGCCTAAGAATTTGATAATAGGCATTTTAACCAAGCAGATAATCCTTTAAACATAAATAGCCTCTCAAATTATTTTAGGGCAATAACTATGTGAATGATGTGAAACAAGAGGTTTAATAACAATAAATAAACATTTCAATAATGGTAACAGATGTGATGAACATCTTTTAAATGATAAACATTTAAGGACTCTGTGCCAGGCACTTTGTGTGTGTGTGTGTGTGTGTGTGTGTGTGTGTGTCTGCACAGACATTTCTCCCTGTGTGTGTAAAGACACCCACACATATTCCAAACACTTTAAGAATAGCTTTATTCAAGTGTAGTTACATATCGTAATGTTTAGTCATAGTGAATACACAGTCTATTGATTTTACTAAATATGGAGTTGTGCAACCATCATCACACACCAGGTTTAGAATATTTCCATTGTCCCAAGATGTTCTCTCATGCCCGCTTACAGTCAGTTACCCCAGCTCACAGTCCCAGACTTATTCTCTGCCTCTATGAATTTCTCTTTTCTGGACATTGCATATCAGTGGAATCATACAATGTGCGGTCTTCTGAGTCTGGCTACTTTCACTAAGCATAATGATTTTGAGATTCATCAATGCAGTACCATGTATCATTAGCTTATAGTTTATTCACTTTTGTTTCTGAAGAGCGTTCTACTGTGAGGATAGGCAACACTTTCTTTGTTCTCTACAACTGAAGGGCATCTTCGTTGCTTTCCCATTCTGAATTATCTTATGAATAGGACTAAATGACAATAAACTCTAGGGAGGTGACGTACTGTTACTTTTAAGCATTAAGGAGTAAGCATCTTTTATAAGAGCTGAAGGGAACAGTAAAAATATTAACATTCTATAAAAAGGCATTTGCACCTGATTAAAGCAGGTGTGCTGAGGCTTTAATTTTTATTTATTTTTAGTCTCAAGTATTGTGATTTGGAAAATTGACTTTCATAATAGGCAAAAGAGTGGCTGAGAATTCTAATAATACTCAACTCATATGTATTCACCTACATTTATAAAGTGCATTAAAATAGTGAGGACATTTGCTAAACATCTGAGTAGCTCCTAGAATTTTTGAGGAGCCTAAGAATTTGATAATAGGCATTTTAACCAAGCAGATAATCCTTTAAACATAAATAGCCTCTCAAATTATTTTAGGGCAATAACTATGTGAATGATGTGAAACAAGAGGTTTAATAACAATAAATAAACATTTCAATAATGGTAACAGATGTGATGAACATCTTTTAAATGATAAACATTTAAGGACTCTGTGCCAGGCACTTTGTGTGTGTGTGTGTGTGTGTGTGTGTGTGTGTGTCTGCACAGACATTTCTCCTGTGTGTGTAAAGACACCCACACATATTCCAAACACTTTAAGAATAGCTTTATTCAAGTGTAGTTACATATCGTAATGTTTAGTCATAGTGAATACACAGTCTATTGATTTTACTAAATATGGAGTTGTGCAACCATCATCACACACCAGGTTTAGAATATTTCCATTGTCCCAAGATGTTCTCTCATGCCCGCTTACAGTCAGTTACCCCAGCTCACAGTCCCAGACTTATTCTCTGCCTCTATGAATTTCTCTTTTCTGGACATTGCATATCAGTGGAATCATACAATGTGCGGTCTTCTGAGTCTGGCTACTTTCACTAAGCATAATGATTTTGAGATTCATCAATGCAGTACCATGTATCATTAGCTTATAGTTTATTCACTTTTGTTTCTGAAGAGCGTTCTACTGTGAGGATAGGCAACACTTTCTTTGTTCTCTCTACAACTGAAGGGCATCTTCGTTGCTTTCCCATTCTGAATTATTATGAGTCATACTGCTACAACTGCTTATGAGTCTCAAAATTTTAATCATCCCAATTACTCTGTAGTTTAGAATCATTACAATTTCTTTTTCTCCAGATAATGAAACCAGAGTTCAAAACTTATGAAATTTAATACCTGAAACCAAAAAACTTCAGAAGAAAATATAGACAGTATGCTCTTTGACACTGGTCTTAGCAATATTTTGTGGGGGGGAGGGGGGAGGTTGAGGAGTGAGGGGGACGGGAAGGCCACTTCTATTGGTCTTTCATTTATCTATTTTCATCCGTCTTTGTTCTTTGGCCCGTGTGGGCCTCCCATCACGGTGGCCTCTCCTGTTGCAGAGCACTGGCTCTGGGCGCATGCGCTCCAGAGCTCTGGCTCGGTAATTGGACACATCGGTCCAGCTGCTCCGCAGCACGTGGGATCTTCCCAGGCCAGGGATCGAACTGGCGCCCCTTGCACTGCAAGGTGGTGTCCTTACCCACTGGACCACCAGGGAAGCCCTAAGCAATACATTTTTGAGTCTGTCTCTTCAGGCAAGGGGAATAAAAGTGAAAATAAATAAACGGGGCTACATCAGACTAAAAACCTTTTGCACAGTGAAGGAAACTGTCTGCAAAATTAAAAGGTTAACCTACCTTATGGTTAACCATAAGGGAGAAGATATTTGCAAATGATGTATCTGATGAAGGGTTAATATCTAAAATATATAAAGAAGTCACACATCTCAACAGCAGAAAACCCAAGCAATCTATCTGATAAAAATGGGCAGGTGTAATACTATAATGGAAAAGAATATGAACAAGAACATATATCTATATCTATATATTGCTGTATACCAGAAACTAATATAACATTGCAAATGAACCATACCACAATAAAAAAAAAAGGCAGAACACTTGAACATATATTTTTCTAAGGAAGATATAGAGATGACCAACAGATGTATGAAAATGTGCTCACCATCACTAATTATGAGGAAATACAAATAAAAACTACGTTGAGATATCATCTCATACCTGTCAGAATGACTATCATGAGAAAGACAGCAGGGTGGGAGGGAGGTTCTAGAGGAAGGGGACATGTGTGTACTTATGGCTGATTCATGTTGTATGGTAACGCCAACACAGCATTGTAAAGCAATTATCCTCCAGTTAAAAAAATGACAAGTATTAGGCATTGGTAAGGATGTGGGGAAAAGGGAACCATCATATGCTGTTGGTGTAAGTGCAAATTGGTACAGCCACCATGAAAAACAGTATGGAGAGTCCTCAACAAATTAAAAATAGAATGATCACATGATTCAGCAATTTCACTTCTGTATATACGTGCACCCCTATATATAATATAAATTTTCTCTGGAGTAGAAAATGGCAACCCACTCCAGTATTGTTGCCTGGAAAGGTCTGTGGACAGAAGAGCCTGACCAACTGCAATCCATGGGATTGCAAAGAGTCTCACAACTGAGCAGCTGATCACAATGGCCTGCCTCAATCCAGGGTGATCTCATCTCAAATGCACAATTCATGTACAAATGTCATTTTACCAAATAAGGTCACCTTTGTAGGTTCTGGAGGTTACAACTTGGGCATACTTTTGGGTGCCAGTATTAAACCTGCTGCAATCTGGTAAGAAAAAAGATATAAATTTTATATAATATATATATGTAAGTATAATATTGTTGCATATATACAGTGGAATACTACTAGGCCATAAAAAGAATGAAATCTTCCCATTTGTAATAACATGGCTAGACCTAGAGGGTCTAGAGAAATAAGTTGGACAGAGAAAGACAAATACCAAATGATTTTACTTAAATGTGGAATGTAAAAAACCAAAACAAATGAACAAACAAAACAAAACAAAAACAACCTCGTAGATATAGAGAGGTTTCCTGAGGGTAGAAGGTGGGGGATATAATATTTGGCATAGGGAATGTAGTCAGTAATATTGCAATAACTTTGTGTGGTGACAACCCATTACTAGACTGAATGTAGTGATCAGTTCATACTGTATATAAATGTTGACTAAGTTATAGACCTGAAATTAATATAAGATTATAAGTCAACTGTACTCCAATAAAAAATTATGAAACTTGCCCCAGGTGATAAATGCAACAGGGGTCATATTTTGAGAAACTATTGAATGTACTGCCTTCTTTTACTGTTCCATATACTTTACTGACTCCCCAATTAGCTCTGAGTCATTCATCTGCTTCAGGTAGGAGAGGAAGATATAAAGAACATTATAGCAGAAAGGCAAAGATAATAAGCTGATCAGTTCTGACATGCAATATGAGATTTAGAGACAGAACAGGAAGATTAAAAGCCATGTTTTAGAAGAGGGAGTATAGGAAGAGGAAAATGGAGGAGGGCAGGATATTTATTTCTTTTTATCGTTTTTAGCATGTCAAAAGAAAGACTTAGAAGAGTTAGATCATCATTTCTTCCATAGATGGAGAAGGTACCTCTTCCACTTTTGGCAAAGCTCTCTGGCATCCCTCCCTGGGAGGGATATGGCTAAGTCTGATGAGAAAGGTTAAAACCTGCTCCTCTTGATGAGGGCTTGTGTGGGTGAGACGTGCATAGCCAGCAGAGCCGGGTGTGTGGATGCCCATCTTCCCATGTGGATTTCAGCCTGGTGCAAGTGGGGGTGGTGGGGTCAGTGGGGAAGGGACAAGGGTATGAACTTTGGACTTCAGGCTCTTTTAGATCTTGGGGCAGAGCCTGCCTCCAGTCTGCCTTCTTCCAGACTGAGGGACAACTGCATCAATGGAAACTCAGTAGCCCAGCATGGTTAGGTGGAGAGAAGGCCAATGTTTGGCTTTTCTCAGTTGGCTTCAGTGTCCTGGGGTGTGAACCTGGCACTCCTGTCTGCTTCTCAGGACCCTGGTGGTTGAGTGAACATCAACTCTGCACTTCCCAGGTGGTTCTTTTATTTTTTAAAGATTTATTTATTTATTTATTATTGGTGAGGGGTGGGGTGGGAAGGGAGGGGAGCAGGCGGGCCACTTCTATTGGTTTTTCATTTATCTATTTTCATCCATCTTTGTTCTTTGGTCGTGTGGGCCTCCCATTGCGGTGGCCTCTCTCACTGCAGAGCACCAGCTCTGGGCGCATGCTCTCCAGAGATCCGGCTCGGTAACTGGACACATCGGTCCAGCCACTCCACGGCACGTGGGATCTTCCCAGGCCAGGGATTGAACCGGCGCCCCTTGCACTGCAAGGCGGTGTCCTTACCCACTGGACCACCAGGGAAGCCCGATCGCAGGTGGTTCTGTGGTAAAGAATCTGCCTACCAATGCAGGAGATGTGGGCTCAATCCCTGGGTTGGGAAGGATCCCCCAGAGAAGGAAATGACAACCTGCTCCACTATTCTTGCCTGAGAAATCCTGTGGACAGAGGAGCCTTGCAGGCATCAGTCCATGGAGTTGCAAAAGGGCTGGACACGACTGCACACCTACACAACAGCATCAGCAACAGCAGTTCTCTGTAGAGAGGTTGGGCATGGACTGCCTCCTTCTGGGCGTTAGATGTGAAGACATGGTCCTGAAAGACATACTACAGCAGCTGTAGTAAGAGCTGGGGTGAGAAAGTCGACCAGGAACCCTCTCTAGGTCATTATCAGAAGAAAGATCTTCCTGGGGGGGTCTCACACACTGATTCCAGCAGAGAGCAACCATGAGGTTCCCAGCGGATTGCTCATGCTCTCAGGTCAACATGAAACCAGGGCTCCTGTTTCCCCAGGGTAGGGACTGAGTGAAGCCAGCGAGGGCTGTGGTCACAGAACTTAAAGAGGGACTGACCTCTCCTCTGGAGGTTTACCTCAGTCTGCCTTCCACACTTCTGGTCAACATTTTGGAGAAGAACAGGGGAGGAGGGCAGATCCATGACACAACATTTATATTTAAAGCAAGTGAGCCTTACCTTAGGAATTTTACATTGTCATGTCAGTCAAGGTTTGCTGGGGCCTTCTCTCCCAAGGATCTGTTGTTTTGTTTGCTTGCTTCCTGGCACTCCTGTCTGCTTCTCAGGCCTGGTTGAGTGAACATCAACTCTGCACTTCCCAGGTGGTTCTTTTATTTTTTAAAGATTTATTTATTTATTTATTATTGGTGAGGGGTGGGGTGGGAAGGGAGGGGAGCAGGCGGGCCACTTCTATTGGTTTTTCATTTATCTATTTTCATCCATCTTTGTTCTTTGGTCGTGTGGGCCTCCCATTGCGGTGGCCTCTCTCACTGCAGAGCACCAGCTCTGGGCGCATGCTCTCCAGAGATCCGGCTCGGTAACTGGACACATCGGTCCAGCCACTCCACGGCACGTGGGATCTTCCCAGGCCAGGGATTGAACCGGCGCCCCTTGCACTGCAAGGCGGTGTCCTTACCCACTGGACCACCAGGGAAGCCCGATCGCAGGTGGTTCTGTGGTAAAGAATCTGCCTACCAATGCAGGAGATGTGGGCTCAATCCCTGGGTTGGGAAGGATCCCCCAGAGAAGGAAATGACAACCTGCTCCACTATTCTTGCCTGAGAAATCCTGTGGACAGAGGAGCCTTGCAGGCATCAGTCCATGGAGTTGCAAAAGGGCTGGACACGACTGCACACCTACACAACAGCATCAGCAACAGCAGTTCTCTGTAGAGAGGTTGGGCATGGACTGCCTCCTTCTGGGCGTTAGATGTGAAGACATGGTCCTGAAAGACATACTACAGCAGCTGTAGTAAGAGCTGGGGTGAGAAAGTCGACCAGGAACCCTCTCTAGGTCATTATCAGAAGAAAGATCTTCCTGGGGGGGTCTCACACACTGATTCCAGCAGAGAGCAACCATGAGGTTCCCAGCGGATTGCTCATGCTCTCAGGTCAACATGAAACCAGGGCTCCTGTTTCCCCAGGGTAGGGACTGAGTGAAGCCAGCGAGGGCTGTGGTCACAGAACTTAAAGAGGGACTGACCTCTCCTCTGGAGGTTTACCTCAGTCTGCCTTCCACACTTCTGGTCAACATTTTGGAGAAGAACAGGGGAGGAGGGCAGATCCATGACACAACATTTATATTTAAAGCAAGTGAGCCTTACCTTAGGAATTTTACATTGTCATGTCAGTCAAGGTTTGCTGGGGCCTTCTCTCCCAAGGATCTGTTGTTTTGTTTGCTTGCTTCCTGGTCCCCAGGGTTTGAGGGCTAGGAGGAAAGAGCTGGTCTGTCAGGGAGATAGATAAAGAAGCACTACTTCCTTGGCATACAGATATGTGACCTGTTTACATATCACTACAGAATTGTGGGGCTAGGATTTGAAACCAAAGTTTACGTGATTCCAGAGCCTACTCTCTGGAGACAATAATAACAATACTGGCTAACAGGTTCTGAGAGCTCACTTACATGCCAGACACTGCTCTAGGTAGTTTATGTGTATTAATTCATTGAATATTCACAATACCTATGTGGTATTACATGATGGACTCATGATGCATAGGAAGACTTTGAGACACAGAGAGGTTCGGTAACTTTTTGTTGTTGTTGTTTTTGAGGTTTGGTAATTTTTGAAAGTCACACAGCATGCAAAAGGTGGTGAACCAGGAACTCTGTGGAGCCCATGTTAGGAATGAACCACTTCATCATGAAGACAGTTGACTTAGATGAGAACGTCTTCTGACAGTGTATAGCACTTCACACATTTCAAGAACTTACAGGGACACACAGTTTTTCAGGGCTCAAGCCTGCCGTGTGGCAAAGTCAAACATGACTGAGCAACTGAACTGAAACTAAACTGAACTGTAACCTGTCTTGTGTCCCTTTGCCTGGTAAAGCAATAAAGACATCTTTTATACTTGACCAGAAAAAAAAAAAAAAAAAGAAATTTCACAGTATGATTTTCCTTTATCTTCGTGATGGACATAGTGGTTAAATGAGGCAGGAGGCAAAATGACTAGTTTACGTATGCGGGAATCAAGATGCCAGCAGCAGATAAGCAAGAGCAGGGGCCTTGAGAATGCCAGGTCTGCTCTCATGGGAACACAGGCTGGTGGAGGAATCCATGGGGGCATCGTGGAGGTCACTGAAAGTCATGTCCAGGAGTTTTCTGGAAAAGTTAAAGTCAGATCAGTTAGATGCTGAAAAGAGAAGACATGGAACGTACTTGAAGCTGACACTGTGTTTAATAATTGCTTCTCCGTAGGATTCTGTCTAGGTCTTCAAAAAGAGAAAATAAGCTGCTGGATCCATCAGTCTTCTGTTAAGTCCCATAACTATATTCTTCTTGCCATCAGTTCTTATTAAAGACTGGTTGAACTTAAAGAAAATGCTAGTTTTGCTCATTACTACAGATATGTAAGGAATAATCTCCATCTTATAGTGTTAGATGAAGCAAATAAACAGCAGCAGAGATTGATTAATGACTAAACCAAACTTGAGGCAATCAATCACAAAAGTCACTTATTCTAGGACATTCAATAGGGAAATGTTTTCTAAAATGTGGCACATGAATTTGTTTTATGGAATAACCCAAATGAACATTTTTGTCAGTTCAGTTCAGTCACTAAGTTGTGTCTGACCCGGAGACACCATGGACTGTGACACATCAGGCTTCCCTGTCCTTCACCATCTCCCAGAGCTTGCTCAGACTCATGTCCATTGACTCAGTGATGACATCCAACCATCTCATCCTTTGTCATCCCCTTCCCCCTTTTCCTTCTGTTTTTGCCAGAATTAGGGTCTTCTCCAATGAGTTGCCTCTTCTCACCAAGTGGCCAAAGTATTAGAGCTTCAGCTTCAGCATCAGTCATTCCAATGAATATTCAGGGTTGATTTCCCTTAGGATTGACTGGTTTGACCTCTTTTCAGTCCAAGGGACTCTCAAGAGTCTTCTCCAACACCGCATTTGAAAGGCATCAATTCTTCAGTGCTCAGCCTTCTTTATGGTCCAGGTCTCACATCCATGCATGGCTACTGGGAAAACCATAGCTTCGATTATACGGACTTTTGTTGGCAAAGTAATGTCTCTTCTTTTTAATACATGCTCTAGGTTTGTCATAGCTTTTCGGAGCAAGTGTCTTTTAATTTCATGGCTTCAGTCATGGTCCACAGTGATTTTGGAGCCCAAGAAATGAAAATCTGTCACTTTCCATTGTTTGCCCATCTGTTTGCCATGAAGTGATGGAACCAGATGCCATGATCTTCATTGTTTGAATATTGAGTTTTAGGCCAGATCTTTCACTCTCCTCTTTCACCTTCATTAAGAGACTCTTTATATTTTTATGTGTTATGTAATTTTTACTAGGAGAGTGTTGTTTTCCTATTTATGGAAATGGTTTACTTAAATTTAAGTTTAAAAGTTAAGGTGATTTCACTATTCTGTCCTTCTGAAGCTTATATAAACAAACACACCAGCTATACCTCAAAAAAAGGCAAATGGATTTAAAGAAAGTATTAAGTAGGGGGCTTCCCTGGTGTTCCAGTGGGTAAGGACACCGCCTTGCAGTACAAGGGGCGCCGTTTCCATCCCTGGCCTGGGAGGATCCCACGTGCCGCGGAGCAGCTGGACCGATGTGTCCAATTACCAAGTTGGAGCTCTGGAGCACATGTGCCCAGAGCCGGTGCTCTGCGACAACAGAGGCCACCGTGATGGGAGGTCCACACAGGCCAAAGAACAAATATGGATGAAAATAGAGAAATGAAAGACCAATAGAAGCGGCCCGCCTGCCCTCCTCCCTCCCCAAATGCCCCCGCCCCACAAAAAAGGAAGTATTAAGTAATAGCCCAGATGGGTATATGCATCTGGAAAAAGGAGAATGTTATATTAATGGAACAAAGACCAACTGGCTATATAACAACTCAAATGTGATGATAATATGATATTTGCTCTCTTCCTATCCTGCCCTCAACTTGTATTCAGTTTACTGTATATCATGCACTGTACCATGATAGAAAGCTGATACTTTACCTGTATTAGCTGATTTTATCTTAAAACAGGACTCTCAAGAGTCTTCTCCAACACCGCATTTGAAAGGCATCAATTCTTCAGTGCTCAGCCTTCTTTATGGTCCAGGTCTCACATCCATGCATGGCTACTGGGAAAACCATAGCTTCGATTATACGGACTTTTGTTGGCAAAGTAATGTCTCTTCTTTTTAATACATGCTCTAGGTTTGTCATAGCTTTTCGGAGCAAGTGTCTTTTAATTTCATGGCTTCAGTCATGGTCCACAGTGATTTTGGAGCCCAAGAAATGAAAATCTGTCACTTTCCATTGTTTGCCCATCTGTTTGCCATGAAGTGATGGAACCAGATGCCATGATCTTCATTGTTTGAATATTGAGTTTTAGGCCAGATCTTTCACTCTCCTCTTTCACCTTCATTAAGAGACTCTTTATATTTTTATGTGTTATGTAATTTTTACTAGGAGAGTGTTGTTTTCCTATTTATGGAAATGGTTTACTTAAATTTAAGTTTAAAAGTTAAGGTGATTTCACTATTCTGTCCTTCTGAAGCTTATATAAACAAACACACCAGCTATACCTCAAAAAAAGGCAAATGGATTTAAAGAAAGTATTAAGTAGGGGGCTTCCCTGGTGTTCCAGTGGGTAAGGACACCGCCTTGCAGTACAAGGGGCGCCGTTTCCATCCCTGGCCTGGGAGGATCCCACGTGCCGCGGAGCAGCTGGACCGATGTGTCCAATTACCAAGTTGGAGCTCTGGAGCACATGTGCCCAGAGCCGGTGCTCTGCGACAACAGAGGCCACCGTGATGGGAGGTCCACACAGGCCAAAGAACAAATATGGATGAAAATAGAGAAATGAAAGACCAATAGAAGTGGCCCGCCTGCCCTCCTCCCTCCCCAATGACCCCCGCCCCACAAAAAAGGAAGTATTAAGTAATAGCCCAGATGGGTATATGCATCTGGAAAAAGGAGAATGTTATATTAATGGAACAAAGACCAACTGGCTATATAACAACTCAAATGTGATGATAATATGATATTTGCTCTCTTCCTATCCTGCCCTCAACTTGTATTCAGTTTACTGTATATCATGCACTGTACCATGATAGAAAGCTGATACTTTACCTGTATTAGCTGATTTTATCTTAAAACAGTTGTCACCCAAGGATTATTCTCTTTTTATTCCTAAGTAGCAGAACTCTGATATTTACTATGGAGGGCAGTGACTCACAGCTGAAAGAGTACATTCCTGGGTTGCTTTGTAACCAGGTATGCCACATAGCTGTTCTGACACATGACCTATAAGTGGGAGAGTTGTGAGGAACATCTAAGTTTGTTCTGGATACTTAAATGGAGCTAATTCTTTTTTTTTCTTTTTTTTATCAGGCAGCACCCACCAAAGTTTACATCTCTCACTGCCATCCTGCTTCTGTTACATAGGTGTTTTTAATATTTATTTATTTATTTATTTTTGGCTATTCTGGGTTTTCACTGCTGCCACACGCTCTGCTCTACTAGCAGGAAGTGGGGGCTGCCCGCTAGTTGAGGTGAGCAGGCTTCTTGTTGTGGTGACTGCTCCTGTTGTGGAACTCGGGCTCTAGGGCTCACGGGCTTCAGTAGTTGTGACACACGGGCTCAATAGTTGCAGCTCCGAGGCTCTAGAGCGCAGGCTCAATAATTGTGGCTCACGGGCTTAGTTACTCTGCAGCATGTGGGATCTTCCCAGATCAGGGATTGAACCCGTATCTCCTGCATTGACAGGCGAACTCTTCACCACTGAGCTACCAGGGAAGCTCTTTTTTTTTTTTAGTGGGGGCAGGTGGGTGGGGAGGGAGGGGAGCAGGCGGGTTACTTCTATTGGTCTTTCATTTATCTATTTTCATCCATCTTTGTTCTTTGGCCCGTGTGGACCTCCCATCGCGGTGGCCTCTGTTGTTGCAGAGCACCGGCTCTGGGCGCATGCGCTCTAGAGCTCTGGCTCGGTAATTGGACACATGGGTCCAGCTGCTCTGCGGCACATGGGATCTTCCCAGGCCAGGGATTGAACCGGCGCCCCTTGCACTGCAAGGCGGTGTCCTTACCCACTGGACCACCAGGCAAGCCCCAGGGAAGCTCTTAAATGGAGCTAATTCTTATGGGAGGAGTGCCCATTTGTCCTTCGCTGGAATGCCTTTGTGATAGCTGGCACTTCAGTTGCCATCTAAGAGTATGAGATAAGTTTGAAGGTGGAAGCCAAATGCCAAGGTGATGGGAAGAAAGAGAGAAGCAAGAGGCCCTGATGACCACGGAGCTGTTCCTTCTTTGACTGTCTACTTCAGATCTCTTTTACCTGAGATAGAAATAGACTTCTGTCTTTATTACAACTTTCATTATCTGAGGTCTTCAGTTAAAACACCAGATTTTTTAATTGAAATGTAGTTTGGAATTGTATATAAATCATTTTTATAGATTATAAAAATATAAACAAGTTATTAGAAAATACTGCATATATCCTTGTGCTGTACAGTATATCCTTGTAGTTAGCTATGTTATACATAATGCTCTGTACCTATTAATCCCTTAACCCTTTCTTGTCCTTCCCCACTTACTTTTCTCATTGGTAATCACTAGTTTGTTCTCTGTAACAGTGAGTGTGTTTCTGTTTTGCTACATTCATTCATTTGTTTTGTTTTTTAGATTCCATATTTTTTAAAAAATATTTTATTTTTATATTTATTTGGCTGCATAAGGTCTCAGTTGTAGCATGTGGGCTCTAGTACCCTGACCAGGGATCGAACCCAGGCCCCCTGCATTGGGAGCACAGAGTCTTAGCCACTGGACCACCAGGGAATTCCCTAGATTCCATCTTTTTAAGTGATAACACACAGTTTTCATCTTTGTTTGACTTATTTCACTAAATGTAATACCCTCCAGGTTCATCCATTTTGTTACAGATGGCAGAATTTCATTCTGTTTTGTATGGGTAAGTAATATTTCACTATATATTTATATATATTTCCATATAAGTATATCTGCATGTATAAATGTAACACATATATATAACATATATACCTATATATATATATATATATACACACTCAGAGAGAGGCAGTGAATGGGCCATGAACAGTGAAGAAACCAAGGCTCAGAGATGAGGAGGCAAGCTAATATTACACAGTCAGTAAGTAGAAGAGCTAGGTCTCAACTGAAGCCCATATCCTCAAACCTGGGCTCTTAAGCCACTTCGATAAACTTCTCTCAGAAGGGCTTTAAACACCTTAGCTTATACTTCTTCAAATTTGTTTTTCAGACTGTTAGGAGTTTTATACAGGAAGTCCTAAATGGTAAGTAGAACTTAAGAGTCCTAAAAGATTCCTTCCAAATTAAGCTTAGGGTAGCTATGTCTGAAAATAAATTTTGAAATAGTAGAAATGTTCTATTCTATTCTGTGTATAGTAGCCTCTAACCACAGGTATTGGGGACCAAAAGGAAGAATCATTGACCAATATTACTATTAAAATTTTTCTTTGAGGTCTTCAGTTAAAACACCAGATTTTTAATTGAAATGTAGTTTGAATTGTATATAAATCATTTTATAGATTATAAAAATATAAACAAGTTATTAGAAAATACTGCATATATCCTTGTGCTGTACAGTATATCCTTGTAGTTAGCTATGTTATACATAATGCTCTGTACCTATTAATCCCTTAACCCTTTCTTGTCCTTCCCCACTTACTTTTCTCATTGGTAATCACTAGTTTGTTCTCTGTAACAGTGAGTGTGTTTCTGTTTTGCTACATTCATTCATTTGTTTTGTTTTTTAGATTCCATATTTTTTAAAAAATATTTTATTTTTATATTTATTTGGCTGCATAAGGTCTCAGTTGTAGCATGTGGGCTCTAGTACCCTGACCAGGGATCGAACCCGGGCCCCCTGCATGGGGAGCACAGAGTCTTAGCCACTGGACCACCAGGGAATTCCCTAGATTCCATCTTTTTAAGTGATAACACACAGTTTTCATCTTTGTTTGACTTATTTCACTAAATGTAATACCCTCCAGGTTCATCCATTTTGTTACAGATGGCAGAATTTCATTCTGTTTTGTATGGGTAAGTAATATTTCACTATATATTTATATATATTTCCATATAAGTATATCTGCATGTATAAATGTAACACATATATATAACATATATACCTATATATATATATATATATACACACACAGAGAGAGGCAGTGAATGGGCCATGAACAGTGAAGAAACCAAGGCTCAGAGATGAGGAGGCAAGCTAATATTACACAGTCAGTAAGTAGAAGAGCTAGGTCTCAACTGAAGCCCATATCCTCAAACCTGGGCTCTTAAGCCACTTCGATAAACTTCTCTCAGAAGGGCTTTAAACACCTTAGCTTATACTTCTTCAAATTTGTTTTTCAGACTGTTAGGAGTTTTATACAGGAAGTCCTAAATGGTAAGTAGAACTTAAGAGTCCTAAAAGATTCCTTCCAAATTAAGCTTAGGGTAGCTATGTCTGAAAATAAATTTTGAAATAGTAGAAATGTTCTATTCTATTCTGTGTATAGTAGCCTCTAACCACAGGTATTGGGGACCCGAGATACAGCAATATAACTGTGAATAAGAAACTGGAGAGGCGCATTGAAACATATACATTGCCATAGGTAAAATTAGATAGCCAGTGGAAATTTACTGTAAAGATGTAGGGGGTTCAAATCCCTTGCTCTGAGATAACCCAGGGGTAGGATAGGGTGGGAAGGGGGAGGGAGGTTCAAGAGGTAGGGGACAAATGTATAGCCATGGCTGATTCATGTTGCTATTTGGCAGAAATCAACACAATATTGTAAAGCAATTATCCTCTAATTAAAAACAAATAAAATCTGAAAAAAACTTAACTTCAATTCATTTAAATGAAAACAGCTACCTGTAGCTAGTTGCTCCTGTGAAGAACAGCACAGATGTAGAACTTTAAAATATTGGTTCTCAGAATATCCTTAAATGCTAAGAATCAACAAAATCCACAACTCCTCCCAGATCAGTTTGTTTTCAAGAAGTAATGGGCCGTTGTTGCATTCCATGAAGTGGTGTTCAAGGCCAGCACAAGTTCAGTGTGGACATAACTGTGTTATAAATATTGGTGCAAAGAATAGGCCTGTAAAAAAATATTGACTTACGGAGCTCCAAGGTTACTTTATAGCAAGTCAGGCTTGCCTTTATGAAGTTACAGGAGGACAGATCTTTGGCCCAACATAAGAGGAAAGCAGGGCAGGTGGTCAGCATTAGTTCTGCCTAGGACTGGCAGCCCTACCTCAGTTACAAGACCTTATCATGCCTTTCCTGTGATTCAGTAATAAGTTCAGATCTTTAGTTTCTAGGGCACAGTTGGTCTAAATGCTTTGTCCTAATATGTGTCTAAAGAGATGAGGGTATTTTAGGATGTATCTGTCTCATAGCAACTGGGGATGAGCTATACCACCGGGAAGTAGGAAAGTTTGTTTTTTGCATCTGTTAGTTTGGTTCAGGAGGAAGAATGCTGCTGTCAGCTAACTCAGTTTCTTTACGTTAGTTTACTGATTTACAGATCTCCATCAGGGAAATGGAAACAAAGCAGTTTAAGTTACTGGCTGTGAGGTGGTGCAGTGGCAAAGAATCTGCCTGCCAGTACAGGAGACACAAAAATTATGGGTTGAATCCCTGGGTCAGAAAGATCCTTGGAGAAGGAAATGGCCACCCACTCTGGTATTCTTGCCTGGGAAATCCCACGGACAGAAGAGTCTGGTTGGTTACAGTCCATGGGGTCACAAAGAGTCAGACACACCTGAAGGACTGAATGTGCATGCACCAACCCATTCCCTTACAGTGACAGTCCTGAGAAGAGATGGATGATGGCCAAGAGTGTTGGGATGTTTTGTCCTTCTTGTCATTCTGTGTTGTGGAGAGAAAACTGGGAGTCTACCTTGGGAGCCCTTGTGATCAACCTTTGGGAGAAGTTTCCAAGATGGCGCTGTAGACTGACTTCTGAAAGTGGAATTTGAAAACCCCAGACAGTGTCTAACTAGTTCAATTGTATTCTTTTGAATTCTACTTGATATCCCTTTGGCTGATGGCATGGATATTTTGACAACATTTTTGATTATTCTATTTTGCTCTGTCAGGTCTTCTAACTGTAAGTGACTCACTGAGGACATGATCGGCTGAAGAAACTTCTTGGTGCCCCGTGATGAACTGGGAGAAGTCAGGAGAAGGACCAACTTGAACGAGGCTTCGCAGTATGGGAGCTGTCAAAGGTGTCTGCTTAAAAATAATGATCATTTCATAAAATCAAAAAACTAAAGTAGAAAAACTTTCTTTGCCCTCTACCTTAAAATGAAGAAACAGATGGTCATCTGTAGCTATATATTTCCTGTTGTTGCAAGTAAATGTAGCCACAGGAGCTTATTTTTGGCCCAACATAAGAGGAAAGCAGGGCAGGTGGTCAGCATTAGTTCTGCCTAGGACTGGCAGCCCTACCTCAGTTACAAGACCTTATCATGCCTTTCCTGTGATTCAGTAATAAGTTCAGATCTTTAGTTTCTAGGGCACAGTTGGTCTAAATGCTTTGTCCTAATATGTGTCTAAAGAGATGAGGGTATTTTAGGATGTATCTGTCTCATAGCAACTGGGGATGAGCTATACCACCGGGAAGTAGGAAAGTTTGTTTTTTGCATCTGTTAGTTTGGTTCAGGAGGAAGAATGCTGCTGTCAGCTAACTCAGTTTCTTTACGTTAGTTTACTGATTTACAGATCTCCATCAGGGAAATGGAAACAAAGCAGTTTAAGTTACTGGCTGTGAGGTGGTGCAGTGGCAAAGAATCTGCCTGCCAGTACAGGAGACACAAAAATTATGGGTTGAATCCCTGGGTCAGAAAGATCCTTGGAGAAGGAAATGGCCACCCACTCTGGTATTCTTGCCTGGGAAATCCCACGGACAGAAGAGTCTGGTTGGTTACAGTCCATGGGGTCACAAAGAGTCAGACACACCTGAAGGACTGAATGTGCATGCACCAACCCATTCCCTTACAGTGACAGTCCTGAGAAGAGATGGATGATGGCCAAGAGTGTTGGGATGTTTTGTCCTTCTTGTCATTCTGTGTTGTGGAGAGAAAACTGGGAGTCTACCTTGGGAGCCCTTGTGATCAACCTTTGGGAGAAGTTTCCAAGATGGCGCTGTAGACTGACTTCTGAAAGTGGAATTTGAAAACCCCAGACAGTGTCTAACTAGTTCAATTGTATTCTTTTGAATTCTACTTGATATCCCTTTGGCTGATGGCATGGATATTTTGACAACATTTTTGATTATTCTATTTTGCTCTGTCAGGTCTTCTAACTGTAAGTGACTCACTGAGGACATGATCGGCTGAAGAAACTTCTTGGTGCCCCGTGATGAACTGGGAGAAGTCAGGAGAAGGACCAACTTGAACGAGGCTTCGCAGTATGGGAGCTGTCAAAGGTGTCTGCTTAAAAATAATGATCATTTCATAAAATCAAAAAACTAAAGTAGAAAAAACTTTCTTTGCCCTCTACCTTAAAATGAAGAAACAGATGGTCATCTGTAGCTATATATTTCCTGTTGTTGCAAGTAAATGTAGCCACAGGAGCTTATTTTATGCTAAAAGCCTCCATCTGCTAGATGTAATCTTTTTGTACCTGTGGAAAAATGAATAAAGTGAGAAGGACCCGCTCGCTTCTGACCTTGACTCCCTGACAGACTGTGCACCTAGGATAGTTTACTTTGTTCCTTGACAGGTCCTAATTCCAAAATGATAGCGCTGTAGTCTTTTGACAGTTGCATCCTTTTACCTAAATGGGAACGAATTTGGCTTCATAATATTCCTGGTTAGCATATGTTTCGCTGTGACACAGGAAGAGGATTTTCCTTTAATAAGCAATAGTCTGTGTCCCTTCACAGTGTCTTTTCCTGTTGTAAAAATGCTCAAGCATCCTTTGCCTTTCTGGTCTGTTTGCCAAGTTTAACTGAGAAATCATTATAAATGAAAGGGATTATTAAAACGTCCTCATTTGTGCCATGGATCTCTTTATACTTTGGAAGAAAGGGAAAGTGGGGTAAACGGAATGAATTGCTGTGAATGTGCTAATTCATTGGCCCCATTTTTTCCCATCCAGACCCTAACGGCTCCCTACCTCTCTTCCCGCCCTCTGTACATTGCCGCGACATTATTCTTCCGGGGCGATGTGTGTCTTTCCCAGTGATTGTGTGTAATGGAAGTGCTATTTAAACAGAATTCACTGTCATTCGGGCTCCCATGGGTTTCAGGCATGTTGCTTTCGCTTCTTCTCAGCTCTTTAGAAAGATGGAGCTGTAACAGGGACCTGAGAGGTTACGCTCATTTTAGAAGTTAAAAAAACAACCTGAGGCCAGAAGACTGACACTCTAAAGCAGAGGTAGCACTGGACATGGGCTCATGTTGCCTGTGACACAGAGACTATGAGAATCACAGAGAAGCATGGAGAATCACGCAGAAGCAACATGAGTCTTAAAGTATGCATGTAAAACTAGGATGCCTGACTCCAAAGAAGAGGATTTCCATTCACTTCCTTGGTTTTGACCTTGGGCAAAGTAGAATGCACAAGAGTGCTTGTTAACTATAAGAATGAAAAACTAAGGAGCATTTAAGTATGAATTTCAAGATGCTTTAGTGCAGAAGCATGGCCCTCCTCTATTTTTCAATGTAATTCCTCCTTGGTCACATGTTTAGTGATGGACAAATTTTCATCTGTTACAAAGTAAGAACAAAAAAATTAAATGGGGGAAGAGGGAGAGGAGGAGTAATGGTGACCATATACTTGACTTCTGGCTGTGTCGGGACTGGCCGTGTGATGCTGGGCAAGTCTCTTCATCTTGTTCAGCCTCAGTTTCTCCTTCTTTAAACACAGAGCTTAGGTCTGGAAGCATGGCCCTGGATCAGCGTTATTATCATCACCTGAGATGATGCCCATTCTCACCTGCTAATTCTCAGACATCACTCAGACCCACCAATCAGAAGCTCCAGGGGGTGGGACCCAGAGATTTGTGGTTTAAGAAGCTCTCCAGGTGATTCTGATTGCACTCAAGTTTGAGAACAGCCATGAAAGATCCCACTGAAACAGCTTGACTCTCCGCTGCTAGAGCTACGCTGGGAAAGAGTCAGATGACTCTCTTCTTAAGTCTTCAGAGGTCCCTTCCAGATGGTGAGTCTGTGATTCCAGGCTTTTAATTGGCGTTGTACATTGCTCCTTCCGTTTCTGTATCAATTTCGTGTACTTTTCACACGTAGAAATCAAATATCAGTTTACCTTTCTGAGTGCAATAGTGTCATGTTAAAAAAACACCCAGTGTTACCAACATGAGGGAGCTGTAGTTTTAGACCCAGAAAAGCAAGCGTTTGTAGTCCTGAGCATTCAGTGAGTGAGTGTTTTGGCTGGAAAATGAATGCTCGTGTTGGCTATCAGTTCTGCCAAGTAGTCGTGGGTTTTCCTGGTCTCATCATAATGGGAGCAGTGTGTCCTGAAGAGACAGGGTCTCTGGCTTCCGGCTGCCTGTGTTCAACTTGAGCTCTGCCATTTGCAACCTTCGGTAAGTTATTTTCCGCCTCAGTCTCGGTTTCTCCAACTATAAATAGAAAAACATACAGTATCTGTTTGACAGAGTTTTGTGAGGATTCAAAAGGTATGGTTCATGTAAATGTGCTTAGCAAACTGGATGGCATCCTTAAAGTCCTCGATAAATGTTAAGTGTGTTCGTCCACTTCTCAGGATTCTGCAGCTTTCGAATGGGCATGGTGATGCTTTCTTGTAATAAATAACATATGAAGCATATATAAGTGAAGTAAAATGTAAAATATTTGGAAAATTATCTGGGAAATTATCTTATGCTTGGGCAGTATTTTATATTGCAACAGTGGTCCAGAGGCTAATGATCTAGAGGAAGGAGTCAGGTATCATGACTGTTTTAAAAAGACAGGGTGAAACAGCATAGGTAGTCCTCTGTGGACGGTCACCTCTCTCTACACCTAACCATCTCACAGTGCTCAAGCCTGACTCAGTTGTTTGGGGTCGCTTCCACGGTTCACTGAGCTCTAACAAGCTTCTCAGATTAGATGGGACCCCCTGATACATGAACAAGCTACCTCCTACAATTTCCCTTCCATAGCACTTGTTATTCTTGAAATAGTTTGCCTTTACTTGGCCGTAAGTTCCATGAGGGCCAGAACCATGCTTGTTAATTTTAGGTCCTCATGGTTTAGCTTGGTTCTGATTCAAGTGCAGTTGCTCAGAGATTCTCCTCCCTCCCCCTGTGTCTTGGCCTGTAGGTGTATCTCATAGGTTACAGGTGTGCTGAGTTACTGGTTGTTCTGCCCTAGGGGAAGTCCAGGCAGAAATACAAATTGCCAGGTTTCTAGGGCTGGTCTCTTCCCACCTCAAGTAGTTTTATCTCTTAACTGTAGTGTGAAAAAATAATTGCCTAGGTGAGCTATAATGTTAAAAAGGTTGGTACGTATTGAAGTATTTGCTGGATGGATGGATAAATAACTGTGTTAGTGGGTGGATAGATGGACGCCCCGACCATAAGAAGTTATACTCTCTGTTGAACAGTGTAATAGCATCAAAGGAGTGTGGAGTCTGTCACAGAAGACCCAAGGGCCACTTAAATAGCCCAAAGTGAAGCTGCATTGATTGCTTGCTAGGCAAGGGAGACACACCTTTTAGGAAAGAAACCTTAGTTTCCCCAAATAGAAAATAGGGGATCCCAATCAAGGCCGAGAAAGAGTTTTGTCTAAGGTAAAGACTCTGCATGTCAATCTCTGCATCAAAAGTAACTGCAGGGGCTTCCCTGGTGGTCCAGTGGTTAAGACCCTGGCCTTCACTGCAGAGGACACAGGTGCAATCCTTGGCTGGGGAACTAAGATCCCACATAAAAGAAAAGAAAAGATGTTGTGGACACTGAGAACAGTCGTGACTTGGGACAACAAGCGCTAGTCATCTGTGGGTCCTTAGTGGTCAACATGGTACGTGCCTATTCCAGGGACAGGTACAGTGTTCCTATTCCATGATATCAATGTGAAAAATCCCTTTCTTATCAACATTATTGCAATGTAACCACCCATTTTAGCAAAACGGCCAAGGGGTATTCGTTGTTTGAGGGAGGTGATTCTCATTCATGTATCACGTCTGGTGAAGAGGGTAGCAACACAGCCTTTATTTTCACTTGTTGCATGAGGAGTCCAAGTTAGCAAAATGAGTTGCAGAGTAACAGGTTAAAATTCAGACATAATATTCAAACAGAACTGGAATGAAATGGAAAACAGCTTTGCAATTCCACTTGCACAACATTCTCTACTTTGACCTAATTTTCTTAAGGCAGAATCACCTTGTGTGGCCACATATTTGCAAAAATGGCTTTTTCAACAATGACTTGTTCTTAACTGTCTTAAGATGTCTCTGCTGCAGTCTGCAGGCTTGGGGGCAGCACATCTGATAAGATACATTAAACATGGTTGTTTAGGGTTTAGAATATATATTTTAGGTACCTGTTTGGTGTTGGTATCAATCACAGTTCTGGCTGAGGCTTCTTTGGTAATGATGTACATTATGAAATAACAAGCCATGAAGAAGATTCCAGACATCTCACGTGTAAGATAATGTCTTCCCTGTCCTTGGGTGGGTTGCTGAGGTGATGGGTGTGTGGGAGTGGGGGGCGGGGTGGTGGCAGCAAAGAGATTTCAAGGAAATCTGGAGAGAGATTATAACATTCAGACTTAAAACTTTTTGTCAAGTTGTTTTTCTAATGAGGTTGATCTACCACGTGCCCAGGTAAGTCTCAGGCTTTCTTGAGTCTGGAGGGTTTCTGTCCCTTCTTTGTTGGCTTCAGGAGCCATAACTCTTGCAGAAAATGGACTTGGGAGCTGTTAACAGAAGCAACAATGAAATTGAGTACATTTACAGTAGAAATGTAAAGCTGAGCATGATCTCGCTCCTAAGAGCCAGGTACTGAACTTAAGCATTCATGGTTAGTTTTCTGCTTCTCCCTTTCTGTGAAAATGTGATTCTTGCGGGTGGAGTGTAACTGACACGTAATGAAGACAGCCGCCCATCATCTTCTAGTGGTGGGTCAGGAGAGAGGTGAATCTGCAACATTCAGATAAAACCTTTCCAGGGAGAAACGTAATGGGGGGTGAAGTATAATAAATAAAACACAAGTCAGTGAAGGAGCTGCAAGAAAGTGTTTCTTTTGGGGGAAAAAGTCCCAACAAACTCAAATGTGAGAATAAAATGAAAAGTCTTTCCAAAGCAAGAGAAAGCAAAACAATTCAGAGGAAAAGTGGCAAAGGTGGAATGAGGCCTCGCTTAATAACTTCCTGTTATTATCTAACTTGATTCTTCTTGGAGCTCAGTGCTTTCACACCATGTGTCTGAAATTGTTTGTTAAAGTAAAGAATATACGTGGGACTTCTCTCCTTGGAGTTCTAAGCCACATGCTGAAGGTGGATATGGGGGAGAATTACTTGTAATATTCTTGAGTCATTTTTGCAAAACATGTTTACCATTGATGTGCTTTTATGAAGTCAGTGACTTCAACTGGGGATGGAGGAGGGAGTGGAGTGGATCATGCATTAAGTTTTGTATCAGTAGTAAAATTAAAGGTAAAAATTTTTTCCCTTGGCTGAGGCTTCTTTGGTAATGATGTACATTATGAAATAACAAGCCATGAAGAAGATTCCAGACATCTCACGTGTAAGATAATGTCTTCCCTGTCCTTGGGTGGGTTGCTGAGGTGATGGGTGTGTGGGAGTGGGGGGCGGGGTGGTGGCAGCAAAGAGATTTCAAGGAAATCTGGAGAGAGATTATAACATTCAGACTTAAAACTTTTTGTCAAGTTGTTTTTCTAATGAGGTTGATCTACCACGTGCCCAGGTAAGTCTCAGGCTTTCTTGAGTCTGGAGGGTTTCTGTCCCTTCTTTGTTGGCTTCAGGAGCCATAACTCTTGCAGAAAATGGACTTGGGAGCTGTTAACAGAAGCAACAATGAAATTGAGTACATTTACAGTAGAAATGTAAAGCTGAGCATGATCTCGCTCCTAAGAGCCAGGTACTGAACTTAAGCATTCATGGTTAGTTTTCTGCTTCTCCCTTTCTGTGAAAATGTGATTCTTGCGGGTGGAGTGTAACTGACACGTAATGAAGACAGCCGCCCATCATCTTCTAGTGGTGGGTCAGGAGAGAGGTGAATCTGCAACATTCAGATAAAACCTTTCCAGGGAGAAACGTAATGGGGGGTGAAGTATAATAAATAAAACACAAGTCAGTGAAGGAGCTGCAAGAAAGTGTTTCTTTTGGGGGAAAAAGTCCCAACAAACTCAAATGTGAGAATAAAATGAAAAGTCTTTCCAAAGCAAGAGAAAGCAAAACAATTCAGAGGAAAAGTGGCAAAGGTGGAATGAGGCCTCGCTTAATAACTTCCTGTTATTATCTAACTTGATTCTTCTTGGAGCTCGAAGTGCTTTCACACCATGTGTCTGAAATTGTTTGTTAAAGTAAAGAATATACGTGGGACTTCTCTCCTTGGAGTTCTAAGCCACATGCTGAAGGTGGATATGGGGGAGAATTACTTGTAATATTCTTGAGTCATTTTTGCAAAACATGTTTACCATTGATGTGCTTTTATGAAGTCAGTGACTTCAACTGGGGATGGAGGAGAGGGAGTGGAGTGGATCATGCATGCTCAGTTGTGTCCAACTCCTGTGGCCCCATGGACAGTAACCCGCCAGGCTCCTCTGTCCATAGGATTCTCTAGGCAAGAATACTGGAATTGGTTGCCATTTCCTCCTCAAGGGAATCTTTCCAACCCAGGGATCAAAACCACATTTCTTGTGTCTCCTACGTCGGCAGGCAGGTTATTTACCACTGAGCCACCTGGGAAACCCAGGTGAGGGAAGACTGGGCAGATGGTGTCCTGAGTCTTGTCTATTCATTCTGTTGTCTTTCCTTTTCTTATTCTTAATACTGTCAAGTATTGAAATAGTATTAGCACCTCTGGCTGCCTCTATTTTGATGAATAGTGAGCATAACTGTGAGGAATATAATCCCAAGAAAGTGGTACATTCTGATCTCTCCTGACATAGCTTCCACCCCTTTATTAAACTGTTAATTTAATCCCCATACTAAGTTTCTGATTCAGTAAATGAGAGTGAAGTCTGGTAATCTTTACTTGATATAAGGACTCCGAGTAATCCCGGAAGACACAGTGGCAATTATGTCTGTCTGTAGTGGGCCCTGATGGCAGATGGACAAAGTCTGAATCTTGGGTCAGCCACCTTCTGAACTTGGGCAACTGTGCCTGTTTCCCCAGAGTGAAAATGAGGATAATATTCATATCTACCTCATAGAATTGTATTTTATGAAACGATGCCAAAAACCATATTTAATGCAGAGTGTGGCCCAGAGGAAGCCCTCAACAAGTGATTTAGTTAGGCTCCTTGTACCTTCTCCTAGGCCCATCTGTGCAGTTCCTTATAAAATCCAATTTTAGCAAGAACTCTGCTAAATAAGCTTTAGCAAGAGACCTCTGTTCTCCATATCTGATCACCCTTCACTGGGTCAGTTAACTGGGTTCCTTATCCTCCATCGTCTCACAGATATGTCTGATCACCCTGGCCTTTTCCAAGAAAGATGCTGTTAGGTTTATTTAGTTAGATCCCTTGTATATTTTCTCTGGTGGCTCAGGTAAAGAATCTGCCTGCAATATAGGAGACCTAGGTTCGATCCCCTGGTTGGAAAGATCCCCTGGAGGAGGAAATGACAACCTATTCCAGTATTCCTGCCTAGAGAATCCTATGAACAGAGGAACCTGGTGGGCTATTTTTCATGGGGTCACAAAGAGTAGGACACAACTGAGCAACTAATACTTCTCTTTAGTTATCTTCCGTCCAGTGACCTCACCCTGTTTCTTGGCTATGAATTCCCACCTTTCCATGTTATGGAAATGCATTTTATTAGATGCATTAATCTACAGACAGCACCTGCAACAGTAAGCAGTGAGTGTAAACTAGTATTACTGTTAATCTGATTTCCGTGCTGGTGACTGTGCAAGTAAACCCATCCCATTTTAAAACCTGAAATGAGGCTTCCCTGGTGGTCCAGTGGGTAGGGAGTCCGCCTTGCAGTGCAAGGGTCGCCAGTTCCATCCCTGGCCCTGGAAGATCCTGCATGCTGTGGAACAGGTGGACCGGTGTGTCCAATTGTGGGCCAGCACTCTGGAGCACATGTTCCCAGAGTCAGTGCTCAGCAGGAGAGAGGCCACTGCAATGGGAGGCCCGTACAAGATAATGAATAAAGATGGGTGAAAAAGAAAAAAACAATAAAAGAGGCCCACATTAAAAAAAAAAAAAAACTCTAAAAAAAAAAATAACAAACCGGAAATGATCCTGGCTCTATATTGAGGTTTCTTTTCCCCTATTGGAATAGTTGTGACTAAAATCAGTTATTACTGTTTTAACTACTTTCTAACTCTGTTTCTGTGATGTAAATTGTGGAAATGACTGGTGGAGAGGTGTCCAACCAGTCTAGACAGAAAAAATTGGAGAAAGGACTGGTGGTTTCAGCTGAAATCATATGCCCATCCCTGTACCTTGGTCGTTTGCCTGTGTCATATGTACCCTCCCGTATCAGAAGGTAGAGTCTTATCCTGGGCAGAGACCCTTAGTCCCACCAGCTATTTCTTCTGGCTCTCTGTATCCTTGTCACTATGCCTCCATGATGTACACATCCCCAAGCCCCAAATGCACCTCACCAGCACTGGGGACACAGTGACATTCAAGTAGCCATGGCCCCTGCCTGCGTGGGACTTAAAGTCTAGTGCAGAAGTAGATTTTTGGCAGGAGGAGAGGAAAGACCGTATGATTGCTCTAATCTCAGCTGTCCTCCAATACTAGGAACTAAGGAAACAGTAGAGCAATACAAAGAATTTTGTCTAGAAATGAAAGTGATGAAAACCTCAGGGGAGGTGATAATGCATGTGAACATACAAACCTTGAGATACTGAGAATAATGCTGGTTCACCCTCTTTTGCCACTGCCCACCCCTAACAAACACAAGTGACGGATAAATTATTTCAGGAGGGAATCAGTGGTCTGGGTGGATCTGACTCAGTTATTGAAATTTCTTTGCAGAATTTTCTCAGATATCTGGGATGCACATTNCTTATTTCCAGTTTTAAACGGGATGGGTTTACTTGCACGTGCAAGTAAACCCATCCCATTTTAAAACCTGAAATGAGGCTTCCTGGTGGTCCAGTGGGTAGGATCCGCCTTGCAGTGCAAGGGTCGCCAGTTCCATCCCTGGCCCTGGAAGATCCTGCATGCTGTGGAACAGGTGGACCGGTGTGTCCAATTGTGGGCCAGCACTCTGGAGCACATGTTCCCAGAGTCAGTGCTCAGCAGGAGAGAGGCCACTGCAATGGGAGGCCCGTACAAGATAATGAATAAAGATGGGTGAAAAAGAAAAAAACAATAAAAGAGGCCCACATTAAAAAAAAAAAAAAACTCTAAAAAAAAAAATAACAAACCGGAAATGATCCTGGCTCTATATTGAGGTTTCTTTTCCCCTATTGGAATAGTTGTGACTAAAATCAGTTATTACTGTTTTAACTACTTTCTAACTCTGTTTCTGTGATGTAAATTGTGGAAATGACTGGTGGAGAGGTGTCCAACCAGTCTAGACAGAAAAAATTGGAGAAAGGACTGGTGGTTTCAGCTGAAATCATATGCCCATCCCTGTACCTTGGTCGTTTGCCTGTGTCATATGTACCCTCCCGTATCAGAAGGTAGAGTCTTATCCTGGGCAGAGACCCTTAGTCCCACCAGCTATTTCTTCTGGCTCTCTGTATCCTTGTCACTATGCCTCCATGATGTACACATCCCCAAGCCCCAAATGCACCTCACCAGCACTGGGGACACAGTGACATTCAAGTAGCCATGGCCCCTGCCTGCGTGGGACTTAAAGTCTAGTGCAGAAGTAGATTTTTGGCAGGAGGAGAGGAAAGACCGTATGATTGCTCTAATCTCAGCTGTCCTCCAATACTAGGAACTAAGGAAACAGTAGAGCAATACAAAGAATTTTGTCTAGAAATGAAAGTGATGAAAACCTCAGGGGAGGTGATAATGCATGTGAACATACAAACCTTGAGATACTGAGAATAATGCTGGTTCACCCTCTTTTGCCACTGCCCACCCCTAACAAACACAAGTGACGGATAAATTATTTCAGGGGAGGGAATCAGTGGTCTGGGTGGATCTGACTCAGTTATTGAAATTTCTTTGCAGAATTTTCTCAGATATCTGGGATGCACATTCCTTATTTCCAGTTTTAAAACGGGATGGGTTTACTTGCACAGTCACCAGCACGGAAATCAGATTAACAGTAATACTAGCTTACACTCACTGCTTACTGTTGTAGGTGCTGTCTATGGATTAATGCACTTAATCCTCCCACCACCCCTGTGAGGCAGGTGTCCTTATCTTCTTTACACAGATAAGGAAGCAGGCACACACAGAGCTCCAGCATTTATTGAAGGCACACCACATGCGGGATTCACTGCTAAGCGGAGTTCATAATGTTAACTTACTGAATCTTCCTAATAACACTAAGCGGTAGGTAATGTTTTTAGACTCATTTGAAAGATGAGGCACTGAGGTTTGGACAAGTTAAGAACTTGCCAGAAATCATGGTAGGTCAGTGTCAGAATCTGGCCTGGAATCCATGATGTTGGAGTTGAGGTCTTGTTCTCTTAACCACTGAGATCAGTTCTGATTTCCAGGTTAGTTTGTTGAAACAGAGCTTCATAAAGTACCTTTCATTGCAAATACTTTGGAAAGATAATCGTTTTGTCCATCATAATTTCCTTGAAGGCAAGGAATGCCTTATGGGTCTGTCTTTTCTTCCTTTCAGTCCTGTTCTACACATCAGAGTTTCCGTGAGCTAGCCACTTGAGGGTGACAGCAAATAAAGCATTTTAAATATCCAGTTTTATATTCAATCATTTAAAAAGATGCATGCTCTATGTACCAGGTACTATGCTAGGCTATGAGAATTCTAAGTAGGTTTCCTGTTACCCTCCATAATTTCACCTTGGTGGTTTCCTTCATAGCAGGGGTCACAATTTGCAATTTTTACTCATTTGCTTGTTTGTCCTTATATTAGAACATAAGCCCCAGGAGGTAGAGTTGTTGCCTGTTGTGTTAACTTCTGGATCGTAAGAATTTAGGTCAGTGCCTGACATGTTTTAGGGGCTTATTAAATATCCGTTGAAGGAATAAATGAACAGATGAATCAGGGAACTCACCACAAGTTCGTTGGCTGTCTGTGTGTATTTGTTGCTCATTCCTGTCTGAGTCTTTGTGACTCCATAGGTAATATATAAGCTTTTCCATTTTCTAGGGTTGATGCATTTTTTTGTTATACCTCTTCCCTGCTCCCCTTTATGCATTGCATCTGCGTGTGACTCCTGACAATGGGGAGTCATCCAGCAGAGACCAGAGATCAATGTGCGGCCTGGATTTACAGAAATGGATGTGCTGACAGTGTAGGAAGGCACTGCTAACCGGAAGTTAGGGTCTGAAAAGTGACCAAGTAGTTTCGTATCTGTTCCTTTCAGCCAGGGCTGCAAAGTCCTGCTGGTGTAGGAAGAATGTGGGTTCTTTATTTTGGAGTAGAGCTGACCACTGGGAGTCGGGTATGGATCTCTTTCCTTTGTAGAAGTAGCAGCCTGACTCTGTATTAAATAGGCGCTAAAGAATTTACAAGATGCTCTCTCTGTCCCTAACTGGTTTCCAAGTCTATTGTCTTGCAAAACTCTTCTTTCCTTGGGGCAAAAAACTCAGAGGCTGCTGTGTATCAATGAGGGGAGAATGAAAATACATTAGCCAAGAGCAACAAAATGAACATTGTTTAACTTTTGATGATAGTGCATTGGCCAAAAAGTTCATTCAAGGTTTTACCATAAGATGGTATAGAAACCTGAATGAACTTTTTGGCCAGCCCAATACTTTCCCACATTATCCTCTGTAGAGGAGTTCTGTTCAGGTTGCTACAGTTGTGTGCCCAGGATATTTCCTTCACCATTCCCCTGGAAAGAATGCGAAATACGTTGGAAGCCAGGTCAGGGGTTGGCATCTTTCTTCTCTCAGGCCCAGGTAGTGAATAATTCAGTTTGTGAGTCACACTGTCTTTTTACCCTGCTTCATTGTGCTGTTGTGCTGTCAACACAGCTGTGGATAACACGTCTGGGAAGGAGCACGGCTGAGCTCCCATAAAACTTCATTACAGGGCTTCCCCTGGTGGTCCAGTGGGTAAAGACACCGCCTTGCAGTGCAAGGGGCGCCAGTTCGATCCCTGGCCTGGGAAGATCCCATGTGCCGCGGAGCGGCTGGACCGATGTGTCCAATTACCGAGCTGGAGCTCTGAAGCGCATGAGCCCAGAGCCCTGCGCTCTGCGACAACAGAGGCCACCGCGATGGGAGGTCCACAGGAGCCAAAGAACAAAGATGAATGAAAATAGATAAAGACCGATAGAAGTGGCCCGCCCGCCTCCCTCCCTCTCCACCCCGCAAAAAAAAACTTCATTACAGAAACAGGTGTTAACCTCTGGCCTACACAGTGTTTCGATATTTAATTTTTAAAGATATTTTGGGGGGGTGGGGGGCGGGTTTGGGAGGGAGAGGGGCAGGCGGGCCACTGATATTGGTCTTTCATTTATCTATTTTCATCCATCCGTGTTCTTTGGCCCATGTGGGCCTCCCATTGCAGTGGGCTCGTTGCAGAGCACTGGCTCTGGGTGCATGTGCTCCCGAACTCCGGCTCAGTATTTGGACACATTGGTTCAGCCGCTCCGCAGCACGTGGGATCTTCCCAGGCTAGGGATCGAACCGGCGCCCCTTGCACTGCAAGGAGGTGTCCTTACCCACTGGACCACCAGGGAAGCCCCTCGACATTTAATTTACATAAACTTCTGGAACCTGGAAACACGCATCCACGCAGCATGTGCACCGTTTCAAAGTGGGAAACAAAGCATTTGAAAAACCTCAGCTTGACTTGGAAATAGCAAAACCCAGTAGAGCTTTACAAATCTCAGCCCACCCCCATCAGTGCTGCGTGAGCACGCCTCGAGAGTTAGATGTATCTAGCTTAAACCTCAAGAACTGAGGGGAAAAAACAACAACAACTCTTAATTCTATACTACCTCTTGTCATAAGCCAGCCTGGAGTTCTCACTATGGAAAGATGCAGACCTCGGCTACAAAGACCCAAGATGACAGTTTTGGAAGTAAATTCCCTTCCAAAGGGGCTCACAGCTGCATTAAAAATTGGTGTTCTCCCTGTGCATGGCTCTCCCAGGAGAGCCCACTGGCCCAGCGCCACCTTACTTGCCCCAGAGGCTGGCCTGACCTTGGTCATCCATCTCTGCTTGAGAAAGCCAGGCTCCACAAATCACATGGCTTCCCATTGATTTTCTGTCAGGGCAAGGTAATCAAACCTCTTCTTTAAGCTGAGAGGCAGAATGTGTAGCTCCTTTCTTCCCAGGTGAACTTGTAATGGGAACTTCCAGGTCAAGAGAGCATGTGGCTGGCACAGAGGGCAGGTGTATGGAGAGGAGAGGTGTTTAAAGGTGCCCTTACTGTCCTCCAGGGCCTCCCTGGTGGCTCAGATGGTAAAGAATCTGCCTGCAATGCAGAAGACCTGGATTTGATCCCTGGGTCAGGAAGATTCCCTGGAGAAGGGAATAGCTACCCACTGCAGTATTCTTGTCTGGAGAATTTCATGGACAGAGCAGCCTGGTGGGCTATAGTCATGGGGTTGCACAGAGTTGGATACGACTGAGCAACTAATGCTTTTATTTTCCTGTGTCCCAGATACCATGCAAGGGTCTTGGGATGCCCTCACCTGTGGGTAAGACACATCTGCAGTCCTCTAGCCTTGAGATGTACACAGGATTATATGCTATAAATTCTGAGAGACTGGAAGGTGACTCTGGGCTTGGTATCAGCTTCCTGTAAGAAGCAGGGGCACAGTAGGCTAAGTCCTGAGCAGCAGCAGTGCTTGTCTGTCAGCCTATACTACATTAGCTAAAGTCCGTAAAGACTTGTACCAAGAGAGAGCAGACTGAATTGAATAAAATATGTCTTTGCTGTCTTCCCTGCCGGGCTCAGTCTCTTGGTGCCTTCCATGGTTGGGTTCCCCTTCCCTTCTTGAAAGCTGGCTAGATGCTCCCTTCTTAAGAGGTGATACAAGCCAGAACTCCTGAAAGCATGGTTCCGCCATCTTTCTTGAAGTAATAGCATTCTTCCCTTGGTCAGAGAGCCTTTGCCTCTAGTCTTAAAAAAATCAGGAGCAGCACTGGGGCACCTCGGTTGCTGACTTACACTTCCTTCTGTGTTAAGTTCTTTTTTAATGTCTTTTAAAAATAATTTATTAGTTGCATCTCAATATAGTCTTTGGGGTTTAAGTCAATTAATTCAACCCATTAATTTTAAAAAAAGCCAACCCATTCAAATGGATGAATTTGTCAAACATCATTTGAACACCCAGCATGGCGCATCAGTGTTGGGAATCTTTATGAAGAGACATAGATCCACTGGAATGGCGAGCCTACCCTCATCCTCTCCCCAGTCATCCCGTAGCAGCAGTACGTTGGTGAATATATTTATGAGGTCTGTAGTCCATCGATCTTTGGTCCTTTAGAACCATGTATCTCTACTTCAGGCCAAGCAGTTACTGATGATCCTGGTGATGTCAATCCATGGACCTCTATCACTGGACCATAGGAAGCCACCTGTTATGGGCTTCCTCAGCAGCCTGTACTCTCCCAGTCACAACATATATCATGTTTTGTCATCAGTCCTTATCTCTTTTGTTTGCTTATTAGTTTGTAAGCTTTTTAGTGCAGAGTGTTACATTTAATTACTATTCATATGTTCCTGGGTCCGGCATGTGTGTGTGTGCTCAGTTGTGTCTGACTCTTTGTGATCCCATGGACTATAACCTCATGGACTGTAGCCTGCTGGATTTCCCAGGCAAGAATACTGGAGTGGGTAACTATTTCCTCCTCCAGGACATCTTCCCAACCCAGGGACTGAACCTGCATCTTCTGTGTCTCCTGCATTGCAGGTGGGCTCTTTACCAGTGAGCTATCCCATGCTCCTAGGTAGCGCCACTCTATTCTCAAGTTGTTAGTTCATGACCAGGCTCAGTGTCTGGCACATAATAGCACTTAATGCTTTATGATCTCAGTGAGAGCTTTCTTTAGTCCTGACTCTAAAATCAAAAACCAAAACCAACAGACACTTAATTGTCTGACACTGCATTAGGTGCTGGGGATTCAACAGTGATGAGATACAGTCTTGACTGTCATGGGAGACATTATTTTGGCTTCAAAAATGGGGCCATTATAGTAACCATCTTATGGGCTGTGGGTAAGATCATATGAATTGGGTAAAGGGCTAACATAATGCCTACCAAAGTGTAAATTAACTTGACAAATGCTTAAAATATTATTATAACTTTGAAAGGGATGACTTCAGTGTCGGAGGGTGGTCTAACTGGACCAACCAAGGATTATTTAATTCTAGGGCATGTACTTCTATTTATTTATTTGTGGCTATGCTGGGCCTTTGTTGCTACACTGGCTTTTCTTCACCCACCTGTAGTGACCTCTGGCTACTCCTCTTTGTGGTGTGCTGGTTTCTTGTTGCAGAGGCCTCTCCTGTTACAGAGCCTGAGCTCTAGGGCACACAGGCTTCAGTAGTTGGGGCATATGGGCTCAGTAGTTGAGGTTCTTGGGCTCTAGAGCACAGGCTTGATAGTTGTGGCACACGGGCTTTGTTACTCTGTGGCATGTAGGATCTTCCCAGATTGTGGATTGAACCTATGTCTCCTATATTGGCAGGTAAACTCTTCACCACTGAGCCACCAGGGAGGCCCTAGGACTTGTACTTTAGTTTGTTGTTATCATTTTGTTAGGAACCACACTCTGAAGTTACATGTGAATTGGTGGATCTTTGTCCAGCAGAGATTTAAAACAATTACCTTCCACTGCAGTAGATTATCACAAAGATCACAATTTTACTGTCTCTATGATTCAAACCTAACACATACAGCAAAGTTATTTTTGTGAATCTCTTTTCCTCAAATGCTCTTTTTTTTTTTAAAATTGGGGTTTGATTGTTTTACAATGTTGTATTAGTTTCAGGTGTACAGCAAAGTTATTGTTATATGTCTTTTACAGAGTTTTATTGTGTTTTTTTAAAAAATATTTTGCTTTTAACTTTTACAGAGTTTTGTTGTTTACAGCTATACATAATCCCAAAACAGTCATAGGTATATCCCTGACCCATCCCACCTAAGCCCGCCTCCCTTTACCCGTCCACCCCCTAGGATGATGCATAGCCCCCATGTAAGTTCCCTTAGTCTTATTGTTTAGTCACAGTGGTTATCTCTTTTACATAGGTTTTCATGTTACTTTTTCCATACCTCTTGCCTGATCTTTCCTCCCCTCAATGTCCATAGGTCTGTTCTCTATGTCTGTTTCTCCATCGCTGCTCTGCGTGTGTATCTATCAGTATGATCTTACTAGATTCCATATATATGTGTTAGTATACTGTATTTGTCCTTTTCTTTTTGACTTAATTCACTTTGTATAATAGGTTCTAGGTTCATCCACCTCATTAGGATTGATTCTTCTGCATTTCTTTTTACAGCTGGGAAGTACTCCATTGTATATATGTACCATGACTTCTTTATCCATTCAGCTGTTGATGGATATCTAGGTTGCTTCCATGTTCTAGCTACTGTATAGAGACTCCTCTTTGTGGTGTGCTGGTTTCTTGTTGCAGAGGCCTCTCCTGTTACAGAGCCTGAGCTCTAGGGCACACAGGCTTCAGTAGTTGGGGCATATGGGCTCAGTAGTTGAGGTTCTTGGGCTCTAGAGCACAGGCTTGATAGTTGTGGCACACGGGCTTTGTTACTCTGTGGCATGTAGGATCTTCCCAGATTGTGGATTGAACCTATGTCTCCTATATTGGCAGGTAAACTCTTCACCACTGAGCCACCAGGGAGGCCCTAGGACTTGTACTTTAGTTTGTTGTTATCATTTTGTTAGGAACCACACTCTGAAGTTACATGTGAATTGGTGGATCTTTGTCCAGCAGAGATTTAAAACAATTACCTTCCACTGCAGTAGATTATCACAAAGATCACAATTTTACTGTCTCTATGATTCAAACCTAACACATACAGCAAAGTTATTTTTGTGAATCTCTTTTCCTCAAATGCTCTTTTTTTTTTTAAAATTGGGGTTTGATTGTTTTACAATGTTGTATTAGTTTCAGGTGTACAGCAAAGTTATTGTTATATGTCTTTTACAGAGTTTTATTGTGTTTTTTTAAAAAATATTTTGCTTTTAACTTTTACAGAGTTTTGTTGTTTACAGCTATACATAATCCCAAAACAGTCATAGGTATATCCCTGACCCATCCCACCTAAGCCCGCCTCCCTTTACCCCGTCCCACCCCCTAGGATGATGCATAGCCCCCATGTAAGTTCCCTTAGTCTTATTGTTTAGTCACAGTGGTTATCTCTTTTACATAGGTTTTCATGTTACTTTTTCCATACCTCTTGCCTGATCTTTCCTCCCCTCAATGTCCATAGGTCTGTTCTCTATGTCTGTTTCTCCATCGCTGCTCTGCGTGTGTATCTATCAGTATGATCTTACTAGATTCCATATATATGTGTTAGTATACTGTATTTGTCCTTTTCTTTTTGACTTAATTCACTTTGTATAATAGGTTCTAGGTTCATCCACCTCATTAGGATTGATTCTTCTGCATTTCTTTTTACAGCTGGGAAGTACTCCATTGTATATATGTACCATGACTTCTTTATCCATTCAGCTGTTGATGGATATCTAGGTTGCTTCCATGTTCTAGCTACTGTATAGAGAGCTGCAATGAACATTGAGGTAGAGGTGTCTCTTTCAATTTTAGTTTCCTCGGGGTATATGCCTAATAGTGGAATTGCTGGGTCATATGGTACTTCTAAGTTTTTTAAGGAATCTCCATACTGTCTTCCATAGCGACTGTATCAATTTACATTCCCACCGGCAATGCAGGAGTGTTCCCTTTTCTCCACACCCTCTCCAGCATTTATTGTTTGTAGATTTGTTGATGATGGCCATTCTGATGGGTGTGAGGTGGTATCTCATTGTAGTTTAGATTTGCATTTCTGTGATAATGAGCAACATTGAGCATCTTTTCATGTGTTTTTTGGCCATGTTTATGTTTTCTTTGGAGAGATGTCTCTTGAGGTCTTTTCCCATTTTTTGATTGGGTTGTTTGTTTTTTTGGTATTGAGTTGTCTGAGTTGTTTGTATGTTTTGGAAATTAATTTTTTGTCGGTTGTTTCATTTGCTATGATGTTCTCCCATTCACTTTATTTGTAGTTTATTTTCCCATGCAAAAGCTTTTAAGTTTCATTAAGTCCCACATGTTTATTTTTATTTTTATTTCTGATATTCTAGAGGTTGGGTCACAGAAGATCTTGCTTTGATTTACATCATTAAGTGTTTTGCCTATATTCTCCTCTAAGAGTTTGGTGGTTTCTGGTCTTATGTGTAGGTCTTTAATCCATTTTGACTTTATCTTTGTGTATGGTGTCAGGGAATGTTCCAACTTCTTTTTTTTGCACATAGCTGTCCAGTTTTCCCAGCACCATTTTTTGAAGAGGCTGTCTTTGTCCCATTTTATTGTTTCGCCTCCTTTGTCAAAAATAAGATACCCATAGGTGCGTGGGTTTATCTCTGAGTTCTCTATCTTGTTCCACTGGTCTGTATTTCTGCCTTTATGCCAGTACCATACTGTCTCGATGACTGGTGCTTTGTAGTATAGTCTGAAGGTAGGGAGGCTGTTCCCTCCAGCTCCATTCTTCTTTCTCAGAATTGCTTTGGCTATTTGGGGTCTTTTGTGTTTCCATATGGACTGTGATATTCTTTGGTTTAGTTCTATGAAGAATGTCATTGGTGATTTGATAGGGATCGCATTGAATCTGTAAATGATATTTGGTAACACGGTCATTTTCATGATACTCATTCTTCCGACCCAGGAACATGGAATATCTCTCCATCGGTTTTAGTCATTCAGGCAATGCAGGAGTGTTGGGGGCCTTTTTTCTCCAAACTAAACTTCTAAGTTTTTTAAGGAATCTCCATACTGTCTTCCATAGCGACTGTATCAATTTACATTCCCACCGGCAATGCAGGAGTGTTCCCTTTTCTCCACACCCTCTCCAGCATTTATTGTTTGTAGATTTGTTGATGATGGCCATTCTGATGGGTGTGAGGTGGTATCTCATTGTAGTTTAGATTTGCATTTCTGTGATAATGAGCAACATTGAGCATCTTTTCATGTGTTTTTTGGCCATGTTTATGTTTTCTTTGGAGAGATGTCTCTTGAGGTCTTTTCCCATTTTTTGATTGGGTTGTTTGTTTTTTTGGTATTGAGTTGTCTGAGTTGTTTGTATGTTTTGGAAATTAATTTTTTGTCGGTTGTTTCATTTGCTATGATGTTCTCCCATTCACTTTATTTGTAGTTTATTTTCCCATGCAAAAGCTTTTAAGTTTCATTAAGTCCCACATGTTTATTTTTATTTTTATTTCTGATATTCTAGAGGTTGGGTCACAGAAGATCTTGCTTTGATTTACATCATTAAGTGTTTTGCCTATATTCTCCTCTAAGAGTTTGGTGGTTTCTGGTCTTATGTGTAGGTCTTTAATCCATTTTGACTTTATCTTTGTGTATGGTGTCAGGGAATGTTCCAACTTCTTTTTTTTGCACATAGCTGTCCAGTTTTCCCAGCACCATTTTTTGAAGAGGCTGTCTTTGTCCCATTTTATTGTTTCGCCTCCTTTGTCAAAAATAAGATACCCATAGGTGCGTGGGTTTATCTCTGAGTTCTCTATCTTGTTCCACTGGTCTGTATTTCTGCCTTTATGCCAGTACCATACTGTCTCGATGACTGGTGCTTTGTAGTATAGTCTGAAGGTAGGGAGGCTGTTCCCTCCAGCTCCATTCTTCTTTCTCAGAATTGCTTTGGCTATTTGGGGTCTTTTGTGTTTCCATATGGACTGTGATATTCTTTGGTTTAGTTCTATGAAGAATGTCATTGGTGATTTGATAGGGATCGCATTGAATCTGTAAATGATATTTGGTAACACGGTCATTTTCATGATACTCATTCTTCCGACCCAGGAACATGGAATATCTCTCCATCTGTTTAAGTCATCTGTGATTTCTTTCATTAGTGTCTTGTATTTCCTGTGTATAGTTCTTTTGTCTCTTTAGGTAGGTTTCTTCCTAGATATTTTATTCTTCTGGTTGAAATGGTGAATGGGATTGTCTCCTTGATTTCTCTTTCTGACTTTTCATTGTTTGTATATAGGAATGTGAGTGATTTCTGTGTATTGATTTTGTATGCTGTGACTTTGCTGAATTTGTTGATTAGCTCTAGTAGTTTTCTAATAGTGTCTTTGGGGTTTTCTATGTATAATATCATGCAGATAGAGTTCTACTTCTTCTTTTCCAATCTGGATTCCTTTCATTTCTTTTTCTTCTCTTATTGCTATAGCTAGAACTTCCAAGACTAGGCTGAATAATAGTGGTGAAAATGGATACCCCTGTTTTGTTCCCAAATTTAGAGGAAATGCTTTCAGATTTTCACCATTGCAAATAATGTTTGCTGTGGGCTTGTCATATATGGCTTTCACTGTGTTGAGGTAGGCAGTTTCTATGCCCATTTTTTGAAGGATTTTTTTTTTTTTGATATTAAATGGTTGTTGGATTTTGTCAAGACCTTTTTCTGCATCTGCTGATATTATCATGTGATTCTTTTGTTTTTCAATTTGTTGATATGGTGTATCACATTGATTGGTTTGTGGATATTGAAGAATCCTTGAATGCCTGGGATAAACCCAACTTGATCATGATGTATGAGTTTTTTGATGTGCAATTGAATACCCATAGGTGCGTGGGTTTATCTCTGAGTTCTCTATCTTGTTCCACTGGTCTGTATTTCTGCCTTTATGCCAGTACCATACTGTCTCGATGACTGGTGCTTTGTAGTATAGTCTGAAGGTAGGGAGGCTGTTCCCTCCAGCTCCATTCTTCTTTCTCAGAATTGCTTTGGCTATTTGGGGTCTTTTGTGTTTCCATATGGACTGTGATATTCTTTGGTTTAGTTCTATGAAGAATGTCATTGGTGATTTGATAGGGATCGCATTGAATCTGTAAATGATATTTGGTAACACGGTCATTTTCATGATACTCATTCTTCCGACCCAGGAACATGGAATATCTCTCCATCTGTTTAAGTCATCTGTGATTTCTTTCATTAGTGTCTTGTATTTCCTGTGTATAGTTCTTTTGTCTCTTTAGGTAGGTTTCTTCCTAGATATTTTATTCTTCTGGTTGAAATGGTGAATGGGATTGTCTCCTTGATTTCTCTTTCTGACTTTTCATTGTTTGTATATAGGAATGTGAGTGATTTCTGTGTATTGATTTTGTATGCTGTGACTTTGCTGAATTTGTTGATTAGCTCTAGTAGTTTTCTAATAGTGTCTTTGGGGTTTTCTATGTATAATATCATGCAGATAGAGTTCTACTTCTTCTTTTCCAATCTGGATTCCTTTCATTTCTTTTTCTTCTCTTATTGCTATAGCTAGAACTTCCAAGACTAGGCTGAATAATAGTGGTGAAAATGGATACCCCTGTTTTGTTCCCAAATTTAGAGGAAATGCTTTCAGATTTTCACCATTGCAAATAATGTTTGCTGTGGGCTTGTCATATATGGCTTTCACTGTGTTGAGGTAGGCAGTTTCTATGCCCATTTTTTGAAGGATTTTTTTTTTTTTGATATTAAATGGATGTTGGATTTTGTCAAGACCTTTTTCTGCATCTGCTGATATTATCATGTGATTCTTTTGTTTTTCAATTTGTTGATATGGTGTATCACATTGATTGGTTTGTGGATATTGAAGAATCCTTGAATGCCTGGGATAAACCCAACTTGATCATGATGTATGAGTTTTTTGATGTGCAGTTGAATTCTGTTTTCACATGCTCTTTGAACTCGTGTTACTATCTTGCTGCTTTCTTGATCAATGAGTTGTATCTTGGGCATATGTTGAGTCCATATTTACATGGAGGATCATATTTTTTAACTCTTAGAAAGTACACTTTGAGAAACAGAATCTGTATGCATAGGTTATGATCACTATTCTCATTTTTTTTCAAAGATAGATGATGTTGTTGAAAGAACTTTGGGCTAATTGTCCAGAAGACCTTGATCTAAAATCCAGCTCTACCACTTTTTAGTTTCCCTGGTCAAGTTGTTGAACCTCAGTTCTTGCTTCTGTAAAATGGGAAAAACCATATCCAGGTTATTGGGCAGTTGTATAACCAAGTAACCATAGTAACCATCTTATAGGCCATGGTTAAGATCACATGAATGTATGTAAAGTGGTAACAGAATGCCTACCAATATGTAAATGAACTTGATAAATGTGTAAAAAATTATTATAACTTGGAAAAGTTATAATAATGTCCCTTCAGTGTTGGAGTGTGTTAGAGCATGGTATCCCTGGACTACCCAAGGATTACTTAATTCTAGAGCCTGTAGTTCTGTTTATTTGGTAGGCTTCTAGGGCTGTCCTCCTAGACTACATTTTAGCAAAAAGATGTAGTTACTCAAACAGTTTTTTCTTCACACTCAAGCCGACCACAGCCTCTCAAGCCAGGGTGCCTCTAGATTAACTTTTCTACAACTTGTAGTTCCCAGAAGAATGCATCTCATCCTGCCCTTTCATTTCTTTTTCTTCTCTTATTGCTATAGCTAGAACTTCCAAGACTAGGCTGAATAATAGTGGTGAAAATGGATAACCCTGTTTTGTTCCCAAATTTAGAGGAAATGCTTTCAGATTTTCACCATTGCAAATAATGTTTGCTGTGGGCTTGTCATATATGGCTTTCACTGTGTTGAGGTAGGCAGTTTCTATGCCCATTTTTTGAAGGATTTTTTTTTTTTTGATATTAAATGGATGTTGGATTTTGTCAAGACCTTTTTCTGCATCTGCTGATATTATCATGTGATTCTTTTGTTTTTCAATTTGTTGATATGGTGTATCACATTGATTGGTTTGTGGATATTGAAGAATCCTTGAATGCCTGGGATAAACCCAACTTGATCATGATGTATGAGTTTTTTGATGTGCAATTGAATTCTGTTTTCACATGCTCTTTGAACTCGTGTTACTATCTTGCTGCTTTCTTGATCAATGAGTTGTATCTTGGGCATATGTTGAGTCCATATTTACATGGAGGATCATATTTTTTAACTCTTAGAAAGTACACTTTGAGAAACAGAATCTGTATGCATAGGTTATGATCACTATTCTCATTTTTTTTCAAAGATAGATGATGTTGTTGAAAGAACTTTGGGCTAATTGTCCAGAAGACCTTGATCTAAAATCCAGCTCTACCACTTTTTAGTTTCCCTGGTCAAGTTGTTGAACCTCAGTTCTTGCTTCTGTAAAATGGGAAAAACCATATCCAGGTTATTGGGCAGTTGTATAACCAAGTAACCATAGTAACCATCTTATAGGCCATGGTTAAGATCACATGAATGTATGTAAAGTGGTAACAGAATGCCTACCAATATGTAAATGAACTTGATAAATGTGTAAAAAATTATTATAACTTGGAAAAGTTATAATAATGTCCCTTCAGTGTTGGAGTGTGTTAGAGCATGGTATCCCTGGACTACCCAAGGATTACTTAATTCTAGAGCCTGTAGTTCTGTTTATTTGGTAGGCTTCTAGGGGCTGTCCTCCTAGACTACATTTTAGCAAAAAGATGTAGTTACTCAAACAGTTTTTTCTTCACACTCAAGCCGACCACAGCCTCTCAAGCCAGGGTGCCTCTAGATTAACTTTTCTACAACTTGTAGTTCCCAGAAGAATGCATCTCATCCTGCCCACTACCTCTCTCTACTCCTGAGAGAAACAGTGATAAAAATATGAGTTGTGTTGAGGCCTCAAAGCTCTTTAGTGTGAAGGGTTTTCTGTCCTAAGTAATGAGCAAGTGCTCCCAATTAGTGACACATTGTGCATGTGATCTCACTTAATCTATACCCTGATCCCTTGAGATAAACATTAGCATACCCGTTCTGCAGATAAGAATTTGAGAACTGGTGGCTAGGTGCCTTGCCCAGGAACAGTCAGTTAAAACACTCTAGACTGCTTGAATTTCAACCCCTGTCTGCCAGTATTCAATTGCTCTCATTTGTTGAACATTCAGTAAGTACAAGATGCCACGGTGAAGTGAGCATGGGAAGGATGCAAGGTAAGAAAATACTTCTTCTAGAAGGGTTCACTTGTTAGATGTGGAGAATAAAGAAACTCAGGCAGTAAAGAATCCACCTGCTATGCAGGAGACTTGGGTTCAATCCCTGGGTTCAGTCCCTGGGTTAGGAAGATCTCCAGAAGAGAAAGGCTACCCACTCCAGTATTCTTGCCTGGAGAATTCCATGGCTTCTCCATGGGTCACAAGGAGTCAGACACGACTGAATGACTTCACTTCATGTCAACAGTCACCTCTTCTTTAGAGTGCAAGGTAAGCTGCGTAAGATTCTGATTTGCTCCTCACTTCAATCTGGCAGAATAGGTGATGGCATCTCTGCTTCATGGGTAACAAAACAGTTTCCAGGAGATGTAGGAACGTGCCTCAGGTTCCACAGCTATAATGATTCAGACTTCTGTCTGTGCTTTCTTTCATTCATAGCCCCCTGTGTTAGACATGAAAAGATACATAACCATAAAAGGTAGCAATGCTCAGTATTGCACAAACGTTACAAGCACCCAGAGTGAACTTGACAAGCGCTACATGTGTTCCTGGGAACCAGCTGCAGTCGGTTTAGTAAGTGTTTATTAAGCACCCTTTGTTTGCCACATACTGAGTGCATGGCTGGGAAACAGAGATGCCAAGGCCCCTGGACTTGAGCCGTGTGTGGTCTAGGGTGAGGGACAGGTGTGCCAGCAGGCAGCTGTGACCCAGTGGGGTGAGTGGTGCAGAGGGCTGTGGGGGCACAGATGTGGAGACCATCAGGTGAGCCAGGGCTTCCACGGATGGGCTTCTGCCCAAAGCTGCACCCAGATGAGGTTCAAGTCCCACTGACCTGTCACCTCAGAAGTGTGATCTCAGTTTGCCTTCTCTGATTTTCAGAATCTACCATCAGCTTCAGGAAACCCCTTAGCTTTGACTTGACATGGTGTCCCTTGGTGAGTGGCATTAAGTCATACCCGAAAATACTTCTGCAGATAAGAATTTGAGAACTGGTGGCTAGGTGCCTTGCCCAGGAACAGTCAGTTAAAACACTCTAGACTGCTTGAATTTCAACCCCTGTCTGCCAGTATTCAATTGCTCTCATTTGTTGAACATTCAGTAAGTACAAGATGCCACGGTGAAGTGAGCATGGGAAGGATGCAAGGTAAGAAAATACTTCTTCTAGAAGGGTTCACTTGTTAGATGTGGAGAATAAAGAAACTCAGGCAGTAAAGAATCCACCTGCTATGCAGGAGACTTGGGTTCAATCCCTGGGTTCAGTCCCTGGGTTAGGAAGATCTCCAGAAGAGAAAGGCTACCCACTCCAGTATTCTTGCCTGGAGAATTCCATGGCTTCTCCATGGGTCACAAGGAGTCAGACACGACTGAATGACTTCACTTCATGTCAACAGTCACCTCTTCTTTAGAGTGCAAGGTAAGCTGCGTAAGATTCTGATTTGCTCCTCACTTCAATCTGGCAGAATAGGTGATGGCATCTCTGCTTCATGGGTAACAAAACAGTTTCCAGGAGATGTAGGAACGTGCCTCAGGTTCCACAGCTATAATGATTCAGACTTCTGTCTGTGCTTTCTTTCATTCATAGCCCCCTGTGTTAGACATGAAAAGATACATAACCATAAAAGGTAGCAATGCTCAGTATTGCACAAACGTTACAAGCACCCAGAGTGAACTTGACAAGCGCTACATGTGTTCCTGGGAACCAGCTGCAGTCGGTTTAGTAAGTGTTTATTAAGCACCCTTTGTTTGCCACATACTGAGTGCATGGCTGGGAAACAGAGATGCCAAGGCCCCTGGACTTGAGCCGTGTGTGGTCTAGGGTGAGGGACAGGTGTGCCAGCAGGCAGCTGTGACCCAGTGGGGTGAGTGGTGCAGAGGGCTGTGGGGGCACAGATGTGGAGACCATCAGGTGAGCCAGGGCTTCCACGGATGGGCTTCTGCCCAAAGCTGCACCCCAGATGAGGTTCAAGTCCCACTGACCTGTCACCTCAGAAGTGTGATCTCAGTTTGCCTTCTCTGATTTTCAGAATCTACCATCAGCTTCAGGAAACCCCTTAGCTTTGACTTGAACATGGTGTCCCTTGGTGAGTGGATCCACGATCATCATATTTTAATTGGCTCATCTGAAAATCCATTTTCCCTTCAAATCAGTGGTGAAGTGGCTCAAAGGGTGTTGGGGTGTCAGGATTGATATGCCCTAGATTGGAAAAAAATTAGTGGATAATGTGCAGATGATTGTTCCTATGTACAGATGATTGCAACTTAATGCAATTTATTTACAGGATTCTTCCTTGAGTCCTGTTATATCCTCCAGCGGGGCTGGAGTTTGTCTGTGAATGTAGATCTGCAAGGTCTGTACGGACTGTCATGCTTAGGAAACCCAAAAAATCATTGATGTTGAAATCATTCTCATGCTCATCTACTATGATATTGGCAAAGAGTAAAATATTCAACATAAAAGAAATTTTTTCTCTTCTTGGAAGGCAGATCCTGTTGCCCTGTGTATCCTTGTCCTCCTTATATATCCTCCCAACAGAGAGACTATGTGTGCACACAGGTATGACAGTGTGTGTGTTATATATGTGTATATGTATATATGAACGCACATGGCCCACTTTTGGCTGTATTTTACACATATAATATCATGCTTTAATCTTGTCTTGGATCTTACTCTTTTTTTCATTTAATAATAAATTTTGGAGATCATCTGTTTCATCATACTACCTGTAAACTTGTCTCTTCCTTCCTATTGGCTGTTTCATATTTCACTGGCACACTTTAACCAGATTCCCTTTGATGTACATTTTGCCTTTTTCTGTTTTCTGACTATTACCAAAAACACAGCAGTGAAGAAACCTGTACACACATGATGGCCCATGTTTACCCACTTTTTGGATAAGTTCATAAAAGTGGAACTGCCAAACGAAACATCATGTTCTTCTGAAATGGTTAGACGTTGTCCAATTCTTCAAAAAGGTGGTAGTAGTTCACTCTGTCAATGATACAGGAAGATGTTGTTACCTCATTTATTCTCCATGTGATTTTATCAGCTTCCAGGACATGTAGAGCTGATGAAAACATCGGTGTTTTGTCTGGTAAGTTGGATGCAAGTTAGATTCAGGAAGCTGTGAGTTGCAATGTAAAAATCACCTGTTTAGAGTTGAGTAGTTGAAGTGCAACATTTTAGGACTGCTTCCTTGGGGGCTCCAGACATAAGACTACCCCTTTTTATATGTCTTCAATATCTGGATGCATTTTTTTTTGAAGCTTTTCAGGATGCATTTTGACCTGTTTTTAACTTTCTACATTTCTTAATGACAGCTGGGTACCTCAGATCCATGTTTCCTAGAAAACTCTGGCTTGATTCTCTCCAGTTATTCTTTATTTCTGCAAAGGTTCTTTCTGCTGTCTTTCCCAGGCCTGGCCACCTCACACTGTGGCTCTCCACACTTCCACTCACCCTTCCTAGAGGGTCTTGAATGGGTGGCCTTATCACTCTAGGAGGCAAACACACACTGTGCTGATCTGCCAAGCTCAATATCCTTTTGCTTAAATGTTAGATGGATTTATGTTATTGCTCTGGGAAGCAGTGATCCAGGGAGAAATTAGTGTTCACACAAGACTCTGGTCTTGTTAAAATGGCAACAGGAGGAGGTATGTACTTGCCCACAGTCATTGGTCAAGGTCTAATCCAGTCTGTCTTTGTTCTTCCCCTCCTCAACCCATTTGGTTATTTGAATCCTGTTTGTATCTTAGCTTCTGGGATTTTAGGGTTTGTAAAGGGAAGCTTGGATATGTAGGGTACCACCAGCTCTGTTTTAGTGAGTTTCAGTGGGACCAAGAGGCTACCTCCAAGATGGCCTTCGAACTAGACTTCCAAGCTGTTAAGCAGTGCTGGAGGTGGTCAGACTGGGGCCCTTTCGAGAGCTTTTCCTCCTGGAGGTTCCGGGAGACATAACAAATACATTAATTATTGTCAAATATGAATTCAGTTAATTTCCAGGAACTGTTGTGTGACCCAGATGCTTCCCTTTCCTAGTATGCTTTGCCTCTGCATAGCAGGGATGCTCTTAAATGGTTGGAAGTTAAAATTGAGGAGCTGGTACAGCAGATGAGAAGGCATGGAGAGCTGAGACTTAGTGGATCCAAACTTGGTCTGTCTTAACTCTGCCACTTACTAATTGTATGATTTGTGGGTGTATTGCTTAACCTATTAGAGTCTAGGTATATCCTTGTATAAGAGACCAACAACCCCTGCTTATCTTCATTAGAGTATTACTAGTCGAAAAAGTTGAGCTGCGTGTATGTGTCAAGTTGCTTCAGTCCTATCCGACTCTTTGCAGTCCTATGGACTGTAACCTGCCAGGCTCCTCTGTCCATAGGATTCTCCAAGCAAGAATACTGGAGTGGGTTGCCATGCCCTCCTCCAGGGGATCTTCCTTACCCAGGGATCAAACCCATGCCTCTTACATCTTCCTGCTAGTTGGTAAGCAGGTTCTTTTTTTTTTTTTTTTTTTCAATTTTGGCCTCTTTCATTGGTTTTTTATTTATTGATTTTCATCCATCTTTGTTCTTTGGCCTTTGTGGGCCTCCCATTGCAGTGGCCCCTCTGGCTGCAGAGCACTGGCACTGGCACTTGGGCTCCAGAGCACTGGCTCGTCATTGGACACACCGGTCCACTTGCTCCACGGCACGTGGGATCCTCCTTGGCCAGGGATCAAACTGGCGCCCCCTGCACTGCAAGGCAGACTCCTCACCTACTGGACCACCAGGGAAGCCCTGGTAGGCAAGTTTTTTACCACGAGTGTCACCTGGGAATCTTAAAATGTGAGCTACTAGTTGATAATTTGGAGATGAAAAGGCTTATTAGTTCTTCAAGGGAAATGTGTACTGAGTGAAACCCATATTACTTGTTCTATGTAGGGTACCACCAGCTCTGTTTTAGTGAGTTTCAGTGGGACCAAGAGGCTACCTCCAAGATGGCCTTCGAACTAGACTTCCAAGCTGTTAAGCAGTGCTGGAGGTGGTCAGACTGGGGCCCTTTCGAGAGCTTTTCCTCCTGGAGGTTCCGGGAGACATAACAAATACATTAATTATTGTCAAATATGAATTCAGTTAATTTCCAGGAACTGTTGTGTGACCCAGATGCTTCCCTTTCCTAGTATGCTTTGCCTCTGCATAGCAGGGATGCTCTTAAATGGTTGGAAGTTAAAATTGAGGAGCTGGTACAGCAGATGAGAAGGCATGGAGAGCTGAGACTTAGTGGATCCAAACTTGGTCTGTCTTAACTCTGCCACTTACTAATTGTATGATTTGTGGGTGTATTGCTTAACCTATTAGAGTCTAGGTATATCCTTGTATAAGAGACCAACAACCCCTGCTTATCTTCATTAGAGTATTACTAGGCGAAAAACGTGAGCTGCGTGTATGTGTCAAGTTGCTTCAGTCCTATCCGACTCTTTGCAGTCCTATGGACTGTAACCTGCCAGGCTCCTCTGTCCATAGGATTCTCCAAGCAAGAATACTGGAGTGGGTTGCCATGCCCTCCTCCAGGGGATCTTCCTTACCCAGGGATCAAACCCATGCCTCTTACATCTTCCTGCTAGTTGGTAAGCAGGTTCTTTTTTTTTTTTTTTTTTTCAATTTTGGCCTCTTTCATTGGTTTTTTATTTATTGATTTTCATCCATCTTTGTTCTTTGGCCTTTGTGGGCCTCCCATTGCAGTGGCCCCTCTGGCTGCAGAGCACTGGCACTGGCACTTGGGCTCCAGAGCACTGGCTCGTCATTGGACACACCGGTCCACTTGCTCCACGGCACGTGGGATCCTCCTTGGCCAGGGATCAAACTGGCGCCCCCTGCACTGCAAGGCAGACTCCTCACCTACTGGACCACCAGGGAAGCCCTGGTAGGCAAGTTTTTTACCACGAGTGTCACCTGGGAATCTTAAAATGTGAGCTACTAGTTGATAATTTGGAGATGAAAAGGCTTATTAGTTCTTCAAGGGAAATGTGTACTGAGTGATAAACCTACTATCATATTACTTGCTTCTTGTAAGAAGGCTTTGAAAGAAGCAATGTTATCCCTATTTTATCAACAGAGAAAGAGAGGTTCCGAGAGGCTAAGCAATTGCACTACTTGTGTAGAGCTGGTAAATGGTGGGACCAGGTTTGAAATCTCAGGGAGTCAGAGACTGGATGTGAGCGCCTGCACTCATCTCTGAATGCATGCTTAAAGATGCGAGCCCTTGCATGTCTCCAACCTAGGGGTTACCAGCAGGAGGTGAGGGTGCCCTCATGGGGATATGTGGCAAGGCTGGAGACACCGGTGGCTGTCACAAGTGGGAAAGTGGGTATGTGATTCGCCTCTAGTGGGGAGAGGTCAGATATGCGGCTGAAGATCTTACAATGTGATGAGCCCCTCACAAGGAAGAGTCATCAACGCCCAGTATGCCCAGGTTAAGAAACCCTGAGATAGCACATGTACTCGTAGTGTTTTCCTACAGAGAAGACAGAAGAGTAGCCTTTCCCTGACATGCTTTTATGTTCTCTGTCATACTGGTCATCCTCTAATACTCCAGAGAATTGATTTATTGTGATTTTTTTGTTACATCTTCATTCTCCAGAATGTGATATCCCAATGTATTTTCACTAATGTTTCCCAAGGGCTTAGAGAACCTATGCATGGTAGGTGCACCAAAAATATTTGTTTAAAAAAATGAGTGAGGAACTTCCCTAGTGGTCCAGTGGTTGGGAACTCTGTGCTCCCAATGCAGGGGACCCAGGTTTGATCCCTGGTCAGAAAACTAGATCCCACATGCCACAGCTAAGACCCAGCACAGTCAAATAAATAAGTCAATAAATTTTAAAAATGAGTGAATGAGTGAAAACATGAAGTACACAGAAACAAGTCAGGGATCACCTAACATAGGAAATGCTGGCAGTCAATTTGGATTCCAGGATGAGGTGGCGGTCAGGCAGGGTTCCTGCCACAGCTTCTGCTTGGTGGGCTGGACCAGGGACCCTGTCTTTTCGGATTTCCTTTCCATTTAGGTCATCACAGAGCATTGAATAGAGCTCTCTGTGCTATCCAGTAGGTTCTTATTAGTTACCTGTGTTACACATAGTATAAATATATGCCAATCTTGATCTCCCAGTTCATTCCGTCCCTCCCTTTCCCCCTTGGTATCCATGTGTTTGTTGTCTACATCTGTGTCTCTATGAAATCATCTATACCAAAAACTTCAGATTCCACATATACGTGTTCATATACCCTATTTGCTTTTCAAATTGAATTTAAATCAGGAGTCATAAGCTGCTCTGCGAGTTTTGTGGGCTAAGCTCCGTGATACCCGGGTTTGAATGCTCTTCGGCCATGGTGTGCTCCTGTTGTCTCAGGCCTCTCTGGTCCCTGTTGTTCTCCTCCCTTCGTATTTATGCCCTGCCTGATTCATACAGCCATTTAAGTTTGTGACTCCTAATTTAAATAGATACACTTAAACTGTACAGAGATGAGAGGACACACTGTAGAGTATGATACTTGGCGCTTGCACATAGAATTTATTATTGATGACAATATTTAGTGTCCTTTCTATGGAAGGATTATAGATCCCTCTCACATTGATGTATGATTTACTTTTTGTTAGCAGAAGTGAGCTGTGTCCTCTTACCACAAGTGGCATGTGTTACTTCTGCACATAAAAAGTTTCAAGAGCCCTTGCATGATTTTCACTTTCCTGTGTCAAGAAACCAGCAGTGTCTCAGGGATTTCTCTTACCCTCAGTCTCCAAATAAAACATGAAACAAAACTGATGTTAATCATGGGTAGACATGTAGCATGAGTGAGAAATAGTTGCTGTGAGTCACCGAGATTTTGGGGGTAATTTGTCACTTGAGCATAATCTTGCCTATTATGATTGATGTTAGCCCTGTATGTGTTTTACAGATGAAACACTTAGGGGACCTTTGCTAGCTTGAGTAAGAGTTCATGAAAGCTATCCAGCTCTTATTTCCATTGAAAGGATAGACATTTGAGGAGGAAGAAAGGTTCAGAGTTGAGGACTAGTTTACAATGTTGCAAGGAAGGTTGACAATTTCAAGGAGAGTGCAATGAGGAAAGAGATGGTGTGTGCGCTGGGGAACTGACATAAAGCAAAATGCAAGCGTGGCTCTGTATGAGGCACTAACAAGTGCCCCCAAAGGAGGAGCCCATCTTGGAACATGCGTGTTGGTGTAATTCATGAAGTGTTTCATGACTCTGCCTGCTTCTCTCACTCTTTCTTCAATACTTAATAGATTACTTAGGTTCTTTTGAAACTATCCTGATGAAACTCAGAAGAAAAACACAAGCAACAAAAACTGTATATATAAAAAAAAGAAAGAAAGAAAATCTCAAGGTTGGAAGAGGTAAACCATCTCAAAATCACCTATTCTCTTAGTGAACATAATTTATGGTTTAATTACTGAATGTCTTCTAGACAATAACTCTTTTTAAAATTATTTGTTTGTTTGGCTGCACTGGGTCTTAGTTGTGGCATGCGGGATCTAGTCCCCTGATCAGGGATCAAATCTGGGTCCCTGCATTGGGAGTTCAGAGTCTTAGCCACTAGACCACCAGAGAAGTCCCTAGACTTTTAAGTCTATACCACTGGCTTTGACTCTCCGCCTTGAATCTGTTAAATATTTCCCCACTCTTATGAGTGTTTTTTTTAAGCCCCAACACCACCTTTAAACTTGACATTATGTGGTTCTGAACTTGTTACTTTCCTTTCCAAACGTCCTATTTATGTCATGATGCCATTATTCTTTCAGTCTCCTAGGGCCTGGAATTTAGAGTTCTCTAGGCAGGAAAAGGCCCTCCTGGGAAAATCAACAGCAAGAACAAGGGCAGAGAGGACAGGTCTTAAGGAAGACTTGGGAAATAATGAGGTTTGGAGTATGGATGGATGGTGTGGAAGATGAAACAATGGGTCAGCGGCTTGAAGTCGGGCGATGGTGAGCAGGTAAGAGGCTAGGATGTCCTTCTGTGGCCGAAAGGAAGCCTAACGTTGTTGTGTACTTTCTAGATAGAGTTGTTTTCATTTTAGGTGTTTCTGGCCCCGGCCTTGAGGACTGTGGGAGGAGGGAGGAACAAGAAGGAGACCTGCTGGGTGGCCACTGACAGGAGCTCAAAACCTCAGCTAGGGCAGAGGGAGTGCATACAAAGGGAAGGCCAGCTCTTGACCTACCCAGAGAGAGGAAGGGCTCGATGTGTATTTTCCTTGCCCTTTGCACTCAGTAAAAAAGGTTGCCTTGGCCATACCAGCTGCTGGAGATCCAGGCTGAGGAGGGTACACAGAAATCCCCCGAGACTCTGAATTGAGGGCACCCAAGTGGAAATCTGTGGCCTGAGCCAGAATTGCTCTCTTTCCCCCAAGCAGAGCTGCAGAACAGGGTTCAATTTAGCAGAGCTCTCTGCCCGAAGTTGGTGAGAGATACCTGCATGTTCACCCAGTCTCTTGCTGGAATCTCTTAATTCTCTCCAGTTCTCTTCCAGAGTGCGAGTCTACAGAAACATAGCTGCCCCCTTCCACCCTCTCTTCTGTTCAAAGCAAGAAAATTGTTGTAATACTGTTTGCAACCCATGCAGAAAAAATATTTCCCAGCAGGTGTTTCTGAGCATTAAGCAGGTTTTGCTGCTGCCCCTTCCACACATCACTTTAACAGCCATTCCAGCAAATTGCTTAGTCCACGAATTCTCATCTCCCTTGCTGCCTGCATTAAACTAAGAGGAGAAAATAAAGATCATTAAAGTCCCTTTCTCTTGATTATTTTTTTTTAAAGGGCATGATGCATTCTGGAAAAAAGGGAATACATTTAAGTTCTGGCAGAACTATTATGCAAAACAGTGCCTTCCCTCTTGAAAGGGTTCGTGTCCAACTTCCTCAGGCAAGTCCAACCTGCAGCCCGAAGGAAGTTGAAGAGTCAGGAAAGCTAATACTTTCTTTTGTTTGAAGCGGTGACAACTCCTAGCAAAATGACTGGCATTTGAAGAGGTCCCTGCAGTTTTAACTGGAGATTGGAACAGAATCTCAGGTGTTTAATGTTATATGAAGTAAATTCTCCTGACTGCAAGAGGCAGAGGCCTAGAGAAACCTGGTCCAGAAAGGGAGACGTGTGACAAAAATGGAAGCAGATTTCACAGGAAAGCAAGGAAGAGGCTAGGATGTCCTTCTGTGGCGAAAGGAAGCCTAACGTTGTTGTGTACTTTCTAGATAGAGTTGTTTTCATTTTAGGTGTTTCTGGCCCCGGCCTTGAGGACTGTGGGAGGAGGGAGGAACAAGAAGGAGACCTGCTGGGTGGCCACTGACAGGAGCTCAAAACCTCAGCTAGGGCAGAGGGAGTGCATACAAAGGGAAGGCCAGCTCTTGACCTACCCAGAGAGAGGAAGGGCTCGATGTGTATTTTCCTTGCCCTTTGCACTCAGTAAAAAAGGTTGCCTTGGCCATACCAGCTGCTGGAGATCCAGGCTGAGGAGGGTACACAGAAATCCCCCGAGACTCTGAATTGAGGGCACCCAAGTGGAAATCTGTGGCCTGAGCCAGAATTGCTCTCTTTCCCCCAAGCAGAGCTGCAGAACAGGGTTCAATTTAGCAGAGCTCTCTGCCCGAAGTTGGTGAGAGATACCTGCATGTTCACCCAGTCTCTTGCTGGAATCTCTTAATTCTCTCCAGTTCTCTTCCAGAGTGCGAGTCTACAGAAACATAGCTGCCCCCTTCCACCCTCTCTTCTGTTCAAAGCAAGAAAATTGTTGTAATACTGTTTGCAACCCATGCAGAAAAAATATTTCCCAGCAGGTGTTTCTGAGCATTAAGCAGGTTTTGCTGCTGCCCCTTCCACACATCACTTTAACAGCCATTCCAGCAAATTGCTTAGTCCACAATTCTCATCTCCCTTGATGACTGCATTAACATAAGCGGAGAAAATAACGATCATTAAAGTCCCTTTCTCTTGATTATTTTTTTTTAAAGGGCATGATGCATTCTGGAAAAAAGGGAATACATTTAAGTTCTGGCAGAACTATTATGCAAAACAGTGCCTTCCCTCTTGAAAGGGTTCGTGTCCAACTTCCTCAGGCAAGTCCAACCTGCAGCCCGAAGGAAGTTGAAGAGTCAGGAAAGCTAATACTTTCTTTTGTTTGAAGCGGTGACAACTCCTAGCAAAATGACTGGCATTTGAAGAGGTCCCTGCAGTTTTAACTGGAGATTGGAACAGAATCTCAGGTGTTTAATGTTATATGAAGTAAATTCTCCTGACTGCAAGAGGCAGAGGCCTAGAGAAACCTGGTCCAGAAAGGGAGACGTGTGACAAAAATGGAAGCAGATTTCACAGGAAAGCAAGGAAGGAAACTGTGGGACATTCAGCCTCCTTGGAGGGAGGAACCAGAGTAAGGAGATTTGTCAAGATGTCGGCGGTAGGCATTGTTGGATCTGCACTCTTGTGGTTCATCATTAACCCAGATTAGATTGTCTCTCCATCTCTGCTTCTTTGAGTGTATTTCCTGCCGTTACTATCTGTGCTCCAAACCTGACACTTTTTTTTCTCTGCCTCACTTATGCTCTTTAGTTTCTGCCTCTCTACACATTTTCTCCTTAAGGTTTGATCATTCTCTCTGGCCAGAAGACTTTATTCTTGTGAGGACGCAGGGCCACCAACTATCTCATGAGTTGGCAGCCTTGGGACATATGTGTCATTTTGGTCCAGCTGGAGCCACTGGAAGATAGTGATGTGGGTAGTAGATAGGGAATGTGACTCCTCTCTAGAAGGGCTATGGGGAGGGACATTTTCTTTTAAAAAGAAGTTATTGGAGTAAAGTATATTTACACTGTTTTGTTAGTTTCTGTTGTTCAAGAAAGTGAATGAGTTACTCATATTCATATACCCACTCTTTTTAAGATTCTTTTCCCATGTAGGTCACTTACTCCAACGTAGAAAGTAACAAAATAGTGCCATTTGCAGCTTTAAGGACATTTTGCTTAGATGGGGTTGTGGGCATGGATAACACCATAACCAATAAGGAAAGTCTCCTACGAATTTTATGTGTCAAGTTGCATGAGCCTAGGTAGCTCAGGGGTACCCAGATATCTGTAAAAGATTACTTTGGGTGTGTCTGTAAGGGTGCTTTGGGCAAGATGAGGATTTGAATTAGTGGGCTGAGTAAAGCACATTATCCTTCAACCCTGTGGGTAAAGGAAAGCTGCCTTCCCTCTTGAAAGGGTTCGTGTCCAACTTCCTCAGGCAAGTCCAACCTGCAGCCCGAAGGAAGTTGAAGAGTCAGGAAAGCTAATACTTTCTTTTGTTTGAAGCGGTGACAACTCCTAGCAAAATGACTGGCATTTGAAGAGGTCCCTGCAGTTTTAACTGGAGATTGGAACAGAATCTCAGGTGTTTAATGTTATATGAAGTAAATTCTCCTGACTGCAAGAGGCAGAGGCCTAGAGAAACCTGGTCCAGAAAGGGAGACGTGTGACAAAAATGGAAGCAGATTTCACAGGAAAGCAAGGAAGGAAACTGTGGGACATTCAGCCTCCTTGGAGGGAGGAACCAGAGTAAGGAGATTTGTCAAGATGTCGGCGGTAGGCATTGTTGGATCTGCACTCTTGTGGTTCATCATTAACCCAGATTAGATTGTCTCTCCATCTCTGCTTCTTTGAGTGTATTTCCTGCCGTTACTATCTGTGCTCCAAACCTGACACTTTTTTTTCTCTGCCTCACTTATGCTCTTTAGTTTCTGCCTCTCTACACATTTTCTCCTTAAGGTTTGATCATTCTCTCTGGCCAGAAGACTTTATTCTTGTGAGGACGCAGGGCCACCAACTATCTCATGAGTTGGCAGCCTTGGGACATATGTGTCATTTTGGTCCAGCTGGAGCCACTGGAAGATAGTGATGTGGGTAGTAGATAGGGAATGTGACTCCTCTCTAGAAGGGCTATGGGGAGGGACATTTTCTTTTAAAAAGAAGTTATTGGAGTAAAGTATATTTACACTGTTTTGTTAGTTTCTGTTGTTCAAGAAAGTGAATGAGTTACTCATATTCATATACCCACTCTTTTTAAGATTCTTTTCCCATGTAGGTCACTTACTCCAACGTAGAAAGTAACAAAATAGTGCCATTTGCAGCTTTAAGGACATTTTGCTTAGATGGGGTTGTGGGCATGGATAACACCATAACCAATAAGGAAAGTCTCCTACGAATTTTATGTGTCAAGTTGCATGAGCCTAGGTAGCTCAGGGGTACCCAGATATCTGTAAAAGATTACTTTGGGTGTGTCTGTAAGGGTGCTTTGGGCAAGATGAGGATTTGAATTAGTGGGCTGAGTAAAGCACATTATCCTTCAACCCTGTGGGTGGGCAACATGCAATATGTTGAGGGCTTAAATAGAACAAACAAGAGTAGGAAGGCCGAGTTAGCTTGCTCTCTGCTTGAGCTGAGACTTCAATCTTTCATTCTTGGACACTGGTGCACTGGTCTTTGAGATTCACACTGAGACTTACACCATCAGCCCGTGATTCTCAGGCCTTCGAACTCAGATTGAATTAAACCACCTGCTTTCCTGGTTCTTCAGCTTGCAGATGACAGATTGTGGGATTTCACAGCCTCCATAACTACATGAGCCAATTACTGTAATACATCTCTCTTATGCATCTATGTAGCTTCTATTGATCCCGTTTCTCTGGAAAATATGACTATATCTTCTTATAGGTTAATTAAGAAATGCATATTGTCAAAATATAATTGGCACTCGCTGTTTACCCTTAAATGATGTACATTATTGCATAGTGCTTCCCCAGTAGCTCAGTGGGTAAAGGTTCTACCTGTAAAGCCAGAGACATAGGTTTAATTCCTGGGTCAGGAAGATCCCCTGGAGGAGGGCATGTGGCAATCCACTCTAGTGTTCTTGCCTGGGGAATGCCATGAACAGTTGAGCCTGATGGGCTACAGTCCATGGGGTCACAAGAGACACAACTGAAGCTACTGAGCATAAAAGAGCACATGGTCGTAAGAAGCTTTGAGATTTATTGTCCTTTGTATTGAAATAGGAAAGTTAATGACTTGACCCAGGATATAGGTTGCTCTTGACCATGAAGTCATCCTTGCAGTTTGCTACCACTAAGTGGTTCGTCAGTGTCACTGAGAAGTGCTGCCCTTCTCAATTAGCTGAGACTCTGCACAGTCACTTTCCAGGTTAATGTCTTAAAATGCCATGACTTCACCCTGTTCCTAGCTATGTTGCTCTATAGCTATTAAAAGTATTCTTTGAGTTCACAGAGAAATCTTTGTCTTGAGTGGCTGTTTCCCTTCCTTATGAAATAGTAATACTTACTCCTTGGAAGAAAAAATTGTATGATTTCACATATTCTGAATGCCTTCTGTACAACACATCTCTGATCCATAGCTCCTAGGGCTTCCTAGAAGAAAGGCATTCTTAGAAGTGCTAAGAACTGCACTTGTAGCCAAGAGGACTTGAACTCCTCTGGGGCTGTGATTGGTAGTAATTGTAGATGAATGCAGCTTACCACCCTGAGTAAGCTGGACGAGTAGTTAACCATAAAGTAATGCTGAAAGGAACCTGAAAGCTGTAGGGATGCTCTGCTCAGCATGGCCTTGACTTCTTGGCATGGAAGCCGATGGAAGATGCTTCTGCCAAATGTCTCTGTTCGTCGCCCTCAAATGGGCTGGGCAAGCTGTCTGGGAGGATTTAGCCCCTGAACTCCTTTTGCTGACTCTTGGTAGCCGGGTAGCCCTCTTTGATGCCAAATAACTGTACCACCTGCAGATGGGCCCCTGCTGGGAGGTCAAGGAAGCTACGGGTTAGGGATCAGGAGACGGGCCTCTGGGGGAGCTGCTAGGCTGTGATCTCTGAAGGATGAGAGTGTCAGACAAGGTCCAGTCAAATCCTCAAGATTTCCGACCTTTGGCTTTTCACTTGTCTCTGATGCGTATGTGTGTGCTAGGTCTCTGTAGTCATGTCTGACTCTTTGTGACCCCATGGACTGTAGCCCACCAGGCTCCTCTGTCCATGGCATTCCCCAGGCAAGAACACTGGAATGGGTTCCCATACCCTCCTCCAGGGGATCTTCCTGACCCAGGGATTGAACCCGTGTCTCCTGCAGCTCCTGCCTTGTAGGTAGATTCTTTACCATCTGAATAACCTGGAAAGCCCTTGTCTCTGACATGGGGCCCCAAATGTCTGGAGGGCACAGACCCTCCCCACCCTGGTGCATGACCAGGTGCCCACACACAACCTGTGGTAGCATGTACCTTGTGTATGTCATGCTTGTGCTTCTGAAATACTCTTAGATCTGAGTTCTGGGTTCTGGCTGTTGGAATTCAGAGCAGTGAATTTCATTGTGAGACTGGTAGAGAGTGGGTAAAGAAAGCAAAACAAAGGGATGAAAAAAGAGAGCAGAAAGTCTTGAAAAAAGAGGGGAGAGAATAGAAGAAGAGGCTATGGGACTTGGAACTAGCAGATCAAGGTCAGTGCTGCTGGTTTCCTGTGTGTGACCTTGTCACTGTGTGTCCTTGTGCAGGTTGACATCTCCTCTTAGGTGTAAAGTAAGGCTGAACTCCTAGGTGACTGTGGAAACTAAGTGTAATGGAGTCAGTAAACATTCTTAGCACGATGCCAGCTCTGAAAACAGGCTCCACAAACAGTAGCTATTGTTGTTATGAGAGGAGAAAGAGATGAGGGGTAGGAATTGAGGCGGAGAGAAAAGGGTGAAAGCATTAGGCAAAAGGTAAGAGAAAATGAATACGATTTTTACCTGTCAGCAAGGCCCGTGGGTCTGTCAGCTATTAGCCAGCCAGGCAGCAGGAGGGGGCCTGACCTTCCCTGGTGGTGGGAGGCCTTCTGTGTTTATAATCCCCGGCAGTCATCCTGCTACCCAGGCCACCTAGAAACAGCAGGGACCCATGCTGGCACAACAGTGATCTTAGCGGAATATTTAGTGTTCAGGCAGGGTGCCGTGTCTTGGTATAAAAAAAAATTATTCTGAAAATGCTTCACTGGATATTGAACTTGAGAGCAAGATCCTAGGGTCGTAGGTCTCAGTATGTGGCCTGAAGCCTCAGGCACACTCTTGGTATTTACAAAATACCTTCCCAAGTTAAAGTCAGAAGCTCTGGAGTGGGGCCTAAGTATCTGCGTTTCTTAACAAGTTCCCATGTACACTGAAGCTTGGGCATCACAGGCTAACGGGTCTAAGCTATTAAGAAACAGACAAAATACTCAGATAGCATCATTGTACTGGGAAAACTTAACTGCAGCTTGGTAACAGTTGTGGTTTAATCCCTTCAATGGGGAGAAAAATGAAGTCAGAACAAGGTGAAGGCCTTAATAAAGATCCACAACTGGAAGGTTATCGAGGGCAAAATTTTGGCTCCTCAGGTAAAAAAATCTTAATAATTAGGTTTGTCCCCAAACAGGATATATTGGAATTCAGTGATTTCCTCATTATTTAGAGGGATTTGAAGACACACCTGCCGATTCTGCCTAATTTTTAGCTCTGCTGTCTTCCCTGCTTGGATCTGCATGGCTCCCAGTGGCAGACCTCACCCCTCCTCAGTCCCTTTACCAGTTGTTCTCAAAAGAGTGGTTCCCAGGCCACCCAGAAATTGCTTAGGAGTGCACATTTTCAGGCCACACAGAGCTACTAAACCACATTGATTTAACTGTTCTCCAGGTGGGGCCTCGGCCTCAGAATCTGGTTACATTTCCAGATGATGCTGAGCCCAGCCGAGGCTGAGTGTCCCTGTCTTAGGAGAGTGCCTCTCCCACGGGAGAGTGCATCAGACCATAGCCTGGAGAGGCGGTTAGAACACAGACCTCTGGCTCCTACCCCCAGAGTTTCAGATTTAATACGCCTGACGTGAGTGTGAGTTTCCAGGTGCGCTCACAGGGAACTCTTATCTGGTCCTTTGGGAGGCCTTCTGTGTTAAAGCAGTCATCCTGCTACCCAGGCCACCTAGAAACAGCAGGGACCCATGCTGGCACAACAGTGATCTTAGCGGAATATTTAGTGTTCAGGCAGGGTGCCGTGTCTTGGTATAAAAAAAAATTATTCTGAAAATGCTTCACTGGATATTGAACTTGAGAGCAAGATCCTAGGGTCGTAGGTCTCAGTATGTGGCCTGAAGCCTCAGGCACACTCTTGGTATTTACAAAATACCTTCCCAAGTTAAAGTCAGAAGCTCTGGAGTGGGGCCTAAGTATCTGCGTTTCTTAACAAGTTCCCATGTACACTGAAGCTTGGGCATCACAGGCTAACGGGTCTAAGCTATTAAGAAACAGACAAAATACTCAGATAGCATCATTGTACTGGGAAAACTTAACTGCAGCTTGGTAACAGTTGTGGTTTAATCCCTTCAAGGGGGAGAAAAATGAAGTCAGAACAAGGTGAAGGCCTTAATAAAGATCCACAACTGGAAGGTTATCGAGGGCAAAATTTTGGCTCCTCAGGTAAAAAAATCTTAATAATTAGGTTTGTCCCCAAACAGGATATATTGGAATTCAGTGATTTCCTCATTATTTAGAGGGATTTGAAGACACACCTGCCGATTCTGCCTAATTTTTAGCTCTGCTGTCTTCCCTGCTTGGATCTGCATGGCTCCCAGTGGCAGACCTCACCCCTCCTCAGTCCCTTTACCAGTTGTTCTCAAAAGAGTGGTTCCCAGGCCACCCAGAAATTGCTTAGGAGTGCACATTTTCAGGCCACACAGAGCTACTAAACCACATTGATTTAACTGTTCTCCAGGTGGGGCCTCGGCCTCAGAATCTGGTTACATTTCCAGATGATGCTGAGCCCAGCCGAGGCTGAGTGTCCCTGTCTTAGGAGAGTGCCTCTCCCACGGGAGAGTGCATCAGACCATAGCCTGGAGAGGCGGTTAGAACACAGACCTCTGGCTCCTACCCCCAGAGTTTCAGATTTAATACGCCTGACGTGAGTGTGAGTTTCCAGGTGACGCTCACAGGGAACTCTTATCTGGTCCTTTGGGATGAGTTTTCCCTCCTGGGCACAGGTAATTTTCTCCTGCATATTCACTGTTCAGTACCCTGCTGAGCGCTCAAAGCAGGTTTTGGGCATCAGTCCACGCTTTCCGTCTGTGTGGGCCTGGCCGCTCTGTCCTCTTGCTGCTCAGTCTCCCCAAACTCTTAGCTCAGTCTCCACTCAGGGAGTCCACTGGATTCTGCCTGCATCCGCCTCCCTGCGTGGCTGCCTGGACCCCAACGGCAGGCAGTTTGCTGGGGAATTCCCAGGGCTGCCTTCCTCTGTTTTCTCATCTTCCAGGGATCACTCTCGCTGCCTGGTGCTCAGTGTCTTCAAAACCATTGTTCTGTATCTTTTATCTTTTATTTGTTTCATGTAGGAGGGTGAATCCATTCCATTTGGGCAGAAGCAGGGGTCTAATTTACATTTTTATTTTTTTATTTAATTACTTTAATTTATTTTTAATTGGGGGATAATTGCTTCACAATATTGCGTTTCTGCCATATTTCACCATGAATCAGCCATAAGTATACCCGTGTCCCTTGCCTCTTGAACCTCCCTCCCATTTCCCACCCCTTCCCGCCTGTCCAGATTGTCACAGAGTACTGAAGCTGAGCTCCCTGAGTTGTATAGCAAGTCCCCCTAGATATCTGTTTTACACAGGGAAATGTGTATGTTTCAATGCAACTGCCTAAGTTTGTCTCACCCTCTCCTTCTCCAGCCCACTACTGTGTCCACACGTCTGTTCTCTATGTCTGCATTTCCATTGCTGCCTGCAAATAGGTTCATCAGTATCGTTCAAGTAGGAGGGTAGATCTATTCAGTTTCTCCATCTGGAACAGAAGCAGGCCTCTCATTTACAATTTTTGTAAAAGTATAAAATGCACAGAAACAATATTAAAAAAGAAAAACAACCCTGCATCTGGCTGTAGAGGGAAAGTGCACCTGAAACAGGAAAGATGCCTGGAGGCCAGTTAGGGAGCCGTGGTTGTCCCAGCAAAGGGGTCGATGGTGATGTGACCTGTACAGAGTAAGGGCAGAGAAGGTGGATGGGAGCAGAGGCATTCGAGTTTGGCTTTACAGGCACTGCTGAGAGGACTTGGTGATGTGGGTGTCCTACATGGAACGTTCAAGCTCCTGTCATTGTAAACCGGCCTCTCTCACTGTTGTCCCCAGTGGATTTCAATTATAGTCTTGGGTTGGACTCAGACTCCACGGAGGCAGTCTGTCTGTTCATTGCTTTGTTGAGAGAACACCTATTACAACAGCTACGCCTCACGCAAAGCAGTAGCCTGCGAGTGTCTATTACATGTGTCAGGGGATGCTTCCTCCTGGTTGTGTTTCGCCTGATTCAAGGAAGACTGTCCGTTGTGTCTTATGTTGCTTGTTCACAGTTTATCCACTTTAATAGCCACTTGTTGCCATAGCTTGCTGAGAATGGCAGCGCTGGTTTGTCTTGGGAGTTTGTGTAAAAATTCAGAATTGTAGACCTGATGAATGAGACTTTGCATCTTGATGTAGTTATTGTTCCTTTATAGTTCATAATGCATTTGTCCTCTGTTCTCTGTAACAGGAGTGAAAGGCATAAAGAGATAGGTTACCCAGGCTAGTTTTATATATTCAATACATACACGTGTGACCAAGAGCACTTCTGATGTCTTCTGTTACCAAATTCTACCTGTTGGACAGAACTGGATTCTGGTAGCTCTCTGCTCCTTGTCTGAACGTTCCCTGTGTCCTCCCTGGTTGGTGAGTGTTTTGAACGCATCTGTCTGCCTGCATCTTTCTCTCTTACCAGCTGACTTTAAAAGTTTACTTATTAATTTGTTTGGCTGTGCTGGGTCTTCCTTGTTGTGTGGGCTTTTCTCTAGTTGCGGAGGACAGGGGCTCCTTTCTAATTGCAGCACTTGGGCTGCTCACTGCAGTGGCTTCTCTTACTCCAGATGACGAGCTCTAGGGCCCACAGGCTTCAGTATTTGCAGCATTTGTGGCACATGGGCTCAGTCGTTGCAGCTCTGAGGCTCTAGAGCACAAGCTCATTAGTTGTGGTGCTCTGGCTTAGGTGCTCTGCGGCATGTGAATCTTCCCAGAGCAGGGATTAAACCTGTGTCTCCTGCATTGCCAGGTAGATTCTTTACCATTGAGTGACCAGGGAAGCCCACGAACTGATGTTTTAAGATCTCTCTTAGTGTCTAAAGTCCACAAGGATTCTCTAAGCCCCAGAACCCCAGACTTAATTATTTTTAAAGTGTAAAAATCCAGGAAGAAACGAGCAGGGGAGACTATTCCGTGGCATACAGAGAAGATGGATGTCACAATCAATTAAAGGCAACAAGATTCAAAAAGCAAGAGGGCATCAACCTGAAAAGGGGTCTGTGCACAGGGATCTGAGTGTAAACGGCTATCTCACGATGAACAGTTACCTTACAGAGCAGGGTCCTGGAGACAGACGGGGAGAGCTGATCGACAGTGACACAGTCTGGGAATTGCTATCACAGCTTTTTCCCTGTTTGGCTCGGGAAAATAGAGGGGAAGTCATCCAGGAGAGTAACTGTGTGGCAAGTCGCTGAAGGAACTTGAGAATGGGTGACCTTGGGTCAGAGAGGGCGTGGCCGCTCCATGAGCTATTTTAAGTGCTCATGGGGGGCATCCTCCTTGACCAGCTACATTTGTATTCATGACCTGTGGCTAACAACAAATGCTGTCACAGACACAGTTTTATCTGATGCAATGACTGTGACGTATGCAGCCAAGGTAGTAGTCTTACTGAAGCACTATCTCTTTGTTTTTACTTTAAAGATGAGGAAATGACGGGCTTCCCCTGGTGGTCCAGTGGATAAGGACACTGCCTTGCAGTGCAAGGGATGCCAGTTCGATCCCTGGCCTGTGAAGATCCCACGTGCCGCGGAGCAGCTGGACCGATGTGTCCAATCACCGAGCTGGAGCTCTGGAGCGCATGCGCCCAGAGCCGGAGCTCTGCAGCGACAGACGCCACCGCGATGGGAGGCCCACAGGAGCCAAAGAACAAAGACTGATGAAAATAGAGAAATGAAAGACCAATAGAAGTGGCCCGCCCGCTCCCCTCCCTCCCCAACCCGACCCCCCGCCCAAAATAAATAAATAAATAAATCTTTAAAGATGAGGAAATGGCAGCTCAGGCAGTTAAAGGAATCGCCCCCAGGAGTCTCTGTAGTAAGTCAGATCTAGAATCTAGGAATTCTGGCTTTTAGTTGAGCTATCATTTCTCTATATCTCATTGTACCTTTGTGCTATGCAGCAAGGAGTAGAAGTCATTCGGAGAAAGACTTCATTTTGAACCAGTTCTGATGGTGTTACCTCTGAGCTTCCTTCTACCTTTCTCCTCTGTGGAGAAGGGGAATATTAAGGCCCACATCACAAGGTTGAGTAACGATTCCCTATTATTGATCATATGCCATCTGCCATTTCAAATGTTCCAGACACTCTCTCATGTCTTCCTCACAATGACCCAATGAAGCAGGTGGTGTTGTACTCATTTTAAAAATGGGTAGACTGAGGCAGGGACAGTTCCTTGCTCAGAGTCACATTTTGAGAAGTCATAGTGTGAATTAAGTCCAAATCCTCCAGAGTCTGAGCTCTTCTAATCACAGCACTACTCAAAGTGTGGCTTTAGGACAGGCTGAGGTCTCTAAACTGCTGTGCATTCTTGACAACACAGAACAGGGCTCCCCCACCTCCATGCCGTGTACCAGTACCTCCTGGCAGATCAGTGGTGGTCCAGATTAGAAATAAAGCAAGTAAGTGTAATGTGCGTCAATCACCCTGAAACCGTTCCTCCATCTCTGTTCTGTGGAAAAATTGTCTTCGGTGAAACTAGTCCTGGGGCCAAAAAGGTTGGTGACCCCAGACATGGAGAGCTGTACTCTCTCTGCATGCAGGTCAGCGATCGTTAGGTCAGATGATAGATTCTTTGGGGTGGGGGTGGAGCTCGCCGTGTAGGAAGCAGTGCGTCGTGTTCCTCCTGCCCTGAAGGCATCTGCTCGCAGGTAGGGAACAGACCTCTTGGAGACTGGCTCTCTATAACTCTGCCCTCTGTTTTACTGCCCACAGCATGCCAGAAACAGTTAGGCTGCAGATTCCACCTTCATTCACCCTTTTTTACAAAAAAAAAAAAAGAATGATCTGATCTGATATTTATATATATTGTGAAAAGAGTGACACAATACATCTAATTAACATCTATCGCCATACATCGTCATGGAATTGCTTTTCTTGTGATGAGAACATTTAAGATCTAGTCTCTTAACAACTTTCAAGTATAAAATACACTATTATTAGCCACAGTCACATGCTATATCTTATAGTGCCATGACTTATTTAATGTATAACTGGAAGTTTGTACCTATTGAGCCTCTTCGCTCATATTGTCCCACTCCAACCCTCTGCCTCCGGCAACCGCTGCTTTGCTCTTTATGTCTGTGTAGTCCCTCTGTTTTGCACTGGCTATTTTGCACTTTGATCCGAAAAGAGAATGTAAAGCTATGGGACTTGAGATAAATGAGACCTGATTGGACTGATTCGTGTTTTTTTTGTTTTTGGTGACTTTTATTGGTCTTTCATTTATTTCTGTTTCTTGACTTGTGTGGGCCTGCAATTGCAGTGACCTGTCCTGCAGCAGAGCACCGGCTCTGGGCACACGCGCTCCAGAGCGCTGGCTCGTAATTGGACACACCAGTCTAGCTGATGCATGGCATGTGGGATCTTCCCAGGCCAGGGATAGAACTGGCACCCCTTGCACTGCAAGGCAGTGTCCTTACCCACTGGACCACCAGGGAAGCCCCTGATTTGTGTTTTCCATTCATCTTTTCTGAGTGATTTTATGTGCCGCATGTACAAACCTACCTGAATCTATTCAACTCATTTGTAGTGTTTTCATTTCTCCATACTGGGGGACTTTTGAGTTGTATATAAGAATCTAGACCATGAATGAATGAAGGAACCACATCTCCATTCATTCTGAGCATTTTCACGGTGAGTTTGGTGGGTACCCAATACATTTCATGGACTCACTGACTAACTAAAGGACCTAGAAATAAAGATGGGCTATACAGGGTTAGATACCTTCTGGGTAGGAATGAGTACCTCTGCTGGACTGGCTATTTGGTGGATCTTTGTGAATGATGACAGGTGACCAGAACATGTCCATGGTCCTGTCTGCCAAATGGCTTTAAACATTAGGCTGCAGATTCCACCTTCATTCACCCTTTTTACAAAAAAAAAGAATGATCTGATCTGATATTTATATATATTGTGAAAAGAGTGACACAATACATCTAATTAACATCTATCGCCATACATCGTCATGGAATTGCTTTTCTTGTGATGAGAACATTTAAGATCTAGTCTCTTAACAACTTTCAAGTATAAAATACACTATTATTAGCCACAGTCACATGCTATATCTTATAGTGCCATGACTTATTTAATGTATAACTGGAAGTTTGTACCTATTGAGCCTCTTCGCTCATATTGTCCCACTCCAACCCTCTGCCTCCGGCAACCGCTGCTTTGCTCTTTATGTCTGTGTAGTCCCTCTGTTTTGCACTGGCTATTTTGCACTTTGATCCGAAAAGAGAATGTAAAGCTATGGGACTTGAGATAAATGAGACCTGATTGGACTGATTCGTGTTTTTTTTGTTTTTGGTGACTTTTATTGGTCTTTCATTTATTTCTGTTTCTTGACTTGTGTGGGCCTGCAATTGCAGTGACCTGTCCTGCAGCAGAGCACCGGCTCTGGGCACACGCGCTCCAGAGCGCTGGCTCGTAATTGGACACACCAGTCTAGCTGATGCATGGCATGTGGGATCTTCCCAGGCCAGGGATAGAACTGGCACCCCTTGCACTGCAAGGCAGTGTCCTTACCCACTGGACCACCAGGGAAGCCCCTGATTTGTGTTTTCCATTCATCTTTTCTGAGTGATTTTATGTGCCGCATGTACAAACCTACCTGAATCTATTCAACTCATTTGTAGTGTTTTCATTTCTCCATACTGGGGGACTTTTGAGTTGTATATAAGAATCTAGACCATGAATGAATGAAGGAACCACATCTCCATTCATTCTGAGCATTTTCACGGTGAGTTTGGTGGGTACCCAATACATTTCATGGACTCACTGACTAACTAAAGGACCTAGAAATAAAGATGGGCTATACAGGGTTAGATACCTTCTGGGTAGGAATGAGTACCTCTGCTGGACTGGCTATTTGGTGGATCTTTGTGAATGATGACAGGTGACCAGAACATGTCCATGGTCCTGTCTGCCAAATGGCTTTAAACACTGCACAGACGTTAGATCTCAAATGTAAGAAGAAACATTTCTATGAAAGATTGTTTTTATTATAGAGTCAATTTCTTTCATTGGTGAATGAAGTTAATAAAGTGAAGTTACTGCTTGGAAAATCAAGACAGACGGTGGCATTATAATCTATATTAAATCTAATGCTTATTCTTCCAATTTTTTTTGAATTGAACAATGTTTTCCTTTAGATTAAGTACATTACAGTTGAAACTAGGACTCTGTTTCTTGCAGTCTTCTCCCTTTCTGGTTTTGATTTTAAGTTCCATGCTTCAGGCGTTTCCTAAAACAGTATCTAAGTCCTTGAGAAACTCCCAGACTCGACTGAAAGGAAAGGCTAGTCGCCTTGCCTTGCAAGTTGTGGGTGATCCTAACAGTCTGTGAAATTGCTCAACTGGAAGACAAAGGAAGTGAACCAGTGGAAATCATCAGTTAATTAAATTCATGAAGACATAGATAACACCCCATGTTGATACAGGGTGTATACCAGCAGCTGACTTGGGTCTTGGGGAGAGATTTCAGCAGTTTTCTCTCTGACTAAGAAGAGTCAGCCTGTGTCAAACGCACACTGACATTCTTCTTCCTGTCTTCCTCCTCGGTGTGTTACCAAGTTCGTTAATTAGTGTAAAATTCTTGTTCATTTTACCAGTCTACCTTCCTGAAAACAGGGGTTATGGATGTCCTATCCCTACTGAGTGTCCAGCACTTGGCTCTATGGCCTGCTTTCTGATGGTATTTTTCACCTCTGCATTGTCCAAATTTAGCATGCTGCCTAGCGCATTTCTGTTGAACTTACAGTCTGTTTCTGCCACCCATTTTTTGGTGACATGTAAACTTTGTGCTATACCTTCTGTCCTTGATTTTTAAAATTACCTTCTAACCCTTAATTAAAGTTGCTGACCTCTTGGGAGGAGAGAGTCAGCATTTCCCATTTTTCGAGCAAATTTTTTTTTCAGAGTAAAGGACCTAGAAATAAAGATGGGCTATACAGGGTTAGATACCTTCTGGGTAGGAATGAGTACCTCTGCTGGACTGGCTATTTGGTGGATCTTTGTGAATGATGACAGGTGACCAGAACATGTCCATGGTCCTGTCTGCCAAATGGCTTTAAACACTGCACAGACGTTAGATCTCAAATGTAAGAAGAAACATTTCTATGAAAGATTGTTTTTATTATAGAGTCAATTTCTTTCATTGGTGAATGAAGTTAATAAAGTGAAGTTACTGCTTGGAAAATCAAGACAGACGGTGGCATTATAATCTATATTAAATCTAATGCTTATTCTTCCAATTTTTTTTGAATTGAACAATGTTTTCCTTTAGATTAAGTACATTACAGTTGAAACTAGGACTCTGTTTCTTGCAGTCTTCTCCCTTTCTGGTTTTGATTTTAAGTTCCATGCTTCAGGCGTTTCCTAAAACAGTATCTAAGTCCTTGAGAAACTCCCAGACTCGACTGAAAGGAAAGGCTAGTCGCCTTGCCTTGCAAGTTGTGGGTGATCCTAACAGTCTGTGAAATTGCTCAACTGGAAGACAAAGGAAGTGAACCAGTGGAAATCATCAGTTAATTAAATTCATGAAGACATAGATAACACCCCATGTTGATACAGGGTGTATACCAGCAGCTGACTTGGGTCTTGGGGAGAGATTTCAGCAGTTTTCTCTCTGACTAAGAAGAGTCAGCCTGTGTCAAACGCACACTGACATTCTTCTTCCTGTCTTCCTCCTCGGTGTGTTACCAAGTTCGTTAATTAGTGTAAAATTCTTGTTCATTTTACCAGTCTACCTTCCTGAAAACAGGGGTTATGGATGTCCTATCCCTACTGAGTGTCCAGCACTTGGCTCTATGGCCTGCTTTCTGATGGTATTTTTCACCTCTGCATTGTCCAAATTTAGCATGCTGCCTAGCGCATTTCTGTTGAACTTACAGTCTGTTTCTGCCACCCATTTTTTGGTGACATGTAAACTTTGTGCTATACCTTCTGTCCTTGATTTTTAAAATTACCTTCTAACCCTTAATTAAAGTTGCTGACCTCTTGGGAGGAGAGAGTCAGCATTTCCCATTTTGGTATCGAGCATATTCTTTCTTAACCACATTTCTCTCAAACTCAGAGTCCTTCTTAATGTTATAAATGGAATGGCTGAGCTATACCATGGCTGTACGTGACTTTCTCAAAGCATCAGTGCCTTGCCATTCTGGATTCAGAGTAGAGGTGTGCATGTAACGCAACTCACAAGAAGTAATCTTCCTGGCTGCATCATGCAAACAAAGTCCATAACCTCTTGGTTTAGATGTTTGCTTAAGTTCCGTGTTTCAGCTTTGGAAATTTTGTTGTTTCAGATGATTCTGTCCAAATGGAGTGAACTTTTTTCATTCATACACAACATTCGTGAATAATAGCATTAATATTTAACATTTACTGAGCACATTCTGGAAGCTTGGCAATATCATAGTCATTTTATGTGAGTTATCTATTCATTCTTCACAAAAATTCCTTTTAAACACCGCTGACTCTGTGTTAAGATTTAAGAGCATGAAGTTGGTGCTTTCAATAGTTGTGCTTGGATTATTCAGTTTAGCACTGTGGAAGCCACTGCTACGTCCTGTGGATAAACAAACGTAGATTAAAGTATGGATTTTGTGGCACTCACAGGATCACTGGGAGGGCAGACCTGAATTTATGAACTGATGATAAATGTGATGGATGACCTGATGGAATGATGTTTTAAACTGAGTGAAATTAAGCACTAAGATGGCTGGTATAGACCTAGTGGTGCTCAGTGTGGTCCTCAGACCAACAACCTGGGAACTGGTGAGATGTGCAAAGTCTCAGACCTTACTCCAGACCTACTAAGTCATAAACACAAGCTTGGACCCACTGCGGGCTTTTAAATTGGAGGATAATTGCTTTACAGATTTTGGCTCTATGGCCTGCTTTCTGATGGTATTTTTCACCTCTGCATTGTCCAAATTTAGCATGCTGCCTAGCGCATTTCTGTTGAACTTACAGTCTGTTTCTGCCACCCATTTTTTGGTGACATGTAAACTTTGTGCTATACCTTCTGTCCTTGATTTTTAAAATTACCTTCTAACCCTTAATTAAAGTTGCTGACCTCTTGGGAGGAGAGAGTCAGCATTTCCCATTTTGGTATCGAGCATATTCTTTCTTAACCACATTTCTCTCAAACTCAGAGTCCTTCTTAATGTTATAAATGGAATGGCTGAGCTATACCATGGCTGTACGTGACTTTCTCAAAGCATCAGTGCCTTGCCATTCTGGATTCAGAGTAGAGGTGTGCATGTAACGCAACTCACAAGAAGTAATCTTCCTGGCTGCATCATGCAAACAAAGTCCATAACCTCTTGGTTTAGATGTTTGCTTAAGTTCCGTGTTTCAGCTTTGGAAATTTTGTTGTTTCAGATGATTCTGTCCAAATGGAGTGAACTTTTTTCATTCATACACAACATTCGTGAATAATAGCATTAATATTTAACATTTACTGAGCACATTCTGGAAGCTTGGCAATATCATAGTCATTTTATGTGAGTTATCTATTCATTCTTCACAAAAATTCCTTTTAAACACCGCTGACTCTGTGTTAAGATTTAAGAGCATGAAGTTGGTGCTTTCAATAGTTGTGCTTGGATTATTCAGTTTAGCACTGTGGAAGCCACTGCTACGTCCTGTGGATAAACAAACGTAGATTAAAGTATGGATTTTGTGGCACTCACAGGATCACTGGGAGGGCAGACCTGAATTTATGAACTGATGATAAATGTGATGGATGACCTGATGGAATGATGTTTTAAACTGAGTGAAATTAAGCACTAAGATGGCTGGTATAGACCTAGTGGTGCTCAGTGTGGTCCTCAGACCAACAACCTGGGAACTGGTGAGATGTGCAAAGTCTCAGACCTTACTCCAGACCTACTAAGTCATAAACACAAGCTTGGACCCACTGCGGGCTTTTTTAAATTGGAGGATAATTGCTTTACAGTATTGTGTTGGTTTCTGCCATACATCAACATGAATCAGCCATAGGTATACATAGGTCTGCTTCCTCTTGACCGTCCCTCCCATCTCCTACTCCATGCTCTTCCGCTAGGTTGTCAGAGTGCTGGGCTGAGCTCCCTGCACCATACAGCAAATTCCTATCACCTATCTATTTTATATATGGTAATGTATATGTTTCCATCTTACTTCCTCAATTTGTCCCACCCTCTCCATTCCCCATGTGTCCAGTTCTGTTCTCTATGTCTGTGTCTCATTTGCTACTCTGCAAGTAGGTTCATCAGTACCATTTTTTCTACATTCTCACTTATGTCACTCTGTATAATGGGTTCTAGGTTCATCTACCTCATTAGGACTGACTAAAATGCATTATTTTTCATGATTGAGTAATATTCCACTGTGTATATGCACCACAACTTCTTTATGCATTCATCTGTTGATAAACATCTAGGTTGATTCATGTCTTAGCTATTGTATTAATAAATAGTGCTGCAATGAACACTGGGATACATGAGTCTCTTTCAATTATGGTTTTCTCATGGTGTATGCCTAGTAGTGGAATTGCTGGGACATATGGTGACACTATTCCTAGTTTTTTAAGGAATCTCTCTACTGTTCTCTGTAGTGGTTGTATCAGCTTATATCCCCACCAACAATGCATGAGGGTTCCCTTTTTTTTTTTTTTAAGATTTTTTTTTTTTTTTTTTGGGGGGGGGGGGGGGGGGGGGGGGGGAGCAGGCAGGCCACTTCTATTGGTCTTTCATTTCTCTATTTTCATCCGTCTTTGTTCTTTGGCTCCTGTGGGCCTCCCATCGCGGTGGCGTCTGTTGTTGCAGAGCGCCGGCTCTGGGCGCATGTGTTCCAGAGCTCCGGCTCGGTAATTGGACACATCGGTCCAGCTGTTCCACGGCACGTGGGATCTTCCCAGGTCAGGATCGAACTGGTGCCCTTGCACTGCAAGGCGGTGTCCTTACCCACTGGGAACTGGTGAGATGTGCAAAGTCTCAGACCTTACTCCAGACCTACTAAGTCATAAACACAAGCTTGGACCCACTGCGGCTTTTAAATTGGAGGATAATTGCTTTACAGTATTGTGTTGGTTTCTGCCATACATCAACATGAATCAGCCATAGGTATACATAGGTCTGCTTCCTCTTGACCGTCCCTCCCATCTCCTACTCCATGCTCTTCCGCTAGGTTGTCAGAGTGCTGGGCTGAGCTCCCTGCACCATACAGCAAATTCCTATCACCTATCTATTTTATATATGGTAATGTATATGTTTCCATCTTACTTCCTCAATTTGTCCCACCCTCTCCATTCCCCATGTGTCCAGTTCTGTTCTCTATGTCTGTGTCTCATTTGCTACTCTGCAAGTAGGTTCATCAGTACCATTTTTTCTACATTCTCACTTATGTCACTCTGTATAATGGGTTCTAGGTTCATCTACCTCATTAGGACTGACTAAAATGCATTATTTTTCATGATTGAGTAATATTCCACTGTGTATATGCACCACAACTTCTTTATGCATTCATCTGTTGATAAACATCTAGGTTGATTCATGTCTTAGCTATTGTATTAATAAATAGTGCTGCAATGAACACTGGGATACATGAGTCTCTTTCAATTATGGTTTTCTCATGGTGTATGCCTAGTAGTGGAATTGCTGGGACATATGGTGACACTATTCCTAGTTTTTTAAGGAATCTCTCTACTGTTCTCTGTAGTGGTTGTATCAGCTTATATCCCCACCAACAATGCATGAGGGTTCCCTTTTTTTTTTTTTTAAGATTTATTTATTTTTTTATTTTGAGCGGGGGTGGGGTTGGGGAGGGAGGGGAGCAGGCAGGCCACTTCTATTGGTCTTTCATTTCTCCATTTTCATCCGTCTTTGTTCTTTGGCTCCTGTGGGCCTCCCATCGCGGTGGCGTCTGTTGTTGCAGAGCGCCGGCTCTGGGCGCATGTGTTCCAGAGCTCCGGCTCGGTAATTGGACACATCGGTCCAGCTGTTCCACGGCACGTGGGATCTTCCCAGGTCAGGGATCGAACTGGTGCCCCTTGCACTGCAAGGCGGTGTCCTTACCCACTGGGCCACCAGGGGAAGCCCCGAGGGTTCCCTTTTCTCCACACCCACTCCAGCATTTATTGTCTGTAAATTTATTTTTTATTTTTTTACAGAGTTTCGTTGTTTACTGCCACACATCACCCTGAATCAGCCATAGGTGTACACATGCCCCCTTCCTCTTGAACTTCCCTCCCACCTCCCTCCCACCCCACCCCTCTAGATTGTTACAGAGCCTTTGTTTGCATTCCCTTAGTCTTACAGCATGTTCCCCTCTCCCTGCAGTGTCTGTAAGTCTGTTCTCTATGTCTGTTTCTCCATTGCTGCTCTGCATACACATTTAACAGTACGATCTTTCTAGATTCCATTTATATGAGTCAGTATACATATTTATCTTTCTATTTCTGACTTACTCCACTCAGTATAATAGGTTCTAGATTCATCCACCTCATTAGAACTGACTCAAATGCATTGCTTTTTATGGTTGAGTAATTTTTTAAAAATAATTCCATATATGTTTAATATATATGTTCAACTGACAGAGCGATCACTTTTTGTTTCTTTGCTGTGCTTTCAACTTTGTTGTCACTTCTCTGTTTTGAGTATCCATTTTTTAAAAAATTTATTTTTTAAAAATTTTTACAGAGTTTTGTTGTTCACAGACATGTATGTTCCCAGATCAGTCATATGCATATCCCTGGTCCCCTCACCACTCCCAGTCCATCCCATCCCACCCTTCTTGGCCATCGCACCACACCCCTGCAGGATCTCCAATTCCCGCAGGGCAATGACAATAGCTGTCTTTTTCACATATGATAGTATAGGTTTCCATGTGACTCTGTCTATGCCTCCCACCCACTGTTCATTCCCCACAATGTCCACATGTCTGTTCTCTATGTCTGTTTTTCCATTTCTTCACTGCATGTGTTACCATTACCCTCTTACTGGGTTCCATATATATCTGTTAGTATACTGTACTTGTCTTTCTCTTTTTGACTTACTTCACTTTTTATGATAGGTTCTAGATCCATCCACCTCATTAGGGCTGATTCTTCTGCATTTCTTTTTACAGCTGAGAAGTACTCCATTGTAGATATGTACCAGAGTTTTTTTTATCCACTCATTTGTTGATGAACATCTAGGTTGTTTCCATGTTCTAGCTATTGTATAGAGAGCTGCAATGAACACTGGGGTACAGGTGCTTCTTTCAGTTTTCTTTTTTTTTTTTAAACTTTTATTTTACTTTTAACTTTTACAGAGTTTTGTTGTTTACAGATATGTATGTTCTCAGATTAGTCATATGTATATTGCCCCCACCCCATCCCTTCAGACCATCATACAGCACCTGTAAAGGATCTGCTTTTCTCACAGAGCAATGACTATAGCTGTTTTCTTCACATATGATAGTACAGGCCTTCATGCTACTTCCTTTACGCCTTTAACCCACTGTTCCTTCCCCCCAATGTCCATATGTCCACTGTCCATGTCTGTCTTTCTGTTGCTTCACTGCATGTGCCATCATCACCATCCTACTAGATTCCAACCACCTCAGTAGGGCTGATTCTTCTGCATTTCTTTTTACACCTGTGTAGTATTCCATTGTATATATGTACCAGAGCATTTGTATCCATTTGTTCATCGATGGGCATCTAGGTTGCTTCCATGTTCTAGCTATTTTTTTTTTAAATCTTTATTTTGCTTTTAACGTTTACAGAGTTTTGTTGTTTACAGATATGTATGTTCCCAGATTAGTCATATGTATATCCCCCACTTCCCACCCCTCCCGACCATCACACAGCACCCCTGAAGGATCCCCTTTTCTCACAGAGCAATGACTATAGCTATTTTCTTCACTTAGGATAGGACAGGCCTTCATGCTACTTCCTTTACGCCTCCCACCCTCTGTTCCTTCCCCCCAATGTCCATGTCTGTCTTTCTGTTGCTTCACTGCATGTGCCATCATCACCATCCTACTAGATTCCATATATATGTGTTAATATACTGTGTTTGTCCACCTCTTTCTGACTGACTTCACTTTTGATGATACGTTCTAGATCCAGCCACCTCATTAGGGCTGATTCTTCTGCATTTCTCTTTACAGCTGTGTAGTTTTCCATTGTATATATGTACCAGAGCTTTTGGATCCATTCGTTCGTCGATGGGCATCTAGGTTGCTTCCATGTTCTAGCTATTGTATAGAGAGCTGCAATGAACAGTGGGGTACAGGTGCTTCTTTCAGTTTTGATTTCATGTAAGCCTAATAGTGGGATTGCTGGGTTGTATGGTGCTTCTAGTTTTAGTTTTTTAAGGAATCTCCATACTGTCTTCCATAATGACTGTATCAATTTACATTCCCACCAGCAGGAGTGTTCCCTTTTCTCTGCACTCTCTCCCACATTTATTGTCTGTTGATTTGTGGATGATGGTCATTCTGACGGGTGTGAGGTGATATTTCATTGTAGTTTTGATTTATATTTCTCTAATAATAAGTGAGGTTGAGCATCGTTTCATGTACTTTTGGGCCATTTGTATGTCCTCTTTGGAGAGGTGTATGTTTAGGTCCTTTTCCTATTTTTTGACTGGGTTGTTCATTTTTCCAGTGCTGAGTTGTCTGTGTTACTTGTAGATTTTGGAGATTAATTCTTTGTCTGTTGTTTCATTTGCTATGATTTTCTCTCATTCTGTGGGTTGTCTGTTCACCTTTTTTGTATTTTCTTTTGCTGTACAAAAGCTTTTAAGTTTCATTAGGTCTCTCATGTTCATTTTTGTTTCTAGTTCTGCTATTCTAGTAGGTGGGTCATAGAAGATCTTGTTTTAATTTATGTCCTTGAGTGTTTTGCCTATATTCTTCTCTAAGTGTTTGATGGTTTCTGATCTTACCTTTAGGTCTTTAATCCATTTTGAGTTGATCTTTGTGTATGGTGTCAGGGAGTGTTTCAACTTCATTTTTTTGCATGTAACTGTCCAATTTTCCCAGCACCATTTGTTGAAGAGGCTGTCTTTGTCCCATTTTATATGTTCGCCTCCTTTGTCAAAAATAAGGCACCCATAGGTGTGTGGATTTATCTCTGAGTCCTCTATCTTGTTCCATTGGTTGATATTTCTGTTTTTGTGCCAGTACCATACTGTCTTGATGACTGTTGCTTTGTAGTATAGTCTGAAGGTAGGGAGGCTGTTCCCTCCAGCTCCATTCTTCTTCCTCAGGATTGCTTTGGCTATTTGTGGTCTTTTGTGTTTCCATATGAATTGTGGTATTCTTTGGTCTAGTTCTGTGAAGAATGTCATTGGTAGTTTGACAGGGATCGCATTGAATCTGTAGATGATATTTGGTAGTATGGTCATTTTCACAGGATTGATTCTTCCGACCCAGGAACATGGGATATCTCTCCATCTGTTTAAGTCTTCTTTGATTTCTTTCATGAGTGTCTTGTAATTTTCTGTGTACAGTCCTTTTGTTTCTTTGGGTAGATTTATTCCTAGATATTTTATTCTTTTTGTTGCAGTGGTAAAGGAGGTTGCTTATGTATTTATTTTCATCCATCTTTATTCTTCGGCCTGTGTGGGCCTCCCATTGCAGTGGCCTCTCTTGTTGCAGAGCACTGGCTTGTAACTGGCCATACCAGTCCAGCTGCTCTGCAGAACATGGGGTCTTCCCAGGCCAGGGACCCAACCGGTGCCCTTGCACTGCAAGGCAGACTCTTTACCCACTGGACCACCGGGGAAGCCCTGCCCATTTTTTTAAAAAGTATTTTTCCCACCACATCATAGGTTTCATTTCTTTCTTTCTTTTTTAATATTTATTTATTTGGCTGTGCTGTGTCTTAGTCATAGTATGTGGGATCTAGCTTCCTGGCCAGGAATCGAACCCAGGCCCCCTGCATTGGGAGCCTGGAGTCTTAGCCACTGGACTACCAGAGAAGCCCCTGCTGCCCATTTTTTGATTGGACTGTTTGTTTTCCTGATGATGACTTGTGATAAGCTGCTTATATACTTTGGAGATTAATCTTTCATCAGTTATTTCCACTGTTGTTTTAACAGGTTTTTGGGGTGATTCTAAAACACTAACATATGGGAAATACTGGCAAACCATAGGTGTTAAGGGTAATGTGTTAATTTCTAGCACTGCGTAAAATTGCCACAACTTGGTGGCTTAAAACACAGATACATTCTTTTCACAGTAAAGGAAGCCAGAGGTCTGAAATCAAGGTGTTGGTACAATTGACTCTGTCTGGAGTTTCTGAGGGAGAAAGTGGTCTGATGGTTCTTTCTGAACTTCTGGTGGCTCCCCGTGGTCTTTGGCCTTCCTTGACTTGAAGCTGCATCACTACAGTCTCTGCCTCTGCCATCATGTGGCTGCTCTTGTATATTTCTTTCTTTCTTTTTTTTTATGATAGAAAAACATTTTATTTATACAGAAAGGTCCAAAAGGTCAGGAAATCATTATAAGTGATCATACAAGTCACATTAAGGATCTTGGGCAAGCTGTCTATCTCTGATGTCATCTTCTTCTCACGCTAGTGTAGTGCAGTTTCCTCTGTGCATTGTTTTAAAGTGAGTTTCAGGTCAGTAGTCCTCTCATGTAACAATCCAGTGTAAGGGGTTTAGGAAATGGGAATTAATCCAAGAGTCAATTTCCCTTCAATTTCAACATGCATGGATTAGTTAAGAGTTCCTGATAAAAGTCCTTCCACCAGTTAGGCAGTTTTTTTGCTTATGTATTTATTTTCATCCATCTTTATTCTTCGGCCTTGGCCCATGCATCCCCTTGTTGCAGAGCACTGGCTTGTAACTGGCCATACCAGTCCAGCTGCTCTGCAGAACATGGGGTCTTCCCAGGCCAGGGACCCAACCGGTGCCCTTGCACTGCAAGGCAGACTCTTTACCCACTGGACCACCGGGGAAGCCCTGCCCATTTTTTTAAAAAGTATTTTTCCCACCACATCATAGGTTTCATTTCTTTCTTTCTTTTTTAATATTTATTTATTTGGCTGTGCTGTGTCTTAGTCATAGTATGTGGGATCTAGCTTCCTGGCCAGGAATCGAACCCAGGCCCCCTGCATTGGGAGCCTGGAGTCTTAGCCACTGGACTACCAGAGAAGCCCCTGCTGCCCATTTTTTGATTGGACTGTTTGTTTTCCTGATGATGACTTGTGATAAGCTGCTTATATACTTTGGAGATTAATCTTTCATCAGTTATTTCCACTGTTGTTTTAACAGGTTTTTGGGGTGATTCTAAAACACTAACATATGGGAAATACTGGCAAACCATAGGTGTTAAGGGTAATGTGTTAATTTCTAGCACTGCCGTAAAAATTGCCACAACTTGGTGGCTTAAAACACAGATACATTCTTTTCACAGTAAAGGAAGCCAGAGGTCTGAAATCAAGGTGTTGGTACAATTGACTCTGTCTGGAGTTTCTGAGGGAGAAAGTGGTCTGATGGTTCTTTCTGAACTTCTGGTGGCTCCCCGTGGTCTTTGGCCTTCCTTGACTTGAAGCTGCATCACTACAGTCTCTGCCTCTGCCATCATGTGGCTGCTCTTGTATATTTCTTTCTTTCTTTTTTTTTATGATAGAAAAACATTTTATTTATACAGAAAGGTCCAAAAGGTCAGGAAATCATTATAAGTGATCATACAAGTCACATTAAGGATCTTGGGCAAGCTGTCTATCTCTGATGTCATCTTCTTCTCACGCTAGTGTAGTGCAGTTTCCTCTGTGCATTGTTTTAAAGTGAGTTTCAGGTCAGTAGTCCTCTCATGTAACAATCCAGTGTAAGGGGTTTAGGAAATGGGAATTAATCCAAGAGTCAATTTCCCTTCAATTTCAACATGCATGGATTAGTTAAGAGTTCCTGATAAAAAGGTCCTTCCATCCAAGTTAGAGACAGTCTTTTAAACTGTTTCTTTCTTAAAAGGGTACCAGTTACTGGATTTAGTGCCCATTCTTCTCCATTATGACCTTGTTGGTGGTGGTCAGTTGCTAAGTCTTGTATGACTCTTTGTAACCCCATGGACTACAGCACTCCAGGCCTCCTTGTCCTTCTCTGTCTCCCAGAGTTTCCTCAAACTCATGTCCATTGAGTTGATGATGACTGTATCTTAACTACCTACATCTGCACAGGTCCTATTCACAAATAAGATCCCATTCTGAGGTTCGAGGTCTACATGAATGGAACACTACAGGCAGTTAAGGTGAAGAGTGTCAGGTGAAATGAAACTTGAGGGAAAAGTTTTAGGAATGATCTGACTGATTGAAATGAGTGAAATAATGGGATGGTCAGGTCATTGTAGGAGTGAAGGCTGGTGAATAAGCCTATGTGAATTCAGAGGGGATCATGATGTTGGGGTGTGGACTTGGTTGAAATTAAAACATAGGTTATTTACCAACATATATAAACAGCTCGTACAACTCACCACCACCACCACCACCACCAAACAATTGGATTAAAAAATGGGCAGAAGAATTAAACATCTTCTAAAAAGGAAATGCAGATGGCCAACAGGCACATGAAAAGATGCTAACTATTTCTAATCATCAGGGAAGTGAGACATCACCTGACACAGGTCAGAAGGACCATCACCAAGAAGACAAATGACAAATGTTGGTGAGGATGTGGAGAAAAGGGAATCCTCATATGCCAGGGGAAAGTTGCAGCAGCTGCTATGGAAAACAGAAAGGTCCAAAAGGTCAGGAAATCATTATAAGTGATCATACAAGTCACATTAAGGATCTTGGGCAAGCTGTCTATCTCTGATGTCATCTTCTTCTCACGCTAGTGTAGTGCAGTTTCCTCTGTGCATTGTTTTAAAGTGAGTTTCAGGTCAGTAGTCCTCTCATGTAACAATCCAGTGTAAGGGGTTTAGGAAATGGGAATTAATCCAAGAGTCAATTTCCCTTCAATTTCAACATGCATGGATTAGTTAAGAGTTCCTGATAAAAAGGTCCTTCCATCCAAGTTAGAGACAGTCTTTTAAACTGTTTCTTTCTTAAAAGGGTACCAGTTACTGGATTTAGTGCCCATTCTTCTCCATTATGACCTTGTTGGTGGTGGTCAGTTGCTAAGTCTTGTATGACTCTTTGTAACCCCATGGACTACAGCACTCCAGGCCTCCTTGTCCTTCTCTGTCTCCCAGAGTTTCCTCAAACTCATGTCCATTGAGTTGATGATGACTGTATCTTAACTACCTACATCTGCACAGGTCCTATTCACAAATAAGATCCCATTCTGAGGTTCGAGGTCTACATGAATGGAACACTACAGGCAGTTAAGGTGAAGAGTGTCAGGTGAAATGAAACTTGAGGGAAAAGTTTTAGGAATGATCTGACTGATTGAAATGAGTGAAATAATGGGATGGTCAGGTCATTGTAGGAGTGAAGGCTGGTGAATAAGCCTATGTGAATTCAGAGGGGATCATGATGTTGGGGTGTGGACTTGGTTGAAATTAAAACATAGGTTATTTACCAACATATATAAACAGCTCGTACAACTCACCACCACCACCACCACCACCAAACAATTGGATTAAAAAATGGGCAGAAGAATTAAACATCTTCTAAAAAGGAAATGCAGATGGCCAACAGGCACATGAAAAGATGCTAACTATTTCTAATCATCAGGGAAGTGAGACATCACCTGACACAGGTCAGAAGGACCATCACCAAGAAGACAAATGACAAATGTTGGTGAGGATGTGGAGAAAAGGGAATCCTCATATGCCATTTGGTGGGAATGTAAATTGGTGCAGCAGCTGCTATGGAAAACAGTATGGAAGTTTCTCAAAAAACTGAAAACAGAAATACCATGTGACCTAGCAATTCCACTCCTGGGTACATATCTGAAAAAACAATCCCACTAATTCAAAAAGATACATGCACCCCAATGTTCATAGCAACATTATTGAAATTGCTGACATATGGAAGCAACCTCAATGTCCCTTAACAGATGAATGGACAAAGAAAACATGGTATATGTGTATGTATGTGTGTACATATGCACACACAGACATACAGTGGACTACTACTCAGCCTAAAAAGAATGAACTTTTGCTATTTGCAACTACATCAATGGCCTTGGAAGGCATTAAGATAAATGAACCAAATCAGAGAGACAAATAGTATATGATGTCACTTATATATGGAATCTAAAAAATACAGCAAACATGAATAAAACAAAAGAAGCAGACTCACAGATATAGAGAACAAGCTAGTGGTGACCAGTGAGGAGCACGAAAGGAAGAAACGGGGAGGGGCCTTGTAATGATGGGAGAAAAGAAAAGGGTTATTATGGGATTGTATGAAATCATGTGTGGGAAACTCGAAAATTGTGAAGGACTATAGAATTTAAAAACTCTTTCATTCAATAAAAAGCTAAAAGCGTAGGTATTGAAGTGGTAATACATTAACATGCAGTTAGTCATCTCTATTCCCTTTATTCTCTAACTAAACTATCTGTTTAAAACTGCTTGACAACTGATGGTTTATAGTAAAAATAACACTGATACACTGATAATTTCCATACCACTTTTTTTTTTTTTTTTAAAGATTTATTTATTTATTTTGGGCAGGGGTCGGGTTGGGGAGGGAGGGGAGCGGGCGGGCCACTTCTATTGGTCTTGCATTTCTCTATTTCCATCCGTCTTTGTTCTTTGGCTCCTGTGAGCCTCCCATCGCGGTGGCGTCTGTTGTTGCAAAGCGCCGGCTCTGGGCGCATGCGCTCCAGAGCTCTGGCTCGGTAATTGGACACATCGGTCCAGCTGCTCTGCGGCACGTGGGATCTTCCCAGGCCAGGGATCGAACCGGCACCCCTTGCACTGCAAGACAGTGTCCTTACCCACTGGACTACCAGGGGAAGCCCCCATACCACCTTTTAATAATAGAAATTATTGGGATCTTTAATTTGATCTCGCAGTAGCTAAACAATAACCCTGAGTCATGCTTTGACATAGAAAAGTGCATCAAATCCTTCCAATGACTTTCCTGTTAGTGCTCGTGTTATTAATGGTGTTAAATCATTTGAGCTTCTGCTGAATTTACACCAACTACATTCAAGAGTTCTCAGCTCTTACAATACCATTGAAGTATGAAGATAATCAATACCTTTATCAAACATGTCACAGAAAGTTGATAGGAATGCCATATTTGATTAGGTCAAACTTAATCCTTCAGGCCAAAACACACCTCTGTTGATGGAATGCCTGGTTGAAATCTTAAAATTTAAATAACCTTTCTGTGTCTGAGTTTATTTCTCCATGGAATGGTGGTATGATAGGAATGCTTATAGCATTCAGGTAAGTTAATATGCAGTTAGCATGGCTCATGCTCTTCTAGCTGACCAGTGAGGAGCACGAAAGGAAGAAACGGGGAGGGGCCTTGTAATGATGGGAGAAAAGAAAAGGGTTATTATGGGATTGTATGAAATCATGTGTGGGAAACTCGAAAATTGTGAAGGACTATAGAATTTAAAAACTCTTTCATTCAATAAAAAGCTAAAAGCGTAGGTATTGAAGTGGTAATACATTAACATGCAGTTAGTCATCTCTATTCCCTTTATTCTCTAACTAAACTATCTGTTTAAAACTGCTTGACAACTGATGGTTTATAGTAAAAATAACACTGATACACTGATAATTTCCATACCACTTTTTTTTTTTTTTTTAAAGATTTATTTATTTATTTTGGGCAGGGGTCGGGTTGGGGAGGGAGGGGAGCGGGCGGGCCACTTCTATTGGTCTTGCATTTCTCTATTTCCATCCGTCTTTGTTCTTTGGCTCCTGTGAGCCTCCCATCGCGGTGGCGTCTGTTGTTGCAAAGCGCCGGCTCTGGGCGCATGCGCTCCAGAGCTCTGGCTCGGTAATTGGACACATCGGTCCAGCTGCTCTGCGGCACGTGGGATCTTCCCAGGCCAGGGATCGAACCGGCACCCCTTGCACTGCAAGACAGTGTCCTTACCCACTGGACTACCAGGGGAAGCCCCCATACCACCTTTTAATAATAGAAATTATTGGGATCTTTAATTTGATCTCGCAGTAGCTAAACAATAACCCTGAGTCATGCTTTGACATAGAAAAGTGCATCAAATCCTTCCAATGACTTTCCTGTTAGTGCTCGTGTTATTAATGGTGTTAAATCATTTGAGCTTCTGCTGAATTTACACCAACTACATTCAAGAGTTCTCAGCTCTTACAATACCATTGAAGTATGAAGATAATCAATACCTTTATCAAACATGTCACAGAAAGTTGATAGGAATGCCATATTTGATTAGGTCAAACTTAATCCTTCAGGCCAAAACACACCTCTGTTGATGGAATGCCTGGTTGAAATCTTAAAATTTAAATAACCTTTCTGTGTCTGAGTTTATTTCTCCATGGAATGGTGGTATGATAGGAATGCTTATAGCATTCAGGTAAGTTAATATGCAGTTAGCATGGCTCATGCTCTTCTGGGGCAGTCCTCACTTTTATGGCTAAATATGAGTGCGCATGATGGACGATGGGGCCTGTGTAAAGCGGCCTCCATCCAGCATGGCTACCCTGCCTAAACCGTCTCCCTTGGATTGTGTCTCCTGTATCTGTGGCCTCCCTCCTGTTGCTGGAATGTTCAATAGAGTGCACTCTGCGGGTCGAAGCCATGGTGCTTGGCGAGTGTCTGCAGGGAACCCTATTACTGCCTGCCTGCCTGCTCTTCTAGTCCTCCCCACGGATCCTAGAATCTCTTACCACTGAAGTCTCCTAGAGGCCACAGTTACCAGCAGCAGATACATACTGTCAACCCCCAGGGAGAAGGGGCTGGTGGGGGATGGTCTCAGCTCTTGGCCCATGGGGATCCAGTAGCAGGTGCCAGCGTCGGAGACGCCCTTTCCTCTGTGGGTGTCTTCAAGTGCTGTGGCAAAGCCACACAAAACTCATGAGTTTGGGGGGACTGATGGTCAGGGACACTGATGAATGAATCAGTTTATGCTGGAGGAGGCCTAAAACAGGCTCTGGAGGTCTCCTGGTTGTGCCAGGCATTTCACTTCTTGGTTGGTAGGTGGCGAGAGGATAGGGGAAGAGACTTGAGAAGAGGGGCCATTTACCCAGCACAGAAATGTTTCAGGGTCTTAACAACCAGAGGAGCTATTCTGGTGAGTCTTGGCTGGACCTTAACCCTGGGTGTGGGAGTTTTAATAATAGAAGGATCATTTGATCAGACTAAACAATAACCCTGAGTCATGCTTTGACATAGAAAAGTGCATCAAATCCTTCCAATGATTTTAGTGCTCGTGTTATTAATGGTGTTAAATCATTTGAGCTTCTGCTGAATTTACACCAACTACATTCAAGAGTTCTCAGCTCTTACAATACCATTGAAGTATGAAGATAATCAATACCTTTATCAAACATGTCACAGAAAGTTGATAGGAATGCCATATTTGATTAGGTCAAACTTAATCCTTCAGGCCAAAACACACCTCTGTTGATGGAATGCCTGGTTGAAATCTTAAAATTTAAATAACCTTTCTGTGTCTGAGTTTATTTCTCCATGGAATGGTGGTATGATAGGAATGCTTATAGCATTCAGGTAAGTTAATATGCAGTTAGCATGGCTCATGCTCTTCTGGGGCAGTCCTCACTTTTATGGCTAAATATGAGTGCGCATGATGGACGATGGGGCCTGTGTAAAGCGGCCTCCATCCAGCATGGCTACCCTGCCTAAACCGTCTCCCTTGGATTGTGTCTCCTGTATCTGTGGCCTCCCTCCTGTTGCTGGAATGTTCAATAGAGTGCACTCTGCGGGTCGAAGCCATGGTGCTTGGCGAGTGTCTGCAGGGAACCCTATTACTGCCTGCCTGCCTGCTCTTCTAGTCCTCCCCACGGATCCTAGAATCTCTTACCACTGAAGTCTCCTAGAGGCCACAGTTACCAGCAGCAGATACATACTGTCAACCCCCAGGGAGAAGGGGCTGGTGGGGGATGGTCTCAGCTCTTGGCCCATGGGGATCCAGTAGCAGGTGCCAGCGTCGGAGACGCCCTTTCCTCTGTGGGTGTCTTCAAGTGCTGTGGCAAAGCCACACAAAACTCATGAGTTTGGGGGGACTGATGGTCAGGGACACTGATGAATGAATCAGTTTATGCTGGAGGAGGCCTAAAACAGGCTCTGGAGGTCTCCTGGTTGTGCCAGGCATTTCACTTCTTGGTTGGTAGGTGGCGAGAGGATAGGGGAAGAGACTTGAGAAGAGGGGGCCCTTTACCCAGCACAGAAATGTTTCAGGGTCTTAACAACCCGAGGAGCTATTCTGGTGAGTCTTGGCTGGACCTTAACCCTGGGTGTGGAGAAGATGCCACTACACTAATAAGGCAAGGCCATTTTCTAAAGCCAGTGAGGTTGAACTCCCTCCAGTGGGCACCACAGCATCCTTGTTGGCAGCCCATCTCAGTCTCGGATTCAAGCAAAACAGAGTTCTAAGCCAGAACTTAACTGAAAGAAAAAGACGTAGCTGTTCTTCCAAGGAAGGCTTTTGCTTCAAAACATTCTCCTTTGTTTGCTGTTTCCTCATTCATCTGTTGGCATCACTCTTTGGGAGGTTAATGTGACTTCTAGAGAGAGGAGAATGGATCACCATTTTAATGCCTTTGCAAAGGCAAATCTTTCCTTGATAATGACTTGGGATTTAAGACGTTGTTAAAAATTCCCCAACAAATGCTTTGCAGGTGTCTATTCTTTTTGTTTTAAAGAATGAATCTAGGAACAAAACGAATGATTCTTAATTTAGGTAAATATCTTACCAGTTTTGGAGACAGTTAGTCTTGAGGCTACTAATTGTCTCCTGTATTAAAAAAAAAAAAGCACTGGCTTCTCATTGGGATGTTGGGTATGTTAGTGAACACAGAAGCTGCTTGATTGATGCCAGTCTTCCTTCTGCCCCAGTCACTGGCTGTGCAGCGCTCTGGAAGTGCAAGTGGACAGAGGACTTTCATCCAGCCTGGCATTTTGCATGATGTACTCTGCATATAAAATAAGTAGGATGACAATATGCAGCCTTGACATACTCCTTTCCCAATTCAGAGGTGCTTATTTCCAAGCAGACCAAAACAAGGCTGAAGTTCTCTTTTACTGCCCCAGTCAACTCAGCTCTTGGCCCATGGGGATCCAGTAGCAGGTGCCAGCGTCGGAGACGCCCTTTCCTCTGTGGGTGTCTTCAAGTGCTGTGGCAAAGCCACACAAAACTCATGAGTTTGGGGGGACTGATGGTCAGGGACACTGATGAATGAATCAGTTTATGCTGGAGGAGGCCTAAAACAGGCTCTGGAGGTCTCCTGGTTGTGCCAGGCATTTCACTTCTTGGTTGGTAGGTGGCGAGAGGATAGGGGAAGAGACTTGAGAAGAGGGGCCATTTACCCAGCACAGAAATGTTTCAGGGTCTTAACAACCAGAGGAGCTATTCTGGTGAGTCTTGGCTGGACCTTAACCCTGGGTGTGGAGAAGATGCCACTACACTAATAAGGCAAGGCCATTTTCTAAAGCCAGTGAGGTTGAACTCCCTCCAGTGGGCACCACAGCATCCTTGTTGGCAGCCCATCTCAGTCTCGGATTCAAGCAAAACAGAGTTCTAAGCCAGAACTTAACTGAAAGAAAAAGACGTAGCTGTTCTTCCAAGGAAGGCTTTTGCTTCAAAACATTCTCCTTTGTTTGCTGTTTCCTCATTCATCTGTTGGCATCACTCTTTGGGAGGTTAATGTGACTTCTAGAGAGAGGAGAATGGATCACCATTTTAATGCCTTTGCAAAGGCAAATCTTTCCTTGATAATGACTTGGGATTTAAGACGTTGTTAAAAATTCCCCAACAAATGCTTTGCAGGTGTCTATTCTTTTTGTTTTAAAGAATGAATCTAGGAACAAAACGAATGATTCTTAATTTAGGTAAATATCTTACCAGTTTTGGAGACAGTTAGTCTTGAGGCTACTAATTGTCTCCTGTATTAAAAAAAAAAAAGCACTGGCTTCTCATTGGGATGTTGGGTATGTTAGTGAACACAGAAGCTGCTTGATTGATGCCAGTCTTCCTTCTGCCCCAGTCACTGGCTGTGCAGCGCTCTGGAAGTGCAAGTGGACAGAGGACTTTCATCCAGCCTGGCATTTTGCATGATGTACTCTGCATATAAAATAAGTAGGATGACAATATGCAGCCTTGACATACTCCTTTCCCAATTCAGAGGTGCTTATTTCCAAGCAGACCAAAACAAGGCTGAAGTCTCTTTTTGGCTTTTACCCCTATGCACCCCACCAAGTAGGGAGTAAACTGTCAGGGCTTAGAGGCTGTGCGTATAGTACAGCAATTAAAGGCAGAGGCTTCTAGATCCATTAACTCCTGCCTTTTATGAGAGAAAGTAACAGAAAAACCAACATCTGTTGGTTCATAGAAAGATTTTCTATGATTTCATAGACAGATTTCTATGATTCTGTTGGATCACAGAGCAAGGGAATTCTATAAAAACATCTATTTCTGTTTCATTGACTATGCTGAAGTTTTGACTGTGTGGATCACAACAAACTGTGGAAAATGCTGAAAGATATGGGAATACCAGACAACCTTATCTGCCTCCTGTGAAGCCTGTATGCAGGACAAGAAGCAACAGTTAGAACCGGACACGCAACAATGGGCTGGTTCCAAACTGGGAAAGGAGTACATCAAGGCTGCATATTGTCACCCTGCTTATTTAATTTATATACAGAGTGCATCATGAAAAAGGCCGGACTGGATGAAGCACAAGCTGGAATCAAGATTGCCGGGAGAAATACCAATAACCTCAGGTATGCAAATGCCACTACCCTTATGGCAGAAAGCCGAGAGGAACTAAAGAGCCTCTTGATGAAGGTGAAAGAAGAGAGTGAAAAAGTTGGCCTAAAACTCAACATTCGAAAAACACAGATCATGGCATCTGGTTCCATCCTTTTGTGGCAAATAGATGGGCAAACAATGGAAACAATGGCAGACTTTATTTTCTTGGTCTCCAAAATCACTGTGGACAGTGACTGCAGCTTTGAAATTAAAAGACACTTGCTCCTTGGAAGAAAAACTATAAGGAGCCTAGACAGTGTATTAAAAACAGAGACATCACTTTGCTGACAAAAGTCTGAAGTAGTCAAAGCTATGGTTTTCCCAGTAGCCATGTATGGATGTGAAAGTTGGACCATAAAGAAGGCTGAGTGATGAAGAATTGATGCCTTTGAGCTGTGGTATTGGAGAAGACTCTTGAGAGTCCCTTGGACTGCAAGGAGATCAGAGCAGTGAATTCTAAAGGAAATCAACCCTGAATATTCATTGGAAGGCTGATGATGACGCTCCAATACTTTGGCCACCTGATGTGAAGAGATGACTCATTGGAAAAGACCCTGATGTTGGGGAAAACAGAAGGCAAAAGGAGAAGGGGAAGACAGAGGACGAGATGGTTGGATGGTATCACTGAGTCAATGGACATGAGTTTGAGCAAGTTCCCGGATATGGTGGAAGACAGGGAAGCCTGGTGTGCTAGAGTCCATGGGGTTGCAAAGAGTCAGATACCATTGAGCGACTCAACTGAACTGAAGCGAGCAAAAAAAAAGAGACTAATCCTTAGCTTCAGGCAAATACCTTATCGGGTTTTGTCACAGCTGTCTTCTTGATGCTGCTGTTAATACCTGGAGTATCCTGTATGGCTTTGGGACCCTGAGTAAGTCATCTTACCATTCGGTTGCTCAGTTCTCCGTCTGTGGGATGGGTATAGAACACTTGTCTTATGGAGCTGTTTGGGAGAATAAAAATGTAATCATCCTTAGCCTAGCAGAAGTGTTTTTTTGCTGTTGATAATGTATTTTTTTCCTGGAGAACCTTAAAACCCACTTTTACAGCTTAAAACCATTGTGTGCATGCGCATGATTGTGTGATACTGTATCAAGTTAGAATATTGAAAGCGCACTACCCTTATGGCAGAAAGCCGAGAGGAACTAAAGAACCTCTTGATGAAGGTGAAAGAAGAGAATGAAAAAAGTTGGCCTAAAACTCAACATTCGAAAAACACAGATCATGGCATCTGGTTCCATCCTTTTGTGGCAAATAGATGGGCAAACAATGGAAACAATGGCAGACTTTATTTTCTTGGTCTCCAAAATCACTGTGGACAGTGACTGCAGCTTTGAAATTAAAAGACACTTGCTCCTTGGAAGAAAAACTATAAGGAGCCTAGACAGTGTATTAAAAACAGAGACATCACTTTGCTGACAAAAGTCTGAAGTAGTCAAAGCTATGGTTTTCCCAGTAGCCATGTATGGATGTGAAAGTTGGACCATAAAGAAGGCTGAGTGATGAAGAATTGATGCCTTTGAGCTGTGGTATTGGAGAAGACTCTTGAGAGTCCCTTGGACTGCAAGGAGATCAGAGCAGTGAATTCTAAAGGAAATCAACCCTGAATATTCATTGGAAGGCTGATGATGACGCTCCAATACTTTGGCCACCTGATGTGAAGAGATGACTCATTGGAAAAGACCCTGATGTTGGGGAAAACAGAAGGCAAAAGGAGAAGGGGAAGACAGAGGACGAGATGGTTGGATGGTATCACTGAGTCAATGGACATGAGTTTGAGCAAGTTCCCGGATATGGTGGAAGACAGGGAAGCCTGGTGTGCTAGAGTCCATGGGGTTGCAAAGAGTCAGATACCATTGAGCGACTCAACTGAACTGAAGCGAGCAAAAAAAAAGAGACTAATCCTTAGCTTCAGGCAAATACCTTATCGGGTTTTGTCACAGCTGTCTTCTTGATGCTGCTGTTAATACCTGGAGTATCCTGTATGGCTTTGGGACCCTGAGTAAGTCATCTTACCATTCGGTTGCTCAGTTCTCCGTCTGTGGGATGGGTATAGAACACTTGTCTTATGGAGCTGTTTGGGAGAATAAAAATGTAATCATCCTTAGCCTAGCAGAAGTGTTTTTTTGCTGTTGATAATGTATTTTTTTTTTTCCTGGAGAACCTTAAAACCCACTTTTACAGCTTAAAAACCATTGTGTGCATGCGCATGATTGTGTGATACTGTATCAGTTAGATATTGATTCAGGACCTAGCATTCCCACAGTAATCTGAACAAAGAAAGTTTATCATAAGGAATTATTAACTATTGCAGGAGGTGAGGGTGATGAGAGATGGCTTAATAGGAGTAAAGAGAGCTCTGAAGAAGGTAGGGACATTAGCTACAAGGAACAGCCAGTGGCCTAGGGCAGAGCTGGTGTTTGAGTAAGAGCCCCCTTGCCCCTCCTGGCTGAGGCCCAGACCTTGCTGGTGGGAACACGGCTGTGACTCAGTGAATGGCAGAGACATCGCTGTGGGGCTGTGCTGGCAGGACTGGTTAGCAGTCAGTCTCTGGAGCAGGTAGGCAGTGTCCCCTTTCTGGTGCTGGAGGAAGCTGCCACAGGAAGGTGTCTCCCTGGAGGGGTTCTGCTGTTACACTTTCCAAGTGCTACGGACCCCTGTGGACTACAGAAGGCTGGTATTCAGGAAGCCGCCTGCCTTGCAGGAGCTTAGGAAGCTGATGCACTGTGGTTAGCTGGACCTGGGAGAATCTGTGCATGCCGTGCAAGTGAGAGACTGGAGCAGGAGCTGAGTGTGGGGAAGCCACCCAGCTGCGGCATCTGCCCAGTAAGCACAATGGAGCCAAGAAGAAAGCCCCCTTCTTGCTCAAGTGTCTCTTCAGCGCCCTCTACTGACAGCATGTGAGAACATGCCAGCTAGGAAATGAGTATAGCTTAAAGGATTGAAGTTAATTGTCACAGGATGGGTAATGAGGAGTGATTTTGGAGCTGAAATGGAATAAAAAGACCCTGGTATGAGGTCTCTTTGAGCAATCCACAGTAGTAACTAATGCTCAACACTCCCTACTAAATACTTTTTCCCTTTTGTGTTTAAGCTTATAATTATCCCTCTCTTTGGGAGCTAATTGGTATTGTAGACTGTGTAATCCTTTACTAGCATGAGCCCCCACAGTAACAAAATACAGGTAGTGCCACTAGAATAAAATTTTATTAAGCCAGAAAAAGAGACATTTTTGTTGTTAGAGGTACGTACAATAGGATACTCCAGCTCACAAGTATTTCTGTAATCTGATAATAGCCTTTTAACCTAATGCATCCGTTCCTGTTTGTTTCTGTTTTGCATTGTTTGGAATGACTTAAAGGCATTAAATAAGAAGAAGAAGCAAAATTAAGTTAATTCTTTGGACAGTGTGGAGCCAATGAGGATTCTGAGTGGAACTGTGGTATGGTTCAAGAAATTCTGACAGAAGGTCAGTGCCATACTTGGCTTGGAGAAAGTGCTTAATAAATGGTGACTACTTGGCCTGCTCCTGATGTGGCTGTACCTTGTGTCCTCTGAGTGATGAGTGGTGGCCTTTTGACAGAGGTCACAAAAAAGGCCAGGTAGAAATAATTGGAAGCAGAGTCAGCTTGGTTCCCTGCTGCCCCACCCCACTACCTACCTCCTGCAGCATCAACTAAATACAACTAGATATTAATACTGTCTCCTGGAGGGTTCTGCTGTTTTAACCACTTTCCAAAGTGCTACGGACCCCTGTGGACTACAGAAGGCTGGTATTCAGGAAGCCGCCTGCCTTGCAGGAGCTTAGGAAGCTGATGCACTGTGGTTAGCTGGACCTGGGAGAATCTGTGCATGCCGTGCAAGTGAGAGACTGGAGCAGGAGCTGAGTGTGGGGAAGCCACCCAGCTGCGGCATCTGCCCAGTAAGCACAATGGAGCCAAGAAGAAAGCCCCCTTCTTGCTCAAGTGTCTCTTCAGCGCCCTCTACTGACAGCATGTGAGAACATGCCAGCTAGGAAATGAGTATAGCTTAAAGGATTGAAGTTAATTGTCACAGGATGGGTAATGAGGAGTGATTTTGGAGCTGAAATGGAATAAAAAGACCCTGGTATGAGGTCTCTTTGAGCAATCCACAGTAGTAACTAATGCTCAACACTCCCTACTAAATACTTTTTCCCTTTTGTGTTTAAGCTTATAATTATCCCTCTCTTTGGGAGCTAATTGGTATTGTAGACTGTGTAATCCTTTACTAGCATGAGCCCCCACAGTAACAAAATACAGGTAGTGCCACTAGAATAAAATTTTATTAAGCCAGAAAAAGAGACATTTTTGTTGTTAGAGGTACGTACAATAGGATACTCCAGCTCACAAGTATTTCTGTAATCTGATAATAGCCTTTTAACCTAATGCATCCGTTCCTGTTTGTTTCTGTTTTGCATTGTTTGGAATGACTTAAAGGCATTAAATAAGAAGAAGAAGCAAAATTAAGTTAATTCTTTGGACAGTGTGGAGCCAATGAGGATTCTGAGTGGAACTGTGGTATGGTTCAAGAAATTCTGACAGAAGGTCAGTGCCATACTTGGCTTGGAGAAAGTGCTTAATAAATGGTGACTACTTGGCCTGCTCCTGATGTGGCTGTACCTTGTGTCCTCTGAGTGATGAGTGGTGGCCTTTTGACAGAGGTCACAAAAAAGGCCAGGTAGAAATAATTGGAAGCAGAGTCAGCTTGGTTCCCTGCTGCCCCACCCCACTACCTACCTCCTGCAGCATCAACTAAATACAACTAGATATTAATAGAAGAGGGGAGGGCACAGTGAACTCCTTGGTCCAGGCTCAGCCTTTAGCCTCTAGAGCTCATTTAGGAGTCTAATTAGACCAGAAGTACCTTACTCATTGACCCAGGAGTAGAGGTGGAAAGAAAGGCCGTGATTAATGTAATGCCTGGAAATGAGGGGGAGATAGACCAGTGCCACCCAAGGTCAGTGAGCAGCTGTGAATGTCTTTTCATCTCTTCATAAGTCATTTCACTGTGCTTCCAAATGAAGTTTTCAAAAATGGGAACACTGATGTGCATTAATCATATACACGTTTTTACTGACAGCCTCACTGCCCATGAGGTGCTGCGCAAGCTCACAGGTGGAGATCCTATCGCTCCTCGGTCTGAGCTGGGAGTCTTGAAGGAGTGTCAGGAGGCCCACAGGCTGACTGAGGCCAAGACCTGTATGATAGGTGTCGTTATGGTATAACTGGCTCTGGTGCCACTGATCCATGGAAGACACCACATCCAACGCTTGTCTGTGCCCTCTTTGTGCTGAAAGCCAAAGGAAGGGATTGTCTGCCCTTGTTTTACTTGACTGCTCAGCAGTCTCTCCTTGAAATTCTGAGTGTTCCTTCTATACCTTAGGCTTCTTTTTCCGTGTCGTCTCTGAGAAACTTTTCCCCCTGTACAGCCCATATATCTTTTAAGTATTTGTATTCATCCTGGACTTCCCCTGCTTCTTGCTATATACATTTTTCTGGGTTGATTGAATCTCTTTACAGTGTCTTGATGACTATTTATCTATATGGGTGATGATACCTAAATTGAAAATTTAAGGCCAGTTCATTTTCTTCAACTTCAGACCTATTTACCTGACTAATGGGCCAGCATGCCTTGAAACTCTCACAGGCATTTCATGTGCAACTCGTTCCAAACTGCTTCCACCCTAGTCCCCCAGTTTCAGTAAGCGGTGCTCCCATTCAAATAGTTGTCCAGGCCAGAAGCCTAACCACCATCCTCGATGCTCACTCTCCACCTTCACCTAATCAGTGGCTCATCATGCTGATTCTGTCTCCCTACTAGCTCTTAAATGAATCTATTCTTTATAGCACCATGGAACTGAATCAGTGGGGTCACCTTTAATCTTTCATCTACGTTATTACAACAGCTTGACATAATTCACAGTCTTTGCAGAAATGTTTTGCCATTTGCAAATAGCATCATGCATATAGCTCTACAACTGGGTTTCCCAGGTGCTGCTAGTGGTAAAGAACCCACCTGCTGATGCAGGAGACAGAGCAGTTTGATCCTCGGGTTGAGAAGATCCCCTGGAAGAAGGCATGACACTCCACTCCAGTATTCTTGCCTGGAAAATCCCACAGACAGAGGAGCCTGATGGGCTACAGTCCATAGCGTTGCACTGAGTCAGAAATGACTGAAGTGACTTAGCATGCTTGCATAGTTCTACAATTCTTCAGTGGCTCCCTGGTGTCCCAAGATCAAGTACTGGATCTTGCCTATGGTCCCTAAGCCTCATTATGAGAGGATCTGTTTCCTTTCGTAGCCTTTTCTCTTATCACTCCAGTACCTCTTTGAGTCCTCTGTTTCAGTTCTATTGAGCCACAGATAGGTCCTTGAACAAACCATCCTCTGTGCTAAAATCTGGTCCTCTGTTTCTCTGCTTCATTTGGATCACTCTCACTTCTCCTCAAGGGCTCAACTTTAGATGGATTTCCTCCAGGAAATCTTGACACCTCACCAGGATTTGATGTGATCACCCATGTGGATCCCCTAACACCCTGTGCTTACCCTTGTCAGGCTGATCATGAAAGTGAAAGTGTTAGGCCCTTAGTCGTATCTAACTCTTTGCAACCTCATGGACTGTAGCCCACCAGGCTTCTTTTCCATGGGATTCTCCTGGCAAAAATACTCAAATGGCTAGTCATTTCCTTCTCCAGGATGTTTTCCTGACCCAAGGATCAAACCAGGGTCTCCTGCATTGCAGGTAGATTCTTTACTGTCTGAGCCAATAGGGAAGCCCATCATGCTGATCATGGGCTCTCTCTGTGACCTCCCTTAACACCATATGGTTTATAGAATCATTCAGAAACTTAGTTGTTTTTGTTATACATCCTTGATACAGGGTGATGTTGCACCTCCCAGTTCATCTCAAGGGAATAAGTACTGAATGAATTTTAGCTAGTTTGTCATCCTCCAGGGGACTGTGTCTTTCACAGGCAGAAAGTACCTCTGTCCCCTTTCCTGTGTCAACACAACAGCTATTGTAAGCAGAAGAGAAATTATTAGGAGATATCAAAGAACATGTTGCATTAATGTGGCTTTTTAGCTAATTCAGGGACTTTGTCTTCAAGGCTTTTATCAGCTAGCTGTTTATTCCTGGGGGTTCTTGACATCTTAGGTGGTACAACCCATCTACTAGTGTTAACCTAAGGGGGAATGCAGTAGAGGTGGCTTCAGAATGAACTGGACCAAGAGTCTAAGTGTTTAGGACTGACCTCTCTTTTATTTTTAATCCCTGAAGAAGGCATGACACTCCACTCCAGTATTCTTGCCTGGAAAATCCCACAGACAGAGGAGCCTGATGGGCTACAGTCCATAGCGTTGCACTGAGTCAGAAATGACTGAAGTGACTTAGCATGCTTGCATAGTTCTACAATTCTTCAGTGGCTCCCTGGTGTCCCAAGATCAAGTACTGGATCTTGCCTATGGTCCCTAAGCCTCATTATGAGAGGATCTGTTTCCTTTCGTAGCCTTTTCTCTTATCACTCCAGTACCTCTTTGAGTCCTCTGTTTCAGTTCTATTGAGCCACAGATAGGTCCTTGAACAAACCATCCTCTGTGCTAAAATCTGGTCCTCTGTTTCTCTGCTTCATTTGGATCACTCTCACTTCTCCTCAAGGGCTCAACTTTAGATGGATTTCCTCCAGGAAATCTTGACACCTCACCAGGATTTGATGTGATCACCCATGTGGATCCCCTAACACCCTGTGCTTACCCTTGTCAGGCTGATCATGAAAGTGAAAGTGTTAGGCCCTTAGTCGTATCTAACTCTTTGCAACCTCATGGACTGTAGCCCACCAGGCTTCTTTTCCATGGGATTCTCCTGGCAAAAATACTCAAATGGCTAGTCATTTCCTTCTCCAGGATGTTTTCCTGACCCAAGGATCAAACCAGGGTCTCCTGCATTGCAGGTAGATTCTTTACTGTCTGAGCCAATAGGGAAGCCCATCATGCTGATCATGGGCTCTCTCTGTGACCTCCCTTAACACCATATGGTTTATAGAATCATTCAGAAACTTAGTTGTTTTTGTTATACATCCTTGATACAGGGTGATGTTGCACCTCCCAGTTCATCTCAAGGGAATAAGTACTGAATGAATTTTAGCTAGTTTGTCATCCTCCAGGGGACTGTGTCTTTCACAGGCAGAAAGTACCTCTGTCCCCTTTCCTGTGTCAACACAACAGCTATTGTAAGCAGAAGAGAAATTATTAGGAGATATCAAAGAACATGTTGCATTAATGTGGCTTTTTAGCTAATTCAGGGACTTTGTCTTCAAGGCTTTTATCAGCTAGCTGTTTATTCCTGGGGGTTCTTGACATCTTAGGTGGTACAACCCATCTACTAGTGTTAACCTAAGGGGGAATGCAGTAGAGGTGGCTTCAGAATGAACTGGACCAAGAGTCTAAGTGTCATCAGGACTGACCTCTCTTTTATTTTTAATTTTCTGTTTGCTTCTCTTTGTTCATTTAATTCTCTCCTCCTATGGTTTTTCTTCATGTGATAAAGGAAAGTTCTGGCTTGTATTATCCAAGGTTAACTACCATAGAGGAAAGAGCAAAGCCCTTGGATCCCACCCTCTTTCCTGATGTAATAATGTATCAGGGAAGAACTCTCACTGGCTTGCTTGAGTCACATGACTCCGGCCTGGGCCAATCAACAATCATGTGCCTTGTCTCTGGTCAGGCAGAAAGATGTTTCACAGAGAAGTCGAAGAATCATAATGAGATGACCAGCAGCCGTGGTGGAAAACACGACAGTTGAAAGGGACATCTACCTTTAAGGTTTTACTGTTGCTCTCTAGGTTCATTTCTCTGCTAAAGGAATAGATAAAAGATACAGGATCTGCCTAATTAAATGACTGGGGAATGATAATCATTACTAAAGTGGAATTGTTGTCTAAATCCATGGTTTTTTGAATACCTTTATCTCTCTGTCACCCACTCTGATTTTGAACAAAATTGACTAGCTTCTTATGAGAAGACAGAGAAATGATTTCTTCCCAGTGTATTTGATTGTCATATTCTTTTTTTTAAGAGAACACTATCATGAAACCTGTGTTGTCTTCAGGGCAAAGGAATCACCCAAGGTTTCTCCATGGGAAGTTGTGGGGTTAAAATCTTGCTGTCATCAATAACAGGATGGGATTACTTACTTTGGAACTGCTTCCTGATTCACTCGTTGTGGGAAAGTTCACACTGACTGCTGTCTTGCCTGGTTACTTGGTTTGTAGGTGATGAAGGGGTTTCAGCAGATGATAGATGAGTAATGAGACAAGCCAGTGGAGGCCAATATTACCTTTGAAAGTGATGGAAGACTGCAGGATTTGAAGGCTCTGCCAAAATTTCATTCACAACTCTTGTGTTATTTTTCAGTCTCACTTTATTGTTCCTCTGGCACCTATAAAAAAGAGATTTAACAATTGGAATGCTTGTAATGGAATTTAAGATGCTCACATGAGTATCACAATCAATAAGACTTATTACAGCTAGCACAAAGTATTGGAAATAGTTTAATGCGAACTGGTTAGTTATGTGTTACCTTGAACAAAATTTACATAGATGAAGATCACAGCAATGGCAACTGACAATGCTGTTGAGTGTTGGTATAGAAATTACCACCATGTTTGCTTCCTACTATCTTTTCATGAAAAGTGACTTAACCTATAGGATCCCAGTGGGAACCCAGCCATGAGAATTTGTCTTTCAGGTGTCTAGTCACTGAGGACATAATTGACTGATGGTCTCAGCTGCTAAGTTCTGAAACCCATCAGTGACGTCTTGCCAACCACATGCTTCCCCTGGGCTGATCCCATCTAGCTGAAGAGTCTCAGGGTACCTTGGAGCTGCCTCCATCTGTCTGAGATGCCCAGAGCAAAAATTGAAAGGGACATCGACCGTTAAGGTTTTACTGTTGCGCTCTAGGTTCATTTCTCTGCTAAAGGAATAGATAAAAGATACAGGATCTGCCTAATTAAATGACTGGGGAATGATAATCATTACTAAAGTGGAATTGTTGTCTAAATCCATGGTTTTCTGAATACCTTTATCTCTCTGTCACCCACTCTGATTTTGAACAAAATTGACTAGCTTCTTATGAGAAGACAGAGAAATGATTTCTTCCCAGTGTATTTGATTGTCATATTCTTTTTTTTTTTAAGAGAACACTATCATGAAACCTGTGTTGTCTTCAGGGCAAAGGAATCACCCAAGGTTTCTCCATGGGAAGTTGTGGGGTTAAAATCTTGCTGTCATCAATAACAGGATGGGATTACTTACTTTGGAACTGCTTCCTGATTCACTCGTTGTGGGAAAGTTCACACTGACTGCTGTCTTGCCTGGTTACTTGGTTTGTAGGTGATGAAGGGGTTTCAGCAGATGATAGATGAGTAATGAGACAAGCCAGTGGAGGCCAATATTACCTTTGAAAGTGATGGAAGACTGCAGGATTTGAAGGCTCTGCCAAAATTTCATTCACAACTCTTGTGTTATTTTTGAGTCTCACTTTATTGTTCCTCTGGCACCTATAAAAAAGAGATTTAACAATTGGAATGCTTGTAATGGAATTTAAGATGCTCACATGAGTATCACAATCAATAAGACTTATTACAGCTAGCACAAAGTATTGGAAATAGTTTAATGCGAACTGGTTAGTTATGTGTTACCTTGAACAAAATTTACATAGATGAAGATCACAGCAATGGCAACTGACAATGCTGTTGAGTGTTGGTATAGAAATTACCACCATGTTTGCTTCCTACTATCTTTTCATGAAAAGTGACTTAACCTATAGGATCCCAGTGGGAACCCAGCCATGAGAATTTGTCTTTCAGGTGTCTAGTCACTGAGGACATAATTGACTGATGGTCTCAGCTGCTAAGTTCTGAAACCCATCAGTGACGTCTTGCCAACCACATGCTTCCCCTGGGCTGCTCCCATCTAGCTGAAGAGTCTCAGGGGTACTTAGGATTTCATAAATCGGAGACCATGGACCCCTTGACAGCCTTGCTAAAATTTTCTAAGAAGTGCACTGTAGTTTATGACCCTTCCACCCAACCCTCCTTGCTTTTCTTTTCTACACTTGGGACCGTATCTGCATCCCAATCTGATGCTTCTCCCAGCCTCTCCTAAATCCCTCCCTGTGTCTCTCACATGTGTTTCCTCTAATAATCTCATTTCTTACAAATTGTGACATTTTGTCACATAGTATAACATAAAAATTGCCATTTTGTAACAGGAAGAAAAGGGGCAGGGCACAATTTTTGAAAGAATGACATAGCCCAAGGACACACATAAACCCATTAGAATCAAATGGGTCCAAGATGGCAGACTAGACGTTGATGCTCAATTAGCAAGCTGAATGGCACACCCAGAGGTATCATGACAGTTCCACCCCTTCCCCAAAATATTTGGTATAATCCTCCTACTCGTTAGCATTCGAAATTACCCAGCCCATAAAAGCTAAGCACACCACGTTTTCAGGGCCGTTGCACTCACCCTCTGTGATGGCCCACACTCTGTCTGTGGAATGTGCTTGTCTCTGAATCTGAATAAATCCACTTCTTACCTATCATTTTGTCTCTTACTAAATTCTCTTCTGGAATTAGACATAAAGATCGTCAGGTCCACTAGGTCCTGAAACCAGGTAGCAGGGTTTTGGATAGGTTCGAGTCCCAGTCATGTGGGTTCAAGCCCTAAGCAGGGTTTTGGCCAGGTTCATGTCCTGGCCATGTGGGTTTGAGTCCCACACTGGGTTTTGAATTCAAGTCCCAATCCTAGGTAAACTGCTTCAATTTAAACAGTTTAAAGTGCACAAGTTAGTGGCATTGGTTATATTCACAGTGTTGTCTGACCACCACCATTGTTTGTTTCCAATTTTTCATCACCCAAAACAGACTCTTTGCCCGTTGACCAGCATTCACCATTTGAATAAATTTCTTACTCATTTAGTTATGACTTATCATCTGATTCTCAGAGGACCTTGACGAATAAACCCTTATGAAGATTAAATGTGATTTTCAAGGTGGATACTATCTTTCTTTTCCAGATGAGGACACTGAGGCTCAGAGAAGTTCAGAGAGGTTGACTAACTTGCAGTAGATTACACAATGTGTGGGTCAGAACACAAACTAGAATCTGTGTGACTCCAGATTTCATGTTCTTTTTTTTTTTTTAAGATTTATTTATTTACTTTGGGCGGGGGTGGGTTGGGGAGGGAGGGGAGCAGGCAGGCCACTTCTATTGGTTTTTCATTTCTCTATTTTCATTCGTCTTCGTTCTCTGGCTCTTGTGGGCCTCCCATTGCAGTGGCGTCTGTCGTCACAGAGCACCGGTTCTGGGCGCATGCGCTCCAGAGCTCCGGCTCGGTGATTGGACACATCAGTCCAGCCGCTCCGCGGCACGTGGGATCTTCCCAGACCAGGGCTCGAACCGGCGCCCCTTGCACTGCAAGGCGGTGTCCTTACCCACTAGACCACCAGGGGAAGCCCAGATTTCATGTTCTTAAAGGTTGCCTTCTGATAACTAGTGATCGAGATACGAGCTTCTGAAAACCAAAAGACTGCAATGAGGAGGAGCCAAATGGGGTCAGCTGGGAATATACTTCCATGATCTGAGAAGTTCTGCCCAGGATTAAGCCCCCAGAGACCATAGTCCTCCTACCCCATCCTGTTCCAGCTTACACTGTGCCTTCCTCACAGCTGTGACTTACATTCTAGCGGCATGGTGCTAAGTCCTTCATACACATTACTTCATTTAGTCCATGTAGGAACCTTTGTTTCAGACTTCCTTTCCTTTCCTGATAAGCAACTGTTTGAATCTGCCCTTTGGAATTTAGGCTTCAGTCAGCCTCCTTGACCTTCCTTATTTCCTGTAAACAGTAAATGGAGGACCCAGAAAGGATTGGTACCTGGGAGACCACCCAGGGGCCTGCTCCACTACACATTCACCAGGTGCGTGCTTGGCAGTAGAGTGAAAACCACTGAACAGGTGATTCTGATGATGGGCCAAGCTGTGAATTCACAGATGTGGCCTAGGCTCTCAAATTTATTTATGAACAGATTGATGAAATTTTGCTTGCTAGATGTCACAAAGCAAGGTATTGGCAGCCAGGGGAGACTCCAGGCCTCTTTATGTATCAGTCCAATGTTCTCCTCATAGTTTAATGCTTCTTTGAACTGAGTGGCCATGGCATCCATATCTGGTTGAAGCTACCAGTCATTGGCTTGTGCTCATAATTTAATTCCAAAAGTTATAGAGCCTCCACTCTATGACTCTGAACTTCTTAATGGCAGGGAATATGTCTGTACATCATTTTATCCCTAGGAACTAGCACAGTGCTTGGCAAATGCAAACTTCTCAAAATGTTCAGTAAATGAGTAACACTGAGAAGTCATGAGTCAAAATTTGGTCATACTACCATTTCTCTCACTAAAAATGAATGAAATGCACATCAGTATAAGGCTCTGTGAGAGCCAGAAGATTTTCAGGCTGTGGTGACTTTGAGGGTTAACACTGCACAATCTGGAGTCAAATAGACCTGAATTCATGTCTGGTGGAGTGACACTGAGCAAGACATTGAATGTGCCTCAGTTTTCCTCATGTGTAACATGGGGTACAATAATCGTATGTGCTACCACAGGCTTGGTTTTAAGTATTAAATAGGGTAAGTATTTCGAAAGGGTTTAGCTTAATGTCGCAAACTGTATTAAGTGCTCTCTAAGTCCTGATTTTCTTTTTTTGGGGGGGCAGGTAGGGGAGGGAGGGGGGTAGGCGGGCCACTTCTATTGGCCTTTCATTTATCATTTTTCATCCATCTTTGTTCTTTGGCCTGCATGGGCCTCCCATCGCAGTGGCCTCTGTTGTCGCAGAGCGCCGGCTCTGGGCGCATACGCTCCAGAGCTTCAACTCGGTAATTGGACACATCGGTCCTGCTACTCTGTGGCACATGGGATCTTCCTAGGCTAGGGATCAAACCAAAGCCCCTTGCACTGCAAGGCGGTGTCCTTACCCACTGGACCACCAGGGAAGCCCACTGACTTTTTTATTTCTTTGGATTGATCCAATAGGTGGACATAGGGAACTGTTAGCACAGGGGAGCCCACCATCAGATTCAGGGGCTAGGGAATAACTTGGAGAGGAAGGAGAGTGTCCAGATGGAGACATTTAAGGTTTCTAGAGCGAGGAAGTGCTTAATACAGTTTTGAGGGAGAGCTGAGCATTTCCTGGACTGGAGAGAGATAAGGATGGGGATGCTCAAGGCCTGAGTAGAGGCATGATGGTCTGACCGTCCTGTTGCATGGAGGAACCCAATTCTGACTCTGTGTTGCAGACTTGTTTTTTGTTGCTTTTGTTTTTATAATCATAATTAATGTCTTGCCTTTAGGACCCTGTCCCTCTGCCTGACTATTAAACTAAAGTGCCTTTGTTCAGAACCCTGTCCGCCTGTAGATGACTAGAAGGGAGAAATTAGCCCACGCTGGGGACTTGTTATTCTAATTGACCTTTTTACTTTGTTTCCCTAACCTCCCACCCACTCCCATCTCTGATCTGTGAAAGAACCTGACATTCAGACCCCGAGAAGATGGTTGTTTCCCAGGCACTAGCCTGCCATCATCTCAGCCAGCTGCTTCCTGAATAAAGTCATTCTCCCAGCCTCAACATCTAGTCTCAGATTCATTGGCCTGTTGTGCGGTGGCGAGCAGAGCAAGCTTGGACTTGGTAACAATTTGGGAAGAGTTTCTCGCTCTGATGAGGAGTGCTTGATAGAGTTTTGAAGGAGAGTTGAGATTTTCCTGGACTTGGGGGAGGATTCCAGGGGAGGCGAATGGCCTGAATAGAGGCATGATGGCCTGACTGCCCCAGCACGCCTGGGAGACGAGGAAGAGGATGACTTTCCCATTGTGAGGACAGTGGGGGGACCATCACGGGCTAGTGGGTGGGGATTCTGTTAAGCAGAGCCTTAAAGGCATCCTGTGGGAGGAGGCAAGACAGACCTTCTCCTGGCGGGAACTGTCCTGAGCTGTAAGCACCACTAGGAAAACTCCTGAATAGTGTCCTTCGACACTATTCATATCATGTGTTTTTCATCTCACCAAACTGCAAGGCGGTGTCCTTACCCACTGGACCACCAGGGAAGCCCACTGACTTTTTTATTTCTTTGGATTGATCCAATAGGTGGACATAGGGAACTGTTAGCACAGGGGAGCCCACCATCAGATTCAGGGGCTAGGGAATAACTTGGAGAGGAAGGAGAGTGTCCAGATGGAGACATTTAAGGTTTCTAGAGCGAGGAAGTGCTTAATACAGTTTTGAGGGAGAGCTGAGCATTTCCTGGACTGGAGAGAGATAAGGATGGGGATGCTCAAGGCCTGAGTAGAGGCATGATGGTCTGACCGTCCTGTTGCATGGAGGAACCCAATTCTGACTCTGTGTTGCAGACTTGTTTTTTGTTGCTTTTGTTTTTATAATCATAATTAATGTCTTGCCTTTAGGACCCTGTCCCTCTGCCTGACTATTAAACTAAAGTGCCTTTGTTCAGAACCCTGTCCGCCTGTAGATGACTAGAAGGGAGAAATTAGCCCACGCTGGGGACTTGTTATTCTAATTGACCTTTTTACTTTGTTTCCCTAACCTCCCACCCACTCCCATCTCTGATCTGTGAAAGAACCTGACATTCAGACCCCGAGAAGATGGTTGTTTCCCAGGCACTAGCCTGCCATCATCTCAGCCAGCTGCTTCCTGAATAAAGTCATTCTCCCAGCCTCAACATCTAGTCTCAGATTCATTGGCCTGTTGTGCGGTGGCGAGCAGAGCAAGCTTGGACTTGGTAACAATTTGGGAAGAGTTTCTCGCTCTGATGAGGAGTGCTTGATAGAGTTTTGAAGGAGAGTTGAGATTTTCCTGGACTTGGGGGAGGATTCCAGGGGAGGCGAATGGCCTGAATAGAGGCATGATGGCCTGACTGCCCCAGCACGCCTGGGAGACGAGGAAGAGGATGACTTTCCCATTGTGAGGACAGTGGGGGGACCATCACGGGCTAGTGGGTGGGGATTCTGTTAAGCAGAGCCTTAAAGGCATCCTGTGGGAGGAGGCAAGACAGACCTTCTCCTGGCGGGAACTGTCCTGAGCTGTAAGCACCACTAGGAAAACTCCTGAATAGTGTCCTTCGACACTATTCATATCATGTGTTTTTCATCTCACCAAATCTGAAAGAAGGTTTTCTCTCAAAATGCCCTCATTCTTGAAGGTACGGTATGAATGAGTGACCAGCATATTTCTAAAGGATGATTCAGCTCTCTTAAGGATTTTCTTGTTCCCCTTCCCTCCCATGAAACACTGTGGTTTTACTCTGCGGGCTTAGGAGGAGGTTCAGACATAGTGAGCCTCATAGCGTGAATCATATACTCAAGGCCAGCCAGCTGCTATTCACTGTGACCATGCGGATGCTCAAGGCTGTTTTTGAGAGATGGACGTCTTTGTGCTTCTCCAGAGTTTGTCAACAGACTCTACTTCTAGTTCCTGGGATTTGCATGCTTGACACTCACAGCCCTGTTTATGCATTCCTCAGCCCCCTTCAGAGGAATGCTCCTGCAGCCTTGGCTGCCTGCAGTGCCCTGGGGGATGGTTCCATTGAAATGGGGGAATCTGTCAATGTCCTAAGAATATGCTTCTCTGCCTTTGTGTATTTTATGTATGGATCCTTTCTCAGGGTGGCGCAGACTACCCATCAAGCCTCCGACATTGTCATGCATCCCCATAAAAGACTGGTGTGCAGTCAGCATTGTGTATTAATTTTAAAAGCCTTTAGGTGTTTGTTTCTTTCAGGTCAGGGAGAGTGAATACAAACTGAAGGAGTGAATGCCTCCTGTATGTGTGTGCTCAGTCGTGTAGGGCTCTTTGTGACCCCATGGGTCCTCTGTCCATGGCACTCTCCAGGCAAGAATACTGGAGTGGGTTGCCATTTCCATCTCCAGGGGATCTTCCTGACCCAGGGTTGGAACCAGCATCTTCTGTGTCTCCTGTATTGGCAGGCAGAGTCTTTTACCTCTAAGCCCCCTGGGAAGCCTGAATGCCTCCTATCCATCACTTACATCCATTTCTCCCAGGACTGTGGAAAGATGAGCTTTAAAAGGAAGTGAAACAATCCTTCAGTTTATCTCTCTCCTGCCTCTAGGAATAGCTAGAGGGGACCAATAAAACAATACTTGGATGAGGTCTGTTCAGCACCGCATCAGCTCTCTGCTTGGTGTGGGGGTGTAGAAGAGGACTTCAAGACCTGAGTTAGAAACTGAGCCCTCACGCACAGATGAGTGGTGGGAAACTAAACCATCCAAATAAAAATGGCAGTGGACAGCAAGTGCTTTAATAAGAGTGTAGCGTATGTGGCAGCCCAGTTCCCATGCCGTCTTTTTTGTGTGTTCTGCTACACAGTGTTACAAACACATCTTTCGGGGTTTTTTTTTATTAGCATGCATTTTTATTCATAACGATGACAGCATACAGTACACATTCTAAACATTCTCCTCTTTTGGAAAATTTATCTGAGCATGCCTTCATGTCTTCATATCCTAAGCTGGAAAACAGATCTGTTTTCTTTACTCTGTTCTTTGAGCACTGAGCAGTATGAGTGAAATTTAGGTCACTCTAGAATTTTCCTTGCTAATAATAATCCTGTGAATCTGGACAGAATTTTATCTCCTGCCACCCCAGGTGACTTTTCCTGGGGATGACTCAGTACAGGAACTTGACAAATGTTGTTCTTGTTTCTGGAGGGGGAAGCAAAGTACAGACTGACCAGTCTCTAGCCCTGTGCTCTGCACCCAGCATCATGACCAAGGCTGATGAGGATTTACAACACCCCACAGGTCTCTCACACAGAGAGTGGTTGTGAGAAGCCAAGTCTGGGGATTAGAGAACCTGGCTTGAAATTTCTTCTCTGACTCGTAGCACTTCTATAGCATATAGGTGGTGATTGCCCACCTTTTCTAAGATTCCATTTTTCTCATCTACACAAAGGAATAATACTTCCTTTGTGCCTTTACTTTGAAGATTCAATACCAAAAGTAACCAAAGCATTGACTACAGTGACAGGCATAGTAAATACTCCTTTAAAAGTGCGTACTTAGTCGTGTCTGACTCTTTGTGACCCAAAGGACTGTAGCCCACCAGGCTTCTTTGTCCGTGAGATTCTCCAGGCAAGAATACAGAAGTGGGTAGCCCTTTCCTCCCCCAGGGGATCTTCCCAACTTAGGAACTGAACCCATGTCTCCAGCATCTTTCTGCATTGTCAGACAGAGCTTTACAAGCAGCTCGTAGTTGTGTTGAGAAACATAGGTCTTTCAATGCACAGTTCAGTGTCTTGGACTCTAGACTCTCCTGCTTCCCTGTTTTCTTGGCTGCATTGTGGCATGCAAGGTGCTTCTTAGCTGCAGGAAAGGGTGACTGAGGAACTTTGGTTTGAAGTTCCCTTTGGCAATTGACAATAGAAGTTGGCAATTATGAACATAAGCCCAGGAGTTCAGATGATCTATTTTTCTTGTGATATGACATGGGCTGCATCACAACATCTGTGAGCTTCTGCTTATTTGGTAGGGAATGGTATTTAGCTCACAGGGTTTTGTCAGAATTAAATGAGATCAAGATGAAACTGCTGGGCACGTGGCAAGACACATTTCCTTGTGTTCAGGGCAAAGCAGCTGTGGTGAGTATTTCTACCCATATCATTTCTTAGGCTCTATTTGCCTCCCCTTGAATGCTGTATGAAAATAATACTAATTGCCTTTCAGGCTTGTGCAGAACAGGGAGCAGTTTGGGGCTGCTTCTAAGGGCTGGCAGTGTAGAGGATGTTGTCTAGAATTTCCTGTTGGGACACGCTAGGGCTCTCTGGTAGTGCATCCTGCTCATTCCTCTCCAGAGGCCTGCTAGTGTCCCTCTGGATTTGCTTATCACTGGGACCTGAGGCCCTCCCTCCCAGGGAGGAACTTGTTGTACCCCCGTATCCCACGAAAAACATCCACAGCATGAAATTCTCCATCCTGTGGCATCTCCACCCTCTGCTAGGTGCTCCCTGGCATGTGGCTGTGATTGACAAGGTTACTAATCCATTGTAATCATATTTTCCTAATTAGTCCCTGTGAGGCTGGGCTGGCTGTTCTGGCCCAGGTAAACTCCTGCCTGCTGCTGAATGCTTTCACCAACTGTCACCTCCCCAGGAGGCGTTGGGTCCAGCACCCACAGCTGTTCCTAAGAATTGTGTCTGTCTTCTTCCCCGTCTTCTCTTTTTGGCGCTTGATGGCTGGGAATCCTTTCTTGATTAAAAGTTACAACTAACGATTCCAGACCCGAAAAAGATACCAAAAATGGCTTTAGCTTTTCCACCTGCCGGATCGCACACACTGCCCATTCCTCCTCTGTGGCTCCTTCTCTCCCGTTCCTGGCCCGCCTCCCCTAGAATCCCTGCGGCAAGGGCGAGGGCAAACTTCAAAGGCATTTCTGAATAAAAGAACACACGGCGGGACATCAATTATTTACCAGGCAAAGTTTTGGCAGGCAGAGGGGCCTTTCCCTGTTTGTCTTGCTAAAGCCGCCAGAAGAGTGCTTTTGAGGTTGCCCCCTGATCGTTCACGCTGACCACTTCCGCCGCTGAGGGTGGGTGAGCCTTGGCCCCTTCCCCTCCACTCCAGACCAGACCAGCAACAAGCGGTCACCAGGGTGACCATTGCTCATCTCAGTAGAAAGTTAAGGGTTTTCTTTTCTTGATCTTGCTTAATCCTTCCAGAACCTTAGGAAGTAAATACTAGCAAAGCAGCTGTGGTGAGTATTTCTACCCATATCATTTCTTAGGCTCTATTTGCCTCCCCTTGAATGCTGTATGAAAATAATACTAATTGCCTTTCAGGCTTGTGCAGAACAGGGAGCAGTTTGGGGCTGCTTCTAAGGGCTGGCAGTGTAGAGGATGTTGTCTAGAATTTCCTGTTGGGACACGCTAGGGCTCTCTGGTAGTGCATCCTGCTCATTCCTCTCCAGAGGCCTGCTAGTGTCCCTCTGGATTTGCTTATCACTGGGACCTGAGGCCCTCCCTCCCAGGGAGGAACTTGTTGTACCCCCGTATCCCACGAAAAACATCCACAGCATGAAATTCTCCATCCTGTGGCATCTCCACCCTCTGCTAGGTGCTCCCTGGCATGTGGCTGTGATTGACAAGGTTACTAATCCATTGTAATCATATTTTCCTAATTAGTCCCTGTGAGGCTGGGCTGGCTGTTCTGGCCCAGGTAAACTCCTGCCTGCTGCTGAATGCTTTCACCAACTGTCACCTCCCCAGGAGGGAGCGTTGGGTCCAGCACCCACAGCTGTTCCTAAGAATTGTGTCTGTCTTCTTCCCCGTCTTCTCTTTTTGGCGCTTGATGGCTGGGAATCCTTTCTTGATTAAAAGTTACAACTAACGATTCCAGACCCGAAAAAGATACCAAAAATGGCTTTAGCTTTTCCACCTGCCGGATCGCACACACTGCCCATTCCTCCTCTGTGGCTCCTTCTCTCCCGTTCCTGGCCCGCCTCCCCTAGAATCCCTGCGGCAAGGGCGAGGGCAAACTTCAAAGGCATTTCTGAATAAAAGAACACACGGCGGGACATCAATTATTTACCAGGCAAAGTTTTGGCAGGCAGAGGGGCCTTTCCCTGTTTGTCTTGCTAAAGCCGCCAGAAGAGTGCTTTTGAGGTTGCCCCCTGATCGTTCACGCTGACCACTTCCGCCGCTGAGGGTGGGTGAGCCTTGGCCCCTTCCCCTCCACTCCAGACCAGACCAGCAACAAGCGGTCACCAGGGTGACCATTGCTCATCTCAGTAGAAAGTTAAGGGTTTTCTTTTCTTGATCTTGCTTAATCCTTCCAGAACCTTAGGAAGTAAATACTAGCCATTCTCTCCTTGTTACAATCAGATGAGGAGTCAAGGTTACAGGAAGGTTCTCTGTCTTGCCCCGTGTCCCTCAGCTGGATGGCAGCACAGCTGGGACTTGAGCTGGGCGTGCGTCCTCCAGAGCTGGTGGCTGTAACCATGGAAGTGCCAGGAACCAAATGGTCAGGAGGTGGTGGCACTGTCTTTTGAGGGTGAAGGGAGTCAGAAATCTTCCTGGAGTGAGTCCTGAGGACAGGGCAGGTTCTTAGTCCTTTCTGTGTGACTGTCAGGGTTACAGGAGAAAGCGGCTGCAAGGACCAGTATGGGGATGTGTGGTGCCGTCTCTGGGCTCAGATGCACTGGTACCTACTGGGCGGGCATACATCCTCAGACTCCTCAGCCTGGGGCTCTCTGGGGGTCATCTCCATAGGGACAACTAGTGCATCATTGGCTCTGACTCTCCTGCACAAACCCCATTCAGCTGTTTCTTGGAATCACCAGGTGTTTATATTTGGGACATTGCCAGCTGCCCAAGCCATCTTTACTCAGGCTATGGGAAGGAATCTTACAGGATTCTGTTTGGTCCCAGAGTCTTTATGGAATGCTAGGCACTGCTAAGTGTTTTACGTGGTCTCTCTTAATGATATGTTCACCCACTCTGGTTAGATAAGCATTCTTCTAATCCTTTCCTGGTGAAGAAATGGAAGTTTGAACTTGAACCAAGAGATGGCCACTGAGGGAGCTAAAATTTGAACGTGGAGAGAAGATCATACTGTTAGCTCTTTTTTGTTTTTTTTTAACTTTTATTTTACTCTTAACTTTTACAGAGTTTTGTTGTTTACAGATAGCTCTGTTTTATTAAAATGAATTGAGTGTGTGTGTGAGAGGGGCAGGTAGCACAAGTGGGCACTGGCTTCATGGACTGATGGAGGGATCTCATGATCAGGGAAGTACTGAATGTTTGCTTCTTCCTTCCTCAGTGAGGGCCTGCATCCTCTGCTCTATGCCTAAAGCTTGCATTTTATTGGGGTATAGCTGATTAACAATGGTGTGATAGTTTCGAGTGAACAACAAAGGGACTCAGTCATACATACATTTGTATCCATTCTCCCCCAACTCCCTCCCATCCAGGCTGCCCCATAATATTGAGCAGAGTTCCCTGTGCTTATCCGATAGGTCCTGGTTGGTTATCCATATTAAACATAGCAGTGTATGCATGTCCATCCCCAAATCCCTGATTATCAAAGCTCTTTGTTTTCAATCATAACTTCTAGAGGCCATTGTTAAAACTTTGAAGTTCTGGGTGAGCACTCCCAGTTGAAACTGGCACACATTTGGTCTTCCTGCCAATGTGAATCGCTACACCGACCTCAGGAGGGCTCATCTTTGGTTAAGCACTCAGTGGGTTGAAAGTAAATTAAGAAAATCATACTGTAGATGGATGGAAAATGGTTCCCCACAGTGACCAAGGTCAAAATTCCTCCAGAAGATCTCCTAAGTACGTTTTACTGGGCAGCCTATGCAAAGTCAATTGCAGTAGTGAATTCACTTTGTTCAAAAAAAAATAATAATAATAATAATAGCCTTGTCTTCTCAGCAGGGACCCCAGAGCTCGAGGCATTGGAGTTATTGAGTAGAACCTGGATGTTAATATTACCTGAATTTTCTAGTAGGATGGTGAGCCCAGCAGCCACTACTGAGGAATTTAGGGTAGATAAAGACACATTCTTAGCCTGGTTTTGAGTACAGTGTCTACTTGAGACAAAGTTCAGAGAATATGCTCAAACAGAATGATTTCCTTACAGCTCCCAATGATCTACTAATCAACCATAGAAATCGAGACGTACTTCCCAAGTACCTAGGTGCCACCTTAGCATGGGCTGTTTGCCTGTGTAGGCCGCTTCGTCTGTGGTAATTGTCTACCTTGTATTGCCTCTTGTCACTCTGGTAACTTGCATAATTTGCCCCTGTGTATTTCGAGGTAGGAAGGTACGAAGAAATGCCTAATGTGCTAAGTAACCCTCTCATGTATATGCTTGTCTTCACATGCCTTACTGATGTCCATCTTTTACCATTACTGCTTGTGACCTTAGTAAGAATGGGGCAAATACAACAAAAGTCTATCACGAATCCGTTACATTCCAGGCAGTATGCTAACATCCAGAGGCCCTGGCCTTAGGAACTTTCCAGTGGCAGAGGGTGGAGCACACATGATACAGACATCCTGAAGAAGAGGCTTGAGGCTTGAGGTCCTGAAAGGCGCAATCGTCTCTGTATGTAAGCAGGAGTGTTGCTCTCTGCCTCAACTGTCCTGTGTCCTTGCTGAGCTGCATATGGTTGCCTGATTCCTAAATCAGTGCCATATACCTCTTAAAACCCCTTTTCAAGCTTCTGCTTGTTTCATACTGCTCAGACACGAATCCTCGTCCAAGCCTGGGGGGTGGGTATGAGGGTATCAAGATTTATCAACAGGCACCATACTCCGTTTTTGAAGATTTTTCCTCTGGGTTTCCTCACACACAATTTCTGTGGACCATCCCAGTCTCTTTCACAGACATAGCTAGAAGCTGGGTCTTAATTACATTAAGTTCCCTACATAAGAATGAGTTTAGGTCTGGGAGTGCATTAGTAAGTCCAATTTGTTCTCAAGTCCAAAAACTTTAGCCTAGGTACCACGTTAACACAATTGGCTATATACTACTGTACTGTAATAGGTTTATAGTATCTTTTATACAATTAATATGTACATTAAAAAATAAACATGCAGAATGAAGCAATTTTAATATTAAAGTATAGTACTTTGAAGTTTTAATATTAAAGTATCCTGGTTTTGAGTACAGTGTCTACTTGAGACAAAGTTCAGAGAATATGCTCAAACAGAATGATTTCCTTACAGCTCCCAATGATCTACTAATCAACCATAGAAATCGAGACGTACTTCCCAAGTACCTAGGTGCCACCTTAGCATGGGCTGTTTGCCTGTGTAGGCCGCTTCGTCTGTGGTAATTGTCTACCTTGTATTGCCTCTTGTCACTCTGGTAACTTGCATAATTTGCCCCTGTGTATTTCGAGGTAGGAAGGTACGAAGAAATGCCTAATGTGCTAAGTAACCCTCTCATGTATATGCTTGTCTTCACATGCCTTACTGATGTCCATCTTTTACCATTACTGCTTGTGACCTTAGTAAGAATGGGGCAAATACAACAAAAGTCTATCACGAATCCGTTACATTCCAGGCAGTATGCTAACATCCAGAGGCCCTGGCCTTAGGAACTTTCCAGTGGCAGAGGGTGGAGCACACATGATACAGACATCCTGAAGAAGAGGCTTGAGGCTTGAGGTCCTGAAAGGCGCAATCGTCTCTGTATGTAAGCAGGAGTGTTGCTCTCTGCCTCAACTGTCCTGTGTCCTTGCTGAGCTGCATATGGTTGCCTGATTCCTAAATCAGTGCCATATACCTCTTAAAACCCCTTTTCAAGCTTCTGCTTGTTTCATACTGCTCAGACACGAATCCTCGTCCAAGCCTGGGGGGTGGGTATGAGGGTATCAAGATTTATCAACAGGCACCATACTCCGTTTTTGAAGATTTTTCCTCTGGGTTTCCTCACACACAATTTCTGTGGACCATCCCAGTCTCTTTCACAGACATAGCTAGAAGCTGGGTCTTAATTACATTAAGTTCCCTACATAAGAATGAGTTTAGGTCTGGGAGTGCATTAGTAAGTCCAATTTGTTCTCAAGTCCAAAAACTTTAGCCTAGGTACCACGTTAACACAATTGGCTATATACTACTGTACTGTAATAGGTTTATAGTATCTTTTATACAATTAATATGTACATTAAAAAATAAACATGCAGAATGAAGCAATTTTAATATTAAAGTATAGTACTTTGAGAAGTACAGTATCATAATACAACAGTTGGTATTCAGGGACTGGCACATAGATTTATATCCTTGGAAGTTTGCAACTTGAAGGTTTGTATATAGGGGGCTTACTATACTGTGTTTGGGTATCAGTATGTATGCATATATATGTGTTTGTGTAAACACATGAATACAGACACACATACCACATTTTACCACTCTTGTAAGATGCTTCTTCTGTGAAAAGAGAATGAAAAATGTATATCCCATTTTGAAGAGGCAAAATAACGACCCAGATCAGTTGTTGATCTACTGCAGAACTGCTTCTGGTTTCCAGAGGATTATAGGATTATTGGTACTGTGATTCCTGATGTATTGATGAGCTGGGTATGGAAACTGCATCATGGAATGACAATGAGGGAAACATGACCTTCAAGTGGAGGGGCTGGAGTTTCTCAAAGGGGCATGTCTCCCACTGTGTTCACAATGCTCTTCCCCTTGAAATTAGCCCAGTTGAGGGAATTCCCTGCAGGTCCAGTGGTTAGGACCTGGTGCTTTCTCTGCTGGAGCCTGGGTTTTATCCTGCCTGAGGAACCAAGATCCCACATACCACGTGGTGAGGCCAAAAAAGAGAAAAGAAATGAGCCCAGTTGAATCTTGCTGCTGCTTAGCTTGGATGTCATCTCTTCTGAGAGGTTTTCCTTTTCTCAAACTAAAACTGTCCCCCATCCACTCTGCAATCTCTATCCTATTACTCTGTATCATTTTTAATGACCCTTATCATTGTCTGAATTGACCTCATTTTATTCCTTCATTGATTCGTCTCCCTTATGTCTCCCAGCATGTTCCCCACCCCATACTAGAAAGAAAATGCTGTAGAGTTCCCTACATAAGAATGAGTTTAGGTCTGGGAGTGCATTAGTAAGTCCAATTTGTTCTCAAGTCCAAAACTTTAGCCTAGGTACCACGTTAACACAATTGGCTATATACTACTGTACTGTAATAGGTTTATAGTATCTTTTATACAATTAATATGTACATTAAAAAATAAACATGCAGAATGAAGCAATTTTAATATTAAAGTATAGTACTTTGAGAAGTACAGTATCATAATACAACAGTTGGTATTCAGGGACTGGCACATAGATTTATATCCTTGGAAGTTTGCAACTTGAAGGTTTGTATATAGGGGACTTACTATACTGTGTTTGGGTATCAGTATGTATGCATATATATGTGTTTGTGTAAACACATGAATACAGACACACATACCACATTTTACCACTCTTGTAAGATGCTTCTTCTGTGAAAAGAGAATGAAAAATGTATATCCCATTTTGAAGAGGCAAAATAACGACCCAGATCAGTTGTTGATCTACTGCAGAACTGCTTCTGGTTTCCAGAGGATTATAGGATTATTGGTACTGTGATTCCTGATGTATTGATGAGCTGGGTATGGAAACTGCATCATGGAATGACAATGAGGGAAACATGACCTTCAAGTGGAGGGGCTGGAGTTTCTCAAAGGGGCATGTCTCCCACTGTGTTCACAATGCTCTTCCCCTTGAAATTAGCCCAGTTGAGGGAATTCCCTGCAGGTCCAGTGGTTAGGACCTGGTGCTTTCTCTGCTGGAGCCTGGGTTTTATCCTGCCTGAGGAACCAAGATCCCACATACCACGTGGTGAGGCCAAAAAAGAGAAAAGAAATGAGCCCAGTTGAATCTTGCTGCTGCTTAGCTTGGATGTCATCTCTTCTGAGAGGTTTTCCTTTTCTCAAACTAAAACTGTCCCCCATCCACTCTGCAATCTCTATCCTATTACTCTGTATCATTTTTAATGACCCTTATCATTGTCTGAATTGACCTCATTTTATTCCTTCATTGATTCGTCTCCCTTATGTCTCCCAGCATGTTCCCCACCCCATACTAGAAAGAAAATGCTGTAGAGTTCTTGTCCTTTTTGTTTCTACTGCGTGAAATAATACATAGCACATGCACGCATGCTAAGTCACTTCAGTCATGTCTGACTCTTTGTAATCCTATGGACCAAAGCCCTGCATGCTCCTCTGTCCTTGGGATTCTCCAGGCAAGAATACTGGAGTGAGTCGCTATGCCCTCCTCCAGGGGATCTTCCTGACCCAGGGGTCAAACCCGCATCTCTTAAATCTTCTGCATTGACAGGTAGATTCTTGACCACTAGTGCCACCTGGGAAGCCCCACATAGCACATAGTTAGGGCTTAATAAATATTTTTGAATGAATGAGTGAATTAACAGATGAATGAATGGCTCCTACCTCCTCACCCACATTTTGTTTTTAGATGACTGAGGGTAATAGACAGTGTCTGTCCCCTTAGACCAGTCTCTTCCCTTTTGGGATAAAATAATTGCTTCATTTAGGACAGGATATACATCGGCATCACATTCTGCAGTGCAGAGCCAGGCTGCCAGGCCTCCAGGAAGTTACTAATAGCCTGGGGAACAGGCCAGGCCTCTTCAGTAGTTGTTCTAGCTGCACCATCTCTTTAAAGATTTATTTATTTATTTATTTTGGGCGGAGGTCGGGTTGGGGAGGGAGGGGAGCGGGCCGGCCACTGCTATTGGTCTTCCATTTCTCTATTTTTCATCCGTCTTTGTTCTCTGGCTCCTGCGGGCCTCCCATCGCGGTGGCGTCTGTCATTGCAGAGCGCAGGCTCTGGGAGCATGCGCTCCAGAGCTCTGGCTCAGTAATTGGACACATCAGTCCAGCCGCTCTGCGGCACGTGGGATCTTCCCAGGCCAGGGATCGAACTGGCGCCCCTTGCACTGCAAGGCGGTGTCCCTATCCACTGGACCACCAGGGGAAGCCCTGCACCATCTCTTGAGGTGAGAAATGTTGGCCATTTCACTCCTCATCTGCTCCTTGGTGGGGAGAAGCAGAGAGGCTGACAGAAATGCCCTGGGAGATTCCTGACTGCTTTCTAGGAGACAGGGACTGAACTCCCTGAGAACAGAAGCTTACATAAGGGAGTTGTGAAGCCAGAGGGATGCTGCTGTTAGCTGGCTGGAATCTCAGCATCCCCTTTTCACATTTTAAGCAAGCAAGTCACTGGGGCAGTTGTACCCGGACTGTCAGAACCAGAAGTGTGTCCTTAATACACTTGAAGGTGTCATTTCTCATTTTTTCACCTCTTCCCTACTTGCTTTTCTTCTACTTACTGATCAAATTGGTAGTTCAGACTCACCAATGCTACATTGTAAACAGTGTGAAATCACATTACAAACTAAGACTAGACATATTTTGTTTGCACTTGTATGAAAATCAGATGAAATGGTTAACTTCTCTTAAGTAATACAGCAGAAAATAATTGCCATGCACCTGCTCATTTACATCAGGGGTCCCCAAACCCATAGGCCATGGACCGGTACTGTGTCAGGAACCAGGCTGCACATATGGAGGTGAGCAGTGGATAAGGGAGCTGGATGAGCAAGAAAAGCGTCATCTGTGTTTACAGCCCCTCCCATTTCTCACCCATCACCCCCAGAGGAGACTGTCTCATTGCAGGAAAACAAATTCAGGGCTTCCACTGATTTTGCATTGTGGTGAGTTGTATAATTATTTCATTATATATCACAATGTCATAATAATAGAAATAAAGTGTACAATAAATGTAATGTGCTTGAATCATCCTGAGACTATCCCCCCTCTTCTCCCAGTCCTGGAAAAACTGTTTTCCATGAAACTGGTCCCTGGTACCAAAAGGGTCAGGGACTGCTGGCTTACACAGGGATCCTATATCCATTATTGCAGTGAATTCTCAGAAAAGCCCTCTGAAGCACCCCTGGCGGTATTGTGACAGGGAGCAGCCCAGCACAACCCTTAGCATGAGGCCATTGCTGTGTGCCATTACCCTGCACCCCACTACCTGGCAATGGCTACCAGAGGACTGTTAGTTGTCCTGCTCAGCCACCATTTGGCATCATAGTGGGCCCCTCCCCCAAGCAGGCCACTGAGAATGAGGTAAGAAGCGAATCCTGGCCTTTTCCCCTTGGGGATCAACAGGTAAGCTGGGGACCCCAGAGAACAGGCAGGAGACTGTGTCCTGCAGGGCTCCAGAGCCCTCGCCAGGGCTACCCGCTGGCCTTTTCTCAGGCCTTGAGGTGGCGGTGAACCTCTCTCCTATCCCTGCCTCTGTCACATAATGGCAGCGGCTGTCTGTCTGGGATACAGTCTGAGGGACCTGCCCCTGCCATATGTGTGGCCTGGGGAACCCGAGGGCCAGTTGGGTCCTGGGCATCTGGCTGCCTCAGCGATGACAGCTGGACAGGGTCTGGCGACCTGGCCCTGAGGGCGCTGCCAGCTGACTTCTGCCTCCTTTCAGCCAGGATGGGGACCTTGGAGGGTGAAAGTTGTACCTTGTGACTTTGCCTTTTCTTCTCAGAACAGGGGTAACATTTGTTTACTGGAGATTTATAGGCACATCATTACCTCACCATGATCTGGCCTTAAGAACAAAGGATCTGACACCAAAAAGTTCACAACAGCTAACCACACCTCTGCCTCAGCTTTCCTAGAAAAGGGTTTTGCCAAAGGCTTTGGGAAGTGTGGAATTTCAAAGGCATGAGGCACCTATCTTGCATGGCCCTCAATAAACCTTTCTCTGTTCCAAACTCCGATGCTTTGATATTGTTTAGCCTCGTGGGCATTGGACACATGAACTTGTGTTCATATGATAATGATAATGATCTCTTTTTATCTCCATCTTAAGCCTGTCAAAGCAGGATATTTGGGTTCCACCCCTGGGTCAGGAAGATCCCCTGGAGAAGGAAATGCCAACCCTCTCCAGCATTTTTGCCTGGGAAATTCCATGAATAGAGAAGCCCGGTGGGCTATAGTCCATGGAGTCAGAAAGAGTTGGACATGACTGAGCACATGTACACATACAGATGAGGATACTGAGATTCAGAGAGGAGGACTTTTCCAAGGTTTGCAATTAGAAAGAGGGCAGGGTTGGAACCTGAAAACCTGGTAATGAGATTCTATGGCCAGTATTCCTTTTATTATACCACAGCTGTTGTCTTGAACTTAAAATATAGTTTTAGATGGTGGCCCCCTAGGAAAGCGTAATTCTTGTATTTTAATTCTGTAGGGCATTTCAATGGCACAGGCAAATAATGAGAAAAACATTTAGGGAACTCCCTAAACTGGCCATGCAGAAACGTGTGTGTGTGTGTAAGAGAAAAACATGGCGGAGGGATTGCTTCAGGTAGATGTAGAGGATCAATTGTGCAGATAAGCCCTCTGGGAGTCTGAGGGACCTGCCCCTGCCATATGTGTGGCCTGGGGAACCCGAGGGCCAGTTGGGTCCTGGGCATCTGGCTGCCTCAGCGATGACAGCTGGACAGGGTCTGGCGACCTGGCCCTGAGGGCGCTGCCAGCTGACTTCTGCCTCCTTTCAGCCAGGATGGGGACCTTGGAGGGTGAAAGTTGTACCTTGTGACTTTGCCTTTTCTTCTCAGAACAGGGGTAACATTTGTTTACTGGAGATTTATAGGCACATCATTACCTCACCATGATCTGGCCTTAAGAACAAAGGATCTGACACCAAAAAGTTCACAACAGCTAACCACACCTCTGCCTCAGCTTTCCTAGAAAAGGGTTTTGCCAAAGGCTTTGGGAAGTGTGGAATTTCAAAGGCATGAGGCACCTATCTTGCATGGCCCTCAATAAACCTTTCTCTGTTCCAAACTCCGATGCTTTGATATTGTTTAGCCTCGTGGGCATTGGACACATGAACTTGTGTTCATATGATAATGATAATGATCTCTTTTTATCTCCATCTTAAGCCTGTCAAAGCAGGATATTTGGGTTCCACCCCTGGGTCAGGAAGATCCCCTGGAGAAGGAAATGCCAACCCTCTCCAGCATTTTTGCCTGGGAAATTCCATGAATAGAGAAGCCCGGTGGGCTATAGTCCATGGAGTCAGAAAGAGTTGGACATGACTGAGCACATGTACACATACAGATGAGGATACTGAGATTCAGAGAGGAGGACTTTTCCAAGGTTTGCAATTAGAAAGAGGGCAGGGTTGGAACCTGAAAACCTGGTAATGAGATTCTATGGCCAGTATTCCTTTTATTATACCACAGCTGTTGTCTTGAACTTAAAATATAGTTTTAGATGGTGGCCCCCTAGGAAAGCGTAATTCTTGTATTTTAATTCTGTAGGGCATTTCAATGGCACAGGCAAATAATGAGAAAAACATTTAGGGAACTCCCTAAACTGGCCATGCAGAAACGTGTGTGTGTGTGTAAGAGAAAAACATGGCGGAGGGATTGCTTCAGGTAGATGTAGAGGATCAATTGTGCAGAGAAGTTTTCAGATTCTGGAAAATGAAGTAAAAGGTTTTTTGTACTATAATTCTCAGTAGGCCTCAGGCTTGAATATCTTTACCATTTCCTCCCTAAAATGTTCCATCCTGTCCATCGCTAATTTTTATAATGGAATTATATATGTGATAACTACCTTTGGGGATTGAATAGTTCCAAGGTTCCATTTACATTCCACAACTCTTCAACTATATATAGCTATTCTATTACCCCAAGGAAAACTTACTACAGAGTGTATCTTTGTGACTAGCACTCTGTGTGGGTGTGAGAAAACATGTAGCGGTCATTATTTGTAAGGCATTGTACAAGATGCTTGTTGGTGCAAAGGTTAGGCACAGAACTTGCCTTCCAGAAGATTGTATCCTAGAAGCTTTATTTGAAGATGCATAATAGTAATGTATGATAGGGTGAGTTGTTTAATAGAAGCTTTAAAAGGACCACCTGGAGTTCAAGAGAGACTTTAGTATCCTCTGATAGGACAGGGAGTTTTTGAAATGGAAGTTTTGAAATGAAATATACAGAAAGAGGTATATTTATATAGTCAGATATAGGAAGGGTATCTTAAGCAGAGAGAAGAGAGTTAACAATGGTGAAGAGTCAGGAAATCAAATAGGCTTGTTTAATAGTATAATCTTTGATTAGAGTTTAGACCATTCCTAGAACAGTGTTTCTTATGTCCAAAAAAAAAAAATTGGGAACCATTTAGCAATATCCCTCATAGTCCACTTTGTGTACCCACCCCTATTTGAAGGGATTCCATTTATCTACATGTACACCTGTGTAGTTGGTTTTTAGTGCTGTGTGGAAGTCAGGCAGTTGATGGAATACTGAATTAGAGTCCTTGAGAATCTCTCCAGTGGTGTTAATTATAGCTAGTTTTGGTCTCCTTACCTACTTAGTATAAAGTATAAAGATATCAAGTCAAGGTAGAACAATTATCTATGGAGTTGATCAAAATTAGTTTGTGAGATTTTTGGATCTGCCCATAGTTGGATCTTTGGGACTCATCAATAGGCAATGAACCATATTTTGGAAAACAGTGGCTGAAAAGAATGATAAAACAACTGATGCCATATTGTAGAGATTCTTTCAGGCCAAAATGAAGGCTTGTGCTTATTTGCCATTGAGGGTATTTGAATAGAACAGTAGAGTTGGGGTTTCATTACAAGAAAGACACAGTGTTTTGAAAGGACTGGAGAAGGGAAAGTATGAAGTATATGTAACCGGGTAAAAGAACAGTGATGCCTAGAGGTGTGGAAGTAAAGACAGGTGATAGCAGACTTGCAGAGACAGAATAGACGGACTGACAAGTTGATGGGGACGGATGAAGCGGGAGGCTTAACTAGTATGGCTGGGTGCATTATGGAAATGGTGCCATGGACACAGACTGGAAAGTTAGGTGGTAAAGCTCTTTGGCTAGGGAAAACACTGAGTTTAAAGTAATTGCTGAGAAATTAGTAATGTAAAAAAGAGTAGTAGAAACTTCTAGGAAATAGATAGTGAATCACATAGAAATAGTTTTTTTTTTTTAATTTATTATTTTTTGTGTGTGTGGGGTGGGGAGGGAGAGGGGCGGGTGGGCCACTTCTATTGGTCTTTCATTTGTCTATTTTTCATCAATCTTTGCTCTTTGGCCCGTGTGGGCCTCCCATTGCGGTAGCCTCTGTTGTCGCAGAGCACCGGCTCTGGGCACACGCGCTTCAGAGCTCCGACTCTGCAATTGGACACATCGGTCCAGGTGCTCCGCAGCACGTGGGGTCTTCCCAGGCCAGGGATTGAACCAGTGCCCCTTGCACTGCAAGGCGGTGTCCTTACCCACTGGACCACCAGGGAAGCCCCCCAGAAATACTTTTAAGTTTTCCAGTCAAAACCTTTGTCACAGGATATTGGTTAACCTTAAGGAACTGATGTCATGGAGCAAAACGGTTTCTTTATTGAGATAGATATGATTCATAGTAGGTACTAAGGGTGTCCAAGTACCTACTTGCAGCTTCCCAAGTGGCAATGGTGGTAAAGAACCTCCCTGGAAATGCAGGAGACATAGAGAGTGGGGCTTGATCCCTGGGCCTGGAAGATCTCCTGGAGGATGATATGGCAGCCCAGTATTCTTGCCTAGAGAATCCCATGGACAGAGGAGCCTTGAGGGTTACAGTCCATAGGATCACAAAGAGTTGGACACGACTGAGGCAACTTAGCATGCAGCACACACGAGGGTATTTGAAGTTGAGATATGTCAGGGAGTATGTATCCTCCTGACAGCACTGCTCAGTTGCCCAGCTCTCGGGGGTACTGATAGAGGACGGTAGACAGGTTACCATGATGGTGTCAGATTCTTGATCTCCAAAAGAGAAGGATTCACATTGGGATAAAAAAACTTGGCTTTGGTCACTCATAGCTTTGTGAAATAAAGGTTTATTAAGGAAAGAGGATAGAGAGAAAGAGCTTCCCGCATAGACACTGGAAGGGGGATAGAAGGGAACCCCCTTAATCAGTTCAGGCAAAACAATTTGTATTCTCCAGTTGGTTATTAAAACAATAGATCAAAAGAGTATCTTAAGGTTGTAAAAGTCCTGAAGGCCCACACCCACAACATTAACAAGAGATGAGCTAGCGGATAGTCTCCAGGCTTCAGGGCTAGATGAGACATTCTAATGTAAAGGCCTTGCTAGGCTCACAACATTAACACAAGACAATAAACTTAGTTTCAGTTTCAGCATTGATCTTTATAATAACAAACCTTTCAGGCTAGAAAATGTTTGCCTTTCTTTCTCTCTTTTCCTCCCTGTCTCCTCCTTGGGACCCACTGGCCTCCTTATCAAATCTGCCTATTAACCACTTTCAGTACCATTCACTTGGAAAATTGTGAATGATGTCCTTTGGATTTGTGCAATATGGCAGCCTGGATTCTTGTTAAATAACCTCTTTTTCTGAATGGTAATAATTTGCTTTGGACTTTTTTGCATTTAAAGTAAATGCAAGAGTATTGAAGGGACAGTGCCATCTGAGCTGAGACAGCGCTCCCACCTCAGTTTCCAGGGCTTCATTCCCATCATTTTTATTGTCCTCACCATGTGGTATTACATTTTTGTTTCCAGGCCCATGCCACTCCTCAACGGTAGGGGAGAACAGATGATGGCAGAGGAGAATGTTCCATTGTTTTTTAGCATGAAGACATAGGCTGTGTGGAAGAGTAGGGGGAAAGGGCAGGTTCCCTCAAGTGGTGATTGTCTAAAAGCACAAAGCTGTATTCATGCATCTGTGTGATGGCCTAGAAAACCATGGAGTATCCAGGGCTTTGTATACGCTGACAGAGGGAATGAAGAGCACATCCCAATTAAGAGGTTAGTTTGATAAGGTGTCAGATTTTTCTTGATCTCCAAAGCTCAGTACGGGGTACTGATAGAGGACGGTAGACAGGTTACCATGATGGTGTCAGATTCTTGATCTCCAAAAGAGAAGGATTCACATTGGGATAAAAAAACTTGGCTTTGGTCACTCATAGCTTTGTGAAATAAAGGTTTATTAAGGAAAGAGGATAGAGAGAAAGAGCTTCCCGCATAGACACTGGAAGGGGGATAGAAGGGAACCCCCTTAATCAGTTCAGGCAAAACAATTTGTATTCTCCAGTTGGTTATTAAAACAATAGATCAAAAGAGTATCTTAAGGTTGTAAAAGTCCTGAAGGCCCACACCCACAACATTAACAAGAGATGAGCTAGCGGATAGTCTCCAGGCTTCAGGGCTAGATGAGACATTCTAATGTAAAGGCCTTGCTAGGCTCACAACATTAACACAAGACAATAAACTTAGTTTCAGTTTCAGCATTGATCTTTATAATAACAAACCTTTCAGGCTAGAAAATGTTTGCCTTTCTTTCTCTCTTTTCCTCCCTGTCTCCTCCTTGGGACCCACTGGCCTCCTTATCAAATCTGCCTATTAACCACTTTCAGTACCATTCACTTGGAAAATTGTGAATGATGTCCTTTGGATTTGTGCAATATGGCAGCCTGGATTCTTGTTAAATAACCTCTTTTTCTGAATGGTAATAATTTGCTTTGGACTTTTTTGCATTTAAAGTAAATGCAAGAGTATTGAAGGGACAGTGCCATCTGAGCTGAGACAGCGCTCCCACCTCAGTTTCCAGGGCTTCATTCCCATCATTTTTATTGTCCTCACCATGTGGTATTACATTTTTGTTTCCAGGCCCATGCCACTCCTCAACGGTAGGGGAGAACAGATGATGGCAGAGGAGAATGTTCCATTGTTTTTTAGCATGAAGACATAGGCTGTGTGGAAGAGTAGGGGGAAAGGGCAGGTTCCCTCAAGTGGTGATTGTCTAAAAGCACAAAGCTGTATTCATGCATCTGTGTGATGGCCTAGAAAACCATGGAGTATCCAGGGCTTTGTATACGCTGACAGAGGGAATGAAGAGCACATCCCAATTAAGAGGTTAGTTTGATAAGGACTGATACCTAAAAGAAACCTCCTTTAACTTTCAAATGCCTTTGGGAAAGTTTATAGAGAAACTCTTATAGTTTTCTTGAGCAGAGTGTTTATTTTATTGTTACTGAGTTTTTCAGTTCAAGTATAGTTGCTGTACAATATGGTATAAGTGTACAATTTGTGTGTGAAAGTATTAATTGCTCAGTCATGTCCAGCTCTTTGCAACCTCATGGACTGTAGCCTGCCAGGCTCCTTTGTCCATAGGATTCTCCAGGCAAGAATACTGGAGTGGGTAGCCATTCCTTTCTCCAACGGATTTTTCTGATCCAGGGACCGAACTTAGGTCTCCAGTATTGCAGGCAGATTCTTTATCATCTGAGCTTTATCATCATCTTTATCATCTGAGCAAAAGTATTTTACAAATTTTTTCAGATTATATTCCATTTATAGCTATAAAATATTGTCTTTGTTGTACTATATGTACTTGTAGCTTATTTTATACCTAGAAGTTTGTACTCTTAAACCCCTAACCCTGTATTGGCCTTCTTTCCTTCCCTCTCTGAACTGGTGACCTCTAGTCAGTTCTCCACATCTGTGAGCTTGCTCTTTTTTGTTATATGAACTCGTTTGTTGTATTTTTCAGATTTCTAATTTAACTTAGACAGTATTCCTTTTTGTACAGTCAGTCTCTTAACAGTAAGTAATATTATGGTATGAATGGATTAGTTAAATCATGCAATTCCTTGCTGGCCACCTGGGAGAAGGGTGTGAGGTGGGGAGTGGTGCCTTGAAAATCAAGAGTAGGGGACACCTCAGTTGGGCTTCATTCCCATCATTTTTATTGTCCTCACCATGTGGTATTACATTTTTGTTTCCAGGCCCATGCCACTCCTCAACGGTAGGGGAGAACAGATGATGGCAGAGGAGAATGTTCCATTGTTTTTTAGCATGAAGACATAGGCTGTGTGGAAGAGTAGGGGGAAAGGGCAGGTTCCCTCAAGTGGTGATTGTCTAAAAGCACAAAGCTGTATTCATGCATCTGTGTGATGGCCTAGAAAACCATGGAGTATCCAGGGCTTTGTATACGCTGACAGAGGGAATGAAGAGCACATCCCAATTAAGAGGTTAGTTTGATAAGGACTGATACCTAAAAGAAACCTCCTTTAACTTTCAAATGCCTTTGGGAAAGTTTATAGAGAAACTCTTATAGTTTTCTTGAGCAGAGTGTTTATTTTATTGTTACTGAGTTTTTCAGTTCAAGTATAGTTGCTGTACAATATGGTATAAGTGTACAATTTGTGTGTGAAAGTATTAATTGCTCAGTCATGTCCAGCTCTTTGCAACCTCATGGACTGTAGCCTGCCAGGCTCCTTTGTCCATAGGATTCTCCAGGCAAGAATACTGGAGTGGGTAGCCATTCCTTTCTCCAACGGATTTTTCTGATCCAGGGACCGAACTTAGGTCTCCAGTATTGCAGGCAGATTCTTTATCATCTGAGCTTTATCATCATCTTTATCATCTGAGCAAAAGTATTTTACAAATTTTTTCAGATTATATTCCATTTATAGCTATAAAATATTGTCTTTGTTGTACTATATGTACTTGTAGCTTATTTTATACCTAGAAGTTTGTACTCTTAAACCCCTAACCCTGTATTGGCCTTCTTTCCTTCCCTCTCTGAACTGGTGACCTCTAGTCAGTTCTCCACATCTGTGAGCTTGCTCTTTTTTGTTATATGAACTCGTTTGTTGTATTTTTCAGATTTCTAATTTAACTTAGACAGTATTCCTTTTTGTACAGTCAGTCTCTTAACAGTAAGTAATATTATGGTATGAATGGATTAGTTAAATCATGCAATTCCTTGCTGGCCACCTGGGAGAAGGGTGTGAGGTGGGGAGTGGGTGCCTTGAAAATCAGCCAGCGGGTTACCTATATGGGGTTTTTGACTTGTCAGAGAGCAGCAGAGGTGAGGGAGATAGTACCTGTAGAGAAGGGAGGAGCTCAGAAAGTTGGGGCTTTGGACGCAAAGGTAATGTTGCCTAACTTTACAATTTTGGTAAGGTTTTTTTTTTCCCTGCAGGGCAGGAAGTACTGATAGACAACCCCCTTGATAGGGTCTTATCTGTATCTTATGCACCTCCTGGTCCATGCTTCTTACCAGTTCATTTGTACAAACACCTTGAGGCTATTTCCTGGTTAAAGCCACAGAAGTTCTGAAAATTTGACTTTAACAAAGAGGGATAGAAAGGTGATTCATGGGCTCTGGAGGAGCTCTGAAGAGCCAGACCTGCCAATGACTCATAGTTTAAAGAAAACTTTGTCAAATAGGATCAGGGTAACCAGCTCCCGGGGATTTGTGTGAATCTACCTGGCCCCAGGGTTCAAGTCACTATTTCCTGCCCTGTATTTTGTGGTAGGCCATGGGGCACTGATACCTGGATCTGTGGAAGAAAGGAGTATTGAAAGAGACCAGGTTTTTTTGTTTTGTTTTGTTTTTCGTTTTTCTGGTTGTGGAGGCATGGCTTGAGGGAGACACAGAGACTTGAACCAGGATGGGATGAACAGAATCTGATGCCTCAGTTGCCAATTGAACCCATGCTGAAAGGGAGATGCACAAACTTCTCCTAGAGAGGATCATTGGGATGATCTGAGAGAGGAGACTTGAAGCTTGTGTGTAAGCTCATATCATGAGTTCATTTTTTATTTTCCTCAGAAGGTAAATTCTGACCAAGTTCTTGCAAAGGCCTTAACAGCACTTGCTTATTCCAACTTGGTGGATGAGATACTGTATTGGCCTTCTTTCCTTCCCTCTCTGAACTGGTGACCTCTAGTCAGTTCTCCACATCTGTGAGCTTGCTCTTTTTTGTTATATGAACTCGTTTGTTGTATTTTTCAGATTTCTAATTTAACTTAGACAGTATTCCTTTTTGTACAGTCAGTCTCTTAACAGTAAGTAATATTATGGTATGAATGGATTAGTTAAATCATGCAATTCCTTGCTGGCCACCTGGGAGAAGGGTGTGAGGTGGGGAGTGGGTGCCTTGAAAATCAGCCAGCGGGTTACCTATATGGGGTTTTTGACTTGTCAGAGAGCAGCAGAGGTGAGGGAGATAGTACCTGTAGAGAAGGGAGGAGCTCAGAAAGTTGGGGCTTTGGACGCAAAGGTAATGTTGCCTAACTTTACAATTTTGGTAAGGTTTTTTTTTTCCCTGCAGGGCAGGAAGTACTGATAGACAACCCCCTTGATAGGGTCTTATCTGTATCTTATGCACCTCCTGGTCCATGCTTCTTACCAGTTCATTTGTACAAACACCTTGAGGCTATTTCCTGGTTAAAGCCACAGAAGTTCTGAAAATTTGACTTTAACAAAGAGGGATAGAAAGGTGATTCATGGGCTCTGGAGGAGCTCTGAAGAGCCAGACCTGCCAATGACTCATAGTTTAAAGAAAACTTTGTCAAATAGGATCAGGGTAACCAGCTCCCGGGGATTTGTGTGAATCTACCTGGCCCCAGGGTTCAAGTCACTATTTCCTGCCCTGTATTTTGTGGTAGGCCATGGGGCACTGATACCTGGATCTGTGGAAGAAAGGAGTATTGAAAGAGACCAGGTTTTTTTGTTTTGTTTTGTTTTTCGTTTTTCTGGTTGTGGAGGCATGGCTTGAGGGAGACACAGAGACTTGAACCAGGATGGGATGAACAGAATCTGATGCCTCAGTTGCCAATTGAACCCATGCTGAAAGGGAGATGCACAAACTTCTCCCTAGAGAGGATCATTGGGATGATCTGAGAGAGGAGACTTGAAGCTTGTGTGTAAGCTCATATCATGAGTTCATTTTTTATTTTCCTCAGAAGGTAAATTCTGACCAAGTTCTTGCAAAGGCCTTAACAGCACTTGCTTATTCCAACTTGGTGGATGAGATACTGTGATGGTTAATTTTATGTGCTAACTTGACTGGAACGTGGAACTGAGATATATGGTCAAACATTGCTTTGTATATTTCTGTGAGGCTAGTTTTTGGATGTGGTTGATATTGAAATCAGTGGACTCGGAGTGAAGTCCTCCATAAGTGGGCAGACTTCATTTAGTCAGTTGAAGGCTTTCGTAAAACAAAACTGATCCCTGCTGAGCAAGAAGGAATTCTGTGGGCAGACAGCTTTTGGACTTTACACCTTTGGCTCACCCTGAAGATTTTCGACTTGACAGTCTCCACAATCGTATGAATCAATCCTTTAAAATCTTTCAATGTTTCTCACTTTAGTTGTGTGTTCACAGAAGGTGGGCTCAGGAGTTTCGCTCGTTAGTGATCCATACTGACGGAGTCTTCTTTGACTGAGGGACCCTAGTCATCACGGCAAGGGGAGGAGGAAATGTCTGCCTCTTAAAGCTCCCACCTGAATGGGGAAGAACCCATCCATTCCTATTTGTCTATTGTCAGTCTCACAGCAGACTTTTATTTCAGAGTGGGCAGAGGAAGTGGAATCCTGCCTCGGTACCCTAAAGGAAAACAGGAATTCTTTCTAAAATACTCACCAGTCCCTCATTCATCTCTTATTTCTGTACATAAAAAGGATTGTTTTATGGGCCTTTCCACTCACCTGAGATTGGGTGGGTGGAAACTTGGACCGTCTGGGTAATTTTCCTGCCTGAGAAAGAATTCCACATGGAGGAAAGTAGACCTGAGATGAATTCTAATAGTCTGTTTTCTGAGGTCCTGGATCCAGTTGTTTCTGAAGCTACCCCTGAGTTTCAAGTGTTAGGAAATAATATAACCCACATGTTTGGTGTTCTTGAACTGGTTTGTATTGGGTTTCCATCACTTGTCAACACAAGTTTCTGGACTAATAGAGTGATGATAGAAAACAAATTGATTTCTAGATTCTCTAATACTCACTGGTCCTTGAACACCTGCTTTCCTCTTCTATTTAAACACTTGTAATGGTCTTTAGGCTTAAAACCTTGCCTTTTCCTTCTATTGATAAGCCAGAGTTTTTCTTCCACTCCATTTGGTTACTACCACCATGACAAAGTGATCCCTCCTCTGTCTTCAGTCCAAATCAATCTCTTTCTTTCTGTGCTATTATAGTAATGCATTTGAACTTCTGTTACATATTCTTCCATTCCATTTTCAGTTGTCATATTCTGTCTTGTACTAACCAATGCTTGTGGAGCACTTATTGTATAAAGGATCCTTTACATTCCTGCAGACATAAATTCTTTGATTCTTCACATAACCCTGTGGGGCTGAAGCTGTCATTCCTAGGTGACGCATAAGCTGAAGTTTAGAAAAGTTGAATGATTTCCCTTAGATCAGCCATCCCCAACCTTCTTGTCACCAAGGAAGGACTGGTTTCACAGAATACAATTTTTCCACGGACCAGAGGTGGACGTTGATTTTGGAATAATTCAAGCACATTGCATTTATTGTACACTTTATTCCTATTATTATTATTACATTAGCTCCAGCTCAGATTATCAGGAATCCTGGAGAGGTTGGGGACCCCTCCATTAGATCACATACCTGAGAGTTGAGATTTAGGATCCAGGAGACCTGGCCCAGAGTCTCACAGCACTTTTATTTCAGAGTGGGCAGAGGAAGTGGAATCCTGCCTCGGTACCCTAAAGGAAAACAGGAATTCTTTCTAAAATACTCACCAGTCCCTCATTCATCTCTTATTTCTGTACATAAAAGGATTGTTTTATGGGCCTTTCCACTCACCTGAGATTGGGTGGGTGGAAACTTGGACCGTCTGGGTAATTTTCCTGCCTGAGAAAGAATTCCACATGGAGGAAAGTAGACCTGAGATGAATTCTAATAGTCTGTTTTCTGAGGTCCTGGATCCAGTTGTTTCTGAAGCTACCCCTGAGTTTCAAGTGTTAGGAAATAATATAACCCACATGTTTGGTGTTCTTGAACTGGTTTGTATTGGGTTTCCATCACTTGTCAACACAAGTTTCTGGACTAATAGAGTGATGATAGAAAACAAATTGATTTCTAGATTCTCTAATACTCACTGGTCCTTGAACACCTGCTTTCCTCTTCTATTTAAACACTTGTAATGGTCTTTAGGCTTAAAACCTTGCCTTTTCCTTCTATTGATAAGCCAGAGTTTTTCTTCCACTCCATTTGGTTACTACCACCATGACAAAGTGATCCCTCCTCTGTCTTCAGTCCAAATCAATCTCTTTCTTTCTGTGCTATTATAGTAATGCATTTGAACTTCTGTTACATATTCTTCCATTCCATTTTCAGTTGTCATATTCTGTCTTGTACTAACCAATGCTTGTGGAGCACTTATTGTATAAAGGATCCTTTACATTCCTGCAGACATAAATTCTTTGATTCTTCACATAACCCTGTGGGGCTGAAGCTGTCATTCCTAGGTGACGCATAAGCTGAAGTTTAGAAAAGTTGAATGATTTCCCTTAGATCAGCCATCCCCAACCTTCTTGTCACCAAGGAAGGACTGGTTTCACAGAATACAATTTTTCCACGGACCAGAGGTGGACGTTGATTTTGGAATAATTCAAGCACATTGCATTTATTGTACACTTTATTCCTATTATTATTATTACATTAGCTCCAGCTCAGATTATCAGGAATCCTGGAGAGGTTGGGGACCCCTCCATTAGATCACATACCTGAGAGTTGAGATTTAGGATCCAGGAGACCTGGCCCAGAGCTCACACCTTCTGCCTTTATAGTTACTTAGAGACCTTGATTGTCTCCTTGATCAGACTCCATATCCTGTCTGCTAGAAATCTTACACTCACATTGGGGATCACACTTAGCAAGTGCACAGGATCTTACAGTCTGCTATGTGAGTGCTGACTTCATTTCTGCCTTTACCTTATGCTTCTTGTCCTCATTTTTCTCCTTATTTCCTCACCAACTTATTCTAAGTTTTATTTTCCCTTATTGTAGCATTTACTTTTTTTTTTTTTTAAGCCAACTTAATCCTTTTCAGGTGCAGTAATAAATAAACCAAGGTCAAATGCTAGATTGTTAGTTCCTTAAGGATAGGGACTGACAGTAAGGGAAAATTATTTCCTCTACCCTTCTTGGATTCTTGTATGGTTGGACTACTAATAAAATAGACACAAGAGAGATTGACAGTAAGAAAAAGAAACACATTTTAATTTGTGTGCAGTTATGTCTGGTAGAAATGGGACCTTAAGACATGGCCAAAGCAGTCAGGCTTCATGCTCTTTAGACCAAAAAAAAAAAAAAAGTTCTTTTGTGTGTATGAGGAATTGACAAGACAAAGAGATTTAAGTTTTGAGTGCTCAATTAGTGAATAATGCAAGCAGAAAATAGGCTTGGCATAGTGAATGAAAGAAGTAACGAAATTTGCTTATATAGGCTGGTAAAGACTCTGATGCTGGGAAAGATTGAAGGCAGGAGGAGAAGGGGGCAACAGAAGATGAAATGGTTGGACGGCAGCATTGATTCAGTGGATGTAAACTTGGGCAAACTCAGGGAGATGTTGAGGGACAGAGAGGCCTGTCACGCTGCAGTCCATGGGGCCGCAAGGAGTCAGACGTGACTTGGTGACTAAACAAGCAGGCCAGAATTCCATATCTCTGGTGACAAAGGTTTCTGTCCATCTCCAGATGCAGAGATGGCACATTTCACAGGGGAGATTAATTTGCTGCTTTCAGGGAGACAGAGAGGAGGGTCTGAGTGTTCTCTTACAATGATTCTTTCTTAAGTAACTTTAATTCACAATAACCAATGTGCCATTGTGGCATATTTGGGGGCAGCTCCCTCTGAGTCCCAACACAGTCAACTTTGTTTATTTTAACATTTTATGTAGATTTTAGTTCATTTCTCCTGAACTCAGAAAATGTGTTTTGAATTCATTTGAGATGAAGCCTCCAGGTTTAGAGGTTTAAGAAGTGTCAGGTGTAAGGAAGGATCCTGTAGTGTGACTATGCCTAAAATTCCAACCCAGGGGGGTGTGGTGAGAGTGTTGGCAGAGTGTGATGGGGGTGGTACTTTCTCTTGGCTGTACCTTAGAGAATATAATAAAACATAGTGCTGCAGCAGAAAAGAATCTGCCCGGTTTTCTGGAGAGCTGAATATTTTACCTTCAACAACATTCTGAATTCCTTGTGGAGACTAGAAACTATTAATATTTTTGAGTCTCTCAGTCACCCAGGAAGAAGTAAGGTGCTGACTGGCAAGAAGGGCTGAGGTGTCTTTATTACAGCCCTTCAGGTGTGTGACTTGTTGCTGTGAAGGAATGGATTCCCATGGGAGCCACCCTCTCAGCCTGTTCTGTGCTGAGCCCTCCTCTGAGAAAAATTAGAAACTTATTTTCTTTCACTGTGAGGCATTTCAGACACAACTCGAGCTGAATTGCCTGTGTTTTGAGTGCTCAATTAGTGAATAATGCAAGAAAAACTTGGCATAGTGAATGAAAGAAGTAACGAAATTTGCTTATATAGGCTGGTAAAGACTCTGATGCTGGGAAAGATTGAAGGCAGGAGGAGAAGGGGGCAACAGAAGATGAAATGGTTGGACGGCAGCATTGATTCAGTGGATGTAAACTTGGGCAAACTCAGGGAGATGTTGAGGGACAGAGAGGCCTGTCACGCTGCAGTCCATGGGGCCGCAAGGAGTCAGACGTGACTTGGTGACTAAACAAGCAGGCCAGAATTCCATATCTCTGGTGACAAAGGTTTCTGTCCATCTCCAGATGCAGAGATGGCACATTTCACAGGGGAGATTAATTTGCTGCTTTCAGGGAGACAGAGAGGAGGGTCTGAGTGTTCTCTTACAATGATTCTTTCTTAAGTAACTTTAATTCACAATAACCAATGTGCCATTGTGGCATATTTGGGGGCAGCTCCCTCTGAGTCCCAACACAGTCAACTTTGTTTATTTTAACATTTTATGTAGATTTTAGTTCATTTCTCCTGAACTCAGAAAATGTGTTTTGAATTCATTTGAGATGAAGCCTCCAGGTTTAGAGGTTTAAGAAGTGTCAGGTGTAAGGAAGGATCCTGTAGTGTGACTATGCCTAAAATTCCAACCCAGGGGGGTGTGGTGAGAGTGTTGGCAGAGTGTGATGGGGGTGGTACTTTCTCTTGGCTGTACCTTAGAGAATATAATAAAACATAGTGCTGCAGCAGAAAAGAATCTGCCCGGTTTTCTGGAGAGCTGAATATTTTACCTTCAACAACATTCTGAATTCCTTGTGGAGACTAGAAACTATTAATATTTTTGAGTCTCTCAGTCACCCAGGAAGAAGTAAGGTGCTGACTGGCAAGAAGGGCTGAGGTGTCTTTTATTACAGCCCTTCAGGTGTGTGACTTGTTGCTGTGAAGGAATGGATTCCCATGGGAGCCACCCTCTCAGCCTGTTCTGTGCTGAGCCCTCCTCTGAGAAAAATTAGAAACTTATTTTCTTTCACTGTGAGGCATTTCAGACACAACTCGAGCTGAATTGCCTGTGTTCATGCTCAATTTACAGCTAGGTTTAGGAAAGCAGCCACGTTTGGTCAGCTCTGTGAGAACATGGCAGCTTCTGAGGAAACAGCTCTTCTGGAAGTGTATAAAGAGCAGGAAGGACGACAAGAGAGAAGGCACAGTCCGGCAGCAGGAGCCCGTGTTGTCACTCTCTCAGAGCTGCCTCCGTCTTTCTCTCTTCTGCCTCTGACACAATGCTGCTGTTCGAGCACTTTCCACAATCTTGCAGTCATTCAATTTTATCTCAAAACATTTCCCTGGATGCCTGCTGTGTGCCAGGCCCTGTGCTAGATCCTGGGGCAGTCAGGAGACATAGAAAGGCTGCTCTGATGGAGTGAATTTGTCATTTGGAGAATGATTGTTGCTAGTGTTTTGAGCACAGTTGGCTGACAGGGATCAGTAAACACCAAAGTAGCAATATAGAGTCATTTGCATGGGGAATGTTGACTTATTATGTATGTATATCTGGGTGAAGAGAGAGGAATACGGTGACCCATTTAAAAGTTCCTTGCATGGGTGTTTCAGAATACTCAACTTTTAAATAAGCCACTCTCTGAAGTCAGCTGTCTGGAGAATAAAATAGATAGGAAAATAAACAGCTGGCTGAAGTTCAGGAACAATTCCTGCCTATCCACAGGCAGTGTAGACAGGGCCATCTCTTGTGGTTGTGTGGTTTTGTAGTTCTATGTACTGTTTACTAAAGTCTCTTCCTCTCTGTTTCTTCATTATGTTTCTCTCAATCCCAATCTTTTCCCCATATGTCCCCCAAGATATGGCTCCCTTACAATACCAGTTCTTCTTTTGAGCTGAAATAGGGATGATCCCATATGGAAAAAAACAGGAATTGTGACATTGAGTTCCAGCTGCCCAGACTGCCTACTTGAGACTCAGACCAACAAAAGAGATTGCCTTTGGTAGGATGGAGAGAAGCCAGACTACTGTATGGAAAAACACTGGTACTTTTTAACTAAGATCCAAAGAGTATTTGTGGGCGGTGAGTTGCTAGTTGAAAATAGTATAGTTTATCCCTCTCAAAGGTTATTATTTAGATAAGAAAACCACATCTCCATAAGCCTCACTGAGACAGTAGTGGGGGAGATAAAGGCACACTGTGTGTGTTCTGATGAATCATAGGCAGGAAAAGGATGGGATACACCAACGGGGTACTTGAAGGGAGTTAAGTAGAGTCCTAGGACTAGGGGAAACCAACAAGGATGATGCAGCACCTGAGATTCAGGGGATGGCAGCACTCTTAGCCCTGAGAGGTCAAGGGAAGAAAGGAACCATGGGAGCTTGGAGGAAGGAATCCAGTAAGGATTCCAAAAAATAAACTCTGATCTCTCTCTGATTTCTTGCTGGCCTCTCTCATTAACTGACTTTATTCATCAATAAAGTCATCTCCCAGAGCACAAAGCAAGATGGAGAAACATGGAGGGCACCCCTGGAAGGGCAAAGGGAAAAATAAAAAATAGCTTGCCTATAGGGAAGCAAAGGAATATAGCCAAAGGGCAACAGGATTATCAATGAGAAGCTGTGAGGAATCCAGTAAATTAAAAATCAAAACGGTGACCCATTTAAAAGTTCCTTGCATGGGTGTTTCAGAATACTCAACTTTTAAATAAGCCACTCTCTGAAGTCAGCTGTCTGGAGAATAAAATAGATAGGAAAATAAACAGCTGGCTGAAGTTCAGGAACAATTCCTGCCTATCCACAGGCAGTGTAGACAGGGCCATCTCTTGTGGTTGTGTGGTTTTGTAGTTCTATGTACTGTTTACTAAAGTCTCTTCCTCTCTGTTTCTTCATTATGTTTCTCTCAATCCCAATCTTTTCCCCATATGTCCCCCAAGATATGGCTCCCTTACAATACCAGTTCTTCTTTTGAGCTGAAATAGGGATGATCCCATAGGGAAAAAAAACAGGAATTGTGACATTGAGTTCCAGCTGCCCAGACTGCCTACTTGAGACTCAGACCAACAAAAGAGATTGCCTTTGGTAGGATGGAGAGAAGCCAGACTACTGTATGGAAAAACACTGGTACTTTTTAACTAAGATCCAAAGAGTATTTGTGGGCGGTGAGTTGCTAGTTGAAAATAGTATAGTTTATCCCTCTCAAAGGTTATTATTTAGATAAGAAAACCACATCTCCATAAGCCTCACTGAGACAGTAGTGGGGGAGATAAAGGCACACTGTGTGTGTTCTGATGAATCATAGGCAGGAAAAGGATGGGATACACCAACGGGGTACTTGAAGGGAGTTAAGTAGAGTCCTAGGACTAGGGGAAACCAACAAGGATGATGCAGCACCTGAGATTCAGGGGATGGCAGCACTCTTAGCCCTGAGAGGTCAAGGGAAGAAAGGAACCATGGGAGCTTGGAGGAAGGAATCCAGTAAGGATTCCAAAAAATAAACTCTGATCTCTCTCTGATTTCTTGCTGGCCTCTCTCATTAACTGACTTTATTCATCAATAAAGTCATCTCCCAGAGCACAAAGCAAGATGGAGAAACATGGAGGGCACCCCTGGAAGGGCAAAGGGAAAAATAAAAAATAGCTTGCCTATAGGGAAGCAAAGGAATATAGCCAAAGGGCAACAGGATTATCAATGAGAAGCTGTGAGTTTTGTTATCAGCTCTGCCATGTACTTGTCACTTGGCTTTGGGAAACCAGGCTATCCCCTGAACCTCAGTTTTGCCAGTTATAGCAAGGGAAGAGATGGTCTTTGGCTTGTGAGGCCAAATGAGTTATGAGATGGTACTTTATGAATAATGCTCTTTGAAGGGAAGAGACATTATAAAAATTCACCAACAGCAAAACTGGCATTTAATCCAGTTTATTTTTTATGGTGTGGATATAATTTGCCATGGTAGCACCCTCATCTTCCATCTTTGGCTTTGTTGCAAAGCAGAAATAAACAGCCCACAGGATATCAGGTAAGTATTTTCATCTCCACTTTAATATGTGCTCTGCTAGGTCCTCCTCTTATTCAACATGAAAAGGAGGAAGGGCACACTAGTCATTAGTAGAGGAGAATTTAGGGGATCTGTTCTACCTTGTCTGCTCTGACACACATGGAAATGGTCTTTGGATTGGGAGCAATGCATACATCTTGACGCCATTGTTGAAGAGGGAGGAAGCCGTGGGAAAATGTTCTCTACATTATTCAACATTTAGCCAATAGTTGATCCTCACCTCTAGAAATTAAAAAAATATTGTATTTTCCATACCTCAGTGCTGCAGATACCTACTGGGATATGTGCTCAGCCTATGACCCTTCTCTGAAAACTGCCTCTGGAGGTCCTGGCAGCCTTGTTGTCACTGTGGGGTCTTTGAACTTGGGTTGGGAGCTGAGTGCAGTTATCTCGGCCACCTCTGTGAAGGAGCAGAGGAGCCGGTCTCCTGGGAGGCAATGGAGCCGCTGTACAAAGAAATGAATGGAGGAGAGTGTGGGAAACTGATGGGAGAGTGTGACGGAGCACACGTGGGAATGAAGACTGTGTGTAAGAAGGAGGCCAGCACTTTGGCTCTTGGAGGTGCTCTACTTTGGGTCTTGTCTTGAGGACCCACTCCAGGAAGACCACCTTTCCCCCAGCATGGCTGCCATGAGGATATCTGATGCTAGTGGCTGAAGGAATTCCAAAAAGCATAGGCTTATGGAGATGGCACCCCTGGGGATGTGGGGAAAAGTTTGAGAAAACAAGCCACAGGCTCTCTTTCATTCTGAAGAACTTTGTTTCCTTCTCTTGGCCCCTTCAGAGAAAACTCTTCACTCAGAAAATGAAAGGTCATGGACAGTGGCTCCCAGAGGGAATCACTCCTCAAGGTTTGGGAAGTGGGAAACCCTCTCTGCTGAACACATAGAAAACCTCCAGCCCAGTGATCCTTCCAATTTCACAATTACATGAAATTACCAATAAAAACCCTTCTGCCATAAAACAGTGTGAACTTATCTACCTCCTGAGAATATTTACAATCAACGGCTTTAGAGTGTCAATTAAGTCCTCCACACATTACTTTTCAGCCTCTCTTTTAAACATCCACCCTTTTTGACTTTGTACATTCAGAGCAACAACAGAAATTATCCTTTAATTAAGCCAATCTTACACTTTTCTCAACCACTTCTGTGCAAATCCACATGCCAATTGAAGAAAGGCTTCGTGGAGTTTGTGTTTGTTCCAATAAAAATCATCTATTTGGTTCATTATTCTTTCTAATAATAATAGTAATAAAATAATCCCTCATGTGTTTACATACCTCTGGTTACAAAACTGATTCTCAATCAACCTTTATAATTGTGCCATGAGGTAGAGGCCACTGAGACTTTCATTTACTTTACTTTTATTTATCTTAACAGTGACACCTTCCATAAATAAAGGGCTTAATTTTCCATTGGGCACTGTGCCAAGTCTTTTCAGGCAGGTTGTCATTTAAAGCTCAATGAGCCCAAGGAAGTTAGTATTTGTCAGGTTTACAGATTAGAAACCTGGAGGGCAAGCAACTTGTTAAAGGTAGTATAGCTGGTAAATGGTGGGCTCAGGGTGTGAAGTTGGATCTGGAGTTGTGCTCTTAACCGTATTTAACACAAGCAACTTCTCACCCTTGTACTTGCCATTTTTCAGTCATCTTGGTGAAACACACTTTTCATTAAAAATGATTTGTCTGATAATAGTCATTTATTGATCAAATCTACTCATCCATGATTCTTTTAACAAACGTTTATTAATTGCCTCCTATTGTGTTTGCATTATATGCGATGTTTTTCCTGTTTTAGCTTGTCAACTCTTCAAAAAATTCCTGAGTGAAGTATGACCATCCTCATTTCATAAGAAAAGACAGTGACTCTCAGATTTCACTGCCCCAAATCGCTAAGTAGTAAATCTTGAATTTGAACTTGGACCTACAGAACTGCAAAGCTGTGTTCTTTCTATCACTGAGAAAATGGGGATTGGGATTGGTTTACCCACTGAACTGGATCTTAAGGGACTCAAAGCAACTTCTCTCTAGTCTTCTTTCCACTGACTCCAGGACCTCTTCATCCTTATTTGCTAAAATGGTGATACGTCAGGCCTGGGAACTTGACCCAAAAGGACCGGGAACTGGTCATAAAGCGGGGGACTTTTAATATTACAATCAACGGCTTTAGAGTGTCAATTAAGTCCTCCACACATTACTTTTCAGCCTCTCTTTAAACATCCACCCTTTTTGACTTTGTACATTCAGAGCAACAACAGAAATTATCCTTTAATTAAGCCAATCTTACACTTTTCTCAACCACTTCTGTGCAAATCCACATGCCAATTGAAGAAAGGCTTCGTGGAGTTTGTGTTTGTTCCAATAAAAATCATCTATTTGGTTCATTATTCTTTCTAATAATAATAGTAATAAAATAATCCCTCATGTGTTTACATACCTCTGGTTACAAAACTGATTCTCAATCAACCTTTATAATTGTGCCATGAGGTAGAGGCCACTGAGACTTTCATTTACTTTACTTTTATTTATCTTAACAGTGACACCTTCCATAAATAAAGGGCTTAATTTTCCATTGGGCACTGTGCCAAGTCTTTTCAGGCAGGTTGTCATTTAAAGCTCAATGAGCCCAAGGAAGTTAGTATTTGTCAGGTTTACAGATTAGAAACCTGGAGGGCAAGCAACTTGTTAAAGGTAGTATAGCTGGTAAATGGTGGGCTCAGGGTGTGAAGTTGGATCTGGAGTTGTGCTCTTAACCGTATTTAACACAAGCAACTTCTCACCCTTGTACTTGCCATTTTTCAGTCATCTTGGTGAAACACACTTTTCATTAAAAATGATTTGTCTGATAATAGTCATTTATTGATCAAATCTACTCATCCATGATTCTTTTAACAAACGTTTATTAATTGCCTCCTATTGTGTTTGCATTATATGCGATGTTTTTCCTGTTTTAGCTTGTCAACTCTTCAAAAAATTCCTGAGTGAAGTATGACCATCCTCATTTCATAAGAAAAGACAGTGACTCTCAGATTTCACTGCCCCAAATCGCTAAGTAGTAAATCTTGAATTTGAACTTGGACCTACAGAACTGCAAAGCTGTGTTCTTTCTATCACTGAGAAAATGGGGATTGGGATTGGTTTACCCACTGAACTGGATCTTAAGGGACTCAAAGCAACTTCTCTCTAGTCTTCTTTCCACTGACTCCAGGACCTCTTCATCCTTATTTGCTAAAATGGTGATACGTCAGGCCTGGGGAAAACTGTGTGGACCATTTTTATTGGTATTATATCTTTGGAATGAAATGGACCAGTGACGGGACAATGTAGGGCTGTGTGTCCAGTGAGAAGACCCAGGAATGGGTTGCTATTTGCTTAGGAAGGTGGACTAATGGGGATGGAAGGGTAAGTGGGAAGAGGTGACCAGGTAAGAAGGAAATAGAATGTAGAAAAATAACATGAGGTCAAGAATGGGAGCCGAGTATCTTGAAATATGCGGGCTGGTTGCTGACAGTGAGTCAGCATGAATTAAGGAATGAGATTCAGGGTGAGAGAGGCTAGGTCAAACAAGCAATTTCTTTCGTGGTTTCGTTGGGGGTTAGAAATAAAAACCTCATCATTAACTAAACACAACACTAACATGAAGGGGTGAAATAATTTATCCTTAAATAACAGGCTGACCTATTCAGAATTGTAACTTTAATGTAAGACTAACCTTTGAAAATAGATCAAGTGATATAAATTATTAAGGAGAAGACATTCATCAGATAGATGGTGTCTATTAGTAATTTTATGCATGAAGAGTTATCTCCTGGAGTACAGTTGGGCTGCTTCTGCGGAGAAAAAAAATGAAGAACCCAGTTACCCTTTCGTGACATGTGAAGCTGATTTTAATCAGTATTTCTCCTGTCAAGTGAAATGAAAAGACTGAAATATGATCTCTTGCTTGGATGTACATTCACTGCCTCCCACCTCCTTCCGGCAGCTGCACCAGGAGTTCTACTGACATGGAAAAACTGGAGATACACATTTTAAGCAGTTTTTTCCTCCAGTTCTGAGGGGAAAATATATAATTCAGTTGGTCAAAGCACAAAATACTGGAGACTCTTCTAGATGCCTATGACTAGGCTGAGTGTTGTGTGAGAGAGGGTAGTAGAGTCTAAGACACTTCTTGTTTTCAGGGAGTATTAATGCAGATTTGCAAGGACCTAAATTAAATGCAACCCTGCAAGTTGACTTATAAGATGTAAGTTTGGGGAACTCAAAGAGCCTCAAAGAGCTTCTTTGTATATAAAATAGATACAGTGTTCTTACCTATCTCATGGAGTTATTGTGAGGACTCATGGGGTTATGTCTGGAAAGAACAGCTCACAGAGCCAAGTATATATTAACTATATCCAGGGTTAATAAATATTGAGCAAACTGTAGTGCTAGAGAAGACCCTTGAGTGTCTTCTCTTGGACAGAAAGCAGATCAAACCAATTAATCCTAAAGAAAATCAACACTGAATATTCAGTCAAAAAGACTGATGCTGAAGCTCCAAAACTTAGGCCACCTGATGAGAAGAGCTGACCCATTGGAAAAGACCTTGATGTTGGGAATGATTGGGAACAGGAGGAAAAGTGGGAGACAGAGGACGAGATGGTTGGATGGCATCACTGACTCAATGGACATGAGTTTGAGTAAACTTTAGGAGATAGAGAAGGACAGGGAAGCCTGGTGTGCTGCAGTCTGTGGTGCTGCAAAGAGCTGGACATGACTGAGCAACTGAACAACAACTGTCTTAAGTTGGGATGAGGGTTGTTTTTCTTCCTAACCACTGTGTAGCACCTTGAGATATTTGGAGTTTGCTCTTTCTCTTAGCTATAGGCTGATGATGTGCACCCAAGCTGTTGAGGAAAGAGACTGTCTGTGTGGGGGAAGTCAGGTGGAGCTGGAGTAGAAGTCTGAGGATCCAGAGAGGTGACTCCTCCTAATGTCTGGGATCAGTAAAGTTCCCCTAGAGCAAGGACAGTGTATGGAATTCCCATGGCACTGGCTATGTAGGGACTGACCCAGATGGTAACTGGGTGGTCAGTGGGTTAGGGCCCCAAGTGATGAGAGGAGGTGGATGTCTTTTTCAAGAGAATCTACAGGCTCTATCACAACACCAGGAATGGTTTCTGATCACCGTCGCATGAACCTTCCAAGTTCATTTACTTCAATGCCAAGCTCCACTGACCTCTCCCCCAATTCCTCCCCTCCTCCTTCCTTGTTTCCACGGTCTGCTCAGTCCTTATTTAGAGGATCAATAGGGGTAGTAATTTCTCTTTCAGTTTTTTTTTTTGAAGGACACAAGATTTGTCCTTAGTTCTTCAGAGCTTAGATGTGTTAACGTCAAAAAGCCTGGCTCTTTATGACTTTAAGATATGCCTTAGAAAATCCAACAGGTTTTCTATGTTTTTCTGTCTCATGAGCCATCCCCTGATGCAAAGAATTCCTTGGACTTAACTGTTTGTGGGGGCAGGCTGGGCAGAAGGCATGGAGATGTCAGGGAAGGAACTCTCTGTACCTCAAGACACTATCCTGCAAAACTTTCTCCTCCTCCTTCCTTTCCCTCTCCTCTTGATTACTGTCATAATTATACCTGCTTTAAAAGTCAACCTATGTTTAGAGAAGTTAATCTTGTGTAAGTTAGGTGTTCCAGGACAGAATTAACAGAACTCAGAGAACAAGCAGTTGGTAACCCTCAGAGAAGAGACACGCAGATTAATTAGGGAAAGCTTCAGATCGTGTTGTCAATCTATGAAAGGAAGAGGGGAGGAGGTGAGATTTGGGAGAATGAACGCCTCAGACCACAGTGCATATCTGATAGACATGGGGAGCTGCGGGGCACAGATTTCTCGTTAGAGAAGTTTCACATTGAGCAGAAATACCTGGGCCCTCATACCCTTGACTGGCCTCTGACACATTGCCTGGAAAAAGCATCAGAAACTTGAGGCAGATTCTGCTGGTGCCCTAGCTCCAAGCTCTCAGACACCTTGACTTCTGCAACAGAGTGACAAATCCCTTCTTGAAGAGGGATTCATATGACACCTGCGTGGCTCTGTACATGCCCATGGCCACATGAACATCAGTGACAGATATAGGGCTGGAACTGATGTCCTGATTCCTGGTCTCTACCCGGACACTCACAATTCTGACTACCACCAGTTGGGGTATAATAGTGCATGGTGTAGACACGGAGAGATGCTGAGATTCAGAGATTTGAGTATCTATGTGGATTATTGCAGCCAAGTACAGACTCCTTTTGAGAATAGTGCCTTCAGGCAGACAAACCAAGTGAAAAAGGAGCCAGAGTACCTACAGCTACAATTATTCAATTTGCCTGACTTCTTGGATAGTGTCACATTCCATGCCAGACTCCCTACCTTGGGAGTTTCATAATGTCTGGTCCAGAAACCCAAGATTTCTAGCCAAGCAGATGCTTGTAAGTCCTGAGGTTTGCTGGAATTATGCTTAAGCAGCAGACCTATGGACAATAAAACATGTTTTCTCCTAATCATTTGGACAGAGTTCAAATGATAGTGAATGCTCTTTCAGAGAGAACAGTTATGACTTAATGGGTGCGACTGAAGTGCTGGTTTCTCTAAAGGTCACCTTAAAGGCGTGATGCAGCAGGCTCCTGGAGCATGGCCAGTCTTAGATGCCACGTGCAAGTTTGAATTGAACTTGCCCCACTACGGGTACTCAGAGTTTCACATTAGCCAAATCAAGGCCAAGTCTTTGTACTGTCATCTGCTTGGAGCTATTCAGATATATTCTCATTTCTGTATTTTGGTAAGAATGGTGATAGCATAAAACAAAAACTAGAAACTTATTGCTCAAGAGCAAATCTTTATGTTGTCAACATTTGCCTGAAAGTGTTCAGATATGCTTTTGGGTAAAAAAGGTACTATTACTCTTGCAGCTCTATAGAATCGTAAACTTCATTAACAGTGCTAATAAGGGAGCGATGGTTAATCTTTTGTTGTTGCTGTCTCATCTTGAAACTGGGTGAGGAAGTATGCTAAAAACATTTGATCGTTTAATCCTTGCAAAACCCCAGGAAGTAGGCAGTGTTTCCTTCATTTTGTTGATCAAGAATTGAGGCTGGAAGAGCTGAGGTGGGGATCCAGCTCATTCCAAAGCTCATCCATTCACTCACTATGCAGTACAGACTCTTTACTGTTTAATAGAATCCAACAACAGCAAAGCCAGAGGGTAATTGGTCCTTTTATAATTGATCCCATGAGGCTCAAAGTTATTGGGGGTCTGAGCTGGCCTCTACTCTCCTGCTCCCCGGTCCCAGCCCCCAGCCCTTTTCCTTGGCTCCACTGATTAAGCCCAGCAGTATTCATGGCTGGAGTTGCCCTTGGTGCCCCCTGGGAATACCAACAGGTCTTTGAGTTCTTTGAGGCCAGTTACAGCCCGGTGCAGCCTCCTGGCTTTCACTTCATTTCAAGATAGCTACTTCTTCCTTCATCAAGGCGTCCCCAAGCCTCTGACACATTGCTAGGAAACTGAACAAGAGAAAATTGTCCAGATGAGGTACGTACATCAGAACTGTCCTCTTAGGTGGTGTGCTTTTGATTTTATTTTCAAATTTCCAAAGCATATAGAAAGTAGCAGCTGTTGCTCCCTATGCCAACAGTCCAAGACTTTATGTGGTGGACAAAAGCTCCTGTAATTAAGAAATAAACTTCTAAAATCACCAAATGATGATCTAAACTGTTGCATGCTACTACACAAAACATTTGGTCAAGATCTCCTTGTTCCTTCTCTCTTCTCCATTTTAGCCTCTGTGTAGTCGTTGCTTCTGTGCATTGTTATTTTTCTCTATAATTTCCGGGAAAGTGAAGGATCAGCAGTTGAAAGATGACTTGGGGAGAGACATTTTTATTGCTTAAATGATTCTTTTCAGGGAGACCTCTGAAGCCAAAGAAGGATCGTTGCAAACCTAAAGGAGCTTGAGAAAATTTACGCCCTCTAAGGTATTTTAAGCCCTCGTAGCTATTTTGAGTGAAAAGGCTTATTTTAGGCACATGGAAACTCCTCTTCCATAAGAGCAGAGCTAGATGCCAGCCAGCTGGTACAGTAGTGGGGAATGCTGGCTCTAGAATCACACATTCTGGATTCAAATCCTGCTCCTACCACCTGCCAGGGGACTTGACCTCCCAGTGCCTCCATTCTTTATCTCACAAAAGAAAGAAGAGTCTCTGTTAAAAATGCCCACCTTGAATATGTTCACCTGTGAGGGTTCAGTGAGTTGCGTTTATGTGCTTATTGAAAGTGACCAAAAACTTGACCCAAAGCCAGAGCCAGAAGGCAGTTTATTGCTACCAAAATGGACGTCTAGGAGTAGAACTAGACTCAGGACTCCCACAGTATTATCAGAACATTACATCTCTTCAGCAGGATGCCAACAATAGCTTCAACCCTCAAAGTTATTGGGGTCTGAGCTGGCCTCTACTCTCCTGCTCCCGGTCCCAGCCCCAGCCCTTTCCTTGGCTCCACTGATTAAGCCCAGCAGTATTCATGGCTGGAGTTGCCCTTGGTGCCCCCTGGGAATACCAACAGGTCTTTGAGTTCTTTGAGGCCAGTTACAGCCCGGTGCAGCCTCCTGGCTTTCACTTCATTTCAAGATAGCTACTTCTTCCTTCATCAAGGCGTCCCCAAGCCTCTGACACATTGCTAGGAAACTGAACAAGAGAAAATTGTCCAGATGAGGTACGTACATCAGAACTGTCCTCTTAGGTGGTGTGCTTTTGATTTTATTTTCAAATTTCCAAAGCATATAGAAAGTAGCAGCTGTTGCTCCCTATGCCAACAGTCCAAGACTTTATGTGGTGGACAAAAGCTCCTGTAATTAAGAAATAAACTTCTAAAATCACCAAATGATGATCTAAACTGTTGCATGCTACTACACAAAACATTTGGTCAAGATCTCCTTGTTCCTTCTCTCTTCTCCATTTTAGCCTCTGTGTAGTCGTTGCTTCTGTGCATTGTTATTTTTCTCTATAATTTCCGGGAAAGTGAAGGATCAGCAGTTGAAAGATGACTTGGGGAGAGACATTTTTATTGCTTAAATGATTCTTTTCAGGGAGACCTCTGAAGCCAAAGAAGGATCGTTGCAAACCTAAAGGAGCTTGAGAAAATTTACGCCCTCTAAGGTATTTTAAGCCCTCGTAGCTATTTTGAGTGAAAAGGCTTATTTTAGGCACATGGAAACTCCTCTTCCATAAGAGCAGAGCTAGATGCCAGCCAGCTGGTACAGTAGTGGGGAATGCTGGCTCTAGAATCACACATTCTGGATTCAAATCCTGCTCCTACCACCTGCCAGGGACTTGACCTCCAAGTGCCTCCATTCTTTATCTCACAAAAGAAAGAAGAGTCTCTGTTAAAAATGCCCACCTTGAATATGTTCACCTGTGAGGGTTCAGTGAGTTGCGTTTATGTGCTTATTGAAAGTGACCAAAAACTTGACCCAAAGCCAGAGCCAGAAGGCAGTTTATTGCTACCAAAATGGACGTCTAGGAGTAGAACTAGACTCAGGACTCCCACAGTATTATCAGAACATTACATCTCTTCAGCAGGATGCCAACAATAGCTTCAACCCTAATATCACTTCAGGGAGAAAGTCTTATTATTGACTCTGACTGGTCATCATGTTCATCTCTGAACCAGCACTGAGGTCAGTCTCGATTCACATGCGATGCTCCAGTTGCTGTAGGCCTGGTCACATGGCTCACCTGAGAGCTGAGGTTGGATTTAGCTTGGAGAGAACCATATGGGTTTGAAAATGCTTGCATGTAATCACCCACAGGGGAACTGTGGTTGGTTACCAAGGGTGGTAGTCACTGATAATGGTTAGCACTGTGAGTGGCTGTTCTATAAACTGCCTAGCAGATGTTAGCCGGTGCCATTATTGTTATTGTTGCTGGTTGTCCACCAGGAAGGGATCCTAAAGCACGTATCTTTGTGATGCTTAATCCGTGATTAAATCCCATACTGGGAATTCATCCCAACCAACCAGCTATTTATCACCTTCCCATACTTATTCCTTTGCTTTTCTCCTCATCTCACGTTGATCTCCTCACTCTCTTGTTAATTACTAAAATACGATTTATCCTTGAAAGCCTAGTGCCTTGATGGACTCTCCACCCTTAACATCTCACTGGTCTGAGACGTGCAGCAGCTCTCACCCTCTGTCCTGTAACGAATCCTGAGTGTGAACCATCTTTGAATATTATTAAGTGCTGCAAAGCACTGCCTTCCACTTATTATGTGACTCTAAAATATTCATGATTATGTAATCATTCTGTGATGACACGGTGGTTTAGAATAAGGCGATTGAGATCGAGTCTACCTGTTTCATGGACTTAATGCTCACGTGTGAACCTGATGAAGATCATGGAGCCTTCTTAGACTCGGCTCCTTCATCTGTCAGGAAGATCAGGAGTGCCCCAACTCCTGGGCATGTGTCACATGCTTGCACACCCACTTTATCTTCTGGTAAGCAATTTGAAAGTGGGGTATGCATACCCATCCTGCCATCTTTGCTTCCCTGGAGATCATTTAGATTATTATTTAACCTGAAACCATAAGAATCTCAGGCTTATAAAGAAAAAGAACATTCAGACTTTATAGAGAAGTCAAAGCTTTGTGTTGTCTTTTTCAAACAATAGCTCTGTGACTTTTTAGTGTGTCAAGGTCTTTTCTAGACCCAAGATTCTAGGAGACACACTAAAGTTTCTGCTGCATTGGTTTGAGTTTTTGTCCTGGCACCTCACTCACCTTCCTGCCTCTACTAATGGTGTACCTAACCCTGCACCTGGAATGTGGGTGAGGGAGGGATGTGGTGACAAATGGCTGAGCGATTTGTCCAGCCTGTGCTGTGGAGCAAAACGAAGAGTGATACATTACGAAAGCCTCAGTGTTCTTTGTCTGGAAATGACATAAATATTAGATTTTGCTGAAAAATGACACCTGCACATCGGAGCCATTAAGAATTCTCACAAAAGCAGGGAAGCAAAGAGGTTTGCTAACATCCTCTTAATAAAGTCTAGTTTCTGCTGACAGGACCCAAATAAACACCCTTGGATGGATGCTCACTGCCCATTGGCAGGTTTTGGGAAGCGGCCAGCTGTCTGTTGAAGAGACGCAAAAGCCTTTCCTCCTCCATGCTAAGTGAGGGCACAGTGTGGGGGAGACAGAGCTAAGTCAGCAGCTGAACAGAGCATGGGCTGAGTGCAGCCCCGGCAGCTGAGAGTTGTGTGCCTTGGACAAGACGCGCAGCACAGTCACTGCAATTCGAGTCAATTATTTTTAGTTGTGATGGACACCAACATAAGGAAACATGTTCCTTTCAGACGGGTAACATAGACTACTGTTGCTTAGTTCCTACAGTCGTATCTGACTCTTAAGCAAACCGTGGACTGTAGCCTGCCTGGCTCCTGTGTCCATGGGATTCTCCAGGCAAGACTGCCAGAGTGGGTTGCCATTTTATTCTCTAGGGGCTCTTCCCAGCTCAGGGATCCAACCAGAGTCTCCTGCATTGGCAGGCAAATTCTTCACCACTGAGCCACCAGGGAAGCCCAACACAGATTATTACCTCTTTTTTCCTGAGATAAAATTCTCATAACACAAAATTCACCATTTCAATGATTTTAAAGTATGTAATTCAGTGGCTTCCAGTACATTCACAGAATTTTGCATCTGTCACCAATATAAGGTCTTGTCCTCATGCCCTGCCCCAAATTCCATGCTCACAAAGCAGTCATTACTTGTTTCTGCCTCTCCCTAGTCCCGGGCAACCACTAGTCTACTTTTGTCTGTATTGCATTTACCTTTTCTGGTCATTTTGTGTAAGTGGATGCATACAATATATGGCTTTTGTGTCTGGCTTATTTTCTTTGGCATAATATTTTCAAGGGTCATTCACGTTAAGTCAGGTATCAGCACTTCACTCCTTTTCATGGCTGGCTAATATTCTCTTTTATTATGTATATGTGTGTGTGTGCATACTTATCTGTTCATCAACTGATGGGACATTTGCATTATTTCCTCCCCATTTGGATTGTTTTGCTCTTATGAATAGATTACTGAAGTTAATTCTCTAGGACATGAGGGAAAATAAATCTTTGGTGACCCTACATGACCTCTCAGTCTGGGTAGCCCATGGAGAGTAAAACAAGTATTTGGTACTAGTCTCAAATTCCAAGAGATAGGGCTTGGATAGGTTAGGTCATCTGGAAGTGAACCTTGCCTTCCCTTGTGTTTGTGAGGAAAACTCCCTCTCATTTCCCAGGAGGGCTGAGCACACCTGGATAACAGCTGCCTGGGGCTTTTGGCCTGTCAGCCATGGTTACAGCGTATTTATGTGTGGTATTTATCAGATTATTCAATGGCAGCTCTAAAGTCACTGGGTACCAGTCATCCCATCCCTAACAACTCTCCAGACACCCATCTTTCTGTAGTTCCAGTCTGCTTATTTTGGCAAAGACATGAAATGGGGTCAGCCGAATTACTTGTCCAATGTGTCTCTGCAATGAACAGGATGGGATTCTCAAGACTGCCAGAGTGGGTTGCCATTTTATTCTCTAGGGGCTCTTCCCAGCTCAGGGATCCAACCAGAGTCTCCTGCATTGGCAGGCAAATTCTTCACCACTGAGCCACCAGGGAAGCCCAACACAGATTATTACCTCTTTTTTCCTGAGATAAAATTCTCATAACACAAAATTCACCATTTCAATGATTTTAAAGTATGTAATTCAGTGGCTTCCAGTACATTCACAGAATTTTGCATCTGTCACCAATATAAGGTCTTGTCCTCATGCCCTGCCCCAAATTCCATGCTCACAAAGCAGTCATTACTTGTTTCTGCCTCTCCCTAGTCCCGGGCAACCACTAGTCTACTTTTGTCTGTATTGCATTTACCTTTTCTGGGCATTTTGTGTAAGTGGACGCATACAATATATGGCTTTTGTGTCTGGCTTATTTTCTTTGGCATAATATTTTCAAGGGTCATTCACGTTAAGTCAGGTATCAGCACTTCACTCCTTTTCATGGCTGGCTAATATTCTCTTTTATTATGTATATGTGTGTGTGTGCATACTTATCTGTTCATCAACTGATGGGACATTTGCATTATTTCCTCCCCATTTGGATTGTTTTGCTCTTATGAATAGATTACTGAAGTTAATTCTCTAGGACATGAGGGAAAATAAATCTTTGGTGACCCTACATGACCTCTCAGTCTGGGTAGCCCATGGAGAGTAAAACAAGTATTTGGTACTAGTCTCAAATTCCAAGAGATAGGGCTTGGATAGGTTAGGTCATCTGGAAGTGAACCTTGCCTTCCCTTGTGTTTGTGAGGAAAACTCCCTCTCATTTCCCAGGAGGGCTGAGCACACCTGGATAACAGCTGCCTGGGGCTTTTGGCCTGTCAGCCATGGTTACAGCGTATTTATGTGTGGTATTTATCAGATTATTCAATGGCAGCTCTAAAGTCACTGGGTACCAGTCATCCCATCCCTAACAACTCTCCAGACACCCATCTTTCTGTAGTTCCAGTCTGCTTATTTTGGCAAAGACATGAAAATGGGGTCAGCCGAATTCTGTCAGGGCTAAGTGTGAGGGATCCAATGTGTCTCTGCAGAATTGAACAGGATGTGCTTCTGAAAGCTGGTGCTTACCCGCCGGTGAGCCTGCCACTTCACATGCAGTCTGCTTGGGTCATTGCTGCACACAGGTTCTTCTTGTTTAGGGCTTTGGTCCTCCCCCTGCTCTGACTTGTCTTGGAGGCAGTCTTTTTCCTGCCAGTTCTTCTCCCTCAAGGCCTAGCAAGGATATGAAGTCTAAAAGGAGCCCAGAGGAGCAGACACAAATAGCCACAGATGCAGGGTTTGGGATGTTCTGGACATGGTGTGAGGAAAGCCACAGGAAGGTAGAAATGGTGACGGAACACAGTGGGAAGTTCTCTTTTGTGGTGAAGTTTGAGAATGGAGGCCTGGTTGTCCACAGGGGAATGGAGATAGAGTTGTTTAGGGCTGTGCTGTCTTCTCGGGTGGCCACTGGCTACTTGTGGTATTGAGCACTTGAAGTCAGGCTAGTCCGAATTGAGATGTGCCGAAAGTGTAAGATAGATGCCAGATCTCCTAGATTTAGGACCAAAAAGAGTTAAAAAACAAAAACAAAACAGGTCTCAATAACTGAGTGAACTTTAAAACCAAATTTTACATGTTGAAATTTTTTTTTTTTTGGAGGGGGTCACTTCTATTGGTCTTTCATTTATCTGTTTTCATCCATCTTTGTTCTTTGGCCTGTGTGGGCCTCCCATCGCCATGGCCCCTGTCACTGCAGAGCACTGGCTCTGGGCGCGTGTGCTGCAGAGCTCCAGCTCGACAGTCGGACACATCGGTCCAGCCACTCCGCATAATATCTTGGTACCATAAAGTTTGCTGAGGAAAACCTCTCATTTCCCAGGAGGGCTGAGCACACCTGGATAACAGCTGCCTGGGGCTTTTGGCCTGTCAGCCATGGTTACAGCGTATTTATGTGTGGTATTTATCAGATTATTCAATGGCAGCTCTAAAGTCACTGGGTACCAGTCATCCCATCCCTAACAACTCTCCAGACACCCATCTTTCTGTAGTTCCAGTCTGCTTATTTTGGCAAAGACATGAAAATGGGGTCAGCCGAATTCTGTCAGGGCTAAGTGTGAGGGATCCAATGTGTCTCTGCAGAATTGAACAGGATGTGCTTCTGAAAGCTGGTGCTTACCCGCCGGTGAGCCTGCCACTTCACATGCAGTCTGCTTGGGTCATTGCTGCACACAGGTTCTTCTTGTTTAGGGCTTTGGTCCTCCCCCTGCTCTGACTTGTCTTGGAGGCAGTCTTTTTCCTGCCAGTTCTTCTCCCTCAAGGCCTAGCAAGGATATGAAGTCTAAAAGGAGCCCAGAGGAGCAGACACAAATAGCCACAGATGCAGGGTTTGGGATGTTCTGGACATGGTGTGAGGAAAGCCACAGGAAGGTAGAAATGGTGACGGAACACAGTGGGAAGTTCTCTTTTGTGGTGAAGTTTGAGAATGGAGGCCTGGTTGTCCACAGGGGAATGGAGATAGAGTTGTTTAGGGCTGTGCTGTCTTCTCGGGTGGCCACTGGCTACTTGTGGTATTGAGCACTTGAAGTCAGGCTAGTCCGAATTGAGATGTGCCGAAAGTGTAAGATAGATGCCAGATCTCCTAGATTTAGGACCAAAAAGAGTTAAAAAACAAAAACAAAACAGGTCTCAATAACTGAGTGAACTTTAAAACCAAATTTTACATGTTGAAATTTTTTTTTTTTTGGAGGGGGTCACTTCTATTGGTCTTTCATTTATCTGTTTTCATCCATCTTTGTTCTTTGGCCTGTGTGGGCCTCCCATCGCCATGGCCCCTGTCACTGCAGAGCACTGGCTCTGGGCGCGTGTGCTGCAGAGCTCCAGCTCGACAGTCGGACACATCGGTCCAGCCACTCCGCATAATATTTTTTTTCTTGATATGAGTTACATAAAATGTATTATATTAATTTTAATAATTTTTCACAAGTTTTTTGATTTTGCTTTTTTGATTTTACAGAGTTTTGTTGTTTACAGATGTGTATAATTCCCACTTAGTCATATGTATATCCCTCTCCCCTCCCCATCCTACCCCTCTAGGCCATCACCTAGCCCCCATGTAAAATTATTAATTTTAATAATTTTTAATGTGGCTTTTTTCTCTTTTTAAATGTGGCTACTAGAAAAATTTGAATTACATGTGTAGTTGACTTTGGCTTTCTCTTGGACAGCACAGTTTAGAGGTCGAGAGTGTGGGCTCTGGAGACACACACTATATGGGTTTGAACCTTGGCTTCACAATCATAACTGTGTCACCTCAGGCAGGTCACTTAACCCAGTGGCTTCCAAATCTTCCACAGAGATCAATTTTAATATTCTTATTGTCAAATCCTCATGTAAAATCACGTTTTATAATACCTTTCATTGTACACATACAAACACACATATTGAAAGAAAATTTATGAATACAACATGATTTGCTGATTTTCTTTATCTTTAGTTCCATTTCTTCTCCTTCCTCCTCTCCCCACCTTTCTCTGTTCATTTAATACGATATTTGTCATGGTCTGCTAAATTAATTTCACTATACTCTAGAGATCACAAATCTGTTTTTTTTTTTTTTTTTTTTTCATTTTGGGTGGGGCGGTGGGGGAAGGAAGGGGAGCAGGTGGGCCACTTCTATTGGTCTTTCATTTATCTATTTTCATCCATCTTTGTTCTTTGGCCTGTGTGGGCCTCCCATCGCGGTGGCCTCTGTTGTTGCAGAGCACCGGCTCTGGGCGCATGCGCTCCAGAGCTCCGGCTCGGTAATTGGACACATCAGTCCAGCCACTCCGCGGCACGTGGGATCTTCCCAGGCCAGGGATCAAACCGGCGCCCCTTGCACTGCAAGGTGGTGTCCTTACCCACTGGACCACCAGGGAAGCCCCACAAACCTGTTTGAAAATCCAGACTTAACTTCTCTGTGCCTCAGCTCTCTCATCTGTAAAAAGGAACAAATGCTGCCATGATCTCAAAGCCACTTTAACAACATACGTAACATTGTGTAGGCAAGGCCTTTAGTACAATGCCTGGTACGTAACAGAACAGTTGATAAATTGAAGAAAATATCATTATTCCAAATGATTCTTCAACTTTTCATATAAACACTTAGCAGTGTGGGGTATATAGGAAAAATTCCACTTGTATGTTAGCCACTCCTACTGTTGATGCTATTTTACATGAGCCTTTAAGTTTTATAAGATTTTTTTTCCCCAAGAAAAGTCACCTGCCTTGAGGTTATGTGGCATTTCCAGAGTGGGAAAGGTAACTTCCACGTTTGATACTCTCAAGCCCAGCCTCTTCATATGTTGCTTTGTAAGAGCTCTTAAGCTCTTTTTCCTTGTATATATTCTCTTCCCCAAGTAGGCTGCACATTCTCAGAGGACAGGTGCTCTGCCATCTGTTATTTTTGTTCTCTCTTCTTCACACCCCGGATGCGGAGGGGACATTAGTAGCAGAGACTTTGGAGCCACAAGATCCAGGGCTCAGATCTTGGCTCTGCTACCCACGGTGCTCCACGGCCTCCTGGCCTTGGTGTCCTCATCTGTGACATGGGAGTAGAAGTGTCCTACTCTCAGCTCTTTCATGAGGATTAAATGGCAAGTGTGCTGCAGAGCTGGACACAGGACATAGAAGTCGTGTTATTTTTAATACATGAACTTTGTAAGAGCTTAATGGATCCCTAATTGCCCCACATGACTTCTGGTACACTGTCAGGTGCTTCTAGTTCAAATCACTCCTTCTGATGCTTTTGTATACCAGTTGTTTAGCAAACACTATACTACTTCTGGTCAACTGCAGTATACACAAAGGCCATGTGCCCTGAAGAGCAGGTGGCCTTTTGTTCTTATCTATTTTCATCCATCTTTGTTCTTTGGCCTGTGTGGGCCTCCCATCGGTGGCCTCTGTTGTTGCAGAGCACCGGCTCTGGGCGCATGCGCCCAGAGCTCCGGCTCGGTAATTGGACACATCAGTCCAGCCACTCCGCGGCACGTGGGATCTTCCCAGGCCAGGGATCAAACCGGCGCCCCTTGCACTGCAAGGTGGTGTCCTTACCCACTGGACCACCAGGGAAGCCCCACAAACCTGTTTGAAAATCCAGACTTAACTTCTCTGTGCCTCAGCTCTCTCATCTGTAAAAAGGAACAAATGCTGCCATGATCTCAAAGCCACTTTAACAACATACGTAACATTGTGTAGGCAAGGCCTTTAGTACAATGCCTGGTACGTAACAGAACAGTTGATAAATTGAAGAAAATATCATTATTCCAAATGATTCTTCAACTTTTCATATAAACACTTAGCAGTGTGGGGTATATAGGAAAAATTCCACTTGTATGTTAGCCACTCCTACTGTTGATGCTATTTTACATGAGCCTTTAAGTTTTATAAGATTTTTTTTCCCCAAGAAAAGTCACCTGCCTTGAGGTTATGTGGCATTTCCAGAGTGGGAAAGGTAACTTCCACGTTTGATACTCTCAAGCCCAGCCTCTTCATATGTTGCTTTGTAAGAGCTCTTAAGCTCTTTTTCCTTGTATATATTCTCTTCCCCAAGTAGGCTGCACATTCTCAGAGGACAGGTGCTCTGCCATCTGTTATTTTTGTTCTCTCTTCTTCACACCCCGGATGCGGAGGGGACATTAGTAGCAGAGACTTTGGAGCCACAAGATCCAGGGCTCAGATCTTGGCTCTGCTACCCACGGTGCTCCACGGCCTCCTGGCCTTGGTGTCCTCATCTGTGACATGGGAGTAGAAGTGTCCTACTCTCAGCTCTTTCATGAGGATTAAATGGCAAGTGTGCTGCAGAGCTGGACACAGGACATAGAAGTCGTGTTATTTTTAATACATGAACTTTGTAAGAGCTTAATGGATCCCTAATTGCCCCACATGACTTCTGGTACACTGTCAGGTGCTTCTAGTTCAAATCACTCCCTTCTGATGCTTTTGTATACCAGTTGGCCCTCTTAAGCAAACACTATACTACTTCTGGTCAACTGCAGTATACACAAAGGCCATGTGCCCTGAAGAGTTCTAAGAGTGGCTTATACTAGTGATCAGTCCTAACTTCTCATACTTGCTCCGGCAGAACAAGAACAGATCTGTGTCTTTGCTGTGGGCTGGCAGGAAGCAGACCTGGTGGTCATACTAATGCTCAAGACTTCATTTCTCTATTTGTCAAAAGGAGATGGGCTTCCAAAATGTACGAGGTTTTAAGACATTTCAATCTCTTTTGTCTTTCATTGCCTTGGACCCATTCCAGGCTGTGGAGGGGACAATGGTAAGGGGAAAAGACTGTCTCTTCTCAAGGAACTCAACATCCAGTGTGTCTAAGTCCCTTCTCTTCACTTTGTTGGGGAGGAAGGATTCTCACATGAAGGTCCTGGGGCAGCTGAATACACAGCATCTGATACTGGACAGATGAGATGGCCAGCAAGTTCATTAGCTGTGTGTGCTCACAGCATAGATGAAGAAGCCAGTGCCCGGGACCCCATCGGGGTTGCAACTGGAACCAGAGCAAACAACCTGGGGCTGTGGGACGCAAGCTCTACAGTGTCAAGAGGGTGAGTACCATCCTGCAGAAGGATGTGATTGGCTAGTGTGAATAATTCCATGCACTGACAAAGAGCCAAAACCTGCTTCTTGGGAATGAGCAGGAGCTATGTCTTATCAAGGGGGACATTATCCGTGGAAACAGAATTGGGAGGGGACTTGTGACTAAGCCATCTGGAGCCCTTCTTGCTTCATATGTAAAGATACCACATTATATTAGACTTTCATTTTAGGGCTTACCTCTCATGGGGGAACTGGAACTGTGTCTTTGCCATGCAGCATAGTGCTAGTTTAGTAGGGGAGGTATACTTTTCAGAGAGCTTCTAACTCAATGTTCAGGAGTTGGAGTAGAAGATTCCTAGAACTCATGATATCCAACCTGGGATGGTCAGAGTGTCCATCTTCCTGGTACACTGTCAGGTGCTTCTAGTTCAAATCACTCACTTCTGATGCTTTTGTATACCAGTTGGCCCTCTTAAGCAAACACTATACTACTTCTGGTCAACTGCAGTATACACAAAGGCCATGTGCCCTGAAGAGTTCTAAGAGTGGCTTATACTAGTGATCAGTCCTAACTTCTCATACTTGCTCCGGCAGAACAAGAACAGATCTGTGTCTTTGCTGTGGGCTGGCAGGAAGCAGACCTGGTGGTCATACTAATGCTCAAGACTTCATTTCTCTATTTGTCAAAAGGAGATGGGCTTCCAAAATGTACGAGGTTTTAAGACATTTCAATCTCTTTTGTCTTTCATTGCCTTGGACCCATTCCAGGCTGTGGAGGGGACAATGGTAAGGGGAAAAGACTGTCTCTTCTCAAGGAACTCAACATCCAGTGTGTCTAAGTCCCTTCTCTTCACTTTGTTGGGGAGGGAAGGATTCTCACATGAAGGTCCTGGGGGCAGCTGAATACACAGCATCTGATACTGGACAGATGAGATGGCCAGCAAGTTCATTAGCTGTGTGTGCTCACAGCATAGATGAAGAAGCCAGTGCCCGGGACCCCATCGGGGTTGCAACTGGAACCAGAGCAAACAACCTGGGGCTGTGGGACGCAAGCTCTACAGTGTCAAGAGGGTGAGTACCATCCTGCAGAAGGATGTGATTGGCTAGTGTGAATAATTCCATGCACTGACAAAGAGCCAAAACCTGCTTCTTGGGAATGAGCAGGAGCTATGTCTTATCAAGGGGGACATTATCCGTGGAAACAGAATTGGGAGGGGACTTGTGACTAAGCCATCTGGAGCCCTTCTTGCTTCATATGTAAAGATACCACATTATATTAGACTTTCATTTTAGGGCTTACCTCTCATGGGGGAACTGGAACTGTGTCTTTGCCATGCAGCATAGTGCTAGTTTAGTAGGGGAGGTATACTTTTCAGAGAGCTTCTAACTCAATGTTCAGGAGTTGGAGTAGAAGATTCCTAGAACTCATGATATCCAACCTGGGATGGTCAGAGTGTCCATCTTCCTTGTAGCAGGTCTTAGGGAATGTGTGCTACACAGTAGCTGCTCTCTCATCCCTTTCTCTTTTTCTCCAATGTGTCTCATCTTCCACCCAGCCCACATTCATCCTTCAGGCCACTCTTCCTGGGTCAGAAGTTCTCATAGTTCTGATCCCTGATTAGTAGCATTCAGGAACTTGTCATAAATGCAGGTTCCAGGGCCCCATTCCAGAGCACATGATATACAGGTTATAATACCCTGTGTTTTCTTTGTGCTTAGCAGTTGGGTCAGTGATGTATAGAGGACAGTCTTTGACAGGGTGGATTTGGATTTGGGGTTTGGATCCTGTTTCCACTACTTGTTAGCCAGATAATCTTGAGTGAATCACCCAATTTTTCTGAATCTCAGTTTACCCATCTGTAAAATGGGTGTCATGACAAGTAGCTGCCACCCAGGGTTATCACAGGAATAAAATTAATGATGTGGTTCATGGTTTAACACAGTGTCTGATGTTTGGTAAGTACTCAGTGAATATTTACAATTATTATTGAGCTACTAGGATTTGAAATCCCTCTTCATCATCTATTACCTATTAGGCCTGGCAAAGTAATCTTGATGCCTCAGGTTCCTCATCCATGAAATAGGGATAATAATAAAGTCAAATTAAAAGATTTTATAAGAGATAGATGGGACTTTCCTGATGGTTCAGTGCAGAATCTGCCTGCCAATGCAAGTTTGATCCCTGGGTCGGGAAAGTCCCCTGGAGAAGGAAATGGTAGCCTACTCCAGTATTCTTGCCTGGGAAGTCTCATGGACAGAGGAACCTGATGGGCTACAGTCAACTGGATTGCAAAGAGTAGGATATGACTCAGCAACTAAACCACAGACAATAAGAAAAAGATGATGGGTGTGAAGTGCTGACACGAAGGCAGTATACAGCCAAGGTCAGCCAGCGGTCCTCTCATGGACATTTCTCCTTGGTTTCCTGCCAGGCTGTGCCTTGGAAAGTGCCAGCTGAGACAGAAACTGGGTGTTACCAGCCCCAGAAATGCACCTCCACCTCCCTGGGGAAGGACCTCTGGGACATCCATTCTTACTGGTCTTCTTCCCTCCTAATGGAGATCTCTCCTGTGTGGTTATTCAGGATCTTTTCTCCTCTTGTTAGACAGTGACTTTTTAGTTGGTTGGATCTTAAACAAGGCAGAAGATTCTTTGAGGCTCACTGCTTACCTCCTCCCATCCTGCCCCACTTCCTCTGGGCACCTGGAGTTCATGCATGTTAATTAGCAAAGAAATCCACATATAAGATGGAAATATGTGTATACCTCAGCAAACTTGAGATGCTTCAGGCCCACAGGTTGACTCAGTATTGGGGAGGCCTCATCTACCCATCTTGAAGCTGCCTCTCTTCTTCAGAGTACTGATTTTAAAGCAGTTGTCCTGCAACTCCTGAGCAGAATACATGAAGTTAGTCTTCATCCTTCAGGGTTCTTGTTTCTCTCTGAACACTTACCCTATTGCAGTCCTCTGACCATTTTTTAATGTTATTTTTTAAATTGAAGTATAGTTGAGTTACAGTGCTGTGTTACTTTCTGGTATACAGCAAAGGGCTTCAATTATACATATGTATATTCTTTTTCACATTTCTCTGTTATGATTTATTGTTATTGTTTTTTCTTTTTTCTCTTTTTGGGGGGAGGGGCGGGGTAGGGAGGGAGGGGGGACGGGCGGGCCACTTCTATTGGTCTTTTCTCTATTTTCATCCGTCTTTGTTCTTGGGCCCGTGTGGGCCTCCCATCGCGGTGGCCTCTGTTGTCGCAGAGCACTTGCTCTGGGCGCATGTGCTCCAGAGTTCCGGCTCGGTAATTGGACACATCGGTCCAGCCACTCTGCAGCACGTGGGATCTTCCCAGGCCAGGGATGGAACCGGCGCCCCTTGCACTGCAAGGCAGTGTCCTTACCCACTGGACCACCAGGGGAAGCCCTATTGTTATTGTTGTTCAGTCACCCAGCTGTCTTCAACTCTTTGTGGCCTCATGGACGGCAGCATGCCAGGTCTCGCTGTCTCTCACCATTTCCCAGGGCTCGCCCAAGTTCATGTCCATTGCATCGGTGATGCCATCCAGCTATCTCATCCTCTGACACTCTCTTCTCCTTCTGCCCTCAATCTTTCCCAACATCAGGGAGCTTGCCAATGAATCACCTGTTTGCATCAGATGACCAAAATACTGGAGTTTCAGCTTCAGCACCAATCCTTCCCGGGAGTATTTAGAATTGATTTCCATTTCTCTGGTTTATTAGAAGGTATTAAATATAGTTCCCTATGCTATACAGTGGGACCTTGCTGTTTATTTTATATATACTTGTCTATATCTTCTAATCCCAAACTCCTGATTTATTCCTCCCCCACCCACTTTTGCTTTTGGGAAGTTTGTATTTTTTATACCATTTCTAAAAATAATCAGTCCACCCTTACTTACTGAATGCCTACTATGCACTAAGCTGTCTGCCAGATTCTTGTCAAGTGATAACTTCACTTAATCTTTCTTTATTCAGCTTCAAGAGAAAGGTGGTATCATGCCCATTTGCAGCTGGAAAGGTGGAAACTCAGAGTGTGGATAACAGGGCATGCCCTTGGCAAAGCTCTGAAAAATACCTGATTTGTGCTGCCCTCTGACACCGCCATCTCCAGGTTCCCAGTGTTGTTCTGCCACTTCTGACAGCTCAGGACGGTCTCTTAAGACACCCACATCCCAGGCTAGCTTTCCCCAGCAGTGGGTCATATGGTAGCCCTTTTCTCAATTTTTGTTTTCATTAGGTCTTTCCCATTCATGGTTCCACTCATTCAGCATCCTGGCTTTTTCAAAGCTAATCTAATAAACTAACTCTAAGCGCAGTGCTGATAGCTTATGGTGAATTACCTTGTGTAAAATTATTATCTCTCATGAGTGCTCTGTGCATTGACTTTCAGAGTCCAGGGTTGAAATAACAGGCTTGATCCCCTTGGTTACCATGTACCAAAATGGGGATGTAATCCTTGTTCTCCAAGTTAAAGCCTGGTGATTTATATATTTATTTTTATTTTTAATGAGAAGATAATTGCTTTATAATGTTGTTTTGGCCCGGCAGCATGCCAGGTCTCGCTGTCTCTCACCATTTCCCAGGGCTCGCCCAAGTTCATGTCCATTGCATCGGTGATGCCATCCAGCTATCTCATCCTCTGACACTCTCTTCTCCTTCTGCCCTCAATCTTTCCCAACATCAGGGAGCTTGCCAATGAATCACCTGTTTGCATCAGATGACCAAAATACTGGAGTTTCAGCTTCAGCACCAATCCTTCCCGGGAGTATTTAGAATTGATTTCCATTTCTCTGGTTTATTAGAAGGTATTAAATATAGTTCCCTATGCTATACAGTGGGACCTTGCTGTTTATTTTATATATACTTGTCTATATCTTCTAATCCCAAACTCCTGATTTATTCCTCCCCCACCCACTTTTGCTTTTGGGAAGTTTGTATTTTTTATACCATTTCTAAAAATAATCAGTCCACCCTTACTTACTGAATGCCTACTATGCACTAAGCTGTCTGCCAGATTCTTGTCAAGTGATAACTTCACTTAATCTTTCTTTATTCAGCTTCAAGAGAAAGGTGGTATCATGCCCATTTGCAGCTGGAAAGGTGGAAACTCAGAGTGTGGATAACAGGGCATGCCCTTGGCAAAGCTCTGAAAAATACCTGATTTGTGCTGCCCTCTGACACCGCCATCTCCAGGTTCCCAGTGTTGTTCTGCCACTTCTGACAGCTCAGGACGGTCTCTTAAGACACCCACATCCCAGGCTAGCTTTCCCCAGCAGTGGGTCATATGGTAGCCCTTTTCTCAATTTTTGTTTTCATTAGGTCTTTCCCATTCATGGTTCCACTCATTCAGCATCCTGGCTTTTTCAAAGCTAATCTAATAAACTAACTCTAAGCGCAGTGCTGATAGCTTATGGTGAATTACCTTGTGTAAAATTATTATCTCTCATGAGTGCTCTGTGCATTGACTTTCAGAGTCCAGGGTTGAAATAACAGGCTTGATCCCCTTGGTTACCATGTACCAAAATGGGGATGTAATCCTTGTTCTCCAAGTTAAAGCCTGGTGATTTATATATTTATTTTTATTTTTAATGAGAAGATAATTGCTTTATAATGTTGTTTTGGTTTCTTCTGTACAACAAAGTGTATCAGTCATACAGATATATATATCTCCTCCCTCTTGACCCTTCCTCCTACCCCACCTCCTCCTTTCACCCCTCAAGATCCTCAGAGAGCACCAGGCTGCACTCCCTGTGGAGCGCGGGGATGTTCATCTACAGGTATGAGGACTGTCAGAATCTCAGTTCCTGTGGTTCAGAGGGCAGGAATGGTGTTTTCATTTCAAGTATGCACGGAGGGCCAGGGGTGGTAGGGGAAGGTGTCAGAGTCCCTGTGTGGTTACCTCTGAGCCGTCTGAGCTGCTTGTACCCCTCTGCCTGCCTTCTCTATCTATTACAGTATGACAGCGAGGTGATACTTTTAGGTCACATAGTTTTCTTTTTTTTTTCCTTTGACAGACTTTAAACATTTTTTTATTGAAGTCCAGTTAATAAACTGGTTGGTTTCAGGTATACAGCAAAGAGTTTCAGTTATGCACATGCATCTCTTCAGCTGGAAACAGAAGAAGTCTTTCCCCTCACAGGACAGTCTGTGGAGAGTGTGAGGGCAGCCCTTCCCAGAGGTGATCCATTGCCCCCACTTGTTAGGAAACCAGCCTCACTTCTGTAGTGAATGGTCTCGTCTATGTCTCCCACTTGCGTCTTGAACATGTCACCACCCCCCTGGAGTGCTTCCAGGGTACGGGGATCTCTCCCAAGGGCAGGGGTGCTCTGGCCTCCTGGTATCCATTTATGCTGGTGGCCACTTGCAAATTTCTTTTTTTTTTCAATTAGCAATAATTGTGCCTCGGATAAACCTCATTGGCTACAATACTGACACTGCGCAAAGCTAGCAAATTTCTTTCTAGTAAGCGCAGACTACCTGACACTGGCACTGTATGCTAACAACTAACTAGAGCATAGCTCAAATGTTGCAGAGCGGTGTGCTCTGTGAACTGAGAGCCCAGGCTTAAATCCTCTTTCTGTTGTAATTTCAATGGTATGTGCTGTGGATTTTTTGAAGGCATTTTGCTCAAGTATCACGTCCCAGTGAGGCCCCTAAGTCTATTCCGGCCCTTGGCATGTTTAGCATGCTAAATTCTGGGAGGGGTCTGATGGGTGAGAATTGCTTTCAGGGATTGAACCCTGATTTGGCTGCCACTTGGAAAGGACAGTAACAGGCCACAAGTCACCTGGGGGCAAAGGGTAGAGTCTGCTCCCTGTCTGTATATAAGGGGCTCATCAGCTGCTGGATTGTCACCCCCTCAGGGAGGGTCTCTGTCACCATCTGTCCAGCAACCAAGAGGCTCCCTGCCCCTCATTCCCTAGCCAACCCCAGTGGCTTGCCTTCCTAGCACATCCCAATATACAATGCTTGATTAGTTTACTTTCTTTCCCTACCCACTCCCAGGATATCTCCCTCTGTTTATTTAGCCAACACACACTTCATTTAGTGTGTACTGTGGGCCAGGCACCATTCTCAGGGCTGGGTGTTAGGATCCCTATGAAAGCTGACAAGGTCCCTGCATGGAGGCTCATCTCGAAACAGCCTCCGCCTGTTTACAGGAGTGTGGTTTGGCTTAGTGTTCTAACTCAGCGCACTTGGCTATGTGTGCTGACCCTGACCTGGTTCTAACCCTGTAGCTGTTTCCATGTGCCCTTAACCCCATCTCCTGTTCTCCAGAAGAGACAAAAACATGAAGCAAAGAGTTCGGTAAACATCCAGCTCTGGAGTATCAGACAAGTGTATAAAAACTGTGCTTCAGTAAACGATGCCACCATTTGGGCCATCAGCCTGACTCACCCTCCTGATCCCAGCTTTTCTGTTCTGTTTCTTTTTTTCATCTCCCACCATCCCCTTCCCAGGCCTGCACGAGAGAATGACAGCTGGGGATATAAAAGTGAACAATACAGAGAAAGTCCTACTTTCACTGAGCTTACAGTATAGCAGGGATGGGGGAAGAAAATAAAATAGAGTATGTGAGGGAATGGAGGAAAATAAAGCAGGTTACAGAATGCAGGATGCAGGCTGCTCTGCTGGGTAGGGTGATGATAGGCTGTGGAAGCACCTTGGACAGGATGACACTTGAGTAGAGACTGTGTGAGAACAAAGATCATCCAGTGTACCTTACTGACCTCTTACCACTTACCACTCCCCCAGGGTCCTGGCCCAGTGCCTGGCACAGAGGAGGGACTCCATAAATACCTGTGAAATGAACGAATGAAGGAATAACTGGATACATGGGAAAGAATGGAATCTAGATTTGTAGCTTTCCTTCTTGGGTTGTGTTAGGTTTCCTTCTTGAATTGTGTTAGGCCCATCTGCATTCAGAAGTCCCTCTGACTCTTGATGGCAAGGGAACATTGTGGGAGGTAAGCTGATGGGAAATGGAGCTCTGGACTCATGGGCTGACTGACCTGAATTTTCTTTCTATGGCAAATGACCAGACCTTTACCTTAGTGTCTTCAGTGGTAAAATGGAGGGAGTAGTTCGACTACTGATTTCATGAAGTATTTTATGAATGTGGATGAAATAAGAAATGCGTATGGGCTCCCCTAGTGGTCCAGTGGTTAAAGAGTCCACCTTGCAGTGCAAAGGGCACTGGTTTGATCCCTGGCCCTGGAAGATACCACGTGCCAAGGAATGGCTGGACCAGTTTGTCCAATTACAAGCCAGTGCTCTGGAGTGCATGTGCTCAGAGCAAGTGCTCTGCAACAAGAGAGGCCACTGCAGTGGGAGGCCCACACATGTCAAAGAATAAAAGATGGATGAAAATACATATAAAAACAAAAAAACAGGCATGATAGGGGGGAAAAAAAAGAAAGAATGAATAATAGGCACATGCAGGTGTAGGTATGGAATTAAATAATACATAATGAGTTGGATTATAATAATATGTAATAAGTTGCATTGTATTTTCATTTGATTGTTTTAACAACCCCATGATAGTGGAACTATTAAGAGTTCCACTTTACAGATGAGGAAATATAGCTCGGAATATTATTTACATCTGGGGTCTCCAACCTCTGGGATCTGATCTCTGATGATCAATAATAAAAACAGAGTGCACAATAACTCCCTCCCTGACCTTGGTCCATGAACAAATGGTCTTCCATGAATTTGACCCCTGGTGCCAAAAATGTTGGGAACTGCTGACTTAAGTAACTTGTTCAAGGTATTAATAATAAATTAGTAATTGGAAGGGCTAAGGATTCAAACTCGATACTGTCTGATTCTGGAGCCTGGGTATTTAGCATCCTTTGAGACTCACTTCTCTTCCTGGAAATTTCTCTATGAGGCCTTACTCTCTGTAGCTTGTTCTCCATTGCTTAAATAGAAAGACTCTAAGTAAAATTCATCACTAGTGTCCATTAATGATTTACTAATAACAGTAACGAGGTGAAGCCATGACAGCATGAATTTTCTCCTGGCATCACGCCTAAGTGCTTCTCCAGCTTATTTGATTTACTAATACAAGTATTTATGGAATGGAAAAGGCTTTGCATGACACTTTCAGAAAATATAGGCAGCAGATCACTTATCTTTATGCTGTTGAAAAGACAACCACTGGGGAGGCTGAAAAGCTTGGAACCTGCTCTTTCGCCCTCTTCCCCAACTTTTCTTACTCAGCCTTTGATGAAGGGACGCCATACACTGGCTCTTACTTGGCTCACATTGAAGACTTAGTAAATGCTTGATTTCCTTTCCATTTTATTAATGCTCATTGAATATTTCGACATTATTTTGTGTCTAGTTTAGGATTTAGGTCTCAACTCACCTGGCGATCTGAGAAGAGGCCTAATTGAAGCCTTGTCTGCAAAAGAGAACACTAAGATTGGTGATGGCTTAGGTGAGTGGTCAGTGGACCTCGCAAAGGTGAATCAACTGAACAGTTTAAGAAAAGTTTCCTGGCTCCCAGTACATATCAATGGAGCCCTAAGATCTCTGTGAGTGGGGGCCCCTACAATGCATTTTAAACAAATCCCCCAGGTGATTTTCACGTTTAGTTTAGGAACAGCTTAGGAATTTAGGAATTTAAGCTTATAATTTATACCAATATGCACGTTCAAAGTGTTTTTTTTTTAAATATTTATTTATTTATTTATTTGTTTTTGGTTCTTTGGCTTTTCACTGCTGTTACAGGTTCTTCATTAGTTGCAGGAAGTGGGGGCTACTCTCGAGTTGAGATGAGCAGGCTTCTTGTGGCAGTGACTTCTCTTGATGTGGAACTTGGACTCTAGGGCTCACAGGCTTCAGTAGTTGCGGCACATGGGCTCAATAGTTGTGGCTCTGAGGCTCTAGAGCATAGACTCAAGAGTTGTGGCTCATGGGCTTAGTTGCTCTGCAGCATGTGGGATCTTCTTGGATCAGGAATTGAACCTGTGCCTCCTGCATTGACAGGTGGATTCTTTGCCACTGAGCTACCAGGGAAACCCATGTTCAGAGTTTCTAACAGATGAGAAGTGTTGATTCTGGAGCATGTCCAGGAAGAAGGACCAAGGACTGTGAGAGGAATTCAGGCCCCTCATGTTTGGGCTTCAGTTTAAGGAATGTATGGGGTGTTCCATGGAGAAGGGAAGCCTGGGCTTCTTATACATAGTTGATGGGTTGCCACGGGGAAAGAATTAGACTTACTCTTTGTAGCTCCAGCAGTCAGAGCTAGGACCAGCAAGTTGGTGGAAGTTATAGTCAAGGAAGTTGCAGTTCATCATAAGCTGGAACTTGCAACACTCAGAATAGTCCAAGATAGAAAAGGTTGCTTCTGTGGGTAATGAGTTCCCTGTCAGTCACTGGAGATGTGAAAAGTGAACCTGACTTACTGGATTGATAAAGAAAGTATTCCTGCACAGAAAAGGGTTAGACTTTCAGAAGATACTTTGAAACGCTGACATTTTTTAAAAATTATTTTTACAATTACTTTTTTTTAAACTTTTATTTTACTTTTAAATATTACAGAGTTTTGTTGTTTACAGATATGTATGTTCCCAGATTAGTCATATGTATATCCCCTTCTTCCCACCCCTCCCAACCATCTCACAGCACCCCTGAAGGATCCCCTTTTCTCACAGAGCAATGACTAGAGCTATTTTCTTCACTTATGATAGGACAGGCCTTCATGCTACTTCCTTTACGCCTCCCACCCTCTGTTCCTTCCCCACAATGTCCATATGTACACTGTCGATGTCTGTCTTTCCGTCGCTTCACTGCGTGTGCCATCATCACCATCCTACTAGATTCCATATATATGTGTTAATATACTGTATTTGTCCTTCTCTTTCTGACTGACTTCACTTTTTATGATACGTTCTAGATCCAAAATGCTGACATTTTGTTTTATAATTCCTCTCCTCTCTTTTCAAAAGTTATCATGAGGAGTGTATGTTTCTGTGTGTGCTCATGTGTTACACATGCATATATGCATGTACAAGATTATGTATGTACTTGTGGGTATGCTTTAAGAAGAATTATGGTTTATTTTGGGGAAAAATAGAAGCTAATTTATTCATTATTCAAGAAATATGTTGGGGGTGCCTCCTAGATGCCAATTTCTATGCTGAGTATTAGTAATTCAGAGTTGCCTGAGAACTCAATCCTAGTCCAGAAGGAGGTCTCAGTCTTGTGGAAGAAGCTGACTAATAAAGAGGAAATGATAGTGACCTGTGATGAGTGCAATGAAGGCAGCAGGTATGGGGCACTTGGGAACACCAGGAAAGAGCCCTTACCTAGCCTGTGGATTTTGGGGGTGAAGAAGGCAAGGCAGGGAAGGATTCCTGGTATGATCTTGACTATTGAGATGGTCTGGGGAGGCCAAACAAAGGAAGAGAGTGAGAAAAGGCATTGAAGCAAGAATTATTGAAAAATGAGTGAAAATGCTGAGAAGTCTGTGCTTTTGGAGAAAAAAGCACGAGACTCTATGGGTATGAGATGAGGCTAAGTGTAGAGGTCCAAGACGACCAATGGCCTGTATTCTGTGCTAAGGAATGTGACCTTCTTCCTGTAGAGGGGTTTCTTGAAAATTTTAAAGTAATGGAGTGGTAGGGACTAAGCTTCTCATAAGTAAGGTCGCTCTGGGACATTTTGGAGTTGTCTTATTTAATGTTACCTGATATTTAGTACATGTTGGGATAGAATTTGTGATCTCATTGGCTGATAATCATGATGACCCTGGTGCAGCATCAAAAAAAGACCTGTGAAGAATTCCTTGGTGGTTCAATGGTTAGACGCTGCATTTCCACTGCAGGGGACCTGGGTTCAGTCCCTCGTTGGGGAACTTGCATCCCACATGCCATGTAGTATGGTAAGAAAAAAAAAAAAGACCTATGAGACATAGAAAACAAACTTATTGTTGCCAAAGGGGAAGTGACAAATTGGGGACTTGGGATTAACAGACACACACTACTACATATAAATTGGGGACTTGGGATTAACAGACACACACTACTACATATAAAATAAACAACAGGAACCTACTGGGTAGCACAGAACAATATTCAGTATCTTATAATAGCCTATAATAGAAAATCTGAAAAAAATATATAGATAACTGAATCACTTTGTAGTACGTCTGAAACTAACTCAACATTGTAAAACAAAACCTGTGTTTGCGTGGACTCTCCATACCAGGAGGACCACTTCATAGTGTTAGCCCAGACTTTCTGCCATGCTTCCCCTTAGCACCACTAATTGACCTGGTGTCTCATTAAGAGAGGCCATTGACTAACCTTGGATGCAGATCTTAAAACGCAGGGAACAGGGGTGATGTACTCAGCATGTTTTATTCCTAATTCCAAACGCTTGATTAGTATTGCCAGGTACGTTGGTGTCCAGGATGCACATGAATACTTTTACTTAGGTATTTCATACCTCACTACCAATGCATAGGAAAAAGATCATACTTTAAAATCTATTCCAAATGCTTTCTCTTTTTAAGTCTCCAGTATGTCATATAGATGTACTGAAAAATTAGCTGAGGGCCTTAGAAATATCAGATTTGCTAGAGACTCCATTTGTGTTGCCTTCCTGTTTGTATACAAATATCTCTTTCAACACCAACAAAGAAAACATATGTATGGTGAAAATTCTGTTTGTTTTGGTTATCTGTAAGTGACATGCTTGTTGCAACTAAATAAGTATGACAAAAGACCAAAATTTTCCTGCTTCTTTTTGCTTGTGGAGGTGTTTTGTCATGTTGCTAAGTTACCACTGCTGAAGGATTCTACTTTGGGGAATGGGAGTTATTTTAAAACATCTAATGAACATCCTTTCAGAGACACTCTTTGCAGTTTAGTAAGGATCTGCTGTGGGCTGATAATCATGATGACCCTGGTGCAGCATCAAAAAAAGACCTGTGAAGAATTCCTTGGTGGTTCAATGGTTAGACGCTGCATTTCCACTGCAGGGGACCTGGGTTCAGTCCCTCGTTGGGGAACTTGCATCCCACATGCCATGTAGTATGGTAAGAAAAAAAAAGACCTATGAGACATAGAAAACAAACTTATTGTTGCCAAAGGGGAAGTGACAAATTGGGGACTTGGGATTAACAGACACACACTACTACATATAAATTGGGGACTTGGGATTAACAGACACACACTACTACATATAAAATAAACAACAGGAACCTACTGGGTAGCACAGAACAATATTCAGTATCTTATAATAGCCTATAATAGAAAATCTGAAAAAAATATATAGATAACTGAATCACTTTGTAGTACGTCTGAAACTAACTCAACATTGTAAAACAAAACCTGTGTTTGCGTGGACTCTCCATACCAGGAGGACCACTTCATAGTGTTAGCCCAGACTTTCTGCCATGCTTCCCCTTAGCACCACTAATTGACCTGGTGTCTCATTAAGAGAGGCCATTGACTAACCTTGGATGCAGATCTTAAAACGCAGGGAACAGGGGTGATGTACTCAGCATGTTTTATTCCTAATTCCAAACGCTTGATTAGTATTGCCAGGTACGTTGGTGTCCAGGATGCACATGAATACTTTTACTTAGGTATTTCATACCTCACTACCAATGCATAGGAAAAAGATCATACTTTAAAATCTATTCCAAATGCTTTCTCTTTTTAAGTCTCCAGTATGTCATATAGATGTACTGAAAAATTAGCTGAGGGCCTTAGAAATATCAGATTTGCTAGAGACTCCATTTGTGTTGCCTTCCTGTTTGTATACAAATATCTCTTTCAACACCAACAAAGAAAACATATGTATGGTGAAAATTCTGTTTGTTTTGGTTATCTGTAAGTGACATGCTTGTTGCAACTAAATAAGTATGACAAAAGACCAAAATTTTCCTGCTTCTTTTTGCTTGTGGAGGTGTTTTGTCATGTTGCTAAGTTACCACTGCTGAAGGATTCTACTTTGGGGAATGGGAGTTATTTTAAAACATCTAATGAACATCCTTTCAGAGACACTCTTTGCAGTTTAGTAAGGATCTGCTGTGGGCTAAAGAAGAGACAGGTATGAAGAAAGAACCCCAGAAGTCTTGGGGACCAACTCCACTCAAACATGAAAAACATTCTAATCAAGATACACAGGTGAAAACTGGAGTATATCAGCAAGGAATTGTCAAGTTAGGAACCTGGAATATTTAACCAATAGATTATCAGGTGCCCTCTTGAAAATCTCACACAGTAGACTGAAATAAAGACAAGAAATGGTACTCTTCTTCAGAGAGCAAGTGGTGATGACTCAGAATTGCTAGACCTCTTGCTTCTTTGCTGCTGGACCATTTCCTGCGGAGGTATTTATGTTTCCAGAGATGTATTCATTAATTTACCAGTTATCAAGCTGGACGCTAGGGGTTTGGCTGTAACAAGACAGATGTAGCTCATGCTCTCATGGAGCACACTTTCTGTTCCTGCTAGGATGCTCTTGTATTTATAAGGATTCTGTCTGTGCAAGTGATAGAAACCCATCTTATAATGACATGCCTGTAAAGACAATGAACTTACTTTAGAAACTGCAAAGTCCAAGGGTGGAAGGTGGATCCAGGCATGGCTGGGCTCTTGACTCAGATGGTGTTAGGGAGGTTGTCTTTTGCCTTTCTTGCCTTGTCTTTACTTCCCTATGTTTGTGAGTTCATTCTGTTATAACATGGACAAGATTCTCCCATATAGCTATGAAAGATGGTTGCTAACAGTTCCAGATGGGCATAGCCCCAGTTTAGGACCCCTGATAGAAAGAGAGCTTACCTCTTAAATGCCTGTCTATTAATCTTATAAAGGGGCTCTGATTGGTTTCTGCTCAGGCCACATTCTCATCCCTGAACCAATCAAAGAAAGTCATGACTGGCCAAACTTTTTGCTTACCATTGGAGCTGATGAGTGGCAGGAGCAGTTGGGTTTATGCAAGATAGGGGAGCTGGAGAGACAAACACATTGCGTGAGTAAAAACAATAGGACTTTATGACCTATCTGAGCTAGTCAGTGGTAGAAAGCTCAAGAGTGTTTTAAACCCTATTCTTGTTAACCTGAAGCAGTACCTGTTAGACACATCCCTCCTATTTCCTCTTTCTTTGGTCACATGCAAATAAAAGTGAATTCTTAGAAAGAAAACCTCCTGGCTTATCAGGGAAAGAAAATCCTTTCCCAGTTTAGTAAGGATCTGCTGTGGGCTAAAGAAGAGACAGGTATGAAGAAAGAACCCCAGAAGTCTTGGGGACCAACTCCACTCAAACATGAAAAACATTCTAATCAAGATACACAGGTGAAAACTGGAGTATATCAGCAAGGAATTGTCAAGTTAGGAACCTGGAATATTTAACCAATAGATTATCAGGTGCCCTCTTGAAAATCTCACACAGTAGACTGAAATAAAGACAAGAAATGGTACTCTTCTTCAGAGAGCAAGTGGTGATGACTCAGAATTGCTAGACCTCTTGCTTCTTTGCTGCTGGACCATTTCCTGCGGAGGTATTTATGTTTCCAGAGATGTATTCATTAATTTACCAGTTATCAAGCTGGACGCTAGGGGTTTGGCTGTAACAAGACAGATGTAGCTCATGCTCTCATGGAGCACACTTTCTGTTCCTGCTAGGATGCTCTTGTATTTATAAGGATTCTGTCTGTGCAAGTGATAGAAACCCATCTTATAATGACATGCCTGTAAAGACAATGAACTTACTTTAGAAACTGCAAAGTCCAAGGGTGGAAGGTGGATCCAGGCATGGCTGGGCTCTTGACTCAGATGGTGTTAGGGAGGTTGTCTTTTGCCTTTCTTGCCTTGTCTTTACTTCCCTATGTTTGTGAGTTCATTCTGTTATAACATGGACAAGATTCTCCCATATAGCTATGAAAGATGGTTGCTAACAGTTCCAGATGGGCATAGCCCCAGTTTAGGACCCCTGATAGAAAGAGAGCTTACCTCTTAAATGCCTGTCTATTAATCTTATAAAGGGGCTCTGATTGGTTTCTGCTCAGGCCACATTCTCATCCCTGAACCAATCAAAGAAAGTCATGACTGGCCAAACTTTTTGCTTACCATTGGAGCTGATGAGTGGCAGGAGCAGTTGGGTTTATGCAAGATAGGGGAGCTGGAGAGACAAACACATTGCGTGAGTAAAAACAATAGGACTTTATGACCTATCTGAGCTAGTCAGTGGTAGAAAGCTCAAGAGTGTTTTAAACCCTATTCTTGTTAACCTGAAGCAGTACCTGTTAGACACATCCCTCCTATTTCCTCTTTCTTTGGTCACATGCAAATAAAAGTGAATTCTTAGAAAGAAAACCTCCTGGCTTATCAGGGAAAGAAAATTCGGATCTTTTCATCCTTTCCCTCAGAAGTTCCAGCCTAGATACCTGCTCCACTATGTTTCCCTGACTAATAACAGGACAGATAAAAGCTAATAAAACTACCACAAGTTTGGCAAGGCACAAATACAAATGGGGTCACCTTCAAGTGACCTGTACTCCCTAAACTGAAATTTGTATCATGAGTCATACTAGGTAATAGGGATGACAAGTAAGCAAGAAATGGCCCATTTTCCTCAGTGAGCTTACTATCACTTTAAAGAGAAAATATTTACATAAAAGTGCAACATGAATTCAAGAATACGATAAATGTATTTGTGAGCATTCAGTGATGATAAAACAATGGACTGAATTATCATAATCTTGGAATAGAGCAATAAAAAATATGAGGGGTCAACTGAAACTGTTTCTAAGAGTTTTTATGGCCTTCTTTGACTGGAATCCTGCCTATGGTATTCAGAATGCATTCTGGAAAAGGTGGAACTTAAAGTAGGTATACTTTTTCTTTTTGTTTGGCTGCACCATGCATCTTGTGGGGATCTTAGTTTCCCCACAGGGACTGAACCCAGGCTTTCAGCAGTAAAAGCAGAGTCCTAGCCACTGGACAACCAGGGAATTCCTTAAAGTGGGTCTTAAAAAATAAGCTAAAGAGATTGTGTCCAGAAGGTAGAATTCTTCCTTTATATTGTGTTTTGCTTAGCTTCCTCATGACTCAGTGGTAAAGAAACTGCCTGCAACGCAGGAAATGTGGGTTTTATCCCTGGATCTGGAGGATCCTCTGGAGAAGGAAATGGCAACCAACGTCAGCATTCTTGCCTGGGAAATCTCATGAACAGAGGAGCCTGGAGGGTCCATGACATTGCAAGGATTTGGACTCGACTTAGCAAATGAGCACACATACTCTCTAACATAAGCTTTGTGACAGGATGCTGCTGCACCTTGCTCTTGGTAAAGGTCACTGGGGAGACATAAAGGAGGCCAGCCTCTTCTGCATGGGAAAGGAGCTTACAAATGTTGGACTCTAGAGAGGATTTGGAACACTCACCATATGTTCTCCAAACATAAAGATTATTAAAGGAAACTGCTGTTTTGGGGGGGCCATTTCTGGCCTTTGAAGTTGATACTTAAAATGATTTCCTTCCAAACTTGTGGGATCGAGGTTGCCATAGCTACTTCTTACAAGAATGACAAATGATAGTTGACCATTTATGAAGCACCAGACGGCCTCCTTATTAACCCAAATTGCCTTGAGGGTAAATATCCCAGTGATGAACCTAGGCTTAAATAGAAATCATCTGAAGGATAATAGCTATCCTTCAGATTTCGTACTTTTTCCTCAAAGTTTTTACATTCTTCAAATCAGATTTTCACAATCTCTCAGTTTTACCACACCTTTCTGAAACTGAACTCTCTATACTGAGAGTGCTTTCTAGAGCTGTTCCAGAGTGTCACATGCAGAACTCTCTGAGCCAGCATTAGGGGTGGGTGGTGGGGGCCCCAGCGCAGAAGAGCTGCCTCTTGTCAGTCAGTGACCCAGGTCTTTGGTGATGCACCGCCCCCACGGCCTGCTCCACCAGTCTTGTGGGAGAACTCCTGTTCTGTTCTGAATCACTGCTGCACCTCCTGGAGAGAGGCTTCCTTCTTTGTGGTAGAGTTCAGAAGAGCATCCTGACAGGAAGGCTACTTCCTCTGTTTCAGAAAAAGGATTTGCAAATAAGTCTGCAAGAAACGCCAGCGACAAGTTCAGAGATCTCCTGGCCTTGAGGCCAAATAGATGCGACCCCTGACTCTGCCAGTAATGAATCATGTCCTTGGGTAAATAAGTGGCTTTCATTCTGAGTCTTGGGGTCTTCAGGTGTAAGTGAGATGAAGAATACCCACTTACTAGTTCAGATAATTAGAATGATAATAATTGAGTAGATTACTCTCACTAAAATATAATTATGTATAACATTTATAATAACATATGAGTGAGAGCAAAAAGCCTTTTTATACCATTAAGAATAATAAAAAAAAGACCCAAGCAAAAAAACAAGAATGATAATAATCAAAAATTTTAATGTGCATTCTCGTCCACTGAAATCCTTCTGTGCATTGTAACTGTTCTGTAGATAAGGAAACTGGGAATCAAAAGAGTTAAGCAACGTGTTAGAGACCACACAGGTGGTAAAAGACAGATCCCACTTTCTAGTCAGGGCAGTCTCACCCGCAAAGTTGCATTCCTACCCACTGTCTTGCAGCATCTGGGGCAGGGTATAAAAATGAAACAACAAGCAGTGTTTGGGGTAAGGACTGCGGAGAGACTAGCGGGTCATGGAAATCAGTGAGGTGTTGGGTGAACTTTGGAATCAGGGCATGAGGGAGGTAGGGAGCCCCTGCCCCTGCCTGCCCACTCCAGGCAGACCGCTCATTGCTGTGACTGGTTCACACCCACTATGCCCAGTATGAGGCAGGGGTTGCCTTTAAAGGAGCTTCATTTGGCTGAGATACATGCAGGGTCTTGCTGCAGAGGAACTCATCAAAAGAGAGTTGGTTTCTGAAGAATTAATTGGAATTCCCTTAGCATTCCACTGGCATCAGCCTGAACATTGTTCATCCCCTGTAGATTATCATTAATCGGGTGAGCAGGGAGACAGAAACAGTCTCTGATAGCTAATTTATTAACTTCTCCAGGATAAAGGGATGGGACTGAGCTGAGGAGCTTGAATTTATTTGGAGGGATTTGGGGCAGAAAGCCCAGTGCTGGTACTGTGACCCCGATCTGAATCGAGAGATTAACAACTTCTGGTCTCGACAAGGTTTAGGATGAGAGTTTTCTGAGACCTACAATTTTTATTACATTTTTCTTCTTTTTTCAGTTATGGGTTTTTCCTTGTCTCCTCTCAGAAATCCTTCCTATAATAAACTCTCACGTGTGTTTCTTTTCTTCCAACTGGGGTGTTCTGGGGATACTGGTTTTCTAGTAGCCAGGAGCCATTTTTTGTGGTAGTAGATGTGACTTCTGACATTTTATACTCTTCTAGGTTTTCTTCCATGCCCACTGGACCACCCATCCTTGTTGTTTAACATGACTGTCAGCTTTAGGCTGCAGGAGATAGTTTTGATACCTAGAAGAAAGATTATGGGGCTGTGATGCTGGCTGACTTAGGTTTCAATGCCAGTCTAGGCACTGTCTAGCTGGGTGGCCATAAGCAAGTTACTTAACTTCTCTGAGCATGGATGTCCTCATTGGTCAATGGGGATAATCTTAACTGCTGCATAGGGTTGCAACAGGGATTAGATGTGACTCTGTGTTGTGTGTACGCCATTGCTGGTGATGCGTATCTGTTTATTTCTTCACTTTTCCCGAGTAGAAGAAAGATAGAAGGATTCTCATGACCAGTCATGAGGGAGAATCCTCATTGCAGCCCAGTGTTAATGTGGGACTTAGTGAGTGCACGCAAGCTGACGCTTTCTAGCTGCCTGTCCTTTGCACAATAGAGGCTGGCTGGGAGGAGCCTGCTGGCTTCAACTCTGGTCGATGGGTTCCAAGTGTTAAGACATCTCAGAACAGCAGCAAACACTCCTTGAAGTCAAGCTACTACTCATGATTTGTAGAGATGTGGGCTTCTACTGTCTCTTCCTCAGCCTTTTGTGCATTTGACTTCCTCCATGGACATCTCTGCAGTGTCCTTTCATGGTGTCAAGATAATTCATGGATGGTTGCTCACTTGTAGCTATTTCTGTGGCACTTAGTTCTACTCCCACTTGGCCCCACTCTCTGCTGAAGATTGCAGGTTTGAGTTTACAAGTGATAAATGATCTTTGAAGCCCGGATTTAATTTTGAGTATCTTAAGACACTATGTAAATGAAGTCACACCCATACGAATGATTTTACAGTTTGCCTTTGTTTTGCACTATGCTCCTGAGGCTGTTTTTTTTTGGCCTCTGCTCCTGAGGCTCATTTGTGTTGTACTGGTACCTTTAATTCCTTTTCCCCACTATATAATGCTTCACAGCGTGAATTATATCAGAAATTATTAGTTCTCATCCAAGTACTAACCAGATCTGATCTTGCTTAGCTTCCGAGATCAGACAAGATCGGGCGTTCAGGGTATTATGGCTGTAGACCAGTTCTCTAGTTGATTGACACTTAGGTTGTTTCCTGATTTCTTATAGTCATAACCATTGCTGCTATAAACATGTTTTGAATGCTAGGGTACATTTGCAAGAGCTTCTTAACAGCAAATTTGGAAATTGCAGGGTCATGGAGTATGCCCACCTCTAAGTTTGTTACCAAATAGTTCAACAGTTCAAGTTTAATGTCAAGTAATTTCTTAGAGTAATTATAACAAAATCTGCCTCCGCTGGCAGTGTGTAAATATTCTACTGTTCTACATTCTTGTGACCATTTGGTATTATTAGAATTTTCCTGCCTCCCATTCTGATGTGTGAATTAGTATCTCAGGATTTCATTTGGTGTACATTTTAGTGTTTTGCCCTTCTCTAATTTCTACCAAGATTGAGCATCTTTTTTGAATGTTTGCTAGCTATTTGGGTTTTCTTTTGTAAAGTGCCTGTCTAAAGACTTTTGGCCATTTTTTATGTGATTGTTATGTTTTCCTTATTTATTTTGGGGATATCTTTATATATTCTGTATACTTGACTTCTGTTGTTATGTTCATTGCAAATAGCTTCTCTACATTTGTGGCTTGTCTTTTCACTCTCTTGATGGTGCCTGTTTATTAAGACAGGATTTTACTTGGAGTCTTCAAGTGTGAGGTCTTGTGTAAGGTCATCTCTGCAGTGTCCTTTCATGGTGTCAAGATAATTCATGGATGGTTGCTCACTTGTAGCTATTTCTGTGGCACTTAGTTCTACTCCCACTTGGCCCCACTCTCTGCTGAAGATTGCAGGTTTGAGTTTACAAGTGATAAATGATCTTTGAAGCCCGGATTTAATTTTGAGTATCTTAAGACACTATGTAAATGAAGTCACACCCATACGAATGATTTTACAGTTTGCCTTTGTTTTGCACTATGCTCCTGAGGCTGTTTTTTTTTGGCCTCTGCTCCTGAGGCTCATTTGTGTTGTACTGGTACCTTTAATTCCTTTTCCCCACTATATAATGCTTCACAGCGTGAATTATATCAGAAATTATTAGTTCTCATCCAAGTACTAACCAGATCTGATCTTGCTTAGCTTCCGAGATCAGACAAGATCGGGCGCGTTCAGGGTATTATGGCTGTAGACCAGTTCTCTAGTTGATTGACACTTAGGTTGTTTCCTGATTTCTTATAGTCATAACCATTGCTGCTATAAACATGTTTTGAATGCTAGGGTACATTTGCAAGAGCTTCTTAACAGCAAATTTGGAAATTGCAGGGTCATGGAGTATGCCCACCTCTAAGTTTGTTACCAAATAGTTCAACAGTTCAAGTTTAATGTCAAGTAATTTCTTAGAGTAATTATAACAAAATCTGCCTCCGCTGGCAGTGTGTAAATATTCTACTGTTCTACATTCTTGTGACCATTTGGTATTATTAGAATTTTCCTGCCTCCCATTCTGATGTGTGAATTAGTATCTCAGGATTTCATTTGGTGTACATTTTAGTGTTTTGCCCTTCTCTAATTTCTACCAAGATTGAGCATCTTTTTTGAATGTTTGCTAGCTATTTGGGTTTTCTTTTTGTAAAGTGCCTGTCTAAAGACTTTTGGCCATTTTTTATGTGATTGTTATGTTTTCCTTATTTATTTTGGGGATATCTTTATATATTCTGTATACTTGACTTCTGTTGTTATGTTCATTGCAAATAGCTTCTCTACATTTGTGGCTTGTCTTTTCACTCTCTTGATGGTGCCTGTTTATGAAGAAAGGTTTTTAATTTTAACACAATCTACTTTATAAGACAGGAATTTTAGTCTTGGAGTCTTCAAGTGTGAGGTCTTGTGTAAGGTCTTTTTGTGCAGAGCGACTGAGGCAGGTTTAAATGCATAGGAACTGATCTCTATCAAACTAGAACATCTCCATGCAACAGTGTCTAGAACAGGGTTAGACACAGAGAATTTCATGGAAGTTTTGCTAGATTATTCAAGGGTAATCATTCTCTGCCAGAATGATTGTCAAAATAAAATAAGGAGTTTTCTATGGTACTAGAATTTAGCTGTGTCCCTTTCTAGTCCCTCTCATGTCTAACTCCTTTCTTTTTCCCCACGGTGGTGGGATTTTTGTTAAAGCTCTGTTTATATAGCTCATAAGGAAGCAATTTCAACCAAATCCAGTTAGAATCACTTGTGTTTCTCTGTGTCTGTGTGTAATCCTGACTGATAACACCCCAGATAAAGAAAAATCAGGTTGTCTCTCTAAACGAGCGCAAGGAGATTTGGGCATCTGTTCCTTTTAAACTAAGCATATTTTCAGTGTCATAAAACATTTGATACTGAGTTGGTGAATGGAAATGCAAAGGAATTAGAAGTGCAGTGTTTCAGTGAATATCTCCTTAATCATAGAGAGTGGGACTTCTTAATTTAAATTTTTGATTAGGCGTGTTGGACGCGGGCAGCAGTACTCTGATCTCATTAGCCCAAGTGATAATGCGCACTAATTACTCCTCTTCCAAAGTCAGGGGTTCATTTATTACCTACATGAATGAACGTTTTTCTGCTCTTCAGCAGCAGAGTAAAAAATAAGCTTGGGAAAATGATGGAGGTGCTGGAGAGAAGTCAGAGACGCGACAAGCAAAATGGTTTCAGGTTTCCTGTGCCTGGGACAGGGGAGCCAGGCAATGTATGCTAATACCAAGCAAGAGAAAGCTAACTGATAGGTTCTTCCTGTGGCTGGAATAATGTGCAAGTTTTAAAACTGTTCTTTTCTTCCCCTTCTCTTTTTTTCTAATTTTTAAAATTTTACTTTTACAGAGTTTTGTTGTTTACTGCTATGCATAAACTTGAATCAGTCATAGGTATACCCTTGACCCCTCCCACTTGAACTTCCCTCCCATCTCCCGCCCTATCACACTCTTCTAGGTTGTTACATAACCCCTGTGTTAAATTCCCTTAGTCTTATAGCATATTCACACTGGTTGTCTCTTTTGCATATGATAATGTAAGTTTCCATGTCACTCTTTCCATACATCTTGCCCATTCCTCCCTCCCCTCAATGTCCATAAGTCTGTTCTCTATGTCTGTTTCTCCACTGCTGCTCTGCATATGCATTTATCAGTACCATCCTTCTATATTCCATACATATGTGTTAGTATACTATATTTATCTTTCTCTTTTTGACTTGCTTCACTTTGTATAATAGGTTCTAGGTTCATCCACCTCCTTAGGACTGACTTGAAGGCATTTCTTTGTATGGCTGAGTAATATTCCATTGTATATATATATACCACAGCTTCTTCATCCATTCATCTGCCAGTGGACATTGAGGTTACTTCCATGTTCTAGCTATAAGCATTCAGTATTTTCTTTACAACAAGTGTGTGTGTGTGTGTGTGTGTTTACTTGTTCTTTTTAAAAATTTTTTTTGGACACACAGTGTGACATGTGGAATCTTAGTCCCCCATTCTGGGATGGAATCTGTGTTCTCTGTAGGGAAAGTGCAGGGTCATAACCATTAGTCTAGGAGGGAAGTCCTATGCAACTCTTACTATTTTCTTTCTAGTAAGTTAGTTTGTTCTTAGCCAGTGGCATAACAATACGATAGCCAAATGCTTAATTCTATGATGCAGCTTAACAGTGGGGATTTTGAATCTGCTCATCTTGGGTTTCCCTGGTCTCCTTTGTTCCTGTCCTCATTTTCTGGCCACTGCAGGCTTCCCAGGTTGGAGCCCTGGGGTTTGATAAGCCCTTGTTAACAAGGCTGTGTGTATGATTGAGCAAAGTGGGAATGGAGAGTATTTTCTACCCCTTCTAAACATGGAGGGGACTGGCATGTGGGGCACCTTTTGGGTTCACTGACTCTTCTAGCATCCTAGGGTTATGACCTCACAGAAACGATTTTTAAATAGATTTTCTAACATTTCTCCCTCTCTCCACATGGGCTTGGAATCTTAGAGATGTTCTTGTTTTATAGAAAACTAGAAACAAAAGCTCCTAAGAAAAGTTGTTTTTTGCCTGGAACACACTTTCTAAAGTGTTATTTTCATCATGTATAGTACATGATGAGAGTGTATATGAGTCCAGTTTTTTCCCAGATAGTTTTTCATATCTATTAGTATTAAAATTAGTCGTACATGCCTATAGTCTTGGCCCATAAATCTATATTGCAGATCATTTGCATATGATTCAAAGGTATACAGGTATATAATCTGTATATGCAGATACATATACTCTTGGTTTTTTTTTTGCATTCACCTTTTTTTTTTTTTGCCTCTAAGTCATCATTTGTTTTCATCCATCTTTATTCTTTTTGGCATGTATGGGCCTCCCATTGCAGTGGCCTCTCTCACTGCAGAGCACTGGCTCTGGTTGCATGCACTCCATAGCGCTGGCTCGTAATTGGACACACCAGTCCAGCTGCTCCATGGCAGGCGAGATCTTCCTGGGCCAGGGATCGAACTGGTGTCCCTTGCACTGCAAGGTGCACTTTCTACCCACTGAACCACCAGGAAAGCCCAGATACATGTAATCTTATCTAAATCCTCTACATCACCATCTACATCTCTAGAGAGATCTCTATTGCAACCTCTTTAATAGAAAAACAGTGGAATCAGTTTTAATATCAGTAGGAGAATAGTTAAAAAAAATACATCCTCATAATGAAGTATGATGCACATACTAACAAGAATGAAAAAGATTTTGAACTGACATGGGAAGGTGTCCGGAACTGGTAAGTGAGAAAAGCTGGCTCTAGGACTGTACTTCATAGAAAGGAGTATATATTTATTTGTGTGTATCAGTGGTTGGTTGAAGGTATCTCCAAAGGAGGGACAAAGTGGAAGCTGGGAGAGAGGCACAGGAATGTGTGCTTTATAAGTTATGCATTTTAGCATCATGTGAAATCTTGCAACATGCTGACTTTATGCAGGTTACCGGCAAAAGCAAGAAAGAGAAAATGCTTGCCCTATAGTGCTGTTAAAGACAGGGGACCAATATCCTGAGGCAAAGCACTGCTAGACTGTTAGAGTTGCAAAGCAATTGGAAGTCATTGCCCTAGGCACACTGAATGGGTCTGGCTCAGTGACTCTTAACAAATAGCATTCCTTTTAGAAGAAGATGGGCCTAACTACTAGATAATATCCTTAAAAGAGTTGTGTTTGTAGTTGATAGAAGGTATAATCTGTACCAGGCACTATTTAAGGTTAATGTGATCCTGCCACTGTGTTGCCATCTAGAGCCTGTGCCTGACTGTGTCTGACATTGCGGAGCTCATAACACAGCTCCAGGACCTTATGGGTTCTCTGGGGTAACTTGACTTGCACACGCTGGGTGGAGGCACTAAAATATCACCCCTGCCACTTGCCATCTCTCTGTTCATCAAATCAGTTTTTTTTTTCAACCCAATCAAAAATGGGAGAAAATACCTAAACAGACATCTCTCCAAAGAAGACCTCCAGATGGCCAAAAGACACATGAAAAGATACTCAACATTGCTCGTTATTAGAGAAATGCAAATCAAACCTACAATGAGATATTTACCTCACACCAGTCAGAATGGCCATCATCAAAAAGTCTGCAAACAATAAATGCAGGAGAGGATGTGGAGAAATGGGAACACTCTTATACTGTTGGTATGAATATAAATTGACACAGCCGCTATGGAAGACAGTATGGAGATTCCTTAAAAAACTAGGACTAGAACCACCATATGATCCAGCAATCCTACAACTAGGCATACACCTTGAGAAAATCAAAATTGAAAGAGACACATGTACCCCACTGTTCACTGCAGCACTATTTACAATAGCTAGAACATGGAAGTAACCTCAATGTCCACTGGCAGATGAATGGATGAAGAAGCTGTGGTATATATATATACAATGGAATATTACTCAGCCATACAAAGAAATGCCTTCAAGTCAGTCCTAAGGAGGTGGATGAACCTAGAACCTATTATACAAAGTGAAGCAAGTCAAAAAGAGAAAGATAAATATAGTATACTAACACATATGTATGGAATATAGAAGGATGGTACTGATAAATGCATATGCAGAGCAGCAGTGGAGAAACAGACATAGAGAACAGACTTATGGACATTGAGGGGAGGGAGGAATGGGCAAGATGTATGGAAAGAGTGACATGGAAACTTACATTATCATATGCAAAAGAGACAACCAGTGTGAATATGCTATAAGACTAAGGGAATTTAACACAGGGGTTATGTAACAACCTAGAAGAGTGAATGGGGAAGGAGGTGGGAGCGAAGTTAAAGAGGAAGGGGACATGAATACAACAGACTCTGTAAAAGTTAGGGAAAACAAAAAAAAACATCAAATCACATTTTTTCCTTGCTTCTTTCCTTTTTTCTTCTTGCTCCTCCTTTCAACAAAGCTTCCCCTAGTCTGTGCCACGCTCTGTTCTGGACACTGGAAAATGAAGCAAGTTTACCAGAATTGCTGCTTCAAGGAGTGAGTGCATGGTCTACCAGAAAAGATGATCGTAAAAGCAGTGGATGATAATATCTGATAAGACAAAGAGCTTAAAGCCAGATTGCATTAGATGGCCACCAGGCTCACATCTTGGCTCTGCTCTATACCTGTGACCTTGGAAATTTACTTAGCAGCTGCGAGGCTGTTTATTCTTAGGTAATTTGGAAATAATAGTACTTACCTCTTCACAATACTTCCCACGTGAAACAAATAGTGCCTTTTCCTTCTGTCTTTCTTTCCCCTCTTTGTCTCCTTTTCCTTTTTAAATTTAACATCAATAAGATGATCAAAGGTTGTACAAAGTGCAATGGGGGCAAGAATGGAGAAGCCAGGTGGAAAGGTGAGGGAAGATACACAAGGACATGTTCATATAAGGTCTCAGAGGATGAGCAGGAGGTGTTCGCATAAGACAGGGCAGAGTCCCAGGCAGGGAACCCTAGGCAAGGTGTGAGTCTTGAAGGTGAGGTAGGGAGGGTGCCTCGGGCCTTGACTGTAAAAGGGAATGGCTTTCTCCCCTCTTGCTCTTCCATAGGAACCCCATGTCTCCTGTCTTCTATTCACAGAGCCTCTCAGGAAATGCTTTGATAATAACTCTTTTCTCTTTAATGTGAATTGAAATCACTATATTTCATCTCTCATGCTTTTTTTTTTGCATATAAGCCCCATCTGTCAATGTGGAATAAAAGTTATTTTTCCCCTCTTTGAGAGTTTCTGGCTTCACAGAGCAGGAAGGGTTGGCGTCGCCCCTCCCCCTTTTCCCAGGAAAGAATCTTTCCCACCCACTGAAATCCCATCTCCTAGGCAACCACCTTCAGAGCTGCAGGGAGGAGCCTGACTCTGCCTTTGAACTTCCAAGGTCAGGAGAAGTAAAGTCTTGCAGGCATGTCTTTGTCTCTGCGAGACACGTGTTTAAGGAACCCACAAAATCATGACCCAAAGGAACCTTTCATTAAAATGTAGTAGAGTGAGTACTTTACAAGGAGAGGAGGTGGGTAACAGACGAACAGGGCAGCTGCCGGCCCTGATACGCTGCTCCTCTCACATCCAGTATCCCACCCATTCACCACTCACTGTGGGCTCCAGTTCCTTCTTCCTACTGGAACCTAGTTTTATGGTGGGTGTCAGCCTAGCTTCCCCCACAAAGTCACTTCTTGGGAGCTCACTATTATGATTTATCCTAGGAGGAGCAAAGACACACTGTTACTTCTCCAGTCAGGGACAGAAAGTCAACTTGATTGATGCCCACCATGAAATCGTGAAGGAAGTGTAACGTGCTGGACACTTAGAGTGGTCTCTGGTATCACACTGCCTGAGTTTCAATACTGGTTCTGCCACTTATCCTCTCTTTGCCTCCATTTCCTGTCTTGAAAATGCAAATATGAACAGGAGTCAAGGGGTGGATATTGAGGCTGAAATCTGGTCTCTGTGCACTGGCACCAAATTGAATCAGAGGCATTGTTTGGGGGGAAGTAGAAAAGAGTAGCTTTGTTACTTTGTTAGGCAAAGGGGGTCACTGTGGGTTCATGCCCTCAACAACATGTGTCCCGCAGTAAGTGTTAACTTTGAGAAAATTGATAATGAACATTGACCTTTAACAAAACTTTAGAGTCTATAGACTCCCAAGTGAGGCTTGAAAACAATCGCTGTGACACACGACTACCCATTATTAACAAGAAAGGCAGTGAGTGTAGTGGGTGAGCCCCATACTGCTGAGTCCAAAACCCGGGGTTTCTCAGCTCATTCCGTCAACACATCTGTACTGTATGTGCTCATGACTCTTCTAGGTACTAGGATGGTGAACCACTAGACAAGGTCCTCTTGATTATTTGACCAGCTATATGACCTCTGTTGAATGATGCCCTTTCTGTGTTTCACTTCTGCATTTGTAAAATGGCACTATTCGTGATAGCTTCTTCATAAGGTGTTGGCTATTTTAGTAGTTACTTAGTGGTTGGAAAATTGGATTGGAACAGATCTGATGTCACTCTGGCTGAAATGAGTTACATAAAAGAACAAACACACCCATGAGCAGACGGGCTGCTAGTGCTGCTGCTTAGTTGCTGTGTCTGACTCATTTGCAAACGCATGGACTGTGGCCAGCCGGATTTCTCTGTCCGTGGGATTTACCAGGCTATTCCATTCTCCAGGGGATCTTCCAGACTCAGGGATCGATCCAGTCCAAGTCTTCTGCTTGGCAGGCAGATTCTCTACCACTGGCTCAACTGGGAAGCTGCCTCTAAGAGAAAGGAAATGAAGAATATTTTTCATTCTCTTAGACTTCTATGGACCATCATATTCTCTGACTGTAACCTGACATATCTTATTCATTATATTCATTAGTTAATTGCCAAGTGAGTCTCCTGACCCTGAAAAGCAACTGTATCTGTCTCAGTGTTCTGTGGTCATCGCATCACCCAAACTCCTTTCACACTTCATCTTGCCCTTGACTCTATTATTTGTCTTTTTACCTTGTCCACTATTTATAACATCTATAACCTATAAGTTTATATTTATTGATAATTTACTGTGTCTGAGAGATTGTGCTGAGGTGCATTATCCTCTGCTGTTACTACCTCCACTTTACAGATGAAAAAATGGAGGCTTAGAAAGATTAAGTAGCTTGGCTAAGCTCATAAAATTAGTAGGAGGTGAAGCCAGGAAGGAATGCAAAACCGATGCTCTTAATGACTAAACTCTACTGTACTGTGAACTGAGGATAGGAGCCAAGTTGAACTCTTTTAGTATCTTCCATAGCTTTGAGCACAGAGGTTTGCACAATATAGAAATTTAATAAATTTGGTTTGCAACAAAAATTGTTTGGGATGAGCTATGAAGCCTTTGTTTATTTGACCAGCTTTTATGACTCTTCTAGGTACTAGGATGGTGAACCACTAGACAAGGTCCTCTTGATTATTTGACCAGCTATATGACCTCTGTTGAATGATGCCCTTTCTGTGTTTCACTTCTGCATTTGTAAAATGGCACTATTCGTGATAGCTTCTTCATAAGGTGTTGGCTATTTTAGTAGTTACTTAGTGGTTGGAAAATTGGATTGGAACAGATCTGATGTCACTCTGGCTGAAATGAGTTACATAAAAGAACAAACACACCCATGAGCAGACGGGCTGCTAGTGCTGCTGCTTAGTTGCTGTGTCTGACTCATTTGCAAACGCATGGACTGTGGCCAGCCGGATTTCTCTGTCCGTGGGATTTACCAGGCTATTCCATTCTCCAGGGGATCTTCCAGACTCAGGGATCGATCCAGTCCAAGTCTTCTGCTTGGCAGGCAGATTCTCTACCACTGGCTCAACTGGGAAGCTGCCTCTAAGAGAAAGGAAATGAAGAATATTTTTCATTCTCTTAGACTTCTATGGACCATCATATTCTCTGACTGTAACCTGACATATCTTATTCATTATATTCATTAGTTAATTGCCAAGTGAGTCTCCTGACCCTGAAAAGCAACTGTATCTGTCTCAGTGTTCTGTGGTCATCGCATCACCCAAACTCCTTTCACACTTCATCTTGCCCTTGACTCTATTATTTGTCTTTTTACCTTGTCCACTATTTATAACATCTATAACCTATAAGTTTATATTTATTGATAATTTACTGTGTCTGAGAGATTGTGCTGAGGTGCATTATCCTCTGCTGTTACTACCTCCACTTTACAGATGAAAAAATGGAGGCTTAGAAAGATTAAGTAGCTTGGCTAAGCTCATAAAATTAGTAGGAGGTGAAGCCAGGAAGGAATGCAAAACCGATGCTCTTAATGACTAAACTCTACTGTACTGTGAACTGAGGGATAGGAGCCAAGTTGAACTCTTTTAGTATCTTCCATAGCTTTGAGCACAGAGGTTTGCACAATATAGAAATTTAATAAATTTGGTTAATCAAACTTGGCTATATATCCAGAAATATTGTTTGGGAGATTAAGATTTTTCATATGCTTCTAAATGTCTCCTCTTGGTGCCAGCTTTCACATTGTTTTGGATTATGATATTTTCACAGCTTTTGGCGAGCCCAATATGGTTCCTTATTCCATGAGAATGGTTGAATACTCACAGTTTGCATATACTGGCCAAGAGATCTTAGTTCTCGCTGTTCTTCACTGTCAATATAAGTGCATTTTTGCAAAGACAAGTGGTCGTGCTTATAAGAACAAAAGGATAAACTTTAAAAATGAAGATTACTGATATACAATACCAGAAATAGGAAGAACTAAGAAGGAAACTCTTAGGATTATGTGGTTTATTCCATTTTCTCAATTTTCAGATGTGAAAACCAGGAACCAGAGAAGAAAATGGAGTTATCTGAGGTCTGTGGGAGAGCTGCAGTTCATTCTAGGCCAGTCTTAATAATGAAAGTTCTTTCCGACACAGCAGGCCTGATGCTTTGTGAATTGTGATTGAGAATCATTGTTAATTCACACCTTTGATTCATTGAAAGTCAAAAAAAAAAAAAAAAAGGATAAAAGAGAGTACTTCCAACTTTCCTTCCTTTTTATATATTCTATTTTTTTAAATGACAGATTCTATTCCTCTCTACTCAAGTATATCAAAGTCTATAAATCACATCTATTCAAGCAACGGTGGCCTCATGACCATGAACAACATGCTAAGAGCTCTTATGTTTTATTCTTCAAGTAAAAGAAACATTTCTTCATTTTGGTGGATTTGGTAGAATTTTGTTGAAGGGAGTATAAATTCAACATCAGATCTTTCCTTATGTTTGGAATTTTATATATAGGAATTGTTTTTTTTAAAAGATTTTAGTGCTTCTGGATTCCTTGTGGAGCTCTCACCTTACTGCTCTGCTTACCCTACTAATGAACTGGGAGTCAAAACCTAGGCTCTATCACTGTCCAATGGTGTGAATTTTCCATGTCACATCATCATCTTAGTCTCAGGGACTGTAACTCTCATTCTTAATTTTTAAATGTTCACTGGTATTTCTTGAAGATAACTGTTAAATAAAGAGAGGAAGCTGATATATAAGCCGCAAGATGGGGTAAGCGGTTGCCTATTTAGGGGACCTTTCTAAGGTGGTGGGACTGTTGCTTGTCTGAGGCAACTCTTCTCCTTAGGCTTAAAAATCTCATTTTTAATACTTTATTTCTCTGAATCATGTGTCCATTTCATTGCATCTCAGGGACGGGGAAATTTTCTCTCTCTTATTTTCTATTTTTTTCTGTTCTCTTCTGTTCAGTCTTTGGTGCCCTGAAAATTAAACTGACAAAAGAAAAATTTATAGGAGAAAGGGCATACAGATTTTATTTGATATTAATATGTTTTGTTAATACATGGTGGGGGAGCTTCACAGAAAAGAAGTAAAACTCCCAAAATGGTGGTTAGGCCTGTGAGCTGATCTACTAACGCTTTAACAAAGAGAGATAAATTGTGGAGATGTGACAAGACAATGACAAAAAACACTTTGGCTTCTAGAGTGGGGAAATTGTGGGAAAGTAAATATAAGGAGAAACTAATGAAAGATAAAGGGCTTCCCAGGTGGTGCTAGTGGTAAAGAACTCAGTTGCCTTTGCCAATGCAAGAGATGCAAAAGATGTGGGTTCAATCCCTGGGTCAGGAAGATCCCCTGGAGGAGGGTGTAGTAACCCACTCCAGTATTCTTGCCTGGAGAATCCCATAGATAGAGGAGTCTGGTGGGCTATAGTCCATAGGGTTGCAAAGAGTCAGACACGACTGAAGTGACTTCCCATGGAAGATAAGTGGCCATTCTTCATTTTGGTGGATTTGGTAGAATTTTGTTGAAGGGAGTATAAATTCAACATCAGATCTTTCCTTATGTTTGGAATTTTATATATAGGAATTGTTTTTTTTAAAAGATTTTAGTGCTTCTGGATTCCTTGTGGAGCTCTCACCTTACTGCTCTGCTTACCCTACTAATGAACTGGGAGTCAAAACCTAGGCTCTATCACTGTCCAATGGTGTGAATTTTCCATGTCACATCATCATCTTAGTCTCAGGGACTGTAACTCTCATTCTTAATTTTTAAATGTTCACTGGTATTTCTTGAAGATAACTGTTAAATAAAGAGAGGAAGCTGATATATAAGCCGCAAGATGGGGTAAGCGGTTGCCTATTTAGGGGACCTTTCTAAGGTGGTGGGACTGTTGCTTGTCTGAGGCAACTCTTCTCCTTAGGCTTAAAAATCTCATTTTTAATACTTTATTTCTCTGAATCATGTGTCCATTTCATTGCATCTCAGGGACGGGGAAATTTTCTCTCTCTTATTTTCTATTTTTTTCTGTTCTCTTCTGTTCAGTCTTTGGTGCCCTGAAAATTAAACTGACAAAAGAAAAATTTATAGGAGAAAGGGCATACAGATTTTATTTGATATTAATATGTTTTGTTAATACATGGTGGGGGAGCTTCACAGAAAAGAAGTAAAACTCCCAAAATGGTGGTTAGGCCTGTGAGCTGATCTACTAACGCTTTAACAAAGAGAGATAAATTGTGGAGATGTGACAAGACAATGACAAAAAACACTTTGGCTTCTAGAGTGGGGAAATTGTGGGAAAGTAAATATAAGGAGAAACTAATGAAAGATAAAGGGCTTCCCAGGTGGTGCTAGTGGTAAAGAACTCAGTTGCCTTTGCCAATGCAAGAGATGCAAAAGATGTGGGTTCAATCCCTGGGTCAGGAAGATCCCCTGGAGGAGGGTGTAGTAACCCACTCCAGTATTCTTGCCTGGAGAATCCCATAGATAGAGGAGTCTGGTGGGCTATAGTCCATAGGGTTGCAAAGAGTCAGACACGACTGAAGTGACTTCACATGCACAATGGAAGATAAGGGCTATAGGGGTAACGCTTGTTTATGTAGATTCAAGTTGCTGCCATTCTCCATGGTGAGTTTCTCTTCTTGGTACAGGAGAGGGGCCTGGGACACTTTTGGAAAGGGAAATTAATGTTACCTTAACAAATGGAAACTTACACCCTGCTTTAGGATAGAAAAGGAGAAAAAAAGCTCTCTTTTTCTGCATCTGCTGTTTCTCAGTTGCATTGGCTCAAAATAATTCTTAAGTAGAATATTTTGGAGTGGCATATCCTAATTCCTTTCATTTCCACTTTTGAAACCTGGATTTTCTTGCCAACTAACCCCACTCTCCTCAGATTTTTTCTCTAATTTCTGTAGAGTGCTTTTTTGAGTTTTGGACCACAAGGTGGGTGGTTAAGTTCTTGGCATGTGTAGGTGGGGCACTGGCTCTCAGTCAGGTAGTTTTCACTCTATTCCCTACCCCTTGTCTTCTGCCATATGTGTCTGGTCTCCCTGGACATTTTCTGGGCTGCAGCTTCTTCCTCTATGCTCATCACCTGGCACTTGTCCATTTGTCTGTGTTCAAGAAATCTTGGAACATATCATCTCCTTTCTACCATTTTAGTGGTATCTCAGGATGGGAAAATGATGGCTATTAACAAATTTGTTAGTGCCCAAAAGACTCCTGGGAGAAAAAGACTGACTACAATTTGTATTGGGTGTAAAGATTTATTTTAAAATCTTACTAACTCAAAGGTAAACATTGCTCTAAATATACCTCTAAAGAGACTTCACTGTTGGGATAGTGGTTAAGAATCTGCCTTCCAATGCAAGGAATAACAGTTTGATCCCTGGTATGGGAACTAAGATCCCACAAGTTGTGTGGAGTGGGCAAAAATATTAATAAATAAATAAATTACTTCTAAATACTCGTATACTACCTCACAATTGATAAAACAGTACTTATAAATTTAACAGATGTTTTTCCTAAATATTTAAACATTGATTGCAAACATTTAATAAACATTTTAGAGTTTATTACAACTATAAGTTTGACATGTCAGAATATATTAAATGTTGTTAAGTACCTAAGGTGTAGAAGATAATATACAATACTTTTTAATGATTGCTAAACTGGTTATTATACTGTGATTGAAAAATTCAATGTAAAGTGTGCATATCATGGATGAAAAAAAATTTTAATTCTCTCTAGTCTTTGTGGTTTTATTTCTTCCAGAGTTTATCTTCTTAAGGTTGCAGAGGTTTCACTAGATAATATTTGACATCTTCCTGGTACTATAGAGGTATTTGCCAACATCAAAAGGAAAAAAAGACTATTTCAGATCAGTAGAAGTTTTAGAGTATGAATGGGTGTCCAGTTGGTTAGTATGCAGGCCTTGGTTATGAGGTCCAAGTTGGTTCAAACTCAAGTCACCACCCATCACTAGGCCAAACCCCACTTCAGGGTTAGGATATACTTATTATGCTATTTATTATTTAATTTATTTTTTAATCTGGTGTCTACCCTTATTCCCTACCCCTTGTCTTCTGCCATATGTGTCTGGTCTCCCTGGACATTTTCTGGGCTGCAGCTTCTTCCTCTATGCTCATCACCTGGCACTTGTCCATTTGTCTGTGTTCAAGAAATCTTGGAACATATCATCTCCTTTCTACCATTTTAGTGGTATCTCAGGATGGGAAAATGATGGCTATTAACAAATTTGTTAGTGCCCAAAAGACTCCTGGGAGAAAAAGACTGACTACAATTTGTATTGGGTGTAAAGATTTATTTTAAAATCTTACTAACTCAAAGGTAAACATTGCTCTAAATATACCTCTAAAGAGACTTCACTGTTGGGATAGTGGTTAAGAATCTGCCTTCCAATGCAAGGAATAACAGTTTGATCCCTGGTATGGGAACTAAGATCCCACAAGTTGTGTGGAGTGGGCAAAAATATTAATAAATAAATAAATTACTTCTAAATACTCGTATACTACCTCACAATTGATAAAACAGTACTTATAAATTTAACAGATGTTTTTCCTAAATATTTAAACATTGATTGCAAACATTTAATAAACATTTTAGAGTTTATTACAACTATAAGTTTGACATGTCAGAATATATTAAATGTTGTTAAGTACCTAAGGTGTAGAAGATAATATACAATACTTTTTAATGATTGCTAAACTGGTTATTATACTGTGATTGAAAAATTCAATGTAAAGTGTGCATATCATGGATGAAAAAAAATTTTAATTCTCTCTAGTCTTTGTGGTTTTATTTCTTCCAGAGTTTATCTTCTTAAGGTTGCAGAGGTTTCACTAGATAATATTTGACATCTTCCTGGTACTATAGAGGTATTTGCCAACATCAAAAGGAAAAAAAAAGACTATTTCAGATCAGTAGAAGTTTTAGAGTATGAATGGGTGTCCAGTTGGTTAGTATGCAGGCCTTGGTTATGAGGTCCAAGTTGGTTCAAACTCAAGTCACCACCCATCACTAGGCCAAACCCCACTTCAGGGTTAGGATATACTTATTATGCTATTTATTATTTAATTTATTTTTTAATCTGGTGTCTACCCCAGAAGATTACTCATTATGTTTTACCTGGCCACCATTATGTATCCTATTGTCCTGACATCAGGATATATTGTGCTGGTTGGGTAAAATTATTGGAAATTTATATATGCCTTATCAGTACCTCATTGTATTTAATAGGGTCAGCTTGAGGGTTAGGAGATAAGGAAGCTAGTCTACGCAGTTCTTAGTCTTTGAAATACAGATAATTTATTATCTTGGAGTGCTTGCCTGGACCTTCTTTTTAATTAGTTTTTGTGTCTGATCATTGATGCTAATAAAGAGCAGGAGTTTCCTTCCAGTTGGTTGTTATGAATGACTGTTGGCACTGATCATTTTTCCTGAAATAGTCTCTTTCTTATTGGGGACCATTTTCCTCACATTTTTTGTTTTTTGAGTTTAGATTGAAAAAAGATTTGTGTGTGTGTATATCTGTATATATATGTATACATATTGTTGTTGTTCAGTTGCTCAGTTGTGTCCAACTCTTCACGACCCCAGGGACTGCAGTACGCCAGGCTTCTCTGTTCTCCACTATTTCCCAGAGTCTGCCCAAGTTCATACCCATTGAATCGGTGATGCCATTCAACCATCTTATCTCTTGCTTCTTAAATGAAACTACACTTAAAAAAGACTCAAATGTGTATTAATATGCTGTTATAATTGAAAATGATAAAAAGTATACCCTATTTATTTCTATTTTGTATTACAACTCCCTTTTTGTATGCTTTAGAATCTCTTTTGTGTGACATTATGCAGTCATGGTCTTATGGAAGCTCACAATTTTTTAGTTAATTATATTATTCCCTTTTTGATAATCATATTGGGCAGTGGAACACCCCTAAGCTGACTCCTTTGTTGTTGTTGTTGTTGTTGTTTTTTTAACATGTCTACCTGCCCAATTCTGATTTTATTCCCATCCCAAGATACTTCATTTAAGAAGCAGTATAAGGAGCCCTTTCAATGAAAGACGGGTTTGGAGATCTTGTTTTATGAATTCACCTGAGTACTGCTAGTGAGCCAGACACTGCATCTTGAACTATGTCAGTGAAAACGCTTAAAAAGAGCCAGTTCTAAGCTTACTATTCAAAGACCTTACAGTTCTCTTGCTCTCTTTATTTTGGTGGCTATCTTGAAATCCTGTGTTCCAGATGCTGTGGGTACAAGAAGGAAGAAGAATGCATCACCTAAATGGGGTTAACATGTCTGTGAGAAATAAACTTTTATTGTGTTAACCTACAAAAAAGAAAAAAAAGTTACTGTTTGCAAGTTTCTGAGTTCACATTGAATTTTCATAATCTAACATATGTGGCTTTATTTTTACTTTTTATAATCTGAGATTTCAAAGTACCAGAATTTTCTATTACAGTGAAAAGAGTGTTCTATATTCACTCTACTATCTTGAGCCAGAAAACCTTCTGTGTATGGTTTTAAGTTTGCTTTGTTCTGCAATATTGCAATATTCTGAACAAAAAATGTCATCATTTTGCCGTTTATTTTTTTACTTTTATTACATATCTCATAAACATGAGCACAATGGCTATATAAGATCTTCTTATTTAGAGGTACTGTGAAATAAACATTTCTCTTTCACTGGGTGTTTAGATATTGCTCTGTTTTTTTAAAATATTTTTTCGCTATAGTAAATATCACATTGATAAACTTCTTTGTGGGTAAAGGTCTTTTGTATTAAGCATTGTTCCCCAAAGAAAAATTCTTACTCTTTGACCCAGTAATTCCAATCATATGAATATTTAAAAGACACTTTTAAATGTGAGAATATGAGACACTTTTAAAGATGTGAATAATAATCCTAGTTCCTAAGGTGGTTGTGAGGATGAAATGACTGTGTGTAAAACACTTAGGATGGTTTCTGGCACAGAAGAGTATTCGATGAATGTTGCCTATATTTACTGATGAACTTCTTTCTACAATGGTTCTGCCCATTTACACTCCTGTGAGCAGTGTTGAAAAGACCCAGTCAGGCAGCTTCTGAGCAAGAAGCTTTTCAGGAAGTCTAGGGTTTTACTGTGAGCAAATATCTCCCCAGGAGGCCAGAGAAGATGGTTGCTTCTGTGTTGGCTGCTGCTATGTTGGCTGCTCATCAATGAGATTTCCCATTTGCAGCCTACTGGTGTCTGACTCACTCTCTGCTCCCTAGAGTGATGGGTGGTGATGGAAGTCAGCCCGGGGGGCACAGACATGCCTCAGTGCAGCCCATGGAGAGATTTCCTGTTTCCAGTACGTAAAAGTGTGAGGCTGTGTGCTTCTGTAGGAAAACGTCCATCCCTATCTCAAACATTGTTCCCGGGCTTCCCTGGTGGTTCAGTGGGTAAGAACACTGCCTTGCAGTACAAGGGGTACCGGTTCAATCCCAGGCCTGGGCAGGTCCCATGTGCTGCGGAGAGGCTGGACGGATGTGTTCAACTACCGAGCTGGAGCTCTGGAGCGCATGTGCCCAGAGCTAGTGCTCTGCAATGAGAGAGGCCACTGCAATGAGAGGCCCACACAGACCAAAGAACAAAGACGGAAATAAATGAAAGGCCAATAGAAGTGGCCGAAAAAAAAAATGTTTTAAAATAATAATAATAAAAAAAGGCAGATCATAAAGTGATGTTAGGAAAATGTAATGTGATGATTTATAATAATTATTTTAACCTTTTTTTAAAATTAAAAAAAAAATTTGGCTGTGATTGGTCTTCATTGACTTTAACCTTCTGACTCTGCTTAGCATGACCTACATAGCTCTGATACTCTGGCTGGTATCCTGGTACTGATTCTATAATCGTAGCTGCAATTTGTTTAACAAATAGGTTTTGAGCATTTACATTGTGCTGGTCATTGCATTGTGCACTGGGAAAAAGAAAGTGGGGGTATTAGGTTTGCTCTCCTCTTGATTCATTGACTGACAGGTCAAAATGGAGGTAATAAAATCTAGCTGTCTTGGAGAAGTGTGGATCATTCTTTACCCCTCCCCCCTGCTCTTCCTCAGAGATTTTTAGCACAAAGAGGAAATTTATTTAATGGCTTTATTTATCTGCTCTCCTATGATGAAGGAAGAGAAAAGTCCCTAGTGAGGATTTCTGTACAGACTTAACAATTTTATTATGACATAAAAGAGTCATCATGTTTTGTCAAAGTCGTCCTGTCTCTGTTAGCTACACGTTACAAGAGGGAATTGAAAACTCCAGAACTTCTTGCTGTTTCCCCACCCAGGACTGGAAAACCGACAGAAAAACTATGAGAAATGTTTCAAAACAAGTTACATAGTGTTTGATGGATAATAAGCCCAGAGCCCTGAGATGTATAAAGTATACAATTCAATACAATTTGTTTTTTTCAAAAGTAGCTGCAAGGGAAAAAAAAAATACCAGAAAACGGAGGTCTCAGAGCTGAGAATCCACTTCTTAGTGTAGAGGATGGAATCAATATACACTTCCCAAGAACTGAAGGTCTTTCATTCCAAAGGATAGAAAGAGACGGTTGTGTGGGGTCAAGATGGCAGTTACAAAGTATATTCGCCCTCAAATTATTTAATAAAAAGTTAAATCATATGTAACTGGCAGGTTAAATGGGGAGCTCAGAGAGCACAAGCAAAAAGCACCTTTATTTTGTGCAATGTCTCTTATCCTCACCCTCCTTTGCACGAGTGTACACAAACATGCATCCACTCTCAGTGTCACTGGGTGTCCCTGATTCCTGGGTGTGGTCAGACACATCCTGTAGTTTCTCTCTGTGCTCTTAGAGTCCAAAACAATGCATTAGACTTTTTAGTTCCTTAAGAAGTCTCAGTGCAGCATTAATACATTTTGTCCCATAAAATAGGAAAGACTTGGAATCTCAAGGTTAACTTTCCCCCCCTCCTCCACTCTGGCCTGGGCTGACAATTTCCAGCAGGAATTTTGAGAGTGAAGACCTGGTTAGCTTCTCAGTTTCTCTACCTTTTTCTTATTCTCTTGCTCCCAACTGGAACCCTAGCCAGCTCGTCTAAGGGCGCTTAGGGGGTGGAGGTAATAATAAAAGGCAAGAATGCATTTAAGAGACCGGCATTGGGTTCTTCTTTCTTCTGCCCTTGATATGTGTTTGGAGTTGACTCTCTCTTGGGCTTAGTGAACAATCAGCTGACTGCCTTTCAGGAGCTGGTGGTGGGGTTTTTGGAGGCTCCACACACTAGGATCATTTGTGGTTCCCTTGAAGCTGGTGATGCTCTTTCATCTTTTGTATCTCCTCCATCATTCCCAGCGAATTCGTGGCTAACCATGCTCTGGTAATAGCTTCTCACTTTTCTGGACAGTGCCCTAGGCCAGGATTTGTAGAAGTTGAAGGTTATTTCTCTCCTTCTCCTCTGTGGTTCCTATCTAACATACTTGTCTGCTGCCCTTTGTGTGGATGGGCAATTAGATTCCAATGCAAATGGGTCTCTTTCACCCTGCCCTGTTGCCTCAGGCTTATAATCAAAGTCTCTAGATCCTTTACAGTGTGACACTGGGCCTTGGTTCTTCCAGACCTTCTAACAACTCATGTGAATCTCTCTTGGGGCAGCAAGAAAGTGAGGAAAGGGAGAGGATAAACCCCATAGAATTCTGACTTGTTCTTTTCCAGCTCAAGCAAATATGGTCTTTTCCAGACAGTGCAAAGTTTTAAATCAAAATTGCTAAAAAAAACCTGGCAGGTTAAATGGGGAGCTCAGAGAGCACAAGCAAAAAGCACCTTTATTTTGTGCAATGTCTCTTATCCTCACCCTCCTTTGCACGAGTGTACACAAACATGCATCCACTCTCAGTGTCACTGGGTGTCCCTGATTCCTGGGTGTGGTCAGACACATCCTGTAGTTTCTCTCTGTGCTCTTAGAGTCCAAAACAATGCATTAGACTTTTTAGTTCCTTAAGAAGTCTCAGTGCAGCATTAATACATTTTGTCCCATAAAATAGGAAAGACTTGGAATCTCAAGGTTAACTTTCCCCCCCTCCTCCACTCTGGCCTGGGCTGACAATTTCCAGCAGGAATTTTGAGAGTGAAGACCTGGTTAGCTTCTCAGTTTCTCTACCTTTTTCTTATTCTCTTGCTCCCAACTGGAACCCTAGCCAGCTCGTCTAAGGGCGCTTAGGGGGTGGAGGTAATAATAAAAGGCAAGAATGCATTTAAGAGACCGGCATTGGGTTCTTCTTTCTTCTGCCCTTGATATGTGTTTGGAGTTGACTCTCTCTTGGGCTTAGTGAACAATCAGCTGACTGCCTTTCAGGAGCTGGTGGTGGGGTTTTTGGAGGCTCCACACACTAGGATCATTTGTGGTTCCCTTGAAGCTGGTGATGCTCTTTCATCTTTTGTATCTCCTCCATCATTCCCAGCGAATTCGTGGCTAACCATGCTCTGGTAATAGCTTCTCACTTTTCTGGACAGTGCCCTAGGCCAGGATTTGTAGAAGTTGAAGGTTATTTCTCTCCTTCTCCTCTGTGGTTCCTATCTAACATACTTGTCTGCTGCCCTTTGTGTGGATGGGCAATTAGATTCCAATGCAAATGGGTCTCTTTCACCCTGCCCTGTTGCCTCAGGCTTATAATCAAAGTCTCTAGATCCTTTACAGTGTGACACTGGGCCTTGGTTCTTCCAGACCTTCTAACAACTCATGTGAATCTCTCTTGGGGCAGCAAGAAAGTGAGGGGAAAGGGAGAGGATAAAAAAACCCCATAGAATTCTGACTTGTTCTTTTCCAGCTCAGTTGTTAGCCACAGCATAAATACCTTGATGTATGGATGAAGACGAGTGTCTTCCAAGCCAGGTCTGATGGTAGGAGATGTCATTGCAAGCTGCGCTCACTGATAGCAATGGGAATGATAGAGCCCTTGAAACAATAGAAACTGAATGGTGTAGTGTAATCATCAAGAGTCAGATGAATGCATTGGTCATAACGAGTGGCAGGCTCAGTGGTGGTGAGGAGAATCTGACTCACAGAGAAGAGTAATCTGCTTAGTGGAACATGGGATCCCTGGGAATAAATCAGATGAATGCCAGCATGAGGACTAGTCATTCAACAAGGGTATCCATAACAGAAATCTCAGGAGACTGAGGACAGGTTTACCAGTAAGAGTCTTGATCATTTGACTAGTTTTCAAACTTGGGGTAGTTTTCATATTGAGAATGCATTGATTGAAGAGGAGGTTGAGTCTCAGAGGAAAAGGAGCTTGTAAAATCATGGTAAGTATACCTATGAGTGACTTCCCTAGTCTTTTCCCTGAGAGACCTCTGATCACTTATCCTAATGATGCACTAGGGAAAAAGGAATGCCAGACTTTGAGGACCACTGGACATGGATTTTTCCAGAGACCTGGTACCTAGATTGAGGCATCAACAGACTGGAGGCATACAGGATTCAGGTAACAAATAAGAGTCGTGGCTGAGGTCCTTGAAAAAGTCCTGTCCAAATACAGGGCCCATTTGGCCAATAAAAGTCCCGGGTAGTCAGTTTCTGTCTCTGAATGCAAAATCAGTGTTAACACGCTTAGCAATTGTCACAACCCCCATACCAGTTCCTTAGCCAATGGGACAAAAGGCATTGTAATAGGGAAGGCCAAGAGGAAGCTCTGAAACCATAAACCCACACTTAGCCAAAACCAGACTAGATCAGAGACATTTCAGAACAGTGGAGATGGCTGACATTAGTATCATTTTAAGCATCTAAATGATGCTGGAGTGTTATAAAATATCTCAAAGTTCTTCCAGACCTTCTAACAACTCATGTGAATCTCTCTTGGGGCAGCAAGAAAGTGAGGGGAAAGGGAGAGGATAAAAAAACCCCATAGAATTCTGACTTGTTCTTTTCCAGCTCAGTTGTTAGCCACAGCATAAATACCTTGATGTATGGATGAAGACGAGTGTCTTCCAAGCCAGGTCTGATGGTAGGAGATGTCATTGCAAGCTGCGCTCACTGATAGCAATGGGAATGATAGAGCCCTTGAAACAATAGAAACTGAATGGTGTAGTGTAATCATCAAGAGTCAGATGAATGCATTGGTCATAACGAGTGGCAGGCTCAGTGGTGGTGAGGAGAATCTGACTCACAGAGAAGAGTAATCTGCTTAGTGGAACATGGGATCCCTGGGAATAAATCAGATGAATGCCAGCATGAGGACTAGTCATTCAACAAGGGTATCCATAACAGAAATCTCAGGAGACTGAGGACAGGTTTACCAGTAAGAGTCTTGATCATTTGACTAGTTTTCAAACTTGGGGTAGTTTTCATATTGAGAATGCATTGATTGAAGAGGAGGTTGAGTCTCAGAGGAAAAGGAGCTTGTAAAATCATGGTAAGTATACCTATGAGTGACTTCCCTAGTCTTTTCCCTGAGAGACCTCTGATCACTTATCCTAATGATGCACTAGGGAAAAAGGAATGCCAGACTTTGAGGACCACTGGACATGGATTTTTCCAGAGACCTGGTACCTAGATTGAGGCATCAACAGACTGGAGGCATACAGGATTCAGGTAACAAATAAGAGTCGTGGCTGAGGTCCTTGAAAAAGTCCTGTCCAAATACAGGGCCCATTTGGCCAATAAAAGTCCCGGGTAGTCAGTTTCTGTCTCTGAATGCAAAATCAGTGTTAACACGCTTAGCAATTGTCACAACCCCCATACCAGTTCCTTAGCCAATGGGACAAAAGGCATTGTAATAGGGAAGGCCAAGAGGAAGCTCTGAAACCATAAACCCACACTTAGCCAAAACCAGACTAGATCAGAGACATTTCAGAACAGTGGGGAGATGGCTGACATTAGTATCATTTTTAAGCATCTAAATGATGCTGGAGTGTTATAAAATATCTCAAATTAATTGACAACTCTGATACCCTAAGAAACTTGAAGTGTCCTTAAGGCTTAAAAAATATTTGTAAAATCAGCCTAATTGTGTCTGTTATTCCAGGTATGGTATCTCTTTAAGAGTAGATTAACATGACCTCAGCATGTGGCCACTTATTTGGCAAATGCCCTCTTCTCTAGTCCAATCATAAACAGTTTACATTCACATGCAGTGGTCAGCAATATACACTTATAGTTTTCTCTGATAGCTATGTTAATATCCTCTCTGAAGTGATTTGAACTATCTGGACATGAGGCAGGAAATCATGTTAAACTGTTGCATTGATTTTATTATGTTAATCAGGCCCACCAAACCAGAAGTACTAGGAGCTTTGGGTCAGACCTTGATCTCCACAGGATGGATGATGAACCCTGTATCCAGGGACCTGCGCATCAGTAAAATATTTAGGTGTCCAGTGGAGGGGCATTCCAGGCCCTTGCCTCCAAGGTAGAAGACCAATTATTTTATCTTGCACTTTGTATCACTAAGAAGGAAACTATGTCTGGCAGGCCTCTTTGGATTCTGAATACAACCTACCCCACAGCTAAGATTATTGTTCCAGGCCATATATCAGGTTATGCAAAAGACTTTGTTTTGGGTGAGGTCCAGAAAGGGAAAAAGCTCTGTAGCAGGACAAGGCAGGCATGGGGCAAGTAACCTGCGGTTTGATTCATACAACCTGGGAGACCCTAGGGTGTGACTGGTGTAAACAACAGGAAAATATGCCATATGGATCTTATGCCAAGGCCTGGGTGGTGAAGCACAGCACAGTCTCCATGGGGCTCAAGCATGATATGCCATTACATACTTTTTTTCGAACAGCTTCTGCCATTTTACTGGACCCTGGTAATGACAGACCATGGGTTACACCAGAATACTATGTGTCCCAAACTGCCCATCATTAGCTTCATGTTTCTGTCTCTGAATGCAAAATCAGTGTTAACACGCTTAGCAATTGTCACAACCCCCATACCAGTTCCTTAGCCAATGGGACAAAAGGCATTGTAATAGGGAAGGCCAAGAGGAAGCTCTGAAACCATAAACCCACACTTAGCCAAAACCAGACTAGATCAGAGACATTTCAGAACAGTGGGGAGATGGCTGACATTAGTATCATTTTTAAGCATCTAAATGATGCTGGAGTGTTATAAAATATCTCAAATTAATTGACAACTCTGATACCCTAAGAAACTTGAAGTGTCCTTAAGGCTTAAAAAATATTTGTAAAATCAGCCTAATTGTGTCTGTTATTCCAGGTATGGTATCTCTTTAAGAGTAGATTAACATGACCTCAGCATGTGGCCACTTATTTGGCAAATGCCCTCTTCTCTAGTCCAATCATAAACAGTTTACATTCACATGCAGTGGTCAGCAATATACACTTATAGTTTTCTCTGATAGCTATGTTAATATCCTCTCTGAAGTGATTTGAACTATCTGGACATGAGGCAGGAAATCATGTTAAACTGTTGCATTGATTTTATTATGTTAATCAGGCCCACCAAACCAGAAGTACTAGGAGCTTTGGGTCAGACCTTGATCTCCACAGGATGGATGATGAACCCTGTATCCAGGGACCTGCGCATCAGTAAAATATTTAGGTGTCCAGTGGAGGGGCATTCCAGGCCCTTGCCTCCAAGGTAGAAGACCAATTATTTTATCTTGCACTTTGTATCACTAAGAAGGAAACTATGTCTGGCAGGCCTCTTTGGATTCTGAATACAACCTACCCCACAGCTAAGATTATTGTTCCAGGCCATATATCAGGTTATGAAAAAGACTTTGTTTTGGGTGAGGTCCAGAAAGGGAAAAAGCTCTGTAGCAGGACAAGGCAGGCATGGGGCAAGTAACCTGCGGTTTGATTCATACAACCTGGGAGACCCTAGGGTGTGACTGGTGTAAACAACAGGAAAATATGCCATATGGATCTTATGCCAAGGCCTGGGTGGTGAAGCACAGCACAGTCTCCATGGGGCTCAAGCATGATATGCCATTACATACTTTTTTTCGAACAGCTTCTGCCATTTTACTGGACCCTGGTAATGACAGACCATGGGTTACACCAGAATACTATGTGTCCCAAACTGCCCATCATTAGCTTCATGTTTACTGAGTAAGAAGGGTGAGAGGGCCCAGCAGTGCTGTATGAGATGGAAATGGTATCTGGAGCAGGGCATAAATAAGATTAGTGAGTACAAGCAGACTTTGTGAGCAGGTAGCCCAGAAATGCGTGTTATCTACCAAAGTTGGACTAGGACTCCTTCCTCAGCTTATACCTCTGGGTATATGAGATACATGTTTTGTTTTTTGGTTTTTTTTTTTGGCCATGCTTTGTGGTATGTGCAATTTTAGTTCCCGGACCAGGGGAACTGTTACTAAAGTGAAGAAGACTAAAGTGAAACATAAAGAAACATCATTTCTCCTCTCCCTCTCTCATCCTTCCTTCCTTCCTCTCACTTTATTCCAAGTATAGTTGATTTACAATGCTGTGCCCATCTCTGCTGTATAGCAAAGTGACTCAGTTACACACATGTATACATTCTTTCATACTCTTTTCCATTATGGTTTATCACAGGATATAGAAGCTAGTTCCTATGCTATGCATTCTGATCTTGTTGTTTATCCATTCCAAATATAATAGTTTGCACCTATGAACCCCAAACTTTTCTTTTCCTCCTCTCTTCCTCCTCCTCCTCACTCACATTTGCCACATGTTTCCTATGTACCTGCGCTGTACTGTTTTGTATGCACACGATCTTCTTTAATTCTTAGGAAAACCCCATGAAACTAGGTGGTGCCATGAGGTGAGACAGATACAGTTCTTAAATGACTTGCATAAGGTTTTACATCTAGTAAGAGGCTTGCTGGTATGTGAAGTTGGGCAGATTCTTTGTTTTGACCAAAGATCCGACACCACTATCCCATGAGGCTTAACACCTAGGGTTCCAGATATCAGGTTATGCAAAGACTTTGTTTTGGGTGAGGTCCAGAAAGGGAAAAAGCTCTGTAGCAGGACAAGGCAGGCATGGGGCAAGTAACCTGCGGTTTGATTCATACAACCTGGGAGACCCTAGGGTGTGACTGGTGTAAACAACAGGAAAATATGCCATATGGATCTTATGCCAAGGCCTGGGTGGTGAAGCACAGCACAGTCTCCATGGGGCTCAAGCATGATATGCCATTACATACTTTTTTTCGAACAGCTTCTGCCATTTTACTGGACCCTGGTAATGACAGACCATGGGTTACACCAGAATACTATGTGTCCCAAACTGCCCATCATTAGCTTCATGTTTACTGAGTAAGAAGGGTGAGAGGGCCCAGCAGTGCTGTATGAGATGGAAATGGTATCTGGAGCAGGGCATAAATAAGATTAGTGAGTACAAGCAGACTTTGTGAGCAGGTAGCCCAGAAATGCGTGTTATCTACCAAAGTTGGACTAGGACTCCTTCCTCAGCTTATACCTCTGGGTATATGAGATACATGTTTTGTTTTTTGGTTTTTTTTTTTGGCCATGCTTTGTGGTATGTGCAATTTTAGTTCCCGGACCAGGGGAACTGTTACTAAAGTGAAGAAGACTAAAGTGAAACATAAAGAAACATCATTTCTCCTCTCCCTCTCTCATCCTTCCTTCCTTCCTCTCACTTTATTCCAAGTATAGTTGATTTACAATGCTGTGCCCATCTCTGCTGTATAGCAAAGTGACTCAGTTACACACATGTATACATTCTTTCATACTCTTTTCCATTATGGTTTATCACAGGATATAGAAGCTAGTTCCTATGCTATGCATTCTGATCTTGTTGTTTATCCATTCCAAATATAATAGTTTGCACCTATGAACCCCAAACTTTTCTTTTCCTCCTCTCTTCCTCCTCCTCCTCACTCACATTTGCCACATGTTTCCTATGTACCTGCGCTGTACTGTTTTGTATGCACACGATCTTCTTTAATTCTTAGGAAAACCCCATGAAACTAGGTGGTGCCATGAGGTGAGACAGATACAGTTCTTAAATGACTTGCATAAGGTTTTACATCTAGTAAGAGGCTTGCTGGTATGTGAAGTTGGGCAGATTCTTTGTTTTGACCAAAGATCCGACACCACTATCCCATGAGGCTTAGCACATGAATTGAGATCAGTCATTAACACCATTGGGGCATTCCAGATGGCTCAATGGTAAAGAATCCATCTGCCAAGCAGGAGATGTGAATCCGACCCCCTGGAGAAGGAAATGACTGCCGACTCCAGTATTCTAGCTTGGAAAATCCCTTGGATAGAGGATCTGGTACACCACAGTCCATGAAGTTGCAAAAGAGTCAGAGAGGACTTAGTGTCTAAACAACAACAGCAATTAACGCCATGAACATAGACGAGCTTTGTTTTTTTACTTGCATTCCTTTCATTTTAACATTGATGTAGGTCAATTGTTTAAACTGCCATTGAATTCTCTGTTGAGCTGAGGGCTCACCATGAAATGGTAACCTTCACTGGTCATTCATTAAATCTACCCTACAAAATGGGTCTGGATGGGTCCTCTTTGAACACTAACCTGACACTTTGCAGTTCTTTAGAAAGAGAGAAAGTTTTGCTATTTGATTATATAGAACACATGTAGAATGCTTTTCTAATAAGTTCTGGGGGAAGGAAGTGATGTAACAGTCACAGAGCTGTGTGATTGAGACGTGGAGAGGACAAATTGCTTGGCCAAGAAAATCCTTGCAGGTTAGTGGGGATGCCAGCACGTGATCTATAAACCTGGCACTCTGCAGTAGTTCTAACGACTAACTCAAAGAGTCACCTTAGAACCAGAGGGTACCTGTAAACAGCTTCGGTGTGGTGAGTGCATTGCATACCATTAGGATTTAAGCCACTAATGGTGAGACCTGTAGATTTTCTGTGTTGTCAGTGGCCTTTGGTTATCGGCTCTCCATTATGGTAACTTGGCATTTTAACTTAGTTTTATTTTCTTATTTATGTTCTTTTTATTTATCTTCATGTTTTTGTCATTGTATCATTGGTAATAACACAGTTATTGGAAAAAAGTACTTTTTTTATGCACGATCTTCTTTAATTCTTAGGAAAACCCCATGAAACTAGGTGGTGCCATGAGGTGAGACAGATACAGTTCTTAAATGACTTGCATAAGGTTTTACATCTAGTAAGAGGCTTGCTGGTATGTGAAGTTGGGCAGATTCTTTGTTTTGACCAAAGATCCGACACCACTATCCCATGAGGCTTAGCACATGAATTGAGATCAGTCATTAACACCATTGGGGCATTCCAGATGGCTCAATGGTAAAGAATCCATCTGCCAAGCAGGAGATGTGAATCCGACCCCCTGGAGAAGGAAATGACTGCCGACTCCAGTATTCTAGCTTGGAAAATCCCTTGGATAGAGGATCTGGTACACCACAGTCCATGAAGTTGCAAAAGAGTCAGAGAGGACTTAGTGTCTAAACAACAACAGCAATTAACGCCATGAACATAGACGAGCTTTGTTTTTTTACTTGCATTCCTTTCATTTTAACATTGATGTAGGTCAATTGTTTAAACTGCCATTGAATTCTCTGTTGAGCTGAGGGCTCACCATGAAATGGTAACCTTCACTGGTCATTCATTAAATCTACCCTACAAAATGGGTCTGGATGGGTCCTCTTTGAACACTAACCTGACACTTTGCAGTTCTTTAGAAAGAGAGAAAGTTTTGCTATTTGATTATATAGAACACATGTAGAATGCTTTTCTAATAAGTTCTGGGGGAAGGAAGTGATGTAACAGTCACAGAGCTGTGTGATTGAGACGTGGAGAGGACAAATTGCTTGGCCAAGAAAATCCTTGCAGGTTAGTGGGGATGCCAGCACGTGATCTATAAACCTGGCACTCTGCAGTAGTTCTAACGACTAACTCAAAGAGTCACCTTAGAACCAGAGGGTACCTGTAAACAGCTTCGGTGTGGTGAGTGCATTGCATACCATTAGGATTTAAGCCACTAATGGTGAGACCTGTAGATTTTCTGTGTTGTCAGTGGCCTTTGGTTATCGGCTCTCCATTATGGTAACTTGGCATTTTAACTTAGTTTTATTTTCTTATTTATGTTCTTTTTATTTATCTTCATGTTTTTGTCATTGTATCATTGGTAATAACACAGTATTGGACAACTTCAAAAAATAACATTGGTATTAACATGTGAATACAAGTTCTATTTTACTTGGTGATAATGCCTTGACTTAACCTCTTGGGGTCCTCTGTGTATGCATCTCAGGGTGAATGTTGACCATTTAAGCAGCCAGCAGTTATGAGAATTTACTTAAAATAAAATGATTTTGCATAATTAGCTGAGGCCTACAAAAAGTATCTAATAAATTGGCACATTTTAGGAAATTACTTTCTAAGCTGGGAACTATATGAAGTTCCAGTAATTAGACAATAAGTTAACAAGTGCATGCTCCACAGTATAAAATCTATTCTCATTCAAAAACAGGCAACTGTAGAAAATCATGAATGTTCTCTGAAGATGCATGTCATAGAGGCTCAGTCATTTCTTTTCTTCCTCATTTTAATTCTTTTTCCTTACAACACCAAGATTAGGGTGAGGTGATAGAGGTACTTGCCACAACAGCAAAATAAAAGGAGCTGCCCCCAAACTCAAGAATCAAGATAAATAACATTTTAATGTCACATTGTATGTAACATCAAGGTTTGACCCAACTTTCATGAGTTACCTCCATTGCCTCCCCATGATCCTGGTACCTTCTCTTTCTAAGGACTCCATGAAAATGTGGACTGAGCCTGGGAGACACAGGCATTTCCCTGTAATGTTGACTGCCAGGAGAGTCATGCCAGGAATACTCCCTTATACTTCTGCCATAGGTATCTTTGTCCCCAGGGTAAGCCCCCCACTAACTCCCACATCCCTAATTCCTTTTTTTCCCAAAAGAAGTATCATTTTCCCCAGTCCTTGCAGGTTAGTGGGGATGCCAGCACGTGATCTATAAACCTGGCACTCTGCAGTAGTTCTAACGACTAACTCAAAGAGTCACCTTAGAACCAGAGGGTACCTGTAAACAGCTTCGGTGTGGTGAGTGCATTGCATACCATTAGGATTTAAGCCACTAATGGTGAGACCTGTAGATTTTCTGTGTTGTCAGTGGCCTTTGGTTATCGGCTCTCCATTATGGTAACTTGGCATTTTAACTTAGTTTTATTTTCTTATTTATGTTCTTTTTATTTATCTTCATGTTTTTGTCATTGTATCATTGGTAATAACACAGTATTGGACAACTTCAAAAAATAACATTGGTATTAACATGTGAATACAAGTTCTATTTTACTTGGTGATAATGCCTTGACTTAACCTCTTGGGGTCCTCTGTGTATGCATCTCAGGGTGAATGTTGACCATTTAAGCAGCCAGCAGTTATGAGAATTTACTTAAAATAAAATGATTTTGCATAATTAGCTGAGGCCTACAAAAAGTATCTAATAAATTGGCACATTTTAGGAAATTACTTTCTAAGCTGGGAACTATATGAAGTTCCAGTAATTAGACAATAAGTTAACAAGTGCATGCTCCACAGTATAAAATCTATTCTCATTCAAAAACAGGCAACTGTAGAAAATCATGAATGTTCTCTGAAGATGCATGTCATAGAGGCTCAGTCATTTCTTTTCTTCCTCATTTTAATTCTTTTTCCTTACAACACCAAGATTAGGGTGAGGTGATAGAGGTACTTGCCACAACAGCAAAATAAAAGGAGCTGCCCCCAAACTCAAGAATCAAGATAAATAACATTTTAATGTCACATTGTATGTAACATCAAGGTTTGACCCAACTTTCATGAGTTACCTCCATTGCCTCCCCATGATCCTGGTACCTTCTCTTTCTAAGGACTCCATGAAAATGTGGACTGAGCCTGGGAGACACAGGCATTTCCCTGTAATGTTGACTGCCAGGAGAGTCATGCCAGGAATACTCCCTTATACTTCTGCCATAGGTATCTTTGTCCCCAGGGTAAGCTACTACTCCCACATCCCTAATTCCTTCCCAGGAGACCTTCCAAGACCAGCAGGTAGGTCAAGTCCAATCTCTGATGAGATTGTTGCTCTTGTCCTTGGTCTTAGTGAGTGTGTGATTTTGTGTGCATCCTGTAAGAATGAAGTATCATTTTCCCCCAGTCCTGTGGAAATACTGCAATTAAGACATACTGACCTTTAGAGCCAAATGTTCTGGGGGCTGTCTTTGTGAAGCTGGGCTGGGGCTCAGAATTCTCAGTCCTTTTGGAGAATCTCTGAAGTATAATTATTCTCCAGTTTGTGGGTCACCCACCTGGAGAGTATGGAATCTGATTATATTGCATGTACTTCCTACCCATCTCCCGTGGTTCCGTCTTTGTGTCTTTAGTTGTAGAAGGTCTTTTCTGGTAAGTTAAAGTCCTTTTTGATGATGCTTGTTCTGCAGTTAGTTGTGATTTTGGTGTGTTCATGAGAAGAGTTGAGCTCAGGGTCCTTCTACTTCATCATCTTGGCCACTCTCATATTCTATGATTCTTTTTTTTTTTTTCAAATATTTATTTATTTGGTTGCACTAGGTCTTAGATGTGGCATGTGGAATCTAGTTCCCCTACCAGGGATCAAACCCTAGCCCCCTGCAGTGGGAGCTTAGAGTCTTAGACACTGGACCATCAGAGAAGTCCCTCTATGATTCTTAACTGATGCTAGGGCACAATATCATCATAAGGATTCATCCATCTAATAATCCAGAAGAATTTAATTCATACCATCCAAGTGCCCAACAGTGGACTAAATGCTAGAGATAGGCTTGTAGTAGATAACAGAAGGAACAATACAGGGAAATGCCTGTGTCTCCCAGGCTCAGTCCATATTTTCATGGACCACTTAGAAAGAGAAGGTAAGGAGAAGTTTTCATATGGAGAAGTAGGGATGGGGGCATTCTAGCTTAGGGAAGTGTGTGTGTGTGTGTGTGTGTGTGTGTGCACCGCCTGGATGAGATTTACATTCCATTTCCCAGAGACTAACATATGGAGGGCAATGGATGCTAAGAATAGAAAGGGGCCTTTAAAAATTAATCTTGAGGGTAAAGGAGGAGAAAGTGATTCTTTAGTATAGAGGACATTTTTTAAGTGTAGGAGTTACACTACATGGTATTAATCTTTGTAGTATAAAGTTTTGATTGCTTTTAAAATCATGCAACCAGAGGGCAGACTCCTCCTCATCTTGACAGCCATTATGAGCAGCAGGAGTCTTAGTGAGTTGTTTTTGGAGAAATTTTTTCTGAAGTTAACTAGATTAAAATGTCTGGGGCTGTCTTTGTGAAGCTGGGCTGGGGCTCAGAATTCTCAGTCCTTTTGGAGAATCTCTGAAGTATAATTATTCTCCAGTTTGTGGGTCACCCACCTGGAGAGTATGGAATCTGATTATATTGCATGTACTTCCTACCCATCTCCCGTGGTTCCGTCTTTGTGTCTTTAGTTGTAGAAGGTCTTTTCTGGTAAGTTAAAGTCCTTTTTGATGATGCTTGTTCTGCAGTTAGTTGTGATTTTGGTGTGTTCATGAGAAGAGTTGAGCTCAGGGTCCTTCTACTTCATCATCTTGGCCACTCTCATATTCTATGATTCTTTTTTTTTTTTTCAAATATTTATTTATTTGGTTGCACTAGGTCTTAGATGTGGCATGTGGAATCTAGTTCCCCTACCAGGGATCAAACCCTAGCCCCCTGCAGTGGGAGCTTAGAGTCTTAGACACTGGACCATCAGAGAAGTCCTCTATGATTCTTAACTGATGCTAGGGCACAATATCATCATAAGGATTCATCCATCTAATAATCCAGAAGAATTTAATTCATACCATCCAAGTGCCCAACAGTGGACTAAATGCTAGAGATAGGCTTGTAGTAGATAACAGAAGGAACAATACAGGGAAATGCCTGTGTCTCCCAGGCTCAGTCCATATTTTCATGGACCACTTAGAAAGAGAAGGTAAGGAGAAGTTTTCATATGGAGAAGTAGGGATGGGGGCATTCTAGCTTAGGGAAGTGTGTGTGTGTGTGTGTGTGTGTGTGTGCACCCGCCTGGATGAGTTTTACATTCCATTTCCCAGAGACTAACATATGGAGGGCAATGGATGCTAAGAATAGAAAGGGGCCTTTAAAAATTAATCTTGAGGGTAAAGGAGGAGAAAGTGATTCTTTAGTATAGAGGACATTTTTTAAGTGTAGGAGTTACACTACATGGTATTAATCTTTGTAGTATAAAGTTTTGATTGCTTTTAAAATCATGCAACCAGAGGGCAGACTCCTCCTCATCTTGACAGCCATGATGAGCAGCAGGACCTGTGTGGGGCCCTGAAGGAAAGACGGCTTTTGCAAGCATAAGGAAGCTTAAGCACATTTGCAGTTTGGTACTAAAAGGACGCCGACAGGAAGAGACAGGGCATGATCTAAGGTCCATTGTCAAAACTTCTGATTGATCCCCCTGGTTTCCACGCTCTGGGCAATGCCGGCTCACCGTGAGTTCCTATTGCAATGTAAATGCGTGGTTGCTCGACCTTTAGCTTGATTGGTGTAACTATAGGAAGTCTCTTGCAAACCCCCCTTTTCGTTTGCCTATAAAAACTGTTAGTTTACTCTAATAAAGTGGAACTACTTTGATGGAACCCCTGTCGCATCTGATTGTCCCCTGCCTTCAGCCAGGGGGCTGCGGGGCGGACAGATCAAGATTCACTTTTCTCCGAGATCTCCCGGTTCAGCCGGGAGTAATCCCTGCTGCCTTCCCTTTCTGCGGAAGGTCCCCGCAGAAGCTGGCGCCCAACGTGGGGCCTGACGGCGAGAAAGTGGAAGGCAGCATCACCGTGCGGGTTTGAAAGAGAACCGACGAAGCGGCCGACGGGCCTCAGCGCGGAGCCTCCCTCTAGAGGGGCATCTTCTCGGAGTAATCCGGATTTCAAGGTGAGTCTTCCCCTTTATCGCGCCACTCCCGAGAGGGTGGGGATTTAGGGTAGTCACAAAGGGAAAAAGAAAAGAAAAAAAAACATTGAACGCTGCTTTCCTTTGTTCTTCCTTCTTTGCTTTAATTCCTACTTTCTTGTTCTCTCTGATTCGAGACTTCCAGCGAACAGGTGGACAGTCAAAAAAGCAACTGACGGGGACCAGGCCAGGGTTACTCTCTGGTGGTCTTCAGAAGGCTTTAAGACAGTCCGCCCCAGTAGCGGCAGCCCGACTGGGTGGAAGCCTCTCTTTTCTATATTTCAAATTGAGGACGTGGCCTAAACCTCTCCCGTGCGGGCACGGGTCAGGCACTTAAAAGCCATTAGGGCGCCTGCCGCTTGAAGACTCCCGTGACAGGATAAGGGGGTCACGGAACGGGCCAGAGTCTCTTAGAGCGCCCGCCCCCGGCAAGACAATGTCCGTGCAACGTTAGGGACTCCTTCACGGTTTCACAAGCACGACATGAGCCCAACTTCCCGGCCGCCACCACTCCCGTTAGGATTTTGGGTGGTTGTCCTCAGTTGTCTTTCTTTTCTGCTCTCTTTTAACAACATGGGAAACTATATTCAGGCTCTTAACAGAGCCTGGGACTCGTTTGTAAATGAAGACGAAATTAGCTATGATGAGCGTTTCCCCAATCACTCGGAGTCAAGATCTCAAGGCACAGGACTGTACTCCCCGCTCCCTCCCTCCTTTGAAGAGATCACAGAGGCTCCGCGGGGAGGGAGGGCACTGGGGTCACCTTGGAGAGAGAGGACCTATCCTGAAGACCCTGGGGGGCCCTCAGGGCCCTTCACGGGCCCAACCCAAGCTTTTCCTGTAAACGTTAACCCGGGGGGAAACAGACCGGAAGCCTGGTATCCATGGGAGGCTAATGACCTAAAGGAACTTAAAAAGGCGGTAGCCGAGGACGGCCCAAACTCCCCATGGGCAGAAACCATACTCCAAGGGCTAGCCCACCAACCTTGTACCACCCAAGACTGGAAGATGCTATGTAAGGCAGTACTTCCCAGTAACATTTATATCAAATGGTGTGCCTTCTTCAAAGAGGAATGTCATGCTCAAGCAGAGAGAAACCAGGCTGCCAATCCCGTCATTCCAATAACTTTTGGAATGCTATCGGGAACGGCGGACCGATGGAGCACTGGTATTCAGCAGGCCGCCATTCCTGCCCCTTATCAAGACCAAGTACGAGCTATACGTCTGGCTGCCTGGAAAAAACTTGCTGAAGGCCCTACTGAACCCCCCATATCAGGTATAACACAGAAGAATAGCGAAGACCTTGCCACTTTTGTAGATCGTGTAGAAAAGAGCCTCCAGAGAAAGTTCCCTCCAGGGCCTTTAAGAGATCAGTTCCTCAAAATGTTAGTTTGGGAGGGAATGAATACAGACCATAAATTGGCCTCATGAGGACAAAAGATCGTTCCATTGAGCGATGGATTGTGTGCTCTAAAGATATAGGCACACAAAGCCACCAAGCCCGCTCTATCACCAATGCCCTTCAGGCTCAAACTGAGGCTCTCTCTGAGGCAATGACTAAAGCCTTTTCCACTGCAATGGTTACAGGTAGGGCCTCGTCCCAGGGGCCCCCCGCCTCACCTGAATCAGGCCACTGCTTTAACTGCGGCCAACCGGGACACTTTTAAGAGAGAGTGCCCCTAAGGAGATAAGAAAACATCCCACAGAAACAACCTCTGAAGGAAATCGAGGTGGGGCAAGACACTCTGTGCTCATGGAAATCCAGTGGAACAGGTCTTTAGATAGGTAAATGACTTTTAGAAAGAGCTTTTATTATCTCAATCCCTGCATCTCCTCAGAACTAAAAAAGTGCTAAAATCCTCCTTGAAGATATCACATCCTCTGTAGGGCACAAGCCATTTGTAAAACAAAAGCCTTTTAAAAAAACCCTTTCTTTGACATTTAAATTTCCCCCACACTGAAACCCTTGTGCTGACTTTCTTCCCCTAACTCTTTGGAGCGGTTTCTCGGACCTATCTGGGGTGCTACCTCCAGGGCTGCAGTCCTAATTATACCTCAAATAAAACTTAAACCCACAGATCCCCATCAAGGATTTAAAGAAAACTGTGCATACTTGCAAGTCCTGCCTCCCTCACTTACAAGTTCCTCCCTTACAATCTCCGGGAGTAAACCCTCGGGGACTGAGGCCCAATATGTTGTGGCAGACAGATGTCACTCACTTTTCGCCCTTTGGAAAACTCAAGTACATCTTTGTATCCATTGATACTTATTCCCATGCCTGCTGGGCTACAGCCCACTCAGGAGAAAAAGCAAAACATGCCCAGAGTCATTTCTTGCAATGCTTTGCAACTCTGGGTCTACCTTATCAGATAAAAACAGACAATGGTCCCTGCTTTGTTAGTAAAAATTTACAAAACTTCTTTCAACAATGGCACATCTGCCACACCACAGGGATCCCATATAACCCTCAAGGACAGGCTATAATTGAACGTCATCATCAAAACTTAAAGGCCCAATTACAAAAACAAAAAGGGGGAATAAGCCCTCACCAGCAACTTGGAATGGCACTCTTTACCCTAAACATTTTAAACTTTTCAAAGAAAGAAATGATGGCACCTTTTCAAAAACACTGGTCCAACCAAGAAATAAAACCTGAAGTGCAAGTGAGATGGAAGGACCCAATCACTGGCCAGTGGAAGGGGCCTGATCCACTCCTTACTATGGGGAGAGGATTTGGGTGCATATTCCCCATTGGGGAACCCAGCCCTATATGGGTACCGGCGAGAAATCTTAAATTTATACCACAAAACAAGGATCAAACTTTAAAATCTGCTGCAGATAAAATATGACCATATATCAGGCCCAAGAACAGAAAGTTCTTGAGGCGTCTCTCTCTCTCTTTCTCTCCTTAATAGGTACAACAGTAACAGCATCCGTGCTCAGAGTTCAGCGGGTGCACACCATCACAGCAGTAAACAACATCCACCACCTCTGACCAGGGACTTCAGACCAGCCTACACCAACTTGAACACCTGAAGGCTGTCATAATGGGACTCCAGCAACAGCTTGATCTACACGCCAGAGCAATCGAGACATTAAGCATCCTGGCACACTTGGACTGTGACGTGAGATATCCCTGCTTCTGCTTGACAGACTTTCCAGTGATGAACAGGACTCTAATTGAAGTACAGATGAAAATATGGGACACTAAATTTTGGGAAGGGCAAAAGATACTAACTTATATTGTTAGCAAACTAAATGTAACCAGAGTAAACCAAATTACACCCCAAACGTTTTGGGAACAAGGGTAAAACGGGGTTAAGATTTTTGACAATGGATACAGAGCCCACTCACCTGGTTTAAAAATGCTTTCTATCTGTTTTTTTTTGTTGCCTTGCTAGCTGTATTGTTTAAGGTCAAGGGTGTTATGGCCCACAATAGACAGTTACAACAAAAAATAATTGTGCTTGCTCAGGTCCTGGAAGAAGAGCCCCACGTTGGGCACCCACAAAACCCCTGGGTCAATAGGGCCCCTCAAGAAATCACTGGAGACATATAATGAGGCCTTTGAATGAAGAACGCTCTAAAATCTCCGTCCAGCCCCCGCGAGATGGCTGGTTAGCCAATGACGGGTAAGAGGACATCACTGCAGAGCAGGCCTAAGACAGGAGGGCTGCCACAGCTGCTGCCTGATCCCATGACGGGCTCTGCCTGAATAGTGCTCTGTCCCGACCTAAGACAGGCACAGCCGCAAGGGAGAGCGGACGAGGCTAGAGGCTGGCCACCTCTTAGCTCTACGAGTTGCCTCAACAAAAGTCTCTTAATTTTAAAAATAAAAGAGGGGGAGATGTGGGGCCCTGAAGGAAAGACGGCTTTTGCAAGCATAAGGAAGCTTAAGCACATTTGCAGTTTGGTACTAAAAGGACGCCGACAGGAAGAGACAGGGCATGATCTAAGGTCCATTGTCAAAACTTCTGATTGATCCCCCTGGTTTCCACGCTCTGGGCAATGCCGGCTCACCGTGAGTTCCTATTGCAATGTAAATGCGTGGTTGCTCGACCTTTAGCTTGATTGGTGTAACTATAGGAAGTCTCTTGCAAACCCCCCTTTTCGTTTGCCTATAAAAACTGTTAGTTTACTCTAATAAAGTGGAACTACTTTGATGGAACCCCTGTCGCGTCTGATTGTCCCCTGCCTTCAGCCAGGGGGCTGCGGGGCGGACAGATCAAGATTCACTTTTCTCCGAGATCTCCCAGTTCAGCCGGGAGTAAGGGAGTAATCCCTGCTGCCTTCCCTTTCTGCGGAAGGTCCCCGCAGACCTGGACAAGGTAGAGAGGGGTGTGTGTGTGTGTGTGTGTGTGTGTGTGTGTGTGTATGTTGTGTGAATGTGTGTGTGTTGTGTGTATATAGAGAGGTGTGTGTTGTGTTGTGTGAATGTTTGTGTGTTGTGTGTGTACATGTGTACAATCATGCATAGCAAAGTGTTATGAGACAGTATAGTTTGCATAATTAGAGACACATGTTAGAATAAAGGATTTTGCTTGCAATAGAAAGGGATACTGGCAACACTGGGGAAAAGCAGGTTGTGAGAAGTGATCTGATTGGCTCAAATAGCCAGAAAGTATAGGCCTGGCTAATTGTATAAATGCTTTGTTGGACGAAGGATAATTATAAACCTATTTCTTTGCATTAGGAAAGTTCACCTGGTAGTGGTTAAATTTTATAATATTGGGTTCCCCAGAAAGCTCATTTGAGTTTTTCTGTATGATTTTATGGAAAACCTGAATGAACTTTTTGTTCAATCAGTACTGGTCATTTGATTTGCTGTATTAATACTACGTTGGCAGACACTCCTTGTCATAGCACTGTAGGATGAGATGCTAAATGAAAGTACATGAACACATTAGGGGGAAGAGGTCTCCAGTGCTGTCAGATTGGCTTCTTAATGACTGGTGATCCAGTTGGGCCCCTTGTGTAGCAGTTAACCAGCTTACACACCAGCCTTGTGGTCAGAAAACCTTAGTCCCAGACCAAAAAGAAACCTCCTCCCAGGGGTCCTGGATTGACACCTCAGTTGCCTCTTGGGAACACCTCTCCATGGAGAGTCGATGCGGAGGTGAAAAGTAAATTCTCTGTGCATTCAGTCTTCAGTTTCTGGGAATCCTTAGGGAACTCCGTCAGCATTTTTTTTCCCTCAGAGTATTTGAGGTTGATGAGTTCTGGTGACTGTGACCTGAAGCTTTCCAAGTCAAAGAGAGAGACAGCAGAAGCAGATGTTCACAACCTGTGTTCTCTCCTTTTGATTTCACAAAGGAAATAGCCTTTGCTAAAGGTCAGGTGGTGTTTGGAGACCCTCGCATTGCATTCTTCTTCCCTCTGGGAGCTCACTTTCTAGCTGAGAAACTCAGGTAATGTTGTTCAGATTATCCCTTGGACTCCACATATTCTTTCTTTCATTTTGTCCTGCCTTGAGAAAGGAGAATTTTCTAGCAGTGATAATAAGCCTGACTCTGCTGGGTGAACAAATCCTGCCAAAGAATAGCATTGGTATTTGCTACAAACTGTATTGGTTTAAATACAAAGCCACATTAAATTGTATCTATATTTTCTTCTTATCATGGCCTGAAAATTATAATCAACTAAATCAAGGAAAGTACAGAAGCTTTATTTTATTGACCAACTGTAAGCACTTGCTGCTCGGAAGACCGTATGAAAAGGGTACGGAGATTGTTTCATAACCCAGTGAGGAGTTCTATGACCAATTAAGCATGTCTGATAGGTGTAGGAAATGGGAGTAAAGACACATGTTCTAGGAATTCGTACCACTTTCATTTTACTTTCTGAACTTTCCTCCTGCAACCATAAGAGCTTTTTTCACATTTTCTAAACCTTACCTCCAAGCTTAATGTGTTACCTCTTTATACATTTAGGTATACTTTTGGGTCATAGGAAATATCTTCTCCACTTGAGGATTCTATAATAAGTACCCCTCTTTAGTGTTTAGTCCTTACAATAGCAATTGAAGGATTGCCAGGTTTAAAGCAGATTATTATTTTTACCAATCTGGAAAGCATTTTGAAAATTGTATTAACCAGTGTTGGTGACAACATAGGATAAAACGGGCACTGAAATGCATTACTAGTAGGAATGCAGCTTGGTTAATTTTTTTTGGAGGGAAACTTGAAAGTATATATTAAGAAGAGTCTTAAAAATGTGAGAATACACATATATGGGATCTAGTAAGATGGTACTGAAAAGTAAATTCTCTGTGCATTCAGTCTTCAGTTTCTGGGAATCCTTAGGGAACTCCGTCAGCATTTTTTTTCCCTCAGAGTATTTGAGGTTGATGAGTTCTGGTGACTGTGACCTGAAGCTTTCCAAGTCAAAGAGAGAGACAGCAGAAGCAGATGTTCACAACCTGTGTTCTCTCCTTTTGATTTCACAAAGGAAATAGCCTTTGCTAAAGGTCAGGTGGTGTTTGGAGACCCTCGCATTGCATTCTTCTTCCCTCTGGGAGCTCACTTTCTAGCTGAGAAACTCAGGTAATGTTGTTCAGATTATCCCTTGGACTCCACATATTCTTTCTTTCATTTTGTCCTGCCTTGAGAAAGGAGAATTTTCTAGCAGTGATAATAAGCCTGACTCTGCTGGGTGAACAAATCCTGCCAAAGAATAGCATTGGTATTTGCTACAAACTGTATTGGTTTAAATACAAAGCCACATTAAATTGTATCTATATTTTCTTCTTATCATGGCCTGAAAATTATAATCAACTAAATCAAGGAAAGTACAGAAGCTTTATTTTATTGACCAACTGTAAGCACTTGCTGCTCGGAAGACCGTATGAAAAGGGTACGGAGATTGTTTCATAACCCAGTGAGGAGTTCTATGACCAATTAAGCATGTCTGATAGGTGTAGGAAATGGGAGTAAAGACACATGTTCTAGGAATTCGTACCACTTTCATTTTACTTTCTGAACTTTCCCTCCTGCAACCATAAGAGCTTTTTTCACATTTTCTAAACCTTACCTCCAAGCTTAATGTGTTACCTCTTTATACATTTAGGTATACTTTTGGGTCATAGGAAATATCTTCTCCACTTGAGGATTCTATAATAAGTACCCCTCTTTAGTGTTTAGTCCTTACAATAGCAATTGAAGGATTGCCAGGTTTAAAGCAGATTATTATTTTTACCAATCTGGAAAGCATTTTGAAAATTGTATTAACCAGTGTTGGTGACAACATAGGATAAAACGGGCACTGAAATGCATTACTAGTAGGAATGCAGCTTGGTTAATTTTTTTTGGAGGGAAACTTGAAAGTATATATTAAGAAGAGTCTTAAAAATGTGAGAATACACATATATGGGATCTAGTAAGGTGGCACCGATAAATGCACACTCAGAGCAGTGATGGAGAAACAGACATAGATGATAGACCTATGGACATTGTGGGGAGGGAAGATTGGGAGAGAGGTATGGAAAGAGCAACAAGGAAACCTACACTATCATATGTAATAAAGATTAAGCTGTAAGACTAAAGGAACCTACATGGGGACTAAGCATCAACCTGGAAGGGTGGGAAGGGGGAAAAGGGAGGGAGGGCTCAGGGGAGAGGGGTCAGGGATATACCTATGACTGTTTGAGGATTATGTATACCTGTAAACAAGAAAGCTCTGTAAAAACATACACCTGAAGCTAATGCAACATTGTAAAACAAATATACCCTAATTAAAAAAATGTGAAACTATCCTTAGAGTTAGAACAATTTCTTTTAGCATTTAATGTCAGGAGATACTCATGAATGAACAGAGATTTACATTCAGGGCTATATATCAATATTAAAGAGCTTATCTATTAGGTTGGTCCAAAAGTAACAGTGGTTTCAGACCCTGAGTTTTAAATCATTATAACCAGGCTCAAACATGTGTTTATTAATCAAACTAAGAACCATTTCAATCAATATATTTTTGTCAATGAGAAATAAGTTCGGTTATTCGTATAGCATAAAAATCCATGCTTCAGAATCTGATAAACTCTTGGAAAGCATTTTCTGCATTGTTCTGGTTGTGGAAGCATTTTTCTTGCAAAAAGTTGTCAAGCTTGAAACAGAGATAGTTGACGAGAGGTTAGGTGAATACGGGAGATGAGGCAAAACTTCCTAGCCCAATTCATTCGGCTTCTGAAGCATTGTTTGTGCAATGTGTGGTCAAGCGTTGTCATGGAGAAGAATTGGGCCCTCTATGTTAACCGATGCTGGCTGCAGGCATTGCAGTTTTCATACTTCTCAGATGTAATGGTTTCACTGGGATTCAGAAAGCTGTAGTGGAGCAAATGGGCAACAGACCACCAGAGACCATGACTCTTTCTTTCTTTCTTTCTTTTTTTTGTGCTTGTTTGGCTTTGGAAATTGCTTTGGAGCTTCTTGGTCTAGCCACTGAGCTGGTTGTCCCTGGTTATTGTATAAACCCACTCTTCATTGCCCATCACAATCCAATTGAGAAATGGTTCCTTGTTATGTAGAATAACATACAAAAGATGACACTTGCAAATGACAATTGTTCTGATTTGCAGTCAGCTCCTGAGGCAGCCACCTAATGAGCCTTTTCACCATTCCAATTTCCTTCAAATGCCAAACGACCACAGAATGACTGACAGTTCTTGGGCAACCCCTCTGAAGCGTCAGCTCTCAGTTGATTGTTGTCAACTTCCGACAGCTGGCCACTGTACCCCACTTCAGTTCATCTCATTTGCAAACCCCTGGGACAATCAACCTGGAAGGGTGGGAAGGGGGAAAAGGGAGGGAGGGCTCAGGGGAGAGGGGTCAGGGATATACCTATGACTGTTTGAGGATTATGTATACCTGTAAACAAGAAAGCTCTGTAAAAACATACACCTGAAGCTAATGCAACATTGTAAAACAAATATACCCTAATTAAAAAAATGTGAAACTATCCTTAGAGTTAGAACAATTTCTTTTAGCATTTAATGTCAGGAGATACTCATGAATGAACAGAGATTTACATTCAGGGCTATATATCAATATTAAAGAGCTTATCTATTAGGTTGGTCCAAAAGTAACAGTGGTTTCAGACCCTGAGTTTTAAATCATTATAACCAGGCTCAAACATGTGTTTATTAATCAAACTAAGAACCATTTCAATCAATATATTTTTGTCAATGAGAAATAAGTTCGGTTATTCGTATAGCATAAAAATCCATGCTTCAGAATCTGATAAACTCTTGGAAAGCATTTTCTGCATTGTTCTGGTTGTGGAAGCATTTTTCTTGCAAAAAGTTGTCAAGCTTGAAACAGAGATAGTTGACGAGAGGTTAGGTGAATACGGGAGATGAGGCAAAACTTCCTAGCCCAATTCATTCGGCTTCTGAAGCATTGTTTGTGCAATGTGTGGTCAAGCGTTGTCATGGAGAAGAATTGGGCCCTCTATGTTAACCGATGCTGGCTGCAGGCATTGCAGTTTTCATACTTCTCAGATGTAATGGTTTCACTGGGATTCAGAAAGCTGTAGTGGAGCAAATGGGCAACAGACCACCAGAGACCATGACTCTTTCTTTCTTTCTTTCTTTTTTTTGTGCTTGTTTGGCTTTGGAAATTGCTTTGGAGCTTCTTGGTCTAGCCACTGAGCTGGTTGTCCCTGGTTATTGTATAAACCCACTCTTCATTGCCCATCACAATCCAATTGAGAAATGGTTCCTTGTTATGTAGAATAACATACAAAAGATGACACTTGCAAATGACAATTGTTCTGATTTGCAGTCAGCTCCTGAGGCAGCCACCTAATGAGCCTTTTCACCATTCCAATTTCCTTCAAATGCCAAACGACCACAGAATGACTGACACTGAGTTCTTGGGCAACTTCTCGTGTAGTCGTGAAAGGATCAGCTTCCATGATGCTCTCAGTTGATTGTTGTCAACTTCCGACAGCTGGCCACTGTACTCCTCATCTTCAAGGCTCTCATCTCATTTGCAAACCCCCTTGAGCCACCACTGCACTCCATGTTCATTAGCAGGGTCTGGGCCAAATGCGTCATTGATATTGCGAGTTGTCTCCGCTGCTTTATGACCATGTTGAACTTGAATAAGAAAGTCACTTAAATTTGCTTTTGGTCTAACATAATTTCCATAGTCTAAATATATATAAAATAAACAGCAAGTAATAATTCATTAGCAAAGAACATAAAGGAAGAAATGTACATTAAAATGATGTATAGCATAACTATATTTACTTAAGAATGTATTCTAATGTCAAATGGCAAATTTCAATAATGCAAAACTATAATTACTTTTGCACCAAATTACATAGAACTAATAGGTTAAATAATTTATAGCATAATAATAAAATAGTAGCTTCCTCTTACTTATGATCTATATGCCCTACATTTTTATATATTTTGGCTTATTAATTCTTTTTTTTTTTTAAGATTTATTTATTTATTTACTTTGGGCGGGGGTTGGGTTGGGGAGGGAGGGGAGTGGGCGGGCCACTTCTATTGGTCTTTTGTTTATCCATTTTCATCCGTCTTCGTTCTTTGGCTCCTGTGGGCCTCCCATCGCCGGTGGCGTCTGTCGTTGCAGAGCACCGGCTCTGGGCCCATGCGCTCCAGAGCTCCGGCTCTGCGACTGGACACATCAGTCCAGCTGCTCCGCGGCACGTGGGATCTTCCCACACCAGGGCTCGAACCGGCACCCCTTGCACTGCAAGGCGGTGTCCTTACCCACTGGACCACCAGGGGAAGCCTGGCTTATTAATTCTTAAGTCAGATGAGGAAACTCAGGCTGAGAAAGGCTAAAGGATTTCCAATCCTATGAAGATGTGTGCATTAGTTAATTTGGCAATCTCCTGTTACAAAACACTTGGAGAAAATGTAACAATGCTTAAAATATATTTAAGTGCATAGCTGTCCTTGTAAGAATGTAAGAGAAATCTATAGGGGATAAAAATGAAGAAGCTACTGAAGCAGAATCTCAAGCAGAATCATTGATGGCCCTGGAATGCAACTGGAAGTGGGGATTTTTGATCTCTGTGACCATGGAAATTAGGTTTTAGTGTTCACGTGTGGTTGAAGAATAAGTTACATTCTAGGTAGGGTTTAGTTTCTCATGCTTTGAAGAAAATTGGACTCTAGTGAACGGATGAACTAGGAAAAATGTCCTTGCATTGTCAAAGGATAGTCTATCTTACTCTGAGTATTGGCTAGAAAATAAAATATTTCTAATGAGATAGCATAATTACTGGTCTGTTCAATTTGGAATGGAGGCTTAAATGTAAACTACCTGATGATATAGGAATTCATAAGCTTAAAGTCATTTTGAGCTCATAACATTTTAGAGGCACCTGAGAAACAATTGTCAAACTTCTTTGAAGGAACATACTAATATCTAGCTTATACAATGTTTCTGTAGACTAAGATCACCATATAAAGTATTATATAAATATGTATTTATATATACTATAAAAATATATACAAAATATTTGCAAATGTATATATATATATATATGTCTACTAAAAATCACAAAGTAAATAAGAAGGAAAATTTGTCATGAGAAAGAGTAGAAACACAAATAGGATAATCAGATCTCAAATTACTTCAATAAGATTATCGAATGGAGTCTATAAAATAAGCATGGCAATACCAAAAGAGACGGTTCATGGAAGAAATAACTGATAAACAGAACTCCATTAAAATTAGAACTTCTGTCCTGCAAAAAACAATAAAAACATATGAAGATAATTAGAAGATGAGCCACAGACAGAAAATGTTTGCAAGACATATCTGATAAAGGACTGTTAGCCAATATAAACACAAAACTCTTAAATTTCAACAATAAGCAAATGATGATGTACAGATGACAAATAAGAATATGAGAAGATACTCATGTCTTAGATCATCAGATAAATGAAAATTAAAACAATGAGCTACTATTCTGACTACACATCTATTAGAATGACCAAAATCTGGAACACTGACCACACGAAGTGCTGGTGAGGATGTGGGGCATCAGGAACTCTCATATGTTGCTGCTGGGAATACAAAATGTTACAGCTACTTTGGAAGTTAATTTGGCAGTTTCTTACAAAACTAAACATGCAGTTATTATATGTTCCAGAAAATAGCAAAGCAACATGCTGAGCAAAGAATTGTGAAATGCCCTAAGTAAAACACACACACATCAGTATGCCATGACTAAAAGTGACTTTCATAGTTGCCTCTGACTTGCCAAGTGGACAAAGCAAAAATGGAAATACAATCAGGTACACGTAACATATTGTTCATAAGATGAAAAGCCAACAGCTTTTATGGATCTTAACAGAAGCTCTAGCAATTTTATTTCATGGCATTTACTCAAAGGAACTTAAAACTTATGTTTATAGAAATCTTCACATGTATGTTACAACAAGCAGTTTTATTTGTATTTGCCCAAACTTGGAAGCAACTATGACGTCCTTTAATAGATGAATAAATTGTGCTAAGTCTAGAAAATAGAGTATTATTCAGTATTAGGAAGCAGCATGAAGACCTATACTATCATATGTGAAAAAAATAGCTATTGTCATTGTGCTCTGATAAAAGGGGATCCTGCACGGGTGCTGTGCGACGGCCTGGAGGGGTGGGATGGGGGGATATACATATGACTAATCTGGGATCGTACGTATCTGTAAACAACAAAACTCTGTAAAAGTAAAAAGTAAAATAAAAATTAAAAAAAAGAAAGAAATGAACCACAAATTCATGAAAAAACACAGGAGAATCTTAAATGCATCTTGCGAAGTGAAATAAGCCAGTCTGAAAAGGCTACATAACTGTATGATTCTGAAAAAAGGTATAATTATGAAGACAGCAGAATGATCCTTGGTTGCCAGGTGTGAGGGATGGGGCTGAAAGGGGAGGATGAACAGGTAAACCCCTGAGGATTTTTAGGGCAGTGAAACTGCCGGAAAAAGGATGAACATTTTTTGGTGAAACCTCATGTCTTAGATCATCTAAATGAAAATTAAAACAATGACTACACGATACACATCTATTAGAATGACCAAAATCTGGAACACTGACCACACGAAGTGCTGGTGAGGATGTGGGGCATCAGGAACTCTCATATGTTGCTGCTGGGAATACAAAATGTTACAGCTACTTTGGAAGTTAATTTGGCAGTTTCTTACAAAACTAAACATGCAGTTATTATATGTTCCAGAAAATAGCAAAGCAACATGCTGAGCAAAGAATTGTGAAATGCCCTAAGTAAAACACACACACATCAGTATGCCATGACTAAAAGTGACTTTCATAGTTGCCTCTGACTTGCCAAGTGGACAAAGCAAAAATGGAAATACAATCAGGTACACGTAACATATTGTTCATAAGATGAAAAGCCAACAGCTTTTATGGATCTTAACAGAAGCTCTAGCAATTTTATTTCATGGCATTTACTCAAAGGAACTTAAAACTTATGTTTATAGAAATCTTCACATGTATGTTACAACAAGCAGTTTTATTTGTATTTGCCCAAACTTGGAAGCAACTATGACGTCCTTTAATAGATGAATAAATTGTGCTAAGTCTAGAAAATAGAGTATTATTCAGTATTAGGAAGCAGCATGAAGACCTATACTATCATATGTGAAAAAAATAGCTATTGTCATTGTGCTCTGATAAAAGGGGATCCTGCACGGGTGCTGTGCGACGGCCTGGAGGGGTGGGATGGGGGGATATACATATGACTAATCTGGGATCGTACGTATCTGTAAACAACAAAACTCTGTAAAAGTAAAAAGTAAAATAAAAATTAAAAAAAAGAAAGAAATGAACCACAAATTCATGAAAAAACACAGGAGAATCTTAAATGCATCTTGCGAAGTGAAATAAGCCAGTCTGAAAAGGCTACATAACTGTATGATTCTGAAAAAAGGTATAATTATGAAGACAGCAGAATGATCCTTGGTTGCCAGGTGTGAGGGATGGGGCTGAAAGGGGAGGATGAACAGGTAAACCCCTGAGGATTTTTAGGGCAGTGAAACTGCTCTCTTTGGTATTATAATAATGGATACATGTCATTAGACATTTGTTTAAACTCATTGAATATACATCACCATGAATTACCTCTCAGGTAAACTATGGACTTTGGGTGATTATGAAGTAAAAATGTAGGTTCATCTTTGGTGTAAAAAATGTACGTATTTGGAATAATATTCATAATGAGGGAGGCTGCCCCTATGTGTAGGGAAGGGAATATATGGGAAATTTGTATGTCTTCCTCTCACTTTTATTGTAAACTGAAAACTGCTCTAATGGGATGGGAGGTAGGAGGGAAGTTCAAGAGGGAGGAGACATACCTGTATCCATGGCTGATAGATGTTGCTAGATGGCAGAAACGGACACAGTGCTGTAAAGCATTTATCCTCCAATTAAAAATGAATAAATGGATAAATCTTCTCTAAATAATAGTCTGTAATAATAATAGTAATAAAATTTTAAAACTATGTACTCCCTCTTTACCCTGATTAGTCTTTAATACTCTCTGCAAGCCTTCTCACCTCATCCACTGTGGATACCTAGTTTGCTCTGTCATACCTAGTGACTTTAAGATTAAATTGTTCAGGAAGGAAGGAGGAAGTAGAGGGAGAAGTGATCACAGCAGAACTTTCTCTTTTAAGGGGGGAGAGCTTGTCAAGCTAATTCTAGAAGACATATGGAAACACAACCAAATAAGTATAATGATAACAATCTTGAGGATGAACAAAATTGTAGGCTTTATATCAGAATTTATAATGCAAATACTGGATTACCCTAAAATAAGAAATTATTCTTTAGCAGAAGAGTTCCTTAGAGTGAAAAGAGAGAATGGCAAAAGATATTTCCTATAAATATCATCAAAAAGGGCTCTAGTTCAGAATTATATACAAAAAATCCCACAATTTAAGAGTCTGCGGAGAATCGCAGCAGTTTCCTGCTTCAGCAGTGCTTGAATGGAACACACCTGCTCGTCAGTCCCCCACTCGCCCGTCTGCCGGCCACTCCGAGCCACCCCCACACAGCTCCCTCCGACCATCCTGCGGTCCCTGCCGCCAACACTCCCTATCCTCAGCCGCCCGCCAGAGACGATGGCATCCCTTGCGCAAGTGCGTCAGAACTTCCTCCAGGGCTCCGAGACCGCCACCAACCATCAGATCAATCTGGAGCTCTACCCTCCCATATCTGCCTGTCCATGTCATCCTATTTGGACCGCGATGATGTGGCTTTGAAGAACTTTGCCAAATACTTTCTTCACCAGTCTCATGAGGAGAGGGAACATGCTGAGAAACCAGTGAAGCTTCAGAACCAATGAGGTGGCAAAATCTTCTCTTAGTATATCTTCTCTCAGTAATCTTCTCCCGTGATGAACGGGAGAATGGGATGAATGCAGTGGAATGTGCGCAACACCTGTAAAAAAGTGTGAATCAGTCACTACTGGAACTGCAAAAGCTGGCCACTGACAAAAATGAGCCCCATCTGTGTGACTTCATTGAGACGCATTACCTAGCTGAGCAGGTGAAATCCATCAAAGAACTGGCTGTCAGGCTTCCCTTGTGGCTCCGTGGATAAGAATCTGTCTGCCAATGCAGGAGACACAGGTTCGGTCCCTGAACCAGGAAGATCCCATATACCGCAGAGCAGCTAAACCCAGACATCAGCAAAGACCCAGCACAGCCAAAAATAAATAATTAAAAAGTGTTTTTTTTTTTTTTTTTTAAAACTGGCTGTCTACGTAACCAACCTGTGCAAGATAGGGGCCCCCAAATCTGGCATGGCAGAGTACGTCTGTGACAAGCACACCCTGGGAAGTAATAGCTAAGCCTCAGAGTGGCTTTCCGTCACCACAGGGGTGACTTCCCCGGTCACCAAGGCAGTGCGTGATTGTTTGGCTTACCTTTACCTTTTCTATAAGTTGCACCAAAACATCTACTTAAGCTTCCTTAGTATCATTCTTTCAAATAAAGTAATTTGGTACCCACCCCAAAAGAAAGAAATTAGAAGTAACTAAGAAGAAGACAATGAAATTTAGGAAAATGGGGAAGATAATTAATAAATATTTCATAATGGGAATATTCAAAAGGCCAAAAAGCTTTTGAAAAAGTGCTTAACTTTTTAGTAAAGTGGGAAACTAAATGAAGAAGAACTAATGAAATTTAGTGTACAAAGGAATGCATGCAACTCTAGATTCGACGATGGCATCCCTTGCGCAAGTCGTCAGAACTCCCTCCAGGGCTCCGAGACCGCCACCAACCATCAGATCAATCTGGAGCTCTACCCTCCCATATCTGCCTGTCCATGTCATCCTATTTGGACCGCGATGATGTGGCTTTGAAGAACTTTGCCAAATACTTTCTTCACCAGTCTCATGAGGAGAGGGAACATGCTGAGAAACCAGTGAAGCTTCAGAACCAATGAGGTGGCAAAATCTTCTCTTAGTATATCTTCTCTCAGTAATCTTCTCCCGTGATGAACGGGAGAATGGGATGAATGCAGTGGAATGTGCGCAACACCTGTAAAAAAGTGTGAATCAGTCACTACTGGAACTGCAAAAGCTGGCCACTGACAAAAATGAGCCCCATCTGTGTGACTTCATTGAGACGCATTACCTAGCTGAGCAGGTGAAATCCATCAAAGAACTGGCTGTCAGGCTTCCCTTGTGGCTCCGTGGATAAGAATCTGTCTGCCAATGCAGGAGACACAGGTTCGGTCCCTGAACCAGGAAGATCCCATATACCGCAGAGCAGCTAAACCCAGACATCAGCAAAGACCCAGCACACCAAAAAAATAAATAATTAAAAAGTGTTTTTTTTTTTTTTTTTTTAAAACTGGCTGTCTACGTAACCAACCTGTGCAAGATAGGGGCCCCCAAATCTGGCATGGCAGAGTACGTCTGTGACAAGCACACCCTGGGAAGTAATAGCTAAGCCTCAGAGTGGCTTTCCGTCACCACAGGGGTGACTTCCCCGGTCACCAAGGCAGTGCGTGATTGTTTGGCTTACCTTTACCTTTTCTATAAGTTGCACCAAAACATCTACTTAAGCTTCCTTAGTATCATTCTTTCAAATAAAGTAATTTGGTACCCACCCCAAAAAAGAAAGAAATTAGAAGTAACTAAGAAGAAGACAATGAAATTTAGGAAAATGGGGAAGATAATTAATAAATATTTCATAATGGGAATATTCAAAAGGCCAAAAAGCTTTTGAAAAAGTGCTTAACTTTTTTAGTAAAGTGGGAAATACAAAATAAAACCATGATGAGGTACAACAGAAAGGCTTCAAAAAAATATGGACATGAGCAAGTGTTGGCAAAGATGTACAACACAGGAATGCTATGCATTATTGGTGAGAATATAAATGGGTGCAACCTATTACATTATATGTACACAGCATCATGGTCTAGTGGTGTCATTGTCTTATTACCAGTTTGAGGAAAGTATGGAAAGCTTACCTCCTTACAGGTCCTTTTGTTATTCTCTATTTATAATATTGTCTCAGACACCTTCTGTACAGGCTCTTACGAATACATTAGAGTGTTTCAAATTTTGGTTCAACTGTTAAACATAATTTAGAAAACTCAAGAAAATAAATAAGGATGATTATATTTATCCCTATTTTTTGCTCACTGTATTCCATTTTCCTCCCTAATATCCCAGCTTTCTTCTTTTACTGTTTCCTTTCTGTTTAGAGAAGTTGTTTTTAGATTAATTTTTTTTTTCTTGAGGGGAAAGTAAAGTTTATTAGAGTGGGGGAAGGGAGGGTCACTGCCAGTACAGCAGGCCGGTTTAGGGGAGAATCAGCATGGAAGACGCTGCTAGAACAGCAGGTTGGCTCAAAGGAGAACCGATGCTATCAGAACAGCGGGTCGGCTCAAAGAGAACCGATCTAGATTAAAACTTTTTTAATCAAGTTTTTACATTTTATTTTTTAGGGCATGTGTTCTTACATTACTAAAGAATATTTTTACGGGAAAGAGGATTCTGGGTTGACAGAGAATATCTTTTAGCACTTTAAAAATGCGCTACTTTCTTCTGGCTTTCATGATTTCCAATTAGACGTCTGCCATCATTTGAATGTTTTTTCTCCTCTATGAAAAATCTCTTTATGCTTTAAAGATTTGTTTCTTTGTCTGAAATTTTCAAAAGTTTGACTGTAATGTGTCATGGTATGGATTTCTTTGAGTTTATCTTGTTTAGGTTATAGAATTTTAGGTCTTCCTCTTTTGCCATTCTTGAAATACTTTTTTGGTGTCGCTGAGGTTACTCCCTCCCAGACTCCTATTTCGCAAATGTTACATTGTTTCTCTTACAGTCCCACAGATCTCTGAGGTGCTGCTCATTTTTGGGGATGGGGGCTCTTTTGTTACTTAGATTATATCATTTCTTTTATTGTATAGCTCGGTGATTCTTTTCTCTAATCCTCTTCATTCTGCTTTTGAGCTCATCCACTTTTTTTTTTTTTTAATTTCAGTTGAACTTTTTAATTCTAGAACTTCCATTTGGTTCTTGACACCTTCGGTTTCTTTACTGAGATTTGCTATGTATTTGCTGAAGACTTTTATTATTTTTCTTTGTTTCAAATTTGTCCATAATGGCTTGTTGGAACATTTTTAATGTCAAATTAAAAATCTTTGTCAGATAATTTAAAATAACTGTCATCTTGGAGATAGCCTTGAATTATTGTCTTTTATTTTCATTCATTTTGGGAACTTCTTGGTTCTTGGTATGTTGAATAGTTTTCCATAGACACCTGAACATTTTGGATACCAAGTTATGAGACTATAAGCCTTTTTTTAAAAAAAATTTTCTATTTTGGCTGATTTTTTCTGAACACCCCTCTGGTAGAGGAAAGGGGGAACACCATCAGGTGGATTCCCCACTTGACCCTTGTTGACATTTAAAAGGGATATTCTGTATTGCTTTTGGGCAAAAGGATATTGGATATCCGTTCCCCAGCCTGAACTCTACTAATAACTCCTTGCCTGGGGAAGGGCAAGGGTGCCTTGCTACTGCTCCTTCCATGGCCTCTACTGACACTATGGAACAGTAGACTTGTCATCGCTGGGCAGTGGCAAAGGTCTTGACCTTTCATGAAGCTTCCTTTGATACTATCCCAGGGGGTAGGGGGTCGGGAATCTTCTTAATGCTGAGTAGGGGTGGGAGTCTAGGCTCCCGAATAGTCTCCTGACATAATGAAGGGGAAGTTTTTACTGGCCATTGAGGAAGTTCCAGCTTGCTAGCTCATCTTCTGATATCACCCCAATTAGAGGCATTGATATGGGATCCTCATGAGGGTGGAAGCGTAGGTTACTTGCTCACATGGGTGGAGATGGGGCCCTGAATTTTTCCATGGTGTTTGGCTGACGTAGAATGGTTATTGCCTAAAAGTCTTATTTATTCTTAAGCCATCCCTTTCCTGATCTTTGGTTAGAAGGAGTAGGGCCTTGGGGGGTGCTTTTTTCTGTGTGTATGTTTGTACTTGTAGGCATTTCCTGGTTGGTGATTTTTTAGTTCCAAGTCTGGAATATATGAGGCAAACAATCTAGGAAACTGACCACTATGTTGTTTTTTGAATCCTGATGTCCTAGCTTGTCTGTCTTTGCTCGATCTTTTTGAGTTTTTTTTTTTTTTTTTAACATGGATTTTCTATATAAAGTATTGACATTTTAGTTATAATTACAGAGAGGATTAGGGTATATGTTTGCGTACTCTGTCTTCCTAAGATTCTGTTCAAATTTTAATATGAAATAAAGGTGAGAAGGAAACATCTCAATATAAAGTGAGACCTTAATTTGGTTTAAAGTTTATGCACACACACATTTACCTGTAGCAGAATGAAACAGTCACTGAAAAGGGAAGTGCATGAAAATGTTCCTATTTCTTTTGATAGTTAAGTTAGTTTCTGAACTCCTCAAAGTAGCTAACTACTAATTTTATAATTGGAAAAAATGTAATATATCAAAATAGTGTCCCATTAGCATAACAAATTATTTTACATGACTTCTAAAACTGGGCATCTTATTACATATTCTGTCAACTTTATAAATTATTATATAAGTAAATATGATCTGGAGCTTCCCTGGTGACTCAGAGAAAAAGAGGCGGCCTGCTAATCCAGGAGACTTGGGTTCAAACCCTGGTTTGGGAAGATTAAGCTGGTGAAGAAAATGGGAACCGATTCCAGTATTCTTGCCTGGGAAATCCCATGGACAGAGGAGCTTGGGGGGCTATAGTCCATAGGGTCACAAAAGGGTCAGACATGACTTAGTGATTAAACAACAGATATGTCCTAGATGTTAAATGCTTCAAAAGTACAAATCTCAAGAAAAATATAAAGGATTATTATTTTTAAATTTTTATCATTGATTCAATTAGAGGCATTGATATGGGATCCTCATGAGGGTGGAAGCGTGGTTACTTGCTCACATGGGTGGAGATGGGGCCCTGAATTTTTCCATGGTGTTTGGCTGACGTAGAATGGTTATTGCCTAAAAGTCTTATTTATTCTTAAGCCATCCCTTTCCTGATCTTTGGTTAGAAGGAGTAGGGCCTTGGGGGGTGCTTTTTTCTGTGTGTATGTTTGTACTTGTAGGCATTTCCTGGTTGGTGATTTTTTAGTTCCAAGTCTGGAATATATGAGGCAAACAATCTAGGAAACTGACCACTATGTTGTTTTTTGAATCCTGATGTCCTAGCTTGTCTGTCTTTGCTCGATCTTTTTGAGTTTTTTTTTTTTTTTTTAACATGGATTTTCTATATAAAGTATTGACATTTTAGTTATAATTACAGAGAGGATTAGGGTATATGTTTGCGTACTCTGTCTTCCTAAGATTCTGTTCAAATTTTAATATGAAATAAAGGTGAGAAGGAAACATCTCAATATAAAGTGAGACCTTAATTTGGTTTAAAGTTTATGCACACACACATTTACCTGTAGCAGAATGAAACAGTCACTGAAAAGGGAAGTGCATGAAAATGTTCCTATTTCTTTTGATAGTTAAGTTAGTTTCTGAACTCCTCAAAGTAGCTAACTACTAATTTTATAATTGGAAAAAATGTAATATATCAAAATAGTGTCCCATTAGCATAACAAATTATTTTACATGACTTCTAAAACTGGGCATCTTATTACATATTCTGTCAACTTTATAAATTATTATATAAGTAAATATGATCTGGAGCTTCCCTGGTGACTCAGAAGAAAAGAGTCTGCCTGCTAATCCAGGAGATTTGGGTTCAAACCCTGGTTTGGGAAGATTCGCTGGTGAAGAAAATGGGAACCGATTCCAGTATTCTTGCCTGGGAAATCCCATGGACAGAGGAGCTTGGGGGGCTATAGTCCATAGGGTCACAAAAGGGTCAGACATGACTTAGTGATTAAACAACAGATATGTCCTAGATGTTAAATGCTTCAAAAGTACAAATCTCAAGAAAAATATAAAGGATTATTATTTTTAAATTTTTATTTATTTATTTTTGGTCAAACGACATGTGGAATCTTAATGCCCTGACCAGGAATCACACTTGTGCCCCTCACAGTGGAAGCATGGAGTCCTAAGTACTGAACTGCCAAAGAAGTCCCCCAAGGATTATTTTTATATAAAATGATGAGTTGCCATAGGTATGGGGTTACACTTCCATGATTTTTCCTCAAACCACTTCTAAATATAAAATGGGAGATGGTGTGCCCATTTTTCTAAGTTATCAAATTGATAGTGAAATTGCTCTTAACTACCTTTAAGCTTTGTAAGCAGGTACCTCACCTTTTTAACCCAGGGGCCTATAGTTTGGTGAGTTCATTTTTGTCCATTTTGCTAGTAAGAGCATCCCAATCAGGAACCGTACCTCTTAGCTTCCATGTTTGGCTATATTCAGACTGACTAATACCTTCACCTTGATAGGCTTCAGAGTCCCTTCCTGGAAGCTACAGGTGATGACAATCCACATAGGACGATGACTTAATGACCAAGAAGAAGCCTTTATGTTAAACAGAACCAATGGGAGAACCACAAAATTAGGAATTTCTGCCATTCCTTGCAGTATGCCCCTTTTTTTGGGTTGTTATTGAATCCAAGAATTTGTGCAGCCCAACCAGTATAATACATATTAAAACTTTTCAAAAACATTTTTTTCTTTTTGCTCTGGAAATCAGAATATAGGATTTATCATATCCTTCTTTGGAATTCCACTTCTCTACAGCTACCAAGGTAGGATAGACAGTTTATCTGACTTCCAGATGAAAAATCAGAAATAATCAAGATTTTTTTTAGACATGTGTTTCAAGTAACACAAGAGATTTTGGGAGGTCATCTAGCATCTTCACTCCTCTTCTTCCATGGCCCCACATCATGCAAGCTCATGGATTAAAGAGTCTGCCTGCTAATCCAGGAGATTTGGGTTCAAACCCTGGTTTGGGAAGATTCTGGTAGGGGCCGATAGTTCTTGGGTCCCATCAGAGGAGCTTGGGGGCTATAGTCCATAGGGTCACAAAGGGTCAGACATGACTTAGTGATTAAACAACAGATATGTCCTAGATGTTAAATGCTTCAAAAGTACAAATCTCAAGAAAAATATAAAGGATTATTATTTTTAAATTTTTATTTATTTATTTTTGGTCAAACGACATGTGGAATCTTAATGCCCTGACCAGGAATCACACTTGTGCCCCTCACAGTGGAAGCATGGAGTCCTAAGTACTGAACTGCCAAAGAAGTCCCCCAAGGATTATTTTTATATAAAATGATGAGTTGCCATAGGTATGGGGTTACACTTCCATGATTTTTCCTCAAACCACTTCTAAATATAAAATGGGAGATGGTGTGCCCATTTTCTAAGTTATCAAATTGATAGTGAAATTGCTCTTAACTACCTTTAAGCTTTGTAAGCAGGTACCTCACCTTTTTAACCCAGGGGCCTATAGTTTGGTGAGTTCATTTTTGTCCATTTTGCTAGTAAGAGCATCCCAATCAGGAACCGTACCTCTTAGCTTCCATGTTTGGCTATATTCAGACTGACTAATACCTTCACCTTGATAGGCTTCAGAGTCCCTTCCTGGAAGCTACAGGTGATGACAATCCACATAGGACGATGACTTAATGACCAAGAAGAAGCCTTTATGTTAAACAGAACCAATGGGAGAACCACAAAATTAGGAATTTCTGCCATTCCTTGCAGTATGCCCCTTTTTTTGGGTTGTTATTGAATCCAAGAATTTGTGCAGCCCAACCAGTATAATACATATTAAAACTTTTCAAAAACATTTTTTTCTTTTTGCTCTGGAAATCAGAATATAGGATTTATCATATCCTTCTTTGGAATTCCACTTCTCTACAGCTACCAAGGTAGGATAGACAGTTTATCTGACTTCCAGATGAAAAATCAGAAATAATCAAGATTTTTTTTTTTAGACATGTGTTTCAAGTAACACAAGAGATTTTGGGAGGTCATCTAGCATCTTCACTCCCTCTTCTTCCATGGACATCATCACTATCATCTAATAGCAAAGATAATTTACTCATGGATTTAAAAAAATGCAAAGAGGAATTACTTTTAACTGCTAGGTGTGCATTGAGAAGATCCTTCTGTTTACTTTGGTAATTTAATTTTCCAAATATAACAGTTCTCCTTCAGCATTTGGGCACTGAATACAGGTCCATGTTTTCCAGCTGAGTTAACATACTCAGGAGGTGAATTTCTTACTTTGAGCAGTGACGGAGAGGGTCCCCCTAGATTATGTTTTTGGCAAATGTTAACTATTTATAGTATAATGAAAATCTTGGTTACTTGTTGCTTATGTGCAGATCTGGCATACACTGCCCTCTTTGTTAGAGAGAAAAAGATAGCCAAACTAGACTCCTTGATGCTGTTGGATCTACACTGCCACATGTAGAGAGAAATAGAGCCTGGTGAAATCTCAGAGGAAATTTCATCAGTCTAATCCTCAATTAGCTGAAAAGGCAACTTTCAGTTGTACTAGTTTAGGTACATGTGACCCAAATTAGTAAAGAAATGGCATTCCAAGCATCAGAAGGTCTGTTTCTGGTACCATTTTGTTGTTCTTTCCTTGCCGAGTCAAGTCTGACCCTTTGTGACCCCATGGACTATAGCCCACCAGGCTTCTCTGTCCGTGGGATTTCCCAGGCAAGAATACTGGAGTGGGTTATCATTTCCGTCTCCAGGTTATCTTTCTGCCCCAATGATCAAACCTGAGTCTCCTGCATTGGCAGGTGGATTTTTAAGCCACCTGGGAAGCCTTCCAGTACCATAGTCCTCTGTAATAAGACCCTGGGAATTTCTGCCATTTAATATGAATCCAAGAATTTGTGCAGCCCAACCAGTATAATACATATTAAAACTTTTCAAAAACATTTTTTTCTTTTTGCTCTGGAAATCAGAATATAGGATTTATCATATCCTTCTTTGGAATTCCACTTCTCTACAGCTACCAAGGTAGGATAGACAGTTTATCTGACTTCCAGATGAAAAATCAGAAATAATCAAGATCTTTTTTTAGACATGTGTTTCAAGTAACACAAGAGATTTTGGGAGGTCATCTAGCATCTTCACTCCCTCTTCTTCCATGGACATCATCACTATCATCTAATAGCAAAGATAATTTACTCATGGATTTAAAAAAATGCAAAGAGGAATTACTTTTAACTGCTAGGTGTGCATTGAGAAGATCCTTCTGTTTACTTTGGTAATTTAATTTTCCAAATATAACAGTTCTCCTTCAGCATTTGGGCACTGAATACAGGTCCATGTTTTCCAGCTGAGTTAACATACTCAGGAGGTGAATTTCTTACTTTGAGCAGTGACGGAGAGGGTCCCCCTAGATTATGTTTTTGGCAAATGTTAACTATTTATAGTATAATGAAAATCTTGGTTACTTGTTGCTTATGTGCAGATCTGGCATACACTGCCCTCTTTGTTAGAGAGAAAAAGATAGCCAAACTAGACTCCTTGATGCTGTTGGATCTACACTGCCACATGTAGAGAGAAATAGAGCCTGGTGAAATCTCAGAGGAAATTTCATCAGTCTAATCCTCAATTAGCTGAAAAGGCAACTTTCAGTTGTACTAGTTTAGGTACATGTGACCCAAATTAGTAAAGAAATGGCATTCCAAGCATCAGAAGGTCTGTTTCTGGTACCATTTTGTTGTTCTTTCCTTGCCGAGTCAAGTCTGACCCTTTGTGACCCCATGGACTATAGCCCACCAGGCTTCTCTGTCCGTGGGATTTCCCAGGCAAGAATACTGGAGTGGGTTATCATTTCCGTCTCCAGGTTATCTTTCTGCCCCAATGATCAAACCTGAGTCTCCTGCATTGGCAGGTGGATTTTTTTTGCCACTAAGCCACCTGGGAAGCCTTCCAGTACCATAGTCCTCTGTAATAAGATGTCCCATGTAACTAAATATGTGCTCTGTCTTCAAGTAAGCATTGCATAAAGGGTACAAGTGTAATACTGCTCATATTATGATGATATTATGACTAAGGGACCCAAGAAAGCATGAATCCTGTTTTGTTGATCACCACTTTCACTGTGGGGTTATAGAAGGGACCTCATATACTAGAGGTAAAGAAAATGGGATTCAAAAGTACTCTTACTTGAGCTAATGCAGCGTACTCCCTTGGGAGTTGTCTTGTATAGCTTACTTGCAGTGGTTAGTTCAGACTCAAGGCCAAACCTACACGAGGCCTCTCTCTCACCTCTCAATCTTCTCATTAGCTGGCATTGGAGACAGAAATACCTGGCCTATCAGGTCAAAAAGAGACAAGAATACAGGGAGCAAGATTGTTGAGATTGCTTTTAGCAGCATATTCTTCAGTGTGTGGTCGATAGACCAGCAACATCAGCATCACCTACAACTCTGTGGGAAGTACAGAATCTAGGGCCTCATGTGAGACCTACTCAGTCAGAATCTACGTTTAACTAAGATCTCCATGTGATCTGTATGCGTGTTCATACTTGAGAAGCCCTGTCTTAGGAGACAGGCCTTGCATCCAGATAACTCCCTTGGGCTGGTTATATCTGTGACTTTAGTAAACCATGACCTTACACTTTACTAATCAGGCACTAATCTTTACCTTAAATCTGAATAATCATATTAGCACTCTTTACTATTGGGGAGCACTAAGGAGTGAAGGTATGACAAAAATAGCTGAGACCTCCCAACTGCATGTGGAAAACGGTAGTTCTAATAAAGGTCTATTGATTTCTTTACTGCAGGATTTTCTCAGCATGTTTGTCTTAGTCTTCTCCAGCTGCCATAACAAAATACTGTAGACTGAGTGGCTTAAATAACAGACATTTATTTTATCACAGTTCTGGAGGCTACAAGTGCAAGATCAGGGCACGGGGAGGCTTGGTTTCTAGTAAGAGCTCTCTTCCTGGGTTTCAGATCACCACCCCCTTGCTGTGTCCTCACATGATGGACAGGGGATAGAGGGCAAGCTCCCTGTCTCTTCATATAAGGACACTAATGCCATTTCTTTTTTTTTCAGCCAAGCAGATTCAGCACTATCATAAAGCTCAATCATATCTTCCTGGAGAGGGAATTCACTCACTTTTTTTTTTTTTTGGCAGGGGAGGAAGGGGGGGTGGATGGGCCAACTCTATTGGTCTTTCATTTATCTATTTTCATCCATATTTGTTCTTTTGGCCTGTGTGGACCTCCCATCGCAGTGGCCCCTGTTGTCGCAGAGCACCGGCTCCTGGCTCATGCACTCCAGAGCTCTGGCTCGGTAATTGGACACATCGGTCCAGCTGCTCCGCGGCACGTGGGATCTTACCAGGCCAGGCGGTGCCCCTTGCACTGCAAGGCAGTGTCCTTACCCACTGGACCACGAGAGAAGCCCACTAGTGCCATTTCTCAGGCTCCTGATGTCTTAATCAGTGAAAAGAGACAAGAATACAGGGAGCAAGATTGTTGAGATTGCTTTTAGCAGCATATTCTTCAGTGTGTGGTCGATAGACCAGCAACATCAGCATCACCTACAACTCTGTGGGAAGTACAGAATCTAGGGCCTCATGTGAGACCTACTCAGTCAGAATCTACGTTTAACTAAGATCTCCATGTGATCTGTATGCGTGTTCATACTTGAGAAGCCCTGTCTTAGGAGACAGGCCTTGCATCCAGATAACTCCCTTGGGCTGGTTATATCTGTGACTTTAGTAAACCATGACCTTACACTTTACTAATCAGGCACTAATCTTTACCTTAAATCTGAATAATCATATTAGCACTCTTTACTATTGGGGAGCACTAAGGAGTGAAGGTATGACAAAAATAGCTGAGACCTCCCAACTGCATGTGGAAAACGGTAGTTCTAATAAAGGTCTATTGATTTCTTTACTGCAGGATTTTCTCAGCATGTTTGTCTTAGTCTTCTCCAGCTGCCATAACAAAATACTGTAGACTGAGTGGCTTAAATAACAGACATTTATTTTATCACAGTTCTGGAGGCTACAAGTGCAAGATCAGGGCACGGGGAGGCTTGGTTTCTAGTAAGAGCTCTCTTCCTGGGTTTCAGATCACCACCCCCTTGCTGTGTCCTCACATGATGGACAGGGGATAGAGGGCAAGCTCCCTGTCTCTTCATATAAGGACACTAATGCCATTTCTTTTTTTTTCAGCCAAGCAGATTCAGCACTATCATAAAGCTCAATCATATCTTCCTGGAGAGGGAATTCACTCACTTTTTTTTTTTTTTGGCAGGGGAGGAAGGGGGGGTGGATGGGCCAACTCTATTGGTCTTTCATTTATCTATTTTCATCCATATTTGTTCTTTTGGCCTGTGTGGACCTCCCATCGCAGTGGCCCCTGTTGTCGCAGAGCACCGGCTCCTGGCTCATGCACTCCAGAGCTCTGGCTCGGTAATTGGACACATCGGTCCAGCTGCTCCGCGGCACGTGGGATCTTACCAGGCCAGGCGGTGCCCCTTGCACTGCAAGGCAGTGTCCTTACCCACTGGACCACGAGAGAAGCCCACTAGTGCCATTTCTCAGGCTCCATTCTGATGACCTCTCCTAAACTTAATCATGTAAGGCACTATGTCCAAATACCTTCATGTTTGGAGTTAGGGCTTTGACATATGAATTTGGGGGTGGGGTGACACAACTCAGTCCATAGCGATGTTAGTGTGCATTGTGACTTTTAAGAGAATATAATTAGCAATATTCCCCAAACTTTAAAAAACTGCAGACACCTGTTTTGAAGAAGCACCTATCAACAGCAAATGTTTTGGAAATTCCCTGGTGGTCCAGTGGCTTTGACTCAATGCTTTCACTGCCTAGGGCTTAGGTTCAATCCCTGGTCAGGGAACAATGGTCCTACAAGCCGTGGGACATGCCATTCTAAGGGGAATCATTGTTCTTTTGGAAATAGAATAAAGTTTCCTATCCCTAACCTACCCCACCCCTGAATGAGATTGACTTTAATTAATTGCCTATACTATGAATCTAGTTTTTTCCAAGGGTTAAGACATCTGCACTGAAGTTATATTTTACATGAGGCCTAGAAATCAGATAAGCACATAAGGCAAAATTGCATTTAAGTCAAAATTTTCTTTGAAAATGACTTTGAGACATCAGATGTGCAAATAGACCAGCTATCACTCAAGAAGTCCAGTATGGCTGTGTGACCTCCTGTAGTGGCACTTGTCACTGTTTCTTCAGGTGAGTATCAGGTCAAGTATCTGGAGGCTAGTTAGTTTGAAGATCGTGTACCTTTAAACACTAGAATCACCCTCAACATGATGAGATGCTTACCTTTTAAGATGAGGATGAGAATGAGGACTCAATGAGGGAACAGCATATTCATATCTCCTATTCTGAGATCTGGAGTGTGTGTTTAGTGGAATGCCCATGGGGTTATGTCTTGGGCAGACTCTAGAAATTCTTAAGAATATACCGAGTCTTAGGGCATAGAGCAATTCTCAAACCCCAGATAAGCTCTTGAGACCTAGAATCCGTCCTCCAGTGATTAGGAATTTGTAACTCACCACCAGCCACTTCAGCAGAGTTCTAGCTGCAGGCGAGGCTTGTAAGCTGCTAGTAAATGAGAAAAGCCCTAATGGCAACATTCCAACCTTACCTGCTTACTTTCCTAAGAACAAGTTAGCTTAATTCTTGACCAGAGTAACCTGCTCCGGTCTAGCTCAAGTTGTAGGCTCACATAGAAGCCAGGAGCAGTGTTTTTCCTTTAATTTCTTAGGATTGTAAGTAGAAGCAGAAGCAAAGTATATGCAGCTGTGTCTGAGATTTTTCCTTTAAAAGGGGGAGAGTAAATTGGGCGGATGCTCCCTCACAGAACTCAGTTGCATCTGAGGTGAGGTTGAAGCTCCCAGCTCTGGGGTAAGATCTTTCTCTTTGCATTTTGATTGAGTTCTGTTTAATTTTGATTAATTCTGATTATTTGTGCTTGCCTAATAAACCCACTCTTGGTTTAACAATACTTGAGACCACGATACTTTATTGTCGAGGTCCGAGGCTCACACCCTGAGGGGACCACGCCGTGTTCGCGAAAAGGTCTCTGAGCTATTTAATATAGTATCTCTTAGTGAGAGCTAGTGAGAATAGTAATCAGAGTAAGCTCTGACACGGCGCCTGCGACAGTTACCCTTACAATGGAAATAGTTGTCTCTTTCTTGCTCTCAGCTCATGTTAAATTTGCATATGCTGCAATGTCTCTGCACATAATTTCAGAGAAGGTTTTTGCCAGAAGACCAGATGCCTGGATTCAAAGGAGTTACAACCTGGCCTTCGGTGAAATTAATGCAGCTGTTGTATAGATTGCAACCCTGGTATCAGCATATCATCATAATTTTCCCACAGATAATCTGTATGGGACATCAAAGTATATTTACAAGGCAATTCTAAATACTCAGTGGAATGATTCAAGCTCATTTGCTGAAAGATTCTTGTGGATGGAAGGGTTAACTCATTTTCTTAAGCAAGTGAGCCGTTGTGTTGACTTGTATTTAGGGAAGGATCTGTGAGTTTAGCAGTTGGGGAACTGCATAGACCAATGGTGGACAAATCACTTTCACATCCAGCTGAATTCTTTTCTCCTCCACATGTTCATAGAGAACTGAGTTCATGTGGTTTCCAGGGAGAGTATAATAGGTTTTCAATGCTCAACATTATTACAGTTTTTCCCTTGTGTTTCTTTGGTATAAAGAGAGGAGAGCCTCTGCTATATTACCTGACTCACTCTGTTGGCCAAGTCTGTGATCTAAGAGGGAGAAAATTAAAGCCTTAGAGCTAACTTCCTGATAGCTAGGATTTTGAATGATCTTTTCTTTTAGAGTGTTTCCTTTGACAGGATGGAGTACCAAGCAGTTCTGTAAGCACATCAACATGGTTCTACCCTTTTCTGAGGGACACCGCCTATGTAGACAAAATGATACTCAACTGTTGAGATGAAGCATGCCATGCCATTTTCCTCTCTCTTCTTCTCTTACCACTTAGTCCTCTTTCTTCTCTCCTAGGAAGTATGGAACTTTGATCATATGAATACTTCTTCATACTCTTATTTCTTCTTTTAAAATTTGTTTATTTGGCTGCTGCAGGTCTTGGTTGCAGCATGTGGGATCTAGTTCTCTGACCAGGGATCAAACCCTGATCGCCTACATTGGGAGCATGAAATCTTGACTTCCCCCACCAGAGAAGTCCCCAGATTTTTATTTCTAAAGTGCACTAAACGTGGTCCAATGCAGGGGCTGGCAAAATTTTCCCCACAAGGCTAGACAGCAAATACTCTTGGTTTTGTGGGCCATGCCGGCTCTGTCAACTCCTCTTCTCGGACAATTATGTATTGTCAACCACAGCCAGCACATAAATGAATGATGCTGGCTGGGCTGGGGCAAATTTTGCTTATGGGCACTAAATTTGAGTTTATATCGTTTTTATGTGTCACAAAGTATTCTTTTGTTCTTCTCATCCACTAAAATATAAAACCATTCTTAGCCTGTGACCTATAAAAATGACTGTGGCCTGTGGTTGGCTGATTCATGCTCTATTTGACTAGTTTTCCCACCTGAGCTATTCCTTTGTCCTTCTGGTTTGGGGACAGGAACAACAGGGCATGTCATGTATTTCCCATAACATGGAGAGGGGCCAATGGTGGACAAATCACTTTCACATCCAGCTGAATTCTTTTCTCCTCCACATGTTCATAGAGAACTGAGTTCATGTGGTTTCCAGGGAGAGTATAATAGGTTTTCAATGCTCAACATTATTACAGTTTTTCCCTTGTGTTTCTTTGGTATAAAGAGAGGAGAGCCTCTGCTATATTACCTGACTCACTCTGTTGGCCAAGTCTGTGATCTAAGAGGGAGAAAATTAAAGCCTTAGAGCTAACTTCCTGATAGCTAGGATTTTGAATGATCTTTTCTTTTAGAGTGTTTCCTTTGACAGGATGGAGTACCAAGCAGTTCTGTAAGCACATCAACATGGTTCTACCCTTTTCTGAGGGACACCGCCTATGTAGACAAAATGATACTCAACTGTTGAGATGAAGCATGCCATGCCATTTTCCTCTCTCTTCTTCTCTTACCACTTAGTCCTCTTTCTTCTCTCCTAGGAAGTATGGAACTTTGATCATATGAATACTTCTTCATACTCTTATTTCTTCTTTTAAAATTTGTTTATTTGGCTGCTGCAGGTCTTGGTTGCAGCATGTGGGATCTAGTTCTCTGACCAGGGATCAAACCCTGATCGCCTACATTGGGAGCATGAAATCTTGACTTCCCCCACCAGAGAAGTCCCCAGATTTTTATTTCTAAAGTGCACTAAACGTGGTCCAATGCAGGGGCTGGCAAAATTTTCCCCACAAGGCTAGACAGCAAATACTCTTGGTTTTGTGGGCCATGCCGGCTCTGTCAACTCCTCTTCTCGGACAATTATGTATTGTCAACCACAGCCAGCACATAAATGAATGATGCTGGCTGGGCTGGGGCAAATTTTGCTTATGGGCACTAAATTTGAGTTTATATCGTTTTTATGTGTCACAAAGTATTCTTTTGTTCTTCTCATCCACTAAAATATAAAACCATTCTTAGCCTGTGACCTATAAAAATGACTGTGGCCTGTGGTTGGCTGATTCATGCTCTATTTGACTAGTTTTCCCACCTGAGCTATTCCTTTGTCCTTCTGGTTTGGGGACAGGAACAACAGGGCATGTCATGTATTTCCCATAACATGGAGAGGGGAGATCATTAAGCAGTTACATGCATGGGCTTTGTGATCAGACGGAACGACATTCAAATTTTAATTTTAATTCACAGCAGAGTAGATTGGTGCTCAGAAAGGTGTTACAGCCTCCTTATCCAAAAATTCATAATTTCAGTACATCAGGGTGTTAAAAGGATACAACATATATGAAACATGTGGCATAGTGTCTAACATACAGTATTAATACAATATATGGCAGCTTGATTATCATTATGTTGTTGTTATTAAAGAGCCTGTATTTTCCACTTCTGATTCTTCTACCTGCTTTTTTGGGGAGCATATCTTCCTGAGTCTGGGGCTGGAAACTAGGGCTCAGTCTTCCTGAACCTCAGCTTTTAAATGATGGGACTTTGGAAATGATGGTGGTGGTTTAGTCACTTACTCATGTCTGACTCTTGAAACCCCACAGACTGTGGCCTGCTAGGCTCCTCTGTCCATGGGATTTCCCAGGCAAACATACTGGAGTGGGTTGTCATTTCCTTTTCCAGGGAATCTTCCCAACCCAGGGATCAAACCTGTGTCTCCTTATTGCAGGTAGATTCTTTACCTATTGAACTACAGGGGAATAGTGAATCCCAAATCTAAAAATATCTGTGGTTCTTTCTGTTTATACCATAATCTTTTGCATTATAAATGTATTAAGGATATTACTATTTTAAAAGTTTGTGCTCTGAGAATAGACTTGGGTTTTGGAAGATAACCCTGAATTTATGAGAATTTGGGCAGGAAAGACCCAGGAGTGTTTATTTTGATGGACTGTGTTCCACAGAAGCATTGACCCCTTGCCTCTCCTTCCTGGGCCAGTTAACAGTCAACATGAAGTACAATTCTTTTGGATTTCCAAGGAATATTTGTTATTATCTGGAAAAGAATCTGGTGCTCACTGAGTCACTTGGTACCTCCACTGTGATACTGTGATGTTTATGAAACTCAATTTAAAGAGCCCAGGTGAGAAAAAGACACACAAAATGAAAAAAAAAAAAAAAGCCTGTAAATGTAGAGAGCGTATCTTTTCCCAGCTAAACGAACTGTGCCATCCAATTATTTCCAATTACAATTGCATTTCTTTCTCTAATGTTTTCTATGCCGGTATCCAAGTTGCTAATGAAGCAGGCCCCCGCTTTATGATCCCCATTGTTGCGACTTGCTGGGCTTAATTGCTTTGTCTCCATAACAGACAGACATTCTGAACAATTGGACAATAATAAGGAAGTAAGATGGGGAAATGGCTTAGATTCTTTCATTTTAATTATGCTGATAGTGCACCCTACAGTTCTGAATCAATGCTGAAGTGCTATTTTTGATAGCTCTAGTTGGATGTTATTGAATGCTAATACATTTATATTTCTAATACAAAAAAGTGCATTCCTCTGTCTCAATTGATTGTGAATTTTTGAAGAACACTGGCACTTTCTGTGCACATGGCATGTTTCACTTTCAGTTTCCTTCACAACAGTTCTGTTATTCTGTATTGTTCCTGTTCTGCATAGTGTCTAAACAAGGCTTCCCTGGTGGCTCAGATGGTAAAGAATCTGTGTGCAATGCAGGAAACCCAGGTTCAGTACCTGAGTCAGGAAGATCCTTTGAAGAAAGGAATGGCAACCCACTTCGGTGGAGTGGGTTGCTTGGAGAATTCCATGGACAGAGGAGTCTGGCAGGCTACTATTCATAGGGTCACAAAGAGTCGAACACGACTGAGTGGCTGACATATGCACAAACTGGCTTAAGTCTGTATAGCATATTGTACATGTGGTATTTCCAAATTTCAATCTATTCTGAGTACTGAGAATATAAAACTGTGCATGATCTGGTCCCTACTTCGTCTCTAACTTCTTTTATTGCTTTTTTGCTTATTTATTTTCATCTATTTTTATCCTTCAGCCTGTGTGGGCCTCCCACTGCAGTGGCCTCCCCTGCTGCAGAGCTCCGGCTCTGGGCGAATGCACCCCAGAGCACTGGCTTGCAACTGGACACGCCAGTCTAGCTGTTTCCACGGCACGTGGGATCTTCCCGGGCCATGGATTGACCCGGAGCCCTCTGCACTGCAAGGCGGACTCTTTACCTACTGGACCACCAAGGAAGCCGCATCTCTAACTTCTTGTTCTACTCTTCTATATGCCTGCTGTCTACAGCTGCCCTAGTGTTTCAGGACCACAGACAGACTAAGCTCAGGCTTGCCTGATGGCCTTGGCCTGTCTTTGCCTGGCTGGTTCATTTCCATCCTTTAGTCTCAGCTCAAATGCCACCTTCCCAGAGAAGCCTTCCCTGATTTCTTCATCTGTTTTTTTTTTTTCCCCACTGCTCTCACACTCTTCTTTATGTTAACTCTCTTCCATTGACCTCAGCTTGTTTTTGCTTCAGTACAAGATGTATCACAAATTTCCCTTATTTGCTAACTGCCTAATCACTCTCAGGGCAGGAATTATGTCTGTTTTGTTAACTACTGTTAAACTAGGAAATTTAACAGTGCTTGAAACTAGTAGGTACTCAATAAATATCTCTTGAAAGAATCAGTGAACAAGTAAATGGATGTATTCTTTTTCTTTCTTACTATTAATATTTAGTCTCAGGGCAGCTATGGTCCACAAATATACTCAACTTTCCATCTGGAACACTGTAAACTAGCCTGGCATGCCTCAGTCCTTGGACTGAACTGAACTGAACTGAAACTAGCCTTCCTTGAAAGACTCTGGAGCTCTTGAAGGAAGAAATTTTGGCTTATAAATACTAAATCCTTGATGTTTCATATTGAATCCTTATATACTTGTGAATCAGCAAATGCTAGTGAAAGATATAGACAATTTTTTTGAAAGAACATGGAACTTGCAATCTGTTCAATAATGATAGTGGTGTCTAAGAAATTGATATGCTTTAAAAAGAGTGCTCCTTATTCCTTTGTGGGGAGTGGGAGCACGTCCTCACCCATTTCCTTAAAAGAGTCAAACTCTGACTATTTCTCTCTGATTTGAGAATAACAATAATTAAGTGTTTACATATGCATTTATCTGAGTGACGTTTTATAAGAAATGCAGTATCAATGCAGAAAATGTTAAAACCCAGAAAAATATATAAAAAGAAAGAAAAACATGACCTATAATTCTGCAACCTGGAAATAACACTGTTAACCTTGTGGTACATTTCCCTATAGACTTTCAAACACACACACACACACACACACACACACACACACACACACACAGAGCACAATGTTTATTTAATTACAAATAATAAAAATGAAATTAAACATCTTCATGTCCCATTTACTATTCATTTAATGTTATATCAAGACCATTGTCAATTCATTGCAGCTCTTTGAAAATATAGTTTTTGGTGATCATCAGAGAACCATTAAAAAAATAAATGATAAGGCATTAAAGTGATATATACTTTCTCATATTAAATATCAAAATTTTAATGCTAATTTTGGCTTTAGTAACTAATTGTGCTGTGAACATTCATTTTTACAAGTGTCTATGTATATCTCTGAATATTTTCTTCCAAGAGATTCATATGTATGTACGTGTGTATTTATTAGGTCAGAGTAGCAATCATTTAAGACTACTCCGGACACCCAGATTTCTTTCCAGGAGGTTGTGCCACATCATATTCCCACCAGAAGGGTTTGATAATGTTTGGTTCATCTCTTCCTCACTAGAACTAAGTGTTTTATATCCTTTCTCTCCCATGAGCTCTTTATTTATGTAACCCTCTTTTCTAGAGTATATTAGTGACTTACTTATGGATTGATATGATCTTTTATATGCTAAAATTTTTTGCCATCATATTTATGGAAAAATATTCTCTGCCACCATTTTTGTTGGCCTTTAAAGCATTAGCTTTATTGAAGTATAAATTGTCTAAATAATATTCAGTAATTTTAAATGTTCAATTTAAGTAGTTTTTACAAACATATTGTTATGTAACTACCATGCAGTCAGGATATATAGCAGGGCTTCCCTGGTGGTCCACTGGGTAAACAGTCTGCCTTGCAGTACAAGGGACCAGTTCCATTCCTGGCCCGGGAAGATCCCCTGACTCAGAGTGGCTGGACCCCTGTGTCCAATTATGAGCCAGTGCTCTGGAGCTCATGCTCCCAGAGCTACTGCTCAAGGGGGACCCCTGCAATTATGAGCCATGCATTTATCTGAGTGACGTTTATAAGAAATGCAGTATCAATGCAGAAAATGTTAAAACCCAGAAAAATATATAAAAAGAAAGAAAACATGACCTATAATTCTGCAACCTGGAAATAACACTGTTAACCTTGTGGTACATTTCCCTATAGACTTTCAAACACACACACACACACACACACACACACACACACACACACACAGAGCACAATGTTTATTTAATTACAAATAATAAAAATGAAATTAAACATCTTCATGTCCCATTTACTATTCATTTAATGTTATATCAAGACCATTGTCAATTCATTGCAGCTCTTTGAAAATATAGTTTTTGGTGATCATCAGAGAACCATTAAAAAAATAAATGATAAGGCATTAAAGTGATATATACTTTCTCATATTAAATATCAAAATTTTAATGCTAATTTTGGCTTTAGTAACTAATTGTGCTGTGAACATTCATTTTTACAAGTGTCTATGTATATCTCTGAATATTTTCTTCCAAGAGATTCATATGTATGTACGTGTGTATTTATTAGGTCAGAGTAGCAATCATTTAAGACTACTCCGGACACCCAGATTTCTTTCCAGGAGGTTGTGCCACATCATATTCCCACCAGAAGGGTTTGATAATGTTTGGTTCATCTCTTCCTCACTAGAACTAAGTGTTTTATATCCTTTCTCTCCCATGAGCTCTTTATTTATGTAACCCTCTTTTCTAGAGTATATTAGTGACTTACTTATGGATTGATATGATCTTTTATATGCTAAAATTTTTTGCCATCATATTTATGGAAAAATATTCTCTGCCACCATTTTTGTTGGCCTTTAAAGCATTAGCTTTATTGAAGTATAAATTGTCTAAATAATATTCAGTAATTTTAAATGTTCAATTTAAGTAGTTTTTACAAACATATTGTTATGTAACTACCATGCAGTCAGGATATATAGCAGGGCTTCCCTGGTGGTCCACTGGGTAAACAGTCTGCCTTGCAGTACAAGGGGGACCAGTTCCATTCCTGGCCCGGGAAGATCCCCCCTGACTCAGAGTGGCTGGACCCCTGTGTCCAATTATGAGCCAGTGCTCTGGAGCTCATGCTCCCAGAGCTACTGCTTTGCAACGAGAGAAGCCACTGCAATGGGAGACTGTCGTGGGCACCGTGTTCCGAGCTTACTCTGATTACTATTCTCACTAGTTCTCGCTAAGAGAAACTATGTTAAATAGCTCAGAGACTCGTGGTCCCCTCAGGGTGCGAGCCTCGGACCTCGACAATAAAGTATCGTGGTCTCAAGTATTGTCAAACCAAGAGTGGGTTTATTAATCATCAAATAAAAGCAAGCACAAGTAATTAGAAATAATCAGAACTCAATCAAATGCAAGCAGATGTTCTTACCCCAGAGCTGGAGAGTCTCGACCTCATCGGGCTCAGCCGATCTCCATGGGTGAGGCTAATGCACAATCCTCCCCCACCCGTTTTTATATTTTTTTCCAACTAGAAATCTCAAGCTAATTAATAATCATGAAGAAGCTTTTTGTCTCTCTAGAGCTGCAAAAGAGGTCATCACCTGAGCCCTTTGCTCCTCCACCAACACCTTAGCTCTTGAGGAGAAACATTCTTACAATTCTTAAGTTACAAAGGGCGCTGGGAGTTTGTAAAGTGTTTCATTAGCATTAAAAGTGGTAAGAAGAAGAACCTTTGTGCTCTGTATTGGTCTCAGAGAGGGGAGGCTTGCAGGCAATGCTTATCCTTAGTGTGAGGAGACAATTGTCTGTATAACCCGGATATCTTTCTTAATTTTTGTGAGAAATGAGCATGTCTCCAGGTGTCCATAACAAGACCCACACATGCCAAAGAATAAAAGATTGATGAAAATAAATAAATAAATATATATATAAAAGATATATATATATAAAGAGGCATAATGGGGAAAAGAAAAAAAGTACATAAAAAAAGATATAGAACATTTTCATCCCCCAAATTTTCTTGTGTCCTGTTGCAGCCAATGAATTCCCTTTATCCCTAATATCAGACAACCACGTCTCTGCTTTGACATTTTATTTTTCCTTTTGTATAAATAGAATCCTATAGGAAGTCATTTATCTAGTTTCTACCAGTTAGCATACTGCTTTCATCTATATGTTTGTATTTATGAGAAATTTGTTCTTTTATTGCTAACTATATGGCCATACCACAATTTGTTTTTTGTTTCACCAAATTTCCAATTATGAGCCAGTGCTCTGGAGCTCATGCTCCCAGAGTATCGGGTGGGTCGTGGGCACCGTGTTCGAGCTTACTCTGATTACTATTCTCACTAGTTCTCGCTAAGAGAAACTATGTTAAATAGCTCAGAGACTCGTGGTCCCCTCAGGGTGCGAGCCTCGGACCTCGACAATAAAGTATCGTGGTCTCAAGTATTGTCAAACCAAGAGTGGGTTTATTAATCATCAAATAAAAGCAAGCACAAGTAATTAGAAATAATCAGAACTCAATCAAATGCAAGCAGATGTTCTTACCCCAGAGCTGGAGAGTCTCGACCTCATCGGGCTCAGCCGATCTCCATGGGTGAGGCTAATGCACAATCCTCCCCCACCCGTTTTTATATTTTTTTCCAACTAGAAATCTCAAGCTAATTAATAATCATGAAGAAGCTTTTTGTCTCTCTAGAGCTGCAAAAGAGGTCATCACCTGAGCCCTTTGCTCCTCCACCAACACCTTAGCTCTTGAGGAGAAACATTCTTACAATTCTTAAGTTACAAAGGGCGCTGGGAGTTTGTAAAGTGTTTCATTAGCATTAAAAGTGGTAAGAAGAAGAACCTTTGTGCTCTGTATTGGTCTCAGAGAGGGGAGGCTTGCAGGCAATGCTTATCCTTAGTGTGAGGAGACAATTGTCTGTATAACCCGGATATCTTTCTTAATTTTTGTGAGAAATGAGCATGTCTCCAGGTGTCCATAACAAGACCCACACATGCCAAAGAATAAAAGATTGATGAAAATAAATAAATAAATATATATATAAAAGATATATATATATAAAGAGGCATAATGGGGAAAAGAAAAAAAGTACATAAAAAAAGATATAGAACATTTTCATCCCCCAAATTTTCTTGTGTCCTGTTGCAGCCAATGAATTCCCTTTATCCCTAATATCAGACAACCACGTCTCTGCTTTGACATTTTATTTTTCCTTTTTGTATAAATAGAATCCTATAGGAAGTCATTTATCTAGTTTCTACCAGTTAGCATACTGCTTTCATCTATATGTTTGTATTTATGAGAAATTTGTTCTTTTATTGCTAACTATATGGCCATACCACAATTTGTTTTTTGTTTCACCAGCTAATAGGCATTGACTTTTTCTCCAACTTTTTATACTAAGAATTTTTGTTTATTAAGTGTATGCCAGGGAATTTGACTTCTGGGCAACACAGAGTGACAGAAACTACATTCATTCTCCTACCTAAAATAAGCAAACAAAAGAAATAGGCAAATATATAAAAGAGTGGTTTTTAAGGATATTAGACATGGGATGATGAAAGGTGGTGATACTGGAGAGATGGAAAAAGAGAACAAAGAACAGATGCTACATACAGAAAACAATCTACTGTCAAAATATCACATCAAATGTAGATGGTCTAAATACTGAACTTAAAAGGCATAAATAAATTAGATTAAGAAATAAGAATTATACATTGTTTATAAGAAACCTACTTTATTTTTTTTCCTTTATTTTTTACATTTTTTTTTTTTTGCCACTTCTATTGATTTTTCATTCACTTATCTCTTTTTGTTCTTTGGCCCGTGTGGGCCTCCCATCGCAGTGGCCTCTCTCGTGGCAGAGTACCAGCTCTGTGTGCATGGGCTCCAGAGCTCCGGCTCAGTAGTTGGACACATTGGTCCAGCCGTTCCGCGGCACGTGGTATCTTCCCAGGCCAGGGATCGAACTGGCACCCCGTGCACTGCAAGGTGGTGTCTTTACCCACTGGAGCACCAGGGAAAGCCAAGAAACCTACTTTAAATATAAAGTCATGCAGCAGTTGGAAGTGAAAAAAGATGGAAAAGGATATGCTGTTACACACTAATGGAAAGAAAGCTAGAGTGGCTAAGTCAATATCAGAGAAAGTATACCTTAGAGAAAATCATGTTACCAGGGATAAAGAAGGTGATTTCAAAATGATAAGGGGGATCATTTCATCAAGAAGACATAACAGTCTAAATGTGTGTATTGTAATTTGAGACTTATATACTTTGTTAATACTTGATAGAAGGAACAAACAGAAATCTGTAACACTTAATACAGTTCTTAACACTCTCAATCATCTTGTCTTAATTGATAATTATAGAGTTCTCCATCCAACAATAGCAAGATTCACATTTTTTTCCTTAGGGCATACAGAACCCTTACCAAGTTAGTATCCTTTATTCTGGGATACTAAATAAGTTCTAATACATTTAATAGGATTAAAATTGTACAAAACATGTTCTTTAACTACAGGATAATTAAACTAGAAGCCAGTAATAGAAATCTGGAAAATTTCCATGTATTTGAAAACAATATAACATGCTTCTAAATAAGTCATGGGCGAAAAGGAAATCTAAAGGGAGATAAAAAAATAAAAGCACAGTGTATCAAAATGTGTAGGATGCTGCTGAAGCATACTTAGAAATTTATTGGAAATGAAGAGGTGTTAAATCACTTACTCAGCTTTCACCTAACTAGATAAAGAAAACCAGATAAAGTATCAAGTGAGTGGAAGAAAGAAAATAATAAAGAGCAGAGAAAAACGGAGTAAAGTAGAAAATATAAAAACAGAGGAAATCAGTAAAATCAAAAATTAGCTCTTTGGGATATCTGGTTGTTTGAGAAAGGTTTGGGGAACCCCTACTATAATAAGAACTTTTTAAAAAATATTATGAATGGGTGTTAATTTTTGTCTTTTCTGTATTATCATTTTTCTTTTTATAGTGAATTATATTGATTGAATTTCAAATGTTAAAAAAGCTTATTTCTTATGAATTCTCTCAGCAGTCTTTAAGGATTTAATCTCGATTTTAAAAAGATATCTTCCTTTGGTAAAGAATTTGAAGTCTACGGGGTTCCCCCCCAGTGATTTAATAATGTCAGTCTGTACCGCATTTGGGTGACTTTTATATGGCTGTAGCTGAAAATTCAACTGATCTTCTACTGTATTTAATACTGTTAACACTAGTTTTTTTTTTTTTTTTTTTTTGCATTTTTCATTTCTTCCTTATGTTCAAGTGTTTATCTTCCTTCTTGAGCATATGGACAGCCTTTATTATACTTGTTCTATTTTCCTTGTTAGCTTTTCCCATTATTTGTCACTTTGTGGTCTGTTTCTTTGGAATGATTTTTCTCCTGTTTATGGATAATATGCTTCTTTTCATGCTTGGCAATTTTTGGTTAGTAAACATGATGAATTTTATGTTATTGATCACTGAAATTTAAGTCTGCTCTCCATCTCCTCAAATGGATGAAACCAACCCACTCTGAGGTTCTTTCCTCTTCCCTGTGCTGTAGCTTAGAAATTGCTTCTAGGCAGTAAGCCTATGATTGTAGGGTTCACCTTGTTTGCTGCCTTAGAGATCACAGTCCTCCATTGCCTGCTGTTCAGTGCCTGAAAAACTATTGTTTCATATGCTGGGTTCAATTTTCTAATTGTTTAGGGTGAAAGGGAGAAATCTGGTCCCTCATTTTGGCTAGAAGTAGAATACTCAGCCTTTTAATTCAGATGTGCATAATCTACAAATTGGTTTTATGGTTGCTAATTCTAGATATTTTCTTTTGTGATTCTATAAATTGAATTTGTTTAAAAAGTCATTTTCCTCTTATATACTTGATAAATACCTGTTTTCTAGATTAGAAATTCTGTGTTTCATTTTAATATATCTGGAATTTAATTTGGCCTCTGTGGCTGTGCTGGGTCTTTACTGCTCTTTGGGATATCTGGTTGTTTGAGAAAGGTTTGGGGAACCCCTACTATAATAAGAACTTTTTAAAAAATATTATGAATGGGTGTTAATTTTTGTCTTTTCTGTATTATCATTTTTCTTTTTATAGTGAATTATATTGATTGAATTTCAAATGTTAAAAAAGCTTATTTCTTATGAATTCTCTCAGCAGTCTTTAAGGATTTAATCTCGATTTTAAAAAGATATCTTCCTTTGGTAAAGAATTTGAAGTCTACGGGGTTCCCCCCCAGTGATTTAATAATGTCAGTCTGTACCGCATTTGGGTGACTTTTATATGGCTGTAGCTGAAAATTCAACTGATCTTCTACTGTATTTAATACTGTTAACACTAGTTTTTTTTTTTTTTTTTTTGCATTTTTCATTTCTTCCTTATGTTCAAGTGTTTATCTTCCTTCTTGAGCATATGGACAGCCTTTATTATACTTGTTCTATTTTCCTTGTTAGCTTTTCCCATTATTTGTCACTTTGTGGTCTGTTTCTTTGGAATGATTTTTCTCCTGTTTATGGATAATATGCTTCTTTTCATGCTTGGCAATTTTTGGTTAGTAAACATGATGAATTTTATGTTATTGATCACTGAAATTTAAGTCTGCTCTCCATCTCCTCAAATGGATGAAACCAACCCACTCTGAGGTTCTTTCCTCTTCCCTGTGCTGTAGCTTAGAAATTGCTTCTAGGCAGTAAGCCTATGATTGTAGGGTTCACCTTGTTTGCTGCCTTAGAGATCACAGTCCTCCATTGCCTGCTGTTCAGTGCCTGAAAAACTATTGTTTCATATGCTGGGTTCAATTTTCTAATTGTTTAGGGTGAAAGGGAGAAATCTGGTCCCTCATTTTGGCTAGAAGTAGAATACTCAGCCTTTTAATTCAGATGTGCATAATCTACAAATTGGTTTTATGGTTGCTAATTCTAGATATTTTCTTTTGTGATTCTATAAATTGAATTTGTTTAAAAAGTCATTTTCCTCTTATATACTTGATAAATACCTGTTTTCTAGATTAGAAATTCTGTGTTTCATTTTAATATATCTGGAATTTAATTTGGCCTCTGTGGCTGTGCTGGGTCTTTACTGCTGCATGCAGATTTTTCTCTGGTTGCGGTGAGTGGGGGCTACTCTTGGTTGCGGTGCACAGGCTTCTCATTGTGGTGGCTTCTCTTGTTGCAGAGCCCCGGCTCTGTAGTGTGTGGACTTCAGTAGATGTGACATGAGGACTCAATAGCTGAGGTTCCCAGGCTCTAGAGCATAGGCTCAATAGTTGTGGCGCATGGGCTTAGTTGCTGCATGGCATGTAGGACCTTCCTGGACCAGGGACTGAAACTGTGTGTCCTGCATTGACAGGCCAATTCTCTACCACTGAGCCACCAGGGAAATCCTCACTCCTTGTTTTGATTGTAGTTTCTTCCCTTTATCACCTATTTTCAGTATACCCTATTATGATTATTCACCAGTGATTTATAGTTTATCACTCTATGAATGGAATACCTAAAAAAATTCTATTGAACTTTGCTTAGAGCTATTAATTTTAAATATGTATCAGGTATGCATACTCTTTGCTAAACTTAAATCTGGTAGTTGGTTCTCCCAGGTGTTGTAGGTAGACAAGCCATCAGTGAATTACTTTTTCCCCTATGTCTTGCTTTATATATTTTTCACTCTCTAAAATTATATTTGATTATATTTTATTGTTCATTTCATACTTTATAGTGTGTGCTTGCTTATTTATTTGATACTTTTGGCCAGAGCAATATTGAAAAGATAACTTTTTTTTTTATCCTCCTCTGATTCTTAAGGGAACAAATCTTAGTGGTAAGTATGACTTCTTCATTTTTCTCTCTTGTGGTCATGGGCTTGACCAGACTCTTAACAGCTCCATCTCTCTGTTACTTGGCCTGGTGAATTTTTGACAGAAAGATCTAAAGGTTACTTAAAGTATTTAATTCAACCAGTTTAATTTATAGATAAAGGAGATGAGCTTGTGTATGAAGGGATGGGGTTGGTGGGAGAAATGACTTGTCCCAGTCACACAGCCAGATAGTCGAGGAGTTGGAATAAGGATTCTGATCTCCTAAATTCCCCATCTGGTGTCAGTGAATTCACCAGAATCTACATACTGTGAACATGCTATAGATTTGATTGATAAGTACCCTATAAACTTGAGATAATAATAATGAACTGAAACATTGTATGAAGAACCTTAATTTAAAAACATATGGGGGGCTTCACTGGTGGTCCAGTGGGTAAGGACACCGCCTTGCAATGCAAGGGCGCTGGTTCGATCCCTGGCCTGGGAAGATCCCATGTGCCACGGAGCGGCTGGACCGATGTGTCCAATTACCGAGCCGGAGCTCTGGAGCCCATGCGCTCAGAGCCGATGCTCGGCGACAACAGAGGCCACTATGATGGGAGGCCCACAGGAGCCAAAGAACAAAGACGGATGAAAATAGAGAAATGAAAGACCAATAGAAGTGGCTTGCCTTCTCCCCTCCCTCCCCACCCTACCACTCCCAAATAAATAAATAAATAAATCTTTAAAAAACATACAAGAATAATCATGACATTGAACCTCCACAGAGTGGTGTAAGGAAGTCAAATCAACCCAACTTATTCCACTAACTTAAAAGTGTAATTTGGGTGGAATTACCAAAGTTTTACTGTTTGTTAAAATTCTGGAAAAATAATCATTAAGAAAAAATATTAGGGTGAAGGTCTCAATGCAGTATAACTGATTTTTCTTCTTTTAATTTTGGGAAGTCTTTTCTAAAATGTCAACAATAGTGCAACATATTTAATATGATTTGAAAAATGTGAATTTTTAAAGTTATACTGATGGCATTGAGGTGCCTAGATACCAGAGGATAAAACTAGAGGACCAGAATGTATGGGTTAATTATATCAAGGAAGTACATAATACCCACCTTAAATTCACCAAGAGAAATACATACAATTCCTTTGCACATCTCTTAGAAATGAAAGCTGATTGTTTCTCATGGTCTTTTTTGAGGTTAAAATGTGCTTATTGATGAAATGTTTTACAAAGCATGGTATGAACAAAGCTCTTCTTAAAGGTAAAGGCTTCTTTATGCCACAGATACTCAGTTTAGACTGGGGAGCCTGTCAAAGCAATCGTTTTAAAACAAACTCGTAATGTATTATGGTAATTCCATGCAAATTTTTAAATTGGTATAGTCGAGGAGTTGGAATAAGGATTCTGATCTCCTAAATTCCCCATCTGGTGTCAGTGAATTCACCAGAATCTACATACTGTGAACATGCTATAGATTTGATTGATAAGTACCCTATAAACTTGAGATAATAATAATGAACTGAAACATTGTATGAAGAACCTTAATTTAAAAACATATGGGGGGCTTCACTGGTGGTCCAGTGGGTAAGGACACCGCCTTGCAATGCAAGGGCGCTGGTTCGATCCCTGGCCTGGGAAGATCCCATGTGCCACGGAGCGGCTGGACCGATGTGTCCAATTACCGAGCCGGAGCTCTGGAGCCCATGCGCTCAGAGCCGATGCTCGGCGACAACAGAGGCCACTATGATGGGAGGCTCACGCAGGCCAAAGAACAAAGATGGATGAAAATAGATAAATGAAAGACCAATAGAAGTGGCTTGCCTTCTCCCCTCCCTCCCCACCCTACCACTCCCAAATAAATAAATAAATAAATCTTTAAAAAACATACAAGAATAATCATGACATTGAACCTCCACAGAGTGGTGTAAGGAAGTCAAATCAACCCAACTTATTCCACTAACTTAAAAGTGTAATTTGGGTGGAATTACCAAAGTTTTACTGTTTGTTAAAATTCTGGAAAAATAATCATTAAGAAAAAATATTAGGGTGAAGGTCTCAATGCAGTATAACTGATTTTTCTTCTTTTAATTTTGGGAAGTCTTTTCTAAAATGTCAACAATAGTGCAACATATTTAATATGATTTGAAAAATGTGAATTTTTAAAGTTATACTGATGGCATTGAGGTGCCTAGATACCAGAGGATAAAACTAGAGGACCAGAATGTATGGGTTAATTATATCAAGGAAGTACATAATACCCACCTTAAATTCACCAAGAGAAATACATACAATTCCTTTGCACATCTCTTAGAAATGAAAGCTGATTGTTTCTCATGGTCTTTTTTGAGGTTAAAATGTGCTTATTGATGAAATGTTTTACAAAGCATGGTATGAACAAAGCTCTTCTTAAAGGTAAAGGCTTCTTTATGCCACAGATACTCAGTTTAGACTGGGGAGCCTGTCAGAAGCAATCGTTTTAAAACAAACTCGTAATGTATTATGGTAATTCCATGCAAATTTTTTAAATTGGTGGAGGCAGAACGGTTGACTTGTTTATTTTTCATATAACCCAGAGAAATGTCAGCTCAAAGTGTTCCTGGAACCATGAATTGTGAGGGGGCACTTAAACCTTCAGGAACATATTTGGAATTTTCGGGAAAGTTACTGGTACCTGTTCTTTGGGATCAGTAGTTGAATGCCTTTTGGTGGTGTCTACCTTCTGGTTCATGGTGCAAACTGGTTTGTCATTTCTCACCTTCCTCACCATGAGAAGGCATAATTCTCTGACTCTGATGGCTCTGCTTCCCTCAAAATATGTTTCCAGTGTCCACTTCTTCATTTTGTTTCCTGTTTGTTGAAGCAATGGTACTTGACTTTTAAGTCTGCTCCTACATTCCATGGCAGCATTCTTTGACTTGCTTATCCTTGAACCACTATTTCTGATGCTCTCAGAGTGTTGCCATCCCTTTGTCTTTTGCATGCAGACTTTGCTCTTTATCTCTAGAATTTTCCTTTCTTTTGGTCTTGCTCCCAGTTACTGTTATCTTCTTTGAGTATTTTTCCAAGTTCAGGATTATCTCTCTAACTGTGATCTTAACTCTCTAGAACTGTACTTGTTATTCTTCTGAGAATTCTGTAGACTACTTTCTTCCTGATGCATAGACATATAGAACCAAGCCAATTTCAGTATAACTGATTTTTCTTCTTTTAATTTTGGGAAGTCTTTTCTAAAATGTCAACAATAGTGCAACATATTTAATATGATTTGAAAAATGTGAATTTTTAAAGTTATACTGATGGCATTGAGGTGCCTAGATACCAGAGGATAAAACTAGAGGACCAGAATGTATGGGTTAATTATATCAAGGAAGTACATAATACCCACCTTAAATTCACCAAGAGAAATACATACAATTCCTTTGCACATCTCTTAGAAATGAAAGCTGATTGTTTCTCATGGTCTTTTTTGAGGTTAAAATGTGCTTATTGATGAAATGTTTTACAAAGCATGGTATGAACAAAGCTCTTCTTAAAGGTAAAGGCTTCTTTATGCCACAGATACTCAGTTTAGACTGGGGAGCCTGTCAGAAGCAATCGTTTTAAAACAAACTCGTAATGTATTATGGTAATTCCATGCAAATTTTTTAAATTGGTGGAGGCAGAACGGTTGACTTGTTTATTTTTCATATAACCCAGAGAAATGTCAGCTCAAAGTGTTCCTGGAACCATGAATTGTGAGGGGGCACTTAAACCTTCAGGAACATATTTGGAATTTTCGGGAAAGTTACTGGTACCTGTTCTTTGGGATCAGTAGTTGAATGCCTTTTGGTGGTGTCTACCTTCTGGTTCATGGTGCAAACTGGTTTGTCATTTCTCACCTTCCTCACCATGAGAAGGCATAATTCTCTGACTCTGATGGCTCTGCTTCCCTCAAAATATGTTTCCAGTGTCCACTTCTTCATTTTGTTTCCTGTTTGTTGAAGCAATGGTACTTGACTTTTAAGTCTGCTCCTACATTCCATGGCAGCATTCTTTGACTTGCTTATCCTTGAACCACTATTTCTGATGCTCTCAGAGTGTTGCCATCCCTTTGTCTTTTGCATGCAGACTTTGCTCTTTATCTCTAGAATTTTCCTTTCTTTTGGTCTTGCTCCCAGTTACTGTTATCTTCTTTGAGTATTTTTCCAAGTTCAGGATTATCTCTCTAACTGTGATCTTAACTCTCTAGAACTGTACTTGTTATTCTTCTGAGAATTCTGTAGACTACTTTCTTCCTGATGCATAGACATATAGACCAGCATTTCAGAATGTTATTCATGATCTCTCAGTACTCTATGCCTTTATGTAACTTTCACAGTGTTTAATTTTTCCTTTTAAAACACATGGTACTCTATTAAAGGAGGAGAAAGAAGTGTCTGTTTTCTATTCTATTTTGTTAACAAGGTAAAATTTATTCATCACTTTTTTTTTTGTCATGACAATACATAATCAATCATGTGATTTCTGGTTTTAAGAAAATCAATTTCAGACCATGGAATAGTTCTTAAACTTATTGCACTTTAAGATTTTTAAAAAACTTTGGTTGTTAAAGTTTTATATTAAGTTTAAGAATGATAAGTAATTTCTTCTTTAAAAATTAAAATTTGTAGTTCTGATGCTATCACAATTGGGGTTAGGGCAGTTATTGGAGGTAATTTATGTAACATGAGATTTCACTTTACTGATCCTAGTGGTAGGATAATCCCTAAAATGAAGACTATAAAAGTACTAAATCTTAAATCATTTTGCTAAGAAGCCAAATCAAAAACTAAGAAAGAACTCTAAATACTAATCTTGAAATACACTTTTCCAGACAATTATGACAACATGAAGAATTATTGAGAATAATAATACAAAGAAGCCACAGAACTTTGGGCCTGTCAGTTAACGTGAAACAGTGTCTCTCCAAGTTTGAAGGAACATTGTGCTCTTTTGAAAAAAGTAATGTAAGAACATGTACATGGCTTTACTTAACCTTTTAAATGAAAAGAAGAACTTTTTAACAACTGCACAGAGCAAGATGTTCTACCATTTTAAGAAAGAAAATACTTTTCTAATTAATTCGAGAACAGCATGAGTCCACATTATTTTCTTTCCCTCAACTTTGACTTTCATCAGCTTGAGAAGTTTGTTCTGGTCTTTTGCATGCAGACTTTGCTCTTTATCTCTAGAATTTTCCTTTCTTTTGGTCTTGCTCCCAGTTACTGTTATCTTCTTTGAGTATTTTTCCAAGTTCAGGATTATCTCTCTAACTGTGATCTTAACTCTCTAGAACTGTACTTGTTATTCTTCTGAGAATTCTGTAGACTACTTTCTTCCTGATGCATAGACATATAGACCAGCATTTCAGAATGTTATTCATGATCTCTCAGTACTCTATGCCTTTATGTAACTTTCACAGTGTTTAATTTTTCCTTTTAAAACACATGGTACTCTATTAAAGGAGGAGAAAGAAGTGTCTGTTTTCTATTCTATTTTGTTAACAAGGTAAAATTTATTCATCACTTTTTTTTTTTGTCATGACAATACATAATCAATCATGTGATTTCTGGTTTTAAGAAAATCAATTTCAGACCATGGAATAGTTCTTAAACTTATTGCACTTTAAGATTTTTAAAAAACTTTGGTTGTTAAAGTTTTATATTAAGTTTAAGAATGATAAGTAATTTCTTCTTTAAAAATTAAAATTTGTAGTTCTGATGCTATCACAATTGGGGTTAGGGCAGTTATTGGAGGTAATTTATGTAACATGAGATTTCACTTTACTGATCCTAGTGGTAGGATAATCCCTAAAATGAAGACTATAAAAGTACTAAATCTTAAATCATTTTGCTAAGAAGCCAAATCAAAAACTAAGAAAGAACTCTAAATACTAATCTTGAAATACACTTTTCCAGACAATTATGACAACATGAAGAATTATTGAGAATAATAATACAAAGAAGCCACAGAACTTTGGGCCTGTCAGTTAACGTGAAACAGTGTCTCTCCAAGTTTGAAGGAACATTGTGCTCTTTTGAAAAAAGTAATGTAAGAACATGTACATGGCTTTACTTAACCTTTTAAATGAAAAGAAGAACTTTTTAACAACTGCACAGAGCAAGATGTTCTACCATTTTAAGAAAGAAAAATACTTTTCTAATTAATTCGAGAACAGCATGAGTCCACATTATTTTCTTTCCCCTCAACTTTGACTTTCATCAGCTTGAGAAGTTTGTTCTGGTCTTTTCCACATACTCCAAAGAGTAGTCATCTAGCCTTGAGCTAAGGGTTTCTCCAGCAGGAGGTATAAGATAGAATGTATATAGGATACAATAACAGTGTGCTTCTTGGGCTATCAACCACCTGAGGTTCTGGTTGTAGAACTTGTATCTTGACATCATGAGCTGTGTGAGCATTCTGGAAATGCTAGAGAAGGGCATTATGGCTTGTTTCAAAATTCATGGCAGTGCAACCAATTGGGATGTGAACAGAAACCCACTCATTCCTTTCCTGGTTGGGTTGTCTCAGGCAAAAGTGCACTTCTTGGGTCTTAGGTGATGTCAGAGGTAGGAGGTGCTCACCTCCAGTGTGATGGCAAAACATACCATCAGGAGTCCAGAGGTCTGAGTTAAGGTCTTGGCACTGTCATTGTTGACATGAGGCAGATGAGTGAGAGACTCAGCTTATCCAGGCCTCACTTTTCTCCCCTGTGAACTGGGGCTTTTAAAGATCTTAACTTCAAAAAATTGTTTGGAAGACCAAATCTGCAGTCTATAATGTACAAGTGCCACAAGCACAACTCTTGTAGTTAAGTCCTTATTAATAAATATTTATTGACACCTATGATGTGTTAAGCACTCTGCTAGTTGGTAATTAAAAGCTCCCCTTGTAGAATTTGAACCATAGTAGAGGAGACGGAAAGTCAATACTCAAACAGGCAGATGAATGTATCATTTCAAAATGTGTGAGGGCTATATAGAAACAAACAAGTTTTGGTGAGAGCGTACTGGGAGAAAGAACCTACTTTAGACTGGATTATCAGGCAATGTTAGAAAGGTAGGCTGGTTTTACCTCTTCCTAAGTCTGTGAACCCTAGGCTAGTAAAAAAAACTTACTTAAAAATGAGTTGAATAATGACAGTGATAATGGATAATACATTTTTAACAGAAAATGTATATGAAGGTGGACATCTCAGTCTACCAACATACATGTTCAAGAGACATAGTTTTTGGTAAATGAATTTACATTTTGTTAATGGGGACATAGTGAGTGAAGTTTACCACAGTGAATCACTGTGGTAATACTAAGCCAAGAGGTATTCATAGACCATGGGGGCAGTTGTAAGGCACTAGGACTGCATCACCATCATTTATCCACTGCTCGTGTGCCCTGAACACATTTTGATCTGAAGTTCTTTCCTTGTTCCAATCACAAAGCTTCTTCAGGGTCACACATTCAGTAGCTCATGTTCCAGGGCTCTTGGGTGCTTAGTGGGATGGGAGGCATCTCCTTATGAATGGAACTAGGGAACCCTCTGCTTCAATGTTTCTGAACCCCCCAGATTTCTCCTGTATCCCATGGTCCTTCCTGCTGAGGTTTTGCCTGAGCTGAGATAGAAGGTGGGAGGAAACAGAGGTAAAGTGGGGAGCCTGTCGTGCATCATATCTAAATTCCCTTGGTTTCCTTCAGTCGTTTCTCTCTTCACATGGGTGATCATTACCTAGTCTCAGGCTTTAGGGAAGCTTTTGCTCTTATGTATCTTATTCTTTTAAGTATTTTGTATATAACCAGCCTAGATTTTTAAGACTTAACAATCAAAAGATAAGAGAATTTTTCTATTCTGTTGTCCTGCCTCTATAGCAATGAATGTTTGGTTTTATTTTAGCATTGCCCTCAATGTTTGGTTTGAGGAAAGGTGTTACATACTCAGTAGCCATTTACCATTCTTCCTTACTGAAAGAGCCTCAGCTTCTTGCCCTACAGCAACTGAGAGCCTAAGCTACATCCAAACCAATCATGGCTCCATTCCTCTTACTAGTGACTGGTTTAAGTGTAGACAGTTGAAGCAATCTCAGTCCCAGAGGATGTAGGCTGGAGGATCCTGGACAGTGTTTCCTTATTTAAAATGGAAAGAGTTTGAGTCCTTCATGATGCTAATGAGCTGCTCTGTTAATCAACTCTGGAACATCCTAATTCCAGCTCCTTGTTAAAATTAATATGAGATAAGAAAATTCTCATTGTTTAACTTGGGTTACGAGAAATGTGATGAGGTGGACATCTCAGTCTACCAACATACATGTTCAAGAGACATAGTTTTTGGTAAATGAATTTACATTTTGTTAATGGGGACATAGTGAGTGAAGTTTACCACAGTGAATCACTGTGGTAATACTAAGCCAAGAGGTATTCATAGACCATGGGGGCAGTTGTAAGGCACTAGGACTGCATCACCATCATTTATCCACTGCTCGTGTGCCCTGAACACATTTTGATCTGAAGTTCTTTCCTTGTTCCAATCACAAAGCTTCTTCAGGGTCACACATTCAGTAGCTCATGTTCCAGGGCTCTTGGGTGCTTAGTGGGATGGGAGGCATCTCCTTATGAATGGAACTAGGGAACCCTCTGCTTCAATGTTTCTGAACCCCCCAGATTTCTCCTGTATCCCATGGTCCTTCCTGCTGAGGTTTTGCCTGAGCTGAGATAGAAGGTGGGAGGAAACAGAGGTAAAGTGGGGAGCCTGTCGTGCATCATATCTAAATTCCCTTGGTTTCCTTCAGTCGTTTCTCTCTTCACATGGGTGATCATTACCTAGTCTCAGGCTTTAGGGAAGCTTTTGCTCTTATGTATCTTATTCTTTTAAGTATTTTGTATATAACCAGCCTAGATTTTTAAGACTTAACAATCAAAAGATAAGAGAATTTTTCTATTCTGTTGTCCTGCCTCTATAGCAATGAATGTTTGGTTTTATTTTAGCATTGCCCTCAATGTTTGGTTTGAGGGGAAAGGTGTTACATACTCAGTAGCCATTTACCATTCTTCCTTACTGAAAGAGCCTCAGCTTCTTGCCCTACAGCAACTGAGAGCCTAAGCTACATCCAAACCAATCATGGCTCCATTCCTCTTACTAGTGACTGGTTTAAGTGTAGACAGTTGAAGCAATCTCAGTCCCAGAGGATGTAGGCTGGAGGATCCTGGACAGTGTTTCCTTATTTAAAATGGAAAGAGTTTGAGTCCTTCATGATGCTAATGAGCTGCTCTGTTAATCAACTCTGGAACATCCTAATTCCAGCTCCTTGTTAAAATTAATATGAGATAAGAAAATTCTCATTGTTTAACTTGGGTTACTTGAGGTTTGCTGTTGTCTCAGAGTCAAAACATTCTAACTGATAAAGTGAGACACAGCTTGAAAGAGAATGCTGGGGAAAGAAATCTGCTAATACTGCTATTGCTTTCTCCCTCATGGAGGGAGAAAAGTATCTGGAACAGAGGGGCAAGACCCAGTATTTGGACAGAAATACCACAAGATCACCAAGGAAGCCTGTTCTCAAACACTAGAGTGTTATTTTTTCCTCTTTGCACATGATTGATGACCTATATGTGGTCTATACACATTTTTTCCCCTCTTATTCTTATTCAAATATTTGTTAAGAATTTGTCTTAGACAGTGTTTGATACAATCACATTACTCATACTTCAACCTATGTCCTATAGCTGTATCATCTTGGATCACTGGAGACAACTCTATACCCTTATCACCAGAGGAATGTATAGAACAAACCTGGCTAAAACTAGTCTTAAGCTATCATTACTTCCCTCATTTATTTGCCTTCCCCCAAATTGCCACCCTTAGAAGCTCAAAGTCCTATTCCTTTCTCTTGTCCCAACTTTAAAAATGTACTGTTCTTTCCTTAAGATGCTCTATAAGCCCAAATTCTGCCTATTCCTTTCAGTTATTCATCACTGGGTGCTCCTTGGTGTGAGCATGATGTACAAGTTAATAACCTTCTGTTTGTTTTCCTCTAGTTTGTCTGTCTCTTGTTTATCAGCCTGATTTATGAGATCCCAGCCAGAGAACCTAAGACCAGTAGGGAAGGCTTTTCCCTTCCCTGTACATGCATTCCTTCATCCCTGTAGACTACCCTATACTGGAAACCATCTCTAATGTATCACAGCACTCTTTCCTGTTGAGACCGGGTATTTCAGAGTGTACTCCAGGAAGACACTACCCACTGATTGGACTTTGCAAGAGAGAGGAAATATAATTGCTTTCCTTACCTAATCATCTAAGAGCAAAGTCAGAAATAAGGTTCAGATTCAAGGAAGTGGTAGTGGAGAGCTGGCAAGAGGCACAGCCTAGTCCTGTACTATACAGCCAGAGGGAATGAAACTGATGTTGAGAAGAGTATCTTGGACCCTCAAAAATTAGTTGACAAGGATCTCAGTCATTCAGAGATGAGCCACCAAGACACTGAAGTGTTTCATAAAAATTAGCTGTATCTTTGTCTTGAGCCTTTGTTGTTTGTTTTGGTGATATTTTTTTCTCTTCTGCATTTTCATTGAGAAATCAATGAAGAGAATTTTCAGTCCTCTCTAGGCACAGGTTTGCTGCAGTGGCCTGAAGCCCTGGAAATTGATTACATTCTTTTATTTCTCCCTCCCCCATGACGTGTTTGGATACAGTAATACTGCTCTTTGGGACAAGCAGGGTCAGCGCATGACAGTCACTCTTGGCTGTATCTGAAGGGAACATATTTGTAAGTGACAGATGCCTGACATGGTGAAGGCCCAGGGGAGCCAGGGTTCTCACTTGCCACCAGCCCTTTGCCCATTTGGCCAGCCCACCCTGGAGAGGTGAGTGCATCCCCTCTGGATTCTGGCCTGCCTGCCAGTAGTCTGGGCAGGGAAACAAGGGGTGTTCCCTGGGCAAGAATCCACAGTCTGGCTGGAGGGCACCCTATAGCCATTTATTTTTCCTTTCCTAAATGGCTCAAACATTGGAAAGCCTGTGTGGAAACTGGGTGCTTTGGGATTGAAAGCGTATCCTGCCACCTCAGATCTGCCTTGAAGCAGCCTCACCATCACCACAAGAAGCAGCATCCAGACCTGTGACAGTGCCTCTAGGTACCGTTTGCCTTTGTTTTGATCACTCATCTCCAGCTTCCTGTTGCAAGTGTGGTCTCAGGTCCAGACTTAGAGAGTTCAGAGAATTGTCCTGAGAGCTTGTTTTCTCTCTTACAGTGAGTTGCTGTTTGGATCTTGGAGGTATGTGGGAGAGGGTGGAATGCTGTTTGGAGCAGGAGCAAATTGTACATGGCTATCATATGTTCTTTTTCAGGAGCCCCTGGAGACATGTGGTGCCTCCACAGACTCCCAAGGAACACAATTTGTCAGAAAGATTGTGTTTCAGGTAGGGTGTTTCAAGTTTGGAATCTTCTTATTACCTATGTTAACTCTTTAGGCAGAGCTAGCTTCTGGCATAGGAAGAGAGGGTACTTGCTAAGTAAGCCAGCCTTCATTTCTTTATCCAGAAAGATATCTGCCACAGATCTGTCAGCCTGTCTAGAAGTCCCCACCCTGGGACCTCATTGTTGTGGGTAAACATATCTCATGTGCAGAGGTGATGAAGAGGAAGCACTGTGATCATATAGTTTTGACCTCCACTCCCATGCTGTGAGATCTCAGGCAAGTCATTTCTGTATCTCCATAGAGCAAGTTTTAAGTTCTGTTCCAGCCTTCAGTTACAGTAGGATTCTATCCAGGCTCTAAGGCTTGCTCATTCTTGAAGCCCTTCCCAATCATTCCAGCTCTTGTTGACTTTTCTTTTTCTCTTTCTGAATCTGTGTCATGGAATCCACTCCAGGGATATTTGGGTGATCTTGTGTTGTTGCCTGCATTTTCAGTGCATGTAAGTAGTGCTGTTTGGACAAGACAATAAGCTCTTTGAGGGTGGGAAATATAATTTTTATGCCTCTTCAGACATTGCTACATAAATCTGGGCTAATAAAGGTAATTGACTGCAATTGTTAATTTAAAAGTTTGCCGTCTGTTTCACAAGAAGACTGTAATAATTCAGTAATCCTGGACCTCTTCTGGGTCTCTTCCAGATTAATAACAATGGTGATATCTACAAGGCAATGGTTGACAGTTTCCAAATAATATTCCCATTTATTATCTCATTTTAACCTCTTAAAAACTGTGAAGTAGGTAAATGGTACCAACATGGTTATTTCCATGTTATACCTGATACCATTTATTTAATAGTGACAGTGCCTCTAGGTACCGTTTGCCTTTGTTTTGATCACTCATCTCCAGCTTCCTGTTGCAAGTGTGGTCTCAGGTCCAGACTTAGAGAGTTCAGAGAATTGTCCTGAGAGCTTGTTTTCTCTTTACAGTGAGTTGCTGTTTGGATCTTGGAGGTATGTGGGAGAGGGTGGAATGCTGTTTGGAGCAGGAGCAAATTGTACATGGCTATCATATGTTCTTTTTCAGGAGCCCCTGGAGACATGTGGTGCCTCCACAGACTCCCAAGGAACACAATTTGTCAGAAAGATTGTGTTTCAGGTAGGGTGTTTCAAGTTTGGAATCTTCTTATTACCTATGTTAACTCTTTAGGCAGAGCTAGCTTCTGGCATAGGAAGAGAGGGTACTTGCTAAGTAAGCCAGCCTTCATTTCTTTATCCAGAAAGATATCTGCCACAGATCTGTCAGCCTGTCTAGAAGTCCCCACCCTGGGACCTCATTGTTGTGGGTAAACATATCTCATGTGCAGAGGTGATGAAGAGGAAGCACTGTGATCATATAGTTTTGACCTCCACTCCCATGCTGTGAGATCTCAGGCAAGTCATTTCTGTATCTCCATAGAGCAAGTTTTAAGTTCTGTTCCAGCCTTCAGTTACAGTAGGATTCTATCCAGGCTCTAAGGCTTGCTCATTCTTGAAGCCCTTCCCAATCATTCCAGCTCTTGTTGACTTTTCTTTTTCTCTTTCTGAATCTGTGTCATGGAATCCACTCCAGGGATATTTGGGTGATCTTGTGTTGTTGCCTGCATTTTCAGTGCATGTAAGTAGTGCTGTTTGGACAAGACAATAAGCTCTTTGAGGGTGGGAAATATAATTTTTATGCCTCTTCAGACATTGCTACATAAATCTGGGCTAATAAAGGTAATTGACTGCAATTGTTAATTTAAAAGTTTGCCGTCTGTTTCACAAGAAGACTGTAATAATTCAGTAATCCTGGACCTCTTCTGGGTCTCTTCCAGATTAATAACAATGGTGATATCTACAAGGCAATGGTTGACAGTTTCCAAATAATATTCCCATTTATTATCTCATTTTAACCTCTTAAAAACTGTGAAGTAGGTAAATGGTACCAACATGGTTATTTCCATGTTATACCTGATACCATTTATTTAATATGACATGGTAATTTAGTAAAAGGTATACCTGGTGTCCAAGTATGCTGTTCCCAAGTTCACTGTTTTTTCCATTGTATTATACTTCAGTTGTTTTGGTTTCTTTGGAAAGAAAAGGGACACTTATATAATGGTAATTGAATGGACTAAAATAAGGAATATGGATGGGAGAGGAGCAGTATAGGTTGACTGTTAAGAATTTGGGGTTTAGGTGGCTTATTAAAGATTTGGGATTAAATCTTCAGTCTAGATGTCACCATTTGCTAAATGTGTGACCTTGGGCAATTTAATTAAACTATCTAGGTCTGAGTTTCTCATCCTTAAAATGATTACAGTAATACCTACTCCAAGGAATTCTGAGGATTAGATAATGCGCATGAATAACTGCAGTGGCCTGGCACATATTGATGCTTCATGGCTATTAACTATCATGGCTATTATGATATGACACTAGATCACTAGGTAGAGGAAGCTTGGATAATTACAGTTATGAAATAGACTGGCTCTTTTTTGCTGTATATATTTTTATCCTTTGAATTGTCTCAAATTCACCAGATTGGATTCTTATAGAGCTGCTGTTATTGATGAACACAGCTAACTGTGGAACACAGATTCATGAAGATGACAGGAGGAAAACTAATGGAAGACATTCCTTGCTGAATTCATTCTTATACAGGTCTATCCCAGCATTTCCCACACTACTTGTAGTCAGGACCATATTTTCTCTGTGTTTCTTTCTTTCTCTCTCTCTTTTTTTTTTTTTGCCACACTCTGTGGCATATGAGATCTTAGTTCCCTGATCAGGGATCTAACCTGTGCTTCCTGCATTGGAGGCATGGAATTGTAATAACTGGATCATCAGGTAAGTCCTTGAAAGACCATATTTTTGAAAATTAATTTCCAGTTTTTATAGATTGACACTTTAAAATATTTCAGCCATGTTAACTTGCTATAAATGTTTCTAAGGGCTTACTCTCAGTTTCTATTTTGAGGTCACCGTAGATGAGTCCTTGGATCACACCTGGAGAGGTTCTTGTCCATCCAGAGTCCTTCCAAGGCAGCCTTTCAATGGCCAAGGTATAGCTGGTCTGATATCAGAGTGCTCCCTAAACCCAGATGCCAAGCTGAGTTGTCAATATACTTTTTGAGTAGAATATGCATTGCTATTTTGTCTAGCTGAAAATATTCTTCCAAGATGCTGCTTTTCTGATAAAGCTTTTGTGCTCAGGCTTGAAAGTTTAATTATCTGAGAGTGAAATAAAAGTTTTCAATCCATTAACGTAGTACAATTCATCCAGTAAAATCCCTATATAAGTAGGGGATAGAAGATGAAGATGAGGACTCAGAGTTGGATTAGACTGTGGTGATTTTATGAAGCATGAGCTGTCCCAGAAGGCTTTGAGCTTGATTACTTAGTCTCTAAATTGGAAAGTGGAGGTGATAAGAAATTAGTGAAATGATAGGAGAATCATTAATGAGAAGCCAGATGAGGCCAGTGAACAAGGGAATGTCAGCATTGGTCTCATGAGGGATTCAGTAGGATGGTGGTCAGGTGGTCTATTTCCTGTATCCTGAGGCATCAAGAAGCTCTTGTTTACTCATTTAACAAATATTTACTTGATGCCTTCCTAGCTTTTATTATGCATCAAGATACAGCAATCAAGAAAGCACTCAGTTTTAGCCTATTAGAGAAACTGTCACTTAAACATGCAGTTGCAGTCAAAAGTGCTGCTATGGTAGTATATATTGAGAAAGTCTAACCTGGTCTCTGGAATCAGAGAAAGATTTCCTTTAGAGGTAGTCTTGCCTATCCAAGTATAGTTAAAAGTTTTAGTTTCTAGACAGAGGAGACAGTGTATGCAAAGGTACTCTTTGTATGAGTGAACTTTATGCATTTAGAGATCTGAACAGTCTCCAGAGTTTCTTGAAAGTTAAGGGGATGGGAGACTTGGAGATGAGGCCAAAGATGCAGAAAGGATTCATGAAATCTTCATGCACAACAGATTTTGCCCATTATCCTGAGCGCAGCAAGTGCCCAGCACAGCACTTAAAACAGGAGCAAAGAGTGATACAACGAGATTTGCATTGTAGAAATACTATTTTGGCTTCTGTGTGGAAAACTGATGGAATCTTGGGAGTCTTCTCAGATGACCACTGATGAGATCTGCACTAAAGTGTTCTAAACTTTGGCAGTAGTCATACAGGTGAAGAGAAAGGGATTAAAGATGAATAAACAGGACTTTGGATTCTGGAGATGTAGGCCATAAGAGAGAGGGATCAGTTTAAGTTAGCTTCCAGGTTTCTGGTTTGGGTGATGGGGTGAATGATGATGGCTTTGCCAGAAGGGGACCTGGAGTAGAGGATGGAGGTAGAGAGTTGGTTGGAAGATAAGTTCCACTTCTGACATATTACTTCTGAGGTTCTTGTGGGGAATCTAAGAGGAATTGTCCACAAAGCACTTAGATGTGTGGACTCAGGAACTCAAGAAATACCTGATCCAATCTTTGCAGTATAAATTGTGACAGAATATTAAGCCACCTCCTCTTGACTCTGAAGCAGGACTGGTGCAACCTTCCTAGCAGCTCTTTCTTGGTATGCTGGTCTCTTTCATCCTAAGGGCTTAGTGGCATTCATGTTGCCACTAGTAGAGCCCTCAGCTGCCTTTCCTCTCCTGACACATCACATGTCATAGACTTCACATCAAAACCGATCTGTCTTGTGTCCTGTGCATGGTAGGTGATCAATGGGCTCAGTTCAAGTCTTTCAGTGGCATATGCTCTATTAAACAAGACATCCTCTGTTTATTAAAGATACTATGCTTGAAAATGTTAAATGTGTTACTTCTGCTCCTCACTCCCCATTCCTATCCTGAGTATATCTGGTTTTGTAGCAAGGTGATTCTCTAAGGGACTGGTCCTCAAAACATTGCTCTTCCACCTTTAAAATAGCATGTGTTACTTCTTCTTACCTCTTTATAATTGTTATCATATGCTACATTTTATTGTCTTCCCTGATGACTCAGTGGTAAAGAATCCACATGTCAATCAGGAAATGTGGATTTGATCCCTGGTTTGGGAAGATCCCCTAGAGAAGGGAATGGCAACCCATTCCAGCATTCTTGCCTAGGAGATCCCATGGACAGAAGAGCCTGGTGGGCTACAGTCCATGGGGTTTCAAAGAGTCTGGCACAACTTTATGAATGAACATGAACACCTTTTTATTTTATTTTATTTTAATTTTTTTTGGCCACTTCTATTGGTCTTTCATTTATTTATTTTCATCCATCTTTGTTCTTTGACCTGTGTGGGCCTCCCATTGCAGTGGTCTCTCTTGTTGCAGAGCACCGGCTCTGGGCGCATATGCACCAGAGCTCCAGCTCGGTAATTGGACACATCAGTCCAGCTGCTCTACAGCACCTGGGATCTTCCCAGGCCAGGGTTCAAACCAGCTCCCCTTGCACTGCAAGGCAGTGTCTTTACCCACTGGACCACTAGGGAAACCCCATCAATAACTTTTATAGTAAATTTTCTCCCTTTTTTCTGGTGTATTCATTTGTCCTCCCTAATAGATGATAAGTTCCCTGAGAATAGAGGCCTTACTTTTGATTTTCTTTATCCTGAACAATATCTAGTACAGTGCTTGACTGAATTGATTGGTTGAATTGAAACACACAAACATGTAGCATTGCATACACATGTATTTCTAAAAGGACAGGTAGGCATTTATGCAGACCATGGAGATCAAGAAGGTATTCTAATGTGGAGTGTCGCTGGCTATAGTGAGATGTGGTGTGAGAGTGACCTGTAGGTGGTCATATATTTATGCTGAGGTTGACTTTGTCAAACTCATGCACACATGGATGCAGAAGGCATGCCATTTCTTAACAATACCAAAAAGTCAGATTGATTCTTGTTCAACCATCAGCCTGGTGAAGTCCATTTCTTTCCATGGGTGACTTTCTCGCAGTGGAAGTGTCTTACTCCTAGTAAATTTCATTGACCTTGCTTCCTTGTGAGCCTATCCTGTCAAATTCATTATGGTCAGAACTTGACTTGGAGCCCTGGCTCAGAAGATGGGCAAAGGGTCTATGTTGAGAGACACATTTGTGCTGGTGACTGACCTTCTGCCTTGCCTGACAGCTGCCTTCCATGGTAACTTCCTTGGTTGTAACTCTTTAAACAAGAAGTTAATGTATGATCTTGCAGTTCTACTCCTGGGTGTGTATCTGGGCAAAACTCTAATTCAAAAAGACACACGCACCCCAGTGTTCATTATAGCACTACTTACAATAGCCAAGACATAGGAGCAACCTAAATGTCCACTGAGAGATGGATGACTAAAGAAGGTGTGGTCTATATACACAATAGAATACTACTCAGTTTTGAAAAGGAATGTGATAGTGCCATTTGCAGCAACATAGATGGACCTAGAGGTTATCATACTCAGTCAGGTAAGTCAGACAGAGAAAGACAAAGTATATGATATCACTCATATATGGCATTTAAAAAATGTTCCAGATTAACTCATGTGCAAAGTAGAAGTAGACTCAAAGACATAGAGAACAAACTTATGATTACCAAAGGGGAGAGTGGGGAGTGAGGGGGGCAGAGATAAATCAAAAGTTTGGGATTGGGCTTCCCCTGGTGGTCCAGTGGGTAAGGACATCGCCTTGCAGTGCAAGGGGTGCCGGATCGATCCCTAACCTGGGAAGATCCCATGTGCCGCGGAGCGGCTGGACTGATGTGTCCAATTACTGAGCCGGTGCTCTGCAACGACAGAGGCCACCGCGATGGGAGGCCCACAGGAGCCAAAGAACAAAGACGGATGGAAATAGAGAAATGAAAGACCAATAGAAGTGGCCCGCCCGCTCCCCTCCCTCCCCACGACCCCTGCCCAAAATAAATAAATAAATAAATAAATCTTTTAAAAAAAAAAAAGTTTGAGATTAGCATACATACACCACTTTGTATAAAACAGAAAGACAACTGTATAGCACAGGGAACTATATTCATTGTCTTGTAGCAATTTAGAAAAGAACCTGAAAAAGAACACACACACACACACACACACACACACACACATATATACACACATATATATATACACACTGGAGTAGGAAATGGCAGCCCACTCCCGCATTCTTGCCTGTAAAATTCCATGGACAGAGGAGCCTAGTGGGCTACAGTCCCTGTGGTTGCAAAGAGTCGGATACAACTGACTGCATATACACACATACACAACTGAATCACTTTGCTGTACACCTGACTATTAATAATACAATATTGTAAATTGATTATGCTTTAATAAAAATGCATGTGTTTTTAAAAAAGGACAAAATTAGAAAGTCTCTAGAGATGAAGAAAATATAAAGAAAAATCCATACTCATTCATAATCTAGATCAGTTTACAGCCACATGCACTGAGGGCTTTATGATAACTGTGCTCACCTTTGCATGGTTTATCTCATTTAAATCTTGTGTTAGTTTTACAAGTTGGACATGCTAAGCCCTCTTTAGTAATAGAAAAAGAAATGCAGGCTTAATTAGAGAGGTCATATAACTTGTCCAAAGTGACACACAATAGTAGGAGGTGGGACTGGGATTTGTCTGATTGAATTTCTTAGTCACTATGGGGTTTTCCTGTTATGTTCTATTTTATGTTGGACGGGAGTCTCTCTCCTCAGAATCTCTTGCTCTGTAGAACTAGGTCTCTGTCCCTGGGGAATGGGCCAGTCCTCCTCCTTTGTCCTAGCTCTTCTCTCATACACAGATTTATCCCCTGCATGCTCAGTTGTTTCAGTTGTGTCTGACTCTGTAATCCAGTGCACTGTAAACTGCCAGATTCCTCTGTCCATGGGATTCGTCAGGCAGGAAGTCTAGAATGGGTTGCCACTTCCTCCTCCAAGGAATCTTCCCCACCAAGAGATCCAACCCATGTCTCCTGCATTGCGTGGATTCTTTACCACCAAGTCACCGGGGAAGCCTGAAACATCCCCTACTCTAGACATAATCACTTTCATTCCTCTACTCATTCCACTTGGGCTACAGCATAAGCTTTCCTAGCTTTGTCTGATGCTTTTATTTTCACTTGAGTGCTTTACCTTTGCTGTGAAGATTCAGTCAATTCCTATACCTGGAGGAAAGGAAGGTGACTAGCAGAGAAAGAAAGAATAAAAGAAAAAAATGTAAGTGATATCTTAAAAGATAAACAAAGATTAAGGCCATGAACTCCAGAGCCCAGACTGCTTAGGCTTCAGTTATAGCTCTGCCTCTTCCTGGCTCTTTGTGTTGGGACAGTTACACAAGTTCTACATCAGCTAATCAAATTCTTGAGTAGCTGAGTTGAGTGCATGACAGCAAATAGATTGCATACCACTATCAAACCATCTTCTGTTTTCAAAAAAAAAAGTTTATTTTTAATTGATTGTTCTGTAATACTGGTTTGATATTTGCTGTACATCAGCATGAATTAGCCATAGGTTCACTTATGTCCCCTCCCTCTTGCCCTCTCTTGCCAGTGAGAGAGGCTATTGTCTTCTGCCATCCCCAAGATGTTTACGGAGCACTTCCTATGTCCCCATTCCTCTTAAAAACACTTGGCCTGTACTGACTCATCCAATCCTCACAGCAGCCCCTTCGGATTCTGCTATTATCCCCACGTCACAGATGTAGCTGGAATTGCCTTGCTCAACCCTCCACAGCTGGCAAATGGAGGAGCAGGTGGTCCAGCTGCAGAGACTGTGTTCTTAACCCCTTCACCTTTCTGCTTCAACTTCATAAACTTATCTTCAGGGCTGTTCACAGCCTACACGCATGGACAACTCACCTTAAATTCCTCTACTTCAAGACATTTGACTCCTCTGGCAAAAATCTCCTGGCCAATGTTGCCTGTCCTTGCCTGCCCTCTGGCAGGAGGGTTGTTAAAGCGGGAGCGTGCCTCACAGTGATTGATGGCCCGAATGCTGATTGTTCCCTACCTCTCCTGGCTCACGGTAAATATTTACTTTTCGTTACACAGGAACAAGGAGATTTCATACAAGAGATGGATGTTGGGTGTATATATAATATTATGCTTGTCTGACTCCTTTGAATACCCAAGTCTCATTTCCCAGGCTTACTCAGGCAAGGGAAGGAGACAGCTGAGGGTGAGCTGTTTGACTTTTCAGAGGACACCCTGGAGGTTTGTAAGCAAGGTGGATGTTTGGTCTTTATTTTCCTTACCGAAGGAATAAGAAATATGATCTCTTTCAGTAATCTGTCCAGGAGCTACTGGCTACCCATGTATCAACACTTCCATTTGACCCAATATTGTCTACTGTCGCTTATATTGATTCACATTTTTTAATGCTAATTTTATTTTTTATTATTTTTATTTAAAAATATTTTTGGCATGCTGGGTCTTCATTGCTATGCATGGGTTTTATCTAGTTGCAATGAAGGGGGACTACTCTCTAGCAGTTGCGCATGCAATTCTCATTGCGGTGACCTCTCAAATCGTGGAGCTCAGGCTTCAGGGTGGGTAGGCTTCGGGAGTTGTGGTGCATGGGCTTAGTTTCTCAGTGGCATGTGGAATCTCCCTGCAACAGGACTGGAACCCATGTTGCCTGTACTGACAGGCAGATTCTTAACCACTGGACCACCAAGGAAGTCTGTGATTCACATTTTAAACATAGATACATAATTTAGCTTCACTCTACGCTGTGATGTCCCTAAGTCATGGATGCGCTGTGGTAATTTTCCTGATACTTATTGCAGGAGTATGTAAGTGTGCAAACTGCTCCCACGTGTCCTTGTGATTATGTCACCAGGACTGGTTGACAGGTGACTTCTCTGCAGTTCTCAGCCCTGACATCTCCTTGCTTGGTGACCCTGGGAAATTCAGCTCTTTCTAGGCCCCTTTCTCTCATCTACAAGATGAGGCAGGCTCTTCATATTCCATATTTCTACTCTGTGCTTTGTCTTTCCAGCTCGAGGTAATGTTTATAACAGAGAGAAGAGTTCATGTAGGCAGACAGGTTAATCTAAAATTTTTTCTCACTTACATAGAGGCAGTCTCCAATCTTTACCTTGGGAGTAAATTGGAGTTCTTGTCATTCATCTATTATTGCTATCCAGGAAATACATGAGGCGAGATGAAGTGGCTGAAAGATTCTGTAATGCTGTTAGAATGGAATCTAAGTTGAGAGGGGCAGAGTGAGGGAGCAGCTGTGAATGAGCTAGGGAATTGCACACTCTACCTTTTAATGTTGTTGCTTACTCAGGCAAGGGAAGGAGACAGCTGAGGGTGAGCTGTTTGACTTTTCAGAGGACACCCTGGAGGTTTGTAAGCAAGGTGGATGTTTGGTCTTTATTTTCCTTACCGAAGGAATAAGAAATATGATCTCTTTCAGTAATCTGTCCAGGAGCTACTGGCTACCCATGTATCAACACTTCCATTTGACCCAATATTGTCTACTGTCGCTTATATTGATTCACATTTTTTAATGCTAATTTTATTTTTTATTATTTTTATTTAAAAATATTTTTGGCATGCTGGGTCTTCATTGCTATGCATGGGTTTTATCTAGTTGCAATGAAGGGGGACTACTCTCTAGCAGTTGCGCATGCAATTCTCATTGCGGTGACCTCTCAAATCGTGGAGCTCAGGCTTCAGGGTGGGTAGGCTTCGGGAGTTGTGGTGCATGGGCTTAGTTTCTCAGTGGCATGTGGAATCTCCCTGCAACAGGACTGGAACCCATGTTGCCTGTACTGACAGGCAGATTCTTAACCACTGGACCACCAAGGAAGTCTGTGATTCACATTTTAAACATAGATACATAATTTAGCTTCACTCTACGCTGTGATGTCCCTAAGTCATGGATGCGCTGTGGTAATTTTCCTGATACTTATTGCAGGAGTATGTAAGTGTGCAAACTGCTCCCACGTGTCCTTGTGATTATGTCACCAGGACTGGTTGACAGGTGACTTCTCTGCAGTTCTCAGCCCTGACATCTCCTTGCTTGGTGACCCTGGGAAATTCAGCTCTTTCTAGGCCCCTTTCTCTCATCTACAAGATGAGGCAGGCTCTTCATATTCCATATTTCTACTCTGTGCTTTGTCTTTCCAGCTCGAGGTAATGTTTATAACAGAGAGAAGAGTTCATGTAGGCAGACAGGTTAATCTAAAATTTTTTCTCACTTACATAGAGGCAGTCTCCAATCTTTACCTTGGGAGTAAATTGGAGTTCTTGTCATTCATCTATTATTGCTATCCAGGAAATACATGAGGCGAGATGAAGTGGCTGAAAGATTCTGTAATGCTGTTAGAATGGAATCTAAGTTGAGAGGGGCAGAGTGAGGGAGCAGCTGTGAATGAGCTAGGGAATTGCACACTCTACCTTTTAATGTTGTTGCTTCAACTTTGAGCTTATTCCCTCCTTGCATTTCCTTCCTTCTTGCTTGTCCTTCTTCTCCCCTCCATCTTTGGACCTCTTTCTGCTTTCGGTCTCCTTTCCCTCCCTTTGTTTTTCAACTGCTTTTCCATTACTTACACCAAAGTGAAAACATGCATTTCTCTCCACAGAGGGAGCCTCTGGCTCCCACAGTCCAGCTCTGGTGCCCAGTCTCTGCAAAGCTTGCCTCTTGTCTGACCTGCTGCTCTGCTACAGCTGGAAGGGCCTTAGAAATCATCTCAGTTGCGCCCCTTATTTTATAGGTGGAGAAACTGAGGTTCCAAAAAGGGCATGAACTTGCCTTGGATTTCTGTCCTTTCATTTAGAGGCAAGAATGAAACTAGACTTTTTTTTTTTTTTCAGAACAAAAACAATTTATATAAGAAAACAATTTATACAAGAACTTCCCATGAAAATGCACAAGCCTCATAATTTTTTCTGAGAGCAATCTTACCACATTTTTAAAGGTCAGAGTGTAAAATGCTGAGACTCACAGAACCTGATTCTTGCTGCTCATGGCTTTTGCCAAACAATTCCTGCTCAGGTAGAACAATCCTTGTAGATCCTAGTTAGGATCATGGTCTTGTACATGCTAATAACTCCTGGTAATACTGCATTTAACCCAACATTGTCCTTTATATTGAGTCACAGTTTTAACTGTTAATTTTATTTTTTATTATTTTAATTAAAAATTAAATTTTCCCTCAAAGCACTCTCACATTTATATTTAGTTAATACATTGTTAAGAGATTGTATCTAATGCTTGCATTTCCTGTTAATTCTGAAGCATCAATAAGGCAAGTATCTGTCTCTTTTTCCACAGATTGTCCCCAGTTCCCAGGACATATGAATAATAACAGGAAATTTTAGTTTAGGGAACTTATGTTGAGTCTGGCTCTTGTCTCAACACTCAGATGAGAGGTGCTATGGTTATCACCCTCATTTGACAAAGAAAACTGAAGTGTGAGGAGGATAATGAACTTGCTACAGGCCACACAGAGAGTAAGTGGCAGAGCTGGGGTGCGAGCTCAGACAGCCTCACTCCAGGGCCGAGAGCTTACCCACTGCCTATCACACAGCAGATGTGCAACACACGTGTAGTGACTCAGAGCTTTGTCTTAACAATGCTACCAGCTGCTTCAATGCCAGTTGGGGACTCTTATGGAGGAGGAGGGCCAAACATTTATTTTTGAATCATAGGTCTCTAGCTTCAGGGAGCTTGTGAGCTGTCTAAAGGGTGATTGTTAATGCAGATTCTTTGGCCCTTTCTCACTCAGACCTGTGACCTGAATCACTGATGGCATGGCCAGGAATCTGAATTGCTGACTGCCATCCAGATGACATCAATGCAACTGGCTTGGGCGCGACCCTTTTGGGAGATATCCTTTTAAAAGCCCTCTTTTGAACAGGTTAGCTTGAGAAATGGTCTGACACTTGGTAGAAATGTGAAACACATACAATAATTTTTACCATTTCTTTTTTCTTTAGTTTCTTTTTTTAAAAAAATATTTATATATTTGGCTGGATTGGTTCTTACTTGTGGCGTCTTCATTGCATCATGGGGAATCTTTTGTTGAGGTGCATGTACTCTCTAGTTGTGGTGCACAGGCTTAGTTGCTCAGCAGCATGTGGATTCTTAGTTCCCCAACCAGGGATGGAAGCCACTTCTGGAGTCTTAACCACGTACATGCTAATATCCATACTGCATTTAATCCAACATTGTCCTTTATATTGAGTAACAGTTTTAACTGTTAATTTTATTTTTTATTATTTTAATTAAAAATTAAATTTTCCCTCAAAGCACTCTCACATTTATATTTAGTTAATACATTGTTAAGAGATTGTATCTAATGCTTGCATTTCCTGTTAATTCTGAAGCATCAATAAGGCAAGTATCTGTCTCTTTTTCCACAGATTGTCCCCAGTTCCCAGGACATATGAATAATAACAGGAAATTTTAGTTTAGGGAACTTATGTTGAGTCTGGCTCTTGTCTCAACACTCAGATGAGAGGTGCTATGGTTATCACCCTCATTTGACAAAGAAAACTGAAGTGTGAGGAGGATAATGAACTTGCTACAGGCCACACAGAGAGTAAGTGGCAGAGCTGGGGTGCGAGCTCAGACAGCCTCACTCCAGGGCCGAGAGCTTACCCACTGCCTATCACACAGCAGATGTGCAACACACGTGTAGTGACTCAGAGCTTTGTCTTAACAATGCTACCAGCTGCTTCAATGCCAGTTGGGGACTCTTATGGAGGAGGAGGGCCAAACATTTATTTTTGAATCATAGGTCTCTAGCTTCAGGGAGCTTGTGAGCTGTCTAAAGGGTGATTGTTAATGCAGATTCTTTGGCCCTTTCTCACTCAGACCTGTGACCTGAATCACTGATGGCATGGCCAGGAATCTGAATTGCTGACTGCCATCCAGATGACATCAATGCAACTGGCTTGGGCGCGACCCTTTTGGGAGATATCCTTTTAAAAGCCCTCTTTTGAACAGGTTAGCTTGAGAAATGGTCTGACACTTGGTAGAAATGTGAAACACATACAATAATTTTTACCATTTCTTTTTTCTTTAGTTTCTTTTTTTAAAAAAATATTTATATATTTGGCTGGATTGGTTCTTACTTGTGGCGTCTTCATTGCATCATGGGGAATCTTTTGTTGAGGTGCATGTACTCTCTAGTTGTGGTGCACAGGCTTAGTTGCTCAGCAGCATGTGGATTCTTAGTTCCCCAACCAGGGATGGAAGCCACTTCCCCTGCTTTGAAAGGTGGAGTCTTAACCACTGAATCATGAGGGAAGTCCCACTTTGACCATTTCTCTTTCTCTTACTTACAAAAAGAATTTCAACTCATTGAGTAACAAAGCCTAGTGCACAGGACCTCTAACGTGAGGGGTAGCAGAGAACCAGCAGGGTCAGCAGTCTCTGGTTGAATGACTGCAGCTAAACCTGAATGGGATCCATTGTGTTAAAGGGTGAAATTAGCCCTCCCTTTGATGCTAAAGTGATGGGGTGACTTCTCCTCTTGGGAGCACTTCAACACTGAGTCTGATTTTCAGAGGGTCAATGCTGGTCTGAGATCTATATGTTACTGAGTCCAAGCTTGTATTGCTCATTGCACAAAAGGCTAGTAAATCAAGGGACACGTTGTTGACTGAGAGGATGGTGGGACTCAAAAAGGGTCCCCTAAGCCATCTTACCCTAGTAAGAATTCAGGCTTCTTTGTTGCAAACTTCTTGGTTCCAGTGTGCTTTGTTCTTATAGTCATCCACATAGTGTTCTTATAAACCTCCAGTAAGACAATGTTATGTTCTCTTCTGCAACTTTTTATCTCTATGTGAATGGAAGTGTTATACCTTTAATGGTCAAAGCATTGAGGATGCTTCTCCTATCTGAAAACATAGAACAGAGTCATTTGAATTCTGTGTTATGCTGGGCTTAGTCACTCAGTCTTGTCCAACTCTTTGCAATACCATAGACTGTAGTCTGCCAGGCTCCTCTCTCCATGGGGATTCACCAGGCAAGAATACTGGAGTGGGTTGCCATACCTTCCTCCAGGGGATCTTCCCAACCCAGGGATTGAACCCAGGTCTTCTGCATTAAAGGTGGATTCTTTGCCATCAGAACCACCAGGAAAGACCAAGGATAATGGAGTGGGTAGCTGATCCCTTCTCCAGGGAATCTTCTCAACCAATGGATCAAACTGGGGTCTCTAGCATTGCAGGTGGATTCTTTACCAGCTGAGCTACTAGAGAAGGCCCTATTTGAATGCTAGTCCCTTGTGATGTGGACCCGGAGGTGATCCTGTTGCTTTAGTCAGATATATTTTCCACTGTTCCACCATTCACAGAAGACTCAAAATGGCTCTCTTACATCTCCTGCTCATAGTACAGATTTCTTCTTTTACTTAGCCACCCACCCATGCATGCACCTATCGATTCAACCATCAAACATTTGTCATATACCTGCTTTCTCCTAGGCACTGTTTCAGGCGCTAGAGCTTAGTGGTGCTCTCATGGAGGTTTTATTGTAACACAGCCTCATGGTCCTTTGGGTTTCCTGCCACCTGTTTCCCAATCATTTCTCCATAACTGGTTAATATTTTATTATCCCATTCCTTTATTGCAAGATAAACAGGCAAATATCTCACTCTTGCTCAGATAGTTTCTATATATGTGTATAAGTGTATATGTAATATATGTGCACATATCTATACATGTATACATATTCCTACATATATACACATGTACATACTTAGGTATAACACACACACATATATATTAAATAAATATATTTAGCAAGCAAAGGTTGGTTCTCAAAGGTTGGGGCCATCATTTACTCTTTCAACAAGTATTTAGGTACCTACTACGTGCTCGTCACTGAGTAAAGCCAGTAAAGTCAGTTTTATGTTCAAAGAACCTTTACCGATTTCCTCAGTATGGGCTCCGTTCCTCCTTCTCAGGGCAGGTACATGAGAAAGAACTGCCGGGTGAACGCCTGTCTGTTTCTCTTTATTTGTATCATTTATTAGAAAAAGTCATGGAAAGAGAAAAGGTCCCATTATGTTCTCAAAAAAAAAAAAAAAGGCAGATAATTAACCCCATTGGAAAATCACTTTCTATGTAAATGTCAATAAATTGTTTCATGTTAGAAGATCTGAAAAACTGATGAGATGCCATCTTGATTCCGACATGGAGGTTCTTACCATATCCTCCAGTGTCTCCACTTGCAAAGCACAGCATTTGGGGAGATTTATTGGGTACAAATTAGCTCAGATTTATTGCAGATTATTGATTTGCACATTCAAAGGTTAATGAGGTTTGTTCCTTCATTCAGCACTTCTGCTCTGGGGAGAATAATGAGATTGCCTGAAGACACAAACCATTCAATTAAAATATACAGAAGACTGTACAGTGCATCCTGGCTTTATTGTGATGCTTTCCCCCCTCATCTTTTCTTTCTCAACGTATTTCTAAGATGATTTTCATCTTTGCATGTCAGGAGATGATTAAGATGATCGTAGTTACCAATCATAGATGATTCCCGTAGGGACTCTAACGCGGAGAAGTAGAGCTAATCTGTACAATATATCAAGATTTCTTTCCTCTGATATGCCTACCCACATCTCAGTGTCTCAGTGGTAGCAATGCAAATTGATTGATGCACAGTTAGAAACCTCAAACTGACAGGAAGATCCAGCTACTGTGTTGGCAAAAAGTTCATTCAGGTTTTTCCACCAGATGTTACAGAAAAACCTGAATGAGCTTTGTGGCCAAGCCATGCATTGTTTGAAGCAAAAGGTATTGAATTTTTAGATATTGACTAGTAACCTTTTAGCCAGTATGGTGCTGGGCTTAAGAAACTTCAAAGCATTGTTTCTCTTTGACCATTACAGATTTTCTGTCTTAATAATTTATCTCTAAGTCATTTTGATTCCATCTTTACCTGTATGATAGCACATATGTTTTCCAAACCACAGATTTAGTTCGTTTATTTAACTCTAGATGAGACTGTAAACTTGGCAGACAGCTCAGGATCTGTATTCTTTTCAAAGTCTTTTGAGAAGTATGCCACAGTCCGAGTTAACAATGAAGAGCTTCTCTATTGTCTGTATCTGACCCAAAGCCTTAATGAAATGAAAACCTGACTCTCTTGGAGAACCACTTACAGAGAACACTGAAAATTGTTCTCTCAACAGTAACTTTCTGTCTATCCAAAGACAAATTACATTTTTGTTTGTGTATTCCTTTGATAGTTTTTCTTTGGTTTAGTTCTCTGGGGGGCACAGATGGAAGGCAAGTTACTAGACTAGTCCACTTTTAGGTCATGGAAAGTAAGGGCTGAGAGGAAGCCTAAAGTTCACTTGGGTCCTTTCCCTCATTTTGCCACTGGGGAAATAAAGCCCAGAAGGGAGCTCTCAGGTCCAAAGCTGTGCAAAGTCACCTCTCGGATTCTTTTTGCCACTAGAAAATCCAGACATTCCAGTCGCATCCTGGTAAGCATGACCCTCAAAGCCCTGAGGTCTTTACCCCTATATTGATTTCTTGGGGAACAAATGATATCCTGTAGCTCCTTCCATCTTCTGCCCATCAGACGCAGTTGTTGCTCTGAAACCTCTCATAATATATTTTGATTACAATGCCATGTACTGACTTATTGACCAAGGTCAACTTAAACATTGCTCTTTAAAGTGTATACAATGTGTGAAACTAAAATTTGTAAAATGTTGAAGCACCTATTGGATCTCTTGGAATCTTATACTTGGAGAACATCCTAGAGGTAACTTAGCTTGGTTCTTAACATACCTCAGTCCTCTTTATAACAGAAACATTTGGGTATGGTTGAATACACTTAATTCAGTAAAGCACACTTAAGGTTTTAGTATTGAACAATCTTCTGTAATGATTTTCTTTTCCTGGGATTTTTTTTTTACCTAGTTTCTATCCCTAAGATTGCATTTGGGAGACAGGCTTGTTACCAATAGAGCTTACACTAATGCAACGTGGTCACCAAAATCTTGCCTTCTTTGGAGTAAACTTTAAGTAATGTCTTAAATAAATTTTGGACATGACCCCTAGCCTTATTGCCTTTTTTGTCCACCAGAGATTCTAGTTTGGGATAGAACATGAGAAAGAAGCCAGAATGATCTGACTTTTTCCATGTTCTTTCAGAAAGAAAGTTGTGGAATATGGTAAGATTTTTAAAATCTGGTTGCACTGGTTTTAGAAACTCTTAAGCATTTTATGTAGATGAAACATTGATCTGAAATAAATTGTAGGTTTTTGAAGAGAGCTAAATCTCAGGGGAGAGTATGGTAGGCAACCCTGATTCCCCCTAAGGAATGAATGATATCTTCCTCCAACTTTTGGGAACTCTGCAGGCTGCCAGTCCTTACAGGAATTTTCTTAGTTAAAAAGCTCCTTCTTGCCCAAGATGGGAGAGACAATAACCAATGACCAGAAGGTATGGGGTAAGTATTTGTCCCCTACTCACAACCTGATACAACTCTTTTTTTTTTTTTTTTTTTAAAGATTTATTTATTTATTTATTTTTGGGCGGGGGTCGGGTTGGGGAGGGAGGGGAGCGGGCGGGCCACTTCCATTGGTCTTTCATTTATCTATTTTCATCCATCTTTGTTCTTTGGCTCCTGTGGGCCTCCCATCGCGGTTGCGTCTGTTGTTGCAGAGCGCCAGCTCTGGGCGCATGTGCTCCAGAGCTCCGGCTCGGTAATTGGACACATCGGTCCAGCCGCTCTGCGGCACGTGGGATCTTCCCAGGCCAGGGATCGAACCAGCACCCCTTGCACTGCAAGGCGATGTCCTTACCCACTGGACCACCAGGGGAAGCCCCTGGTACAACTCTTAAGAGTCACTGACTGAGACTTTTATTGGTTCTGCATCAGGCTCAGATTCCTGTTTTTTTTTTTTTTTTAGCTTTTATTTTACTTTTAACTTTTACAGAGTTTTGTTGTTTACAGATATGCATCTTCCCAGATTATTCATATGTAGTCTACAGCCATACCACCCTGAACAGGCCTGATCTCATCAGATTCCTGTTTGGTTCAATCTTGCTTTCTGCGTTTCCAAATGCGGTGACAAATGAAAACTCATTTTACTAACCCCCTTACAGATACTATTTCAGAATCTACTTTCCAGGAAACTCAATCTATAACAGAGAGGTCATTCTTCAGGATCTCCCTAGAACAGGGATCAGCAAATTCTGCTTCACAAAAATAATGTTCACTGTCTGCTTTTATAAATAAGGTTTTATTAGCATGCAGTCACAGTTATGTGTTTACATGTCTTCTATGCTGCCTTCTTGCTATAGGAGCAGAGTTGAGTAGTTGTTAAAGAGAGTGCATGGCTCTCACAATCTAAAACATTTACTACCTGACCTTTTACAGAAAAATCTTATCAATTCCTGTTGTTGAATATTGGAAGAAACTCCAATAGTAGATGATAGAGAAATCCAGGAGAGGAGCCTCTCAGAACACGATGCATTCTGGATGGAATTTTAAGCATCTGTTTTATGAACTAGTCTTTTATCTGTCCCTTTATAGTCATTTTCATGTCCAGACTTTGCTCTGACTCTCTACTGGGTTGATACAGAGAAAATGAAAAACATGAATTTATGATCTTGAGTTTTGGCATAATAAAATCAACTTACCTTTTTTTGTGCTTTAGAGTTTACAGAAGCATTTTTACACACACCTATTTATCTTGAGCATGGTCTGCCACTTTCATTTGATAAAGAAACTGAGGTTAAAGCAAGTTAAGTTGTTGCCTATTATCACAGAGTTGTTTTTCAATTCTAGAACTTTGTCTCATATTTCATTTATTTTTCTATTTCTAATCAAAATAAATGGAAAGGCATGGAAGAGTCACTGTTGGGCAATTGAAGTAGTACACAAAGAGGCAGTTGCAGTGAATTTTTGCAAGAGTAGAACATCCTTCTCTGATGATTGTTTACACAGTAATTCATCAAATGTCTATTGAAGCACACTGAGCTGGCATGTGGAAAAATTGGTATCTTGAAAAAATTTCACAAATGACTCTAATGTGAATTCAAAGTTCAGAATCAGAGGCCATGCCCTGATTATTAATGCCTAGTGATAGTACCTTTGATTGGGCCTTATATTCGTAAAGGAGACAAGTTTATTTTTCTTCTGTATTACTGTAAACTTTACATAAAGTGAAATGCACAGATCTTAAATGTATAATTTGAAGATTTTGACAAATTCACATGAATCTAACCCACATCATTTTCAAGATAATAGAATTTTTCCTTCCTACTAGACAATTCCTTCTTATCCCTTTCCAGTCAACACCCTTAAGGAGGCAACTTTAACACCCTCAAATAATACTTTTATGCTTTTCTTCTTTTGATTATTAATTTCTTTCTCTACCCAAGAAGTAATTATTAAGTACCTATCATCTACCAGACATTGTATGAATGTGAATGGTGAACAAGCTAAATGTGGTTACTGTTTATGTGGAACACACAGTGTATTGGGGAGAGACATGATTAAGCAAATGATAATTGCAAAGTGGGGAGGGGCTCACAGAGGGGCAGTACAGGGTGCTCCATATGTGCCTGCCTGTCATTGGTGGGGTCTTTGAGACCCAACGTATTAGTAAGTATCAGCCAGATGGAAAGACTGAAGTGCATCTTATGTACAGAGAACAGTATATTCAAAGGCTCAGGAATGAGAGAGAACGTGATGGAGTAGAGAAAGAGACAGAGGCTCATTCTGAGTATAGAACAGGTGGGAAGGTTGGTGAGAGATGAAGCTGAAGGTATACAGTATGAAGAGCATTTCAATGACAGCTTGCCTGCAGGCTACAGAATGGAACTTCAACTTTATTCCAGTTATTTCAAGAGTCCTTGAAGGGAGTTGAACGACAGAAGGGCACTATTTTTTTTCTATCAAAACATAACCATTAGCTAGACCAGGTAACTGTCTTCCACACAGGAGCAATGGGACATCAAGCCCGATTTAAAAAGCCAAGATTAGAGTCACCATTGATGTTTGTAAACAAAGTGGGAGCTCTCCCCTTTCTGGGTGCAGCATGTTTTCTTCCATGGCCTCTAGACCCTCTCAGTCTAGGCAGGAATGAACAATTCAAAGCTACCTGCCATGCAGTTGTGGATATCACCTCTGTAAACACTGTAGTCTTGTTTTCTGAGGTTCCTCTCCTTGAGCTCTGAGACCCGAGTGAAATGGGCAGTGCCCTCTGGGCTCTTTTTCTGTCCATCAGCATTTGATTAAAGTCACTTAGAGGCCCTTTGCTTTGAATGGCACAGATTGAAGTCTTGACTAACCAGGCCCAGTCCTTCAAGGGGTAAAAGTGAATCATTTCTGTTAGATTCATGCATAAGTCCTTAACTCTGAAAAAGGGCAGAATGCAGTTTTTGGGTAAAATTGCACTTGATTGCAGATCATCATACTACCGCCCATTGGACCCATTCCTCCCTTACTTATGCGCCTTAAGGCTGTGTGTCATCAGGAAGTAGTAGGTAGCCAAGGAAAAGGGCAGGTTTACCTTTGATAAAGGAAAGGAAATCGCAACATACTCCATTGTTCTTGCCTGGAGAATTCCATAGCAATTATGGACTCATATGGACTTTTGGGGTTAGGGTCCATAGGGTCACACAGAGTTGGACATGACTGAATGACTAATGTGCACACTTGATGCCTAAAATCTCGGCTGAATAAGCTGGAAATCCTACATTACTTATAAATTGCAGGCACAGCTCAGGCAGAGGCTAAAGCTCTGGGGGTTCATCAGTGGCTTCCTCTTATAGAAACTGGAGAGTTTCTATAAAATGAGAGGGTCAGAAGAAATTTTTCAAATTGGAGTTGTAATTTCACTTTTCTGTGCTTTCTTTCATTTATTTTGCTTCTTTTTTTCAGATCTTGAAAGACAAATGCATGGGTAAGTGATAGACAGGATAAGATTTTATTACCAAGAATCTACTGAAGTGATGTGAGAAGAGAGTCTTAGGGGAGAATTTAAAAGATCCTTGAAATTTCAAATGTTTGACTTACAAAAAAAAAGCTAGACCAGGTAACTGTCTTCCACACAGGAGCAATGGGACATCAAGCCCGATTTAAAAAGCCAAGATTAGAGTCACCATTGATGTTTGTAAACAAAGTGGGAGCTCTCCCCTTTCTGGGTGCAGCATGTTTTCTTCCATGGCCTCTAGACCCTCTCAGTCTAGGCAGGAATGAACAATTCAAAGCTACCTGCCATGCAGTTGTGGATATCACCTCTGTAAACACTGTAGTCTTGTTTTCTGAGGTTCCTCTCCTTGAGCTCTGAGACCCGAGTGAAATGGGCAGTGCCCTCTGGGCTCTTTTTCTGTCCATCAGCATTTGATTAAAGTCACTTAGAGGCCCTTTGCTTTGAATGGCACAGATTGAAGTCTTGACTAACCAGGCCCAGTCCTTCAAGGGGTAAAAGTGAATCATTTCTGTTAGATTCATGCATAAGTCCTTAACTCTGAAAAAGGGCAGAATGCAGTTTTTGGGTAAAATTGCACTTGATTGCAGATCATCATACTACCGCCCATTGGACCCATTCCTCCCTTACTTATGCGCCTTAAGGCTGTGTGTCATCAGGAAGTAGTAGGTAGCCAAGGAAAAGGGCAGGTTTACCTTTGATAAAGGAAAGGAAATCGCAACATACTCCATTGTTCTTGCCTGGAGAATTCCATAGCAATTATGGACTCATATGGACTTTTTGGGGTTAGGGTCCATAGGGTCACACAGAGTTGGACATGACTGAATGACTAATGTGCACACTTGATGCCTAAAATCTCGGCTGAATAAGCTGGAAATCCTACATTACTTATAAATTGCAGGCACAGCTCAGGCAGAGGCTAAAGCTCTGGGGGTTCATCAGTGGCTTCCTCTTATAGAAACTGGAGAGTTTCTATAAAATGAGAGGGTCAGAAGAAATTTTTCAAATTGGAGTTGTAATTTCACTTTTCTGTGCTTTCTTTCATTTATTTTGCTTCTTTTTTTCAGATCTTGAAAGACAAATGCATGGGTAAGTGATAGACAGGATAAGATTTTATTACCAAGAATCTACTGAAGTGATGTGAGAAGAGAGTCTTAGGGGAGAATTTAAAAGATCCTTGATTTTCAAATGTTTGAAGATCTTCCTATTATGTTTCTATTATTGATTTCTAGTTATTTCCATTTTTGTTGAAGAACATATGCCATGTGATTTAAATTCTCTAAAGTTTAAGATTTGTTTTGTTATTTAGGATGTGGTTTGTCTTGGAGAATATTCCATGAATGTATGTTCTCAAAAAGAGTGTACATTCCATTGTTAGGAAGAATATTCTATTCAATATATATCTCAATTAGGTACTATTGGTTTGGTCTTGTTAAATTGTATATCCATGTTGATTTTCTTGGGCTTCCCTGGTGGCTCAGTGGTAAAGTATTTGCCTACAGTGTAGGAGACATAGGTTCTATCCTGGGCTGTGAAGATCCTCTGGAGGAGGAAGTTGTGATCCACTCCAGTATTTGTGCTGTGAACAGAGGGGCCTGGTGGACTACAGTCCATGGGTTCACAGAGTCAGCTATGACTGAGCATGCACACTGATTTTCTGTTTATTAGTTCTATTAATTGCTGAAGGTAGGGTGTAGAAATTTCCAACAGAAATTAAAGTTTTGCCTATTTATCTTTTTAGCTCTTATCAGTTTTTTTTTTTTTTTTAAAGATTTATTTATTTATTTATTTTTGGGCGGGGGTCAGGTTGGGGAGGGAGGGGAGCGGGCGGGCCACTTCCATTGGTTTTTCATTTATCTATTTTCATCCATCTTTGTTCTTTGGCTCCTGTGGGCCTCCCATCGCAGTGGCGTCTGTCGTTGCAGAGCACCGGCTCTGGGCGCATGTGCTCCAGAGCTCCGGCTCGGTAATTGGACACATCGGTCCAGCCGCTCCACGGCACGTGGGATCTTCCCAGGCCAGGGATCGAACCGGCGCCCCTTGCACTGCAAGGCGGTGTCCTTACCCACTGGACCACCAGGGGAAGCCCTCTCTTATCAGTTTTTGCTTCACATTTTTTTGTTTTGCAACTCTATTGTTTGTTATAGCCACACTTAGCATTGCTATGTATTCTTACTGAATCAGTCTTTTAATCATTATGTAATGTCCTCTCTAAGTCTTATAATTTTCTGAATCCCGAGGTCTACTTTGTCTTATATCAATATAACCATTCCTGCTTTCATAAAATAATCAATGTTTGCATAATTTTTTGTAACAATAATTTGGATATACTTTTTCTCATCCTTTTACTTTTAGCCTACCTATGTTATATATTGAGTTTCCTGTGAATAGCATACTTAGATCATAATTTTTTATTCATCTGGAAATCTCTCTCTTTTATTTAGTGTATTCAAATAACTTACAGTTAAAGTAATTATTTCTGTGTTAGGGCTCCCACTTTTGTCTGTTTTTTTCTTTCTTGTTCCTCTGTTGCTCTTTTCTTACTTTCCTGTGGATTGCTTGAATGTAGTACTGAAAATTCTACCCAGTGATACAAGGCAAGAAAAAGAAAAATAAGACACATAGATTGGAAAGGAAGAAATAAAACTGTTTTTTTTGCAGATGACACAATTGTGATAGCACTCAATGTTGGCAGGAAGCAAGAGAAGTTGGATTGCTCACATAGTGCTGATGGAAATGTAAAATGGTACCATCATGCTAGGAAACAACATTTTGGCAGTTTCCCTTACAACTAAAAATGGACTTACCACATGATTCAGTGATTGCACTTGTGAACATTTATCCCCAAGAAATGAAAACTATGTTTACAAGGAAATTGTACACGAATGTTCAAAACAACTTTATTCAGCCCCAAACTGAAAACCACCCAAATGTCTTTCAATGTGTGAATGATTAAACAGTCTACATTTTATTGAACCACAAAATTCTACTCAGAAATAAAGAGAAACGAACTATTGACATATAGATACAACAACCCAGCATGCTGTGGATAAACCACAAGGAAATTGCATGGAGTGAAAAAGGCCATTACAAAAGGCTAAATACTGTATGATTCCATTCGTCTAATGTTCATAAAAGGACGATACTATAGGTAAACAATTAATGCTCTCCAGGAGTGAAGGGTAGGAGAGGATATGGCTACAAATGTGTAGTGCCCAGGAGCTTTGGGGTGATTTTGTCTTGATTTTAGTGGTAGTTACAGGAAGCTACACATGTGACAAAACTGCATAGAACTATACACACACACACATACGTACACGCTAACAAGTTCATATATATGATTAAGGTTAAACACCTAATTTTGATATGCAAAATGTTAACACTGAGGAGACAGAGTAAAATGTGCTGATCCTCCCTGTATATTTGTTTTCAACTTCTTGTGAATCTACAATTACTTCAAAGTAAAAAGTTAAAGAGGTTGTTTAGTTATGAATATATATTCACACACATGTATATGAAAGCCCACCAGTTTGTTTTATTCTTCCCAGTTTATTTTCCTTATGAGACCAACTGAGGATACATATGGGTTCTAGGAGCTAAAATAAGGGGTGATGATCTCTTTCATTGTGGTCTGGTATCCATTTTTTTATGACACAGTCAACAGAGAGATCTTAAGAAGCTGGGGCAGTAGATTTGACACAGTTTATGGAGAGTGAAGTTTGGTGTGACCCTTCCCAAATGTTAAGGTACTTTAAGAGGAAACTTAATGGACCTACCCAGAGAGAGTCTAATTTTCATCTTTGTGGCATATGTATCAGAAACCTGTGCTTCAAATAAAGACAGGTAATCCTGAGGTTTTGGTTGTCTGACCACATTTAGAACCACATGGATGAATGGATTAAAATTCTACCTTTGCCCTTCTTTACTGAGTGAACTTCAACAAATTCCAAGCCTTATTTTCCTTACCTGTAAAATAAGAGCAGTGTCCTCCTAGGACTAGAATGGGCTGGCACTCAGGAAATAATTGTGATGTTATTGTTATCAATATGGTCATAATCATTATGTCATTAATGACATTGCCACATAGTAGGTCCCAGTGACACCATGCTCATAGTATTGCACTAAGATGCATCTCATGTGTTATTTAGTACCACCAGGGCTTTATTTTGATTGATTAGGTTTGATGGGAGCTTACCTGGTGGCACAGTGGTAAAGAGTCCTCCTGCCAATGCAAAAGACACTAGTTTGATCCTTGATCCAGGAAGATCCCATATGTTGTGGAGCAGTTAAGTCCATGTATCACAACTATTGAGCCTGTGCTCTAGAGCCCAGGAGCTGAAACTAATGAGCCAACCTACCATAATTGGTGAAGCCTGAATGTCCTAGAGCCAGTGCTCCACAATAAGAGAAGCCAGCACAATAAGAAGCCCGCATGCAAGAAAGAGTAGCCCTGCTCTTGGCAACTAGAGAAAGCCTTCGAGCGGCCACGAAGACCCCACATAGCCAAAAATAAATAAATAAATCTTAAAAAAAAATCCTCTCCTTTAAAAAAAAAGAGAGAGAAATCTTAAACAAAAAAAATTGGGTTTGATGAGTTTGTAGACACATAAGGAGATTGTCACTGGAGAGAGTAGTGAGAGGGGCTTAAGTCCCTCGATCAGGAGTTTGGGAAGGTGTGACTGCCTGTGCTTGAGTGAGAAATACATTCAGTTTGCTCACCTGGCTATTGACAGTTGGTATCACAGGCAAAAGAAAATTTCTACAAAAGATCTCCCCAATTTTGTAGCACAAACTGGGAAAATGTCAGGGATAATGTCATGTCCTCTGTTATGAGGAATGCGTTTTCTTATATTCATCAAACATTCCTGAGAACATACTGTGTACAAAGCTATGTGTGATGTACTGGGGGTACACTAGTGAAAAAACAAATCTCATTCTGTCCTAGAGAGCTTGTAATCAGGTGGCACAGACCGACATTGGACAGGAAATTTTATGTGTGACAAGCTTTACAAAACAGGAAGTGAGGGTACTTTGGACGTATGTAAGAGGAGGGAGTTCAGACTTCCCTGGCAATCCAGTGGTTAAGACTATGTGCATTCATCTCAGGGAATGAGGTTCGTGGATATGGAAGTAAGATCCTACCTGCCTCCAACTGTGACCAAGAAAAAAAAAGAGGGAATAACTTTGAAAAGGATTGTAGAGATGCTTCCCTGTGGACATGCTGTCTAAGCTGATCTGAAAAGGAGAGGTGTCAGCCAAGACCATAGTTGGGAAGCATGTTTGCAAAAGAAATGACATATTGCAAGGCTCAGAGAAAGAGGGGAAGATAGGCATTTTGAGGACTTGAGGAAGTCCAGCGTGGCACTAGGCAGAGTATGAGGTGGAAGAGAAGAGCAGGTGAAGGCCAGTGTCTGGCACAATGAAAACAGCAGGAACCAATTCCGACCTTTGATTTATTATTTTTATTGTTAATCGTAGGGTAGTTAGAAGTCTGAGGGTTTAAGGCGAGGGAATGACTTGATGAGATTTTCATTGTAGGTTTTTTAAAGTCACTTCTTGAGGACCATATCCTTATGGTCATACTGAGAGGTGAAAATGTGAGGAACACAGCTGCTTCTGCTTTCTGAGAGTATTCTAGCTGGATCTTGAGATGAGGTACACCTCTTCTTCTCCTTAGTGCTAGCATCCCAAGTTCAGGAAACCTAATATGGATCCTGACAGTGACCTTGTAGTAAAGTACCTCATCTTCCCCCACTCCTTTGTTCCCCAGGATAGCTCCTGACCTAGAGAGTTTCTACTTGATCTGCCTCTTTGAGGAAGAAATTTGCAAGTGTATTTCCCTTCAACTATGTAGAAGAAAGGACTTGGGCCAACTTGTAAATAAGTGGACTTACTTTCACCTGGTGTTACCTGAAATGGACCATGGACCATATACTGTGCTCTCAGGGTGTTCTTCAGGAGGCTTAGCAACTTACCCCCGCTCCCACAGCCCTAGTTCCTTACAGAGATTATACCTGCAGCTCCTATTGGGTATGACTAAATGGTATCCCGGGCCTAGAAGACACACTCATACATGACACTGTGCCTTTCTGTCATGTTGCTCTCTGACCTTTGTTCTATAACAGAGATAGTGACTTTAAACCCCATGACTTCTGATATAACATCAGATGGCTGTGATAAGGTACCATCATCCCAGTAAGGAGGGTCAGGAGGGACTATCATCCCCGTAAGTCAGGAGTGCCTTCTTAACTAGGAATTATGTCTTCTGGATATGGTATCCTATACATACCCCAAGGTGTCTAACTGGAATATAAAACAACTATTTGGGCAAACATAGAAAAATACTATAGAAAGAAAAATAGAAAAAGCTTAAAGGTGAGAGTATAAATATGAATATTGTGGACTTTATTTCACAAACACGAAGACAAATTCACTTGCATCAAAACAAGCTAAAGCATAATCCAGAGAAACCCAACTATATGACATTCAAACTACAAAGTCAACAATGCTGTTAAAGAAGGAAGGCGGATCAGGAAGAGGTAAGGGTCTCTGATAAAGTATTTTCTGTAAGTCTAGCATTATACAGCATTCCTTTTCTTTTTAGGGTACCTACATTCCTTTAGGACAGAAAACCAGGGCAGAAATCCCACCTGGCCAGCTGTGTCCTCTCAGGGTGCCCTTCATGTTTCTGATGACCAGTGCCCTTTTTAGCTTTAGCTGTACTGACAAGAACCTTTTGCCACCAGTTGGGAAGCCCCTAAGCAGGAGCAGATGTAGCCAGACTGGCCTCTGCTGAGTTTCCAGGCTGAACTGTAGCAGCATATAAAACTCCATGGAGAATGAGCTTGTTCCAGGAAAAGAGGGTTAGGTTCATCCTAGAGATGAGCAGCAATTGTACTTTTCTTAAATGACTGAATCTTCCAGGTTCGACACAAAGAGCCAAAGGTATTACCTTCATCAGTTCTGAAAATGGTGATAATTAATTTTGTGTGTCAACTTGGCTGGGACAGTGTTCATGTATTTGGTCAAATCCAGGATTCTGGATATTTCTGGGAAAGTGTTTTTTTGTTTGTTATTGCTTGGTTGGGTTATTTTGGATGATTTTCACATTTAGAGTGGTGGCCTTAAGTAAGCTAAACTACTCTTCATAATGTGGCTTTATATAATCAGTTGAAGGTTTTAATAAATAATGACCAACCTTTGCCAAGCAAGAAGGAATTCTGTCAACAGTTTTTGGACTTGAACTGCAACTCTTCCTTGAATTTCCAACCTGCTAATTTCCCAGTGAGATTGTGGATTTACTTGAAAACAAAGTTCCTTGGGGTAAACAGAGTCCTTGTGGGAAGGACATGTGCTTTGGGAACAGGCAGGCTTAGTTTTGATCCCAGTTCCTTACCTTGAAACTGAACGTTCCTTAGTACAATTTCACTGAAATATTAAAGAAAAATAGAAAGCTTAAAGGTGAGAGTATAAATATGAATATTGTGGACTTTATTTCACAAACACGAAGACAAATTCACTTGCATCAAAACAAGCTAAAGCATAATCCAGAGAAACCCAACTATATGACATTCAAACTACAAAGTCAACAATGCTGTTAAAGAAGGAAGGCGGATCAGGAAGAGGTAAGGGTCTCTGATAAAGTATTTTCTGTAAGTCTAGCATTATACAGCATTCCTTTTCTTTTTAGGGTACCTACATTCCTTTAGGACAGAAAACCAGGGCAGAAATCCCACCTGGCCAGCTGTGTCCTCTCAGGGTGCCCTTCATGTTTCTGATGACCAGTGCCCTTTTTAGCTTTAGCTGTACTGACAAGAACCTTTTGCCACCAGTTGGGAAGCCCCTAAGCAGGAGCAGATGTAGCCAGACTGGCCTCTGCTGAGTTTCCAGGCTGAACTGTAGCAGCATATAAAACTCCATGGAGAATGAGCTTGTTCCAGGAAAAGAGGGTTAGGTTCATCCTAGAGATGAGCAGCAATTGTACTTTTCTTAAATGACTGAATCTTCCAGGTTCGACACAAAGAGCCAAAGGTATTACCTTCATCAGTTCTGAAAATGGTGATAATTAATTTTGTGTGTCAACTTGGCTGGGACAGTGTTCATGTATTTGGTCAAATCCAGGATTCTGGATATTTCTGGGAAAGTGTTTTTTTGTTTGTTATTGCTTGGTTGGGTTATTTTGGATGATTTTCACATTTAGAGTGGTGGCCTTAAGTAAGCTAAACTACTCTTCATAATGTGGCTTTATATAATCAGTTGAAGGTTTTAATAAATAATGACCAACCTTTGCCAAGCAAGAAGGAATTCTGTCAACAGTTTTTGGACTTGAACTGCAACTCTTCCTTGAATTTCCAACCTGCTAATTTCCCAGTGAGATTGTGGATTTACTTGAAAACAAAGTTCCTTGGGGTAAACAGAGTCCTTGTGGGAAGGACATGTGCTTTGGGAACAGGCAGGCTTAGTTTTGATCCCAGTTCCACCATTTACTATGTGAGTGATCTTGAACAGCTGAACGTTCCTTAGTATCCTAAAAACAGAGCTAATAATAGAACCTACTTATATTTATTGAGAATATTTCATTTCCAAGGGAGAAAATACAACTCAAAAGGGCTAAAGATAGTGCTCCTAATACCTAAAGGGCATGCAAATCATCTAGAAATCTTATTGACATGGAGATTCTGATTCAGTAGGTTTGAGGTCTAAGAGAAAAAAAGTGGAGAGGGGCTTTTTTTTTTTTGGTGGGGAAGGATATCTGTGTACCTGGAAAGTGCAGCAGTAAAACTTGCTTCAAGCACAGTTGGATCAAGTGTTTAAAACACATTTTCAGTAATTTGTTACCTGGATTTTTAGTCTCTCTTTATCTCTTTGTTGGTATCTTATGTTTCTAGAAGTTTCAAAATTAAAACTTATCAGCTTGAAAAGCCCAGAGACGTAGAGCATTTTCCCCAATAGTTAGAGAAAAGTCATTTCATTGGTTTGGCTTTGTTTTCACTTAGATCATGGTTCACTCCTGATGACTCAGTCATCAGGTGAACAGAGTAACTCAAGCCAGAGATGCTGATCTTGCTAGACTCCAAACTTTCTAGCCTTGAGTCATTTAGCTATCCCTGGAAAGCATGACCCAGTGTTTGGAAAAGGCATGCTGGATGTTTGAAGCCCTAGCTTTGGATCTAGTCTGCACAGTGAGATATTTTGCTTATTAAGCAGTTCCCATCAGTGAAGTGTTTCTTGGGAGGTATCCAGAACTATCTTTTTTTTTTTTAATTGGAAGTTTTAATTAAGTTTAAATTAGACAACGTGACTATAAAATGAGAGAAATGAAATAGGACAAATAAAATAAAACCTACAAAGGAAATTAAACTAGGAAAATGTGCATTGGGCAGGATTATGTAGGTGATCTGGGATTAAATGGCTCAGGACCTTCGCTCCTTTCTGTAAGTAAATGACCTCTCCAATGAACTAAATGACATCCTAATGGCCTAAAAGCCTTAATGTGCCTCCCCAATTTATTCCTCACTGATTAGTAGGGCCACTGAGTATAATGCAGTTCCTTATACACGCACAGTAAATGACTAGAAGATGAGAATGCGGAAAGAGTTATTAAACTTTATACTAACATCAAGATTTATATCATGAACTTCTGCTTTTTTGCAATGTGTTCCCTGATGGACTTGATTTTAAAAACTATGAAACACTCTCAGCTTATTGCTCAAAGGCCTTTTCAAAAATATGAATGATTGGATAATGACCTAGGTCACCTGAGCATGTTGGAAAAGAGCTTTGCTCAGATACAATTTCAGGGGACGGAGCTAAGGGAAGCTCATTATAGGTACCAGTGATTAAATTTTTGTGATTTTTCATTATGACCCGTAGCACCACACATCAGTCACTGTGAGTCAGAGTGAATTGCAAAAGCAAACACATTCACATTCATCAAGCAAGTGTGTTTGTTTACTGGACTTTTTGGAGAACAGTTCCTGGGTGCTAAGTCAACCATGATGAGTGCTGATTCAGACAGAATGACTGGTCCACTTGGCAAGACTGGTTTTTTCCTCTCTTGCCAATCACCCAGAAGACTGTCTGGAAGTCATTGGCAACATTTATTTCCTTTGATGGATTCATTCAGCTCTGGCAAGAGAAAATGTTTGTGTGGCCTGTGGTTGCAATGTGGAACTCTGAGGGTATGCAGATAATTCCAAATGACTCTATGGAAATAGCTGACTTACTTAGGTTGGTTTTAAATGTTGAAATGAAGACAAGAGTTACCTTGTCTTGGAGTTCAGTGAAAAGTTTAAAAATTTAATTATTCCTCTAACATGCATTAATTTATTCAAAATATATTTATTAATTATATATTATATGGTGGGCATGATGCTGGGTACAGAGAATACTGTGTTAAGATAAAGTTGGATATAATTTATTTCTACATGGAGCTTATTGTTTGGTCAGAGTCAGATTAAGAAATACACCAAAAAGTCTGTGATTTCTAATTGTGATAGTGCAATGAAGCGAATGATCTGGGCACTGAGAGAAGATAAGAGAAACATACTCTTGATGAAAGTGGGGTGGGCAAAACATTTGTCTAGGCAAGAAGAAATTTTAAAAAAAAATTTTTATTTTACTTTTTACTTTTACAGAGTTTTGTTGTTTACAGATATGTATGATCCCAGATTAGTCATATGTATATTCCCCCCATCCTACACCCCCAGGCCATCGCACAGCACCCCTGCAGGATCCTCTTTTCTCACAGAGCAATGACAGTAGCTATTTTTTTTCACATATGATAGTATAGGTTTCCATGCTACAAGAAGAAATTTCTTATCTCTTAAAGAAATATAAAGCAATCCCTCTTCCATTCCATGTTCAAGTGAAAAATGACCTCAGGCCATTCAGGTACTTTGGACATAGAATTACTTAACATTTGTGGATTGTATGAATATTTTGAATTGTTTTTTTTTAATAATCATGGAAATTGCCAAAATGGATTAAGAAGGTCAAGTATGTTTTTAAAATGGAAATGAATGCTTCCACTTAAAAAATAACCCAATCAGCATGAAGTATATTTTTCTGCATCGATTCTTATGGAATGTAATTTAAATATCTTTGATATGTGAATAGAATTATTTTTGTGTACTTTGGAAGAACTCTAAATTATTTAAAATTGGTTTAATAGCTTATACCTTTACACACTTAACATTTAGATTCTGTCAGCCTGTATTTTCTCACCACTATCATCAACAACCATACAACACCATTGATTTCTGAAGAATTTATTGAGTAATGCATTAGCTCAGAATATCACAGCCTGGGTGTCTTATACAATAGAAACTTACTCATGATTTTGGAGGCTAGAAGCCCAAGATCAAGGGGCTGTCAGTGTTGATTTCTGGTGAGGGGAGTTGTAGGCAGCTGGCTTCATATGATGCGCTTACACGGCCTCTATTCTGTGAACACAGAGAAAATGTAAACTCTGGTATCTATTCCTCTTCTTACAAGGACACCAGTCTTATTGGATCAGGACTTCATTTAACCTTCATTGCCTCCTTAAGGGCTATATCTTCAAATACAGTCACAATGGAAGTTAGTTTCAACATACATATTTGGAGAAACATAGTTCAGTCCATCATCAGCACTTGCTCTGGGGCACACTCTAGGATGGGCAATAACATGCAGTGGTGAAAGAGGCAGTCACCAACTCCCCTCATAGAGCTTCTAGTCTAGGAAGGTGGGAATGCAGTAAACAGATAATGGCATGAACAAACATCTCTATCCTAGTGAGTACATCTTGGGAGAAAAAAAACAAGAGTATATGCAAAGCCTCTAAATAGCACTTGTCCAGAAGCTTTGTGGTTAATATCAAAGTTACAAAAATAATATTATGAATAAGTTCCTAATTTGAATTCTTGGAGCAGATTATATGTAGTGGGCAAATAAAGATAATGAGCTGCAAAAATGGAAATACAGTATTTTTTTTTTAAATTTCTCAGAATAGCATTGTGTTTCCATCCCACATTTGGAAGTGCCTCATTTAACATAAAAATTCATGAATGAAGGGGTTCATTTTATAACAGGTTTTTTTGATCCAAAGAACAGATTAGAGTTCTTCCTAATTATCTCAAGCCAACTATTTGGTTATCCAAATTCAGTCATGAGAGACAATACGAAAGGAAGGAGCCTAGGCATTTAAGTGCTTAAGTAATCAGGATATTTCTTCTTCCCAAAATATTTACAAACTACTAGTTTTCCCCACTGGCCAGACACATAGTTTATTGTTATTATTTTCCCTCTCAGATACCTTCCCTAACTCTTGCTTTAATGTACTTTGACTAAGCTGATAATCAAAAATGGGAGATAGACTTTGTAGATATTCACAAGCTCAACTAGGCTCACAAAATGCATCTGCACTGCTGAGCTTTCCTTGCCTTCCTCAAGGAACCCCAGAAACAGGACCCAGAAGCACACAGGTCATTGTGCTCAGAAGTCCCTTAGAAAATCTCACAGCTGCAATTCCTCTAAATCTGGAGTGTGGTTAGTACAGTATAACTCACAGTTATAAGTCTCCTTGTTGACTACTGATGGTCCAAACAACAGACTAAAGTCTCTCCATACTCATTTCTCCCTTCTCATTTACAATTATCATAGATGCGATTCTGGACCAAGGGAAAACTAGGAAGGATGTTCTCAAGTGACATCAAATCACAAAAGAACATATATAATTGTAGAAACATAGTTCAGTCCATCATCAGCACTTGCTCTGGGGCACACTCTAGGATGGGCAATAACATGCAGTGGTGAAAGAGGCAGTCACCAACTCCCCTCATAGAGCTTCTAGTCTAGGAAGGTGGGAATGCAGTAAACAGATAATGGCATGAACAAACATCTCTATCCTAGTGAGTACATCTTGGGAGAAAAAAAACAAGAGTATATGCAAAGCCTCTAAATAGCACTTGTCCAGAAGCTTTGTGGTTAATATCAAAGTTACAAAAATAATATTATGAATAAGTTCCTAATTTGAATTCTTGGAGCAGATTATATGTAGTGGGCAAATAAAGATAATGAGCTGCAAAAATGGAAATACAGTATTTTTTTTTTAAATTTCTCAGAATAGCATTGTGTTTCCATCCCACATTTGGAAGTGCCTCATTTAACATAAAAATTCATGAATGAAGGGGTTCATTTTATAACAGGTTTTTGATCCAAAGAACAGATTAGAGTTCTTCCTAATTATCTCAAGCCAACTATTTGGTTATCCAAATTCAGTCATGAGAGACAATACGAAAGGAAGGAGCCTAGGCATTTAAGTGCTTAAGTAATCAGGATATTTCTTCTTCCCAAAATATTTACAAACTACTAGTTTTCCCCACTGGCCAGACACATAGTTTATTGTTATTATTTTCCCTCTCAGATACCTTCCCTAACTCTTGCTTTAATGTACTTTGACTAAGCTGATAATCAAAAATGGGAGATAGACTTTGTAGATATTCACAAGCTCAACTAGGCTCACAAAATGCATCTGCACTGCTGAGCTTTCCTTGCCTTCCTCAAGGAACCCCAGAAACAGGACCCAGAAGCACACAGGTCATTGTGCTCAGAAGTCCCTTAGAAAATCTCACAGCTGCAATTCCTCTAAATCTGGAGTGTGGTTAGTACAGTATAACTCACAGTTATAAGTCTCCTTGTTGACTACTGATGGTCCAAACAACAGACTAAAGTCTCTCCATACTCATTTCTCCCTTCTCATTTACAATTATCATAGATGCGATTCTGGACCAAGGGAAAACTAGGAAGGATGTTCTCAACTGACATCAAATCACAAAAGAACTAGAACAGAGATAGATGGAGTGGAAAGGAGGGCAAATCCCTGAAGAGTTTTAAAAAGGAAAGCATCTGGGCTGCAGTCACCCAGCTCATTAGGGCTCCATCTCTGTGCTGGCTTGAATGCCCCACCTGTTTCCTGCTTTCTCACATTTCTCTTTCTTCATGACTCTCCTGGCACCTGTAAACATTGTTACAATTTATTTTACATGGCATATATTTTCATGTCTTAAAAACAATGACTAATTCTCTCATCAGTGATTTAAAATAGATAAGAGCAGACACTACTGCAAGATGCCAAACCCCAGATTTATCAGACTTATTATCATGCCAAATCTTCACCGGACTATTTGTTTAAGTAAAGAAATTAAATATTTCAGAAGCAAATAGGAGCTTTCAGTACACTGCTTCTCTCTCTTTACCGCCATCATTTGTAACAGGAGCAATTACTATTGGGGGACCACATTACAATGTCACCCACATTATTATATTTTTGTCATAGATTTAGGTAGCCATAAATATTATAGGATATTGTTTTGTAGGTTTAAGAACATTATATAAATGATAGTCACACCTTATATATCCTTCTGAACTGACTTTTATTCTGTCAATATTATGAAATTAATACATGTTCATTTTTCACTGCTGTGGACCATTGTGAATATACTTCAATACATTTTTCAATTTTCTTTTATAAAAATTTCAATTGTTTCAATTTTTTTTGGTTATAATGAACTTCAATTACAACCTTGTACATTTCTCCTCCCAAACATATACACGTGTTTCTCTTGAAAGTATATCTAGTCTTCAGGCTACCACAACAAAATAGTACAAACCAGATTGCCTAAAACAACAGATTTTTTTCCTATTACATATTTTTGCACTGCAGAAGCCCCAAATCAAGGTGTCAGTCACTTCCTTCTGAGCTTCTAGGAGAGATTCTGGTTTTTGCCTCTTCCAGGTCCATTGACTGTTGGCACTTGGCCAACACCCGGGCTATTTACTCCAGTCTCTGTCTTCACATGGCTATCTCCTCTGTGTCTCTCCTCTTCTCTCTGTGTCTTCTCTTCTTATAAGGACACTTGCCATTGGATTTGGGCTCATCTGGATAAACCAGGTCTCGTTTTGAGATCCTTAAACTAATTGCATATGCAAAGACCCTTTTCTCAGACATACTTACAGATTTCAGGTAGACACATCTTTTGGAGGCCACCATTCCACCATTGATTTTCCAACCTCAGCACTACTGACATGTTGAATCAGGTAATTCTTTGGGCATTGGGATAACCTGTGCTTTGTAGGAAGGTTTAACAGTATCTCTAGTCTCTACTGCCTGGATTGCAGTCATGCTCCTTCCCTCCTCCCTGGCCTTTGCAACCCTAGATTTGACAACTGAAAATGTCCCAGACATTGCCAAATGTCCCCTGGGTAGGTGAACTACTCCTCTCCTTGTTGAGAGACACTGATTGAGAAGAAAGTTGCCGGCTTGTAGAAAATGAGGTTTTTAAAACTTTACTAGATATCGTCAGTGGTTGTTCTAACTCATTATACAAATTTAAACTCTATGCAGCAGTAAGTGATGGTTCCTGTATCTCTGTAATGTTACTTGTAGTTGATAGTGTCAGACTTTAACTTTTTCTGTCAATTTGATGGTATCTCATTGTTGGTTTAACTTACATCTTCCTAATTTTCAGTGCAGTTGAGCATCTTTTAATTCCTCTATTATCCATTTGGATTTCGAGGTCTGTCAGTTGCTTTTCATACTTTGTCCATTTTTTTTGGTTATTTTCTCTTTGAGTTATAGGAGCTCTTTGTATATTCTGGAGACTAGTTCTTTTTCAGTTATGTCCAATGCTAATGTCTTCTCATCTGTACATCCTTTTTTGTTTATATGACCTCTTTTTGGTGCCAAACTTCTAATTTAAGCATGATCTATCTATCAGTTCTTTTTTATGGTTTGCATTCTTAGGGTCTCTTCAAGTCTCTTTTAAGTATAAGGAGGCAGTCATGCTGCTTGAGGAAATAACTGTAAGACTAATCATACCTGAAAGAATTTAGTGCTGTGGGCGGCATCATGATCTGATGGAAGGACATACAACAGTGTACAGACTGCACTTCCAGTGCCTTAGCAGTATTTTCAAAACTGTGTTTTGGAGAAAAAAACTCAACTGCTTTGTTTTTTTCAAGTGCTGGTCTAAAGAGGAAGGAGATTTGAGTCTCTGCAATGATCCTACTCTAGTTAAACATTTGACACATTTGTGAGTTCTCTAAGAGATTCAACCTGTATTTCAGCTGTAGGGATCACCTTAACAGCCTTCTAGACTATTGATAAAATTACCAAGGCTGTCATAAAGGAAAGCATACAAAATAGGAACATATGGATAATACAAATGACAAATGAATGATATATCACCCTAAAGCACACACTCTCTCTTACTCTTCAATATCCTGGAACAAAAGCTCAGAAAAAACTTAGCTGATATCGTTTGTGATATCAGAAACATGTTAGATATAATGCGTGAGCATGCCTTTTAGCACAGATAGTTCAATTGTATTATTTTCCCTTATAATTAAACACTTGTCAGTCTTGGTTAACTTAGTAATAACCATTTGTAGGTGCTTCCGAAGAGTCTGTATACCCTATCTGCAAGGACACTTCACTAAACTTTATTTCCTTTTAATTGAGGCTGTGATTTTTCTTTTCAGTTAGATCTTGCTGGGCATGATTCTGCCTTTGACCAACTTAAGAATCACCCCATATTCTCACAAATATCATGCAATCATATCTGAAAATGAATTCTTGGACTTTTTTTCACAGTTAAAAATATTTTTTATTTTGAGCATCTTTTAATTCCTCTATTATCCATTTGGATTTCGAGGTCTGTCAGTTGCTTTTCATACTTTGTCCATTTTTTTTGGTTATTTTCTCTTTGAGTTATAGGAGCTCTTTGTATATTCTGGAGACTAGTTCTTTTTCAGTTATGTCCAATGCTAATGTCTTCTCATCTGTACATCCTTTTTTGTTTATATGACCTCTTTTTGGTGCCAAACTTCTAATTTAAGCATGATCTATCTATCAGTTCTTTTTTATGGTTTGCATTCTTAGGGTCTCTTCAAGTCTCTTTTAAGTATAAGGAGGCAGTCATGCTGCTTGAGGAAATAACTGTAAGACTAATCATACCTGAAAGAATTTAGTGCTGTGGGCGGCATCATGATCTGATGGAAGGACATACAACAGTGTACAGACTGCACTTCCAGTGCCTTAGCAGTATTTTCAAAACTGTGTTTTGGAGAAAAAAACTCAACTGCTTTGTTTTTTTCAAGTGCTGGTCTAAAGAGGAAGGAGATTTGAGTCTCTGCAATGATCCTACTCTAGTTAAACATTTGACACATTTGTGAGTTCTCTAAGAGATTCAACCTGTATTTCAGCTGTAGGGATCACCTTAACAGCCTTCTAGACTATTGATAAAATTACCAAGGCTGTCATAAAGGAAAGCATACAAAATAGGAACATATGGATAATACAAATGACAAATGAATGATATATCACCCTAAAGCACACACTCTCTCTTACTCTTCAATATCCTGGAACAAAAGCTCAGAAAAAACTTAGCTGATATCGTTTGTGATATCAGAAACATGTTAGATATAATGCGTGAGCATGCCTTTTAGCACAGATAGTTCAATTGTATTATTTTCCCTTATAATTAAACACTTGTCAGTCTTGGTTAACTTAGTAATAACCATTTGTAGGTGCTTCCGAAGAGTCTGTATACCCTATCTGCAAGGACACTTCACTAAACTTTATTTCCTTTTAATTGAGGCTGTGATTTTTCTTTTCAGTTAGATCTTGCTGGGCATGATTCTGCCTTTGACCAACTTAAGAATCACCCCATATTCTCACAAATATCATGCAATCATATCTGAAAATGAATTCTTGGACTTTTTTTCACAGTTAAAAAATATTTCTGGTTTGGTAAATTTAGTTTTGTATTCTCACTTGCTACTCTCCAGAATTCTCATTTTGTGGTCATCACCACCCCAAAAAGGTTTTCAGCCTGAGTCATAATAAAGCTTATTATAGGCATTGCTTTATATTCAGTATAAAGCATATTTTAAGCTAATAATATTGTAATTATTAAAATTCAACGGCCGCTAAGTCTCAGACTCAGTTAAACATTTAGCTTATGCACTAAATGTTTTATGTGGGGAACTTTCATTCGCCCAATAGTGGGTGTAAACTGAGAGCCTTGGTTTTTTTGATCAGCCAGCAGTGACATATGCCAATTTATCTCTAGTTAGTTCGGGAGTTTGGCTTCCTATCACATTAAACAGAGGTGACACTTCTGGCCTACAATGTGACAGATGACCTTTCTGGAGATCATGGCACCTAATAGATCATTTAATGTGAGCAGTTCTGACACATGACCAGACTCCTTAAGCATTAGAAAAACTTCATGCAAGTCAATGCCATGTTGAAGTCTGCTGTCATTTCCAATGAGTGTCCACAAGTGCCATTGGCAGCTTTGAGAATTGTTCCCAGTGATGCTGAGGACACAGAGTCAAGCCGCATACCTGTAGAGTGGTCCAAGTGAATCTCAGGGAAGAAAATGAGAACTAAAGGAGAAATCAAGGGATTCCAAAAGAGCATTTCTTCTTCCCCCTTGATTTTACAGTACAATTTTAAAACGTGTTCATGAAATTAGAAACTCTAATTAGCAAATAAAATTAAAGTAAGATAGGATAGCTTACTGGTATTTCAAAAAAAAAAAATGGGTTCATTCAGTAAAGTGTTACTAAACGAACAGCAAGATGACTAGCAAATCATTTCTGTTGACTATAGTAATAGACATCTTATGCATTGTCATTTTTTTATTTAAATTTTTATTTTATATTGGAGTATAGTTGCTTAACAATGTGGTGTTAGTTTTAGGTATACAGCAAAGTAATTCATTCTCCTTTTGACCAACTTAAGAATCACCCCATATTCTCACAAATATCATGCAATCATATCTGAAAATGAATTCTTGGACTTTTTTTCACAGTTAAAAAATATTTCTGGTTTGGTAAATTTAGTTTTGTATTCTCACTTGCTACTCTCCAGAATTCTCATTTTGTGGTCATCACCACCCCAAAAGGTTTTCAGCCTGAGTCATAATAAAGCTTATTATAGGCATTGCTTTATATTCAGTATAAAGCATATTTTAAGCTAATAATATTGTAATTATTAAAATTCAACGGCCGCTAAGTCTCAGACTCAGTTAAACATTTAGCTTATGCACTAAATGTTTTATGTGGGAACTTTCATTCGCCCAATAGTGGGTGTAAACTGAGACCCTTTGGGTTTTTTTGATCAGCCAGCAGTGACATATGCCAATTTATCTCTAGTTAGTTCGGGAGTTTGGCTTCCTATCACATTAAACAGAGGTGACACTTCTGGCCTACAATGTGACAGATGACCTTTCTGGAGATCATGGCACCTAATAGATCATTTAATGTGAGCAGTTCTGACACATGACCAGACTCCTTAAGCATTAGAAAAACTTCATGCAAGTCAATGCCATGTTGAAGTCTGCTGTCATTTCCAATGAGTGTCCACAAGTGCCATTGGCAGCTTTGAGAATTGTTCCCAGTGATGCTGAGGACACAGAGTCAAGCCGCATACCTGTAGAGTGGTCCAAGTGAATCTCAGGGGAAGAAAATGAGAACTAAAGGAGAAATCAAGGGATTCCAAAAGAGCATTTCTTCTTCCCCCTTGATTTTACAGTACAATTTTAAAACGTGTTCATGAAATTAGAAACTCTAATTAGCAAATAAAATTAAAGTAAGATAGGATAGCTTACTGGTATTTCAAAAAAAAAAAATGGGTTCATTCAGTAAAGTGTTACTAAACGAACAGCAAGATGACTAGCAAATCATTTCTGTTGACTATAGTAATAGACATCTTATGCATTGTCATTTGTATTTATTTAAATTTTTATTTTATATTGGAGTATAGTTGCTTAACAATGTGGTGTTAGTTTTAGGTATACAGCAAAGTAATTCAGTTATACATGTACATATTCTTGGGCAAATTCTTTTCCCCTTTAGATTATTACAGAATATTGAGCAGAATTTGAGCAGAGTTTGCTGTATAGTAGGTCCTTGTTGGTAACCCATTTAAAATATAATAATGTGTATATGTCAGTTCCAAACTCCCAACTTTTCCTATCCCTTTCACCAACTTTTCCCCTTTGGTAGCCAGATGTTTGTATTTTAAGTCTGTGAATCTGTTTCTGTTTTGTAATTAAATTAGTTTGTGTCAGTTTTAAAGATTTCACATACAATTGTCAGTTATCCATTTAGCAAATAGTTATTGAGTGCCAACAATAAAACTAAAAGCCCCTAAAACTGGGCTTGGCCCTGGGGATTCAGTGAGCACAGACATTGTCCTGCTTTCATGGGGCAGATAATGAAATGTGGGAGAGAACTATTAAATAATCTCACAAAGAAATTTAAAATTGAAATTATACTGACTGCAAAAGAGAGAGGCATAGTGCTTTAAGGGTTGAGCAAGAGAAGACAGTGAAGGCTTCCATGAGGAGGTGTGATGGTTAACTTTTGAGTCAAATATAGCAAGAGAGAAATGGAAGAAACATTCCAGGAAGAGAGGAGTGTATGTCAAGGTTCTGTGAGGTGAGAGAAGTGGATACATACCCAGACTTGGAGAAAAGCAAGATAGTCTCTTACCATGTGAGGCGGGAGAGGGATACAGGGGCTAGGCTTGAAAGGAAGAGCATAATATGCTATATTTAAGTGCTTTCTTTTCACCCCTAGAAAAGACAGGAAGTTGTTATAGAATTTAAGCAGATGGGATGACTAGATCAGATTTGAGTTCCAAAAAGATAATTCTGCTAGCTGAAGAATGGGCACTGGAGGGCATCAGAGCTAGTAAACGTAGACTAGTTAGGAGGGCCTTCCAGGAGCTCTGATAAGTTCAGGGTCTCTTGAATGAGGGTAGTTGGGAGAAGGGATGGAGATGGTGAGAAATAGATGAATTCATGAGATAATTAGAAACTAAATGGACTTGGTAGTACGTTGAAAATGGAGGCAAAGAAAAAGGAGCTGTTAAGGATAACACACACCCAGGTTCCGAGCTTATGTAACTGAATGAATGATGATGCCTTTCACTGAAGCTGGGAAGGCTGGGAAAGGGCTGTATTTAGGAGGGAAGGTTATGAGTTTGGTTTGAGACTGGAGTGTCCTCTTGAACACTTGAGTATTTGGATCTAGCATTGATAAAAAGTCTAGATTAGAGGTATAAAATTTAAGCTAGGAATCATCTATGTACAAACAAGTAGTCACTGAAATTACTGTGGTAGTTGGAATTGAGTCCTCTCAAAGATGGACATGTTGTAGTTCGAAGAAACGGTGAACGTGTTATCTTGCATGACAAAGGGAAAATTAAGATATCAGATGGAATTAAGGCTGTTATTCACCTGAGTGTGCAATGCAGATAATTCTGGATTATCTAGGTGGACTCAGTCACAAAGGTCTTTAAATGTGGAAGAGAGCAGTAGAAGAGTTGGTTTCAGAGGAAGGTGAGGTGAGAAGCCTTGACCTGTCATTGTTGGCTTTTAAAATGGAAGGAGCCTCGAGTCAAGCAATATGGGCAGCTCTTGAAGCTGGAAAAGGCAATCGAGTACATTTTTCCCTAGAATCTTCACAAAGGAACATAACCCTGATAAGCCTTTGACTTTAGCCTAGTGAGACCCATTTCGGAATTCTGATTTCCAAAACTGTAAAATAATAAGTGTATATTGCTTTAAGCCACCAAGTTTGTGGTAATTACAGCAATAATAGGAAAGTACTCCACTTATCTTGAGAAAAAGGTAAAGAGAGAGGGCCTACCACTGAATCATTCAAATCTAACACATAATGATGATATAACAAAAGAGAAACTTACTAATGAGACAGGGAAGAAAGAGAAAAGGAAAACAGGGAGAATTTAGGGTTTGGAAGCAAAAGGAGAGATGTTCATTAAGAGGTCAAACAGGATAAGATTCACTGGATTGGGTGATAGAAGCTCACTGGTGACTTCAGTAACAATTGTTTCACCAGAAAGCGGGGAGCTGGGTCCAGAATGAGGTAAGATGTGGTGGTACTGGGAGGTGAAGAGGCAAAGATAAAGACTGTAAGCAATCCTTCTAAGAAGCTTACTTGGACAGTGGAAGGAAAAATTACAGAAACGGTACTTGGAATAATATTTCTGAACCTTGTCCTTGTTGACATTTTGGATTGGGTAATTCTTTGTCATGGAGGCCTATCTTGTATGTTGTGGCATATTTAGTCTTATCTCTTGTCTCTGTCCACCAGATGCCAGTAGAAATCCCCTCCCTCAGTCTTAAAGTCTCTGTCTGTTGATTGAGTATTTATCTTGCATGACAAAGGGAAAATTAAGGAATTGAGTCCTCTCAAAGATGGACATGTTGTAGTTCGAAGAAACGGTGAACGTGTTATCTTGCATGACAAAGGGAAAATTAAGATATCAGATGGAATTAAGGCTGTTATTCACCTGAGTGTGCAATGCAGATAATTCTGGATTATCTAGGTGGACTCAGTCACAAAGGTCTTTAAATGTGGAAGAGAGCAGTAGAAGAGTTGGTTTCAGAGGAAGGTGAGGTGAGAAGCCTTGACCTGTCATTGTTGGCTTTTAAAATGGAAGGAGCCTCGAGTCAAGCAATATGGGCAGCTCTTGAAGCTGGAAAAGGCAATCGAGTACATTTTTCCCTAGAATCTTCACAAAGGAACATAACCCTGATAAGCCTTTGACTTTAGCCTAGTGAGACCCATTTCGGAATTCTGATTTCCAAAACTGTAAAATAATAAGTGTATATTGCTTTAAGCCACCAAGTTTGTGGTAATTACAGCAATAATAGGAAAGTACTCCACTTATCTTGAGAAAAAGGTAAAGAGAGAGAGGGCCTACCACTGAATCATTCAAATCTAACACATAATGATGATATAACAAAAGAGAAACTTACTAATGAGACAGGGAAGAAAGAGAAAAGGAAAACAGGGAGAATTTAGGGTTTGGAAGCAAAAGGAGAGATGTTCATTAAGAGGTCAAACAGGATAAGATTCACTGGATTGGGTGATAGAAGCTCACTGGTGACTTCAGTAACAATTGTTTCACCAGAAAGCGGGGAGCTGGGTCCAGAATGAGGTAAGATGTGGTGGTACTGGGAGGTGAAGAGGCAAAGATAAAGACTGTAAGCAATCCTTCTAAGAAGCTTACTTGGACAGTGGAAGGAAAAATTACAGAAACGGTACTTGGAATAATATTTCTGAACCTTGTCCTTGTTGACATTTTGGATTGGGTAATTCTTTGTCATGGAGGCCTATCTTGTATGTTGTGGCATATTTAGTCTTATCTCTTGTCTCTGTCCACCAGATGCCAGTAGAAATCCCCTCCCTCAGTTGTGACAATTAAAAAATGTCTGTGCTGTACTGTGCTGTGCTTAGGCATTCAGTTGTGTCTGATTCTTTGAGACCCTGTGGACTGCAGTCCGCCAAGCTCCTCTGTCCATGGGATTCTCCAGGCAAGAATACTGGAGTGGGTTGCCATGCCCTTCTCCAGTGATCTTCCCAGCTCAGGGATCAAACCCAGGTTTCTTGCACTGCAGACAGATCTTTTACCATATGAGCCACCAGGGAAGCCCCCAAAATGGTTTTGGTGGTGGCTTAGTTACTAAGTCATGTCTGACTCTTGTGACTCCATGGAGGGTAGCCTGCCAGGCTCCTCTATCCATGGGATTCTCCAGGCAAGAATACTGGAGTGGGTTGCCATTTCCTTCTCTAGGGGAATCTTCCAGACCCAGGCATTGAACTTGGCTCTGTTACATTGCAGGCAGATTCTTTACTGACTGCACTATGAAGGAAGCCCATAAAAAATCTTGTAGCCATTTTTAAACATTCCCTGGGGCAGAGGGATAGAACGCTCCTGATTGAGAACCACTGTTTGGTATAGAAAATAAAGAATCCCCCGAGTTTGATTTTGTCCAAGTACCTCAAAATTCTTTTTCCTGAAGTGTAAATGGTTATAAAATGAGTGGGACATTACTTGATCAGATCTTCAAAACTCATCCTCCAGCTACGCTTGATTGTTTGAATACCTACTCTGAACTGATGCAAGGTGAATTTGTATAAATGGTATCATGCATGTGCTCATATAAGAATCTGATGAGCCTAGAATGGACTTCACTTTAACGCTTGATCTGTTATGCCATTTAATTCTATGGGTGATAGAAGCTCACTGGTGACTTCAGTAACAATTGTTTCACCAGAAAGCGGGGAGCTGGGTCCAGAATGAGGTAAGATGTGGTGGTACTGGGAGGTGAAGAGGCAAAGATAAAGACTGTAAGCAATCCTTCTAAGAAGCTTACTTGGACAGTGGAAGGAAAAATTACAGAAACGGTACTTGGAATAATATTTCTGAACCTTGTCCTTGTTGACATTTTGGATTGGGTAATTCTTTGTCATGGAGGCCTATCTTGTATGTTGTGGCATATTTAGTCTTATCTCTTGTCTCTGTCCACCAGATGCCAGTAGAAATCCCCTCCCTCAGTTGTGACAATTAAAAAATGTCTGTGCTGTACTGTGCTGTGCTTAGGCATTCAGTTGTGTCTGATTCTTTGAGACCCTGTGGACTGCAGTCCGCCAAGCTCCTCTGTCCATGGGATTCTCCAGGCAAGAATACTGGAGTGGGTTGCCATGCCCTTCTCCAGTGATCTTCCCAGCTCAGGGATCAAACCCAGGTTTCTTGCACTGCAGACAGATCTTTTACCATATGAGCCACCAGGGAAGCCCCCAAAATGGTTTTGGTGGTGGCTTAGTTACTAAGTCATGTCTGACTCTTGTGACTCCATGGAGGGTAGCCTGCCAGGCTCCTCTATCCATGGGATTCTCCAGGCAAGAATACTGGAGTGGGTTGCCATTTCCTTCTCTAGGGGAATCTTCCAGACCCAGGCATTGAACTTGGCTCTGTTACATTGCAGGCAGATTCTTTACTGACTGCACTATGAAGGAAGCCCATAAAAAATCTTGTAGCCATTTTTAAACATTCCCTGGGGCAGAGGGATAGAACGCTCCTGATTGAGAACCACTGTTTGGTATAGAAAATAAAGAATCCCCCGAGTTTGATTTTGTCCAAGTACCTCAAAATTCTTTTTCCTGAAGTGTAAATGGTTATAAAATGAGTGGGACATTACTTGATCAGATCTTCAAAACTCATCCTCCAGCTACGCTTGATTGTTTGAATACCTACTCTGAACTGATGCAAGGTGAATTTGTATAAATGGTATCATGCATGTGCTCATATAAGAATCTGATGAGCCTAGAATGGACTTCACTTATATATAAAACTTGTCTTGATTCTGTCTATGCCATTTAATCTAGATTACTGACCAGATGATCATGGAACAGCATGGTTCCTGGAAATTGCCCTTACTCCAGGATCATCTGCCTATAAGGATTCTGATAGCATTAACTGGAATCTGAAGGCAGATGCCCATCAAATCATGCTGAAATCTTTCACACTGTAAAAAAAAAAAAAAAAAAGTAAGACACAGTGTGTGCATTCTAACATGGTTGATGTAGCCTTTCAGAAATTTAATGGGAAATGTAGTATAAACCTTGTTTCAGAGCTTTGAAGAAAAGGATTGCTTTATTTTTATTTTTTATTTTTAAACATTTATTTTACTTTTAACTTTTACAGAGTTTTGTTGTTTGCAGACATGCATGTTCCCAGATCAGTCACATGTATATCCCCCCCTTCCCACCACTCCCAACCATCACACAGCACCCCTGAAGGATCCCCTTTTCTCACAGAGCAATGACTATAGCTATTTTCTTCACTTATGATAGGACAGGCCTTCATGCTACTTCCTTTATGCCTCCCACCCTCTGTTCCTTCCCAACAATGTCCATATGTCCACTGTCCATGTCTGTCTTTCCATTGCTTCACTCTGCGCCATCATCACCATCCTGCTAGATTCCATATATATGTGTTAATATACTGTATTTGTCCTTCTCTTTCTGACTGACTTCACTTTTTATGACACGTTATAGATCTAGTCACCTCATTAGGGCTGATTCTTCTGCATTTCTCTTTACAGCTGTGTAGTATTCCATTGTATATATGTAAGGTCACCTCATTAGGGCTGATTTCTGTCTGGGCATTTCTCTGAGAACCACTGTTTGGTATAGAAAATAAAGAATCCCCCGAGTTTGATTTTGTCCAAGTACCTCAAAATTCTTTTTCCTGAAGTGTAAATGGTTATAAAATGAGTGGGACATTACTTGATCAGATCTTCAAAACTCATCCTCCAGCTACGCTTGATTGTTTGAATACCTACTCTGAACTGATGCAAGGTGAATTTGTATAAATGGTATCATGCATGTGCTCATATAAGAATCTGATGAGCCTAGAATGGACTTCACTTATATATAAAACTTGTCTTGATTCTGTCTATGCCATTTAATCTAGATTACTGACCAGATGATCATGGAACAGCATGGTTCCTGGAAATTGCCCTTACTCCAGGATCATCTGCCTATAAGGATTCTGATAGCATTAACTGGAATCTGAAGGCAGATGCCCATCAAATCATGCTGAAATCTTTCACACTGTAAAAAAAAAAAAAAAAAGTAAGACACAGTGTGTGCATTCTAACATGGTTGATGTAGCCTTTCAGAAATTTAATGGGAAATGTAGTATAAACCTTGTTTCAGAGCTTTGAAGAAAAGGATTGCTTTATTTTTATTTTTTATTTTTAAACATTTATTTTACTTTTAACTTTTACAGAGTTTTGTTGTTTGCAGACATGCATGTTCCCAGATCAGTCACATGTATATCCCCCCCTTCCCACCACTCCCAACCATCACACAGCACCCCTGAAGGATCCCCTTTTCTCACAGAGCAATGACTATAGCTATTTTCTTCACTTATGATAGGACAGGCCTTCATGCTACTTCCTTTATGCCTCCCACCCTCTGTTCCTTCCCAACAATGTCCATATGTCCACTGTCCATGTCTGTCTTTCCATTGCTTCACTGCGTGCGCCATCATCACCATCCTGCTAGATTCCATATATATGTGTTAATATACTGTATTTGTCCTTCTCTTTCTGACTGACTTCACTTTTTATGACACGTTATAGATCTAGTCACCTCATTAGGGCTGATTCTTCTGCATTTCTCTTTACAGCTGTGTAGTATTCCATTGTATATATGTACCAGAGCTTTTGGATCCATTCGTTTGTCGATGGGCATCTAGGTTGCTTCCATGTTCTAGCTATTGTATAGAGAGCTGCAATGAACATTGGGGTACAGGTGCTTCTTTCAGATTTGATTTCATCAGGGTATAAGCCTAAGAGTGGGATTGCTGAGTCATATGGTGCTTCTATTTTTAGTTTTTTAAGAAATCTCCAGACTGTCTTCCATAGAGGCTGTATTAATCTACATTCCCACGAGCAATACAGGAGTGTTCCCTTTTCTCTGCAGCCTCTCCAGCATTTATTGTCTGTTGATTTGTGGATGATGGCCATTCTGACGGGTGTGAAGTGATATCTCATTGTAGTTTTGATTTGCATTTCTCTAATTATAAGTGAAGTTGAGCATCATTTCATGTGCTTTTGGGCCATCTGTATGTCCTCTTTGGAGATGTGTCTGTTTAGGTCCTTTTCCCATTTTTTGATTGGGTTGTTCGTTTTTCCAGTGCTGAGTTGTCTGAGTTGCTTGTAGATTTTGGAGATTAATTCTTTGTCTGTTGTTTCATTTGCTATGATTTTCTTCCATTCTGTGGGCTGTCTGTTCAGCTTTTTTGTGATTTCTTTTGCTGTACAAAAGCTTTTAAGTTTCATGAGGTCCCACGTGTTCATTTTTCTTTTCAGTTCCACTATTCTAGTAGGTGGGTCAGAGAAGATCTTGCTTTGATTGATGTCCTTCAGGGTTTTGCCTATATTCTCCTCCAAGAGTTTGATGGTTTCTGGTCTTACATTGAGCAATGACTAGAGCTATTTTCTTCACTTATGATAGTATAGGCCTTCATGCTACTTCCTTTGTGCCTCCCACCCTCTGTTCCTTCCCAACAATGTCCATATGTCGACTGTCCATGTCTGTCTTTCCATCGCTTCACTGAGTGTACCATCATCACCATCCTGCTAGATTCCATATATATGTGTTAATATACTGTATTTGTCCTTCTCTTTCTGACTGACTTCACTTTTTATGACACGTTATAGATCTAGTCACCTCATTAGGGCTGATTCTTCTGCATTTCTCTTTACAGCTGTGTAGTATTCCATTGTATATATGTACCAGAGCTTTTGGATCCATTCGTTTGTCGATGGGCATCTAGGTTGCTTCCATGTTCTAGCTATTGTATAGAGAGCTGCAATGAACATTGGGGTACAGGTGCTTCTTTCAGATTTGATTTCATCAGGGTATAAGCCTAAGAGTGGGATTGCTGAGTCATATGGTGCTTCTATTTTTAGTTTTTTAAGAAATCTCCAGACTGTCTTCCATAGAGGCTGTATTAATCTACTTTCCCCACCAGCAATACAGGAGTGTTCCCTTTTCTCTGCAGCCTCTCCAGCATTTATTGTCTGTTGATTTGTGGATGATGGCCATTCTGACGGGTGTGAAGTGATATCTCATTGTAGTTTTGATTTGCATTTCTCTAATTATAAGTGAAGTTGAGCATCATTTCATGTGCTTTTGGGCCATCTGTATGTCCTCTTTGGAGATGTGTCTGTTTAGGTCCTTTTCCCATTTTTTGATTGGGTTGTTCGTTTTTCCAGTGCTGAGTTGTCTGAGTTGCTTGTAGATTTTGGAGATTAATTCTTTGTCTGTTGTTTCATTTGCTATGATTTTCTTCCATTCTGTGGGCTGTCTGTTCAGCTTTTTTGTGATTTCTTTTGCTGTACAAAAGCTTTTAAGTTTCATGAGGTCCCACGTGTTCATTTTTCTTTTCAGTTCCACTATTCTAGTAGGTGGGTCAGAGAAGATCTTGCTTTGATTGATGTCCTTCAGGGTTTTGCCTATATTCTCCTCCAAGAGTTTGATGGTTTCTGGTCTTACATTTAGGGCTTTAATCCACTTTGAGTTGATTTTTGTGTATGGTGTCAGGGAATGTTCCAACTTCATTTTTTTGCATGTAGCTGTCCAATTTCCCCAGCACCATTTGTTGAAGAGACTGTCTTTGTCCCATTTTATATGTTCGCCTCCTTTGTCAAAAATAAGGTACCCATAGGTGTGTGGCTTTATCTCTGGGTTCTCGATCTTGTTCCATTGGTCGATATTTCTGTTTTTGTGCCAGTACCATACCGTCTTGATGACTGTTGCTTTATAGTAGAGTCTGAAGTTGGAGAGGCTGATCCCTCCAGCTCCATTCTTCTTCCTCAGGGTTGCTTTGGCTATTCGAGGCCTTTGTGTTTTCATATGAATATTCTTTGGTCTAGTTCTGTGAAGAATGTCATTGGAAGTTTGACAGGGATTGCATTGAATCTATAGATGACTTTTGGTAGTATGGTCATTTTCACAATATTGATTCTTCCGACCTAGGAACATGGAATATCTCTCCATCTGTTTAAGTCTTATTTAATTTCTTTCATGAGTGTCTTGTAATTTTCTGTGTACAGTTCTTTTATTTCTTTGGGTAGGTTTATTCCTAGATACTTGATTCTTTTGGTTGCAATGGTGAAGGGGACTGCCTCTTTGATTTTGTTTTCTGATTTTTCATTGTTTGTGTATAGAAACCAGTGATTTCTGTGTGTGAACTTTGTATTCTGCGACTCTGCTGAATTCGTTGATTAGCTCTAGTAGCTTTGTAATAGAGTCTTTGGGATTTTCTATGTATAATATCATGTCGTCTGCAAAAAGAGAGAACTTGACTTCTTCCTTTCCAATCTGGATTCCTTTGATTTCTTTCTCTTCTCTTATTGCTGTTGCTAGGACTTCCAGGACTATGTTGAATAAGAGTGGTGAAAGAGGACACCCTTGTCTTATTCCTGATCTTAGGGGGAATGCTTTGAGTTTTTCACCATTGACGATAATGTTCGCTGTGGGCTTCTCATAGATGGCTTTCACTATGTTGAGATAGGTTCCTTCTATGCCCATTTTTTGAAGAGTTTTTATCATAAATGGATGCTGTACTTTGTCGAAGGCTTTTTGTGCATCTATTGAGATGATCTTGTGATTTTTGTCTCTCAGTTTGTTAATATGATGTATCACATTGATTGATTTGCAGATATTGAAGAATCCTTGCATGCCTGGGATGAACCCAACTTGATCATGATGTATGAGCTTTTTGATGTGTTGTTGAATTCTGTTTGCTAGGATTTTGTTGAGAATCTTGGCATCTAGGTTCATCAGTGAAATTGGCCTATAATTTTCTTTTTTTGTGTTATCTTTGCCTGGCTTTGGTATCAGGGTGATGGTGGCCTCATAGAATGTGTTTGGAAGTGTTCCTTCCTGTGCAATTGTTTGGAAGAGTTTCTGCAGGATAGGCATTAGCTCTTCTTTAAATGTTTGGTAGAATTCGGCTGTGAAGCCATCTGGCCCTGGGCTTTTATTTTTGGGTAGATTTTTGATCACAAGGTGTCCGGGACCGCGGGTCGGCCCGGCCACATCCTATAGCTTTGCCTGTCCAGGACCGCAGGTCGGCCCGGCCACATCCTAAGCCTCCCAAGCATGAATGCTACAATGTAACATTTGAGATAGCGCTTGGCGGAGCTCCCAGCATGAGAATATCATCATCCTGACTGGGACTGTGAGAACCTTAACCACGCCTTACGACCTTCAGTTTGAGAACATCGCCACAGGCTTCCAAAGATGGCGCCTAGCGGGAGCAGGAGGGGCGCGGTCTTGCGCTGTCTGGGACGTGTGCTCATTGCCGTGATTGGCTGAGTGAAGTTTCCGTGCTCGTGATCAGTACATGCTCCTCATAGACTCTTACCATTATGTAATCTCGTGCATAGTTGACCTTTAACATGATTGGTCTATTGTTGGGCTCTTCCGCCTTTTGTACAGTATAAATATTGCTCACTTTCAACAATAAAACGAGACTTGATCAGACTCCTGTCTTGTCTCCATTTCTCGTGTCTCTTGTCCTCTTCATTCCCACTCCCCTTTAGGGTCTGCGTTGAGGAATCCTAGGTCTTCGCTGACGAATCCTGCGGGTCGGGACAAGTGGCGCCCAACGTGGGGCCTGAAGTACGGGGGTCCCCCGTGAGGAAGCGGTGCCAGGAGCCGGCGACAACAGAGAAGAGTGAATTGCCTCTCAGCTGCTGCGGGAACCTGCGGCACCAGGATTGAGGTAAAGATAGGCACCAAATAGGGACAAGCATAAAAAATTTGCAAAATGGGACAAGAATTGAGTCAACATGATGTGTATGTAAAACAATTAAAAGAGCTTTAAAGGCACGAGGAGTAAAGGTGAAAAGTCAAGATTTGTTTAAATTTTTTGATTTTGTTAAAGATGTCTGCCCCTGGTTTCCACAAGAAGGAACTATTACTTTAAGCAGGTGGAAGCGGGTAGGAGATGCACTGCGGGATTTTTATGACGCTTTTGGACCAGAGAAAGTTCCCGTGACTGCTTTCAGTTACTGGAATCTAGTTAAAGAACTTATAGATACTAGAGATAGACCTCCAGAAATAACAATTGCTATTGCTCATACAGAAGAAATCTTAAAGACTAGTTCTCAAGCAGATCTTAGGAAGTCTCCCTTAGAAGAAGAGACAGATTTAATATCTTTAGAGAGTGATGATGAGGAGCCTGCTGCCACTCCTGTTAAGAAAAAGCAGGAGGTTATAGGAGAACCCCCTGAGACAGAACTAAAGAGAAAGGTTCCAAAAATATATCCCAAGTTACAAATAGAGAGTGAGAATCAGGATAAGCATGGTCCTGGCTCTTTAGAGGTTGGTTGGGATAACTTAAAAGAAGAGGTCGTAAAAAGTCATGGGTTGGACCAGCTTCCGCCATTTTCATGCCCTCCCCCCTACAAAATGGCCTCCGCGCCTACAGTCATGGCGGCCATGGGTGAGAGAGAAGATATTAATCCTAGGGAGGAACTGAGAGATAAGATTGCCTTATTAGAAGAACAAATAAAGCTTAAAGAATTACATCAGTCATTAATTACTAAATTGCAAAGATTAAAAACTAAAAACGAGCGAGTTGATGACGTAGTAAAAGAAAGTCCTACCGCACGTCAACACCAGCAGCCTGGTAAACATGTCCCTAAAGGCAAGATGGCTGCTTACCCGAAAGAGAGAGATTATGACTGTAAAGTTGCCTTTCCGGTCACGGAGACCACAGACAATCAGGGAACGATATGGAGACATCATAGGGGTTTTGATTTTGCTATCATAAAAGAATTAAAAACTGCAGTCTCCCAATATGGAGCCACTGCGCCCTATACCATCGCCATATTAGAATCTGTGGCAGACACTTGGCTTACACCTGGGGACTGAAATACTTTAGTCAGAGCAGTTCTCACAGGGGGTGATCATCTGTTATAGAAATCAGAGTACTTCGAGGCGTGTAAGAAAACAGCACAAAAAAATTTCCAGGCAGAAAATGGGTGGACTCTCGATATGTTGACAGGTTCTGGTCACTATGATAATGGTGATGCACAAATACAATACGATGCTAGATTATTTACACAGATTCAGACAGCTGCCACTAAAGCTTGGAGAAAACTCCCAGCAAAAGGAGATCTAGGAGCCTCACTTACAGGGGTAAAACAGGGATCGGATGAGCCATTTGCAGACTTTGTGCACAGACTTATCACAACGGCAGGCAGGATTTTTGGAAGCGCTGATGCGGGACTGGATTATGTAAAACAGTTGGCCTATGAAAATGCCAATGCAGCCTGTCAAGCTGCAATTAGGCCTTATAGAAAAAAGACTGACTTGACGGGATATATCGTCTTTGTGCAGATATTGGACCATCATATCAACAAGGTTTGGCCATGGCAGCAGCGTTTAGTGGAAAAACAGTCAAGGACTTTCTAGCTGAGCGAGATAGAAATAAAAGGGTGCTTTAAATGTGGAAGGCCAGGACACTTTGCTCGAAATTGCAACAATGTAACTCAAGATAGTGATAAAAAGCTGACGAGAAAGCCCTGGCCTCTGTCCTAGATGCAAAGAGGAAAACACTGGATGAATCAGTGTAGATCTAAGACTGATGTTCAAGGAAATCCTCTAACACCCCAGCAGGGAAACGAGAAGAGGGCCAGCCTCAGGCCCCGAAACAAGCATATGGGGCAGTCAGCTTTGTTCCAGCTCAGAACAACAACAACCCCTTTCAGGACTTAATAGAGCAATCCCAGGCAGCACAGGATTGGACCTCTGTGCCGCCACCCACACAATATTGACTCCAGAAATGGGGCCTCAAGCCTTGCCTACAGGGGTCTATGGTCCCCTGCCTCCTAAAACTTTTGGGTTACTCCTAGGGCATAAAAATGTCACCATAAAGGGTCTCCAAGTCTTCCCAGGAGTTATTGATAACGATTATACAGGGGAGATTAAAATTATGGCCCAGGCTAATGAGAGTATTACAACTATTGATCAAGGAAAGAAAATAGCTCAATTGATATTAATACCTTTGATTGCAACCGATCATATAACACAGTCGAGGAAAAGAGAAGCCAAGAATTTTAAATCCTCAGATGCATATTGGGTACAACAGATCACCAATAATAAGCCTTCGTTGACTCTCTGGTTAGATGGGAAATTATTCAATGGGCTAATAGATACAGGAGCTGATGTAACCATTATCAGAAAGGAAGATTGGCCATCTAATTGGCCTACTTCAGAAACCATGACAAATTTAAGAGGCATTGGGCAGAGTACCAACCCCAGGCAAAGTTCCAAATATCTCACTTGGAAAGATAAAGAAAATAATTCTGGATTGATTAAACCGTTTGTTATTGCTCGCCTGCCTGTAAATTTATGGGGTCGAGATTTGCTGTCACAAATGAAAATAATTATGTGTAGCCCAAATGACGTAGTTACAGTACAGATGCTAGCCCAAAGATATACCCCTAAAAAAGGTCTAAAAAAAAGAGAGGATGGGATAGTAAAACCTGTCCAGGCTGTATGCAAAATAGATCGTAGAGGTTTGGGAAGTTTTTAATGGCGACCATTGACTTGCCTGTACCCCAGAGATGCGCAGATCCTATAACTTGGAAGTCCTCGTCGCCTGTCTGGGTTGCTCAATGGCCGCTAACCACTGAAAAATTACAAGCCGCCCAGCAATTAGTACAGGAACAGCTGGAGGCTGGACATATAGTAGAGAGCATTTCCCCTTGGAATACTCCTATCTTTGTTGTAAAGAAAAAATCTGGTAAATGGAGGCTCTTACAAGATCTGAGAGCCATTAATGCCACCATGGTAGTAATGGGTGCCTTACAACCAGGATTGCCCTCTCCAGTGGCTGTCCCTAGAGGCTACTTTAAAATTATTCTAGATCTTAAAGATTGTTTCTTTACTATACCATTACATCCTAATGATCAGGAACGGTTTGCATTTAGTTTGCCTTCCGTAAATTTCCGAGAGCCCATGAGACGCTATCAATGGAAAGTGTTGCCTCAAGGCATGGCCAATAGTCCAACGTTGTGTCAAAAGTTTGTAGCAACAGCGATACGGCCTATCTGAAAAGCCTGGAAGCAGATGTATATAATCCATTATATGGATGATATCCTAATAGCGGGACGATAGGAACAGAAGTTTTACAATGTTTCCATCAGCTTAAAAATAGTTTGAATGCTGCTGGACTACAAATAGCACCAGAAAAAGTACAATTAAAAGACCCTTATACTTATTTAGGTTTTGAACTCCAGGGGCCAAAGGTTATTAATCAAAAAGCAACCATTCGTAAAGACCAATTGCAAACGCTCAATGATTTCCAAAAACTCTTAGGAGATATAAATTGGTTTCGTCCGTATTTAAAAATACCTACTGGTAACTTACAGCCTTTATTTGATATATTAAAAGGAGATCCAAATCCAAAATCCCCTCGATCCTTGACTCCAGAAGCTCTGGATGCCCTTACTGAAGTAGAAACAGCAATTGCTAATCAATTTGTGACATATATAGATTATAACAAATCTTTAACCTTTATAACCTTTAATACGAAGTTAACCCCTACAGGCCTTTTCTGACAGGATAATCCTATCATGTGAGTTCATCTCCACTCTTCCCCCAAAAGAATCTTAGTACCGTATTATGATGCTCTTACTGATCTAATTATCCTGAAAAGAAAACAGAGTGGAAAATATTTTGGGTTTGAACCATCAACGATAATTCAACCTTACACCCGAGATCAAATTACTTGGCTCTTACAGAACAGTGACTCTTGGCTTCTCGCATTAGCTTCTTTTGCAGGAATCTGGATAATCATTATCCACCCAATAAGTTTATTCAATTTAGTAGATTGCATGCCTTTGTTTTTCCACGTGTTGTCAGCAAAGAACCATTGAACGACGCCTTAGTAGTATTCACTGATGGATCTTCTTCAGGAATTGCTGCTTATACTTTTAAAGATACAATAATAAAGTTTAAAACTAAATATAGTTCAGCACAATTAGTTGAATTACAGGCTATAATTGCTGTTCTGTGTGCCTTCCCAAAACAACCTATCAATATATATACTGATAGTGCTTATGTAGCTCATTCGGTGCCTCTTTTAGAGACGGTTGCCCAGATTAAATCAAGTCAAAAACTGCCATGTTATTTTTACAATGTCAACAAATCATTCGACGAAAGACACATCCTTTCTTTTTGGGTCATGTCAGAGCTCATTCTGGTCTTCCAGGACCATTGGCCAAGGGTAATGCCATAGCTGACATGGCTACCAAACTGGTCACGACTGTGATGGTGAATAATTTACAACGAACACAAAGTACTCATGCCTTACATCATTGTAATGCTCAGACTTTAAGACTTTTACATAAAATCACCAAAAAACAAGCTCGCCAAATTGTTAAGAGTTGTACTACCTGTATTCAACATTTACCTGTACCTCACCTTGGTGTAAACCCAAGAGGTCTTCTACCTAATGTGTTATGGCAGATGGATGTTACCCATTATAATGACTTTGGTACTATGAAATATGTTCATGTCTGTATTGATACTTTCAGTGGCTTTCTTATGGGCTCACTTCAATCCGGAGAAGCTGTTAAACATGTTAAGGCACACCTTTTACACTGTTTTGCCCTAGCAGGCATACCCTCACAAATCAAAACAGATAATGGCCCCGGATATACTTCCAAGGCTTTTCAAGATTTCTGTAATACTTTACGCATTCAGCATACCACAGGTATCCCCTATAACCCTCAAGGCCAAGGCATGGTAGAACGTGCTCATCTATCCATTAAGGTTACCATTGAAAAAATAAAAAAGGGAGATTGGTACCCTACCAAGGGTACCCCCAGAAACATACTAAATCATGCCCTTTTTATTTTAAATTTTTTAAATTTAGACGCTCAAGGAAAATCTGCAGCTGATCGATTCTGGCATTCAACAACAAATACAAATTTTGCCATGGTCAGATGGAAAGATCCTCTTGACAATTCCTGGCATGGTCCAGATCCAGTGTTAATCTGGGGACGAGGATCAGTTTGCGTGTTTGCGCGTGAATATGATGCTGCACGATGGCTACCTGAACGTCTTGTGAGACAAATGGATAATTAATAAACCAGGGAAAAAGTGTCTCCTGAGAAGCCCCTCTTCTCTTTTCTACAGAATGCTCGTCGTCAAGATGTTGGCCTTATTCCTGATGCTATATAGACGACTGACAGAAACAGAAGCAGGTTTTGGCGACCCGTCGGATGTTCGCAAGATATTGCAAGAACGGTATGGACGACCCTGTCAATGCTTAGGGGGATATAGCCTTCCTAAGTTAGGTCAATATATCACCACGATAAATTGCGGAGGTCATAAAGCATACCTCCTAGCCGATAACCGATGGGTATGTAGTCCCAGTCCTAAAGTAGATGCAACTCACCCGAGCCTCTTATGTAGCTACTGCAAACAGGTGCATATCGCAGTACATAGCTCCTGCTATATTCAATACAAACTGTGCCGATTTGGCAGTGAAACTGTTTTCAGTGCTACCTTAGCGCGCGGCCCTACTAAAGAGATAAAGGGCCCGGGAGGATTGGTTATAGCAGGATGTCCTGGCAAAGAGAGAGATCAAATATGCTGGCGAATGAAAGCTCCCATACATGTGTCAGATGGAGGAGGACCACAGGATTTGTATCGAGAAGAGACAATAAAGGGTCAGATAAAAAGGCTCCGACAAGAACTCCCGCCTGAACTAAAATATCACCCTATAGCACTACCAAAGGTGAGAGGAAAATTGCAACTTGATCCACAGACTTTAGATATTTTAAATGCTACCTATAGGTTGCTGAACGATACCCAACCAGACTTAGCTAAGGACTGCTGGCTCTGCTTGCATCAGGGAGTCCTCGTCCTGTTGCTATGCCCTATTTCAGCCACACCAACATAAGCCTCTATACTAATCGCTTGACATGTATACCTACTCTTCCCATTACTGTATCCTTGATACTGAATGCTGATAATTGCACATCTGTTTTTAAATCAGGAAAGAATAATGGTTATGATATAGACGTAGGGATCATAGGAAATGAATGTGCCACGGTAATAAGCATCACTGACGCCTTGTGTGCAACCAATGGTGCAGTCTTTGTGTCTTGGAATAGTCTTGCATATACGTATTTGCATCGAAATTGGACGGGACAATGTTTATTGACCTATCTCCTTCCAGATGTAGATATAATCACAGGAGGTCAGGAAGTTCCTATCCCTAGTATTGATCACTTTCTCTATAGACCAAAGCGCAGTATTGTTTGCCCCTTTGTTAGCAGTTTTGGGTATTACAACTGCAGTAGCCACAGGGTCAGCAGGTATGGGCATCTCTCTTACTCGATATGCCAAGCTGTCCCAACAACTAATTTCCGATGTGCAAGCTATATCAGAAACTATACAAGATATCCAAGACCAGGTTGACTCCTTAGCGGAGGTGGTATTGCAGAATAGAAGAGGTCTAGACTTAGTAACTGCAGAGCAGGGAGGTATCTGTTTGGCTCTACAGGAGAAATGCTGTTTCTATGTCAATAAGTCTGGCATAGTCAGAGACAAGGTGAAACAACTACAAGAAGAACTTGAGCAACGAAGACGTGACCTCGCTGCCAACCCCTTCCTGACGGGATGGAATGGACTGTTGCCTTACCTTATGCCCTTACTTGGACCTTTGATCACCCTACTTCTTCTATTTGCTTTTGGACCCATGCTGTTTAATAAACATAGCATTCATTAAGCAACACATTGAGGCTATTTTGGCAAAGCCAATTCAGGTCCATTATCATCGCCTTGAGATGGCAGAACAAGGTGAAGCATCTCTTTCTACTAGTGGAGAGCAATCACCTGCCAGTGAGCTGAACTGGTCAGCCAGAGACGGGTAAGAGGACATCATTGCAGAGCAAACCTAAGACAGGAGGGCTGCCATGGCTGCTGCCTTATCCCATGACGGGTAATGCCTGCTAATGTTGTGTCCCGACCTAAGACAGGCGCAGTTCGAGGGGTTTCTCTTGGCTTTGAATAAAAGGGGACCTGTCCGGGACCGCGGGTCGGCCCGGCCACATCCTATAGCTTTGCCTGTCCAGGACCGCAGGTCGGCCCGGCCGCATCCTAAGCCTCCCAAGCATGAATGCTACAATGTAACATTTGAGATAGCGCTTGGCGGGGCTCCCAGCATGAGAATATCATCATCCTGACTGGGACTGCGAGAACCTTAACCACGCCTCACGACCTGCAGTTTGAGAACATCGCCACAGGCTGCCAAAGACGGGGCCTCGCGGGAGCAGGAGGCGCGGTCTTGCGCGGTCTGGGACGTGTGCTCATTGCCGTGATTGGCTGAGTGAAGTTTCCGTGCTCGTGATCAGTACATGCTCCTCATAGACTCTTACCATTATGTAATCTCGTGCATAGTTGACCTTTAACATGATTGGTCTATTGTTGGGCTCTTCCGCCTTTTGTACAGTATAAATATTGCTCACTTTCAACAATAAAACGAGACTTGATCAGACTCCTGTCTTGTCTCCATTTCTCGTGTCTCTTGTCCTCTTCATTCCCACTCCCCCCCTTTAGGGTCTGCGTTGAGGAATCCTAGGTCTTCGCTGACGAATCCTGCGGGTCGGGACAACAAGGTCGATTTCTGAGCTTGTGATTGGCTTCTTCAAAGTTTCTCTTTCTTCCTGGTTCAGTCTTGGGAGATTAATCTTCCCCAAGAAACTGTCCATTTCTTCCAGGTTGTCCAGTGTGTTGCCATAGAGTTGTTCATAATAGTCCCTTATAATCCTTTGGATTTCTGCATTATCTGTTGTAATCTCTCCTTTTTATTTTTGATTTTGTTGATCTGGTTCTTCTCTCTCTTTTTCTTGATGAGTCTGACCAGTGGTGTGTCGATTTTATTTACCTTTTCGAAGAACCAGCTTTTTGTTTTATTTATCTTTACTATTGTTTCTTTCGTTTCTTTATCACTTATTTCTGCTCTGATCTATGATTTCCCTTCTTCTGCTGGCTTTGGGGTGCTTTTGCTGCCTTATCCCATGACGGGTAATGCCTGCTAATGTTGTGTCCCGACCTAAGACAGGCGCAGTTCGAGGGGTTTCTCTTGGCTTTGAATAAAAGGGGGGACCTGTCCGGGACCGCGGGTCGGCCCGGCCACATCCTATAGCTTTGCCTGTCCAGGACCGCAGGTCGGCCCGGCCGCATCCTAAGCCTCCCAAGCATGAATGCTACAATGTAACATTTGAGATAGCGCTTGGCGGAGCTCCCAGCATGAGAATATCATCATCCTGACTGGGACTGTGAGAACCTTAACCACGCCTTACGACCTTCAGTTTGAGAACATCGCCACAGGCTTCCAAAGATGGCGCCTAGCGGGAGCAGGAGGGGCGCGGTCTTGCGCTGTCTGGGACGTGTGCTCATTGCCGTGATTGGCTGAGTGAAGTTTCCGTGCTCGTGATCAGTACATGCTCCTCATAGACTCTTACCATTATGTAATCTCGTGCATAGTTGACCTTTAACATGATTGGTCTATTGTTGGGCTCTTCCGCCTTTTGTACAGTATAAATATTGCTCACTTTCAACAATAAAACGAGACTTGATCAGACTCCTGTCTTGTCTCCATTTCTCGTGTCTCTTGTCCTCTTCATTCCCACTCCCCCCCTTTAGGGTCTGCGTTGAGGAATCCTAGGTCTTCGCTGACGAATCCTGCGGGTCGGGACAACAAGGTCGATTTCTGAGCTTGTGATTGGCTTCTTCAAAGTTTCTCTTTCTTCCTGGTTCAGTCTTGGGAGATTAATCTTCCCCAAGAAACTGTCCATTTCTTCCAGGTTGTCCAGTGTGTTGCCATAGAGTTGTTCATAATAGTCCCTTATAATCCTTTGGATTTCTGCATTATCTGTTGTAATCTCTCCTTTTTATTTTTGATTTTGTTGATCTGGTTCTTCTCTCTCTTTTTCTTGATGAGTCTGACCAGTGGTGTGTCGATTTTATTTACCTTTTCGAAGAACCAGCTTTTTGTTTTATTTATCTTTACTATTGTTTCTTTCGTTTCTTTATCACTTATTTCTGCTCTGATCTATGATTTCCCTTCTTCTGCTGGCTTTGGGGTGTTTTTGTTCTTCTTTCTCCAATTGTTTTAAGAGTAAGTTTAGGTCATCTGTTTGAGATTTTCCTAGTTTCTTGAGGGAGGATTGAATTGCTATGAACTTCCCTCTTAGAACTGCTTTTGCAGTATCCCATAGGTTTTGCACAGTCGTGTGTTCATTGCCATTTTCTTCTAGGAATTGTTTTATTTCTCCTTTGATTTGCTCAGTAATCAGTTGTTTTTTTAGGTATGTGTTGTTTAATCTCCATGTGTTTGTGTTTGTAGCAGTTTTTTTCCTGTAGTTGATCTCTAGTCTCACTGCATTGTGGTCCGAGAAGATGGTTGATATAATTTCAGTTTTCTTGAATTAACTGAGGTTTGATTTGTGGCCCAAGATGTGGTCTATCCTGGAGAATGTTCCGTGAGCACTTGAGAAGAAAGTGTATTCTTCTGCTTTAGGATGGAAAGTCCTTAAGATATCAGTGAGGTCCATTTCTTCTAGTGTGGCATTTAAGGCTTGTGTTTCTTTATTAATTTTCTGTTTGGATGATCTGTCCATTGGTGTGAGAGGAGTGTAGGAGTCTCCTACTGTAATTGTGTTAGTGTCGATGTCTTCTTCTATGTCTGAAAGTGTTTGTCTTATGTATTGGGGTGCTCCTGTGTTGGCTGCATAGCTATTTATGATTGTTATGTCTTCTTCTTGGATCGATCCCTTGATCGTTATGTAGTGTCCTGCCTTGTCTCTTCGAATCTTCTTTATTTTGAGGTCTATTTTATCTGATATGAGGATTGCTACTCCAGCTTTCGTTTGATTTCCATTTGCATGGAATATCTTTTTCCAGCCTCTCACTTTCAGTCTATGAGTGTCTCTAGGTCTGAAGTGAGTTTCCTGGAGACAGCATATGTATGGGTTGTGTTTTTGAATCCATTCAGCCACTCTGTGTCTTTTGGTTGGGGCATTTAGTCCATTTACATTCAAAGTAATTATTGATACAAATGATCCTATTGTCATCTTCGTAGATGTTATGATAGATTTGTTTTGTGAATGTTCTCCTTTTATACTTGTTGTCTATATAAGTCCCTTTAACACTTGTTGTAAGGCTAGTTTGGTGTGGCTAAATTCTTTTAATTTTTGCTTATCTGTAAAACTTTTGATTTCTGCATCCAATTTGAAGGAGATCCTTGCAGGGTAGAGGATTCTTGGTTGCAGATTATTCTCTTTCAGCCGTTTAAATGTGTCCTGCCATTCCCTTCTGGCCTGCAGAGTTTCTGTTGAAAGATCAGCTGTTAAACGTATGGGCTTTCCTTTGTATGTCACTAGTTGCTTTTCCCTTGCTGCTTTGAGAATTCTGTTCTTGTGTTTAATTTGTGTTAGCTTTATTAATATGTGTCTTGGTGTGTTTCTTCTCAGGTTTACTCTGTATGGTACTCTTTGCACTTCTTGGACTTTATTGACTATTTCTTTTGCCATGTTGGGGAAATTTTCAACTATAATCTCTTCAAAATTTTTTCATAGCCATTCTTTTTTTCTTCTTCTTCTGGAACCCCCATAGTTTGAATGTTGGTGCGTTTGATATTATCCCAGAGGTCTCTGAGACTGTCCTCTGCTCTTTTCATTCTTTGAGCTAGAGTCTGTTTTTCAGCAGTTACTTCCTCCATTCTATCTTCCAGCTCACTTATCCGGTCTTCTGTCTCAGATACTCTAGTCTTGATTCCTTCTACAGTGTTTTTCAGTTCAGCAATTGAGTTGTTTGTCTCTGTTACTTTTTCTGTAAGTTCTTGTATTTCTTTATTCAGCATGTTAGTTGTGTCTTGCAATTTCTCTAACATTCTGTTTTCAGTGTCTTTGATCATCTTTACTATCGTTCTTCTGAAATCACTTTCAGAAAGTTTGTCCAAATTCTCTTCATTGATTTGATCTTGTGTGTTTGTGGATTGTTGCTTCACTTGTGTGGTATTTCTCTGCCGTTTCATTGTTATTATTAATTTTTTAACTGACTCTGTTTGGTATTTCCTTTTCCCAGACCTTGAGTTACATCTGTTGGTGTTTGTTGTTTGGAGGGGACTTTTTTGGTATTTCCTTTGGTGATTCAGACTTGGCTAGTTTGGTGGTGGCTAAATTCTTTTAATTTTTGGCTTTTATCTTTTTATATAAGTCCCTTTAACACTTGTTGTAAGGCTAGTTTGGTGTGGCTAAATTCTTTTAATTTTTGCTTATCTGTAAAACTTTTGATTTCTGCATCCAATTTGAAGGAGATCCTTGCAGGGTAGAGGATTCTTGGTTGCAGATTATTCTCTTTCAGCCGTTTAAATGTGTCCTGCCATTCCCTTCTGGCCTGCAGAGTTTCTGTTGAAAGATCAGCTGTTAAACGTATGGGCTTTCCTTTGTATGTCACTAGTTGCTTTTCCCTTGCTGCTTTGAGAATTCTGTTCTTGTGTTTAATTTGTGTTAGCTTTATTAATATGTGTCTTGGTGTGTTTCTTCTCAGGTTTACTCTGTATGGTACTCTTTGCACTTCTTGGACTTTATTGACTATTTCTTTTGCCATGTTGGGGAAATTTTCAACTATAATCTCTTCAAAATTTTTTCATAGCCATTCTTTTTTTCTTCTTCTTCTGGAACCCCCATAGTTTGAATGTTGGTGCGTTTGATATTATCCCAGAGGTCTCTGAGACTGTCCTCTGCTCTTTTCATTCTTTGAGCTAGAGTCTGTTTTTCAGCAGTTACTTCCTCCATTCTATCTTCCAGCTCACTTATCCGGTCTTCTGTCTCAGATACTCTAGTCTTGATTCCTTCTACAGTGTTTTTCAGTTCAGCAATTGAGTTGTTTGTCTCTGTTACTTTTTCTGTAAGTTCTTGTATTTCTTTATTCAGCATGTTAGTTGTGTCTTGCAATTTCTCTAACATTCTGTTTTCAGTGTCTTTGATCATCTTTACTATCGTTCTTCTGAAATCACTTTCAGAAAGTTTGTCCAAATTCTCTTCATTGATTTGATCTTGTGTGTTTGTGGATTGTTGCTTCACTTGTGTGGTATTTCTCTGCCGTTTCATTGTTATTATTAATTTTTTAACTGACTCTGTTTGGTATTTCCTTTTCCCAGACCTTGAGTTACATCTGTTGGTGTTTGTTGTTTGGAGGGGACTTCTTATTCTGGGTGATGCTGGTGATGCCGGTGGTTGGGTGATGTCAGGACTTGCATACAAGTGATTACCTTTGTTGGTGTTCTCACTTGTATACTGCTCTCGAGTGTTAGGTGTTCTCTATTATCATAGTGTTTTGGAGTTAGTGCTCCCTCCATAAAGCCCCGGAGCTTGTTGCCTGACCAGGGAATGAAGATTTTATGGCGTCTTGATGCGGCTTCTCCTTTGTTCTTCGATGTGGGGTATCCTCTCCGTGATCAGAATCAACCGCTTCCTGTTGATGGTTTTTGAGGAACTCATTGCAGTTCAGGCAATTTTGCAGGAGAGATCAGTGCACGTCCTCAAGATTGCTTTTTTGAACTGGAGGCATATAATGAGTCTCAGAAGTATGAAGACTCTATTTCTCGTGCCCCCATTTCCAAGATTTTGCTTGTTGTATTGGGTCTTTAGGTGTGCCTAAGGTGCTGAATTATGTGAAATTTGATTAATTTTATTGCCTTAATAATGCGCTGTGTAGTTTGGGGAGAAGGGTATGGAGAAAGTCTTATAAAGTAAATTAAAAGCCAACTTTCATGCTTGATCACACGTAAAAGTGGAATAATTCAATAAATAAGACGTTTGCTTTATTAGAGGTCAGTGTTCCCATGCTGGTTATTAAATTTTTTAGTATTTTAATAAGGGTACTTTCCTCCCAACCTAGTTTTTTCATCTCTCGGGTACTGCTTTAAAGTTATAGTTCATGGAGAACATGAGGCTCAGTGAAATAAGCCAGACACAGAAAGACAAATACTGTATAATATCACTTATATGTGGAGTCTAAAAATGAGTTGTATTCATAGAAGCATAATGGGATGCTTGTTGCTGGAGGGTTGGGGAAATGAGGGGATGTTGATCAAAGAGTACATAGTTTTAGTCAAGTAAGATGAGCAAGTTCTGGAAATCTAAGCATAATGACTATAGTTAATGATATTGTTATGTACTTGAAGATTGCTAAGAGAGTAAGTCTAACATGTTCTCATTGCACACTCATATACACACACATACCTTACACACAAAATGGTAACTGTGAGCCGTTTCATTGTTATTATTAATTTTTTAACTGACTCTGTTTGGTATTTCCTTTTCCCAGACCTTGAGTTACATCTGTTGGTGTTTGTTGTTTGGAGGGGACTTCTTATTCTGGGTGATGCTGGTGATGCCGGTGGTTGGGTGATGTCAGGACTTGCATACAAGTGATTACCTTTGTTGGTGTTCTCACTTGTATACTGCTCTCGAGTGTTAGGTGTTCTCTATTATCATAGTGTTTTGGAGTTAGTGCTCCCTCCATAAAGCCCCGGAGCTTGTTGCCTGACCAGGGAATGAAGATTTTATGGCGTCTTGATGCGGCTTCTCCTTTGTTCTTCGATGTGGGGTATCCTCTCCGTGATCAGAATCAACCGCTTCCTGTTGATGGTTTTTGAGGAACTCATTGCAGTTCAGGCAATTTTGCAGGAGAGATCAGTGCACGTCCTCAAGATTGCTTTTTTGAACTGGAGGCATATAATGAGTCTCAGAAGTATGAAGACTCTATTTCTCGTGCCCCCATTTCCAAGATTTTGCTTGTTGTATTGGGTCTTTAGGTGTGCCTAAGGTGCTGAATTATGTGAAATTTGATTAATTTTATTGCCTTAATAATGCGCTGTGTAGTTTGGGGAGAAGGGTATGGAGAAAGTCTTATAAAGTAAATTAAAAGCCAACTTTCATGCTTGATCACACGTAAAAGTGGAATAATTCAATAAATAAGACGTTTGCTTTATTAGAGGTCAGTGTTCCCATGCTGGTTATTAAATTTTTTAGTATTTTAATAAGGGTACTTTCCTCCCAACCTAGTTTTTTCATCTCTCGGGTACTGCTTTAAAGTTATAGTTCATGGAGAACATGAGGCTCAGTGAAATAAGCCAGACACAGAAAGACAAATACTGTATAATATCACTTATATGTGGAGTCTAAAAATGAGTTGTATTCATAGAAGCATAATGGGATGCTTGTTGCTGGAGGGTTGGGGAAATGAGGGGATGTTGATCAAAGAGTACATAGTTTTAGTCAAGTAAGATGAGCAAGTTCTGGAAATCTAAGCATAATGACTATAGTTAATGATATTGTTATGTACTTGAAGATTGCTAAGAGAGTAAGTCTAACATGTTCTCATTGCACACTCATATACACACACATACCTTACACACAAAATGGTAACTGTGAGATAATGAATATGTTAATTAGATGATGCATATGTTCATTAGCTTGTGGTAATCATTTCACAATGTATACATATATCAAAACATCATGCCATGCACCATATATATATACATATATATATATATATACACACACATATGATATTTTTTGTAAATTATACCTCAGTAAAGTTGGGAAAAAATAAAGTTCAAATATGGTATCACCTAACTTAACAATCAAAGCTACATTCATTCAACATTACAGATTTTATACTCTTTCTAGAAAAGCAAATTGAACTATAAAAGCACATGAGTTTAAAATTTATTTTTAATTTTATAGTTGTACATGAATAACTTATTATAAAAACCACTAACAAGATAAAATAAAGGTTTACACTGATATACCTTTTTCCTAATTTTATTTCTCTGTCCAGACTTAAAAAATACGTTTGTAGTTTATTCTTATAAAACGTTTTCAGTCCATTTATGATTATGGATCCTATCAAACTATGTATACTTGCTTAGTTCATGTTATTCTTTACTAGTATGATGTTATGTATACACATTATTTTGTAACTTTCTTTTATCACACAATATGTCTTGAATGTGTTGTCATGTGATCCCACATAGGTTCAGCTCATTCATCTTATGCATTTTATAGCATTGATATAACACTTTATTTAGCTGTTTTTTCCATGGATGAACATTTTGGTTATTTTACATTTTTTTACATTATAAGCAAGGTTTTTTACATTATCAGCCCATTTGTGTAATTTCTTATTCATGTGTAAAGCCACTGCTTTGAGAGTGATTCCTTTAATTGGAATTATTGGGTCGAAGAGTAGACACTTTTACAAAAGGTAAAAGACATTTCTAAAATGATAATGAATTTTGTTGAATTTTTTTCTGATTAAGAATAAGCAGATACATTAAAAAAATACAACAATAAAGGGACTTGGATACATCGTAAGAGTGGATTCCAAGGTTTAGCTAGTGTCTAAAATTTTTTTAAGTTAGACTATTTTGTAGAGGAGTTTTTGGTTTGCAGCAAAATCAGGAAGAAAGTATAGAGTTTCTATGTATCCCCTGCCACTACTCAAACACAACCTTCTACAAAGTCAACGTATCCCACCAAAGCGGTGCCTTTGTTGCAGTCAGTGAAACTACAGTGACACATCATTGTCCCTCAAAAGTTTACCTTAGGGTTCCCTCTTGGTGCTGCACTTTCTGTGGTTATGACAAATGTATAAAAGGATGCATCTACCTTGACAGTATCATATGCAGCAGTTTCACTGTCCTAAAAATCATCTGTGCCCCACATATTCATCCTTCCCTTTCTCCTCCCTAATTCCTGGCAAAGCTGGATCTTTTTACTACTAATATTTCCATAGGTTTGCTCTTTCCAAATGTCATGTAGTTGGAATCATAGTATGTAGGATTTTCAGATTGTTTTCTTTCGTTTAGTGATATTCATAACATTGTTTCGTGTCTGTGTGGCTTGGGCTCGTTTCTTTTAGCACTGAATATTGTCTGGATGTACCACAGCTTATCCAGACATCAACTGAAAAACATGTTGGTTGCTTTCAAGTCTTAGCATTTCTAAATAAAACTTCCCTAAACCTAATATGCAGGGTTTTATGTAGACATAAGTTTTTGACTCATTTGGATAAATACCAAGGAACAAGTGCAGACCCATGTTGTAAAAGTATGTTTAGTTTTACCAGAAGTTGCTGAATGGTCTTTCAAAGTGGCTGTACCATTCTGTGTTCCCATCAACAACTAGTAAGAGTTCCTGTTGCTCCACATCCTAGCCATCATTTGGTAGGGTTAGTGTCTTGGATTTTGGCCATTCTATTACATATGTAGGGGTATCTTATGTTTTAATTTTCAGTTAGTTAAAGATATGTGATGCTTTCCATCTTTATATATGCTTATTTACTATCAGTATCAATCTTTTTTAATGAGGCATCTGTTCAGATCTTTGGTCAATTTTAAAATCAGGTTGTTCATTTTATTGTTGCATTTTAAGGATTCTTCGTACATTAACAATAAAGGGACTTGGAAGAGTGGATTCCAAGGTTTAGCTAGTGTCTAAAATTTTTTTAAGTTAGACTATTTTGTAGAGGAGTTTTTGGTTTGCAGCAAAATCAGGAAGAAAGTATAGAGTTTCTATGTATCCCCTGCCACTACTCAAACACAACCTTCTACAAAGTCAACGTATCCCACCAAAGCGGTGCCTTTGTTGCAGTCAGTGAAACTACAGTGACACATCATTGTCCCTCAAAAGTTTACCTTAGGGTTCCCTCTTGGTGCTGCACTTTCTGTGGTTATGACAAATGTATAAAAGGATGCATCTACCTTGACAGTATCATATGCAGCAGTTTCACTGTCCTAAAAATCATCTGTGCCCCACATATTCATCCTTCCCTTTCTCCTCCCTAATTCCTGGCAAAGCTGGATCTTTTTACTACTAATATTTCCATAGGTTTGCTCTTTCCAAATGTCATGTAGTTGGAATCATAGTATGTAGGATTTTCAGATTGTTTTCTTTCGTTTAGTGATATTCATAACATTGTTTCGTGTCTGTGTGGCTTGGGCTCGTTTCTTTTTAGCACTGAATATTGTCTGGATGTACCACAGCTTATCCAGACATCAACTGAAAAACATGTTGGTTGCTTTCAAGTCTTAGCATTTCTAAATAAAACTTCCCTAAACCTAATATGCAGGGTTTTATGTAGACATAAGTTTTTGACTCATTTGGATAAATACCAAGGAACAAGTGCAGACCCATGTTGTAAAAGTATGTTTAGTTTTACCAGAAGTTGCTGAATGGTCTTTCAAAGTGGCTGTACCATTCTGTGTTCCCATCAACAACTAGTAAGAGTTCCTGTTGCTCCACATCCTAGCCATCATTTGGTAGGGTTAGTGTCTTGGATTTTGGCCATTCTATTACATATGTAGGGGTATCTTATGTTTTAATTTTCAGTTAGTTAAAGATATGTGATGCTTTCCATCTTTATATATGCTTATTTACTATCAGTATCAATCTTTTTTAATGAGGCATCTGTTCAGATCTTTGGTCAATTTTAAAATCAGGTTGTTCATTTTATTGTTGCATTTTAAGGATTCTTCGTACATTTTGATCAATAACCTTTTATCAAAATTACTTTTTGCAAATGTTTTCTCCCAGTCTGGCTTGTCTTCACATCCTTTTGGGCTTTTTAACTTAAAATAATAAGTTTTTGTTCATCTGAAAGCCTGTTAAGCAATGTAAGGATAAATGTAACCCACAGCTTTTTAGGATATTGATATTGAACTTAGAGGATGGCATGGACTTACCTAAACCCTTTGCCATCTTCCTGAGTCATTTAAATACTAATAGCAACATGAAGTGCTTTTGTTCCAGCTGCAAATGAATTGCAACGTGAGACCATGCGTTTAGTCTGAGAGTACTAACTTTGTGAGATCTGAGGTGATTTAATCCATGGTAAAATGTGCTTAGCTTCTAATTTAAGGAAAATAATTAAAACAAACCAGAGGTGTTCACACTTAGATCTGATGGATTTAGAAGTTTCCCTATGGAGATTAGTTATGCTTTAATGAAGAATTAGTTTAAGCTTGGTGGATTAAGTTGCTAAAATTTATCTCCATAGTAATTTAGCAAGGGAAAAATTAAGATGTTGGCCATGGTTGTTATAAATTTGGTTGGAGCTGAAGGTTTGTGTAAACATCTTTGAGAAGAGTGGTACTCTTTCCAGTTGATGATTTTGGCACTAAATACCAAATTTACACATAGTGGGTCTCTACTCAAAAGTACTTTTTGCTTATGGGTTATACATATCATTGTAAATGAACCAAACTCAAATTATACCCCATAGTGGGTTCTCTTTTCCCATGTTGTAAAAGTATGTTTAGTTTTACCAGAAGTTGCTGAATGGTCTTTCAAAGTGGCTGTACCATTCTGTGTTCCCATCAACAACTAGTAAGAGTTCCTGTTGCTCCACATCCTAGCCATCATTTGGTAGGGTTAGTGTCTTGGATTTTGGCCATTCTATTACATATGTAGGGGTATCTTATGTTTTAATTTTCAGTTAGTTAAAGATATGTGATGCTTTCCATCTTTATATATGCTTATTTACTATCAGTATCAATCTTTTTTAATGAGGCATCTGTTCAGATCTTTGGTCAATTTTAAAATCAGGTTGTTCATTTTATTGTTGCATTTTAAGGATTCTTCGTACATTTTGATCAATAACCTTTTATCAAAATTACTTTTTGCAAATGTTTTCTCCCAGTCTGGCTTGTCTTCACATCCTTTTGGGCTTTTTAACTTAAAATAATAAGTTTTTGTTCATCTGAAAGCCTGTTAAGCAATGTAAGGATAAATGTAACCCACAGCTTTTTAGGATATTGATATTGAACTTAGAGGATGGCATGGACTTACCTAAACCCTTTGCCATCTTCCTGAGTCATTTAAATACTAATAGCAACATGAAGTGCTTTTGTTCCAGCTGCAAATGAATTGCAACGTGAGACCATGCGTTTAGTCTGAGAGTACTAACTTTGTGAGATCTGAGGTGATTTAATCCATGGTAAAATGTGCTTAGCTTCTAATTTAAGGAAAATAATTAAAACAAACCAGAGGTGTTCACACTTAGATCTGATGGATTTAGAAGTTTCCCTATGGAGATTAGTTATGCTTTAATGAAGAATTAGTTTAAGCTTGGTGGATTAAGTTGCTAAAATTTATCTCCATAGTAATTTAGCAAGGGAAAAATTAAGATGTTGGCCATGGTTGTTATAAATTTGGTTGGAGCTGAAGGTTTGTGTAAACATCTTTGAGAAGAGTGGTACTCTTTCCAGTTGATGATTTTGGCACTAAATACCAAATTTACACATAGTGGGTCTCTACTCAAAAGTACTTTTTGCTTATGGGTTATACATATCATTGTAAATGAACCAAACTCATAATTCCTTTTGTGTGTTCATTGACTATATTTTCCTGCATTCATTTTACTGTGCCTCTTATGTTCTAAGAACCAGTTTAAGTTTTGAGGGGAGCAAAAGTGTACATAATGTGAATTCAGGCTTTAAGAAGTTTTTCAGATGATTAGAAGAAAGAGAAATGTAAGTGAAAGTGTTTAACTTTGATTTGAGACTCAGAAGACTGAGGGTTCGAGTCCCTTTGTGGTCGCCATCTGAGTGTTCAACCTTGATCTGAGACTTAAACCCTGGGCCCAGACCTAATCAAACCCTACTTGGAACTTGAACCCACATGGCTGGGACTCGAACCCAGTCAAAGCCCTGTTTTGAGACTTGAACCCAAGCAGCCGGGACTCCAACCCAGCCAGAATCCTGGTAATTAAAATCACTCACCCAATGTCTGGACCCACTGAGGCTCAGGTTCTTTAGGTCTCTTTGCAGAGAAGAATTCAGCAAGAGACAAAGTGATAGGTAAGAAATGGATTTATTCAGATTTAGAGAAAGCACACTCCACAGACAGAGGGTGGGCCGTGGTAGAACAAATTCAGCGGCCCCCAAAACATGGCGTTCTTAGCTTTTATAGGCTGGGTAATTCCATATGCTAATGAGTGGGAGAACTATTCCAGCTTTAAGGGAAGGGGTGGAACTATCATGGCGCCTCTGGGTGTGTCATTCTTTTAAAAAACTGTGCCCTGCCCCTTTCCCTATCCCTTACATTAGGAAATTTCTGTTATCCAAAGAGAGTCCATTTTTTCCTGAAAGATGTAAAAGAAAAATTCCAAGTTTTAGGGTTTTTGTTTTAGCTTTACATTGTACATTTATGAAAGTGTTCAACCTCAATTTGAGACTTAAACCCAGAGCCCAGACATAATCAAACCTGTTTGGGACTTGAACCCTCACGGCCGGGACTTGAACCCAGCCTAGACCCTGCTTGGGACTTCGGCCCAGACTTGAACCCAGCCTAGACCCTGCTTGGGACTTCAGTCGGGACTCGAACCCAGCCTAGACCCTGCTTGGAACTTGAACCCACGCGGCCGGGACTCGAACCCAGCCTAAACCCTGGTAATTAAAATCGCTCACCCAATGTCTGAACCCACTGAGGTTCAGGTTCTTCTGTCTCTTTGCAGAGAAGAATTCAGCAAGAGACAAAGTGATAGGTAAGAAATGGATTTATTCAGATTTAGAGAAAGCACACTCCACAGACAGAGGGTGGGCCGTGGTAGAACAAATTCAGCGGCCCCCAAAACATGGCGTTCTTAGCTTTTATAGGCTGGGTAATTCCATATGCTAATGAGTGGGAGAACTATTCCAGCTTTAAGGGAAGGGGTGGAACTATCATGGCGCCTCTGGGTGTGTCATTCTTTTAAAAAACTGTGCCCTGCCCCTTTCCCTATCCCTTACATTAGGAAATTTCTGTTATCCAAAGAGAGTCCATTTTTTCCTGAAAGATGTAAAAGAAAAATTCCAAGTTTTAGGGTTTTTGTTTTAGCTTTACATTGTACATTTATGAAAGTGTTCAACCTCAATTTGAGACTTAAACCCAGAGCCCAGACATAATCAAACCTGTTTGGGACTTGAACCCTCACGGCCGGGACTTGAACCCAGCCTAGACCCTGCTTGGGACTTCGGCCCAGACTTGAACCCAGCCTAGACCCTGCTTGGGACTTCAGTCGGGACTCGAACCCAGCCTAGACCCTGCTTGGAACTTGAACCCACGCGGCCGGGACTCGAACCCAGCCTAAACCCTGGTAATTAAAATCGCTCACCCAATGTCTGAACCCACTGAGGTTCAGGTTCTTCTTGTCTCTTTGCAGAGAAGAATTCAGCGAGAGACAAAGTGATAGGTAAGAAATGGATTTATTCAGATTCAGAGAAAGCGCACTCCACAGAGAGAGTGTGGGCCATGGCAGAGCAAATCCAGTGGCCCCGAAAGGATGGCGTTCTTAGCTTTTATAGGCTGGGTAATTCCATATGCTAATGAGTGGGAGGGTTATTCCAGCTCTTTTAGGGAGGGGTAGAACTGTCATGGCGCCTCTGGGTGTGTCATTTAGCTTGCTGACTGAGGATCGAGGTCAGGTTTGCCATCTTGGACCCATTTGATTCTAATGGGTTTATGCTGTGTCCTTGGGCTGTCATTCTTTTCAAAAATTGTGCCCTGCCCCTTTCTCTCCTAACCCTTACATTTAGGTCCATGATTGATTTTGAATTTTTTTTTTTAAGTTGTAAAACCTAGTCCATATTCATTTCCTTTTCTTTCCGTTTAAATTATTCTTTGATCATACCCTGTGACATGCCAAATCTTAGTTGCCTAGCCAGGTATGGAAACCAGCCCCCTTCAGTCGAGGCTTGGAGTCTTAACTGCTAGACAGGCAGGGAAGTCTAAAAAATTCCAGTTGTTTTTTTTTTTTTAAATTACTTTCTAAATGTACAATTTGACTTCTTTACAGTGTCCTGTAACTTGGAGGAACAGTGAAACTGTGATTATCAATTTAACTGGGTGTGGCTGTGAGGGTGTTTCTGGATGAGATTAGCATTTCGGTCAGCAGACCCTGTAAAGGAGATTGCCCACTCCAGTGCAGGTAGGCCTCATCTGGTTTGCTAAGGATTAAAAAGAACAACAGTGGAGGAAGGCAAATTTTCTCTCTCTTTCTGACTAACATAAGCTGGGACGCTGGTTTTCTCTTACCCTGGAACTGAAACTTAACACTATCCCCTTTTCTGATTCTCAGGCCTTTGGATTCAATTTAAAGCATAATTTTTTAAAGAAAAAAAAGCATTCAAGACAAAAGGGAGACCGCCCCCCTCCAAAACCTCTGTAGGCAGTCTCAAGTTGCTCAGTAAAATGTCAGGTACTTCCATGTTTCTCACCCCCTCAAACTGTGCTATTTCATCTGAGGATATAAAATTGGGTGACTGAAGATCTTTCCGATTGTATTTAGAGGCCCATGCCAGGTCAATTTATTTGAACATGCATAGGTCTCAATTGTTTACCATGTCAGGGAAGAAACTGTAGGAAAATCAACATGCTGAGAGTTTTCAATAGTTTATTAAAGTCAGAGAAAGCACATCCACAGAGAGTGTGGGCCATGGCAGAGCAAATCCAGTGGCCCCGAAAGGATGGCGTTCTTAGCTTTTATAGGCTGGGTAATTCCATATGCTAATGAGTGGGAGGGTTATTCCAGCTCTTTTAGGGAGGGGTAGAACTGTCATGGCGCCTCTGGGTGTGTCATTTAGCTTGCTGACTGAGGATCGAGGTCAGGTTTGCCATCTTGGACCCATTTGATTCTAATGGGTTTATGCTGTGTCCTTGGGCTGTCATTCTTTTCAAAAATTGTGCCCTGCCCCTTTCTCTCCTAACCCTTACATTTAGGTCCATGATTGATTTTGAATTTTTTTTTTTAAGTTGTAAAACCTAGTCCATATTCATTTCCTTTTCTTTCCGTTTAAATTATTCTTTGATCATACCCTGTGACATGCCAAATCTTAGTTGCCTAGCCAGGTATGGAAACCAGCCCCCTTCAGTCGAGGCTTGGAGTCTTAACTGCTAGACAGGCAGGGAAGTCTAAAAAATTCCAGTTGTTTTTTTTTTAAATTACTTTCTAAATGTACAATTTGACTTCTTTACAGTGTCCTGTAACTTGGAGGAACAGTGAAACTGTGATTATCAATTTAACTGGGTGTGGCTGTGAGGGTGTTTCTGGATGAGATTAGCATTTCGGTCAGCAGACCCTGTAAAGGAGATTGCCCACTCCAGTGCAGGTAGGCCTCATCTGGTTTGCTAAGGATTAAAAAGAACAACAGTGGAGGAAGGCAAATTTTCTCTCTCTTTCTGACTAACATAAGCTGGGACGCTGGTTTTCTCTTACCCTGGAACTGAAACTTAACACTATCCCCTTTTCTGATTCTCAGGCCTTTGGATTCAATTTAAAGCATAATTTTTTAAAGAAAAAAAAGCATTCAAGACAAAAGGGAGACCGCCCCCCTCCAAAACCTCTGTAGGCAGTCTCAAGTTGCTCAGTAAAATGTCAGGTACTTCCATGTTTCTCACCCCCTCAAACTGTGCTATTTCATCTGAGGATATAAAATTGGGTGACTGAAGATCTTTCCGATTGTATTTAGAGGCCCATGCCAGGTCAATTTATTTGAACATGCATAGGTCTCAATTGTCAGTAATAACCATGTCAGGGAAGAAACTGTAGGAAAAATCAATATTCATGCTGAGAGTTTTCAATAGTACTTAATGATTTTATGCATCTGCCATCAGACATGAAGAAGGCTCAATTAAAACTCGTTACATAGTAAGTAGGCACTGCCTAAAAAAAGGGGGAAAAACAACCACTATGTCAAAACCAGATAAATAAGACCAGCAGAATAAATCTTAGTTTTAGTGGGCAAATAGGTAAGATAAGCTGGAAATTTGCAGACTTGATCATGGTGGAGCTGTGCCTGTTTCTTTTTTTGTAACATAGGGATAACAAAGTACCTCTCTCCTAAGATTATGGTGAAGATTCGATGAAGTAATCTAGGTGAAGCTCTTAGAATGACACCTAGCTTATAAGAAATGCTCCCAACACTTTCAGAAAATAATATTTAGTAGGGCTTATAGAGATGGCCGCTCTGAAATTTATTTCTAGACTTCTGTCTCTTTTGGTTATATTTATTTATTGAAAACCAAAGCCTTTAAAAGTGAAGAGGTTCTGATTGGACAGCATTGGGCCTTTTCAGCAACATTGTCTCGTCTTTAATAACTAAGCTTCCCTGACAGTGGGACAGTAGCTACCGTAAGTATTGGAGAAAGTGATGGAAAATTGAAAAGGTCCATGGCAGGCTGGCAGAGGAGGGATATAGGAACTTTTTGAGATAGGTGGGGTCTTTCAGCAGGTCCAGGCTTTTTCTTCCCTAGAGAGTTTGGTAGTTTTCAGAATAAATCCTGGTCCCCTGGTTGAGGATGGGGTGCTGAGTTTAAAGCTCCACCTTCTCTTAGTCCCTGTGAGAGGTTGCCTTTGGGGCTGAGTTCCAGTAGAAGCTTTTCCCAACGACTGGAATCTAGGAGAATGTCCTGGGCAGCCACTTAATGAATTTATTTAATAGTATAAATGTTTAAGACGATAGACATTACTTGATCTCACTTTATATGTGAGAAGACTAAGGTTAGATTATATGCGAGAAGACTAAGGTTAGATTAATAACTGACTTGCCCAAGGTAGCCCAACCTAGAGAATAGTAAAGCTGACACCGAAGTCCACATTTCCCGACTCCACATTCTGTGCTTGCAAAGCACATCCATGAAAGACAGAGGCAAGGAGACTGGATTGACATTTCTTCATAGGTGTATTATACTGAAATTTCACATCATAAATAATATAATGATATCTGTCACTTATCAAACACTGTGTAATTATCACTTCATGTACATATTTCACCTGATCTTTATAACAACAGCATGAGGTAGACACTATTGTTATACTCACTTTACAGATGAGAAACTAAGGCTTGGAGAGGATCCCCAAATTGATCAGTATTATGCGGCTAATAAGCAACAGAGTCAGGACTAGGTCAATGACTATTGGCAAATCACATTTCAGATGACAGTGAGGCCATTTAAAGAGTCTCAGATAGAGCCTTGGTCACTTCTCCACTCCAGGTTTTAGCTTTCACATTTAAAAGTGCAATAGATGAGCTCCAAGATCTGTAAATGGGTCATTGTTGTATTACTTTATATTTTCTGGTGTTTTGACTGCACAAAAGATTGTCTAACTGAATTTGGAGAATAAGTATGCAAGATTTTAATTCCTGATAACATGAGGATTAAACCATGTGGTAGCTAATGCTAAAAGTCTTGCTGATTCATTTTGGGATAGTCACGTGACTCCCAGGACAGCCTTTCTAGGCCTCCTTCCACTCCATTATTTCAGGATGATGAATGGTAATATTATCATATTCCTGCTTAAGTATCTTGGTGCCTCGGTTTTTTCTAGATTAAATGAGGTTTTAACAAGGCTTATGGGATGATTCTTTGTCATTAAAATAACAAGTGGATTGAAGACAGCTTTCTGTCTCTTTGGAACCCACCACCATTAAAGGACCATAATCCAGCTGGTGATGGAACAGCAGAAAGCCATGAGGCTATCAATGAGTGGGAAAGATGTAAAATTCCCTGTGATCTGTCAATGGGAATGGAGAATCTCAGATGCTTTAGAGAACACATTCAAATCCCTGGCTGTTTGACTTTCTAGAGCAAATTTTTATAAACGTGCAGTGTGATTGGATCAGGGCTACAAGATGTCTTGAAAAACATTCCAACCTTGATGTTTTTGATATCACTGGTTGAGAGACCAGAAAAGTAATAGATTGCATGTTTATTCTCCAAGGAAACTATGGAAATAAGTTGCATAAGTATTTAAAAATGTAGAACTAAAGGGTTTAGTTTGTCAAAAAAAACTTGAATTAAATTAAAACATGGCTGTCACTTGGCAGAGATGCTAATCTAGTACTAGGAATTCTGATTCAAGTCCTTGAAGTTGTCTAGGAATTGGAATATTAGGTCCAAGATGGCCAGCTTTGTATGCCTGGAGCAGATCCCTACCAAATGAAGCAATAGCAAAGTAAAAACCAGAGAATAATTCCACTTCCTGTTTCTGATCCCACTTACGAGAACAATATAGATCAATAGTGATACTATCATGAGAAAAATAAATCTTTAGACAAACTAATGTTTGAAACTTTAAAAATAAATGACTACAGTGAACATGGTGAATTCAGGTCAATTTAAAGTAGTAACGAGTGTCAGCAGCAGAAACCACAGGAAATGGTACCATCCTGAAACTGTCAGGAGGCGAGATGGTGATTACTCTATGGTAGATCATGTGCAGAAAAGCGTGAGCTCCTCCAGCCAGAACGAACACAGAGAAGCCTCAAGTTTCAAAAAGCTTTCTCATCCTCCATTTTTGAGTGGCTAGTTGTGTGATCTGGGCATGCTTCTTCTCCAAAGGGACTATGGTTTCTCCTTCTGTAAAATGGGGACATTGGTTGCCTCATCAGTTAGGTTACCTCTACTACTCACTTAGGTTTAGATTCACTACCTTGAGTGTTTGCTGGCAGAAATAGGAGCAGTAATACATTTATTTCAGTTTTCAGAGAATAGACTCTCTGATCCATTCAACTTCATGGTTCTCTCTCCCATCCCTGGACTGCAAAGTGTTTGTGGTTGGTATCCTTAATTGACACCTATCAATATTCACAGTGGTTGTTAGCAACTTAAAGGGTAGATTGTACCTTAAAGCCATGAGGCTATCAATGAGTGGGAAAGATGTAAAATTCCCTGTGATCTGTCAATGGGAATGGAGAATCTCAGATGCTTTAGAGAACACATTCAAATCCCTGGCTGTTTGACTTTCTAGAGCAAATTTTTATAAACGTGCAGTGTGATTGGATCAGGGCTACAAGATGTCTTGAAAAACATTCCAACCTTGATGTTTTTGATATCACTGGTTGAGAGACCAGAAAAGTAATAGATTGCATGTTTATTCTCCAAGGAAACTATGGAAATAAGTTGCATAAGTATTTAAAAATGTAGAACTAAAGGGTTTAGTTTGTCAAAAAAAACTTGAATTAAATTAAAACATGGCTGTCACTTGGCAGAGATGCTAATCTAGTACTAGGAATTCTGATTCAAGTCCTTGAAGTTGTCTAGGAATTGGAATATTAGGTCCAAGATGGCCAGCTTTGTATGCCTGGAGCAGATCCCTACCAAATGAAGCAATAGCAAAGTAAAAACCAGAGAATAATTCCACTTCCTGTTTCTGATCCCACTTACGAGAACAATATAGATCAATAGTGATACTATCATGAGAAAAATAAATCTTTAGACAAACTAATGTTTGAAACTTTAAAAATAAATGACTACAGTGAACATGGTGAATTCAGGTCAATTTAAAGTAGTAACGAGTGTCAGCAGCAGAAACCACAGGAAATGGTACCATCCTGAAACTGTCAGGAGGCGAGATGGTGATTACTCTATGGTAGATCATGTGCAGAAAAGCGTGAGCTCCTCCAGCCAGAACGAACACAGAGAAGCCTCAAGTTTCAAAAAGCTTTCTCATCCTCCATTTTTGAGTGGCTAGTTGTGTGATCTGGGCATGCTTCTTCTCCAAAGGGACTATGGTTTCTCCTTCTGTAAAATGGGGACATTGGTTGCCTCATCAGTTAGGTTACCTCTACTACTCACTTAGGTTTAGATTCACTACCTTGAGTGTTTGCTGGCAGAAATAGGAGCAGTAATACATTTATTTCAGTTTTCAGAGAATAGACTCTCTGATCCATTCAACTTCATGGTTCTCTCTCCCATCCCTGGACTGCAAAGTGTTTGTGGTTGGTATCCTTAATTGACACCTATCAATATTCACAGTGGTTGTTAGCAACTTAAAGGGTAGATTGTACCTTATTCGATTTTGCATCCTGAATATTTAGCACAGTAACTGTAAGTTAGTACCTACCACCACTACTTTTGATAGCAACAGTAGTTATAATGTCAATAGAAATGGTTACTATGCATTTAGTATTAACACTAAGCACTGTATTTAGTGTGGTAGACATCGTGCAAGGTACTCCACATACGTGATCTCATTTAAGACTCATGAGAGGAGAAACAGAGAGATTGAGCAACATGCCTGAGAGTGCACAGCCAGGAAGCGGCAGAGCCAGTGTTTGATATGTAACCCAAATCTGTCTGTTTCCAAAGTCATGATCTTACCTACTGTAGTGTGCAACCTTCCTCCAGATTGCTCATTTTCTATAGATAGTAAGTACCTAAACCTGAAAATTCAAGAAATAGGAAATAGAAGCATGTTATTTCATATATGGAAGTGAACAACAAAAGAAACAGGAAAATACTTGAGAATAGTTGTTTTTGAGAAGGAGGTGAGGGGGGAGGAATATAGGAGAATACTGTTTTTTGATAATAGGTCTCAGTTGTGTGATTCTGTAAATTATGCAAAAATCTAATGGTAAAAATTTAAAAGTAAGAATCATGGTATATTCTTAAAAAAAATGGGGAAATAGGAAATGGGGTCAACCTGGGAAGATGGGACATGTCCATTTTATACAGAGCACTGCAGTCTCAGAACATGGAAAGGAGTGTCTGGAGCCTTTGGGGGAGGGGTAATTCAGTTTAGATGCAGCCTAATGTTATGCACCACCACTCTCCAGTGTAAATCTAATTAAACCCTATGTAGTTCAACTTATTTGGAAGCCACATTAAAATAAATAAAAAGGAAATAAGAAAACAATTTTAATAATACATTTTGTTAAGCCAATATATCCAATCTGTGTTCTTTTCAACATATAAAATACAGAAGTTATTAATGAAAAAAAAAAAAACAGCTAATAAAACATCCTTAACACTTCCTGCTAGACATCTCAGAAATTCTTGGTTTGGTCATCACATTTATGAATTTTTTTCAATGGTGCTACAAACATTTCAAGTTGGAGATGATAATGCCGGGTGTATTCTGAAAGTAAATTTTTAGTATATAAATTTCAGGGTTTTTTTCAATTGTATGTGAAAAAATATCAAGCTAGATTAATAAAAGTAATTGAGTGGTTCATTTTACAGGGAAGTCTGGGAGAGGTCTTGTTTCAGGCAAGACTGGATCCAGATGACTTAGTTATGAAATTTCTTGCTTGATCCTTTCAGCTTTTGTTTCTGCTTTACTTGCCTTTTTCCCTAGCAGGGTCTCTCTCTGTGGCAGAGAACTTAGCTTCAAGAGTTCCAGTCTTTTCAGAATCTGTACCATTTATGGTTCTAGAAGAAATAGTTTTCCTGGTGATCTGATAAAAATCCTAAGGTAGACATCACATGATCTTGCTTGGCACAGGTAACCTTGCCAGAACTGATCCGTGTGTCTAGAGAAGATGAAGCATTCTGATTGGGAAGGCCTGTGTAATGTGACCTCCCTCATGACTTGGGAGGCTGGAGAGTCCTGATGAGCCTCAGACAAATCATGTGAACTGAGTCAGAAAACAATGAAAAGGGAGTGGTAATTCTCCAAATGGAAGGATGATGCAGATAAATATCATAGGTCTGCTCTAAAGCCTCCAACATTTTCACTGTTTTAGCAAATGGTATTCTTTCTACTGTGTTGGAAAGAGCATTGGGCTGATGTAAAGGGCAACTTGATTCTAATTCATGTTCTGCCTCTGAATAGTTTTGGAGCCTTTAGACAAGTCATTCATCCTCTTTTGGTTTTAATTCCTTTATTGGTAAAAAATATAGAGCAGGATGATTTGATCTTTCTGAACTTTTCCCACTCTGGCATTCTAAGTACTACTGATGATTATCATATCCTTTGAATAGCGAAAAGAGTCAGCTGATGGTTTTAATACAGATTGATGATTTCATATTTTTTTAAAAAAAGTCTAGTTATTATATAAAGTAAATTAATGTACCCTTCTCATTTCTGATATCTATGCAGCACACTATTGAAGACATTAGATCTGCCATAGTGAGCTATTATATGAAAATAGCGCAAGGGATATAATCTTAGTTTTCTTTCCATTAATAAAAAAGTGTTTGTGTGGTTAATGTGAGCTCCACAGACACGGCAGTCATGTCTGTCTTGTTCAGTACTGAACCTCTTCTGCCTAGCTCAGTCCTTGATGTGTAATTGATACTTAGAAAATATTTGTTATTTACCAATGTTACTACAAATTACAAATACTTTGTAATATTTTGGAAAATGTATTTGTAATCTATTACAAGTTATAAAATGTTATCTGTAACATTTCTTAAAGCTCATGCATTGTAGAGCATTCTTTTTGTTTTTATTTTTTTTGGGTGGGGGACGGGTTGGGGAGGGTAGGGAGCAGGGGGCCACTTCTATTGGTCTTTCATTTATCTGTTTTCATCCATCTTTGTTCTTTGGTCCGTGTGGGCCTTCCCATAGCTGTGGCCTCCGTTGTTGCAGAACACATGTGCTCCAGAGCTACGGCTCGGTAATTGGACACATCAGTCTAGCTACTCCATGGCACGTGGGATGTTTCTAGGCCAGGGATCGAACTGGCACCCTTTGCACTGCTAGGCGGTGTCCTTACCCACTGGACAACCAGGGAAGCCCTGTAGAGCATTCTTGAATATGAGTGATATATATATAACCAAAATAGATATTTTATTTTATTTTTCAAAGAAAATTAACACCACCCATAATTTTTATTAGCCAGTATTGTATAATTTACACCTCAAAATAGCTATTTTAAATAAGAATAAGCAAATAGTAAATGACAGCAATAGGACTGAATACAGTCAGCCCAAGTATCCAGCCCAAATTTTGTAGCTCTATCATGTTGCACTCAATGGACCTCAGGGGTTAAAGTCCAATACTTTCTGGCCCTTATGATAGTTTTTCCCCCAATGCCCCAGATGGATTCTGCTATTGAAAAGCAAGTCAAATTTTTCTATACATCNTTTGCCTGATGTTTAATCGATTATGACATATTTTTTTAAAAAAAGTCTAGTTATTATATAAAGTAAATTAATGTACCCTTCTCATTTCTGATATCTATGCAGCACACTATTGAAGACATTAGATCTGCCATAGTGAGCTATTATATGAAAATAGCGCAAGGGATATAATCTTAGTTTTCTTTCCATTAATAAAAAAGTGTTTGTGTGGTTAATGTGAGCTCCACAGACACGGCAGTCATGTCTGTCTTGTTCAGTACTGAACCTCTTCTGCCTAGCTCAGTCCTTGATGTGTAATTGATACTTAGAAAATATTTGTTATTTACCAATGTTACTACAAATTACAAATACTTTGTAATATTTTGGAAAATGTATTTGTAATCTATTACAAGTTATAAAATGTTATCTGTAACATTTCTTAAAGCTCATGCATTGTAGAGCATTCTTTTTGTTTTTATTTTGTTGGGGGGGGGACGGGTTGGGGAGGGTAGGGAGCAGGGGGCCACTTCTATTGGTCTTTCATTTATCTGTTTTCATCCATCTTTGTTCTTTGGTCCGTGTGGGCCTTCCCATAGCTGTGGCCTCCGTTGTTGCAGAACACATGTGCTCCAGAGCTACGGCTCGGTAATTGGACACATCAGTCTAGCTACTCCATGGCACGTGGGATGTTTCTAGGCCAGGGATCGAACTGGCACCCTTTGCACTGCTAGGCGGTGTCCTTACCCACTGGACAACCAGGGAAGCCCTGTAGAGCATTCTTGAATATGAGTGATATATATATAACCAAAATAGATATTTTATTTTATTTTTCAAAGAAAATTAACACCACCCATAATTTTTATTAGCCAGTATTGTATAATTTACACCTCAAAATAGCTATTTTAAATAAGAATAAGCAAATAGTAAATGACAGCAATAGGACTGAATACAGTCAGCCCAAGTATCCAGCCCAAATTTTGTAGCTCTATCATGTTGCACTCAATGGACCTCAGGGGTTAAAGTCCAATACTTTCTGGCCCTTATGATAGTTTTTCCCCCAATGCCCCAGATGGATTCTGCTATTGAAAAGCAAGTCAAATTTTTCTATACATCTTTTGCCTCATGTCTATCTACTTTTAGCACATTTTCTTAGTAAATTATTATATTTTGGCCTTTTGTCTTAATAATCATGTTGATCCATTCTTGAGGGAAAGTTTGGGTCCTATTATCCTCTGAGGTTTTTTTTTTTTTTTATGTGGAGTTTACACTGAAATACCATGGCTAAAGTACTACTTAAAAATGGACTTTTCCATGTCAGTTTCTTAATCAAGAATGAAATTTTCAGTTTGGGATTTTAGATACTCCACTCTTGGTTTCAGTTCACTTGAAAAATGTTATTTCTCACTACTCTACCTGAGGATCTGTGGTCTAGTTGGTCCAGTCATTCTAAGTATCATCTACCATGTACCTTGTATATGTACCTTGTTATGAACTCTCCTTGCCTTAAATCTACCTACTGGTCCAAGGCCTATCCATCATCCAGTGCTTTGATTAAAATCCATACTATCTATAAAGATTTCTCAAAGTATGACCTAGAAATTTTTCTTAAATTTTTATATCATTCATGGATTGAAAATAGCATTTCTCATATTGCTCAGGAACGACTCTCTTTAGATTCTGGAAAAAAAATGTTCCATGATCAAAGTGATTTGAGAAATTTCACTGTCCATGGAAAACAATTTGGAAAATAATGCATTTCACTGTGGGTTTCTTGAGGGCAGGTATTGAGTACAATTCATGTTTTATATTCAGTGGCTCGTATATTGTTTGTCCCATCCCTGCATGCTTGCTCAGTTGTGACAGTTGTGTTCGTCTCTTTGTGACCCAGTGGACCATCCCATCAGCACTGAACAAATGTAGAGTAACTGAATGACTGCTGAAATATTTGCCCTTCATTATGTGCTAGATTAGATTAATTTTCCTTAGGTTTTTTATTTAGATCTTATTTCATCAGGGAGATGGAAATCCTGAGGACAGTACCATCTTTGCAAGTTTGTATTTTTCACATTTAGTTCCAAGAGTTGTCATCTGTATGATAATGAATAGAAACTTGTTGTGTTGTTCTAACTTGGCCATTTGAACCACTAGATGTGTCAGAATAGGGCAGTCAGTTGTATTTTGAGAGATGGAATTTGGTATAACACTTTGGATTATTATTCCATCTTCCAAGCTTTACTGTGATGCAGCTATTCCTATATTGCCTTTAGAGGTCCTTTTTTTCTAACTTATTGCAATAAGTATATTCACTTTATTTCTCTTTTTACAAATACGTTAAGCTTGGGCATATGTGGTCAATGTGAGAAAAATGATACACTGGACAGGTTTTTCAACCTAACTTTGTATAGACTAGTGCATGTTTTTATACTTCTGAAAAGATTCCATAGAAAGAATTTATAAATCAGAAATTAAGATTTCTAAGGCAGAAATCCAATAAGTTGAAATAATGCCAAGGTATTTGATAGGAATTTTTGGCAGAGAGATTTCTTTAAACCCCCTAACCACCACCCTGCCATTCCCTTAAAACTACCCTTTTGAACTGGAAGCAGAGTTTTTTTTATAAGAAGTCATGCATTTATAGCTAGTTTTCTTAGACCTGTGTTCCTGTGGCTGTGTGCTATAGCTCCAGAATCCAATGTAGTATATTTCAATTTGATTTTTATAGTCTCACATTCACTTTGTCTTATTTATAGTACTTGGTATAATTAATTCCAATAAATTAGTCTCAATAAATTCTAGTTATATTATTACCTAGTGATTATCTAATAATTATTCCAATGAGTCTAAAAGCTAAAAATTTGCTTCAATACATTTCTAAAAAATTTTCATTAATTTATACTATTATATAGCCTTAGTAAATCCAGGAAGATCGGCATTTTCAAATAAATAAGTAACAGTGACTATTGAAGTCTAGAGAGCTAACTTATAAGAGAATAGATTCCACAAGACAATATCATTCTCTTTTCCAAGATTAACTAAGAAAATTCTCTAGCTCTTTCTCTTTTCAGAATGGAAAGCACAGATATGATTTCATATAATAAGCTGACCATTTTATAGTGATCTTTTTTGGAAACTTCATAGGAAAACATTATGTATGGAAAACTACAAATTTCTTTTAGAAAGGAATCTTTGCAAGTTTGTTTTAATTTGTTCCAAGAGTTGTCATCTGTATGATAATGAATAGAAACTTGTTGTGTTGTTCTAACTTGGCCATTTGAACCACTAGATGTGTCAGAATAGGGCAGTCAGTTGTATTTTGAGAGATGGAATTTGGTATAACACTTTGGATTATTATTCCATCTTCCAAGCTTTACTGTGATGCAGCTATTCCTATATTGCCTTTAGAGGTCCTTTTTTTCTAACTTATTGCAATAAGTATATTCACTTTATTTCTCTTTTTACAAATACGTTAAGCTTGGGCATATGTGGTCAATGTGAGAAAAATGATACACTGAACAGGCTCTTCAACCTAACTTTGTATAGACTAGTGCATGTTTTTATACTTCTGAAAAGATGCCATAGAAAGAATTTATAAATCAGAAATTAAGATTTCTAAGGCAGAAATCCAATAAGTTGAAATAATGCCAAGGTATTTGATAGGAATTTTGGCAGAGAGATTTCTTTAAACCCCTAACCACCACCCTGCCATTCCCTTAAAACTACCCTTTTGAACTGGAAGCAGAGTTTTTTTTATAAGAAGTCATGCATTTATAGCTAGTTTTCTTAGACCTGTGTTCCTGTGGCTGTGTGCTATAGCTCCAGAATCCAATGTAGTATATTTCAATTTGATTTTTATAGTCTCACATTCACTTTGTCTTATTTATAGTACTTGGTATAATTAATTCCAATAAATTAGTCTCAATAAATTCTAGTTATATTATTACCTAGTGATTATCTAATAATTATTCCAATGAGTCTAAAAGCTAAAAATTTGCTTCAATACATTTCTAAAAATTGTCATTAATTTATACTATTATATAGCCTTAGTAAATCCAGGAAGATCGGCATTTTCAAATAAATAAGTAACAGTGACTATTGAAGTCTAGAGAGCTAACTTATAAGAGAATAGATTCCACAAGACAATATCATTCTCTTTTCCAAGATTAACTAAGAAAATTCTCTAGCTCTTTCTCTTTTCAGAATGGAAAGCACAGATATGATTTCATATAATAAGCTGACCATTTTATAGTGATCTTTTTTGGAAACTTCATAGGAAAACATTATGTATGGAAAACTACAAATTTCCTCTGACTAGTCCTTTAGAAAGGACTTAGATGCAAAAAGTTCAATTTTCAACCCAAAGAAGAATTAAAAATGATACACATATACTATGCCGCTGGCATTGATCAAAGTCTCCTTTCTTCTGCTATGGAGTTCTTCCCAATTTACATCTCTGGTACCTCCCCCAAATTCTTCATGTTTACTTTTTAACTAAATGTTTAAGCCTTTTGTAACATTTTAGTGGTGATATAAACCATTAGTTAGCACCTCACTAGGGCTTTGAGATGGCATGCTCATCTGACTGCCACATTTATGAATGGTTGGCAACGAAAGTTCTATAGTTCTGCTTGCATTTTGAAAAAACTGACCCCATTAATTTTTCACCTAGGAGCTTCAGTGATTCCATTTCCTGATGGAGTTTTGAGGGATTTGACCCAGCTGCCACACAAAGACAAAGCTGAGGACAAAGCAGTACTGTCTCTGTTTAACACTGGATTAATCTTCTGTCCCTCTGACAAAACATATTGAGTGCTCTGGGCAACCCTGCTTTACTACAAGGGAAAACAAGCATGGGGACAGGAGACCAGCCTCTCTGTGAGCTCTTGACTTCTGATGACATAAAATCACTAAGAGTAGAACCATGGACAACTATTGCCACAAAGCAGTGATCTCTTTAACTTCTTGTAGTCAATGAGCAGGCATAGGGCTTGACACTTGTATTACCAGCAATTGTGTGATAGGTTCGGGCTTTGCTTGTAGCTCAGCTGGTTAAGAATCCACCTGCAATGCAGGAGACCCTGGATTGATTCATGGGTCTGGAAGATCCTCTGCAGAAGGGATAGGCTACCCACTCCAGTATCCTTGGGCCTCCTTGATGGCTCAGATGGTAAAGAATCTACCTACAATGTCGGAGACCTGGGTTCAGTCTCTGGGTCGGGAAGATCCCCCTGGAGAAGGGAAAGGCTACCCACTCTGGTATTCTTGCCTGGAGAATTCCATGGCTTGTTTTTGTGTTGCAAAGAATCAGACACGACAGAGCTACATCACTTTTTTTTGTGTGTGATAGGTCATAGATTTTTCTTTGCAGTGTGTGTGTGTTTGTGTGTGTGTTAGGTGGAGAAAATGAAATGAGCTGCAGTCTTAGTCTACTTAGGCTGCTATGACAGAATACTATAGACTGGGCTGGCTTATAAACAATAGAAATTTATTTATCACAGTTCTGTAGGCTGGGAAGTCTAAGATCAAGGCATCAGTGGGTATGGTGTCTGGTGAGAATTCACTTCTTGGTTTATGGGTGATCATCTTCTGTCTGTGCCCTTACCTGCAGATAGGGCAAGGGAACTCCTTGGGGTCTTTTTTATTATAATTTTTTTAATGAATAGCTTTTGTTTTTCTTTTTTAAAATTTTGGCCTCTTTTATTAATTTTTAATTTATCTTCATCCATCTTTATTTTTTGACCTGTGTGGGCCTCCCATTGCAGTGACCTCTCTCACTGCAGAGCACCAGTTCTGGGTGTGTGCGCTCCAGAGTGCTGGTTGGTAATTGGACACACTGGTCCAGCCTCTCCACGGCACATGGGATTTTCCCGGGCCAGGGATTGAACTGGTGCCCCTTGCACTACAAGGTGGACTCCTTACCCACTGGACCACCAGGGAAGCCCTCCTTGGGGTCTTTTATAAGGGCACCAATCCCATATGTGAGTCCCACCCTTATCACCTCCAAAAGGCCCCACCCCCAAATACCATCACACAAGAGGTTAGGATTTCAACACACAAACCTCAATAACTCACATTGAATCCATTGGTGTTAGTGACAACATTTAAACAGAACTTTTTAAAAGTACATTTACTAAGACTTTAACATTTGTTTCTAATGCCAGCCTTGTATTCAGGATACTTCAAGGTGGTGGCCTAACTCCTTCATATGGTTTAAGGGGTTTCATGACTAGAGAGGAAAAGAGATTTTTCTTGGCCAGCTCCTCTAGATGATGCCTGGAAAGTGCCTTGATATTGGCTAGGGTCACAGATCTAACTTGGACCAAAGACTGCGGCCAAGGCATTGCCATATAAAGATAAGTGTTAGCAGGATTATGTTGCTCGTTTGTGCTAGAGTTTTAGGGTCCCGTGCTAATAAGATGATGTGAGGGGAACTGAAATAGAAGTCCTGGGCAAAGACAGCAGCCCTTACAAGCAGAAACATAGTCTCCCCAGGTCTAAGTCTGCTCAAGAATTCAAGAGAAAAAGCCCATCGTGTGTCATTGTTCTCTACCAGAAGTGGTATCATTGATTACAGATGTTCATGTCCACATTTTTAATGTTTCAGGATTCATCATTTCTGCCTTCATGGATAGAGGACTTGTTTGGGAAGCATATCTTATTTCCATCTCATTTTCTGCCTTTCTTCATCCAGACAATCCACATTTTGTTGATCCCCCCTTGACTTCCAAACTTGGAATAACTAAAAGTTAGTTAAGAGGGTCCTGTACAAAAAGGATTAAGATGCATTAACGCAAGGAGGCAGCCATTAGAATAGGGAGAAGTTGTGAGAGTCTTCTTTTGGCTTATCCTTATTACCGATCCTGAAGAGTATATTTTACTTTTATAAGTCTTAAGTTTCCTTTCCTCCTGCCTTTTTAGATTTTTTTCCCTCTCTGAATGACATTGCCTTTTTAGGTTTCATCTTAAAAACTAAATTTTGGTGCTGGCACTAGATGCCTCCTTCCCCTTTCCCCTTTCCCCAGTGCCATCAAATTGACTTTAGGTAAGAAATATCTCCAGAGATAGATCAAGAAGGTGTTTTCTGACAAGCCCATCTTCTGCAGCCTTGAGTGAGCCTCAGAGAGCTTGGGCGTGGGAGATTCACTTCTGTTCCTTGTGGAAATATCTATTTCTATATTTATATAAGGGGTTCAGGTTTCCATCCTATGTCCTCAGCTGAAGAACTGTTCCTAGAATGCTGATTAAGGTAAATAAAAAATTCTCTTTTATGGAGAAAAGGACAGGTATCCATATTCTCTTTTCATCTGTTACTACTTTGAACACCCTCTCAGGTCCTAATAGCAAAGGTGAAAAGAAAAGAAAATTAGAGGCTAATTATCATCATCACTATATATTGGATTGGCCAAATGTCCATTCAGGTTTTTCTGTAATATTGTATGTCCTTATATTAAGGACCTGAAGATCTAACTTGGACCAAAGACTGCGGCCAAGGCATTGCCATATAAAGATAAGTGTTAGCAGGATTATGTTGCTCGTTTGTGCTAGAGTTTTAGGGTCCCGTGCTAATAAGATGATGTGAGGGGAACTGAAATAGAAGTCCTGGGCAAAGACAGCAGCCCTTACAAGCAGAAACATAGTCTCCCAGGTCTAAGTCTGCTCAAGAATTCAAGAGAAAAAGCCCATCGTGTGTCATTGTTCTCTACCAGAAGTGGTATCATTGATTACAGATGTTCATGTCCACATTTTTAATGTTTCAGGATTCATCATTTCTGCCTTCATGGATAGAGGACTTGTTTGGGAAGCATATCTTATTTCCATCTCATTTTCTGCCTTTCTTCATCCAGACAATCCACATTTTGTTGATCCCCCCTTGACTTCCAAACTTGGAATAACTAAAAGTTAGTTAAGAGGGTCCTGTACAAAAAGGATTAAGATGCATTAACGCAAGGAGGCAGCCATTAGAATAGGGAGAAGTTGTGAGAGTCTTCTTTTGGCTTATCCTTATTACCGATCCTGAAGAGTATATTTTACTTTTATAAGTCTTAAGTTTCCTTTCCTCCTGCCTTTTTAGATTTTTTTCCCTCTCTGAATGACATTGCCTTTTTAGGTTTCATCTTAAAAACTAAATTTTGGTGCTGGCACTAGATGCCTCCTTCCCCTTTCCCCTTTCCCCAGTGCCATCAAATTGACTTTAGGTAAGAAATATCTCCAGAGATAGATCAAGAAGGTGTTTTCTGACAAGCCCATCTTCTGCAGCCTTGAGTGAGCCTCAGAGAGCTTGGGCGTGGGAGATTCACTTCTGTTCCTTGTGGAAATATCTATTTCTATATTTATATAAGGGGTTCAGGTTTCCATCCTATGTCCTCAGCTGAAGAACTGTTCCTAGAATGCTGATTAAGGTAAATAAAAAATTCTCTTTTATGGAGAAAAGGACAGGTATCCATATTCTCTTTTCATCTGTTACTACTTTGAACACCCTCTCAGGTCCTAATAGCAAAGGTGAAAAAGAAAAAGAAAATTAGAGGCTAATTATCATCATCACTATATATTGGATTGGCCAAATGTCCATTCAGGTTTTTCTGTAATATTGTATGTCCTTATATTAAGGACCTGAAGATCTCATCTTGTTGCCTCATTTAATCTTTATACTAAATATATGATGTAGCATCATCTTCATTCTCCAGGTGATGAAAATTCAAGCTTAAAGAATTACATATCTTGTCTTGGTTATATAAGTTGTTGTTACTGGAGATATCATTTGAACCTAGATTTGATTCAACTCTTAACCTCTAAGCATCCTGCCTCTCATTGTATCTCAGGGAAGGAAGGACTTTTAGTGATCCTGCAGTAGTACCCTAATCATGGAGAGGTACTGGATCATGTGCTCAGTTGTCTGATTCTTTGTGATCCTGTGGACTGTAGCCCACCAGGCTCCTCTGTCCATGGAATTCTGTAGGCAAGGATACTGGAGTGTGTTGCCATTTCCTTCTCCAGAGTATCTTCCTGACCCAGAGATTGAACCTTGGTCTCACACATTATAGGTAGATTCTTTACTATCTGAGCCACCAGGCAAGTCCGTGGAGAGGTGCACAATTGTCTGGTTAACCTTTAGTTGAATGAGTTAATTCTCATGATGAATGAATTGAAGCAAAAAAATAGTAATCGCTAGATAATATATGAAACACTGAGGAATCACAGTCTTCACTTCCTGGAGGTTTATGTTATGAAAGTCCTGAGATGGGTGGAGGAGTTGGATACAGAGAGATCTGGACATGTATTTACTCTGCAGTGCTCTGCTACAGACACAGATGACCATTGCCTTATACCCTGAGAAAAGCTCATTGGCTTTCTTGTTGGCCTTTCATGTTGTTTTTGTGATGAACTCAGTCTCTGTTGGGCCAAATTTGCTTGCGTTTTGCCTTAAAAGACTCTGTGTGTATGTGCATATGTGTGTGTGTGTGCGTGCGCATGTGCACATGTACACAGGCACACACACACACAAGGAGAAGGTATGGAAAAAGAAGGAAAACCATGGAAGGATAATTTGGTCATCAGGGTCATCAGGAGAAATGAATGTCTCACTGGGGTAGACTGAGGAATCAGTCATGTATTTTTCTTTTAGCCCAAGGGCCATTTCACCGTGCAGCCTAGATAGGTATATAGCTTATAGCTTCAAATAAGCTTAAGGGTGCTGTTCAGCTCCGGTCATTTCTGGGCCATTGATTGTAGTTCGGCTTTAGCCAGCCCTCTTATAAATATTGCTTTTGATCACTGGGGAGATGAAATAATGGAGCCACACAAAGCCATTACCACTCTAGTCAAAAAGTAGCACAAGATGCCCTTCCAATAAGGTGATGGAAATAGTGCCCTGCAATATGAAGTGCAGGAATGCCTTCATGCTTCTCTGTCTCTTCTGCAGAAACCCTTGGAGCTGCCCTACCTCCCTTTGTCCACTCTTTATAGAGAACTGAAGTACCCTTTTCATAAATGTGGAACAAATAAAACTTCTCTGTGTTAGAATCATCATGTGTTAGAATGTGAGCCTCAGGAAGATGGGGATTTGGTGTTTTTATTGTGTTAATGTATCCTTCCCAGTGCTATTTTCCTTCCTGAGCATCCATGGTGGCTCAGTGGTAAAGAGCCTGTTACCATTATAGGAGACACGTGTTCCGTCTCTGGTTCAGGAAGATCCCCAGGAGTAGGAAATGGCAACTCACTCCAGTAGTCTTGCCTTGGAAATCCCACGGACAGAGGAGCCTGACAGGGTTTTGCAAAACAGTTCACGGATTTGAAAAGAGTCAGACACAGCTAAGCAATTAAACAACAATTTTCCTTCTTAGCATTTCTTCTTTTCTTCGCTCTGAACATAGCTTGTCCTTATTTGACTCTTCACTAGGTCATTGTTTCTCTCTCCCCCTGAAAAACAGGCTTCATGAGGTCAAGACCCTCTGTGTTTCCTTCTCTCCTATATAGTCAGGGCCTGGAAGGAGGTCAGGCACAGGGAAGACCCTGAATAAATAAATATTTGTTGAGTGAACAGACACATTTTTGCTGCATAGAACTCCAGCTGAAATAATTGAAGTCACAGCTAGGAACACTGGTATCCTGCATACATGAGAATGAAGCCAAACACTGGCTAACCCAGATTTGCTAAAGGGAAAATGAATGTCTCACTGGGGTAGACTGAGGAATCAGTCATGTATTTTTCTTTTAGCCCAAGGGCCATTTCACCGTGCAGCCTAGATAGGTATATAGCTTATAGCTTCAAATAAGCTTAAGGGTGCTGTTCAGCTCCGGTCATTTCTGGGCCATTGATTGTAGTTCGGCTTTAGCCAGCCCTCTTATAAATATTGCTTTTGATCACTGGGGAGATGAAATAATGGAGCCACACAAAGCCATTACCACTCTAGTCAAAAAGTAGCACAAGATGCCCTTCCAATAAGGTGATGGAAATAGTGCCCTGCAATATGAAGTGCAGGAATGCCTTCATGCTTCTCTGTCTCTTCTGCAGAAACCCTTGGAGCTGCCCTACCTCCCTTTGTCCACTCTTTATAGAGAACTGAAGTACCCTTTTCATAAATGTGGAACAAATAAAACTTCTCTGTGTTAGAATCATCATGTGTTAGAATGTGAGCCTCAGGAAGATGGGGATTTGGTGTTTTTATTGTGTTAATGTATCCTTCCCAGTGCTATTTTCCTTCCTGAGCATCCATGGTGGCTCAGTGGTAAAGAGCCTGTTACCATTATAGGAGACACGTGTTCCGTCTCTGGTTCAGGAAGATCCCCAGGAGTAGGAAATGGCAACTCACTCCAGTAGTCTTGCCTTGGAAATCCCACGGACAGAGGAGCCTGACAGGGTTTTGCAAAACAGTTCACGGGATTTGAAAAGAGTCAGACACAGCTAAGCAATTAAACAACAATTTTCCTTCTTAGCATTTCTTCTTTTTTTCGCTCTGAACATAGCTTGTCCTTATTTGACTCTTCACTAGGTCATTGTTTCTCTCTCCCTCTGAAAAACAGGCTTCATGAGGTCAAGACCCTCTGTGTTTCCTTCTCTCCTATATAGTCAGGGCCTGGAAGGAGGTCAGGCACAGGGAAGACCCTGAATAAATAAATATTTGTTGAGTGAACAGACACATTTTTGCTGCATAGAACTCCAGCTGAAATAATTGAAGTCACAGCTAGGAACACTGGTATCCTGCATACATGAGAATGAAGCCAAACACTGGCTAACCCAGATTTGCTAAAGGGAAAAGGACGAGTCTGTCATTGTGTGAGGATGTCAGAAATGATGGAGTTGGTGCAGGCATGACAACTGACCAGTCTTACTGGTAATTAGTAGCCTCAGGCTGAGCTTGTAGCAAGTGTGGGCTGGAAACAACACGTAACCACCCAATTATTAGGCGGTGTGAGCTTAAATTTAGAAGCTATCTGTGGCCATGCCATGGAAACCATGCTGAGGAGGACAGTCAGGCATACAACTCTTGCTGCAAGGGTTGTTCTTGCATGTCAGAGAGATAATTAAAGAAACTGTGACTCTGCACATTTGAAAATTCTGTCCAGTGGCTGTCTTGTCCTGAGAAGATGAGAACATCATGAATTAGGGTCTGGGTCACTGAATAGAAGATTCTGGGTATTTTAACCCTTCCTGTTTGAAATGGAGAAAGATACTGATGCCAACAGATAAGATGCACAGAATGCATTGCTACTCTGAGCTAGGAATTGGGGGATCTCTGTTCATGACCTTGGGCAAGATCCTCAACCTCTTTGAGAATCATTTTGATATATTGAGAAAGTTAGTAGTCTTTTGACTAGAAATGATAAAAACTTTTGACAATTTTTTAGGTGAAAAGGGTCTTAACTGGCTCCGATAACTAAGTACTAATGGAAGAATGTGCTTTCGGCCCAGTTGGATGCAGGAGCATGAACAGTTGACCAGGACTTGATTTCTCCTTCCAGTCTCTTGGCCTATTTTCTCTCTTGGCTGTGTCCAGCTTTCCCCTGGTCATGAGATGGCTGTGGCAGCTCTGGCTTGTATGTTTTTTGCTGGTCTCTTCTCTATGAATTCTACACACATCCTGAAGTTCACTCGTTGGAACTAATGGTCATTGAGGCTGATCTCCACTTGTGTTAGCAGAAAAAGTCCTCTACCTCTCCCTAGGTGATGCTGAAGTCACTTGGCGTTTGGTTTTTCATAGCACTGACAGCATGGCCCAGAAGGTCAGCTGCCACTAGTATACTTGAAACTTTTAGTCAAGGCCCAGAGAAAGGGGTCAGAAGTCAGCAAATGATCCTGGAGATCCAAACACTGGCTAACCCAGATTTGCTAAAGGGAAAAGGACGAGTCTGTCATTGTGTGAGGATGTCAGAAATGATGGAGTTGGTGCAGGCATGACAACTGACCAGTCTTACTGGTAATTAGTAGCCTCAGGCTGAGCTTGTAGCAAGTGTGGGCTGGAAACAACACGTAACCACCCAATTATTAGGCGGTGTGAGCTTAAATTTAGAAGCTATCTGTGGCCATGCCATGGAAACCATGCTGAGGAGGACAGTCAGGCATACAACTCTTGCTGCAAGGGTTGTTCTTGCATGTCAGAGAGATAATTAAAGAAACTGTGACTCTGCACATTTGAAAATTCTGTCCAGTGGCTGTCTTGTCCTGAGAAGATGAGAACATCATGAATTAGGGTCTGGGTCACTGAATAGAAGATTCTGGGTATTTTAACCCTTCCTGTTTGAAATGGAGAAAGATACTGATGCCAACAGATAAGATGCACAGAATGCATTGCTACTCTGAGCTAGGAATTGGGGGATCTCTGTTCATGACCTTGGGCAAGATCCTCAACCTCTTTGAGAATCATTTTGATATATTGAGAAAGTTAGTAGTCTTTTGACTAGAAATGATAAAAACTTTTGACAATTTTTTAGGTGAAAAGGGTCTTAACTGGCTCCGATAACTAAGTACTAATGGAAGAATGTGCTTTCGGCCCAGTTGGATGCAGGAGCATGAACAGTTGACCAGGACTTGATTTCTCCTTCCAGTCTCTTGGCCTATTTTCTCTCTTGGCTGTGTCCAGCTTTCCCCTGGTCATGAGATGGCTGTGGCAGCTCTGGCTTGTATGTTTTTTGCTGGTCTCTTCTCTATGAATTCTACACACATCCTGAAGTTCACTCGTTGGAACTAATGGTCATTGAGGCTGATCTCCACTTGTGTTAGCAGAAAAAGTCCTCTACCTCTCCCTAGGTGATGCTGAAGTCACTTGGCGTTTGGTTTTTCATAGCACTGACAGCATGGCCCAGAAGGTCAGCTGCCACTAGTATACTTGAAACTTTTTAGTCAAGGCCCAGAGAAAAGGGGTCAGCAGTCAAGTAGGGTATATCCAAATGGGGCTCGTTGCATTTCTTCTCAGGATTCACTTAGTTCTGACAGCAGGTGTTCTTGCTGATTTCCACTATGTTATATGTGATGGATGAAATTCAAATGGCAGTGTGGTGGAGTGGTTCAGAGAGCATTCTTGGGTGTTGGGAAGACCTGGATTCAAATTTTGATGCCCCACTTAGTAGCAATAAAGCTCCAGATAAATTGCTTAGTGTCTCCCAGCTCTGTTTTTCTATCTGGCAAGACAATGAACACAAACACCGCACTTAAGTGTGTGGTTATGAGGCTAGAGTCGTTGTTGGTGGTGATTAAGTTGTTCAGTTGTGTCCAACTCTTGTGACTCTGTGGATGGTAGCCCACCAGTCTCTTCTGTCCATGGGATTTTCCAGGCAAGAATACTGAAATGGATTGCCATTTCTTTCTCCAGGAGAGCTTCCCAATCCAAAGACTGAATCCACGGAGACTGAAAGCAGTTTCCTGCATTGCAGGCAGATTTTTTTGACTGAGACACCAGGGAAACTCAAGGATAGGATTAAGTGACATAACTTGGAAAAATGCTTTATACACATAGCCAATATATACAATAAGAATGAAATGTTATTTATTTATTTGTGTGTGTGTGTGTGTGTGTGTGTCTGTGTGTGTATAAAACCTAGAGTTTTTGGGACTTCCCTGGTGGTCCAGTGGGTAGAGTCCACTTAGCAGTGCAAGGGGCTCCAGTTCGATCCCTGGCTTGGGAAGATACCACATGTGACAGAGCACTGTGTCCAATTGCAAGCCAGCACTCTGGAGCATGTGCACCCAGAGCCAGTGCTCTGCGACTAGAGAGGCCACAGCAATGGGAGGCCCACACAGGCCAAAGAGCAAAGACAGATGAAAAGGAATAAGTGAAAGACCAATAAAAGTGGCCAAAAATTAAAAAAAAAACCTAGAGTTTTGCACAACTCTTATGCAGGGATTTTGCATAAGTTTTCATCTTTCTCTTGTATTCAAGAAAACCTATTGGGATGTAGTTAGAGGGATAAACTTGAATGTGCTGTCTTTAACAATTTTGTGTCACTTGTGTTAGTTATGGTTTTGTGGTGATATGCCCTAACTAGGGGCTCCCCTGGTAGCTCTGCTGGTAAAGAAACCACCTGCAATGCAGGAGACTCCAGTTCAATTCCCGGGTCAGGAAGATCCCTTGGCAAATGGATAGGCTACCTGCTTCAGTATTCTTGAGCTTCCTTGGTAGCTCAGCTGGTAAAGTGTCTGCCTGCAATATGGGAGACCTGGGTTTGATCCCTGGGTTGGGAAGAGATCCTCTGGAGGAGGGCATGGCAACCATCTCAGTATTCTTGCCTGAAGAATCCCCATGAACAGAAGAGTCCATTGGGTCACAAAGAGTTGGCCACGATTGAGAAACTAAGCACAGTACAACATCCTAACTGGATTGTTTCATGTCAGTGTGCCATGACAGCACTTATATTTAGGGGTTCTTCTATAGTCTGACTGACATCATCATCCCCATCAGATTGTAAGCTGTATTAGAGGAACAGGACAGCACTTTTTCATCTAGCAGTGAGTGTCTGGTGTCTTGCAATGACTAACAAATTCATGATTGATCTCCAAATACATTGCTCCTGGATATTTGCATAGCATCTTCTTTAACTGTTCTCTTCACAAAGAGAGATGAAATCTCTTTCTCTCTAGCACATTTTGTATAATAAAAAATGCATGATCCTTGTAGTCAGAAAAAATCCCCACAAGTAAACAAATAGATATGCTGACACTAGAATGGGTGGGGCCATATTGCGTCTATGTGTCCAGCATTCTTTCCTTTGGGGAATGACCATGCTCACGGCTCCTTGCAGTTCTTCACAGGTTGCTGAACATGGTCCCTGCCCCTGGAACAGAGTTGATGTGGGTAGCGGACAGCCAGTGGGCCAGAAATGATCACTCAGATTCTTCTTCTGAGGATTGGAAACTTTGAGTAGCCCCTCTGAAAGAGTTCTTCAATTTGCTCTTCCTTCAAGTATATGAATTCCTACAGATCCTCTGGTTAAATTGCACTTCCTCTCTTAAGTTTAGTCAGGGTTAATTCCTACTTATGGTACATTAAGAACTCTATTTGATACAATCAGTACTTTGAAATCTGTGCTAAAGTGTGTTGCCTATAGTCATTCTCTACTTCTTCAGAACCCTCTGTTTTAAATCTGACACATTCCTAAATGAAAATTTTAGGAAGACAAGGAGACATTTCTGATTAGTGTTGTTATTAAGGAATTTCATGTTGAATTTATAATATTCAGCAGCCTTGAGTCTAGACTAATCCTGGGAGGGACTAGGATTTGTGATCAATAAATAATTAGTGAGTGTCAGAGATGACCAGTTTCTTGATCTCTGTATTCTGAGGTCATGTCTGTAGCTATCACTGCTGTGTGTATCTGTAATCTTTTATTATTGTTATTATTAAAAAGAAAATGAAGTGTGTTTTGTTTGTCTTGTTTTCTGGAATGATGATAAGTCAGGCAAACCTAGGAGAGAGTTGGACTCCATGTGGTATAATAAAGTTTCTTTAGTCTTTTTTTTTTTTTTTTTAAAGATTTATTTATTTATTTATTTATTTTTGGGCGGGGGTCGGGTTGGGGAGGGAGGGGAGCAGGCGGGCCACTTCTATTGGTCTTTCATTTCTCTCTGTTCAGTCGTCTTTGTTCTTTGGCTCCTGTGGGCCTCCCATCCCGGTGGCGTCTGTCGTTGCAGAGCACCGGCTCTGAGTGCATGCTCTCCAGAGCTCCGGCTCGGTAATTGGACACATCAGTCCAGCCGCTCCGCGGCATGTGGGACCTTCCCAGGCCAGGGCTCGAACTGGCGCCCCTTGCACTGCAAGGCGGTGTCCTTACCCACTGGACCACCAGGGGAAGCCCTCTTTAGTCTTATATACTATGAATGACTCTGGGAAACAGGGCTCAGCTATGAAAATCACCCAGCAGAAAACAATGCTTGATGAGCTAGGAGAAATAAAATGTTTTCTAAACATAAATGATGTATTGGTAGAAGCCAGAAGTAGAGATTTTAGCCTCCCGGCTTCTTGGCAGGGTTCCCTACCATTTCAGGCTTCCTCTCTAAATAAGCTCAGAAGCTCTCTATATTTGACTCTAAGTTGGGCTCTGGTTAAATTGCACTTCCTCTCTTAAGTTTAGTCAGGGTTAATTCCTACTTATGGTACATTAAGAACTCTATTTGATACAATCAGTACTTTGAAATCTGTGCTAAAGTGTGTTGCCTATAGTCATTCTCTACTTCTTCAGAACCCTCTGTTTTAAATCTGACACATTCCTAAATGAAAATTTTAGGAAGACAAGGAGACATTTCTGATTAGTGTTGTTATTAAGGAATTTCATGTTGAATTTATAATATTCAGCAGCCTTGAGTCTAGACTAATCCTGGGAGGGACTAGGATTTGTGATCAATAAATAATTAGTGAGTGTCAGAGATGACCAGTTTCTTGATCTCTGTATTCTGAGGTCATGTCTGTAGCTATCACTGCTGTGTGTATCTGTAATCTTTTATTATTGTTATTATTAAAAAGAAAATGAAGTGTGTTTTGTTTGTCTTGTTTTCTGGAATGATGATAAGTCAGGCAAACCTAGGAGAGAGTTGGACTCCATGTGGTATAATAAAGTTTCTTTAGTCTTTTTTTTTTTTTTTTTAAAGATTTATTTATTTATTTATTTATTTTTGGGCGGGGGTCGGGTTGGGGAGGGAGGGGAGCAGGCGGGCCACTTCTATTGGTCTTTCATTTCTCTCTGTTCAGTCGTCTTTGTTCTTTGGCTCCTGTGGGCCTCCCATCCCGGTGGCGTCTGTCGTTGCAGAGCACCGGCTCTGAGTGCATGCTCTCCAGAGCTCCGGCTCGGTAATTGGACACATCAGTCCAGCCGCTCCGCGGCATGTGGGACCTTCCCAGGCCAGGGCTCGAACTGGCGCCCCTTGCACTGCAAGGCGGTGTCCTTACCCACTGGACCACCAGGGGAAGCCCTCTTTAGTCTTATATACTATGAATGACTCTGGGAAACAGGGCTCAGCTATGAAAATCACCCAGCAGAAAACAATGCTTGATGAGCTAGGAGAAATAAAATGTTTTCTAAACATAAATGATGTATTGGTAGAAGCCAGAAGTAGAGATTTTAGCCTCCCGGCTTCTTGGCAGGGGTTCCCTACCATTTCAGGCTTCCTCTCTAAATAAGCTCAGAAGCTCTCTATATTTGACTCTAAGTTGGGCTCTGAGTTTAGCAACTTTTAATGAAATTAGTGGGAAGGAACACCAGTTAAAGCAGATTTTTGGCCCTGCTGACATACCAGCCTGCCATATTTTCATAGGCACCCAAATTAAGAGTTTATTTATGTCCTCAATTTGCTATAAATGAAATTAGCAACAGGCCATTTGGGGACCTAGAAAACCACAGATGTCAATAGAGACAGCCACATCTTTAACACTTTATGTTTATTTGAGTCGTTGAGTATGGGGACTAATGAAGAAACTGTAGGCTGGTTTTCTATCATTATCATTGTTTTTGTTACTATAATTGCTATTAATCAAAGCTTGAGAGATTTCAAATGTAAGAAATAATCTGAAATATTATCATCATCTGAAATTCAATACTCTTCTTCTTCCCTCTCTCCTCTAAGGAATAGATTTGAAAACCCAACCTCACTTCTGAATAAGAATGCATTATAAAACTGTAGAAGGAAATACTGTTCCTTTATGCATTGGTGGCTTTTGGAGTCAGATGCGCTACCGTTGTGCAGCAAGGCCGCATTGGTGGCTTTTGGTCTTCTCTTCCCATTGGGTAAACCAAGTTCAAATAAGAGACCTAGTCTCTAGTCTTAAGATGCCTAAGTTGGGAGTAGTTACAGGAGATGGTGGGGGAGGGTGGATTTTATAACAAACCCATAATCTAGATATTTTTCATTGTAATATCATTGACAATAGTCCTGGAACAGTTTTTATATTGTTTTTATTGCTGGAAACTGGTTGAAACTCCCTTTTGAGGTGCCAACTACAATTTGTCACTTGCCATGGGCACTTGCCATCTACTTTTACAAGGATTAAATCATGTGCTGCTGCAGCTGCTGACCTTCAACATCCCTTGAAAGGAGTTCAGGGTAGAGAACAGAAATGAGACTCTCTGTGCTCTGGGAAACTGGCAAGACAGGTCTTCAGATAGTTAGATATTTTTAGGAACTTGTTGTATGAGCCCAATCCTTGTATCTCCTCATATCTAGAAAAGTACTTAATCTCTTTATGGTGACATCAGCTCCTGTGACTAGCAGAAAGCTTTTGCAAAGATAAGTATTTGATTGCATGAACTCCCCCTTTACAAAAATTACATATATATTGATCTTCTCCTCGCCTCCACCTCTTTGGAGCAATTTCTTGGAGCTCTCTGAGGTGTTGTCGCCCAAGCTGCCAAGCTCATCACGCCCCAAATAAAACTGAACTTTTAACTCTTACATTGTGCTTTTTAAAAAGTTGACAGAGGCTTGTTAGAGTTATAAGAAGGCCTGACCCTGAAAATGGGAGCCTGTCACTGCTCATTAACCTCTGCTTTTACCCTAGGCAAGTCATCCTTCCTTTCTGGCACTGGTTTTTTGCTCTCAAAATGGAGATATAATAATCTCCAAGATAGTTCTTAATCTGAGAATTTTTTTGAATCTGGGAACTGCTTTTGGAGCCAGTTTATAGGCACAAAGGAAAAAATGTGATCATAACTTTGGACCAGTGGTATGGGGAATTTATAGCGATCGTTTGCAAACTCTACTGTGCTTGAACCTCCCCTGAGGTGCTTGTGAATAAAGTTAGAATACAGGGTCCCATCTCTAGAGATCCTTATTTAATCCTTCTATGACCCAACTCTTCCCTTCAGCAGATCATTTGGGGGTTGCCTGTGTGTTCACATGCATGTGTTTCAAACGAGGGGGAGTAGGGTAGGAATATGATACTTACAAAGGTAAACATAATTTGAAAAAAGTCCCTTTTTCAAGATTCTTTTTTTCCTTTTATTTATTTATTTATTTTTGAGTCACTCAACTCCCTGATTCTCAGAAAAGGACATGGGAACTACATTAAGCAAATCTTTCTTGATCTGTGTAGGCTCAGAGGAAGCAAAGCAATGGCTGGCACAAGCAAGGAGAGAAATGCCATACTGCAGCAGAGTACTGGGCCTCTGAAAAGGAAAGGTTAGAGTTAGAAAATCTTACTTGTATTCCAAGCACTGCTGTTTACTTTGTATGGCCTTGTACAAGTTGTAGAAGTGCTCTGAAGCACTCTTCTTGTTTACTAATTGAGTTACATACCCAGAGATTACCCTAGGGAATCATTAATTTACTCTGTCAAGTTCTGGAAGTCCTCCTAGAAAATGGTCTTCAGTGTGGAGCCCTCCTTGGAGATGGCTTCAGCTGAGGAAGACTTCAGACCTGTGTGAAGTCCACTTTCTCCTAGGACAGCCTCCAATAATGACTCATCACTGTGGGAGTGTAAAGGCCCAGTCTTCTTGCCCTGTCAGTGAGCTATGAGGTCCAAAGCACTCAGTGGGACCAAGAGAGACCTTCATGCAGATTGGTCAGTCAGCTTCTGCTTCTTTCAACCCTGCCTTTTGCAGGTGTGGATTATGAGAGGGCTCCTCAAGAAAGGCCTTGCACCCTAATTTCTGTGCCAGGAAACCCAGTCTGGAACGGCAGTAGTAATAATATCTGGAACAGCCATGATAAGAGTGGCGACCACGAATTGCATGCTTACCACAGGTCATGTAACATGCGAAGAACTTGTGCCAACATCATCCTGCTTTCTCTTCAACACTGTCCTATAAGGTAGGAATTTGCATTTCATTTTATAGATGTTGAATAGCTTTATGAATGGAAAGAAAACAATATATGTAAATATGCTTTGAATACAATGTAGTATTACTTCTATTCATGAATTTCAATTGATAAAAAGTCTCTTAAGACTCTCCAGTGGTCCTCTGCAGTTGAAAGTCTTCTTATTGGTTCTCAGTGGGAGAGAATGACAGCCTCCCTCTCTCATTGCCTGTCAGCTGTCCCATTTATCCAATGCAAATGGAACCCAAGAAGCCTCTTTGATCTTAGCCTCCCAATGGCTCTTGAAAAATGCTCTGTAGAACGTGATATCCCCATCTTTCCTTTTATGATTGTGCCTTGTACATAATTCTGGCAGTACTTGCTCAAATCCAGGAAATCCCTTTGCACAGAAAGAAAACAGCCCCAACTTTCTGTCTCTGAATCACCAGAATTTGAAGTTGTGTATCTCAACTCACTTATTCACTTCCTTCCCACTGCATACTTTTTCTGGCATCTCTCATGTCCAAGGAAATGTACCACACTCAAGAGAGAACTGCTGGGAAGTCCTTGACTTCAACAGATTTTGCTTTCATACCTGTAGCTTATGACCCAGACCTTGGGCACGAAGTGAATTAGAGATCTTGAGTTGAGGATTAGTGGCTCAGACTGCACTGAATTCTTCATGTGCTGATCCTTCACACCCCAGTTCCATCAATGCATCTGAAGGTGGTATCAAGTTCTTTCTCAACTGTGATCTATAGCCTGAAGCTCTTTATATTTTGAAAGACTTACCCTTTCTCTATAAAGATAGAAAACCTGAAGTTTGCATTAAACCTACTTTTTAACTACGAATACCTATTCTTGGTTTTCTTAACCTCAGCTTCTGCTTCTTTCAACCCTGCCTTTTGCAGGTGTGGATTATGAGAGGGCTCCTCAAGAAAGGCCTTGCACCCTAATTTCTGTGCCAGGAAACCCAGTCTGGAACGGCAGTAGTAATAATATCTGGAACAGCCATGATAAGAGTGGCGACCACGAATTGCATGCTTACCACAGGTCATGTAACATGCGAAGAACTTGTGCCAACATCATCCTGCTTTCTCTTCAACACTGTCCTATAAGGTAGGAATTTGCATTTCATTTTATAGATGTTGAATAGCTTTATGAATGGAAAGAAAACAATATATGTAAATATGCTTTGAATACAATGTAGTATTACTTCTATTCATGAATTTCAATTGATAAAAAGTCTCTTAAGACTCTCCAGTGGTCCTCTGCAGTTGAAAGTCTTCTTATTGGTTCTCAGTGGGAGAGAATGACAGCCTCCCTCTCTCATTGCCTGTCAGCTGTCCCATTTATCCAATGCAAATGGAACCCAAGAAGCCTCTTTGATCTTAGCCTCCCAATGGCTCTTGAAAAATGCTCTGTAGAACGTGATATCCCCATCTTTCCTTTTATGATTGTGCCTTGTACATAATTCTGGCAGTACTTGCTCAAATCCAGGAAATCCCTTTGCACAGAAAGAAAACAGCCCCAACTTTCTGTCTCTGAATCACCAGAATTTGAAGTTGTGTATCTCAACTCACTTATTCACTTCCTTCCCACTGCATACTTTTTCTGGCATCTCTCATGTCCAAGGAAATGTACCACACTCAAGAGAGAACTGCTGGGAAGTCCTTGACTTCAACAGATTTTGCTTTCATACCTGTAGCTTATGACCCAGACCTTGGGCACGAAGTGAATTAGAGATCTTGAGTTGAGGATTAGTGGCTCAGACTGCACTGAATTCTTCATGTGCTGATCCTTCACACCCCAGTTCCATCAATGCATCTGAAGGTGGTATCAAGTTCTTTCTCAACTGTGATCTATAGCCTGAAGCTCTTTATATTTTGAAAGACTTACCCTTTCTCTATAAAGATAGAAAACCTGAAGTTTGCATTAAACCTACTTTTTAACTAAGAATACCTATTCTTGGTTTTAACTTAAACTCATACTTAAAGTTTTCTACTATTGTCCATCACATTCAGTCACATTTACCCTAAGAGAGCAGAACTCTTTATGAAAAAGAATTTTTAAAAATTCCTTTTCAAATAAACCACCAGTGGGCTCTATGCCAACAACTGTTTATTTTTTAGAAAATCAATTGTACTCTCAACAAAAGACTCATCCCTTTCCATCAATATTCCCTTCATTGCATACAGATTGTGTTTATTGTAGTGTCTTCAGGGATCAGAGTCAGTTTCTTTCATGGGGTTACCTGTAGATAATGCAAATAGCAGGAGTTCAGAGCATCATCTCCCAGAGCTCTGGGAGATTTCATCTTTATTGTGTTTACTGCAAGTAGACATGGTAGTAGTGGGATTTCCTGCCTTCCTGCAGGCCTATGATAAAGGTGTATACTCTAGGCAACATTTGCTGACTCAGTCCTGAGCTCATACTCAATACTGTCAGGTGTTTCCTGCAGAGAGCTGTCCGTGGTAATGTGCAGAAAAGTAACTATTGTGACAAGGGAAGTCTGGAAAAGTTTGGATACTAGACTTCGCAATTATATAAGAGACATGAAAAACTGTGAGATTAATAAAAAAAATCACAGGGATCCCTTTCCCTTGAAAATTCACTTATCCATTTAACAAATGTTTATTCAGCCCTGTCTATATTCCAAAGAATATTCAAGGCATAGATAGAAAGAAATGGATGCTACACTTCTGAAGTCTGTGTTTCAGTGTGAGAGTTAGAGAAATAACGCAAGAATAAAGTAATACATAGTTATGGTGACTATTACCATAGTCACCATATGCAAGTGGGAACATGATCAAGAATAATGGTGGATGCAGAATGAGGGTTAGGAACAATTTAGACTAGGTCTTTACCCAAGACTGTTCGTGAAAGATGATCTTTTTAGCATTGCCCTGGAAGGAGGCAAGAGGAGAGATAAGGTGAGAAACAGAAAGTTCTCTGCAAGTATAGTGTCCAGAATGTATGAAACCCTAATATGAGAAGCTCCAGAACGAGACTACTGTGGCTGGATTCAAGGATGAGGTTGGAGAGGAAAGTGGGGCCAGGGGCTACAGGGAGCATGACAGGCTATGGCAGGGAGTTTGAGTTTATTCTAGGTAGCAGAGGAGAGAGGCATATCTGATGGATTCTATGCTGTATCTCAGTCAACATAGCAATGTTATGCTTCAAGGATAATCCATTGCAACTTGCTTACACATGCTCTCAAGGAGATGTTACTGGTCCAAATTACATAGACATTGTTTTGACATTTTCCATGATATCACAGAATAGTTAAAGCATGTACTTGACAGTCAAACATCTCAGGGTTAGGAGTTCTAGAATTCTGACCCTAGAACTCACTTATTAGCTGCACAAGTTGGACAAGGTAGGACATCTCTCTGAGTCCAGGTTCTCTCATCTGTAAAAGTGAGACTGTCAGATTACCTATTGTAAACTGACTCACTTGATTCCACTGGGATTCCCTTCCATGAAGCATTAGGACAGATGAAACAATATGGAGGTTGAAATGTTTGTTTATGGGATATGGTATGGCCAAGATCCTTAGAAAAGACCACAGGTCTGCAAAACTTGAGAAGGTCATTCTCAGCTCCATTCCACTTATTAACTTACTTTTTCCCTACTGCCCCATCAGTCCCCTTTGAGACTCTTAAAGAGAGAGTCTTACTTGAGATAAAGTGAGTAGAGCCTTGTTCTGCTGGACCCCTTATTCCTGCTGATTTTGTTTACATGTGGCCTTTATTGTGCGAGGCAGAGGTGGTATGAGGGTGGGTGCTCATGACTAAGAAACCAAGGATGGGGCACCTACAGTGTCTACTTTGTCAAGGCCACAGTGCTGAGTGATTAGTTTCCAACTCTGATCTTGGTTCATCACATCCTTGGGACAATAGCATGTGAAGATTCTGCTGTCTGGGTTTCTCCCTAAATCTTCTGTTTCTACTCAGTATTGTATGGATCTTTAGCACAATGCCCTTAGTTTACTGACTGAATGCATGAGATTTGTGTTAACTAAACTAGGCATATTTTCTCCATTCTAAAGGGAGATTGAGAAGGGATTTTTCCCTAATAACAAGGATCGTGTCCTTTATGTCCCCCTAAAGCTTATCCTGATTTGAGTCCTATTGCTTCTTAAGCCACATCTCTTTCTATGCTCCAGTCTCACATTCCTTGCCTTGCCCATACTGAGCTACTTGGAATTTCCTGGTTGGCCATGTAATTCTTTCACCTGGGCTTTTGCACATACTATTTATTTTGTAAAACTCTTTTCTGCTACCCTTTATTTTTTGGTTCAGAAGCCACCTTCCTTGGGAATGTTTTCTTATCTTCCTAAACCTGAGATAGTTATACTTCTCTATGTTCTCAGTATGCCTTGGACTTACTTCTCCTTATCTTTTCCTCACTGGTTATTAAGTTGTCTACTGAAATATTTACTTGCCTCTCCCACTTTCATCTGTAAGTGCCATGAGCACAGGGACTTTGTCAGGTACCTGACATAGTCACCAGTACATTTTCATGTATCACATATACCTGGCACAAGGTAAGTTTCCAAATATCTGTTTAATGAATAAATTAATGAATGAGACCATAGCTCCATCTAAACTAAAACACACACACACACACACACACACACACACAGAGCTATATTATTACCATGAGATAACCAAGACACACTTGCTGGGTGTTTCAGGCCTTTAATGCCCCAACATTACTTAAAAGTAGAGGTTAGAGACCAGCAGAGACTTGAGCTATGTTGTCATTGGGTAAAATGATGCTCATTATGGGCAATATTCAGTTACAAGCCTGATTCAGGGGTTAATTCTTAAGTAGAATTTTTCAAGTCATAATTTATACTGTTTCACCCATCTCCTTCAAGACCACTCCTCTTATTTCCATGGCAACACACTATCTACTTAGAGTGCTGTCTTTTCTTGTTTGGAGATGTTACCAATGGGCTGGGAGTCCCACTTCTATATTCCAGTCTTTGAAGCTCTTTCTTAAAGGGCACTGGATTTGTAACCGTAATCCATTATTATTTCTCAACAGAATCATAGAGATTGAGAAGGGATTTTTCCCTAATAACAAGGATCGTGTCCTTTATGTCCCCCTAAAGCTTATCCTGATTTGAGTCCTATTGCTTCTTAAGCCACATCTCTTTCTATGCTCCAGTCTCACATTCCTTGCCTTGCCCATACTGAGCTACTTGGAATTTCCTGGTTGGCCATGTAATTCTTTCACCTGGGCTTTTGCACATACTATTTATTTTGTAAAACTCTTTTCTGCTACCCTTTATTTTTTGGTTCAGAAGCCACCTTCCTTGGGAATGTTTTCTTATCTTCCTAAACCTGAGATAGTTATACTTCTCTATGTTCTCAGTATGCCTTGGACTTACTTCTCCTTATCTTTTCCTCACTGGTTATTAAGTTGTCTACTGAAATATTTACTTGCCTCTCCCACTTTCATCTGTAAGTGCCATGAGCACAGGGACTTTGTCAGGTACCTGACATAGTCACCAGTACATTTTCATGTATCACATATACCTGGCACAAGGTAAGTTTCCAAATATCTGTTTAATGAATAAATTAATGAATGAGACCATAGCTCCATCTAAACTACACACACACACACACACACACACACACACACAGAGCTATATTATTACCATGAGATAACCAAGACACACTTGCTGGGTGTTTCAGGCCTTTAATGCCCCAACATTACTTAAAAGTAGAGGTTAGAGACCAGCAGAGACTTGAGCTATGTTGTCATTGGGTAAAATGATGCTCATTATGGGCAATATTCAGTTACAAGCCTGATTCAGGGGTTAATTCTTAAGTAGAATTTTTCAAGTCATAATTTATACTGTTTCACCCATCTCCTTCAAGACCACTCCTCTTATTTCCATGGCAACACACTATCTACTTAGAGTGCTGTCTTTTCTTGTTTGGAGATGTTACCAATGGGCTGGGAGTCCCACTTCTATATTCCAGTCTTTGAAGCTCTTTCTTAAAGGGCACTGGATTTGTAACCGTAATCCATTATTATTTCTCAACAGAATCATAGAAATTTAGAAGTAAAAGAAAAGATGGTCTGTCTCAATTCCTCTAAAGTATGGAATTTGAGCCTGAAAGAATATGAAAATAGTTTCCCCAAATACTTCTTCCATTGGACATATCCTCTGCCTATAGACATATCCTATGTCTAGGTCTATCCTATGGTGTTCATGAAAATACATGATATTTAATTTAAAATTTTCTGTTATTGGGGTGAGTAGAAATTTTCCTTTATTCTTGTAGGTGCTTCTGACTGGTTTAAGAATAAAACTGACATGAGACAGATTAATAGGAGGATATAAAATGAAAGCTTAATAACATGTACACATGGGAAAGACCCAGAAAAGCTGAGTAACTCACTGGAATGACAGAACCCATTACTTTCAATATGATAGATCTTTAGCTAATGATAAAGAGGATGTTGAGGGTAGTGATTTGGGATTTCAAGGGAGAAGAAGGCAGTTTGCATGGAGATGGAAAAGCAAATGTTTTTAATAAATGTTTGCTGGGCCATGTACAGGTAGTGTGAACAGAGAGGATACTGACCTCCCAGCTGTGCTGAGTTTCTTTCAGCATACCTAGTTCATATTTTTTGCAGACATCTCTAATGATGGCTCTATTCCAAGAAAAGATTCTTAATCTTAATTCTTTAGACACCTAAGAGAGGCTAAAAAATTCCTGTGTCTTCTTATTCTTAAAAATAATCAGCATAAATTAATATCATGCCTATAAGACATCTTTTGGGGTGGCAAATTTTGCTCCCCTGTACTATCTTCTTGTAATTATCTGGGACTCTAATTTTATTTCAGTATAAATTATATATATAGCAGCAGGAAGCAAGCAAGCACAAATCAGCTAGGTATTGTCTCAGTTAATGAGAGTTCTCTAAGTCAAGATGTTCATGTATATAGTGTTTATATGCTCCTCTTTCATTTTATTCACCAGATCTCTTTTGACACCTACTTTTACGAATATTCTGAGACATAATTGCTGAGTTTTGGGAATGCTTTCCTTTCTTTTCCATTTTATTCACCAGATCTCTTTTGACCTACAATATGAAATTGCTCCAAACTGGATTTGTAACCGTAATCCATTATTATTTCTCAACAGAATCATAGAAATTTAGAAGTAAAAGAAAAGATGGTCTGTCTCAATTCCTCTAAAGTATGGAATTTGAGCCTGAAAGAATATGAAAATAGTTTCCCCAAATACTTCTTCCATTGGACATATCCTCTGCCTATAGACATATCCTATGTCTAGGTCTATCCTATGGTGTTCATGAAAATACATGATATTTAATTTAAAATTTTCTGTTATTGGGGTGAGTAGAAATTTTCCTTTATTCTTGTAGGTGCTTCTGACTGGTTTAAGAATAAAACTGACATGAGACAGATTAATAGGAGGATATAAAATGAAAGCTTAATAACATGTACACATGGGAAAGACCCAGAAAAGCTGAGTAACTCACTGGAATGACAGAACCCATTACTTTCAATATGATAGATCTTTAGCTAATGATAAAGAGGATGTTGAGGGTAGTGATTTGGGATTTCAAGGAGAAGAAGGCAGTTTGCATGGAGATGGAAAAGCAAATGTTTTTAATAAATGTTTGCTGGGCCATGTACAGGTAGTGTGAACAGAGAGGATACTGACCTCCCAGCTGTGCTGAGTTTCTTTCAGCATACCTAGTTCATATTTTTTGCAGACATCTCTAATGATGGCTCTATTCCAAGAAAAGATTCTTAATCTTAATTCTTTAGACACCTAAGAGAGGCTAAAAAATTCCTGTGTCTTCTTATTCTTAAAAATAATCAGCATAAATTAATATCATGCCTATAAGACATCTTTTGGGGTGGCAAATTTTGCTCCCCTGTACTATCTTCTTGTAATTATCTGGGACTCTAATTTTATTTCAGTATAAATTATATATATAGCAGCAGGAAGCAAGCAAGCACAAATCAGCTAGGTATTGTCTCAGTTAATGAGAGTTCTCTAAGTCAAGATGTTCATGTATATAGTGTTTATATGCTCCTCTTTCATTTTATTCACCAGATCTCTTTTGACACCTACTTTTACGAATATTCTGAGACATAATTGCTGAGTTTTGGGGAAGGCTTGCAATTTTAGGAACTCTTTGATAAACTAGTTTCATTCAGGCAGAACTGAATTTCTCCTCTATTCACAAATGCCACGACACTCAGTAGGAAAAGATGTCTCTACAAATACTGAGATCTGTTTTGAAACCCATGATCATTAATAGAAATTGTGCTATACATTGTAATTACATTCCTGCGCTAGGTCACAAAAACTTATTTAACTTGTGCTTTTGGTTTCTGTTAGTGTATATATATATATATATATATATATATATATATATATAGTCAAACTTGCTTTTAAATAAAGAAAAATACATAGCTTGATAAGAGCTTCTAGATAAGAGTTTAGAGATTCCATTGCTAAGAGTTTCTAGAGATTTGATCTTTTCCCTCATCTGGTACAAGTGAGGAGAAACCTTTACAAGGGGAGATTTCCATTACAAATATAAATGTTTCTTAAAAAAGGGTAACTCAAAACAAACAAACAAACAAACAAAAAAGAAAAAGAAAAGGGTAACTCATACATGGCTTTCAAAGTTTTTCTCCTGCTTACTGTTTCTTAGAAAATTAGCAGCTTAAAATAATTAACATGTCAAAGGGTCACATTTTGGGGTGGCAAATTCTGCTCCCTTCCAATGCTATTCTTGCTCTCTTTCTCCTCTAAAGGAAGTTGATTTCTGAAGATTCAGCCTACATTCTTTCAAGTTTAAGCAGAAGAAGAATCACTCTTTTTAGAAGTAGTGACTTAATTAGCTAGAGCTGGGTTATAGGTTCCATTCTTGGAGTTTGGAGGGAATCCCCATTGAAAGCATATGTTTTGTTGTTGCTAAGTCATTCGTGTCTTACTCTTTGGGATCCCATGAACTGCAGTGCACTAGGTTTCCCTGTCCTTCACGATCTCTCAGTGTTTGCTCAAACTCATATCCATTGAATCAGTGATGCCACCCAACCATCTCATCCTCTGTCATCCCCTTTTCTTCCTGCTCTCAGGCTTTCCCAGCATCAAGGTCTTTTCCAATGAGTTGGCTCTTCACATCAGGTGGCCAAAGTTAGCTTTCCAATGAATATTCAGGGTTGATTTCCTTTAGGATTGAATGGCTTGATAACCTAGCTGTAAAAGAGGATAAAATTTGGGAATCAGAATATTCTCTAATTGCTGAGTTTTGGGGAAGGCTTGCAATTTTAGGAACTCTTTGATAAACTAGTTTCATTCAGGCAGAACTGAATTTCTCCTCTATTCACAAATGCCACGACACTCAGTAGGAAAAGATGTCTCTACAAATACTGAGATCTGTTTTGAAACCCATGATCATTAATAGAAATTGTGCTATACATTGTAATTACATTCCTGCGCTAGGTCACAAAAACTTATTTAACTTGTGCTTTTGGTTTCTGTTAGTGTATATATATATATATATATATATATATATATATATATAGTCAAACTTGCTTTTAAATAAAGAAAAATACATAGCTTGATAAGAGCTTCTAGATAAGAGTTTAGAGATTCCATTGCTAAGAGTTTCTAGAGATTTGATCTTTTCCCTCATCTGGTACAAGTGAGGAGAAACCTTTACAAGGGGAGATTTCCATTACAAATATAAATGTTTCTTAAAAAAGGGTAACTCAAAACAAACAAACAAACAAACAAAAAAAACAAAAAAGAAAAGGGTAACTCATACATGGCTTTCAAAGTTTTTCTCCTGCTTACTGTTTCTTAGAAAATTAGCAGCTTAAAATAATTAACATGTCAAAGGGTCACATTTTGGGGTGGCAAATTCTGCTCCCTTCCAATGCTATTCTTGCTCTCTTTCTCCTCTAAAGGAAGTTGATTTCTGAAGATTCAGCCTACATTCTTTCAAGTTTAAGCAGAAGAAGAATCACTCTTTTTAGAAGTAGTGACTTAATTAGCTAGAGCTGGGTTATAGGTTCCATTCTTGGAGTTTGGAGGGAATCCCCATTGAAAGCATATGTTTTGTTGTTGCTAAGTCATTCGTGTCTTACTCTTTGGGATCCCATGAACTGCAGTGCACTAGGTTTCCCTGTCCTTCACGATCTCTCAGTGTTTGCTCAAACTCATATCCATTGAATCAGTGATGCCACCCAACCATCTCATCCTCTGTCATCCCCTTTTCTTCCTGCTCTCAGGCTTTCCCAGCATCAAGGTCTTTTCCAATGAGTTGGCTCTTCACATCAGGTGGCCAAAGTATTGGAGCTTCAGCAGCACCTTCCAATGAATATTCAGGGTTGATTTCCTTTAGGATTGAATGGCTTGATAACCTAGCTGTAAAAAAGAGGATAAAATTTCAGAAGGAAATCAGAATAAGATCACCTGATAAGAAGGAACGGTTTCTAGACAGCCGCCCCTCAAAGCCTACTCTGCTTGGCAAAAAAAAATTAGGGTGAATTTAAAAAGACCAAATCTTTATGCTGCTCTCTATTAATATGTAGTATAAAGCTATCTTGGAACCCAAATACTGTTTTGACTCTCTAGGTCTATCTCATTTTAGATTATGAATCTCTTGTTCTTTTGGGTTAACTTAGAAAAATCAAAGTAGTTTGGCTGTTGGAATCTTAAGAATTTGCTTCTCAAAACTCTGATTATCAATCTAGCAGCATTGGGGTCACCTTGTTAGACAAGTGTCATCTGAGACCCCTCCCAAACCTACCAAGTTAGAACCTACACTCTAACAAATAACTAAGTAATTAGTATTCACATGGACATTTTTCATAACTATTTGAGGATTTTGTTTTTCAAAAATCACAGATTTTTAGTCAGTTTGTAAATTCCTTGGTGTAGGTCTTTTCCTACTTGAACTCTTGGAGTTGATTGAGGTTTTTGGAGCAACATATTTGAAAAATGTTTGGCTATTATTTCTTCATTTTTTTTTTTCGCATTTCTTTCCCTCCTCCAAAAACCTAAATTATATGTATATTAAGCCATGGAAAGCTTTTTCACAACTCACTGACTCTTTCCTTATTTTTTAGCACTTTTATTTTTCTCTATTTTATTTCATGTGCTCTTTATTTCTTTTTTCAAATATACTCATGTTTTCCTCAACAATGTATAATCTACTGTTAATCCTATCAAATACATTTTTCATCTCAATCATTGTAGATTTTGTCCCTAGAAGTTTCAAACTGTATCTTTTTAGGAATGTGTGTGTGTGTGTGTGTGTTTGTGTGTGTGTGTGTATACACAGAGGGAGAAAGAGCGAGAGAGAGAGAGCAAGCAGAGGATACCACTCTAATGGCAGAAAGCGAAGAGGAACTAAAGAGCCTCTTGATGGGGCTCTTGAGGGTGAAGAAGGAGAGTGAAAGAGTCAGCTTAAAATGAAATATTAAAAAAACTAAGATCATGGCATCTGGCACCATTACTTCATGGCAAATAGAAGGGGAAAAGGTGGAAGTAGTGACAGATTTCCTCTTCTTTGGCACCAGAATCAGTGTGGATGTTGACTGTGGCCATAAAATCAGAAGTTGATTGCCTCTTGGCAGGAAAGCTATGACAAACCTAGACAGTGTGATGAAAAGCAGAGATGTTAGTTTTCCAACAAAAGTCCATATTGACAAGGTTATGGTATTCCCAGTGGTCATATAGATTTGTAAGAGCTGGACTGTAAAGAATGCAGAATGCTAGAGAATTGGTGCCTTTGAATTGTGGTTCTGGAAAAGACTTCTGAGAGTCCCTTGGACAGTAACCAATCAAACCAATCAATCTTAAGGGAAATTAAACCTGAATATTCGTTGGAAGGACTGATGCTGAAGCTCCAGTATTTTGGTCATTTGATGCAAACAGACGACTCACTGGAAAAGTCCCTGATGCTGGGAAAGATTGAGGGCAGAAGGAAGAGGGTGTCAGAGGATGAGATGACTGGATGGCATCATGGATGCAGTGGACATGAACTTGGGTAAATTTCGGGAGCTGGTGAAGAACAGGGAGGGCTGGCGTGCTGCAGCTCATGAGGTCACAAAGAGTTGGACACGACTGCATGACTGAACAACAACAACATGTGTGTGTGTGTGTGTGTGTGTGTGTGTGTGTGTGTGTGTGTGTGCGTGTGTGTATTTGGGACTTCCAGGTGGTGCTAGTGGTAAAGAATCTGCCTTTTAATGCAGGACATGCCAGAGACCAGAGTTGGATCCCTGGTTGGGAAGATCCATTGGAGGATGGTGTGGCAACCCACTCCAGTATTCCTGCCCAGAGAATCCCATGGACAGAGGAGCCTGGTGGGCTGTAGTCCATAGGGTCACAAAAAGTTGGACATGACTGAAGCAACTTAGCACTCAACTTATATACATATTTAATTTATTAGTAACTTTTATTTTTAACTGCACCAGTCACCATTGCTGCATGGCCTTTTTCTAGCTGCATTGAGTGGAGGTCCTCTCTAGTTGCAGTGTGTAGGCTTCTCATGGTAGTGGCTTCTCCTGTTGCAGAGCATGGAACCCAGGCACGCGAGCTTCATTAGTTGCAGCATGTGGACTCAGTAGTTGTCGCACATGGGTTCTAGAGCACTGGCATAGTAGTTGTAATACACAGGCTTGCTCTGCCGCATGTGGGATTTACTAAGCCATTGAGTCTGTGTCTCTTGCATTGGCAGGCAGATTCTTAAACACTGGACCACCAGAGAATTCCTAGAAATGTGTATATTTTATGTCTGTCTTTTAACATGCTCATGCTTTCCTATACATTCTTCAACATATGAAAGAGATTTATAATAACTGTTTTAATGTCTTTATCTGCTAATTCTATCATCTGTGTCACTTCTGAGTGTATTTCCTGCGATTAATTTTTCTCCTCATTATAGGTACTGTTTACTTACTGAATTGCCTACTTAGACTTTTTTTTGCTGGGTGTTAGACATTGTAGATTTTATCTTATTGGTAGAATTTTTGTATCCCTTTAAATATCCACACACTTTATTTTGGGACATGATCTATTTAGAAACAGTTTTATCCTTTCTCTCAAGGCTTGTTTTTAATAAGCTTTACAGGGTAGAACCAGAATAGCCTTTAGTCCATGGCTAATTTAATTCTATCAGTATCTCTTCAGAGTCATTTCCTTAGTAAGAACTCTGTTTGATGTCCCATGTATTACAAGGTTTTTTCCTTTTTGGCTAGTGGGAACATAAGCTATGACCAACCTGAGTGAGTTCCAGGGTTCATTCCATTTCCTTTCTGCAGATTTTCATTGCTTTCCCACAAGTACAGTAGTAATCTCTTATCCACAGATTTACTTTCTATGGTTTTAGTTACCTGTGGTCAACAGTGGTCCAAAAACATTAAATGGAAAATTCTAGAAATAAACACTTCATGAGTTTTAAGTTGCACATTGTGTAGCACAACATGATGGACTCTTGAGTTGTCCTACTCCATCACACCCAGGAAGTAAATCATCCCTTTGTCCATACCATGTGCTACCTGCTCCGTAGACACTTAGGAAAAGTCCACTCTGTATAGGATTTGGTACTGTCTGCAGTTTCATGCATCCACTGGGGGATCTTGGAACGTATCCCTTGTTGATAAAGAGGGACTACTGTATGCAGTAATCACATCAGATAAAGACTTGAGAGAAACCCTCTGCACATCTCTGGAATTCTCTCTGTACAACTCTTTACCTTCCAGAAATCTGTTCTGAAAAATCTAGTCATCTAGGCCTCTCACATTCTCAGCTCTGTTGCCTCAACTTGGCTCTGTTTGAGTATACCCTTTTTTGCATGGTGGCCTGAAAACTCTATCCAGATATAATTGCCTGGGAAGTCACAGGACTCAACTGGTTTATTTTTCTTCCTGTAGACATCACTCTGTTACGTGTTGTTAAATGTCTCACTATTGTTTTTTTTTGTATAATTTGTCTGTATTTGTAGTTGTTTAAGGCAGGAGAATAAATTCAGTCCCTGTATTCCATCATTTCCTAAATTGGAAGCTCCTACACATTCAAGCTTGAGAAACATTGTCAGAATAGAACTAGAAATCCCAAAAGTCTTATTTAATAATTATAATACAAACATTTATCATGTTTTTATTGTGTCAGCTACTGCTTTAAGGAATACAGTAAATTTACTGAATACTTTGAAGTAGCTACTCTTATTACCTTCTATTAGAAAAGTATAAGAAATAAAGTTGATGTTCTAAAGTAAACAATTGGGGCAACAGAAAAAATCAAAAGAACATCAAAAAGTCATTAGGTAAAGGTGTGGCCTTTTGAAGCTCTTCTGCTTTGACATAAACTGAGGCAGTGGGGAAAAGGCAGAACTTTGGGAGTGCCCTGCCCATTACTGGCATGGATATTAGATTGATTCATTATTTATATGAAACTCTAGCAGATACTAACACAGTATCTGTGAGGGTAAGTAGCCTCAGTTTGAAATCAGTGATAAATAAATCTTTGGAACATTCATGAGTTTTAAGTTGCACATTGTGTAGCACAACATGATGGACTCTTGAGTTGTCCTACTCCATCACACCCAGGAAGTAAATCATCCCTTTGTCCATACCATGTGCTACCTGCTCCGTAGACACTTAGGAAAAGTCCACTCTGTATAGGATTTGGTACTGTCTGCAGTTTCATGCATCCACTGGGGGATCTTGGAACGTATCCCTTGTTGATAAAGAGGGACTACTGTATGCAGTAATCACATCAGATAAAGACTTGAGAGAAACCCTCTGCACATCTCTGGAATTCTCTCTGTACAACTCTTTACCTTCCAGAAATCTGTTCTGAAAAATCTAGTCATCTAGGCCTCTCACATTCTCAGCTCTGTTGCCTCAACTTGGCTCTGTTTGAGTATACCCTTTTGCATGGTGGCCTGAAAACTCTATCCAGATATAATTGCCTGGGAAGTCACAGGACTCAACTGGTTTATTTTTCTTCCTGTAGACATCACTCTGTTACGTGTTGTTAAATGTCTCACTATTGTTTTTTTTTGTATAATTTGTCTGTATTTGTAGTTGTTTAAGGCAGGAGAATAAATTCAGTCCCTGTATTCCATCATTTCCTAAATTGGAAGCTCCTACACATTCAAGCTTGAGAAACATTGTCAGAATAGAACTAGAAATCCCAAAAGTCTTATTTAATAATTATAATACAAACATTTATCATGTTTTTATTGTGTCAGCTACTGCTTTAAGGAATACAGTAAATTTACTGAATACTTTGAAGTAGCTACTCTTATTACCTTCTATTAGAAAAGTATAAGAAATAAAGTTGATGTTCTAAAGTAAACAATTGGGGCAACAGAAAAAATCAAAAGAACATCAAAAAGTCATTAGGTAAAGGTGTGGCCTTTTGAAGCTCTTCTGCTTTGACATAAACTGAGGCAGTGGGGAAAAGGCAGAACTTTGGGAGTGCCCTGCCCATTACTGGCATGGATATTAGATTGATTCATTATTTATATGAAACTCTAGCAGATACTAACACAGTATCTGTGAGGGTAAGTAGCCTCAGTTTGAAATCAGTGATAAATAAATCTTTGGAACATGGCCAGTCCATGAATGGATGGGCATCTTTACATTTTCATACCCAAACATCTGGAATACAAAGCCGTTAGACTTCCTGTACATTTTGCAGACTGTCCTACATATGTAGGGAATACCATTTGTGTTCTGCTGTCACCCTTAGCAAGTCAAGGTCATCTCCCACTTGGGCTATTGCAATGGTCTTCTGAGAAATTTGTAGTACCATGTCCACACACTCGTCCAGAGTCATCTTTTAAAAGTTCATTTTCAATCCTATTATTGTTCTGTCTAAATTCTTCTAATGGCTTCTCGAGACACTTAAAGTGAAATCTCCTTACCATGGACAGTTCAGACTTCCTTTCCAAGGTGTTTTTGTATTGCTTGTCTCTTCTGCTGGAGCACACTGACTTGCTTCTTTTTTCTTTTTCAAGCCAGTCTCTTTCTTACCTCCAGGTCTCTGCATTTGTTGTTCCTTCTCCACATACTCTTCCTGTGATGTCTTTCATGCCTGGCTCCTCTTACTTCCTTAAAGTCAGGACTCAAAATTCCCTTAGAAAAGCCTTCTTGACCATGTTATCTAAAACAGCTTCCTTCTTCTTCTACCTTACTTTCTATCAAATCACTTTAAACTCCTTAACTGTTTCATTTATGGTCTGAAACTATCTTGGTTTGTCTGCCTTCCCTATTAGAATATAAGCTTCGTGATGACAGAAATCTCTGTGTCCATCTTGATCACAGTCATTGGTTGGCACATGGCAGCTACTTGAATTTTTTGCTGAATGCAAGAAAGAACCTTTGGTGTAAAAATAATGAAACTAATTTAACTGGTATTAAACAATTTTTGAATCAATTTTTGTCAAATCGACTGCCTACACCTCTAGATTACTGGTGACTAAATTAATTAAACATATCTTTGTCACTCCGACTATACAGCTTAGTTAATGTGCAGGTAGTTTTAATATATTTTGGTATAAGTTTTCCTTATATTTAATAAACATATTTTGGGTATGCTAGTTATCTGAAACTCTAGCAGATACTAACACAGTATCTGTGAGGGTAAGTAGCCTCAGTTTGAAATCAGTGATAAATAAATCTTTGGAACATGGCCAGTCCATGAATGGATGGGCATCTTTACATTTTCATACCCAAACATCTGGAATACAAAGCCGTTAGACTTCCTGTACATTTTGCAGACTGTCCTACATATGTAGGGAATACCATTTGTGTTCTGCTGTCACCCTTAGCAAGTCAAGGTCATCTCCCACTTGGGCTATTGCAATGGTCTTCTGAGAAATTTGTAGTACCATGTCCACACACTCGTCCAGAGTCATCTTTTAAAAGTTCATTTTCAATCCTATTATTGTTCTGTCTAAATTCTTCTAATGGCTTCTCGAGACACTTAAAGTGAAATCTCCTTACCATGGACAGTTCAGACTTCCTTTCCAAGGTGTTTTTGTATTGCTTGTCTCTTCTGCTGGAGCACACTGACTTGCTTCCTTTTGCTCTGTCAAGCCAGTCTCTTTCTTACCTCCAGGTCTCTGCATTTGTTGTTCCTTCTCCACATACTCTTCCTGTGATGTCTTTCATGCCTGGCTCCTCTTACTTCCTTAAAGTCAGGACTCAAAATTCCCTTAGAAAAGCCTTCTTGACCATGTTATCTAAAACAGCTTCCTTCTTCTTCTACCTTACTTTCTATCAAATCACTTTAAACTCCTTAACTGTTTCATTTATGGTCTGAAACTATCTTGGTTTGTCTGCCTTCCCTATTAGAATATAAGCTTCGTGATGACAGAAATCTCTGTGTCCATCTTGATCACAGTCATTGGTTGGCACATGGCAGCTACTTGAATTTTTTGCTGAATGCAAGAAAGAACCTTTGGTGTAAAAAATATTGAAACTAATTTAACTGGTATTAAACAATTTTTGAATCAATTTTTGTCAAATCGACTGCCTACACCTCTAGATTACTGGTGACTAAATTAATTAAACATATCTTTGTCACTCCGACTATACAGCTTAGTTAATGTGCAGGTAGTTTTAATATATTTTGGTATAAGTTTTCCTTATATTTAATAAACATATTTTGGGTATGCTAGACTTGAGCATCTGTGATGAAAGTATGAAATTCTTTTGTCAAAAGTAGATTATTCTTATCAGAACCTTGAAGACTCACTATGCATGAAATAATACATAAATATATGAGCATGTATGTTCTAAGCATATATTTATATACACATACCTTACTTTACCAACCACCATAAGATATATGTATAATTTTCATATAAAGTCATGTGGTATAATTTTATTTTAGAAAAAAAATGAGTTAACTTTGGTTTGATGCCTTTAGTAATACTGAACATGTGATCAGTTGTTATTTTAAAAAAATATATATATTTTGAAATTTTTTGGTGCATAACAGTATGGTGGGGATTCCCAGAACCAAGAAATAGATTCAGAGCTAGGTTTCATCTACTTTTTAAGTATATTCCTTTCTTCCTGGCATGTGCCTTTCATGGGGCTGTGAAGAAGCAGATTACACTTCTTGGAATGGAAGCCTGCACATTCTTATTCTAGGGTCCTTCATGCTATTTTGGATGCTTGTTGTTTTCAATTCAAATGATTCCGCGGTTGTGGTTGCCTGTTAGAGCAGAGAACCAACAAGATCTTTCGGCAATCATGGAAGCCACTGGCTTTCAAATAAGTTATTTTTAGATTGCTTTGCTGAATAAATTTATCTTACTTCCTTAGAGGGAAATAATGTAACACGGTCTTTACAATATGAGATTTCAGTAATGGAAACAAGAAAGGATGTTGAGAAAGAAAAATCTTACATTATTCTTATCCAGATCCTGGTCCACATGACATTGGAAAACTTATACTAATGAGTAAGGACTCAAAAACTTCCCCAATGATTCAGTGGTAAAGAATCTGCTTGAAAAGTAGGAGACACAGGAGACTTGGGTTCAGTCCCCGAGTCAGGAAGATCCATTGGAGGAGGAAATGACAACCCACTCCAGTATTCTTGCCTGGGAAATCTCAGGGACAGAGGACCCTGGAGGACTACAGACCATGGGATTTCAAAGAGTAGAACATAACTGAGTGAGCAACCAGGCAAGGCACTTATAGAAAGAAATGAGAATTATTCATTAGTCTTTGTTGGGTCTTCACGTTTAGAAATCAAAGGTCTATCATTTCTTTCTTTCTTTCTTTCTTTTTTTTTTTTTTTTAAGATTTATTTATTTATTTACTTTGGGCGGGGGTCGGGTTGGGGAGGGAGGGGAGTGGGCGGGCCACTGCTATTGGTCTTTCATTTCTCTATTTTCATTCGTCTTTGTTCTTTGGCTCCTGTGGGCCTCCCATCGCGGTGGCGTCTGTCGTTGCAGAGCGCTGGCTCTGGGCACATGCACTCCAGAGCTCCGGCTCGGTGATTGGACACATCAGTCCAGCCGCTCCGCGGCACGTGGGATCTTCCCAGGCCAGGGCTCGAACCGGCGCCCCTTGCATTGCAAGGTGGTGTCCTTACCCACTGGACCACCAGGGGAAGCCCAGGTCTATCATTTCCTAAGAATATTTTCCTTTACTAATCAGAGTCTCAAAGAGAGGACTCAAGTAAATCCTACTAGTACTTCAATCGAAGAAACTAAGAAAGCAGGTACACCTCTGACTCTTGGGTCGATTAGGACACAGGGACATTTCTGTAGGCTGTTTAATTCAGACTTGGATCTCCCTGTCAGCCTCAGCTTAGGAAGGCAAAGGAAAAAAGTGACTGTGATGAGGTGGCATTTCTAAGCAATAAACTCTTGCCCCAGTATTAGCATAGAAAATCTGCATTGCTGGAAATTCCAAAAACACTAATTATGAATTCTCACTTGACCAAAGGGCAAATTGTATACTTCTCCCAGAAATGCTTTGATTTTTAAAATATTATTGTCGTTATCTATAGAATATATGAAGGTGACCCAAGGGTGCATTCATAGGCATTGGAAGATGCCTGGAAGAAGCAGGAAACCAGATTCCTTTCTAATTAGGTGAACTGATACTAGAAAATGATTCCATTTATGCTATTTTTGCTTTTATCTGAATGACCTTTTTAATAGGACCTAGAAAAAAATTGAATGTTATATCTGTAAAGAACATTTAGCCTAGGCTCTAATTTTTCAAAATGAGAGTTAACTACAAGTAAATACCTCCCATTTCTCTTGACAATGGATCAATTATTTTTTATGTCATTGATGAGTCTAATATCATGCTGAAGACAAGGTGGCGGCAAACTCAGTTAATATTGCTGTGTTATACTACATCACTTTAGTCATTCCAACTCTTTCCAACCCTAGGGACTATAGCCCACCTGGCTCCTCTGTCCATGGGATTCTTCAGGCAAGAATACTGGAGCAAGGCTTCCCTGGCGGTCCAATAGGTAAAGAGTCCACCTTACAGGGCAAGGGGCACCTGTTCGATCCCTGGCCAGAGAAGATCCAGCATGCCGAGGAATGGCTGGGCTAGCATGTCCCGTTAAGAGCCAGTGCTCTGCAAAGAGAGAGACCACTGCGATGGGAGGCCCACACAGGCCAGAGTAAAAATGGATGAAAAATAAACAATGACTTAGAGGCAAAACAAAAAAAGAATACTGGAGTGGGTTGTCATGCCCTTCTCTAGGGGATCTTCCTGACACAGGGATTGAACCCAAGTCTCATCATATCTCCTGCACTGGCAGGCAGGTTCTTTACTACTAGTACCAGTCAGCTCCTATTTACACATAAAATGAAATCCAAACTTAACGTGGCCACAAACACCTTAGGTTTCAATTCACATGATTTCTGGGGGTGCCCTCTTCCTTACTTCCTTCTGCCTTTTGCCTCTGTTTTGATAGACCGACCTTCTTTCCCTTTCCTGAGAATATGAAATTTCTTCTTTGCACTTTCTGGAGGCCCTTCCCAAAAGACTTTGTCTTTTTAGATGACTGGTTCTCATCTTTGGTAGGAAGACTTTTTAGAGGGCCCCCAAGATTCCTACCCTCTAGTATACATATCCCTCCTCTTGACTGTAAGTGGAACCAATGAATTTTTATATTTCTCCTGAGATGAAGTTATTAATGCCTTTGTGTTAATCAAAGGGGGAGACACAGGTGGCCTTTTAGAAGACCGTGAAGTGTCAGAGATGCTCTCCTGTTGGCTTACTAGGAAGCATGTTATACGAGGCTGCATACTAAGGACCAGAAGGTGGTGTCTCAGTGTTGAGAGTGGCCCCAGATGACAGCCAGAAGGAAAAAGGGACCACAGGCATACAGTCACATTTAGCCTAGGCTCTAATTTTACAAGATGAGAGTTAACTACAAGTAAATACCTCCCATTTCTCTTGACAATGGATCAATTATTTTTTATGTCATTGATGAGTCTAATATCATGCTGAAGACAAGGTGGCGGCAAACTCAGTTAATATTGCTGTGTTATACTACATCACTTTAGTCATTCCAACTCTTTCCAACCCTAGGGACTATAGCCCACCTGGCTCCTCTGTCCATGGGATTCTTCAGGCAAGAATACTGGAGCAAGGCTTCCCTGGCGGTCCAATAGGTAAAGAGTCCACCTTACAGGGCAAGGGGCACCTGTTCGATCCCTGGCCAGAGAAGATCCAGCATGCCGAGGAATGGCTGGGCTAGCATGTCCCGTTAAGAGCCAGTGCTCTGCAAAGAGAGAGACCACTGCGATGGGAGGCCCACACAGGCCAGAGTAAAAATGGATGAAAAATAAACAATGACTTAGAGGCAAAACAAAAAAAAAAGAATACTGGAGTGGGTTGTCATGCCCTTCTCTAGGGGATCTTCCTGACACAGGGATTGAACCCAAGTCTCATCATATCTCCTGCACTGGCAGGCAGGTTCTTTACTACTAGTACCAGTCAGCTCCTATTTACACATAAAATGAAATCCAAACTTAACGTGGCCACAAACACCTTAGGTTTCAATTCACATGATTTCTGGGGGTGCCCTCTTCCTTACTTCCTTCTGCCTTTTGCCTCTGTTTTGATAGACCGACCTTCTTTCCCTTTCCTGAGAATATGAAATTTCTTCTTTGCACTTTCTGGAGGCCCTTCCCAAAAGACTTTGTCTTTTTAGATGACTGGTTCTCATCTTTGGTAGGAAGACTTTTTAGAGGGCCCCCAAGATTCCTACCCTCTAGTATACATATCCCTCCTCTTGACTGTAAGTGGAACCAATGAATTTTTATATTTCTCCTGAGATGAAGTTATTAATGCCTTTGTGTTAATCAAAGGGGGAGACACAGGTGGCCTTTTAGAAGACCGTGAAGTGTCAGAGAGATGCTCTCCTGTTGGCTTACTAGGAAGCATGTTATACGAGGCTGCATACTAAGGACCAGAAGGTGGTGTCTCAGTGTTGAGAGTGGCCCCCAGATGACAGCCAGAAGGAAAAAAGGGACCACAGGCATACAGTCACAAAGAAATAAATCCTGCTGAGGACTGAGCCTGGATGAGAAACCTAAGCCTCTGATGAGATCACAACCCCTACCAACACCTTGATTTTAGCTTTCAGGACCCTGAGCAAAGTATTCAGCTAATATGTACTTGGACTCCTGACTCGCAGAAACTCTGAGACAGTAAATGTTTGGCACTTGTTATGTGGAAGTAGAAAAAAATACATCAACTTTCCTATCTCAGTTCATATCACTTCTTCCAAGAAGCCTTCCCTCAACACTCTAATGCTCCTATTATTGTTTTTTATTGTCTTAACAGAATTCAAAGTTATCCTGTTTTCTCCTCTCTTGGTAGTTGTGTTCCCCAGTACCTAGCATGTTGTCTCACACACAGTAGGCACTCAATAAATCCTTCTTGCCTGAATCACTGAATTCAAATTGAGAGAGATTTTATCAACTGCCTATGATTAAACTTCTAAATGATTCCCTGGACCACCAGGTGGCAGATAATTTAGAGAGTAAAGTAAATAGAAGAACCTTGGCCTGGTGACAGACCATCAATTCTCTAATGGCAGGATCACCATCCAGACTTTAATCTAAAACCATCTGCCTTTATTTTTCTTAACCTGGTCAGTTGGACAGCGCATCTGCCATTGCTGGTGTTCCTGGAGCCAAATTATATGATTAACTCTTATGAAGCAAGAGCTTAGAAACAGAATGGATTGATACTTTCATCAACTAAATGACCAGCCACAAAACATTATCTTTACTACCCACTTTTGGCATGGGTATATATTTGTTTCCTACATGGTTCAACTTCTTATGTGTGGCTCTGGCTAATTTGTTCTCAGATATTATTTCTTCACAATTTTGGATCAGGCTTCTTATGTTTTAAGAGAATGTACTATTATCATAATATCTACCTCATCATATCATTGCTAACCTGGCAAACTCATTGGTATAATATATACCCAGAGCACTGACCACCTAGCTTAGACTGACCCAGGTTGGTATGCAACTGTTTCAGCACATGTGTAGAAAAGCAGTAAAATATGCAAGGTAGGAAAAGTAATTGTACCTCTACCCTTCTGAATTCTTGACTGAGTCCCCATGTAATAAAAAACCAACAGGAGAAAAACAAAAGGAAGTGTTTTAACATGTGTGCTTCATGTATACATGGGAGGTACCTCCTCAAACTGAGTAACTCCCAGCGGTTGGCCCAGTCATCTCAAATACCGTATTTAGCTAACAATTAAAAAACAAAAAATATTGAGGGTTATAAAAGTCAGTTAAGGGGGATTACCAGGAAGAGCACAGTAAAAAAGTGTTAGATTTGTTATTCAGATTAAGTCAGTGCCTTCTCCATTGATATTCACTCTGATTAAGTGATTCTTCTCATCCTGGTACAGAGAAATACCCATACAAAGGAGGTTTCCTTTATAAATGTAAGTTTTCCTTACTGGAGAGTAACTTCTACTCTGTTTGCAGAACTTGTCCTATGTAGACAGTTTCTCAAAAATAATCACCTCAGAATAATCTTTATCTCTGTTAAAAACATTCAACAAAGTAAGCTTGAAGACCTCATTGTCTTTCTTCAGTGATTCATGAATCCGGGGGCACCCCGTTTAATAAACAGAAGAGCACTCAGAAGGGTTGTATATGGTAGGAGAGTTCTATAGGCATGAGGAGGGCGGGGCAAGGAGGCTATTAGCAAAAGAAAAGAAAGGACTGTTTCAGGCCAGGTCATCTTTCATCTTATTTGGGGGAAAGGGCAAAGTCTGTGTTCAGATTACCTGTTCTTTCTTTGACTGGGGTTTGGGGGTGATGGTGAAGAAGATTCATGTTGACAGATCATCTCATTGGTGCTGACTGGAAAATTCCAAACTGGCGGATTAAGACTCCTGGTGAGGGTTGAAACTGCCATTAGATCAGGTATTAAATCTAGATTTGGTATCATGGGCTTTAGCACAAGTGATGCCGTCTTGGACATGTGATTCCTCTTTAATGGTTAAAGAGGCATATTCTAGGGTGACATATTCTGCTCCCTTTTAAATGTAAGAGTCACAAACACAGAGATCATCTTTGTTTTATTTTTGTTGTACTCTACCCCCTGGAATACTGCCAGGCATTTACTCAATAAGAAAGCTTTGAAGAAATGACTGGACATGTGAATAATCTCTTACCACCCTGCCACCAAGTTGTGCCAGATATCTTGCTTCTTTCAGTGCCTCCTAAAGGAAATTACTCTTTCCCTTTTAGAAAATCTAATTATTCAAATCCCATTTAATTGTTGTCTCCTTGGATAATGATCATAAGAATGGTTACTTCTGTCATCCTTAATTGAACACCCACTCTGTTCTTGGTATTGTGTTAAGTGCTGAGTACACAAAGGTAGTTAGGACTCCTGCCCCAAATAAATTTATAGGGACTTCCCTGATTGTCCAGTGGGTAAGAATTCACCTGCTAATGAAGTGGACATGAGTTTTATCCCTGGCTCAGGAGGATTCCACATGCCGTGGGGCAACTGAGCCCATGTGCCACAACTACTGAGCCCAAGCACCCTAGAGCCTGTGCTTTAAGAAGAAAAGTCACTGCAATAAGAAACCCAAGCAAAACTAGTGAGTAGCCCCCATTCACTGCAACTAAAGAAAGCCCAGGTACAACAACAAAGGCCCAATGCAGCCAAAAAAATTAAAGAAATACATAATAATAACATAAAAATGCATTTACAGTCTTGCAGTTCTTATCTATTATCACCTACTTTCATGATGGGGACATAGTATAGTTCTAATAAAGAAGCAAAGGTTCATGGAAGTATAAGCATGTGTGTGCTCAGTCACTTCAGATATGTCAGACTCTTTGAGACCCCATGGATGGTAGCCCACAAAGTTCCTCTGTCCATGGGATTTTTCTGGCAAAAGTACTTGAGAGGGTTGCCATGCCCTCCTTCAGGGGATCTTCTCAATCCAGGGTTCAAACCTGTGCTTCCTACATTACAGGCAGATTCTTTACTGCTGAAACCCTGGGGAAGCCCTCATGGAAGTATGGGTCCTGGGAATTCTGAAGATGGTTTTAGTGAGTGTCTGGGTTTGTAATATTTATATCTTTTCCCATGCCTTTATTAAGGTAACACTAGCTGCTGAAACAGGTAAGTCTCAGTGGCATAATATAATAGGAATGTATTCTTGCTCATGTAATTTCCACAACAGATGTTCTAGAGGAGTTGGCAATTTCATCCAAAGCTAAGATTTAGGGGTTCAGGCTCCTCCTGTCTTGTAGATGTATTATCTTCAAATTCTAATGCTGCTGCTCAAGGAGAGAGAAAGTTCTCATGGGTCAGGTCACAAATTGTTTCTGCCTATGATCCATTGAAGTAAGTTATGTCATCCCACTTCAAGGGAGATGGAGTGATGTGGAAAATGTATATACAAAGTACATATATGTTCACCAAAACAGAACAGGAAGATATGATTTCTATTTGTCTAGCTAAGGAAATTTTAATGATTTTTTTCTTTGAAAAGATCAGGCTGGTATTTTTTAGTTAAAAAAAAATTGCCTCAGTGGTTGAGATAGTTCCAATGAATTTTTAAGGGGGGAATATTATTATCAAAATAATAAATTAAAATACACAGATTTCCATCCATTCTGGCAAAAGATGAATATTCTAAGATACTTGTAAAAGTGAAATGAATGTGGTGAAGAAAATGTGAAGGCATGTTTCAGGAGAGAAAGAAATAAGATTTGGTAAATAGTCAGCAAACATATCCAACAGATTCTCTGGTGTTAAGGAAATTTCCTGAGAAGATATATATTCACTCTTTTATTCATGTGGAGGGATAAAGAGCCAGGAGTCAGAATAATTGTACTTAGTTTTTCTATTATCAGGCTTCCCTGGAGGTTCAGTTGTAAAGAATCCGCCTGCTGTGCAGGATACCCTGATTCTATCCCTGGGTCAGGAAGGTCTCCTGGGAAGGAAATGGCAGCCCACACCAGTATTCCTACCTGGAGAATTCCATGCCCAGAGGAACCTGGCAGGCTACAGTCCATGGGTTGCAGAGAGTCAGCCATGACTGAACAATGAACACATTCACACTTTTCTAATATCAGACTGTTGATGTTTTATAGGTACTTATTATACTTTCTGCATCTCTTTAGATTTATGCAAAATAGGAACAGGGCACACACAGCATATATCTGTCATGTATTTGTTTGAAAAATAGGATAAAGTAATGACAATGGAAATAAATGGTAAAGTACCAATTGCAGTGTAAATGCAGGGTGGTATGTCTCTTCTCCTCTTCACTATCACCATTAAGATCACAAAATTTTAGGAAAAGGCAACAGGGAAAATGGGGGTGTCCAATTTGACTCCAGCTTTCCCTGATACCCCTGCCTCTCATCTTCTAGATTCGTACTGGAATCCTTCTAATAAGTCACGCCCTGCACTAATAATGCCCACATCAATTATTCTTTCCTTTGTGAGGGGCCTAATGAAAATAAGTAGCATTACCTTTTTTTCTGAGCTCTGATTTTTATGTCTGGTACTGATGATGTGTGTATTTTGCCTAAACTATCTCACTGGATCCTTCTTCACAACTCTAGGAGGCAGATTCTATTATCACCTCATTTTTTTTCCACAAAAAGACAAACTAATGAGCATGGAGGTGCAGCTATTCATTTGAAATCATGTAGTGTAACACTAGCAGTCTGACTCCAGGATCCATGCTTGTGACTCCTGTACTCCTTTGACTTTTCATGTGACCATTATGAACCAGGATCATGCCAGACACCAAAGACTTTCAAAGTGAGCAGGAAAGTATGATTGATTCCTGACTTCAAGGAGTTTTATCTTGGCTCTTGGGGGTTCCCAGGTGACTGTGAGTTAGAGAATCCACTCACAAATGCAGGAGATGCAAGAGACCTGGGTTTAATCCCTGGGTTGGGAGGATTCCCTGGAGGAGGAAACGACAACCCGCCCTACTAGTCTTGCCTGGAGAATCCCATGGACGGTTGAGCCTGGTGGGCTACAGACCTTAGAGTCACAAAGAGTCAGACCTGACTGAGCAACTGAACATGCAAGCATGTTCTGGCCCCCAACAGCCTTCAGGCTCTTGTATACACTTGTACCAGCAGTGATTTCCCTGTAACACCCTCGCTTAGCATAGTTGGTTTCTCCTTACCCTGAAGACTCAGGTCAGGCATCACTTTCTCTAGCCCTTCTTGAATGCCCAGGGAATGACTAGAAGGGTTCTCATATATGCTCCTGAGCACAGGCAGTATTTCCTAGTGGTTAAAGTCCTAGATCTATGTGTAGACTGTCTTAGCTCAAATTCTGGCTCCATCACTGCCAGACAATGTCATTTTGGCTAGTTTACGTCACAGTTGTGGGTCTCAGTGTCTGTATGTGTAAAACTGGATTCTTAGAGGGAGGAAATCAGATGACATATGTGAAACAATTTGCCACTTACATGGTAAAGGCTCAGTTAACTCGTTAACTCACATTAACTACCATTATAAAGACTGATCAATAACTATGACATTCTCATGTCTTCCACTTCCCCAGGATTGCAGAGTCTACCCGATTATAATCCTATTTCTGAGCTCTGATTTTTATGTCTGGTACTGATGATGTGTGTATTTTGCCTAAACTATCTCACTGGATCCTTCTTCACAACTCTAGGAGGCAGATTCTATTATCACCTCATTTTTTCCACAAAAAGACAAACTAATGAGCATGGAGGTGCAGCTATTCATTTGAAATCATGTAGTGTAACACTAGCAGTCTGACTCCAGGATCCATGCTTGTGACTCCTGTACTCCTTTGACTTTTCATGTGACCATTATGAACCAGGATCATGCCAGACACCAAAGACTTTCAAAGTGAGCAGGAAAGTATGATTGATTCCTGACTTCAAGGAGTTTTATCTTGGCTCTTGGGGGTTCCCAGGTGACTGTGAGTTAGAGAATCCACTCACAAATGCAGGAGATGCAAGAGACCTGGGTTTAATCCCTGGGTTGGGAGGATTCCCTGGAGGAGGAAACGACAACCCGCCCTACTAGTCTTGCCTGGAGAATCCCATGGACGGTTGAGCCTGGTGGGCTACAGACCTTAGAGTCACAAAGAGTCAGACCTGACTGAGCAACTGAACATGCAAGCATGTTCTGGCCCCCAACAGCCTTCAGGCTCTTGTATACACTTGTACCAGCAGTGATTTCCCTGTAACACCCTCGCTTAGCATAGTTGGTTTCTCCTTACCCTGAAGACTCAGGTCAGGCATCACTTTCTCTAGCCCTTCTTGAATGCCCAGGGAATGACTAGAAGGGTTCTCATATATGCTCCTGAGCACAGGCAGTATTTCCTAGTGGTTAAAGTCCTAGATCTATGTGTAGACTGTCTTAGCTCAAATTCTGGCTCCATCACTGCCAGACAATGTCATTTTGGCTAGTTTACGTCACAGTTGTGGGTCTCAGTGTCTGTATGTGTAAAACTGGATTCTTAGAGGGAGGAAATCAGATGACATATGTGAAACAATTTGCCACTTACATGGTAAAGGCTCAGTTAACTCGTTAACTCACATTAACTACCATTATAAAGACTGATCAATAACTATGACATTCTCATGTCTTCCACTTCCCCAGGATTGCAGAGTCTACTGTAAAAGACAGAGACCCTGATTTATAATCCACTCTCAATTTCAAAGGTTTGGCATTTGAACTGAAAGGTCCACATCTCCAAATCCAGAATGCTGGTATCTTGAGCTAAACATAGACAAGTTCCATGACTTGACCAAAACCTTCATTTTTGATATTGTTGCATGTATTAGTGAACACACCCAATTCCATATCCTTCCCTCAGAAACACGGACCTGATTCATGATTTTAATCACATCAGGCTTTGCTGATCTGCAGTGAGGAATAATTAGGTGGTGGCTGGTACAGAGAATGGCACCATACTCCGCCAGAAGGAGGTTGCTTCCTCTAGTATTTCAATTCCCTTGCTGAGATAGCTTTACTTCCTTTTCTTTGTTGCTCAGAAGTTGAACCTGATGGGTCTCTGTGGGAAGCATAGTCATCTCTTTTTCTGCACCTCTTCTTCCAGGCTTAGGCATGTTTATAGTCCCCAGGTGAGGATGAGACATGTCTGGGTAACCAATTAGCCAAAACAGAACATTGAGAGACTTGTGCAACACATACAAATTTCATTGGATGAAAGGTCAGTGTCCAATAAATTGAGTCTGAGCAAGGATTTTTCTCCCAGGGTTTGGAGTGCTGCAGAGTTTAATCATGGATCTCCTAGGGCCCATAAAGGAAGCAGCAGGTGTCCCAAATATCAGTCTTCACTCGACTACAAATGCATATGTGTTCTTGGCTCCAGAAAAAAAAATCTGTGTTGTCCACCGGAAACTTTGGTTCACTCATTTATTCCCTGTTATGCAGAGTCTGTCTGTAAGCTACACAGGTACAAACCTCCAGTTGGAGTGGGGTATTTAGAAGAAGAAATAAAAAAGAAACTTGGTTGTTGGTACTTGAGAAATTTAAGTATCATAAAGTATGTGGCAACTTTAAAAATGCAGCTGCATATTTTCTGACATTTCTCCCATTGAGAGGTAGGGCCTATGTCACCTCTCATATCTGGGAAGGTCTTTGACAGATTGAACCTATAAAAAATGATGCTAGATGACTTCTGAGTTTAGGTCATAAAATACCATGAAGTTGCCACCTTGCTCTTGGAACACTAGCTCTTGGAGTCGGAAACCACCATGTAGGAACATGGTACTCTTGAGCTGCTGTATTTTAAAGAAGCCTAAAGCCCATGGAGCAGACCTCTGATGCTCCAGTCAACATTTTCAGCTGAAATGAACTTCTGTGTCATCCCAGCCCAGGTGTTGTGAGTGAAAAAGCTTCTAGTTGGTTCCAGTCCCCAGTAGTGTAAGTCATATTCAGACATCTGAGTCACCCCAATCATGCATGTCTTCCAAACAGAGGCTCAGACACTGGGGAGCAGAGACAAGTCAGTCCTATTGTTCTCCTTCCAAAATCCTTACCTAACAGGATCCATGAGTATACATAAATGGTTGTTGCTTTTTGTCATTGCATTTGGGGATGGTTTGCTATATAGCTATAGATAACTGGAACAATGGTTTTCATGGAGCTATGCGCCAAGTGTCAAGTAAGAGAAGTAGGGTAACTGTAAGCCCAGTTGGCAAGAAACAACAGAATCATGGAATCAGTGGAATTTAAGAATAATAAGGATTCTAAGGGTCATCTAGTAATTTGCATTCTTGCAGTTGCTATTAATCTGTATTTTCTATCTAATATCTTCAAGCAGAGACAATTTACTTTTTGCTTACCTGCTTCCAATGAATGAGAAACTCCATGAAACATCATCTCTTATAGTACACTGGAGACTAAAGAAAGATGGGACTTCTGCTAGGTAGAGATGTTTGGTGACAGAACAGACACAGCTGCCTAAGAGAAAGTGACTTTTAGAAAAAGCTTCATCTATGCAAGTTGGAGCTTATGGAAAAAAATGGCAGCCACTAAGATACCTGCTGTTAGGACTACGTGGATGGAATCTGTCATCTATATTCTGCTGCTGGGTATTTTTTTTTTTTTTTGGCCTCTTTTTGTTTTTATTGTTTAATTTTATTTTTTAAAAATTTTTATAGAGTTTTGTTGTTCACAGACATGTATGTTCTCAGATCAATCATATGCATATCCTTGGTCCCATCCCCGCTCCCAGGCACCCCCATCCCACCCTTCCAGGCTGTCACACCCTGCCCCTGCAGGATCTGCAGTTCCTGCAGGGCAATGACAATAGCTCTTTTTCACATACGATAATATAGGTTTCTATGTGACTCCCTCTATATCTCCCACCCACTGTTCATATTCTACAGTGTCCATATGTCTGTTCTCCACGTCTGTTTTTCCATCGCTTCACTGTATGTGTTACCATTACCCTCTTACTAGATTCCATATATATGTGTTAGTTTACTGTACTTGTCCTTCTTGGCTTACTTCACTTTTTTTGATAGGTTCTAGATCCATCCACCTCATTAGGGTTGATTGTTCCACATTTCTTTTTACAGCTGGGAAGTACTCCATTGTATATATATACCAGAGTTTTTTTTTATCCATTCATTCGTTGATGGGCATCTAGGTTGCTTCCATGTTCTAGCTATTGTATAGAGAGCTGCAATGAATATTGGGGTACAGGTGCTTCTTTCAGATTTGATTTAATCAGGGTATAAGCCTAAGAGTGGGATTGCTGGGTCATATGGTGCTTCTATTTTTAGTTTTTAAAGGAATCTCCATACTGTCTTCCATAGCGGCTGTATCAATTGACATTCCCACCAGCAATGCAAGAGTATTCTCTTTTCTCTGTACCCTCTCCAGTATTTATTGTCGGTGGATTTGTTGATGATGGTCATTCTGACTGGTGTGAGGTAATATCTCATTGTAGTTTTGATTTGCATTTCTCTAATAATAAGTGAGGTTGAGCATCGTTTCATGTGCTTTTTGATCATCTGTATGTCCTCTTTGGTGAGATGTTTCTTTAGGTATTTTTCCCACTTTTTGATTGGGTTGTTCATTTTTCTGATGCTGAGTTGTCTGAGTTGCTTGTATATTTTGGAGATTCATTCTTTGTCTGTTATTTCATTTGCTATGATTTTCTCCTATTCTGTGGGCTGTCTGTTCACCTCTTTTGTAATTTCTTTTGTTGTACATAAGCTTTTAAGTTTCATTAGGTCCCATATGTTCATTTTTGATTTTAGTTTCACTATTCTAGTAGGAGGGTCATGGAAGATCTTGCTTTGATTTATGTCCTTGAGTGTTTTGCCTATATTCTCCTCTAAGAGTTTCAGGATTTCTGGTCTTAAATTTAGGTCTTTAATCCATTTTGAGTTGATCTTTGTGTATGGTGTGTGTATGGTGTCAGGGAATGTTCCAACTTCATTTTTTTACATGTAGCTGTCCAGTTTTCCCAGCATTATTTTTTGAAGAGGCTGTCTTTGTCCCATTGAATATTTTCACCTCCTTTGTCAAAAATAAGGTACCCATAAGGTGCGTGGGTTTATCTCTGAGTTCTCTATCTTGTTCCATTGATCTATAGTTCTATTTTTGTGCCAGTACCATACTGTCTTGATGACTGTTGCTTTGTAGTAGAGTCTGAAGTTGGGGAGGCTGTTCCCTCCAGCTCCATTCTTCTTCCTCAGAATTGCTTTGGCTATTTGGGGTCTTCTGTGTTTCCATATGAACTGTGTTATTCCTTGGTCTAGTTCTGTGAAGAATGTCACTGGTTGTTTGATAGGGATCACATTGAATCTTAGATGATATTTGGTAGTATGGTCATTTTCACAATATTGATTCTTCCGACCCAGGAACATGGGATATCTCTCCATCTGTTTAAGCCATTTTTAGTTTCTTTCATGAGTGTCTTGTAATTTTCTGTGTACAGTTCTTTTGTTTCTTTGGGTAGGTTTATTCCTAGACATTTTATTCTCTTGGTTGCAATGGTGAAGAGGATTCCCTCTTTGATTTCATTTTCTGATTTTTCATTGTTTGTATATAAGAACGCCACTGATTTCTGTGCATTGGTTTTGTATCCTGAGACTTTACTGTATTCATTGATTAGCTGTCTTAGTTTTCTAATAGAGTCTTTGAGGTTTTCTATGTATAATATCATGTTGTCTGCAAATAGAGAGAGTTTTACTTCTTCTTTTGCAATCTGAATTCCTTTTATTTCTTTTTCTTCTCTTATTGCAGTTGCTAGAACTTCCAGGATTATGTTGAATAACAGTGGTGAAAGTGGACACCCTTGTCTTGTTCCTGATCTTAGAGGGAATGCTATCTGTTTTTCACCATTGCAAATAATGTTCCCTGTGGGCTTCTCATATACAACTTTCACTATGTTGAGGTAGGTTCCTTCTGTGCCCATTTTTTGAAGAGTTTTTTATCATAAATGGGTGTTGGATTTTGTCGAAGGCTTTTTTGCATCTATTGAGATTATCACGTGATTTTTGCCTTTCAGCTTGTTGATATTGTATATCACATTGACCAATGTGCCAATATTGAAGAATCCTTGCATGCCTGGGATGAATCCAACTTGATCATGATGTATGAGTTTTTTTTGATGTGTTGTTGAATTCTGTTGCCTAGAATATTGTTGAGGATCTTTGTGTCTAAATTCATCATTGAAATTGGTCTATACTTTCCTTTTTTTGTGTTGTCTTTGCCTGGTTTTGCTATCAGGGTGATGGCGGCCTCTTAGACTGTGTTTGGAAGTGTTCCTTCCTGTGCAGTATTTTGGAAGAGTTTTAGGACAGGCATTAGCTCTTCTTTAAATGTTTGGTAGAATTCACCTGTGAAACCATCTGGCCCTGGGCTCTTATGTTGGGTAGGTTTTTGATCACAAGTTCGATTTCTGAGCTTGTGATTGACTTGCTCATAGTTTCTGTTTCTTCCTGGTTCATTCTTGGGAGATTAATCTTCTCCAGGAAACTGTCCATTTCTTCTAGGTTGTCCAATTTGTTGCCATAGAGTTGTTCATAATAGTCTCTTAGAATCCTTTGGATTTCTGCATTATCTGTTGTAATCTCTCCTTTTTCATTTTTGATTTTGTTGATCTGATTCTTTTCTCTTTCTTTCTTGATGAGTCTGGCCAGTGGTTTGTCAATTTTGTTTACCTTTTCGAAGAACCAACTTTCATTTTTTTTAATCTTTACTATTGTTTCTTTCATTTCTTTTTCATTTATTTCTGCTGTGATCTTTATGATGTCTCTTCTTCTGCTGATTTGGGATTTTTTTTGTTCTACTTTCTCCAGTTGTTTTTAGCGTAAAGTTAGGTCATCTGTTTGATATTTTTCTTGTTTCTTGAGGTAGGATTATGTTGCTATAAATTTCTCTCTTAGAACTCCTTTTGTGGTATCCCATAGGTTTTGCACTATTGTGTGTTCATTGTAATTTTCTTCTAGGAATTTTTTTTATTTCTCCTTTGATTTGCTCAGTAATCAGTCTGTTTTTGGATAGATCCCTTGATCATTATGCAGTGATTTCCCTTGTCTCTTATAATCTTTATTTTAAAGTCTATTTTTTTCTGATATTAGGATCGCTACTCCAGCTTTCTTTTGATTTCCATATGCATGGAATATCTTTTTCCATCCTCTCACTTTCAGTCTATATATGTGATTAGGTCTGAAGTGGGCTTCTTGTCAACAGCATATATATGGGTCTTGTTTTCAAATCCATTCAGCCAGGCTATACCTTTTGGTTGGAGCATTTAGTCCATTTACATTCAAAGTAATTATTGATATGAACATTCCTATTGCCATCTTCTTAGATGCTTGGGGTTTGATTTGTAGGATTTCTGCTACTCTTGTGTTTATTGGCTATACCAGGCCCTTTAACACTTGCTGTAAAGCTGGTTTTGTGGTACAGAATTCTTTTAGCTTTTGCTAGTCTGTGAAGCTTTTGACTTCTCCATCAATTCTGAATGAGATTCTTGCTGGGTAGAGAATTCTTGGTTGGAGGTTATTCTCTTTTAGCCATTTCAGTGTGTCTTGCCATTATCTTCTGGCCTGCAGGGTTTCTGTTGATAGATCAGTGGTTAAATGTATGGGGTTTCCTTTGTAAGTTATTTGTTGTTTGTTCTTTGCTGCTGCAAGTATTCTGTCCTTATATTTAGTCTGTGTTAGCTTGATTAGAATGCGCCTTGGTGTATTTCTTCTGGGGCTTCTCCTATATGGAACTCTGTGCTTCTTGGACTTGGTTGACTATTTCCTTTCCCATGCTGGGGAAGTTTTCAACTATAATCTCTTCAAGACTTTTTTCATGGCCTTTCTTCCCCTCTTCTTCTTCTGGGACCCCTATAATTCTAATGTTGGTGCATTTGATATTGTCCCATAGGTCTCTGAGGCTATCCTCAGTTCTCTTTATTCTTTGTGCTTTATTCTGTTTTTTAGCACTTATTTCCACCATTCTGTCTTCCAGCTTACTTATCTATTCTTCTGCTTCTGATACTCTACTGTTGAGTCCTTCTATAGTATTTTTAAGTTCAGCATTTGTGTTGTTTATCTCTGTTTCTTTATTTTTCATTTCTTGCGTGTCTCTTCTCAGTGTACTAATTTCCTCTAATATTCTATCTGAGAGTTTTTGATCCTCACCAGTATCACTCTTCTGACTTCTGTTTCAGATAATTGGTCTATCTCCTCTTCTGTCATTTGTAATTGTGTTTCTTCGACTTGTTCCTTCATTTGTGCGGTGTTTCTCTGTCTTTTCATTTTTATGTTAATTTTTGTTTCTTTGTGTGTGTCTGTGTGATGAAGGTCCTTTTCCCCCCAGTGTGGTTGAATTCTCCCTTCCTTTTGGTTTTTGTCCTTGTAGAAGGGTTCGTTGGTTTGTGTCTTAGGTGGTATTGGGTCTTGTTTGCAGGTGAATAATCTCTACTGTTGTATGTTCTTTGATAGTGTAGGGTCTTGTAGTCAGGGCTTCCATTCCAAGGATTCTTGGTTTGATCTCTGGCCAGGGAGTGTAGGCTCTATATCTGGTTTGCTATGGTGTTCAGTGGTATTAGTTCAAATATAGGCATATGAGGGACAAAAGGTGCATCTCTGGTAGATGACAATCATAAAATCATGCAAATGTTTTCTAGCATAATGGAAAAACATATATACATACACATCAATAACCACAACTGAAGAGTCTTAAAGGGATTAACGTACAGGAAATTTTTCTGGCAGATGGCGCAAAGTTGGTACCTGACCGTTAAGATCTAAATTAATTAAAATGCTGGCTGGAAAACAGTTCCAGAGCAAGGTCTCAGCTGGGAATATTGCAATGAAAGCAGTTTTTAACTAAGACATGTATTGGGAGAAGGAGGAGAGTGTACAGGTAATGAGAAGGAATAGATTTGTGTTGCAAGGATTTTGTAGGGTTAGGTAATAGATTAGTATGTAGTAGAGTTTGTTACAGCTGGAAGAGAACATTAGACAACAAGGTAGGAAATATTTATAGAGAGGATAGCAGTAGATAAAAAAGATTTTACAGTTAGAGCATAGAGAAAGTAAGCTGTGATATGAGAAAAATAAAAGAAAAAATAATAATTAAAAAGTTGTAAAAAAATTATTAAAAAGAATTTAAAAAGTTACTCTCCCTGGTTTTTATCTTCTCATCTGCGTGTGAACCTTTCACCAGTTTGCTCTTGATGCTGTCCCAGATTTCCCTAGTGGGGGTCGGGTGTGGGGGCTGGATGGCTGCTAATGTCTTAGGTTTCAGAGACGGTCAGCTCTTTTTGTAGTCAGGACCCTTGCAGAACCAGTTGTTCTGGTTTCTATTTTGCTTTCATCTGCTGCCTTTTTAGAAAAAGGCTTTGGTGATGTGTAGAGGGGTTCTTTTTCCAGTATTACTATATGGTCTGATATTTGATTACAGTGGTAAAGGATAGGAAGCAATCAAAACTAATCAGAAATGTGAAAATTAGTATATAGACTCAAACAATGTCTAAGGCAGGAAGAGAAGTTATATTTCATCACAAACTGAGTATTAATAAACAATGACATACAGATATAGAAAATACTACTTCATTTTTCAGTAGATAGTAGGATAGAGAGGTCACAAGGGCCAGGTGTTTTAATTGTTCAGAAAATATGTCAGATTCCATTTGAGGAATTGCCCTCAATTCTGGGAATTCAGGTGTTTTAATATGTTACAGAATAGAGGGATATAAACATCATAGCAAATGTTTTCTAGCTGAAAATTTTTCTAACCACAACTGAAGAGTCTTAAAGGGATTAACGTACAGGAAATTTTTCTGGCAGATGGCGCAAAGTTGGTACCTGACCGTTAAGATCTAAATTAATTAAAATGCTGGCTGGAAAACAGTTCCAGAGCAAGGTCTCAGCTGGGAATATTGCAATGAAAGCAGTTTTTAACTAAGACATGTATTGGGAGAAGGAGGAGAGTGTACAGGTAATGAGAAGGAATAGATTTGTGTTGCAAGGATTTTGTAGGGTTAGGTAATAGATTAGTATGTAGTAGAGTTTGTTACAGCTGGAAGAGAACATTAGACAACAAGGTAGGAAATATTTATAGAGAGGATAGCAGTAGATAAAAAAGATTTTACAGTTAGAGCATAGAGAAAGTAAGCTGTGATATGAGAAAAATAAAAGAAAAAATAATAATTAAAAAGTTGTAAAAAAAATTATTAAAAAGAATTTAAAAAGTTACTCTCCCTGGTTTTTATCTTCTCATCTGCGTGTGAACCTTTCACCAGTTTGCTCTTGATGCTGTCCCAGATTTCCCTAGTGGGGGTCGGGTGTGGGGGCTGGATGGCTGCTAATGTCTTAGGTTTCAGAGACGGTCAGCTCTTTTTGTAGTCAGGACCCTTGCAGAACCAGTTGTTCTGGTTTCTATTTTGCTTTCATCTGCTGCCTTTTTAGAAAAAGGCTTTGGTGATGTGTAGAGGGGTTCTTTTTCCAGTATTACTATATGGTCTGATATTTGATTACAGTGGTAAAGGATAGGAAGCAATCAAAACTAATCAGAAATGTGAAAATTAGTATATAGACTCAAACAATGTCTAAGGCAGGAAGAGAAGTTATATTTCATCACAAACTGAGTATTAATAAACAATGACATACAGATATAGAAAATACTACTTCATTTTTCAGTAGATAGTAGGATAGAGAGGTCACAAGGGCCAGGTGTTTTAATTGTTCAGAAAATATGTCAGATTCCATTTGAGGAATTGCCCTCAATTCTGGGAATTCTATTTAAGAGGGATATTGACAGTCTAGACATTTTCAAGAATGTATCAACAAAGATATCTTTACTTACAAGGTAGAGAGCAATTGAGAAACTGTGTCACATAGAATATAATGGAACTGTCTGGCTAAATAATATTCCAGTGTGTGTGTATATCACAGTTTCTTTATCCATTTATCCTTTACGGACACTTAGGTTGTTTTCGTATCTTGACTGCTGTGAACGCGGGGGTGCAGGCATCTTTTCAATTTAGTGTTTTTATTTTCTTTGGGTATTTCCCTGAAGTAGAATTGCTAGATTGGTTGTTAGCTCTGGTGGCATCAATGGTAAAGAATCTGCCTGCCAATGCAGGAGACACAGGAGATGCAGGATCGGTCCTTGGGTTGGGAACATCCCCTGGAGTAAGAAATGGCACCCTACTTTTGTATTTTTCTATTGAAGATTCCATAGGCAGAGGAGTCTGGAAGTCTACAGTCCAATGTCCTGCAGGGTCAGACATGACTGAATGACTGAGCATATACACATACTCATTCTATTTTTTAATTTTTAAGGATCTTCCATACTGTTTTCTGTAGTGGCTGTACCAATTTATAATCCCACTAGCAGTATATAATCCACATCCATGCCAACATTTGTTATCCATGTCATCTTGATAATGACAATTCTAACAGATATGAGGTAACATCTCAGCATGGTTTCTTTTTCTTTTCCCCATCGTGCCTCTTTTTAAAGTAATTTACATTTGTTTTCATCTATCTTTTTTTATTCTTTGGCCTATGTGTGCCCCGCCCCGCCCCCCCCCCCCCCCCCATTGCAGTGGCCTCTCTCCTCACAGAGCGTTGGCTCTGAGTGCATGTGCTCCAAAGCGCTGGCTCCTAATTGGACACACCTGTCCAGCTGCTCCGTGGCAGATGGGATCTTCCTGAGCCAGGGATTGAACCAGTGCCCCCTGCACTGAAAGGCGGACTTTCTACCCACTGGACCACCAGGGAAACCCTCAGCATTGTTTTGACTTGCGTTTCCATAATGACCAGTGATACTGAGCATCTTTTTATGTACCTATTGGCTTTTTACATATCTTTGGAAAAATACCTTTTCAGGTCTTTTGTCCTTTTTTTTTGCCACTTCTATTGATCTTTTATTTATTTATCTTTGCTCTTTGGCCTATGTGGGCCTCCTATCACAGTGGCCTCTCTCCTCACAGAGCGTTGGCTCTGAGTGCATGTGCTCCAAAGCGCTGGCTCCTAATTGGACACACCTGTCCAGCTGCTCCGTGGCAGATGGGATCTTCCTGAGCCAGGGATTGAACCAGTGCCCCCTGCACTGAAAGGCGGACTTTCTACCCACTGGACCACCAGGGAAACCCTCAGCATTGTTTTGACTTGCGTTTCCATAATGACCAGTGATACTGAGCATCTTTTTATGTACCTATTGGCTTTTTACATATCTTTGGAAAAATACCTTTTCAGGTCTTTTGTCCTTTTTTTTTGCCACTTCTATTGATCTTTTATTTATTTATCTTTGCTCTTTGGCCTATGTGGGCCTCCTATCACAGTGGCCTTTCTCATCACAGAGCACTGGCTCTGGACGCATGCTCTCTAGAGCTCCATCTCGGTATTTGGACACATTGGTCCAGCTGCTCCACGGCATGTGAGATCTTCCCAGGCCAGGGATCAAACCAGTGCCCCATGCTCTGCAAAGAGGTGTCCTTACCCACTGGACCACCAGGGAAGCCCCCCTTTGTCCATTTTTAAAATTGGTTTATTTGATTTTTAAATTTATTTTGAATATAAACCTGTTATCAGCTATATGATTTGCAAATTTTTTTATGATGCTATAGATTAACTTTTTACTTTGTTGATGGCTTATTTTGCCGTAGAGGAGATTTGTAGTTTGATGTAGTTCAACTTGTTTACTGTTCTTTTTAACCTTGTGCTTTAGGTGTCATATCAACAAAATCATTACCAGGATCATCTTAAGGAGCTTTATTCTCTCCTTTTCTTCTAGGAATTTCATGGTCTTAGTTCTAACATTTATGTTTTTAATTCATTTTGAATTAATAATATTTGTGAGTGGTATCAGTCAGGTATCATTATTTTACATACAAATGTCAGTTAACCCACCACAATTTTTTAAGAGATTGTCTTTTCTTCATTAACAATTCTTGGCTCCCCCATCAAATATTGGTTGATTGTATGTGTTTACATTCTGTTTCAATTCTGTTCCATTGGTTTATTTGTCAGTTTTTATGCCAGTTTGTTTTTATGCTTTGATGACTATAGCTTTGCAGGATAACTTGAAATCAGGATGTGTGATGTCTCCTGCTTTGTTTTCTCTCTCAGGCTTAATTTGGCTGCTCAGAATCTTTTGTGTTTCCATATATACATATATACATTTTATTTTTCTTCCTACTTCTATAAAGAATGCCATTAGAACCTTGGAAGAGATTGCATTGACTCTATAAGTGGTCTTTGGTAGTATTGATATTTTAGCCATATTAATTCTTGCAAGTCATGAAGCTGTGATGCCTTTCCATTTATTGTGTCTTTTTTCATTTCTTTCATAAATGTCCCATAGTTTTCAGAGTGGAGATCTGATATTTCTTGCGTTAAAACTATTCCTGTGCATTTCATTGTTTTTAATGCTATTGTAAATGAGATTTATTTCTTGATTTTTTCCTCAGAAAATTTATTGTCATTGTATAAAAATGCTACTGATTTTTGTGTATTAGTTTTGTATCCTGTAACTTTACTGATTGTGAGATCTTCCCAGGCCAGGGATCAAACCAGTGCCCCATGCTCTGCAAAGAGGTGTCCTTACCCACTGGACCACCAGGGAAGCCCCCCTTTGTCCATTTTTAAAATTGGTTTATTTGATTTTTAAATTTATTTTGAATATAAACCTGTTATCAGCTATATGATTTGCAAATTTTTTTATGATGCTATAGATTAACTTTTTACTTTGTTGATGGCTTATTTTGCCGTAGAGGAGATTTGTAGTTTGATGTAGTTCAACTTGTTTACTGTTCTTTTTAACCTTGTGCTTTAGGTGTCATATCAACAAAATCATTACCAGGATCATCTTAAGGAGCTTTATTCTCTCCTTTTCTTCTAGGAATTTCATGGTCTTAGTTCTAACATTTATGTTTTTAATTCATTTTGAATTAATAATATTTGTGAGTGGTATCAGTCAGGTATCATTATTTTACATACAAATGTCAGTTAACCCACCACAATTTTTTAAGAGATTGTCTTTTCTTCATTAACAATTCTTGGCTCCCGCATCAAATATTGGTTGATTGTATGTGTTTACATTCTGTTTCAATTCTGTTCCATTGGTTTATTTGTCAGTTTTTATGCCAGTTTGTTTTTATGCTTTGATGACTATAGCTTTGCAGGATAACTTGAAATCAGGATGTGTGATGTCTCCTGCTTTGTTTTCTCTCTCAGGCTTAATTTGGCTGCTCAGAATCTTTTGTGTTTCCATATATACATATATACATTTTATTTTTCTTCCTACTTCTATAAAGAATGCCATTAGAACCTTGGAAGAGATTGCATTGACTCTATAAGTGGTCTTTGGTAGTATTGATATTTTAGCCATATTAATTCTTGCAAGTCATGAAGCTGTGATGCCTTTCCATTTATTGTGTCTTTTTTCATTTCTTTCATAAATGTCCCATAGTTTTCAGAGTGGAGATCTGATATTTCTTGCGTTAAAACTATTCCTGTGCATTTCATTGTTTTTAATGCTATTGTAAATGAGATTTATTTCTTGATTTTTTCCTCAGAAAATTTATTGTCATTGTATAAAAATGCTACTGATTTTTGTGTATTAGTTTTGTATCCTGTAACTTTACTGAGATTGATGATTAGACAGAATGATTTATTGGTTGAGTGTTTACCCTTTCCTGTATATAAAATCATGTCATCTGCAAATAGAGACAATTTTACTTTTTTCTTCTAAATTCTGATATTTTTCATTTCTTTCTCTTGCCTGATTGCTATCTAGGACTTTCTAGTATCATTCGAATAGGAGTGATAAGAGTGGACACCCTTGTCTTGGTCCTAATCTTAGAGGGAAAAGTTTCAGCCACTGTGTATGATGTTAGTTGCGAGCTTGTTGTATATGACCTTTACTGTGTGGTGGTATGTTTCTTGTATGCCTGATTTGTTAAGAGTTTCTACCATGAATAGATATTGAATTTATCAAATGCTTTTCTGTATCTGTTGAGAATATCATATGATTCTTTTCTATTCATTCTATTAATACATTGCTGACTGGGGAATTCTTGCAGAAACTAATGCCTGTGGTCAGAGATGTGTTATTTAAGTGAATATCGATATGTCTCTTGTCAATAACATTCAGGTAACAGGAGATTTATTAATACATGTCTGGTCAATAAGCTGTTACTATGACATCAGTTTGATTGATTTGTGCCTGTCGAAGCATTCTTGTATCCTAGAGATAAATTGCCTTTGATTATGCTGAATGATCCATTTAATGTGATGCTAAATTTGGTTGGCTAGTGTTTTATTGAGAATTTTGGCATCTTTTTCATCAGGGATATTGGCCTGTAGTTTTAGTTCCTAGTAGCACCTTTTTTTTGCCTCGATTTTGGTGTCAAGATGATGCTGAGTGTTTCCTCCTCTTTGGCTTTTTGGAAGAATTTGAGAATTTGTAAATGACAAATATAGATTGGTACACATTTGTGCTTTGACTAGAGATTCAAATACCCAAGCAGCATTGCTAGTTGTGTCATGTCCTGAAATGTTGTTGGTAATGGTCAGAGTTAAAAAGTAGAGACTTTGTTCAGTTTAAAAGGTATTTATGTTTCTGAAAATTTATTGTCATTGTATAAAAATGCTACTGATTTTTGTGTATTAGTTTTGTATCCTGTAACTTTACTGAGATTGATGATTAGACAGAATGATTTATTGGTTGAGTGTTTACCCTTTCCTGTATATAAAATCATGTCATCTGCAAATAGAGACAATTTTACTTTTTTCTTCTAAATTCTGATATTTTTCATTTCTTTCTCTTGCCTGATTGCTATCTAGGACTTTCTAGTATCATTCGAATAGGAGTGATAAGAGTGGACACCCTTGTCTTGGTCCTAATCTTAGAGGGAAAAGTTTCAGCCACTGTGTATGATGTTAGTTGCGAGCTTGTTGTATATGACCTTTACTGTGTGGTGGTATGTTTCTTGTATGCCTGATTTGTTAAGAGTTTCTACCATGAATAGATATTGAATTTATCAAATGCTTTTCTGTATCTGTTGAGAATATCATATGATTCTTTTCTATTCATTCTATTAATACATTGCTGACTGGGGAATTCTTGCAGAAACTAATGCCTGTGGTCAGAGATGTGTTATTTAAGTGAATATCGATATGTCTCTTGTCAATAACATTCAGGTAACAGGAGATTTATTAATACATGTCTGGTCAATAAGCTGTTACTATGACATCAGTTTGATTGATTTGTGCCTGTCGAAGCATTCTTGTATCCTAGAGATAAATTGCCTTTGATTATGCTGAATGATCCATTTAATGTGATGCTAAATTTGGTTGGCTAGTGTTTTATTGAGAATTTTGGCATCTTTTTCATCAGGGATATTGGCCTGTAGTTTTAGTTCCTAGTAGCACCTTTTTTTTGCCTCGATTTTGGTGTCAAGATGATGCTGAGTGTTTCCTCCTCTTTGGCTTTTTGGAAGAATTTGAGAATTTGTAAATGACAAATATAGATTGGTACACATTTGTGCTTTGACTAGAGATTCAAATACCCAAGCAGCATTGCTAGTTGTGTCATGTCCTGAAATGTTGTTGGTAATGGTCAGAGTTAAAAAGTAGAGACTTTGTTCAGTTTAAAAGGTATTTATGTTTCTGAAAACTTAAGGAGTTATAAAAAATTCACTTAAATATTTTGTTATGATAACAAAATGGGTCTAGATTCTAGGCTCAGAAAATTATACACAGTAGTTAACCTGAATGAATGTCCACTGGGACATTAGAAAGTCATTAGAGGATAAATGATAGCTCTTTTATCTGTGGATCATCATATGTGATACAGAAAGCCCAGCAGTCTTGGCTTCCACATTCTTAATGTCAGGAGGGAGTCTTTGTCATTGCCACTAACAAAAGCACCCCAATAAAATTCCAGAAACGCCCACGAGGTTGACTAGCCCCATGGTTCCCTCAGAGAATGCCTGCCCAATGATATCTGGGTCCTATCTTCTATAGTTGTATTTCCTTCCAGTTTTCTCTCCTTCACACACTCCAGACTCATTGTCTTTTCACTCTCTCTTAAAATAAGGAATAGTTGAATTTACATTTACTACATCTTGGACAGTTGTGTTACCAAATTAGCCTGTCTTGGTTCTTCTAGTTATTCAGATGTCAGCTTGAATGTTATCTTTTGAGAGAAGCAAACACAGAACACACTGGCTCCACCAGTATCTCTGTCTGATTCAGCATTCGTTTACGCTGTTACACCTTCTTTGTAGTGATAGGTGATAGATGACGATAAGTTACCATGAATAGTGCTGGATTCTTGATCTCCAGCAGAGAAGAATTTGCATTGGGATCAAAAAGACTCGGGGATGATCACTCAGAGTTTCATGCAGTGAAAAGTTTCTTAGAGTGAGAAAGGATAGGGAAAAGTTTCCAAGACAGGCACTGGAACAGGGATAGAAAAGTACCCCCCTTTGCCAGTTTAAGCATGACAATTTATATTTTCCAGTTGGTTATTGAACCAATAGCTTAAGGTTGTAAAGGCATTCCAGTCCTACACCCACAACAAGAGATTAGCCAGGGGATAATCTCTGGGCAAGGTGAGACATTCTGGTGTAAAGGCCTTTCTAGGCCCACAGCATCAACATAAGACAATAAACTTAGTTTTGGGTTGATCTCATCATAATAAATATTCCAGGTTAGAAAAATACTTGTTCTTCTTCTTTTTGCCCCTCATCTTCTCCTCCTTGGCAAGGCCCACTGGCCTCCTTCAAATCTGCCTATTAATCTAGCTATTAAACTCTTTCAGTAGTTTATTTGATAGCACTTAATAATGTATGGATGCGAGAGGTGGACCATAAAGAAGGCTGAGCACCAAAGAATTGATGCTTTTGAATTGTGGTGCTGGAGAAGATTCTCGAAGAGTCCCTTGGACTGGAAGGAGGTTAAACCAGCCCATTCTAAAGGAAATCAACCCTAAATATTCACTGGAAGGACTGATGCTGACGCTGAAGCTCCGTTACTTTGGCCACTTGATGTGAAGAGCAGACTCATTGGAAAAGAACCTGATGCTTGGAAAAATAGAAAGCAGAAGGATGAGATGATTGATTGGCATCACTGAGTTAATGGACATGAGTTTGAACAAGCTCCAGGAGTTGGTGAAGGACATGGAAGGCTGGTGTGCTGTAGTCCATTGCGTCACAAAGTGTTGGACATGACTGAATGACTGACCTGTACTGAATAATGTCTCAAAGAAGCACATCTTATTAATTTATGTGCTCATTGTCTATCCCTTTTCCCATTAAAATATAAGACCTAGGAAGGCAGGAACTCTTGTCTGCTACCAGGTATTTTCTCCAGGCCTAGGAAAATGTCTGGTACTTGAAAGTCAGACTGTTAATTGCTCAGTCATGTCTGACCCCATGGACTGTAGCCCACCAGGCTCCTCTGTTCATGGAATTTCCCAGGCAAGAATACTAGAGTGGGTTGCTGTGTCTTCCTCTAAGGGAGCTTCCTGACTCAGGGGTTGAACCTGCATCTCTTACATCTCCTATATTGACAGTTGGGTTCTGTGCCACAAGCACCACCTGGGAATCCCCCGATATATTAGTAGGTGCCTAAAAGTTATATTTCTTGAATAAGTTAGTACTGTGCTCCTCCTTCCCTTAAGACAGACTCCTTACTCTTTAACATGACACTTGAGGCCTCTTAACATCTTGCCCAGCTTATATTTCCCCATTCTTTCCTCTTTTCATTCACTAATCTTTTTTACTATAGTTTCATAAATACATCATGCCACTTACCATTTCATTCTGTTGTATTTTGTGTTGCCTCTGCCTGGAATTCAGCTAAGATCAGGCTCCCTCAATTTCCCCCTCTCTTCCATTCTTTGGAGGATTACACACCCTTCTTTTGGATATGGCCCTGAAGCTATGCTTATATAAGGAGATAACACTTCCTGTGGTGTATGCGTCTGTCTTTCCAACTGTACTCTGAGTTTATTGAGAACAGAAGCCACTTCTTAAACATTTTTATATGCCCACTGGTCAGTATGGTACCTGACATAGAATAAATCACAGAATTTTATTTCATTATGTCAGCATTGGATTATCATGTTAGCTACTTGAGAACATTTGGAATCTGAATTTCATCATTGATTTTCCCCAGTATCATATCAATTACAAATTTGTTAAGTATGTACAAACAGTAGAGACTTCAAAGAGGCACATAAAAGTAAGTTAAACCCTTGAAGTTGCTTAAGATCATTTTGTTATTATTGATAATATTTCATGTGTAATTTTCCTATGGTGGGCTGGTCACATTTCTAAATTACATGACCATTTTCTTTTTTTCTTTTTTTTAAGATTTATTTATTTATTTTGGGTGAGGGTCGGATTGGGGAGGGAGGGGAGCGGGCAGGCCACTTCTATTGGTCTTTCATTTCTCCATTTTCATCCGTCTTTGTTCTTTGGCTCCTGTGGGCCTCCCATCGCGGTGGCATCTGTCGTTGCAGAGCGGCAGCTCTGGGCGCATGCGCTCCAGAGCTTGGGCTCGGTAATTGGACACATCAGTCCAGCCGCTCCTGGCACGTGGGATCTTCCCAGGCCAGGGATCAAACCGGCGCCCCTTGCACTGCAAGGCGGTGTCCTTACCCACTGGATCACCAGGGGAAGCCCCCATGACCATTTTCTCATCGAAGCCTTCAGCAACTCAGTGCTAAGGGTTATTTAATAATGTAGAGTAAACTTGATAAAGTTACTTGCTGGTAAGTAGAAGAACATAATTAGCCTTAATGCTTGTGACACCTGAGCCCAAGTTTTTAACCATTATGCCATTTCCGTATTTCTTAAACTCAACTATCCTTGAATCTGGCTGGAGAAGAGTAAATAGAAATATTTTAAAGTTAATCTAATTTTCTCAAGATGAAGAGGATTTCAGTTCCTTCTCCCTGCAAATAAGACTATTTGCTACTTACTGCTTTTTCTCCTCCATTCTCTCTGTCAGGAAAGCTCACTTTATTATGGTCCATTGTGGAAACAACCGAGTTAATGACAATAGATGTTCATCTCCTGCTTCCCACCTTAGTGGCTCTGTATCAGCATCCACTCCCCTTCCAGTGGGCATGCCCCTTTCCATCACTTTTCCCACTTTAGCTGAGGTTTTGAATCACCCAGTGAACTTTTAATCACTCTGAATAGCTAATCACCATAATTCCTCACTGTCCAAAGCTGGAAGTTCACCATGCTCATAGACCTGGTGTCCTTGTTAATCACAGTAATTGCTCACCACTCATGAGCTGTGAAAAGCAGTGACAACTCTTCTCCTCACTCGGTGTGCTCACCATCTGAGGGAGGTTGGTAGGAGTGTTAAGCTTTACCCAACACGGATTGTGGGGCTAACAATGGAATGTCTACCATACCTGCAAGTTTGGATCTCTGTTTGTAATTACTATTATCCTGAGTTGGCAGATTGACTTGAACTGCTGCTCCATGGCTCTGTTGGTTCACAATTTCCCTGGGAACTTCTTGGGTGTAAGCTGAAACTAGCCCACATATGTGGAGGGAAGGGAGAAACCAAAGAGAGAAGACCATTCCAGCTTGTAGGTGGCAAGGTTAATGTACAAGGGAAAAAAATTAAGAAGCTTGTCATAGGTGGCTGCAAGCAAGCAGTTTTCTGTACCCACCAGTCAAATCTTAAAAGTTTATATAGAGGATCTAACTGGGTTCAATTAGATCCCTAACTGCATACATATTCCAGATGATCTCAACACCACATGACTATCTCTAGGCTGTCCTTGGGCAGCTTCTAGCATGGATAAGGCAAGTGGAGCACAAATTCCAAGAATGGGGGTAGCGTGCTTGCGTCTAGCTTGGGGTTCAAATCAGCAGTCATATCTTGATGACCTCAGCCAACAGGCTCACATCTCCATCCCCTTGGTTTCTGACACTAAAGCTTTCACAGCTGGGTTCCTTCCTCTTAGACTTCTCCTTTCTTGCATCTAATGGTCCATCTTGGCATCCACTTAATGCAAAGAATATCTACACTCTGCTGGCCTTGTCCACTGGGCTTCATGTCCAGGCCATGAACTTTCACCCCAAAGCTTCACTAAAGATATTTATCTTATACTGGAATTATTTTAATAGAAATAAACCAGAAATGAATCCATCTGGCATAATTTGAAAATTTATTATAGGAAATGAGGTCTGTCGGGTTAATGGAAACAACCGAGTTAATGACAATAGATGTTCATCTCCTGCTTCCCACCTTAGTGGCTCTGTATCAGCATCCACTCCCCTTCCAGTGGGCATGCCCCTTTCCATCACTTTTCCCACTTTAGCTGAGGTTTTGAATCACCCAGTGAACTTTTAATCACTCTGAATAGCTAATCACCATAATTCCTCACTGTCCAAAGCTGGAAGTTCACCATGCTCATAGACCTGGTGTCCTTGTTAATCACAGTAATTGCTCACCACTCATGAGCTGTGAAAAGCAGTGACAACTCTTCTCCTCACTCGGTGTGCTCACCATCTGAGGGAGGTTGGTAGGAGTGTTAAGCTTTACCCAACACGGATTGTGGGGCTAACAATGGAATGTCTACCATACCTGCAAGTTTGGATCTCTGTTTGTAATTACTATTATCCTGAGTTGGCAGATTGACTTGAACTGCTGCTCCATGGCTCTGTTGGTTCACAATTTCCCTGGGAACTTCTTGGGTGTGAGCTGAAACTAGCCCACATATGTGGAGGAAGGAGAAACCAAGAGAGAAGACCATTCCAGCTTGTAGGTGGCAAGGTTAATGTACAAGGGAAAAAAATTAAGAAGCTTGTCATAGGTGGCTGCAAGCAAGCAGTTTTCTGTACCCACCAGTCAAATCTTAAAAGTTTATATAGAGGATCTAACTGGGTTCAATTAGATCCCTAACTGCATACATATTCCAGATGATCTCAACACCACATGACTATCTCTAGGCTGTCCTTGGGCAGCTTCTAGCATGGATAAGGCAAGTGGAGCACAAATTCCAAGAATGGGGGTAGCGTGCTTGCGTCTAGCTTGGGGTTCAAATCAGCAGTCATATCTTGATGACCTCAGCCAACAGGCTCACATCTCCATCCCCTTGGTTTCTGACACTAAAGCTTTCACAGCTGGGTTCCTTCCTCTTAGACTTCTCCTTTCTTGCATCTAATGGTCCATCTTGGCATCCACTTAATGCAAAGAATATCTACACTCTGCTGGCCTTGTCCACTGGGCTTCATGTCCAGGCCATGAACTTTCACCCCAAAGCTTCACTAAAGATATTTATCTTATACTGGAATTATTTTAATAGAAATAAACCAGAAATGAATCCATCTGGCATAATTTGAAAATTTATTATAGGAAATGAGGGGGCTGTCTTTGAAACCAAAGCCTGGAAATTTGACCATCCTTCAAGAGGGATATACTCAACTTGGAAGGCCACCAGATGTCAAGGCAGATACTCTGTTAACCTTAGACTGCCCTCTACATGAGTATTCCACTATTTTGCTTTTCGCTCTTGCTTTACTGATCACCTCTGACAGCTCATTCATGGTATACAGATCATAAATGACTTTTCCAGAGAGGCAGTTTCAGTTTACATGTCTGAGAAGTCTGGGGTTTGCAGTTAGCCAAATATCTTTCTGATTCCCATTCCATATCTCTTCTCACTGCACTCCAAATTCTCTTCTATTGCATACTCTGTGCTCTCCATTTCCTCTCCCTGGTTTGCATATCAAGGTGTCAGCCCAACAAAGGGCCCCACATTCATCAAAATTCATCCTCTTGGAAAATAGCTGTTTTAAGTTGCCATACCCAAAAGTCTTAAAAATTGCCTTTGTCATAAGCTCATTCTTTTAAGGCATAACGGTTTCCCCAGATATTGTTGAAAGCCATTCTTTCTAAACGTTCATTTCTTCTTCCCTAATCCCTCCCTTCCTTTCTAGAGAGAGAGAGAAAAAAGAAAGAAAACAAAAAATGGAGAGGGAATAGCAAAGGGAAAGGGAATATGAATGAAAGAATACAGCTCTGACCAACAACAATGAAAGTTCACTAAGAGAAATCAAAGCCTATGGCCACTGTGGTGGATTTTCCTCTCTGCTCATCATCCATTTTATACTTCTATTTTGGGAAACTCTCTCCCCAGCTTTTATTTGGGTAATTGTCTCTTCTCCCTCGTTCATACAGCTTCTGGGTGGGACTGTCTTGCTCTTTGTAACCAAAAGGTCAGTGAGTGACTCAAATAAAGACAACTGAGTTGATTCTCACTTTGGGGACTTTAAATATTGAGTTCAGTGATTTTAACATGAAAAGATGATCAGAGCTACTGCTTTGCTGTGTTGTTATCCTGACAGTTGATCAGATCCTGCTGATTGGATCCATGCTTCCTTGTTTTCTTCTAAGATTGGCTATTCAGTAGTTTCTTCCACTGACTGTATACACTCTCCATGAAGCTGTTTTGCTCAAGATAGGCAGAGCCAGTTCTGTTCTTTGTCAATAAAACAAAACCAAGATGCAGCTGATATAGAGACTATGTTATAGAAATTCTTGATGTTATAGATTTTAGCTTGCACAATTCTCTGGACATAGTTTCTCTGTTACACTCTCCTTGGGGTGCCGAGAAAAGGATGGGCAGGTATAGTGGCTCAGTGCCTCGTTTATCTCAGCAAAATTAAGAGTGGGTTGTAACGGAAATGGGTAATGTATGTTCATGGTTGTTCAAAGTTTGGTCTGGGTTCTGGAGATGGCTCTCCCATATGTGTGTGTGTGTGTGTGTGTGTGTGTGTGTGTAGACTGTATCCTACAGGAAGAGTATTCTGAATGAGTTTGGTAGATGAAGGATGCAAAGAATAGATCTAGCCTAGAAACAGCATAGTCCACTTTACAGCTGGGTGACTTCCTATGGTAGGTACAGGTAGGTAAGCCCTGTTTTCTCTCACATTCTCTGCCTTTCTCCCTCTCCCCCTCTTACTGCTTCTTCCCCTCTCTTTTCCTTATGTTCACCCCTTATAGAAGTTTTCTATTCTGTTTATATCTAATGTTGAGCAGCATTTTTCTCTCATGTGATTAACAGTGAGGACTTATCAGACAGCAGGGAGATTTCATTTCACCTCTGCCATTTTCTAGCTGTGTGACCAAGGACAGATACCTTTTTAAAGGCTCAGTTTTCTCATCTTCAAAGTGGAAGTTATAAAAGTATTCATGTGTGGTTTATAACAACAGCACTTGAGGAACTGAGTGATGTATGGTGGGTGCCTTATATATTTCTATGATTGTTATTTCCTTCCAAAACAGAAAAAAATTCCTCCTCATTCATTCTCAGCGTTTGCCTGTTGCGCTTCCCTTTGCCTCAGCTGCATTCAACTGTCTTTTCACTGTGCTCACATCCCTCCCTCCCTTGCCCCACAGTAATGGCCCCCAGAGGGAAACAACCAGGGAATCTCATTCCTAGGAATATTTTAGTAACAATGGCAAAATTTTAGCACGTATGAGAATCCGGGTGAATGTCCTTTTACACGAGGGGAACATAATTTTAAATTACGTTACAAATTTTTTCATGATGTAGTCATTTTCAGTGTCTTGCTTGCTTCCCATGGTCTTTTGAGAATTCAGGTAAATTTCCAGATAAAAGATATAAAGAAAAATATGGATACTAGATGGTGAAATCTAGGGTCAAACCTTACTCAGATTCTTGTAACAAGTTGTAAGTGCAAATAAGCTTTTTGAAAATAAGCCCACTGTGGAGGGAAACATCTCTGTGTATTTGCTACAAGAACAAAAAATAATGAATTCATATTCAATGATCAGACTTTTTCAGAAAGTTTTGTAGAAATAATTTTTTCCTGCAATAGAGGATATTAACACATGTGTATATGGTGTCTTTATTTTTTCTTTGAATGATAATTCCTTTACAATATTGTTTTGGCTTCTGCCGTACATCACCATGAATAAGCCATGGGTATGCATGTCTCCTCTCCCTCCTGACTTCCTCCCATCTCCCGCTTCATCCCACCCCTCGAGGTTGTCAGAGAGCACTGGGGTGAGCTCCCTATGATACACAGTATATTAGTGGGTGAATATGGAATCTAGAAAGACAATGACAATGAACCTGTTTGTAGGGCAGCAGTGGAGATGCACATATAGAGAACGGACTTGTGGACACAGTGAGGGACGGAGAGGGTGGGATGAACTGAGAGAGCAGCATGGAAACGTATATGTTACCATATGTAAAAGAGATAGCAAGGGTGGTGTCATTTTGAAAAACAGATGGATTTAAAAGATCTCACCTCCCTTGAATGTCCCATTGTTAGGATATTTGCTAATTGGTCTTTAAAAATCTTTTATTATTTTAAGCCCAGCAAGACATAAAACAATCTCAATTTGGCTATTTTCCTAGTCTCCTGATTCTATTTTGAGATGTGTACTCTATGGCCAGCACATGTGCATATTTCTTACAGTGATGCTAAACGTGGGGGCTCATCAATAGTGGGCCTGAGAGTATGGGAAAATGTTGTTTTGCTGAACCATTAATGCCTGAGGTTTAAGTGTAAAAGCCCAGCTGTGCTTAATCCACTCCTATCACCATTTCCAACTAGAGCTTGGAACATGCTGAAAGTCAGGAGCTAAGCAGAGACAGGGATCTAGTGATTTAAGAGGCTGAAGAGATTTTCTCTGAGTCAAAATTTTTCTCATACTGTTGTGGGATTTGACACTGAAGTGCAGAATTCCAATCCCTCTTTAATACAGGGACTTTGAAGGTATCCTCACTCTCTCTCTTGGTTCTGTTTCTTTCTTACTGTGTATGACAATAAATTCTGCCTGATGGTACCCCAGGTAAGTTATCTGCTCACCCTCCTCCAACAAAGCTTGATGGTCCAGTTCTCTGGAAATATGCATTCAGATCTGTTTCACATCAAAATACATTTCTCTGACATGTGTAATCCTTTGTAAGCTTGACTACAGAGCTTGGTTTCTGTTCTCCCTAGTATTTGTGTGTATGTGTGTGAGGGACTAGGGAATATAATTTATCTCACTTTGAAGATGGGACAGAAAAATCGAGGAGACTGAACAGTGTTAGGAGGCAGAAATAAAACAAAGGAAACATTATATGGAGAAATAAGTGGGTAAAATAAATTTTAATAATGGGACAGGGAAAGAAAAGGAAAGCAAACTGCTTCACTTTTATAGCAAAATGTAGGTCAAATTAGAAGAAAATCTCAACTTTTTTTTTTTTTTAAGCATATTTTCTCTCACTTCTTTTTTTTTTTTTTTAGATTTATTTATTTATTTATTTTTGGGCGGGGGTCGGGTTGGGGAGGGAGGGGAGCAGGCGGGCCACTTCTATTGGTCTTTCATTTCTCTGTTTTCATCCATCTTTGTTCTTTGGCTCCTGTGGGCCTCCCATCACGGTGGCGTCTGTCGTCGCAGAGCACCGGCTCTGGGCGCATGTGCCCCAGAGCTCCGTCTCGGTAATTGGACACATTGGTCCAGCCGCTCCGCGGCCCGTGGGATCTTCCCAGGCCAGGGCTCGAACTGGCGCCCCTTGCACTGCAAGGCGGTGTCCTTATCCACTGGACCACCAGGGGAAGCCCTCAACTTGTTTTTAAAACACAGTCTTATAAAGTTTTGAAACTGTCCTGAGGGAAATAAAGGGGCCTCTGTTCCGATCTCTCCTGCCACCTGCCTTATCACACTTGTAGGGATGATCACCATTAATGTGACCTGTGTTCTTTCACTTCCTGTTGGGTGATCTTGGGAAGATCACTGAACTCCAAGCTTTAGTTACCACATCTGAAAAGTGGGAATAATATAAGCGACTCATTTCATAGTCTTACTGAGAAGATTAAAAGATATGTATCACTAGATATTCTATGGCACATAGAATATGCCATGTGTGTATATGGCACAAGAAGAGCTCAGTGAATATTGGGTGTTATTTTTATAGAATATACATTTGTCACTGAATTCTTATTTTGTGCCATATACACATGTATTTTCTAAGAAATAAAAATATCTCATTATACTATGATAGAAATGTCTTTTTTTTCTTTTCCTCATCATGCCTCTTTTTGTTTATGTTTATTTTCATCCATCTTTTATTCTTTGGCATGTGTGGCCTTCCAATTGCAGTGGCCTCTCTCACTGCAGAGCACCATCTCTGGGCACATCAGCTCCAGAGCACTGCCTCATAATTGGACACACCAGTCCAGCCGCTCAGCAGCATGTGGGATCCTCTTGGGCCAGGGACAGAACTGACGCCCCTTGCACTGCAAGGCGGGCTCTTTACCCACTGGACCACCAGGTAGGCCCAGAAATAAGTCTTCTTGATATAATGATACCTTAGAAACATTAACAATTACTGATGTATGTTATTTAAATACACACATGTGATCATATTACAGTTAATGGTATTTTCTTTGATTTGCCTCTTTCTTTTTATGCCTTCTCCATCCATTCAGGCTGTCTTGAGGAAATCCACATAAAAACTGCATATGTGTATATTTTTCTTCATGCTCATACCATCAGAGACAAAAGCACATATGCATATTCATACAGAGTTTTTGTCATGGACTTACAAAAATAATATTAAACTATGCCAAAATATATTTTCATTAGAGTTGCAAGTTATAAAACATCTTTTCCTGAGCCTTTCTCTATGAATAAAAGCTGAAAAACTTAAAATTTGAATTTACAGCAGGTGTCCTTGCTGTGGGGGATGGGTTAGGAATGAGTGCCAGTGCTCATCAGGTATATCAAGGAGAACTTTGTTGCAATGTTTCTAGGAGAGCTTTAGTTTCTGATGAATAGGATGCTTTGGTTTCATGAGTTTTAGCTTTTTTCCTTCACCCTTCTTGGGAAGTGGAAATGATACCTGAAATGACAATATCATCTTAAAGGTCACCATGGGACAAGTGTGAGGACAAGAACCAGAATCTTAAAGGTAACAACCTAAGAACCTGGGTGCCTAAAAACATTTTGTGAGGCGGAATTAGTGCCAGCAATTGCTGACCCCCAGATTTATGTATCACTAGATATTCTATGGCACATAGAATATGCCATGTGTGTATATGGCACAAGAAGAGCTCAGTGAATATTGGGTGTTATTTTTATAGAATATACATTTGTCACTGAATTCTTATTTTGTGCCATATACACATGTATTTTCTAAGAAATAAAAATATCTCATTATACTATGATAGAAATGTCTTTTTTTTCTTTTCCTCATCATGCCTCTTTTTGTTTATGTTTATTTTCATCCATCTTTTATTCTTTGGCATGTGTGGCCTTCCAATTGCAGTGGCCTCTCTCACTGCAGAGCACCATCTCTGGGCACATCAGCTCCAGAGCACTGCCTCATAATTGGACACACCAGTCCAGCCGCTCAGCAGCATGTGGGATCCTCTTGGGCCAGGGACAGAACTGACGCCCCTTGCACTGCAAGGCGGGCTCTTTACCCACTGGACCACCAGGTAGGCCCAGAAATAAGTCTTCTTGATATAATGATACCTTAGAAACATTAACAATTACTGATGTATGTTATTTAAATACACACATGTGATCATATTACAGTTAATGGTATTTTCTTTGATTTGCCTCTTTCTTTTTATGCCTTCTCCATCCATTCAGGCTGTCTTGAGGAAATCCACATAAAAACTGCATATGTGTATATTTTTCTTCATGCTCATACCATCAGAGACAAAAGCACATATGCATATTCATACAGAGTTTTTGTCATGGACTTACAAAAATAATATTAAACTATGCCAAAATATATTTTCATTAGAGTTGCAAGTTATAAAACATCTTTTCCTGAGCCTTTCTCTATGAATAAAAGCTGAAAAACTTAAAATTTGAATTTACAGCAGGTGTCCTTGCTGTGGGGGATGGGTTAGGAATGAGTGCCAGTGCTCATCAGGTATATCAAGGAGAACTTTGTTGCAATGTTTCTAGGAGAGCTTTAGTTTCTGATGAATAGGATGCTTTGGTTTCATGAGTTTTAGCTTTTTTCCTTCACCCTTCTTGGGAAGTGGAAATGATACCTGAAATGACAATATCATCTTAAAGGTCACCATGGGACAAGTGTGAGGACAAGAACCAGAATCTTAAAGGTAACAACCTAAGAACCTGGGTGCCTAAAAACATTTTGTGAGGCGGAATTAGTGCCAGCAATTGCTGACCCCCAGATTTGTAAATAAACCACTATCGATTTAATCCACGATCATAAGTTATTCTCTTCTTTACAGTTAAACATGTGCTAAACTGATGAATACACTTCTCTACATTTTGTTTTTGCCACTCAAATAAATGTCATTACAGTTCCAGTTGATAATTTATCACGGCAGCACTGTGTGTCATGATGTGAACTATTACAAGTGATTCAGCCTTTTTTCAATTGATGATTATTATTTATATCCAGGAGTCCCTTTTTGCTTTTGTTTTTCCGTCACCTCAAGTCATTGTATATTTTATGTTATATATTATATAATATTATGTATTAATATATAATATATATTATATCCATTATATATACATATAACATATGACATGCACATATATAATACATATAACATATGACATATATTATTATATATACCATCATGTTTAATATATAATATCATATAATATATATAATATAATATATAGAAATATAATATACATACAATATATAATATATAAATATATATTATATAGCATATCATATATTATATGCTATATATGATAATATATTTATTAATACTATATAACATAAAATAATAACATATATAATGTGGATAATATAGCTGATATATATAATATAATAATATTTATTAATAATGATATATAGCATATGTATTACATATGATATATATTATGGAATATATAAGATATATGATATATCATGATAATATGTAATGATATATATATATAATGGATATAATATATATGTATTATATAATATGTTTATATAATATATTCTGTATTAGAATTATTTATTATATAATTTATAATATAATTCTATATATTATATAATCTATTCATTGATAATCACATGTAACATGTATTATATATAATATGTATAATATATATTATACCATAAGATACAATATATATAACATACATGTTGTAACATTATTATTTATGATATATGGTCATATATATGACATCATATACATGATAATGCATACAATATATAATATAGATTATATAATATACATCTAACATATATATCATAATATTATCATTCATATGATATATTATCATATATATGATACCATTTATGGTGTCATATATCATATATGATATATGCTGTAAGTATCATATATGATATATGGTATATATATGTTAATATACATCATATGTTATACTATAGTATATTATGTATCATAATATATATGATATATAAGTAATATATAAAAGTTATATATAATATTATACATTTTTATATAATATATATGATACATTATATTTCATATATTGTGATATATTGTATTGTATATTATAATATATATATCATAATAGTGTGTATTAAATATATAATTTACATACCACATATTATACATATAGTATATTATATATATTGCATATTATATATAATATGTATAATATATAGGTATATAATGTATAAAATGCACTATATATTATATATGATAATCTATTTATTATTAGTAATATATAACATAATATAGCATATATTGAAGAAATAAATAATATAATGTACAATATGTATATCATAATACACATTATATTATAATATAGATTATGATATATCATATGAGATATATGTTATCCATAGTATATAATATGTTATATATTATTATTTATAAGTGTATTACCAGATATGCATACTATATTAAAATATATAATATATATGTATATTACACATATTATTGATATTGTATATCTTTGAAATATGCAGTCTCAGAAGTTTTGAAAGATATCTCATCACCACAACTATGGCCACTATAATCAAAATATTGGCTAATTTTATCATTCTCAAAAATTTTTTCCCTTTGGAATCTTATTTCTTTCCATTCTCATTCACAGACAGCCACTGATTTGCTTTCTGTCACTAGCATTGTATATAAATGGAATTTTATATAAGTAACTGATGGAGTATGTCCTATTTTTTATCTGGATTGTTTCACACAGCATAATAAATTTGAGATTAATTCATGCTGTTACTTATGTCAGCTGTTTGTTACTTTTTAATTTTGAGGAATGTTCCACTGGATAGAAAATCAGTACCGTCTCATTTGTTGAAAGACATAGTAGTTGTCTCCTTACAAATAAATTGGCTGTGAATATTAATGCACAATGTTTATCTGAATACGTTTTCACTTCTTCTAGGTAAATATCTAGGAGTAGACTGTCTGGGTTGTGTAGTAGGTTTATGTTTAACTTTTTAAGAGACTGTTGAACTGATAACCTGCTTCCCACAGTTGGTAAAAAATATGCTTGCCAATGCAGGAGATGTAAGAGATGTAGGTTTGATCCCTGGGTCGGGAAGATCCCCCAGAGGAAGAAATGACAATCTATTCCAGTATTCTTGCCTGGAAGATTCCATGGACAGAGGATGTTACAGTATATGGGGTCACAAAGAATCGGACATGACTGAATACACACACACACACAAACACACACACACATACAGGAGCTGATAACCTGAGTGATTGCACCCTTTTCCATACCTGATGGCTGTTATGAGAGTATTGTGTGTCCCACATCCACATCAACACTTGGTATTGTCAAGCTCTTTCATTTTAGCTTATTATAATGGTCATGTAGTGTAACAAGCTACTTTTCATGTGTGATTTGAGCTTTAGTAAATGTTCTTTTGGACGTATTGATTCAGATCTTTGTCCATAAGTTTTTGGTTGTATAAAAATGCTTCTGTATTCTTGCTGTAAGTCCTTTGCTTGATATCCATATGAGAAGATACTCTTCCAGTCTTTAGTTTTTGTTTCCTTAATAGTGAATTTCAAAAAATCTAAAGTTCTAACTTGGGCTTCCCTGGTGGTACAGTGGTTAAAGAGTCCGCCTTGCAGTGCAAGGGGCACCGGTGTGATCCCTGGCCCAGCAAGATCCCATGTGCCAAGCAGTGGCTGGACTGGTGTGTCTGATTATGAGCTGGCGCTCTGGAGCGCATTTGCGGGTGCTCTGCAGAGAAAGAGACCTCTGCGACGGGAGGCCCACACAGGCAAAAAGGATGTAGGCAAATGAATAAAGAACCAACGAAAGAGGCCAAAATTAAAAAAAAAAAAACCACAAAGTTCTCTAATTTTAATAAAGCCCATTCTCGGGAGGGAAAATTTTCCCTGCTTCCACCTCCTGAGTTCTTGTGTCAGGACCAAAAATTTATTATGTACATGAGATCAGTACCGTCTCATTTGTTGAAAGACATAGTAGTTGTCTCCTTACAAATAAATTGGCTGTGAATATTAATGCACAATGTTTATCTGAATACGTTTTCACTTCTTCTAGGTAAATATCTAGGAGTAGACTGTCTGGGTTGTGTAGTAGGTTTATGTTTAACTTTTTAAGAGACTGTTGAACTGATAACCTGCTTCCCACAGTTGGTAAAAAATATGCTTGCCAATGCAGGAGATGTAAGAGATGTAGGTTTGATCCCTGGGTCGGGAAGATCCCCCAGAGGAAGAAATGACAATCTATTCCAGTATTCTTGCCTGGAAGATTCCATGGACAGAGGATGTTACAGTATATGGGGTCACAAAGAATCGGACATGACTGAATACACACACACACACACACATGCACACACACATACAGGAGCTGATAACCTGAGTGATTGCACCCTTTTCCATACCTGATGGCTGTTATGAGAGTATTGTGTGTCCCACATCCACATCAACACTTGGTATTGTCAAGCTCTTTCATTTTAGCTTATTATAATGGTCATGTAGTGTAACAAGCTACTTTTCATGTGTGATTTGAGCTTTAGTAAATGTTCTTTTGGACGTATTGATTCAGATCTTTGTCCATAAGTTTTTGGTTGTATAAAAATGCTTCTGTATTCTTGCTGTAAGTCCTTTGCTTGATATCCATATGAGAAGATACTCTTCCAGTCTTTAGTTTTTGTTTCCTTAATAGTGAATTTCAAAAAATCTAAAGTTCTAACTTGGGCTTCCTGGTGGTACAGTGGTTAAAGAGTCCGCCTTGCAGTGCAAGGGGCACCGGTGTGATCCCTGGCCCAGCAAGATCCCATGTGCCAAGCAGTGGCTGGACTGGTGTGTCTGATTATGAGCTGGCGCTCTGGAGCGCATTTGCGGGTGCTCTGCAGAGAAAGAGACCTCTGCGACGGGAGGCCCACACAGGCAAAAAGGATGTAGGCAAATGAATAAAGAACCAACGAAAGAGGCCAAAATTAAAAAAAAAAAAACCACAAAGTTCTCTAATTTTAATAAAGCCCATTCTCGGGAGGGAAAATTTTCCCTGCTTCCACCTCCTGAGTTCTTGTGTCAGGACCAATAATAAAAATGGCAAGAGATTATCAAGAGAAAAATCAGTTTAATTTCATGTACATGGGAGATCATAAAATGATGCTCAGAGTATTACCAAAAGGAAGTAGGTTTTATATCTTTTTGCACAAAGAAACATTAGATTTTTGAGGAATTGACAAGACAGGGAAACTTAGGAATTTGAGTAGTTTGGCCTTGAGCAGTAAATAAGTAACAAGGCTGTGAAAGTGTTAGTCATTCAGTTGTGTCTGACTCTTTGTAACCCCATGGACACTAAGCTCATCTGTCCATGGGATTGCCATTCTGTTCTCCAGATCTTCCTAACCCAGGACTGAACCTTTGTTGCCTGCATTGCAATTAGATTCTTTATCTCTGAGTTACTCAGCCATGAATTCCGTATTTCTGATGATAAGAATGTCTTCTTGTCTTAGAAGAAGGACACCTTCTATATGGGAGGTTTATTACCTGCTTTCAGGGAGACAATGAAGAGGGTCAAAGTGTCCCTCTTGTGTCAGCTGTTTTTAAAGTAACTTTAATTCAAAATTATCAATATGCCATTGTGGTAGATTTTAGGACAGCCTGTCCTGGGCCCCAACATCCAAATATCAATTTTTCTTTTTATAGATTGTGCATTTTATTTTTTATTTAGGAAAGATTTATCTAACTGAAAGAGACAAGTTTCTTCAGTGTACATTTTTAGATTAATTTTAGCCTTTCCTATAGTTCTTCATTCTATTTCAAGTTAATTATATTGTATGGTGTCAGATAATGGCAGATTTATTTTCCTAAATAAAGTATAGAGCAAGCAGTAAAGTCTTCTCATGAAAACTTGCATGCAGTATAACAAAACAGTGAAAGATATCTAAATATCAGATAGTCCAGTATCAATTATTGGAAAGTTTATCACTCTCCGTTGAATTGCCTGAAACATGGCAGAATCAAGCAGGCAAAAGGATGTAGGCAAATGAATAAAGAACCAACGAAAGAGGCCAAAATTAAAAAAAAAAAAACCACAAAGTTCTCTAATTTTAATAAAGCCCATTCTCGGGAGGGAAAATTTTCCCTGCTTCCACCTCCTGAGTTCTTGTGTCAGGACCAATAATAAAAATGGCAAGAGATTATCAAGAGAAAAATCAGTTTAATTTCATGTACATGGGAGATCATAAAATGATGCTCAGAGTATTACCAAAAGGAAGTAGGTTTTATATCTTTTTGCACAAAGAAACATTAGATTTTTGAGGAATTGACAAGACAGGGAAACTTAGGAATTTGAGTAGTTTGGCCTTGAGCAGTAAATAAGTAACAAGGCTGTGAAAGTGTTAGTCATTCAGTTGTGTCTGACTCTTTGTAACCCCATGGACACTAAGCTCATCTGTCCATGGGATTGCCATTCTGTTCTCCAGATCTTCCTAACCCAGGACTGAACCTTTGTTGCCTGCATTGCAATTAGATTCTTTATCTCTGAGTTACTCAGCCATGAATTCCGTATTTCTGATGATAAGAATGTCTTCTTGTCTTAGAAGAAGGACACCTTCTATATGGGAGGTTTATTACCTGCTTTCAGGGAGACAATGAAGAGGGTCAAAGTGTCCCTCTTGTGTCAGCTGTTTTTAAAGTAACTTTAATTCAAAATTATCAATATGCCATTGTGGTAGATTTTAGGACAGCCTGTCCTGGGCCCCAACATCCAAATATCAATTTTTCTTTTTATAGATTGTGCATTTTATTTTTTATTTAGGAAAGATTTATCTAACTGAAAGAGACAAGTTTCTTCAGTGTACATTTTTAGATTAATTTTAGCCTTTCCTATAGTTCTTCATTCTATTTCAAGTTAATTATATTGTATGGTGTCAGATAATGGCAGATTTATTTTTCCTAAATAAAGTATAGAGCAAGCAGTAAAGTCTTCTCATGAAAACTTGCATGCAGTATAACAAAACAGTGAAAGATATCTAAATATCAGATAGTCCAGTATCAATTATTGGAAAGTTTATCACTCTCCGTTGAATTGCCTGAAACATTTTTTGCCAAAAAAACAACCACTTTCAGATCGCTCATGCCAACAATCTCCAATTAGGGCATACCTCAAACCTTCCCTTTTTTTCTAGGATAAAGCTTTCCAAGTCTTTTGCCTGCTTTTGAGTTCCTGCCAGATGCAAGTGGTAGTGGTTGACGCCTTTGCTAGCTCTGAATAAATAGGTTTTGTATTCTCATTTAGGTGTTCTCTACTTATTTCCATATAAGTCTTGAAATTAGTGTGAAGGTCTTCCAAGTTTGATCTTATTAAAATTTGCATTGATTAGTCTAAAGTGTTCGCATTTCTATATAAATGTTAGGATCAGCTTTCCAATTTCTACTAAAAGCGTGCTGGAATTTCAACTGGGAATGTGCTGAATTTATAGATATTCTGTCTTTTGTTTTTGTCTCTTTTCTCTTTTTCTGGACCTCCTTTTATTTGTATGTTAAATCTCTCATATATGACTAATCTGGAATCATACATATCTGTAAACAGCAAAACTCTATAAAAGTAAAAAGTAAAATAAAATTTTAAAAAATCAAGGATAAAAAAAAATCTCATGTACCTCTTCCACTTTAGTATCAACTTTTTTCCATCATGATATTTACCTTTATATATATTTCTTAATACTCTGAGTATTTTTTCTCATGCCGCTAAATCTGGTTTAAATAGTGCCCTTGAGCAGTCTGTCTCTAAATTCATTTAGTAAACAGTTTGTTTATCATATGCCATTGTGGTAGATTTTAGGACAGCCTGTCCTGGGCCCCAACATCCAAATATCAATTTTTCTTTTATAGATTGTGCATTTTATTTTTTATTTAGGAAAGATTTATCTAACTGAAAGAGACAAGTTTCTTCAGTGTACATTTTTAGATTAATTTTAGCCTTTCCTATAGTTCTTCATTCTATTTCAAGTTAATTATATTGTATGGTGTCAGATAATGGCAGATTTATTTTTCCTAAATAAAGTATAGAGCAAGCAGTAAAGTCTTCTCATGAAAACTTGCATGCAGTATAACAAAACAGTGAAAGATATCTAAATATCAGATAGTCCAGTATCAATTATTGGAAAGTTTATCACTCTCCGTTGAATTGCCTGAAACATTTTTTGCCAAAAAAACAACCACTTTCAGATCGCTCATGCCAACAATCTCCAATTAGGGCATACCTCAAACCTTCCCTTTTTTTCTAGGATAAAGCTTTCCAAGTCTTTTGCCTGCTTTTGAGTTCCTGCCAGATGCAAGTGGTAGTGGTTGACGCCTTTGCTAGCTCTGAATAAATAGGTTTTGTATTCTCATTTAGGTGTTCTCTACTTATTTCCATATAAGTCTTGAAATTAGTGTGAAGGTCTTCCAAGTTTGATCTTATTAAAATTTGCATTGATTAGTCTAAAGTGTTCGCATTTCTATATAAATGTTAGGATCAGCTTTCCAATTTCTACTAAAAGCGTGCTGGAATTTCAACTGGGAATGTGCTGAATTTATAGATATTCTGTCTTTTGTTTTTGTCTCTTTTCTCTTTTTCTGGACCTCCTTTTATTTGTATGTTAAATCTCTCATATATGACTAATCTGGAATCATACATATCTGTAAACAGCAAAACTCTATAAAAGTAAAAAGTAAAATAAAATTTTAAAAAATCAAGGATAAAAAAAAATCTCATGTACCTCTTCCACTTTAGTATCAACTTTTTTCCATCATGATATTTACCTTTATATATATTTCTTAATACTCTGAGTATTTTTTCTCATGCCGCTAAATCTGGTTTAAATAGTGCCCTTGAGCAGTCTGTCTCTAAATTCATTTAGTAAACAGTTTGTTTGGAAACCTTATCTTTTATCTCTTTAGATTTAAAGATTTAAAGGCCCTAAAGATTTTTGGGTCAAGGTGAATAGAAAGTGACAGAGAGTATGTGCAGATGTTCCTAAATTTTCTTTTTCTTTCCAGATTGTTATTTATCTGTTCTAGGATCGCTTGAAGGCTGGTTTTGTGTTCCTTTTGGTTGGATTGTTCTTCCTCTCTTGAGCTGCTTTGCCTCTTGAGGTCTTTTTTATTTAAGGTGTATCTCCCTGTTCCCCTGTCTCTTGTACTCTACCAGTCTGTTTTTTTACTCACCTCTAAACTATTGTTCTAGACATTTGGAATTTGGGGACTCAGGGAAGACTACCTCCCAAATATGCTGTACCATATTGATCATTGTAAATTAACGTTACATGAAAAATAGCCAATTAAAAAGGGACACTTTGATTATGTTCTCTGTCTACCTGGACACAGGTAATGAACCTCCCATGGAGGGAGGTTATCACCGGAGGTAGATGAGAAATATATAAATAGATCTTGTTGCTTCTTTAATTTATTACCTCAAGCCCAGATGTTGTTGAAATTCTTCACTAATTAAGCACCCAAAGCCCAAGTTTCCTTGTCCTATCAATTCCTTACAAGTTTATTGTTTCTTTGTCTCAAAAGCATAAATGCTGCCTACCTTAATCTCTTCTTAGATCCTATTTATGAGATCTCTCTGATTAAAAAATTTTTTTTTTGCTCCTGTCCATCTATGTTGTGTTCATTTACTTATTAGACCAGCTAAAAGAATTCACAAAGGGCAAGGGGTGTATTTCTGTCTGTGTGACAGTAATCTGGGAGGTCTGGTATATATTTGGACCTCTGTTGATGCGTCCACTAGGTTCCCTGGGCTCTTCAAGTCAAACTTTTCCAAGATTTTGAGGATAGAGCCTTGCTCCAGGATTTTTGACAGTTGTCTCCATATGTCTTTCTAGTCCATGAGAAAGAAAGCCCCTCACTGGTTTCTTCCCCAGGATTCCCAGAAATGTTTACTTAGTCATCAGAGGCCCTAGGGTTTGACTGAAAAGAGAAAAATTTGAATTGGGTTGAAAAGTAAAAGAATTGCTTGCAAGTCATTATCTTTCCAGAATTCCCTAGGGACATCATTCTGGTCAGTGCCTAGAGCACTGTCTCTTTTAAATGACTCTGGGGAACTTTTGAATTGGAATGTAACTTAAAGGTCGTCTAGTCCAATGACTACTCTTATGAGCCCATTTCTGATAAACCGTGCTTGACAAGAAGAGTCCCAATGTCTTCAAAGTTCTGTATGAATTCAGAGCTTGCTATTACTGTTGGAATATACTTTCTCAGATCAAGCCAGAATCTGTCTCTGTTGCATACCCTCTTCCTTTTTTTTCCCCATGGACTCCTGCAGAAGTTACCCACATCTTACCCAGTGGTGAAGAACTTACATGTCCTCCTCTTTGGGCATGTTCCTGCTTGTTAGATGCTATAGTCTCAAGGGGAACAAATGAAAAAAAATTGTAAATAGCTCTGTAACTCCTTGGACTTTTAGATAAATTGTGATAAGTGAGGAGAGTGAAACAGTTGACTAAAGTGGATATTTTGTATTCACGTTTTCTTCCTGAATTGTGTTAATGCACTCTCTTGTCTTACTTTCTCTCTGCTTATTTTTTTCTAACATGAAATGAGCTTCACAGTTTTTTCTGATTATGAAAATGATTCGAGCTTATTGTGGTAAAAAGTGAATAGAATAAAATAAATAAACAAAAAACTAAAAAGACAACGTCAACTCTCAATATCCTTAAATGACTTCATTCTCTAAATATTTCTCTTGTGTGCTTATAATTTAATGTATTGCTGTATTACACATGTTGTTTTGTAGTCTCCTTTTATTTAACAAGATGCTATGAATTTAGATCTATAACACTTTTAGTGGCTATATACAAATACAGTTTCTTTGTATAGATGAGCTATGTTTGTTTAGCAAACATCATCCTCTGAATATTTCAGGTTGTTCTAGGTTTTTCAACTCATTCTGTAAGAACAAAATAACATTTCTCTGAACCTCTTTGTACTCTTGTCTGGTTAATCCCTTGCACTACTGGCATTGAGAATCACAAGGTCATAGAGCATATCCCTTTGAAATTTTCATTCATATTTCCAAACTGTGTTCCAGAAAGGTAGAATTAGTTTATATGTTCACCATAAATGCCGACACTGAGTATTGCCAATGTGTGTCAGCCTGATCAATCAGAAAATTGAAGTTATCTCTCTTTTTAAAGTCTTAAGATCTTTTTCTGGTTATTAGAGATTTATGCATTCTTCCAGATGAAATCTCAAAGAGCTTTGGCAAGTTATAGAAAAATTCTGCTGCAATTAATATGAAATTATAATATGTGTGTGTATGAAAGTTGCTCAGTCGTGTCCAACTCTATGTGACCCCATGAAAAAACTGTGGATTTCTCCAGGCAAGAATACTGGAGTGGATTTAGGTCATCTTACCCTGTCAGACTTCAGTCCCCTCTTTGGGACATGTCTCCTTTGGGCATGTTCCTGCTTGTTAGATGCTATAGTCTCAAGGGAACAAATGAAAAAATTGTAAATAGCTCTGTAACTCCTTGGACTTTTAGATAAATTGTGATAAGTGAGGAGAGTGAAACAGTTGACTAAAGTGGATATTTTGTATTCACGTTTTCTTCCTGAATTGTGTTAATGCACTCTCTTGTCTTACTTTCTCTCTGCTTATTTTTTTCTAACATGAAATGAGCTTCACAGTTTTTTCTGATTATGAAAATGATTCGAGCTTATTGTGGTAAAAAGTGAATAGAATAAAATAAATAAACAAAAAACTAAAAAGACAACGTCAACTCTCAATATCCTTAAATGACTTCATTCTCTAAATATTTCTCTTGTGTGCTTATAATTTAATGTATTGCTGTATTACACATGTTGTTTTGTAGTCTCCTTTTATTTAACAAGATGCTATGAATTTAGATCTATAACACTTTTAGTGGCTATATACAAATACAGTTTCTTTGTATAGATGAGCTATGTTTGTTTAGCAAACATCATCCTCTGAATATTTCAGGTTGTTCTAGGTTTTTCAACTCATTCTGTAAGAACAAAATAACATTTCTCTGAACCTCTTTGTACTCTTGTCTGGTTAATCCCTTGCACTACTGGCATTGAGAATCACAAGGTCATAGAGCATATCCCTTTGAAATTTTCATTCATATTTCCAAACTGTGTTCCAGAAAGGTAGAATTAGTTTATATGTTCACCATAAATGCCGACACTGAGTATTGCCAATGTGTGTCAGCCTGATCAATCAGAAAATTGAAGTTATCTCTCTTTTTAAAGTCTTAAGATCTTTTTCTGGTTATTAGAGATTTATGCATTCTTCCAGATGAAATCTCAAAGAGCTTTGGCAAGTTATAGAAAAATTCTGCTGCAATTAATATGAAATTATAATATGTGTGTGTATGAAAGTTGCTCAGTCGTGTCCAACTCTATGTGACCCCATGAAAAAACTGTGGAATTCTCCAGGCAAGAATACTGGAGTGGATAGCCTTTCGCATCTCCAGGTATCATCTGGTGTTTAATTAGTTTTCCTAATATAGGTCTTGTAACCTTCTTCAATTTTTTATTTCTAGGTATTTTTACATATGGTATAGTTCTTATTCTGAATAGAGGCTTTGCCTATTGTGTGAAGTTTTCTTTGGCAAGAGAGAAAGTTTATCTTTCTTATAATTCTAAAAAATAATATGTACCTTTGTAGAAAATTTGTAAAGTATAGAAAAAGTCATAAAGAAGAAGAAATGTACTTATAAACCTTGTTAGAGAAAAATATCTGTCATTATTTTTTCATTAATTTTTATTGTAGTATGGTTGATTTACAATGTTGTGTCAGTTTCTTCTGTACAGCAAAGTGAATCAGCAGCAAATATGCATATATCCATTCTTTTTAAAGATTCTTTTCCCATATGGGTCATTAGAAAGTATTGAGTAGAGCTCCCTGTGCTGTACAGTGGATTCTTATTAGTTATATAGTAGTGTGTATCTGTTTTATCAGTACAAATCTCCCAGTATATTCCTCCTTCCCTTTCCCTCAGTAACTACGTCTTTTCTCTACATCTGTGACTCCATTTCTGTTCTGCCAACAAGCTCATTTGTATCATTCTTTTAGAGTCCACCAATAGGCAATATCATATGATATTTGTCTTTCTCTAACTTACTTCACTCAGTATGATAATGTCTAGGTTCATTCATGTCACTGTAAATGACACAATTTAATTTTTGTATGACTAATATTCCAACACACAGACACATATCCCATCTTCTTTATCCATTACTGCACTGATGGACATTTATGTTGGTTCCGTGTCTTGGCTGTTGTTAATAGTGATGATGAACATTGGAGTGCACTATTTTTTTTTTTTTTTTTGGATTAGAGTTTTCTCTGGATATATGGAGTGAGATTGCTGAATCATATGATAGTTCTATATTTAGTATTTTATAGAACTACATACTGTTCTGCATAGTGGCTGTATTAGTTCATATTCTCACAGTATAGGAGTGTTCCCTTTTCTTAACACCTTCTCCAACATTTATTGTTTGTAGACATTTTTAGTGATGGCCATTCTGACCAGTGTGAGTTGATACCTCATTTGCATTTCTCTAATAATTAGCGATGTTGTGCAACTTTTCCTGTGTTTTTTGGTCTGTCTTTTTGATCTGTTTTTGGAGAACGTATATTTAGATCTTCCACCAGTTTGATTGCACTGAGTTTTGTTTTTTTTTTTCTTTTGATATTGAGTTGCATGGACTGCATGTATATTTTAGAGATTAATTCCACATCATTGCTTCATTGACAAGTATTTTTTCCCATCTTGTGGGTTGTCTTTTCATATGTTTATGGTATACTTTGCTGTGAAAAGAGTTTTAAGTTTAACTAAGTCCCATTTGTTTATTTTTGTTTTTATTATTCTAAAGGGTGCAAAAGAGTTTTAGTTTAACTAAGTGAATCAGCAGCAAATATGCATATATCCATTCTTTTTAAAGATTCTTTTCCCATATGGGTCATTAGAAAGTATTGAGTAGAGCTCCCTGTGCTGTACAGTGGATTCTTATTAGTTATATAGTAGTGTGTATCTGTTTTATCAGTACAAATCTCCCAGTATATTCCTCCTTCCCTTTCCCTCAGTAACTACGTCTTTTCTCTACATCTGTGACTCCATTTCTGTTCTGCCAACAAGCTCATTTGTATCATTCTTTTAGAGTCCACCAATAGGCAATATCATATGATATTTGTCTTTCTCTAACTTACTTCACTCAGTATGATAATGTCTAGGTTCATTCATGTCACTGTAAATGACACAATTTAATTTTTGTATGACTAATATTCCAACACACAGACACATATCCCATCTTCTTTATCCATTACTGCACTGATGGACATTTATGTTGGTTCCGTGTCTTGGCTGTTGTTAATAGTGATGATGAACATTGGAGTGCACTATTTTTTTTTTTTTTTTTGGATTAGAGTTTTCTCTGGATATATGGAGTGAGATTGCTGAATCATATGATAGTTCTATATTTAGTATTTTATAGAACTACATACTGTTCTGCATAGTGGCTGTATTAGTTCATATTCTCACAGTATAGGAGTGTTCCCTTTTCTTAACACCTTCTCCAACATTTATTGTTTGTAGACATTTTTAGTGATGGCCATTCTGACCAGTGTGAGTTGATACCTCATTTGCATTTCTCTAATAATTAGCGATGTTGTGCAACTTTTCCTGTGTTTTTTGGTCTGTCTTTTTGATCTGTTTTTGGAGAACGTATATTTAGATCTTCCACCAGTTTGATTGCACTGAGTTTTGTTTTTTTTTTTCTTTTGATATTGAGTTGCATGGACTGCATGTATATTTTAGAGATTAATTCCACATCATTGCTTCATTGACAAGTATTTTTTCCCATCTTGTGGGTTGTCTTTTCATATGTTTATGGTATACTTTGCTGTGAAAAGAGTTTTAAGTTTAACTAAGTCCCATTTGTTTATTTTTGTTTTTATTATTCTAAAGGGTAGATCAAAAGAGATCTTGCTATTTACACCAGTGTTCTGTCTTTAAGAGTTTTATAGTATCCGGTCTTAAATTTTGGTCTTTAATCCATTTTGTGTTTAAATTTGTGTATGACATTAAAGAATTTCTAATTTCATTCTTTTATATGTAGCTGTTCAGTTTTCCCAGCACCACTTATTGAAAAGTCTGTCTTTTCTTTGTTTAGTCTTTCTTCTTTTGTCGCAGATTAATTGAGCATAGGGGCATGGGATTATCTCTGGGCTTTCTATCCTGTTACATTGACGTACATTTCTGTTTTTGTGCCAGTAACCATACTAATTTTATGACTGTAACCTTGTAGTGTAGTCTGAAGTCAGAGAGCATGATTCCTCTAGCTCCATTTCTTTTTCAAGATTATTTGACTATTCAGGATCCTTTCTGTTTCCATAAAAATTGTTCAATTTTTTTGTTCTAATTCTGTCAAAAATGCTATTCATAATTTGATAGAGATTGCATTAACTCTGTAGATTTCTTTGAGTACTATAGTGGTTTTGACAAAACTGACTCTTTCGATCCAAGAACATGCTATAGCTCTCTATCAGTGCGATCTTTGACTTATTTCATCAGTATCTTATAGTTTCTTAGTACAAGTCTTTTGCCTCCTTAGGTAGGTCTATTCCTAAGTATATTGAGATACTCCTATGTTGGATGCATATGTATTTATAATTGTTATATATTCTTGGATTGATTCCTTGATCATTATGTAGTGTCCTTCCTTGTCTCTTATAAAAAGTCTTCATTTTAAAGTCTATTTTGTCCGATACGTGTCATTATTTTGATTTATTTTATTCTGATCTTGTTTCTCTTTTTCTTTGTTATATCTGTAGACAATGTTATTTTCTACTTTGCCATTTTACAAGATTTTCCTCTGTCTCCTAAACTTTTTGGAGACATAGTTAATTTCTGTAATATTTTTCATCACATAAATGTAACTCATGGCATAAATTGTGCATTAATCTGTCAGTGTTCAATAGGTAAATTTTATTTCTTGATGTTAAAGATGATGTTTTATATTTCTTTTTCTATTGATCCCAAGGTAACTAATGCTGAAATGGATGCATAATAAAAGTTACATACTGTTGGGGAAGGGCAAATATATTTCTACCTTTCTAGGTTCCTCTGATTAGTCTAAGAATTAAATTGACATGAGACAGAGTAACAGGAGAAAATCAAATTTAATTAGGTAGGTATAAGGTTTTTGATGAAAAGTGTGACAAGTCAGGCACCAGAGGTTTATATGTCACTTGAGACAAGGAGAAGCAGATAGTGACTTGGGGTTTCAAAGGGAGGAAAGCAGTTTACAGGGATATGGTAAAAGTTCATGTTTGTAGGCCATGAAGAGAGAGTGGGACACAGAGAGAACTTTGATCAAACCAGCCTTGCTATGTTTGCCACGGTCTACCACACTGTGCCTCTAGTCTTGTAAGTAGCTCTGGTGAGAGCCCTTTCTCTCGAATATACACCCATCTAGATTATTTTAGGTATTTAAGGGACAGAAGGTAAAAGCTCTTCTTGAGTCTTGTATTTCTTGAAAGCAACTAGCTTAAAATAGTCCTTCATGCTAAAGAGATACATTCTGGGGTGGTACATTTTGCTATCCATGATATAGAGATTGAAAATTAAAAACTCTGTAGATTTCTTTGAGTACTATAGTGGTTTTGACAAAACTGACTCTTTCGATCCAAGAACATGCTATAGCTCTCTATCAGTGCGATCTTTGACTTATTTCATCAGTATCTTATAGTTTCTTAGTACAAGTCTTTTGCCTCCTTAGGTAGGTCTATTCCTAAGTATATTGAGATACTCCTATGTTGGATGCATATGTATTTATAATTGTTATATATTCTTGGATTGATTCCTTGATCATTATGTAGTGTCCTTCCTTGTCTCTTATAAAAAGTCTTCATTTTAAAGTCTATTTTGTCCGATACGTGTCATTATTTTGATTTATTTTATTCTGATCTTGTTTCTCTTTTTCTTTGTTATATCTGTAGACAATGTTATTTTCTACTTTGCCATTTTACAAGATTTTCCTCTGTCTCCTAAACTTTTTGGAGACATAGTTAATTTCTGTAATATTTTTCATCACATAAATGTAACTCATGGCATAAATTGTGCATTAATCTGTCAGTGTTCAATAGGTAAATTTTATTTCTTGATGTTAAAGATGATGTTTTATATTTCTTTTTCTATTGATCCCAAGGTAACTAATGCTGAAATGGATGCATAATAAAAGTTACATACTGTTGGGGAAGGGCAAATATATTTCTACCTTTCTAGGTTCCTCTGATTAGTCTAAGAATTAAATTGACATGAGACAGAGTAACAGGAGAAAATCAAATTTAATTAGGTAGGTATAAGGTTTTTGATGAAAAGTGTGACAAGTCAGGCACCAGAGGTTTATATGTCACTTGAGACAAGGAGAAGCAGATAGTGACTTGGGGTTTCAAAGGGAGGAAAGCAGTTTACAGGGATATGGTAAAAGTTCATGTTTGTAGGCCATGAAGAGAGAGTGGGACACAGAGAGAACTTTGATCAAACCAGCCTTGCTATGTTTGCCACGGTCTACCACACTGTGCCTCTAGTCTTGTAAGTAGCTCTGGTGAGAGCCCTTTCTCTCGAATATACCCCCATCTAGATTATTTTAGGTATTTAAGGGACAGAAGGTAAAAGCTCTTCTTGAGTCTTTTATTTCTTAAAAGCAACTAGCTTAAAATAATCCTTCATGCTAAAGAGATACATTCTGGGGTGGTACATTTTGCTATCCTACAGTATTATTACTGTTGGCCTTTGAACAGCATGTGTTTGAACTGCAAACATCCACTATACAATTTTTTTCCCCCTAAACATGTCCTATAGTGCTACCGGATCTGTGTTTGGTTGAATCCATGATGTAGAGTCATGGATGTGGAGGGCCCGTGGTGAACGTTTGCCTGGATTTTCAGCTGTGCAGGGATTGGCCCTCTTACCCCAGCCTCATTCTTGTTGTGTGTGCATGCACAGTTGCTAAGCTGTGTCCCACTCTTTGTGAACCCACGGACTGTAGCCATACAGGCTCCTTTGCCCATGAGATTTACCAGGCAAGAATACTGGAGTCTGTTGCCATTTCCTTCTCCAGGGGATCTTTCTGACCTAAGGATCAAACCCATGTCTCCCACATTGCAGGCAGGTTCTTTACCACTGAGTCACCAGGGAAGCCTCCAGGTCGAGGGTCAGCTATACTTACATAGAAAAGATTATTTGTTCTACCTCCAGTTTTAGCACTAGTGTATCTAACAATGTATCTCACCACCTTGGCCATCAATTGCATATTTGTAAAAGGTTGAGTTTGGGTGATTTTTCTTCTTCATCCTCCTTTATCTTTGTTAACATTTTTGTTCACATTTATTGATATTCAAAACACATTCTTATTATGCTGAGCACATGATTTGCATTATTTATTTATTTATTAACCACCAACTGTATGGATGAAGACAGTGATATTCAGGAAGTCTATGGTCACACAGGGCATGGCAGAAATCAAATATAAATTTGTAAGTTCATCATCCTGTATACCTTATGGTCTTTTTAAAAGCAAAGACATTATATATAATTTATTTAAATTTTTTCCTGTATTTAGGTTTTCTTCTAATTTTATTTTTATTTTTAAAGTATCATCAAAGTATCATCATCATGTACAGTGTTGTGTTAGTTTCAGGTGTACAGCAAAGTGATACAGTTATACATACATACATATATATATATTTTCAGATCCTTTCCCCTTATAAGTTACTGCAAAAAATTTAGTATAGTTTCCTGTGCTGTGCAGCAGGTCCTCGTTAGTTGTCTGAACTATATATAGTGTGTGTATATGTTAATTCCAAACTCTTAATGTATCCCTACCCATCTTTCCCCTTTGGTAATCATAAGTTTGTTTTCTGTGTCTTTGTGTCTATTTCTGTTTTGTATACAAGTTCATTTGTATTACAGATGGACCTGGAGATTATCATACTAAGTGAAGTAAGCCAGATGGACAAAGACAAATATCATATATCACTTATATATGGAATTGCCAGATATTCTTATGCTTGCCAAGGTCCCCTTCTGATGCTAACAGTTTAGAAACCTGAGACCACAAATTAGACAGCAGGGATTTTTCTGGAGGTCCATTGGATTCTTTCAGAGAATGCACAAGATAAAATCATGGACCACATGAGCTTCCTATGACTGTAGAATATTTTGCCTGTGAGGTATACTGGAGGAAAAAATTTACCCTTTTATATTTGAGACTGAAACCTGAAAATTCAATTGACAAAAGAGAGATTAGCAGGAGAAACGAGAAGCACATTTCTATAGATAAAAATATTTTTGATTCTATATACATGGGGGCTTTACACAAAAAAGAACCAAAACCCAAAGAAATGGTTAGGCTAGTGGGTTTATTTAGCATTTTAAGAAAGGGAGATGTGACTAGACAAAGGAAAGGGGGTCTGGAATCCTAGGGATGGTAAGTTGTGAGAAGATGATTAGGAAATGTGGGGAAACTAATGACAGAAAGGGTTGTTTTGTACGGTTTTCTTATGCAGACTCCTTTTGGTGCCATCTCCATCTCTATGATGAAGGTGGTGCTTCTCCTCCTTATATTAGAGAAGGAGGACATCTTCACAAAGGAAATTTTTTTTAAGATTTTTTTTAATGTGAACTATTTTAAAAGTTATTACTGAGTTTGTTACAATATTTCTGTTTTGTTTTGCTTTTTTTTTGGCCAGAAGCATGTGAGATCTTACCTCCTCAACCAGAGATTGAAACCCACTCCCCCTCACAGTTCAAACACTGGAGGATGAAGTCTCAACCACTCAACTGACAGGGAAATCCCCACAAGGAAATTTCACGTCCTGCTTTTGGGCAGATACAGAGGAGGACGAAGAGATCGTCCAAGTCTGCTCTTTCTCAGTTGCCTTTAGCTCAAAATACACCTGTACCAAAGTGACATATTTTAAATTTGCATATTGTGATCCCCCTTAGAAGGAACATAGCATCCTAGGCTCTACATGTGGGAAAGGTCTTTGGCATTCTTTCCATGCAAATTTCCATTTTACCCTTAGATAATCCCATATCTAACCACTTTCTCCCTCTTCTACTTGTCCTATTTTCTTGCCACTTTCCCCTCCATCCTGGCTTAGATGTTGAAGAATCTGCCTACAATGTGGGAGATCTGGGTTTGGTTACTAGGTCAGGAAGAACCTCTGGAGAAGGAAATAGCAGCCCACTCCAGTATTCTTCCCTGGAGAATCCCATGGACAGAGGACCCTAGTCAGCTACAGTCCATGGGGTTGCAGAGTCACATGACTGAGTGACTAACACTTTAATGTTCACTTCTCTCCACCATTTCTTTCTCTTGTTTTTACTCTTTCATTGCTGTCTTCCTTTTCTCCTCTTTAGTGCTTCACGAATGCATCTTATTTTCAAATGCATCTTCTCATCTCTTGGCTGGTTGTCTTCTAAGACCTTGGAGGAAATGGTTGATATCACTTATCATTCTATTTTTTTTTTCAAGCAGCTTTGCCTGGGAACCCAGCTACATTTTATAATATTAATGATGTGCTGTAAGAACCTAACATAACATTTTATAACCCTATAACAAATCTTATTATCAGATGACAATGAGGTACAGTATATTAAATATTCATCATCCTTGGTTTACTTGAAAATTTTAACAGGGAATAAGGCACAGAGGCTGCTTCAGACTAATTACTGTCCTAAATATACAGCTCAGTTGTCAATATTTAATATGGGCCTCATAAAACAGTGATTCAAAACAATGCAGTGTATCAATCAGATGCCTGCTGACATGTGCCATGAAAAAATGCCCTGTTATTTTATAGACAGTGCCATTAAATTTCTGCTTTACACTTTTTTTCCGGGGCTTATTGAGATTGAACCACTCCCCTCACAGTTCAAACACTGGAGGATGAAGTCTCAACCACTCAACTGACAGGGAAATCCCCACAAGGAAATTTCACGTCCTGCTTTTGGGCAGATACAGAGGAGGACGAAGAGATCGTCCAAGTCTGCTCTTTCTCAGTTGCCTTTAGCTCAAAATACACCTGTACCAAAGTGACATATTTTAAATTTGCATATTGTGATCCCCCTTAGAAGGAACATAGCATCCTAGGCTCTACATGTGGGAAAGGTCTTTGGCATTCTTTCCATGCAAATTTCCATTTTACCCTTAGATAATCCCATATCTAACCACTTTCTCCCTCTTCTACTTGTCCTATTTTCTTGCCACTTTCCCCTCCATCCTGGCTTAGATGTTGAAGAATCTGCCTACAATGTGGGAGATCTGGGTTTGGTTACTAGGTCAGGAAGAACCTCTGGAGAAGGAAATAGCAGCCCACTCCAGTATTCTTCCCTGGAGAATCCCATGGACAGAGGACCCTAGTCAGCTACAGTCCATGGGGTTGCAGAGTCACATGACTGAGTGACTAACACTTTAATGTTCACTTCTCTCCACCATTTCTTTCTCTTGTTTTTACTCTTTCATTGCTGTCTTCCTTTTCTCCTCTTTAGTGCTTCACGAATGCATCTTATTTTCAAATGCATCTTCTCATCTCTTGGCTGGTTGTCTTCTAAGACCTTGGAGGAAATGGTTGATATCACTTATCATTCTATTTTTTTTTTCAAGCAGCTTTGCCTGGGAACCCAGCTACATTTTATAATATTAATGATGTGCTGTAAGAACCTAACATAACATTTTATAACCCTATAACAAATCTTATTATCAGATGACAATGAGGTACAGTATATTAAATATTCATCATCCTTGGTTTACTTGAAAATTTTAACAGGGAATAAGGCACAGAGGCTGCTTCAGACTAATTACTGTCCTAAATATACAGCTCAGTTGTCAATATTTAATATGGGCCTCATAAAACAGTGATTCAAAACAATGCAGTGTATCAATCAGATGCCTGCTGACATGTGCCATGAAAAAATGCCCTGTTATTTTATAGACAGTGCCATTAAATTTCTGCACACTGATGCAGCACTAGCTCAAGGGGTGCACTGTTGTTCTCACCCTAGTCAATGACCACTTATTGAGTTACTCACGTTGGAGTTTTGCTTCTGACCATTGAAAGTCCAGAGAGTACAAGGCAGTGTTTCTGCCTTCAGCATCTGTGGGTTACCCTTTTAGAATTTCTAGGCTCTTGTTGTTCAGTTGCTCAGTCATGTTTGACTCTTTGTGACCCCACGGACTGTGGCACTCCAGGATTCCCTGCCCTTCACCATCTCCTGGAGCTTGCTCAAACTCATATCCATTGACTCAGTGATGCCATTCAACCATGCTGTACTCTGTTGTCCCCTTGGGCTTCAATCTTTCCCAGTATCAAGGTCTTTTCCAATAAGTTGTCTCTTCGCATCAGGTGGCCAGAGTATTGGAGCTTCAGTCCTCTCAATGGATATCCAGGGTTGATTTCCTTTAGAATTGACTGGTTTGATCTCTTTGCCATCCAAGGGACTCTCAAGAGTCTTCTCAGGTACCACAGTTTGCAGGCTTCAGTTCTTCAGCACTCAACTTTTTATATTGTCCAACCTTTACATCCATACCTGACTACTGGAAAAACCATAGCCCTGACTATATGGACCTTTGTAGCAAAATAATGTCTCTGCTTTTCAATACACTGTCTATGCTTGTAATAGCTTTTCTTCCAAGGAGCAAGTGTCTTAATTTCACAGTTCTAATATAACTTAATGTTGTTTTCCCCCCCCCCTTTTTTTTTTTAATCATTTTATTTTTATTTATTTATCTTTTTTTGGGGAGGGAGGGGGACGGGCGGGCCACTTCTATTGGTCTTTCATTTCTCTATTTTCATCCGTCTTTGCTCTTTGGCTCCTGTGGGCCTCCCATCGTGGTGGCCTCTGTCGTCACAGAGCACTGGCTCTGGGCGCATGCACGCCAGAGCTCCGGCTCGGTAATTGGACACATCATTCCAGCCGCTCTACGGCACATGGGATCTTCCCGGGCCAGGAATCAAACCGGCGCCCCTTGCACTGCAAGGCGGTGTCCTTACCCACTGGATCACCAGGGAAGCCCAACTTAATGTTGTTAAATAAAATGTTTCCCTGGAGGCTGTGGGAGAAGGGAAAGAAAGAATAATACTGTCATCATTATAGTTATTAATTGTGGAGATCAAATGTGGCATAAGGGGAATTCAGATGCCTTGGTTCAAATCTTGGCTCTAACATTTAGTTGCTGCACTCCCTCTGGGAGGTCATTTGGTCAGTCTTTTGGATACACTAGACATGAAAAGTCAGGGCATGTCTAAGGTGAGAGTGTAACAATCCTCTGACCGTATTCAGCTGCAACTCCCAATGGCTCTACTCATGATGGGAAAGAGAACAAGACCTGGCAAAGTTCTTGTGAGGAGTTAAAGCCAGGGATTGAATCTTCTGAGTCTTCTAGACAGTCTCAAAGCTTGAATTTGTTTAAAAATGTTCCTGGGTTTATAGTGGTTCCCAGGCACATTGGCAGAGCAAAACAGTTTTTCAAATCCAGTGTTCAATATACTCAATAGTTTTTCTCTTCGCATCAGGTGGCCAGAGTATTGGAGCTTCAGTCCTCTCAATGGATATCCAGGGTTGATTTCCTTTAGAATTGACTGGTTTGATCTCTTTGCCATCCAAGGGACTCTCAAGAGTCTTCTCAGGTACCACAGTTTGCAGGCTTCAGTTCTTCAGCACTCAACTTTTTATATTGTCCAACCTTTACATCCATACCTGACTACTGGAAAAACCATAGCCCTGACTATATGGACCTTTGTAGCAAAATAATGTCTCTGCTTTTCAATACACTGTCTATGCTTGTAATAGCTTTTCTTCCAAGGAGCAAGTGTCTTAATTTCACAGTTCTAATATAACTTAATGTTGTTTTCCCCCCCCCCTTTTTTTTTTTAATCATTTTATTTTTATTTATTTATCTTTTTTGGGGGGTGGGGTGGGAGGGGGACGGCGGGCCACTTCTATTGGTCTTTCATTTCTCTATTTTCATCCGTCTTTGCTCTTTGGCTCCTGTGGGCCTCCCATCGTGGTGGCCTCTGTCGTCACAGAGCACTGGCTCTGGGCGCATGCACGCCAGAGCTCCGGCTCGGTAATTGGACACATCATTCCAGCCGCTCTACGGCACATGGGATCTTCCCGGGCCAGGAATCAAACCGGCGCCCCTTGCACTGCAAGGCGGTGTCCTTACCCACTGGATCACCAGGGAAGCCCAACTTAATGTTGTTAAATAAAATGTTTCCCTGGAGGCTGTGGGAGAAGGGAAAGAAAGAATAATACTGTCATCATTATAGTTATTAATTGTGGAGATCAAATGTGGCATAAGGGGAATTCAGATGCCTTGGTTCAAATCTTGGCTCTAACATTTAGTTGCTGCACTCCCTCTGGGAGGTCATTTGGTCAGTCTTTTGGATACACTAGACATGAAAAGTCAGGGCATGTCTAAGGTGAGAGTGTAACAATCCTCTGACCGTATTCAGCTGCAACTCCCAATGGCTCTACTCATGATGGGAAAGAGAACAAGACCTGGCAAAGTTCTTGTGAGGAGTTAAAGCCAGGGATTGAATCTTCTGAGTCTTCTAGACAGTCTCAAAGCTTGAATTTGTTTAAAAATGTTCCTGGGTTTATAGTGGTTCCCAGGCACATTGGCAGAGCAAAACAGTTTTTCAAATCCAGTGTTCAATATACTCAAAGGTATAGGCGCAATGAGAAGATTTGTTGCTATTGAGTCACTAAGTCATGTATCAGACTCAATAAGTAGAAATCAGTAGACAGAACATAAGTAAGCTCACAAAGCCTTCACATATTGGTGCTAACAGAGACAGATCTGAGAACAATGTTGCTAATTGTATTTCAAGATATACAACATAGGGCTTCCCTGGTGGTCCAGTGGCTAAAAAGTCTGCCTTGCAATGCAGGGTACATGGGTTTGATCCTTGGTCCAGGAAGATCCCATATCCCTAGAGATAAACCTCTACTCTGTACCACTAGAGAAAGCCTACAGGACCCAGCACAGCCAAACTAAATAAATAAATCTTAAAAAAAAAAATACAGGACATACAATATAAAATTGAAGTTGTTTGCAAGGACTAAGTGATTGTTGGAAGTAATCTAGTAAATCTGAAAATAAACCAAACAGAACATCTAGAAACTATGTAATTTTGCTGTTATTTTCTACTTTCGTTTTGGAAATATTGTTGACATACAGTATTAGGCTAGTTTCAGGTATTCTGCATAGTGACTTTATTCTTGCATACATAGTGAAATGATCACCATGATAAGACTAGTAACCATGTGCACCCAGACAAACTTATTACAGATCATCATTATAGTTATTAATTGTGGAGATCAAATGTGGCATAAGAATTCAGATTCCTTGGTTCAAATCTTGGCTCTAACATTTAGTTGCTGCACTCCCTCTGGGAGGTCATTTGGTCAGTCTTTTGGATACACTAGACATGAAAAGTCAGGGCATGTCTAAGGTGAGAGTGTAACAATCCTCTGACCGTATTCAGCTGCAACTCCCAATGGCTCTACTCATGATGGGAAAGAGAACAAGACCTGGCAAAGTTCTTGTGAGGAGTTAAAGCCAGGGATTGAATCTTCTGAGTCTTCTAGACAGTCTCAAAGCTTGAATTTGTTTAAAAATGTTCCTGGGTTTATAGTGGTTCCCAGGCACATTGGCAGAGCAAAACAGTTTTTCAAATCCAGTGTTCAATATACTCAAAGGTATAGGCGCAATGAGAAGATTTGTTGCTATTGAGTCACTAAGTCATGTATCAGACTCAATAAGTAGAAATCAGTAGACAGAACATAAGTAAGCTCACAAAGCCTTCACATATTGGTGCTAACAGAGACAGATCTGAGAACAATGTTGCTAATTGTATTTCAAGATATACAACATAGGGCTTCCCTGGTGGTCCAGTGGCTAAAAAGTCTGCCTTGCAATGCAGGGTACATGGGTTTGATCCTTGGTCCAGGAAGATCCCATATCCCTAGAGATAAACCTCTACTCTGTACCACTAGAGAAAGCCTACAGGACCCAGCACAGCCAAACTAAATAAATAAATCTTAAAAAAAAAAATACAGGACATACAATATAAAATTGAAGTTGTTTGCAAGGACTAAGTGATTGTTGGAAGTAATCTAGTAAATCTGAAAATAAACCAAACAGAACATCTAGAAACTATGTAATTTTGCTGTTATTTTCTACTTTCGTTTTGGAAATATTGTTGACATACAGTATTAGGCTAGTTTCAGGTATTCTGCATAGTGACTTTATTCTTGCATACATAGTGAAATGATCACCATGATAAGACTAGTAACCATGTGCACCCAGACAAACTTATTACAGTATTATTGACCATATTCCTTATGCTGTATATTACATCCTTGTGGATCATTTATTTTATTACTGGAGGTTTGTACTGCTTAATCCCTTTCACCTATTTTTGCCCCCCATGCTTGTTCCATCTGGGAAGAACTTGTGTATTCACTGTATTGGTAAGGCTGTTTTTGTTTTGCTGTTTTGTTTGTTTTTTAGATTGCATACATAAGTAAGGTCATACAGTATTTGTCTTTCTCTGTCTGACTTGTTTTACGTAGCCTAATGCCCTCTAGATCCATCTGAGTTATTGCAAGTGGCAAGAATTTTTTTTTCATATCTTAGTAATATTCTATTGTATGCGTAGTAGTAATAGTTAATTTCTAAGTTGTATCTGACCCCTTTGACCCCATGGACTCTAGCCAATCAGGCTCCTCTGTCCATGGACTTCTCCAGGAAAGAATACTGGAGTGTATTGCCATTTCCTTCTCCAACTGTATATATGTATATGCCACATATTTTTTTTGTCATTGTTTAATCACCTGAGATTTTCTACCTATATTTATTTATTTATTTATGGTTCCATAAATAAACACGCAAATAAATATGCACATAATAAATAAATTTATGTATTTATCTATCTTTGTTGCTGTTGCCAGACTTTTCTAGTTGTAGTGAGCAGGGGCTACTCTTTGTTGTGGTGCATGGGTTTCTCATTGCAGTGGTTTCTCTTGTTGTGGAGCACAGGCTTTAGCACGTGGGCTTCAGTAGTTGTGGCTCATGGGTGTCAGTAGTTGTGGTGCATGGACTTAGTTGCTCTGTGACGTGTGGAATCTTCCTGGATCGGAGATCAAGCTTTGGCAGGCAAATTCTCATTCACTGTACCACCAGGGAAGTCCTACAGAGCATCTTCTTTAACCATTCATCTATTGATAGACACTAAGCTTAGTTTTGTATCTTGACTATTATAAATGATGGTATAGTGAATATTGGAATGTGTGTATCTTTCCAAATTAGTGGGCTATTTTTTTTTTTTTTCAGTCAATATCTAGAAGTAAAATACTGGATCATAAGTCAGTACTATTTTTATTTTTTTTGAAGAACTTCCATGGCTGTAGCTGTTTACAGTCCCATCATTAGTGGACAAGGTTTCCTTATTCTCTACATCCTTGCCAACACTTATTTGCTGTCTTATTAATGATATCAGTTCTGACAAGTATGAGGCGATATCTAATTGTTTTGACTTGTACTTCCCTAATGATTAGTTTGTTGAGCATCTTTTCAAGTGTGTGCTGTCCATCTGTATGTCTTCTTTGGGAAAATGTCTGTTTAGGTCCTCTGTCCGTTTTTTAATGAGGTTTTTGGTTTTTAGATGTTTAGTTTTGTGAGTTATTTGTATATTTTATATATTAATCCATTATTGGATATATGGTTTACAGTATCTTCTCACATTCAGTAGATGGCCTTTTTGTTTTGCTGATAGTTTTCTTCCTTGTACAAAAACTTTTAATTTGATTAGGTCCCATTTGTTTATTTTTGTTTTTTTTTCTTGTTTGAGGAAGCAGGTCCAAAAATATTGCTAATACTGGTATTGAACAGGGTACTGCTCATGTTTCCTTCATGGAATTTTATTTAATCATTAATCCATTCTGAGTTTATTTTTATATATGGTATGAGAAGGCAGTCCAGTTGAATTTTTTTCCATGAAGCTTTCAGTTTTCCTAACATCTTTTACTGAAGAGAATGTCATTTCCCTTTGTATATTCTTGCCCTCTTTGTTGTACATTAACTGGTATGGATTTATCTCTGGGCTCTCTTTTCTTTGCCACTGACCTGTAAGTTAGTCTATGTGGCAGTGCCATACTGTTTTGATTACTGTTGGTTTATAGTATATGGGCATTCCCCAGAGATATTGTGGAATCTTCCTGGATCGGAGATCAAGCTTTGGAGCAAATTCTCATTCACTGTACCACCAGGGAAGTCCTACAGAGCATCTTCTTTAACCATTCATCTATTGATAGACACTAAGCTTAGTTTTGTATCTTGACTATTATAAATGATGGTATAGTGAATATTGGAATGTGTGTATCTTTCCAAATTAGTGGGCTATTTTTTTTTTCAGTCAATATCTAGAAGTAAAATACTGGATCATAAGTCAGTACTATTTTTATTTTTTTTGAAGAACTTCCATGGCTGTAGCTGTTTACAGTCCCATCATTAGTGGACAAGGTTTCCTTATTCTCTACATCCTTGCCAACACTTATTTGCTGTCTTATTAATGATATCAGTTCTGACAAGTATGAGGCGATATCTAATTGTTTTGACTTGTACTTCCCTAATGATTAGTTTGTTGAGCATCTTTTCAAGTGTGTGCTGTCCATCTGTATGTCTTCTTTGGGAAAATGTCTGTTTAGGTCCTCTGTCCGTTTTTTAATGAGGTTTTTGGTTTTTAGATGTTTAGTTTTGTGAGTTATTTGTATATTTTATATATTAATCCATTATTGGATATATGGTTTACAGTATCTTCTCACATTCAGTAGATGGCCTTTTTGTTTTGCTGATAGTTTTCTTCCTTGTACAAAAACTTTTAATTTGATTAGGTCCCATTTGTTTATTTTTGTTTTTTTTTCTTGTTTGAGGAAGCAGGTCCAAAAATATTGCTAATACTGGTATTGAACAGGGTACTGCTCATGTTTCCTTCATGGAATTTTATTTAATCATTAATCCATTCTGAGTTTATTTTTATATATGGTATGAGAAGGCAGTCCAGTTGAATTTTTTTCCATGAAGCTTTCAGTTTTCCTAACATCTTTTACTGAAGAGAATGTCATTTCCCCTTTGTATATTCTTGCCCTCTTTGTTGTACATTAACTGGTATGGATTTATCTCTGGGCTCTCTTTTCTTTGCCACTGACCTGTAAGTTAGTCTATGTGGCAGTGCCATACTGTTTTGATTACTGTTGGTTTATAGTATATGGGCATTCCCCAGAGATATTGTGGCTTCAGTTCCAGACTTCCACAATAAAGTGAGTATCATGATAAAGAGAATCACATAAAATTTTGGTTTTTGAAGAGAGTTATGACAAAAAGTTTTGTTTTTTACTATGCTGTAGTCTATTAAGTGTGCAATAGCCCTATATTTCCTAAAAATACTTTATTGTTAAAAAATGCTAACCATTATTTAAACCTTCAGTGAAATGTAGTGGTAACATCAAAGATCATTGACCACAGAATATGATAACAAATATAATAATAATGAAAAAAAGTTTGAAATTCTGTGAGAGTTACCAAAATGGGACAGAGACATTAGGTGAAAAAGACACTGTTGAAAAATATGATACAAATAGACTTGCTTCATGCAGGGTTGCTACACATGTTGAATTTATTTAAAAAAAGAAGTGTAGTATCTTCAAACTGCAGTAAACTGAATTGGAATAAAATGAAATATGCCTATAATTTGAAATTGGAAAGTGATACCTCCAGGTTTGCTGTTCTTTTTCAAGATTGCTCTGACTATTCAGGGTTTTATTATGTTTCTATATGAACTTTAACATCATTTGTTCTAATTATTGCATTGAATCTTTAGCTTGCCTTAGGTAGTATGGTCATTTTAGCAATATTAATTCTTCACATTGAGCATGGCATATCTTTCCATTTTTTTGTCATCTTCAATTTCTTTTATAAGTATCTTACAGTTCTCCTAGTAGAGGTCTTTTTTCGTTTGTTTGTTTTGGTCACCTCTGTTGATTTTTCATCTGTTTATCTTTGGTCTTTGGCCTGTGTGGGCCTCCCATCGCAGTGGCCTCTCTCCCTGCAGAGCACCGGCTCTGGGCGCATGTGCTCCAGAGCTCTGGCTTGGTAGTTGGACACATGGGTCTAGCCACTCCGTGGCACGTGGGATCTTCCCAGGCCAAGGATGGAACCAGTGCCCCTTACACTGCAACGTGGTGTCCTTACCCACTGGACCACCAGAGAAGCTCCTTAGTAGAGGTCTTTTATCTCTTTAGATAGGTTTATTCTTAGGTACAACAAATAACACAGTTGATCAAACCTAAACATATCGTTAATGACATAAGTATAAGTAAACTAAAAATTCTAGTTGAGAAAGTATCCAGTTTTCAGATAGGATTGAAAATAAATACTACTCTTTACTGATTATAAAGGGGAGAGGTAAAAAGCACAAGAATACAGAAAAATGAAAGTAAAGGGATAGGAATGGATAAACTATGCTAATAGTAATAAAAGAAATATAATGTATTCATATTAATGTGAGGTTAAAATTTAAGACATAAAAGTATTATTAGAAGCAAAGAAAGTAACTTTTTAATGTAAAGGATGTCATTCAACTGAAAGGTATATTTTCATGCTTCTAAAGAATATGGCCTCAAAACATCTAAAAAACAAACAAACAAAAAACAAAACCCATGACAGACTATAGGAAGATATGAACAGATCTATAATGTAAAAATTTTAACTCATCTCTTTATAATAAGTGAAACAAACAGATAAAAAATGTTGGAAAGAATAGATACAATTGAACACAATAACCAGCAAAATCCAAAGTAAAAAGGGGGAAAACCAGAAATTAGTTAAATGGAAAACACGCAAATGATAGTGAAAACTAAAAAACTAGAATTTGCTTTGAAAAAAGGATATAAGAGAATAACTGCTGGTAAAATGGAGCAAGAAATAAGAAAGGAGACACAAATAGCCAATATCAAAAAATTTTGAAAAGGACATCATTACAGAATCTTCAGATACTTTTAGAAGATAACAAGAATATATTATAAAACATTTATGTAACAATTTGAAATTATATAATCAATGGAAAAGTTCCGAGGAAATTACAAATTAGTAGAGTGGATACAGGAAGTACTGAAAACCTGAAAATCCTGTAACAAGTGAAAATAAGTCAATTTTTCATAACCTCCCCTCAAAGAAGCCTTCAAACCCTGATGGCTTCGTTAGTGCATAGTATCCATGTTCAATAAGAAATAATGGTAACTCTATGCCAACTCTTCCAAAGAATGGAAAAAGAGAATATACTGTCCAATAATTTTATGAGGGCAGCATATGAAAGTGGAAGAAATAGAGCAATCTCACCTGCAACAATAAATGCAAAAATCCTAAGCAGCATACTAGTGAACTGAATCAATCATTTACATAAAAGGGTAAAAACCATTATATACTTATATATTATGTGAAAACCAAGTTGTAGTTATCAAAGGAATGTTGTGTTCAACTTTAGTGATTAATCTTATAATAGCATTAATAGATGCAGAAAAATGTGTTTGATAAAAATTCAATATCCATATATAATAAGAACTTTTACCAAATAAATAATAGAGAATTTCTTAATTTGATAAAGGGTTTCTATTTAAAGGAGACATGTAGTGGTGAAGTATTAGAATGTTTCTTTTTTTTTTTTTTTAAAGATTTATTTATTTATTTATTTTGAGGGGGTGGAGTGGGGAGGGAGGGGAGCAGGCGGGCCACTTCTATTGGTCTTTCATTTGTCTATTTTCATCCATCTTTGTTCTTTGGCCCATGTGAGCCTCCCATCGCGGTGGCCTCTGTTGTTGCAGAGCACTGGCTCTGGGCGCATGCACTCCAGAGCTCCGGCTCGGTAATTGGACACATCGGTCCAGCCGCTCCGCGGCACGTGGGATCTTCCCAGGCCAGGGATCGAACCAGCGCCCCTTGCACTGCAAGGCGGTGTCCTTACCCACTGGACCACCAGGGAAGCCCTAGAATGTTCCTTTTGATATTGGATGCCCTTATGAGAGTGTCTACTATAAGCATTTATATTCTTCGTTAAACTGGAGATAGAACTATGATATGATACATCTGTCACACTTCTGGGTATATATTTAAAGGAAATGAAAACAAAGTATTGAGTATATATTATATATATATTAAAGGAAATGAAAACAAGGTATTGAAGCTATATCTGCATCTCCATGTTCATTGCAGCATTATTCAGAATATCACAAAGCTGAGGTATGGAAACAGGCTAAATGTCCACCAACAGATGATTAGATCAAAAAGACATTCTCTATATCTGTATCTGTACCTATATATCTATCCACAGAGATAGATAAAGATATAAACACATACCCTAGAAGGTATTAATCTACATAAAATGTATAGTAGACCCTCCATATCTGCTCTTCTGCATCAACAGATTCAACCAATTATGGACCATGTTGTATTTCAAGTATTTACTCTTGAAAAATAGTCACATACAAATGGACCTGTGGAGTTCAAACTCATGTAGTTCATATGTCAAATATCTGTGTGTGTATGTGTATAGACACGTGATAGACTTTTATTTGGCCATGAGAAAAAAGAAAATCCCATGATTCACAATATACATCGAGAGCATTATGCTAAACCAGACAAAGAAAAATAAGCCAGACATAGGTAAATACTGTATCATCTCACTTAAGTGTTGACTCTTAAAAAAAAAAAAAAACTTACAGAAAGAGAATGGAAAAGTGGAAACATAGCAAGAGGCTGCCTAAGGGTACAAACTTTGAGCTATAAGATGAATAAGGTCTGAGGATCTAATATGTAACTTGGTGACTGTAGTTGATACCATTACTTTATAATTGAAATTTGCTAATAGGATAGAATTTATATGTCCTCGCTAAAAGAAAAAAAAGATAAATATGTAGGGTGATAGGATAATTAACTAGACCGAGGAATCCTTTCACAATGTATAAATAACAACCATCATGATGTATACTTTCAACATTTTATTTGTCACATAATTTTGCCTAAATAAAACTGAAAAAAAAGATAGGTTACATTTCATTATTCACCCAAAAAGCCAATTTTGTGTATTTGTCTCCTTGTCACCATAGTACCAAGAACTAAGCTACTCAGAATACATTAAGCTAAATGTATTCACTTAAGGAAAAAAAACATATTTTCTAAAGTCCTTTTTTCCCTAAGCCATCATTTAATGCACACTAATTTATGTAATTTTTTTCCATAGATACCAAACATCAATGACTCATTCAAAAATTGAACATACTTTTTCTTTTTTTGTTGTTTTTAATGAAAACGGTCTTTGGCCTACGATAATATGTTGTAGATGTGTGACTTTAAAGAAAAAAAAGAGTGAAAAAAGTATAAGGAAAGGATAAAACAAAAGTTTGTTATTTATATGTGACATAGAAAATTTTATGAAAGAATCTATAGCAAATTATTACAGGCAATTAATTTAGCAAAATTGTTGGGAATGAAATCATAAGCTCCAGTATCCCACCATAATGTTATAAGTGTTGTCCAAAAATTCATTCAGTGAGGGTTCATTTTTGGTGTGGTTAATGTAAAGCAAAATATTTTGGACTTTCTGTGCTGACATACAAAATGAAAATGATGACACTTATTCTGTACCCAATTGAATAATATACTGTGCTAAGGAAGTCCCATATGGTCAGGAAGCTGAAGCACTTGCTGCCTAATTATGTCCCTCCTGCCCCAAGAAAAACACAAACTTCAGGCCACATACCTATGAGAATGGAGGCCAGTCAGAGAACATAAACACCAGCTTCTTCGTACCCACATTTGCATTATTACTGAGACAGTTACTGCACAATTTTACTGTAGAAATCTAGTTATAGTTCCATAAACCAAAAACAAACAGAAAAAGAAATTTTAACAATAGATTTCATTATAGGAGCAGGCATAAAACCAAGTACCTAAGAGTAAATCTAATGAAAAATGTGCAGAATCTCCATGGGGATGACTCTACTTTTGGGTTTAGGGGCAAGATTCTGAATAATGAGTTTAAGGCAAGTCAGCTAATTAAGAGGACTGGATGTGCAGGACCACACAGAGACAGCTGTAATAGAAGTGCTTTTACAGTCTGCCAAAATACTTGTACCCAGTATGTGGCCAGCCTGGAGGACAGATGTGAGCTAAAAGGCCACATTTGGTCCATGAGGTCCAGCCAGAAGGAAAGATCTGGATGTCATCCAGGCCCTGACACCTACAGATGCTTAATCAGATGGCACCCACACCAGAGGACCCAGCCAGTGTCTCTCTCCAAATATTTCCAGGCTGGAGTCAAGGAGAAAGCCAGGTCGGAACTCTCGGCCATGCACTTGCTTCTGAGAAGAGTTTTGAAGCATTATCCTGCGGCTAAAACTGTTGGATTAAAATAACTGGTACTCAGTTCTAGCTATACTGATGCTGGGTGTGAAACAGAGATTGAACGCCAGAGAAGTAGACTCTGGCTTACCCAGGAGCAGAGGTGGTTTTTAGGGTGTGTGTCTGCCGCCTGTCAGGTCAGGTTGCTTGCAGTGGTCTGAGGAATCATGTTGCAAATGGGGAGAATGGAAAAAATTTCTCAGTGTTGCAGATGGGGAAATTAATTAAAGCCACAAAATGCAAGAGTTTTTTGGGAAGGAAATTTCAAAGGTAACTAAAATAAACAAAGGCTAGCAAGAAAATCATTGATACTGTTAGTACATTTAGAACTCTTAGACTGGTGAAACCTCCTTGCCACATCGAACCATATTTGGAGCAAGCCTTCCCAGCTGGCTCAGTAGTAAAAGAATCTGTCTGGCCATGCAGGAGGCGCTAGAGACACAGGTTCAGTGTCTTGGTCAGGAAGATCCCCTGGAGGATGAAATGACAACCCACTCCAGTATTCTGGCCTGAAAAATCCCATGGGCAGAAGAGCCTGATGGGCCACAGTCCGTGGACTCACAAATAGTCAGACATGATGCAGCACGGGCATTAGTACTAGTAGTACTGGTATAAGCCAGTTACACAAACAAGTAAAAATTTTGCATTATTACTGAGACTTTGCACAATTTTACTGCAGGTTAAACCAAAACAAACAGAAAAAGAAATTTTAACAATAGATTTCATTATAGGAGCAGGCATAAAACCAAGTACCTAAGAGTAAATCTAATGAAAAATGTGCAGAATCTCCATGGGGATGACTCTACTTTTGGGTTTAGGAGCAAGATTCTGAATAATGAGTTTAAGGCAAGTCAGCTAATTAAGAGGACTGGATGTGCAGGACCACACAGAGACAGCTGTAATAGAAGTGCTTTTACAGTCTGCCAAAATACTTGTACCCAGTATGTGGCCAGCCTGGAGGACAGATGTGAGCTAAAAGGCCACATTTGGTCCATGAGGTCCAGCCAGAAGGAAAGATCTGGATGTCATCCAGGCCCTGACACCTACAGATGCTTAATCAGATGGCACCCACACCAGAGGACCCAGCCAGTGTCTCTCTCAAATATTTCCAGGCTGGAGTCAAGGAGAAAGCCAGGTCGGAACTCTCGGCCATGCACTTGCTTCTGAGAAGAGTTTTGAAGCATTATCCTGCGGCTAAAACTGTTGGATTAAAATAACTGGTACTCAGTTCTAGCTATACTGATGCTGGGTGTGAAACAGAGATTGAACGCCAGAGAAGTAGACTCTGGCTTACCCAGGAGCAGAGGTGGTTTTTAGGGTGTGTGTCTGCCGCCTGTCAGGTCAGGTTGCTTGCAGTGGTCTGAGGAATCATGTTGCAAATGGGGAGAATGGAAAAAAAATTTCTCAGTGTTGCAGATGGGGAAATTAATTAAAGCCACAAAATGCAAGAGTTTTTTGGGAAGGAAATTTCAAAGGTAACTAAAATAAACAAAGGCTAGCAAGAAAATCATTGATACTGTTAGTACATTTAGAACTCTTAGACTGGTGAAACCTCCTTGCCACATCGAACCATATTTGGAGCAAGCCTTCCCAGCTGGCTCAGTAGTAAAAGAATCTGTCTGGCCATGCAGGAGGCGCTAGAGACACAGGTTCAGTGTCTTGGTCAGGAAGATCCCCTGGAGGATGAAATGACAACCCACTCCAGTATTCTGGCCTGAAAAATCCCATGGGCAGAAGAGCCTGATGGGCCACAGTCCGTGGACTCATAAAGAGTCAGACATGATGCAGCACGGGCATTAGTACTAGTAGTACTGGTATAAGCCAGTTACACAAACAAGTAAGAAAGCATGAAACAAACAACTGTATTTTCTCCATTCATGGAAATTTTAAACTGGCACTTTGTTACCAGTTAGCACTCTCCAAAACATGGAAAGGGCTATTTTGGAAAGTATGTGGGGAACCTCTGGAAAATATTCATGCTGAAGGGGCAAGTTTTCTGGGATGTCTAATTAAGTGATTCACACTCTAGGGTTGAATTACAAAATGTATGAGTTTCCTCCTAAGAGTGTGGTTAGAGTCTTTCATTTTACAAATGTGGAAACTAAGGCACATAGAGGGGAAGGTACTTGGTCAAGTTCGCCCAGGGAGCAGTGTTAGATCAGATCTTCATCTACTGTCTGATGATTTTCCAGGTGGTGCTAATGGTAATGAGCCCACCTTCTAATGCAGGAGATATAAGAGACCCAGATTTGATCCCTGGGTTGGGAAGATCCCCGGAGGAGGGCATGGCAACCCACTCCAGTATTTGTGCCTGGAGAATCTCATGGACAGAGAAGCCTGATTGACTACAGTCCTTAGGGTCACAAAGAGTCGTACATGACTGAAGTGACTTAGCATGCACTGTCTGATAGACATGCACATATTTTCCTGACTAAACACTTTTAGAAAGCATCTTGAATCTTACCTTTGGGATCCTAACATGAAAAAACATATATCAAAATTATCAAGGAAGGTCAAAATAGACTATAAAATCGAAATCCACTTAAAGTATAAAACCCTGTCTTAAATAATGAAAGAATTTTTTTAAAATTTTTGGGAAGGAAATTTCAAAGGTCTTGTTAGTACATTTAGAACTCTTAGACTGGTGAAACCTCCTTGCCACATCGAACCATATTTGGAGCAAGCCTTCCCAGCTGGCTCAGTAGTAAAAGAATCTGTCTGGCCATGCAGGAGGCGCTAGAGACACAGGTTCAGTGTCTTGGTCAGGAAGATCCCCTGGAGGATGAAATGACAACCCACTCCAGTATTCTGGCCTGAAAAATCCCATGGGCAGAAGAGCCTGATGGGCCACAGTCCGTGGACTCATAAAGAGTCAGACATGATGCAGCACGGGCATTAGTACTAGTAGTACTGGTATAAGCCAGTTACACAAACAAGTAAGAAAGCATGAAACAAACAACTGTATTTTCTCCATTCATGGAAATTTTAAACTGGCACTTTGTTACCAGTTAGCACTCTCCAAAACATGGAAAGGGCTATTTTGGAAAGTATGTGGCGGGAACCTCTGGAAAATATTCATGCTGAAGGGGCAAGTTTTCTGGGATGTCTAATTAAGTGATTCACACTCTAGGGTTGAATTACAAAATGTATGAGTTTCCTCCTAAGAGTGTGGTTAGAGTCTTTCATTTTACAAATGTGGAAACTAAGGCACATAGAGGGGAAGGTACTTGGTCAAGTTCGCCCAGGGAGCAGTGTTAGATCAGATCTTCATCTACTGTCTGATGATTTTCCAGGTGGTGCTAATGGTAATGAGCCCACCTTCTAATGCAGGAGATATAAGAGACCCAGATTTGATCCCTGGGTTGGGAAGATCCCCGGAGGAGGGCATGGCAACCCACTCCAGTATTTGTGCCTGGAGAATCTCATGGACAGAGAAGCCTGATTGACTACAGTCCTTAGGGTCACAAAGAGTCGTACATGACTGAAGTGACTTAGCATGCACTGTCTGATAGACATGCACATATTTTCCTGACTAAACACTTTTAGAAAGCATCTTGAATCTTACCTTTGGGATCCTAACATGAAAAAACATATATCAAAATTATCAAGGAAGGTCAAAATAGACTATAAAATCGAAATCCACTTAAAGTATAAAACCCTGTCTTAAATAATGAAATAATTTGAATTTTTGGATTTATCTTGAGAAAGTTCTGAAAATTTTGATGGTTGTATTCAGTAGAAAATTTCTTGAATATTTTGAATTGAATATTAAAACAAAGCAAAAAGAAAATAAACTTCAATGATAACTCTTGGGATATTTTAAGCTTTCAGCTCTGTTTCAACTACTTTTGGCAATGATTCACTGAACAAGTTGTTCTTAGGACATTTATAACATTGTTTAATTAAAATTCACAAGAATTTGTATGATAAAATACCAAGAGAACAAGTTATTCCAAGGTATTCTTTTGCCAAAAAGGGTACATTGTAGACATATAGTCCTGTCCTCTAGTATCACCTACTTTCCTATTTGAAACGATACCTACCTCTTACAAACATTGAATTTTGGCCACCTGATATGAAAAGCCAACTCTTTGGAAAAAAAAGAAAAAACTGATGCTGGAGAAGGTGGCCACAGAGGATGAGATGGTAGGATAGTATCACTGACTCAATGGACATGAATTCGAGTAAACTCCTGGAAACAAGGAACCCTGTCATGCTACAGTCCATGGGCTCGCAAAGACTCAGACACGACTGAGTGACTGAACAAACAGTGAACTTTGTGTTTTAGCTTAAGTTCCCTAAAGCAATGCCTGAGACAAAGTCTTCTGGGAGGGTTGTTTATTGTGGGATGTATTCCCTTTACTGGGAATGGTGATGAGGGTGCCCGGTTGCCATGGACTGAATTTGTGTTCTTTCAAAATTCACATGCTGAAGCCTATTTCCCAATATGATGATATTTGGAAGTAAGAGCTTTGAGAGGTAATTAGGTCAAGAGAGGGATTAATGCTCTTGTAAGAAGAGACACAAAAGACCCCTCTATCCCTCTTCCTCTTGTAAAGGCACAGGGAGAAAGCAGCTGTCTACCAGGCAGTAAGTGGGGCCTCAGTAGACACTGTGTCTGCTCCTACCTTATCTTGAACTTCCTGTCCTCTAGAACTGTGAGAAATAAATATTTGTTGCTTAAGCCACCCAATCTATACCATTTTTGTTAAAGCAGTGTGAACTAAGACATGGGGGAAGAAGAAGAAAATACGTCATTGGACTGGCAACTGTTAATGGAAATTTTTTTTTTTTAATTGGAATATAGTCAACATACAACGCTTTGTTATTTTCAGCTGTACAGCAAAGTGTTTCAGATAGCTATCTTCAGATATCTATCCTTCTTCAGATCTGTATCTATCAGATATCTATTCTTTTTCATTATGGTTTATTGTAAGAGAGGGACTATAATCACTTGTGTTATACAGTAGAATCTTATTTATCTCTTTTATATATAGTAGTTTGTGTCCACTAATCTCAAACTCCTAATTTATCCCTCCCTGCACTTTCCTCTTTGGTAACCTTAAGTTTGTTTTCTCTATCTATGCATCTATTTCTATTTTTAAATAAGTTCATTTGTATCACATTTTCAACCTTGCCTGCAAGTGATATATTTATCTTTCTCTCTCTGTCTTACTTCACTTAATATGATAATCTCTAAGTCCATTCATGTTGATGCACATGGCATTATTTCATTCTTTTTTATGACTGGGTAGTATCCATTGGATATATGTACCGCATCTTTATCTGTTCCTGTGTTGATGGATACTTAGGCTGCTTCCATGTCTTAGCTATAGTAAATAGTGCTGCTATGAGCATTGCGGTGCAAATATCTTTTCAAATTAGTTTTCTCTGTACATATGCTCTAGAGTGGGATTGTTGGATCATATGGTAACGCTACTTTAAGCTTTTAAGGAACCTATGCTGTTTTCCATAGTGGCTGCACCAATTTACATTCCGCCAAAGTCTTCTGGGAGGGTTGTTTATTGTGGGATGTATTCCCTTTACTGGGAATGGTGATGAGGGTGCCCGGTTGCCATGGACTGAATTTGTGTTCTTTCAAAATTCACATGCTGAAGCCTATTTCCCAATATGATGATATTTGGAAGTAAGAGCTTTGAGAGGTAATTAGGTCAAGAGAGGGATTAATGCTCTTGTAAGAAGAGACACAAAAGACCCCTCTATCCCTCTTCCTCTTGTAAAGGCACAGGGAGAAAGCAGCTGTCTACCAGGCAGTAAGTGGGGCCTCAGTAGACACTGTGTCTGCTCCTACCTTATCTTGAACTTCCTGTCCTCTAGAACTGTGAGAAATAAATATTTGTTGCTTAAGCCACCCAATCTATACCATTTTTGTTAAAGCAGTGTGAACTAAGACATGGGGGAAGAAGAAGAAAATACGTCATTGGACTGGCAACTGTTAATGGAAATTTTTTTTTTTTAATTGGAATATAGTCAACATACAACGCTTTGTTATTTTCAGCTGTACAGCAAAGTGTTTCAGATAGCTATCTTCAGATATCTATCCTTCTTCAGATCTGTATCTATCAGATATCTATTCTTTTTCATTATGGTTTATTGTAAGAGAGGACTATAATCACTTGTGTTATACAGTAGAATCTTATTTATCTCTTTTATATATAGTAGTTTGTGTCCACTAATCTCAAACTCCTAATTTATCCCTCCCTGCACTTTCCTCTTTGGTAACCTTAAGTTTGTTTTCTCTATCTATGCATCTATTTCTATTTTTAAATAAGTTCATTTGTATCACATTTTCAACCTTGCCTGCAAGTGATATATTTATCTTTCTCTCTCTGTCTTACTTCACTTAATATGATAATCTCTAAGTCCATTCATGTTGATGCACATGGCATTATTTCATTCTTTTTTATGACTGGGTAGTATCCATTGGATATATGTACCGCATCTTTATCTGTTCCTGTGTTGATGGATACTTAGGCTGCTTCCATGTCTTAGCTATAGTAAATAGTGCTGCTATGAGCATTGCGGTGCAAATATCTTTTCAAATTAGTTTTCTCTGTACATATGCTCTAGAGTGGGATTGTTGGATCATATGGTAACGCTACTTTAAGCTTTTAAGGAACCTATGCTGTTTTCCATAGTGGCTGCACCAATTTACATTCCCGCCAGTGGTATAGGAGGGTTCTCCTTTCTCCACACCCACAAGAATGTTGCTTTTGAGAAGCCATATGAAGTTGCCTTACAAATACAAACTTGGAGCAAAGAAAGAGGAGGCACATTTAGCCATTAATTCCCATCCCCTTTATTCAATGAATACTCCAAGGAGTATTAATTCCTTTGTATTTGGGGGTTATATATATGTAAATACCAAGCCTCAGAGAAGGACTTTTACAGGCTTGATGGAAGGCTGCATTGAACTGGTCACCATCAAAAGGATTTGCTATGTTGCATATGATGTGTCCATAATACCTTCCTTCAAAATTTAATCAAACTCTTCTCCTATGTCCACTCCTCCTGACTGCCTTATTTCACTATCTGTCCTTTTCTGCCTTATTTCACTATCTGTCCTTTTAGCACAAACCATTCACTTCAACACGTTAGTTTACTGTTAGTTACCTTTTAAGAGGTTTATATTCTGGTGTCAGAGTGGTCAAGGACACTCTGAGGTCTATGTTCCTGAGATTTGAGGTTTTCTCTATGCTTCCATTTCTCCTTCTCTACAAGGATGGGTTCAATTTACCCCAGGCCTACACATTAAAATGTCAGTGGGACCAGATAGGTGAATCCTGACTGAAGAGGAATGTGTTTGTTTCAAGATGGCATTTGTTGTAAATTACATTCTTTTTACACAAAGACATGCTTTGTTTGGATATTAAATACATAGAAATTGCCTTCACATCTGAAAATCCATTTGTTCTCTTCCATCTTTCCTGAAAAAAATACAAGTTCACCAGCTCTATGTTTTATTCTCTTACTTTTTTGATGGAAACATATTTATAAGAAACATAGCACAGTATCAGTGTAAGCGATGGTTCCCCTTTAGCCTTGATATTGAGGAAACTTAAGAGGTGATGAGACTGCTGGTGAACACTTGAAGGGGGCAGCTGATACTCAGACTGTTGCCACTAGTCTCAGAGTTATCAAAATCTTCAAATTCTTTATGAGAAACCAAGAGATCTCAATTTCTGTCTGTAATATCCCAATTTTAAATGTTACTATCTTCTTCAACTAATCTTAAAGGCTGTGCACATTAAAAACAAGTCTACTTTGGGTGTATTCTGACTTGCAGGCCACCAGTTTGCCAACTTGGACTAACATAATTCCCAAAAGTCTTTCCAAAGTTAAGATACTATGGTTCATACTAGTGACTGCTAAGAATCTGTTTTCCTATGCCCTTCCTTCCTGACACACATTTAGACAGTCTCAAGTCCTTGTCCAGAGCCACAACTCTATTTCCATCTTAGCTCTGTCATTCTGGACCTTATCCCTAGGCGAGAAGCAGGATCTCTGCAAGATCAGTTACATGACTTTAAGTTCTGAGAGTCTGAAATCCAAGAAGAACTGGATCATCACCATACTTAGCCTACAGCTGACTTTGCCTATGTGATGTTCAAGAAGCTCATCCTTCGGTTCTCTCACTAAAGGTACGGTTAGCTGGACCTGCCAAGTTTTCCCAGCATGTGCTGTTTAGCAAGTCTCAGGGCCACTGCTTATGGTGTTTCCAAAGTTCCTTCCTTCCTCTCTTCCTTTGGCATTAAGTATTCAGATTTTGTATACCATTCATGTTAAAACAAATTAGAGAAGCATAGAAATGCTTAATGAATTGTTGCCTGATCACATAGGTTTTAATAAATTGTACCTTTATCTTTTCTTAAGATCTGTCTCCTTTTCCCCTGACAATCTAGCCCACATGAATCCCTTCTTCATTTGAACTTGAACGGGGAAACAATTTCAAGTGCATGTTGTGAGTGCAAAGCTTCAATCATATTTTTCTTCTACTGCATCTTTTGTTACTGCCCAAATTCTAGTCCTAGGCATTTTTGCCTAAACACAGCACAACCTCTCTACTTTCTCTGTGTGTAATCTCTCTTCCTTCCCTCAGTCAATCATTTCAAATTACCTCCAAAGTGATTTTTTTTTCAGTGAAAATAAGAACCTGTTTGTTTCCTCCCCAAACTGGAAGACCGGTGATTCTCTTATCACCTGCATAATGCCTAAGCCTTGGCTCAAATGCCTTAGCACAGTGGGCTCTCAAGAACTCCATTTTTTAAAACCATTATTTTCATGTTTATTTGTGTTGTTATCTTATTTGAATATCATCTCTGCATTTATCCCATTCCTTTTACTGTCATCCGAATCATATCTATTTTTAAGAACTTAGAGTGAGTTTTATTTTCTCCATAAACCTTTCTAATCTCATACTTAGAGAGCACCCTCTTTATCCAAGCTCAGATTCTACTTAGAACCTTTTTGTAACCTTTTGCTCACCCATTAGATTGGAAAGCATCTTTAGGATTTGGACTAGCTTATTTCTGTTTGTATCACTTATGTCATCTAGTACAGTTCCTAACTAATTTCTTTGGCAAGGAGGCAGACTGTTGAAGGAAGGAAAATTCTTCTTTTAATGCTGTTCAGACTTCAAACAGTTAAGAAATGTGAGATGTATGTAGTTACTGATCAGTTCAGGAAGCAACAGGCTACACCAATTCTTTTGCTGTCTCCTTAGAGATACACGTTTGTTAACTGTGCCCTTCAAAAGAGTGTAAGCTTCCGAGAGTTCTCAGTGAATGTTTACAAGGCACGTGGTGGAACCCAGAGGAGTTCCTTAATCCTGTGGTTGCTCTCTCTCACCCATCCTCACAGTACCGCCTTTTGTATCCCCACCTCCCTACCCCATGGAGTAAGCAGGGGCAGGCAGGAGACATCAAAAGTCTAATGAATCCACTATGCAGAATAAGCTCATTCTTTAACTTCTTTGGCAGGAAAATTTCTGGAGAGAAGTATTTTGTATTATAAACAATAAGAAAGTCTATGTAGCCTTGCAAATTAGCATAAACTGACCTCAGCTAAGTCTGGACTTGAAGAAGTTGGGCAGAAAATGAGTAAAAAAAAAGCCATGGTAATGAAAAATGTAAGTTGTAATTCAAGCACTGCATGGAGCTCAGCAGGAAAACTTCTAGTTGGGGAAATCATCTCTAGAGGTTGCTATTTAGTCCAATGAATAGTGGAAAAATTGAAGATTTGGAGTATAGGGAGGGTGGTGTTACATTTGTAACCTGTTTTGTTATGGTGAACAATTTGAGGGTATTTTCTAAGAGCATGAGAAAATAAGACCAATCCTCTTCTTTTTTTCTAATCCTGGGCACTGCTTATTCTTCTGATCACTATGAATGAGATTCAAATTCATGGTGGTAAATTCCTATCACGCGTTTTGTGCAGTGTGACAATGTATCCTCCACTCTACCCTGAAAGATTTGAATGTGCTAAGGGTGAGAACCTGACTCAAGCTAGCTGAAGCCAGGATTTATGGAGATTCAGCATCTCTAGGTCTGAACATGGAACTCAAAGGTCACCAATGGCCATAAGCTTCAGTGTGGCCTCAGAACAAGAAGAAGGTATTGTGCAATAAGAGAAAGATAAAGATGACAGTCAGAGAGGACAGAAGGGCTCTGGAGCATCCTCACTTCCTTCCCCAAGCTCTCCCATGACTTAACCTTCCACAGCAATGAGCACTTCCACCACTGGCAGCTACTTCATTTACTTTCAGGCAAGAACCCATTTTCAAAAGTGAGAAATATGATCACAAAATCAACTCAGTTTGTCTCATATTAAGGAAATTACAGTGCTCAGTAGGAAGTTATACAGCCATTAAGAAGGATGTTTACAAAAGTTTTCTAATAATCTAGATAAATGCTTAAAATATTAAGTGAAGAAAGTCAGATGAAAAAATATGTATGTATTGTATGAGCTTTCCCACATTAAAACTTCCATTAAAATTTGTAGAAAAATAACCTTCCAAATATTAAAAGTGGTTTTCTCTGTCATTTTTTTTCATATTTTCAAACACTTTTTTTCTAATACGCATGCTTCTTTTTTAATAGAAAAGTCTACTTTTATTTGAAAATATATTTCTATATTGCCTTAGCTTTATGTATTATCAGCTAAACTTGGAATTTTAAATAAAATCAACTGGAAGATTGCAGAATGCTAATGCTGCAAAAAATGTTAGAAATTCTTTAGTCCAAGGTCTTAAAATATTTTTAGGGGTCATGGATATCTTGAGAATCTGATGAAAAATTTGATTCTTCTTACAGAAAAATCTTGTATATAAAAACAAATCTCTTAGAATGCTTTAGTTCCAAGTTCTAGAAAACCCTATGACACAGGCTTAAACTAAAAAGGAAGTATTTTGACTGAAGCAACTGATAGTCCGGGAGTACCACCTGACTCCAAGTGAGGTTTGATCTAGTAACTCAATATTATGTAGAGGCCCTGGTATTTCTTCTCCATTTTTCTGCTTTATCTTTGTCAGGTTCAGTTGTATGCTAAGGCTGATTCTCCTTGGAAGGTCCTAGGATGGTCATCATAAGTTCTTGGGGTTTCACATGTATACAGGAAAGAGTCTGTTTCAGCATACTCAGCATTTATACCCTTCATTTTTCTATTTTACGATCAGATTGAGGTTACATGCCCATTGCTGAATTAGTCACTGTGGCCAGGATGACTGAATATGCTGATAGACTTACCCTAGGTCATGATTTCTCTCAACCCCACACCACATTCACCCCCCTATAGAGATTAGACTCAATGGCATGACATGTGGTTCACACTGTCCTGAGATCAGGCTAGATCTTGTCTGTATTCTAAGGACAATGTAAGGCACAGAGATTTGTAATCTTTCTAAATCACTCCCAGTGTCACCCAGGTGGATGGATGAATGGAGTACTCAAAGTTTAGTGAAATGGTTTTGGTGAATGTGAAAAATGAGCACTGCTGAAGGTTAAGGGCAGTGAAACCTGAGCGAGAAAGCTCACCTCAGATATTCTAGCTCCTAAACCCATTTATCTGGATAAAGTTCTGACTTGTCATCAAGATTGCTCTGTTGTTTGCTAATGAGTTCACATGCACATCTCCTACAGAGATGGGTTTGCTTCCTCTTCAAATAGATAACAATAATAACAACAAGTATACTAATGATGGTGATGATGATAATGATCATACACATGCAAAAAAAATCTCGCTACAGAGATGGGGCTTCTCTTCCAAATAGATTCAACTTGGAATTTTAAATAAAATCAACTGGAAGATTGCAGAATGCTAATGCTGCAAAAAATGTTAGAAATTCTTTAGTCCAAGGTCTTAAAATATTTTTAGGGGTCATGGATATCTTGAGAATCTGATGAAAAATTTGATTCTTCTTACAGAAAAATCTTGTATATAAAAACAAATCTCTTAGAATGCTTTAGTTCCAAGTTCTAGAAAACCCTATGACACAGGCTTAAACTAAAAAGGAAGTATTTTGACTGAAGCAACTGATAGTCCGGGAGTACCACCTGACTCCAAGTGAGGTTTGATCTAGTAACTCAATATTATGTAGAGGCCCTGGTATTTCTTCTCCATTTTTCTGCTTTATCTTTGTCAGGTTCAGTTGTATGCTAAGGCTGATTCTCCTTGGAAGGTCCTAGGATGGTCATCATAAGTTCTTGGGGTTTCACATGTATACAGGAAAGAGTCTGTTTCAGCATACTCAGCATTTATACCCTTCATTTTTCTATTTTACGATCAGATTGAGGTTACATGCCCATTGCTGAATTAGTCACTGTGGCCAGGATGACTGAATATGCTGATAGACTTACCCTAGGTCATGATTTCTCTCAACCCCACACCACATTCACCCCCCTATAGAGATTAGACTCAATGGCATGACATGTGGTTCACACTGTCCTGAGATCAGGCTAGATCTTGTCTGTATTCTAAGGACAATGTAAGGCACAGAGATTTGTAATCTTTCTAAATCACTCCCAGTGTCACCCAGGTGGATGGATGAATGGAGTACTCAAAGTTTAGTGAAATGGTTTTGGTGAATGTGAAAAATGAGCACTGCTGAAGGTTAAGGGCAGTGAAACCTGAGCGAGAAAGCTCACCTCAGATATTCTAGCTCCTAAACCCATTTATCTGGATAAAGTTCTGACTTGTCATCAAGATTGCTCTGTTGTTTGCTAATGAGTTCACATGCACATCTCCTACAGAGATGGGTTTGCTTCCTCTTCCAAATAGATAACAATAATAACAACAAGTATACTAATGATGGTGATGATGATAATGATCATAAACATATTAGCTTGGACTGTTTTGGCTGTAGTAATAGAAATCCTTAGAAATCCTGCTCAAACCAGCAGGAAAAAGCTTTAAATATACAGAAAAACCCAAAGGAACTTTGGGGCCAGCCCAATAGTTGAAGAACAAAAGCAGATATCTGGCTTGCTTATCCAGCAAGTCCAGTCATAATTGAAGCCAGGGTTGTGCATCTTCATGTCTCAGATGGCTTTACCTACAGTGTAGGCACAATTGTAACCAGAAGATCAAGATTGGTGATTCATTTGTGTAATACTATGAATAGTGAGACTCTCCATAGAGGCTTAGATTAGGATATATTGACTTAGTAATACTTTGGAGACCTTGGGGATGCTACAAGGCATCTCAAAGGAGACTGTTTAAACCGGGGTTTGAAGGATGAGCTGACCAAGTTCAGGAGTGGCCGGAAGAGAGGGTATTCTGGGCAAAGTTCTCAATCAGGTTAGGACTTAAAACATCTGAAAAGTTGAAAGAAAGTCTGTTTGGCTGGAGGTTAGTGAATAAAGGAGAGAGTGGCACAAGCTGATAAAGTGGGGGCCAAAATAATCCAGCTGATAAGGAAACATTTAGGACTTAATAGCCCGCTGTTCACAATCCTCGCAAGATGAGAGCCTCTTCGAAACTTAACCAGACGAAATGGCCACAGACCAACTAAGGAAACATCATCATGCCTGATGGTGGTGGAGGAGTGAAACTTTCCATTGTCTGTCTCTAGGATTTACACTTAGCCCAGGGATGGGAAACTGGGGGAGGGACTGATCAATACCAGTGTTCTCCAGGGAGAAAGTATTTTTCCATTATCAGTAGTTTTTTAAAGGCTAGGCAATACGGGACAGACAGGCACCTCCCCAGTTGCAGCCTGGACCACTTTTCAGGCCACTGGGGCTGCCTTTGCACAGCTAAGCTGGGTCCTCTCCCCAGGCCTGTTCACAAAAGCTTGAGTTTCAGTACCCAGCTGCTCTGTACACTGGTATGTGAGACCCCCAGCTGGGAGAGCAGTGAGGTGGCCAGGTCCCTGTGTTCAGGGTGCCTGGCTGGTGCATGTCCCGAGCTGCTGAACCCCATGGGCTTTAGCTTGGACTGTTTTGGCTGTAGTAATAGAAATCCTTAGAAATCCTGCTCAAACCAGCAGGAAAAAGCTTTAAATATACAGAAAAACCCAAAGGAACTTTGGGGCCAGCCCAATAGTTGAAGAACAAAAGCAGATATCTGGCTTGCTTATCCAGCAAGTCCAGTCATAATTGAAGCCAGGGTTGTGCATCTTCATGTCTCAGATGGCTTTACCTACAGTGTAGGCACAATTGTAACCAGAAGATCAAGATTGGTGATTCATTTGTGTAATACTATGAATAGTGAGACTCTCCATAGAGGCTTAGATTAGGATATATTGACTTAGTAATACTTTGGAGACCTTGGGGATGCTACAAGGCATCTCAAAGGAGACTGTTTAAACCGGGGTTTGAAGGATGAGCTGACCAAGTTCAGGAGTGGCCGGAAGAGAGGGTATTCTGGGCAAAGTTCTCAATCAGGTTAGGACTTAAAACATCTGAAAAGTTGAAAGAAAGTCTGTTTGGCTGGAGGTTAGTGAATAAAGGAGAGAGTGGCACAAGCTGATAAAGTGGGGGCCAAAATAATCCAGCTGATAAGGAAACATTTAGGACTTAATAGCCCGCTGTTCACAATCCTCGCAAGATGAGAGCCTCTTCGAAACTTAACCAGACGAAATGGCCACAGACCAACTAAGGAAACATCATCATGCCTGATGGTGGTGGAGGAGTGAAACTTTCCATTGTCTGTCTCTAGGATTTACACTTAGCCCAGGGATGGGAAACTGGGGGAGGGACTGATCAATACCAGTGTTCTCCAGGGAGAAAGTATTTTTCCATTATCAGTAGTTTTTTAAAGGCTAGGCAATACGGGACAGACAGGCACCTCCCCAGTTGCAGCCTGGACCACTTTTCAGGCCACTGGGGCTGCCTTTGCACAGCTAAGCTGGGTCCTCTCCCCAGGCCTGTTCACAAAAGCTTGAGTTTCAGTACCCAGCTGCTCTGTACACTGGTATGTGAGACCCCCCAGCTGGGGAGAGCAGTGAGGTGGCCAGGTCCCTGTGTTCAGGTCTCTCTTTCTTTGTTTTGCCTGCTGCAAACTGGCTGGTGCACTGTCCTCTGAGCTGCTGATACCCCATTTTTGTCCTGGCTGATCTCCCAGCCAGTAAAGGAGCTTCCTAGGGTGAAGGAATCTTTCTTCTTTCTCAGCTCCCTCCCAGAGGTGCGGGTCCCATCCTGACTACTCTTTTTCCCTTTTGTTCTACCCAGTTACATGGTGATCTTTCTTGCACCTTTGGTCGTATGAGACTTTTTGCCAGTGTTCAGTAGGTATTCTGTGAGAATAGTTTCACGTGTAGATGCATTAAATTTTTTTTTTTAATTTTGGCCTCTTTTATTGTTTTTTAATTTACTTATTTTCATCCATCTTTATTCTTTGGCCTGTGTGGGTCCCCCATTGCAGTGACCTCTCTCATTACAGAGCACCAGCTCTGGGCACACGCGCTTCAGAGTGCCGGCTCACAACTTGACACACTGGCCCAGCTGCTCCGTGGCATATGGGATCTTCCAGGACCAGGGGTTGAACCAGTGCCCCCTACACTGCAAGGCATACTGTTTATCCACTGGGCCACCAGGGAAGCCCTGTAGATGCATTTTTCAGAGGAACTGAGCTTCACGTCCTTCGATTCTGCCATCTTGCTCTCCCCTCCACCATCACTTTTCAATCTATTATATTTCACAGAAAGATTGTGTTCCATGGAACACAGTTTGTGAACAGCTGAATAAGACCAAGTAAAATCTCACTGTTATTCAAAATGAAGGAAAATTTAAATTATACTATCTCTGGCCTGTCTCAAAATAGCTGTACTTCAAAACTAATATTGTGGAGTATTTCTGATAAAATTTTAAATGCATCTAATTAGTATAATTATGTTCCATTATATTAAAACAGGATTTACACTTAGCCCAGGGATGGGAAACTGGGGGAGGGACTGATCAATACCAGTGTTCTCCAGGGAGAAAGTATTTTTCCATTATCAGTAGTTTTTTAAAGGCTAGGCAATACGGGACAGACAGGCACCTCCCCAGTTGCAGCCTGGACCACTTTTCAGGCCACTGGGGCTGCCTTTGCACAGCTAAGCTGGGTCCTCTCCCCAGGCCTGTTCACAAAAGCTTGAGTTTCAGTACCCAGCTGCTCTGTACACTGGTATGTGAGACCCCCCAGCTGGGGAGAGCAGTGAGGTGGCCAGGTCCCTGTGTTCAGGTCTCTCTTTCTTTGTTTTGCCTGCTGCAAACTGGCTGGTGCACTGTCCTCTGAGCTGCTGATACCCCATTTTTGTCCTGGCTGATCTCCCAGCCAGTAAAGGAGCTTCCTAGGGTGAAGGAATCTTTCTTCTTTCTCAGCTCCCTCCCAGAGGTGCGGGTCCCATCCTGACTACTCTTTTTCCCTTTTGTTCTACCCAGTTACATGGTGATCTTTCTTGCACCTTTGGTCGTATGAGACTTTTTGCCAGTGTTCAGTAGGTATTCTGTGAGAATAGTTTCACGTGTAGATGCATTAAATTTTTTTTTTTAATTTTGGCCTCTTTTATTGTTTTTTAATTTACTTATTTTCATCCATCTTTATTCTTTGGCCTGTGTGGGTCCCCCATTGCAGTGACCTCTCTCATTACAGAGCACCAGCTCTGGGCACACGCGCTTCAGAGTGCCGGCTCACAACTTGACACACTGGCCCAGCTGCTCCGTGGCATATGGGATCTTCCAGGACCAGGGGTTGAACCAGTGCCCCCTACACTGCAAGGCATACTGTTTATCCACTGGGCCACCAGGGAAGCCCTGTAGATGCATTTTTCAGAGGAACTGAGCTTCACGTCCTTCGATTCTGCCATCTTGCTCTCCCCTCCACCATCACTTTTCAATCTATTATATTTCACAGAAAGATTGTGTTCCATGGAACACAGTTTGTGAACAGCTGAATAAGACCAAGTAAAATCTCACTGTTATTCAAAATGAAGGAAAATTTAAATTATACTATCTCTGGCCTGTCTCAAAATAGCTGTACTTCAAAACTAATATTGTGGAGTATTTCTGATAAAATTTTTAAATGCATCTAATTAGTATAATTATGTTCCATTATATTAATTTTAAAAAATATGTCTATCAGGTTTTTTTTGGGTGGGGGAGGTGTGAGTTAGGGAGGGAGGGGGCAGGCGGGCCACTTCTATTTTTTTTTAAAGGTTTATCTATTATTTATTTATTAGAGGGGGGTGGGGTGGGGAGGGAGGGGAGCAGGCAGGACACTTCTATTGGTCTTTCATTTGTCCATTTTCATCCATCTTTTTTCTTTGGCCTGTGTGGGCCTCCCATCGCGGTGGCCTCTACTGTTGTAGAGTTCCGGCTCTGGTCACATGCGCTCCAGAGCTCCAGCTTGGTAATCGGACACATCAGTCCAGCCGCTCTGTGGCATATAGGATCTTCCCAGGTCAGGGATCGAACCGGCACCCCTTGCACTGCAAGGCGGTGTCCTTACCCACTGGACCACCAGGGAAGCACTATCAGTTTTTATAGCTTAAACAATACAGGGTTTTCCATTTTCAAAAATACACCTAGGATAAATGGTAATTCTAAAAGTGATGCATGCTTTATGTATAAATAGACTTACTGAAATTTCTGAGTTCTTTTGTTGTTATCTTAGTTCCTCCCTTTAGGAAACACTCAGATGGATGTTGTGGCTTGAACTGTGTCCTCACAAAAGATTCATGCACTGTTGATACTATGTATAATATAGATAACTAATGAGAACTTACTGTATAGCACAGAGAACTCTACTCAATGCTCTGTGGTGACCAAAATGAGAAGAAAAGCCAAAGAAGAGGAGATGAAGGTGTAAGTATAGCTGATTCATTTTGCTATATGGCAGAAATTAATACAACATTGTAAAGAAATTATGCTCCGATAAAAATTAATAAAAAAAGAGATGTTAAAATCCTACCCACCCATTCCCAGTACCTGTGACTGATCTTTTCTGGAAGTAGGACCTTTGCAGATAATCTAGTTAAAATAAGGTTATTAGGATGAACCCTAACCCAATATGACTGTCATTATAAAAAGAAGGCAGATGATATAAAGATATAGAAAGAAAATGATTCAGGGAACACTGGAGGCTACAAAATGCTAGAGAAACCTGGAAGAGGGTCTCCATCATAATTTTCAGAAATAAAAAACCCTGCTGCAACTTGGATCTTGGATTCCTAGCTTCCAAAAGTGTGAGAAACTAAAACTACATTGTTTAAGCCATTCTGTCTGTGCCTTCATTATGAAAATGAAAGAACTAGACTAGATTTGTGAGAGATAAGTTAGGAGAAATACCGATGGAGGAAAATGAGAATAGAGTAGAAAAAGGCTAAGAAAGCCAGACCTATCACAGTGCCCTGTAGGAGTGTTCTGGATCAGAGAAAGGATAACAGGCAGGACACTTCTATTGGTCTTTCATTTGTCCATTTTCATCCATCTTTTCTTTGGCCTGTGTGGGCCTCCCATCGCGTGGCCTCTACTGTTGTAGAGTTCCGGCTCTGGTCACATGCGCTCCAGAGCTCCAGCTTGGTAATCGGACACATCAGTCCAGCCGCTCTGTGGCATATAGGATCTTCCCAGGTCAGGGATCGAACCGGCACCCCTTGCACTGCAAGGCGGTGTCCTTACCCACTGGACCACCAGGGAAGCACTATCAGTTTTTATAGCTTAAACAATACAGGGTTTTCCATTTTCAAAAATACACCTAGGATAAATGGTAATTCTAAAAGTGATGCATGCTTTATGTATAAATAGACTTACTGAAATTTCTGAGTTCTTTTGTTGTTATCTTAGTTCCTCCCTTTAGGAAACACTCAGATGGATGTTGTGGCTTGAACTGTGTCCTCACAAAAGATTCATGCACTGTTGATACTATGTATAATATAGATAACTAATGAGAACTTACTGTATAGCACAGAGAACTCTACTCAATGCTCTGTGGTGACCAAAATGAGAAGAAAAGCCAAAGAAGAGGAGATGAAGGTGTAAGTATAGCTGATTCATTTTGCTATATGGCAGAAATTAATACAACATTGTAAAGAAATTATGCTCCGATAAAAATTAATAAAAAAAGAGATGTTAAAATCCTACCCACCCATTCCCAGTACCTGTGACTGATCTTTTCTGGAAGTAGGACCTTTGCAGATAATCTAGTTAAAATAAGGTTATTAGGATGAACCCTAACCCAATATGACTGTCATTATAAAAAGAAGGCAGATGATATAAAGATATAGAAAGAAAATGATTCAGGGAACACTGGAGGCTACAAAATGCTAGAGAAACCTGGAAGAGGGTCTCCATCATAATTTTCAGAAATAAAAAACCCTGCTGCAACTTGGATCTTGGATTCCTAGCTTCCAAAAGTGTGAGAAACTAAAACTACATTGTTTAAGCCATTCTGTCTGTGCCTTCATTATGAAAATGAAAGAACTAGACTAGATTTGTGAGAGATAAGTTAGGAGAAATACCGATGGAGGAAAATGAGAATAGAGTAGAAAAAGGCTAAGAAAGCCAGACCTATCACAGTGCCCTGTAGGAGTGTTCTGGATCAGAGAAAGAGGAATGAAGGAAGGAAGCAGGAAGTTTGGTTGAGTGAAATAATCTTAGGTAGTATTTTGAGTCCACGAAAGTTCAACAAACAGATGTGGAATCCTTAAGCCAAAGCTGATCATTAGAGATATAATATTGTTTAAATGACCATACTCCCCAAAGCAATCTAAAGATTTAACGTGATCCCTCTCAAATTTCCCATGACATTTTTCACAGAACTAGAACAAATAATCCTAAAATTTATATGGAAAAACAGAAGACCAAGAATCGACAAACAATCCTGAGGAAAAAGAACAAAGCTAGAGGCATAATGCTTTCAGGTTTCAGACAATAATGCACAGCTACAGTAATCAAAAGAGCATTCTGTTAGGACAAAAACAGACATATGGATCAATGGGTTAGAATAGAGAGCCCAGAAACAAAACCGCAGACCTATGGTCAGTTAATCTTCAACCAAGGAGGCAAGAAGATACAACAGGGAAAAGACAGGCTCTTCAGCAAGTTGTGGTGAGAAAACTCGACAGCCAGTGAAATTAGTCAGTGAAATTAGCGCACACCCTCACAACATGCACACAAATCAATCAAAATTGACTTAAAGAATGAAATATAAGGTGTGGCACAATAAATCTGCTATAAGAGAATATAGGCAAAATATTCTCTGACATAAATTTTATCATTGTTTTCTTAGATGAGTCTACCAGCGCAGAAGAAATAAAAGCAAAAATAAACAAATGGGACCTAATCACACAAGCTCTTGTGCAACAATGGAAACCATAAACAAAATGAAAAAAAAAAGTATAAAATGGGAAAAAATGTCTGCAAACGACACTACCAATAAGGGCTTAATTTCCAGAATATACAAACAGCTCATACAGCTCAAAAAAAAAAAAAAAAAAAAAGGTAGGAATATGGGCAGAAGACCTAACAAAAGACATTTCTCCAAAGAAGACATGCAGATGACCAACTGATGCCTGGAAAGATATTCAACATTGCTAATTCTCAGAGAAAGGCAAATTGAAACTACAAAGAGGTATCACCTGTCATCAGTCAGAATTACCATCATCCAAAAGTCTACAAATAATAAATTCTGGAGAGAGTGTGGAGAAAAGGAAACTCATCTGTACTATTGGTAGGAATGTAAAGTGGTACAGTCACTTTGGTGAAGAGTATGAAAGTTCCTTAGAAAACTAGAAATAGAGTTACCATAAAATCCAACAATCCCACCGTTGGGCATATATGCAGAGAAAACTCTTACTTTGAAAAGATACATAGACCCTAATGTTCACTGCAGCACTATTTACAATAGCCAAGACATGGAAGCAACCTGTGCCCATTGACCAAGGAATGGATAAAGAGGATGTAGTAACAAAGGAAAAGAATGAAGTAATGCCATATGCAGCAATGTGGATGGACCCAGAGGTTTTCATACTAAATGATGTTGACAGAGAAAGACAATATCAGTTGATATAACTTATAAGTGGAATCTAAAAAAAAATGATATGAATGAACTAATTTACAAAACAGAAATAGTCTCACAGACAAAAAAAGAAAGCTTAAGGTTTCCAACAGTGAAAAGGAGGGAGGGTTATATTAGGACCTTGGGATTAACAGATACACATGGTGCTGTGCTGTGCTTAGTTGCTCAGTTATGTCCAACTCTTTGTGACCTATACTATTCATACAATAAACAGCAAGGTTCTACTGTGGCACACACATATATAGATGAATTACTTTGCTATATTACAACAACATTATAAATCAACTATAGTTCAATTAATACACAAAGTAGGGGAATGGTCAGATTTGTTTAGGAAATGGAATACATTGGGTCTATCTCTTAGAGATTTATTCATTCACTTGACTACCTTATTAGGGATCTGCATGTGTCAGAGACTGTGCTAAGTAGTAGGATCCAGCAACGCATAAGATGTGTCCATCAGGACCTTGGCTCCTCGTGGACCTTTTATTCAGAAAAGTTTCAAGAGTCCATATTCAAGCATGTGAATAAATGAACAATGTGTATTAAGGAAATAAAAGAAATATCAGGAGAAGGACAACCTACCAATGGGCCATATTGGATCCAGACAGGGGTGGGAAAGGCTTCTTAAAGGAATTGACATTTCAGGTGAGATCCGAAAGGTGTGAGGGAGGAGTTGATTATGCAAAGAGCTGGGAGAGTGTAGGGAGAACTAAGACTCCTAGGCAGTGGAGATATGGGCTGGTGAGAAGGACAGAAGATGAGGAAGTGTAATTAAAACATTGGGGTTGAGTGGAGTACAGTAGTACATTGGGGTTCAGGAAGGTCTGAAGAAGCCAGATCATGATGGGTCTGGGCTAGTAGGCAATGCTGGTAGGCAATTTTTTAAATTTGTTTTTGTTGGAGTATAGTTGCTTTACAATATTGTGTTAGTTTCTACTCTACGGCAACGTGGGTCAGTCATGCATACAAATATACCCACTCTTTTTAGATTTCCATTCTAATTAGGTCATCACAGAGCACTGAGTAGAGTTTCCTGTGCTACCCATTGGTATAGTAAAGGCTCTGAGTCGTCCTGCAGGAGGGCAACCAGTTTGATGGGGCTTATGTCCAAGTTTCCAAAACATAATTGACCAAATTGCTCTGCTAATAAATGACATTTGACAGAAGAATTTTTTCCCCTAGAAGAGAGACCTGGAGATGCCAATTTGGATTTAAGGTAGTTGTCACTTTAAGAACACAAGTGTCTTGCAAATGCAAGTCCCTGGGGCACCAGTTGATGCAGTAAGGGTGGGATTTTAAAAGAAATAATAGAATGTTTTTATTTGCCATCTCTATACTTAGATTGCCTTAGTTTTCATATCTCAGTGCTACTATTTAATAATTATATCCTGTGGATAAGATAATTGATCTGTGTCTCAGTTTTATTACCTGTAAAACAGGATAATATTTCTTCAAATTATTGTTGAAGAATTAAATGCAAGTAAATTGCTTTGAACATATGTACTCTGTAAATATTGTTATTGTTATTATCATGAATAGTCTAAATATGTCAATATTTTTCTCTAAGCATAATTTCTTGATGTTACTGAGATCACGTACACGAGAGATAAGATATTCTAGGGAAATTTCCATTCTTATTGAGAAAACTCATTGAAAAAACATGTATATATAACACAAATTTAAACCAAGTAATGGCAAATCTCCTTTCCATTCCATAGTATAATAATGTCATTTGTTTATCAGTTTCTACGTTCCCTGTCTCTGCTTTCCTTCCTTTTGTTAAATTATCAAATATAAAACCTAACAAAGTTAGAAAATAATTCACTTATGCAACATGCATTTGCAGATCAGTATTGAAGTATCAACTGTATGCTGGGCATGAATACAGGTTTATTTCTTTAAAGCAGTTTACAAAGCCCTAAACCATTCCTTTATTCCATTTTCAGCAACAGAGAACAAGTATGCTCTCTTCATTGGTCACTTGCTGAGGATGCTGGTGACTTCTCAGTGCTGTATCCTTGTGTAGTGTGGCTGCTTTGACTTAAATGAGCCTCACTCTTGTGGATCCAGGGGTGGGAAGGAGAGGGTGGGACAAATGGAGCGTGCAGTGTGGAAATATATACATGACCATATGTAAAATAGTCACTGAAAATTTGATTTATGACTCAAGGAAGTCAATTTGGGGCGCTGTGATAGCCTAGAGGGGTAGAATGTGGTGGGAGATGGGAGGGAGGTTCAAGAGGGAGGGAACAAACATATACCTATCGCTGATTTATGTTGATGTGTAGCAGAAGCCAACACAATATTGTAAAGCAATTAATCTTCAATTGAAAAAGAACAGAGAGAGATAGTCGATTCAATCTATGGCTCTGGAAGATCTCCTGGAGAAGGAAATGGAAATCCACTCCAATATTCTTGCCTGGATAGGCTACAGCCCACTGGGTGGCAAAAGAGTCAGATATAACTAAGGAACTAAACAATAGCAACAAAAGACAGCAAGAGTTAACTTGGCTGACAGTGTAGAAATGATAGGGGTACCAGTCAAATAATCACGATTCTTTTCCTTTGCAGCAGAAAGTAAGAATCAAGGAGATAATTTTGGTCCATTAAAGTGTTTTTTATTTTAAACCTGTATTGCCTAAGTGGATTTCATGTGGTTTATTTTATTTTTCTCCTGACACCAGCTTAGGAAAAGAGAAAGCTTAATTGCGACATTTATGTGTAATTGCTGGGTGATGAATGCTTGAGGAATTTTCACTTTGCAGACATACCAAAACAGAAGAATCATACCACAATCAACATTTCTGGGTGAAATGAGAGAACCTCTCCCACATCTTGTGGGTGAGCATTTTGGATTTAATTGCTTTACTGCTTCATTTGTCATTTTCTAAAATAAGCCTCCAATGATAGTCTCTTGAAATAAGATGTTCTCATGATCAGGGGGACAGAGGGCATGAGTCAAATGAAGAAAATCCATTTCTGGCTCAAACGTGCCACACAAGTGCCACACAGTGGCTTATATCCTGATCTCAAGAAGCTTATATTTGAACAATAAGACCAATTGTGCATTTGAAATAATAGTGAAACCATACAAGAGTTTGGAGATAGTTGAGTGCTTCCTAAGGCAGCAAAGACTCCAGGTATTAGTAGATTCCTAAAGCATGTCAGGCTGACTTAGTGACTTAAATGAGCCTCACTCTTGTGGATCCAGGGGTGGGAAGGAGAGGGTGGGACAAATGGAGCGTGCAGTGTGGAAATATATACATGACCATATGTAAAATAGTCACTGAAAATTTGATTTATGACTCAAGGAAGTCAATTTGGGGCGCTGTGATAGCCTAGAGGGGTAGAATGTGGTGGGAGATGGGAGGGAGGTTCAAGAGGGAGGGAACAAACATATACCTATCGCTGATTTATGTTGATGTGTAGCAGAAGCCAACACAATATTGTAAAGCAATTAATCTTCAATTGAAAAAGAACAGAGAGAGATAGTCGATTCAATCTATGGCTCTGGAAGATCTCCTGGAGAAGGAAATGGAAATCCACTCCAATATTCTTGCCTGGATAGGCTACAGCCCACTGGGTGGCAAAAGAGTCAGATATAACTAAGGAACTAAACAATAGCAACAAAAGACAGCAAGAGTTAACTTGGCTGACAGTGTAGAAATGATAGGGGTACCAGTCAAATAATCACGATTCTTTTCCTTTGCAGCAGAAAGTAAGAATCAAGGAGATAATTTTGGTCCATTAAAGTGTTTTTTATTTTAAACCTGTATTGCCTAAGTGGATTTCATGTGGTTTATTTTATTTTTCTCCTGACACCAGCTTAGGAAAAGAGAAAGCTTAATTGCGACATTTATGTGTAATTGCTGGGTGATGAATGCTTGAGGAATTTTCACTTTGCAGACATACCAAAACAGAAGAATCATACCACAATCAACATTTCTGGGTGAAATGAGAGAACCTCTCCCACATCTTGTGGGTGAGCATTTTGGATTTAATTGCTTTACTGCTTCATTTGTCATTTTCTAAAATAAGCCTCCAATGATAGTCTCTTGAAATAAGATGTTCTCATGATCAGGGGTACAGAGGGCATGAGTCAAATGAAGAAAATCCATTTCTGGCTCAAACGTGCCACACAAGTGCCACACAGTGGCTTATATCCTGATCTCAAGAAGCTTATATTTGAACAATAAGACCAATTGTGCATTTGAAATAATAGTGAAACCATACAAGAGTTTGGAGATAGTTGAGTGCTTCCTAAGGCAGCAAAGACTCCAGGTATTAGTAGATTCCTAAAGCATTTCTGAAAGTGAAGTAGAAGTGTTAGTTGCTCAGTCATGTCTGACTCTTTGTGGCCCCAAGAAGTGTATCCTATCAGGATTTTTGTCCATGGAATTCTCCAGGCAAGAATACTAGAGTGGGTAGCCATACCTTTCTCCAGAGGCTCTTCCCAACCCAGGGATTGAATCTAGGTCTCTTGAGTAGTGGGTGGATTTTTCACTGTCTGAGCTACCAGAGAAGCCCAAAGGATTTCTAATACAGCTGACAAAGCATGGAATAGGAAATAGTGTCCATCATATAACAATTTTTAGTTAGGATTCTTTTTTTTTTAAATTTTGGCCTCTTTTATTGGTCCTTTATTCACTCATCTTCAGCCATCTCGATTCTTTGGCCTGTGTGGGCCTCCCACTGCAGTGGCCTCTCCTGTTGCAGAGCACTGGCTCTGGGTGCATGCGCTCCAGAGCTCTGGCTTGGTGCTTGGACACACTGGTCCAGCCGCTCTGTGGCACATGGGATCTTCCCAGGACAGGGATCAAACTGGCGCCCCTTGCACTGCAAGGCAGCCTCTTTACCCGCTGGACCACCAGGGAAGCGTCCAGGGTTCTTGATTATATCATGGCTGAGATGATACGAAGCAGTGTCTACAGTGGTGGTCCATTGGTCCTACATGAGTGCATGTGCATTTGGTTTGGTGATAATTTATGTGTGATACTTTAAAAATCATGGTAACTAGGCAAGTATTACCTTCAGTTATATATTTCTCCTCATTTTCTTATACCCCATACTACTCAGGCATTTATATGAATGTCAGCCAGCCGCCATTCCTGCAGACATTTGAATGTACAGAAGCAAAAGGTTGATGGGAAGAACATGAGATTCAACGAGATGAAATTTTAGACATCCTTGATACGCTATGCTCTGAAAACTCAGAAGGAAGAGATATGTACACTATAACAGTAAAGTAAACTATAACGTTCCAGGGTAGGTTGGTCTTGAAACAGATGATGAAACAGATGTCCCAATAGCCAAGACTGGGACAGGTGCAGGTAGAATAGCCAGCACGGGGCTCAGGCAGGGAAAGGGGAGATTGGTATGCCAAAGGGAATGAGAGTGTGTTGACTTTTGGGAAGGAAGCCGAGAACATTACATTTGGGCCAAATTTGGGGATTCCTTAAAGGTCAAAGAGAACAATGAACTTTCCCAACACCACACAGCAATAATGAACAGCACTAAAACTAAACTTCAGAACTTTAAGCTTCCCTTGACACCACTCTGCTCTTATAGAGCTAAAATGTAATGTGTTTCAAAGTTAAGAAACCCAACAAATGAAAATATAGTTAATTTTAAACTCAGGTCCTTTAAAGAATAGAAGAGGTGGATATAAATACATGCATACATACATATATATATATATACACACACACTTGTGTGTGTGTGTGTGTGTGTGTGTGTGTGTGTGTGTGTGTATGCATTGTTCTTAAATTCTCTTTCTGCTAAAATGGAGAACGATTTCCATAGAGGGTAGGACAAGTCACATTTATTATTTTCTTTGTCTCATCCTGTAGGTCACTCCTATCCAGGCATACCCACCATCACCTTATGATGAGAACAGAAAAAAATTATTTATTCTGGGAATCCTGCCTCCTTTTTTTTTGATATATCATTTTACTTTATTACTTGATTCATGTACTTGTGTAAGTGGTGGTCCATTGGTCCTACATGAGTGCATGTGCATTTGGTTTGGTGATAATTTATGTGTGATACTTTAAAAATCATGGTAACTAGGCAAGTATTACCTTCAGTTATATATTTCTCCTCATTTTCTTATACCCCATACTACTCAGGCATTTATATGAATGTCAGCCAGCCGCCATTCCTGCAGACATTTGAATGTACAGAAGCAAAAGGTTGATGGGAAGAACATGAGATTCAACGAGATGAAATTTTAGACATCCTTGATACGCTATGCTCTGAAAACTCAGAAGGAAGAGATATGTACACTATAACAGTAAAGTAAACTATAACGTTCCAGGGTAGGTTGGTCTTGAAACAGATGATGAAACAGATGTCCCAATAGCCAAGACTGGGACAGGTGCAGGTAGAATAGCCAGCACGGGGCTCAGGCAGGGAAAGGGGAGATTGGTATGCCAAAGGGAATGAGAGTGTGTTGACTTTTGGGAAGGAAGCCGAGAACATTACATTTGGGCCAAATTTGGGGATTCCTTAAAGGTCAAAGAGAACAATGAACTTTCCCAACACCACACAGCAATAATGAACAGCACTAAAACTAAACTTCAGAACTTTAAGCTTCCCTTGACACCACTCTGCTCTTATAGAGCTAAAATGTAATGTGTTTCAAAGTTAAGAAACCCAACAAATGAAAATATAGTTAATTTTAAACTCAGGTCCTTTAAAGAATAGAAGAGGTGGATATAAATACATGCATACATACATATATATATATATACACACACACTTGTGTGTGTGTGTGTGTGTGTGTGTGTGTGTGTGTGTGTGTATGCATTGTTCTTAAATTCTCTTTCTGCTAAAATGGAGAACGATTTCCATAGAGGGTAGGACAAGTCACATTTATTATTTTCTTTGTCTCATCCTGTAGGTCACTCCTATCCAGGCATACCCACCATCACCTTATGATGAGAACAGAAAAAAATTATTTATTCTGGGAATCCTGCCTCCTTTTTTTTTGATATATCATTTTTACTTTATTACTTGATTCATGTACTTGTGTAAGTGGAGGTCCTGATGATTCATTTCTGTGAGCCTCTTCTTTTTCTGAGGTTCTCATCCTTTCTCTCCCATGGTGCACACACAGACCAACTAGATTGTAGAACCCTACTACCAGTTGTGGATTTTTCCCTCTACTTTATGGCCAACACTTTTGACATGTGAGTTTCTATAATAAACAGAGGGATTGGCAGACATTAGGATGTTTTTAGTTGTAAGTGGCAGAGGACTTGCACTCACAAAAAAGAATTTATCTGCTTTGATAACTAACGAGTTCAGGGTTTTGCCTTAAGCATGGCCAGAGTTCAGACAATTTCAGCAGGACATGGTCCTGCTCTGTCTCTTGCCTCTGAATTGCTCCATGCTGGCGTCATTCTCAGGCAAGTTCTACCCAGGTAGTGGGCAGATGCCCTAGAGGAGCTCCAGCTTGTTATCCTCCAACCCCAAAGTCCAGACAAAAAGATTTCTCTTTCCCAGTTATTTACAGTTGGGCCCCCTAGGTCAAGCCTGGAGAACAGGATTTTGTTAGAACTGCAAAGGGAGTCCAGCACTGAATCCCTGAGTGTGAGAGTGTATGAGGTGGTTCCGTAAGAGGACAATCATGGTGCTATCACCAGAAGAAGGAGGGATGCTGAGGTGCGATAGTGACTAGAGAAGGATGAAGAAGGCTTTGGAGGCTTCTTTAAATCCTTATCATGTTTTCTGTTAAAAGTTTGTGTGAATTCTATACCATATTATGTGTTTTAATGTAAAAAAAATGTTTTAAATTACCCATTGAGTAGCTTTAACATTCCAGGAAGTGACATCCTTTTAAAACCTGTGGCTTCATAGCCCCAGGCACTGCTCTACTTCCTGCACTTCAAGTTTGAGAAACACCACTTTATACAGCCGTCAGAGATAATGTAGCCATTATCAGGTTTCTGTGCTGTTTTGTGAGTTGTTCAAGACTAGAGAAAGTAGAACAGGTGAAACTGGCCTGCAGAAGGGCCATGAAGAGAACAGGTTTTTAGTCAGATGGTCATGGGCTGGAAGCCTGTATAACCTTTGAAAAATTACATCACCTCTTTAAGTCATGGTTTCCTCACTGGCTAATGTGACTCATTCTTATACTTTGTGAGGCTTGAATAAGCTAGTGCTTGTGATGCCAGCACACTGCCTGGCATATAGTCATTTTCAGGAATTGTTAGTTAATAGTATTAGATTGAAATAAATATCACTATTAATACTTTGCATATACAAAATGCATAATATCTTTTATTTTATTTTAAAAAAGATTTATTTATTTATTTATTTATTTTGGGCAGGGGTCGGGTTGGGGAGGGAGGGGAGTGGACGGGCCACTTCTATTGGTCTTTCAGTTCTCTATTTTCATCCGTCTTTGTTCTTTGGCTCCTGCGGGCCTCCCATCGCGGTGGCGTCTGTCGTTGCAGAGCTCCGGCTCTGGGCGCATGCGCTCCAGAGCTCCAGAGCTCCAGAGCTCCAGAGCTCCGGCTCGGTAATTGGACACATCAGTCCAGCGGCTCCTCGACACATGGGATCTTCCCAGGCCAGGGCTCGAACTGGCACCCCTTGCACTGCAAGGCGGTGTCCTTACCCACTGGACCACCAGGGGAAGCCCCATAATATCTTTTAAAATGACCTCTTTATGTCTGCCATAACATCCTCATATTGTAGTTTCAAGTTGAAGTAAACGATGATAGATTTTTTTTTTTTTCCCCATAGCCTGCAACGAATTGAAAAAGACACAAGGCATAAAACAAGGAAGCAGGAGATGGCCTCCAGAGTGGAAAGTTTTTATTTTCATGCTATTAGCTTAGACTCACTGTAATATTTTCTTCTTCTTTAATTCCTAAATAGTTGTCCTTAATTGCACACTTATCCTGTCATTTAATGCTGGCTCTTATTTCCTAACCAACCTTTGCACTAAATGATTAGCTGAAATACATCTTTGCTTCAGTTTTCAACAGAAAGTCCACCTGCTAAGCATTTTTCACACTCTGAATGAAAACAAGGGAAAGAGAGCAGCAGGAAATAGCTTAACTGAGACAGATTATCAGACAGTTATTGGCATTTTTAAGTATAAGAGCTAATGATCATTTCTAGCTTAAGAAAATATCTACCACATTTGAGGTGATAGCTACCGTTAAAAAGAAAGTTACAGAACAGAAAATGGTAGAAGTAAAAAGGCTCCATAGGACTCCTTTCATTTAAGCCTTGAAACTTTAATCTCTTCTAATTTTAAGGTGCATGTTTTAACTCAGTTACCATATTTTTAACAGCTACCTTCATTTCTTTCCTATATGGCTGTGTGCTCAAACACAACTATATGCTGAAAGCATGCTCCTATTTTAAACCTTTAAAATGTGTTCTATAAGGGTACCTATAGACAAAAATAAATTTAAATATATGGAGATTTCCACATCATTCGATGAAATCCTTCCCAACTCCTATTCAGTTCATGCAATGAATGATCCAAATCAGGAAAGCAGTAATTCCCATGAGTGCACTTTGTATTTCAGACATGCTAACCTTGAAAGTTAGATCATTTAAAGTATGTTCGGAGTGAAGAGGGAGGGGTTTCTGAACCTCCAAAATGCCACCACCTCCCTCTCTCCTTATTTTAAAAAAGTATCTTTTTATTTGACTACCCCACATCTTAGCCGTGGCACATGGGATCTTCAGTCTTCACTGTAGCATGTGGAATCTTTTAGTCTGGTACCCAGACTCTTAGTTTATGGCATGTGGGATCTAGTTCTCTGACCAAGGCTTAAACTTGGGTTTCCTGTATTAGGAGCATAAAGTCTTATTCATTTGGCTACCAGAAAGTCTATACCCTCCCTTATTATAGAGGACGAATTAATATAATATCACAGTTAAGAGCCCAGACTCAGAAACTGGGCAGCTTAAGTCCAGTTTTCAGATACATCAGTTCAAAGCTATATGAAATTCAGTAAATTACCTGATGCCTTTCTAGTTCACTTTTCTCACCAGTATATGCTTCCCAGAGTCATTGTAAGGAATAAGGCAGCTAATCTCTGTAAATAATTAGAACAGTGCTGAGCACATCATAAATTATCTTATACACCTTTGCTACTGGTGTTGGTGTTGTAAGGGCATACATGAACCTCAAGAACACAGACTGGTAAATCAGACAGGCTTCAGCCAGTTTCTCAACTTTGTTAAATTTCTTCACTGGTGAAATAATAACATAAATGATTAGGATTTTACTTGGGTCCATAGCCAGCAAGAATTAGGAAAAATCTAGGCTTCAATCCTTATTTCTTTCTGACCTTGGTCAAATTGCTTCATCTGAGAAATGTGTTTGTTGCAGAGATTTAAAGGAACCAATACATACAAAGGGCTTAATACAGTGCTTGAGACTTTGCAAGTTGTAAATAAATTTTATTACTGTTGTTTGCTGATTTCACACTAATATTCACAGTTTAGAAATAATAAGGCCAGTGGAGAAGCTGCCTGCTTGATCTAGCTGACTAGCATGCAGCAGACATGGACTGTCATTGCAGGGCTTCCCATGCTGTTTGGCCCTGACATGTGATTGGTCACAGGACATGATTTATGCTGTTATTATGATGCAGAATCAGTTCTTTGCCCGGAAGTTCCTTCTGACTAAAAGATCCACATGCCCATATCCTTCAGGGTTCAATATTTTTTTAAGTCTTAAATGTCCTCACGAAAGTAATATGCATTTTTTTCTTTATTTAAACTGAGGTATAGTTGATTTATAACATTATGTTAATTTCAGCTTTATAGCAAAGTCATTTAGCTGTGTATATTATACATATACATGTATAATACACACATATTCATTTATATGTTCTCTTCTATTATAGATATTTCAAAAAAATTGAACATAGTTCTCTATACTATGCAGTAGGCCTCTGTTATTTTTAATTTTATGTATGACAGTATGTATCTGTTAATCCCATACTCCTAATTTATCACTCATCCCAGCTTCTTCTTTGGTAACCATAAGTTTGTTATCAATGTCCATGTGTCTCCTTCTGTTTCTTCAAGGTTTATTTTAATACTATATGCTTTTCTCCTGAAGATTTTCCTACTTCTCAAAGCCAATTATAATTTGCTACTGCTTTAAAATACTGCTGATGTCAGCATGACTCACCTTAAATGACCATTACTGTGTGTATTTTTTTTTTTTTCTCTTCAAGGAGACTCTAATTACTGTGAAGGTCTGCTCTGTGAATGATCCATCTTTGTAATCTCCTCATTGCTAGAACGATGCATGGAACATAGAGGAACTTTTATAGATATTGGCTGAATGAATGAATAATGAGTGAGTGAATGAAACAGCTAATGGCTTGGTTGATTATGAGGAAATTAGTCTGGGAGGGGATGGCACTGAGCATTTGTGGATTTACTGAAGTTCCTTTGTCTCTTTTGGAATATAAGAACCACAGACTATGAAAAACTCTTCCAGGTAGGAGATGGGACTGCAGTCAGGGCCCAGAACTAGATGGACTGTGTGGGCTCTCAACTTAAAAAGGTTGCTGATTTCACATTTAATTAATTTTCAAAAAAGTTTAGAAATAATAAGGCCAGTGGAGAAGCTGCCTGCTTGATCTAGCTGACTAGCATGCAGCAGACATGGACTGTCATTGCAGGGCTTCCCATGCTGTTTGGCCCTGACATGTGATTGGTCACAGGACATGATTTATGCTGTTATTATGATGCAGAATCAGTTCTTTGCCCGGAAGTTCCTTCTGACTAAAAGATCCACATGCCCATATCCTTCAGGGTTCAATATTTTTTTAAGTCTTAAATGTCCTCACGAAAGTAATATGCATTTTTTTCTTTATTTAAACTGAGGTATAGTTGATTTATAACATTATGTTAATTTCAGCTTTATAGCAAAGTCATTTAGCTGTGTATATTATACATATACATGTATAATACACACATATTCATTTATATGTTCTCTTCTATTATAGATATTTCAAAAAAATTGAACATAGTTCTCTATACTATGCAGTAGGCCTCTGTTATTTTTAATTTTATGTATGACAGTATGTATCTGTTAATCCCATACTCCTAATTTATCACTCATCCCAGCTTCTTCTTTGGTAACCATAAGTTTGTTATCAATGTCCATGTGTCTCCTTCTGTTTCTTCAAGGTTTATTTTAATACTATATGCTTTTCTCCTGAAGATTTTCCTACTTCTCAAAGCCAATTATAATTTGCTACTGCTTTAAAATACTGCTGATGTCAGCATGACTCACCTTAAATGACCATTACTGTGTGTATTTTTTTTTTTTTCTCTTCAAGGAGACTCTAATTACTGTGAAGGTCTGCTCTGTGAATGATCCATCTTTGTAATCTCCTCATTGCTAGAACGATGCATGGAACATAGAGGAACTTTTATAGATATTGGCTGAATGAATGAATAATGAGTGAGTGAATGAAACAGCTAATGGCTTGGTTGATTATGAGGAAATTAGTCTGGGAGGGGATGGCACTGAGCATTTGTGGATTTACTGAAGTTCCTTTGTCTCTTTTGGAATATAAGAACCACAGACTATGAAAAACTCTTCCAGGTAGGAGATGGGACTGCAGTCAGGGCCCAGAACTAGATGGACTGTGTGGGCTCTCAACTTAAAAAAAATTCATTTGTTTATTTGCTACATTTCATTGTGTCTTTTTCATGAACCTTAGTGCTCTCACTCAGGATAGAGAAGGCTGTGTTTAGGAGCATATTTCACTGTGAACTCATAGGATATCTGAGGTGAAAGGGACTTTAGAGTCCTTCTAGATCAGGATGTCTCAGATTGTATAATGAGAAATTGGAGGAGGAAATGGCAGCCCACTCCATTATTCTTCCTTGGAGAATCTCATGGACAGAGGAGCCTGGCAGGCTACAGTCCATAGCGTTGCAAAGAGTCAGCTACATCTGAAACAACTGAACACATAATGACAAATGTTACCTTTCGGTGAGATAATCCACCAATGAGCCAAGTCTAGAGTTTAAGTTTGGAGGACGCTATATTTATCAGTCTACTTTTCAGATTAGTAGTAACAATGATCATGGCAGTCATAATAATGGAAGCTAGCATTTATTTAATTTTTAGAATTAAGTCATTTAATCCTTACTAGAACTTTATGGGATAGGCACTATTAATCCCTTTTAAAGACGAGAAAAGAAAGCATATATGAACTTCAAAGACTCTGAAAAAAAAGTCCATTTTGTTTTTACTTAATTCAGCATTTCCCAAATTTAATTAACTACAGAAATGTACTTTTTTTCCTTCTTCATACCACCTAGCAATATCCTGTGGATCCTGAGAATACATTCTCCTGGGAAATGTTCTAGTCATTCACAGATGAAGAAACTGAGCTCAGAGAGCTCACTGGATTCTGTCCCTAGCAGGGTGCAGAATTGGGACCTGAACTCACCTTCTTGACCCTTACTGAATTCACTTTTCCCCTAATATTTGTTGCTTCGTTCTCCATTGGTCAATTCAAGGAGACTCTAATTACTGTGAAGGTCTGCTCTGTGAATGATCCATCTTTGTAATCTCCTCATTGCTAGAACGATGCATGGAACATAGAGGAACTTTTATAGATATTGGCTGAATGAATGAATAATGAGTGAGTGAATGAAACAGCTAATGGCTTGGTTGATTATGAGGAAATTAGTCTGGGAGGGGATGGCACTGAGCATTTGTGGATTTACTGAAGTTCCTTTGTCTCTTTTGGAATATAAGAACCACAGACTATGAAAAACTCTTCCAGGTAGGAGATGGGACTGCAGTCAGGGCCCAGAACTAGATGGACTGTGTGGGCTCTCAACTTAAAAAAAATTCATTTGTTTATTTGCTACATTTCATTGTGTCTTTTTCATGAACCTTAGTGCTCTCACTCAGGATAGAGAAGGCTGTGTTTAGGAGCATATTTCACTGTGAACTCATAGGATATCTGAGGTGAAAGGGACTTTAGAGTCCTTCTAGATCAGGATGTCTCAGATTGTATAATGAGAAATTGGAGGAGGAAATGGCAGCCCACTCCATTATTCTTCCTTGGAGAATCTCATGGACAGAGGAGCCTGGCAGGCTACAGTCCATAGCGTTGCAAAGAGTCAGCTACATCTGAAACAACTGAACACATAATGACAAATGTTACCTTTCGGTGAGATAATCCACCAATGAGCCAAGTCTAGAGTTTAAGTTTGGAGGACGCTATATTTATCAGTCTACTTTTCAGATTAGTAGTAACAATGATCATGGCAGTCATAATAATGGAAGCTAGCATTTATTTAATTTTTAGAATTAAGTCATTTAATCCTTACTAGAACTTTATGGGATAGGCACTATTAATCCCTTTTAAAGACGAGAAAAGAAAGCATATATGAACTTCAAAGACTCTGAAAAAAAAGTCCATTTTGTTTTTACTTAATTCAGCATTTCCCAAATTTAATTAACTACAGAAATGTACTTTTTTTCCTTCTTCATACCACCTAGCAATATCCTGTGGATCCTGAGAATACATTCTCCTGGGAAATGTTCTAGTCATTCACAGATGAAGAAACTGAGCTCAGAGAGCTCACTGGATTCTGTCCCTAGCAGGGTGCAGAATTGGGACCTGAACTCACCTTCTTGACCCTTACTGAATTCACTTTTCCCCTAATATTTGTTGCTTCGTTCTCCATTGGTCAATTCCTTTCTTTCTCTCCCTGCTTTCCCCTCTTCTCTCTTAAGCGTTTCTGTACCAGGGAAATAGGGGGACCATTAACCACTTTGTTACTGGCAAGTTTTAACTCATTATTCTCCCTCAGTTCAGCCATCTCCTAGTACTTAATAGCAATCAAACACTTGAAATTTCTTACAAAAGAAGCTTCTCAGGGCAGTGGCAGCAGATGGGCTTTTCTCAGGCTCCCTCTCCATGTATTTTGTAGGCTGCCCAAGGAAGTGTGTGGTCCACTGAAGAACCTTAACACTGAGATTAAGGAAAAGACTTTAGGTCTTGCCTTTATTCCTCCCTACTCTTACAATATAACGTTTTTCAAGTTTAGGGGAAACAAGGATTACACTACAGAGTAACAGTACTTACTGACTGATCTATTTTTTTCTTTTAAAAATCTCCCAGTAATAGTTTTAAATCATTTGTCAAAAAGAGATGTCTTCTCATGTCTTCCAGAATCATACATTTATAGTCTCTAGGCTTCTGCTCATTCATTTTTTCCTTCATTTAATGAACTTTAAAAAAAAATCTCTTCTGTTTGAAAATTGCTGAAACCGGAATCAATGAAGGAGCTGCTGCAGTGCCCAAAGCCTAGTAAGAGTAGAGGCAAATATGTACATATTAACAGATGATGGCTCTCCAAGTAACTTCCTGAAATATTTATTTCAGTCTACTTTTCAGATTAGTAGTAACAATGATCATGGCAGTCATAATAATGGAAGCTAGCATTTATTTAATTTTTAGAATTAAGTCATTTAATCCTTACTAGAACTTTATGGGATAGGCACTATTAATCCCTTTTAAAGACGAGAAAAGAAAGCATATATGAACTTCAAAGACTCTGAAAAAAAAGTCCATTTTGTTTTTACTTAATTCAGCATTTCCCAAATTTAATTAACTACAGAAATGTACTTTTTTTCCTTCTTCATACCACCTAGCAATATCCTGTGGATCCTGAGAATACATTCTCCTGGGAAATGTTCTAGTCATTCACAGATGAAGAAACTGAGCTCAGAGAGCTCACTGGATTCTGTCCCTAGCAGGGTGCAGAATTGGGACCTGAACTCACCTTCTTGACCCTTACTGAATTCACTTTTCCCCTAATATTTGTTGCTTCGTTCTCCATTGGTCAATTCCTTTCTTTCTCTCCCTGCTTTCCCCTCTTCTCTCTTAAGCGTTTCTGTACCAGGGAAATAGGGGGACCATTAACCACTTTGTTACTGGCAAGTTTTAACTCATTATTCTCCCTCAGTTCAGCCATCTCCTAGTACTTAATAGCAATCAAACACTTGAAATTTCTTACAAAAGAAGCTTCTCAGGGCAGTGGCAGCAGATGGGCTTTTCTCAGGCTCCCTCTCCATGTATTTTGTAGGCTGCCCAAGGAAGTGTGTGGTCCACTGAAGAACCTTAACACTGAGATTAAGGAAAAGACTTTAGGTCTTGCCTTTATTCCTCCCTACTCTTACAATATAACATTTTTCAAGTTTAGGGAAGCAAGGATTACACTACAGAGTAACAGTACTTACTGACTGATCTATTTTTTTCTTTTAAAAATCTCCCAGTAATAGTTTTAAATCATTTGTCAAAAAGAGATGTCTTCTCATGTCTTCCAGAATCATACATTTATAGTCTCTAGGCTTCTGCTCATTCATTTTTTCCTTCATTTAATGAACTTTAAAAAAAAAAAATCTCTTCTGTTTGAAAATTGCTGAAACCGGAATCAATGAAGGAGCTGCTGCAGTGCCCAAAGCCTAGTAAGAGTAGAGGCAAATATGTACATATTAACAGATGATGGCTCTCCAAGTAACTTCCCTGAAATATGTCACATGTCTCAGATTATGTAGAATGTGCTGCATAATTTGGCTACTTATTATCATTTTTGAATTAAGGCTGAGTCTGTGGGGAAGGAAGATTCTAAACAACATCCACTGAGAACTTTTTCTGTGCAGAAGTTTATCCTCACATAAAGGGAGACATGATCTATAAAGTCTAACTACAAGACCCAACAGGCAATATCATAAGCACTTAATAAATTACACTTGCCCTTACCATTATTAGCAATAGTAGCAGCAGCATTAGATTACCCAAATTTAAATGTCATTTTTTTTTTTTTTAACTTACTAGCTGTATGACATTGAGCAAGTAGCATAATTTCTTTGAGTGTCAGTTTGGGAGGACTGGAATCAAAGGAGGTTATTAGTCAAGTGTAAAGTGTTTCACAGATGCTTTATGGTTAAAAAACTGTAAAATGCCACTCCTTTGCCTTGAATTACACCTTTTAACATTTCAAGAAAATCTGTTCTGTTGGTTAGATCATAGGTAGAATGCTGGGCTGACATCATATTTAGGGTTACCAGATAAAATACAGGACACTGCATTAAATTTAAATTTCAGAAAAATGACAATTAATTTTTAGTATATCCATACTCTAATACTAAAAAAAAATCATTGTTAGTCAAAATTCAAATTTATGGGATATAAATTTATGGTATATAAAAATAGGTACTTCCAGTTCCTAAATCTTATGACCTTAATTATATTTTAATAGATGAGTTTACAAACTGAAGCACAGTTCTTTGGTTTGCTATTATTAACACCATCTTAAGAATGAAGAAAGTGACTAGATGACTTCTAATACTTATTTCAAGTCTGAGGATTATATGGCTGTGATAAGAAAAGGAAGCTGATGGAATCAAACTCACTTCAGATCCCAGTATCACCACTTCCGACCTATGTGAATTTGATTAAGTTAGTTTTTCCAAGCCAAGCTATTATTATTATGTAGAATTTTCTTCTAGGACAATTACTTTCTCAGTGCATTTGTATTATCTTTTTTTTAGTGCTCTTTTCTGAACTGGGTTATCAAAATTCTAATTTTCTTCCTATGAGCAGAATAAATTCAGCTGTCTAGCTCTTGACCTTTATGGTTAAGAGTAAGTTAGTTTTTCTAAAGGATTCTTCTTTTTCTTATTTATAGTCTTTGGGATCCTACCAGAATCTGCAGGTTCATGCATGGCACTTGGGAATTTCAAGCTGATAGAGGAAGAGATTTCAAAGTCATCCTGTCTACTTACAAGGGAGAGGGAATTTGTGGTTACTGTCTTTTCCTTCCCTCTCCCCTGGGGATGAGATGGTGACTTTGTCTGGGCCTGGCTGCTGACAGCTCCTGTTTATTGAATACCTCTGCTTTCTTCTGGGTACTGGGCTAAAAATCTCACTCACGGTACCTCATCTCACGCACAGAGCTTGTGAATAGTCACACCCTTCTCATTGTATTGGTGAGAAAATGTTCCCATGTGACTAGGCTAGGCTGAAACCCACATTCGATGTGGGTCAGGGGAGAAACGTCAGTCAGGCTACCTGAATTGAATTCCTGGTTAGTGACTAGCTTGTCAGTAGTCCCCAGTTAACCTATTGGTTTTTTCTGAGAAGCTTGTTCAAGATGGACATCTGCATAAATTCTTTTCTCCCAGAGATGTGCGGTATCATGGGGTTCGATGGAGTCTTTAGCATTCTCCTTCCTCCTTACGTTTCCTGTGGGAGCTGGCTGCCTATAAGCCACCAAGGGTTCAAATTGCTTCTGAGTTTTTCTTTGTAATAGTTTGAAAAATATACTACAAATAATACATGTTTATTGTTCAAGCTAGAATAAAAGGCTGTATGAAAAAGACCTGCCCCTCTTTCCAGAGGGATACTATTAATATTTTGATGTAATGTTTTCCAGATAGACAGAAAGATAGGTAGATAGAGACAAAATAGATGGTTGTGTGTAGTTGTTGTTTTACAGAAAAACAAGATAGCATGGAAAAAGCCATTTTGGACTCAACTTTTTCTACTCAATATTATACCTTCCTAAAATATTTGTCCAAATAGAATTTGTATTTTTTTTAGGGAGATGGTCATTATATATAATATATATATTGTGTGTATATATATTCTATAACATATTATGTATATATAACATATTATACATAACATATATATAACATACATACAGGTTTTAAAAGAGTATTATTAAAATCTGGTTTATATGCTACAGGTTCCATATTTTTAGTTTTTATAGGTATATGTCTTCCAGAAGTTGACTGTGATTGTCAATAATCCATATTCTCCCTTCATCTAACTGCAAAAATATTTGTAAGGAAAGAAAGCAAGAAAAGGTGGCATTGATAATGGCGGCTCTTATGTCCTTATGAACAGACCCCCAGCTTTTATATATATATATATATCTACCTCATTATCTGGGAAGATATTTTCTGGCATGATTTTCTGACTTAAATTTATCCTGAAATGTTTCTTGACTCTATTGAGAAGCAGACCCTGCCCTTCCTCTATGAAAGACACTAAGACTGTGTTCCTTGACAATTTCACAGAGTGAAATAAAGAATTTAGATTTCAACTTGAAAATGAAATTCCAAGAGCATTCCACCCTCTCCTCCAGCCTGACATACACTATTTTAGGTACCACCTTGCCTGAAGAGTTGTTCAGATTCTTTAATTCGTCTCATGACAGGTCACCCGACTTGAACTGATGGCGTCACTGTAATGTACTGTATATTTGAGTGCTGGCTCTGAGGACAGATTTCAGAGAGCTGTTGTGAGGTTAGCTAAGGGAGCAGAGGAAAGCATACCTTCCTGGTATAAAAGTCTTCACACCCTCTAGGTGCTCCATAAATGCTTATTGGTGGCCATGAGAGGCAAGAGTCTCCAACTTCTGCTCAATATTTTGCTGCTGGGAAGAATTGTGTTTCAGTAGGTGGCAAGATTAAACACCAGGAAACACATTTCCTGTCACAGCAAATGCACTTTAGTGAAAGTAGCAATGAACATGCCATCAAAGACTTGACTCGAGCCAAGTTTTGCTGCATACAGCCCACTAACCCTGGACAAGTTATTAGACACAGTTTCCTTATTTTGGACTCAACTTTTCTACTCAATATTATACCTTCCTAAAATATTTGTCCAAATAGAATTTGTATTTTTTTTAGGGAGATGGTCATTATATATAATATATATATTGTGTGTATATATATTCTATAACATATTATGTATATATAACATATTATACATAACATATATATAACATACATACAGGTTTTAAAAGAGTATTATTAAAATCTGGTTTATATGCTACAGGTTCCATATTTTTAGTTTTTATAGGTATATGTCTTCCAGAAGTTGACTGTGATTGTCAATAATCCATATTCTCCCTTCATCTAACTGCAAAAATATTTGTAAGGAAAGAAAGCAAGAAAAGGTGGCATTGATAATGGCGGCTCTTATGTCCTTATGAACAGACCCCAGCTTTTATATATATATATTTTCTACCTCATTATCTGGGAAGATATTTTCTGGCATGATTTTCTGACTTAAATTTATCCTGAAATGTTTCTTGACTCTATTGAGAAGCAGACCCTGCCCTTCCTCTATGAAAGACACTAAGACTGTGTTCCTTGACAATTTCACAGAGTGAAATAAAGAATTTAGATTTCAACTTGAAAATGAAATTCCAAGAGCATTCCACCCTCTCCTCCAGCCTGACATACACTATTTTAGGTACCACCTTGCCTGAAGAGTTGTTCAGATTCTTTAATTCGTCTCATGACAGGTCACCCGACTTGAACTGATGGCGTCACTGTAATGTACTGTATATTTGAGTGCTGGCTCTGAGGACAGATTTCAGAGAGCTGTTGTGAGGTTAGCTAAGGGAGCAGAGGAAAGCATACCTTCCTGGTATAAAAGTCTTCACACCCTCTAGGTGCTCCATAAATGCTTATTGGTGGCCATGAGAGGCAAGAGTCTCCAACTTCTGCTCAATATTTTGCTGCTGGGAAGAATTGTGTTTCAGTAGGTGGCAAGATTAAACACCAGGAAACACATTTCCTGTCACAGCAAATGCACTTTAGTGAAAGTAGCAATGAACATGCCATCAAAGACTTGACTCGGAGCCAAGTTTTGCTGCATACAGCCCCACTAACCCTGGACAAGTTATTAGACACAGTTTCCTTAGGTGTATAGTAGAAATAATGATCCTTGGTTTCTTTAGAGTAATCTTAAGAAACTAATACAGTGTAAATGCTTTGTACACTGTTATAGATCACTTATAATGCAGATAGAGCTAAGCATTCTTGATCAAGGCATTCAAGAAAACAGGCACTGTGCTTAGCGCCTTGTGTGCATTATCTCATCTAAGACTCAGAATCCCTAAGCAGTAGATATTGTTGTTATCCTCTTTTTAAAGACAAGACAACTCATGGTTAGAGGGCCTGAGTAACCTGCCAAGGCATAGATTTCCCCTAATGAAGGTGTTCCTTCTCCTCCTCCTGTACCTGGGAGGAGGAAAATAAATATCACTGGAGATGGAAAGTTGGCATGGAGATGGTTCTGTACAAAGAAACCTTACTAAAATAACACTTATTTTCAATCAGTTTCCACTGTATATTTATCTCCCCACAACTTTACTTCACCTAGAAGCTCAAACTCTTTTTCATTTTTTAAAATTTTATTTATTGATTGATTTTTGACTATTCTTGGGTTTTACTGCTGCCACAGGCTCTTCTCTAGTTGTAGGGAGTGGGAGCTACTCTCTAGTTAAGGTGAGCAGGCTTCTTGTTGTGGTGACTTCTCTTGTTGTGGAACTCAGGCTCTAGGGCACACAGGCTTCAGTTGTTGCAGCACATGAGCTCGTTAGTTGCAGCTCTGAGGCTCTAGAACACCAACTCCATAGTTGTGGCTCACAGGCTTAGCTGCTCCACAGCACATGGGATCTTCCTGGATCAGGGATTGAACCTGTGTGTCCTACATTGGCAGGTGAACTCTTTACCACTGAGCTACCAGGGAAGCCCACCAAACTCCTTTTCTTAAGTCTAGTCACTTCTCCCCATTTATAATCCTTTATTAAAATGGTAATAAGACCCTAGGTCTAACCACCTCCTTGGGTCTTCATGTCTTTTCTGCAAAGGCCTCTGCAAGTGTAAGAATTAAAATGGTAACATCATGCACAATTTGTATATCTTCTCCTGTTAACCTGTAGTTTGTCAGTTTAATTTCTAGCCTCAGTTGACTTGATCTAAGAGGAAAGATGAAAAGATTTTTTCCTCCCCTACAGCTGTAAGTCTAAAATAACACCTCAGATTTTGAAGATTTCATATGAAAAAAAGAATGTAAAATATCTCAACTTTTAAAATATTTATTACATATTGAAATGATAATATTTTAGATATAGTAGGTTAAGTACACATTATGATGAATTTCACTTTTTTTAATGCTAGAAAATTTAAAATTATATATGTTTTTTCAATTTTACAGCTTCCCAGGTGTCACTAGTGGTAAAGAAGCTGCCTGCCAATGCGGGACATAAGAGATGCGGGCTTGGTCCCTGGGTTGGGAAGACCCCCTGGAAGAGGAAATGGCAATCCACTCCAGTATCTTTGCCTGGAGAATTGCATGAACAGAGGACCCTGGAGGACTGTAGTCCATGGGGTCACAAAGAGTCAAACATGACTGAAGTAACTTAGCATGCACACATGTTCTCAATTTTGGCTCATGTTACGTGTCTGTTGGATAGCAATGCACCAAATGACGTGTACAATGCATTCTTGACTTCTGCTCAGACTGGGCTTCTAGGTTAGAAGATTTTCAGCTGGAAAACAGAGGCTTTTCCTTTGATTTAATTAGCAGGTGTAAATGCAAACATATCCAAGGTTCAACTACTCTGTTTCTACATTTGCATTTTCTTATAGAGGCCACCAGCTGCTGAAAAGCCAGAGGGGGATAACAAAGTCTGCTTCTTGCTGCTTTAGAGTCATGAAACTCTTATGGCAGGACATTGCCCCTTGATACTGTGTGCAAATAACAGAGCATTATAATTAGCATTTGTGTAGTTACATTGATGTAGTCTAATGGGGCCGAGGCATATCACATTATTCTGAGACTGAAGTGCATTCATGGTGAGTAATTTATTCATAGGTGAGATATAACAGTTTCTTAAAAAGTCTCAAAGAGAGTGCATTTCAGCACCAAAGCTTTGGAGGATGATTATTATTGGAGCAATTGATGTTATTTGAAGAAATAAACAGAAGCGAGACTCCAACCTGGACCCAGGTTCATGTAGCCAGAACCAGAGAGAAAGTATCTTTTGTGGCAAATCATCATAGCCTTTCTTTCCATTCTGCTATCTCTTTAGGTAACACGTTATTGACAAGGAGATTTTTATAGAAGCTAATGCCTGTTGTGTTAATATGTCTCTGGTGAATAATGTGTTGAGTGGTCTTAGCATGATTGTCCTCTGCAAAAACAAATAAAACAAACATACACAGGTACACTATTAAAAATAAAGCGAAAAATCTAAACAACAACCAATTTTTAGACTAGGTACACACATCCCAACACCAGCACTTTCCACTTGCCCAGTCACTCTTCCTGTAGTTTCTTTTCCTTCCTCACTGTCCTCTTCCTGCAGTTAGGAGGAAGAACACTGGACTCAACATTCAAATTCAGGTTCTGCAAAAGCTTTTATTTAGTAGCTTTCTGCCCTTGGAAAAAAGCCACTCTGCCTCAGAAAATGTTATCAAGTGTATAAAGGACTTGGGAAAATTTTGTTATTTGGGCCATGGGGTCAAAGAGTCAAACATGACTGAAGTAACTTAGCATGCACACATGTTCTCAATTTTGGCTCATGTTACGTGTCTGTTGGATAGCAATGCACCAAATGACGTGTACAATGCATTCTTGACTTCTGCTCAGACTGGGCTTCTAGGTTAGAAGATTTTCAGCTGGAAAACAGAGGCTTTTCCTTTGATTTAATTAGCAGGTGTAAATGCAAACATATCCAAGGTTCAACTACTCTGTTTCTACATTTGCATTTTCTTATAGAGGCCACCAGCTGCTGAAAAGCCAGAGGGGGATAACAAAGTCTGCTTCTTGCTGCTTTAGAGTCATGAAACTCTTATGGCAGGACATTGCCCCTTGATACTGTGTGCAAATAACAGAGCATTATAATTAGCATTTGTGTAGTTACATTGATGTAGTCTAATGGGGCCGAGGCATATCACATTATTCTGAGACTGAAGTGCATTCATGGTGAGTAATTTATTCATAGGTGAGATATAACAGTTTCTTAAAAAGTCTCAAAGAGAGTGCATTTCAGCACCAAAGCTTTGGAGGATGATTATTATTGGAGCAATTGATGTTATTTGAAGAAATAAACAGAAGCGAGACTCCAACCTGGACCCAGGTTCATGTAGCCAGAACCAGAGAGAAAGTATCTTTTGTGGCAAATCATCATAGCCTTTCTTTCCATTCTGCTATCTCTTTAGGTAACACGTTATTGACAAGGAGATTTTTATAGAAGCTAATGCCTGTTGTGTTAATATGTCTCTGGTGAATAATGTGTTGAGTGGTCTTAGCATGATTGTCCTCTGCAAAAACAAATAAAACAAACATACACAGGTACACTATTAAAAATAAAGCGAAAAATCTAAACAACAACCAATTTTTAGACTAGGTACACACATCCCAACACCAGCACTTTCCACTTGCCCAGTCACTCTTCCTGTAGTTTCTTTTCCTTCCTCACTGTCCTCTTCCTGCAGTTAGGAGGAAGAACACTGGACTCAACATTCAAATTCAGGTTCTGCAAAAGCTTTTATTTAGTAGCTTTCTGCCCTTGGAAAAAAGCCACTCTGCCTCAGAAAATGTTATCAAGTGTATAAAGGACTTGGGAAAATTTTGTTATTTGGGCAATGGTGATAGACATTTTTATGAGTAAAACCTCTCCATACCCAGCTTTTTGTTGTTTCTTAGACTTTCTGTTCATAACAGTAATGTGTTAAAATTTAGTGAAAACCCAGTATGTGATAGGACTGTTCTGCATCCCTTGTTTTGTTTTAAAGTTTTTCTATTGAGAAATACTACAAACTCACTGAAGAGAATACATAGAGCTTAATGGATTCTTGTTGTTGTTGTTTAGTTGCTAAGTTAAGTCCAACTCTTTGAGATCCCATGGGCTGTCACCCACTGGGCTTCTCTGTCCATGGGATTTCTCAGGCAATTGGACCCCTGTGTTGGCAGGTGGATTCCTGCATTGGCAGATGAATTCTTTACTGCTGAGCCACCAGGGAAGCCCCTAATGAATTACAATAAAGTACTTATCTGTATTACTGTACTCCAGTTTAAGAAGTATCATTGATGGCACCAGTGAACCTCCCAAATGACTGGTCTCAACAACTCCCTCCTTCTCCTAAAGGTAACCATTATTCTGATTTTTGAAAGTCATTTTCTTTTCTTTACATTTTAATAGCAGAATATATATCTGTAAACCCAATGGTTTGGACTGCTGTGGAATTTCAAATAACCAGATATGAACAGACACTGATGACTGGCTTTTTTTGAGGTTCATCTTTTTTATCATTATTAGTTTTTACAGTGTTTTGTTGTTTACTGCCATGCATTGATCTGAATCCACCATAGGTTTACATATATCCCCCCTCTTGCAAACCTTCCCCCATCTACCTCCCTATCCCACCCCTCCAGTTTGCCACAGAACCCCTGTTTGAGATCCCTTAGTCCCACAGCACAGTCCACTCCCTCACGATGACTGTCTTTTTTTTTTTTTTTTTGCATATAACATGATAATTATTTTTTATTATTTTATTATTTTTTGTTTATTTTTATTTTATTTTTTTAGATTTTTTAAATTTATTTTTTATTTTTTTGAACCTTTATTTTACTTTTAACTTTTACAGAGTTTTGTTGTTTACAGATATGCGTGTTCCCGATGACTGTCTTTTTATATCACATTTGTGACAATCATTCCTATTGGATATGACTATATAGTTCTTTCCTTTTCCTTGCTGCCCTCTGTTTTGCAAATATACAGTCATTAATTTGTTCAGTGTATTGCTGTGTCATGTGGGGTTTTTCTGTTGTGAACACTCTTGCCCAAGTACTTTGGTGTCCACAACTATGCATTTCTGATGGACGTACTTCTAGACATAGAATTGCTAAGTCATAAGTAATACATATGTTCAGTTTAAGTAGATAATGCTTAACTTTCCTACGGTGGCATCAATTTACATTCTCATCTGAAGAATTTGAGAGTTCCCCTTATTCTACATCCTTGGTGGCAGTTGGGATTGTTGGTTAAAGTTTTTTCAGTGTGTACAGTGGCTTCAGGAGTTTCATTTCCTTATGGTTTTGTGGTTTTAGTTTGCATTCCCATGACCTCTTTTAATGAACACTTTTCATATGTCTGGTAGCCATTTGGATGTCTTCCTTGGCAAAGTGGTCGTTCAACTCTCTTTCTGGCTTTTCTACTAGATTTTATCTTTTTCTTATTCATTTATAGCATTTACTTTTATATTCTGGATACCAACCTTTTATTGGTTATATGCATTGCAAATATCTTCTCTTGCTCTGTACCTTGTATTTTCCTTCTTTTAATGATGTTTTTTGATGAACAGATGTTCTTTTTTAATTTTTATGTAGTTAGATTTATCAAACTTTTATTTTATAGTAGAGATGTGTTCTCTTAAAAGTGTTCTCCTTACCCCGAGGTTATGAAAATATTCTCCCACACTGACTTCTCAAGGTTTTACTGTTTTGCCTCCCATATTTAGATATATAATCCACCAAAAAATTGTTTTCTTCAAATGAGGTATAAGTACGGGTCAAATTTTATTACTTCTATATGAATATATAATTGTGCCAGCATCATATATTATAAAAAAAGCCAGCCTTAGTCTGTTATTCATTCGTGCAACTGTCTTCAGCTGGGTTTTCCTGAAGGCAGAACCCTGAAGCAGAGTTTGTATCAAGGGGGATCTATTTGGGAATGGCAGATAGAAGAAGTACCAGACAGGGAAAATGAAACAAAGCAAGGGTATATAATCAAAGTGTCCACTGCTATAGGTCGTTTGTGTTTGATCTTTTGCAATGCACATCATCTGCCTGGGAACAAAGGGGAGAAAGATTTCTCCATTGGGTTCTCCATTGACCAAAGCTGGCTTCATGGGTGTTCATTCCCCTATGCCTCCAAATTGTGTGTATGTGAGTGCTGTGTGCCTTGGCCTTATACAAGTCCTAGGACAGGGAGAAAGAGGTATGCAGTGGGAGTCTGAAACAAGGCTACATGTGTGTATTATCAGTTAAGACCAATCTGCTGCTGGAATAACAAACTAGAGCTAAAATTGGCACTGAAGACTTTCCTGGTGGTCCAGTAGTTAATAATCTGTCTGCCGATACAGGGGAGATGGGTTCAACCCCTGGTCCAGGATGATCCATGTACCACAGAGCAACTAAGCCCATGTGCCACAACTACGGAGCCCACAGTCTAGAGTCCATGAGCTTCAACTACTGAAGCCCATGAGCCCTGGAGCCCATGATCCACAACAAAAGAAGCCACCATAATGATAAGCCTGCACATCACAGCTATAAATTACCCTCTATTAACCCCAACTAGAAAAACGCTGTGTGCGGCAACAAATACCCAGTGCAGTCATAAATTTATTGTTTTTTTAAAAATGGTACTGAAAAGACCTTGATGTCTTTCATAAGAGGCTCCTTACGCTAATCCATTGGTCTATTTTGAACAAATTTAATCAGGAGATACTGAGTTTGGGGTCTGTAGTTGCTGTCTGTGTACCAGGTCTAATACTCCTATAAGCCACACCTTGTGTTTAGGTTGGGAAGTGGTTTGCTGGATGGTTAAGGATAACCATCGTTAAGGTGGGCTCTGCCATCAACTTTAGGTATCCTTATGCACGTTACCTTAGGGGAGATGTTTCTATTCTTTTGCCCTTTTTAATCCATTTCCCTTTCCCAGAATTTTCCACTATTGCTGGTTACTAGATGCTTGTTGGTGAAGGTTGGATGAGGGGCATCCTATGTCCTGAATAAGCCTCAGGCTTTTGCAGGTGTCTTGAGTCTGTGGGCCTCGTGGCTGTGATGGTCTCAAAGCTCTTGCCCTTCTCACAGCTATAGCTCTGGGCTCATCTGTATTCCTGCCTCTCCCTGAAGCACAGAAATCTGGTTTCCTGTTCCTTTCCCTGTTTCAATGGGGTTTCTCTTGAGTACTGTGGGATGGCATTGTTTGTCACCCCTGCTCCAGTTTTGTAGGGCCGAAAGGAAGAAGGATTTGGGCAAGCTCTGTGCCCACCATTTATGGCTGCTGCTCCCCCACATTTGTATCAGAATTAACACCTTCTCAGGATTCTCACCAGTCTTTTTTGCATGTGCATAGTAAGATCTGTGGAGAAGAAACTATCAATTCAACTGGGCCATATAAACCCCTCCTGTATTTGCAGCTCCAAGGGACTCTACATATTACCAGGCCACATTTGGCCTTACCAGTTCATGGACAATTCCAGCGGAATTCCTCTTACCAGCATCAGGCTATGTCTGTCCCAGGTAAGCAAGTGCTCACATCCTGTCCTGTCCTGGGAGCACCTATCTCTCCTTAGTTTTTAGACTTCTTGTTGCCTTGAGTCTCCAGCTTTCCGATGGGTTCAAGAAAAACCATGAACTTGCAGTTTTTTTGATTTTTGTGTTGTTATAAGGAAAAAATGCTTTTCTTGCAGCACCCTGTATTCCAAGCAGAGGTTCACTGGGTTTCTTAAATTTTTGCATTGATGTCTTCTTTCATTTTTTGGAAAATCCTTAGCCATCATCTGTCTAAATATTTCTTCTGCTTTATTGTCTCTCTCTCTTGTTCTTTTTCTGGGTATCCAGTTACAGTCTCTCTGTATTTCTTTTTTATCCCCAGAGACAATACTACTCGGGATTCCTCCCAGTCCTTTTTCTTTCTGATTTGGCTATAAACATTTATATTGCCAAGGAATCTTATGTGGTATTTAGGGGAGATGTTTCTATTCTTTTGCCCTTTTTAATCCATTTCCCTTTCCCAGAATTTTCCACTATTGCTGGTTACTAGATGCTTGTTGGTGAAGGTTGGATGAGGGGCATCCTATGTCCTGAATAAGCCTCAGGCTTTTGCAGGTGTCTTGAGTCTGTGGGCCTCGTGGCTGTGATGGTCTCAAAGCTCTTGCCCTTCTCACAGCTATAGCTCTGGGCTCATCTGTATTCCTGCCTCTCCCTGAAGCACAGAAATCTGGTTTCCTGTTCCTTTCCCTGTTTCAATGGGGTTTCTCTTGAGTACTGTGGGATGGCATTGTTTGTCACCCCTGCTCCAGTTTTGTAGGGCCGAAAGGAAGAAGGATTTGGGCAAGCTCTGTGCCCACCATTTATGGCTGCTGCTCCCCCACATTTGTATCAGAATTAACACCTTCTCAGGATTCTCACCAGTCTTTTTTGCATGTGCATAGTAAGATCTGTGGAGAAGAAACTATCAATTCAACTGGGCCATATAAACCCCTCCTGTATTTGCAGCTCCAAGGGACTCTACATATTACCAGGCCACATTTGGCCTTACCAGTTCATGGACAATTCCAGCGGAATTCCTCTTACCAGCATCAGGCTATGTCTGTCCCAGGTAAGCAAGTGCTCACATCCTGTCCTGTCCTGGGAGCACCTATCTCTCCTTAGTTTTTAGACTTCTTGTTGCCTTGAGTCTCCAGCTTTCCGATGGGTTCAAGAAAAACCATGAACTTGCAGTTTTTCTGATTTTTGTGTTGTTATAAGGAAAAAATGCTTTTCTTGCAGCACCCTGTATTCCAAGCAGAGGTTCACTGGGTTTCTTAAATTTTTGCATTGATGTCTTCTTTCATTTTTTGGAAAATCCTTAGCCATCATCTGTCTAAATATTTCTTCTGCTTTATTGTCTCTCTCTCTTGTTCTTTTTCTGGGTATCCAGTTACAGTCTCTCTGTATTTCTTTTTTATCCCCAGAGACAATACTACTCGGGATTCCTCCCAGTCCTTTTTCTTTCTTTTTGGCTATAAACATTTATATTGCCAAGGAATCTTATGTGGTATTTACTGTGTGCTTTAAATTATACAGTCTCTAACTTAATATTTATGTCATTCTCCAAATTGTTAAATTTCCATTTAATGTTATGGTCTTGGAATTTGTTCATCTATATAGGTATGGTTACTTTAGACTAGAGCATTATGACATCTCTATATGATATCCCATCTAAGAAGGTACTGTAATTTATTAGTCAATTTATCAGTTTTTCTATTAGTGAATGTTATAAATTTTGCTTCAGCATATGACCCTGCATGTGATATATGGTACACATGGACAAATGTTTCTCTGTGGTACACACCTAGAGACAAAATTGTTGAGTATATTTTGCAAGTATGAGGTTTTCTAGCTACTTTTGCTTCTTGCTTAATTGCATTAGATGTCGATTATACTCATTTTAGATTTCACTGGATATCATCAAGTTGGTATTTCAGGTAATTATAATACTGAATCATCTGGTTTGTTTTCCCACATCCTTACTAACACATGGTACACTTGTTAAAATTTTTATTAATCTTATATGTGTGAAACAGTGCCATATAACCTTAATTTCCTTGAAGTGGGTGAGTTTATAATTTTTTTCTTATGATTGTTTGTTATCTTGATTTTCTCTTTATTTTTTTTTTAAGATTTTTAAATATTTGTATATTGATTAATTTATTTTGGCTATTCTGGGTTTTCACTGCTACCACAGACTCTTCTCTAGTTGCAGGGAGTGGGAGTACTCTCTAGTTGAAGTAAGCAGGCCCTTTGTTGCGGTGAATTCTCTTGTTGTGGAACACAGGCTCTAGGGTACACGGGTTTCAGTGGTTGTGGCACATAGGCTCATTAGTTGCAGCTCCGAGGCTTTTGAGCAACAGGTTCAATAGTTGTGGCTCATGCACTTAGTTGCTCCACAGCATGTGGGATCTTCCCAGATCAGGGATCAAACTCGTGTCTCCTGCATTAACAGGCAAACTCTGTATCACTGAGTTACCTGGGAAGCCCCTGATTTTCTCTTTATATCTTTTGCTACTTTAGAAATTTTCTTTTCCTTATTCATTTGTAGGCACCCATATACATTCTTCTCACTAATTCTTATTCTGTGTTGTAACTCCTCCTAGGCAGTTAATTATCTTTTAAATTAGTTTGTGGTACTTTAAAAACACATGATAACTTTCAACATAATCAAACTTAACAATTGTTTTCTTTCTTAAATTTGCTTTTTTAATCTTATTTATACAAATTCTTTCCAATTTTAGTGTCGGAAAGACTTCTTTCTGTATTTCTTCAAATAAGATCTAAAATTTGTTTTTAACATTTAGATCTTAAATTCATCAGGAATCTTTGTGCATAGCATGAAAGAAATGTTTAATTTACAGATGGAAATAGCATTTCTTAAATAATCTCACTTTTCCTTCATATTTGTGATGCTGTTTCTTAAATTTTAGCTTGCCAATGCTTTTGTCTGTTTCTAGGTTTTCTCTACTGCTTATTGATCCACTTACCTGTACGTACGTTAATGCTATCCTCCTCATTTTTTGTAGGAATTCTTTTTGATCTTAATTATAATGGTCTTTGTTTTTATAGATTGATTCAGACAGCATCTTCATATCTAAGGTGTTTAATATTTTCATCGACAAACCTGATTATTTCTCCACTTATTGAGATCTTTTTTGTTACCTTCGATAACATGTAAATATTTTCTTCATAAGGAAGTAAACTTTTATTATGCTAGTTCTTAATTTTTATCACTATTTTGAGTGGTGACAGTTTTATATTTATTAATTGACTATTGATAGTACAGAAATATTTATTAATGTTTATAGTTGATTTTTATACCTGGTAACCCTGCTGAATTCTCTTTTAAGTTCTGGTAGTTTGAATTTTTTCTTTTAATTTAATTTTCTGTGTAGACAAATCATTAGCAAGTAACAAAAATTTCTAATCCTATTACTAGTTCCTTTTCTGTATCTTATTCCATTGGTTATGACCTTCAATAACTAATCACATGAATTATAACAAAAATCTTTGCCTTGTTCCTAAATTGAGTGGGAATGGTTCTAAAGTTTCAGTATTGATTATTATATTTACTGCAGGTTTTTGAAAGGCTTTTTGTTCCTTTTATTAAAATAAGAGTTATTTTTTGTTATTCTTTGATACAATATTTTATTAGGAAAATACATAAGATATTATGTACTGTTTTTCTGCATAGGTTGAGGTGATTATTTATTTTGCCCCATCAGTCTGCCACTGTGGTGATTTTTCATTTAATTTGAAATTTATTTATTTTTAATTGAAGGATAATTACTTTACAGCATTGTGTTGGTTTCTACCACATATCAACATGAATCAGGTATACATACGTCCCCTTCCTCTTGACCCTCCCTCGGATCTCTGTCCACATTCCACCCCTCTAGGTTGTTACAAGAGTCCCATATTGAGTTCCCCATGTCACACAGTAAATTCCCATTGGTCTAGTTTGCATATGGTAATATAAGTCTCCATGTTACTCTCTCACTACGTCCACCCTCTTCTTCTTCCCCAACCCCTACCTCCATGTCCCTAAGTCTGTTCTCTATGTCTGTGTCTCCATTGCTGTCTTGCCAATGATTTCATCAGCACCGTCTTTCTAGGTTCCATATATATGTGTTAGTATATGATATTTGTTTTTCACTTTCTGACTTGCTTCACTCTGTATAATAGGCTCTAGGTTCATCCACCTCATTAGAACTGACTTGAATATTTTCTTTTTTTATGGCTGAGCAATATTCCATTGTATATATGTACTGTGGCTTCTTTATTCGTTCATCTGTCACTGGACATCTAGGTTGCTTCCATGTTCTAGCTATTTTAAATAGCGTTGCAATGAATGTTGGAATACAGGTGTCTTTTTCAATTTTGGTTACCTCAGGGTATATACCTAACAATGGGATTTCTGGGTCTTATGGCTGTTCTATTCCTAGCTTTTTGAGGAATCTCCATACTGTCTTGCATCGTGGCTGTATCAACTTATGTTCCCAGTGTGATTTTTTAAGGTAGTCTGATATTGAAATACTCTTGCATTTGTGGAGTAACGCATACTTGGTCATGATTTATTGCATTTAAAATACTGCTGGAAAAAAATACTGCTGGTTTCAATCATTGCATATTTTGTCTACATCTGTGTATATAAATTAAGTCAGTCATCAGTTCTGTTTTCTAATACTGTCCTTTATTTTAAAAAATGCCTTAGTCTCATAGCCAGTTGGATAGTTGTCTTTTTTTTTTCTAATCTTTGAAACATTTTACATAAATTTTAGCTTAAATATTCTTTGAATGTTTATTAAATTCCTTTCTGAAGATGTCTGTGACTGGAAGCTTCATGAAAAAGAAATTTTTTAAATTTCTCATGAAAGAGAAATTTTAAAAATTTCTAACTATTTGAAGTAGGAAGAGGGGATTTGCTATGTTAGCTTAGTCTGCCATTTTGAAAGAAAGTCCCATCTTTGTATTATATTTTTTTCTACCAAGGGAAAATAAAGATGCTTCTTTGTGACCCTTTAGAATTATAAATTAAAAAAATCCTGGTAGATAGAGAATTTAGGGGTGAGCTGTCTGTATTTAGGAACTTGAGTTTGACATAGGGTAACTATGCTGTTTCTCTAGCATTGTCATTTGACCCCACTGAAGTGTTGAGGACCTTTTCTGACCTGTATAATAATAAATAATCAGAGCTACCATTTAGTGTACCTATATGCTCCCCTTTGTATAACAATAATAACCTTATGATGAATTTTTGTTATCTATATTTTACATAAGAGGAAATAGATGATAGGAGAAATTAACTAACCTGGCCAAGGTTATTTGGCTGAGAAAGCTGCAGAGAAGGGTTGTGAAGTCATGCATAGCTGATTCATTACATCATGGTTGGCACTCCATAAATATTTGCTCTTTCTCTTTAATCCTTGCTTTAATACACAGTCTTAGTTGAAGACTTATTTATCAGACCAATTGTCCCTCAAGTTTAATGTGATTTTTAATGTGATTTTACTAACTCTTTCCATAATCTCTTTGGCAAAAGCAATGTTTACATTGTTTTGTTTAGACAAAAGCAGCATTAATATTCCCCACACCTTTTATAATTCTTTACTCCTTCATCTAAGTTAGCTTATGTAGTCATTGGATCTTTGGCTTGGTTTTTTTAAATACAGTCTCAGCAAATTATTTCATTGAGGAAAAGATAGGAACAACTTTGGTCTGTCATCACCATCAACAGGTCATATGCTTGAAAGGAACACTTAAGTCAAAATGGCAGAACCATCAGAAGGGCTTGTTTCACCATTCCTGATTTTCTGTAGACTTCTGCTTGAGCACATGTGAGAGGCAGCATCAGAGGGGTGATGATGAGCAGTCTTTATATCAGAATGACTTGATTTTGATCCTAGCTTTACCACTTTTTTTTTAGCTTTACCATTTTTAATAGGAGCAAAGGGAAGCTTTGCAAATTATTTAATTCCTATAAGATAGGTATCTCTGACATTTTGTCCCTTCTATTATTTATTTATTTATTTTTAATTTTGGACACTTTTTATTAGTCTTTCATTTATTTATTTTCATCCATTTTTTTTTCTTTGCCCTGTGTGGACCTCCCATCACAATGGCCTCTCTCCTTGCAGAGCACTGGCTCTGGGCACATATGCTCCAGAGCACTGGCTTGTAATTGGACACACTGGTCCAGCCACTCTGCAGCTCATGGAATCTTTCCAGGCCAGGAATCAAACTGGCGCCCCTTGCACTGCAAGGCGGACTTTTTACCCACTGGACCACCAGGGAAGCCCTCTATTTTTATTTTTGAGATACAATTCATATAATAAGATTCACCACTTTAAAGTATACAGTTCAGGTATTGTTTTAGATTTACAAGGTTCTGCAACTATCATGACTATCTAATCCAGAACATCCAAATTAATATTTCACTCTCCATTTTCACCACCCTCAGCAGAATCTTTGTACCTCTTACAGTTGCTCTCTATTTCCCTTCCCCCAGCTCTTAGGATCACTAATCTAGTAGAGTTTTAGGGAAATTAATCTGGCAAAGTTGATAAAGGAAAAGAAGGACTAGAAGAAGAAGACATTGCTGGGAATTACATGCAAATCTGATATAAAATTATAAAATTCCAATGGAAATCGTATGGATGAGAAATGGAAAAGTATGAAGAGACACAAGAAGCATTGTTTTGTTAAACAAAAGCAGCATTAATTTCCCCACACCTTTTATAATTCTTTACTCCTTCATCTAAGTTAGCTTATGTAGTCATTGGATCTTTGGCTTGGTTTTTTTAAATACAGTCTCAGCAAATTATTTCATTGAGGAAAAGATAGGAACAACTTTGGTCTGTCATCACCATCAACAGGTCATATGCTTGAAAGGAACACTTAAGTCAAAATGGCAGAACCATCAGAAGGGCTTGTTTCACCATTCCTGATTTTCTGTAGACTTCTGCTTGAGCACATGTGAGAGGCAGCATCAGAGGGGTGATGATGAGCAGTCTTTATATCAGAATGACTTGATTTTGATCCTAGCTTTACCACTTTTTTTTTAGCTTTACCATTTTTAATAGGAGCAAAGGGAAGCTTTGCAAATTATTTAATTCCTATAAGATAGGTATCTCTGACATTTTGTCCCTTCTATTATTTATTTATTTATTTTTAATTTTGGACACTTTTTATTAGTCTTTCATTTATTTATTTTCATCCATTTTTTTTTCTTTGCCCTGTGTGGACCTCCCATCACAATGGCCTCTCTCCTTGCAGAGCACTGGCTCTGGGCACATATGCTCCAGAGCACTGGCTTGTAATTGGACACACTGGTCCAGCCACTCTGCAGCTCATGGAATCTTTCCAGGCCAGGAATCAAACTGGCGCCCCTTGCACTGCAAGGCGGACTTTTTACCCACTGGACCACCAGGGAAGCCCTCTATTTTTATTTTTGAGATACAATTCATATAATAAGATTCACCACTTTAAAGTATACAGTTCAGGTATTGTTTTAGATTTACAAGGTTCTGCAACTATCATGACTATCTAATCCAGAACATCCAAATTAATATTTCACTCTCCATTTTCACCACCCTCAGCAGAATCTTTGTACCTCTTACAGTTGCTCTCTATTTCCCTTCCCCCAGCTCTTAGGATCACTAATCTAGTAGAGTTTTAGGGAAATTAATCTGGCAAAGTTGATAAAGGAAAAGAAGGACTAGAAGAAGAAGACATTGCTGGGAATTACATGCAAATCTGATATAAAATTATAAAATTCCAATGGAAATCGTATGGATGAGAAATGGAAAAGTATGAAGAGACACAAGAAGCATTTTGTAAGAATATATAAGTCATGATGAGTTACTACAAGTGTCAAAGAAACTAGGAGTTAATTCTAAAAGTTAAAGTTGGGGTTATAGTAATAAAAATAATGCTTGACATTGAATGAGCAGTTTTTTTGAATGAGTATTTTTTATTCATGAGGGGAAAGAGAAACACCATGGACAATTCATCTTCATGACTGAGCTAGAATTCAGATAGGAATTTAGTTTGAGGTGGGTATTCAAGTTGATAAAAGGATATACTAAGTGTCACAAAGGTGTTACCTCATTTAATCTCCGGATTTTTCAGATGAGAAAGCTGAAACTCAGAGAGGTTGAACAACTTTTTAAAACTACATAGCTAGTGTGATGGTTAATTTTATGAGTCAATTTGACTGAGTCAGAAGGTTCCAAGTATTTGATTAAACATTTCCAGATGTTCTTTGAGGATGTTTCTGGAAGAGATTGGCATTTAAGTTGGTAAGTGAAAAAAAAACAGATTGCACTCCTCAATATGAGTGGGCATCATCCAATTTTCTGAGGGCCTGAGTAGAATTAAAAAAAAAGGAGGAAAGGAGAATTTGCCCTAACTCTGACAATATGAGTTGGAGCTATGGTCTTCTTTTTTTCCTGGGACTAGGAATTGCACCATCAGCTGTCTTGGTTCTCAAGCTTTTGGACTCAGACTGGGACTTATTTATTGGCTTTCCAGGTTCTCAGATTCCTGGACTTACCCCAAGCTGCTACAGCCTTTGGATTCTTGGGTTTCCAGCTTACAGCAAATAAATCATGGTACCTCTTATTGTTTATAATTGCATGAGACAATTCCTCACAAGAAATCTCTTGCTGTGTCTCTCTCTTTCACTTTTTAATGACTTTAGACATAGTCTTTATTTTTCAAAATTAATTTTTTATTATTTATTTATTTTTGGCCATTTTGGGTTTTCACTGCTGCTACAGGCTCTTCTCTAGTTGCAGGGAGTGGGGGCTACTTTTTAGTTGAGGTGAGCAAGTCCCTTGCTGTGGTGATTTCTCTTGTTGTGGAACTCAGGCTCTAGGGTGCACAGGCACATGGGATCTAGGGCACATGGGAATATGCGCTCTAGGGCCAACAGTAGTTGTGGCACATGGGCTCAATAGTTGCAGCTCAAAGACTCTGGAGCACCAGCTGAATAGTTGTGGCTTATGGACTCTGTTGCTCCACAGTATGTGGTATCTTCCTGGATCAGGGACTGAACTCATGCATCCTGCATTGGCAGGTGAACTGTTTACCACTGAGCTACCAGGGAATCCCTATTTTTTAACATTAATTTTTTATTGGAGTATAGTTGATTATAGGACATGGAAGCAACCTAAATGTCCATTGATGGAGGAATGGATAAATAAGATATGACACATATATATACAAAGACATAAAAAGAACAAAATTATGCCATTTTCAATGTCATGAATGGACCTAGAGGTTGTCGTATGGACTGAAGTAAGTCAGATAGAAAAAAACAAATATTGTATGATATTGCTTACATGTGAAATAGAAAAAGAAATGGTACAGATGAACTTACTTACAAAACAGAAGTAGAGTCACAGATATAGAAAAGGAACTATGGTTACCAAGAGGGAGAGTGGTGGAGGGACAAATTAAGGGATTGGGTTCAAAATATACATACTACTACATATAAAATAGATAACTAATAAGTATCTGCTGTATAGCACATGGAACTCTCCTCAATAATCTGTAATGGACTGTATGGGAAAGGAATCTAAAAAGGAGTGGGCAATGTATATGCATAACTGATTCACTTTGTTATACACTTGAAACTAACAAAACATTGTAAATAGCTACACACCTATAATCACCCAAAATAGTGATGATAGAGTCAGAAGTACAATCCACATAGGTGATCTTGCTCCAGAGTTTGTGCTCTTAAGCTCTACACAGTAAACTACCATAAATTGTGTTGTCTTTGAAAATTTCTGAAGCTCTTTTTTTAAAAAATCTGATGTCTCAATCAACTTGGGAGATGTGTTTTCAATTTTTAGGAAACTGGAGACCAAGGCAGAGGAAAGTTAACACTTCCACCTGCAAATAAAAGATTGAACACAAAATGATATAAAAATCTCCTTACTCTTAGAGTTGAGTGCTTTTTCTTTGGAGATGATGTACAATAAAAGGGGTCAAGATTGGAAATCAGAGATGTGGTGACTTATCTCAGCTTGGTCACTCACCAGATATGTGACCGTAGTCAAACTGCCTGCCTAGTCAGGCTCTTTGTTTTCCTCTCTGTAGAATAAAAGGATGAGAGGTAATGATTTTATGACTATAAAGCAACATTATAGGGCCTTACGAGGTGGCTCAGAGGTAAAGAATCTGCCTGCTAATGCAAGAGATGGAAATTTGATCCCTGGGTCAGGGATTTCCAGAGGGAGGAAATGGTAACCCACCAAATATTCTTGCTTAGAAAATCCTATGGACAGAGTAGCTACAGTCCAAGGGATCACAGAGAGTTGGACATGCCTTAGCAACTAAACAACAACAAAGAGACATTATAGAGATAAGGGAGGCCACATACATGATTTTAAATTTTCTGGTAACCACATTAAAAAAGTAACACTCTATTAAGTATTTGTGCGATTTAACCCAGTTTGTTCAATACATGATCATTTCAACAGAGAATCAATATAAAAATCATTACATTCTTTCATTGGTTCTAAGTCTTCAAAATCTGGTGTATACTTTATACATGGAACACATTTCAATTTGAACTAACCACATTCCAACAGTAGCATGTGCTAGTGGCTGTAGTGTTAACAGTGGAGATCTATACTTCAAGTAGTAAGTAGCATAAAGATTCTTGAAGACATGTAGCTAGAAACATCTCGACCAGCAGCAGATGCTACTGAGATATTGCTGGCCCATCTGCATAGCTGTAACTTCCCCTTTTCCTCAGGCTCCAAGGCATCTGTCTGCCTCAACTAAGTAGAGTTGGGAAATTATGAATGATGGCCCTCTTCTTGCAACCCTGGCCCCTCAGCACTCGGTACTAGTAAAGCCCACACGACAAGGGCATCATCTTTCCAAACTGACAGCCCTGGGAGATGACACTTGTGGTAAATTAAGCTCTGATGACAAATGGTCACATCTACAGTAGAGGAAATTAACACTTCCACCTGCAAATAAAAGATTGAACACAAAATGATATAAAAATCTCCTTACTCTTAGAGTTGAGTGCTTTTTCTTTGGAGATGATGTACAATAAAAGGGGTCAAGATTGGAAATCAGAGATGTGGTGACTTATCTCAGCTTGGTCACTCACCAGATATGTGACCGTAGTCAAACTGCCTGCCTAGTCAGGCTCTTTGTTTTCCTCTCTGTAGAATAAAAGGATGAGAGGTAATGATTTTATGACTATAAAGCAACATTATAGGGCCTTACGAGGTGGCTCAGAGGTAAAGAATCTGCCTGCTAATGCAAGAGATGGAAATTTGATCCCTGGGTCAGGGATTTCCAGAGGGAGGAAATGGTAACCCACCAAATATTCTTGCTTAGAAAATCCTATGGACAGAGTAGCTACAGTCCAAGGGATCACAGAGAGTTGGACATGCCTTAGCAACTAAACAACAACAAAGAGACATTATAGAGATAAGGGAGGCCACATACATGATTTTAAATTTTCTGGTAACCACATTAAAAAAGTAACACTCTATTAAGTATTTGTGCGATTTAACCCAGTTTGTTCAATACATGATCATTTCAACAGAGAATCAATATAAAAATCATTACATTCTTTCATTGGTTCTAAGTCTTCAAAATCTGGTGTATACTTTATACATGGAACACATTTCAATTTGAACTAACCACATTCCAACAGTAGCATGTGCTAGTGGCTGTAGTGTTAACAGTGGAGATCTATACTTCAAGTAGTAAGTAGCATAAAGATTCTTGAAGACATGTAGCTAGAAACATCTCGACCAGCAGCAGATGCTACTGAGATATTGCTGGCCCATCTGCATAGCTGTAACTTCCCCTTTTCCTCAGGCTCCAAGGCATCTGTCTGCCTCAACTAAGTAGAGTTGGGAAATTATGAATGATGGCCCTCTTCTTGCAACCCTGGCCCCTCAGCACTCGGTACTAGTAAAGCCCACACGACAAGGGCATCATCTTTCCAAACTGACAGCCCTGGGAGATGACACTTGTGGTAAATTAAGCGGAATGCTGATGACAAATGAAGGGTGGTCACAATCTAGCAAGACCTGCTGTCAGCACAGTCTACTGTGGCCATTGACAAATGCCTTCTCTTTTAGATCTTTCCATGGCAGTAAGGTTCTGGATCATCTATTATTCTGCATGTTATGTATGAAGAGAGAAGTAAGATGAAATGGAACTCACATATTCACTGTAAAGGCAGGTTTACTAGATAGTGCTATAGTTGGGGTGGGGGGAGACATCTCCTCGTATGAGAGGCATAATTGTTAAGACATCTATACAGTGAATGAGGCTTTTTTCATACTTCAGAAGTGCAGGTCAATCCTATGGGAGTGGAAGAACAGAATTTTCCTTTTATTAGTCAGGCAGTCCAACTAAACCAGTACATTTTTTTAAATACCTAAGGGACAGGTAGATCTTGAATAATTACATAAGCCTGCTTCTGAGAACAGAGTGGTACAATTGTATGCACAATTTGTGACTCTGAACTAACACCGTAAAAATGGAAGACATTGGCATCCATAAGCAAAGCTGACTCTAATGAACACAGCAATGAAAATTCTTTTAATAGATAGCCTGGCATCCCTTTTTTCAAGAATTGTTTTTGGAAGTGCACCTATTTGCACATTTTAAAAAGTAATGTGAAATTTGATGTGGGGAGGAGTCATAATCATCAGCTGACCAAAGCAACCAGAAATGTGGTGATTCACCTCTCTTATCTGTGGTAGATGTTGCCAATCAATCCTTCTTCCCATTAGGCCCAAATGTGGTCACAGAAGTTTTTCAATAAGGAGTTTCAGGCAATATTCCAAGCAGTCAACATTAACTAGGTGAACCTACCCACTTTCCTCTTCCTTCATCTAGTCCAGCCTTCTCACCTCATACATAAGCAACACAAGACTCAGTTAAGTTGCTGTTTGCAATCTGATTTACCAGGAATTACTACTGAGAAGACTGGAATCTATATACTTCCTGGTCTTTAAGCCTGTTCTTTTACTCTTTCCTTCTACCTGTGGATGGTTTAGGCTGCAGGAATATTTTGTATATGTTCCAAAATCTATTTTTTAATGTGAGTGTTTATGTAAAGATAGATAGAACCATGTCTGTCTTTCATGGACCCAAAGACCAGATTCCAGAGTTCCATATATATGACAATTCTCTAGATTCTTCACAGCCCCTCTTATGGCCCTGAGGCTTCCATTACACTCAGGATCTTATGCTGTTATTATTACTCTGTTGTCCTGGTATTTCTCTGGTCACTGTGGATAGCCTTCAGTGTGTCATCATCTCTTTTAGGGAGTGCTTTCCAGAAACGAACATGATGCTTCCAGAGTGGACCAACAACGACAGGGTAGGACACCGACTGAACACAGGATATGGATTATGTGAAAGGTTTAGAAGATTACCCACACTTTACACCATCATCACAATCTTTTGCCATATATGTATATGACCTCTATAAATTTTTTATATTATAATTATTTAAACCATTTACATTTTTCATACATAAATTTACTTGAAAAGAAGCTTCTAAAAACATAAGCCTGCTTCTGAGAACAGAGTGGTACAATTGTATGCACAATTTGTGACTCTGAACTAACACCGTAAAAATGGAAGACATTGGCATCCATAAGCAAAGCTGACTCTAATGAACACAGCAATGAAAATTCTTTTAATAGATAGCCTGGCATCCCTTTTTTCAAGAATTGTTTTTGGAAGTGCACCTATTTGCACATTTTAAAAAGTAATGTGAAATTTGATGTGGGGAGGAGTCATAATCATCAGCTGACCAAAGCAACCAGAAATGTGGTGATTCACCTCTCTTATCTGTGGTAGATGTTGCCAATCAATCCTTCTTCCCATTAGGCCCAAATGTGGTCACAGAAGTTTTTCAATAAGGAGTTTCAGGCAATATTCCAAGCAGTCAACATTAACTAGGTGAACCTACCCACTTTCCTCTTCCTTCATCTAGTCCAGCCTTCTCACCTCATACATAAGCAACACAAGACTCAGTTAAGTTGCTGTTTGCAATCTGATTTACCAGGAATTACTACTGAGAAGACTGGAATCTATATACTTCCTGGTCTTTAAGCCTGTTCTTTTACTCTTTCCTTCTACCTGTGGATGGTTTAGGCTGCAGGAATATTTTGTATATGTTCCAAAATCTATTTTTTAATGTGAGTGTTTATGTAAAGATAGATAGAACCATGTCTGTCTTTCATGGACCCAAAGACCAGATTCCAGAGTTCCATATATATGACAATTCTCTAGATTCTTCACAGCCCCTCTTATGGCCCTGAGGCTTCCATTACACTCAGGATCTTATGCTGTTATTATTACTCTGTTGTCCTGGTATTTCTCTGGTCACTGTGGATAGCCTTCAGTGTGTCATCATCTCTTTTAGGGAGTGCTTTCCAGAAACGAACATGATGCTTCCAGAGTGGACCAACAACGACAGGGTAGGACACCGACTGAACACAGGATATGGATTATGTGAAAGGTTTAGAAGATTACCCACACTTTACACCATCATCACAATCTTTTGCCATATATGTATATGACCTCTATAAATTTTTTATATTATAATTATTTAAACCATTTACATTTTTCATACATAAATTTACTTGAAAAAGAATTTTTTATCACTGCAGATAAAAAATAGTTGACATAAATAGAAGAAAGTCATAAAATGAACACAATGAAGATGAAAGAATGTTATTCACTTTAATTAAACATTGTTTCACCTGCTGAAATCTCTTTGTTTCAAGGAGAAGTAATAGTGTTAGAGAGTTGTTAAAACCATACTAGCGTCAAATTAAGACTTTATAATAATCAGAAAATGAAAAGAAAAATGATAAAAGAACAATTATCTTCCTATGGGATTCCATGTAGTTTAAAGATGTGCCCCTACACCCCCAACGACACTGCCTGCATCGCCTCACATGATGCTACTTAGTTTCCCTCCCTGCACTGCTCCCCCCCATCGCTTTCATAGGCAGCCAGGGCTATGTGTTCTACACTCTGGAAAACGTGGATCCCCTATACTTCCGTTACTATGTTTCCCTCTTAGCTGCCTTAAGCAACATCTTTTCTAATTCTGATGTATGTCTCTCTCTAGAAGCCAGTAGCCTTGTCCTTCTGTGGTTCTTGTTTTTCCCAGCTCTGTTCCCTTTATTCCTGCACCATTAAGTAAGGATGTTTCAGGGCAAGTCCTGTGAGATACTCTCTGTTGTTCCTCTGGGTCACAAATGTTTTCTGCTTGGTGGTTGCTTCGCTCTCTTCTTTCCAAAGTGATCTCTAAAAAATTGGGAGGAACCTCATTCAAAGAATCAGTCTTCTACAAGGGCCTCTTCGCTACTGCTGCTGCAGAGACCATTGTCTTTATGGAGTCCGGGAAAGCAGCACCCTGAGGCTTCCATTACACTCAGGATCTTATGCTGTTATTATTACTCTGTTGTCCTGGTATTTCTCTGGTCACTGTGGATAGCCTTCAGTGTGTCATCATCTCTTTTAGAGTGCTTTCCAGAAACGAACATGATGCTTCCAGAGTGGACCAACAACGACAGGGTAGGACACCGACTGAACACAGGATATGGATTATGTGAAAGGTTTAGAAGATTACCCACACTTTACACCATCATCACAATCTTTTGCCATATATGTATATGACCTCTATAAATTTTTTATATTATAATTATTTAAACCATTTACATTTTTCATACATAAATTTACTTGAAAAAGAATTTTTTATCACTGCAGATAAAAAATAGTTGACATAAATAGAAGAAAGTCATAAAATGAACACAATGAAGATGAAAGAATGTTATTCACTTTAATTAAACATTGTTTCACCTGCTGAAATCTCTTTGTTTCAAGGAGAAGTAATAGTGTTAGAGAGTTGTTAAAACCATACTAGCGTCAAATTAAGACTTTATAATAATCAGAAAATGAAAAGAAAAATGATAAAAGAACAATTATCTTCCTATGGGATTCCATGTAGTTTAAAGATGTGCCCCTACACCCCCAACGACACTGCCTGCATCGCCTCACATGATGCTACTTAGTTTCCCTCCCTGCACTGCTCCCCCCCATCGCTTTCATAGGCAGCCAGGGCTATGTGTTCTACACTCTGGAAAACGTGGATCCCCTATACTTCCGTTACTATGTTTCCCTCTTAGCTGCCTTAAGCAACATCTTTTCTAATTCTGATGTATGTCTCTCTCTAGAAGCCAGTAGCCTTGTCCTTCTGTGGTTCTTGTTTTTCCCAGCTCTGTTCCCTTTATTCCTGCACCATTAAGTAAGGATGTTTCAGGGCAAGTCCTGTGAGATACTCTCTGTTGTTCCTCTGGGTCACAAATGTTTTCTGCTTGGTGGTTGCTTCGCTCTCTTCTTTCCAAAGTGATCTCTAAAAAATTGGGAGGAACCTCATTCAAAGAATCAGTCTTCTACAAGGGCCTCTTCGCTACTGCTGCTGCAGAGACCATTGTCTTTATGGAGTCACACAAGAGAGGAAGAAATGCCAGCCAGACTAGTTCCCTTTTCCTTACAGTCCTGTGTTTGTCATCAGAAGCCCCACCATTTGAGATTGGGTTAAGATGTGGACTCTGAAGTCAGGTGCTGTGGGTTTGAACTATGGCATTACTGTTATACTTTTCAGCAATGTAACTTTGAGAAAGTTAATGAACATCTCAGCACCTCAGTTTACTTATCGTTGAAATAACAAAGTACCCATCTCATAAGGTTACCAGGAGAATTAAATGCGGCAATTACCATAAGGTACTGAGACAACAGTGCCCAAATGTGTCGTACTCACTCAATGAGGGGCAGCAATGATGATGACTATCAAGATGGAGTTCCTCGAAGACATATTTCTTGTTTGCAAATTTTATTATTTTGGTCAGAGGTGAGGGAGGAAAGATAAAGAAATAGTACATTTCGACCACCTCAGAAGGACCTCATAGACCACTGGATTTGCTCTGCCATGGCCCACACTCTGTCTGTGGAGTGTGTTTTCTCTGAATCTGAATAAATCCGTTTCTAACCTAAAAAAAAAAAAAAAAAAGAAGGACCTCATAATTCCTTCCTAATAATAATAATCTTCCTTCCACAAAGGTAGCCACTATCCTGATTTTTATGGTAGACCCTAACATTTTATATTTTTATCATCTATTTAGGCATCTCTAAAAATTATAGGCTAGTTTTTCTGTTTCACACTTTATTTTAATGGAATAATTTCTGTCTTATGTTGGTCACCTTTATAACTTTGCATCATCTATGATGTACATGTAGTATGTTTATCTTCACGCAGTTTTATTTGGATGCATCACCATATTTTTTTATTTATCCTACATTGGTTATTATATTTTAATTTTCTCGTGACCATTAAGTAAGGATGTTTCAGGGCAAGTCCTGTGAGATACTCTCTGTTTTTCCCTCTGGGTCACAAATGTTTTCTGCTTGGTGGTTGCTTCGCTCTCTTCTTTCCAAAGTGATCTCTAAAAAATTGGGAGGAACCTCATTCAAAGAATCAGTCTTCTACAAGGGCCTCTTCGCTACTGCTGCTGCAGAGACCATTGTCTTTATGGAGTCACACAAGAGAGGAAGAAATGCCAGCCAGACTAGTTCCCTTTTCCTTACAGTCCTGTGTTTGTCATCAGAAGCCCCACCATTTGAGATTGGGTTAAGATGTGGACTCTGAAGTCAGGTGCTGTGGGTTTGAACTATGGCATTACTGTTATACTTTTCAGCAATGTAACTTTGAGAAAGTTAATGAACATCTCAGCACCTCAGTTTACTTATCGTTGAAATAACAAAGTACCCATCTCATAAGGTTACCAGGAGAATTAAATGCGGCAATTACCATAAGGTACTGAGACAACAGTGCCCAAATGTGTCGTACTCACTCAATGAGGGGCAGCAATGATGATGACTATCAAGATGGAGTTCCTCGAAGACATATTTCTTGTTTGCAAATTTTATTATTTTGGTCAGAGGTGAGGGAGGAAAGATAAAGAAATAGTACATTTCGACCACCTCAGAAGGACCTCATAGACCACTGGATTTGCTCTGCCATGGCCCACACTCTGTCTGTGGAGTGTGTTTTCTCTGAATCTGAATAAATCCGTTTCTAACCTAAAAAAAAAAAAAAAAAAAAAGAAGGACCTCATAATTCCTTCCTAATAATAATAATCTTCCTTCCACAAAGGTAGCCACTATCCTGATTTTTATGGTAGACCCTAACATTTTATATTTTTATCATCTATTTAGGCATCTCTAAAAATTATAGGCTAGTTTTTCTGTTTCACACTTTATTTTAATGGAATAATTTCTGTCTTATGTTGGTCACCTTTATAACTTTGCATCATCTATGATGTACATGTAGTATGTTTATCTTCACGCAGTTTTATTTGGATGCATCACCATATATTTATTTATCCTACTGTTGATAAACGGTTGAGTTGTTTCTGGACATTGGTTATTATATGTAATGCTGCTGTGTTTATCCTTCCATGTTCTCTTGCACATGTGCAAGATTTTTTTTAAAAAAAACATTTATTTATTGATTTATTTTGGGGTGGGGTGGGGTGGGGAGGGAGGGGGAGCAGGTGGGCCGCTTCTATTGGTCTTTCATTTGTCTATTCTTCACCCACCTTTGTTCTTTGGCCCGTGTGGGCCTCCCATCGCAGTGGCCTCTGTTGTCACAGAGCACTGGCTCCGGCTCGGTAATTGGACACATCAGTCCAGCCGCTCTGCGGCACGTGGGATCTTCCCAGGCCAGGGATCGAACCGGCATCCCTTGCACTGCAAGGTGGTGTCCTTACCCACTGGACCACCAGGGAAGCCCCATGTGCAAGATTTGAGGTAAGTAATTCACAAGGCAGAAAATTCAAGATAAATATATGCTTATCTTTCATCACACAGGAGATCTTTTCCAAAGTGGTTTTGTCTGATTTATTAATTTCTTTATTTTGAGTTCTGTTTAACGTATCCCTCATGGCAGCAAAAGATATCCTCTTCTATTATCTTCTAGAAGCTTTAATGTTGGGGCTTTGCTATTTAAATTATATATTTTTAAACATTTATTTATTTTGGGGGGATGGAGTGGGGAGGGAGGGAAGCGGGCGGGCCACTTTTATTGGTCTTTCATTTCTCTATTTTGATCCATCTTTGTTCTTTGGCCGGTGTGGGCCTCCCATCACGGTGGCCTCTGTTGTCGCAGAGCACCGGCTCTGGGCGCATGCGCTCCAGAGCTCCAGTTTGGTATTTGGACACATCGGTCCAGTGGCTCCACAGCACATGGGATCTTCCCAGGCCAAGGATCAAACCGGCGCCCCCTGCACTGCAAGGTGGTGTCCTTACCCACTGGACCACCAGGGAAGCCCCCTAAATTACATTAAAAATTTTTTTTTTGATGTGAGATAGGTTTAAACTTCATTTCTTCCAACAAAGATTCTTGTTGGCCTAGTGTTATTTATTAAAAACTAGATAGTGAAAAGTTTGATGATAAATCACATATGTACTTTTTAAGTATGGGTCTATTTTTGTTTTTGTTTTTTCATCTCTCTTTATCTCTCTCTGTGTTTTAACTACTGAAGTTTTATAATGTCTTAATTTCTAGTTCAGCAAATTCTCTACCTGATCTTTCAGAGTTCTCATCTATTCTTTGTCATTTGCATTTCCATATGAATGTTCATATAAGCTTATCAAATTATGACCATGCATAATACACATGTATAAGTTGGGATTTTGATTGGAATCACTTTGAACTTAGATTTCAGTTGGAAAATTAACCTTGTCAAATTATGAGACACCTAATCCAAAACAGGGTACATCTCCCAATTTGTTTTCCTTAAGTTCTCCTGATAACACTTTGGAGCAAAGCTTCTTAAACTTTAGCATGCCTCAGAATCATTTAGATGGCTTGTTAAAATTCCAATTGCTGGGTGCCGATCTCAGAGTCCAAGTACATCTGGGGTGCAGTCTGAGTATTTGCATTTCTAAGAAGTTCTTCAGATGATGCTTATGGTGTTGGTCCCAAAACCATATTCTGAGAATCACTGATGTATGATTTCAAACGTATTGGTCTTGAAGTGAAGTGTCAGTCTCTCAGCTGTAGCCAACTTTCTGTGATCCCATGAACTGTAACCCACCAGGCTCCTCCATCTGTGAAATTCTCCAGGCAAGTATACTGGAATGGGTTGCCATTTCCTTTTCCAGGGGATCTTCCAAAGGAAATAGAACCTAGGTCTTCTGCATTACAGGCAGACTCTTTAAAGACTGAGCCACCAGGGAAGCCCATCTATTGGTCTTAGATACAATTATCAGAATAATTACAGTGTGCATTAGTCGCTCAGTTGTGTCCAACTCTTTGCGACCCTGTGGACTGTAGCCTCCAGGCACCTCTGTCCATGGTATTCTCCAGGCAAGAATACTGGAGTGGGTAGTTGCCATTCTCTTCTCCAGGGTATTCTCCCAATCCAGTGATCGAAACTGCATCTTCTACATTGCAGGCAGATTCTTCATTTCTTCCAACAAAGATTCTTGTTGGCCTAGTGTTATTTATTAAAAACTAGATAGTGAAAAGTTTGATGATAAATCACATATGTACTTTTTAAGTATGGGTCTATTTTTGTTTTTGTTTTTTCATCTCTCTTTATCTCTCTCTGTGTTTTAACTACTGAAGTTTTATAATGTCTTAATTTCTAGTTCAGCAAATTCTCTACCTGATCTTTCAGAGTTCTCATCTATTCTTTGTCATTTGCATTTCCATATGAATGTTCATATAAGCTTATCAAATTATGACCATGCATAATACACATGTATAAGTTGGGATTTTGATTGGAATCACTTTGAACTTAGATTTCAGTTGGAAAATTAACCTTGTCAAATTATGAGACACCTAATCCAAAAACAGGGTACATCTCCCAATTTGTTTTCCTTAAGTTCTCCTGATAACACTTTGGAGCAAAGCTTCTTAAACTTTAGCATGCCTCAGAATCATTTAGATGGCTTGTTAAAATTCCAATTGCTGGGTGCCGATCTCAGAGTCCAAGTACATCTGGGGTGCAGTCTGAGTATTTGCATTTCTAAGAAGTTCTTCAGATGATGCTTATGGTGTTGGTCCCAAAACCATATTCTGAGAATCACTGATGTATGATTTCAAACGTATTGGTCTTGAAGTGAAGTGTCAGTCTCTCAGCTGTAGCCAACTTTCTGTGATCCCATGAACTGTAACCCACCAGGCTCCTCCATCTGTGAAATTCTCCAGGCAAGTATACTGGAATGGGTTGCCATTTCCTTTTCCAGGGGATCTTCCAAAGGAAATAGAACCTAGGTCTTCTGCATTACAGGCAGACTCTTTAAAGACTGAGCCACCAGGGAAGCCCATCTATTGGTCTTAGATACAATTATCAGAATAATTACAGTGTGCATTAGTCGCTCAGTTGTGTCCAACTCTTTGCGACCCTGTGGACTGTAGCCTCCAGGCACCTCTGTCCATGGTATTCTCCAGGCAAGAATACTGGAGTGGGTAGTTGCCATTCTCTTCTCCAGGGTATTCTCCCAATCCAGTGATCGAAACTGCATCTTCTACATTGCAGGCAGATTCTTTATTGTCTGAGTCATCAGAAACACCCTGATGTTGCCAGTGATTTATGATTTCAAGAATATTGGTCTTGGATATACTTTTTTAGAATAATTACAATGTATTAGAAATTCTTAAAGGTATTATGATTGTATTTAAGTTTTCTTTTCTGTCTGTTGTTGGTGTTTCTAATATTGAGTTTCTGTCTGTAAACTTGTTATACTCACTTGTTAATTCTAACAATTTACCCATTGATTGTTTTGGATTTTCAATGGGAACAATATTCAGGGGACTGTCAAAAGTACTACATGACCTCTAATGTCTACTCCAGTTTGTAAATATCCTATCGTCAAAGTTATCACTAAATGTCTGACAACTTTGCATTTCCTTCTCCAGGGCCTTCATCCAATCGTTTTTCACAGCCTTACCTTTAAAGAGATACTTTCATATTTTGTCTGTATTTTCTGACCGTGTCTTCAGCAGGAGAGTTTGTCTGAATTCTGTTGCCACCAATACCAGAATCATCCCTTTTACCATAAGTGGAAACCATGGTCTCTCTTTTTTTTTTTAAACATTATTTATTTATTTTATTTTTTGGGCGGGGGTAGGGAGGGAGGGGGGTGGGCGGGCCACTCCTATCAGTCTTTCATTTGTCTAGTTTCATCCATCTTTGTTCTTTGGCCCGTGTGGGCCTCCCATCGCAGTGGCCTCTGTTGTCGCAGAGCACCGGCTCTGGGCGCATGCGCTCCAGAGCTCCGGCTCAGTAATTGGACACATCGGTCCAGCCTCTCCGTGGCACGTGGGATCTTCCCAGGCTAGGGATCGAACCAGCGCCCCTTGCACTGCAAGGTGGTGTCCTTACCCACTGGACCACCAGGGAAGCCCACCATAGTCTCTTAATGTTTTTTTATGGAGTAATTTTGTATTTCTTTCTTGGGTACTATTCTATAAAACTCCTCACATATTGATGGTGCTTGGAACATTTCCCGTACTCTATTTAAAATACCCCTTGGAAGACTTCAGTGGGCAGGGTATAAAAGGAAATTAGCAATGGAGGTGAGATGAATTTGACTGTAGTATTGAGAATATTAATGTTAGAAATAACTGTACCAATACACATTTAAAATGATTATTTCTTCCTCTATCCAATGTTTTGTCTTTATTAGTCATTGGACATGGGTCATGAGCAAGGCACATAAATTGAGTCTCAATCATCATATCTACAACATACAAGAGGGAAGAGGATTAATTAATTTGGCAATTTCTACCTCTTAGTTGTACATGCCACAGAATAGGATCAAAACCTTGTTGGATTCCCTTTACATGGTGGTACTCTACTAAATATTTGTTGAATTAAAAAATGAATATCTTAATCTCCAAGTGAATTTTTCTAGTTTATTATTCTATTTAAGGATTGACAGGTCTTAGCTTCAGGGCTATTGTTTACAATTGTTCTCTCATAATAACAGTGGGAATTGTAACACATTCAGTGTGTAAAGGTACACACTGGGAAGTGATACAAATGGAAGGAATTTCTTATTATTTTTTTAAGGATCTGAGGTCACGTTGTATACTAGTGCTTCTGTAGCTTGATTTTGAATGTCCTGACTAGAAACATGATATGAGATTCATTTTGCCTAAACTTAAATATCAGTTATAATACTGAGCATTCAATAGACTGAAATAAATGCTTGGTAATAAAAATCCTTTTAATAAAAAGGTGAAGATGGTATTGTAAGAATCAGGTGAAGTTCTGAGTGGTTCATGTCACACACATACATAAACTCACTCAGACATGCAGTACAAGAAAAATCATTGATCGGCTTTAGGTCTCATCTGCAACATTAGTTATAAGCCTGTTACAAATCGCAGAAGGGAAATGTCCATCCAGGCATTCATTTGTTCAGTAATCATCCAGGACTACATATTCACAAGATTATTTGGGTGAAATTAGCCTAGAAGAGTGCCTAGGAAGTGATGCTGTGAGTAAAGGTTTGGTCCCAGATTTGCTAGTATTAATTCTGGAATTTTCACTTAAAATATTTCTGGCTACAGTGATTCTAGGGGCCACCAAGCATAAAGAGACAACCACAGTAGATAGCACCCTTGGTCCCTTGGAAGACTTCAGTGGGCAGGGTATAAAAGGAAATTAGCAATGGAGGTGAGATGAATTTGACTGTAGTATTGAGAATATTAATGTTAGAAATAACTGTACCAATACACATTTAAAATGATTATTTCTTCCTCTATCCAATGTTTTGTCTTTATTAGTCATTGGACATGGGTCATGAGCAAGGCACATAAATTGAGTCTCAATCATCATATCTACAACATACAAGAGGGAAGAGGATTAATTAATTTGGCAATTTCTACCTCTTAGTTGTACATGCCACAGAATAGGATCAAAACCTTGTTGGATTCCCTTTACATGGTGGTACTCTACTAAATATTTGTTGAATTAAAAAATGAATATCTTAATCTCCAAGTGAATTTTTCTAGTTTATTATTCTATTTAAGGATTGACAGGTCTTAGCTTCAGGGCTATTGTTTACAATTGTTCTCTCATAATAACAGTGGGAATTGTAACACATTCAGTGTGTAAAGGTACACACTGGGAAGTGATACAAATGGAAGGAATTTCTTATTATTTTTTTAAGGATCTGAGGTCACGTTGTATACTAGTGCTTCTGTAGCTTGATTTTGAATGTCCTGACTAGAAACATGATATGAGATTCATTTTGCCTAAACTTAAATATCAGTTATAATACTGAGCATTCAATAGACTGAAATAAATGCTTGGTAATAAAAATCCTTTTAATAAAAAGGTGAAGATGGTATTGTAAGAATCAGGTGAAGTTCTGAGTGGTTCATGTCACACACATACATAAACTCACTCAGACATGCAGTACAAGAAAAATCATTGATCGGCTTTAGGTCTCATCTGCAACATTAGTTATAAGCCTGTTACAAATCGCAGAAGGGAAATGTCCATCCAGGCATTCATTTGTTCAGTAATCATCCAGGACTACATATTCACAAGATTATTTGGGTGAAATTAGCCTAGAAGAGTGCCTAGGAAGTGATGCTGTGAGTAAAGGTTTGGTCCCAGATTTGCTAGTATTAATTCTGGAATTTTCACTTAAAATATTTCTGGCTACAGTGATTCTAGGGGCCACCAAGCATAAAGAGACAACCACAGTAGATAGCACCCTTGGTCCCTTGATTCTAATGAAGGCGTGGATGAGCTCACATCTACTCCCTTGTCTCAGAATGAGACATTTCATTTCATTTCCCCCTAGAAAGAGAGGACAGGGCTGACCTAGCTCTTAGGTTGTCATTAGAAAAACTGAATGGTAAAGTTATTTTTCCATTCAAGTTCAAGAGACACAGGCCAAGTTTAATTCTTAGCCAAGCAAGGGTCACGGTTTTGTTGGAGAGACAGACTCAGACATAGCAAATAAAAGTCACAGACTGGAGGTAGAAAATGTCAGGAGATATGGGAATAGGGAAACCGAACTCCAGGTAAGCAGGACTAGAAAATATCTTCAAAGAGACTGACAACTGCATCATCAGTATGACCTGGTATGTTCTCAAATTGGGGGAAATAGGTTGAGTTTGATGAATTTCTGGTTTGTTATTGTCACACAACAGTACAATTGTACTTACTCATAAATGAAATCTGAATTCTTGCACCATTCTCCCTCTTTTTCCTACTAACAAAATCTTCACTTATCTGCTTGGGTATTTGGCTTGGAGTATGATCCTGTTTCATTATTCAAGAAAGCAGAGGAAAGAACACCATAAAATTAATTTTCACAATGAGATACATGCTTACCAAGTACTGTTAAGTCACAAACATTGACACATAGCTCAAAAAGGAACATAGTTGTATAGAGAGAGATTTTTCAGACTTTTGTCTTAGGTTGTCTATACATGGATCATGATAAAACTTTCTATAACTCTCAGGACTGCATTGTTTTCTCCTTTCTAGAAAAGCCTATTTGTGCACTGCCATGTGGAAACTAGTATAGAGAAGACATAAATAAACAACCACATGAATATAGGAAACAGAACATAATTCTTTCTGAAACATTTAGAGAATGCTTCCCAGGGCATTTGAGTTGGGTCTTGACGGATGAATTGCATTTTCTCAGGTTGGAAGGAAAGAAGGTCATCTTTTAAAGGGAAGCAGCATAATACTTTCTGTGGTTTGTCTTTCCATGTCCTAAATCCTATTGTCTTTTGAAGTCATTAGCCATTCCTTATAGTCCTGCTTGGGGGCTCAAGAAATGCTAGTTTGTCCTCCGCACAATTGGTTTTATATAGAGAGGCACACCTTGCCTCAACGGTTACTGTCCTTTGGACTGTCTGCTGGAAAAGCAGGGCCATCTGTTCTGACAGACGTTACCCAGATAACATCAGTGATGCCAAGGGCTCTTTCATTCTCCTCTGACCTACTTAGTCTTCCACCAGCCAACACTGTCTCCTCTTTATTCCTGCATTGTGCTGAACACTTACGATTTTCTTCCTTCATCCCTATCTATCTGCTCAGCAACGTTTGCTTCACTTTTAGGACAACACTTGACCATGAAGCTGATTATTGTGTTTTCAAATCCATATGCAATCATCTGCTTATTAGGGTTAAATGAATTCAACTTATACTATAAAACCTTGATTAATGGCAACATATGGGTAATGCTTCTGATTAATTGAATTTTCAGGTTAACTGAGGGTTAAATGGGAGACTTAATAAAATTGTCAACTACTTATCTTTATCTCCTTTATGGTACTTACCATGTTTTGCCTTGCCTGGGCATTTTTAAAGTTCATGTGTTATCTTCCCTAATCATCTGTGAACTCTCAGAGGGTTGAATCTTGGCCTTAGACTAGTCTGTAATTCATGTGGCCCAACAGATAGTATGTTTAAGACAATGACAGCAATTTCACCATCATGTAATTCTGCCATGGTTAATCGCAAGGACTCTGTAGCCAGACTGCCTCAGGCAAGATACTGTGTCTGTCATTTACCAACTCTGTGTGCTTTGACACATTGTTTCACTTCTTTGTTTCCTCATCAGTGCAATGGGGGCAAAATTGGTAATAGCCTTACAAAACTGTTATGAGAAATAAATGATTTAGTATTTAGAAAGTTCTTTAAAAAATAAGAAAACACTTCACTAAGTGCTCTGTGTTCATGTTCTCATCTGATGTCAAAGTAAGATGCTGTCATTACCCCATTTTGCATACGAGAAAGCTGGAAGGCAGAGAAGTTAAATAGCTTACTCAAGATCACACAGCTAGCAAGCAGCAGAGGTAAGTTTGAGTGAAGGAGATTTAACTTGACAATATATACTCCTAACATAACGTTCTTTTAATCATATTTTTGTATATTTGTGCTAATCATATGTTGAAACTGCTCAACTATGGGAAAGTTTTATTCTAACACATCCAGCCAGGTCAGCAGGGGGAACTGCCTATCACAGTGAGTAGGGAAACTGGGAGGACAAAGATTTCACCGTGACCATGACCTGTGTTTCCAAGACTGTCACCTAGTAGAAAGAACACAGTGAGTCACCCATCTGCCTTACAAGGGAATCATGTCACTTGCACGGAGATTTTATTGGCTATAGCAAGTCATGTGGCCACCCATAATTTCAAAGGAAGTGGGAAAGTGCAGCCCTACGATAAACCAGGAAACAGAGAGCTGGAAATACTAGTGAATAGCAATCACTATGATACCCAATGACTCTCAGATTACCTAGAAAAACCTGGGCACTGGGATACAGGTTTAAATGGGTAGACATACAAACTTGACAAAGCTAACTTCTTACTCTGGAGCAGGGTTCCTCAACCCTGGCAGTATTTACACATTGAGCCAGATGATTCCTTGTAGTGTACTGTTGCTGGTGGTGGTGGTGGTGGTGGTGGTGGTGGTGGTGTGTGTGTGTGTGTATGTGTGTGTTGGGGGGAGGATATCTTATACTTTATAGGATGTTTAGCTACATCCCTGACATTCTCCAGCTATGATAATTAAATGTCTCCAGTCAGTGCCCAGTGACCCCTGGGAGGCAAAAGTCACCCCCAGTAGAGGACTTCTTCTCTAAAATAACCTCATGTGTGTACTTCTGGCTGTTAAGTCACAGGGAAATTCAGGTTGTGCTATGACCCCACTGTAAGGAGCATGTGGAAGGCTTTGTGGATTAAAAAACAGCTTCAGAGGCTTGGAATCTTGCACGAAATCATGGGTTTCAAGCTGGCATAAGAAACTACATCCTCTGAATCTCTGTCAAGTACTTATTGCTATACCGCATTTCCTAACCTCTTTTCTTAGGTTTTCTACAGTGATTTTACACTTTGCACAGTTCTTCAATGAATCCACCTCAAAATGTCAGCCACTGTAATTTTCAGCCTATTTATTTTTCTTGGTCCTCTGTGGAAGTAGAGAACAGTGTGTCACACAGCTAGCAAGCAGCAGAGGTAAGTTTGAGTGAAGGAGATTTAACTTGACAATATATACTCCTAACATAACGTTCTTTTAATCATATTTTTGTATATTTGTGCTAATCATATGTTGAAACTGCTCAACTATGGGAAAGTTTTATTCTAACACATCCAGCCAGGTCAGCAGGGGGAACTGCCTATCACAGTGAGTAGGGAAACTGGGAGGACAAAGATTTCACCGTGACCATGACCTGTGTTTCCAAGACTGTCACCTAGTAGAAAGAACACAGTGAGTCACCCATCTGCCTTACAAGGGAATCATGTCACTTGCACGGAGATTTTATTGGCTATAGCAAGTCATGTGGCCACCCATAATTTCAAAGGAAGTGGGAAAGTGCAGCCCTCACGATAAACCAGGAAACAGAGAGCTGGAAATACTAGTGAATAGCAATCACTATGATACCCAATGACTCTCAGATTACCTAGAAAAACCTGGGCACTGGGATACAGGTTTAAATGGGTAGACATACAAACTTGACAAAGCTAACTTCTTACTCTGGAGCAGGGTTCCTCAACCCTGGCAGTATTTACACATTGAGCCAGATGATTCCTTGTAGTGTACTGTTGCTGGTGGTGGTGGTGGTGGTGGTGGTGGTGGTGTGTGTGTGTGTGTGTGTGTATGTGTGTGTTGGGGGGAGGATATCTTATACTTTATAGGATGTTTAGCTACATCCCTGACATTCTCCAGCTATGATAATTAAATGTCTCCAGTCAGTGCCCAGTGACCCCTGGGAGGCAAAAGTCACCCCCAGTAGAGGACTTCTTCTCTAAAATAACCTCATGTGTGTACTTCTGGCTGTTAAGTCACAGGGAAATTCAGGTTGTGCTATGACCCCACTGTAAGGAGCATGTGGAAGGCTTTGTGGATTAAAAAACAGCTTCAGAGGCTTGGAATCTTGCACGAAATCATGGGTTTCAAGCTGGCATAAGAAACTACATCCTCTGAATCTCTGTCAAGTACTTATTGCTATACCGCATTTCCTAACCTCTTTTCTTAGGTTTTCTACAGTGATTTTACACTTTGCACAGTTCTTCAATGAATCCACCTCAAAATGTCAGCCACTGTAATTTTCAGCCTATTTATTTTTCTTGGTCCTCTGTGGAAGTAGAGAACAGCTGGTCATCATATCCCGTGTAATAACTTTTCATATATTTGAAGACTGTTATTAAACCATCCCCAAGCTTCTCTTTGCTGGGTAATTGTTATGCTCAAACATGTGCTAGGAATTGTACAAAGCCTAAGAGAAGACAGAGTCTCCAAACTAATGTTTGTGTATTAAAATTGAAGAAAAACAAATTTTGACTGAAAATATCAACTGAAAAATAAGGCTAAAATCTGAAACTCAGAGGTTTAGTTTTTCCTTATTTTTTTCTTGTTTATTACAATTATGGCAGTTGACCTGAACATTTTAATTTATTACAATGGAAATTAATGTCCTAATTAAGATTTTATAGTACTTTTAATCTTAATGATATTTTAATGGAAATCCAATGATGGACAAAATAACAGCATCTCTGCTTGTTGCATCTCAGGACACAACCAAGCATAATCCAATTAACTGCACTGGCACTGATGAGAGGCCATAGTGTGAAACAGGACCTTCCCTCAATAATATATAACTTGGACAGTCAGTGATAAAAACTACCATTTATTCCATGCTTTCCATCTGCCAGACCAGATGCTAAGAGAGTTACAGGAATTATCTCATTTAATCTCATTAACTCTTAGAGGTACTTGCCATTATTATCCTCATTTTAAAGAATTAGCAAGTACAGATCAGAAAGGTTAAGTAACTTGCCCAACATCACAGAGCTGGTGAGTGATAGAATTAGAGTCTGAAATTAAGAAGTCTGACACCAGAGCTTGTAGTCTTAACTGTAATAATGCATGGCCTCTATGCAAGCAGGGGCCATATCTTATTAGTTTTTGCATGTCCAGGGTGTAGCTTCTAGAGTCAGTTCTCAGAAATATTTATTGAAATGAATAAGCAAATGGTGAATGACAGAGAAGAAATGTGGAATGACAATGTCTTGCACGAAATCATGGGTTTCAAGCTGGCATAAGAAACTACATCCTCTGAATCTCTGTCAAGTACTTATTGCTATACCGCATTTCCTAACCTCTTTTCTTAGGTTTTCTACAGTGATTTTACACTTTGCACAGTTCTTCAATGAATCCACCTCAAAATGTCAGCCACTGTAATTTTCAGCCTATTTATTTTTCTTGGTCCTCTGTGGAAGTAGAGAACAGCTGGTCATCATATCCCGTGTAATAACTTTTCATATATTTGAAGACTGTTATTAAACCATCCCCAAGCTTCTCTTTGCTGGGTAATTGTTATGCTCAAACATGTGCTAGGAATTGTACAAAGCCTAAGAGAAGACAGAGTCTCCAAACTAATGTTTGTGTATTAAAATTGAAGAAAAACAAATTTTGACTGAAAATATCAACTGAAAAATAAGGCTAAAATCTGAAACTCAGAGGTTTAGTTTTTCCTTATTTTTTTCTTGTTTATTACAATTATGGCAGTTGACCTGAACATTTTAATTTATTACAATGGAAATTAATGTCCTAATTAAGATTTTATAGTACTTTTAATCTTAATGATATTTTAATGGAAATCCAATGATGGACAAAATAACAGCATCTCTGCTTGTTGCATCTCAGGACACAACCAAGCATAATCCAATTAACTGCACTGGCACTGATGAGAGGCCATAGTGTGAAACAGGACCTTCCCTCAATAATATATAACTTGGACAGTCAGTGATAAAAACTACCATTTATTCCATGCTTTCCATCTGCCAGACCAGATGCTAAGAGAGTTACAGGAATTATCTCATTTAATCTCATTAACTCTTAGAGGTACTTGCCATTATTATCCTCATTTTAAAGAATTAGCAAGTACAGATCAGAAAGGTTAAGTAACTTGCCCAACATCACAGAGCTGGTGAGTGATAGAATTAGAGTCTGAAATTAAGAAGTCTGACACCAGAGCTTGTAGTCTTAACTGTAATAATGCATGGCCTCTATGCAAGCAGGGGCCATATCTTATTAGTTTTTGCATGTCCAGGGTGTAGCTTCTAGAGTCAGTTCTCAGAAATATTTATTGAAATGAATAAGCAAATGGTGAATGACAGAGAAGAAATGTGGAATGACAATGTGAGCTGCGGTTCAGAACATTAGGTGCTGAGGCATCATATCTCACTTCACCCCAACTCACCTCAGGGTGAGTTGGATACCTTCTTTAGGATTCCATGCCAACTTGTATATGCCTGTATCTATGCAATGACCTCACTGTATTAAAAATTTATGTGTCTATTTCTCCTGCTAGAGCAGCGATTTTCTACTGAGGGCAAATTTGTTCCCCAAGGGAATTTGGCAGTGTCCCTGGACATTTCTGGTTTTCAGAAATGCTGCTACTCCATGTAGTGAGTAGAGGCTGGTATAGGTCTAAACATCCTGCAATGCACAGGAGAGCTCTCTGCCATGGTTGTTCTCTCCCAAATGTCAGTAGTGCCAAGGCTGAGTAGTCCTGTCCTAAGCAGAGAGCTTCTTTGTGAAAATATCCTTGTGTTTGGGATCACCTGTGTGTCCTGAGTGCCAGGCAAATCCCTGACATATCACAGGGGCTCAGTATACATGGATCAGAGGGGTAGAGGGTGAAAGAATGCATGAGCACATGATGGAAGGAACAAAGCAGGATGGATTCCATTTTTGGAGAATGCAGTTAGTTCCACAGGCAGTTCGCATAAGGGAAGAGCAGTAGGATATTATTTGGATGCATTAATTTGTGTCCTCTCTTATTTTTTCTTATCTTAGGCACTTCTTTCATTTATAAAGCAGCTAGAATATTCTGTCTCTCCTACTCTCAAAGAAGGAAGTGGGACAGCAGAACTAGAAAATAAAAGAATAAAATTTCTGACTTTGGAATTTCCAAAGCCAAAATTCAATTACAAGATTAAAAAAAAAAAAAGAAAGAAAACATAGAGAAATACGGTCAGTCATGCTGTCAGTTTCCTTTTGTCTGAGACTAGATCACAATGTCACCTGACTAGAGGGTGGGAGAGAAGCAACAAAGACATGGTTTAAGATGGATCCCTGGGGTGAGAGATTATGTTCCCCTCCCCTGGGTTTTGGGCTGGAGATAGAGAGAGCATCCCCTAAGTGATCTGAGGAATCTGAAAGCAAGGATGTACTTCCCTCCCTCCCCACCCATCTCTGCATAAACTCCAGGGAGAGTAAGAGCTTAACATTCCCTTGTGCTGGGAGTGATGTAGGAACAATGGAGGAGAAATAGCTTCATGGGGCTTCTAAAATGGAACCAGAAATCTCTCCTGATCTCAGAGTGCCACAGATGTGGTTTGAAACAAGGGGAAGCCACAATCAACAGAGATAGATCTGCAGAAGATTGCTATGAAGTTATCTATGAGAGTGCCAACACAGATAGTTGACCGTGGCCCTTTGCAGTTTCTTTCCAACTATATCATGGTCCCATGGAGCCCTGGAGAAAAGGATGTTTCAGGCATCCTGAATTGTATAAGTTCAGCTTCCACCACAATGAAGGAAGGCTTGGAAGAAACATTAAATTCAATTTAAGAAGAAATGGATTCTTACTTGGAAAATTCCATGGATAGAGAAGCCTGGCAGGCTGTAGTCCATGGGACCACAAAGAGTTAGCCACAACTAAGTGATTGAATACACACACACAAGAAGAAATGGAATTACCATTCCTTGCCTCTGATTTTGTGGTCTACCATTTGTACTTGCTACAGATGCTTGCTTTTCAGATAATGATAGCAACCCAGCAAAAATCCTGCAGCTAATAGTCCTTGTAAATCTAAATGAGATACTGATTAAGAGTAAGGCATGACTCTAAATTCAATTTCAAGAATAAATAACAGCTAGAATATTCTGTCTCTCCTACTCTCAAAGAAGGAAGTGGGACAGCAGAACTAGAAAATAAAAGAATAAAATTTCTGACTTTGGAATTTCCAAAGCCAAAATTCAATTACAAGATTAAAAAAAAAAAAAGAAAGAAAACATAGAGAAATACGGTCAGTCATGCTGTCAGTTTCCTTTTGTCTGAGACTAGATCACAATGTCACCTGACTAGAGGGTGGGAGAGAAGCAACAAAGACATGGTTTAAGATGGATCCCTGGGGTGAGAGATTATGTTCCCCTCCCCTGGGTTTTGGGCTGGAGATAGAGAGAGCATCCCCTAAGTGATCTGAGGAATCTGAAAGCAAGGATGTACTTCCCTCCCTCCCCACCCATCTCTGCATAAACTCCAGGGAGAGTAAGAGCTTAACATTCCCTTGTGCTGGGAGTGATGTAGGAACAATGGAGGAGAAACAGCTTCATGGGGCTTCTAAAATGGAACCAGAAATCTCTCCTGATCTCAGAGTGCCACAGATGTGGTTTGAAACAAGGGGAAGCCACAATCAACAGAGATAGATCTGCAGAAGATTGCTATGAAGTTATCTATGAGAGTGCCAACACAGATAGTTGACCGTGGCCCTTTGCAGTTTCTTTCCAACTATATCATGGTCCCATGGAGCCCTGGAGAAAAGGATGTTTCAGGCATCCTGAATTGTATAAGTTCAGCTTCCACCACAATGAAGGAAGGCTTGGAAGAAACATTAAATTCAATTTAAGAAGAAATGGATTCTTACTTGGAAAATTCCATGGATAGAGAAGCCTGGCAGGCTGTAGTCCATGGGACCACAAAGAGTTAGCCACAACTAAGTGATTGAATACACACACACAAGAAGAAATGGAATTACCATTCCTTGCCTCTGATTTTGTGGTCTACCATTTGTACTTGCTACAGATGCTTGCTTTTCAGATAATGATAGCAACCCAGCAAAAATCCTGCAGCTAATAGTCCTTGTAAATCTAAATGAGATACTGATTAAGAGTAAGGCATGACTCTAATATTGAACAAATAGTATACAAAAGAAATTATCAACTCAGAACTTCATTCCATGAAGCAAGGCAGAACTGTAATGCAAAAAGCAGAGTCTGTGAAGTGAATGAAGCCATAGAGTTGCCAAACTCAGGGACAAGGTCAAGCTGAGTTCGCGATGGCTGAGACCAGAGACAGTGCTCTAAGCATGGGATGGGCATCGCTCAAAAACCTTCCTTTGAGGATCATCCTTGGCAGTAATGAATGACATGAGCAGAACAAATGGGGTCACAAGGCTCCAGTCCTTGGGAAGAAGGAGTGCCACTCTAAGAATATGTGTCTAAATGAGTCAGTCTTTGGCAACTGAATCTTAAAAAAGAAGAGGAAAATGTGAATTACTAGATAAAAATAGTGTCCACAATACTCAAACTGGATTTCAAAGATCTTGATGGTTTGAAGAGTCTCATGCTCTACCAACTAACCAGGCATTATCTCAAAGATCTTGATGGTTTTAATCTAAGACCTTTATCCTTCAAATATTAATTTTTCTGTCAAGCATTATTTTTTAACTATTCATTGATCTGACACTTTCATGGGAAGATTCTCCATTTAGACAAAAAAAAACAAAAACAAACAACATGATGGGAAAGGGATTTCTGGAGTCCCTTTGGGGCTCTCCCAATTAAACCAGGATCTTTTACATGGGCTTTAAAAAAAATTGTGTCAGATTGAAAAGTACTCTTCTTGTTCACCCTCTTCCCAGGGTTTATAGGAATCTCCCTTATCATTGGTATGTTCTTTAAGGACCCATGGGAGTTGATTCATGTCAGTTTCTCTGGGCTCATCTCCTAATACTCTTCATCTCTCATCCCATTGTGCATCACACTGGGCTTCATGAGCTCTTTGCCTACTCTAGTGTGGAACCACCTGATGCTTCAGAAAGTGAAATTGCTTGAACTACAGGTCTTTGTGGATGTCATTGGGACAAGAATCTTGATGTGGTCTACCATTTGTACTTGCTACAGATGCTTGCTTTTCAGATAATGATAGCAACCAAGCAAAAATCCTGCAGCTAATAGTCCTTGTAAATCTAAATGAGATACTGATTAAGAGTAAGGCATGACTCTAATATTGAACAAATAGTATACAAAAGAAATTATCAACTCAGAACTTCATTCCATGAAGCAAGGCAGAACTGTAATGCAAAAAGCAGAGTCTGTGAAGTGAATGAAGCCATAGAGTTGCCAAACTCAGGGACAAGGTCAAGCTGAGTTCGCGATGGCTGAGACCAGAGACAGTGCTCTAAGCATGGGATGGGCATCGCTCAAAAACCTTCCTTTGAGGATCATCCTTGGCAGTAATGAATGACATGAGCAGAACAAATGGGGTCACAAGGCTCCAGTCCTTGGGAAGAAGGAGTGCCACTCTAAGAATATGTGTCTAAATGAGTCAGTCTTTGGCAACTGAATCTTAAAAAAGAAGAGGAAAATGTGAATTACTAGATAAAAATAGTGTCCACAATACTCAAACTGGATTTCAAAGATCTTGATGGTTTGAAGAGTCTCATGCTCTACCAACTAACCAGGCATTATCTCAAAGATCTTGATGGTTTTAATCTAAGACCTTTATCCTTCAAATATTAATTTTTCTGTCAAGCATTATTTTTTAACTATTCATTGATCTGACACTTTCATGGGAAGATTCTCCATTTAGACAAAAAAAAACAAAAACAAAAACAAACAACATGATGGGAAAGGGATTTCTGGAGTCCCTTTGGGGCTCTCCCAATTAAACCAGGATCTTTTACATGGGCTTTAAAAAAAATTGTGTCAGATTGAAAAGTACTCTTCTTGTTCACCCTCTTCCCAGGGTTTATAGGAATCTCCCTTATCATTGGTATGTTCTTTAAGGACCCATGGGAGTTGATTCATGTCAGTTTCTCTGGGCTCATCTCCTAATACTCTTCATCTCTCATCCCATTGTGCATCACACTGGGCTTCATGAGCTCTTTGCCTACTCTAGTGTGGAACCACCTGATGCTTCAGAAAGTGAAATTGCTTGAACTACAGGTCTTTGTGGATGTCATTGGGACAAGAATCTTGATGTGGGATTACCCTGGGTTAGGGTGGGTCCTGAATCCATTGATGGTCTTTATAAGAAACAGAAAAAAGAGAAGACACAGAAACACAGAGAGGGGAAGGGCATGTAAAAATGGAGGCTAAGGTTGGGATGATGAATTTAGAAGTCAAAGAATGCCAAGAGTTGCCAACAGAAATTTGGAGGAAGCCATGTGATGAATTCTCACTCAGAACCTCCAGGTAGAACCAGTCCTGCCGACACTTTTATTGCAGACTTCTGGTCTCCAGTGATGAATTTCTATTGTTTTAATGCACCAAATGTATAATAATTTGTCACAGTTGTCCTAGGAGTTAACACAAGTATGCAAAGTTCTGTGATTGCTATGTATTCCTCCTTCTCAGACCTCATGCCACAAACTCTATAAATGACCAGATAATATTTGAGGCTTTGTGAGTCATGTAGTCTTTGTCACAGCTACTCACATCTGCTTCTAGATTGTGAAAATAACCATAGATTGTATGTAAACTATTCAGGATGGTTGTGTTACAGGAAAACTTTACTTATAAAAGTAGATAGTGATGGGTTTGCCTATGGTCCACAGTTTACTGACCACTGCTTTGGTTATTCTTCAGTGCTCAGCTCAAACATCATTTTCTCAGGAACCTCACTCTTCCTTCCATTTTTAGGTCTTCATATCACTTATCCTATTTATGATGATCTTTTCCAGTTTTGTTGTGATATAATTGATCTATACTGCTGTGCACGTTTGTATACAGCATGATGATTCGATATATGTATATACTGCAAAAGATTGCCACAGTAAGGTTAGTTACATCTCTATAATCTCACATAATTACCTTTTTTTGTATGTGTGATGGGGAGAAAATTTAAGATATATTCTTATATCAACAGTCAAGTATATAATTATGTGAGTTATAATTACCATGCTGTGTATTATATCCCCGGAACTAACTGGAAGTTTCTGTGCACTCTCACCAGAATCTTTCCACTCTTCTTAGACCTCCACCCCTGGCAACCACCATTCTACTATTTCTATGAATTTAGCTTTTCTAAAAATCCCATATATAAGCATGATCATACTTATTTGCCTTTCTTTATCTGACATTCCATTTAGCATACTGCCCTCTAAATCTATCCTTGTCTTTGCAAATGTCAGCATTTTCTCATTCTTTTGGGTTGAATAATATTCCATTGTATGCAATCTCTTCTTTATTGATTTGTCTGCTGATGGACACATATTGTTTATTGGCTATTGTGAAAAATATTACAATGAACATCAGGGTGTAAATAACACTTTGTCATCCTGATTGTTTCCTTCAGATTTATACTCAAAAAGATTTCTGGATCATATGATAGTTTTCTTTTTAGTTTTTTTAGGAGCCTCCACACTCTTTTCCATAGGGGCTACACCAGTTTACATACCCACAGTGTACAAGGGTTCCCATATTGTTACATCCTCACTTAACACAATAATTTGTCACAGTTGTCCTAGGAGTTAACACAAGTATGCAAAGTTCTGTGATTGCTATGTATTCCTCCTTCTCAGACCTCATGCCACAAACTCTATAAATGACCAGATAATATTTGAGGCTTTGTGAGTCATGTAGTCTTTGTCACAGCTACTCACATCTGCTTCTAGATTGTGAAAATAACCATAGATTGTATGTAAACTATTCAGGATGGTTGTGTTACAGGAAAACTTTACTTATAAAAGTAGATAGTGATGGGTTTGCCTATGGTCCACAGTTTACTGACCACTGCTTTGGTTATTCTTCAGTGCTCAGCTCAAACATCATTTTCTCAGGAACCTCACTCTTCCTTCCATTTTTAGGTCTTCATATCACTTATCCTATTTATGATGATCTTTTCCAGTTTTGTTGTGATATAATTGATCTATACTGCTGTGCACGTTTGTATACAGCATGATGATTCGATATATGTATATACTGCAAAAGATTGCCACAGTAAGGTTAGTTACATCTCTATAATCTCACATAATTACCTTTTTTTGTATGTGTGATGGGGAGAAAATTTAAGATATATTCTTATATCAACAGTCAAGTATATAATTATGTGAGTTATAATTACCATGCTGTGTATTATATCCCCGGAACTAACTGGAAGTTTCTGTGCACTCTCACCAGAATCTTTCCACTCTTCTTAGACCTCCACCCCTGGCAACCACCATTCTACTATTTCTATGAATTTAGCTTTTCTAAAAATCCCATATATAAGCATGATCATACTTATTTGCCTTTCTTTATCTGACATTCCATTTAGCATACTGCCCTCTAAATCTATCCTTGTCTTTGCAAATGTCAGCATTTTCTCATTCTTTTGGGTTGAATAATATTCCATTGTATGCAATCTCTTCTTTATTGATTTGTCTGCTGATGGACACATATTGTTTATTGGCTATTGTGAAAAATATTACAATGAACATCAGGGTGTAAATAACACTTTGTCATCCTGATTGTTTCCTTCAGATTTATACTCAAAAAGATTTCTGGATCATATGATAGTTTTCTTTTTAGTTTTTTTAGGAGCCTCCACACTCTTTTCCATAGGGGCTACACCAGTTTACATACCCACAGTGTACAAGGGTTCCCATATTGTTACATCCTCACTTAACACTTGCTATCTTTTACCTTAAAAAAAAATAAAACTAGTTTAATTTGTTTTTTCTTTTTACTCTTAGACCACCTTCTTCCATTTCTCCACTTCCAAAACTCCCCAGATTGGCAACCACCAATTTGTCCTCTGTATCTCTGGGCCTCTTTCTATTTGTCTGTTTAATATTCTTTATATAAGTGAAATCATATGGCATTTGTCTTTCTTCATAAGACTTATTTCACTTAGCATAATGCCCTCAAGGCCCATCCATGTCACAAATGAAAGGATTTCATTCTTTTTTATAGTTGAATATTATTTCACTATATACATATATAACAATTTCTTTGTCTATTCATACTTGGACTGTATATCTCTTGTCTTTTTGATTATAGCTATTTTAGTAGGTATGAGGTATGATTTTGATTTCCCTGATGATTAGTGATATTGAACACATTTCCAAGTACCTGTTGTCCATTTTTTATGTTTACTTTGGAAAATGTCTATTTAGATCCTTTCTACATTTGTTTAAATCAGAATAGATAAAAGGTGGAAAGTAACCTAACCGTCCATCAATAGATGAATAAACAAAGTGTGATACAAACTTGCAATGGAACATTATTTAGCTTTTTAAAAAGAATTAAATTCTGACATATATTACAACATTGAGGGATTTTTGAAAACATTATGCTGATTGAAATAAACCCCAAAAAGAAAAATAGCATATGAAGTACCTAGAAAAAGACAAATTCATAGAAAGTATCCTGGTGATTGGGATTGGTGGCAGGGGAAAATAGACTGTTATTGTTTAATGGGTGTAGATTTTCTGTTTGGGGTGATGGAAAGCTCTGGAAGTGGATATTGGTGATAGTTCCATACCACTGGGAGAATACAGTTCAGTACCACTGAATTATACAGCTTAAAAATGGTATATATAATTTAAAAATATGCAGCATGAATTAATCAAATGAGATACAGTAAGAGACTAGGCCAGGACAGAACAGAAAAGAATGGATCATTGGATGGTGTTGCTGGCAAGGACATCCAGATCAGTAGGGTCAATACCCAGCCTCCCATCTTTTAGAGGTAGGAACAGAGCCAGTGTGGTTCTGTGGAAAGTTGCCGGAATTTCAGAAGACCTGAGTCTTCTGAAGATATCAGCTGGACCACTCATTCCCTCTAGGTCCTCAGATACATCCTCACCCTGCATCTCCGAAATTTGTGAATCCACAAGCTCTGATTATTCTTTTGTTCTGGCATTTGGCTTCAATCTGGGTTTTCTTTGGGGTCATCTGGGCAAGTAGGCCATTGGCTTTTTGTGAAAGGACTTTTCTCATTTTTGGCCAGATGTCTTGGTTTGTTCCTTCTGCCTGATTCCCAAGCTCATTCTGATTTCCCATGCAGAATTTTGTGTAAAGATGTCTTCGTTGGGAAACACCTGCTGGCTCACTTTGCTTTACAATGTGTTTCATTCCTTTTATGTGTGGGTTACCCAGCTGCAGTGGGAGAAACCAGGAGGTCTGGCATTTTCTTCAGATTCTAACTCAACTTAAAATCTTATATCTGCTGATTGACTTCTACTTTTGTTAAGAAAAATGAAGATAACAACCTCTGTTTTTCTCTTTTTTTCTTCCTTGCTAATTTATTGGGGTTTTTTGAGGATAAAAAGTATTAGATAAAATTGAATCAATTGGGTAAAATTGAATCAACGTTAGTGGATCCACAGCAGAAAAAGAAAAAACAGTGTTTGGTGCAGTTTGGTATTTCTCTAGAAGTATGTGCATTGGGAGATGAGGACTCTTTGTACACACAAACAGGGTAGATGAGTCAAAAGTGTTCTGCATTCAGCATCAGGAGGATGGAAGTAATTCCTGGCTCTGCTGCCATTTTTGCCTTATGATGCTGGGCAATCATGTATGCTACCCATGGTGACTTATTTCCTCATGTGTAAAGTGAGAGGCATTTAATGAGATCATCTTGTTTTCTTTTAGATCCAATGGCTTATGATTTTTCTAGTCATAGCCCTGTTCTTGCATATATCAGGAAATCAAGAAATGTTTATTGAGTTGATTGAGTCAATTGCTATTTATTATTTATCACTGACTCATCATATCATTTAGGTTTCTAGAAATACGTTTGATACTTTTTCATTATTCTTAGGAGAAATGTGTCAGTGATCATTTACATTTAGTGGTTTAAAGATGACTGGTGAGGCGGGCCAAGATGGCGGAGGAATGAGGGGAAGATTTCACCAGCTCCCCAACAGAATCACCAGAACTAATCAAGAAATGAAACACCACCAACAAACCAACCGCTAGACGACAGAAGAACCCCTTAGGTCTGCAAGAGTAGAAGAGTGAACAGCCAGAACTTTCCCAGAGCTACTCTTCGGAGAACCCTCTATCCTAACCCCCATGCCTAACCGATGGAGAGCATGCTAGGAAGTGCCCTAAAAGCCTGAGCAGAGCGAAAATTTCAAAAATCCAGCCGGATCGCCGGCAGAAATTAAGACACTGCGAAGATAAGATACTGGAGTGGGGACGTGTGTAAGGCAATTAGGAACTTCCCCGGGGAGTGCTGCTTAGAGACCTGGATAGAGCCGAATAGGGAGCGCCCACCCTGAAAATCGCGCCACTTGGCCAGGCGAAAATTGCGACTTTCCACCTGGCACCGGGTAAGTTCAAACACTCCTAGCTGGGGGCTTGCTGAACGGAGAGGGGAAGTTGCCCACGGATTGCTGACCAGGGACTGGGCTCGAGCCAGATGGGAAAGCTCGTGCCTGCCTTTGAGACTTGGACGCGTAACTGGCAGTGTGCGCAGGCCAGTGACGGATGAGCCCGTGCATAGCCATAGCTACACCCGCAGCGGAGGAAGCCGGGAGAAGGACAGGTATTGGAGGCTACCAGCTGGTGCGCAATAGAGCCGGGGCACCCCTCTCCAACACAGGACTGCACCCGCCGCGGCCCCGCGCCCGACGGACTGGAATCAGCCCGCCAAACCGGCCAGCACCTGAGCTCACAGCAAAGCTTTAGTCTTGCTAAAAAGAAAAACAGACACCATAGCAACCGGTGCTGTAAGGGAAAGGCTACATCATCAAGACAACACCACTGAGAACAGATTGGCTTCCACCTGACAGATGAGGGGATGAAAACCAGGGACAGTATTTAACTTGTTTTGTTTGCTTATTTGTTGTGGACGGTTTTGTTTATTTGATTGACTGGTCAGGGTTGGTATTTTTGTTTTTTGTTTTTGTTTTTGTCTCTCCTTATTAAGTTTTCCTTCCCCTTTTAATTTTCAATTTCTTTTTTTTTTTGATTTTTAATTTTTAATTTTTTTTTAAATTTTAATTCTTGGAAACTTCTAATTTTCTTTCCTCTTTGCCACTGCTTCCTCCCTCTATGTTCTAAATGTAAAACTTTCTCCTATATACCACTATCCTCTGGATAAATATTTCCTATCGTCCTGTCTCCACTATTCTATTCCAACTGCACTAAACAATACAACACACTAGTCTTGGCTACCTAACCCTATAAAATCCTTCCAAGATGAATCTATTCCTTCTCATTACCCATACACTCTCCTCCTCCTTACCCCCAACACATGTCTTAGCTAAAAATTGCTTTCAATGAAATAGTCCAAGCCAGGACCTTGCCCCGGATCTATTTTTCCAGGCACTATTTTAATTAATTCAGAGCTTAACGTGCAACTATCATCTCTGATTGCGTTGTTTGCCAGAAACATTTCCTATGCTTTATCTCTGTAAGACTGGTTAGATGTGGTTATTGCTGTGTATGTATGTATATCTTATGACTATGTTAGAAAACATCTGCATGTTTTTATGACTGTCACCCATCAGAGATACACCTCTTGTTCCTCAGATGCTAGTAATTGAACTAATATCACGGAACACCATAGCAAACCAGACATAGAGTCTACACCCCCTGACCAATCATCAAACCAAGGATCCTCGGAGTGGAAGCCCTGATTCCAAGACCCCACACTACCAAAGAACATACAACACTAGATATTATTCATCTGTAAACAAGACCTAACACCACCCAAGACACAAACCACTGAACCCTTCTACAAGGACAGAAACCCAAAGGAAGGGAGAATTCAACCAAGAAGCCTGGTGGGGGAAAAAGAACTCCACACACACAGACACACACAAAGAAACAAAAATTAACCTAATAATGAAACGACAGAGAAACACTGCACAAATGAAGGACCAAGCTAGAGAAACACCGCTTCAAATGACAGAGGAGGAGATAGACAACTTATCTGAAAGAGAATTCAGAAAAGCTATGCTAATGAGGATGCAAAACACTGAAAACAGAGTATTAGAGGAAATTAGTGCACTGAGAAGAGACATGCAAGAAATGAAAAATAAGCAAATGGAGACCACCAACTTAATTGCTGAACTCAAAAATACTATAGAAGGTCTCAACAGTTGAGTATTGGAGGCAGAAGAATGAATAAGTGAGCTGGAAGACAGAATGGTGGAAATAAGTGCTGAAGAACAGAACAAAGCAGAAAGAACTAAAAGAACTGAGGATAGCCTTAGAGACCTATGGGACAATGTCAAATGCACCAACATTAGAATTATAGGAGTTCCAGAGGAAGAAGAGGGGAAGAAAGGTTATGAAAAAATTCTTGAAGAGGTGATAGTTGAAAACTTCCCCCAGCATGGGAAAGGAAATAGTCAACCAAGTCCAAGGAGCGCAAAGAGTTCCATACAGGATAAACCCCAGAAGAAGCACACCAAGGCACATTCTAATCAAACTAACGCAGACTAAATATAAAGACAGATTACTAAAAGCAGCTAGGAGCAACCAACAAATAACATATTAAGGAAACCCCATATGTCTAACTGCGAATCTTTCAGCAGAAACCCTGCAGGCCAGAAGAGAAAGGCAAGACACATTTAAAAAGCTAAAAGAGAATAACCTCCAACCAAGAATTCTCTATCCAGCAAGAATCTCATTCAGAATTGATGGTGAAGTCAAAAGCTTCACAGACAAGCAAAAACTGGAAGAATTCTGTACCATAAAACGAGCCCTACAACAAGTGTAAAGGGCCTGATATAGCCAATTATACATGAGTAGGAGAAGTCCCTACAAATCAAAAAAAAAAAATGCTAAGACACAAACCACTGAACCCTTCTACAAGGACAGAAACCCAAAGGAAGGGAGAATTCAACCAAGAAGCCTGGTGGGGAAAAGAACTCCACACACACAGACACACACAAAGAAACAAAAATTAACCTAATAATGAAACGACAGAGAAACACTGCACAAATGAAGGACCAAGCTAGAGAAACACCGCTTCAAATGACAGAGGAGGAGATAGACAACTTATCTGAAAGAGAATTCAGAAAAGCTATGCTAATGAGGATGCAAAACACTGAAAACAGAGTATTAGAGGAAATTAGTGCACTGAGAAGAGACATGCAAGAAATGAAAAATAAGCAAATGGAGACCACCAACTTAATTGCTGAACTCAAAAATACTATAGAAGGTCTCAACAGTTGAGTATTGGAGGCAGAAGAATGAATAAGTGAGCTGGAAGACAGAATGGTGGAAATAAGTGCTGAAGAACAGAACAAAGCAGAAAGAACTAAAAGAACTGAGGATAGCCTTAGAGACCTATGGGACAATGTCAAATGCACCAACATTAGAATTATAGGAGTTCCAGAGGAAGAAGAGGGGAAGAAAGGTTATGAAAAAATTCTTGAAGAGGTGATAGTTGAAAACTTCCCCCAGCATGGGAAAGGAAATAGTCAACCAAGTCCAAGGAGCGCAAAGAGTTCCATACAGGATAAACCCCAGAAGAAGCACACCAAGGCACATTCTAATCAAACTAACGCAGACTAAATATAAAGACAGATTACTAAAAGCAGCTAGGAGCAACCAACAAATAACATATTAAGGAAACCCCATATGTCTAACTGCGAATCTTTCAGCAGAAACCCTGCAGGCCAGAAGAGAAAGGCAAGACACATTTAAAAAGCTAAAAGAGAATAACCTCCAACCAAGAATTCTCTATCCAGCAAGAATCTCATTCAGAATTGATGGTGAAGTCAAAAGCTTCACAGACAAGCAAAAACTGGAAGAATTCTGTACCATAAAACGAGCCCTACAACAAGTGTAAAGGGCCTGATATAGCCAATTATACATGAGTAGGAGAAGTCCTACAAATCAAACCCCAAACTTCGAAGAAGATGACAATAGGAACATTTGTATCAATAATTACTTTGAATGTAAATGGATTAAATGCTCCAACCAAACGACACAGGTTGGCTGAATGGATCCAGAAACATGACCCATATATATGGTGTTTACAGGAGACCCACTTGAGACCTAGAGACACTCATAGACTGAAAGTGAAAGACTGATGAATAGATCATCAAAACAGAAAATGAATAAAGAAACACAAGCCTTAAATGCCACACTAGAAAAAATGGACCTCATCGATATCTTTAGGACTTTCCATCCAAAAGCAGAAGAATACACTTTCTTCTCAAGTGCTCACGGAACATTCTCCAGGATAGACCACATCTTGGGCCACAAATCAAACCTCAGTCAATTCAAGAAAACTGAAATTATATCAACCATCTTCTCAGAGCACAATGCAGTGAGACTAGAGATCAACTACAGGAAGAAAACCGCTACAAACACAAACACATGGAGATTAAACAACACATACCTAAAAAACCAACTGATCACTGAGGAAATCAAAGGAGAAATTTAAAAATTCCTAGAAGAAAATGACAATGAATACACAACAGTGCAAAACCCATGGGATACTGCAAAAGCAGTTCTAAGAGGGAAGTTCATAGCAATTCAATCCTACCTCAAGAAACTAGGAAAATATGAAGCAGATGATGTAACCCTCCGCTTAAAACAATTGGAGAAAGAAGAACAAAAACAACCTAAAGCCAGCAGAAGAAGATAAATCATAAAGATCAGAGCAGAAATAAATGAGAAAGAAATGAAAGAAGCTATAGTAAAGATAAATAAAACATAAAGCTGGTTCTTCACAAAGGTGAACAAAATTGACAAGCCACTGGCCAGACTGATCAAGAAAAAAAGAGAGAAGAACCAGATCAAAAAATTCAAAAATGAAAAAGCAGAGATTACAACAGAGAATGCAGAAATCCAAAGGATTCTAAGAGACTATTATGAACAACTCTATGGCAACAAATGGAACAACCTGGAAGAAATGGACAGTTTCTTGGGGAAGATTCATCTCCCAAGACTGAGCCAGGAAGAAACAGAAACTTTGAACAACCCAATCACAAGCTCAGAAATCGAATATTTGATTAAAAACATACCCAAAAATAAAAACCTAGGGCCAGATGGCTTCACAGGCGAATTCTACCAAACATTTAAAGAAGAGCTAATGCCTGTCCTTCTAAAACTCTTTCAAAAAATAGCACAGGAAGGAAAACTTCCAAACACATTCTATGAGGCCACCATCACCCTGATACCCAAACCAGGCAAAGACAACACAAAAAAGGAAAATTACAGACCAATTTCTCTGATGAACTTAGATGCCAAGATCCTCAACAAAATCCTAGCAAACAGAATTCAACGACACATCAAAAAACTCATACATTACGATCAAGTCGGAGTCATCCCAGGCATGCAAGGATTCTTCAATATCTGCAAATCAATCAATGTGATACACCATATCAACAAATTGAGAGACAGAAATCACATGATCATCTCAATAGATGCAGAAAAAGCCCTTGACAAAGTACAGCATCCGTTTCTGATAAAAACTCTTCAGAAAATGGGCATAGAAGGAACCTATCTCAACATAGTGAAAGCCATCTATGAGAAGCCCACAGCGAACATTATCCTTAACGGTGAAAAACTGAAAGCATTCCCTCTAAGATCAGGAACAAGACAAAGGTGTCCACTTTCACCACTCTTATTCAACATATTCCTGGAAGTGCTAGCAACAGCAATAAGAGAAGAGAAAGAAATCAAAGGAATCCAGATTAGAAAGGAAGAAGTCAAGCTCTCTCTTTTTGCAGATGACATGCTATTATACATAAAAAATCCCAAAGACACTATTACAAAGCTACTAGAGCTAATCAACGAATTCAGCAAAGTCACAGGATACAAAGTCAACACACAGAAATCACTGGCATTCCTATACACAAACAATGAAAAATCAGAAAATGAAATCAAAGAGGCAATCCCCTAAACCATTGCAACCAAAAGAATCAAATTTCTAGGAATAAGCCTACCCAAAGAAACCAAAGAACTGTACACAGAAAATTACAAGACACTCATGAAAGAAATTAAAGAAGAGTTAAACTGATGGAGAGATATTCCATGTTCCTGAGCCAGGAAGAAACAGAAACTTTGAACAACCCAATCACAAGCTCAGAAATCGAATATTTGATTAAAAACATACCCAAAAATAAAAACCTAGGGCCAGATGGCTTCACAGGCGAATTCTACCAAACATTTAAAGAAGAGCTAATGCCTGTCCTTCTAAAACTCTTTCAAAAAATAGCACAGGAAGGAAAACTTCCAAACACATTCTATGAGGCCACCATCACCCTGATACCCAAACCAGGCAAAGACAACACAAAAAAGGAAAATTACAGACCAATTTCTCTGATGAACTTAGATGCCAAGATCCTCAACAAAATCCTAGCAAACAGAATTCAACGACACATCAAAAAACTCATACATTACGATCAAGTCGGAGTCATCCCAGGCATGCAAGGATTCTTCAATATCTGCAAATCAATCAATGTGATACACCATATCAACAAATTGAGAGACAGAAATCACATGATCATCTCAATAGATGCAGAAAAAGCCCTTGACAAAGTACAGCATCCGTTTCTGATAAAAACTCTTCAGAAAATGGGCATAGAAGGAACCTATCTCAACATAGTGAAAGCCATCTATGAGAAGCCCACAGCGAACATTATCCTTAACGGTGAAAAACTGAAAGCATTCCCTCTAAGATCAGGAACAAGACAAAGGTGTCCACTTTCACCACTCTTATTCAACATATTCCTGGAAGTGCTAGCAACAGCAATAAGAGAAGAGAAAGAAATCAAAGGAATCCAGATTAGAAAGGAAGAAGTCAAGCTCTCTCTTTTTGCAGATGACATGCTATTATACATAAAAAATCCCAAAGACACTATTACAAAGCTACTAGAGCTAATCAACGAATTCAGCAAAGTCACAGGATACAAAGTCAACACACAGAAATCACTGGCATTCCTATACACAAACAATGAAAAATCAGAAAATGAAATCAAAGAGGCAATCCCCTAAACCATTGCAACCAAAAGAATCAAATTTCTAGGAATAAGCCTACCCAAAGAAACCAAAGAACTGTACACAGAAAATTACAAGACACTCATGAAAGAAATTAAAGAAGAGTTAAACTGATGGAGAGATATTCCATGTTCCTGGGTCAGAAGAATCAATCTTGTGAAAATGACCATACTACCAAATATTATCTACAGATTCAATGCAATACCTATTCAACTACCACTGACATTTTTCATAGAACTAGACCAAGAACTAGAATAGCACAGTTCATATGGAAACACAAAAGACCTCGAAGAGTCATAGCAATCCAGAGATAGAAAAACAGAACTGGAGGGATCAGCCTTCCTAACTTCAGACTCTACTACAAAGCAACAGTCATCAAGACAGTATGGTACTGGCACAAAAACAGAACTATTGACCAATGGAACAAGATTGAGAACCCAGAGATAAACCCATGCACCTATGGGTACCTTATTTTTGACAAAAACTATAAAATGGGAAACTATAAAATAGGACAAAGACAGTCTCTTCAACAAGTGTTGCTGGGAAAATTAGACAGCTACATACAAAAAAAATGAAGTTGGAACATTGCCTGACACCATACACAAAGATCAACTCAAAATGGATTAAAGACCTAAATGTAAGGCCAGAAACCATCAATCTCTTAGAGGAGAAAATAGGCAAGACCCTCAAGGACATCAATCAAAGCAAGATCTTCTCTGACCCACCTACTAGAATAGTGGAACTGAAAAGAAAAGTCAACACGTGGGACCTCATGAAACTTAAAAGCTTTTGTACAGCAAAAGAAATTACAAAAAAGCTGAACAGACAGCCCACAGAGTGGGAGAAAATCATAGCAAATGAAATAACAGACAAAGAATTAATCTTCAAAATCTACAAGCATCTCCGACAACTCAGCACAGGAAAAACGAAAAACCCAAGCAAAAAATGGGAAAAAGATCTAAAGAGACGCCTCTCCAAAGAGGACATAGAGATGGCCCCAAAGCACCTGAAACGGTGCTCTAGCAGGCTTATTATTAGAGAAATGCAAATTAAAACTACAATGAGATATCACCACACACCCAAAAGAATCAAATTTCTAGGAATAAGCCTACCCAAAGAAACCAAAGAACTGTACACAGAAAATTACAAGACACTCATGAAAGAAATTAAAGAAGAGTTAAACTGATGGAGAGATATTCCATGTTCCTGGGTCAGAAGAATCAATCTTGTGAAAATGACCATACTACCAAATATTATCTACAGATTCAATGCAATACCTATTCAACTACCACTGACATTTTTCATAGAACTAGACCAAGAACTAGAATAGCACAGTTCATATGGAAACACAAAAGACCTCGAAGAGTCATAGCAATCCAGAGATAGAAAAACAGAACTGGAGGGATCAGCCTTCCTAACTTCAGACTCTACTACAAAGCAACAGTCATCAAGACAGTATGGTACTGGCACAAAAACAGAACTATTGACCAATGGAACAAGATTGAGAACCCAGAGATAAACCCATGCACCTATGGGTACCTTATTTTTGACAAAAACTATAAAATGGGAAACTATAAAATAGGACAAAGACAGTCTCTTCAACAAGTGTTGCTGGGAAAATTAGACAGCTACATACAAAAAAAATGAAGTTGGAACATTGCCTGACACCATACACAAAGATCAACTCAAAATGGATTAAAGACCTAAATGTAAGGCCAGAAACCATCAATCTCTTAGAGGAGAAAATAGGCAAGACCCTCAAGGACATCAATCAAAGCAAGATCTTCTCTGACCCACCTACTAGAATAGTGGAACTGAAAAGAAAAGTCAACACGTGGGACCTCATGAAACTTAAAAGCTTTTGTACAGCAAAAGAAATTACAAAAAAGCTGAACAGACAGCCCACAGAGTGGGAGAAAATCATAGCAAATGAAATAACAGACAAAGAATTAATCTTCAAAATCTACAAGCATCTCCGACAACTCAGCACAGGAAAAACGAACAAACCCCAAACAAAAATGGGAAAAAGATCTAAAGAGACGCCTCCAAAGAGGACATAGAGATGGCCCCAAAGCACCTGAAACGGTGCTCTAGCAGGCTTATTATTAGAGAAATGCAAATTAAAACTACAATGAGATATCACCACACACCCATCAGAATGGCCATCTTCAAAAAATCTGCAGACAATAAATGCTTGAGAGGGTGTGTAGAAAAGGGAGCCCTCATGCATTGCTGGTGGGAATGTCAATTGATACAGCCTCTATGGAAGATAGTATGGAGATTCCTTAAAAAACTAAAAATAGAAGCACCCTATGACCCAGCAATCCCACTATTGGGCTTATATCCTGATGAAATCAAAACTGAAAGAAGCACCTGTACCCCAATGTTCATTACAGCGCTCTATACAATAGCCCAAACATGGAAGCAACGTAGATGGCCATCGACAAATGAATGGATACAGAAGCCCTGGTACCTATATACAATGGAATACTACTCAGCTGTTAAAAGAAATGCGGAAGACTCAGTCCTAATGAAGTGGCTGGCTCTAGAACCTGTCATAAAAAGTGAAGTAAATCAAAAAGAGAAAGACAAATGCAGTATACTAACACACATATATGGAATCTAGTAGGATGGTCTTGATAACACATGCAGTGAACTCATGGTAAAACAGACAGAGAATAGACATATGGACATTGTGGGGAAGAAATAGGGAGGGGGAAGCATGGAGGGAGTAACATGGAAACCTATGCTGTCATGTGTGGAAAAGATAGCTCCTGTCATTGTGCTAAGAGAATAGGATTGCTCAAAATGGCTTGGGGCAATTATCCAGAGGGTTAAGATGGGGGGAACTGGGGGGTGGGGATCAGGGATATGCATATGACTGATCTGGGAACATACATGTCGGTGAACTGAAAAGAAAAGTCAACACGTGGGACCTCATGAAACTTAAAAGCTTTTGTACAGCAAAAGAAATTACAAAAAAGCTGAACAGACAGCCCACAGAGTGGGAGAAAATCATAGCAAATGAAATAACAGACAAAGAATTAATCTTCAAAATCTACAAGCATCTCCGACAACTCAGCACAGGAAAAACGAAAAACCCAAGCAAAAAATGGGAAAAAGATCTAAAGAGACGCCTCTCCAAAGAGGACATAGAGATGGCCCCAAAGCACCTGAAACGGTGCTCTAGCAGGCTTATTATTAGAGAAATGCAAATTAAAACTACAATGAGATATCACCACACACCCATCAGAATGGCCATCTTCAAAAAATCTGCAGACAATAAATGCTTGAGAGGGTGTGTAGAAAAGGGAGCCCTCATGCATTGCTGGTGGGAATGTCAATTGATACAGCCTCTATGGAAGATAGTATGGAGATTCCTTAAAAAACTAAAAATAGAAGCACCCTATGACCCAGCAATCCCACTATTGGGCTTATATCCTGATGAAATCAAAACTGAAAGAAGCACCTGTACCCCAATGTTCATTACAGCGCTCTATACAATAGCCCAAACATGGAAGCAACGTAGATGGCCATCGACAAATGAATGGATACAGAAGCCCTGGTACCTATATACAATGGAATACTACTCAGCTGTTAAAAGAAATGCGGAAGACTCAGTCCTAATGAAGTGGCTGGCTCTAGAACCTGTCATAAAAAGTGAAGTAAATCAAAAAGAGAAAGACAAATGCAGTATACTAACACACATATATGGAATCTAGTAGGATGGTCTTGATAACACATGCAGTGAACTCATGGTAAAACAGACAGAGAATAGACATATGGACATTGTGGGGAAGAAATAGGGAGGGGGAAGCATGGAGGGAGTAACATGGAAACCTATGCTGTCATGTGTGGAAAAGATAGCTCCTGTCATTGTGCTAAGAGAATAGGATTGCTCAAAATGGCTTGGGGCAATTATCCAGAGGGTTAAGATGGGGGGAACTGGGGGGTGGGGATCAGGGATATGCATATGACTGATCTGGGAACATACATGTCGGTGAACAACAAAACTCTGTAAAACCTTTAAAAGAAAGAATTAAAAAAAAAACATTTGCAGAAAAAAAAAAGACATAGGCAGGTACTGCGACTGGCACAAAAATGAAATAAAATCATAGATTTCAAGAAAAAAAAAGATGCCTGGCAATAATAGTAGTAATATTAATTGTAATAAACATATATTAAGTCCTTAGTATGTTCCAGACACATACTAGGTATTTAAACATTTAATTCTCAGCACAGCCTTGTAGGATAGGTCCCGTATTCTTTAGATGAGAAAATGAGCATATGAAATAACTGGATATATTAATATATGGGCTCATAAAAACTGACCTAAAGGAAAAGCTGGAGATGATACAGCTAAAGTTGAACTTTGTTCAGTCTGGTTCCAAGTAGGATTACCACACTGAGAAAATAAAAATATAGGATGACAAATTATATTTAAATTTTAGATATAAACAGTGAATAATTTTTTTAAGTGTGTCGCTTGCCTTTCAGCTACCTTCACTGCCACCAATAAGATGGGTAATATATTTTTTACCATTGGCTTATGGATTCAGCAGAAGAAATGGGTTCCCTTGAAGAAAATTGTACTGAAGTAGAACTTCTCTTTCTTACAGTCTACTTGGCATTCTACACTGTAGGACTGCCTGGAAATCAGGGTAGAATTTAGTACTAGGGGGTAAACAGATATAAAATGAAAGGTTCTTATGTTAGGAAAATGGGCCCACATGTTGTGAAACCTTGTTTTAACCTGTATCTCTTATATCAAATGATTTTTGTGCCTTGTAAATATCCTCTATACTACTCAGGCTTTCCTATGCAACTTTTAATTTAAATTAAAAAGTAAAACAAGTGGAATATTTTTAAAAATTCACTTGAATTCTGAAATAATGGCACTGAATGAAGGTAAGATCCCTTTTGGATCATTTAAGAGTGCTGCTTCTGTGTGCTTGAACTGGAATATCTGATATGTCTGTTGCTATGACAATGAGTTCTTGTTAGTAGATGATGTAGAAATTTGATCTGTACATTCACAATGAGTCCTGTGTTCCTTTTTTGCTACAATTTCAAGACTCATGGAGTTGGAGGGGTTCCACCTTAATCTAAGAAATTGAGTTTACAGCAGGAGGCAGTATATTTTATTGATTAAGACCTGAGGCTCTGGAGGTAGTCAGACCTGGGCTCCTGTCCATTTATCGTCTCTTTAACTCAGTTTCCTCTGTGTAGAGTAGGCTTAATAATAGTTCCTATTTCACAGGATTGTGTGAAGAGGATACATGAAGGGGTTTATGTGAACACTTGACACAGTATCTCACAAGTAGTCTTCAGTAAATGCGACTGCTGTTGTTACTTTTATCATTATTATGAAATTAAAATAGTCTATTCCAGGGAATTTTGGTTAAGGTTAATAAGGTTATGTTTTTGTCACTGAGTTCAACCACCATAGGGAGCAAGAAGAGTTAAAACTGAGAAACAAAAATGGGAACCAGTAAACAAAGGCTCTGGTACTAGTTTGCTGATCTAGGTGTGGAAATTAGGGCAAGTTGTTGAGTTACTTGGAACCTCCTTGTCTTTCTGTCAAATAGCAATATTGATTAGCTTGCCCCCACCCTGGCCTGAAAGATGTTGTGGGGATTAAGTGAAACAATAAATATATGAAATGGTTTAAGTGTTTGGAAGTGCTATGTAAGTGTAAAGTGTGCGCCTTATGAACAGCGGGCCACTTCTCGTGGTTCCTTCTGCTACACTGTGATGACAGCACTTCTTTCAGGATCAGAATTTGGCCCTTATCTACTATGATGCCAGGCTGTTCTTTGCTAGGGTCAAAAGCTAGCACCATGTTTTCGTTTTGCCCTATGATGTACCCCACTCTGTCACTCCCTTAGTGAGAACAAGGTGCAGAGTGCTATCACAGGCACGGATTGGATTTCCTGAGCCTTGTCCTAGATCAGGGCTCGGGTTAGGTGCAGGGTTAGTCTTTGTAATCCTCTCATGCAATTCGCATTTACTAACAATGCCCTGTGTATGTGTGTGCATGCTAAGTTGCTTCGGTCACTTGAGACTCTTTGTGACTCTATGGACTGTGGCCCTCCAGACTCCTCTGTTCATGGGATTCTCCAGGCAAGAGCACTGGAGTGTGTTGCCATGCCCTCCTCAAGGAGATCTTTAGTTAAACCCAGCCTGAGTGCCCAAGCAAGGCAGACTGCCGGCATCAGATAATGCTTTGAGGTGGGGCACATTTTAAAGTCACTGTTCATCCTGAGTTGGTATCATTCCATGACCATTACCCAAACTGTAGGTACTCATTGAAGTCTCTCTAAGCAACAGCAGCAATTGACAGACTTTGAAATTAAGGTAACAGTCAAGAGGATACATGAAGGGGTTTATGTGAACACTTGACACAGTATCTCACAAGTAGTCTTCAGTAAATGCGACTGCTGTTGTTACTTTTATCATTATTATGAAATTAAAATAGTCTATTCCAGGGAATTTTGGTTAAGGTTAATAAGGTTATGTTTTTGTCACTGAGTTCAACCACCATAGGGAGCAAGAAGAGTTAAAACTGAGAAACAAAAATGGGAACCAGTAAACAAAGGCTCTGGTACTAGTTTGCTGATCTAGGTGTGGAAATTAGGGCAAGTTGTTGAGTTACTTGGAACCTCCTTGTCTTTCTGTCAAATAGCAATATTGATTAGCTTGCCCCCACCCTGGCCTGAAAGATGTTGTGGGGATTAAGTGAAACAATAAATATATGAAATGGTTTAAGTGTTTGGAAGTGCTATGTAAGTGTAAAGTGTGCCGCCTTATGAACAGCGGGCCACTTCTCGTGGTTCCTTCTGCTACACTGTGATGACAGCACTTCTTTCAGGATCAGAATTTGGCCCTTATCTACTATGATGCCAGGCTGTTCTTTGCTAGGGTCAAAAGCTAGCACCATGTTTTCGTTTTGCCCTATGATGTACCCCACTCTGTCACTCCCTTAGTGAGAACAAGGTGCAGAGTGCTATCACAGGCACGGATTGGATTTCCTGAGCCTTGTCCTAGATCAGGGCTCGGGTTAGGTGCAGGGTTAGTCTTTGTAATCCTCTCATGCAATTCGCATTTACTAACAATGCCCTGTGTATGTGTGTGCATGCTAAGTTGCTTCGGTCACTTGAGACTCTTTGTGACTCTATGGACTGTGGCCCTCCAGACTCCTCTGTTCATGGGATTCTCCAGGCAAGAGCACTGGAGTGTGTTGCCATGCCCTCCTCAAGGAGATCTTTAGTTAAACCCAGCCTGAGTGCCCAAGCAAGGCAGACTGCCGGCATCAGATAATGCTTTGAGGTGGGGCACATTTTAAAGTCACTGTTCATCCTGAGTTGGTATCATTCCATGACCATTACCCAAACTGTAGGTACTCATTGAAGTCCTCTCTCTAAGCAACAGAGAACCTAAGTCAATTTAGCTTTCACAGACTGAATTTTAGGTCACATTCTTTGAAAACCTGTCAGAATTCTCTCTTGGACACTAACCAATAAAATTAAGCTTTTAACAGTCAAGGTATTGTTATTTATCCTTACAACATCACAGAACTTGGCACGGGGGACAGTTTCTCTCCTGAAGAATCACTCAGTTTAAAAATCACTTTCCTTCTGAGAAAACAGAAATATCACAAAGTTTAAATCCACTAACTATCGATATATAAGATTAGGTGGTGGGAATGTATAATGGTAGAACCACTTTTGAGAACAGTTCAGCAGTTTCTTATAAAATTGACATACAGTATATTCTAGCCATTCCATTCCTAGATATTTACACAGAAAGGTAAAATACACATGAGCCAAAGGCTTGTATTCCAATATACAACTTTGTTCACAATTATGTTGTTGTTCAGTTGCTAGCACATGTCTGACTCTTTGACCCTGTGGAACATAGCATGCTAGTCTTCTCTGTCCTTCACCGTCTCCCAGAGTTTACTCAAATTCATGTCCATTGAGTCAGTAATGCATCCAACGATCTCATTTTCTGTCTCCACCTTTTCCTGCCTTAAATTTTTCCCAGCATCAAGGTTTTCTCCAGTGAGTCGGCTCTTCGCATCAGGTAGCCAAAGTATTGTAGCTTCAGCTACAGCGCCAGTGCTTCCAATGAATATTCAGGGTTGATTTCCTTTAGGACTGACTGGTTTGATCTCCTTGCAGTCTAAGGGAATCTCAAGGGTCTTCTCCAGCACCATAATTCAAAAGTTTCAATTCTTTGGCACTCATCCTTCTTTATAGTCCAGCTCTCACATCTGTACATGACTACTGGAAAAACTGCAGCTTTGACTATAATCACCTTTGTCAGCAAAATGATGTCTTTGCTTTTTAGTATGCTATCTAGGTTTCTTATAGCTTTTCTTCCAAGGAGCAAGTGTCTTTTAATTTCATGACTGTAGTTACCATTCAGTGATTTTGGAGCTCAAGAAAATAAACTCTTTCACTATTTCCACTTTTCTTCATTTGCCCAAACTGTAGGTACTCATTGAAGTCCTCTCTAAGCAACAGAGAACCTAAGTCAATTTAGCTTTCACAGACTGAATTTTAGGTCACATTCTTTGAAAACCTGTCAGAATTCTCTCTTGGACACTAACCAATAAAATTAAGCTTTTAACAGTCAAGGTATTGTTATTTATCCTTACAACATCACAGAACTTGGCACGGGGGACAGTTTCTCTCCTGAAGAATCACTCAGTTTAAAAATCACTTTCCTTCTGAGAAAACAGAAATATCACAAAGTTTAAATCCACTAACTATCGATATATAAGATTAGGTGGTGGGAATGTATAATGGTAGAACCACTTTTGAGAACAGTTCAGCAGTTTCTTATAAAATTGACATACAGTATATTCTAGCCATTCCATTCCTAGATATTTACACAGAAAGGTAAAATACACATGAGCCAAAGGCTTGTATTCCAATATACAACTTTGTTCACAATTATGTTGTTGTTCAGTTGCTAGCACATGTCTGACTCTTTGACCCTGTGGAACATAGCATGCTAGTCTTCTCTGTCCTTCACCGTCTCCCAGAGTTTACTCAAATTCATGTCCATTGAGTCAGTAATGCATCCAACGATCTCATTTTCTGTCTCCACCTTTTCCTGCCTTAAATTTTTCCCAGCATCAAGGTTTTCTCCAGTGAGTCGGCTCTTCGCATCAGGTAGCCAAAGTATTGTAGCTTCAGCTACAGCGCCAGTGCTTCCAATGAATATTCAGGGTTGATTTCCTTTAGGACTGACTGGTTTGATCTCCTTGCAGTCTAAGGGAATCTCAAGGGTCTTCTCCAGCACCATAATTCAAAAGTTTCAATTCTTTGGCACTCATCCTTCTTTATAGTCCAGCTCTCACATCTGTACATGACTACTGGAAAAACTGCAGCTTTGACTATAATCACCTTTGTCAGCAAAATGATGTCTTTGCTTTTTAGTATGCTATCTAGGTTTCTTATAGCTTTTCTTCCAAGGAGCAAGTGTCTTTTAATTTCATGACTGTAGTTACCATCTGCAGTGATTTTGGAGCTCAAGAAAATAAACTCTTTCACTATTTCCACTTTTTCTTCATTTGCCATAAAGTGATGGGACTGGTGCCATGATCCTAGCTTTTCGAATGTTGAGTTTTGAACCAGCTTTTTCACTCTCCTCTTTCACCCCCATCAAGAGGCTCTTTTGTTCTTCACTTTCTTCCATTAGGTTGGTGTCATCTGCATATCTGAGGTTGTTGATATTTTTCCTGACAATCTTGATTCCAGATGGTGATTTACCAGCTTGACATTTCACATGATGTACTCTGCATCTAAGTTAAAAAAGCAGGGTGACAATATACAGCCTTGATGTACTCCATTCCAAATTTTTAACCATTCCATTGTTCCATGTCTTGTTCTAACTGTTGTTTCTTGACCTGCATACAGGTTTCTCATGAGACAGGTAAGGTGGTATTCCCATCTTTTTAAGAATTTTCCCCAGTTTGTTGGGATCCACACAGTCAAAGGCTTTAGTGTAGTCAATCAAGCAAAAATAGATGTTTTATGTAATTCCATTGCTTTCTCTATGATCCAATGAATGTAGGCACTTTTATCTCTGGTTATCCTGCCTTTTCTAAATCTGGCTTCCATATCTGGAAGTTCTTGCTTCCTGTATTGCTGAAGCCTAGCCATACTTATTCTTAATAGTCTCAAATTAAAAGCAGCCAAAATGTACATCACAGATGAATGGATAACAAATTGTGGCATATCCACAAAGTAGAGCACTACTTGTAATAAAAGGAATAAAGTACCAGTGTACACCACATAAATTAATCTCAAAGCTACTCTTCTAAGTGAAAAAAAAAAAATCTTTTAAATAATTTGAGCAAAATACATTTTTATGGGGTTTGACTACAGAGGACCATGAGGGAACTTTGTGGAATAATAAAAATGTTTTTGTATTGATGGAGCTGGTGTTTTAAGGGTCTTCTCCAGCACCATAATTCAAAAGTTTCAATTCTTTGGCACTCATCCTTCTTTATAGTCCAGCTCTCACATCTGTACATGACTACTGGAAAAACTGCAGCTTTGACTATAATCACCTTTGTCAGCAAAATGATGTCTTTGCTTTTTAGTATGCTATCTAGGTTTCTTATAGCTTTTCTTCCAAGGAGCAAGTGTCTTTTAATTTCATGACTGTAGTTACCATCTGCAGTGATTTTGGAGCTCAAGAAAATAAACTCTTTCACTATTTCCACTTTTTCTTCATTTGCCATAAAGTGATGGGACTGGTGCCATGATCCTAGCTTTTCGAATGTTGAGTTTTGAACCAGCTTTTCACTCTCCTCTTTCACCCCCATCAAGAGGCTCTTTTGTTCTTCACTTTCTTCCATTAGGTTGGTGTCATCTGCATATCTGAGGTTGTTGATATTTTTCCTGACAATCTTGATTCCAGATGGTGATTTACCAGCTTGACATTTCACATGATGTACTCTGCATCTAAGTTAAAAAAGCAGGGTGACAATATACAGCCTTGATGTACTCCATTCCAAATTTTTAACCATTCCATTGTTCCATGTCTTGTTCTAACTGTTGTTTCTTGACCTGCATACAGGTTTCTCATGAGACAGGTAAGGTGGTATTCCCATCTTTTTAAGAATTTTCCCCAGTTTGTTGGGATCCACACAGTCAAAGGCTTTAGTGTAGTCAATCAAGCAAAAATAGATGTTTTATGTAATTCCATTGCTTTCTCTATGATCCAATGAATGTAGGCACTTTTATCTCTGGTTATCCTGCCTTTTCTAAATCTGGCTTCCATATCTGGAAGTTCTTGCTTCCTGTATTGCTGAAGCCTAGCCATACTTATTCTTAATAGTCTCAAATTAAAAGCAGCCAAAATGTACATCACAGATGAATGGATAACAAATTGTGGCATATCCACAAAGTAGAGCACTACTTGTAATAAAAGGAATAAAGTACCAGTGTACACCACATAAATTAATCTCAAAGCTACTCTTCTAAGTGAAATAAATCTAAAATAATAGAGCACATACTGTATGAGTCCTTTTAGATTAGATTCTAGGATAGTCAGAACTGATGCTACTGGGGATTTGGGTTGAAATTCATGGGGGATTTGACTACAGAGGACCATGAGGGAACTTTGTGGAATAATAAAAATGTTTTTTGTATTGATGGAGCTGGTGTTTTAAAAGGAACATTTATGTGTCAAAACATAACAGAATGTGGGCTTAGAATGATTTCACTTTGTATGCAAACTATACATCAATAAAATAAGTTTAAAAATAAAAATACCATAAAGATACCATAAGCACAGTAGAATGGATTTTACAATAATGATGGTGTTATTGATTGTATATTCATTATCAGATTATAAACAAGTTGGATTAAGTGTTATAATGATGAAGCATAGATTCTTGCAACAGATTTGAATAAACTCTGAGGAATGCATGTGGAAGAGGATCCATGTCTTCTCATTTCCTTGTTCTCTAATAACACAAATGTGGAACATTTTTTGCTGGTTGTCAAGTGCTAAGGAGTAAGAATCAGCCTACCAGTGTCCCAAATCTACCTGTCTTATCCTAGAGGAACCACGTTATTGGTTCACAAAGCTTGTGAAACACTGTCCAAACCAAAACTCATGGAAAAAATATTTATTTTCTAACAAAAATCATTTCCATTCATTTGAAAAACACCATATCTATTATATGTAATTTAAATCATTTATCCTTGGATGATCCTGGAAAGGAAATCTGGAATAACAAAGTCAAGTTAAATTTAGACAAAGCAAAGAATCAAACTCTGCAGGGGTGATTGGTAATTTAAACATATTATGTAATTCCATTGCTTTCTCTATGATCCAATGAATGTAGGCACTTTTATCTCTGGTTATCCTGCCTTTTCTAAATCTGGCTTCCATATCTGGAAGTTCTTGCTTCCTGTATTGCTGAAGCCTAGCCATACTTATTCTTAATAGTCTCAAATTAAAAGCAGCCAAAATGTACATCACAGATGAATGGATAACAAATTGTGGCATATCCACAAAGTAGAGCACTACTTGTAATAAAAGGAATAAAGTACCAGTGTACACCACATAAATTAATCTCAAAGCTACTCTTCTAAGTGAAATAAATCTAAAATAATAGAGCACATACTGTATGAGTCCTTTTAGATTAGATTCTAGGATAGTCAGAACTGATGCTACTGGGGATTTGGGTTGAAATTCATGGGGATTTGACTACAGAGGACCATGAGGGAACTTTGTGGAATAATAAAAATGTTTTTTGTATTGATGGAGCTGGTGTTTTAAAAGGAACATTTATGTGTCAAAACATAACAGAATGTGGGCTTAGAATGATTTCACTTTGTATGCAAACTATACATCAATAAAATAAGTTTAAAAATAAAAATACCATAAAGATACCATAAGCACAGTAGAATGGATTTTACAATAATGATGGTGTTATTGATTGTATATTCATTATCAGATTATAAACAAGTTGGATTAAGTGTTATAATGATGAAGCATAGATTCTTGCAACAGATTTGAATAAACTCTGAGGAATGCATGTGGAAGAGGATCCATGTCTTCTCATTTCCTTGTTCTCTAATAACACAAATGTGGAACATTTTTTGCTGGTTGTCAAGTGCTAAGGAGTAAGAATCAGCCTACCAGTGTCCCAAATCTACCTGTCTTATCCTAGAGGAACCACGTTATTGGTTCACAAAGCTTGTGAAACACTGTCCAAACCAAAACTCATGGAAAAAATATTTATTTTCTAACAAAAATCATTTCCATTCATTTGAAAAACACCATATCTATTATATGTAATTTAAATCATTTATCCTTGGATGATCCTGGAAAGGAAATCTGGAATAACAAAGTCAAGTTAAATTTAGACAAAGCAAAGAATCAAACTCTGCAGTGGGTTGTGGTTCTTAAGAACAGTTTTAGGAGTTAGAAGCTGTGGGTTCAAATCCCCACTTTGTTACATACAAGTTTTGTGACCCATGGCAAATTAATTACTCCAAGCGCAGTAGGCACACTTGTAAAATGAGGAGAGTATACACTTTGACATGGTTGAGTAAGTGTTAAAAGAGATGATGCATATGAAGTATGCAGTACAGTTTTTGGGGTTTAGTGGTAGAGGTCCCTTTTTGTATGCTAAAGGGTGAGGAGAAAGGGGCTTACCAATAAGGAAAAATATGGAAATGAAAGGTCATTGGAGATAATGATTTCTTTTCTTTTAGGGAAAGGCTCCTGATATTTAGAATATAATGACAGCACAGCACTTTCCTAGCATTCTCTCACTTTAAAGCAGAGACCTCTCCTGATTGTCTGAGGAGAAACAGATCAAGAGCAAGAAACTTGTAAGGGCACTTGCCTGATAATTTGCTCACTGGCAGATATCTTTTGACAGGGAGATCAAAGGCTACAAGGAATATGCCCGCTAAAGTTTTTGATGGAGAATGGGTCAGAGATCATTTAGGGTGTTTACATTTGTTTAAATATAAGGTGTCCATGGCTTAAGATAGAGGCTTAAGATGGAAGTGTTCTCAACTGTGAAGATACAAATGAGATTCTGTTAGTTACCGATGGGAAACTCACATACCTAGTGAGAAGTAACCTATAAATACTTATGGGTGTGTTTCTTTAATCCATGAATTATATCAGTTATTTACATAAGTAATGGTGTGCTAGTGGTAAATAATCTGCCTGCCAATGCAGGAGATGCAAGAGACCTGGGTTCAGTCCCTAGGTTTGGAAGATCCCCTGGAGAAGGAAATGACAACCCACTCCAGTACTCTTGCCTGGGAAACCTCATGGACAGAGGAACTTGGTGGCCTATAGTCTATGGGGTCACAAAGACTTGGACATGACTGAAGCAGCTTAGTACGCACGTACAAGCAAGTAAGCAACAACAACAATGTGATGTTAGTTGATGATTCTGAGCAGCACTTTCATAAAGAATTCTCTTACTAAGAACTAAGTAGGAAAATGCACATCGTTCTGTTTGTTCATTTTACCTTAATGTGGTAGATGGGATGACCACGAGGTCTTAATTCACCTATGACAGTTCACCCAGTATGTACAGTATCTAACTAACTATAGGCCCCAAATCCAGAGGAATATGAAAAACTACCTGGGAATTTGAAGTCTTATATAAAAAAGAAACCTTAATATAAATGTGGAGAAGTATTAATGAAAGAGCAATTTAGTTAGCTATAAGATAGTCAGTTCAACTGGTTAGAGTAGAAGTCAGCTAATGTTTTCAGAAAGGACCAGGTAGTAAATAGTTTCAGCTTTGCAGCCTTTCCAGTCTCCTCTTAGCTCACAGGCCATACGAGAACAGGTCATTGATGGTCATCATTATCACAAAAGGCACAATTGTCCATAGGATTCAGTTTCCCTTTCCACACAGCATTCTTTGTGTTGTTGACTGAAAAGAAAGCACAATGTAAAAGTTGAGAATTATGTTTTGTTTAGCAGACATACTAAAGACTTAGCCCAGGCGATAGCCTCTAAGAGAGCTTTGGTGTTTTTTTCTTCCTTTTTTTAAAATTTTTATTTTACTTTTTACTTTTACAGAGTTTTGTTGTTTACAGATATGTATGATCCCAGATTAGTCATATGTATATCCCTCCCATCCCACCCCTTCAGGCCATTGAACAGTACCCCTGCAGTATCCCTTTTTCTCACAGTGCAACGACAATAGCTATTTTTTTTCACATATGATAGTATAGGGTTTTGTGTTACTTCCTTTGCGTCTCTCAGAGCTTTGAAGGGGGGACTGTTCTTAAGGGATAAGGGAGGAACAAGCTATCTAAGTGTTTTTGCAACAAAAACCAGGTAATTGGAACAAGTTAAAAAAAAAAGAGAGAGACATCTCAAGTTAATGAATTTAGTACTTTCCTATGTATGGAAAGACGTAAGAGTCTGGGCTCATTGGAAACTTCCCTAGTGGTCCAGTGGTTAAGACTCCCTGCTGTAACTGCAGGGGAAAGGGGATTTGATCCTTGGTTAAGGAGCTAAGATCCCACATGCCACTCTGTCGCAAAAAAAACAAAACAAAACAAAACAAAAACCATTCCTTTGATTTGCTCCTGAACTATGTAACTATGGCGAGTATCCTGTCTTTCTTCATCCTGAATGTCCTGAACATGCACAATCAGGGGCAGCCACAGTGGCTGATGGCTGGATGAGTCCTCGCTATTTCTTAAAGTGTTAGAGTGTGGATAGATGATTCATTGTGACCATTAACAGCTTTAGGAAGCACAGTTGTGCCCTTAAAAGACACATTGCCAGGGCTGGTTCAGGGCAAAGTAAAGATCTCTATTTACAAAGAAATCTCATCTGCCTTTCCTGGCCATTGTTCTTCAGTAAAGTTTAGTAAGTCATTCAGAAAATTCTCTGCTTAATTATAACATTAAGGTTAAAATTTCCAGGAGTCTGTTGGTCATTCGGATACTGTAAATTCTTCCAAAAAGCACTTTCTAAGTATGTAACAATGGGCAAAGAATTTTTCCATTCTTTCCAGGAAAAAAATCTACAGACTTAATACAGTTTGTGTCCAGGCAGCTCTGACTTAGAGCTAATTTTTCTTCTAGGACTTTAAATTTGCAGTAAGTACATGCAATTGAGCTGGAGTGGCAGAAAGCTTATAAATCAGATCACATCACTTTCTGGTTTAAATCCCTCCAATGGCTTTGTTCTGCACTTAAAGTAAAATCCAAGTTTCTTACAGTGACCTGCAAAGTCCTACATGATTAAACCTTTGCTTACCTGTCTAATGTCATTTGTGCTATTCTCTTGCCTCTGCTTTCTACTCTCCTGTCACACTGGCTGTATTTCTTTTGCACTGGCTATGTCCTATCCCTGAATGTTCTTCTTTTGACCTGTACATAGCTGACTCCTTCCCATCTTCCAAGTCTCAGCTCATATACTTTCTCCTCAGGGTAGACTTTCCCTGATACCTATTTATCGCCACTTTCTCCCTCATCACACCTTGTCCCTGTCTAACCCACTACTCTGTTTTATTTCTTTATATATTTGTCACTACTTGAGGCAGTCTTATCCATCTTTGCCTTTGTTTCCTTGTTTGTCACTTTCCACTCACACGCTGTCTCCAAGGTAGGAGGGTCCTTGTCTTGTTCACCCCTCTATCCCTGAGATTTAGTGCAGATATTTGTTAAAAGTTTGTTAAATTGAGAATGAATGTCTATTCTGGGAAACCAAAGAACCAGGCTTTATTTTATTGTGACAGTCTTTTCTTATTTCAGTCTTTCCTTAGATCTGGGATATAGCAGACAGATGAGAAAGTTGTGGGTGTCTTCTTGGTCAATGAATGTCAATTCAGATTTATTCTACTTTCTTGTCCCAGTCAGATTCATTAGTAATATACAACTAGTTGACAAGTTTTAGTTTTCTCAAATATGTCTATGGAAAAAAAATTGGACATTATGTTGCACAATAAGCTATTGATTTATAAACCACCAGCAGACATACACATTATTCTGAATGTGTAATTACACTGCAGGCAGTACATTTTTCACCTGGGATATGGAAGATTTAGATAAAAACTAAGTATGCTTAGCTGGATACATATAAATCTGAGTATGGAGAATGCTTATAGAATTATCATTCTATTAAAATTAGCAAAATGTGGGATACAGTTCTGAAGAGGTGTTTGCATCATATGGGAAATGGCAGAAGTACAGTATTGAAGTTGTGACTTAGAACATCAAGCTACATAAAGGTATAGAGGTCCTAGACTTCAGCTGACTTTTGAGAGGTAACATGAACATGAACTGTTTGTTTATTGAGGGCACATTGTGATCTGCTAGTTAAGAGAATTATCTTTGAAGTTCAACAATCCTGGGATAATATTTCAATCTGACACTTAATAGCGGTGCAACTCTGATACATCCCTCAACCTCTCTTAGACTCAGTTTGCTCAATTACAAAAAAGGGAGAGCAATAGTATTTATCTCATGGATTAAGTGAGATAATTCAGGGAAAGGAGGCTACCAGCACATAGTAAGGGTTTGCTAATCACTCTTCATGATCCTATGAATTGTAGCCTGCCAAGCTCCTCTGCCCATGGAATTCTCCCTGTAAGAATACTGGAGTGGGTTACCATGCTCTTCTCCAGATTCTTTACCATCTGACCACCAGATAACACATTTTTAAGTATCTTATATTTGTTTAAATTATGAAGGTGGAGTTTTTATAGATTTTAAGTACACAGTTATAAACATAGGTCAGTTTTTAATTATTTAACTTTGCTGCTGTAAAATTTTCTCTTGGACCTAAAACCTGAGTGAACTTTTCAGTTTTTATTTTAGGAGTATAGAAAACAGAGCTCCATCAGTGCTTGAGAAGTCTGTCTTTGTTAACTGGCCTCCTCTTAATGAAGCTAGAGTTGTTGGTGTGTCAAATGGAGAAATGAAGCAAAGTTTTATTTATAATTTTAAAATTATATATGTTGAACCACCAGAAAATATTAAATATCAATAGCTTGGGAGTGATTACACCCTCAAAGTAACTAAATTCGCCCACCATATCAATGAAAGAATATTCAAATTAAAGTTAGGAGACCTGGGTTTAAGTCCTTATTCCTCCAGTTCATATATTACTCAGGTAGATTTCTTGGCCTCTATGGGTTTGAACACATAGTTCATTGATTCCTTCTATGAAATGAGTCTGTCAAGAGGTATTTCTTGCACTCATGAAAGCAAACTTTCTGTAAGCACACCTGGTCACTTGCCCCTTATTTGCAGAGAAGAGCAAGGTTATATCCTATTTTGTGCACTAGGATTTATTAAAAAAAAAAAAAAAAAAAGCATACGATTTGTTTCTTATCCTCCATGAAGGTATAATGCAGCTTGAAATATGGGACAAACACACATGAGATGGTTAACTTGATGAGCAAGCATAGAACACTGAGTAAGAGATGACCTGACACAGCACTGTATGATATGTTTGGTCTAGAGAGGAGGCAAATGAAGAATGATGAAACAGTCAGGGAGGGCTTTCTGTAGATAAGCCTTCAATACACAGCCTTGAAAGGTATAGAATTTGGGTGAAATTTGAGGAGAAAGTGAAATACATTCAGAAAAGCGAAATGTTATTAGCAAAAGTTTGGAATACATTTAGCCTAGAGAGTGGCAGGTAATATGGATACAGCCAAGTCTCCACAATATAAAAAATAACAATAATAAAAAGTAATGTTTTTTATTAGAGTTTGATGCATGAACCTATCACAAGGAAGGTCAGGAACAAAATACCCGCTAAATACAATAGGTATATTGCTAGCATTATCTTGTATAATCCTTTCAGTAAGTGGAATCTTTAGGACTTTTTAGGTTATTAGTGACAGATATTCAATACAAATTAGCTTAAGCATAAAAGGGATGTATTGACTCTTCTGACTGAGAAACCCATGGAACAGCTGGCTTTGTGTCCAGCTGGATGGAGGAGGGCAGGCAATGTCATTAGGACTCCATCTTTTTTATCTGCTTCAGGTGAAATTTCTCTATCAGGTAGGAAAGATTGATCCTGCAGATCAGATTCACCTCCCATCAACGTAGCTAGCATCCCTGGTGGAAAAAGAATGTCCTTTCTAGGCATTTCCAGGAGAAAGGTTCCAACAGAATCTGATTGACCCAACTTGAGACCCATACCCTCTGCGAGCCAATCACTAAGGCCAGAGATGTGAAATACAGTGATTATTTAGGCCCAAGTCACAGGCCACTGTTGTTCAGTTGCTAAGTCACGTGGGACTTTATTGTGACCCCATGAACTGCAACATGCCAAGCTTCCTTGTCCTTCACCATCTCCTGGAGTTTGCTCAAACTCACGTCCATTGAATCAGTGATGCTATCCAACCATCTCATACTCTGTCAAGATTTTCTCTTGCCCTTAATCTTTCCCAGCATCAGGGTCTTTTCTAACCAGTCAGTTTTTTGCATGAGGTGGTCAAAGTGAGAAATATATATTTGGTGTTCACCCTCATTTTTGACACAGAGTTTCCAAAACCCCTGTAATTTCCTGAGTGATAGGCATGAAAAAAGTGTCTTTTGTTATTCATAGCCCCTTTCTACCAAAGTGAAAGTGTTGGTTGCTCAGTCATGTCTGTCTTTATAGTCTCATGGACTATAGCCCACCAGGTTCCTCTGTCCATTGAATTCTCCAAGCAAGAATATTGGAATGGGTAGCCATCCCCTTCTTCAGGGGATCTTCTCAACCCAGGGGTCAAACCCAGGTCTCCTGCATTGCAGGCAGACTCTTTACTATCCGAGCTACCAGGGAAGCCCTAACATAAACTCAACCAAACCTGAGTTTTTGTTAATGAGATAACCAGTGACTGGAAGCCCTTAGATAGATATAGATTGTGGGATAGTTGCCAGAGGAACCAACCATCTGATTCAAGGGTTGGAACGTTCATCTCCGTGCTTGATCTCCAAGGACTAGAGAGAGGCTGAGGATTCAATTAATCACCAACGACCACTGATCGATGATTTAATCACTCACGTGTACAAAATGGAAATCTTAAAACTCTAGACAAAAATATTGACTGCTTTCAGATTTGTGAATGCATCCATGTGCCAAGAGGGTAGTGCACCCCAAACTCCACAGGAATAGAGGTGCCTTTATCCAGAATCTTTGTGGACCTCATTCTATATACCTCTTCACCTGGCTGTTTATTTATATAATTTTTAATATCCTTTAAAATAAGCAGGTAATAATAAAGTGTTTCGTTGAATTCTGTGAAACATTATAGAAAATTACGCACCCCAAGAAGGAGCAGGGATTTGTGGCCAGAGATGTGAAATACAGTGATTATTTGGGTCACAGGCCACTGTTGTTCAGTTGCTAAGTCACGTGGGACTTTATTGTGACCACATGAACTGCAGCATGCCAAGCTTCCTTGTCCTTCACCATCTCCTGGAGGTTGCTCAAACTCATGTGCATTCACTCAGTGATGCCATCCAACCATCTCATACTCTGTCAAGATTTTCTCTTGCCCTTAATCTTTCCCAGCATCAGGGTCTTTTCTAACCAGTCAGTTTTTTGCATGAGGTGGTCAAAGTGAGAAATATATATTTGGTGTTCACCCTCATTTTTGACACAGAGTTTCCAAAACCCCTGTAATTTCCTGAGTGATAGGCATGAAAAAAGTGTCTTTTGTTATTCATAGCCCCTTTCTACCAAAGTGAAAGTGTTGGTTGCTCAGTCATGTCTGTCTTTATAGTCTCATGGACTATAGCCCACCAGGTTCCTCTGTCCATTGAATTCTCCAAGCAAGAATATTGGAATGGGTAGCCATCCCCTTCTTCAGGGGATCTTCTCAACCCAGGGGTCAAACCCAGGTCTCCTGCATTGCAGGCAGACTCTTTACTATCCGAGCTACCAGGGAAGCCCTAACATAAACTCAACCAAACCTGAGTTTTTGTTAATGAGATAACCAGTGACTGGAAGCCCTTAGATAGATATAGATTGTGGGATAGTTGCCAGAGGAACCAACCATCTGATTCAAGGGTTGGAACGTTCATCTCCGTGCTTGATCTCCAAGGACTAGAGAGAGGCTGAGGATTCAATTAATCACCAACGACCACTGATCGATGATTTAATCACTCACGTGTACAAAATGGAAATCTTAAAACTCTAGACAAAAATATTGACTGCTTTCAGATTTGTGAATGCATCCATGTGCCAAGAGGGTAGTGCACCCCAAACTCCACAGGAATAGAGGTGCCTTTATCCAGAATCTTTGTGGACCTCATTCTATATACCTCTTCACCTGGCTGTTTATTTATATAATTTTTAATATCCTTTAAAATAAGCAGGTAATAATAAAGTGTTTCGTTGAATTCTGTGAAACATTATAGAAAATTACGCACCCCAAGAAGGAGCAGGGATTTTGAACCAATGCTTTTTAGCCAAGTCAGACAGACGTGCATGTGAATTGGGAACCCAGTCCTTATGATTGGTGTGTGAAATAGAGGACACTCTTACAGGACTGAGTCCTTCACATGGGCCTGTGATTACCTTGTCTAGTTAGTCAGCACTGAATTAAATCATAGGACACCCAGTTGCTATCTGCAGAGAATTAGAGAATTACCCACTCACTTGGTATTCTAAGTGTTTTGAGTGGAAACAGATCATGGCAGACACTTACAGAGATGGAAATCAGTTGAGCTGGCCCACTTGAGTTATACTCTCCATAGGAAAGAGGGAAACCATTAGTACAAAAAGATGGGAAAAAGGTGCTAAGTAAGAAAATATAACAGATGTCACAGTGGATGCCATGGCATCACTGGCCAATTGTTGTTAACCCCATTTTCCCAATGAGAAAACTGAGAATTGAAGAGTTTAAAGGGTCTCGCTCAAGATCACATAGGTAAAGAGGATTGGACCCAAGATGAAACCTGGGTCTCTGTCTCCAGAACACAGCTCATCACTGCTATGTCCAGTTATTGATTCAGCACCTGACATTTATTTCTAAGGACTGTGTTATCCTGGCATTCTTTTTTTTTCAAAAACCTTTATTTTATTTTAACTTTTACAGAATTTTGTTGTTTACAGATATGCATGCTCCCAGATTAGTCATATGTATATCGCCCCCATCCCATCCCTCCAGACCATAACACAGCACCCCTAAAGGATCCCCTTTTCTCACAGAGGAATGACTATAGCTATTTTCTTCACTTATGATAGGACAGGCCTTCATGCTACTTCCTTTACGCCTCCCACTGTCTGTTCCTTCCCCACAATGTCCATATGTCCACTGTCCATCTCTGTCTTTCTGTCGCTTCACTGCATGTGCCATCATCACCATCCTACTAGATTCCATATATATGTGTTAATATACTGTATTTGTCCTTCTTTTTCTGACTGACTTCACATTTTCTGATACGTTCTAGATCCAGCCACCTCATTAGGGCTGATTCTTCTGTATTTCTCTTTACAGCTGTGTAGTATTCCATTGTGTATATGTACCAGAGTTTCTTTATCCATTCATTCATCAGTGGACATCTAGGTGGCTTCCATGTTCTAGCTATTGTATAGAGAGCTGCAATGAACAGCTCTCAGTGGGGTACACATGTTTCTTTCAGTTTTGAATTCGTCTTGGTATAAGCCTAAGAGTGAGATTGCTGGGTCATATGGTGCTTCTATTTTTAGTTTTTTAAGGAATCTCCATACTATCTTCCATAGTGGTAGTATCAATTGACATTCCCACCAGCAATGCAGGAGTGTTCCCTTTTCTCCACACCCTCTCCAGCATTTATTGTCTGTTGATTTGTGGATGATGGCCATTCTGACGGGTGTGAGGTGATATCTCATTGTAGTTTTGATTTGCATTTCTCTAATTATAAGTGAAGCTGAGCATCGTTTCATGTGGTTTTGGGCCATCTGTATGTCCTCTTTGGAGAGGTGTCTGTTTAGATCCCTTTCCCATTTTTTGATTGGGTCGTTCATTTTTCCGGTGCTGAGTTGTCTGAGTTGCTTGTAGATTTTGGAGATTAATTCTTTGTCTGTTGTTTCATTTGCTATGATTTTCTCCCATTCTGTGGGATGTCTGTTGAGCTTTTTTGTAATTTCTTTTGCTGTACAAAAGCTTTTAAGTTTCATGAGGTCCCACATGTTCATTTTTCTATTTAATTCTGCTATTCTAGTAGGTGAGTCAGAGAAGATCTTGCTTTGATTTACGTTCTTCAGTGTTATGCCTATATTCTCCTCTAAGAGTTTGATGGTTTCTGGCCTTACATTTAGGTCTTTAATCCACTTTGAGTTGATCTTTGTCCATGGTGTCAGAGAATGTTCCAACTTCATTTTTTTTGCATGTAGCTGTCCAATTTTCCCAGCACCACTTGTTGAAGAGGCTGTCTCTGTCCCATTTTATAGTTTCGCCTCCTTTGTCAAAAATAAGGTACCCATAGGTGTGTGGCTTTATCTCTGGGTTCTCTATCTCGTTCCATTGGTCAATATTTCTGTTTTCGTGCCAGTACCATACTGTCTTGATAACTGTTGCTTTGTAGTAGAGTCTGAAGTTGGGGAGGCTGATCCATCCAGCTCCATTCTCTTCCTCAGGATTGCTTTGGCAATTCGAGGTCCTTTGTGTTTCCATATGAACTGTGTTATTCTTTGGTCTGGTTCTGTGAAGAATATCATTGGAAGTTTGATAGGGATCGCATTGAATCTATAGATGACATTTGGTAGTATGATCATTTTCACAGTATTGATTCTTCTGACCCAGGAACATGGAATATCTCTCCATCTGATTAAGTCTTCTTTAATGTCTCTCATGAGTGTCTTGTAATTTTCTGTGTACAATTCTTTTGTTTCTTTGGGTAGGTTTACTCCTAGATATTTGATTCTTTTGGTTGTGATGGTGAAGGGGACTGCCTCTTTGATTTCATTTTCTGATTTTTCATTGTTTGTGCATAGGAATGCCAGTGATTTCTGTATATTGATTTTGTATCCTGCGACTTTGCTCAATTCGCTGATTAACTCTAGTCGTTTTGTAATAGTGTCTTTGGGATTTTCTATGTATAATATCATGTCATCTGCAAAAAGAGAGAGCTTGACTTCTTCCTTTCCAATCTGGATTCCTTTGATTTCTTTCTCTTCTCTTATTGCTGTTGCTAGCACTTCCAGGAATATGTTGAATAAGAGTGGTGAAAGTGGACACCCTTGTCTTGTTCCTGATCTTAGAGGGAATGCTTTGAGTTTTTCACCATTGATGACAATGTTCACTGTGGACTTCTCATATATGGGTTTTATTATGTTGAGATAGGTTCCTTCTATGCCCATTTTCTGAAGAGTTTTTATCATAAGCGGATGCTGTACTTTGTCAAAGGCTTTTTCTGCATCTATTGAGATGATCATGTGATTTTTGTCTCTCAGTTTGTTGATGTGGTGTATCACATTGATTGATTTGCGGATGTTGAAGAATCCTTGCATGCCTGGGATGAACTCGACTTGATGATGATGTATGAGCTTTTTGATGTGACATTGAATTCTGTTTGCTAGGATTTTGTTGAGGATTTTGGCGTCTAGATTCATCAGTGAAATTGGCCTATAATTTTCTTTTTTTGTGTTGTTTTTGCCTGGTTTGGGTATCAGGGTGATGGTGGCCTCATAAAATGTGTTTGGAAGTTTTCCTTCCTGTGCAATTTTTTGAAAGAGTTTTAGAAGGACAGGCATTAGCTTTTCTTCAAATGTTTGGTAGAATTCGGCTGTGAAGCCATTGGAAGTTTGATAGGGATCGCATTGAATCTATAGATGACATTTGGTAGTATGATCATTTTCACAGTATTGATTCTTCTGACCCAGGAACATGGAATATCTCTCCATCTGATTAAGTCTTCTTTAATGTCTCTCATGAGTGTCTTGTAATTTTCTGTGTACAATTCTTTTGTTTCTTTGGGTAGGTTTACTCCTAGATATTTGATTCTTTTGGTTGTGATGGTGAAGGGGACTGCCTCTTTGATTTCATTTTCTGATTTTTCATTGTTTGTGCATAGGAATGCCAGTGATTTCTGTATATTGATTTTGTATCCTGCGACTTTGCTCAATTCGCTGATTAACTCTAGTCGTTTTGTAATAGTGTCTTTGGGATTTTCTATGTATAATATCATGTCATCTGCAAAAAGAGAGAGCTTGACTTCTTCCTTTCCAATCTGGATTCCTTTGATTTCTTTCTCTTCTCTTATTGCTGTTGCTAGCACTTCCAGGAATATGTTGAATAAGAGTGGTGAAAGTGGACACCCTTGTCTTGTTCCTGATCTTAGAGGGAATGCTTTGAGTTTTTCACCATTGATGACAATGTTCACTGTGGACTTCTCATATATGGGTTTTATTATGTTGAGATAGGTTCCTTCTATGCCCATTTTCTGAAGAGTTTTTATCATAAGCGGATGCTGTACTTTGTCAAAGGCTTTTTCTGCATCTATTGAGATGATCATGTGATTTTTGTCTCTCAGTTTGTTGATGTGGTGTATCACATTGATTGATTTGCGGATGTTGAAGAATCCTTGCATGCCTGGGATGAACTCGACTTGATGATGATGTATGAGCTTTTTGATGTGACATTGAATTCTGTTTGCTAGGATTTTGTTGAGGATTTTGGCGTCTAGATTCATCAGTGAAATTGGCCTATAATTTTCTTTTTTTGTGTTGTTTTTGCCTGGTTTGGGTATCAGGGTGATGGTGGCCTCATAAAATGTGTTTGGAAGTTTTCCTTCCTGTGCAATTTTTTGAAAGAGTTTTAGAAGGACAGGCATTAGCTTTTCTTCAAATGTTTGGTAGAATTCGGCTGTGAAGCCATCTGGCCCTGGGCTTTTATTTTTGGGTAGATTTTTAATCACAAAGTCGATTTCCGAGCTTCTGATTGGGTTGTTCAAAGTTTCTGTTTCTTCCTGGCTCAGTCTTGGGAGATGAATCTTCCCCAAGAAACTGTCCCTTTCTTCCAGGTTGTTCCGTTTGTTGCCATAGAGTTGTTCATAATAGTCTCTTAGAATCCTTTGGATTTCTGCATTATATGTTGTAATCTCTCCTTTTTCATTTTTGATTTTAGTGATCTGGTTCTTCTCTCTTTTTTTCTTGATCAGTCTGGCCAGTGGTGTGTCGATTTTATTTACCTTTTCGAAGAAACAGCTTATTGTTTTATTTATCTTTACTATTGTTTCTTTCATTTCTTTATCATTTATTTCTGCTCTGATCTTTATGATTTCCCTTCTTCTGCTGGCTTCGGGGTGTTTTTGTTCTTCTTTCTCCATTTGTTTTAAGAGTAAGTTTAGATCGTCTGTTTGAGATTTTCCTAGTTTCTTGAGGTAGGATTGAATTGCTATGAACTTCCCTCTTAGAACTGCTTTTGCAGTACCCCATAGGTTTTGCACTGTTGTTTGTTCATTGTCATTTTCTTCTAGGAATTGTTTTATTTCTCTGATTTTCTTGGTAATCAGTTGGTTTTTTAGGTATGTGTTGTTTAATCTCCATGTGTTTGTGTTTGTAGCGGTTTTCTTCCTGTAGTTGATCTCTAGTCTCATTGCATTGTGGTCCGAGAGGATGTTTGATATAATTTCAGTTTTCTTGAATTGACTGAGGTTTGATTTGTGGCCCAAGATGTGGTCTATCCTGGAGAATGTTCCGTGAGCACTTGAGAAGAAAGTGTATTCTTCTGCTTTTGGATGGAAAGTCCTAAAGATACCGATGAGATCCATCTTTTCTAGTGTGGCATTTAAGGCTTGTGTTTCTTTATTAATCTTCTGTTTGAATGATCTGTCCATTGGTATGAGAGGAGTGTTAAAGTCTCCTACTGTGATTGTGTTAGTGTTGATGTCTTCTTTTATGTCTGAAAGTGTTTGTCTTATGTATTGGGGTGCCCCTGTGTTGGCTGCATAGATATTTATGATTGTTTTGTCTTCTTCTTGGATCGATCCCTTGATCATTATGTAGAGTACTGCCTTGTATCTTCGAATCTTCTTTATTTTGAGGTCTATTTTGCCTGATATGAGGATTGCTACTCCAGCTTTCTTTTGATTTCCATTTGTGTGGAATATCTTTTTCCATCCTCTCACTTTCAGTCTATGAGTGTCTCTAGGTCTGAAGTGAGTTTCCTGGAGGCAACATATGTATGGGTTGTATTTTTGAATCCATTCAGCTACCCTGTGTCTTTTGGTTAGGGCATTTAGTCCATTTACATTCAAAGTAATTATTGATACAAATGATCCTACAGTCATCATCTTAAATGTTATGATGGATTTGTTTCATAGATCTTCTCCTTCTTTTATACTTGTTGTCTATATAAGTCCCTTCAGCACTTGTTGTAAGGCTGGTTTGGTGTGACTAAATTCTTTTAATTTTTGCTTATCTGTAAAGCTTCTGATTTCTCCATCAATTTTGAAGGAGATCCTTGCAGGGTAGAGAATTCTTGGTTGCAAGATTATTCTCTTTGAGCCATTTAAATGTGTCCTGCCATTCCCTTCTGGCCTGCAGAGTTTCTGTTGAAAGATCAACTGTTGAACATATGGACTTTCCCTTGTATGTCACTAGTTGCTTTTCCCTTGCTGCTTTGAGAATTCTTTGTGTTTAATTTGTGCTAGCTTCATTAATATGTGTCTTGGTGTGTTTCTTCTCGGATTGATTCTGTATGGTACTCTTTGTGATTTTTTTGCATTGTGGTCCGAGAGGATGTTTGATATAATTTCAGTTTTCTTGAATTGACTGAGGTTTGATTTGTGGCCCAAGATGTGGTCTATCCTGGAGAATGTTCCGTGAGCACTTGAGAAGAAAGTGTATTCTTCTGCTTTTGGATGGAAAGTCCTAAAGATACCGATGAGATCCATCTTTTCTAGTGTGGCATTTAAGGCTTGTGTTTCTTTATTAATCTTCTGTTTGAATGATCTGTCCATTGGTATGAGAGGAGTGTTAAAGTCTCCTACTGTGATTGTGTTAGTGTTGATGTCTTCTTTTATGTCTGAAAGTGTTTGTCTTATGTATTGGGGTGCCCCTGTGTTGGCTGCATAGATATTTATGATTGTTTTGTCTTCTTCTTGGATCGATCCCTTGATCATTATGTAGTGTACTGCCTTGTATCTTCGAATCTTCTTTATTTTGAGGTCTATTTTGCCTGATATGAGGATTGCTACTCCAGCTTTCTTTTGATTTCCATTTGTGTGGAATATCTTTTTCCATCCTCTCACTTTCAGTCTATGAGTGTCTCTAGGTCTGAAGTGAGTTTCCTGGAGGCAACATATGTATGGGTTGTATTTTTGAATCCATTCAGCTACCCTGTGTCTTTTGGTTAGGGCATTTAGTCCATTTACATTCAAAGTAATTATTGATACAAATGATCCTACAGTCATCATCTTAAATGTTATGATGGATTTGTTTCATAGATCTTCTCCTTCTTTTATACTTGTTGTCTATATAAGTCCCTTCAGCACTTGTTGTAAGGCTGGTTTGGTGTGACTAAATTCTTTTAATTTTTGCTTATCTGTAAAGCTTCTGATTTCTCCATCAATTTTGAAGGAGATCCTTGCAGGGTAGAGAATTCTTGGTTGCAAGATTATTCTCTTTGAGCCATTTAAATGTGTCCTGCCATTCCCTTCTGGCCTGCAGAGTTTCTGTTGAAAGATCAACTGTTGAACATATGGACTTTCCCTTGTATGTCACTAGTTGCTTTTCCCTTGCTGCTTTGAGAATTCTTTGTGTTTAATTTGTGCTAGCTTCATTAATATGTGTCTTGGTGTGTTTCTTCTCGGATTGATTCTGTATGGTACTCTTTGTGCTTCTTGGATTTTATTGACTATTTCTTTTCCCATGTTGGGGAAAATTTCAACTAGAATCTCTTCAAAAATTTTCTCATAGCCTTTCTTGTTTTCCTCTTCTTCTGGAACCCCTATAATTTGAATATTGGTGTGTTTGATATTATTGCAGAAGTCTCTGAGGCTATCCTCTGCTCTTTTCATTCTTTGAGCTAGATTCTGTTTTTCAGCAGTTACCTCCACCATTCTATCTTCCAGCTCACTTATCTGGTCTTCTGTCTCAGATACTCTGCTCTTGATTCCTTCTACAGTGTTTTTCAGTTCAGCAATTGAGTTGTTTGTCTCTGTTACTTTTTTTGGTAAGTTCTTATATTTCTTTATTCAATGTGTTAGTTGTGTCTTGCAATTTCTCTAACATTCTGTTTTCAGTGTCTTTGATCATCTTTACTATCATTCTTCTGAAATCCCTTTTAGAAAGTTTGCCCAAATTCTCTTCGTTGATTTGAACTTCTGTGTTTGTAGATTGTTCCTTCACTTGTGTGGTATTTCTCTGCCGTTTCATTGTTATTATTAACTTTTTAAGTGACTCTGGGATTTCCTTTTCCCAGACTTTGAGTTACATCTGTTGGTGTTTGTTGTTTGGATGGGACTTCTTATTCTGGGTGATGCTGGTGGTTGAGTGATGTCAGGACTTGCATACAAGTGATTACCTTTGTTGGCGTTCTCACTTGTATACTGCTCTTTAGTGTTAGGCATTCTCCAGTATTGTAGAGTTTTGGAGTCAGTGCTCCCTCCCTAAAGCCCCAGGGCTTGTTGCCTGACCAGGGAATGAAGATTTGATGGCTGGTTTGTTATGGCATTAAATGATATTAAAACATATACATGCAAATGAGAAGCAGAAGGTATGCCTTTGACAAATGGCAATTAAAATATTATGCAAATACTATCCAGCGTATTGAATTATACAGATAAACATATACAGCTGTAACATAACCCAAGCATTCCAACCAAAAATACAGTACAATACGTTAGCACGGCGAATAGAGAAAACCAAGAATGATATCCACCAGTTAATAAGCAAACGAAGTAGAGCACTAGTTGGAGAACAATGCTAGAGCAGGGTCCCCGTTGGGGATAAGGCAATGAGGACTGAACAGACTAAGAAATATGGTGGGAAAAGAGAAAAAGAGAAAGGGAGGATAGAAGAGAAATACAGACTAATACTGCAAAGTTAAATATAGGGAGATAAAGATTTGTATGTATTAGAGTTTAGTGCTGTAGGAAAGGAGCATCAGAGAAACAAAGAATTATAGAGGAAGTAGTAGTACAAATGAAATATTTAAAAAATTAAAACAGAGATAAGTATATAGAAAAATATAGAAAAACAAAGCAAAAACAATAAAAAGAAAGAAAACCCCCACAGAACCTTAAAAGGCCAATGGGGAACCAGAAGTTTATACCAAAATAAAATGTGTAGTTTAAAAGGAAAAAGAAGAAAAAAAAATTCTGTAAACTTGAATATATTCAGTCTTATTGATAAGATTAGTAGTTTCAATAGAATTCAATGGAGGAAATAAACACACCCACTCTCATCCCCCCCCCCCCCCCAGAAAAAAAAACCAAAAAACCCTGAAAAAACCAGGGGGTTGCACTGAGTGGGTTTAGAAAAAGGGAAAAAAACAATAGAAACAAAACAATACAATACAAAAAAAAAAAATAAAAAAAGAATAAGGAATAAAATGAAAAAATTTAAATCCAGCAGTTACTCCAGCCTCAGACAAAACGTGAAAATAGTGCTTCTTATTCTGGGTGATGCAGTTGTTTAAAGGACGTTCTTATTGTATACTGCTCTTTAGTGTTAGGCATTCTCCAGTATTGTAGAGTTTTGGAGTCAGTGCTCCCTCCCTAAAGCCCCAGGGCTTGTTGCCTGACCAGGGAATGAAGATTTGATGGCTGGTTTGTTATGGCATTAAATGATATTAAAACATATACATGCAAATGAGAAGCAGAAGGTATGCCTTTGACAAATGGCAATTAAAATATTATGCAAATACTATCCAGCGTATTGAATTATACAGATAAACATATACAGCTGTAACATAACCCAAGCATTCCAACCAAAAATACAGTACAATACGTTAGCACGGCGAATAGAGAAAACCAAGAATGATATCCACCAGTTAATAAGCAAACGAAGTAGAGCACTAGTTGGAGAACAATGCTAGAGCAGGGTCCCCGTTGGGGATAAGGCAATGAGGACTGAACAGACTAAGAAATATGGTGGGAAAAGAGAAAAAGAGAAAGGGAGGATAGAAGAGAAATACAGACTAATACTGCAAAGTTAAATATAGGGAGATAAAGATTTGTATGTATTAGAGTTTAGTGCTGTAGGAAAGGAGCATCAGAGAAACAAAGAATTATAGAGGAAGTAGTAGTACAAATGAAATCTTTTAAAAAAATTAAAACAGAGATAAGTATATAGAAAAATATAGAAAAACAAAGCAAAAACAATAAAGAAAGAAAACCCCACGGAACCATAAAAGACCAATGTGGAACCAGAAGTTTATACCAAAATAAAATGTGTGGTTTAAAAGGAGAAGAAATATTATGTAAACTTGAATATATTCAGTCTTATTGATAAGATGAGTAGCTTCAATAGGATTCAATGGAGGAAATAAACACACCCACTCTCATACCCCCCCCCCCCCAGAAAAAAAAACCAAAAAACCCTGAAAAAACCAGGGGGTTGCACTGAGTGGGTTTAGAAAAAGGGAAAAAAACAATAGAAACAAAACAATACAATACAAAAAAAAAAAATAAAAAAAGAATAAGGAATAAAATGAAAAAATTTAAATCCAGCAGTTACTCCAGCCTCAGACAAAACGTGAAAATAGTGTTTATGTTCTTCTGTCTCTTGCTGACTATTCAGGAATTATCAGTCTTTTTCTTGCCTCTGGCAGTGGCTGGATCTGAAGACCTCTTTGACTGCTTGTTTATTTCGGCCTATTCCAGAACTAAAAGGCCTGCCCAGGCTGGCCCTGGGAGTTTCTTAATCCAAATCCCTTTTCTTGCTAGGTGGAGCTAAATTTCCTCCCTGTAGCTTGACCAGCAGCCCTGCAGTTTGACCAGCAGCCAAACTACAGTAGTGAAAATGGCGTCTGTCACACAAAGAATTTATTCCCACAGGCTCTATGGGAAGCACTTCTTCAGTGACCCCGCCCCTGCTGCAGGCCACCGTCGACCCCCGCCACTGCGGGAGACGTCAGGTCACTCAGAGGTGAGTCTGGCTCAGTCTCGTGCAGGATCGCTATTCCCCTCTCCGGGATCACAGTGTGCACAGAGTTTCCAGTCCTCCTCTGGGGCTCTGTGATCGGGTTGATGGTAACCTCCTCCAAAGGAGACTGAGAGCCGTCCTTCCGAAGACTGCTTAAGGGCACTTCTAGCTTAAGGGGAACCTGGACTCTCTAAAGCAGGTCTGGCTCAGTCCCTTGTGAGTGTCACTGCTCCTTTCCCGGGTCTTGATCTGCAACAGGCTTTGCGCCTTTGGCCTGCCCAGCCTCTCTGGCGGGTATGAGGTTTGACTTTTAAAAGTGCGATTGCGCCCTTCCTACCGTCTTGATACGGCTTCTCCTTTGTTCTTCGATGTGGGGTATCCTCTCTGTGATCAGATCCAACCTCCTCCTGTCGATGATTTTTCAGGAACTCGTTGCAATTCAGGTGATTTTGCAGAAGAGATGAGTGCACGTCCTTCTATGCCGCCATCTTAGCTCCACCCGTGTCCTATCCTGGCATTCTTAACTTTTTTTAGCAACTCAAGAAGTTTTCATCATGTAGTAGTTTATTTTTTTTTCTTTTGCTTTTCTATCTAAAGCATTTTCCTTTGTTTGATGCATTTGCCAAACATGGGTCTCATTTCTCACTAGATAGGGTGAAGATACCAGAAAGTCAATTTGCCAGCCACGGTTACAGTCAGGGCACGAGAATGAGAGTTAAACTCTAACACATATTTGCTCAGACTTTAAATAGGAGCAAGTGATCTGTGAAGACATCACTGAGTCTTCTCTCTAGCCGTGTATGTGTGTGTGTGTGTGTGTGTGTGTGATTGTAGCAAGGTTTTGTTCTCAAGGAGAGCAATTGCTAACAGTGTAATAGCTCTCTGGTGCTTGGGTGCAAGATAGAGGTTCTGGGGTCTGGTTGTGGGAGCAAGTGGGGAATTCATAGACCTGCTGTGAGAATTTGGGTGCTATTTCTGACCAGGTATCAGTTCAGTCCCTTGTCTTCTCATGTGCTTAGTCACTTCAGTCATGTCCAACTCTTTGCAACTCTCTGGACTGTAGCCCCCAGGCTCCTCTGTCCATGGGATTCTCCAGGCAAGAATATTGGAGTGGGTTGCTGTGCCCTCCTCCAGGGGGTCTTGCTCACCCAGGGATCAAACCTTCATTTCCCACATTGTAGGCACATTCTTTAGCATTGCGTCACCAGGGATGTCTCTTTAATTCAAGAATTACCGTATGTCCTTCTAATGAGTCATTTTCTGCTTAAATCAATGAGAGTTGGTTTCTGTTGCTAGAAATTCAGAACCTTTATATACACCCAGAAAGAATGTCTTGCCTTTGTGTTCTCTCCTCTGGTACTAAAGAACTAGAATATTACCGAAAGTACTTAATTATTTATGTTGCCTTAGTAGCTCCTCTTATCTCTCTCTCCCAACATATACTAGAAACTTTGCTATTCTGGGATAAAAGTCTCTACCTTCAGAGATGCTACAGCTTCCCTCCCATCTGCTCTAACCTCTTCCAGTGCTTGTGAAAACACCTGCTTTGTTTAATTCCCTCCCTAGTTTCCCTCTCTTCTTGGAGTCAGTATTCTCTTTCATGCTCTACATGCGTTCATTCTAGGTTACAGGGTCTTTTAAAAAATGTAATTAAAAATAACTTTGAATCTGACTTCCCCAAGTTCAAGTACAAACCCATAGGCACAATGAGAATAGATCTGGCCCTTAACACCTTCAGGAACTCAACCCTAAGCTCATTATAAAGGATATGACTTGGATCAGTGGCTGTCCTCCCTAGAGAATTATAATGAATGCTCTTTCAGATAGAGGTTTGCTCCCAGTAAATATGGAAGCTTTGGGGCCAAAGCCTCTGAGAGAAGCTCACAGGTGCTCTGACCAACTCTGTAATGGACTTGACCTGAAACACTGTGTTTATTTGCTGTTTCCTGAAATAGGCACTGCTCAGCTTTGGGGAGCTGCTTCAGGCAATGTAAGCCAGCCAGAGAAGGCAGGGCAGACCTGTTTTTAAGAAGAGATTTCTGGGAGCCTTGGTATTTCACCCTCACCACTGAGCACATCCCCTGAAGCTTGGATGCTCTAAAAGCCAGGCTTAATTGGGACACTTTGACATAATTTAATGGTTTTTTTTTTTTTTTTGATGAAAAGTTGTCCAGAAGGGAATATTGAGCTCAAAGTATTTAAAGAAATTATTCTTTGAGGATGCAGATCACTACCTCAGCCTCCACAATTCATTTAATAAAATGAGATTAGCATTTCAATATAATACTTGTTTTTTCTCCCACTTCACTTCTACTCTGTTTTTGAAGAACAAAAAGGGGTAAGGGAAGTGCAGAAAAAAGAAAACTGAAATGGTAACCTCATGCTATTGACTGAAGGGAAGTATTCTCTAGTTCTTGCAAAGGAGACCTGTATGTGTTACCTAGACAATTACCTTTCTCTTTCTGCTGTTAGCAAAGGAATCAGACTCTCAAGCCATACACAAAGCATAAGGACATATTCTTTTCCACTATTTTTTATGGCAGGATACCAAATATAGTTCCATGTGCAGTACAGTAGGACTCTGTTGTTTCTCCATTCTATATATACTAGTTTTCATCTGCTGGTCCTAACCTCCCAATCCTTCTCTTCCCCATACCCACCACCCTCTTAGCAACCATAAGTCTGTTCTCTTATGTCTGTGAGTCTACCTAGCAATAGTTTAAAAGCAAACCAGTTTATAAAAAATCCTCACCACTCTTTCTACCTACTTGCCAGGGTCATAGTGACATTGTACACTCTGCTGATTAAAACTAGGAGCCTGGAGGAGCAGAGCAGTCAGGACCTGGTGCAGGAAATGCACGCTCCAGTGCTCTACAAGGTGAGACAATAACAACAAACAGGCCATTCCCCAAAACTTTTCTTTTTGTCTCTATTCCTATGTAGGACTCCACAGATCTACCTAAGGACAAATATTCTTAGAGTATGACTATGTCCTTTAGCAGACAAGGGTTTTGTTTTGCCAGCCCACTCTGTAATGGACTTGACCTGAAACACTGTGTTTATTTGCTGTTTCCTGAAATAGGCACTGCTCAGCTTTGGGGAGCTGCTTCAGGCAATGTAAGCCAGCCAGAGAAGGCAGGGCAGACCTGTTTTTAAGAAGAGATTTCTGGGAGCCTTGGTATTTCACCCTCACCACTGAGCACATCCCCTGAAGCTTGGATGCTCTAAAAGCCAGGCTTAATTGGGACACTTTGACATAATTTAATGGTTTTTTTTTTTGATGAAAAGTTGTCCAGAAGGGAATATTGAGCTCAAAGTATTTAAAGAAATTATTCTTTGAGGATGCAGATCACTACCTCAGCCTCCACAATTCATTTAATAAAATGAGATTAGCATTTCAATATAATACTTGTTTTTTCTCCCACTTCACTTCTACTCTGTTTTTGAAGAACAAAAAGGGGTAAGGGAAGTGCAGAAAAAAGAAAACTGAAATGGTAACCTCATGCTATTGACTGAAGGGAAGTATTCTCTAGTTCTTGCAAAGGAGACCTGTATGTGTTACCTAGACAATTACCTTTCTCTTTCTGCTGTTAGCAAAGGAATCAGACTCTCAAGCCATACACAAAGCATAAGGACATATTCTTTTCCACTATTTTTTATGGCAGGATACCAAATATAGTTCCATGTGCAGTACAGTAGGACTCTGTTGTTTCTCCATTCTATATATACTAGTTTTCATCTGCTGGTCCTAACCTCCCAATCCTTCTCTTCCCCATACCCACCACCCTCTTAGCAACCATAAGTCTGTTCTCTTATGTCTGTGAGTCTACCTAGCAATAGTTTAAAAGCAAACCAGTTTATAAAAAATCCTCACCACTCTTTCTACCTACTTGCCAGGGTCATAGTGACATTGTACACTCTGCTGATTAAAACTAGGAGCCTGGAGGAGCAGAGCAGTCAGGACCTGGTGCAGGAAATGCACGCTCCAGTGCTCTACAAGGTGAGACAATAACAACAAACAGGCCATTCCCCAAAACTTTTCTTTTTGTCTCTATTCCTATGTAGGACTCCACAGATCTACCTAAGGACAAATATTCTTAGAGTATGACTATGTCCTTTAGCAGACAAGGGTGTCTTTCAGTTTTGCCAGCCCACTCCTGGTCAATAAGCAATTGGGTCTTTGATGCAAGAGTGGGACACTTCCATATTTGACAGAGAGGTTATCTGCATATTCTTGCAGCTTGTCTCTGAATATGCTACCAGAATAATTCATTCCTATTTTGAAAATCAAAGCAATTATAGATTTTACATAACATTTCATTTATACAACATAAGGAATGAAAGATTTAATCTATACGTGTCTAGGTTCCTATCCACCATGGCCAACATCCCCAATGAGTGTGGTTTTGTTGAAAAATAAAAATCATAATTCCATTGTCATTTAAGTACAAAGATATTTATTGCTCTTAAGAGCAGTTCTGTCATGATGAGAGTAGGAATTACCTTTGCAGCAGCAGGAAGGGGCAGCAGCTTGGCTTTGGGTAGTCAGTCTCTCCTTTTTTCCTATCATTTTTTGCAGAGCCAAGAAGAAGGCTCACATTTGGGGCATGGGATGAAGGTGTTAAAACAGAATTCAAGGCCTGGAGTTCTGATGATGACCTGACACTCTGCTGTAGGATCCTGGACATGGGTGACTCCAGTGGTTCCCTGGTTTGAGTCAGATTTACAGTTTCTTCAGAGTCGTCCCTGGAAGATTATTTTTTGATCAGTCTATGTGTATTTTATAGTTGCTTCTCCAGTACCAAGGAGGGACAGTGTGGTCATTGAGCAGCAGGAGAAAACCTGTGGACACAGGAGGCAGGGAGGGTGTGCCAGTCTAGATCATGACAGTTCATCGGGCAATGTCACCCTCTTGTGCAGGTGTGTGAGCAGAGTATATGTTTAAGCCACAAGAACCTCTGTGGGGCCCCCTTTCATTTAGCAAAACAAGCAAGTTGTTTGCTGTCTCTAAAGCAAATGTCCCCAGAGTTACTGAGGTTGTTTTGTACTTGGATGCTCAGGACCTTGCTCAAAGAATTCTCTCTTCATTCAACAAAATACATACATACATGCATGCATATATACATACATGAAGGTCTTTCTTGCCATCACCCTTTCTCATCCTTGGAAAACTCTTCTGAACAAAGGGCCCCAACTGGATCCGATTTTAATGGAATATTTCAACCAATCAACCACCAAGTATAATAGCAGCCAGTCAATTAATTAAGGGACAAACCAAGCACAGATTCATCAAAGCCACTATTTTGCTTTCTAATTAGTACTCATAATCACTGTGCTGGGTGTTTTTCCCTCCAAATTCATCAAGATCTGATTTAATTGTCACAAAAATCTGAATAGAAAATTAAAATGGTTGGTCATTCTAGACATTTCGGTTAAAAGCAGGAATGATGAGGCTTGCTTTCTTACTTAGGAGAGGGTCATCAAAGTTTCTAGTCACTTTTAGATAAATATTTTTGGCAATTCCTATGGTTTAGCTTTCCAAGTCATAAATTGGAGGGACGTATTGTAGGGAGGCCATTCATTTTTCTTTCTAATGAGTACATGCATCGTTGATTTCCCAAATACATCTGTAGCCTGTTGGGAAAAAAGGGAGTATTGCTAGCTCATGTTTCTCAAAGATCACCTCTTCTGTGATGGTCTCTGATACAATGAATTTGCTCCTAATCAAATATATCTGTTGGAATATTTAATTCTGAGCATGTAAATTCATCATTTGATGTGATGGAGAATTATGGATGAATGCTTTTGGTATTTTTGCTTGTTTCATGTTTTGTTTCTTGGTGGTTTAGTTGGTGAGTCATATTTGAAGACTCTTACAATCCCATGGATTGTATCCCACCAGGCTCCTTTATCCATGACTTTTTTCCAGGTGAGAATACTGGAGTGGGTTGCTATTTCTTTCTCCAGGCAGTTCTGAGTCTCCTGCATGCAGGCAAATTCTTTACCAACTGAGCCAACAGGGAGCCCTGTTTTGTCCCTTAGGAAAGGACTATGGAAAACTTAGAAAGACATAGTGTCTGTTTCCATGGTCTTGGATATGCCTCTTCATGACCAGTGTCATGGTCCCTGGTACCTGGTCTGCCTCCTGGTCCCAGGGTCTCTCTTGGCAGGTAGAGTGCCAGAGATCCACACCTTATCTGTTTCCATTCCTACCACCTCCCTTCCCCTCAGTTCTTTCTCCATTCTGCAGCCAAGATGACCCTTTACAAGCTAAATATGATTGTGTCTCTCTTCAGCTGAAGTACTTTCCATGGTTCCCCATGGTATTGAAGACGAATTTAACCTCTGTACTCTGACACTGAATTAAATCTCAGAGAGTTTTGTGTGAAGTAGAAAAAGAATAGCTTTACTGCTTTGTCAGTCGAAGGGGGTCACAGTGGCCTAATGCCTTCAAAACTGTGTTCCAACCTGGAGAGGGTAGTGAGAAGCTTAATAGTAATGGTTCAAAGAGAGCATAATCAGCTCATGGACATTCTTCTGTGGTGAGGTAAGTGGCAGTCAACATCATCAACCTTCTGGTTCCAACCAGTCTGGGGTTTGCTTGCTTGTGGGCAGCATACCGTTAACTTCTCCAACCTGGTGAGGCTTTTAGTATCTGCAACATAGTTCAAAAATGTTTTATGTATCCCTTGAGGACTTGCCCCTGGATGCACTATGGTTTCTTTTAACCACTCCTCACTTGTCTCTGCATCCCCTCTTTCCTAACTAGCAACTGTTTGAACCTGTCCTGTTGGAACTCAGGAAAGTCGTGGAGGCTAAATGAAGCCTATTTGCTATAATCAAAGCAAAGGGGGACACAAGAAAGCTTTTGTGTGTTGGACCCTCATAGTGTCCTTCCTGGTGTCAGTATTTAGAATAAAATCGTAAGTCCTTTTGGCCTAAAATGCCCTAAACAATATGTTCCTTATGATTACCCTAACCTTACATTGCTATCTTGATTTGCCTCTTTTTACCAAAAGAATGCATGTGTACACATACACACGCACACACGAACCCTTCCAGCTTCTAGAAAAAGGCAGTTGGAGGAGAGAAAAGTGATTAGGGAACAAGGAGCCTTCAAAAAACACCCTTTCCTGTATCTTTCCGGCCTTCCTCCACAGACTTCTTCCTAAAACTTGGGTGCATAGAATTAAATGAATCAAATCCTTAACTCACAAAACACTCTTTACCTTGGTACTAGTTTGGAAATTAGAATTTTAACAATAACTTACATCTACCCATGAGATTCTCTACTATTCCACTCTCCTACTTCCTTCTACACAGAGGAAACTCTATCAGAATATTGAGTTGATCATTCCTCTTTCTCGTTCTCCTTCACACCCTATCTTTCTTCCCTCATTCCTTCTATCATGTCTTTATGTATTCTTAAAATATTAATATATATGATTTATAGTTTATTTTATAGACATTGTAGCTGAATATAATCTTTTGTATTTTTTTCTATTTTTTTCTTTCCTTACTTCATTTATCATTATATTGTTCAGAATCACCTATCCGGTTGTAATTAGCCATACTGCACTCTTCTTGACTGGCATATAATATGCTGCTGAATGAATAGACTGCAATGAACTTATCCATTCTTCTGTCAGTGGATATTTGGACTGCTTCACAGTTTTTGTTTTTAGGTGGTCAGAGCCAATCTGAGCATTCTTAGTTTCCTGTTGCACAAGATTTTCTTGTTGCTATTTGTCCAAGAGGGGGACTGTGCTGAGTTGTCACTTTGTAAATGTTAACTTTATACTGTAATGGCTATCCAGAATTACTCCATTGATTTATACTCCTTAACGTTGTATAAGGGGTCCGTCCTATGGCTTTATACTTTCCAGAGACAGAAATCAGCGTGCTCACAAATACTATATTTGATATGTGCTGTTGCAGTGGTATAAGACTGTGTCTTTTTGTGATCTTCGTTTACATTCTCTGATTATTTGTTATAATAAAGAATTCTTCCCTTTCTTTGTTATAATACATGCTATTCAAATATCAGACCTCAACTTAAATACATTCCCTTGTATTGGCCCTTTTACAAAAAAAAGAAAGGAAAAGGTTAAAAAACCCTCACTACTCCAATCCGTCGTCTAAACTTTCCCTACTCTAGGCATCGGTGGGTATTTTGTGTAATGAATACAGCCCAGTACTATCTTATTTGCCAAGAAATTTCCCTTATGTACTTTAGAGAGCCGTAAAGTTATGGTAGATTATATGAAATGATGGGACCAGATAAACTCGGAAGTGAGAAAACCCTTAAATATTATTTAGTCAAATCCTCTAGTATTACTATTAAAAATCTCCCGAGATTCTCTACTATTCCACTCTCCTACTTCCTTCTACACAGAGGAAACTCTATCAGAATATTGAGTTGATCATTCCTCTTTCTGTTCTCCTTCACACCCTATCTTTCTTCCCTCATTCCTTCTATCATGTCTTTATGTATTCTTAAAATATTAATATATATGATTTATAGTTTATTTTATAGACATTGTAGCTGAATATAATCTTTTGTATTTTTTTCTATTTTTTTCTTTCCTTACTTCATTTATCATTATATTGTTCAGAATCACCTATCCGGTTGTAATTAGCCATACTGCACTCTTCTTGACTGGCATATAATATGCTGCTGAATGAATAGACTGCAATGAACTTATCCATTCTTCTGTCAGTGGATATTTGGACTGCTTCACAGTTTTTGTTTTTAGGTGGTCAGAGCCAATCTGAGCATTCTTAGTTTCCTGTTGCACAAGATTTTCTTGTTGCTATTTGTCCAAGAGGGGGACTGTGCTGAGTTGTCACTTTGTAAATGTTAACTTTATACTGTAATGGCTATCCAGAATTACTCCATTGATTTATACTCCTTAACGTTGTATAAGGGGTCCGTCCTATGGCTTTATACTTTCCAGAGACAGAAATCAGCGTGCTCACAAATACTATATTTGATATGTGCTGTTGCAGTGGTATAAGACTGTGTCTTTTTGTGATCTTCGTTTACATTCTCTGATTATTTGTTATAATAAAGAATTCTTCCCTTTCTTTGTTATAATACATGCTATTCAAATATCAGACCTCAACTTAAATACATTCCCTTGTATTGGCCCTTTTACAAAAAAAAAGAAAGGAAAAGGTTAAAAAAAACTCTCACTACTCCAATCCGTCTTCTAAACTTTCCCTACTCTAGGCATCTGTGGGTATTTTTTTTAATGAATACATCCCAGTACTATCTTATTTGCCAAGAAAGTTCCCTTATGTACTTTAGAGAGCCGTAAAGTTATGGTAGATTATATGAAATGATGGGACCAGATAAACTCGGAAGTGAGAAAACCCTTAAATATTATTTAGTCAAATCCTCTAGTATTAATTTGAAAGTGAAAGAAACCCCATTTAAACTGGCTTTAAGATAAAGGTAATGGCCATCACCCAATGTAACTAGCATTTTCAGGTCTGGACGGATCAAGGTGTTCACAAAGCTGACTCTGTCTCTTTGATCATCATTCAGCTTTGCTTTAGCCTGCCTTTGTTCTCCTGTATCGTGGGCAGTTTTTCTGTAATGCTGGGTAAGATGACCTCGCACCATCAACTTCCCATCATCAATTTTGCAATTCCAGAGACAGAAACATTCTTTCCCAACATTTGTATGAAAAATCCCAGGAAATAGTAATGAAAGTAGCACAGTTAGCATCTGTTGGGCATTTTCTTTATGCTCTTGGTTTTATGCTCATTCTCGCATTATGTTATGCAATTCTGAGGAAGCCACTATTATTATCTCTACTTAAAAAATGAGACTTAGAGAAGTTATGTAAGCTGTCCAGGTTCACACAGCTAGCAAGTGGCAGAGCTAGATTTAGAAACCAGGCAGTTTTACTGGCTCTACCTGAGTCGTGTTTCTTGAATTCCTTACTGGTTGAGGGTTGGGCCACTGTGATTGACCCATCCCTTTGCCTCGTGTGTACTCTCTCAGCCAAGGATTTACAGTTGTCCCTCTATATCTGTAGGGCATTGGTCATAGGACCCTCAAGGATACCAACATTTGGGGATGTTCAAGTTCCTTGTTTGGTCCAGTCATTTCATGGCAAATAGGTGGGGGGAAAAATGCAAACAGTAATAGACTTTACTTTCGTGGGTTCCAAAATCACTGTGGATGGTAACTGCAGCCATGAAATTAAGACAACTGCTCCTTGGAAGAAAAGCTAGGACAAATCTAGAAAGCATATTCAAAAGCAGAGGCATCACTTTGCTGACAAACGTGTGCATAGTCAACTTAAATACACCTTAGCCCTTCAAAAAAAAAGGAAAAGGTTAAAAAAAACTCTCACTACTCCAATCCGTCTTCTAAACTTTCCCTACTCTAGGCATCTGTGGGTATTTTTTTTAATGAATACATCCCAGTACTATCTTATTTGCCAAGAAAGTTCCCTTATGTACTTTAGAGAGCCGTAAAGTTATGGTAGATTATATGAAATGATGGGACCAGATAAACTCGGAAGTGAGAAAACCCTTAAATATTATTTAGTCAAATCCTCTAGTATTAATTTGAAAGTGAAAGAAACCCCATTTAAACTGGCTTTAAGATAAAGGTAATGGCCATCACCCAATGTAACTAGCATTTTCAGGTCTGGACGGATCAAGGTGTTCACAAAGCTGACTCTGTCTCTTTGATCATCATTCAGCTTTGCTTTAGCCTGCCTTTGTTCTCCTGTATCGTGGGCAGTTTTTCTGTAATGCTGGGTAAGATGACCTCGCACCATCAACTTCCCATCATCAATTTTGCAATTCCAGAGACAGAAACATTCTTTCCCAACATTTGTATGAAAAATCCCAGGAAATAGTAATGAAAGTAGCACAGTTAGCATCTGTTGGGCATTTTCTTTATGCTCTTGGTTTTATGCTCATTCTCGCATTATGTTATGCAATTCTGAGGAAGCCACTATTATTATCTCTACTTAAAAAATGAGACTTAGAGAAGTTATGTAAGCTGTCCAGGTTCACACAGCTAGCAAGTGGCAGAGCTAGATTTAGAAACCAGGCAGTTTTACTGGCTCTACCTGAGTCGTGTTTCTTGAATTCCTTACTGGTTGAGGGTTGGGCCACTGTGATTGACCCATCCCTTTGCCTCGTGTGTACTCTCTCAGCCAAGGATTTACAGTTGTCCCTCTATATCTGTAGGGCATTGGTCATAGGACCCTCAAGGATACCAACATTTGGGGATGTTCAAGTTCCTTGTTTGGTCCAGTCATTTCATGGCAAATAGGTGGGGGGAAAAATGCAAACAGTAATAGACTTTACTTTCGTGGGTTCCAAAATCACTGTGGATGGTAACTGCAGCCATGAAATTAAGACAACTGCTCCTTGGAAGAAAAGCTAGGACAAATCTAGAAAGCATATTCAAAAGCAGAGGCATCACTTTGCTGACAAACGTGTGCATAGTCAAAAGCTATGGTTTTTAGAGTAGTCATGTATGGATGTTTGAGTTATAACATAAAGAACACTGAGTTCTGAAGAACTGATGCCTTTGAATTGTAGTGCTGGAGAAGACTCTTGAGAGTCCTTTGGACAGCAAGGAGGTCCAACCAGTCAATTCTAAAGGAAATAAGCCATGAATATTCATTGGAAAGGCTGATGCTGAAGCTGAAGCTCCAGTACTTTGGCCACTTGATGCAAGAGCCGACTCATTGGAAAAGACACTGATGTTGGGGAAAACTGAGGGTAGGAGGAGAAGTGGTCAACAGAGGATAAGATAGTTCAGTGTCATCATCGACTCAATGGACACGAGTTTGAGTAAACTCTGGGAGACAGTGAAAAATAGGGAATCCTGGTGTGCAGCCATGGAGTCTCAAAGAGTCTGACTAGACTGAGTAAACAACAAATTCTTTGTATAAAATGGCAAGAAATCTGCATAACCTAAGGCACATCCTTCTTTGTATTTTAAATCATCTTGATTTTACTTATAATAGCTAATACTATGTAAAATTGTTGTAAACACATGTAAATGCTCAGTAACTAGCTGTCTATGTGGGTATTCAAGCTTTGCTTTTTGAAACCTTCTGAAATTTTTTTGTAAATATTTTGAATTTGCCATTGGATTTGTTTAATCTACAGATGTGAAACCCACAGAAACAGAAGGCCTGCTCTGTGTGTGTGTGTGTGTGTTTGTGTGTGTGTGTGTGTGTGTGTGTTTGTGTGTGTGTGTGTGTGTGTAGATAACCACTAGGGCCCATGGGGAAGGATTGGAATAGTTCTTCCATTCTGCTCCCATCAAAAGGGGAGAATGTTACTGAAACAAAAGGGAACTAGAGTCTACTCCGGGAAGACAAAATTGCATTCATTGCCACAGGCCACTATATCTCTCATTGGACAGGCACAAGGACCTGCATTCGAGAGAGGAGAAGTGTCTTTTCCAAGATTAAGAGTCACAGGGATGTTACAGTAAAGACACTAACTAGGGTACACTGGGCTCCCTGGACTTGAAAGAGATGGAGGACTGTCCCAAAGCCCCAGGTGTGAGAGCTTGGAGAAAATGAAAAGTAGACTTTACTTTCGTGGGTTCCAAAATCACTGTGGATGGTAACTGCAGCCATGAAATTAAGACAACTGCTCCTTGGAAGAAAAGCTAGGACAAATCTAGAAAGCATATTCAAAAGCAGAGGCATCACTTTGCTGACAAACGTGTGCATAGTCAAAAGCTATGGTTTTAGAGTAGTCATGTATGGATGTTTGAGTTATAACATAAAGAACACTGAGTTCTGAAGAACTGATGCCTTTGAATTGTAGTGCTGGAGAAGACTCTTGAGAGTCCTTTGGACAGCAAGGAGGTCCAACCAGTCAATTCTAAAGGAAATAAGCCATGAATATTCATTGGAAAGGCTGATGCTGAAGCTGAAGCTCCAGTACTTTGGCCACTTGATGCAAGAGCCGACTCATTGGAAAAGACACTGATGTTGGGGAAAACTGAGGGTAGGAGGAGAAGTGGTCAACAGAGGATAAGATAGTTCAGTGTCATCATCGACTCAATGGACACGAGTTTGAGTAAACTCTGGGAGACAGTGAAAAATAGGGAATCCTGGTGTGCAGCCATGGAGTCTCAAAGAGTCTGACTAGACTGAGTAAACAACAAATTCTTTGTATAAAATGGCAAGAAATCTGCATAACCTAAGGCACATCCTTCTTTGTATTTTAAATCATCTTGATTTTACTTATAATAGCTAATACTATGTAAAATTGTTGTAAACACATGTAAATGCTCAGTAACTAGCTGTCTATGTGGGTATTCAAGCTTTGCTTTTTGAAACCTTCTGAAATTTTTTTGTAAATATTTTGAATTTGCCATTGGATTTGTTTAATCTACAGATGTGAAACCCACAGAAACAGAAGGCCTGCTCTGTGTGTGTGTGTGTGTGTTTGTGTGTGTGTGTGTGTGTGTTTGTGTGTGTGTGTGTGTGTGTAGATAACCACTAGGGCCCATGGGGAAGGATTGGAATAGTTCTTCCATTCTGCTCCCATCAAAAGGGGAGAATGTTACTGAAACAAAAGGGAACTAGAGTCTACTCCGGGAAGACAAAATTGCATTCATTGCCACAGGCCACTATATCTCTCATTGGACAGGCACAAGGACCTGCATTCGAGAGAGGAGAAGTGTCTTTTCCAAGATTAAGAGTCACAGGGATGTTACAGTAAAGACACTAACTAGGGTACACTGGGCTCCCTGGACTTGAAAGAGATGGAGGACTGTGTTCCCAAGGCCCCAGGTGTGAGAGAACCCTTCCATCCCCCAGGCTTGGTACACAGAGCCTGCCATCTATTGCTGAGTATGCAGGTCTACAGTAACTCTGAAGAGTCTACACGCACAGTTTAAGGAGGCTGTTTCCTGGCCCCTACCTTTGTCAAAGTATTACTGATTCCCACTGCTTCCATGGTGGCAGCAAGAGCATTGACTGTTGAGGGCTCCTGCAGAAACAGGCGGGCACTGGACTCCGCTGTTTGCCTGAGTAGATGTCTGCTGTGTTGATGCAGCCGTCACTTGCTATTTTAGATAGACCCATGCTTCCCAGCATCAAACTAGATAAAATTTCCATAAAAAAGTGTAATCCTTTCCTTGGCTTGTCAGAAACCCTGCCTGATGTTAGCAGCACACGTAATCTGCTTTGTGCAGAGACTTTCCCTTTGATACATGTGGTGGTTGATAAAGACTGATTCCCTCCGAGTCTTTGCATCTCCCTTCCCACATCGTGCTCCCACCTCCATGCTTATTTCTTTATCTGCCAAGGCAACCCTGGCTGATGTGGACTAGAATTGTGTGGATGGGTTCTAGTACTTCTTTCTATGCTGAGTCTTGGAATCCCAAGATGGAAATTTCCCCCCAAATTGAGTTCTACAGCTGAGTTTAGCCAACTTCCTTCCAGCAAAGAGTCTTTCTCTGACTTCCCTTGGGCTCAGAGAAGCCTTTTCTGGAAGGCGCACAGATGGTCTGCAGTGAAATGGAAAAGAAGAGCCCGGGCTAGAAAGCCAGGAGATGTGATTTCTTACCCTGGCACTGCTTCTATTGTCTCACTGCTCTTCCTCTCTGAGTCTCTGGTCTGTGTGCAGTGTAGATCTCAACCCCCTTGAGCACGAAGGATAAAGCGGCAAGCATCAAGGCTCTGCAAATTTTAAGGGTGGGTTTCTAAATTGTGTGTGTCAGCCTGGCCTGAGGAAATTTATGGCATGTAATACTGTTCTTGGTTTGAGCCAAGAAAAATTTTCCAAAGGACAAAACTTGCAAATATTTTGATTTGCAGTCTGGGTTTCACACTGGCCTCTCTGAATAGTCTGCGTTCTTCCAACCCCAACCTCCAATGGGAAACCTATACAACATCAACTGCCTTAAGAAGTAAGATTAGGTATATTATTTTAAAATAAGACCTTATTTAGCTGTAAATGGGAGCATTTAGGATTAACTCCCTGTCCTCATTTAAATCCAATTCTTTGTGAAAACAGCCAGTGGTAAGATTTATGACTGAGGGTATCTCATGGGAAGATTTACTCTGAAAGTTCAGGATTGGGGCAGATGCTGACAAAGTCACAATGCTGATTTGGAATAAGAACTTGGCTTGTAAAGGAGTTTTCAACATGAATAAATCCATATTCCATGAGGACCAGTGACATTATTCTAAACTGCAGCTTTATTTTATATGGCAGTATTCACATGAGAGTCCACTCACAGACATCATCACCAGACTACAGTAAACAGTAGACTTAATATTCCTTCACCCAGAGCCACTTTCTAGGTATGCACTGGCCACATGCCAGGGTCTGTATTGCTATAAACATATACTATTGAACGAGAAGAATGAGGTCTTTGCTCATTTCCATTGTGGTAGGATGAATAATGCCCCCCTCCCGAAATTGATGAACATTACTTTATAGAGCTAAGGGGACTTTTCAGGTTTGATTAAGCTAAGATCTTGTGCTACACAGATTTTCCTGCATTACCTCATGGACTCAAGTTAATCACAAGGGTCCTTAAAAGAGATAAAATAATTAGTAGGAGATATGATGATAAAACCCCCAAAGAATGGAATGATGCAGGCAAGGGGATGTGTATCAAGGAATGTGGGTGGTTCCTAGAAGCTAAAAAAGACAAGAAAATGGATCCTTCAGTCAAGTTTCCAGAAAAGAACACAGCCTTGGTTTTAGACATCCAACTTCCAGAACTGTAAAATAATAAAATTGTGTTATTTTAAACCATCACATGTGTGGTAATCAGTTATAGCAGCAATAGAAAACTGATAGAAGGACTTCCATTTCCAATGGGGTGACCAGTAACAAGCAAATCAGTATTTCTCAACAGGCACATCCACTTAATGCCAGGTATGCCTTTCATCACCCTGTCCATGAAAACTGTCCCCACACATTTCTGTGTACCTCCCCATGTGGCTGTATTTCACCTGACTGAGAACCACCAATTTTTTATTGCACCAAGAGTCAAGAAGATGCTGACATTCTCTCCTGTAGACTGAGAGTGCTCTGGGGAGTACCCTTCAAGGAGGTGAGATCAGAGCTTAAGGGTGCATGATGGAAAGCAGGCCAGTGACTGTCTGGGGAAGGTTCAGGTTCAGGAAAAAAACCATCCTACCTAAAGGCCCTGAGGCAAGAATGCATGATTATTATGTTGGAAGAACGAATAGAAGGAAGGGAAATGCAGTAGATTGAATGTTTACTTCCCTTCTTCCCCTCCCCCCAATTCATATGTTGAATCTTAATTCCCAAAATGATGGTATTAGAGGATGGAGCCTTTGGAGGTGATTAGGTCACGGGAATTGAGCTCTCATGAGTAGGATTAGTGCCCTTATAAAAGAGACTCCAGAGAGCACCTTGGCTCCTTTTTCCATGTGAAGACACAGTGGCAAAAGGACTGTTAATTAGGAAGCAGGTCCTCCCCAGAGCCCAAATCTGAACAGTTCCATGATCTTGGACTTTTCAGCTTCTAGAAGACTGTGATGAATGTTTACAAGCCACATGTGAATGTTGTTCAGTTGTGCTGATTCTTTGAGACCCATGGATGAGCCATGGAATTTTCCATGAAAGAATACTGGAGTGAGTAGCTTTTCCCTTCTCCAGGGGATCTTCTCAACCCGGGGGTCGAACCCAGGTCTCCCACCTTGCTGGCAGATTCTTTATCATCTGAGCCACCATAGAAGTCCCTGAGCCACCAGGGAAACCCACAGTTTATGGTATTTTTCTTATCACAGCTAGACTAGACTAAGATAAGTAGAACAAAGAGAGGAAGGTTGGAGGTGAGACCAGGAAGGAGCCAGGGCCTTGTATGTAGGTAAGTCATGGTGAGGAGTATGACTAAGTGGTAAACTAACTCAAAGTGATCCCCATTGTCAGTGCAAGACACATTAACTTGATTTGTTCATTGGGTACTTTGTTTTTGATGCATAAATTATGATGACTTGTGAGCAGAGTTAAACTGAAGGAAACATGGGACTGGAAGAAATAAGAGGAAAAAGTGAAAAGAAAGGAATAAAGGAAAGGAAAGAAAAAAATCAGATTGTTTTCTATTGGATCCTTTACAATATAGTATTTATGATACTGCTGAAAATATTTTCTTATTCTGTAGAGTGCTTTGCACTTTACAAAATATTGTTTGCTTATCTTAACTCAGTGGCGTTTTCCCCAAAACTTGTGAATGCTTGTCTCCATTTTTCGTAGGAAGAATCCCTGTCCATGAGGAAAGATCCGAAGCCCCACATCTGCTCACTGATAGACATGGGCCTCACAGCTGCTGTGTAGCTGGTGCTGCCTCTGTAAAAGTATGAAGAGTTGGAAATTCACTTAATGAAGATCTTGATCTTTTAATTTGCTTCACTGTTTCTAACAATTCCTTACATGTGTATCGCACTTTGGATTTTCCAAAATGCCTTTGCATCACACTCAGATTTGATCATTACAATGATCTTGAAAGGAGATAGTGTCCCTTTCATGGACAGAATCCAAGGCTCACTGCTTTCAGGAGGTTCCATGGAGCAAAGCATTTGACTCTGAATAAAGTGTCTTTTCTCTTCCTGTCCTGGACAAGAAAACAGTCATTTCAAAGTAAATTTCTTCCCTTACCTAGTTCTTTCTTTTATTCTTTATCTGTGTGGGCATAGGTCTTGTAGGCTCAAGTATGCACCGACATGGGTTGGCTCTGATTCTGAAGGTGTTAAATGTCAGCTCCATTCTATACCCTTCCTAGCATCCATTTCTTGGTCTTTAAAGTGTGGAAACCAATGCCTTTCTCACTGAGTTGGGTCCTCAACATATAGTGCCCAAGTTAGCAGTATCAATGTTACCTCTAACTTTTCAGAAATGCCAATTCTCTGCAGCCCTTCTCTCCTCCAACTGACTGAATCAGAAACTCTATGGTGGGGTCCAGCCCTTCATGTTTTAACTAGCTTGTATCAGGATATTCTGATACAAGCTACATTTTGACAGCCACTGCATAAGAGGGGTCAATTAAATAACATATTGTGCATAAGAGCTGGGCAAATAGTAAATGCTCAGTAAGTGGGAATTGTGGTTACTATTATTCCAGGAACAGGAAAGCAGTTAGCTACACCCCAGTGTTTCTTTTGATGTGTTTCACCATTTCTCAGAGCTTTTTATTTTACAGTTTACTTTCTGTTCACACTTGTTTTATAGAAATCCTATATACAATTCAGATTTCATAACTTAATGCTGGCACATATGTTTTTCAGCAGGTAATTTGCTAGGCAATGACTCAAACCTTAGTTAGATCTAAGGAAGCTAATGTTTTCTTACATCAATCATGCCCCCATTGTCAGAACTCAGTAGATTAATATGGTTTGATGGGCATGCTTCTTTAGCTGTATTAATTCTATATAACTTTTAATTGTGCATTGTATTGTTTAGTTAGGAGGAAATTGTGAAAGTTATACTCCTAGAAGTACTCACACAAAAAACTGTCTTTTCATCCTGGGTCAGATTTGAAGATGTCCCAAATAATTTGATATGAATATACAAATTCCCCAAGAGAGACACTGTCCGTACATTCTGCTACCTACCAAGAATAAATAATATAGCCAATATTATCCTAGTAAGAACAAAATGTAATTATCATTGATTTCTTCCACAAGTTTAGATTCTGTAAAAAGTTTCTCTTCTCTCGTTTGCTAGGAAGCCTAGATTACTAGAAAGGATATTCATGAGCATCTCCCCAACACTTTGCAGTTCACTAAGCAACAGTCTTGAATAAGATTGCCAGGAGGAATATCAATAACCTCAGATATGCAGATGACACCACCTTAATGGTAGAAAGCAAAGAGGAACTAAAACTCTTGATGAAGATGAAAAAAGAGTGAAAAAATTGGCTTAAAACTCAATATTCAAAAAATGTAGATCATGGCATCTGGTTCCATCACTTCATGGCAAATAGATGGGGAAAAATGGAAACAGGGACAGATTTGATTTTTTTTCCCTATGGTGGGCTCCAGCCCTTCATGTTTTAACTAGCTTGTATCAGGATATTCTGATACAAGCTACATTTTGACAGCCACTGCATAAGAGGGGTCAATTAAATAACATATTGTGCATAAGAGCTGGGCAAATAGTAAATGCTCAGTAAGTGGGAATTGTGGTTACTATTATTCCAGGAACAGGAAAGCAGTTAGCTACACCCCAGTGTTTCTTTTGATGTGTTTCACCATTTCTCAGAGCTTTTTATTTTACAGTTTACTTTCTGTTCACACTTGTTTTATAGAAATCCTATATACAATTCAGATTTCATAACTTAATGCTGGCACATATGTTTTTCAGCAGGTAATTTGCTAGGCAATGACTCAAACCTTAGTTAGATCTAAGGAAGCTAATGTTTTCTTACATCAATCATGCCCCCATTGTCAGAACTCAGTAGATTAATATGGTTTGATGGGCATGCTTCTTTAGCTGTATTAATTCTATATAACTTTTAATTGTGCATTGTATTGTTTAGTTAGGAGGAAATTGTGAAAGTTATACTCCTAGAAGTACTCACACAAAAAACTGTCTTTTCATCCTGGGTCAGATTTGAAGATGTCCCAAATAATTTGATATGAATATACAAATTCCCCAAGAGAGACACTGTCCGTACATTCTGCTACCTACCAAGAATAAATAATATAGCCAATATTATCCTAGTAAGAACAAAATGTAATTATCATTGATTTCTTCCACAAGTTTAGATTCTGTAAAAAGTTTCTCTTCTCTCGTTTGCTAGGAAGCCTAGATTACTAGAAAGGATATTCATGAGCATCTCCCCAACACTTTGCAGTTCACTAAGCAACAGTCTTGAATAAGATTGCCAGGAGGAATATCAATAACCTCAGATATGCAGATGACACCACCTTAATGGTAGAAAGCAAAGAGGAACTAAAACTCTTGATGAAGATGAAAAAAGAGTGAAAAAATTGGCTTAAAACTCAATATTCAAAAAATGTAGATCATGGCATCTGGTTCCATCACTTCATGGCAAATAGATGGGGAAAAATGGAAACAGGGACAGATTTGATTTTCTTGGGCTCCAGATTCACCATAGATGGTGGCTGGTGCCATGAAATTAAAAGATGCATGCTCCGTGGAAGAAAAACTATGACAAACCTGGATGCTGTATTAAAAAGTAAGACATCACTTTGCCAACAAAGGTCCATCTAGTCAAAGCTATAGCTTTTCCAGTAGCATGTACAAATGTGAAAATTGAAGGTTGAGTGCCAAAGTGTTGATACTTTTGAATTGTGTGCAGGAAAAGACTCTTGAGAATCCCCTGGACAGCAAGGAGATGAAATCAGTCAATCCTAAAGGAAATCAACCTTGAATATTCATTGGAAGACTGATGTTAATGCTGAAGCTTCAATACTTTGGCTACCTGGTGTGATGAGATGATTCATTGGAAAAGACCATGATGCTGGGAAATACTGAGGGCAGGAGGAGAAGGGGGTGACAGAGTATGAGATGGTTGGATGGCATCACTGACTCAGTGGACATGAGTTTGAGCAAACTCTGGGAGATGGTTAAGGGAAGGGGAGCCTGGTGTGCTGCAGTCCATTGATTCGCAAAGAGTTGAACATGACCAAGTGACTGAATAAGAAATAAATTGAGAGATAACAGACAGGTAAGAGATTGTCCCCAATTTTTCAGGTGAGCGCACTAAGTATTTGGGAAACAAAACCAGTTTGTTCAAGCTGTGGCAACTCAGGCGAAATGACTAGGGTTTCTGAGAGAAGTGCTCTGGCCTTCAATCTGGGGGTTGCTCTCATGTTCTGTGCAGCTGGAGATCTGCAGGGCTCTCTTGGTTGCACTGGGAATATTGTAGCCTGAGTAGGAAAGAAGATACTCTTGTTTGACATGGCTCAATTGCAACTCTGAATCATAGTTCCCATGCAGATAACTCAGGACAAAGCAAATACTATACAGAATGCCCACAGAAACCAGAGTTAAGTAGTAGAGAACCTGTGATCTGGAGCAGAGGAAGGAAATAATGGTAGTCGTGCACTGTTTTTGGAGCAGTTACTATGTGTTGGGCATAGTGTTAAGCATATACATGCATTATGGCATTGGATCTTTATAATTATCCTATGTAATTGGTATTACAATTACCTCTATTTTATAAATGAGATGCTTTAGGCTTAGAGAGTTTGAGTCACATTCCCAGAGTTATTAGATAGATATCAAGCTGGCAAGCTGGGATGCAAGCTCCATTTGTCTGACTCCCAGACCTGTGTTCTTAATCTTTTGACTACACTTGCTGACAAGGCACCAGGAGATTGAGATAATTTCCTGTGCTCCCTACACACTCATCAAACTTTCTCTTGGCATCCCATCCCACTCTCCAACTTCTCAGTAATTAACAGGATAGACAATACTAGATCTCTTCTTTGTCTATCTCTCAGAGGTGCTTATTCAAATAGTGCAGACATCAGAATCAATCCTGGACCTCTGGATGTGCCACAACCCCCCAAAGGGCTTTCGGGTTTCGCGTCTCTGTAGTTTATCATCACAGCACTTACCCTTCATCAGTTGCTCTGGGCAGTTGTTAACACAGTTAATAAACACATCTACTTACTTTACATTCTCTAGTGCAAAGGGAAAATATTAGATATAAGCACAGTCAAGTTTATTATGGTCTAATTTAATAAAAATGTTGACAAGTAAATACATATTTAGCTGGGAAATAAATATCAAGGATGTGGAAAACTGACAGTGGAGTAGGTTGTAAGAAATTAACATTAAATGGTTTGGGTTGACAGTGACTATAAAACAAAATTGCACCTTGGGGACATCATTTTGAAACAATTTCACAAATGTGTGTTTTGATGTGAGAGAAGGCAGGTGAATAGAGGTGGCTTTGATATATAGGACAGCCACCTCCCCCCCCCCCCTCCCAGGAGTGGAGGGCATTCACTTGCATTCTGTCCTGTACATTTGCAAAATGCCATTTAATGCAAACCAGGAATAATTGTCTGAGAATCATTTACCTGGATGCAATGGGCTTTATAACACTGAATGGAACTCTTTTATAAATTCTCACCAAAGCTAAATAAAAATTTCGTCTTGACAAGATCTGCTGGATACTTGCATAGCAAAAGGAGAATGGCTTCCCTTTGTTTGGCAGAGCTTGATACATATCCTGTAACTGCAGTTGACTGTGTGACTTTTCCACATTACCAAATCTCTCAGCTTTAACTGTAAAAATACAGAGAACATTTTCTGCACAAGGTGTTCTAAGTACCTTCTACAATGCCTAATACAATGTACAGGCTCAACAAACCTTACTTCCTTAAAATATTCATTTACTAAACAAATATTTATTGAGCACCTCCTATGTTCCCACCAATCTTTTGACTACACTTGCTGACAAGGCACCAGGAGATTGAGATAATTTCCTGTGCTCCCTACACACTCATCAAACTTTCTCTTGGCATCCCATCCCACTCTCCAACTTCTCAGTAATTAACAGGATAGACAATACTAGATCTCTTCTTTGTCTATCTCTCAGAGGTGCTTATTCAAATAGTGCAGACATCAGAATCAATCCTGGACCTCTGGATGTGCCACAACCCCCCAAAGGGCTTTCGGGTTTCGCGTCTCTGTAGTTTATCATCACAGCACTTACCCTTCATCAGTTGCTCTGGGCAGTTGTTAACACAGTTAATAAACACATCTACTTACTTTACATTCTCTAGTGCAAAGGGAAAATATTAGATATAAGCACAGTCAAGTTTATTATGGTCTAATTTAATAAAAATGTTGACAAGTAAATACATATTTAGCTGGGAAATAAATATCAAGGATGTGGAAAACTGACAGTGGAGTAGGTTGTAAGAAATTAACATTAAATGGTTTGGGTTGACAGTGACTATAAAACAAAATTGCACCTTGGGGACATCATTTTGAAACAATTTCACAAATGTGTGTTTTGATGTGAGAGAAGGCAGGTGAATAGAGGTGGCTTTGATATATAGGACAGCCACCTCCCCCCCCCCCCCCCCCGGGGTGGGGGGCATTCACTTGCCTTCTGTCCTGTACATTTGCAAAATGCCATTTAATGCAAACCAGGAATAATTGTCTGAGAATCATTTACCTGGATGCAATGGGCTTTATAACACTGAATGGAACTCTTTTATAAATTCTCACCAAAGCTAAATAAAAATTTCGTCTTGACAAGATCTGCTGGATACTTGCATAGCAAAAGGAGAATGGCTTCCCTTTGTTTGGCAGAGCTTGATACATATCCTGTAACTGCAGTTGACTGTGTGACTTTTCCACATTACCAAATCTCTCAGCTTTAACTGTAAAAATACAGAGAACATTTTCTGCACAAGGTGTTCTAAGTACCTTCTACAATGCCTAATACAATGTACAGGCTCAACAAACCTTACTTCCTTAAAATATTCATTTACTAAACAAATATTTATTGAGCACCTCCTATGTTCCACCAATGTGGCACCACCTATGTGTACTTGGGATCAATGAATGATTGGTCTCTTCCCTTAGAAAGTTTACTTCATAGCATAAAAAGACAGACAATAAATAGGTAAATAATAAGATAAACTGCACCAGATGTTAGGTTGTACATCAAGTAAACAAAGAGGAATGAGGTATGTAGGTTACAATTTTACAAGTAGGCTTCATTGATGAGATATTTGAGTAGAGTTGCCAGATTCAACAAATAAAAATACTGGAGGCCCAGTTGAACTAGAATTTTATATGAACAATAAATAATTTTTAGTGTAAGAATGTCCCCAGATTGAATGTCTCAAATATTTCATGTTGCATTTCACTAGTCATCTAAAAATTCAGATTTCAATAGGTGTCCTATAGTTTATCTGGTAAACCTGTAATTTGAGTCAAGACTAGATGAAGTTGTATGTGTGTATTTCCATTCATCATTGCACAAAAGACAATGTTATATTTCTTGTGGAAGGGTTGTGGGATGAGCCCACCTAATAACAGAGGAATTCCCTGGTCTCCAGTGTGTGCCTGCCTGATGGACTGGGAAGCCTCACTCATTGCAGTGAGTTTACAGTTGACCTTTTGTAACAATATTGGTTCACTACGTAAGCCCTCAGCCACAGACAGACAAGCTCAGGATGAGTTATCCAGGTCCATTCAGAAACCTTTGCTAGTCTAGGGTCATGGAGCTCATCTTGGTCTTATCCTCTTCAAGGACTTTTTAAGATATATTTTTTAAAGTTTGAAACAATTTCAAATTTCAAGAAAAATTGCAAATATGGTACAGAGAGTTCCCATATCCACCTCTTGTAGTTTCTATGGTACATTTGTCAAAATGAAGAAGCCAACATTTCTTTGAGATTTTATTCTGATTTTACCAGATTTATATATTAATATTCTTTTCTCATTCCAAGATGAAATCCAGGGCAACGCTTTGTGTTTAGTTGTCAGGGTGGTCTCCTAGTCTCTCTTAAGCTCTGACAGCTTCTGGTCTTTTCTTATTCCACTTCACCTTGACAGTTTGGAGGAGTACTGGTCAGTTTTACACTTTGTAAAATGGTCCTCAGTGTGCGTTTGTCTGATCTTGTCCTGATGAGTAGACTGGAATTACAGCATTCAGAGGGAGAATGCCACAGAGACAAAGTGCCCTTCTCATCAGAACACATCAGGATGTACATGACACTAGCATAGCTTCTGTCTAGTAATGTCACCTTTGACCATTTGGTTAAGGTAGTGTCAACTAAGCTTCTCCACAGAACAATTACTATTTTCCCTCTTTCCATATTCTTTTCTTTGGCTGTAAGTTATTCCAAGTCTAGTCCATACTCAGAGAAGTGGGAGGTTAAGTTTTACCTCCTAGAACATGTTTCATCCCTTCTCAGTTTTTAAAAATTTATTCATTCACTCATTGATTCATTCAGTCAGTCACTTCTTTATATCAGTATAAATTAGTATGGGGTTGGGTTATAATCCAATATCACCCTGTTTTTGCCTACAATTGCTCCTGGTTTGGCCACTGTTTCAGGTTAAATCCTATGTTCCTTTGGCATGAGCACAACCCTTTGATTTTTGAGCACATCTTCATTTTTAAGCATTGTGAGATGCTCCAGACTCTTGTTGTTTAACTGCCCAATCCTAGAATGAACTATTTCTCTAAGCAGTCCTCAGACCTTTCAATGGGGAATGGTAGGTAAACCAGATATCAGTAGTGGGTACCCAAGGACATATACTTGGATCGAAAAAGCTTGCCCAGGAAGGCTCAAGGGAAAGTCAGTACAGGTCACCAAGTGCCTGGTAGGGGTATGACATTATTGACCAACTGAGGGTGAGGACAACTTTGCCTCCTCCTAGTTGGAGTCCACTTTACAACGAGGCAGAATATTTTCTATGTAGCATGATTTGAAAGGCAATTTGAAGCCTCCTTTATTGCCTACCTTTCTCCAAAGTATCTCACTTTTTGTCTGCAGTATACCTGGAATTTCTTCATTGGAGTTACAGTCTTTCAGTCTTTAGAAATAGTTTCCAGTTCAAATGAAATCATACTTTGTTTCATCAAAAGTTACCTTTTATTCCCATTTAAAATTAAGAGAAATCACTTGCTTTGATCGGCGTCATATTTGGTCATCTGTCAGGTAAAAGATCAGAAGACTCATTTATTCATTCCCCAAACTTACAATGTGCCAGATAGAGCAGGATCTCAGGGATTCGTCTAGAGTTTAGATTCTGTCTTACAGGTCGTCCTGAACTCTTAAATGTTTTGACATAACCTGAAATGTGACTTTTTAGGGTGATAATGTTGGGATCATACTGATTTCCACATGTAGCAAGAGAGCAACCCAGGGGTGGGGAGATGAGGCAAGAGTCTGTCGCAGATAGGCGGATCCATGGTGGACAGTGCCCAACACTGTACTTGGCAAATGAGCTTCTTTGCTTGACAAAGTCTCAGGCCATAATCCCCAAGAGATCTTAAGAAGTAATTAGGAGGAGACTGCTTCAGGAAGAGTGATTTTTATTTTTTTAAGAGCCTTGTCATTTGTGTGCAGAGCAGTCTTTACTGACCTGTCACATGCTGATGTACCAGCAGTAAGACTGGGCTGTGCTGAGTCATCTCATGGGGGATGTCCTGAAATTAATAACAAGGACATTTGAGAGAGCTACTTATAGCTGGGATTTTCTGTTACCACAGATACCACTATTGATATTAATGATTATGGCTCATAGACTTTAGCTCTTACTGTGTGCTAGGCACTAAAATAGATAAATAATTATTTATTGAAATATTATGAAGAGGTAAACCAGATATCAGTAGTGGGTACCCAAGGACATATACTTGGATCGAAAAAGCTTGCCCAGGAAGGCTCAAGGAAAGTCAGTACAGGTCACCAAGTGCCTGGTAGGGGTATGACATTATTGACCAACTGAGGGTGAGGACAACTTTGCCTCCTCCTAGTTGGAGTCCACTTTACAACGAGGCAGAATATTTTCTATGTAGCATGATTTGAAAGGCAATTTGAAGCCTCCTTTATTGCCTACCTTTCTCCAAAGTATCTCACTTTTTGTCTGCAGTATACCTGGAATTTCTTCATTGGAGTTACAGTCTTTCAGTCTTTAGAAATAGTTTCCAGTTCAAATGAAATCATACTTTGTTTCATCAAAAGTTACCTTTTATTCCCATTTAAAATTAAGAGAAATCACTTGCTTTGATCGGCGTCATATTTGGTCATCTGTCAGGTAAAAGATCAGAAGACTCATTTATTCATTCCCCAAACTTACAATGTGCCAGATAGAGCAGGATCTCAGGGATTCGTCTAGAGTTTAGATTCTGTCTTACAGGTCGTCCTGAACTCTTAAATGTTTTGACATAACCTGAAATGTGACTTTTTAGGGTGATAATGTTGGGATCATACTGATTTCCACATGTAGCAAGAGAGCAACCCAGGGGTGGGGAGATGAGGCAAGAGTCTGTCGCAGATAGGCGGATCCATGGTGGACAGTGCCCAACACTGTACTTGGCAAATGAGCTTCTTTGCTTGACAAAGTCTCAGGCCATAATCCCCAAGAGATCTTAAGAAGTAATTAGGAGGAGACTGCTTCAGGAAGAGTGATTTTTATTTTTTTAAGAGCCTTGTCATTTGTGTGCAGAGCAGTCTTTACTGACCTGTCACATGCTGATGTACCAGCAGTAAGACTGGGCTGTGCTGAGTCATCTCATGGGGGATGTCCTGAAATTAATAACAAGGACATTTGAGAGAGCTACTTATAGCTGGGATTTTCTGTTACCACAGATACCACTATTGATATTAATGATTATGGCTCATAGACTTTAGCTCTTACTGTGTGCTAGGCACTAAAATAGATAAATAATTATTTATGTCTATAGACAGGCACACACACTTAGTGACTTTTCACAAGCACCTTATGAGGATACTGAAACTATTCGGTGGCATTTTGGGGGTATCCAAGAGGTTGCAGTCCTTTATGTCTCAGCACAGAAGGAATTCAGTGAGAAGCAAAGTTGTGGATAAGTGATGGATTAGAACAGAATGCTTGTGAGGCTTCAAGTGGACAGGCTAGAGGGTGCCATGTCATAGGAACTTGTGGGCTAAAGTTTTACAACTAAAGGAAAAGTGGGGAGTGGAAAAAGATCACTTTCTTTCTCATTCTTGAGTAGATGATCAAGCCTCTATGATCAGATCTTCTACCAGGTTGAGTGGAGGAGTTTTCTTATCTCTCCAAGGTCAAACTGGAGCTATCATGGCACTATGCAAAAATTATTTTAGGTCTCTGTACAATGAGGGTCTTTCACTTTGAAATGTCACTTTTCCATACATTATTATTTTTATGTGGGCAGAAGCATGTCCTGGGGTCATTGGGTATGGTGTGGGTCTCATGCCACCTTTGTTTTATTGTTTTGGGGCATGTCTCATACTTCTGCTACATGGTTTTGTTGCTGAGCAAGCCTGCTTTCTTGATTAATCATTAACTTGCTATGGTTTTCCAAAGATCCCTAAAGTTTGCTGTCTATGTACAATCCCTTAATGGGATTTCTAAGCTGTTTGACTATCCTACCCTATTCCTATCACTACTATTCCCATTTTATAGACTGAAAAAAATGAGGGAAAGAAAGATATTGTAACTTATCCAAGGGTCATCAGGCCATAATCCCCAAGAGATCTTAAGAAGTAATTAGGAGGAGACTGCTTCAGGAAGAGTGATTTTTATTTTTTTAAGAGCCTTGTCATTTGTGTGCAGAGCAGTCTTTACTGACCTGTCACATGCTGATGTACCAGCAGTAAGACTGGGCTGTGCTGAGTCATCTCATGGGGGATGTCCTGAAATTAATAACAAGGACATTTGAGAGAGCTACTTATAGCTGGGATTTTCTGTTACCACAGATACCACTATTGATATTAATGATTATGGCTCATAGACTTTAGCTCTTACTGTGTGCTAGGCACTAAAATAGATAAATAATTATTTATGTCTATAGACAGGCACACACACTTAGTGACTTTTCACAAGCACCTTATGAGGATACTGAAACTATTCGGTGGCATTTTGGGGGTATCCAAGAGGTTGCAGTCCTTTATGTCTCAGCACAGAAGGAATTCAGTGAGAAGCAAAGTTGTGGATAAGTGATGGATTAGAACAGAATGCTTGTGAGGCTTCAAGTGGACAGGCTAGAGGGTGCCATGTCATAGGAACTTGTGGGCTAAAGTTTTACAACTAAAGGAAAAGTGGGGAGTGGAAAAAGATCACTTTCTTTCTCATTCTTGAGTAGATGATCAAGCCTCTATGATCAGATCTTCTACCAGGTTGAGTGGAGGAGTTTTCTTATCTCTCCAAGGTCAAACTGGAGCTATCATGGCACTATGCAAAAATTATTTTAGGTCTCTGTACAATGAGGGTCTTTCACTTTGAAATGTCACTTTTCCATACATTATTATTTTTATGTGGGCAGAAGCATGTCCTGGGGTCATTGGGTATGGTGTGGGTCTCATGCCACCTTTGTTTTATTGTTTTGGGGCATGTCTCATACTTCTGCTACATGGTTTTGTTGCTGAGCAAGCCTGCTTTCTTGATTAATCATTAACTTGCTATGGTTTTCCAAAGATCCCTAAAGTTTGCTGTCTATGTACAATCCCTTAATGGGATTTCTAAGCTGTTTGACTATCCTACCCTATTCCTATCACTACTATTCCCATTTTATAGACTGAAAAAAATGAGGGAAAGAAAGATATTGTAACTTATCCAAGGGTCACACAGTTATTAAAATGACAAAGATAATATTTAAACCTAGACAGTCTGGCTCTGGATTTCTGGGTCTTAACCATGCTCTTGAATATGTTTTCTCTCTGCTGCTTTCTTCAAGCTAATTCCCCCGCTTACCACCTGGTCACATTCTTCTCTCATGCCTCCCCACTGCTGTGTTTCAAGGTCCCCTCATACCAAGTTTATTGTCCATAGGACATGTTCCTGCACTGTCTTTTAAGCCTCCGCCCACTCCGTGAGCTCTTGGGGTCTTCGCCTTCCTCTGTTTCCCTAGTTAACACTGACTCAGGGATACATGTTAGGTGGAGCTTTTATGATGAAGTAACTTTCTTTCTAGGGAAGTATTCACATTTCAAAATAAGGCTATTAATATGATCCAAAGAAATATATTATAATAACAAAATAGACATCAATAAAAACAATAATAAGGAAGATGATAAATAATAGTATCAGCTAAGTATAACATAAATGCAGCAGCTAGTATTTATCAGAGACACTAGAGGTTTAGTCATTTGCCCAGGTGACACAGCTAGAGCTGGCATTTGATTGGCAGTCATGGGTTTCTGAGAAACCTCACCCTTGAGCTTGATACAGTATTTACCATAGTAGCCTTCAAATAATATCACATCCACAGATTCAATTTAATCTAATTCACTGCTATTCAAATACTACCTGTAGAGAAGTACTTACAAATCTGTGTTTCCTACCTATTATGGATATTTCTATTAAATATAATGATTATATGATCACATGCTCAGGTATTATGCCCATATCAGCTTGTTATCAAAATCTCTAAATGCTTTGCCTTGATTTCTGCACTCACCTCTGTAGGCTGGTAACCAAAAGTTCATAGACTGACACCATTCTGTGGGTCATTTTTTGAAAACTACTGGTCCAATCTCATTCTTTGCAATAATGTGATTTATTAGATATATATCTAGGTATAGCTGATTTTTTTTGTAAAATGTATTAGACCCTTTGTTCCAAGTATTGGTTACTAAACCCATAAACATTAGACAGACCTGAAGCTGGATATATCTGGATTTAAATCCAATCTGCTTGTCCTACTTTTGTGACCTTGAGTAATGACTTCTCTGAGCCTGTTTTATCAATAAAATGGGATAATATTTAAACCTAGACAGTCTGGCTCTGGATTTCTGGGTCTTAACCATGCTCTTGAATATGTTTTCTCTCTGCTGCTTTCTTCAAGCTAATTCCCCCGCTTACCACCTGGTCACATTCTTCTCTCATGCCTCCCCACTGCTGTGTTTCAAGGTCCCCTCATACCAAGTTTATTGTCCATAGGACATGTTCCTGCACTGTCTTTTAAGCCTCCGCCCACTCCGTGAGCTCTTGGGGTCTTCGCCTTCCTCTGTTTCCCTAGTTAACACTGACTCAGGGATACATGTTAGGTGGAGCTTTTATGATGAAGTAACTTTCTTTCTAGGGAAGTATTCACATTTCAAAATAAGGCTATTAATATGATCCAAAGAAATATATTATAATAACAAAATAGACATCAATAAAAACAATAATAAGGAAGATGATAAATAATAGTATCAGCTAAGTATAACATAAATGCAGCAGCTAGTATTTATCAGAGACACTAGAGGTTTAGTCATTTGCCCAGGTGACACAGCTAGAGCTGGCATTTGATTGGCAGTCATGGGTTTCTGAGAAACCTCACCCTTGAGCTTGATACAGTATTTACCATAGTAGCCTTCAAATAATATCACATCCACAGATTCAATTTAATCTAATTCACTGCTATTCAAATACTACCTGTAGAGAAGTACTTACAAATCTGTGTTTCCTACCTATTATGGATATTTCTATTAAATATAATGATTATATGATCACATGCTCAGGTATTATGCCCATATCAGCTTGTTATCAAAATCTCTAAATGCTTTGCCTTGATTTCTGCACTCACCTCTGTAGGCTGGTAACCAAAAGTTCATAGACTGACACCATTCTGTGGGTCATTTTTTGAAAACTACTGGTCCAATCTCATTCTTTGCAATAATGTGATTTATTAGATATATATCTAGGTATAGCTGATTTTTTTTGTAAAATGTATTAGACCCTTTGTTCCAAGTATTGGTTACTAAACCCATAAACATTAGACAGACCTGAAGCTGGATATATCTGGATTTAAATCCAATCTGCTTGTCCTACTTTTGTGACCTTGAGTAATGACTTCTCTGAGCCTGTTTTATCAATAAAATGGGATAATCATATTTACCTGATGGATAATTATGAGAATTTAGTAAGACAAGGATGCCTGGTACCTAGTAGACACTCGATGAATTTTGTTCCCTAGTTACCCTACCCGACCTGACAGATGCCAATGAGACTAATGCCATGTGTCTTTAACAAGAGGCAAATCATCTGGCATATATGTTAGGAGCTGAAGAAAGTCAAAATGTTAGTGTTAGTCACTCAGTCACATCCAACTCTTTGCCTCCCCATGAACTGTAGCCAACCAAGCTCCTCTGTCCATAGAATTCTCCAGGCAAGAATATTGGAATGGGTTTCCATTTTCTTTTTCATAGTATCTTCCCAGTCCAGGAATCAAGCCCAGGTCTTCTGCATTGGAGAGACTGAGCCACCAGGGAGGAGCTGGTAGATCCCTACAAATTGTTAACACATGTTCTAGTGACTAACAGTGATCAAGAACTTCTGTTGTGGGGAAATCACTTTACTCTAGCCCACTAGAGATGTCGGTATCAGGAATGTGGACAGCTTGTGTACTTGAAAGGAGAAGCTATCTTTGAGCAGCAATTTCCATCTGGCAAAGCAATTCATTAGACTTGGGAAGATTGGGACTCCTCTGACCTTTTCCCCTCCCTGGAGCTAGCTGCCACAAGCTCACCAGGGGAAGGACACCACTCTGAGTGGCCACATAGAGGGTGAAGATTAGTGTCAAAGTATTAATTTTGAGTCAGCACTGCTGATGTAAACTAAACAGATGCTCCTTTTAGCCCATGGAGTCAATTGGATTGTAATTCTTCTCAGTTCTTAGCCTCGAAGCAGAAGAGCATTTTATTGTTGAGGTAACATGTTGGCAGGTGCCTCAGAGGTCTGAAAGGTTAATGCAGACTGCTGATGGGAGCTGCCTTGTTGAGCGATCCGCTAGCTAATTTTCTGGAAGCTGTAGCAATGGAGAGAGCTAGAGCTGGACTGGGGAATCAAACTGCCATTTAAAACGGAAAGGGTGAAACTGGCTGCCGGTCTGACTGGCTGGTGGTCTGAAGGGATGAGATTGGCTGGCCTGATGGTCAGGCCCTGGAGTCAGGTCACCTCCTGGATCTGCCGCTCATGAACAGTATGGTGTTAAGCAAGTTACTTTACCTCCCTGAACTTGGTGTCTACATCTATAAAATGGGAATAAGAAAAAAGTTCACATTACAGATTGTGGCTTGTAAATTAATCTCACACACGTGTCATTGGTTGTCTAATTCTTAAGGGTTCAGAGAAAATCCTTTTATCACAGGACATTCATTCATTCGTTCATTTGCTTTCTTTCTTGCACATTTGTTAGGTGTGCAGATTACAGGGAAGAGAAAAAAATGATCTCGGGGACTTCCCTGGCAATCCAGAGGTTAAGACTCTGCTTCCTCTGCAGGAACTGCGAGTTTAATTTGTGATCCTATATGCCATGAAGTGTGGGCTCCCCCAATCCCCAAAAATTCAGTTGAAAAGAAGAGAAATGATATCCATGCCTATTGGAAGTAGCAATTTGATTGGCAAGATGGGCCCTGGTCAAGCCACCAGCCACACATGTGCTCTGGGACTGTGAGAGGCTTTCAGAGGGGAATCTGAATTTGGGAGGCCAGAAGAGGCTTTCCTGAAGCAGTAGCTGAGCTTAGATCTGTTATGAGTAGACATTTGGCAGATGGATGAGACAGAGGCTGAGCTGAGGTAATAGCATAACTGAGTCTCGTAGGTATCTGCTGAGAGCGGGTGGTGGTGTGCAGAGTGCTGGGAAGAGAAGTAGATGATGAGCCGGGACAAGAAGGCACAGGCAAGGCTGGAGGCATGGTCAGGCTAAGGATTTGTTATCTTCATCCCAAGAGCGGGAGGAGGCTGAGTTTCAAAAAGGTCAATCTGGCCATAGTGAGGACAGCAGAAACTAGGTTCCCAAGAGTACTTCTAGCATCAGTCTGAGGTCCAGGTTCTGCCCTCTGTTTCCCTTTTCCTTATCTATTTAGGTGCATTCCTCTGCTCTCCAGCACCTGAAGGCTCTCTACTGACATGTCCACTCTCCCAGGGGCCTTCACCTCCATCCTTTATCTGTCCTAAAAGGCACCTCTTTTACCTCACCCTCACTGTCACCCTATCCCAACTTAACGTGAATTCTAAAACTAACACCAGCCCTGCACAATCCCCTTTCAACTGATCTCAATCCTTGTCTTAAACCAACACCAACTCTTATAGAAAAGCTAACTCTAACCCTACTTTGCCCTAGCTTTGACCCTAGTTCAAACTTCTCCCAAACACTATGCCAATCCCTGCATAAAGTGGACCCTAAACCTAACATAAGCCCTCAGCCCTCTCCCTAACCCTAGCCCTAACTCAAACCCAAACCTCAACCAAACCCTGACCCTATACCAATTTAAACCGAATCCTAAAGCAAACAGCCCTCCACATTTTCCTTTACTCTAAGCTCAAACCAAATGTAAAAACCACCCCAACTCTTAGCCTAAGGGTAACCATAACACTAACCTTAGACCTAGCCATGACTCTAGTCCAGGGTCACCTGTATGCACACAATATCTCAACTTAAAACAAACCCTAAAACAAACACCAGACTCTCACATTTCCCTTTACTCTAAACTCATTCCTAAAATTAAACTGACCCTTAATTGTACCGGAAAGGTAACCCTAACATTAACCCTAGCCCTAGCTCTAGTTCTACCCCAAGTCAAAATCTCAGTGGAAACCTCACCCTATCCTATCCTAACGTGGACCATAAAGCTAACACCAGCCCTCCTTCTTTCCCTTTACTCTAAACTCAATCCTATTCTTATACCGCCCCAACTACTATGGAAAAACCTACCCTTAACCCTAGTGCTAGCCTCAGTCCTAGCCCTAACCCTAGCTTAAACCTGACCCTCACCATCATCCTTTCCCATCTTAATGTGCACTCTAAAGCTAACACATGCCCTCTGCAATTTCGATTCTGCTGACTTGAATCCAAGCCTTAAACCATCCCCAACTCTTATGATAAAGCTAACCCTAATGCCATATTGCCCTTATAGTTACCCTAGCTCAAACTTGACTGACCCCTATGCCTATCTCAACTTAAAACAAACCCTAAAACAAACACCAGACTCTCACATTTCCCTTTACTCTAAACTCATTCCTAAAATTAAACTGACCCTTAATTGTACCGGAAAGGTAACCCTAACATTAACCCTAGCCCTAGCTCTAGTTCTACCCCAAGTCAAAATCTCAGTGGAAACCTCACCCTATCCTATCCTAACGTGGACCATAAAGCTAACACCAGCCCTCCTTCTTTCCCTTTACTCTAAACTCAATCCTATTCTTATACCGCCCCAACTACTATGGAAAAACCTACCCTTAACCCTAGTGCTAGCCTCAGTCCTAGCCCTAACCCTAGCTTAAACCTGACCCTCACCATCATCCTTTCCCATCTTAATGTGCACTCTAAAGCTAACACATGCCCTCTGCAATTTCGATTCTGCTGACTTGAATCCAAGCCTTAAACCATCCCCAACTCTTATGATAAAGCTAACCCTAATGCCATATTGCCCTTATAGTTACCCTAGCTCAAACTTGACTGACCCCTATGCCTATCTGAACTTTAAGCAAACCCTAAAGCTAACAGCAGCCATGAGCATTCTTTTATTCTCTAAACTTAATCCTAAACTTATACCAATGCCATCTGTTATGCTAAAGCTAAATCTAATCCTAGCCCTAGCCCTAGTCCTAGCCCTAACACAGCCCAAACCTTACAGTATAGGCAACAAGCCATTTGTGTTTCCTTTTTGTCTATTCTCAATCCTAGCCTTAGGGCATCCCCAACTTGTAAGAAAAAGTCAACCCAAACTCTATCTTGTCATAGGCCTGACCATAGCTCAAACTTCTCTAACCCTCTGCCTGTCTTAACTAAAAGCAAACCCTAAAGCTAAATGCAGTTATCAGCATTATTATTTCCACTAAACACGAAGTTGGGCTTTAAAGGTCATGGACTCTTATACAAAAGTACCCTTAATACTAGCCCTAGCCCTAGTCCTAACCCAAACCTTACCCTCACCCGTTTCTCTTGAATAAATATCTAGGGATTGAGTAGGTGAATCATATAGTAGATATAATCAACTTTTTGAGCCAAATGAAGTAAAGTTGTTTTCCAAACTGATAAGATGTTTTTGCTGTTTTTCTGCAGGGTGTGAGAGTTTTAATTACTCTCTATATTTGCCGATGTTTGGTATGATTAGTCTTTTAAATTTTAGACCCTCTAATAGGTGTAAAGTGTTAGCTCACTGTGGCTTTATTGTGCCTCTTCTCAAATGACTACTGATGCAGATTTTGAGCATTCCTGCTTGTTCTCAGGGCTGATTCCATTCAGTTTTAATAATTAACATCTTTAATTAAATCTAATACATATTATTAGATTTGTTTGTTGTCATGAATAAGAGAAAGGAATGGCTTTTTACAGTTTAGATGTGATCTACTATATACAGTTACTAAGAGTGGTCTTTACCACATTGTACCATGCTCCTTTCTTTATAAATCTGTTTCTTCTCCACTTGACATGAACACCTCAAGAAAAAGTCTTTCTGATTTGTTATAATATCTCCATATCCTCACAATGTCAGGTTCGTAGCAGGAAACATGTAAATGTTTGTTGAATTGAATTCATGTATTTATCTATGAAAACTAGCTCTGTGGTAGATGCTCAAATATATCAATATTTAAAAGATCAAGTGAATATGTAAATTTTGGTTTTGGATTTGCAACCACGTAATGTTGGCCAGATCTCCTTTTCTTCCTCATTCTCAATTTTCCTGTCTCCCAAATGGGCAAATACAATCAGACACATTTAGGATCTTTCTAAGTATTATCAGTGTTTCCAGATCTCATCTATCTATAACAACAAAATAAGGTCCTATTTCTCTTAATTTTCAAGTTGTAGACTTTATATGCTCGGATAGGGCATCCCCAACTTGTAAGAAAAAGTCAACCCAAACTCTATCTTGTCATAGGCCTGACCATAGCTCAAACTTCTCTAACCCTCTGCCTGTCTTAACTAAAAGCAAACCCTAAAGCTAAATGCAGTTATCAGCATTATTATTTCCACTAAACACGAAGTTGGGCTTTAAAGGTCATGGACTCTTATACAAAAGTACCCTTAATACTAGCCCTAGCCCTAGTCCTAACCCAAACCTTACCCTCACCCGTTTCTCTTGAATAAATATCTAGGGATTGAGTAGGTGAATCATATAGTAGATATAATCAACTTTTTGAGCCAAATGAAGTAAAGTTGTTTTCCAAACTGATAAGATGTTTTTGCTGTTTTTCTGCAGGGTGTGAGAGTTTTAATTACTCTCTATATTTGCCGATGTTTGGTATGATTAGTCTTTTAAATTTTAGACCCTCTAATAGGTGTAAAGTGTTAGCTCACTGTGGCTTTATTGTGCCTCTTCTCAAATGACTACTGATGCAGATTTTGAGCATTCCTGCTTGTTCTCAGGGCTGATTCCATTCAGTTTTAATAATTAACATCTTTAATTAAATCTAATACATATTATTAGATTTGTTTGTTGTCATGAATAAGAGAAAGGAATGGCTTTTTACAGTTTAGATGTGATCTACTATATACAGTTACTAAGAGTGGTCTTTACCACATTGTACCATGCTCCTTTCTTTATAAATCTGTTTCTTCTCCACTTGACATGAACACCTCAAGAAAAAGTCTTTCTGATTTGTTATAATATCTCCATATCCTCACAATGTCAGGTTCGTAGCAGGAAACATGTAAATGTTTGTTGAATTGAATTCATGTATTTATCTATGAAAACTAGCTCTGTGGTAGATGCTCAAATATATCAATATTTAAAAGATCAAGTGAATATGTAAATTTTGGTTTTGGATTTGCAACCACGTAATGTTGGCCAGATCTCCTTTTCTTCCTCATTCTCAATTTTCCTGTCTCCCAAATGGGCAAATACAATCAGACACATTTAGGATCTTTCTAAGTATTATCAGTGTTTCCAGATCTCATCTATCTATAACAACAAAATAAGGTCCTATTTCTCTTAATTTTCAAGTTGTAGACTTTCACTCATGCTCGGATGAATGTGGGTTCTAGTACTGAGATTTCTCACCCTCAGATATCTTCCTAAGATGATCACTCAGAAAATCATCCTGCCTTGGATGAGAAGGGTGCATCTCACAGAAGGATGTAAAGCCCTAGGGTCAGCTCCTTCACCCCTTTTCTCCCTAGGTTTTGAAGAAAGATTTTATTTTGCATTCAGTGAATTTCTTTGCATACTGAACAATGAATGAAACCTCTGTTCTAGACCTTCAAGATGGTGCTCTAAGGAAAGTTCTTTCAGTTGAGATCTGCCAGGGAGACTGAGTCAGGACGGGTATCAGCTACAGTAGCCTGCTGTCTATCTGTGTGCCCCAACTTTGCAACCCCATCTTCTCACAGGGCTTTTTCTCTGTAGAAATTCTCTGGTAATCTACCGGCCTCAGTCATTACCAGCCCAAGCTCCATCACACACCTTCTAATAACATTAAAACTTAAAGGGAATGTATTATACTGCTGTACATGCTCAGTCAATTCAGTCTTATCCAATTATTTGTGACCCCATGGACTGTAGCCCTCAAGGCTGCTTGGTCCATGGGATTATCCAGGCAAGATTATTGCAGTTGGTTGCCATGCCCTCCTCCAGGGGATCTTCTCAACCCAAAGATCAAGCCTGGGTGTCCTGTACTGCATGTGAATTCTTTACCCCTGAGTCACTAGGGAAACCCATTCTATTGGTCTTCCTCCAAAATATCTTCTTGGTTATTTTGCAAATATTTTGTGTGAAAATAAATTCTGGGGAAAGTACATCTACTTGGTATGAACACCTCAAGAAAAAGTCTTTCTGATTTGTTATAATATCTCCATATCCTCACAATGTCAGGTTCGTAGCAGGAAACATGTAAATGTTTGTTGAATTGAATTCATGTATTTATCTATGAAAACTAGCTCTGTGGTAGATGCTCAAATATATCAATATTTAAAAGATCAAGTGAATATGTAAATTTTGGTTTTGGATTTGCAACCACGTAATGTTGGCCAGATCTCCTTTTCTTCCTCATTCTCAATTTTCCTGTCTCCCAAATGGGCAAATACAATCAGACACATTTAGGATCTTTCTAAGTATTATCAGTGTTTCCAGATCTCATCTATCTATAACAACAAAATAAGGTCCTATTTCTCTTAATTTTCAAGTTGTAGACTTTCACTCATGCTCGGATGAATGTGGGTTCTAGTACTGAGATTTCTCACCCTCAGATATCTTCCTAAGATGATCACTCAGAAAATCATCCTGCCTTGGATGAGAAGGGTGCATCTCACAGAAGGATGTAAAGCCCTAGGGTCAGCTCCTTCACCCCTTTTCTCCCTAGGTTTTGAAGAAAGATTTTATTTTGCATTCAGTGAATTTCTTTGCATACTGAACAATGAATGAAACCTCTGTTCTAGACCTTCAAGATGGTGCTCTAAGGAAAGTTCTTTCAGTTGAGATCTGCCAGGGAGACTGAGTCAGGACGGGTATCAGCTACAGTAGCCTGCTGTCTATCTGTGTGCCCCAACTTTGCAACCCCATCTTCTCACAGGGCTTTTTCTCTGTAGAAATTCTCTGGTAATCTACCGGCCTCAGTCATTACCAGCCCAAGCTCCATCACACACCTTCTAATAACATTAAAACTTAAAGGGAATGTATTATACTGCTGTACATGCTCAGTCAATTCAGTCTTATCCAATTATTTGTGACCCCATGGACTGTAGCCCTCAAGGCTGCTTGGTCCATGGGATTATCCAGGCAAGATTATTGCAGTTGGTTGCCATGCCCTCCTCCAGGGGATCTTCTCAACCCAAAGATCAAGCCTGGGTGTCCTGTACTGCATGTGAATTCTTTACCCCTGAGTCACTAGGGAAACCCATTCTATTGGTCTTCCTCCAAAATATCTTCTTGGTTATTTTGCAAATATTTTGTGTGAAAATAAATTCTGGGGAAAGTACATCTACTTTGGTCCTCACTTTGCCCTCACTCTGGTCCTCACTATATCCTGACTCTTGTCCTCTCTATGACTGACTCTGGTTCTCTCTGTGACCTGACACTTTGCTATCTGGGGCCTGACCTTTAACTCTCTGTGCCCTGTCTAAACATCTCAATACACTGTTTACCTCATCCACACTATGCCCTCACTCTTTTCCACACTACACCCTGATTCTCAACTTCTCTGTGGCCTGACTCTATACCACCATATTAGTCCTACAATGGTATTTCTTTAGAATGTGTTCTGTGGGATCCATATCAGAGTCCTCAGGTTCTTATTTAAGATATTCAACCTGATTCCAGAACAGAATCTCTGGAGAAAGAGGCTAAGATTTGCAGTTAAAGCCTTGGGTATCCATTATACATATAAAATGTTTGAAAATTATGGCCCTAGACCCCTACTGCCATACAAAATTGTAAGGATAATAAGTGGGTGTCTTCTTTCCTGAAAAGAGTTCTGGTGCATGATTTTTACCTCAGTAACTAAAAGGTCTAGTTAAGTGACTCATATTCATGAGGTCAATTGACCCATCTTTTTATAATCACTGATGAGCAAATATTTACTGAGCACCTTGAGAGCTAGATTCTGTGGTGGGAACCAGGCTTCAGAAGGGAACAAGGCAGACATGATTGCTTACCTCACTAGACTTATACTCTAGTTTGAGAGAGACAGACAAGAAATAATATTTAAAAAGAAAAAGACAGCACAATGAAGGAACTGGGCAAAGATAGGTGATAAGTGATATAAGGGAGAGGACAAGGAGCATAGTTTTTCTCTGTAGAAATTCTCTGGTAATCTACCGCCTCAGTCATTACCAGCCCAAGCTCCATCACACACCTTCTAATAACATTAAAACTTAAAGGGAATGTATTATACTGCTGTACATGCTCAGTCAATTCAGTCTTATCCAATTATTTGTGACCCCATGGACTGTAGCCCTCAAGGCTGCTTGGTCCATGGGATTATCCAGGCAAGATTATTGCAGTTGGTTGCCATGCCCTCCTCCAGGGGATCTTCTCAACCCAAAGATCAAGCCTGGGTGTCCTGTACTGCATGTGAATTCTTTACCCCTGAGTCACTAGGGAAACCCATTCTATTGGTCTTCCTCCAAAATATCTTCTTGGTTATTTTGCAAATATTTTGTGTGAAAATAAATTCTGGGGAAAGTACATCTACTTTGGTCCTCACTTTGCCCTCACTCTGGTCCTCACTATATCCTGACTCTTGTCCTCTCTATGACTGACTCTGGTTCTCTCTGTGACCTGACACTTTGCTATCTGGGGCCTGACCTTTAACTCTCTGTGCCCTGTCTAAACATCTCAATACACTGTTTACCTCATCCACACTATGCCCTCACTCTTTTCCACACTACACCCTGATTCTCAACTTCTCTGTGGCCTGACTCTATACCACCATATTAGTCCTACAATGGTATTTCTTTAGAATGTGTTCTGTGGGATCCATATCAGAGTCCTCAGGTTCTTATTTAAGATATTCAACCTGATTCCAGAACAGAATCTCTGGAGAAAGAGGCTAAGATTTGCAGTTAAAGCCTTGGGTATCCATTATACATATAAAATGTTTGAAAATTATGGCCCTAGACCCCTACTGCCATACAAAATTGTAAGGATAATAAGTGGGTGTCTTCTTTCCTGAAAAGAGTTCTGGTGCATGATTTTTACCTCAGTAACTAAAAGGTCTAGTTAAGTGACTCATATTCATGAGGTCAATTGACCCATCTTTTTATAATCACTGATGAGCAAATATTTACTGAGCACCTTGAGAGCTAGATTCTGTGGTGGGAACCAGGCTTCAGAAGGGAACAAGGCAGACATGATTGCTTACCTCACTAGACTTATACTCTAGTTTGAGAGAGACAGACAAGAAATAATATTTAAAAAGAAAAAGACAGCACAATGAAGGAACTGGGCAAAGATAGGTGATAAGTGATATAAGGGAGAGGACAAGGAGCATAGCCAGAACACCCTCTGTGAGGAGGGCAGATATGAGGTGGTTGGAACCTGAGACAGGACTTGAGCCAGGCATTCAGGCAGAGGAGATATACAATGCAAAGGCCCTGAGGTCAGAGAAAGTTCTTTGCTTCAGCAATGGAAGGGAGCCATAGTGGCTAGAGTATGAAGAATGAGACAGGGGAAGGAAAATAGGGTGCATGAGAGAAAAGAGTGAGAAGGAGAGCAAGAGAGAAGTGACAAAAAGGAAGGGGGAAAAGGAGGAGTTTTTCCACTCTCCCTAGGGAGGATTACAAAGTTGAACAGAGCAGGGAGGGAAAAAAGTGAGGTGTCCATACATAATACTTTAAGAAAATAGGAAGTGAATTTGTTATCTTGGAAGGTGATTAAGCCAAAAGAGTGAACACAGGTGCAAGAGTCAACATGGTTTGTTTATGGAGATGGAGAGGAGGCAAGGATCTGGTGACAATGCTAGGGGATGAGATTAGAGTAAATGTAACAGAGGTTGGTATATTGACTGTGTGACCTCATACTGTTCTAAAATTTAATTTTGTGCAAGACATATTAAATATGGAAAGTCTTTTGGTGCTTTAGAGTCATCTAATATTCTGAACAATGTCCTTGCAACACTCAGATCATTTTAGCTCCATGGCTCTGCTAAAAGCAATGTTCATTCCTTAAATTTTTGGTCTCTTGCCTCAGAAACATTGCAGTAAGCACCTTTAATCTTTTGAAAAGTCAGATCCTTTCAATGAGGAAAAATTACTTTTTATGATGGGGTGGTGAGATAAATTATATTTGATTGTAACAATTACATAATTAGTTTATCACAGGCACGTCTGTCCTTGTTCAAAGGGTTGCATTCTAGAGGTTGTTACTTTACCTGTTTCCTTTCCCAAGTTCTTAAAGAAAAAGTGGAGAGAGCTCTGAGAAGAATGCCAGTGTTTGTGGTAAATCGTTGAGGTGATAGCTTAGTGAGAAAGCCCATGTGCTAAACCAAGAAAGCAGACATGCTTTTCTTATAAATTACTTAATATTGGATGATTTGAGGAATGGTTATTTTATGTTGCATCTAAAACCTCAGTTGTATTGGTATCCAAAGAAATCTTTTGGTAGAGGGCATTTAAAATGATAGAACCAACTTAGTGAAATAAGACAGGTTGCCAGAAGGAGGTGACCTTTTTTTTTTCTTATTTCCCATTTCTTATTGTAATTTTAAAAACTGGATCCTAATCATTTTACTATGTGGTCTTACTTCTGCTATACAAACCTTGAATCGACTGTATGTATGTCTCCTCCCTCTTGAGCCTCCCTCCCACCTACCCCAGCTTTCCACCCCTCTAGGTCATCACAGAACTGAGCTCCCTGTGGTGTATAACAGCTTTCCAATAGCTGTCTATTTTACACAAGGTAACATATATATATATATACATATATATATATATATATCAATATTATTCTCTCAGTTCATCCCTTCCTCTCTGAAGGCAGTGAACTTTTAAGGAAGCAGTTTCAAACTTGACTGTTCATCGGGGCAAACCAGGTAACCCAGATGTATATGTCAGGGCTCACTTTGTCTTTTTCTTGTCCCTTTTCTTTGGTAGACACTTAGATACAAAACTTCCATTCTCCTTTTAACTGTGATTTTAGACAAAACACTAACTGACCCTTATCCTCGGTGTCTGGGAGACATCAAGGCATTGTGGAGACTGTGGCACTCTGGACACTGCCGGCTCTGTCGAAAGGAGCATCTCTTCAGCCCACCCCAGCAGATGGTTGCCTGGAAGTGAGACCCATCCATTATTGCCAGATCATCTCATTTCTTCAAAGAAACTGAAATTCTGAACGTTTTTCAATGTGAACGCCATGATTTTAGATCACTTTCTACTTCAAACATTTTATAAACTCTGTTTAGACACAGCTGCCTGGGCCAGATCACACACACTTAAGGAGAGAGTACAGCTCACTGTGGCCTCTGGTCACACCCTCTGTTCAAGGGGATCCACTTGGTTCTTTCCAGTTCACAATGCTCCACTTCTCTGCCTCCAACTGCAATCTTAGCTTAATGGAAATTTGGAAGAAAATCAAACAAATTATATGTTTATGAGCTCAAAGACAAGTTCTTGCTGGATATTAGAATTTCCAAGAAAGGTCAAATTTCAAGTCTTATAAAATGTTGTCTCTATTACTCATTCTTGAAGAAGCCGGATTTTATTCACAGCCATGGCTCTAACTTAGTTTTGAAAAATACCTCCAGCTCTGAGAAGAGATATTTTATGTGACACGGTAGCAAAACTCGGATATTTTCCTGTTTAGATTTATGGCTATTTCTTGCTCTCGGAAGGGCTGCTGCTGGCTCCGTCAGTGAAATGGTGAATTGTCTCTGACAGCAATGAATTCACTGAACGCACTCTCAAACCTTCCCAATTACTGGCTTTTTCCTAAGCCTCAGAGTACATTAATCATGTAACTGAGAAAAGTCTTATTATGACCTTGTTTTGTATCAATTTTAGATATAGCCTATATGTGAAAAAGCTGTATGCAGAGGTGTCCAGTGTTTTCTATGGGAATTTAGGGAAATCAAACAGGAAATGTATATGGAAAATTGAAAGAGAAAATTACAACCTTTTAAGGATAGTGCAGGGTCATCATATTCTTACTTAACTTAGATGGATTTTGTCTTTGTGGAAAGAGAGAGAGGAGAGTTCTGCCTGTCATTTTAACCTCTATGAGGAGGAAGTGATGGTGATAGACAGAAATCTGCCTGTGTTTCATTAGCTTATGTGCCCATCTGCTCCTGATGTTAGCATCTTATGAAGAATATGAAGTTTAAAGTTACAATTTTTAAAACAACATGAGCCATAATTGCAAACCAAGCTCAGCATGATCCATTGAGCAAATATGGATATTACATAAGTTACTATTAAGAGACGTATTACATAAGCCTTATAAAGAGACAATCCTTTCATACCCCATGTGGCACCTTGGTGACGTATTTTCAAGGATAGTCCTTTTACAGTTTTTCTCACTTAGTATGGTGACTACCCTCAGGATAAGCGCATGTTCAGTCGCTTCCATCCTGTCTGGCTCTGTGCGACCCTGTGGACTGTAACCCACCAGGCTCCTCTGTCCATGGGATTTTCCAGGCAAGAATACTGGTGTGGATTGCCGTGCCCTCCTCCAGGGGATCTTCTTGACCGAGGGACTGAACCCCAATTTCCTGCATCTCCTGCATTGCAGGTGAATTCTTTACTGCTGAGTCACTGGGGAAGCCCGGATGAGTATTACCTACAATGTACTCAGTCATCCCCATCATCTCCATAACCGCCAGCATTTCTACCCTCATAGCAGATAGCCCAAGTCAGATCTCTCTTTCTAGAGCCTATGATGCTGTCACTGTGGTTGGAGGCATACCTGAATAAACTGCCTTCTTGAGTTGACTTACTGGAGCATTAAAAAAATAATTAAAAATCATTATTATATGAAAGGTGATTTTTTTTCCTTCTAATTTCTCTGACAGCAATGAATTCACTGAACGCACTCTCAAACCTTCCCAATTACTGGCTTTTTCCTAAGCCTCAGAGTACATTAATCATGTAACTGAGAAAAGTCTTATTATGACCTTGTTTTGTATCAATTTTAGATATAGCCTATATGTGAAAAAGCTGTATGCAGAGGTGTCCAGTGTTTTCTATGGGAATTTAGGGAAATCAAACAGGAAATGTATATGGAAAATTGAAAGAGAAAATTACAACCTTTTAAGGATAGTGCAGGGTCATCATATTCTTACTTAACTTAGATGGATTTTGTCTTTGTGGAAAGAGAGAGAGGAGAGTTCTGCCTGTCATTTTAACCTCTATGAGGAGGAAGTGATGGTGATAGACAGAAATCTGCCTGTGTTTCATTAGCTTATGTGCCCATCTGCTCCTGATGTTAGCATCTTATGAAGAATATGAAGTTTAAAGTTACAATTTTTAAAACAACATGAGCCATAATTGCAAACCAAGCTCAGCATGATCCATTGAGCAAATATGGATATTACATAAGTTACTATTAAGAGACGTATTACATAAGCCTTATAAAGAGACAATCCTTTCATACCCCATGTGGCACCTTGGTGAGGTATTTTTCAAGGATAGTCCTTTTACAGTTTTTTTCTCACTTAGTATGGTGACTACCCTCAGGATAAGCGCATGTTCAGTCGCTTCCATCCTGTCTGGCTCTGTGCGACCCTGTGGACTGTAACCCACCAGGCTCCTCTGTCCATGGGATTTTCCAGGCAAGAATACTGGTGTGGATTGCCGTGCCCTCCTCCAGGGGATCTTCTTGACCGAGGGACTGAACCCCAATTTCCTGCATCTCCTGCATTGCAGGTGAATTCTTTACTGCTGAGTCACTGGGGAAGCCCGGATGAGTATTACCTACAATGTACTCAGTCATCCCCATCATCTCCATAACCGCCAGCATTTCTACCCTCATAGCAGATAGCCCAAGTCAGATCTCTCTTTCTAGAGCCTATGATGCTGTCACTGTGGTTGGAGGCATACCTGAATAAACTGCCTTCTTGAGTTGACTTACTGGAGCATTAAAAAAATAATTAAAAATCATTATTATATGAAAGGTGATTTTTTTTCCTTCTAATTTCTCTTATTCTATTTTCATTCCCTACCAAACAACACTTAGTGCTGATCATTTAAAGGAACACGTTTCTTACCTGGTGAGCATGCTGAGGACAGCACATCTTAGCTTTGTATTTGCTTAGGGCTTGTTACAGATAGAAGGAACCACCCATTAGATGCTGGAATGGAATTCAAAATGCCTTATTTAGGAAAAGAAACTGCATTTCTTTTTCCATTTAATCAAATGACTGGGCAGGGGAGCTAGAAGAGAAAAGTTTAAAAAGTAGCTATGAATTTTTACAGGAAAACTGGAGAGAGAGTTCAACTGTACCCAGATATTCAAAAGATTAGGCAACTGTGAAGGATTAATTGAATACATATTATCTGTTCAGTTTTATGTTGTGCATTTCAATGCACTATGAAGAACTTTGGAGAAATAGAAAAAGCTGGCAACACACCTGACAAGAGAATGAAACAGCATAAAGGTACCCAGTTGAATTATTTACATAGTTCTTAAAGCTTAAAAAAGAATTACTTGCATAGTTCTTACAGCTTAAAAAGTACATACAAATAAATAATCTTATTTGACTCACCCAATTACTTTAAGGCAATGATTATGATCCTCATCTACTATTAATAGGTAAGGTAACTGAGCCCTAGATGAAGTAAAATACTTCGTCCAGCTAGTCAGTAACTTAACCTGTTTTGGACTCAGGTATTTTGACTCCAAACTATAGCCATGGAAGTTCAGGGGAAGCATCAGTGATTGGTAATGAAAGACAATTCTCCACCCTGCCTCTCGAATGCTTTGGTGTCTTGCAAACAGGAGACCTGACTGCCTTTGTTCCATATCATCTTTTCAAAGATGTTTGTAGAACAAAGAATCTTGAAAGGTGGAAGCTGTGCTCCTCTCAGGAGCAGAAGACAGGTGTACTTTCTGTCTAGTACAATAAAGATGATGTCTTTCTCTTGGGCAAAAGGTCAGGCCCATTATAAAAGATTTGTGCTCCCTAAGAATCATCCTATATGGACTGAAAGGACATCAGAAGCTCTACAGTCCAACCCTTTTAAAAGAAATCAGCTTTATTAAAATCTAATTTAAATATAGTAAAGTTGACCAATTTTAAATGCACAATTTGATGAGTTTCAACAAATCAACATAGCACCATAATTATCAACACAATTAAGGTATGAGATACAGTTTTTCCTTCACTCTCAAGATTCTCTCTGCAGTTAATTTCCTCTCCCAATCTCTTTCCCTGAACGACTTTCAATGATTTGCCCTTTTTACTTTTTGGGATCCCATGTAGATGGAATGATACAGCATATTTTCTTTTCTTCCAGTCTCTTTCACTTAACAAAATGTACCCAGACTGGGAAAAGTTTAAAAAGTAGCTATGAATTTTTACAGGAAAACTGGAGAGAGAGTTCAACTGTACCCAGATATTCAAAAGATTAGGCAACTGTGAAGGATTAATTGAATACATATTATCTGTTCAGTTTTATGTTGTGCATTTCAATGCACTATGAAGAACTTTGGAGAAATAGAAAAAGCTGGCAACACACCTGACAAGAGAATGAAACAGCATAAAGGTACCCAGTTGAATTATTTACATAGTTCTTAAAGCTTAAAAAAGAATTACTTGCATAGTTCTTACAGCTTAAAAGTACATACAAATAAATAATCTTATTTGACTCACCCAATTACTTTAAGGCAATGATTATGATCCTCATCTACTATTAATAGGTAAGGTAACTGAGCCCTAGATGAAGTAAAATACTTCGTCCAGCTAGTCAGTAACTTAACCTGTTTTGGACTCAGGTATTTTGACTCCAAACTATAGCCATGGAAGTTCAGGGGAAGCATCAGTGATTGGTAATGAAAGACAATTCTCCACCCTGCCTCTCGAATGCTTTGGTGTCTTGCAAACAGGAGACCTGACTGCCTTTGTTCCATATCATCTTTTCAAAGATGTTTGTAGAACAAAGAATCTTGAAAGGTGGAAGCTGTGCTCCTCTCAGGAGCAGAAGACAGGTGTACTTTCTGTCTAGTACAATAAAGATGATGTCTTTCTCTTGGGCAAAAGGTCAGGCCCATTATAAAAGATTTGTGCTCCCTAAGAATCATCCTATATGGACTGAAAGGACATCAGAAGCTCTACAGTCCAACCCTTTTAAAAGAAATCAGCTTTATTAAAATCTAATTTAAATATAGTAAAGTTGACCAATTTTAAATGCACAATTTGATGAGTTTCAACAAATCAACATAGCACCATAATTATCAACACAATTAAGGTATGAGATACAGTTTTTCCTTCACTCTCAAGATTCTCTCTGCAGTTAATTTCCTCTCCCAATCTCTTGCCCTGAACGACCAATGATTTCTATCACTTGAGTTCCTAGCCCTGTAGTTTTGACTTTTCTGGGATCCCATGTAGATGGAATGATACAGCATATTTTCTTTTTCTTCCAGTCTCTTTCACTTAACAAAATGCATTTGAGTTTCACTAATGTTGTAATATGGATTAGTAGTTTGTTCCTTTTTATTGCTGACTGGTAGATATGTATATACATCAACTTGTTTATCCCTTCACGGTTTGAAGAAAATCCACATTGCTTGCAATTTTTGACCATACAGATGCTAAGTATAAACATACAAGATTCTGTGTAAGTATATCATTTTCACTTATCATGAGTTAATTTGGAGCAGGATTACTGGGTTATACGATAAGTATGTTTACCTTTATTTAAAATGGTCAAACAATGTTCTGGTGACTCTGCTGTTTATACATTTTGGTTAGAAAGATGAGAGTATTCCAACTGTTCTGTATCCTCACTTATACTGGCATGAATGGTCTTCTCAACTCTAGCCCTTCTAAGAGAATATGTAGCCGTATCTCATGACTTTAATTTGCATTTCCCTAGTGACTAATGATGTTAAGCATATTTCATAATCTTATTTGCCATCTGTATATCTTCTTTGGTAAGATATCTGTTTGAATTTCTTGCCTACTTTTAAAAAAGCTGTCTTGCTTTCTTACTGAGTTACAAAAGTATTTTTATATGTTATGGAAATAGGTGTTTGATGAGATGTTGGTTTTGAAGTTATTTTTTCCCCAGTCTATGGGATGCCTTTTCAATTTCTTTACAGTATCTTTTAGAGAGGAAAATTTTAAATTTTAATGGTGTCCAATTGAGGCTGTCTAGTACAATAAAGATGATGTCTTTCTCTTGGGCAAAAGGTCAGGCCCATTATAAAAGATTTGTGCTCCCTAAGAATCATCCTATATGGACTGAAAGGACATCAGAAGCTCTACAGTCCAACCCTTTTAAAAGAAATCAGCTTTATTAAAATCTAATTTAAATATAGTAAAGTTGACCAATTTTAAATGCACAATTTGATGAGTTTCAACAAATCAACATAGCACCATAATTATCAACACAATTAAGGTATGAGATACAGTTTTTCCTTCACTCTCAAGATTCTCTCTGCAGTTAATTTCCTCTCCCAATCTCTTGCCCTGAACGACCAATGATTTCTATCACTTGAGTTCCTAGCCCTGTAGTTTTGACTTTTCTGGGATCCCATGTAGATGGAATGATACAGCATATTTTCTTTTTCTTCCAGTCTCTTTCACTTAACAAAATGCATTTGAGTTTCACTAATGTTGTAATATGGATTAGTAGTTTGTTCCTTTTTATTGCTGACTGGTAGATATGTATATACATCAACTTGTTTATCCCTTCACGGTTTGAAGAAAATCCACATTGCTTGCAATTTTTGACCATACAGATGCTAAGTATAAACATACAAGATTCTGTGTAAGTATATCATTTTCACTTATCATGAGTTAATTTGGAGCAGGATTACTGGGTTATACGATAAGTATGTTTACCTTTATTTAAAAATGGTCAAACAATGTTCTGGTGACTCTGCTGTTTATACATTTTGGTTAGAAAGATGAGAGTATTCCAACTGTTCTGTATCCTCACTTATACTGGCATGAATGGTCTTCTCAACTCTAGCCCTTCTAAGAGAATATGTAGCCGTATCTCATGACTTTAATTTGCATTTCCCTAGTGACTAATGATGTTAAGCATATTTCATAATCTTATTTGCCATCTGTATATCTTCTTTGGTAAGATATCTGTTTGAATTTCTTGCCTACTTTTAAAAAAGCTGTCTTGCTTTCTTACTGAGTTACAAAAGTATTTTTATATGTTATGGAAATAGGTGTTTGATGAGATGTTGGTTTTGAAGTTATTTTTTCCCCAGTCTATGGGATGCCTTTTCAATTTCTTTACAGTATCTTTTAGAGAGGAAAATTTTAAATTTTAATGGTGTCCAATTTGTCATTGTTTTTGTGTCTGATCTCCTTACGCTTTTTATCTTGTTACCTATTTTAAAAAGTGCCTAACCCAAAGTTGCTTATATTTTATTCTATGTTTTTCTTTTAGAAATACTATAGCATTAGCTTTTACATTTAAATGTATCATCCACTTCAAGTTAATTTCTTGCATATGGCATGAGCTAAGGGTTAAGTTTTGTTATTTTACATATTCAGTAGTTTCAAAACCATTTGTTGAAAAAGATTATCCTTTCCCCACTGAATTCCTTAGTAATTTTGTTGTAAACCTATTGACCTTGTAAGTATGACCCTATTTCTGGACTATGTGTTCCATTCCATTAATCTATATGTCTGTCTTTATATGTTGTCTAGATTATTATAGCTTTATGGCAATGTGACATAATCCACCCCTTCCTGCCCAGTAAAGGAGAGGCTCTTGTCCCAAATCACACAGCAGGGGAGCTTCTAATCCAGGACTAGCACTGACTGATATTTCTCATAACCCTTTTCTTTTTTTTTTTTTTTTAACCTTTTCCAAGAAAGTTTATTGGAGTAGAATGTATTTACATAGTTGTCAGTTTCAGGTGTACACCACAGTGAATCACTTATACACCACATGAATCGGTGATAATACATCCATTCTTTCTTGGATTGTTTTCCATATAGGTTATTTTTTGTTGTTGTTTTTGTTTTTCTTTTCTTTTTTTTTTATTCTTTATTTTAAAGGTTTTACAGAGTTTTGTTGTTCACAGACATGTATGTTCCCAGATCAGTCATATGCATATCCATGGTCCCCACCCACCTAGATCCCCCCATCCTACCCCTCCAGACCTTCACCCCAAGCCATTGTAAGCACTCCTATTCCCTTAGCACTATGACACTAGCTATCTTTTCCACACATAACACTATAGGTTTCCTTGTTACTCCCTCCATGCTTCCCCCTCCCTATTTTTTCGTCATGATGTCCCTATGTCTATGCTCTGTCTGTTTTTCCATGAGTTCTCTGCGTGTGATATCAAGACCATCCTACTAGATTCCATATATGTGTGTTAGTATGCTGTATTTGTCTTTCTCTTTTTGACTTACTTCACTTTTTATGATAGGTTCTAGAGCCAGCCACTTCATTAGGACTGAGTCTTCTGCATTTCTTTTAACAGCTGAGTAGTATTCCATTGTATATAGGTACCAGAGCTTCTGGATCCATTCATTCGTCGATGGACATCTAGGTTGCTTCAAAGTTCTGGCTATTGTATAGAGAGCTGCAATGAACATTGGGGTACAGGTGCTTCTTTCAGTTTTGATTTCATCTGGATATAAGCCTAATAGTGGGATTGCTGGGTCATAGGGTGCTTCGATTTTTAGTTTTTTAAGAAATCTCCATACTGTCTTCCATAGAGGCTGTATCAATTTACACTCCCACCAGCAATGCAAGACGGTTCCCTTTTCTCTGCACCCTCTCCAGCATTTATTGTCTGCAGATTTTTTGAAGATGGCCATTCTGACGGGTGTGAGGTGATATCTCATTGTGGTTTTCACACAGCAGGGGAGCTTCTAATCCAGGACTAGCACTGACTGATATTTCTCATAACCCTTTTCTTTTTTTTTTTTTTTTAACCTTTTCCAAGAAAGTTTATTGGAGTAGAATGTATTTACATAGTTGTCAGTTTCAGGTGTACACCACAGTGAATCACTTATACACCACATGAATCGGTGATAATACATCCATTCTTTCTTGGATTGTTTTCCATATAGGTTATTTTTTGTTGTTGTTTTTGTTTTTCTTTTCTTTTTTTTTTATTCTTTATTTTAAAGGTTTTACAGAGTTTTGTTGTTCACAGACATGTATGTTCCCAGATCAGTCATATGCATATCCATGGTCCCCACCCACCTAGATCCCCCCATCCTACCCCTCCAGACCTTCACCCCAAGCCATTGTAAGCACTCCTATTCCCTTAGCACTATGACACTAGCTATCTTTTCCACACATAACACTATAGGTTTCCTTGTTACTCCCTCCATGCTTCCCCCTCCCTATTTTTTCGTCATGATGTCCCTATGTCTATGCTCTGTCTGTTTTTCCATGAGTTCTCTGCGTGTGATATCAAGACCATCCTACTAGATTCCATATATGTGTGTTAGTATGCTGTATTTGTCTTTCTCTTTTTGACTTACTTCACTTTTTATGATAGGTTCTAGAGCCAGCCACTTCATTAGGACTGAGTCTTCTGCATTTCTTTTAACAGCTGAGTAGTATTCCATTGTATATAGGTACCAGAGCTTCTGGATCCATTCATTCGTCGATGGACATCTAGGTTGCTTCAAAGTTCTGGCTATTGTATAGAGAGCTGCAATGAACATTGGGGTACAGGTGCTTCTTTCAGTTTTGATTTCATCTGGATATAAGCCTAATAGTGGGATTGCTGGGTCATAGGGTGCTTCGATTTTTAGTTTTTTAAGAAATCTCCATACTGTCTTCCATAGAGGCTGTATCAATTTACACTCCCACCAGCAATGCAAGACGGTTCCCTTTTCTCTGCACCCTCTCCAGCATTTATTGTCTGCAGATTTTTTGAAGATGGCCATTCTGACGGGTGTGAGGTGATATCTCATTGTGGTTTTAATTTGCATTTCTCTAATAATAAGCGAGGTTGAGCATCATTTCATGTGCTTTTGGGCCATCTGTATGTCCTCTTTTGAGAGGCGTCTCTTTAGATCTTTTTCCCATTTTTTGATTGGGTTGTTCGTTTTCCCTGTGCTGAGTTGTCTGAGTTGCTTGTAGATTTTGGAGATTAATTTTTTGTCTGTTGTTTCATTTGAGATGATTTTCTCCCACTCTGTGGGATGTCTGTTGAGCTTTTTTGTAATTTTTTTGCTGTACAAAAGCTTTTAAGTTTCATGAGGTCCCATATGTTCATTTTTCTTTTCAGTTCTGCTATTTTAGTTGGTGGGTCAGAGAAGATCTTGCTTTGATGTATGTCCTTGAGGGTTTTGCCTATATTCTCCTCTAAGAGTTTGATGGTTTCTGGTCTTATATTTAGGTCTTTAATCCATTTTGAGTTGATTTTAGTGTATTTTGTCAGGGAATGTTCCAATTTCATTTTTTTGCATGTAGCTGTCCAATTTTCCCAGCACCACTTGTTGAAGAGGTTGTCTTTGTCCCATTTTATAGTTTCTCCTCCTTTATCAAAAATAAGGTACCCATAGGTGCATGGGTTTATCTCTGGGTTCTCAATCTTGCTCCATTGGTCTATAGTTCTGTTTTTGTGCCAGTACCATACTATCTTGATGACTGTTGCTTTGTAGTAGAGTCTGAAGTTAGGGAGGCTGATCCCTCCAGCTCCGTTTTTCTTTCTCAGGATTGCTTTGGCTATTCGAGGTCTTTTGTGTTTCCACATGAACTGTGTTATTCTTTGGTCTAGTTCTGTGAAAAATGTCAATGGAAGTTGAATAGGTATTGCATTGAATCTGTAGATGATATTTGGTAGTATGGTCATTTTCACAATATTGATTCTTCTGACCCAAGAACATGGAATATCTCTCCATCTGTTTAAGTCTTCTTTAGTTTCTGTCATGAGTGTCTTGTAATTTTCTGTGTACAGTTCTTTTGTTTCTTTGAGTAGGTTTATTCCTAGGTATTTGATTCTTTTGGTTGCAATGGTGAAGGGGACTGCCTCTTTGATTTCATTTTCTGATTTTTCATTGTTTGTGTATAGGAATGCCAGTGATTTCTGTGTGTTGGCTTTGTATCCTGTGACTTTGCTGAATTCGTTGATTAGCTCTAGGAGCTTTGTAATAGAGTCTTTGGGATTTTCTATGTATAATATCATGTCATCTGCAAAAAGAGAGAGCTTGACTTCTTCCTTTCCAATCTGGATTCCTTTTATTGTCTTTCTCTTCTCTTATTGCTGTTGCTAGAACTTCCAGGACTATATTGAATAACAGTGGTGAAAGTGGACACCCCTGTCTTGTTCCTGATCTTAGAGAGAATGCTTTCAGTTTTTCACCGTTGAGGACAATGTTCGCTGTGGGCTTTTCATATATGGCTTTCACTATGTTGAGATAGGTTCCTTCTATGCCCATTTTCTGAAGAATTTTTATCATGAATGGGTGTTGTACTTTGTCGAAGGCTTTTTCTGCATCTATTGAGATGATCATGTGATTTCTGTCTCTCAGTTTGTTGATATGGTGTATCACGTCGATTGATTTGTGGATGTTGAAGAATCCTTGCATGCCTAGGATGAACCCGACTTGATCATGATGTATGAGTTTTTTGATGTGTCGTTGAATTCTGTTTGCTAGGATTTTGTTGAGGATCTTGGCATCTAAGTTCATCAGAGAAATTGGTCTGTAATTTTCCTTTTTTGTGTTGACTTTGCCTGGTTTGGGTATCAGGGTGATGGTGGCCTCATAGAATGTGTTTGGAAGTTTTCCTTCCTGTGCAATTTTTTGAAAGAGTTTTAGAAGGACAGGCACTAGCTCTTCTTTAAATGTTTGGTAGAATTTGGCTTCTCACAACCCTTTTCTCTGCTGCCTTCCTCTGCATTGCCTCCTGGTACCATTTGTCCCTGAAGTCCTACCTTCCCTTAGTTTCTCTTCACTTAGAGAAGTGGGAAAATGTAGGGACATGTTTTTCATGCTAAAGATTCATGAGATTTTTACATTTTACTGAATCTGATACAGTTTCATTTAATATAAGGAAGGTTTTTGCCTTCAACTCCTTTCTCATCCTCCCACTCTCAAATTCAAATAAACTTGATGCTCCAGGAAAATGAGCCCTGTTTCTCATCCAAATACCTCTGGCATGTACCTCAATTGAATGGAATGGGCTGATGCAAATCAGAAATAATCCCTGCAGCCATGAGAACACACGCCAGCAGTGTCATAACCTAGACTGGCCGGTAGACTCTGCAGAGTCATTTCTAGAGAGTTTTCTCTGGCTTCCCTCCTTAATTGGAGCTTCTCTGGTAGTGACAGATGGTTGGTACAGTATGGAGAAAACAGTCACACAAGCCCTCTTTTGCTAAACTTGCTTTTTGTAGTCAGTAACCATAACATTCAGGACATCCAACAAGTCAGCCGACATGGGATTCCCAAATAGTTGTTTCTCTCTCATGCTCTCTCTCCACTCTGGAGTTACTGTTTCAGCCATGAGGACTTGCAGAGATCTTCATGCCTTTCTTTTCAGTGTCTGGAACACTGGCCATGTAGATGACAGGAATCCAGCCACAGAAAGAGAATTCCCAAACAGCCTTCACTGAAATGTAGGCTCCAGCTGAGAGATCAGTGTTGCTTTAAATAAGGATCTTAACCACTTTTCATCCAGATCTCACTCCCAGTGCAGTTTTGTGCTCCTTTAAATTTAAGCCTTTAGTATACTCTCAACCTCACTTCAAAACACTAAAACTAAATTTTTAAGGTCATGTACGTATGTATGAATATATATGGGAGGGGATTTTGTTGAGGATCTTGGCATCTAAGTTCATCAGAGAAATTGGTCTGTAATTTTCCTTTTTTGTGTTGACTTTGCCTGGTTTGGGTATCAGGGTGATGGTGGCCTCATAGAATGTGTTTGGAAGTTTTCCTTCCTGTGCAATTTTTTGAAAGAGTTTTAGAAGGACAGGCACTAGCTCTTCTTTAAATGTTTGGTAGAATTTGGCTTCTCACAACCCTTTTCTCTGCTGCCTTCCTCTGCATTGCCTCCTGGTACCATTTGTCCCTGAAGTCCTACCTTCCCTTAGTTTCTCTTCACTTAGAGAAGTGGGAAAATGTAGGGACATGTTTTTCATGCTAAAGATTCATGAGATTTTTACATTTTACTGAATCTGATACAGTTTCATTTAATATAAGGAAGGTTTTTGCCTTCAACTCCTTTCTCATCCTCCCACTCTCAAATTCAAATAAACTTGATGCTCCAGGAAAATGAGCCCTGTTTCTCATCCAAATACCTCTGGCATGTACCTCAATTGAATGGAATGGGCTGATGCAAATCAGAAATAATCCCTGCAGCCATGAGAACACACGCCAGCAGTGTCATAACCTAGACTGGCCGGTAGACTCTGCAGAGTCATTTCTAGAGAGTTTTCTCTGGCTTCCCTCCTTAATTGGAGCTTCTCTGGTAGTGACAGATGGTTGGTACAGTATGGAGAAAACAGTCACACAAGCCCTCTTTTGCTAAACTTGCTTTTTGTAGTCAGTAACCATAACATTCAGGACATCCAACAAGTCAGCCGACATGGGATTCCCAAATAGTTGTTTCTCTCTCATGCTCTCTCTCCACTCTGGAGTTACTGTTTCAGCCATGAGGACTTGCAGAGATCTTCATGCCTTTCTTTTCAGTGTCTGGAACACTGGCCATGTAGATGACAGGAATCCAGCCACAGAAAGAGAATTCCCAAACAGCCTTCACTGAAATGTAGGCTCCAGCTGAGAGATCAGTGTTGCTTTAAATAAGGATCTTAACCACTTTTCATCCAGATCTCACTCCCAGTGCAGTTTTGTGCTCCTTTAAATTTAAGCCTTTAGTATACTCTCTCCAACCTCACTTCAAAAACACAACTAAAAATACTGATTTATCATTTTGTGTTCTAGTGAAGAGGGCATACATGTACGTATGTATGAATATATATGAGGGGTTAGTGGATGCAGTATCAAAATTTCATTTTATTGAAGAGATTTGGAAAAATGTCATAATTCACAAACCCAGAGGAGATAACACGAAAGGGTACCATATCATTGAGAAACTTATCATGCATGTTAAAAGCTAAGGAATTTGGTAGGCTCATCCTTCTATCCCTGAGGTAACCCTTTCTTCTTTCCCTCTTCCCAGTAAGGGAAAAGAAGCTCACTGTAAGTTTTTGGGGTCTTTTGCACTGACAATCCGTTATATTTAGCTGCTAAATATAGTAAAATCTTTCTCAACTAAAGGGCTCTAAGACTAGTGCTCTAGCTATTTTACTTCTTGATTGAGGGTTTATGTTGAATCTCCTTCTTCAGCTTTTGTTGAAAACACTTCCAAAATGTATGCATGTGCTTCCTTGTCCTACTAATTCCAGGAAACATAATTGTACTCTTCTCATGTTTCAGAATCTGAAGGTTTAGGGGTCCTTTGGAAAATGCATCTCCTTTGTTAAGGCTATAATAGCAGTGATGAAACTGTGGGAGTTTCATTGAGTGAACAAGGACCCCTGCCCTCAGTGTTCTCAGTGTAAGAAGAGAAGACAGGACTGCAATTGTAAGTGTCTGGACTGTGTTGTGTAGAGCCCCCAGTCTCTTATGCTTCATGCACGAGATGTTTTTCTTTTCCACAGAGATTTGTTTTTATTTTGGCCTTTTTTTTTCTCCATACTCGCACTCACGGGACCAATGTGTCTCTCATGCTCTCACTCCACTCTGGAGTTACTGTTGCAGCCATGAGGACTTGCAGAGATCTTCATGCCTTTCTTTTCAGTGTCTGGAACACTGGCCATGTAGATGACAGGAATCCAGCCACAGAAAGAGAATTCCCAAACAGCCTTCACTGAAATGTAGGCTCCAGCTGAGAGATCAGTGTTGCTTTAAATAAGGATCTTAACCACTTTTCATCCAGATCTCACTCCCAGTGCAGTTTTGTGCTCCTTTAAATTTAAGCCTTTAGTATACTCTCTCCAACCTCACTTCAAAAACACAACTAAAAATACTGATTTATCATTTTGTGTTCTAGTGAAGAGGGCATACATGTACGTATGTATGAATATATATGAGGGGTTAGTGGATGCAGTATCAAAATTTCATTTTATTGAAGAGATTTGGAAAAATGTCATAATTCACAAACCCAGAGGAGATAACACGAAAGGGTACCATATCATTGAGAAACTTATCATGCATGTTAAAAGCTAAGGAATTTGGTAGGCTCATCCTTCTATCCCTGAGGTAACCCTTTCTTCTTTCCCTCTTCCCAGTAAGGGAAAAGAAGCTCACTGTAAGTTTTTGGGGTCTTTTGCACTGACAATCCGTTATATTTAGCTGCTAAATATAGTAAAATCTTTCTCAACTAAAGGGCTCTAAGACTAGTGCTCTAGCTATTTTACTTCTTGATTGAGGGTTTATGTTGAATCTCCTTCTTCAGCTTTTGTTGAAAACACTTCCAAAATGTATGCATGTGCTTCCTTGTCCTACTAATTCCAGGAAACATAATTGTACTCTTCTCATGTTTCAGAATCTGAAGGTTTAGGGGTCCTTTGGAAAATGCATCTCCTTTGTTAAGGCTATAATAGCAGTGATGAAACTGTGGGAGTTTCATTGAGTGAACAAGGACCCCTGCCCTCAGTGTTCTCAGTGTAAGAAGAGAAGACAGGACTGCAATTGTAAGTGTCTGGACTGTGTTGTGTAGAGCCCCCAGTCTCTTATGCTTCATGCACAGCCTGAGATGTTTTTCTTTTCCACAGAGATTTGTTTTTTTTTTATTTTGGCCTCTTTTATTGGTTTTTTATTTGTTTGTTTTCATCCATCTTTATTGGTCTGTGTGTCAGCCTGAAATATCTTTAATGATACTTTCAACATGTCACACTAATCCTAGGAGGTAGCTGTTATCGTTCTAACTTTGCACCAGTAGAAAACTAGGGTTATCAAAGCTACATATCTTACCCAAGATCATAGAGCAGGAAAGAAAGCCAGCAGCAAGTTCTGAGATTTTCCCTTGCACTTCTTATCATGGGGCCCAGTATCAATGAATTTCAGTGATTTGATTTCTTACAGCTTTGCTTTCCATTCCTGCTAGGCCCGGGGTCCTGAAAGATTCTTGACGTAGGCTTGCCCTCTTTTGATAAAGTCTCATTCTAAAAACTGCCCCCACCTAAGAGCTGTTATCTTGGACCCAGCATCAGCTCATTCTAATCTGAATGTATTCACATTTTGGAAGCAACGATACAGAAACACAGCACCAATTTTAGTATGAAAAAGTATGTAATAGTGGCGGGAAGATCAGGGAGACTCAGAGGTGTGACATTCTCCATACCCGAGTACCACCACAGAGGCCACTCTTACCTACTCTCTATACAGAATTGGATGGTCCTGGAACAATCGCCATGGCTTTCTCACTGTACATCATGTCCCAGAGCTTTCAACATTGAATGCATGTGGCAGACACTGGGACTTTGTCTCCTAGAATGAGTCACTACACAGCATCACTTGCTCCAAAAAGGGAAACCGAGTTGATACAGCTCAACTATCTCTTCTAAATGTCTCATGAAACTAGAACTTCCATAGATAGGAGTTTATTTACCATCTTCCTGAACTGCAGCTTACAGACATGCAAGAGATACTGTGGTGGATTCATTTATCTGCCCCATGAAAACAACTCTACAGTCTGACCTGAAGGGCACAAGCATAAGCCTCCCTACTGCGCATTCCTTTAAGGTCCTGAAGTCAGGCCTACATATTCATTCCCTGGTTTGGGTTTATTCTAGGGACATGACAGATTGCAAGGCAAGGACTGGAATTTTATCTTTCATCTTGTTTTATGTTTTATTTTTTAAAAGAATTACATCATTATTGTAGAAAATTTGGGAGGAACAAAACCCTATAGAGAAAACAGGGTAATTGTTTAAAAATGCAAATCCAGGCATGCCCCTCTGCTACCAAAATCACTTCACTAGTTTCTATCTATGCTTAGAATAAAAGCCAAACTCCTTCTTGTTTATAGGGTTCATCATGTTGGTACGTTTCATTACATTTTTAAGAGTTTTTATATTTTTATGAAAAGAATTTTACTACTGTCCTCAAAAACCAAACCAAAACAAAAAAATCTTGACAATATCATTGTCATAACTTACTGCATTATGTGTATATACCATAACATACCCATTTTCCTAAAGTTGAATAATTATGTTGTTTTTGGTTATCTTCTTCTATAAAGAGTAACAGGAGGAGTATCTTTGTGCGTAAATATTTATAGGCACTTTTAGATTGGAATGATTCTGGCAATTAGGAGACAGAGCCCGTCATTTAAATGAGATAATGGACGGAAACACTTAACTATACTTAGATGTGCATTATCATAATGAATGTAAATTACTCTACCTTCAGATTCAATTTATTCCAGCACTGACTTTAGGAATAAATTGGCTACCTAAAAGTATGACTGAAATCTAACCCTCTAACCAGGCTGCCCCCAAGTCCTGCAATTTATAATTGTAGGTGTTACTGGTCCAAGGGTTTCTGCATCAGTACTGTTCTTGTGATGATCTGTGTCCCCATACTCCAAGAAAGGTACTCAGGCGGTTCCTTTTTTCCCTTCTATTAGACGCTCTGTGACCATCAGCTCCTGCTCAGGGGAGAAGTGATCCTGGGCCAAATGGCCCAAGAGTACCCTTATGGTATGTACCATCAACAGTCTCAGGGGAGGGGGTTATTAAAATAAATTATCTTATAGTTCAGTTGATGCCCTGAGACAAGCCTGCATTTCTCTTTCCCCTTTTTTTTTTCTTATTTAATATTTCTAACAGGAGGCTTTATGGAAGTTTGTTTACACTTGACAGGGTCAGGAAAGGATGGGAAGACAAGAATTGGCTGCATTTTAGTTGTTGCTTGTTTATTTAAAATCCTGTTCCCTTGTAATTTGAATACACAATTCAATCTTTTTTATTTTATTTAAATTTGGAACATTCTTATAAGAAACAGGGTAATTGTTTAAAAATGCAAATCCAGGCATGCCCCTCTGCTACCAAAATCACTTCACTAGTTTCTATCTATGCTTAGAATAAAAGCCAAACTCCTTCTTGTTTATAGGGTTCATCATGTTGGTACGTTTCATTACATTTTTAAGAGTTTTTATATTTTTATGAAAAGAATTTTACTACTGTCCTCAAAAACCAAACCAAAACAAAAAAATCTTGACAATATCATTGTCATAACTTACTGCATTATGTGTATATACCATAACATACCCATTTTCCTAAAGTTGAATAATTATGTTGTTTTTGGTTATCTTCTTCTATAAAGAGTAACAGGAGGAGTATCTTTGTGCGTAAATATTTATAGGCACTTTTAGATTGGAATGATTCTGGCAATTAGGAGACAGAGCCCGTCATTTAAATGAGATAATGGACGGAAACACTTAACTATACTTAGATGTGCATTATCATAATGAATGTAAATTACTCTACCTTCAGATTCAATTTATTCCAGCACTGACTTTAGGAATAAATTGGCTACCTAAAAGTATGACTGAAATCTAACCCTCTAACCAGGCTGCCCCCAAGTCCTGCAATTTATAATTGTAGGTGTTACTGGTCCAAGGGTTTCTGCATCAGTACTGTTCTTGTGATGATCTGTGTCCCCATACTCCAAGAAAGGTACTCAGGCGGTTCCTTTTTTCCCTTCTATTAGACGCTCTGTGACCATCAGCTCCTGCTCAGGGGAGAAGTGATCCTGGGCCAAATGGCCCAAGAGTACCCTTATGGTATGTACCATCAACAGTCTCAGGGGAGGGGGTTATTAAAATAAATTATCTTATAGTTCAGTTGATGCCCTGAGACAAGCCTGCATTTCTCTTTCCCCTTTTTTTTTTCTTATTTAATATTTCTAACAGGAGGCTTTATGGAAGTTTGTTTACACTTGACAGGGTCAGGAAAGGATGGGAAGACAAGAATTGGCTGCATTTTAGTTGTTGCTTGTTTATTTAAAATCCTGTTCCCTTGTAATTTGAATACACAATTCAATCTTTTTATTTTATATTTGTTCTATTTTGGAAAATGCTTACAAACTGCAATAGAAAAGAACATTCTTATAAGAGATAGGAAATGCTTAGGGGAGGGAAGCCTCTGAAACATTAGCATGAAAATAAAACTGATTATTCAGAGTCAAAAGAGAAACTGAAGCCCTAGACACCCTACAACCTGAGGTAATGCTCTCAACCCACTCTTTCCACTTCCAAATCCTACATCTCAAGTTCCAAACTCAAACACCTACATGATCCAGACAGGTGGTATAAATGTAGTCAGCCAATTTGGGACAGAGGAAACTGGAAAGACATTTTAAAAACCCTGTGCAGGCCTTGCAAAACAAGTCTGCAAGCTAAATGCATCCTATATATAGTACAGATGCATGTCAATATAATTACATATGCACAAAAATGTGTCATATGTTGCTCAGTTTTGTGTGTGTCTTTATATATACAGATTAATATGTATATATATGTCATATATGTGGGTGTGTTTTATATATGTATATATATATATATGTATATATATATATGTTGTTGCTGTTGTTGTTTAGTTGCTTAGTCATGTCTGAGTCTTGTTACCCCATGTACTGTAGCCCAGGCTCCTCCTTCCATGGAATTCTCCAGGTGAGAATACTAGAGTAGGTTGAAATTTCCCTCTCCAGGGGATCTTCTCAACCCACAGATTAAACCCACCTATCCTGCATTGACAGGCATGGTTCTTTACCACTGAGCCACCAGGGAAGCCCAGATATATAGAGACAGGGAGAGATGTATACATACATACATACATATATATGTATATCCTCAAGTTTTTAGCCTTGAGGTCAGCTTATTCAAGAAATTAGTTTCTGTTATTAAGCAAAATGATTAGTCTCTTTGTCAGAAATATTCGTATAAATATTTTAGTTCAGTTGATGCCCTGAGACAAGCCTGCATTTCTCTTTCCCCTTTTTTTTTTCTTATTTAATATTTCTAACAGGAGGCTTTATGGAAGTTTGTTTACACTTGACAGGGTCAGGAAAGGATGGGAAGACAAGAATTGGCTGCATTTTAGTTGTTGCTTGTTTATTTAAAATCCTGTTCCCTTGTAATTTGAATACACAATTCAATCTTTTTATTTTATATTTGTTCTATTTTGGAAAATGCTTACAAACTGCAATAGAAAAGAACATTCTTATAAGAGATAGGAAATGCTTAGGGGAGGGAAGCCTCTGAAACATTAGCATGAAAATAAAACTGATTATTCAGAGTCAAAAGAGAAACTGAAGCCCTAGACACCCTACAACCTGAGGTAATGCTCTCAACCCACTCTTTCCACTTCCAAATCCTACATCTCAAGTTCCAAACTCAAACACCTACATGATCCAGACAGGTGGTATAAATGTAGTCAGCCAATTTGGGACAGAGGAAACTGGAAAGACATTTTAAAAACCCTGTGCAGGCCTTGCAAAACAAGTCTGCAAGCTAAATGCATCCTATATATAGTACAGATGCATGTCAATATAATTACATATGCACAAAAATGTGTCATATGTTGCTCAGTTTTGTGTGTGTCTTTATATATACAGATTAATATGTATATATATGTCATATATGTGGGTGTGTTTTATATATGTATATATATATATATGTATATATATATATGTTGTTGCTGTTGTTGTTTAGTTGCTTAGTCATGTCTGAGTCTTGTTACCCCATGTACTGTAGCCCAGGCTCCTCCTTCCATGGAATTCTCCAGGTGAGAATACTAGAGTAGGTTGAAATTTCCCTCTCCAGGGGATCTTCTCAACCCACAGATTAAACCCACCTATCCTGCATTGACAGGCATGGTTCTTTACCACTGAGCCACCAGGGAAGCCCAGATATATAGAGACAGGGAGAGATGTATACATACATACATACATATATATGTATATCCTCAAGTTTTTAGCCTTGAGGTCAGCTTATTCAAGAAATTAGTTTCTGTTATTAAGCAAAATGATTAGTCTCTTTGTCAGAAATATTCGTATAAATATTTTAGTTGAGGGCTTTTTCAAGAGCAGTGAGGAGAGGTGTAGTGATACTTAACATCTTGCACAAGTTTTGTAAAATAGATTTGGAAAATGTTTTCCTGTCATATTTAGTAAGCCTGCATATCCATAGAAAAATTTAATTACAGACATTTCTGCTTAGCATCAGTTCAGTAATGTATTCTTGAAAAATCAAATATTCTGTACAAAAACACTAACCAAGAAGCATATTTCCTATTATTTTAAATAGGAAGAATTATAATGCATTATTCATCAATCCCAAATCCCCAACTAATTTCCTAAAACACAATTTAAACACATCCACATGAAACAAATTATCATTTAGGATGTAAAATGCTTCAAACATTGCTTCCTTATAACCAAATCATCAATACAGTTGTTAGCAAGCAGTCAGTTTGGGTATAGACTGTGATATTCTAAGGTCTCTTTTAACATTGTCATTGATTACAATCAGCATACTCTTAAAAATAATGTGATTCTGGTGTTCCACTCGTTGTGATTGTAATGTAATTTGAGAGTTATCTCCATACAATGTTTTGTTAAAATTTTGAACTAAGTGTTTAAATAAACTTTTTCATATGCAAAGAATATGATAAAATGAACTATTGTCCATAGCACAGTGATATAACATAATGCTTACTAGGGGACTAGTACACTGTCTGACACTTAGTTGGTACTTTAATAATATAGCCATTTCCTTTTAATAAATTCCATCTATAAATTCATTAATTGATATTATGTCTATATTCTCATTATAATTAGAAAATCTAGTTTATTTTAAGGAACATTTGTGGACCTCAATTGTAATCTGGGTTAAAATTTTCACCTAGAGTAGATTGAAGAATGTGCCTAGGTACTGGCTAGGAAAAAAAACAAAAGAAACAGTCCATGAAGACTAGTCCAAGTGTAGTTTCATATGCAAAGAAATAAAATTCAATCAAAAAAATTTAAGTTCAAGAATGGTGAAATATGCTCCTAGAAGATTTATTCTGCTACAGATGACAACTATAGACTATGGACAAAAACAATTACTTGAAGAATCTAAGAATAAAAAAAGCAGGTAGATTCTAGAGACAGATAGAAATTTGACAAACGAGACTAGCCTAGAATGTTTCTGGTTAATATGAATAGCCTGAGGCATGCAACTTTGGCATCATGTGACATCTAAACCTTCACTAGAAATCCTATAGCCTTTCTGGCCTGAAAATAGTTTAAATTTCCTGTCATATTTAGCCTGCATATCCATAGAAAAATTTAATTACAGACATTTCTGCTTAGCATCAGTTCAGTAATGTATTCTTGAAAAATCAAATATTCTGTACAAAACACTAACCAAGAAGCATATTTCCTATTATTTTAAATAGGAAGAATTATAATGCATTATTCATCAATCCCAAATCCCCAACTAATTTCCTAAAACACAATTTAAACACATCCACATGAAACAAATTATCATTTAGGATGTAAAATGCTTCAAACATTGCTTCCTTATAACCAAATCATCAATACAGTTGTTAGCAAGCAGTCAGTTTGGGTATAGACTGTGATATTCTAAGGTCTCTTTTAACATTGTCATTGATTACAATCAGCATACTCTTAAAAATAATGTGATTCTGGTGTTCCACTCTTTGTGATTGGAATGTAATTTGAGAGTTATCTCCATACAATGTTTTGTTAAAAATTTTGAACTAAGTGTTTAAATAAACTTTTTTCATATGCAAAGAATATGATAAAATGAACTATTGTCCATAGCACAGTGATATAACATAATGCTTACTAGGGGACTAGTACACTGTCTGACACTTAGTTGGTACTTTAATAATATAGCCATTTCCTTTTAATAAATTCCATCTATAAATTCATTAATTGATATTATGTCTATATTCTCATTATAATTAGAAAATCTAGTTTATTTTAAGGAACATTTGTGGACCTCAATTGTAATCTGGGTTAAAATTTTCACCTAGAGTAGATTGAAGAATGTGCCTAGGTACTGGCTAGGAAAAAAAACAAAAGAAACAGTCCATGAAGACTAGTCCAAGTGTAGTTTCATATGCAAAGAAATAAAATTCAATCAAAAAAATTTAAGTTCAAGAATGGTGAAATATGCTCCTAGAAGATTTATTCTGCTACAGATGACAACTATAGACTATGGACAAAAAAAATTACTTGAAGAATCTAAGAATAAAAAAAGCAGGTAGATTCTAGAGACAGATAGAAATTTGACAAACGAGACTAGCCTAGAATGTTTCTGGTTAATATGAATAGCCTGAGGCATGCAACTTTGGCATCATGTGACATCTAAACCTTCACTAGAAATCCTATAGCCTTTCTGGCCTGAAGAAGTAGAGGATAGAGTTCAGAACAACTGTAGTCATTAGGCAGTGAGGAGAGGATCCTGGAAAGGAGAGAACTAGAGTTGGAGGAACCTAATTTCTGTGTATAGACTCTTCCACATTACAGCCAATCCCTAAACCACACAGAAGTGCAAACTACTGTTGGACTATAAACTACTCAGCAAAGAAGTAAAAGAATTAAACAGATTTGAGCTGCTGCCCAACAGACAAATTTGAAGTTGGATTCCAACCAAGTTGTCTGCTAAAACAAACAAACCAAAAATATCATTGATTTTTGGAGGAATATAACAGTTTTTAATTGCCACAACATACCATTACATTGTCTAGGATATAATCCAAAATTATTTGACATACAAAGGATAGAAATTTGTGACACATTTTCCAGGTAAATAACAATCAACAGAGACTGACCCTAAGATATCTCAGATGTCAGAATTAGCACACAGGGATTTTAAAATAGCTATTATAATTATTATTAATAAGACAGGAAAATATATTCATTAATAAAAAGATAGAAAATCTCAGCAGAGAAGTAGATGGTATAAGAAAAGAGACAAGGGCCTTCCTTGACATTCAAGTGGTTAAGACTCTATGCTTCCATTGCAGGCGGCACAGGCTTAATCCCTTTTTTGGGAAACTAAGTCCCCACATGCCACACTAGAGAGAAAAAAAAAGAGAAAAATGAAAAATTTGAAACTAAAATAATACAATATCTGAAATCAAATATATAAATAAAAATGATTCTAATCTTTACATGTAAAAAGGACTAAAGTATATTTGTATTCCTGTATTGTAGAGAACTTTTTTTATAGTCTTTTCTTTGATGCCTCTCTTGGTTGTCCACATGAATGGCAAGTTCAAATGGTGAAATATGCTCCTAGAAGATTTAGTCTGTTACAGATGACAACTATAGACAATGGACAAAAAAAATTACTTGAAGAATCTAAGAATAAAAAAAGCAGGTAGATTCTAGAGACAGATAGAAATTTGACAAACGAGACTAGCCTAGAATGTTTCTGGTTAATATGAATAGCCTGAGGCATGCAACTTTGGCATCATGTGACATCTAAACCTTCACTAGAAATCCTATAGCCTTTCTGGCCTGAAGAAGTAGAGGATAGAGTTCAGAACAACTGTAGTCATTAGGCAGTGAGGAGAGGATCCTGGAAAGGAGAGAACTAGAGTTGGAGGAACCTAATTTCTGTGTATAGACTCTTCCACATTACAGCCAATCCCTAAACCACACAGAAGTGCAAACTACTGTTGGACTATAAACTACTCAGCAAAGAAGTAAAAGAATTAAACAGATTTGAGCTGCTGCCCAACAGACAAATTTGAAGTTGGATTCCAACCAAGTTGTCTGCTAAAACAAACAAACCAAAAATATCATTGATTTTTGGAGGAATATAACAGTTTTTAATTGCCACAACATACCATTACATTGTCTAGGATATAATCCAAAATTATTTGACATACAAAGGATAGAAATTTGTGACACATTTTCCAGGTAAATAACAATCAACAGAGACTGACCCTAAGATATCTCAGATGTCAGAATTAGCACACAGGGATTTTAAAATAGCTATTATAATTATTATTAATAAGACAGGAAAATATATTCATTAATAAAAAGATAGAAAATCTCAGCAGAGAAGTAGATGGTATAAGAAAAGAGACAAGGGCCTTCCTTGACATTCAAGTGGTTAAGACTCTATGCTTCCATTGCAGGCGGCACAGGCTTAATCCCTTTTTTGGGAAACTAAGTCCCCACATGCCACACTAGAGAGAAAAAAAAAGAGAAAAATGAAAAATTTGAAACTAAAATAATACAATATCTGAAATCAAATATATAAATAAAAATGATTCTAATCTTTACATGTAAAAAGGACTAAAGTATATTTGTATTCCTGTATTGTAGAGAACTTTTTTTATAGTCTTTTCTTTGATGCCTCTCTTGGTTGTCCACATGACTGGCAAGTGCTGCCTAATAGTTTTCTTTTCTCTATTATATTTTCAGGTTGCAGCAGTATCCTACCTTGAAAGCTTTTCTTTATTTTTATTCCCTTTTCTTTTCCTCTTTTTCTTCTCTTTTCTTCTTCCCCTGAAACATCTGTTTTTTTCTCCTTTATCCTGGAGCTCTACAAGAAGGGGACTCAAATTTTGACACCCCTCCCCCCACATTTTTTTTTGAAAAGAACAGTGGGATGAGGTGGGATGTATAGTGAATATTCACATATTTATTATTTGCTTCTAAACATCATGCAATAAAGTGAACCTGGTATATCCATGGGCTTATGTCCCTGAATACAGGTGTCACATTTATAGGTGTACTCTGTTCTCTAGTCTGCTCTACCTTTGACCTTCTTTTGGGAGGGACGGGGGGCAGGTTAGGGAGGGAGGGGGACTGGCGGGCCACTTCTATTGGTCTTTCATTTGTCTATTTTTCATCCGTTTTTGTTCTTTGGCCCGTGTAGGCCTCCCATAGCAGTGGCCTCTGTTATCGCAGAGCACCGGCTCTGGGCACATGCGCTCCAGAGCTCCAGCTCGGTAATTGGACACACTGGTCCTGCCGCTCCATGGCACGTGGGATCTTCCCAGGCCAGGGATCGAACTGGCGCCCCTTGCACTGCAAGGTGGTGTCCTTACCCACTGGACCACCAGGGAGCCCCTGACCTTCTTTTTGTCCCACTGATTATTATTATTTATTCAGCTGCCTAGTTTTCTGCCTTTCTTCTGTCTACACTGCTGTCAGTTTCTATTGTACAATTAACCCACAAGGTTACCACTGCCATAGAATAATCTAACATTTCCAGGCCACTGACTGCATCTACTTTTGTCTTTCTTTAGCTAATAGAAAAGTTTTTACCCTACTATAACCACACTTTCAGAGGGCATCCCAATGGCATAGTTGTTGAATTGCTCGTGATCTAGTTTTTTCCTTTATACGTTAGTTCTTGTCCTATAAGAGGGCAGGGTTTTCCCTGGTGGCTCAGACAGTAAAGAATCTGTTGGGAACCTATGGCTCCTAGAGAAGGCATACTTTTTTCTTTATAGTTTTTCTTTGATGCCTCTCTTGGTTGTCCACATGACTGGCAAGTGCTGCCTAATAGTTTTCTTTTCTCTATTATATTTTCAGGTTGCAGCAGTATCCTACCTTGAAAGCTTTTCTTTATTTTTATTCCCTTTTCTTTTCCTCTTTTTCTTCTCTTTTCTTCTTCCCCTGAAACATCTGTTTTTTTCTCCTTTATCCTGGAGCTCTACAAGAAGGGGACTCAAATTTTGACACCCCTCCCCCCACATTTTTTTTTGAAAAGAACAGTGGGATGAGGTGGGATGTATAGTGAATATTCACATATTTATTATTTGCTTCTAAACATCATGCAATAAAGTGAACCTGGTATATCCATGGGCTTATGTCCCTGAATACAGGTGTCACATTTATAGGTGTACTCTGTTCTCTAGTCTGCTCTACCTTTGACCTTCTTTTGGGAGGGACGGGGGGCAGGTTAGGGAGGGAGGGGGACTGGCGGGCCACTTCTATTGGTCTTTCATTTGTCTATTTTTCATCCGTTTTTGTTCTTTGGCCCGTGTATGCCTCCCATAGCAGTGGCGTCTGTCGTAGTAGAGCGCCGGCTCTGGGCACATGCGCTCCAGAGCTCCAGCTCGGTAATTGGACACACTGGTCCTGCCGCTCCATGGCACGTGGGATCTTCCCAGGCCAGGGATCGAACTGGCGCCCCTTGCACTGCAAGGTGGTGTCCTTACCCACTGGACCACCAGGGAGCCCCTGACCTTCTTTTTGTCCCACTGATTATTATTATTTATTCAGCTGCCTAGTTTTCTGCCTTTCTTCTGTCTACACTGCTGTCAGTTTCTATTGTACAATTAACCCACAAGGTTACCACTGCCATAGAATAATCTAACATTTCCAGGCCACTGACTGCATCTACTTTTGTCTTTCTTTAGCTAATAGAAAAGTTTTTACCCTACTATAACCACACTTTCAGAGGGCATCCCAATGGCATAGTTGTTGAATTGCTCGTGATCTAGTTTTTTCCTTTATACGTTAGTTCTTGTCCTATAAGAGGGCAGGGTTTTCCCTGGTGGCTCAGACAGTAAAGAATCTGCCTGCGACGTGGGGCACCCAGGTTTGACCTATGGGTCAGGAAGATGCCCTAGAGAAGGCAATGGATACCCACTCCAGTATTCTTGCCTGGAGAATTCCATGGACAGAGGAAACTGGTGGGCTACAGTCCATGGGGTCACAAAGAGCCAGACACAATTGAGAAATGAACATTTTCACTTTAAAAGAGAGGGTAAAGGTGAGTAGAGCAAAGAATGGGTTGGTGAAAACTATATGCTAAGACAGAATACCTGCTTTAGGTCTGGATCACTGTATTGAATATTGTATATTTTCTGTTTATTATGGTGTCTAATATCTTACAATGCTTTTCTAGCTGGGGAAAGAATGCCCCTCCCTGGGCTAGCCAATTCTTAGAAATCGGAGAGGTTTCAGTTAGGATTAGGCCTTTGATATACACACTAACCAATCCAGAGCCATCCCTCCTCTTTCTGGCCCATGTACACCAGGAGGTAATATTTCTCTTCTTAATCATCCTTAATCATCCTAGGACCAGGTACCAGACATGTACCAGGTACCAGGTACCAGGTACCAGACAATTTAGCTAGCCCAAAGTTAGCTAAAATTATATAAAGTACCCCATCCTAAAATATTTACCCTACCCTGCCTTGCTTTTCTGAGGAAACCTCAATGAAGTGTGTAGCCTAAGTATTATCCCTGCTCCCATCTTTGGCCTCCTGATCACTCTGGTGTGTTTCCCAATGTGGACCAGCTTTTGTTTGCCTAAGTATTATCCCTGCTCCCATCTTTGGCTCCTCTGATTATTATTATTTATTCAGCTGCCTAGTTTTCTGCCTTTCTTCTGTCTACACTGCTGTCAGTTTCTATTGTACAATTAACCCACAAGGTTACCACTGCCATAGAATAATCTAACATTTCCAGGCCACTGACTGCATCTACTTTTGTCTTTCTTTAGCTAATAGAAAAGTTTTTACCCTACTATAACCACACTTTCAGAGGGCATCCCAATGGCATAGTTGTTGAATTGCTCGTGATCTAGTTTTTTCCTTTATACGTTAGTTCTTGTCCTATAAGAGGGCAGGGTTTTCCCTGGTGGCTCAGACAGTAAAGAATCTGCCTGCGACGTGGGGCACCCAGGTTTGACCTATGGGTCAGGAAGATGCCCTAGAGAAGGCAATGGATACCCACTCCAGTATTCTTGCCTGGAGAATTCCATGGACAGAGGAAACTGGTGGGCTACAGTCCATGGGGTCACAAAGAGCCAGACACAATTGAGAAATGAACATTTTCACTTTAAAAGAGAGGGTAAAGGTGAGTAGAGCAAAGAATGGGTTGGTGAAAACTATATGCTAAGACAGAATACCTGCTTTAGGTCTGGATCACTGTATTGAATATTGTATATTTTCTGTTTATTATGGTGTCTAATATCTTACAATGCTTTTCTAGCTGGGGAAAGAATGCCCCTCCCTGGGCTAGCCAATTCTTAGAAATCGGAGAGGTTTCAGTTAGGATTAGGCCTTTGATATACACACTAACCAATCCAGAGCCATCCCTCCTCTTTCTGGCCCATGTACACCAGGAGGTAATATTTCTCTTCTTAATCATCCTTAATCATCCTAGGACCAGGTACCAGACATGTACCAGGTACCAGGTACCAGGTACCAGACAATTTAGCTAGCCCAAAGTTAGCTAAAATTATATAAAGTACCCCATCCTAAAATATTTACCCTACCCTGCCTTGCTTTTTCTGAGGAAACCTCAATGAAGTGTGTAGCCTAAGTATTATCCCTGCTCCCATCTTTGGCCTCCTGATCACTCTGGTGTGTTTCCCATGTGACCCTGTGTGGGATACCATGCCTTATGTGTTTAGGACTCATAAGTAAAACCTTTTTTTCCCTTTTTGAGTCTCTCTTTAGTCTCTTCTAGTGGCATCATCTGACCATCTCATCAAAAAATATGAAACAATCAGTCACTATTTCTGATGCTTTCTTAGGATTCTTTTCTCTCAGGGTCTTCATTATCCCTTCTCTCAGATTGGTCTCTTCAAGAAAATTCCTGTTGATCCAGCTGATCTGAATTCTAATTGCAATCTAGTTTCAAGTTCTTACCCAGTATACTTCTTAGTCCTCAGTAAACTGCAGGATGTGGCTTAGTATGTTTGCAGTCATCCAGAACCTTCTGTGATAGTGAAAATATTGAGGGATGGTTCAAGAAATTTCACATAGAAGTTTGACCTTTGCAGGGCATGCAGAGGAACTCTGAGATGTATGTGCATCTGTGCTAAGTTTCTTTGGTCATGCCTGACTCTTTGCAGCCCCCATGGATGGTAGCCTGCCAGGCTCTCTGTCCATGGGATTCTTCAGGCAAGAATACTGGAGTGGGTTGCCATGCCCTCCAGGTTATCTTCCCAATCCAGGGATTGAACCTGTGTCTCTTGTGTCTCATGCATTCACAGGAGGATTCTTTACCACTAGTGCCACCTGGGAAGTATAATGAAATGTATGCTTGATCATAAAAGTATTCTGAGAACACAGAAAAGGAACCCAACAGTATATTTTGTAAGGGAAGTGATATTTCTCCTCTACCTTCTTAGGGTCTCCAACTGGGACTGACATAAGACAATAGAAAAGTATATAAACTATATTTATAATTTTAACATGTACATGGAGCTTTCACAAGAAAAAAAAAAGAGAGAAAGAGAGAGAGAGACAATCCAGTGAAGAGGGTAGGGCTCAGAGTGTATTTACTAGATTAGATAAAGAGTAGTAAATTGTGAAAATGTGACAAAACAAAGAAGTTTGGCAACACAACGTTGTAAAGCAATTATCCTCCAATTAAAAATTAGAAAAAAAAAAAGACATTTGGGCTACAGCAGTTAACTGTGGAAAAGTACCTTGGAAGATAAGGGTTAACAAAATGTGTTTGTACAGATTTCTCCTGCCTTCCACTCCTGTCTCTGGGGACATGAATTTCTTCCTTCCTGCTACAGGGAGGGCACCTTACACATGAGAGGTTTATTTCCTGCTTTTAGGAGGAAAAGGGAAGGTCAGAATGTCCATCTTGTGTCTGCTGTTTCTGAAGTGCCTTTAACTCAAAATGATCTATATGCCAAGGTGGCATATTTTAGAATGACATGCTCTGAGCCTCTACAATTTCTAACATTTCTAGAATTTTTAAAATAGTTCACATACAAAAGCCATTTAGTTTCTTTCAGTTCTATCAAAATATGGTAATAAATCAGGGAGGCCTTAATTAATTGATGACATCTTAGAACTGGGGAAATATGGGTAGTTTTAACTAAAGTCATAGTGGTTACTTAACTAGGGTTGCTAGTGGTGACTGTTCTAATAGAAAGTAGCATCTACTAGACCTGGAAGGATAACAGGAACTGTCACATGAACGCTGACATAGAAAGGTATTCTGGGAGAGAGACCTTTGCAGGGCATGCAGAGGAACTCTGAGATGTATGTGCATCTGTGCTAAGTTTCTTTGGTCATGCCTGACTCTTGCAGCCCCATGGATGGTAGCCTGCCAGGCTCTCTGTCCATGGGATTCTTCAGGCAAGAATACTGGAGTGGGTTGCCATGCCCTCCAGGTTATCTTCCCAATCCAGGGATTGAACCTGTGTCTCTTGTGTCTCATGCATTCACAGGAGGATTCTTTACCACTAGTGCCACCTGGGAAGTATAATGAAATGTATGCTTGATCATAAAAGTATTCTGAGAACACAGAAAAGGAACCCAACAGTATATTTTGTAAGGGAAGTGATATTTCTCCTCTACCTTCTTAGGGTCTCCAACTGGGACTGACATAAGACAATAGAAAAGTATATAAACTATATTTATAATTTTAACATGTACATGGAGCTTTCACAAGAAAAAAAAAAGAGAGAAAGAGAGAGAGAGACAATCCAGTGAAGAGGGTAGGGCTCAGAGTGTATTTACTAGATTAGATAAAGAGTAGTAAATTGTGAAAATGTGACAAAACAAAGAAGTTTGGCAACACAACGTTGTAAAGCAATTATCCTCCAATTAAAAATTAGAAAAAAAAGACATTTGGGCTACAGCAGTTAACTGTGGAAAAGTACCTTGGAAGATAAGGGTTAACAAAATGTGTTTGTACAGATTTCTCCTGCCTTCCACTCCTGTCTCTGGGGACATGAATTTCTTCCTTCCTGCTACAGGGAGGGCACCTTACACATGAGAGGTTTATTTCCTGCTTTTAGGAGGAAAAGGGAAGGTCAGAATGTCCATCTTGTGTCTGCTGTTTCTGAAGTGCCTTTAACTCAAAATGATCTATATGCCAAGGTGGCATATTTTAGAATGACATGCTCTGAGCCTCTACAATTTCTAACATTTCTAGAATTTTTAAAATAGTTCACATACAAAAGCCATTTAGTTTCTTTCAGTTCTATCAAAATATGGTAATAAATCAGGGAGGCCTTAATTAATTGATGACATCTTAGAACTGGGGAAATATGGGTAGTTTTAACTAAAGTCATAGTGGTTACTTAACTAGGGTTGCTAGTGGTGACTGTTCTAATAGAGAAAGTAGCATCTACTAGACCTGGAAGGATAACAGGAACTGTCACATGAACGCTGACATAGAAAGGTATTCTGGGAAGAGAGAACAGCATAAGACCCAAATACAGAAAGTGGGTTTGGGGTCTTTACAACTTTCTGAAATCTTTAGATCAATAAATTAGTTTTACAGATGGGATAGGGGATAAATTTGAAATTTTAGTTGCCTTATTTCTGTATTGGCTGAGAATTGAAAGCTGAGAGGGCTTATTTCCACCTGATTTTGGAATAACTGAAGGATTTAGAGAGTTGTTCAAGAAGAGTTCAAGTCTCGTTTTTTGTTTGTTTGAGTTCAAGTCTTAATACGTTGAAATTAAAGGAGACACTCTAAGCAATAAGACAAATCAGGCAGTGGCACTACTGGTCTAGCAAGAGATGATGAACATTTGGTCTAGTAGGAGTAACAAAGAGAAATGGAAACAGAAGAAATAAAATATCCTTCCAAAGGCATATGTAACAAAAATGTGCATAAAGGTTTTTTGGGAAAAAAGAGTTTAAAAGACAACTCAAGAGTTTCTGCTTGGTTGCAGACTGTCTAGACGATGGAATCATTTTTTGAGAGAGTCATTTTAGGAAGGGAAGTAGGCTTAAGGTCGTCTGGAATAGTATGAGAAAGACAGGGGTAGACTATATATACACAAAATTAGAGGTGCCCAAGGTAGAAAGGAATTAGGAGAGTAACACATTCTGAGCATTTCTTGGAACAGGCGTTGATCTAAGGATATAGATACATTCTTAGTCATTCATAATTCTGGGAGTGGGTAGTGTCCTATGTGCAAGGTTTCAGTCTGGGTGCTCATGATACAGAGATGAAAAGAAAGTAGCTCAGATGACATGCTCTGAGCCTCTACAATTTCTAACATTTCTAGAATTTTTAAAATAGTTCACATACAAAAGCCATTTAGTTTCTTTCAGTTCTATCAAAATATGGTAATAAATCAGGGAGGCCTTAATTAATTGATGACATCTTAGAACTGGGGAAATATGGGTAGTTTTAACTAAAGTCATAGTGGTTACTTAACTAGGGTTGCTAGTGGTGACTGTTCTAATAGAGAAAGTAGCATCTACTAGACCTGGAAGGATAACAGGAACTGTCACATGAACGCTGACATAGAAAGGTATTCTGGGAAGAGAGAACAGCATAAGACCCAAATACAGAAAGTGGGTTTGGGGTCTTTACAACTTTCTGAAATCTTTAGATCAATAAATTAGTTTTACAGATGGGATAGGGGATAAATTTGAAATTTTAGTTGCCTTATTTCTGTATTGGCTGAGAATTGAAAGCTGAGAGGGCTTATTTCCACCTGATTTTGGAATAACTGAAGGATTTAGAGAGTTGTTCAAGAAGAGTTCAAGTCTCGTTTTTTGTTTGTTTGAGTTCAAGTCTTAATACGTTGAAATTAAAGGAGACACTCTAAGCAATAAGACAAATCAGGCAGTGGCACTACTGGTCTAGCAAGAGATGATGAACATTTGGTCTAGTAGGAGTAACAAAGAGAAATGGAAACAGAAGAAATAAAATATCCTTCCAAAGGCATATGTAACAAAAATGTGCATAAAGGTTTTTTGGGAAAAAAGAGTTTAAAAGACAACTCAAGAGTTTCTGCTTGGTTGCAGACTGTCTAGACGATGGAATCATTTTTTGAGAGAGTCATTTTAGGAAGGGAAGTAGGCTTAAGGTCGTCTGGAATAGTATGAGAAAGACAGGGGTAGACTATATATACACAAAATTAGAGGTGCCCAAGGTAGAAAGGAATTAGGAGAGTAACACATTCTGAGGGATTTCTTGGAACAGGCGTTGATCTAAGGATATAGATACATTCTTAGTCATTCATAATTCTGGGAGTGGGTAGTGTCCTATGTGCAAGGTTTCAGTCTGGGTGCTCATGATACAGAGATGAAAAAGACAAAGCTCCTGCCCTCAAGAAAGTCACAGTTTAGGAGAGGAGCTACATCAACCCATCTGAATTCCACATCTAGATGAGTAGCAAGGTATGATGACAGTCCCTGGCCGACCCTGTTCATGCTCCACCATTTCTACTCTGCTCTCAACATTACTGGGCATATGCCACCCCTACAACTTCTACCTTACAACACCTGGCTCTTCCTGAGGACTTTCTCTGGTACTGGGGACTCTCCTCTGAAAGTGTCTGTGAGGTACTACAATCTCCCTGACATGTAACACTCACCCAAGAACTATGAGAAGTTGGTAAATAAGTAGTTCAGCAAACTTTTCTCTCAGTTGGAAAGTGATGAGGCATACGGAACTCTGCAGCACATAGTTGCCATTGAGATGGAGCCCAAGTTATCCACAGCCCTAACCTGCTAGTCAAATCACTCTGAACAGCATTTGTTCACTTCCTGTCTCACTTCTTCAATCCTCTTCTGGGTGCCTTCTGAAACAGGAGTCCAAGGAAACTACTTACTTGCACTTGAATCCGTGGCTCAAAGGCTGATTTTGTAGCAGCTTTTAAACAGACCAACTAACTCCTTGACATGATTCCCACCAAGAAATACGTTCTAGATCCCCACATATTGAATCTGGTTGAGTTTGATCTATAGAATATGGTGGAAGTAGTGCTCCATGACTTTTATAGCTAGGTAATAAACCTCCATGTAGCATCTCTCCTCTTCACTAGAACACTGGCTGCTGGAGCTCGGAGCTACTATGTAACTGCAGTTTGCTTGGGGCTGCCATTCTGGAGATGCCACACTAAGAGGCCACATGTAGAGTCCCTACACTGTCTTTACATGTAGTGAGATGACCAGTGACCCTTAGCCCTTGATGTCCCTCCAACGTGGCTACAAGGCATGTAGGTGAGATTCCAGGCCCCATTACTTGAACCACTCTCAACTATACCAGTCTTATCAGCTGAATTCTCAAGTATTGTAAAGTAGAGAGAGGCTTCTCTGTGCCACGTCTGAAGTCCCATCCCATAGAATTCATGAAAATAATAAAATAGTTGTTTAACACAATTGGATTTTGAGGTCATACCAAAATATTGACTTGAGGTAGTACTTCCACGAAGGAAGCAGCATGAACATTTCTGAGACAATTGAAAGTGGAAGTGTGAATTACCTCATCAAGGAACAGAGTGAAGTTCAATTATTTTCTACCATGCAGAGATGATGTATTTTACCCAGAACTGCTCTCAACATTACTGGGCATATGCCAGCCCTACAACTTCTACCTTACAACACCTGGCTCTTCCTGAGGACTTTCTCTGGTACTGGGGACTCTCCTCTGAAAGTGTCTGTGAGGTACTACAATCTCCCTGACATGTAACACTCACCCAAGAACTATGAGAAGTTGGTAAATAAGTAGTTCAGCAAACTTTTCTCTCAGTTGGAAAGTGATGAGGCATACGGAACTCTGCAGCACATAGTTGCCATTGAGATGGAGCCCAAGTTATCCACAGCCCTAACCTGCTAGTCAAATCACTCTGAACAGCATTTGTTCACTTCCTGTCTCACTTCTTCAATCCTCTTCTGGGTGCCTTCTGAAACAGGAGTCCAAGGAAACTACTTACTTGCACTTGAATCCGTGGCTCAAAGGCTGATTTTGTAGCAGCTTTTAAACAGACCAACTAACTCCTTGACATGATTCCCACCAAGAAATACGTTCTAGATCCCCACATATTGAATCTGGTTGAGTTTGATCTATAGAATATGGTGGAAGTAGTGCTCCATGACTTTTATAGCTAGGTAATAAACCTCCATGTAGCATCTCTCCTCTTCACTAGAACACTGGCTGCTGGAGCTCGGAGCTACTATGTAACTGCAGTTTGCTTGGGGCTGCCATTCTGGAGATGCCACACTAAGAGGCCACATGTAGAGTCCCTACACTGTCTTTACATGTAGTGAGATGACCAGTGACCCTTAGCCCTTGATGTCCCTCCAACGTGGCTACAAGGCATGTAGGTGAGATTCCAGGCCCCATTACTTGAACCACTCTCAACTATACCAGTCTTATCAGCTGAATTCTCAAGTATTGTAAAGTAGAGAGAGGCTTCTCTGTGCCACGTCTGAAGTCCCATCCCATAGAATTCATGAAAATAATAAAATAGTTGTTTAACACAATTGGATTTTGAGGTCATACCAAAATATTGACTTGAGGTAGTACTTCCACGAAGGAAGCAGCATGAACATTTCTGAGACAATTGAAAGTGGAAGTGTGAATTACCTCATCAAGGAACAGAGTGAAGTTCAATTATTTTCTACCATGCAGAGATGATGTATTTTACCCAGAACTGTGAGTATTCTGTACACAGCCTCTCTGGCACAATAGGACCAACCAGCTTCAATTGATATGATCTGAGAAAGATGGCTTTCAAGAAGTTACATGGCTAATAAATTACAAACAAACTACCAAGGGACCACTGACCTATAAATTTCCAATCGCATTTCTATTTTAAAATTGTTTCCTTGTGCTTTGAACCTACATACATTTGGTTAGAAATATGTGTGACCTGAATAAAGACATAACAGCAGAGATTCTGCCAGAGTTAAGCTCTAGATTCTATCTGGCTTGAGCATAAGGTAGCAGGGAGAAGATAGTTCTCAGGTGATTGGAAATGATTTCTGCGTTGGATGTGATGTCTGTCATATCCAATCACCTGGTGCCTGTCTAGGATCAGACATATGACAGCCGGTGAAAGTGTGCCTTTTGATCCTGAAATGGCAACAGACCATCATGTCTGCAGCTTCATTTGACAAATTTGGCAGGAGGAAAGAGGTTTGGAACCAGATGCATCTGCCACTGAGTTGGGAGAGCTGAAATAAATGTTTTTGCAAAAGCTGTTTCCTTCCATTGCTATACACTGAGCTTACTGTGGACCCAAGATTAGACATAAGTATATTTATCAGCATTAAGATCCTGGAGTCATTTGTCCATGGCTCGCGGTGTTTCTGAGATTCAGTTTGAATCTGTCCAGTTGGCTTCAGTGCAAGAGACATTTAGACTTGCTGTGCATTAGGTGTGTGTATGTCTATGGTGAGACCATGAAGGAAACCCAAGCAAGGTGTAATTCATACCCTCATGACACTACATCCTGTCACTAGACAGATGCATTACCAGATGAAGATTTACCTCATATTGGGCAGATTACCATTTCTGACAAATAAAAAGGAAGTCAGTTGAAATATAGAAAAAAATTCATGCCACCATTTAATATCATGGTGAGCAAGTTTTCTCTAAGAACAATGAAAAAAATTAACAGAAATAAGAGATGATCATCATTTGTGTACAGGTGAACAGAAATGACTGTAACAGGTGAACAGAAATGACTGTAAACAACAAATAATTTAAATCAAAATGGAAATGACAATCAGAGGAAAATACTTGCAAGAAATATTTGGCTAACATCCTACCCATATAAAGAAGTCTTTCCAATCTGCTAAAAAATAATAGCAGGTAGAGAATGTTAACAGATAATTCATTAAAAGTACAAATGGCTAGTAAAAGTATGCCTAACTGAAAAGACAAAGAGATGCCACATTTTGCCTGTCAGATTTATGAAGACTGAAAGCAATAATGCATGCTGGGGTGAAAGCGTGGTGAGATGATCAGTTTCCCACATTGCTGGTAGGAACAGTATTTCTGCAACATTTCTGAAAGCAAAAGTTGACAGTCTGTCAAGACACTAAAAGAATTCAAAAACTTTTGGATTATCAATAGCACTTCTAAGGATTTATCCTATAGACCACGAGATGAACTCAAAGATCTGTTTAAAGAATAATGATCAGAATGGGGTTTATTATAAAATTAATATGAAAACAATCAAATGCCTCCAAAAAGCATGGCTAAATACATTTTTTTTAATATATGTATGCCTGTGTGTGCATGGTAAGTCACTTAAGTCATGTCCAACTCTTTGCAACCCTGTGGACATAGCCCACGAGGTTCCTCTGTCCACAGGGATCCTCCAGGTAAGAATACTGGAGTGGGTTGTCATGCTCTCCCTCCAGGAGATCTTCCCAACCCAGGAATCAAACCCACGTCTCTTGCATCTCCTGCATTGGCAGGCAAGTTCTTTACCCATGAGCCACCCGGGAAGCTGCAGTGAACAAAATAGAGAATAACAAAATGCATTCACAGTTTGCTTCCAGTTTAAACATGTATTTGTAAATAATAGAAACAAAAGTGCCAAAAATGTGAGCATAGTTTCTTCTTAGTGGTGAGACATTGGATCGTATTTATTTTCTTCTATTGAGTTCTTTGGATGTACTTTATCTCAACAAAGAGCACTGGATTCATTTTATATTGTTGCACATATTTAGGTCTCACAACATAATTGTGTGATGCTTCCATGGTTTGAAAGTCAGAAGTCTGAGCTTGTTTTGGCTGGATTCTCTGCTTCAGGACACCAGGCTGGAAGTGGGGCAGGGATGAGCTGAGATGAAGTCTCATCTGGAGTGTAAGCTTTTCTTTCAGACTCACTCACGTTGCTGGTGAGATACAGTTGCTGTGATTGTAGGGCTGAGGTTGCTGCTTTCTTGTTGGTTTAGGACTCACTCTGCTCCTAAAGGCTGTCCACAGGTCTTCCATGTGGCCTCCTAGGCAGGTATGTCCGCTTTCTTCTAGGTGAGCCAGAGTGCGTAAGTTTCCTCTTCTGTGACCAATTAGAGAATAAAGCTCTTTGCTTTTAAAGGGCTCATTTATTATATCAGTACCTATTAATAGATTCATGTTTGATTCAATAACTGGGAGAATATGGGTGAACATCAGGGGCTGGGAGTCTTGGGATCCATTTTGAGAGCTTACTGAAGCATGGATTAGTAAGTGAAACTTTGGGGACAGAGTCTTTGTTTTTTCTTTTTTTTTAAAATTTCCTGTTTTATATTGGAGTATATCCAATTAATAATGTTGCAATAATTTCAGGTGGACAGCAAAGGGACTCAATCATACATATACATGCATCCATTCTCCCTGAAACTCCCCTCCCATCCAAGCTACTATATAACACTGAGAAGAGCTCCATTTGCTATACAGTAAGTCCTTGTTAGTTATCCATTTTAAGTATAGCAGTGTGTACATGTCAATCCCAAACTCCCTAACTATCCCCTCTCCTATTCTTACCCCCTGGTAACCATAAGTTTGTTCTCTAAGTCTGTGTAGAGTCCTTGGTTTTTAATTCTTCTTCTGACTGATCAAACAACTTGGGGCAAATTACTTAATCTCTCTGAACTTCAGTTATCCTTTTTTGTCCGTGCAGTAAACAGTTTATTAAAGAAAAGGGGGATAGAGAAAGCTTCGAGCTGAAGAAACTGGAAGAAGGATAGAAGAGTACCCCCAGAAGATAGTTTAGGAGAGGTATTTTGTATTTTTCCAGTTGGTTATTAACAATAGATCAAAAGAATATCTTAAGGTGGTAAAGGTCTTACCAGACCCATATTTACAACATACATCTTTAGATAACATAGGTATAAGAAGGGGAAACATGTCCTCCAGCAAGAGACATTGTTGTCATAAACATTGGCTCTGGGCTTAAAGAAAGTCCTGGGCAAAATGGGTTATTGCCATAGGCGTGGCAATCAAGGTGAAGGCACCTTGGCTAAAAATGTCTGTTTCCCCTACTCCTCTTTCCCCTCCTCCCCCTCCTCTTCCTCCTTGGAAACCTCTGGCCTCCTTACAAAGTCTGCCTATTCCCCCCTTTCATTCTGCCCTTTTTCTCTTAGGACAATTATGTTGCTAGGGGAGAGGGGTGACATTTTTTCTGTAACTGCTTCTGAGCTGAGAAGAAGTGTACAGGCCCTAAATTGTTGAGGAAACATTCTCCTCACCCTTCTATTCAAGCTCTCTGATCCAGGGTCCCAAGTAATAGCTGGAGAAGGTCGTAGGAGCACGAACAATCATTTGTAACTTAAAAGAATTTAGAGAATTAGAAACAAATCCTACGATGCAATTACAGATGCAAGGAGCAAACGGCAAAAACAAAACAATCAGAATTATTACAGTTAAGACAGTTTCCCACCATGGAAAGTCAGTTAACTCCTTCCAAAGTGAGGTAAATGAGGTAACAAAGTGAGTCTAATCTTAGGGGTGGCTCTGTTCCCAGCCTATGGGAGTTTTACATATTAGGCACCCCTTTTCAGGAGTTAGCCATATAACCTTGTCCCATGTCTGGTAAAGGTCAGGTAGAAGGCCACCAGATTTTGAGTTATTTGCCTTTTTATGACTAGCAAGATAGTCTTTAAACCAAGTCACATTATGCCCATAAGTCTGTGTAGAGTCCTTGGTTTTTAATTCTTCTTCTGACTGATCAAACAACTTGGGGCAAATTACTTAATCTCTCTGAACTTCAGTTATCCTTTTTTGTCCGTGCAGTAAACAGTTTATTAAAGAAAAGGGGGATAGAGAAAGCTTGAGCTGAAGAAACTGGAAGAAGGATAGAAGAGTACCCCAGAAGATAGTTTAGGAGAGGTATTTTGTATTTTTCCAGTTGGTTATTAACAATAGATCAAAAGAATATCTTAAGGTGGTAAAGGTCTTACCAGACCCATATTTACAACATACATCTTTAGATAACATAGGTATAAGAAGGGGAAACATGTCCTCCAGCAAGAGACATTGTTGTCATAAACATTGGCTCTGGGCTTAAAGAAAGTCCTGGGCAAAATGGGTTATTGCCATAGGCGTGGCAATCAAGGTGAAGGCACCTTGGCTAAAAATGTCTGTTTCCCCTACTCCTCTTTCCCCTCCTCCCCCTCCTCTTCCTCCTTGGAAACCTCTGGCCTCCTTACAAAGTCTGCCTATTCCCCCCTTTCATTCTGCCCTTTTTCTCTTAGGACAATTATGTTGCTAGGGGAGAGGGGTGACATTTTTTCTGTAACTGCTTCTGAGCTGAGAAGAAGTGTACAGGCCCTAAATTGTTGAGGAAACATTCTCCTCACCCTTCTATTCAAGCTCTCTGATCCAGGGTCCCAAGTAATAGCTGGAGAAGGTCGTAGGAGCACGAACAATCATTTGTAACTTAAAAGAATTTAGAGAATTAGAAACAAATCCTACGATGCAATTACAGATGCAAGGAGCAAACGGCAAAAACAAAACAATCAGAATTATTACAGTTAAGACAGTTTCCCACCATGGAAAGTCAGTTAACTTCTTTCATAGCAAGGTAAATGAGGTAACAAAGTGAGCCTAATCTTAGGGGCTGGCTCTGTTTCCAGCCTATGGGAGCTTTAGATATTAGGCAACCTTTTCAGGAGTTAGCCATATAACCTTGTCCCATATCTGATAAAGGTCAGGTAGAAAGCCACCAGATTTGGACTTATTTGCCTTTTTATGTTTAGCAAGATAGTCTTTAAACCAAGTCACATTATGCCCATAATTAAAGTATAAAGTGTCACACCGGTCCATTTTAGGATTGTTAGCTGTCATCGGATTAAAAAGAAAGTAGTCACAGAATTGATCAAAGTCTTTTCCTTGAAGTGGAGAAATCCATGTTCTCATGGCAGAAGCCTTTAATTGGCAATGAGGGGCGCACTCCACAGTCCAACAGTTGATAACGTGGTCTGGCTCAAGCACTGGCTTGTCTGAGCCAGAGGTCAGGAGTCACCTCTCAAAGTTCTCGCAATGTCTGTTGAAAGGGTGAAAGCTGAGTTGCATAGTTAATTAATCTTAAGATTTCAGAACATATGACAGTATCTGCGTCATTTATATTTATTACTCACTTGACACTACTTCTCATAATATCTCTCTTTGTGTCCTCTGAAGCATCTCAAATTTAATGAGAAGTCAAAGGTGTTTTACTGGAATGATTTAGGAAGTTTTGTCAATAAATATCAAAAAGGTTTAGAGTATGCAGTCAGATAGGATTATAGGTCCTTGTGAAACAATAGCTATTCACATAGCCAAAGTAACAAAGGATTTCAGAGGCAAATATAGAATAGATATTTTAAGAGGTAAATAAACTTAAATCTCTTATCAAAGGCAAATGATGTCTAAAACAAGTATATTCTCTTAACAAAGAAAAAAGCCAAATTAAAATTTTTGCACCAAATTACTTTTAAGTTCATTTAAAAGTAAACAAATTAATTTTAAACATAATCAGTCTTAAACGTGCATAAACCTCTTTTCACAGGGTCCACTTCCCCATTCCTTCTTATCACTTTCTGTACCCCTCACTTTATTTTCCCATCTTGAAACAGCATCCTAAAAATCAGACCTACTTCCTTTTCCCTTCATAAAATACAATTCCATTCCTCATACCTTCTTTACTGAAAACACACATCCTACTTTCCTTAAGCAACCAAGAACTGACCAAAATTTTTTCTTTAGCACCAAATTTTACCTTCTTTACTGAAAACACATCCTCTTATAACCTTGTCCCATATCTGATAAAGGTCAGGTAGAAAGCCACCAGATTTGGACTTATTTGCCTTTTTATGTTTAGCAAGATAGTCTTTAAACCAAGTCACATTATGCCCATAATTAAAGTATAAAGTGTCACACCGGTCCATTTTAGGATTGTTAGCTGTCATCGGATTAAAAAGAAAGTAGTCACAGAATTGATCAAAGTCTTTTCCTTGAAGTGGAGAAATCCATGTTCTCATGGCAGAAGCCTTTAATTGGCAATGAGGGGCGCACTCCACAGTCCAACAGTTGATAACGTGGTCTGGCTCAAGCACTGGCTTGTCTGAGCCAGAGGTCAGGAGTCACCTCTCAAAGTTCTCGCAATGTCTGTTGAAAGGGTGAAAGCTGAGTTGCATAGTTAATTAATCTTAAGATTTCAGAACATATGACAGTATCTGCGTCATTTATATTTATTACTCACTTGACACTACTTCTCATAATATCTCTCTTTGTGTCCTCTGAAGCATCTCAAATTTAATGAGAAGTCAAAGGTGTTTTACTGGAATGATTTAGGAAGTTTTGTCAATAAATATCAAAAAGGTTTAGAGTATGCAGTCAGATAGGATTATAGGTCCTTGTGAAACAATAGCTATTCACATAGCCAAAGTAACAAAGGATTTCAGAGGCAAATATAGAATAGATATTTTAAGAGGTAAATAAACTTAAATCTCTTATCAAAGGCAAATGATGTCTAAAACAAGTATATTCTCTTAACAAAGAAAAAAGCCAAATTAAAATTTTTGCACCAAATTACTTTTAAGTTCATTTAAAAGTAAACAAATTAATTTTAAACATAATCAGTCTTAAACGTGCATAAACCTCTTTTCACAGGGTCCACTTCCCCATTCCTTCTTATCACTTTCTGTACCCCTCACTTTATTTTCCCATCTTGAAACAGCATCCTAAAAATCAGACCTACTTCCTTTTCCCTTCATAAAATACAATTCCATTCCTCATACCTTCTTTACTGAAAACACACATCCTACTTTCCTTAAGCAACCAAGAACTGACCTTTATATTAGAATTCTAGTTGGTAACTATAAGCACCAGTGATAATTTCTGAAAACACTTGCTTTCTTACAGAGAACATTTCAGGATGGCACCAAACATTGTTCATTAACAGTCCCAAATTTCTTTAGCTTCTCTCTAGGAGGAAATTAGTGTTCAGTAATAAATGTTTCAAAAAGTTATTTTATTTGGAAATAGCCTAGCTATTTAATAGACTTCCATCACTCAGTTTAGCACAATCCTTGGAAATTCAAGCTACCACAATCTGGAGAGACTCTTTTAGACAGACATTTTAAAGTGTAATCATTAACAGAGTTTATCTAAAAGCTCATACCTCATTTACAATTTTTTTTTTTAAGGTTTCCTCAAGTTACTTTTCTTGCTGATAAACTTGTAGCAGATATAATAATATTTAACTTACATTAAGCCGAGGCACAATGAAAATATTCTGAGCAGTCTGAAGAGTCTTAAAAACCTTTTGAGTCTCTGGTGACCAAGTCAATGAATGGGAGAAAAAGTGAGAGTTTTATGTTCATGAAAACAGAGGCCTGGAACTTGCTCAGTATGTCCCTCCCCAGAAGGAGTGAGGGAGACTCTGGCATGATCAGGAATTTGTGTGAAAATAGTCCAGAGTCTCAGTTGCACCTTAGAGGATGACTGAAACAATAACGTTTGGCTCATCCAGACAGTCCCATTACAGTCGCAGATTGGGAAGAAAGTGGACCAGGGACTTCGGTGAGCACAGAGAAAGTTGTCCCAGTATCCAAAAGGAAATCGACTAATTGGCCCCTCACAATTATCAATACCCAGAGTTCCTCTGGTGTTATTAGAATGAGAGCTTGTGGGGGGGTACCCCTGAGAACCTTCCATCCTTATTATCCTAAGAGTTTGACCCCTGCGGCCTATTAGACCCGTGGGGTCTGTCAAGTGTGGTCCTTGACAGACTGGACAAGAGCTGGAGATGGCTTAGACATCTGAGGGCAATCCCGATTGGAATGCCCCTCCTTTCCACAGTGATAGCAAGTCCATCCCCATTCATCTGGCTTACTCTGAATATTTTTCCCAGGCTGTTTTAGAGCAGCTCTAACAGCCATTGCTAGGGCCTCAGCCTTTTCCTTGGGTCTTTTCTGGTTTTGCTCTTCTTCATACTCCCTACTGCAATACTCTGTCTGAGCCAGCTGCAACAGCTTCTGTAAAGACTGATTTGATCCAAATGCCTGTTTTTGTAATTTACAGCAGATAGCTGAATGCTTCCTGAAGAGGTAGTAACTTCTGTAACTGTTCCTCAGCCTCTCTAGCTATCTTTTGCATTTATTTTGAGGGATAGATTGGAGAAACTGGCTTTTTCCCATCGTTCTGTGCCTCATCCTCCCTCTCGTCCTCTTTCTCATGCCAGGCAGAGTGCAGTTATCTTTAAGATGAGTTGATAATAATAACAGTAATTGTCTCAAAGAATAATTGTAAAATTTGTTAGACATTAAAATGTTATAATATTTTATTGGAGAACAAAGGAGCCTGTCATGCTGCTGTCCATGGGGTCACCGAGTTGGATACAATGTAACAACTGAACAACAGCAACAGCAATATTTTATTACTTAATTTGACATGAAGTCTAGTTTTGAGGATCAGAATCAGAAAACACAAAGCAAAATTTAAAAGCCCACAGAAACTACCTAAGCAGAAAAAGAGTTTGACCAACTATACGAATAAACCTCAGATGTTTTTCACTATCTTTCCTTCTTCTAGTCAACAGCTAGGAGCCTGTTTATTCCCTACCTCTGTGCAGCGATGGCTTGCAGCAAAATTAAGTAGCTGAGCACCCCTCTGGCTCTCCAAACACTTTTCTTGGTGCTCTGCCTCCTGTCTCCCGTCAAGAAAAGTGTTTTGTGCTTCTCCAGAGCTGGGAAACCTGTTAAAATGCAAATATTACCTAAAAAGAGAAAACACGCATGCCTGTTAAGCACGGCTTGCATTATTTTGAATGTTGTGTAATGAGAGGCTAAGAGAAAAGTGTACAGATGGGAATGTTTGATGTGGGATGTGAAAGGAGGAAATACCCTGCTGAACTACCAACTCTTATCAGAAGATGAAAAAAGCCATGAAAACTTTAGCTTCTTGAGAAAAAAAAATATTCAAGAAATAGAGGGAATAATAGAGTCTCACTTCAAGACAAGACCTGAGTCCAAGTAGCCACAGGGTATTATAATCTCTCGAAAGGTTGCTCACTGCCGTGTGCTAAGTCACTCCAGTTATTTCCGACTCTTGGTGACCCTATGAACTGTAGCCCTCCAGGCTCCTCTGTCTGTGGGATTCTTCAGGCAAGAATTCTGGAATGGGTTGCCATGCCCTCCTCCAGGAATCTTCTGTATCCAGGAATCAAACCCGATTTACAGCTGAATGCTTCCAAATAATTTGATTCCTCAGCCTCTCTAGCTATCTTTTGCATTTATTTTGAGGATAGATTGGAGAAACTGGCTTTTCCCATCGTTCTGTGCCTCATCCTCCCTCTCGTCCTCTTTCTCATGCCAGGCAGAGTGCAGTTATCTTTAAGATGAGTTGATAATAATAACAGTAATTGTCTCAAAGAATAATTGTAAAATTTGTTAGACATTAAAATGTTATAATATTTTATTGGAGAACAAAGGAGCCTGTCATGCTGCTGTCCATGGGGTCACCGAGTTGGATACAATGTAACAACTGAACAACAGCAACAGCAATATTTTATTACTTAATTTGACATGAAGTCTAGTTTTGAGGATCAGAATCAGAAAACACAAAGCAAAATTTAAAAGCCCACAGAAACTACCTAAGCAGAAAAAGAGTTTGACCAACTATACGAATAAACCTCAGATGTTTTTCACTATCTTTCCTTCTTCTAGTCAACAGCTAGGAGCCTGTTTATTCCCTACCTCTGTGCAGCGATGGCTTGCAGCAAAATTAAGTAGCTGAGCACCCCTCTGGCTCTCCAAACACTTTTCTTGGTGCTCTGCCTCCTGTCTCCCGTCAAGAAAAGTGTTTTGTGCTTCTCCAGAGCTGGGAAACCTGTTAAAATGCAAATATTACCTAAAAAGAGAAAACACGCATGCCTGTTAAGCACGGCTTGCATTATTTTGAATGTTGTGTAATGAGAGGCTAAGAGAAAAGTGTACAGATGGGAATGTTTGATGTGGGATGTGAAAGGAGGAAATACCCTGCTGAACTACCAACTCTTATCAGAAGATGAAAAAAGCCATGAAAACTTTAGCTTCTTGAGAAAAAAAAATATTCAAGAAATAGAGGGAATAATAGAGTCTCACTTCAAGACAAGACCTGAGTCCAAGTAGCCACAGGGTATTATAATCTCTACGAAAGGTTGCTCACTGCCGTGTGCTAAGTCACTCCAGTTATTTCCGACTCTTGGTGACCCTATGAACTGTAGCCCTCCAGGCTCCTCTGTCTGTGGGATTCTTCAGGCAAGAATTCTGGAATGGGTTGCCATGCCCTCCTCCAGGGAATCTTCTGTATCCAGGAATCAAACCCGTGTCTCTTGTGCCTCCTGCACTAACATTGACAGGTTCTTTTCCACTAGCACCACCTGCCAAGCCCCTGGGAAGCTCACTGCCACACTTAGGTTTATTTCTGGTTATCAGAAAGTTTTGCTCCTCTGTGGAAGCTCCTGCATTGGTTCTTCAAAGCCCCACGTGGTATATCCAAACCTCCTTCTCCTGGTCAGACCGTGAATACTTGACAGCCTGTAAAAGGGGATGGAGAAAGGCCAAAGGCAAATTCTGCTTACCAGAACTTTGGGCCCAGCCGACCCTCTTTCTGGTCTAGGCTACTGGTACTTAATGCTAGCCAATTTTTTAAATTAATTTTATTGGAGCACATTTGCTTTACAGAGCTGTTAGTTTCTACTGTAGAGCAAAGTGAATCAGTGCACACTCACTCATTTGCTATCTCTCTCTCTCTCTCTCTCTCTCTCTCTATATATATATATATATATATATATGTGCTTATGTATAAACACACATACACATAGTTTCTCTTTTCTGGATATCCTTCCTATTGATGTCAACACAGAACACTGAGTAGGATTCCCTGGGTTATAAACAGATTTTCATTGGTTTCAATAGTTTCACTATTTTATACAATAGTGAGTACAGTTTCCCAGTTCACCCCACCCTCCCTGTCCCACCTTGGTTTCTGCTTCTGTTCATTTCTCCCCATCTCTCTTGTGTCTGTCGTACCTCCCAGTATGAGAAGAAATGCCTGCAGGCCGGTCAGAGCTCCTTTGGTGTTTCCTGAAAGGTGCTCCATGTGAGGACCAGGTTGCTGGATGTTGAAGTATATCTTTTCTTCTCATTCTTTGGTTGGAGCCAAAGGAATGATGAAAAAGCCATGAAAACTTTAGCTTCTTGAGAAAAAAAAATATTCAAGAAATAGAGGGAATAATAGAGTCTCACTTCAAGACAAGACCTGAGTCCAAGTAGCCACAGGGTATTATAATCTCTACGAAAGGTTGCTCACTGCCGTGTGCTAAGTCACTCCAGTTATTTCCGACTCTTGGTGACCCTATGAACTGTAGCCCTCCAGGCTCCTCTGTCTGTGGGATTCTTCAGGCAAGAATTCTGGAATGGGTTGCCATGCCCTCCTCCAGGGAATCTTCTGTATCCAGGAATCAAACCCGTGTCTCTTGTGCCTCCTGCACTAACATTGACAGGTTCTTTTCCACTAGCACCACCTGCCAAGCCCCTGGGAAGCTCACTGCCACACTTAGGTTTATTTCTGGTTATCAGAAAGTTTTGCTCCTCTGTGGAAGCTCCTGCATTGGTTCTTCAAAGCCCCACGTGGTATATCCAAACCTCCTTCTCCTGGTCAGACCGTGAATACTTGACAGCCTGTAAAAGGGGATGGAGAAAGGCCAAAGGCAAATTCTGCTTACCAGAACTTTGGGCCCAGCCGACCCTCTTTCTGGTCTAGGCTACTGGTACTTAATGCTAGCCAATTTTTTAAATTAATTTTATTGGAGCACATTTGCTTTACAGAGCTGTTAGTTTCTACTGTAGAGCAAAGTGAATCAGTGCACACTCACTCATTTGCTATCTCTCTCTCTCTCTCTCTCTATATATATATATATATATATATATGTGCTTATGTATAAACACACATACACATAGTTTCTCTTTTCTGGATATCCTTCCTATTGATGTCAACACAGAACACTGAGTAGGATTCCCTGGGTTATAAACAGATTTTCATTGGTTTCAATAGTTTCACTATTTTATACAATAGTGAGTACAGTTTCCCAGTTCACCCCACCCTCCCTGTCCCACCTTGGTTTCTGCTTCTGTTCATTTCTCCCCATCTCTCTTGTGTCTGTCGTACCTCCCAGTATGAGAAGAAATGCCTGCAGGCCGGTCAGAGCTCCTTTGGTGTTTCCTGAAAGGTGCTCCATGTGAGGACCAGGTTGCTGGATGTTGAAGTATATCTTTTCTTCTCATTCTTTGGTTGGAGCCAAAGGAATGATGGAAGCAAGTAGCGAGGTGAATAAGGCTAGGTTCTCTGACAGATTTCTGTGGATTTTACAGAACTGATATTTTTTAGAATTTTTTGTATTTTTCCCTGTTTATTTCAAATTTTACACTTTTTATTTTATTTGTTTTTTGGCCACTTCTATTGGTCTTTAATTTTTCCGTTTTCATCATTTGCTCTTTGGCCTGTGTGGGTCTCCCATCACAGTGGCCTCTCTCGCTGCAGAGCACTGTCTCTGGGCGCATGCGCTCCAGAGCTCTGGCTTGGTAGTTGGACACATCGGTCCAGCTGCTCTGCGACACATGGGATCTTTCCAAGGCAGGGGTCGAATCAGCACCCCTTGCACTGCAAGGTGGTGTCCTTACCCACAGGACCATCAGGGAATCCCCTAAACTTTTTATTTTATATTTGGGTACATAGCTGATTCATAATGTTGTGATAGTTTCAGGTGACTAGCAAAGGGACTCAGACCTATATATACATGAATCCATTTTCCCTCAAGCCTCTCTCCCGAGGCTGGTACATAACATTGAATAGGGTCCTATGTGCTATACAATAGGTCCTTACTGCTTATCCACAGAACTGGTGTTTTTTAACCCAGAGTGATATATTCAGTAAATGCCTTTGAGAAGAGTGGATGAGAATAAATTATCTGTCTATTCAGTCACTAAGTAGTGTCCAATTCTTTGTGGCCCTATAGACTGCAGCACGCCAGTCTTCCTTGTCCTTCACTACCTCCCAGACTTTGCTCATAACAGTCCCTAAAGATGAATGCTCTAATATATATTGAATTATAAAGCAATTATTCTCTCCTTGTGCGTTGATAATAAAGGTATTTGAATTTGACTTGGGTTTAAAAAGGAATAATGTCTTATAAAATTATAGCAATATATTTTTAGTATTGATTATGCACTAGATAGGCATTTTATAAATAGGTGCTAGGTGTTTTATAAATGTGATCTCATTTAATCCCCATTGAAAATATAAGCAAATCTTCATTATACATGTCGAGGTATGCCTGCAGGCCGGTCAGAGCTCCTTTGGTGTTTCCTGAAAGGTGCTCCATGTGAGGACCAGGTTGCTGGATGTTGAAGTATATCTTTTCTTCTCATTCTTTGGTTGGAGCCAAAGGAATGATGGAAGCAAGTAGCGAGGTGAATAAGGCTAGGTTCTCTGACAGATTTCTGTGGATTTTACAGAACTGATATTTTTTAGAATTTTTTGTATTTTTCCCTGTTTATTTCAAATTTTACACTTTTTATTTTATTTGTTTTTTGGCCACTTCTATTGGTCTTTAATTTTTCCGTTTTCATCATTTGCTCTTTGGCCTGTGTGGGTCTCCCATCACAGTGGCCTCTCTCGCTGCAGAGCACTGTCTCTGGGCGCATGCGCTCCAGAGCTCTGGCTTGGTAGTTGGACACATCGGTCCAGCTGCTCTGCGACACATGGGATCTTTCCAAGGCAGGGGTCGAATCAGCACCCCTTGCACTGCAAGGTGGTGTCCTTACCCACAGGACCATCAGGGAATCCCCTAAACTTTTTATTTTATATTTGGGTACATAGCTGATTCATAATGTTGTGATAGTTTCAGGTGACTAGCAAAGGGACTCAGACCTATATATACATGAATCCATTTTCCCTCAAGCCTCTCTCCCGAGGCTGGTACATAACATTGAATAGGGTCCTATGTGCTATACAATAGGTCCTTACTGCTTATCCACAGAACTGGTGTTTTTTAACCCAGAGTGATATATTCAGTAAATGCCTTTGAGAAGAGTGGATGAGAATAAATTATCTGTCTATTCAGTCACTAAGTAGTGTCCAATTCTTTGTGGCCCTATAGACTGCAGCACGCCAGTCTTCCTTGTCCTTCACTACCTCCCAGACTTTGCTCATAACAGTCCCTAAAGATGAATGCTCTAATATATATTGAATTATAAAGCAATTATTCTCTCCTTGTGCGTTGATAATAAAGGTATTTGAATTTGACTTGGGTTTAAAAAGGAATAATGTCTTATAAAATTATAGCAATATATTTTTAGTATTGATTATGCACTAGATAGGCATTTTATAAATAGGTGCTAGGTGTTTTATAAATGTGATCTCATTTAATCCCCATTAGACTATAAATTACATGAGGGCAGAGACTAAGTCTTCATTATACATGTCGAGGTATTAGAGTTTGGCATAGTGGCTGGTGTGTGGCAGCAGAGAAGTTGTGTGAATTACTTCAGCTCAGATTTACACAGCATCTTTTTTGTGCTAGAGGAACCTGACAAGTAGGCACTGAATACGAATTCCTAGCACGAGGGATTTAGCAGTCTACAAAACACACACAAACCCCAGCTATCATGGAGAGTGATCCTGAAGAGTAAAGGATGTATTCAGGTTTAAATTCTGTCTCTGGCACTTAGTGACCATGTGACATTAGTTATTTTATGTCTCTGGGACTGTTTTCTCATCTCTAAAATGGACATGATAATGATAGTTCTTAAATCTTAGGGTGTCTTAAACATAAAAAAAAACCCTGCTTGGCCCATGGTATGTACTCAGAACATGGCAACTATTCTTTTTATAACAGTCATTCTATAAGAATTGCTTAATGAATGTATGAATAATTTCTCCTTCAACTCAGCTAGATAGCAAGTATTGTCTCTATTTCATAAATAAGGAATTTGAACTCAAGACTTAACCCAAGTTAAGTCATCTGGTAAGAAGTGGGGTTGTGATTTGTATTCACGTCCATATGACTTCACATGGACCATTCCACAGTATTGCTGTTTCTGTGTTCCTATTAGTGTGAAGGTTAACAAGCAGCATAAACACATAGAATAATAATTCCCAAGAGGAACTAAGGCAGAGGCCAAATGCATCTTGTTTCCCAATAAGAGTGGGGCAAGTGAAGTTTAAAAAAGGTATTGCAAAACTCTACCAGAGTCCAGCTGCCAGTGTGGGAGTATTACCCAGTCTAGCTGTTACATGCTATTGTGTGCCAGCTGGAAGTGGGCTACAGTTTTTTCATGTGACAGCTGGTCTTGGTAGCAAGGAATGCCTCAAAATTGGCACCACAATTCAGCCCAGAAATGATTTGACTTGATTCACAAATATGCAGCTGAAAACTACAACCAGAGAAATAGTGGGCTCAGAATAAAATCTGAAAAACAGGCAAAAGAAAAATGATTCTTTTTCTATTTCCATAATCAAAGAGGCTACACATAGCTATAAGTCTCCAATTTAGTAATATATGTTTCCAAACACATGCTTAGTTAGTATACATTCACTTCTCTATTGATGTTATTCCATCAACTATAGATCTGGCCCTTGCAGGATTTGTAAATGGTCTCATTCAGGGTATCAAATATAGAGCATCTTTTTGTGCTAGAGGAACCTGACAAGTAGGCAAAAGTTGAATTTAGCAGTCTACAAAACACACACAAACCCCAGCTATCATGGAGAGTGATCCTGAAGAGTAAAGGATGTATTCAGGTTTAAATTCTGTCTCTGGCACTTAGTGACCATGTGACATTAGTTATTTTATGTCTCTGGGACTGTTTTCTCATCTCTAAAATGGACATGATAATGATAGTTCTTAAATCTTAGGGTGTCTTAAACATAAAAAAAAACCCTGCTTGGCCCATGGTATGTACTCAGAACATGGCAACTATTCTTTTTATAACAGTCATTCTATAAGAATTGCTTAATGAATGTATGAATAATTTCTCCTTCAACTCAGCTAGATAGCAAGTATTGTCTCTATTTCATAAATAAGGAATTTGAACTCAAGACTTAACCCAAGTTAAGTCATCTGGTAAGAAGTGGGGTTGTGATTTGTATTCACGTC